>BSBM01000008.1:0-4902500 GCA_027924585.1 Larix kaempferi
GGGGAGATGTTGTCACGTAACGTAACATGGAAAATAATAACCAAATAATAAAATAAGATGAAAACAAGTTGGCTTAATATATATATATATATATATATGACGCATTACTATTCTTGAGGATTGAATTTATAGCCAGTTGATCAAATCACTAAGTAAGTAAGTATTTGGAATGAACTGCATTTGTTGGAAGAAAAAATCAAAGTCTAAGAATTAAAGCTAGTTGTCAAGTAATTTGCTCTGAAATATATTCCATCCACAGATTAATGTACTGCGCATTTACTATGAAAAAATGTTATGTGCTTTAATTTGCATTTACTCTATGCGTTTATACTCTGTGTTTTACGTGAATATAAATTTATGATTAATCAATGTTAGAGCGGTATGTATCTACTCTGTGTTTTTATGTAAACACAAATTTATGATTCATTGTTTGTTTACTTTGCATTTTTTACTGTTATCGATTTGATATAAAAACCTTCATACCAACCCGTTTTTTGTTTCCATTGCCTTTCCCCTAGCAATTTACTAGTTCGTGGAAAAGAAGCTACACGTAAAGTGCCCTAATGTTATTTATTTGTTTCCATAACTGGGCCTCCAATTTAGTTTTAAATTTTGACAGAATGTTGATTAAATATGTTCTATATTGTTCTTTTATGAGAGCAAGGGGATGAGTATCCAATAGATTTTATGAGCACTGGGTTACAAGGGATTGAACTGAATTATCCAGATGTTGAAAAACAAGCTTACGTAGTATTTAAAGATGTAAAGTAGTTTAGACCCTACATTTTGAAAAATAGGACTAAAGTCATAGTACCTAACCCCGGTAGTTAGATCATTGTTTGTACAGAAGGAGCTAGGAGAAAGGCACAGAAAACTAGGTTACTGCATTTAATGAATATGATTTGGAATTCAAGCCTTATACCATTGTTAAGGGCCAATTATTGTGTAAACTAATTACTAAAAAATCAGATGAAGAGGCTAATGGATGGGATAACGAAGCAAAAATGAACTTACTTGAAATTTACTCAACTAATGCAGCCCTTGATTCTTGGTATCGAGATCTGGTGCATTATTTACATCATGGGTATGCCCATGAACATTGGAATTAAAAAAAAAGGAGAGTTCTCCGATTGAAATAAACATCATATCATATAATCGACGAAGTACTATTTCGAAGAAATTGTGATGGATTATTTCTCAGATGTTTAGAAAAGGAAGATGCAGAGATGGTATTGAAAGAATTGCATGATGGGCTTGCTGGAGGGAATTATTTTGGATATACTACTACTCACATGATTCTTAAAGAAGGTTATTATTGGCCCACTATTTTTAAAGTTTCCTATGCTTATGTCTAAAGACGTGTTGTATGCCATAAAGGTGCCAGTAGGAAGATAAAACTAGTAGTGCCATTGCAACCAGTAATAATTTCAGAACCATTTGAGCAGTGGGTCTTGGATGTTATTGGAGAAATAAATCATAATTCTTTGTTTCAACATTGTTATATTCTTACAAATACAAATTACTTCACACGCTGGACTAAAGATGTCCCTCCACATAAGTTTAATGAAGATGTTTTCATCAAGTTTCTTCAAGAAAACATTATAACCAGGTTTGGGTGATCCGCACATGGCCAGGAAGCACCAGGGGGAAAACAGTTCAACTCATTGAGTCGGCTCTGTTATGGCGGAATCTTATGAAACAGATTGCGCAAAGAAGGAATACACTACACAGACAGAACATAAATGTACACGGACAATATGCAGGAACGCGGACTGATTTCTATTACTGGATGTAAGTTCATGACTTGATTCTATGCTACTGTATATTACAATAGTTTACATGCTTGTATAGAGAGTGTTGAGACGCTTGGGTGCTTTCCTATTACGTTCAGTTACAAAAGAAGTTAGAGTGGTTCGACAGTTCAACCGTTACAATTGAATGGAAGACATAGAGACAATCTGTCAAAGTTTGACAGTCGCAAGTCGCATATCGACGTTGCATGTCGATGTTGTGAAACTGTGAGGTCGTAGAACATGTCGAAGTCACGAAGTTGTCGAAGTTGGAACTTGTCAAATTTGTGTCGACGTTGATGACTGGTTGAGGATGTGTCGAAGTTAGCATCCGAAAATAATTCCAACTATGATGTGGATCAGACCTACTTCCTTAAGAAACAATGGTCCCCATTGTTTGCTCATGAAGGTGAGGAAACTCGTCAGTCAGTTCAGTAGCAGAGCACCACTTTCCTTGTGCTGGTATCTGTCCGGCTTTAGAAACCTGAAACAAGGGAATTGTGTTCGTCCTTGTATGGCATACTCATCATCCAACAATGGTGTCGCAAGGAAGAGGCTCATGAACATCTGGATTAATGTCATCGGGATATTTTGTTTGCAAGTCATTATGTTCCAACAGTGGTGCATGGTATGGTCGAAGTAGATCCACATTGAATACTAGATGTAGACCCAGGCATGCAGAAATGTCAAGCTGGAAAGCATTTTCGCCAATCTATCGAAGAATACTGTACAGACCATATCACAAAGGCCTGATATTCTTGAATGGACCAGTGAAGCGCTCCTTCTTGAGATGTAATCAGACCTTATCCCCAATTTGGAAAGAATGAAAAATACGATGCTTGTCGTGTTGGGCCTTAGCTTTCTTGTTTGCTCGTTGCAACATTTCTTGTGCTTGCATCTAGATGTCGCATATTTGATCTCAAAAATTCGAAGCTTTATCAACTTATCGCTGGCTGTAGTCGGTGTCGGCATTTGGCTGTGTCGAGGAGCGGATCAAGTCGATAGTCGCTGAGGGTTGAAATCTGTAATTGATCTCAAATGGACTCTTGCCTGTAGAGTTGTGTTGAGCACAATTTTAACTGTGTTATATGTATGGAATAATTCCATCCCATGTGCATCAATGCTTGTGGTTGTACATGCATAGCAGTTGTACGACCAAGCGATTCACAACTTCCATCTGTCCATCGCTCTGAGGATGGAAAGCTATCAAAAATGAGAGTCGTGTGTCTAGCTATTGCCAGAGGGTCTTCCAAAATATGCTGAAAAATCTGGCATCTTGGTCGGAAGTAATGGTTGTGGGTAAACCAAAGTGTTTCCAAACATGTGTGAAAAAGAGCTGAGCAGTTTGTTGCGCTGTCGTGGTATTCTTGCATGGTATGAGAATGGCCATCTTGGAAAATCTGTCGACTAGTACTAAGATCGCATCGTGCTGATGTTTGGTAGTAGGATATCCCATCAAGTAGTCCATAGAAATAGATTCCCATGGTCGACTAGGAACTCGCAAAGGTGTGTACAATCCTTGTCGTCGATTAGGCGGTTTAGCAATGGCACAAACCACGCATGATCGAATGTACTTGTTGACGTAAGTTTTGAGTGTCGGCCAAAAGAAATACTTCTACAGAATAGCAAGTGTCTTTGCTACTCCAAAGTGTCTTGCAATCTTGTTGTAGTGTGCATCCCAAATGAGTTGTTGTCGATGCTCACCGGTCGGTACACAAAGTTGTCCAAGCTTGTATAGCAAGGTGTCTTTCAGGAAATAGTCGGAGATCCACGACTTGTCAATCTGAAGCTGTCGTTAGACTGGAGAAAATTCGATGTCTTCCTGATACAATTGAGGCCAAGTAGTGGTGTCATATCCCTACATACTCATCACTGTAAAAAGGAGAGTAATGGGCGGTTTGCTTAGACAAACGGCGGCGGCGTTAGATTTACCTTTCCGATACTTAATTACCAACTGGAAGTGTTGTAGGTAATTAATCCACTTAAGCTATCAAGTTGTTTGTATTTTTTATTGGATCAGAGCAAACGGTAGAGGCTTATGGTCAGTGAGGATGACTGTTTCCTTTCCAAGGATGTAATGCCTCCATTGTTTGAGATCTTGCACAATGGCATACAGTTCTTTTTCGTACATCGAATACCTTCTAACTGTGTCATTAAAAGTTTCGGAATGAAAAGCGAGTGGGTGACCAGACTAAGTAATGACTGCGCCCAAGGAATAGTCTGATGCGT
The DNA here is from genome assembly GCA_027924585.1 of Larix kaempferi. Taxonomy (NCBI): domain Eukaryota; kingdom Viridiplantae; phylum Streptophyta; class Pinopsida; order Pinales; family Pinaceae; genus Larix; species Larix kaempferi. The sequence continues at coordinate 4,020 of BSBM01000008.1, forward strand.
CCATCTCAATATCAAAGGGCTGATGCAAATCAGGTAACACAATTACTGGTGCAGTGCAGAGCTTGTGCTTGAGCTGTTCAAGAGCTTCTTGTTGTGTCGATGTCCATTTGAAGACAATTTTTCCATTTCCCTTCATCAACTAATTCAAGGGCCAGGCTATGTGACTGAAGTCGAGTATGAATCATCGATAGAGATTCTCCAAACCAAGAAAAATTATTAGTTCTTGAATGCTTCGAGGAATGGACCAATATTTGAGGATCTATACTTTGTCTGGATCAACATGAATGCCTATAGAGTCAATTACATATCCCAAATATTTGACATTGTCCATCGCAAAGGTGCACTTGTCCATGTTCAAGTAAAGTCGATGTTGCTGGAGAGTGTCGAGGACTTGTCGAAGTTGTCTGACATGTTCTTCCCATGATCGACCGAAAATCAGTATGTCGTCAAGGTAGACAATGACCCATTTTCCGATGAAAGGTCGAAGAATGTTGTCCATGTATCGCATGAAGGTCACAGGTGCATTGGTTAAGCCAAAAGGCATGACTAACCATTCAAACAATCCTTCCTTGGTATTAAAAGCAGTTTTCCACACATCTAAGGGCTCGATTGGAATCTGATGATATCCCCAATTTAGGTCGAGCCTAGTATTGAATTTAGCACCTTTCATACAGTTGATGAGCTCGTCTATCCGCGGCAGAGGGTACCGATTCTTCACCGATATTTTGTTGAGTGCCCTGTAGTCAATGCACATGCACCAAGTCCTGTCTTTCTTTGGAACGAGGATGACTGGACTTCCACAAGGAGAGGAGTTGGGTCGGATATGACCTTTGTCGATCAAATCTTATATTTTTCTATGAATCTCTTCATTTTTGAGAATGGATCTTCTGAAAACAGATGTGTTAGGAAAAGAAGAACCAGGAGCAATTTCAATGGAGTGTTTTACTTGGCAATGTCGAGGTACTCCATCCGGATCTTGGAATAAACTCTGATACTCATCGAGAACGTTGTTAATCAACTGCTTCTATTGGGAGCTTCTTTGGTCGGTGAGTCGACTCGTTGCTGCAGTCTTCCTAGAATGTTGCGGTTTGATCATGATTAAAGCGAACTTCTGAGCATGGTTGATGAGATTCTTTGTCTGTTTAGAAGATATCATTGAAACCGTTGGTGTAGGTTGTCACTCTGGTATGCTGTACCATCGATTCTGGATTTTGACAATCACCTTCTGCGATCGTGACTGATAAATTCCATGGCGATCCCATAGATAAGGTTTCCCAAATAGGGTGTCGGCTACGGAGAGTGGTGCTATGTCGCAGAGTACTTCATCTTCAAAAGGATTTATGAAGTTGGTGAGTTTGCATTTTCGGGTGATCCTTATCTCTTTTCCATCCTTCATCCAACCGATGTTGTAAGGCTGAGGATGCGGAGTGGTAACAAGACCTAGTTTCTTGACAAGGTTTTTAGAAATGAAGTTCTTATGTCTACTGTTGTCCACAATCAAATGTAATGGGTTGTGTTGGACCCATATCCGTGCATGGAACAGGCGCTCTCGTTCCTCCTTGTTGACGATGGCCGAGGCTGCTGGAGTGGTCGAGGTCGATGTTAAAAGGGTCGTTGCATATGGATACGATTCTTCCACCATCTTGTCGAACGCGTCGGATGTCGACACTTTCCCCTTCTTCCCCACTGGTATATAACACAAAAAATCTCGTCTCCCAGCTGAAAATGAAGGAAAACACACAGTTTCGATGGGGAAAAACGCCCAACAAGCTCCCCACTCGTGACTTAGAGCCAAACTGGTTGATGGATAATGGCTTGGGGAGCAATTCATGGCTCTTTTCTAGCCAAGGAAGCCAAACATGATTTTCCATGTGGGGTGGCTTTCCCATACTCGAATTTGGACAACCATACTTCCCATTCCCCAAGGCATTAACTACCTCAACCAACTCTTGGGAGAAATGAATGATTGGGTACTAAAGTCAACATGGGTAGTTGAGGGTTTGATGGGTTATCTCATTGACACTTGGCTTGACTTGATTGGCTCAAGGGTTTGAATGTTTTCCCTCCCAAATCCTTGTACAATCATGCCCCCATCTCTTGTTGCATTGCATAGCTAGTTGTGGGTATTTTATTAAAATGCATATTTACATGACATTTGCAATTCCATTGTGCCTAGCTAGCACATGAATCATATGCACCAATAAATCGATGGCGGGGCCTTAGCCTTGAGCTCCTCACCACGATTTTATAACAATATACATCATTTACATTTTAATTCCATAGGATCAAAATGGGGACATTACACCAAGCCTCTATAGGATCAAACAACCGTATTATACAAGAAATAATTAACACCCTGCTCAAACTCGAAGAGGAGAGAGAGAAGGGTAGAAATAAATTTACCACTCATCAATTTAATGTCAAGATATGGTTTGATAAAATTCAGGCAGGGAAGAAAGAATTTGAAATTGGTGACCTTGTGTTGAAGTGGGATCAACCTCACGAGGAAAAGGGAAAGCATACAAAATTTCAACATTTATGGCTTGATCCTTACACTATTGTTGAGAAACTTAGCCATGGAACGTATAGACTACAAAATATGGAAGGGTAAGTTGAAAGTTTCCCTGTGAATAGAAAATATTTGAAGCAATACTTCACTTAGTTTAGGAAGATCATGTATGTACATAAATAAAAAAATTTCCTTGTTTATCCTTTTTTCTTTTGATTATTCAGTTTTAGCCTAGCTAGCATGTTTATTTGATTCCCTGTTTTGAACCTTTAATAAAATTGAGTTCAACAATCATAGTGCTTGGTGGGAAAGTTATGATCTCATTACTTATACAATATCTCTTTAGGTTGATTGATTCCTTTAAAATTTATGGTGTGTGAGAAATATTTTGAAGTTTAAGTTTCTTCTTATTGAAAAGTTTCAGTGGTGCATTTTCAAGCACTATAATTTGAAAGGATTTCAAATTGTTTGTCTTTATCCTATTTATTCGGTTACTCGGAAACCTTATCACGTGATCATGTTAAAATTAAAATGTATTAAATCCTGTATATTTTTTTGGGATAAATACTTCTAAGTTACTATCTTGAGGCTCCACCCATTGAAACACATAAATAACCATGTCTTGAAATTGTCTACTTATGGCTGACCCATGGGAAGGAAGCAAGATATTGCAGATGCATAACATATCGAAATGATCCTATACCTAATATAATTCCCTAAAGGCTCAAATAAAACCAGCTCTTCCCCATTTTAAGACATCCACATCCAATGAAGTTGGATAACTGAAGAATCAAACGAAGACATGAACATATGAAATGAAATGTTCAAATAAGACCAAGAGGCTATCCCAAATAAAATTCAAAGGAGGATCTTCTCCATCCATGGGCATGATAGATACAATAAAATATTATCCATCACCCACACAAAAGGACACTATGGATGGAAGAGCCAATAATTATGCCTCTAATCAAATGGGGGAACTTTATTACTAACCCTGATAAAGCATAAAAAATGCTAGTGCATCAAAGAAATGCATATGGTATAGGAATGAGGAACAGACATTTACATATTCCTAGTTTCTTTACTTAACATGTGGTGTTTTACTTTAGTTTACAGTTGAGGGACTAGTTTGGTAAATGAACCTCATAAATTGGAAATGGGAGAATGGCTATGAAGTCCCAACTAAGCTACCATTTCCCTTAAATAATATCCTAACAATATCTGATCACAGTGATATGTGTTTCGACGTAAAATCAGAATTGAGCTCAATGTAAGACAGATAAATGATACCAAGAATATTACAATAAGAAGTGACTAGTAAGTAGAGTATATCCTCACTCCACCTCAAATTATCATTGACTATAAGAGATCCTTTTATTTTCTCATAGATCTACAGTTCTCCTAGTCAGTGACTAATTGTTGCAACTGTAACCACCCTCCCCAGTATTTTATTTTGGAAATACTGGGGCCCCCACCTTAAATTTAACCTTTACTTGTCTCAATCCTTTGATCTCCTCTTAGACTTAGTCAAATATTTCCTGAAGTTGATATGTTCCCAAGAAAGAGAAAGTACTTAGCCAAATTTCAATGTTTCCTTAATCGACCCTCTTTCTAGAATTTTCACGTTTCGGTGAGTTTACCTAAGTTCGTTGAAACGTCACTAAAACTCATGTTTTTACGCCGAAACGTTGGCTAGCATTTTGAATTTTTGCCAAAATTTTGGAGATGTTTCGGTTTTGCGCTGAAACGGTGGATGTGACTTTGCCTTTGCTGAAACTTCAACGAAGTTTAAGCTTTTTCGTCGAAACATCGACAAAACTTATAATAATTCTGCAAAACGTCGCCCAAGAATTTTGTCTCTCACTGAAATGTCGGTGGAGTTTTGGATTATCTCCAAAGTCGCCCAAAAAAATTCAAAAATTTTACAACAAACCCGCGAAAGTGTTGCTAAAATTCCTAGATCTCGACAAAACGGATCAGAGACTTTTCCATTTTTTGCCGATAAAACTTAGTTTTCGATGCGATTTCGGTGGAATTATAATATTTTGTGTCGATACATATCGACAGACATGTGGAAGCACGCTGAAACAATTAAGCAAGAATTATGATGCTATACTGATACAATTACATCGACTCGGTCCTTCACGCCGAAACTCACTTCACAAAAGTTGTTAACTTTTCTTCGAAGCGTATTGGCGAGAATCACAGTTTAACGTCGATACTATCGCGGTGAATTGAATTTTATCACCTTTACATATTGTCGCATGGGAAACAAAAACATCGCCGATACACATCGGGGAAATTCACCCTTTAGCACTGAAATGATTTGTTCAAAGTCACAAAAAGCACGCCGAAGCCATTTTAAATCCCGTTTGGGCATTTAGGGTTTTGAAAGAACTTTTTTCAATACAAGAAAAGTTGTTTTCTCTCCTCATTGTTGTCACATAACCTCATCGGAGAACGCGCCATTGTAGAAGATTACTCTTTCGGTACATTCACATATACTGCCAATTAACCTAACACACATATCCTCGATCGTCCAGGTAGATATACTTTACAGTGTTTTGTTGATTTCGAAATGGTTGAATTTTGACTTGGTAATTTGTACTTGGAGGGAAATAGCCATGATTGGGCTTATCCTTGACCGTTTTCTTCCTTTTGAGTTGATTTTATTCGTTATCTTGTCCTTTCTTTTGGGCCCAAGGGTTTCGATCCACCTCACTTGTATTGAGTAACTTAAGCCCTAAAGATCAATCTGCACTCTTCTTTCCCAACGAGCATTCTCTTGAAGTTTTCTCTTGTTTCGTTAAAACCCTACCTTAAACCCTAACTTCAAGAACGTGTAGATTTTATCCAAAACTGCCTCGATTGTTGCGAGCCATTTCATTTCCCTTTTGCAAGCTATCCAATGTGCTGATACAGACCCTAGTGGATAAACCGGGGATTTTTTTATTTAGTGATGAGCAATGCATTTATTCATATGAAAAGAATTTATTTGTTGAAAATATTTGTAGTTGTTGTTGATTTTTTATGAAATTGCATCTCATTTGTGGTTTCAATGGAACTTACCCAAGATAATGATATTTCCTCTGTAATATAGGATTTAGAAATTTCAAAAAGGGGTCCTAAGCGCCCCTCTAAGGCCATATTGGAGATATCATCTGATGATGAATCGGTCCAGAAGCATATTTGGAGACCTAGTTCGACGATACACATCATATCATGGGAATATCTACAGAGTTCAAATGGGGTGAAATTTACCATTTGATCAGAGACCAAAATGTCCCAGAAGCTACTATCAAAGAAGAATTAATCTATCATAACATCAAAAGGCCAAGTGTTCACAAGGCTGCAACCAGGCCTGAATTGTTCCCTTGTGTTGAAGTGATAGGATGGGTCCTTCCCCGTATTGATACTAAATCTCATATCATTACAAGTGCTACGGGTAAAGGTTTTGCATCATTTTAGCCTGCACATATCGAAAAAGCATATAGACGTCCAACTCCAAGAGCATTTTTTACGGAAGAATTGCTCACAAACCTGAAACTTGACTATGTTGAATGTGGAAAGAAGATGTTGCTACCATGGAATTAGTTGCGCCAAAGAGACAACGGGGAATATGAAAGTAAACTTTTGAAGACTACTTTCAAGATTGCTGCTACTCTCATATGGAGGGTCTACGAGAGGCCCAAATCAACTCATTGCAAGCTCATTTGGGTGACTTTATTTTATCATATTACAATGCATGGTATTGTTTTCAATTGGGAAGACACTATCTCTGAGAACATGGTCCAAGCAATCAAATATGCTCATAGTCGATCTATGCTTCCGTCGATCTATGTCGTTGATTGCTTTAGGAATTTTCCTATTGGCTAATAGTTCATCCGCGCCTATAACATTTCCAATTTGACTTTGCACCAAGGGCTCAAGGCCGTATATCTTTGGGTTATTTAATCTGAGCTGTCTACGCATGCTTCTGCGTGCTGCTGGCTCATTAGCCTGCTATCCGACCTCTAGTTACCACGGACCTTTAGATTTTTCCCAATATTTTCTCCTTTGGCTAAATCTTTTGCACTGTGTTTTGATTTTCCACTTCTGGGGGATATGACCCGAGAGTTTGGGTTCTTTTGGAAATTTTTATGATCCTGCAACTCCCTTTTCTTCACCAAAACCCTCTTCAAAACCCAGCACAATTCGAGTGTGAACAACTGCCTCCAACCGGGGATGCTAACCTTCCTGCGAGGTAGCAAAGAACCCCGTAGACCAAGTGCCTGATCCATTGGGCAATACTCTAATCTCTGAACTGGAAACTTTTCTAAAAACTGAAACTGAAACTGTACCTGCCGAAAGTATGCTATAAAAGATGCTAATATGTGACCTTATTCAAACTAGCGACCTACTCTAAGATGTCAAACCCTCCCCTCATTCAGGTAACAGAAAAATGCCAATAAATCCATTCCAACAAATGGTCAAATGACAACATTTTATGCTCAGGATTAATCAGAATTAGAGCACAAGAACCCAATGGCAGAGGGGTAAGATAGGGATCTCGATATTTGAGGCAAAGATACAACCAACCTTTACCACTGCAAACTTCTTCCATATAATCAACCACTGGATCATAAAAGACACGTTAACCTTCAAAAAAATCTGTCATTTGTTTGTCATGACAGGGCTGCTCCAATAGCAGACTCTCTTGGACACTATCCAACCATTTTTCAACAAGATCCAGGAAGGAGTTCTCCAGATAGTTTCCAAGTGAGAAATCAACAATTTCCTCCGAAATTTCAGAATTTAAAACTTGATCCTCTTCACCAAATGCAGCAGAAATATCATTAGTTTTTTCAATAAAATCAAGTGAAACCAACTCCTCTCGACATAAAGATTCTGAATGTGAAAGAGAGTCCTGATTTTCTGCTTTGTACTTCTCTTCCCTATTGCAAACCTCTGCTTCTTCTAAGTGTTGGGACTGATTGCATACTGGCTCTTCCTTTTTATCATCCAATTCAAAAAGGTTTATGAAGCTTTCCATCTTAGATTTTTGTTTTTGATTAGAAGCCTTGATTCTTTGCTTTATCAATTCAAATGAAGAATAACAGAAGGGTAAACAATCATTTTCAGCATGTTTATTTTCAGAGGTTGGATCATGGATAGTGATCAGATTTTCTTCACTAACTGCCCTGGAACTTGTAAAGTTTTCAGCTGGTACAATACACAAGCAGTCTTCTTCATACTCATCATACTTAGGTGGACTGAAATTTTCTTTAAAACCATCACCAACAGAATTTTCGGCAGGCTGATTGTGATTTACATAAAATAGATCAGAATTACCTTCTTTTGGCACCTCACCGGGCTGATCATCTCTCTACTCATCATGAAAAATATATGGATGCATAGCAAGCTCTCCTTGTTCTTGTCTCTCTTCGAATCCTATCTCCTCTTCAATTCTTTTATCACTATCTAGGTCTGAAATTTTCCCAGACATCCTAAGATTGTCTTCAACCTCCCATGCATCAACGAACATATGCTGCAAATTGGAAGATCTCCTCTCCAAAAGAAGAAAAGATAAACCAGGAGGAAAGGTAGATGCATAGTATAATTTATTAGCATTCTCTAGGGGCTGAATTTTCTTTGGCATATTATAATAGAAGCTTGCAAACCTCCTATTAAAGCTGGACATGGTTTCATCTTCTTGCCTTCTCATGGAGTAAAACTCTGAAAGAACTAGGTCCCAGGACCTTCTATTACCCCAAAACTCCAAAAAGACAACAAATAACTCTTCCCATGTATCAATAGATTCCGACTGCAAATGCTTAAACCATTTCTTCACATCTCCTCGGAGGGATTGGGAAAAAACTCTCATACAAACATCATCATGCTCTACTTCAAAAAGGTCCAGAAAATGCTCAAAACCCTGAAGATGTCTTTCAACAGTAAGGCGTTTGGATTCTCCATCAAAAACAGGAAGGTACTTATGGTATTCTGGAGGAAATTCATGAAGAACAGGGGGCAACCTTAAAGGGCTATATCTCTGCTGAGATCTAGAAAGCAGAGTAAGTAGAGGGAGAATATCATCATCCTTACTCTCTTGGGATTTGCAAGGCTGGTTATGGATTTTACATGGCTCGAAAGAAGGGATGGGATCAGCTCTAGGGGTGAAAGGAGAATGTACAGTTTCAAAATCTAGTGAAGGATATAGAAAGGAGGCTCTCTCATGACCTAGAGCTCTTCGGTGAGACCGAAATTTTTTGATATATATATAAGGGTAAAAGGAAACCAATACAGAAGAACAAGACCTCTTTGAAGAGATTGACACTTTGATACCTGGGTCTTGATCCTTCCATGTTTAAGGCAGCTAAGCTTGTTTTCCAATGGAGTCTACAAATTATGATTGAAGACTGAGGAGACCAGCCTGTGAAAGAATGAAACACTAGGTTTCTTTAATGTGGAGTCGCCATGAGACCTTCAACATCTCAATTCTGATATAAAGTCACCGATCTTCCCAGTGGAGTCAACTTCATACTGGAATTTTGCTGAGTGGAGTCGCCAGGTGAAGTATACAACCTCCTTCAATGCCTAATTGTTGTTCACTACAGTCTCTTTATCCATTATAAAGTTAAGGTAAGGCCTTAGGTCTTCAACTTGTTTTATAACATCATCCCAGATGATTTTCCTAGTTTCTTGTTGCACTTTCTACCCGATAACTTGCTCCTTTAAATTGTCGAGATCCACCTGCATTTCCTGGTACTTGGTTTCCCAAGCCTCTCTTTTTCTTTCTGCATCATCCTTTAGATCTTTCAAGTTGGAAACCTGCTTCTTTAATTGGAGTACCTCAGCATCCTCCAAGCTGGCATTAGCTATTTTCCCTACCAAGGAGAAATCACATAGCTCCAATCAATAGGTCGGCTCTTCAAAACATTCCTAGCCGTCGATCCACTCCTCGCTCCAATATTGACCGTCGAATGATGCGCCTTTACCAACCGCGACGATTTTGGGCGTGCTTAACATGCCAGCAATTAAAATCACCGCCGTTGTCCTGGACCGTTGATCTACCTCCGTTACATCCATGCCATTGAAAAGAGCGCGACGCTTACCCAAATCACGGTGATTTGGAATGCGACCTTTTTCCGCGCATGTTAGATTAGCGCGATCACTTTTTCACTATAGATCTCTGCTTCTGTCGATCTATGCCATTGATTGATTTAGGAATTTGCCTATTGGCTAACACTTCATCTGCGCCTATAACATTTTCAATTCAACTTTGCGCCAAGGGCTCAGGGCCGTAGATCTTTGGGTTATTTAATCTGAACCGTCTACGCATGCTTCCGCATGCTGCTGGCTCATTAGCCTGCTATCTGACCTCTAGTTACCACGAACCTTTAGATTTTTCCCAATATTTTCTCCTTTGGATAAATCTACTGCACTGTGTTCTGATTTTCCACTTCTGGGGGATATGACCTGAGAGTTTGGGTTCTTTTGGAAATTATTATGATCCTGCAACTCCCTTCTCTTCACCAAAACCCTCTTCAAAACCCAACACAATTCGAGTGCTAACACCGGGAAGAATAACCACAAGAGGGAGCATCCTCATTACAAGAAGGGTAAATACCACAACCAGAATCGGAAGGAGAACTTTGGAGGATCCATGAGAGATCTTTCTCACATTCTATGTTATACTTGTGATGAGAAGGGACACTATTCCAGATATTGTCCCGGGAACAAAAGCAGCGCCCACAAGAAGAAGAACAACAAGAAAAGACATCATGCTCACACTGCAGAGGATGATGAACTTTCAAGGAAGAGAACCGGGGAAGACAGTGAAGATTCTTCAAGTGATGAAGAAATGTATTGTAATGAACTTTTACATGAAAGGAGTAGAAGAAGCTACTACAGAGTTGGACTCCGGAAAACAAATAATCTATGGAAGAACCTCTCATCCATTTTCAGCATTGGTTAAGGTGCACACTATCAGAGACTCCAGTAGCTCCTGCAAGGAAGAAAATATCGAGAGGGAGTCCACCCAACAACCAAACAAAGTTAAGTATTTGAAGTGTCATTTCTTGTATATATGATTACTTAAATGATGTTGTTCATTCATGTACATACTTATGTTCCTATATTTAGGATGTATATTATGCTTTTTAGAAAATTTGCATTAATGAACAAGATACTACTAATATAGTAATGGGTAAGTGGCCTATGGTACTGTACAACACTCCATTGCTACTTATCTATATTGAAACCTATTTGCTAACATGTTGGGAGTAGTGCACACTCTTAACATTGTTCTGGTAGAGATGGAAGGCATCTAGAAAGTTACAAGATATGGATAAATGTTGTATTGAAGCATTGGCTAAGATAATTGCATGACTGTATGACATATGTCCTTATGTGTAATATTTTGTTCTCAAAACTATGCGAAAGTTCTAATCATGCAATTGAATTTGACTTGTAGGAAAGATCGTGTACAATCACCTACAAAATAAGGACAACGACATTTGTTCCAGCGACGAAGTTCAAGAAAACTACCTATTGAAGATATTGAAGAATATGAAGTTCCAAAGATCAAGGATGCAGTAATGGAAGGATGCCATGATCGAGGAGTACCAATCGATCATGAAGAATGATGTATGGGATGTGGTCCCAAGACCAGAAGGGAAGTCTGTTGTGACTTCCAAGTGGATCTACAAGATCAAGCATGCTACAATGGTAGCATAGAGAAATACAAGGCAAGATTTGTGGCTCGTGGCTTCTCCCAAAAAGAGGGGATAGATTATGAAGAAACTTTTGCACCTGTAGCCAGATACACTTCCATGAGAACACTACTTGCTTTGGCTGCAGTGATAAAGTGGAAGATACACCAGATGGATTTCAAGACAACCTTCTTGAATGGTGTAGTTGAAGAGGAAATGTATGTGGAGCAGCCACTCGGTTTTGAGACACATGACAGGGAGTCACATGTGTTCAAATTGAAGAAAGCCTTGTACGGTTTGAAACAAGCACCCAGGACGTGGTATAGAAGGATTGACAGCTTCCTGATAAGTTTGGTATTTACCAAGAGTAAAGCGGATTCCAATCTTTACTACAAGGTTGAGGAAGTAAATCCAGTGATACTCCTACTGTATGTGGATGACCTGGTTGTGACAGGTGAGGATGGGTTGATTGCCGATACGAAGAGGAAGCTTGCTGTCGAGTTCGAGATGAAGGACTTGGGAATGATGCATTACTTTCTAGGCATGGAGGTGTGGCAGAGTGCAAATGGAATCTTCCTTGGACAAGAGAAGTATGCAGTAGATATCCTGAAGCGTTTCGGGATGATGGAATGCAAGGCCATGGCCACACCTATGGCATCGAACCTGAAGCTATTGAGTGATGCTTCATCAGAGTCGGTTGATGCTACAATGTATCGTCAAATGATTGGGTCCTTGATGTACCTGACGAACACAAGACGAGATATTTGCTTTGTTGTGAACACATTGAGCCAATTCCTGAAGGATCCTAGACATGTTCACCTAATTGTTGCAAAGCATATTCTGAGGTACTTGAGGGGTACGATTGATTATGGGCTCAAGTATGATGAAAATCAGAAGATTAACATGGAGGGTTATGTTGATTCGGATTGGGAAAGCAGTGCCATTGATAGGAAGAGCACTTCGGGGTGTTGCTTCAGTACGGGATCAGGTGTGATCTCTTGGTTTAGCAGGAAGCAGTCCTACGTGGCACTGAGTACAGCCGAAGCAGAGTATGTCGCAGCTTGTTCGTCTAGTTGTGAGGAAGTATGGCTAAGGAAGTTACTGTCATATTTATTTGATATCCAGTTGGATGCTACTTGTATCTTCTGTGACAACCAAAGTTGTGTGAAGTTGTCCGAGAACGCGGTGTTCCATGACAAATCGAAGCATATCGAGATAAAGTATCACTATATCAAGGATATGGTGCAGAGAGGAGCAATGAAGCTCTTGTATGTTGCGACGGACGAGCAGATAGAATATGTGTTGACCAAGCCTCTAGCCAGGGTGAAGTTTGAGTACTTCAGAGAGAGGTTTGGTGTTCTTCAGATTGAAGATACTTCCAAGAGGAAGCGACGAGACACAGATGCAGGATCCCTTCCTAGCATGGTGACAAGCGGGTCCTCCCCATGGATGTGGATGTAAATGTTGTGTGATTAGTATTAGTATGATGCTTCGGATGATGATGATCTGTATGATCATGAGCATCTGTATGATGCTCCGTGGCCGTGGATATCTTGCAGGTTGTGCAGTAGCATGTAATAGGTCCCTGGGATATCTTGCAAGTTGTGCTTGGCACGTAATCAGTCCTTGGATGCTCTTTCGAGGTTTTGCTTGTTCGCATGTAATAGGTCCCTGGGAGATCTTGTAGGTTGTGCTTGGCACATAATCAGTCCTAGGATTCTCTTTCGAGGTTTTGCTTGTTCGCATGTGATAGGTCGCTGGGAGATCTTGCAGGTTGTGCTTGGAACATAATCAGTCCTAGAATGCTCTTTTGAGGTTTTGCTTGTTCGCATGTAATCATTCCTAGGAGATCTTGTAGGTTGAGTAGTAGCTCGTAATCAGTCCTGGGATGCTCTTTTCAGGCTTTGCAGATGCAAATAATCAGTCCTGATATTCCACCGGATGGGCCGCTCGCAGAGATGATGAAGACCTACATGGAGGCTAGGCCTACATCCAGAATGAAAAAGGGTTGGCTCTGTAGAACTTCTTATGACGAGTAGAATTGAGATATAGCACCAGCGATCGAGATGACGAGTACAGCAACAGTGACGATGATGCTCCAGTGATCCAGTGTTGATGATCTAGCTCCAGTATTGAATACTTGTTCCTATATGTATTGATGCCTGTGTCGAGACAGTACCTTCCTAGTTAAGAGGGAGTGTTGATGTATTTGTAACTTTGGAAGATACTCACTTGTATATTGTATGTATTACATTTGTACTTTATTGTATCCCCGACGGAGATGTCTTATTCCTCCGATCAGAAGTGTCGTCATTTGTATTTGCAAGTGTCGCAAGTTATATTGTAAGTGTCGTAACTTATATTTGATGGGTTATTCGACCACCTTAGAGGGGTCATCCCTATATGAGTTAAGTGGAAGGGTTATTAGACTCCCTTAAGGAGTCGTCCCAGTTAGGGTAAAAGGAAGGTCAAGTTAAACTATAAATAGAGTGGTTGAACCACTCTATTTGCTCATTCACTCACACATCCAACTCGCATAGTTGAGAAAGAGGAGTGCGCGCAAGTGGAGGAGGAGTAGCTGCTGGAGACATCTATCTTTTGGGGTTTCATCTTTGATATCTTTGTATTGGTGCTTATTCTATCTCTTAGGAAGTTGCAGGGTTTTTCACCTTTATGGTTTCCCCCGGTGAAATGCTTTGTGTCTCTTGTCTCTTGTGTTTGATATGTTGTACATGTTCTCTCAGTTAAGATCCTAGATCATATTGAATTAAATGATGAAAATCTAACAGACACGACATCTTTTTCCCGGTCTTGGATGTAGGTGGAATCCTAATGAGTCTAGTATTTATGTGTCCTATCAAATTTTGTGGGACCAAAAGCATACAATCTATTACAAGCATATTTGTGAAGGGTTCATGGATCCCTTGTGCAAATTGATATATGAAAAGGATCCAGATTGCATGTCTGAGGAAGCTCTTGCAGTTGTTACTAAATTAGGGGATTTCTATATAACCCCTAAGGGCACCTACCTGCGTATCTATGGAGGATCAAAGGGTCCATTTTTGTTACCCAAGTATGTTACAGATTATATTATTTTGAAATAAATTGTGAGGTAGACATTTTTAAATGGCATCGGTAATTTCCTGCATAATAATAAGAAATCTTCCTGGCCTCAAATTCCATTGATAATCAAATCATACATGTTGAACAAGGTCAAATATGCCCAGGACTTGGTAAATTATTTGGATTCCTTCCATTTTGGAGAGAAGATCTTTGTAAGAAATGATAGTCACCAAAAGGTGGCTCTGCATTGCGCATCTGTTAAAATTCACTATGAATATGTCGACCAATTTTTGAAGGAAGAAGATGTATATAGACAGGTCCAAAACATCATAGAATTGGATATAAGACTTAAAAAAGGGAAGGGTGGTAAATATGCAAGCTCAAGCAAACCATCAGATGCCTCGAAACAAGAAAAATTAGAATAAGATGCTAGGAAGAAGGCCGCGGAAGAAGCCCTCTTGGAAGAAACAAGAAAAAGATTGCAGGAGGAAGAGCTCACAACAAAACAAGAAAAGAAAAGGGTCGAGTTAATACAACGACAGGAATCAACTCGGCAGGAGGAACTCGAAAAGAAGAAAGAAGAAGAAAAATCCTTCAAGAAAGCTGTGGACTAATGTCCATGAACATCCACTAGATCCCACTCGATATAAATTTCCCTGAATTATAATGTATTTCATCCATCATCTACCCTTCTGAACTCACACATTAGGCGGCATTTATTATAGCGCAAATTGGCACTTCAATGACTCTAATTGCACCTTAATGAGTTTAATGGAATCTTGGTGACCCTAACGACATTATAGCCTTCCTAAAAACATCCAATTGTCCCTAATTGGTATCCGAATGTCCCTAATTCCATATGAGGATTATCTAATTTATATAATAGGCCTTGAATAAAGTGTTGGAGCCATCCATAAGTACCGATTCCACCTCAGGACAAGCTACCATCTCTTTTCAACCCATTTTCCACTAAGAAAATATGGTTTTGAGGGAACACACACCTTTCATGCAAGGTGTGTGTGCACACTCCTTTCCTTCTTGCAAGGAGCACGTTCCTTGAAAAATACATCAAAAATCACGAAACGAATGGTTGGAAAAGTATTTTTTCGGGTGTAACTCATGGAAACCACCCTTCCAACTATCTCAACCATGTCCAAAATTTATAAATAAGAAATATATGGAAGAGATAGCGAATCAAGCCTCCATACTAAGGTTATGTTGGAATAATTGGTCCTAAATCCTAGAGTTTTTATGTCAATTCCCCCTTAGAAGCCCTTGTTTTTTAGAATTCATTTTCTCTTTATTAGCGAGTCTATTTACTTGTTTAGCTTCCATACTTTTTCCTAGATGGAGTTTGAAATATTTGGAGCAGCGAAGGCATTAGTGGCTCAAGTTAAAAGGGACTCATACAGTAGTTCCAAAGGTGCCGACAACACGATTAGGTAAGCATATACTTGTTCTTTCATTTGATTAATACAAATCTATTATTCCCCCACAAATATGATGTTCAATAATTGTTATTGTTTATTGTTATTGGTGTAGTAGGTTTATTTTTCTTGATGAACTAATTAGGATTGATCAATGTTAATTTTGATTCATGATTTCATTCGTGTTTTCATGATGTCATAATCTTTGAGAGGGGTATTTGTCTTTCTAGTGTGTCAAGATTCATTAATTGGAGTGCTTTTGAGCTTGTTCATGGTAGGAAGGTAAAGGTAAACCTACAGGATCCAAGTTCCTTCTCTTTTATCTATCTCGATTCATTTTGTTCCTCTCACTTATTTGGTTAATGACATGAATCTAAGTCAACAATCCTATGCAAATTTAAGTAGTTATCTCTCCCTTGTTATGCGATAGTCAACCCTGACTATTTGGGGTTTTTTCCCCAAAATAACAAGGTAAAGTATTTGATGATGGTGGGAGAATATCACTTAACTATCTATAAAAAAAAAAATTAATATATTGAATAGTGGATATTAAGAGCATATATATTACAATCACAAAAAATATTATTTCTTTTTATGTCTATATAAAAAAAATATTGCATGCTTTAATATATGTGTCATACATATGTTTGAAATACCATTCAATACCTTCAATTTTATCAACAAAAAAAGACCAAGGGGAAGATTTGTCTTTCAGTCTTTGTATAAGGGTTTTTGTGCCTTATCAATAAAATGTACATCATGAAAATTTTCATTCATCTTATCCATATGTTTGTTCTCATCCATGGCAACAAAGGTGTCACGGATCAACCTATTTATCCCTTCATTCTCAATAATGTCAGTGCCATTTTATTCCATAGTATCAACTTCAATTCTATCACTCTCACCATATCTACTACGAATTGTAGCCTCTGAACTTCCAAGCATTGTCTCTTTTCTCTTTTTAATTACAAATAAATAAACATAATTAGTATCAAAATATTAGAACATTTAAAACTATCAAAAAATGACAAAAATAATGTTTACTCTATTTTATGAAGGGGTCATATTGTTTTCCCTTTTCTAGGTGCCCATGATCTAAGAAATGTTTTTTTTTTGTTGACCTATTAATTATTATTTTTTATGCCTTTGCATTCCGTTCAAGGACAATAACATTTCCATCATCAATATCAAGAAGTTTGGAATGATTTTGAGATGGTTCTTCATGATTGCTAGTCTGGGGAAAATATTTACATTCATCAAGATCATGGTGAGATCCATTGCTTCATTGATTGTAGACTGTATATAATCCAACTAGTTGAATGCACCAGCACCCAATTTAGGGTTATCTGACATTTTTTTCTATTTCAACAAAATATTCAATCCATCCATTGGTACAATAAGAATACATTTAAATAATTTCACAAATTGAGAATTCAAATGGTATTAACAAATTTTAACTGAATAAAAATTTCATTATGGGTAGCCAAATGTCTAAGTAGCAAAATCTCACCTACTCTTAACTCTTCAAAAAAAAGAGTTATTTTTTTAAGCAATTTCCTTTTCAAAGTCGCATAATTTTTTTTATCCACATTGAAAGTATAGTAATCATCATTAAGAATTTAAAAACACCAAACATCGCTTATTCGACATCTAATCAACACTATATTTTCTAGCTACATCGAAAAAGTAAATGGACGAAAGATACATAGCTTAAGCAACATTTGTCAAGGCCAAAAATAGAAAGAAAAAAAAACTCGAATTCACATTTTCTAACTCAACTTCAATGTTTAAAAGGGTCTTTCAAATCAAATGTCACTTCGAGCACTGAATTTCGACCCCAACTATAGTAGTGACACCCACTCTCATTTGTATTCATCATTTTTCTCTATGGACCCTTATTCAACTTCAGGGAGATGTTTAAAATGGTGTGAGATTCACATTCAATGACAATCGACCCTATATTATACCATGTATTATATTTAGGTTTGGTTGATGTTGATGTAGTATACATCTAGGCTCATAACCCCTCTTAAGGAAAGCACTCTACCTCTTGAATTGAATCTCATTTGTAATCTATCGTGTGATTCTTTTTTATTCTTATCAAACTAATTTACCTAAGGGAACTCTCAAGTATTACATTCTCTTTTCTTCATGGGTTTATTTCTATTTCTAGGGAACTTGTACTTGGTATATTTATCTCTCTAGGTTTGTGCCCCTCTTGGATGATTTATATTAAAGTGTTGGGTTTCCCTAATGATGGAAACTTAATTTCTCTTTATTACATCATTAGATTTTTTGTTAGTTGTGTTCATTCCCCCCCCCCTCTCTCTCTCTAATCTCAACAATGATGATCCAAGTTCTAGAGTTTGTTCTCTATTATCACTTGAGTTCCCATTATTAAGATTTGAGTACATCTTATGTTGTGGTTGGAATTGGTGTGATATGTTGTTTCCTTAGTTGTCCTTATGTTACATGGATGTGTTAAGTAAGCTAAGCTTGTATAATACACTTTTTTGTCTTCAGTATTCGAAAAATAAGAAATAAAGAAAAAATATAAAAACAAAGGATGCTAAGGTGTCAGAGGCCAGGATAATTATCATTCTTGTGGACAATTATGAGGTGGCTAATGATAAGCAAATCAAAGACTTTTTTAATTGAAACAATGAAAAAACAACACAATCAAGAGGATTTAGAGAACCGAGGGGTTGTACAAGTGTTGTATGTGCTTTTAGACCTATAATCAAATTTTGTTTTCTTATGGATTTCCTTATTGCACCGAGTGGCACTCTATAACCCAATATGGGGGAGATGTTGTCACGTAACGTAACATGGAAAATAATAACCAAATAATAAAATAAGATGAAAACAAGTTGGCTTAATATATATATATATATATATATATATATATATATATATGACGCATTACTATTCTTGAGGATTGAATTTATAGCCAGTTGATCAAATCACTGAGTAAGTAAGTATTTGGAATGAACTACATCTGTTGGAAGAAAAAATCAAAGTTTAAGAATTAAAGCTAGTTGTCAAGTAATTTGCTCTGAAATATATTCCATCCACAGATTAATGTACTGCGCATTTACTATGAAAAAATGTTATGTGCTTTAATTTGCATTTACTCTATGGTTTTATACTCTGTGTTTTCCGTGAATATAAATTTATGATTAATCAATGTTAGAGCGGTATGTATCTACTCTGTGTTTTTATGTAAACACAAATTTATGATTCATTGTTTGTTTACTTTGCATTTTTTACTTTATCGATTTGATATAAAAACCTTCATACCAACCCGTTTTTTGTTTCCATTTCCTTTCCCCTAGCAATTTACTAGTTTGTGGAAAAGAAGCTACACGTAAAAGTGCCCTAATGTTATTTATTTGTTTCCATAACTGGGCCTCCAATTTAGTTTTAAATTTGACAGAATGTTGATTAAATATGTTCTATATTGTTCTTTTATGAGAGCAAGGGGATGAGTATCCAATAGATTTTATGAGCACTGGGTTACAAGGGATTGAACTTAATTATCCAGATGTTGAAAAAAAAGCTTACGTAGTATTTAAAGATGTAAAGTAGTTTAGATCCTACATTTTGAAAAATAGGACTAAAGTCATAGTACCTAACCCGGTAGTTAGATCATTGATTGTACAGAAGGAGCTAGGAGAAAGGCACAGAAACTAGGTTACTGCATTACATGAATATGATTTGGAATTCAAGACTTCTACCATCGTTAAGGGCCAATTATTGTGCAAACTACTTACTAAAAAATTAGCTGAAGAGGCTAATGGATGGGATAACGAAGCAAAAATGAACTTACTTGAAATTTACTCAACTAATGCAGCCCTTGATTCTTGGTATCGAGATCTGGTGCATTATTTACAGCATGGGTATGCCCATGAACATTGGAATTAAAAAAAAAAGGAGAGTTCTCCGATTGAAATAAACATCATATCATATAATCGACGGAGTACTATTTCGAAGAAATTGTGATGGAGTATTTCTCAGATGTTTAGAAAAGGAAGATGCAGAGAAGGTATTGAAAGAATTGCATGATGGGCTTGCTGGAGGGAATTATTTTTGATATACTACTACTCACATGATTCTTAAAGAAGGTTATTATTGGCCCACTATTTTTAAAGTTTCCTATGCTTATGTCCAAAGACGTGTTGTATGCCATAAAGGTGCCAGTAGGAAGATAAAACTAGTAGTGCCATTACAACCAGTGATAATTTTAGAACCATTTGAGCAGTGGGTCTTGGATGTTATTGGAGAAATAAATCATAATTCTTTGTTTCAACATTGTTATATTCTTACAAATACAAATTAATTCACATGCTGGACTAAGTATGTCCATCTACATAAGTTTAATGAAGATGTTTTCATCAAGTTTCTTCAAGAAAACATTATAACTAGGTTTGGGTGATCCGCACATGGCCAGGAAGCACCAGGGGGAAAACAGTTCAACTCAATGAGTCGGCTCTGTTATGGCAGAATCTTATGAAACAGATTGCGCAAAGAAGGAATACACTACACAGACAGAACATAAATGTACATAGACAATATGCAGGAACGTGGACTAATTTCTATTACTGGATGTAAGTTCATGACTTGATTCTATGCTACTGTATATTACAATAGTTTACATGCTTGTATAGAGAGTGTTGAGACGCTTGGGTGCTTTCCAATTACGTTCATTTACAAAAGAAGTTAGAATGGTTCGACAGTTCAACCGTTACAGTCGAATGGAAGACATAGAGACAATCTGTCGAAGTTTGACAGTCGCAAGTCGCATATCGACGTTGCATGTCGATGTCACGAAACTGTGAGGTCGTAGAACATGTCAAAGTCACGAAGTTGTCGAAGTCGGAACTTGTCAAAGTTGTGTCAACGTTGATGACTGGTCGAGGATGTGTCGAAGTTAGCATCCGAAAATAATTCCAACTACGATGTGGATCAGACCTACTTCCTTAAGAAACAATGATCCCCATTGTTTGCTCGTGAAGGTGAGGAAACTCATCAGTCCGTTCAGTAGCAGAGCACCACTTTCCTTGTGCTGGTATCTGTCCGGCTTTAGAAACCTGAAACAAGGGAATTGTGTTCGTCCTTATATGGCATACTCGTCATCTGACAATGGTGTCGCAAGGAAGAGGTTCATGAACATCTGGATTGATGTCGTCGGGATATTTTGTTTGCAAGTAATTATGTCCCAACAGTGGTGCATGGTATTGTCGAAGTAGATCCACATTAAATACTGGATGTAGACCTAGGCATGCAGAAATGTCAAGCTGGAAAGCATTTTCGCCAATCTATCGAAGAATAATGTACAGACCATATCACAAAGGCTTGATATTCTTGAATGGACCAGTGAAGCGCTCCTTCTTGAGATGTAATCAGACCTTATCCCCAATTTGGAAAGAATGAAAAAGACGATGCTTGTCGTGTTGGGCCTTAGCTTTCCTGTTTGCTCGTTGCAACATTTCTTGTGCTTGCATCTAGATGTCGCATATTTGATCTCGAAAATGTGAAGCTTTATCAACTTATCGCTGGCTGTAGTCGGTGTCGGCGTTTGGCTGTGTCGAGGAGCAGATCAAGTCGATAGTCGCTGAGGGTTGAAATATGTAATTGATCTCAAATGGACTCTTGCCTGTAGAGTTGTGTTGAGCACGATTTTAACTATGTTGTATGTATGGAATAATTCCATCCCATGTGCGTCAATGCTTGTGGTTGTACATGCGTAGCAGTTGTACAACCAAGCGATTCACAACTTCCGTTTGTCCATCGCTCTGAGGATGGAAAGCTGTCAAAAATGAGAGTTGTGTGTCTAGCTATTGCCAGAGGGTCTTCCAAAATATGCTGACAAATCTGGCATCTTGGTCGGAAGTAATGGTTGTGGGTAAACCAAAGTGTTTCCAAACATGTGTGAAAAAGAGCTGAGCATTTTGTTGCGTTGTCGTGGTATTCTTGCATGGTATGAGAATGGACATCTTGGAAAATATGTCGAATAGTACTAATATCACATCGTGCTGATGTTTGGTAGTAGGATATCCCATCAAGTAGTCCATAGAAATAGATTCCCATGGTCGACTAGGAACTCGCAAAGGTGTGTACAATCCTTGTCGTCGATTAGGCGGTTTAGCAATGGCACAAACCACGCATGATCGAATGTACTTGTTGATGTCAGTTTTGAGTTTCGACCTAAAGAAATACTTCTGCAGAATAGAAAGTGTCTTTGCTACTCCAAAGTGTCTTGCAATCTTGTTGTAGTGCGCATCCCAAATGAGTTGTTGTCAATGCTCACCGGTCGGTACACAAAGTTGTCCAAGCTTGTATAGCAAGGTGTCTTTTAGGAAATAGTCGTTGGTCGACGAATTGTCAGTCTGGATCTGTTGGTAGACTGGAGAAAATTCGATGTCTTCCCGATACAACTGAGTCCAAGTAGTGGTGTCATATCCCTACATACTCATCACTGTAAAAAGGAGAGTAATGGGCGGTTTGCTTAGACAAACGGCGGCGGCGTTAGATTTACCTTTCCGATACTTAATTACCAACTGGAAGTGTTGTTGGTAATTAATCCACTTAAGCTGTCGAGTTGTTTGTATTTTTTATTGGATCAGAGCGAACGGTAGAGGCTTATGGTCAGTGAGGATGACCGTTTCCTTTCCAAGGATGTAATGCCTCCATTGTTTGAGATCTTGCACAATGGAATACAGTTCTTTTTCGTACATCGAATACCTTCTAAATGTGTCGTTAAAAGTTTCGGAATGAAAAGCAACTGGGTGACCAGACTGAGTAATCACTGTTCCCAAGGAATAGTCCGATGCGTCCATCTACATTTCAAAGGGCTGATGCAAATCAGGTAACACAATTACTGGTGCAGTGCAGAGCTTGTGCTTGAGCTGTTCAAAAGCTTCTTGTTGTGTCGATGTCCATTTGAAGACAGTTTTTCCATTTCCCTTCATCAACTAATTCAAGGGCCAGGCTATGTGACTGAAGCCGAGTATGAATCATCGATAGAGATTCTCCAAACCAAGAAAAATTCTTAGTTCTTGAATGCTTCAAGGAATGGATCAATATTTGAGGATCTGTACTTTATCTGGATCGACATGAATGCCTACAGAGTCAATTACATACCCCAAATATTTGATGTTTTCCATCGCAAAGGTGCACTTGTCCATGTTCAAGTAAAGTCGATGTTGCTGGAGAGTGTCGAGGACTTGTCGAAGTTGTCTGACATGTTCTTCCCATGATCGACCGAAAAGCAGTATGTCGTCAAGGTAGGCAATGACCCATTTTCCGATGAAAGGTCAAAGAATGTTGTCCATGTATCGCATGAAGGTCACAGGTGCATTGGTTAAGCCGAAAGGCATGATTAACCATTCAAACAATCCTTCCTTGGTATTGAAAGCAATTTTCCACACATCTAAGGGCTCGATTGGAATTTGATGATATCCCAAATTTAGGTCGAGCCTAGTATTGAATTTAGCACCTTTCATACAGTTGATGAGCTCGTCTATCCGCGACAGAGGGTACCGATTCTTCACCGATATTTTGTTGAGTGCCCTGTAGTCGATGCACATGCACCAAGTTCCGTCTTTCTTTGGAACGAGGATGACTGGACTTCCACAAGGAGAGGAGTTGGGTCGGATATGACCTTTATCGATCAAATCTTATATTTTTCTATGAATCTCTTCATTTTTTAGAATGGATCTTCTGTAAACAGATGTGTTAGGAAAAGAAGAACCAGGAGCAATTTCAATGGAGTGTTTTACCTGGCAATGTCGAGGTACTCCGTCCGGATCTTAGAATAAACTCCGACACTCGTCGAGAACGTTGTTAATCAACTGCTTCTATTGGGAGCTTCTTTGGTCGGTGAGTCGACTCGTTGCTGCAGTCTTCCTAGAATGTTGCGGTTTTATCATGATTAACGAGAACTTCTGAGCATGATTGATGAGATTCTTTGTCTGTTTAGAAGATATCATTGAAACCATTGGTGTAGGTTGTCACTCTGGTACGCTGTACCATCGATTCTAGATTTTGACAATCACCTTCTGCGGTCGTGACTGATAACTTACATGGCGATCCCATAGGTAAGGTTTCCCAAATAGGGTGTCGGCTACGGAGAGTGGTGCTATGTCGCAGAGTACTTCATCTTCAAAAGGCTTTATGAAGTTGGTGAGTTTGCATTTTCGGGTGATCCTTATCTCTTTTCCATCCTTCATCCAACCGATGTTATAAGGCTGAGGATGCGGAGTGGTAACAAGACCTAGTTTCTTGACAAGGTTTTCACAAATGAAGTTCTTATGTCTACCGTTGCCCACAATCATATGTAATGGGTTGTGCTGGACCCATATCCGTGCATGGAACAGGCGCTCTCGTTCCTCCTCGTTGACGATGGTCGAGACTGCTGGAGTGGTCGAGGTCGAGGTCGATGTCAAAAGGGTCGTTGCATCTAGATCCGATTCTTCCACCATCTTGTCGAACGCGTCGGATGTCGACACTTTCCCCTTCTTCCCCACTGGTATATAACACAAAAAAGCCCGTCTCCCAGCTGAAAATGAAGGAAAACACGCAGTCTTGATGGGGAAAAACGCCCAACAAGCTCCCCACTCGTGACTTAGGGCCAAACTGGTTGATGAATAATGGCTTGGGGAGAAATTCATGGCTCTTTTCTTGCCAAGGAATCCAAACATGATTTTCCATGCAGGGTGGCTTGCCCATACTCGAATTTGGACAACCATACTTCCCATTCCCCAAGGCATTAACTACCTCAACCAACTCTTGGGAGAAATGAATGATTGGGTACAAAATTCAACATGGGTAGTTGAGGGTTTGATGGGTAATCTAATTGACACTTGGCTTGACTTGATTGGCTCAAGGGTTTGAATGTTTTCCCTCCCAAATCCTTGTAAAATCATGCCCCCATCTCTTGTTGCATTGCATAGCTAGTTGTGGGTATTTTATTAAAATGCATATTTACATGACATTTGCAATTCCATTGTGCCTAGCTAGCACATGAATCATATGCACCAATAAATCGATGGCAGGGCCTTAGCCTTGAGCTCCTCACCACGATTTTATAACAATATACATCATTGACATTTTAATGCCATAGGGTCAAAATGGGGACATTAGACCAAGCCTCTATAGGATCAAACAACCGTATTATACAAGAAATAATTAACACCCTGCTCAAACTCGAAGAGGAGAGAGAGAAGGGTAGAAATAAATTTACCACTCATCAATTTAATGTCAAGATATGGTTTGATAAAATTTAGGCAGGGAAGAAAGAATTTGAAATTGGTGACCTTGTGTTGAAGTGGGATCAACCTCACGAGGAAAAGGGAAAGCATACAAAATTTCAACATTTATGGCTTGGTCCTTACACTATTGTTGAGAAACTTAGCCATGGAACGTATAGAATACAAAATATGGAAGGGTAAGTTGAAAGTCTCACTGTGAGTAGAAAATATTTGAAGCAATACTTCACTTAGTTTAGGAAGATCATGTATGTACATAAATAAAACTTTTTCCTTGTTTATCCTTTTTTCTTTTGATTATTCAGTTTTAGCCTAGCTAGCATGGTTATTTGATTCCTTGTTTTGAACCTTTAATAAAATTGAGTTCAACAATCATAGTGCTTGGTGGGAAAGTTATGATCTCATTACTTATACAATATCTCTTTAGGTTGATTGATTCCTTTAAAATTTATGGTGTGTGAGAAATATTTCGAAGTTTAAGTTTCTTCTTATTGAAAAGTTTCAGTGGTACATTTTCAAGCACTATAATTTGAAAGGATTTCAAATTGTCTGTCTTTATCCTATTTATTCAGTTACTCGGAAACCTTATCACGTTATCATGTTAAAATTAAAATGTATTAAATCCTGTATATTTTTTTGGGATAAATACTTCTAAGTTACTATCTTGAGGCTCCACCCATTGAAACACATAAATAACCATGTCTTGAAATTGTCTACTTATGGCTGACCCATGGGAAGGAAGCAAGATATTGCAGATGCATAACAAATAAAAATGATCCTATACCTAATATAATTCCCTAAAGGCTCAAATAAAACCATGTCTTCCCCATTTTAAGACATCCACATCCAATGAAGTTGGATATCTGAAGAATCAAATGAAGACATGAGCATATGAAATGAAATGTTCAAATAAGACCAAGAGGCTATCCCAAATAAAATTCAAAGGAGGGTCTTCTCCATCCATGGGCATGATAGATACAATAAAATATTATCTGTCACCCACACAAAAGGACACTATGGATGGAAGAGCCAAGAATTATGCCTCTAATCAAATGGGGGAACTTTATTACTAACCCTGATAAAGCATAAAAAATGCTAGTGCATCAAAGAAATGCATATGGTATAGGAATGAGGAACAGACATTTACATATTCCTAGTTTTTTTACTTACCATGTGGTGTTTTACTTTAGTTTACAATTGAGGGACTAGTTTGGTAAATGAACCTCATAAATTGGCCTTGGGAGAATGGATATGAAGTCCCAACTAAGCTACCATTTCCCTTAAATAATATCCTAACAATATCTGATCACAGTGATATGTGTTCCGATGTAAAATCAGAATTGAGCTCAATGTAAGAAAGATAAATGATACCAAGAATATTACAATAAGCAGTGATTCGTAAGTAGAGTATATCCTCACTCCACCTCAAATTATCATTGACTATAAGAGATCCTTTTATTTTCTCATAGATCTACGGTTCTCCTAGTCAGTGACTAATTGTTGCAACTGTAACCACCCTCCCCAGTATTTTATTTTGGAAAGACTGGGGCCCCACCTTAAATTTAAACTTTACTTGTCTCAATCCTTTGATCTCCTCTTAGACTTGGTCAAATATTTCCTGAAGCTGATATGTTCCCAAGAAAGAGAAAGTACTTAGCCAAATTTCAATGTTTCCTTAATCGACCCTCTTTCTAGAATTTTCACGTTTCGGTGAGTTTACCTAAGTTCGTTGAAACGTCACTAAAACTCAAGTTTTTACACCGAAACGTTGGCTAGCATTTTGAATTTTTGCCGAAATTTTGGAGAAGTTTCGGTTTTGCGCTGAAACGGTGGATGTGACTTTGCCTTTGTTGAAACTTCAACGAATTTTAAGCTTTTTCGTCGAAACATCGACAAAACTTATAATAAGTCTCCAAAACGTGGCCCAAGAATTTTGTCTCTCGCTGAAATGTCGGTGGAGTTTTGGATTATCTCCAAAGTCGCCTGAAAAATTTCAAAAATTTTACAACAAACCCGCGAAAGTGTTGCTAAAATTCCTAGATCTCGCCGAAACGGATCAGAGACTTTTCCATATTTTGCCGATAAAACTTAGTTTTCGATGCGATTTCGGTGGAATTATAATATTTTGTGTCGATACATATCGACAGACATGTGGAAGCACGTTGAAACAATTAAGCAAGAAGTATGATGCTATGCTGATACAGTTACATCGACTCAGTCCTTCACACCGAAACTCACTTCGCAAAAGTTGTTAACTTTTCTTCGAAGCGTATTGGCGAGAATCACAGTTTAACGTCGATACTATCGTGGTGAATTGAATTTTATCACCTTTACATATTGTCGCATGGGAAACAAAAACATCGCCGATACACATCAGGGAAATTCACCCTTTAGCACCGAAATGATTTGTTCAAAGTCAGAAAAAGCACGCCGAAGCCATTTTAAATCCCGTTTGGGCATTTAGGGTTTTGAAAGAACTTTTTTCAATACAAGAAAAGTCGTTTTCTCTCCTCATTGTTGTCACATAACCTCATCAGAGAACGTGGCCGTTGTAGAAGATTCCTCTTTCGGTACATTCACATATACTGCCAATCAACCTAACACACATGTCCTCGATCGTCCAGGTAGATATACTTTACAGTGTTTTGTTGATTTCGAACTGGTTGAATTTTGACTTGGCAGTTTGTACTTGGAGGGAAATAGCCATGATTGGGCTTATCCTTGACCGTTTTCTTCCTTTTGAGTTGATTTTATTCGTTATCTTGTCCTTTCTTTTGGGCCCAAGGGTTTCGATCCACCTCACTTGTATTGAGTAACTTAAGCCCTAAAGATCAATCCGCACTCTTCTTTCCCAACGAGAATTCTCTTGAAGTTTTCTCTTGTTTCGTTAAAACCCTACCTTAAACCCTAACTTCAAGAATGTGTAGATTTTATCCAAAACTGCCTCGATTGTTGCGAGCCATTTCATTTCCCTTTTGCAAGCTATCCAATGTGCCGATACAGACCCTAGTGGATAAACCGGGGATTTTTTTATTTAGTGATGAGCAATGGATTTATTCATATGAAAAGAATTTATTTGTTGAAAATATTTGTAGTTGTTGTTGATTTTTCATGAAATTGCATCTCATTTGTGGTTTCAATGGAACTTACCCAAGATAATGATATTTCCTCTGTAATATAGGATTTAGAAATTTCAAAAAAAGGTCCTAAGCACTCCTCTAAGGCCATATTGGAGATATCATCTGATGATGAACCGGTCCAGAAGCATATTTGGAGACCCAGTTCGACGATACACATCATATCATGGGAATATCTATATAGTGTTGAATATTGTAACTTCAAAGAATATTATATTTGTACTTTATTATTCCGGAGATGTTTCATTCCTCCGAGGTAACCCTATCATGTATCTGGAGATGTTTATTCCTCCAGGGGTTTGTATTAACTAGGGTTATTAGACCCACCATGTGGGGGTCGGCCCTGTAGTTATATTTTAGGGGTTATTAGACTTCTCTAGGAGAGGTCGGCCCCATTAGGTCTTTTAGTCAGTTAGGATTCAAGTATAAATAGAGGAGGTGAACTCCTCATTAGATCACTCACTCACTTGTGGAAGAGTGCGCACTTGTCTGGGATATCTGCTAAGGAGACAAAGAAGGAAGGAGCACATCTTGTATTTTGGTTGATCATCTTATTGAGGAAAGCTTTGTTGGGTTTTCTACCCCATGAGGGTTTCCCAGGGTATATTCTGTGTCTATCTTGTGATTATGTTTCTTTCAGTGATCTTGCTAGTCTATTTGGTTTAAACTTAACATGGTATTAGAGCTAGACTGAATAGAACATCTTTCACAACGTAAGAATACCTCTCTCTCTCTCTCTCCGATGAAAGTTAGGGTTTCAGAAAAAAAAAAATTGGTATTATTGAATTATGGTTGCATGGCTGGATAACCCTTTTCAATACCATTCTTTTAAGACCTCGATCGAACTTTTTGGTTGGGTAGAACTCCGGGAAATCCAAACCCTAATTCTACCAAAAGTGCGATAAGTCAGAATTTGGTTTCAGAAAAAAGTTTGCATTTTTGAATTCTGATTACCTGGCTAGATAGCCCTTCTCAAGACCATTCTTTTGAACCCTAGATCGAACTTTTTGGTTGAGTAGAACTCCGGAAAAGTCAAACCCTAATTCTACCAAAAGTGCGATAAAATTCTGTTCCAGATTCCGAAAAAGTGAAAAGTAACATTTCCAGGTAAGTCTACTCTGTCTCTTGGACTCTCCCAAGATAAGATGGCTCCAAACACTAAGCTTGAAGACAAGCTAGAAGGTATAGAAAATTTCCGGGCTTGGAAATACAGAATTGGTCTCATTCTTGAAGAGAATGATCTTGCTCTTTATATCAAGGAAGAAGTTGCAGAACCAGAAGGAGATGAAGCCAAAGAAAAGCATAGGAAGGATTTGATTAGGGCAAAGAGAATCATAGCTGATTCTATTAAAAACCACTTGATTCCCCAAGTGGCCTCCAAGAAGACTCCAAAAGAAATGTATGATGCCCTAGGAAGAATGTATGAAGGAAAGAACATCAATAGGAAGATGAACCTAAGGACTCAGTTGAAGAGTACCAAGATGCACAAAGGAGAATCCATTCAAGACTACTTCTCAAGGATCTCTCTAATCAAGGAGCAATTAGATGCCATTGGTGATACTCTTGATGAAGATGAACTTGTGATGACTGCCCTAAATGGTCTCACTAGACCTTGGGAATCTTTCATACAAACCATGTGTGCCAGAAAAGAAAGCATGAAGTTTGATGTAGTATGGGAGGATTGTGTTCAAGAAGAGGCTAGGGTAGCCATCAGAGAAGCTCTTCTCAAAGAGGATGACCAAGCTTTGGCCACCCACACCAAAAGAGGAAAGAGAGGCTACTTCAAGAAAGTGAACTTCAAAAGGTCTCAACCCTCTCATAGATTCAAAAGGAAAGGAGGAGACACCTCCACAGTCCAATGTTTCAATTGTCTTAAGCTAGGACACTATGCTAGAGACTGTACCCTACCAGAAAGGAAGAAGAAAAGGTTTGTCCACAAAAGACATCATGCACATATGGCAGAAGATGATAGTGAAGAAGAAGAAGAAGAAGAAGAAGAAGAAGTAGAGGAAAGGCCTCAAAAGAAAAGATCTAAAGTGAAGAAAGAAGATCCAGAAGAATATGTACTATTTTCTGCTCTCTCTGGATCTGTGTCTCCTGGTGAAGGCACATGGCTCATTGATAGTGGTGCTTCAAAGCACATGACAGGTCATAAGGAAACTCTCTCCAGGATCGAAGAAAAGTCTTCACCCCAAAAGGTATCTCTAGGAGATGATTATCAATATCCCATCAAGGGAATTGGTGAAGCAAGTTACAAGCTTGATTCGGGAACACCCTTAAAAATGAAATTTTTTTTATATGTCCCAGGTTTAAAGAAGAATCTACTCTCTATCTCAGCTCTAGACAAGAAAGGTTTTAGAGTAGCCTTCATTGATGGACAAGTACTCATGTGGTCCAAAGGAAAATCAATCAAAGATGCAATTGTCATTGGTGAAGAAGAAGGAGGACTCTATAAACTCAAGGGTCATCCAGAAACTGCCCTTGCTCATGAAGTTTCTAGTCCCAGTGAGCTATGGCATAGAAGACTAGCTCACATCAACTATAAAGCCTTACCCTATGTAAGCAAGGTGGTTATAGGATTACCAGAATTGAAGGCTGATCATGATGGCTCATGTAAAGGATGTAAGAAAGGGAAGAATGTCAAGAATCCCTTTCCGAAAAGTGAAACAAAGACTAAGAACTCTCTAGAGATAATTCACTCATATGTATGTGGACCTATGCCCACCACTTCTCTAAGTGGGTTTGAATACTATCTCTCACTCATTGATGACTATTCAAGGAAAACTTGGATATACTTCCTAAAAGGGAAGAATGTAGTCTTTGGAAAATTCAAAGAGTTCAAAGCTCTAATAGAAAATCTCGCAGATAAGAGAATCAAGATTCTCAGAACAGATAATGGCGGAGAATATACTTCAAAGGAATTTGAAGACTTTTGTAAAGAAGCTGGAATTAAGAGGGAACTAACCACTCCCTACAATCCCCAACAAAATGGGGTAGCTGAGAGGAAAAATAGAACTATCATGGAGGCTTTAAAGACTATGATACATGAACAAGACCTTCCCATGTATCTATGGGCTGAAGCAGCCAAGACAGCAGTATATGTACAAAATAGACTATCTCATAGTGCTCTTGATTTCAAAACTCCAGAAGAAGTCTTTACAGGAAAGAAGCCTGAGGTAAGTCATCTTAAAATATTTGGGTGTCCTATGTACATCCACATTCCAAAAGAAAAGAGAACCAAGTTGGATCCCTCAGGCAAGAAGGGAATGTTTGTTGGTTATTGTGAAACTTTCAAAGCCTTCAGATTCTACATACCAGGATTCCATCATATAGAAATAAGTAGAGATGTAACCTTTGATGAGGAAGCAGCTCTCAAGAAATCCAGAAAGTGTCAACTTGAAGAAATTTATGAAGAAGATTCATCTCCCAGAATCTCAGAGACTGTTCACATCCCTGAAGAAGATGCACCAGAGGATCATGACATGCTGGAACCACAAGAACCCCCTGTTGCAGAATTATCTAGGAAAAGAAGACCAGCATGGGCTAGAGATATTATTCAAGGAGCTGAAAGATATGGTGCTCCTGAAGGCTCCACTAGAGAAAGGAAGAAACCAAAACTAGTGTCCAACTATATGGCCTTGATGTGTGATCTTGTGGATCAACTACCTACTAGCTATGAAGAGGCAGCTCAGAAGAAAGAATGGGTAGAAGCAATGACAGAAGAATTTCAATCAATAATGAAAAATGATGTTTGGGATATAGTTCCCAAACCAAAATATAAAAGTGTGGTTTCTTCCAAATGGATCTTCAAAATAAAACATGCTGCGGATGGAAGCATTGAAAAATACAAAGCAAGATTTGTAGCCAGAGGATTCTCTCAGAAGGAGGGAATTGACTATGAAGAAACATTTGCACCAGTTGCCAGGTATACTTCAATTAGAACTATCATGGCACTTGCATCCATGATGAAGTGGAAATTACACCAAATGGATGTTAAGACAGCTTTTCTGAATGGTGTAATTGAAGAAGAAGTATACATAGAGCAACCACAAGGGTTTGAGGTCAATGACGGAAGGACTCATGTATGCAAACTGAAAAAGGCATTATATGGGTTGAAACAAGCTCCCAGGGCTTGGTACGGAAGGATTGACAATTTCCTAACTAGCATGGGCTTTACCAAGAGTAAAGCTGACCCAAACCTTTATCTCAATGTAATGGATGATGAACCAGTTATACTATTGTTATATGTAGATGATCTATTTCTAACTGGAAATGAGAAACAAATTATTGAAAGCAAGAAGAAGCTTTCTTCAGAATTCGAGATGAAAGATCTCGGATTAATGCACTACTTCTTAGGCTTAGAAGTATGGCAAGAACCAAGAGGTAAATATGCTGTGGAGATTCTGAAAAGATTTGACATGTTGGAGTGTAAACCCATGGCCACTCCCATGGACTCCAACTTGAAGATTTTGATTAATGACTCATCAGAATTAGTGGACCTAACTCTATATAGACAAATCATTGGGTCACTAATGTATTTGACAAATACTAGGCCAGATATATGCTTTGCTGTAAATACCCTAAGTCAGTATTTAGTATAACCTAGAAAGGTTCATCTAATAGCTGCAAAGCATGTAATGAGGTACCTAAAAGGTACATTAGATTTTGGTCTACTTTATCATGGAAGTCATGAACTCAAGTTACATGGTTACTCAAACTCTGACTGGGCAGGTAGTGTCTCAGATAGAAAGAGTACTTCAGGTGGATGTTATGGTCTTGGATCTGCCATGATCTCATGGTTCAGCAAGAAACAATCTAGTGTGGCCCTCAGCTCTGCTGAGGCAGAATATATAGCTACTTGCTCTGCCAGCTGTGAAGCAGTATGGCTTCGGAAACTGCTATCTGGAGTGTTTGAATTAGAAATGGATCCCACTGTAATTATGTGTGATAATCAAAGCTGCATCAAGATGACAGAGAATCCTGTGTTCCATGATAAGTCAAAACACATAGAGATCCGATACTTATATATTCGAGATATGGTGAAGAGAGGAGCTATCAAGCTCGAGTATGTGAGCACTGAAGATCAAATTGTTGATATCCTGACTAAACCTATGTCTCGTGTGAAATTTGAATACTTTCGAGACAAGCTTGGTGTAGTTCAAAAGGACCCTCCTAGAAAGGGGGAGTAGCATGATCCCTGATGACAAGCTTGTCTCACCAATAATGAGACTTCACCTAGTCACTTAGAAATAGTTAGACTTAGGACTACTATATTTAGAATACTTAGTTTTACTTATACATGCTTTTGATGTTAAATGTATTAGTGAGAATACATGCTTTTGATGATAGATGTATACATGCTTTTGATGTTAGATGTATCAGTGAGAATACATGCTTTTGATGATAGATGTATACATGCTTTTGATGTTAAATGTATTAGTGAGAATACATGCTTTTGATGATAGATGTATACATTCTTTTGATGTTAGATGTATCAGTGAGAATACATGCTTTTGGTGATAGATGTATACATGCTTTTGATGTTAGATGTATCAGTGAGAATACATGCTTTTGATGATAGATGTATACATGATTTTGATGTTAAATGTATTAGTGAGAATACATGCTTTTGATGATAGATGCATACATGCTCTTGATGTTTGATGTATCAATGAGAATACATGCTTTTGATATATGATGTATACATGCTGTTGATAATATATGATGATACATGTATTGATTAATGTACTTGTATGGATGTGGATACTTGTACTTGTATTGATGAGAATACATGTGGGGATTGTATCATCCTTGAACACTTGTTCTAAAATGAGCCGTAGACAGAAGTCTCCGAGAAAGAAGAGGGATTGTATCATCCTTGAACACTTGTTCTAAAATGAGCCGTAGACAGAAGTCTCCGAGAAAGAAGAGGGATTGTATCATCCTTGAACACTTGTTCTAAAAATGAGCCGTAGACAGAAGTCTCCGAGAAAGAAGAGGGATTGTATCATCCTTGAACACTTGTTCTAAAAATGATCCGTAGACAGAAGTCTCCGAGAAAGAAGAGGGATTGTATCATCCTTGAACATCTGTTCTAAAGAGAGCCGTAGATGTATGTCTCCGATAAATGAAATCCTGAATTAACAGGTAGGGGATTGCATCGTCCCCGGACTGATGTCCCAGAATAGAGTCGTAGACATGATGTCTCCGATAAATGAAATCCTGAATTAACAGGTAGGGGATTGCATCATCCCCGGACTGATGTCCCAGAATAGAGCCGTAGACATGATGTCTCCGATAAATGAAGTCCTGAATGAACAGGCAGGGGATTGCATCGTCCCCGGACTGAGGTCCCAGAATAGAGCCGTAGACTGGGTCTCCGATAATGAAGTCCTGAATGAACAGGCAGGGGATTGCATCATCCCCGGACTGAGGTCCCAGAATAGAGCCGTAGACTGGGTCTCTGATAATGAAGTCCTGAATGAACAGGCAGGGGATTGCATCATCCCCGGACTGAGGTCCCAGAATAGAGCCGTAGACTGGGTCTCCGATAATGAAGTCCTGAATGAACAGGCAGGGGATTGCATCATCCCCGGACTAAGGTCCCAGAATTGATCCGTAGACTGATGTCTCCGAGAACTGAAGAACGGATTGTATCATCCATGGACCTATGTCCTAAAGTGAGCAGGATTGATCATCCTGGAACATGATCGTGTGATGACGATGCTGATAATCGTGTGATGACGATGCTGATGATCGTGTGATGACGATGCTGATGATCGTGTGATGACGATGATGATGATCGTGTGGTGATGATGCTGATGATCGTGCGATGACGATGCTGATGATCGTGTGATGACGATGATGATGATCGTGTGGTGACGATGCTGATGACGATGTTGATAATTGTGTGATGATGATGCTGATGATCGTGTGATGACGATGCTGATGACGATGCTGATGATCGTGTGATGACGATGCTGATGATCGTATGATGACGATGCTGATAACGATGCTGATGATCGTGTGATGATGATGCTGATGATCGTATGATGACGATGTTGATGACAATGCTGATGATCGTGTGATGACGATGCCGATGATCGTGTGATGATGATGCCGATGATCGTAGTGATATCGACACTTTCGACATTGATGTTCCAGTAACTAATTGAGTTACTGATGAAGATGAATTGAAGAAAGCTTCCGATGATTTATAGATGTAT
The DNA here is from genome assembly GCA_027924585.1 of Larix kaempferi. Taxonomy (NCBI): domain Eukaryota; kingdom Viridiplantae; phylum Streptophyta; class Pinopsida; order Pinales; family Pinaceae; genus Larix; species Larix kaempferi. The sequence goes on from BSBM01000008.1 coordinate 39,344, forward strand.
CATGTATGATGACTCCTTGCTCCTGCAGATGTTGTTATAATATCCTTCTCGTTAAGGGGGAGTGTTGAATATTGTAACTTCAAAGAATATTATATTTGTACTTTATTATTCCGGAGATGTTTCATTCCTCCGAGGTAACCCTATCATGTATCTGGAGATGTTTATTCCTACAGGGGTTTGTATTAACTAGGGTTATTAGACCCACCATGTGGGGGTCGGCCCTGTAGTTATATTTTAGGGGTTATTAGACTTCTCCAGGAGAGGTCGGCCCCATTAGGTATTTTAGTCAGTTAGGAGTCAAGTATAAATAGAGGAGGTGAACTCCTCATTAGATCACTCACTCACTTGTGGAAGAGTGCGCACTTGTCTGGGATATCTGCTAAGGAGACAAAGAAGGAAGGAGCACATCTTGTATTTTGGTTGATCATCTTATTGAGGAAAGCTTTGCTGGGTTTTCTACCCCATGAGGGTTTCCCAGGGTATATTCTGTGTCTATCTTGTGATTATGTTTCTTTCAGTGATCTTGCTAGTCTATTTGGTTTAAACTTAACATATAGTTCAAATGGGGTGAAATTTACCATTTGATCAGAGACCAAAATGTCCCAGAAGCTACCATCAAAGAAGAATTAATCTATCATAACATCAAAAGGCCAAGTGTTCACAAGGCTACAACCAGGCCTGAATTGTTTCCTTGTGTTGAAGTGATAGGATGGGTCCTTCCCCGTATTGATACTAAATCTCATATCATTACAAGCACTACGGGGAAAGGTTTTGCATCATTCTAGCCTGCACATATCGAAAAATCATATAGACGTCCAACTCCAAGAGCATTTTTTACGGAAGAATTGCTCACAAACCTGAAACTTGACTATGCTGAATGTGCAAAGAATATGTTGCTACCATGGAAGTAGTTGCGCCAAAGAGACAATGGGGAATATGGAAGTAAACTTTTGAAGACTACTTTCAAGATTGTTGCTACTCTCATATGGAGGGTCTACGAGAGGCCCAAATCAACTCATTGCAAGCTCATTTGGGTGACTTTATTTTATCATATTACAATGCATGGTATTGTTTTCAATTGGGAAGACACTATCTCTGAGAACATGGTTCAAGCAATCAAATATGCTCATCAGGGCCTCAAAACAAAGAAGGTTGAATTCCATATGTCCTCTTATTTAGTGGATTGTATCATGACATTTGTATGTCTTACTCCTCCAGTCGGAAGTGTCGTCATTTGTATTTGCAAGTGTCGCAAGTTATATTTTAAGTGTCGTAGCTTATATTTGATGGGTTATTAGACCACCTTAGAGGGGTCGGCCCTGTATGAGTTAAGTGGAAGGGTTATTAATCTCCCTTAAGGAGTCATCCCAATTAGGGTAAAAGGCAGGTCAAGTTAAAGTATAAATAGAGTGGTTGCACCACTCTATTTTCTCATTCACTCACACATCCAACTCGCATAGTTCAGAAAGAGGAGTGCGCACAAGTGGAGGAGGAGTATTTGCTGGAGACATCTATCTTTTGGGGTTTCATATTTGTGATCTTTGTATTGGTGCTTATTCTATCTCCGAGGAAGTTGTGGGGTTTTTGATGTTCATGGTTTTCCTCGATGAAATGCTTTGTGTCTCTTCTCTCTTGTGTTTGATATGTTGTACATGTTGTTCTCTCAGTTAAGATCCTACATGATATTGAATTAAATGATGAAAATATAACATGGTATCAGAGCTAGCCTGAAGGAAGGCATTGTATGGCATTTACGACACTTGTTGCACTTGCGACAAATTGGAAGCTAGGGCTTGGTATAGTAAAAACTAGTCATCGTGGATATTTCTCTATAAATCCTTTTTGGTGAAGCTTTAGGATCTGAAATGTTTACAGGACGAATATCAGAAAAGTATGTACCCTGTGTAAAAATTTCAGCCTCAGATTCGTTGTACTTTGTGAGATATGATCTGTACAATTTAGGGTTTCTGCCTCTTCTATAATGAAGCCCTAAATAGGTGACCTAGGCACAAAGGTCATATCTCGGGCTAGGAAGCTCTAAATGGAATTCCGTAAAAAGTAACAGTTAAGGAATGGACTTTAGTTTCACAAGTCCAACGTGCAGAGGCCTAAGTTGAAACAGTGACGCGTGGTACTCTGTACACGTTCGATATGTTGTTTCATCCCATAAACATGCCATGTTGCGACACTTAGCATATCTATCTCATGGAAAATCCATTGAAGCTCATATCTGTGGGGTTGGAAAGATGAAAGGTCATTATACCACAGGTTGAAGTTTAATACCCCGAGGATCCAAATTTCAGAGATGCAACATAAACAATATGTCATATCTTTCTGTTAAAACAGAATTGGATTCTGAGCATTTTCACTTTTGGCTTGTCACTGCTGCGGGCAATTAGGGATTTTGGAAGAATTTGAATTTTGGAGTGCTATTAGCATAGGATTTATCTCCTCATCAAAATCGAAATTTAGAGACTAATATCAAACATTTTGGTTGGGTGAATCTCCAGGAAAGTCAAACCCTAATTTGACTTTTGGACCAGAAAAATCAGAAAACCAGATTTTGACAGAAGTTGCAAATCCAAAAATCGTAGGTCATTTTTGAAGGGTCAATTTTTGAAGTTTTCAAAATCTAAGCACACCTGCTTTCTCTCCTCAATCAATTGCATCTCCCTGTCCAGACAGAAGTTTGAAATTCCAAGTTTGGATTTTTAGGGTTTCTCTGTCAAACCCTAGCCAGCTCCAGATCGAGTTTCAGCAAATCAAAGTGGTAAGACCTAAAACTTTTCTATTTCCATTTGAAGTACTATTTAAAAGATGTCTCACCACACCAATCTTGAGGATAATATTGAAGGGTCTGATAACTTCTGAGCATGGAAGTATAGGATTGGGTTAATTCTATAAGAGAATGAATTGGACACCTACATAAGTGAAGAAGTTCTAGTTCTAGAGGGAGATTAGGCTAAGGAATTACATAAGAAGAACTTGGTCAAGGCCAAGAGGATCATTGCAGATTCTATCAAAGACCATCTCATACCACATGTGTCTTACCTAAAGACACCCAGGTAGATGTTTGATTCCTTGACCAAGCTGTTTTAAGGAAAGAACATAAATCGGAAGATGACTTTGAGGAATGAATTGAAGAATGTCAAGATACAAAATGCAAAGACCATGCAGTCCTACATTACAAGGGTCTCTCTAAAAAAAGAACAACTTGAAGCTGTGGGAGAAGATATAGAGAATGGTGAAATTGTGATGACCACCTTGAATGGTCTTCCTAGGTCATGGGATTCCTTCATTCAAGGAATTTGTGCTAGAAAGAAGCTCATCACATTCAGTAGGTTGTGGGAGGAATGCTCACAGGAAGAAGCTCGAATTGTAGCTCAAGAAGAAAAGATGGATAATGAAGACCAGGCTCTCACAGCACACACCAGGTGTTAACACCCAAATTAACCCCCAAGGTTGTGAAGAGGGAAATTCAGGGTAACCACTAACCAATATTTAGCTTGTGCTACTGACCCAACACAAATAGAGAGGGCTCTCTCTATAAACTCATGAAAACTGGAAATAATCAAAGGCGTCAACTGTGAAAACGTACACCAACATTCATCATTCAAGCTATTCAATTACAACATACACAGAAGATCAGATTTCTGCTAGAACAAAATGATTTAAACGTTGTTTGGTTGAAACACATGAATCTCTATTGGGCAATGGAGTCACATTAAACAAACTCTGAACATTTATTTACAAAGGCTTTGCGAACGCATTTAAACAGGGACAAGGTAGCAAACCGCTTGTAGTCAAAGTGATTTTAATTGGTGAAACAGAAGAGAAAGAAACAATCCATCAATACAAGGCATACAATAATGAATCATGTACCAACTTTGGTAGAAATCATTTGTGCAATACTTGGAATGAGATAAACAGAGCATAATTTGTATGAATTCGGCTTAACTATAACACTACACCAAGTATGAAGAGATATTACAGACTGGAAATAACAATGAAAGATACACAATACACAAGAGAAAAATAAAGGACAGACTACAGGACCAATTACACAAGAATCCCTGAAAAACACCAGCTCGGCTCTGCAAAACTTTATTCAAAATAGCTCATAAGCATCTTACAGAACAATACACAAAGTTTCAAAAAGTTTTCAACCTGTCTGTCTTCAATTACAATGAATTTATAGATGCCCTTCGAGCTCTAGGCTCGGCTCTCTCCTGAACAGAAAACAGTTGCAATTACTTGACACCTAATTGACAGCTAACCAAGGCGTTTTGCCGTTACAATTTCAAAATAAACACAGGCGGTATAGTCCTAACCGCTTTTTTACATTTACTGGCCTATTTTACTATATGACCAACTACTTGAACAAAAACAAAACAGAAAGATAACAACTCCAGCTTGTTTCCTCTACTCTAGCTGATAGTTTTTAGCTGGCAGAGTGCTTCGCGACTACCTTTTGAGCTCTACATACTTTGGTTTTTAACTTTTCTTTACCATACCTCTCAATTAGTTTCCACTGGTCAGCTGAGGGTAAATTTACAGTGGAAAGCACCTTAAGTAGTACTCTTAGCTCAGTATGTTCCCTGTAAGAGTATCCAGTATGCAATGTTTTGGCTCCCCCGAAAGTCGAGGCTAACTCGAAGTCTCTTGTCAGTTTCTTAGCTACTAACTGGCCATTCAGGGGCTGATCCATCCCCTCAAAGTCATCCTGGTTAATCCTGCAATCCCATAGCTTGGTTTTATATTCTTCCTTTGATAACATATTTCCATTCTCTCCCCAGAACGCAGGCAGGCCCTTCTTGAATACAGGATCGAATGCTTCCCTGAACATGTTTAGCTCATTTGAAAAAATGTCAATCCCTGATTGGGTGATATTCACTTGTTCGTGTTTGTTAATTATCCTTTTGGCCCATATGATAGTGGCCACCCTGTCCTTGATGCCTGCATCATCAGCCTACTCTTCTGATAAATCATTTAAGAATTCTATTGCGTTGTTAGCATTCTGAAGGCTTTTTATTAAGCCTTTCATTTGCCACTGTCACAACTTGTATGGCCAAATTCACTACAGCCTCCTTATCCATTATAAAGTTAAGGTAAGGCCTTAGGTCTTCAGCTTGTTTTATAACATCATCCCAGATGATTTTCCTAGTTTCTTGTAGCACTTTCTGCCCGATCACTTGCTCCTTTAAATTGTCGAGATCCACCTGCATTTCCTGGTACTTGGTTTCCCAATCCTCCCTTTTGCTTTCTACATCATCCTTTAGAGATTTCAAGTTGGCAACCTACTTCTTTAATCGGAGTAGCTCAGCATCCTCCAAGCTGGCATTAGCTACTTTCCCTACCAAGGATAAATCACACAACTCCAATCAACAGCTCGGCTCTTCAAAACATTCCTAGTCGTCAATCCGCTCCTCGCTCCAATCTTGACCATCGAATGATGTGCCTTTATCGACCCCGACGATTTTGGGCATGCTTAATGTGTCGGCGATTAAAATCACCGCCATTGTCCTGGACCGTTGATCTACCTCCATTAGATCCATGCCGTTGAAAAGAGCGCAACGCTTAACCAAATCGTGGTGATTTGGAATGCGATCTTTTTTCGCGCATGTTAGATTAGCGCCATCAGTTTTCATCGTAGATCTATGCTTTCGTCGATCTATGTCGTTGCTTGCTTTAGGAATTTTCCTATTGGCTAATAATTCATCCACGCCTATAACATTTCCAATTCGACTTTGCGCCAAGGGCTCAAGGCCGTAGATCTTTGGGTTATTTAATCTGAGCTGTCTACGCATGCTTCCGCGTGCTGCTGGCTCATTAGCCTGCTATCCGACCTCTAGTTACCACAGACCTTTAGATTTTTCCCAATATTTTCTCCTTTGGCTAAATCTACTGCACTGTGTTTTGATTTTCCACTTTTGGGGGATATGACCCGAGATTTTTGTCACGTCCCCTCCCATCCTACCAGCTAGATGGAGAGGGTCGTGAGGTTAAACCGGGCATCTAGCCCCATACACAGTAAATAAACATTCAATTTAAAAGAAGATGAAGGACGTGGTCCTCAATCTGGGCAATTAGCCCCATATCCATTCATTAAACTTATTGACACAAGACATGTATGTGTGCAGGCTGTAGAACACAATGGAATTTAAATAAATCTTGTTTATATCTAACATACATTCAAGCTATTCTGTAACAGCCATTAAATAGGGACCTTGGCAGAATTATAAAAGGTCATATGGAATTGCATAAACTCGTAAAAACACAGCGGAATTTATTTATGAATTACACAATCTTCACACATGGAAAATAGTCATCAAAGGAACAATTGCAAATTTACAAACAAGGGAATACTTATCTTATGCGAAAGTAGTCCCCGAGCAACCAGCTACACTTCTGCAACGTTCCACCCAACCGTAGGCCAGTGTGCTCCTCAATCTCTCAGCACCACTGCCACCCCCGAGCTGGGCATGATCTCCACAAGGAAAAGGAGAAAACAGGCTCTCACATAGCCAAAGGTATATCAAAATCAGCCAAGCCAATCAACAATTGGGTTTCTCAGGCTGTTAAGAGATGGGTGCATGCATCATCAAAAGCATAAGTGTTGGGCATGAGAAAAACGCCTATACAGTGAAGTTTCCAACAGTGGGTTTCTACCAGTTCCAGAAAAACGTGGGTAGACTCAAAATGAATTTGTAACTAGGAAAATCGACTAGGAGAGCAACCCATTTCAGAAAAATGCCCCAAGGGAAAAAACGACCTCTCCCTCAGTCCAAAATCGCATCCCTCCTTCCCCAGCTGCTCCAAAATACCAAAATGAGTTTCTGGGCATGGAAAAACGCAGGGTTATGGCCAAAAAACGTGAGAATAAACTTCAGGGAGCTCAGACTCCGTGAGAGGAAGAATGGCCATGGGTGAAGAATGGCTTTGGTCCAATTTCGTGGGGGTTTTCTTGCCCCACAAGCAAAAAACACGATTTTCCAAGTTGATGGCTTGCCCATGCACGAAAATTGACAGCCATACCTCTCCCATCCCAAGGCATTTATTGTCTCAACCAATCTTTGGAAGAAGTGAATGATTGGGTGCATGAGACAAAATGGGTAGTTGGTGGTTTATGGGTTTCCCCATTGACACATGGATTAATACCATTGGATCAAGGGTTTGGATAATTTCCCTCCCTCTTCCTTGTAAAGATCATGCCCCCATCTCTTTGTTGCATTGCGTAGCCGGTTGTGGGTTCTTTTTCATTAAATTCGTATTTACATGATGTCTTATTTACATCGTGCCCTTCGAGCACAAGAACCATAGGCATCTATCTCTTAATTTTCGGTACATAAAACGACAAATCAATGGCGGGGCCTTTGCCTTGAGCTCCTCACCATGATTAAGTTACAATAATTACATCATTTACGATTTGGTGAAAAAGCGGGTCAAAATGGGGACGTGACAATTTTGGGTTCTTTTGGAAATTTTTATGATCCTGTAACTCCCTTTTCTTCACCAAAACCCTCTTCAAAACCCAGCACAATTCGAGTGCTAACAACTGGCTCCAGCCGGGGATGCTAACCTCCCTGTGAGGTAGCAAAGAACCCCGTAGACCAAGTGCCTGATCCATTGGGCGATACTCTAAACTCTGAACTGGAAACTTCTCTAAAAACTGAAACTGAAACTGTACCTGCCAAAAGTATGCTATAAAAGATGCCAAGATGTGACCTTATTCAAACTAGCGACCTACTATAAGATGTCAAACCCTCCGCTCATTCAGGTAACAGAAAAATGCCAATAAATCCATTCCAAAAAATGGTCAAATGACAACATTTTATGCTCAGGATTAATCATAATTAGAGCACAAGAACCCAATGGCAGAGGGGTAAGATAGGGATCTCGATATTTGAGGCAAAGATACAACCAACCTTTACCACTGCAAACTTCTTCCATATAATGATCCACTGGATCATAAAAGACACGTTAACCTTCAAAAAAATCTATCATTTGTTTGTCATGACAGGGCTGCTCCAATAGCAGACTCTCTTGGACACTGTCCAACCATTTTTCAACAAGAACCAGGAAGGAGTTCTCTGGATAGTTTCCAAGTGAGAAATCAACAATTTCATCCGAAATTTCAGAATTTAAAACTTGAACCTCTTCACCAAATGCAGCAGAAATATCATTAGTTTTTTCAATAAAATCAAGTGAAACCAACTCTTCTCGACATAAAGATTCTGAATGTGAAAGAGAGTCCTGATTTTCTGCTTTGTACTTCTCTTCCCTATTGCAAACCTCTGCTTCTTCTAAGTGTTGGGACTGACTGCATACTGGCTCTTCCTTTTTATTATCCAATTCAAAAAGGTTTATGAAGCTTTCCATCTTAGATTTTTGTTTTTGATTAGAATCCTTGATTCTTTGCTTTATCAATTCAAATGAAGAATAACAGAAGGGGAAACAATCATTTTAAGCATGTTTATTTTCAGAGGTTGGATCCTGGATAGTGATCAGATTTTCTTCACTAACTGCCCTGGAACTTGTAAAGTTTTCAGCTGGTACAATACACAAGCAATCTTCTTCATACTCATCATACTTAGGTGGACTGAAATTTTCTTTAAAACCATCACAAACAGAATTTTCGGCAGGCTGATTGTGATTTACATAAAATAGATCAGAATTACCTTCTTCTGGCACCTCACCGGGCTGATCATCTCTCTGCTCATCATGAAAAATATTTGGATGCATAGCAAGCTCTCCCTGTTCTTGTCTCTCTTTGAATCCTATCTCCTCTTCAATTCTTTTATCATTATCTAGGTCTGAAATTTTCCCAGACATCCTAAGGTTGTCTTCAACCTCCCATGCATCAACGAACATATGTTGCAAATTGGAAGATCTCCTCTCCAAAAGAAGAAAAGATAAACCAGGAGGAAAGGTATATGCATAGTATAATTTAGCAGCATTCTCAAGGGGATGAATTTTCTTTGGCATATTATAATAGAAGCTTGCAAACCTCCTGTTAAAGTTGGACATGGTTTCATCTTCTTGCCTTCTCATGGAGTAAAACTCTGAAAGAACTAGGTCCCAGGACCTTCTCTTACCCCAAAACTCCAAAAAGACAGCAAATAACTCTTCCCATGTATCAATAGATTCCTATTGCAAATGCTTAAACCATTTCTTCACATCTCCTCAGAGGGATTGGGAAAAAACTCTCATACAAACATCATCATGCTCTACTTCAAAAAGGTCCAGAAAATGCTCAAAACCCTGAAGATGTATTTCAACAGTAAGGCTTTCGGATTCTCCATCAAAAACAGGAAGGTACTTATGGTATTCTGGAGGAAATTCATGAAGAACAGGGGGAAACATTAAAGGGCTATATCTCAGCTGAGATCTGGAAAGCAGAGTAAGTAGAGAGAGAATTATCATCATCCTTACTCTCTTGGGATTTGCAAGGCTGGTTATCGATTTTACATGGCTCGAAAGAAGGGATGGGATCAGCTCTAGGGGTGAAAGGAGAATGTACAGTTTCAAAATCTAGTGAAGGACATAGAAAGGAGGCTCTCTCATGACCTAGAGCTCTTCGGTGAGACCAAAATTTTTTGATATATATATAAGGGTAAAAGGAAACCAATAAAGAAGAACAAGACCTCTTTGAAGAGATTGACACTTTGATACCTAGGTCTTGATCCTTCCATGTTTAAGGAAGCTGAGCTCGTTTTCCAATGGAGTCTGCAAATTCTGATTGAAGACTGAGGAGACCAGCATGTGAAAGAATGAAACACTGGGTTTCTTTAATGTGGAGTCACCATGAGACCTTCAACATCTCAATTCTAATATAAAGTCACCGATCTTCCCAGTGGAGTCACCTTCATACTGGAATTTTGCTAAGTGGAGTCGCCAGGTGAAGGATACAACCTCCTTCAATGCCTAACTGTTGTTCACTACAGTCTCTTTATCCATTATAAAGTTAAGGTAAGGCCTTAGGTCTTCAACTTGTTTTATAACATCATCCCAGATGATTTTCCTAGTTTCTTGTAGCACTTTCTACCCGATCACTTGCTCCTTTAAATTTTCGAGATCCACCTGCATTTCCTGGTACTTGGTTTCCCAAGCCTCTCTTTTGCTTTCTGCATCATCCTTTAGAGATTTCAAGTTGGAAACCTGCTTCTTTAATTGGAGTATCTCAGCATCCTCCAAGCTGGCATTAGCTATTTTCCCTACCAAGGAGAAATCACATAGCTCCAATCAACAGCTCGGCTCTTCAAAACATTCCTAGCCGTCAATCCACTCCTCGCTCCAATATTGACCGTCGAATGATGCGCCTTTACCAACTGCGGCGATTTTGGGCATGCTTAACGTGCCGACGATTAAAATCACCGTCGTTGTCCTGGACCGTTGATCTACCTCCGTTACATCCATGCCGTTGAAAAGAGCACGACACTTAACCAAATCACGGTGATTTGGAACGCGACATTTTTCCACGCATGTTAGATTAGCGCGATCACTTTTTCACCGTAGATCTCTGCTTCCGTCGATCTATGCCGTTGATTGATTTAGGAACTTGCCTACTGGCTAACACTTCATCTGCGCCTATAAAATTTTCAATTCGACTTTGCGCCAAGGGCTCAGGGTCGTAGATCTTTGGGTTATTTAATCTGAACCATCTACTCATGCTTCTGCATGTTGCTGGATCATTAGCCTGCTATCTGACCTCTAGTTACCACGAACCTTTAGATTTTTCCCAATATTTTCTCCTTTGGCTAAATCTACTGCACTATGTTCTGATTTTCCACTTCTGGGGGATATGACCCGAGATTTTGGGTTCTTTTGGAAATTTTTATGATCCTGCAACTCCCTTCTCTTCACCAAAACCCTCTTCAAAACCCAGCACAATTCGAGTGCTAACACCAGGAAGAATAACCACAAGAGGGAGCATTTTCATTACAAGAAGGGTAAATACCACCACCAGAATCGGAAGGACAACTTTGGAGGATCCATGAGAGATATTTATCACATTCGATGTTATACTTATGATGAGAAGGGACACTATTCCAAATATTGTCCCAGGAGCAAAAGCAGCTCCCACAAGAAGAAGAACAACAAGAAAAGACATCATGCTCACACTGCAGAGGATGATGAACTTCCAAGGAAGAGAACCGGGGAAGACAGTGAATATTCTTCAAGTGATGAAGAAATGTATTGTAATGAACTTTTACATGAAAGGAGTAGAAGAAGCTACTACAGAGTTGGACTCCGGAAAACAAATAATCTATGGAAGAACCTCTCATCCATTTTCAGCATTGGTTAAGGTGCACACTATCAGAGACTCCAGTAGCTCCTGCAAGGAAGCAAATATCGAGAGGGAGTCCACCCAACAACCAAACAAAGTTAAGTATTTCAAGTGTCATTTCTTGTATATATGATTACTTAAATGATGTTGTTCATTCATGTACATACTTATGTTCCTAGATTTAGGATGTATATTATGCTTTTTAGAAAATTTGCATTAATGAACAAGATACTACTAATATAGTAATGGGTAAGTGGCCTATGGTACTATACAACACTCCATTGCTACTTATCTATATTGAAACCTCTTTGCTAACATGTTGGGAGTAGTGCACACTCTTAACAATGTTCTGGTAGAGATGGAAGGCATCTAGAAAGTTACAGGATATGGATAAATGTTGTATTGAAGCATTGGCTAAGATAATTGCATGACTGTATGACATATGTCCTTATGTGTAATATTTTGTTCTAAAAACTATGCGAAATTTCTAAACATGCAATTGAATTTGACTTGTAGGAAAGATCGTGTACAATCACCTACAAAATAAGGACAACGACATTTGTTCCAGCGATGAAGTTGAAGAAAACTACCTATTGAAGATATTGAAGAATCTGAAGTTCCAAAGATCAAGGATGTAGTAATGGAAGGATGCCATGATCGAGGAGTACCAATTGATCATGAAGAATGATGTCTAGGATGTGGTCCCGAGACCAGAAGGGAAGTCTGTTGTGACTTCCAAGTGGATCGACAAGATCAAGCATGCTGCAGATGGTAGCATAGAGAAATACAAGGAAAGATTTGTGGCTCGTGGCTTCTCCCAAAAAGAGGGGATAGATTATGAAGAAACTTTTGCACCTGTAGCTAGATACACTTCCATGAGAACAATACTTGCTTTGGCTGCAGTGATAAAGTGGAAGATACCCTAGATGGATTTCAAGAAATCCTTCTTGAATGGTGTAGTCGAAGAGGAAGTGTATGTGGAGCAGCCACTCGGTTTTGAGACACATGACAGGGAGTCACATGTGTGCAAATTGAAGAAAGCCTTGTACGGTTTGAAACAAGCACCCAGGACGTGGTATAGAAGGATTGACAGCTTCCTGACAAGTTTGGGCTTTACCAAGAGTAAAGCGGATTCCAATCTTTACTACAAGGTTGAGGAAGTAAATCCAGTGATACTCCTACTGTATGTGGATGACCTGGTTGTGACAGGTGCGGATGGGTTGATTGGTGATACGAAGAGGAAGCTTGCTGTCGAGTTCGAGATGAAGGACTTGGGAATGATGCATTACTTTCTAGGCATGGAGGTGTGGCAGAGTGCAGATGGAATCTTCCTTGGACAAGGGAAGTATGCAGTAGAGATCCTGAAGCGTTTCGGGATGATGGAATGCAAGGCCATGGCCACACCTATGGAATCGAACCTGAAGCTATTGAGTGATGCTTCATCAGAGTCGGTTGATGCCACAATGTATCGTCAAATGATTGGGTCCTTGATGTACCTGATGAACACAAGACGAGATATTTGCTTTGGTGTGAACACATTGAGCCAATTCCTGACGGATCCTAGACATGTTCACCTGATTGCTGCAAAGCATATTCTGAGGTACTTGAGGGGTACGATTGATTATGGGCTCAAGTATGATGCAAATCAGAAGATTAACATGGAGCGTTATGTTGATTCGGATTGGGAAAGCAGTGCCATTGATAGGAAGATCACTTCGGGGTGTTGCTTCAGTACGGAATCAGGTGTGATCTCTTGGTTTAGCAGGAAGCAATCCTACGTGGCACTGAGTACAGCCGAAGCAGAGTATGTCGTACCTTGTTCGGCTAGTTGTGAGGAAGTATGGCTAAGGAAGCTACTGTCATATTTATTTGATATCCAGTTGGATGCTACTTGTATCTTCTGTGACAACCGGAGTTGTGTGAAGTTGTCCGAGAACGCAGTGTTCCATGACAAGTCGAAGCATATCGAGATAAAGTATCACTATATCAAGGATATGGTGCAGAGAGGAGTAGTGAAGCTCTTGTATGTTGCGACGGACGAGCAAATAGAATATGTGTTGACCAAGCCACTAGCCAAGGTGAACTTTGAGTACTTCAGAGAGAGGTTTGGTGTTCTTCAGATCGAAGATACTTCCAAGAGGAAGCGACGAGACACAGATGCAGGATCCCTTCCTAGCATGGTGACAGGCGGGTCCTCCCCATGGCTATGGATGTAAATGTTGTGTGATTAGTATCAGTATGATGCTCCAGATGATGATGATCTGTATGATCATGACCATCTGTATGATGCTCCGTGGCCGTGGATATCTTGCAGGTTGTGCAGTAGCATGTAATAGGTCCCTGGGATATCTTGCAAGTTGTGCTTGGCACGTAATCAGTCCTTGGATGCTCTTTCGAGGTTTTTCTTGTTCGCATGTAATAGGTCCCTGGGAGATCTTGTAGGTTGTGCTTGGCACGTAATCAGTCCTGGGATTCTCTTTCGAGGTTTTCCTTGTTCGCATGTGATAGGTCACTGGGAGATCTTGCAGGTTGTGCTTGGAACGTAATCAGTCCTGGGATGCTCTTTTGAGGTTTTGCTTGTTCGCATGTAATCAGTCCTAGGAGATATTGCAGGTTGAGTAGTAGCTCGTAATCAGTCCTGGGATGCTCTTTTCAGGTTTTGCAGATGCAAATAATCAGTCCTGATATTCCACCGAATGGGCCGCTCGCAGAGATGATGAAGACCTACATGGAGGCTAGGCCTACATCCAGAATGAAAAAGGGTTGGCTCTGTAGAACTTCTTGTGACGAGTAGAATTGAGAGATAGCACCAGTGATCGAGATGACGAGTACAGCAACAGTGACGATGATGCTCCAGTGATCCAGTGTTGATGATCCAGCTCCAGTATTGAAGACTTGTTCCTATATGTATTGATGCCTGTGTCGAGACAGTACCTTCCTAGTTAAGAGGGAGTGTTGATGTATTTTTAACTTTGGAATATATTCACTTGTATTTTGTATGTATCACATTTGTACTTTATTGTATCCCCGACGGAGATGTCTTATTCCTCCGATCATAAGTGTCATCATTTGTATTTGCAAGTGTCACAAGTTATATTGTAAGTGTCGTAACTTATATTTGATGGGTTATTCGACCACCTTAGAGGGGTCGGCCTTGTATGAGCTAAGTGGAAGGGTTATTAGACTCCCTTAAGGAGTTGGCCCAGTTAGGGTAAAAGGAAGGTCAAGTTAAAGTATAAATAGAGTGGTTGCACCACTCTATTTGCTCATTCACTCACACATCCAACTCGCATAGTTGAGAAAGAGGAGTGCGCACAAGTGGAGGAGGAGTAGCTGCTGGAGACATCTATCTTTTGGGGTTTCATCTTTGATATCTTTGTATTGGTGCTTATTCTATCTCTTAGGAAGTTGCAGGGTTTTTCACCTTTATGGTTTCCCCCGGTGAAATGCTTTGTGTCTCTTATCTCTTGTGTTTGATATGTTCTACATGTTGTTCTCTCAGTTAAGATCCTAGATCATATTGAATTAAATGATGAAAATCTAACAGACACAGCATCTTTTTCCCGGTCTTGGATGTAGGTGGAATCCTAATGAGTCTCTTATTTATGTGTCCTATCAAATTTTTGGGACCAAAAGCATACAATCTACTACAAGCATATTTTTGAAGGGTTCATGGATCCCTTGTGCAAATTGATATATGAAAAGGATCCATATTGCATGTCTAAGGAAGCTCTTGCAGTAGTTACTGAATCAGGGGATTTCTATATAACCCCTAAGGGCACCTACCTGCGTATCTATGGAGGATCAAAGGATCCATTTTTGTTACCCACGTATGTTACAGATTATATTATTTTGAAATAAATTGTGAGGTAGACATTTTTAAATGGCATCGGTAATTTCCTGCATAATAATAAGAAATCTTCATGGCCTCAAATTCCATTGATAATCAGATCATACATGTTGAACAAGGTCAAATATGCCTAGGACTTGGTAAATTATTTGGATTCCTTCCATTTTTGAGAGAAGATCTTTGTAAGAAATGATAGTCACCAAAAGGTGGCTCTGCATTGCGCATCTGTTAAAATTCACTATGAATATGTCGACCAATTTTTGAAGGAAGAAGATGTATATAGATAGGTCGAAAACATCATAGAATTGGATATAAGACTTAAAAAAGGGAAGGGTGGTAAAGATGCAAGCTCAAGCAAACCATCAGATGCCTCGAAACAAGAAAAATTAGAAGAAGATGCTAGGAAGAAGGCTGCGGAAGAAGCCCTCTTGGCAGAAACAAGAAAAAGATTGCAAGAGGAAGAGCTCACAACAAAACAAGAAAAGAAAAGGGTCGAGTTAATACAACAATAGGAATCAACTCGGCAAGAGGAACTCCAAAAGAAGAAAGAAGAAGAAAAAGCCTTCAAGAAAGCTGTGGAAAGTCAAGGTCAACAAGGAAGTGAAGAATTGGGAAATGAAGGTCAAGATATGGACATTTATTGTACAACAGACACCAACATGAAAGCTCCACTCACTAGAGGACATCTTCCTTTTGTTGAGTTGGGACTCACTCCATTCACACGCTCCAAGCAACACATCGTAGCTAAGTTGGAGACTATATTTTATGACTCCAAGAGAAATACCGTCATGAAGAAGACATAAAAGAGGCTTAAAATTTCCTCGAAGAATGACGTAGTTACAATACAAGAATTCCCAGTGGTTGAAGGTACCAATAGGGACCCGAAGTTCACAAAATCCGTTGGAGTAGCTGCATCCTTGGCCAATGAAGACAATGTACACAAATTGATAGTGAGTATAGAAAGAAGCAAGGCCAAGGTACCTAAGATTAAGGACAATTTGGTTCAAGCAAGGAATGAAGGAATTGAACCTAGATGCCGGCGGGATACCCTTGAATTTCAAAAGGGAGAAGCCATGAGCACAATTAAAAGTCTGGAAGTAGAAAGAGATTCGATTAATGTTCAAGTGGTAATATTGGAAGGAGATAAGATAGATTTAAAGTCCCAATTACAAGAGATGCAATCAAAGGAAAGTCAATGGGACTAGCAAATATAAGCTCTCACTATCGAAAATGGATCCCTGCAAGCTCAAGTAGAAGAGATTAATCGAGAAAATGATTTGTTGACAATTTCATTGAACACTGCACAAGAACATAAACAAGATTTAACCACGTTTTATGATTACGCATCCACTCTTCAGGAAAAATTGTTCTATTCGAAGGATTTACTCACAGAAAAAATGTTTGGAGTGTAGGGAATGGTGGCCAGACTCAAGCAGATATCCGAGACAACTACTTCCATTCAACAGAAGTTAGGAGAGATTCATGTCAGAATTAAGAAGATGACTGCTTGGAGAAATAAAGCAAAGGAAATCCCTCCCCATCTTCCTAAGAGATCTACAGATGAATTAAGATTGTATTTTGCAACTCTTGATAGTTTCCAAAAAACCAAGAGGAAATTTCAATGTGAGGTAGCAGCCTCTATTTCCATATGTGAAGGGATCCATCAGAATATAGCCAAAGCTTTTGAAAAGTGTCGTTTTCCTTCTTCTGGCCCATTTGAAAATCCTATACCAAAAGAACAACGATTGAATGAACCACAAACTGTTAAGGATGATGACATAGCTGCTATTTGAAATCTTGAAATATCACTTTGGAGTACTTACATGAACATATTGGGAAAGCAACGTTGAAAACACAATACTTGGATAATGGGCATAGCACAACGACCAAAGGCCTCAATGCAATGGTCAAATATGTATCTTTTCATGAAGTGGATTTACGATTGTTGGAGCCACAACAGTTGGATATTATATCTTATCAAAGTGGCCTTTGGAATGAATTTTTACAAACTCAAGAGGGCGCTCCATGCTCATGATGTAATAATTTTATTTTATTATGTATTTTTTGTCCCCTTTATTTAAGTTGTAACTAAATAAGGTGAACTGAAAAGTCACCTAGGGTGTCTAATAAAAAGGATAAATAGAGGAAATTAGGTAGAGGATGGGGATTTTGCTTTTAGGAAGATTTTGTTGGAACTCATACGTAAGAATTATTTCTGATAATGACCAAAGCAATTTTATGGACATAAAGATTGGAGACTATGTCAAAATGTGTGGATGAATGCATGGAACTAATTTCCTGCTTTTGTCTATTAAAATGCAGTAATATTGTTCTTGTTTTTGTTGGATTATTCTAATAGTTTCCGAATTATTTTAGTGCATATGCAAGTAAACATAGTTTTCTTTGCATTCTATGAGCAATGGAAGTAATGAATGTTAATACTCTAGTTATATAATGTGTTAAATTTATTCTGTAACTGTTAAATGTGTTTATTTTCAGTGGTTATCTCCTATAAAATTCATGATGCAGTTATCTTACATTGATCTCCCTTAATCCCGCTCCTTGCAAGGATAGTTTAGTTTAAATAGAATATTGCATTTAATTAGGGCATTCACTTGGGTGACCGGCAGTAAACGAAGTGATAAGATGGGATGAAAGAACCTGTGCATCACTGTGTGAGGCTTCTTCCTATCAGTCAAAGAAGTACAGTTTAGTGAGCATAAGCCTTTGCATTTAGGTTTGGTAGTTTGCATTTCATTTAATACCAATTAAAATCCTAAACGGTGGTTCGGGCCGTATCCGAAAAATTTATTCCAAGACTATCTTGAATGGTATCCGGTCCATAAGTTGTACGGGTTCCCTATTCCAAACAATGAAGAGTCTATTTGGGACTTTTCATTGGGGAGAACCCCTATTGTCAACGCAAGGATTTTTCCAGGCATCAACAAGTACTTAGAAGTACTCTTTCCAATCTTCATCAAATTTTTCTTCTTTTCTTCTGAGGTGGAAGCTCTTCAACATTATTTGTTGATGTATGTTGTTCTCTCTTCCTTTTCCTTTGAGTACATTGATAAGAAAAGTGACCAAATTTCCAACAAGTGTAACATTTTATCTTTGAAAGGCCCTTATTCTTCTGAGTTTGAATTGGGGTTGATTTTTTACTTGTATTTCTCTTCTTCTTAAACTTTCTTATATTTATTCTTCTTCCTTTTCTTTTCTTCTGAGGACAATGGAAAGCATAGTGTCCATATTCATGAAAACATGAGCATTCAACTTTTGAAAGATCCTTCTCTTGTTCTTTGGTTTTCATGTCCCTAGAACCACCACTGTCCATTAACGAGATATCACTGCTATATGAAATAGTAGCATTAAGAGCAGAGACAAAAGAATACTAGAGTTCATCTATAATCTCAACATCATCCATCTTGTCTCCATCTCTGGACACCATTTTGATGAAATCTGAAAATCTGATTCTGAAACCCTAGTAGGAGCTAGGTCAAAATTGAAGTTGGGAAAAACTAAAATTTCCCTCCACATATAGGTGGGCTCTCCTAGGGAGAAATCCAAAACATATTTTCCAGTCTAATCTGTGCCTATAAAGACTCAAAACTATAAACCCTAGTTCCTCAGTTTCAACAGAAATTAGATCAAAATTGAAAACCGATTCCATGGGTAGATGCACCCTTATAAAGCGATCCCCAAAATGCTAAGATCAAACCCAATGTATGGCCAGAAAGGTTAGAAATTGAAAACCCTAATTTCTTGATTCTAATAGAAATTAGGTCAAAATTGAATTTTCTGGAATCTGAGATTTGTTTCCAAAGATAAATGCACCCTCCTAGGGTGAGTTGCAAAATGCTCCTTTTAATTCCACACTATGGAGAGAAGTGTCTAATCTTGGAATCCTTAATTTCCATATTAGTGCATAAATAGTCTCCGGCAATGGCTTCTATTCAGAACTGCTCTTATACCATATTGAATTTTTTGGCTTAGCAGTATAATTTTCATCTCTTTCAACTTAATTCATAATTCATTTCATCCCACAATTATAACATCATTTATTTGTAGTGAAAAAAAAAAACAAGGATCACTAAAATATAACCATGCACAAGAGACACAAAGATTTATCCTAGGAAACCCTAACGGGAGAAAACCCAACAAACTTTTCTCACAAGAAAATAATCCAATACAAAAACAATACCAATCATGAATATTAAGCCCTGGCACAAGAGTGTGCTCTTATTCGACATGAAACCTTAGCGAGTGTAGATAATCTTCCAAGAGAATAAGAGAAACCCCAAAATTATGCTTCTAGTGAACTTCACTTGTCCTCCTTGAGAAGTGTGCACTAATTGAGAGAGATGAGCTTGCTTGAATGTGACAAATGAAGTGTTAGAAAACTTCTATTTATATTATTCAATTGACTTGAATTTTACTTTTGAGTCCGACTTGTACTTTTATTTACTCTTTACTATATATTTTATTTATTTTTTAAGCCGACTTGTCATTTTGTCTTTTAGGGTCAATTTGTTAGTTTTTCATCATTTAATTCAATAGATCTAGGATCTTAACTGAAAGAACAACATGTACAGCATATCAAGCATAAGAGACAAGAGACAAGAGACACAAAACATTTCACAGGGGAAAACCAAGAAGGTGAAAAACCCCGCAACTTCCTCAGAGATAGAATAAGCATCAATACAAGGATCACCATGATCAAACCCAATAGATAGATTTCTTCAGCAGCATGCTCCTCCTCCACTTGTCCGCACCCTCCTCTTCTCTCAATAGTGCGAAGTGAGTGAATGAGACAATGTGTAAAATGAGAGGGACACACTCTCTATTTATACACTACTTCACTTGTCTTTTAACTTTAACTAGGTCGGCCCCAACTTAACCACTTAACATAATGTTGACTGGGCCGACCCCCACTAGGGTGTTCTAATAACCCTTTAACCCACATGACTCATACAGGGCCTACCCCATCAAGGTGGTCTAATAACCCATCAAGTATGAGTTATGACACTTACAATATAACTTGCGACACTTGCAAGTACAATTGACGACACTTCCAATCGGAGGAATAATACATCTCCGTTGGGGACACAATAAAGTACAAATACAATATACAAGTAAATATCTTCCGAAGTTACAAATACATCAACACTCCCTCTTAACTAGGAAGGTATTCTCTTGACACAAGTCATCAATACATATAGGCACAAGTCTTCAATTCTGGAGCTGTATTGTCGTCACTAGATCACGGAGCATCATCATCATCACTACGGCTGTACTCGTCATCTCAATCACTGCGCTATCTCTGAATTCTTCTCGTCATAGGAAGTTCTACAGAGCCATCCCTTTTTCATGTTGGATGTAGGCCTAGCCTCCTGTAGGTCTTCATCATCTCTGGACATACTGTGGAATCCTCAGGACTAATTATGTGCATCACAAAACCTCGAAAGAGTATCCCAGGATCCTTTATGTGCCTAAGCACGACTGGAAAGATCTACCAGGGTGCTATTACATGTGACCCCACCACAAAACCTCTAAAGAGTATCCCAGGATTGATTACAAGCATACTACTCAACCTATCGGATCTCCTAGGGCACTATTACATGTCGTCACCACAAAACCTCAAAAGAGGATCTCGGGACTGATTACGAGCATACTGCTCAACCTATCGGATATCCCAAGGCAATATTACATGTGGTCATGGAAAAACCTCAAAAGAGAATCCCAGGACTGATTACGAGCGTACTTCTCAACCTATCGGATCTCCCAGGGTGCTATTATATGTCATAAGACAAAACCTCGAAAGAGCATCTACCAGATATCCCAGGGATCTATTATATGCCATAGGTAAAACCTCGAAAGAGTATCTACAAATCTCCCAGGGCGCTATTATATGTCCTCCCAAGCAAAACCTCGAAAGAGCATTTTCCAGATATCCTAGGGCACTATTATATGCCATAAGCAAAACCTCGAAAGAGTATCTGCAAATCTCCTAGGGCGCTATTATATGATTATCTTGCACAACCTGTCCACGGCCATGGAGTATCAATCTGATACTCACCATACATCATCCTGATGTACATCATCGCATGATCATCCTGATCATCATCATAGCATCGTCCTGATGCATATCATCCAGAGTATCATCCTGATACTCGTCACACATGATCATCTTGATCATCGTCCTGATGCATGTCAACATACATGAACCAACTAATCATACAAAGCATCCAACTGATGCATATCCAAAGCAGTAACTGGAGCATCGTCCTGATGCTCATCACATAGCGCTTACATCCACAGCCATGGGAAGGATACTCCTATCACCATGCTTGGAATGGCTCCTACAATTGTGTCCCATCACTTCTTCCTCGGAGTATCTTCAATCTGAAGAACACCAAGACTCTCTATGAAGTACTCAAACTTCACTCTGGCTAGTGGTTTCATCAACACATCTGCAACCTACTCATCCATCGCAACATACAGGAGCTTCACTGCTCCTCTCTGCACCATCTCCATGATATAGTGATATTTTATCTTGATGTGCTTCGACCTGTCATGGAACACCGGGTTCTCAGACAGATTCACACAACTCTGGTTATCACAAAAGATACCAGTAGAATCCAACGGGAGATCAAATAACTCAGACAGTAGCTTTCTAAGCCATACTGCCTCACAACTAGCCGAACAAGCTGTGACATACTCTGCTTCAGCTGTACTCAGTGCTACGCAGGATTGCTTCCTGCTAAACCAAGAGATCACACCTGATCCCATACTGAAACAGCACCCAAAAGTGCTCTTCCTATCTGCAGCACTGCCTGCCCAAACTGAATCAACATAACCCTCTAGGTTAAACTTTTGATTCACATCATACTTGAGCCCATAATCAACCGTACCCTTCAGGTACCTCAGAATATGCTTTACAGCAATCAGGTGAACATGTCTAGGATCTGTCAGAAACTGGCTCAAGGTGTTCACCGCAAAGCAAATATATGGTCTCATGTTCGTCAAGTACATCAAGGACCCAATCATCTAACGATACACTGTGACATCGACCGGCTCACATGAAGCATCACACAATAGCTTCAGGTTCGATGCCATAGGTGTGGCCATGGACTTGTAGTCCATCATCCCGAACCGCTTCAGGATCTCTACTGCATGCTTCCCTTGTCCAAGGAAGATTCCATCTGCACTATGCCACACCTCCATGCCTAGAAAGTAGTGCATCATCCCCAAGTCCTTCATCTCAAACTCGGCAGCAAGCTTCCTCTTTGTATCGACAACCAATCTATCCTCACCTGTAACAAACATATCATCCACATACAATAGTAGTATCACTGGATTGCCTTCATCAACCTTGTAGTAAAGGTTGGAATCCGCTTTACTCTTGGTAAAGCCCAAACTGGATAGAAATCCATCTATGCTACCATACCAAGTCCTAGGATCTTGCTTCAAGCCATACAAGGCTTTCTTCAATCTACACACATATGACTCCCTGTCATGTGTCTCAAAACCGAGTGGCTACTCCACATACACTTCCTCTTCAACTACACCATATCCATCTTAGTGTATCTTCCACTTCATCACTGCAGCCATAGAAAGTACTGTTCTGATGGAAGTGTATCTGGTTACAGGTGCAAAGGTCTCTTCATAATCTATCCCTTCTTTCTGGGAGAAGCCACGAGCTACAAACCTCGCCTTGTATTTCTCTATGCTACCATCTACAGCATGCTTGATCTTATAGATCCACTTGGAATTCACAACAGACATCCCTTCTGTTCTTGGGACCACATCCCAAACATCATTCTTCATGATCGACTGGTATTTCTCAATCATGGCATTCTTCCATTACTGCATCCCGAATCCTGGGAACTTCAGATTCTTCAATATCTTCAATAGATAATTTTCTTGAACTTCGTTGCTGGAACAAATGTTGTTGTCCTTCTTTTGTAGGTGATTGTACACGATCTTTCCTACAAGTCAAATTCAATTGCATGATTAGAAACTTCTCATAGTTTTTTTTTTTTTGAACAAAGTATTACACATAAAGTCATATGTCATACAGTCATGCAATTATCTTAGCCAATGCTTTAATACTACATTTATCGATATCCTGTAACTTTCGAGATGCCTTCCATCTCTACCAGAACATTTGTTAAGAGTGTGCACAACTCTCAACATGTTAGCAAAGAGGTTTCATTCTAGATAAGTAGCAATGGAATGTTGTACAGTACCATAGGCCACTTACCCATTACTTGCATATTAGTAGTATCTTGTTCATTAATGCAACTTTTCTAATATGCATAATACATATCCTAAATCTAGGAACATAAGTATGTACATGACTGGACAACATCATTTAAGTAATCATATATACAAGAAATGACAATTCAAATACTTATCTTTCTTTGGTTGTAGGGTGGACTCCCTCTCAATCTTTGCTTCCTTGCAGGAACTACTGGAGTGTGCTCCCTCTTGATCTTTGCTTCCAGGATTACCTGTCCTTGAACTTATATCCATCCTGGACCACTATGCATGCTTAAGTGTGCGCTAGTGTCATGATTGTGTTATCCTCAAGATCTCATACATAACCCTGCATATATTAGTATAATCTCAATACTATCAAAACATTATGATCCTAAATACTCTTAACATCTATGGTCATGATCATTTCACACACATGTAATTTATCACAAGCATCAGTATTCAAGGTTTCAGGTAGGAATTCTATTACTCATGCATATTCTTATTGACCATAGGACTCTTCTAGTTATTCATATCATCAATCAAAGTAAGAAACATAATATGCATAAACTGTTGATTACTTAAAATTCTAACTTCAAGAATAATCATTATCATTCATAGAAAAGTATAAGATCCTAACACAAGGATTCTAACTTGATATAGGAAAAACATACCTAGATTATCATGCTTGCTAGTTGTATCTAACATACCCATATAATGTCTTTTTGTTCTTCTTCAAAGACTTGTGCTAGTAACCTGCATAACTATATGTTAACCATTGTAGAACCAAAATTATACATACCTCGTAAGTAGAGCTTCTATGTGATCCATGACTATGGATGAGTCTTTGTCTTCATGTCACCATGGTCATATGTTCTTGATCTAGAACTTGATTTGTCTTTCTTGATGTACCTTTCATGTTAGCGAACAATATCATCCTCATACAACACCACAGTGCATTAGTACAATCATAAGTGTCATAACCCTAATCAATGAATGTATTCTATCATTCACATGCATTCATACTTTTACTAGGATGATAAGACAAGTCTAACATTAATCAAGATTGTGTTAACCTAAACAGTATGAAGACAAAACATATCATAAACATAATCATGAACATACCTGTATCTCCTCAAGTCATACCTGTCGAGATTGCTTGTAGCATTCTTATATAAGGCCTTAGCCTCATCTCCCTCTAGAACTAGAACTTCTTCACTTATGCAAGTGTCCAATTCATTCTCTTCTAGGATTAACCCAATCCACTTTGATTTGCTGAGAATGGATCTAGAGTTGGATTAGGGTTTGTCAGAGAAACCCTAAAAATTCAAATTTTGAATTTCAAACTTCTGAATGGATGGAAATATGTGCCTTGCTGAGTTGATCAAGTTGGTATACTTCAATTTTGAAAACTGCAAAATTTGACCCCTCAAAATTGTCTTTGAAACTTCCGGATCTTCTGGACAAGATCTTGAAATAGGGTTTGATAAAGCCCGGTCTTCTGCCCATCCAAAAGGTTCGATCTTGTGTTCTAAACTTCGATTTTTCTGAGGAGCTTCTATTCATGGTCACGGATTTCAAAAATTCCAACTTTTGCAGAAGCCCTAATTTTCCACCTTTCCGATCAAAATCCCGAACTAGGGTTTGATCAAGCCCGACCTTCTTCCCAACCAAAAAAATCGATCTTGGTCTCTAAATTTCGATTTTGATGAGGAGCATTCAGTCATGGACTCCGATTCCAAAAATTCCAACTTTCTCCGAAGCCCTAAATTCCTGCAGCAGTGACAGGCCAAGAATGAAGGTGCTCAGAATCCAATTCTGTTTTGACAGAAATATGCACCTGATTGTTTCTGGTGCATCTCTGAAATTACGAATTCAAAGGGTCTAAAAATTCGGCCTGTGGTAGCCTAACCTATCATCTTTCCAACCCCATAGGTATTACCTCAATTGGATTCTCTGAGAGAGATTTATTCCAAGTGTCACAACGTGACCTGTTTATGGGATAAAACAGGAGAGCAAACTTGCACGGCATGCCACGTGTCACTGGTTCAACTTCTACCTCTGAAAAACTTACCTGAGAAACTAAAGTCTGTGCTCTTACTGTCACTTTTTACAGAATTTCATTTGGAGCTTCCTATCCCAAGTTGTGACCTTTTATCGTAAGTCACCTGTTTGTGACTGAGATATGGAAGAGGCAGAAACCCTAACTTGTACAGATCGTAAATCACAAAGTAAAATGAATCAGATGTTGTGCTTCGGACACAAGGTACATGGGGATGTTATATACAACCTGTAGAAGTTTCAGAACCTAAACCTTCACCAAAATGGATTTATATTGAAAGTTCCACGATGAATGGGTTTTGCTATATCAATCCCTAGCTTCCAATTTGTCGCAAGTGCAACAAGTCTCATGAATTCCATACCATGCCTTCCTTCAGGCTAGCTCTGATACCATGTTATTTTTTCATCATTTAATTCAATAGATCTAGGATCTTAACTGAAAGAACAACATGTACAACATATCAAGCATAAGAGACAAGAGACAAGAGACACAAAACATTTCACCGGGGAAAACCAAGAAGGTGAAAAACCCCGCAACTTCCTTAGAGATAGAATAAGCATCAATACAAAGATCACCATGATCAAACCCAAGAGTTATATGTCTTCAGCAGCATGCTCCTCCTCCACTTTTGCGCACCCTCCTCTTCTCTCACTAATGTGAAGTGAGTGAATGAGACAATGTGTAAATTGAGAGAGACACACTCTCTATTTATACACTACTTCACTTGTCTTTTAACTTTAACTAGGTCGGCCCCAACTTAACCACTTAACATAATGTTGACTGGGCCGACCCCCACTAGGGTGGTCTAATAACCCTTTAACCCACATGACTCATACAGGGCCTACCCCATCAAGGTGGTCTAATAACCCATCAAGTATGAGTTACGACACTTACAATAACTTGCGACACTTGCAAGTACAACTGACGACACTTCCAATCGGAGGAATAATACATCTCCGTTGGGGATACGATAGAGTACAAATACAATATACAAGTGAATACCTTCCGAAGTTACAAATACATCAACACAATTTACCCCTTTTATTGGGACATATGTGCTCTTTATTGCTTTCCACTTTATATGGGACTTCTTCAATGGATTGTCTTGAATCGGTTATTTCTTCATCATAGAAAATTTCTCCTCATTGATATCTCCTCACATGTGGTCACATTCTTTCAATATAGCTCTAATGTTAATTTGATCATACTCAAAGAAGTCCCCGACACTTCTTAGAGCCAATTGTCAAATTCAACATTAGATTAGAATTTGTCTAATATATAAGATATCTCCTTGTAACATAGACATGTAATCTCACTCTATAAGAATATATCACTCCCACTATAGAGCAATCCCACCTAAAGTACACAATGTGACCACTAGCCTAATACCACTACAGTCAACACATGACTGAACGAGGCTAAGCATCTAAGCCATAAGACACATAGTCAAGGGCTACGACGAGGCCATTCTCTCTGTGTCATGAACCCATCCAAGAGAATGATATGCAAAATGTTTTCCCAATGTTGTAACCATCGATAAAATCAACATAAACCACACACTCTATCACATTGGTACTTTATGGAGAACCAAGTTGTTATTATCTTAGTTCCAATTGTTTCCTGATGATTATTGAGACATAGATCGATTTTTTATTTTCTCATGGAAATGATATATTTTTGACATGGATCCACCATGTATTTTTTCTTGGACATGATTCAACATTTTATATATTTCATGGATCCTCAATGTACCTGATTTGGTGGCTATACTTGTTTACAGCTGAGCATGTGTATGCCCACCTTGAGGAAGAGATTTTATTTGATACTTTTGTTTGTGTTGCAAGTACCTTTTGGAATAATGTCCATGAACATCCACTAGATCCCACTCGATATATATTTCCCTGAATTATAATGTATTTCATCCATCATCTACCCTTCTGAACTCACACATTAGGCGGCATTTATTATAGCACAAATTGGCACTTCAATGACTCTAATGGCACCCTAATGAGTTTAATGGAATCTCGGTGACCCTAACGACATTATAGACTTCCTAAAAACATCCAATTGTCCCTAATTGGTATCCGAATGTCCCTAATTCCATATGAGGATTATCTAATTGATATGATAGGCCTTGAATAAAGTGTTGGAGCCATCCATATGTATCGATTCCACCTCAGGACAAGCTACCGGCTCTTTTCATCTCATTTTCCACTAAGAAAATATGGCTTTGAGGGCACACACACCCTTTATGCAAGGTGTGTGTGCACACTCCTTTCCTTCTTGCAAGGAGCACGTGCCTTGAAAAATACATCAAAATACATTAAAAATCCCCAAAATCACGAAACCGAATGGTTGGAAAAGTATTTTTTCGGGTGTAACTCATGGAAACCACCCTTCCAACTATCTCAACCATATCCAAAATTTATAAATAAGAAATATATGGAATAGATAGGCATCAAGCCTCCATACTAAGGTTATGTTGGAAGAATTGGTCCTAAATCCTAGAGTTTTTATGTCAATTCCCCCTCAGAAGCCCTTGTTTTTTAGAATTCATTTTCTCTTTATTAGCGAGGTCTATTTACTTGTTTGGTTTCCATACTTTTTCCTAGATGGAGTTTGAAATATTTGGAGCAGCAAAGGCATTAGTGGCTTAGGTTAAAAGGGACTCAGATAATAGTTCCAAAGGTGCTGACAACACGATTAGGTAAGCATATACTTGTTCTTTCATTTGATTAATACAAATCTATTATTCCCCCACAAATATGATGTTCAATAATTGTTATTGTTTACTGTTATTGGTGTAGTAGGTTTATTTTTCTTGATGAACTAATTAGGATTGATCAATGTTAATGTTGATTCATGATTTCATTCGTGTTTTCATAATGTCATAATCTTTGAGAGGGGTATTCGTCTTTCTAGTGTGTCAAGATCCATTAATTGGAGTGCTTTTGAGCTTGTTCATGGTAGGAAGGTAACTATTAGAGGAAATTTCAACTTAAAATGTGCCTTCCAAAAATAATACAAATTCCATGTCCTCATGTATTAGCCAATCAAAATGCTTTAAAATTAAAAAAGGGAGCACCTAAAAAGATTGGAGGGAAAAAATAAAAACTACTTTTTTGGATCGTATTTTCAACTTATCTACTTGTAGGTTTACTCAAATTTCAAGTGGGAGGACTCGTTGGATGCATAATTTAATTATGCATCCAACGAGTAGCCATGTTGCATACTTTTAACAACAACCACACCATGAAAAATTGAAAATACATTAAAAAACGTGTTTTCTCTCACTAGAAACACGTTTATTAATGTATTTTCAATTTTTCATGGTGTGGATGTTGTTAAAAATATGCAACATGGGTACTCGTTGGATGCATAATTTAATTATGCATCCAACGAGTCCTCCCGCTTGAAATTTGAGTAAACCTACAACGAGATAAGTTGAAAATACGATCCAAAAAAATAGTTTTTTTACTCTCTCTCTACTATTATTTTATTATTTTCTTATCATTTTCCTTAGGCGGCCCATTTTTTACCCAAATTTCCTCTAATTGGTAAACCTACGGGATCCAAGTTCCTTCTCTTTTATCTATCTCGATTGATTGTGTTCCTCTCACTTATTTGGTTAATGACATGAATCTAAGTCAACAATCCTATGCAAATTTAAGTAGTTATCTCTCCCTTGCTATGCGATAGTCAACCCTGACTATTTGGGGGTTTTTCCCCAAAATAACAAGGTAAAGTATTTGATGATGGTGGGAGAATATCACCTAACTATCTATAAAAAAAAAAAATTTAATATATTGAACAATGGATATTAAGAGCCTATATATTACAATCACAAAAAATATAATTTCTTTTTATATCTATATACAAAAAATTATGGCATGCTTTAATATATGTGTCATACATATGTTTGAAATACCATTCAATACCTTCAATTTGATCAACAAAAAAAGAACAAGGGGAAGATTTGTCTTGAGTCTTTGTATAAAGGTTTTTGTGCCTTATCAATAAAATGTACATCATGAACATTTTCATCGATCTTGTCCATATGTTTGTTCTCATCCATGACAACAAAGGTGTCATGGATCAACTTATTTATCCCTTCATTCTCAATAATGTCAGCTCCATTTTATTCCATAGTATCAACTTCAATTCTATCACTCTCACCATATCTACTACAAATTGTAGCCCCTGAACTTCCAAGCATTGTCTATTTTCTCTTTTTAATTACAAAGAAATAAATATAATTAGTATCAAATATTAGAACATTTAAAACTATCAAAAAATGACAAAAATAATCTTTACTCTATTTTATGAAGGGGTCATATTGTTTTCCCTTTTCTAGGTGCCCATGATCTAAGAAATGTTTTTTTTTTTGTTGACCTGTTAATTATTATTTTTTATTCCTTTGCATTCCGTTCAAGGACAATAACATTTCCATCATCAATATCAAAAAGTTTGGGATGATTTTGAGATGGTTCTTCACGATTACTAGTCTAGGTAAAATATTTACATTCATCAAGATCATGGTGAGATCCATTGCTTCATTGATTGTAGACTGTATATAATCCAACTAGTTGAATGCACCAACACCCAATTTAGGGTTATCTGACATTTTTTTCTATTTCAACAAAATATTCAATCCATCCATTGGTACAATAAGAATACATTTAAATAATTTCACAAATTGAGAATTCAAATGGTATTAACAAATTTTAACTGAATAAAAATTTCATTATGGGTAGCCAAATGTCTAATTAGCAAAATTTCACCTACTCTTAACTCTTAAAACAAAAGAGTTATTTTTTAAGCAATTTCCTTTTCAACGTCGCAAAAATTTTTTTACCCACATTGAAAGTATAGTAATCATCATTAAGAATTTAAAAACACCAAACATCGCTTATTCAACATCTAATCAACACTATATTTTATAGCTACACCGAAAAAGTAAATGGACGAAAGGTACATAGCTTAAGTAACATTTGTCAAGGCCAAAAAGAAAATAAAAAACTTGAATTCACATTTTCTAACTCAACTTCAATGTTTAAAAGGGTCTTTCAAATCAAATGTCAGTTCGAGCACTGAATGTCGACCCCAGCTATAGTAGTGACACCCACTCTCATTTGTATTCATCATTTTTCTCTATGGACCCTTATTCAACTTCAGGGAGATGTTGAAAATGGTGTGAGATTCACATTCAATGACAATCGACTCTATATTATATCATGTATTATATTTAGGTTTGGTTAATGTTGATGTAGTATACATCTAGGCTCATAACCCCTCTTAAGGAAAGCACCCTACCTCTTGAATTGAATCTAACTTGTAATCTGTCGTGTGATTCTTTTTTATTCTTATCAAAGTAATTTACCTAAGGGAACTCTCAAGTATTACATTCTCTTTTCTTCATGGGTTTCTTTCTGTTTCTAGGGAACTTGTACTTGGTTTATTTATCTCTCTAGGTTTGTGCCCCTCTTGGATGATTTATCTTAAAGTGTTGGGTTTCCTTAATTATGGCAACTTATTTTCTCTTTATTACATCATTAGATTTTGTGTTAGTTATATTCATTCCCCCCCCCTCTCTCTCTAATCTCAACAATGATGATCCAAGTTCTAGAGTTTGTTCTCTATTATCACTTGAGTTCCCATTATCAAGCTTTGAGTACATCTTATGTTGTGGTTGGAATTGGTGTGATATGTTGTTTCCTTAGTTGTCATTATGTTACATGGATGTGTTAAGTAAAGCTAAGCTTGTATAATACACTTTTTTGTCTTCAGTATTCGACAAATAAGAAATAAAGCAAAAATATAAAAACAAAGGATGCTAAGGTGTCAGAGGCCGGGATAATGATCATTCTTGTGGGAAATTATGAGTTGGCTAATGAGAAGCAAATCAAAGACATTTTTAATTGAAACAATGATAAAACAACACAATCAAGAGGATTTAGAGAACTGAGGGGTTGTACAAGTGTTGTATGTGCTTTTAGACCTATAATCAAATTTTGTTTTCTTATGGATTTCCTTATTGCACCGAGTGGCGCTCTATAACCCAATATGGGGGAGATGTTGTCACGTAACGTAACATGGAAAATAATAACAAAATAATAAAATGAAATGAAAACATATTGGCTTAATATATATATATATATATATATATATATATGACCCATTTTACTATTCTTGAGGATCCATGTCTGTTGGATCAAAGTCTAAGGATTGAATTTATAGCCAGTTAATCAAATCACTAAGTAAGTAAGTATTTGGAATGAACTACATCTGTTGGAAGAAAAAATCAAAGTCTAAGAATTAAAGCTAGTTGTCAAGTAATTTGCTCTGAAATATTTCCCATCCACAGATTAATCTAATGTGCATTTACTATGAAAAAATGTTATGTGCTTTAATTTGAATTTACTCTATGTGTTTATACTCTGTGTTTTACGTGAATACAAATTTATGATTAATCAATGTTAGAGTGGTATGTGTCTACTCTATGTTTTTATGTAAACACAAATTTATGATTCATTGTGTGTTTACTTTGCATTTTTTTAATTTATCGATTTGATATAAAATCCTTCATACCAACCCGTTTTTTGTTTCCATTGCCTTTCCCCTAGCAATTTACTAGTTCGTGGAAAAAAAGCTACACGTAAAAGTGCCCTAATGTTATTTATTTGTTTCCATAATTGGGCCTCCAATTTAGTTTTAAATTTGACAGAATGTTGATTAAATATGTTCTATATTGTTCTTTTTCATTCCTACAACACATATATTGCATATATTTATAACAAGAGATGCATGCAGCTTAGTCCCTGTCTTTTTAATTAAAAAAAAAACGAATTAATTATTCAAAATTAATTTAAAAATAAAAATAAAATCCAAGTAAATTTTTATACAAATAAGTAAAAATTATTATATCAATATAAAATGCTTTATGTTCGTACCAATATATATCAAATGTTAATATTTAAAAATCTTAAAAATTGTGAAATTGCATATTAAGTGTTAATATATAAAATCCTTAAAATTTGTGAAATTGCAAACTTTGAAAGGAATAATATAAAGTAAGTGAACCTAAACAAGTTTTTTTTTTGTTTTTTTCCGTAAGAAAAAAAGCCGTACTCTTGATATTCAATATTAAATAAAAAATAACAATACAATCAACTTAAAAATATCAACTTCAACAATACAATAAATACAATTTATCATAATAAAAAATTCAAAATCTTAAATTATAAATAAAAAATAATTAAATCGTAATTACAAATATTAATAAAGCAACTTATCATATCAAACCTTATAAATAACAATGTTTTAAAACATAAATTTGTAAGGTTGTTTTAAATTCACCTTAAACCAAAATTTATCATATTTGAAGTCAAATATGTTGAGTATACCTACGAAGGAGCATAAGGGTATAGATTATGAATATGACTTTGTGATTATAGATACTTTCCATACGAAGGAGCATAAAGGTATGATTATAACTTTATGCATAATAAATATTTGTCCTTTAATTTAGTTTAGTTTTTACATAGAGTAATGGATGGTAATTGGGTATAAAAGAGTAATGGATGCTCAATAGGTATAAATGGGTTACTTATGCTTGGTATTATGTAGGTTATATAAAGTACATGTTAATACAATAGATTAAGGTTATGTTTACGTTTTTGTACATGTTGATAAATTATATGTTAAAATTTTGATATTGATTATTGCATTGATTTTAGAAATTATAATGTTTTATAGTGAGAATGTATTTTGCATTTTTTTAATAAATATAAGATTTGAAAATTATAATTATGTATTGATTTTAGTGATTATTGTATTGATTTCAGTGTGCATGTATTGATTTAAGTAATTGTTGTATTGAATTCAATGTCGGTGTATTTATTTCAGTTTCTAATCAAATAAGAAAGTGTTGGGCAAGGACAATAGAGATAAGTTAGAAGAAATGACACTTGAACACTCAAGAGACCATTATGAAAGGCAAAGAGCATATCGACAAAGAAGGTTAGAACAAATGACAATTGAACAACGAGAAGAACAAAGAAGACATAATGTTGAAAGACACAGAGTTATTGACAAAGAAGGTCAGAAAAATGACCATTGAATGACAAGAAGAACAAATAAGACATAATGTTGAAAGACAAAGAGCATATCGACTAAGACAGTCATAACAAATGACCACTGAACCACAAGAAGAACAAGGAAGACAAAATTTAGAATGACAAAGACCATGTCGACAAAGAAGACAATATTTGGCCAATACAACCATAGTACCAGATGCAGAACTTCAAGAAAATGATAATC
Organism: Larix kaempferi; assembly: GCA_027924585.1. Taxonomy (NCBI): domain Eukaryota; kingdom Viridiplantae; phylum Streptophyta; class Pinopsida; order Pinales; family Pinaceae; genus Larix; species Larix kaempferi. Next base: position 73,121 of record BSBM01000008.1, read on the forward strand.
CTAGAAAGAGAAGAAGATTAGATGATATATAGCCCAAACTAAATCTGTAACCCTCAGTGAAAATAATGATGCAAGAAATATTGCAATAGTCCCAACTGAAGAAATTCAAATTCTAGATGATATACCACTAACAATTACATATATGAATATTTCACATCGAAAATTCTGTGATAGGATTGATCGATTGGATAAATTTCAAATGTATCGTGTGTGTCAGGAATAATATGTTGGAATTCAGGTATTGAATACAAATACCAATCCAATTTGTATGAGATGTAAAAGAGAGGAAGGTCATCACATATTTTCAATGGAAATCCATATGGATGTAAGATCTCAACCTCAAGTCCTTACCATGCTCACACAAGTTGAAGAGATGTTGATAGCACGTGGAAGTCCAATTTTGCAAGTTATGCATTCAATAGGTGGGAAGTAAAAATATAGAGGACACGCCATCATATTTCCCCAAGAAGTTAAATATGTTGTTATGACATTTCCCCCAACATTTCCCCAACATATTAAAGATTTAGATTTAATGATTGTTGTGCGAAAAAAAGGACAATAAGGATCAAGTTATGATTTCACTGTAAAAAAAGGTAGAGTAATGGATGCATTATTATATAAGATTCAAAATTATCCTTACTATCATGATGTTTGAGTTTATTATAATGCACTAGATGAGTTACTTGAAATTGCAACAGATATCTGAGATATGATTAATTTTGTTACTTTACAAGAGATAGATGATAACATTGAATTTTCCATGTTGGAAGGGGTATCGGGGATTGATGATATGTTAGATGGATTACAAACATCTTCTTTTGCAGCAAGACATCCAAATTCACCACGAGAAATTGAACTTATTCAAGCATGGGAAAATAATCCAAATCAAGAGGAAAATAACACAAATGGTGGATCCATTGATGTGCTCAATTGGCATGGCCCATTGGCTCATCTCCCATCAATGAGTATAACATTGAGGGGTTGTTTGATATGCCACTTACATCATTGTTCCCTAGAAGTGAAGTAAAGTGATTGCAACCACAAATGTGATATGTCCATCTTCATGAGTATGTGAAACATCTCCTCTGATATCATGACAACATGTTTGGAAGGCACCGTCGCTTTAGATACTTTTTACTTAATATCATCATGAGACATCAAGATCAATATTCCTCTACAGTTTTTGTAAAAACGAGTATGGTATATTTACCTACAACAAATGGAAGAGTTACAACAACATTTAAAAAATCTTCCAGATTCACAACTAGAAGAAAGATTAATGAGATTTGGAATTGTACTTAGAGGTACATGTGCATATTGGGGAAAGTGTTGTGCAAAGTTATCTAACTTGATTCATCAAATTGGGTGTCCCGCAATATTCTTCACACTAAGTGTAACAGATATGCAATGACCAAATTTGCATAAATTAATGTTTGGTACAAGTCCTGTGGATCCAAGGGAAGCAAGGAAATGGAGACATGAATATGTAATTAATAATCCTCATATTGTATCACATTATATGCACTTAATACATACAATGTTTCGACATTAAATTTTCAATCCTTTTCATCAAGCTACAGATTATTAGTGTCACTATGAGTGGAAACATCGTGGATATCCACATGTCCATGGTTTTCTATGAATACAAAATGCTCCTAACATGGACTCATTGAATTGGGACCATCCTACACAAGTCAAATATGCAAAACAGTATTTTGATAGATGTGTAAGTGCAATGAATCAATGTGATCGAAATCAAAGAAACATTCAAGTTAGGCTCAATGGTGATGGTCATCCTTGCTTAAAGGACACACAACAAATTTTTCAATATGACCCTATGATTGATTATGAAGAACTTCTTTATTGTGTTGAGCATCACATAACTTGCAATGAGAACTATTAAATGAGAAATAAGGGAGGAATATTGGTATGTCAATATAACACACCATGGGATCTATATGATGAGTTGAAACTTTGTGTTAATGAGGATGGAGGAAAAAAGTATGAACCTAGATGAAATGATGATAGATTGAATACACACAATCATGAAACATTAATGACGTGGAGGGTTAATATAGATTAGCAACTTGTTCTTTCGAAGCATGTCGTTATTAATTACATAGCAAAGTATGTTGCTAAATCTGAAAAATGATCAGAAACTTTCCACAATATGTTGATGCATGTCTCTTATTTTCAAAATATGAATGAACCAAAAACATGTGCATACAAGATTTTGTTGTGTGAAACCATTGTTGTCAAGGACATAGGTGCACAAGAGACGTGTCATTTTCTTCTAGAGCTTCCTCTTTCTAAATGTAGTAGTTGATTAGTGGCTCTAAATGTTGGTAGAAGGTTTTCAAAAAAGTGTAGGTAGATACATATAATGTCGATAATGATAATGCTCTTATTGATGCATACACCAAGGGACCTTTAGATATGTAGAATTATAGAAAATTTGAGGTCTAAATTGAGCCTCCTAAGGAAAACAATAAAATAATATTTATGAATTTTGGAGGAAAAGAGAAAAATACTATTTTTTTTCTTTGTATTTTCAACATATCTCCATGTCATTTTACTCAAATTTCAAGCGGGAGCACTCGTTGGATGCAGAATTAAATTCCTCATCCAACAAGTGCTCCCGCTTGAAATTTGAGTAAACTGACAAGGAGATATGTTGAAAATACGAATTAAAAAGGTTGTTTTTTTAATGTCAGATATGACAAATCAACAATTATGGTTGACTATTTTATTGAAATTCTATTGGTTCTTGAATTCAATGGCTCATTTTTTTATGAGGTGTCTTGTTTTCTTATAAGTCCCATTTTAGACCCCAAATTTTCTCTGATGAACCTTGCATTGATAGATGTTGCAAGATCATGGTCATATGACAAACGTCGTTGTGGGGATAAATGGTTACCACGTAATAATGCATCTATTGTACGTGTGTTTCCTCTAGTTAAATCTATTATTGATCGAAAATATGACAAGTTTGTAGAATTTCGTTGGTCTCAGTTGGTATTGTACAAGAACTTTCAGGAGTTCCACAAATATATAAGGCACACAAATGATGAGATAGTACAAAATTGTTAAAACTTTTGATACAAACCTTGGCATGTTGATCACAATCCATTGTCTCCAATTGATCATGTTGAATATAACGAAGAAGAAGAAGCTCCAAATCAACATAAATATTCTAGGGAGCATGAATGGGAGATTTTGTGTGCATTGTGTAAGAATACAATTATAAATTACAATGAGTTTGATATGGTTGGACATAGGGACTTTGATGTTATGCATAATTGGAACATTGATTTTGTGGATGAAGACACATCCAATCGTGCAATTCATTTCATATCTCATAAGAGAAAGTTGAATTCCAATATTACTAATGGCCATGTCAAGTCTTATTCACTTGATAGTTTGGGAGTTCAACAAAGAATAACATATGGTATTATCCTTGGCCATTATAGAACATGGGTTGATCCATTGTGTATGATAATACAAGGAACTGTAGGTACAAAAAATTCATATTTGATTCGAGTGATTAAAAATGCCCTTCAAATTGAATCTCTTCTTGAGAAGAGTCCATTAATTCTTTTAGCTCCCACAGGGGTTGAAACATTCAGCATATCTACAACAACAATTCATTTCGCACTTCATATACTGATCAAAGATATAACTCATTTATAAGGATGACATTTAATTACCTTGCACGAAGAGATGAAGCACGTAAAATATATCTTGATAGATGAACTGAGTTTTATTGGAAGAAATATGTTAATAAAAATTGATTAATACTTCGACAATATTTTTCCAGAAAATGCTAATATTCCATTTGCTGGGAGGTCAATTAAATTGGTTGGTAATTTGGGGCAATTTCCACTTGTCATGGATAAACCTATATATGAATATGAAGGTCTTGCAAAATAATTATGGATCTCATTTACAACAGTTGTGACCCTTGATGTTGTGTTTCATCAGTAGAGACATTGCACTGAGAAAAAATGGTTTTGGCATTTGTTGATGAATGTAAGGGATGCAATTCCAACAATACAATACTGGAAATTAGTTATGACTCATATCAGATAATTCCTTGGATGCTTCTAGAAAAGAGTCCTTCGATAAGACCATACATGTGTTTGTGACAAATGATAATGTACATAATCATAATAAGCATTGTATAAGAAACCTAAATTGTCCTATTGCAGCCATTGTTGCTACCAGATGAAGAAGTAACTATTCTATGGAAAGATATGAGGAAGACCTCGAACTTGAGTTACTTATTGCGGTTGGAGCTATGGTGGTTCTTACATCAAACATATGGACTAATGCAGGACTTGTTAATGGCACTCTAGGAGTTGTAGAGAAAATTGTGTATAACCCAGGAACATTACCCCTAGAATAACCTACATATTTTTTAGTAATATTTGATAATTATGTCGGGGTTCCTTGGGATGAATCATTCCCTCAAACTATTCCTATTACACCTATTGAAAGAGGTAATAAAAAGCAACTTCCATTGAAACTTGCATGGGGCTTGACAATCCACAAGTCACAAGGATTAATGTTGGAGAAAGCTACTATCAATATCGGTAAGCAAGAGATGCAAGGTATGACATTTACTATAATATCTCAAGTTAAATACTTGAATGGACTCCGATTTCAACTTCCTTTTTCATATGATCGATATGAAAAGATTGCAAAAGTAGTAGGTGTGGCTATACAAAAAACTGAAGAAGATAGGTTGAAATTGATCAATATGTAATATATTTGGTACTTTCTTACTATTCAATTTTATCATCATTCAACATTGTTTACTTTATTACTTTTTTCATGTAACTAAGTCTTTTGTGTAGTACTCTATATTTTCAACCAACTAAATAAAGTCAGTAAATTACAAATGGTCAAACATAATGATGAGCATCTACAAATTTGATGTGACCGCCCACAACTTGAACCAAACTAGATCCATATTAACTCTGGATCTACCATGCGTTGAGAGGGATCAAATCCCTTGAGGTGCAAACCCTTCTTCAACTCATAATCCCTCTTGTGGACAATTATGAGTTGGCTAAGGACAAGCAAATCAAAGATGTTTTTAATTGAAACAATGACAAGACAACACAATCAAAAAGCTTTAGAGAATTGAGGTGTGGTATATTAAGTGTTGTATGTGCTTTTAGACCTATAATCAAATTTCTCTTTCTTATGGGTTGTCTTATGTGTAGTGATCAAAGTTGACATTGTCATTATTTAATTGTGTAGGAGAATAAAATATGGAAGATAGGCATCTAATGTAAGCAATCCATTATGGTCCAAGGCTAAGGCTTGAATAATGTTGAATTCCTACTTACAAAGATGCGAGAGTGTTAAAAGAGGCATATGTACTTGTATGAGGATGAGTTTGAGTGTCTTGTAGTTGATTTTGTTGTGTTGTTGGACTATTCTAGGAAGTTCATGGTGAACATCGGAAGGTGTTGAGGTTGAGTATGGAGTGGACATGATAGTATACATGACCGCTTATAACAATTTGAGGATATGATAGTATAAATCCATGTTCATGTGATATTGTGATAGTTTAGTATTATTTTGTTTGTTGTTGTTTTAGTTGTTATTATGTTACATGGGTGTGTTAATGTTAAGGTTGGACAATACACATTCACATCTAACATCTACATCAATGCATGTTAGGGAATCATGAAATTGAAATTAAAGCTAAAAATTTATTGATACCCTAGTGTGACAAAAAATTGTTCAATACAATTGAAAACCAAATTATCTTGTGACGTACATAATGAGTTAATTCTTTACATATCTCACAATATAGATATTTCTAAGAAAAATAAAGAGGAATTTACAAACCATCGAAGATAGCCATGCCAAATGCACCTTATTTTATTTTTCTAACAATATAAATATTTCTGAGAAAAATAAAGAGGAATTTACAAACCATTGAAGATAGCCATGCCAAATGCACCCTATTTTATTTTTCTCTATTTGTGAAACAAAACCCAAAAATACGTTATGTAATAGTAATGCATTGAATTTCTATTTGTAAATGAAAAAAACATTCCATCCTTTATGATATTTGACATGGCATACCATGTTAGAGTTTTTCTTTAAGATTATAACTATTATATTTACATAATTATGTGAATAGTTATTGCAATCAATTGTTATATGAAAATTCCCATTACCTATTAGTCCATGGATATAAAAATCAATACTTAACAAAAATTCTCATTACCTACTAGCCCATGGATATAAAAATCAATACAAATTCTCAATGAAAGACATTGGGGTATTTATATGTCAAATGTACTACAATTTATAACGTTCTCTATATTATCAAGTGTTACCTACAAATTCCATTTTATTTGTCATTTTTACAAACATGCCTCCAAGTTTCTTCCAATTTTGATACCACTTTTTAAAATTTATTCTTTGTGTAACAAATATTGTTTCATGTTGAAGTAAATGATTAGACAAATTCTGAGTTATTGATAAATGCTCCAATATATTCTATGCTTTACCATGTAATTCACACAACAAATAGTTTTACAAATTACTATCAAGTATAAAATATTTTCACTTAATTCTTAATATCTAAATCCATAGTGTTCATTATTTCAATATAATTAATATATAGTAAAATAAATTATCATCTCTTGAAAAGTGACACAATCATATATTTAATGAAATGTACATTAGAGGAAGTTTTGGGTCTAAAATGGACCTATTGAGAAGCTTTCTTTTAAAATATATAGAGAGGAAGTTTTGGGTCTAAAATGGACCTCTTGAGAAGCTTTCTTTTAAAATATATAGAAAATGTTAATTTACAACCAATATGACTTAAAATGTTGATATCAACCCCACCGGAATACTATTAAAAGGAAAAAATAAGAGTGTTTTTCAAGTATTTTCAATTTGTCTCTCTATATATTTGGGTCTCAGATGGGCCTCGTGAGAAGATTTCCTTTAAAGTATATAGAAAATGTTAGTTTTCAACCAATATGACTTAAAATGATGATATCAACCCCACATGAATAGTGTTAAAGGGAAAAATACGAGTGTTTTTCAAGTATTTTCAATGTCTCCTTGTATATTTACTAAGAAGTATCAAGTGTAGTATTCATTGGATGCAGAATTAATGAGCACCCATACTTGATTCCTTTAATAAAATTATCTTGAAGTAAAATGGTAAACATGTTTTTAGAAGAGAAAAAACATTTTTTTCATGCATTTTCATTTTATATCACCATAAGTTTGTCAAAAATATCAAGTATCAATGTCTGTTGGATGCTGAATTTAATTCTGCATCCAACAAATACCTACATTTATCCTTTTAGTAAATCTATAAGAAAATAAATTATAAATACATAAAAATAAATAGTTTTTTATATTTATCTCCACAATTCCTAACTCTGATTTTATTATTTTATTTAGGAAACCAATTTAACTCTTATTTTGTTATTTTCTTTAGGAGGCAAATTTTAGATTCCAAAATTTTCCCTAATGATACACAAGCAAGCAATGAAGATCTTAGTTTTATCTACAAGCACTATGAGTTTGGTTGCTCTAAACATGTTCTCCATTCATCTTCACAAAATTAAGCTATCACCGGAGAGAAAACACATCATGGGAGAATTTCATGAGGGTGTTTTGTCTCACAAACCACTTTTCATCTATTATGTCACTTTGGACTAGCAAGACGGACCTATTGCATAAAACTTAGTGTCGCATAAAAGTATATGGAGTGGATGAGTTGCCATTTGTTGGTTTATACAAATATGCAGAGTAAGTGAGTTGGCATTTATGTGCATGAAACTACCTACTTGGCACATATAGAGTGCTCTACTTGCAAAGCAATTTCCCATTTGTTAAACTAGTCTAGGGTTAACGTTTTATTGTACTTGTGACTCAATGGTTTTCTTACAAGGTAAAAGGGAGGAGCACATCACTTATTATGATTAACAAAAAGATACAAGTTAAAGCATAAAGAGAATGCAACTTCTTGTTATATGATTCTTCATTTGGGTTGATGTAGCTTTTGGAGAATGAAGAGAAGTTAGGGTTTATTAGTGATTAATATGTGTTTCCCTAACTAGTCTTCACTAAGCCTGTGAGAAGTTTTTAATGGGATAGGTAACAATTTTGCATTTTCAACATGGAAATAGTTGAATTATTGTGTTGTAAATATTTGTTTGGGATGTGCTATAAGGATTTTGCCTTTCTAGCTTGGGATGAGATAATTTATTATAATATAATCATTTTTAATGTAATATAAAAAGAGACAAGTTTATTGTTCCAAATTGTATTGCAAATCTAATTTTTGGATGAATTTGCTATTGATGTATTATGATTATGTAATGGACAAATGGGTAGAATCTGACATTGATTTAGCATACTAAATGCATCTATTTAAATTTGATTTTACAATTGATTTAGCTACTAATTGCTAATGTAATTTCCATATCTTATCTGTGGGTTACATCTTTTTCCCTAATTGTTCTAATGTTTATTTCTTTGTGGTGTGTACACTCTATATGTTGTCTATGATGATCTATTATTGCAAATTTGAATAGGGTTTCCAAAGAAATCATATTCAATTTAGTGTTGAGAAGATTTGTCGTGCAGATCCATGACCCTATTTGAGCACTGCATGTTTTCATCGTTGTAGGGCCCTTGCATCCATTACATGTAGAAGTTAACAACCTATGGAAGGAGTTGAGAACAAAATATTTTAGTGGGTGTGAATCCTAAGAAATCTCCATTCATAAGATAGACACCAAGGCCTATGAGAATTTGGTGGGTGTGATGCCCATGACACATCAATAATTGGAGTGGTTTGTCCCTAAACGTTTATCTTCATTACATGGAGAATTCAACTACCTATGAGAGGGAACTAAGAACCAAGGATTTCAATGGGGTGAGACCCAAGACACTACAATAATTGGAGTGTGTTGTATTCTTGAGATGGGCGCTTTTGACCTATGATAGGTTATAGGTGTGATGATCTAGATGCTCTAATGATTGGAGTGTGTTGTTATGTTTGATGGGTGATTTAGACCTATGATAGGTTGTGCTTGTGATGCTAAATGATCCAGCTATTAGAGTATGTTGTTATGCCCAAAATGGGCAATTTGGACCTATAATACATAGTGGGTGTGATGTGTTAGATGCTAGAATGATTGGACCATGTTGGTATGCCTAAAGGGAATTTTGGATATGTCAAATTGCCTGAGAGGGGCAATTTGGATATGTGATAGGTTGCAAGTATGATGCCCTAGATTCTCCAATGATTGGAGTATGTTGTTAATCCCAAGGGGGGTGATTTGGATTTATGACGGATTATGAGTGTGATACTCATGTTCATCAAGTAAATGAATTGGTTGATATGCCCAAGATGGGTAAGGAGGAAGACTTGTGTTCTCCTAACCATGGAAATAAGGATTTGAGTCACGTGACTTGTTTCAAGGGACACTATGCTAGTGAGTGTCCAGAGAAGAGGAAAGGGAAGGGAAAGGCATAATTGGTAAGCAGTGCAAACAATGTCAATGGAGTGGATGCATTAGCATCCAAGCTTGAGACTACCTCTACTATGGTTATTTGCCTTTTAACGAATATCATTTTTGGTGTTGGGTGGAATGTGGATGGTGGAGCATTGAGACACATAACCTTTGACAAGATATTTAACGAATTTTGAGAGCAAGAGGTTGATATGCAAGTGGATTTCAATGACAATGCCATATATCCAATGATTGGAATGGGCTTCATATTGTTTCAAATGCGTTCATTGTTGAATTTTTATTTATTTCCAGATATTGACAATTATTTCACAATGATTTCAAGCATTCATTTCATCCCACAGTTTTCATTGAATAATTACACACTATAAAATTTCAACTTAAATTGCAGTGGGAACAAAGGATCATAGAAACATAGCCATGCACAAGAGACATAAGAATTTTATCCTGGGAAACCTATTAGGGAGAAAACCCAAACAACTTTTCTTACAAGAAATTAGTCCAATTCAAGTACAATACCAATCATGAAGAGAAACCCTAGCAAGATGAGAGGTTCTCCCATCTTCACGAGAAACCCTAGGAAGATGGCGAATCCCGAGATATGAAAAGAACCTTCACAAAGATGATGCTTAGAAACTCCACTATACCCAGCTAAAATTGTACACAAGAGAGGAGAAGATGACTTGGACAAATTGGATTATCCAATGAGATGATGAGCACTTTATTTACATCCTTCAGTTCACTTCATTTTTTCTTCTTGGGGTCAACTTGTGTTTTTGATGAGGCTAACTTGTCTTCTTGTCTTCAATCTTCTCTGGAACTTCTTTAATGCTATCTGGGACTTCTTCCATGGTATGACTTGCCCTCTTGGTTATTCCTTCATCATAGAAAATTTGTCCTTGTTGATTATCATCTCTTCACATGCACGTCTGTTCACCCATAGAGCTCTAATGTTGATTTGACCCACACTAAGAAGTCTCATACACTTCTTAGAGCGTATGTCAATTTCAACATTAGACTATACTTTGTATATTCCACAAGGGGATGGAATCCCCTATCAAATAAACACGTCAACTCACTCTAATATAGAATAGATCACTCCATCAAAGAGCACTCCCTCACAGAGTATGCAATGTGACCTCTAGCCTTATTCACTCTTAGTCAACACACATGACTAATCAAGGCTAAGCACCTCGAGCCTTATTCACTCTTAGCTAACACGCATGACTAATCAAGGGTACGCCAAGGCCATTCTCCACTATCCATTGGTCAAATCACATGACCCCTCTGGGAGAATGTCTAAAGAATGTTTGCCTGATGTTGCAAATTGGAGAAACATCAACAATCCCTCTCAGCAAGGGAGGCATTCTGCATCATGCCAAACATCACACTTGGTTAGAATGTCCGTGAAAGACATTTTGCATCATTGCCAAGCATCACTCTTGGTGAGAATGTCAGTAATCCATCTCAGATATGTACTGCATCTACATCGATTCTTTCACTCCTAACCAAATCACATGACTATCTAGATCAAGATTGTGCTAGATCCATTCACCTCTGGTGAATATCTATTGCTCATCTGTAGGACCATCACAATGTCTGGGCCTTCAACCACTAGCCATATGACTCAGACTCTAAGGGTGAATGTCTTCCCAATGCTACTCATCCATCAACACTCCCTTTCACTGAGGGAGACATTCTCCATCACGCCAAGCTTGTCCTTGAACTATACAAACATTGTCTTGGACAGAGACTTGGTGAGAATGTTGGTTATCTGCTCATATGTGGATATGTACTGGAGCTTCACTGCTCCCCTCTACACCATGTCTCAGATGAAGTGATATTTGATCTCAATATGCTTCGACCTGTCATGAAATACTGGATTTTTTGAAATCTTGACACAACTTTGATTATCACAATGTATCAAGGTCATCTCTAGCCCCTAATCGAATAGTACTGCAAGAAGCTTATGAATCCGTACTATTTCACGACTTGTGACATTGGATACATAATACTCTACTTCTACTATATTGAGTGTGACATAAGTCTACTTCCTGCTAAACCAAGATATCATGGATGATCCCAAGCTGAAGCAGCACCTCGAGGTGCAATTTCTGTCCACTGCATTCCCCGCCTAGTCAAAATCTGCATAACCATGCAGCCTCACTTCACCACTTGAGACATATCTCAAGCCATATCCAATTGTACCCCACAGGTACCTTAACACATGCTTTGCTGCAACCCAATGTACATGCCTCGACTCAACCATAAACTAGCTCAGGGTGTTCATTGCAAAGAAAATATCTGGCATGGTGTTAACCAGGTAAATCAAGGATCCAATCAGCTGCATGTACATCATGAGATCCATCAAATCTGAATCTGAAGCGGAATCACTCAGCTTCTTCAGATTTACCTCCATAGGTGCAGGCATGGACTTGCAGTCCATCATACCGAATCTCCTCAAGGTATCAATCGTGTACTTCCCCTAACTAAGGTGTTGTTGTAAATGTAACTTTAGAAGATATTCTTTTGTATATTATTATTATATTATTATTGTACTTTTATTGTATCTCCATCGGAGATGTTTTTCCTCCGTTTGGGGATGTCATTATTGTATTTGGTCATGCAAGAATATTGAGGTAAAACCTCCATTGTAAGTTGGGGCATTAGTTCCCCAAAAGATAAATGTAAAATGTATTTTTGAGTCTCCCTGGGATAGTTTGGCCCAGTCAGTTAGGGAAGTCGACCCCATTAGGGAATTAAGTCATTCTCACTTAAAGTATAAATAGAGAGGCTCACTCTCTCATTTGGAAATCACTCACTCAAGCAAGTTCGCACCAAGTGAGAGAGAAGACAAGTTCGTTGGAGGAGAAAGAGAGAAGTTGCAGAAGACATCTTATATTTGGGTTTTCTATCTTGTTTGATATTGTACTAGTGACGAATCTATTTCTGAGGAAGTTGCGGGGTTTTCTCCTTTATGGTTTCCTCGAGGAAATTTCTTGTGTCTTTTGTGTTTTGTTGTGCTTTTCTATATTTCAGTTTAAAGATCTAACTAAATTGAATTAAAGTGGAAACTCTAACATGGTATCAGAGCCACTCTAAAAGAACGCACTGTGCAGCAGCAGGAAACTGGCGCTTCCTATTTGAAGGTATTCTCTCCATAGATCATCAAGAAAATAGGGTTAGGATAACTCGCCCTAGGAGGGTGCATCTTTTAGAGGAAGCAGAATCCAGTTTGGAGAATTTTCATTTTTGACCCAGTCACTACTGCCAGGAGAAACTAGGGCTTCCTGTTCCGGGCAATTCCCTCCACAAATCAGCTTGAAAAGGAGGTCATTCCAACTTTCCCTAGGAGGGTGCATCTTCTTGTGGAATCATAATTCAAAACCGAGAATTTTCATTTTCGTCCCTATCACTACTGATGGGGGGAAACTAGGTCATCAGTTATTTTGAAATTGTGTCCAGGCACGGATTTGAGAAAAGGAGTACATTTCTCAACTCGCCTTGAGGAGGCACATCTTTTTATCCAAGCAGCAGTTCAAGATTCCAAGTTTGAAAAATTAGGGTTTCTCTATCAAACCCTAGGTTAGCCACCTCCAGAACCAGGTTGGGCATCTCAAATTGGTAAGATCTAATTCCTTGATATTTCCATTTCAGGTTCTCATATCAAAATGATAAATCACACCAAGCTTGAGGACAAGCTTGAAGGAGTTGATAACTTCCGTGCATGGAAGTATAGAATTTCTCTTGTCCTAGAAGAAAATGACTTGGACAAGTATGTCAATGAGGAGGTTCCAGAACCAGAGGGAGAAGAGGCAAAAGCAATTCAGAAGAAGAACATGATCAAGGCCAAAAGGATCATTGCAGAATCCATCAAAGATCACTTCATCCCTCATGTCTCATCTTTGGAGACACCTAAGATGTTCGATGCTTTGACCCAATTATACGAAGGGAAGAACATCAATAGGAAGATGACTCTAAGGAACTAACTCAAGAAGGTGAAGATCCAACAATCAGAAACCATTCAATCATACTTCACAAGAGTCGCTCAGATCAAGGAACAACTTGAAGCAATTGAAGACAATGTTGAAGAAGGAGAGATTGTGATGACTAACTTGAATGGTCTCCCAAGATCATGGGACTCATTCATTCAAGGAATATGCGCCAGAAAGAATTTAATCGCATTCAGCATATTATGGGAAGAATGCACCCAAGAAGAAGCTTGATTAGTAGCAAGAGAAGAAAATATGGGGGCTAATGATGACCAAGCCCTAGCTGCTCATACCAAGAAGAATCAAAACAAGAGGGAGGACCACCATCACAAGAAGTCTAGAAGATCCCATAGGAATCATGGACCTAGAAGAGACCTCTCCAGTATTAGGCACTTCACATGTGATGAGAAATGACATTATTATCAAGAGACTGTCCCAAAAACCAAGGATCCTCCAGGGGAATCAACAAGAAGAGGCATCATGCACGTACTACAGAAGATGATGAACCCGCAAGCAAAAGAACAAAAGAAGATTCTTCAAATGATGAAGAATATGTATTGTAATAAATGAAGGTAACCAGTTACAAGGGTTTGTTCAAAAGGTTCCACCTCATAAGGTAAAGCGAGAGATGACTTTCAGTATTAAATGAAAGAAGTAGGAGAAGCTCCTATAAAGTTGGACTCCAGAAATCCAATAAAAATCAATGCTCTATGGAAGAACCTCTCATCCATTTCAGCATTGGTTAAGATGCATAAGAAGGGACACACAGAGTCTACTACAGTACAAAGAACAAGTGATCTATGGCGTAGAATACTTGCTCAACATTTCCGATCATAAGCAAGAAATGAACAGGTCTTCAGAATCAGGCGATGAAGTAGAACACACTATCAGAGACTCCAATAATTCGCGCAAGGAAGCAAAGTTCAAGAGGGAGTCCACCCAACAACCAAAAAAATATAAGTATTTGAATTGTCATTTCTTATTACTTAAATGATATTGTTCAGTTGTGTACATACTTATGTTCCTGTTACCAACTATTTTGTACAATAGTTGAACTTCCATTAAGCCGCCAGTGGTTGAACATGATCCATGTTCATATCCAGAGTATCAGAGGTTCAGTTTTCAGACTTAGCCAATTTTGGCTAGCCATTTTTATTTTTGTGTTGAAATGACCATGCCTCATGGGGTTTTTGTAAAAAGTGTGCTAGTATGGGGGTTTGAGTGGCTCGGTCCCCTAAGACTTGACAGTCAACTAAGGTATTCTAGGGAGTTTTTTCCCTTGTCGATTATGCTTTGCCTTTAGCCGAGTAATAATCGATGAGTTTTTCTCCTGCTTCCTCCAAAGCTGGAATGCCCGATTTTGACAGTTAGGCCTTGGGGGGTTATTAGAGTCCAACAGTTGAATATGAACCTACTAGACACTATGAGTCTGTTATATGGTCATTTCCTAGGTCCCTAGGTGGTGTGAAACATTGTCTGAAAAAATTTTACCGGACGCGTTGGATACTTTTTATTTTTTATTATTTTATTATTAAAATTTTCAATTATTTTAATTGAAAAAATTCGAAATGTAATAATTAAGTGGTTTGGGGATGGATTTAAATGATTGGAGGCTTAATTCCTAAGCCAAAAAACCCATTTAAACCTCAAACCCACTTATGCTAAGTTTCAGACATTTATTTGGCCTTGGAATTAATATTTTCTCAAAAAATCAATAAATGAGAAATATTAATCAAAATATTCAAAAAATAATAAATTGGAGATAATTCAATTCTCTCCAAAAAAGGCCAAATTAAATAAAATAAAAATCTAAATGACATGGCATGGAGCATCAGTGAAGATTCCAATCACCACCTAACACATTCAATTAGCATTCAGAGCACCAGAAGTCAACTCCTCTTGGGATTTGCGCCTTCTCTCTACATGCTCACGACTTTGCTTGTGTGGCACTCTTCTGTTGGTTGGGTGATAAAAGCAATGGAGAGTGGTGCGCGCCTTGCCCAGGTGGAGGCCACCTCACCACTCTCACCTTCCAAGACTTCTAGTTTGTGCATAAATCATGGGATTTACTCCCAATTAGTTGGTGAAACTCTCCCTACTTGGCTCTCTCCATGCCAATTCGAATTGCTCTTTGAGGCTTGTTCATTATTGTATAAATATAGGGGCTTGCAACACCGTTTGGGTGGATATGTTTTGCAAGAAACCTCTGCTCATTTTTCTTTTTCTATTGGAAATAAAGAAGACTTTGGAGGTCTATATGGTGTGCACATTTTGTCCATGAGAATTCATTGAAGCTTCATTGAGGTGATGTTGTTTAATTATGTTATTCATATATAATGTTTTGATCATGATTCTAGCTTAGAAGTCTTTATTAAGTCCATAGGGTGAATATTTGTAGTTTCAATTTATCCATTGATGCTTGGTTGTATGTAGCAAATGGTAGTCGGTAATACTTATGCTCTTCTTGTCTCATTCGATTAATCATACTAGGCTTGATAAAAAATTGTTGTGATGTGGTGTATTTTTGCAGATCTCCTAAGTGTGAAGTGGGATCTTGAGCTCGGTTGCCTCTTCCTCCCCTTCACCATTATTTTTCTAACAAATTTGTGCATTTCAGGGCTTTACAAAGATCAACTTGTGCTTCAAAGTTTGGGCTTGAGAAGCTTGTTAAAACTTCACCATCTAAGACTCGCAATTTTTACCTTGGTTACTTGATCTACTAAGCAAAGTTGTGGACCTAAAGAGCTCCTACCTTGCTCCAAAATTTGGCTCTCTCCTTCCTTGTCTTTTGTTCTCTTTCTTCTCTCTTGGCTTTCGACTTCTCCTCACCTTTTCCTCTCTGATTTTGCCCATCATCTTCAACTTCTTTAGGTCTGTTTTTGACCTTTTTTGTCTCCTCTTTGAGGTCTGGTTTTTTCCCATCTTCTAGCATTTTCCAGCTCTCTTTTCACTCACTGTTTAGCCACTTCTCTCACGAATTCTTGCCTTCATCAAGGTCTTTTTTTTCTTCCTCTTTTGAAGCTCCTTAAAGTCTGATTTTTGGCCTTCTTCTCTCACTGATTTGCTTCTCTTTGTCTCTGTTTCTCCTTTCCTCTTTGTTCATTGTTTTGTCCCTTCTCCCATTGATTTCTCTCTTTGGTTTTACCTCTAATTTTTATTTTCTTATTGCTTCCCTTTTCCTCTCACTGCCCACTTTTCACTGTTTATTAGCCTTCTTCCTTCACTTATTTGGGCTCTCTTCCAAGCCTTCTTTCGCTGCCCCTTCTTCCCTGTTTGCAGCCTCTTCTTTCTTGTTTTTTTACCCTTGCTTTCTTCCTACCTACTTCTAATTCTTTGTCTTCCTTTTTGCTCTTTCATCTTGCTTCTAGTTAGTTTCTAGTTTAAGTTTTATTTTAGTTTTATTCTCTTATCCTAGTTTAGAATAGAGTAGTTTAATTTTTGTTTTAGTTACTTGCATCTAGTTTTAATCTTTTAAATCTAGTTCATTTTTCTAGTTTGCACTTAGTTTATTTCTAAAGTTTCATCTTGCACTTGATTAAGCATTTCATAGTTCTTATGCATTCTAGTTTATGTGTAGATCTTAGTTGCATCTAGTTTCAATTTCCATTTCCATTTCTTAACATCTTAATGGGTGCTATTGTTGAAGCTTGTGTTTGAAGGTGAACAAGGAAGTGAAGTAAAAAATCCAAAGACTAAACCAAGCAAACAAGAAAACTCAAGCAAGAAGAAAAAAACGAGAAGACAAACCTTTTGAAGAAGCTTCAAGCTTCATCCTTTCTTCTCTTAAGTTTTCAAGGGATCAAAAAATCCCTAAAGTATTGTAACTCCTTAATAAAGAGCAAGTGGGATTACGGCTCCCACATCCTACTTCCCCAATTTGGGGGAAGCTTGTAGTGTGCTTGGTTTCTTTTCATTTTCATTAACTGCTTTAGATTAGTCTTCATTTTATACTTAGCTTAGTTTTCATATTGGTAAAGTAGTTTCATTTCCAATAATTGCTAGAAGCAAGTAGTGTAGTTCATTATTATGTTCTATTTCATTTTTATATAAATTGCATAAAAAGAACCCAAAATCTCTTGAATCTCACCAAAAGGTGGATCAAGAGTGCCCTCTATCGGAGAGTTTACTTGTTTTCTGCTTTAAGATTTCACTAACCCCTTTGCTTTCCCGAGTACGGTCTTTGACCTAAAAGAGATTCTTGGGTAGATTAGATTTCAATTTTAGTATTTAATTTCTTGCATCATAAATCTCTTGAATCTCGCCATTAAGCGGATCAAGAGTGTTCTCTGTCGGAGAGTTTTCTCTTTGGTTCTTCACAAACATATCCCCTAAAATTGGAATTTACTATTTCTATGTCACGTATGCTCTACCCAGTTTTGGGATACACAGAAACAGTATAGGCTACTTAATTCTCACATTAATTCCAATTTCAACCATAATAAAATTCATACCCCATAACCAACGAAAATCCGACATTGATCGTCAATACTCGAAAGTGGGCAAATTCTACCTGGGGGTGCTGGATCATTGTACTTAGACCTTGGGGGCACTGTTAGACTACATGCTTGTTTGGTGTAGTGTTGAACACGCTTTCAGGGATTTGGCAACCAACATGTCCCCGTACGGAGCCACCTAGAGTATTTTCCGGACATATTTCCAGTACCTTAGGGTATATCTTGGGAATTTCTTCAGCCATAATAATCAAGATCACTCCAACAATTTACAAAGAGCACTTGCAAAACAATCTCAAGCACACGAAATCTTGTATTCATCATCCCAAGCATTCAAGACATTGACTCCATAAGGCACTTGTCCTACATATCATTTATTTGCTTAATATCTATCTAGAAGTACTTGTCTTATCTTATAATTTTCATATTATATTGTGGATGCATTATACTTGAATCACATTGTCATTGGTTGTGTATCTCAAATATATATTTTGCAAGTACATGCTTTGATTATCTATAATTGTTATTGTAAATCTTGAATAAACTCCTAAACAACACCCATCCGCATCACATCACCTTAAACTTTAAAATCAAGAGCCTTAGAAACTCTTTTGTAGGGTCTACCCCCCTTGGCTTCGTTAGGAGTTAGCCTAAACGGAGGAGTCGGGATTAGGTGACAGCACCGGACTCTTCGCTTGCCCCCAAGGCCACACCTTTCCCACTTGGGAAACAACATTTTGAAAGATTTCTGCTGATGGTGTGCATTCGGTGGACAACATTTTTGGCACCATTGCCGAGGACAAATTTTTTGTTCTTGGACGACTTTGACTTAGTTTTTTCTTAGTTTTTACCTTTAACTTTCTTGATAGATTTTTAGTCCAATCAACTCTCTGAAATTAGACTTGAATCCATCTGGCGACTCCACTATCAAATAACTTATCAAGGTATTCAACTAGAAGAAACTCTGTAGGCTTATTTGATTTCATCCCTGAGCCTGAAAAGGTTTATAGGAGGAGGTTAAATAGGTTAGCTTCTCGTACGATCCTTGAGAATATTGGATCTGAGTCTATTTTAGACATCCATAATATTTTTGTTGAGAATAATAATTTTTTTTCTTATACAATGGGTGAATACTTCATCCCCCTTGACATCTCTCAGATATCAGGTCAACCCCACAACTTACTATACAAAGCTGTAGAAAAGTTGCCCATGTTCACTGGCACTGATGCCATCAATACAAATATTCATCTCAAAAATTTCTCCAAATGCATCAACGCCTTTATCAATGATCATGCACATAAACACGAAGATGTATATATGAAACTGTTTGCTCTTTCCTTGGACGGAGACGCTAGTGGCTGGTTCAACAACTTGCCTGACAACTCCTTTGCAACTCTTGCAACTTTTAAAACTGGTTTTACCAACAAGTTTGGTGAAAAGAAAGAGCCTCGACATCAGTTAGCTGCCTTGACAAATATAAAGAGAAGTGAGAATGAAACGATGGATGAGTTCAACAAAAATTTCACAGATTTGACGAATGCTATCCATGCTGATTATAAACCAACTGCTCAATCCATCTTGGTTTACTACATTTAAGCTCTTGGTCGGGAAATGCAATATCAACTCAGGGATAAGGATCCTACTACTCTTTTAATAGCCCAATAAATGGTTGTTAAGATAGACAGGAATATGCAATCATCGGGTAAATCTAACATTCCTGGCTACTCAAGATCTCAAACTCCTCTAAAAACAATTGAGCATAAAGAAAAATATCCTTTATCTTCCATCAAAGATACTTATGAAAGACAAATGTTGGAAATGAGGGAGAGACTGGAAAAGATGGAAAAAAAAAAAGAAATGAAACACCTTGCACAAATGAAGAAAATGCAGAACATGGTTGTGACCATGGAAAGAGCACAAACTCAACCTGCCCCAAGAACATATCCTCAAAAGACAAATTGGTAAAGGAAAGGACCCAACCATGAACAGAGGCCTCCCAATCAATTGGAGGTTGCTAACATGGTTGAAGATTATACGTCATTTTGTAGGGCATGTAGAGACTTTCATGAGGAATCTAATTGTCATTATACATGCTATGTTCAAGAGCATGCTTTTCCAGAGGGGTGTGGTGGTGAATCATCATCAAGCGAGCCCGAGTATTTGAACAATGTAGGTGACATTCAAAGTATTCCCAGAGAAAGTTGGAGACAGGCTAAACAGTATAGTCAAGATGTAGATAACTTGACTTGAAATTTTGGTGAGAGACCTTCAAATGAGCAGGTTAACAACATGCAAAAGTTCAAAGGTGTTACTTATCAGAGGAAAGCAAATACTGGACCTTCCACGTAGTACCCACCTAAGGTAACAGTTCCCAATGATTCAGTTGATTTGAATTTTGATTGGAGTAGTTGGATCAATACAACTAAAGTGCCTGTGCCTATTAATGAACTATATAAAATTCCTGGACAAAAGGAAAAGTTGTTAAAAATCTTAGATCCTCCTACTTCTACAAATCCCCCCACACCTTTGAATCCTCCTAGCCCTAAAAGGGTCACTTTCTCAGAAACTATGGAGCAACCATCAACAAGCCATAACAGTGTTTATACAGACTCCCCTGTAATTCTGCATACCAGGGACCCAAGAAAAGAAGATCATCCCCCTTTTTTTCGTATCATTGATGATAGGTGATCTTCTTCTACATAATTGTATGTTAGATTCGGGGTCTTCCTCCAACCTCATGACTAAAAAGGTCATGCAACAGCTCAACCTAAAAACTACAAGACCATACCAAAATGTTTGTGCCATGGACTCTAGGCCAGTTGAGGTGATTGGAATGATTGAAAATCAATCGGTGAGGTTGGAAAAATATCCGGACATCCATGTTACCATGGACATCCTTGTTATAGATGTTCCAGATAAATGGGGGATGTTGCTTTCTAGGAAGTGGGCTGCCACTTTAGGAGGATGGATGCAAATGGATTGGACCTATGCCACTGTGCCAGCATCTGAAGATTCACTAGTTAAGTTGCACACTGAGAAAGAGAAAAAATTCCATGTTGAAAATCCTAAAAGACCATTGAACCAATATGTGTATAATACTGATGAGCATGGATCCTATCAAATTAACTCTACCTTCTTGGCCCCCATTCAAAACAAAATGAAAGATGAAAAGGTGGATGAATTATGGAGGATGAATTTTGATGGTGCCTTCTCAAGGGCTGGAAAAGGGGCAGGGATAGTTATAAATTCACCAAAGGGTAAGATTTTCAACTTCGCATTCAGATTGGAATTTGAAGCCACCAACAATGTAGCAGAGTATGAGGCACTTCTACTAGGCATTGAGTTAGCCAAGGACATGGGTATAAAATTGCTAAGTATAAAGGGTGATTCAGATCTAATAGTTCAACAAATCAAAGGCCAATTTGCATGTAAATGTCAGAGATTGAAAAGATATAGAAATGCAATTTGTGATACTATGGAACTTTTCGATGCCCTAAACATTGAAGCAATCCCTAGAGATCATAATAGTGTCGCGGATAGATTGGCAATTTCATCATCAAACCTCCAACCATCAGAAGAAATGTTAAACGGTGATTGTACACTTGAAATCAATTTTAGACCATCAGTACCAGATAACATGGGACATTGGCAGGTTTTCAAAGATGATGAACACAGCCTGAAATTCATTCATAATATAGATGAGTTCTCAAATTTCAATGTCAATAAATAGGAGGAGGATAAAGAGTATCAGGGAAATGACAACCAACCCATCAATCCAATGTCACGTGGCTTTACTACTTTATAGAACATCTTCGACAGACAAGATAGGAGGAAGAACAGCATTGATCAGATGAAACCAGGGGATTATATTGAAATAAACATTGGATCAGAAACAAACCCTAAAATGATAAAAATAGGAAAAGGCACTTCTGAAAAAGAGAGGAATGACTTAATCAATTTAGTAAAAGAATATAGGGATGTGTTTTCTTTTACTTATGATGAATTAAAATCATATCGGGAAGATGTCTTCCAGCACACCATCCATCTCAAGACAGAATGTCAAAAAGTCAAACCTTTTCGCCAAAAGCTAAGGCAAATAAATTCTAAGTTGGCCCCTATTGTGAAAAAGGAATTGGAGAAAATGTTAGCGGCAGGTATTATAGCACCCACTATACATTCATCTTGGTGCTTCAACTTAGTGGTAGCTAGGAAGAAAAACAGGAGTATAAGGATATGTATCGACTTCAGAAATCTCAACATAACTTGTCAAAAGGACAACTATCCTCTCCCTAACATGGATACCCTCCTCCAACAGGTCACTAGAGCTAGTATGATGTCCATGCTTGATGGATTTTCGGGATACAACCAAGTTGTCACTCAGAAAGAGGACAAACATAAAACCACCTTTACAACCCCATGGGGTGCTTTTGAGTATCTGAGAATTCCTTTTGGCCTTCTTAATGTTGGGGCTACCTTTCAAAGGGCCATGGACTATGCCTTCAAAGAATTAATTGGCAAGATCATTGAAATATATCAAGATGACTTAACTGTATTTTCAAAAAAAAGGATCCAGCCATCAATCACCTTAAGCAAGTTTTTGAAAGATGTAGGAAATATGGAATTTCCTTAAATCCGGCCAAGTCAGTTCTAGGGATTGATGAAGGAAAGCTTCTAGGTCACATTATATCTAAAGACGAGGTCAAAATTGAGCCTGAAAGAATTGAAGCCATCAAGAAGATACCTCTACCGAAGAATGTGAAAGGTCTCCAATCTTTTAATGGACATATCAGCTTCATTAGAAGATT
The DNA here is from genome assembly GCA_027924585.1 of Larix kaempferi. Classification (NCBI taxonomy): domain Eukaryota; kingdom Viridiplantae; phylum Streptophyta; class Pinopsida; order Pinales; family Pinaceae; genus Larix; species Larix kaempferi. Next base: position 95,896 of record BSBM01000008.1, read on the forward strand.
TATCCCCAACCTGGCCGAATTAATGAAACCCATGCAACAACTACTCAAGAAAGATGCTAAATTTGTATGGAATAATGAAGGGAGGGAGGCTTTTTCTAGTATCAAAGAGGCAATCACTAAGTCACATGTCCTAGTCAGCCTTGACTACACCAAAGACTTTATGATATTTTCCTTTGCATCTGAAGACACTATTTCCGGTGTGTTGCTCCAAAAGAACTTCAAAGGGTTCGAGCAACCTATTGCCTTCATGAGCCGAGCATTGCAAAACTCTGAGCTAAAATACACTATAATGGAAAAGCAATCCTATGCCTTGGTTAAATCTCTTAAACACTTCAGAACATACATCGGGTATTCAAAAGTCATAGGATATGTCCCCCATGCTGCAGTAAAAGACATCTTGTCTCAACAAGATTGCTTAGGAATAAGGGGCACATGGGTATCTAAGATTCAGGCATATGACTTAGAGATTAAACCAACAAAGCTCATTAAAGGACAAGGCCTTGCCAAGATGTTAACTCAGAAAAATGAAGAGGCAATAGATCTGGTTTGTGAAAACAGTAGACCTAAACCAACTATGACACCAGCTTTACAAGATCTTGACAACCATTGGTACTCAGACATCATATATTTCCTACTTCACTTCACTTTCCCGGATCACCTCAAGGGACACAAACGAAGGGCTTTGAGATTAAAAACTGCTAGGTATTGCCTCACTCAGGAGGGTTTGGGTTGGAGGAACCCAGACGAAATTATACTTAGATGTGTTAATGAACAAGATTCCAAGAGAATCTTAACTAAGTTTCACTCAGGATTTTGTGGAGGCCACTTCGCAGCAAATACAACTGCCCACAAAATCCTTCGAGCTGGTTACTATTGGCCAACCATCTTTGTAGATGTACACAAGCATGTCAAGTGTTTCCAAGAATGCCAACTCTTCACTGGGAAGCAAAAATTGGCTGCTCTTCCCCTTACACCTGTAGTAGTCCTTGCCCCCTTTCAGCAATGGGGCCTTGACTTCATTGGCAAGTTTAAAGACAATTCTAGCAATGGATTTTGTTGGATCCTCACGGCTACCAATTACTTCACCAAGTGGGTAGAGGCCATACCCACTAAGACAGGCACAGAGAAAGTTGTTATGGACTTCATTGAGGATAAAATCATCACACGATTTGGTATCCCTCTCAAGATAACAACTGACAATGCCAAAGCTTTTAGCTCCATCGACATGACATCTTTCTGCTTTAAGTATGGAATCACCCTATCCCATTCATCTGACTATTACCCACATGGAAATGGACTTGCTGAGTCCACCAATAAAAATCTGATGAACATTCTCAAGAAAACTATGGGAAACAACAAAAAGGCATGGGATAGTAAGATTAAGTATGCTTTATGGGCTGATAGAATCACCAAAAAGAATTATACTGGGAAGTCTCCTTTCGAGCTGGTATATGGTCTCACAGCTACACTACCTGTCAGCATGCAAATCCCAATCTTTAGAATGATAAGTAAGTATGGCACAGAAAGGGAAGAGATGGAACAAAGAATAAATCAGATTATAGAACTTGACGAGAGTAGAAGAGCATCCTTAGATTAGATCCTAAGACATCAAGAGAGTGTGAAAGGAACATTTGATAAGTCAACAAAGCCAAGACCTTTCAAGATTGCGGACGCAGTCCTCTTATGGGATAAAAGAAAAGAGAAATCAGGAAAGCATGGGAAATTCGACGGCCTCTGGAGAGGCCCTTTTATTATATGTGACCTTGCCAGAACAAACTCTTTTATACTCAACACCATGGAAGGAGAGAGGTTAAACTTACCCATGAATGGATAGCATTTGAAGCTGATCTACAACAACGACCTCTAAAAAATGCCCATGGGGGCATTTCAGGGCTTTTCTAAACCCTCTCTTGTTGTATTTTATGTACTTCTATTTTTTGTATCATATGCTGTACCATATATGCTCATACTTTATTTTTGTATTATACTTCATGTACATTATGCTCTATAGAATAGATTTCATTTTTTATGTTGGTATTTATTTGGCAATTTTATCATATACATGTGGGCTTACATACTTTTGTTTCCATGCAGGAAACAGACGTTCTAGGGTTCTCGAGCACTCTATTTGATTGATGAATCAAACGAGTACCCGTCCCGCAGTTGGAGCCAGATGTTACCAACTATTTTGTACAATAGTTGAACTTCCATTGAGCTGCCAGTTGTTGAACATGATCCATGTTCATATCCAGAGTATCAGAGGTTTAGTTTTTAGACTTAGCCAATATTGGCTAGCCATTTTCATTTTTGTGTTGAAATAACCATGCCCCATGGGGTTTTTGTAAAAAGTGTGCTAGTATGGGGGTTTGAGTGGCTCAGTCCCCTAAGACTTGAAATTCAACTAAGGTATTCCAGGGATTTTTTTCCCTTGTCAATTATGCTTTTTCTTTAGCCGAGTAATAATCGATGAGTTTTTCTCCTGCTTCCTCCAAAGCTGGAATGCCCGATTTTGACAGTTAGGCCTTGGTGGGTTATTAGAGTCCAACAGTTAGGTGGTTTGAAACGTTGTACGAAATTTTTTTACCGGATGCGTTGGATACTTTTTATTTTTTATTATTTTATTATTAAAATTTTCAATTATTTTAATTGAAAATTTTTGAAATGTAAAAATTAAGTGGTTTGGGGGTGAATTTAAATGATTGGAGGCTTAATTCCTAAGCCAAAAATCCCAGTTAAACCCCAAACCCACTTATCCTAAGTTTCAGACATTTATTTGGCCTTGGAAATAATATTTTCTCAAAATATCAATAAATGAGAAATATTAATCAAAATATTCAAAAAATAATAAATTGGAGATAATTCAATTCTCTCCAAAAAAGGACAAATTAAATAATATAAAAGGCTAAATGACATGGCATGGAGCATCAGTGAAGATTCCAATCACCACCTAACACATTCAGTTAGCATTCAAAGCACTAGAAGTCAACTCCTCTTGGGATTTGCGCCCTCTCTCTATATGCTCACGACTTTGCTTGTGTGGCACTCTTATGTTGGTTGGGTGATAAAAGCAATGGAGAGTGGTGGGCGCCTTGCCCGGATGGAGGCCACCTCACCACTCTCACCTTCCAAGACTTCTAGTTTGTGCATAAATCATGGGATTTACTCCCAATTAGTTGGTGAAACTCACCCTACTTGGCTCTCTCCATGCCAATTCGAATTGCTCTTTGAGGCTTGTTCATTATTGTATAAATACAAGGGCTTGCAACACCGTTTGGGTGGATAATTTTTGCAAGAAATCTCTGCTCATTTTGCTTTTTCTATTGGAAATAAAGAATACTTTGGAGGTCTATATGGTGTGCACATTTTGTCCATGAGAATTCATTGAAGCTTCATTGAGGTAATGTTGTTTAATTATGTTATTCATATATAATGTTTTGATCATGATTCTAGCTTAAAAGTCTTTATTAAGTCCATAGCGTGAATATTTGTAGTTTCAATTTATTCATTGATGCTTCGTTGTATGAGATTTAGAAGTAGAAAACGGTAGTCGGTAATACTTATGCTCTTCTTGTCTCATTCGATTAATCATACTAGGCTTGATAAAAAATTGTTGTGAAGTGGTGTATTTTTGCAGATCTCCTAAGTGTGAAGTGGGATCTTGAGCTCGGTTGCCTCTTCCTCCCCTTCACCATTATTTTTCTAACAAATTTGTGCATTTCAGGGCTCTACAAAGATCAACTTGTGCTTCAAAGTTTGGGCTTGAGAAGCTTGTTAAAACTTCACCATCTAAAACTCGAAATTTTTACCTTGGTTACTTGATCTACTAAGCAAAGTTGTGGACCTAAAAAGTTCCTACCTTGCTCCAAACTTTGGCTCTCTCCTCCCTTGTCTTTTTGTTCTCTTTCTTCTCTCTTGGCTTTCGACTTCTCCTCGCCTTTTCCTCTCTGATTTTTCCCATCATCTTCAACTTCTTTAGGTCTGTTTTTGACCTTTTTTGTCTCCTCTTTGAGGTCTGGTTTTTGCCCATCTTCTAGCATTTTCCATCTCTCTTTTCACTCATTGTTTAGCCACTTCTCTCACGGATTCTTGCCTTCATCAAGGTCTGCTTTTTTCTTCCTCTTTTGAAGCTCCTTAAAGTCAGATTTTTGGCCTTCTTCTCTCACTTATTTGCTTCTCTTTGTCTTTGTTTCTCCTCTCCTCTTTGTTCACTGTTTTGTCCCTTCTCCCATTGATTTCTCTCTTTGGTTTTACCTCTGATTTTTATTTTCTTATTGCTGCCCTTTTCCTTTTCCTCTCGCTGCCCACTTTTCACTGTTTATTAGCCTTCTTCCTTCACTTATTTGGGCTCTCTTCCAAGCCTTCTTTCGCTGCCCCTTTTTCCCTGTTTGCAGCCTCTTCTTTCTTCTTTTTTTACCCTTGCTTTCTTCCTCCCTACTTCTTGTTCTTTTTCTTCCTTTTTGCTCTTTCATCTTGCCTCTAGTTAGTTTCTAGTTTAAGTTTTATTTTAGTTTTATTCTCTTATCCTAGTTTAGAATAGAGTAGTTTAATTTTTGTTTTAGTTACTTGCATCTAGTTTTAATCTTTTAAATCTAGTTCATTTTTCTAGTTTGCACTTAGTTTATTTCTAAAGTTTCATCTTGCACTTAGTTAAGCATTTCTTAGTTCTTTTGCATTCTAGTTTAAGTGTAGATCTTAGTTGCATCTAGTTTCAATTTCCATTTCCATTTCTTAACATCTTAATGGGTGCTATTGTTGAAGCTTGTGTTTGAAGGTGAACAAGGAAGTGAAGTAAAAAATCCAAAGACTAAACCAAGCAAACAAGAAAACTCAAGCAAGAAGAAAAAAGCGTGAAGACAAACCTTTTGAAGAAGCTTCAAGCTTCATCCTTTCTTCTCTTAAGTTTTCAAGGGATCAAAAAAGCCCTAAAGTATTGTAACTCCTTAATAAAGAGCAAGTGGGATTACGGCTCCCACTCCTACTTCCCCCATTTGGGGGAAGCTTGTAGTGTGCTTGGTTTCTTTTCATTTTCATTAACTGCTTTAGATTAGTCTCCATTTTATACTTAGCTTAGTTTTCATATTGGTAAAATAGTTTCATTTCCAATAATTGCTAGAAGCAAGTAGTGTAGTTCATTATTCTGTTCTAGTTAAATTTCATTTTTATATAAATTGCATAAAAAGAACCCAAAATCTCTTGAATCTCACCGAAAGGTGGATCAAGAGTGCTCTCTATTGGAGAGTTTACTTGTTTTCTGCTTTAAGATTTCACTAACCCCCTTGCTTTCCCGAGTACGGTCTTTGACCTGAAAGAGATTTCTTGGGTAGATTAGATTTCAATTTCAGTATTTAATTCCATGCATCATAAATCTCTTGAATCTCGCCATTAGGCGGATCAAGAGTGCTCTCTGTCGGAGAGTTTTCTCTTTGGTTCTTCACAAACATATCCCCTAAAATTGGAATTTACTATTTATATGCCGTGTATGCTCTGCCCAGTTTTGGGATACACAAAAACGGTATAGGCTACTTAATTCTCACATTAATTCCAATTTCAACCATAATAAAATTCATACCCCATAACCAACGAAAATCCGACGTTGATCGTCAATACTCGAAAGTGGGCAAATTTTTCCTAGGGGCGCTGGATCACTGTATTTAGACCTTGGGGGCACCGTTAAACTACATCCTTGTTTGGTGTAGTGTTGAACACGCTTTCATGGATTTGGCAGCCAACATGTCCCCATACAAAGCCACCTAGAGTATTTTCCGGACATATTTCCAGTACCTTAGGGTATATCTTGGGAATTTCTTCAACCATAATAATCAAGATCACCCCAACAATTTACAATAAAATTTACAAAGAGCACTTGCAAAACGATCTCAAGCACACGAACTCTTGTATTCAGCATCCCAAGCATTCAAGACATTGACTCCATAAGGCACTGGTCCTACATATCATTTATTTGTTTAATATCTATCTGGAAGTACTTGTCTTATCTTATAATTTTCATATTATACTGTGGATGCATTATACTTGAATCAAATTGTCATTGGTTGTGTATCTCAAATATATATTTTGCAAGTACATGCTTTGATTATCTATAACTGTTATTGTAAATCTTGAATAAACTCTTAAACAACACCCATCCACATCACATCACCTTAAACTTTAAAATCAAGATCCTTAGAAGCTCTTTTGTAGGGTCCCCCCCTTGGCTTCGTTAGGAGTTAGCCTAAACGGAGGAGTCGGGATCAGGTGACAGCACCTGACTCTTTGCTTTCCCCCAAGGCCACACCTTTCCCACTTGGGAAACAACATTTTGAAATATTTCTGCTGACGGTGTGCATTCGGCGGACAACAATTCCTAGATTTAGGATGTGTATTATGCATGCTAGAGAGTTTGCATTGACGAACATAATACTACTAATATGCAAGTGATGGGTAAGTGACCTATGGTGCTATACAACGTTCCATTGCTACTTATCTAGAATGAAACCTCTATGCTGACATGTTGGGAGTAGTGCACGCTCTTAATAATGTTTTTGTAGAGATGGAAGGCATCCATAAAGTTACCGTATGTATACGGAATATGGATGAATGTTGTGTTGAAGCATTGGCTAAGATAGTTGCATGACTATATGTCTTTATGCATAAGAATTTGTTCTGAAAATTATGAAATGTTTCTAACCACGCAACTAAATTTGACTGGTAGGAAAGATCGTCTACCATCACCAACAAGAGAATAATATTGAGACTTGTTCCGAAGAAACAAGTGACGATGGTTCAGTGATAACATTCAAGAATATTTATGAAACAAGCATACTACCGATGTACAAAGCGAGGGTTCTCTCAAAAAGAGGGAGTTGACTATGACGAGACGTTGCTCTAGTGGCCAGACACACTTCCTTAGTGGTGTATATTACACTAGATAGATGGTGTAATCGAAGTAGAAGTGGATATCGAGCAACCTCCAGAATTTGGGACTCTCTACATAGAACCACATGTGCACAGATTGAAGAAGGATTTGTACGAACTTAGAAGGAACCCATGGGATAGCATGATGAGATCGAGGATCACCTAAAGTGATGGGACATCAACCTTTGCTACAAGGTTGAAGATGAGAAGCACGTTGATGGATACATAGAAGATCATCATAAGAGAAGACTACCAGTCACTCTAATGAAGAATGTCCCGATGCAGAGAGTACAAGATGCAAAGGGAGGATAGTGCTTAGTTATAGAGGGAACATGAAAGATCTGCTTCAAAGAGAGTGACTACAGCACAGATGGAGAGACATTATCACTTAGCCTCTATCTGTATCAAAGGTGTTTTCCCCAGTATCTCAGGGATATGCTCAGAGTGATACCGGATGTCTCCCCTCATGAAGAGGAAGTATATGTGGAGCATCCACTAGGATTCGAGACACATGCAAAACAGAGTCATGTGTGCAAACTAAAGAAATCCTTGTATGGTTTGAAGCAGGCACCCAGGACATGGTACGACAGGATGGACAGTTTTCTGATGAGCTTAGGATTTACCAAGAGCAAAGCAGATTCCAACCTCTACTTCAAGGTTGAAGGTGGAAGACCAATAATAATACTAATATATGTAGATGACATATTCGTGACAGGGGAGGATGAGCTCATTGCAGAAACAAAGAGAAGACTTGCTGCATAGTTCAAGATGAAGGACTTGGGAATGATGCATTACTTCTTAGGTATGCAGGTGTGGCAGAGTTCAGATGGGATTTTCCTTGGTCAAGGAAAGTATGCAGTAGAGATTCTTAAGAGGTTCGGAATGATGGACTGCAAGGCAATGACCACGCCAATGGCATCGAACTTGAAGCTACTATGTGACGCTTCTTCAAAGACAATTGATGCCACGATGTACAAGAAGATGATTGGTTCGTTAATGTACTTAACGAACACGAGACCAGACATATGTTTTGCAATGAACACCCTGAGCCAGTTCCTGACAGATCCGAGGCATGTTCACCTGACGGATGCCAAACATATATTGAGGTACTTGAAGGGTACAATAGAGTATGGGCTCAAATTTAAGACGAATCAGAAGATTAACCTGCATGGTTATGTTGATTCGTATTGGGCAGGCAATTCCACAGATAGGAAGAGCACTTCAGGATGCTGCTTCAGTTTGGGATCTGGTATGATCTCTTGGTTTAGCAGGAAGCAGTCATGTGTGGCACTGAGTACAGCCGAAGCAGAGTATGTTGCAGCTTGTTCGGCTAGTTGTGAGGCAGTATGGATTTGGAAGCTACTGGCGGATTTGTTTGATCTCGAGTTAGAGGTAACTTGTATCTTTTGTGACAACAGGAGTTGTGTGAAGTTATCTGAGAACCCGGTGTTCCATGACAAGTCAAAGCATATTGAGATCAAGTACCACTATATCCAGGATATGGTGCAGAGAGGAGCAGTGAAGCTCCAGTATGTGGCGACAGACGAGCAGATAGTTGATGTGTTGACTAAGCCATTAGCAAGTGTGAAGTTCGAATACTTCAGAGAGAAGCTTGGTGTTATCCAGATCGATGTTCCTCGAAAGAGGGAGTGATGTGACAGGTCCAGAAGACACAGGTGCACCAGGGCTATATCTTACATGGTGGAAGACGCAGGTGGTCCGCAAGGACGTAATGCATCTTGGATGCTCCTGGGTTGTATCCACATGTTTGAAGACGTTGGTAGGTCCACGGGTTATAAATCATTTGGGATGCGCTTGGGTTGTATCTTACATGGTGGAAGACGCAGGTGGTACGAAAGGGCATAATGTATCTGGGATGCTCCTGGGTTGTATCCACGTGTTTGAAGATGTAGGTTGACCAAGAGAGTCGTAATACATCTGGCATGTATCCACGAGGTGGAAGACGCAGATGTTCTTGGGATGTATCCACTGGGTGGAAGACGCAGGTTGACTCAGAGAGAGACGTAATACATCTGGGCCATATCCACTAGGTGGAAGACACAAGTTGAAAGAGAGAGAGATGTAATACATCTAGGTTGTATCCAGTGGGTGGAAGACGCAGGTTGTCTATTGGACATGATATATGCACCTGGGTTGTTCTTCGCATGAGATGATGAGATGATCAGGATATGATGAGATGCTAGTAGGAGACGCAGGTGATTGTTGTGGAAATGTAATATGTGGTCTTGGGTTGTACCTACTTGATGGCTTGCTCATAGAGATGATGAAGACCTAGATGAGAGCTAGGCTTACATCCAACATGAAAAAGGGTTGGCTCTGTAGAACTTCTCATGATGGGTAGATTCGAGAGATGTCACTAGTCAATGATCAACAAGATGAGAATTGTTGCAGCAACGATGATGATGACCTAGCGATGATGATGATCCAGTGATGATGATGATTCAACGATGATGACGTTGTCCAAAGTTTGTGTCTAGCTGTGATGATGACTGTGTTGAGAGAATACCTTCCTAGTTAAGAGGGAGTGTTGTTGTAAATGTAACTTCAGAAGATATTCTTTTGTATATTATTATTATATTATTATTGTACTTTTATTATACCTCCATCATAGATGTTTTTCCTCCACTCGGGGATGTCATTATTGTATTTGGTCATGCAAGAATATTGAGGTAAAACCTCCATTGTAAGTCGGGGCATTAGTTCCCCAAAAGATAAATGTAAAATGTATTTTTGAGTCTCCGTAGGACAGGTTGGCCCAGTCAATTAGGGAAGTCGGCCCCAACAAGGAATTAGGTCAATCTCACTTAAAGTATAAATAGAGAGGCTCACTCTCTCATTTGGACATCACACTCACTCAAGCAAGTTCGCACCAAGTGAGAGAGAAGACAAGTTCGGTGGAGGAGAAAGAGAGAAGCTGCATAAGACATCTTATATTTGGGTTTTCTATCTTGTTTGATATTGTACTAGTGACGAATCTATTTTTGAGGAAGTTGCGGGGTTTTCTCCTTTATGGTTTCCCAGAGGAAATTTCTTGTGTCTTTTGTGTTTTGTTATGCTTGTCTATCTTTCAGTTTAAAGATCTAACTAAATTGGATCAAAGTGAAAACTCTAACATTAGGATGATCTCATGTGGTCTCTAACACACCTATAATCCCAAGAAGTAATTCATCAAACCAAGATCCTTCATCTCGAAATCGGAGGCCAACTCCCTCTTGCACTCGTCTATGAGCCTCTCTACTCCTATAAGGAACACATCATCAACATACAACACCAAGATCATTGGATCACAATCAAAAACCTTGTAGTAAAGGTTGGAATCCGCATAGCTCTTGGTGAAGCCCAAACTCATCAAATATCAGTCAATCCTGGCATACCAAGCCCTAGATGCCTACTTGAGTCTGTACAAGGCCTTCTTTAATCTGCAAACATGGGACTCCTTCCCATGTATCACAAAGCCTTGAGGTTGTTCTATGTACACCTCTTCCTCAAGAGGAACGTCGTCTTTACATCCATTTGATGTAATTTCCATCCCATCACTGAAGCAAGAGAAATAATAGTCCTGATGGAGGTGTACTTGGCGACTAGAGAAAAAGTCTCATCATAATCCACTCCCTCTTTATGGGACAATCCTCTTGCCACAAAACTTGCTTTGTGCTTCTTGATGCTACCATCTATTGCATGCTTGATCTTATAGATCCACTTGGAATTCACCACCGAATTCCCCTCATGTCTTGCAAAAACCTTCCACACGTCATTCTTCATGATGGACTGATAATTCTCCATCATGGCATCCTTCCAAACATGTTGGTATGTTTCCTCCTCGTAACTGGAACGCTCGGAAACAATGATGTGACTCATCAATGTCATGTAACTTGAGAATCTCTAAGGCCATTTTCTCTCCCTAAAAGTACTCCCGGGAGCTGCATTCCTCTCTGCATCCTACAAAGTATCACAAAGCCATGTTGGCCTCTTCCTAGTCACGACAACATCTCTAGGTACCTCTATTGGCTTTGTTGGCTTTACAGACTCCTCCTGATAGTCTAAAGGATGAATAACTGGACTAAAGGGTTGTGTACCCTCATCTCTTGGAGCCTCTTGCTCCTCATCATCAATCTCCATGTGAGAATCTCTGGACCTTCTGAAGGCTACCTCCTCATCAAAAGTAACATCCCAACTAACCTCAATATGACCTTGTCCTGGAATGTAGATAATGTACGCCTTCGAAGTCTTGCTATATCCCACAAAAGTACCCTTCTTGACAGAAGGTTCTAACTTCGTCCTCTTCTCCTTTGGCACATGGACATCTACTAGACAACCAAAGATCCTCAAGTGACTGACCTCGGGCTTCACTCCTGTGAATGCCTCCTCAAGAGTCTTGTCCCCCAATATTCGTTGAGGACTTCTGTTATGAACATATACTGTTGTGATGGATGCCTCTTCCCATAAGAACATGGGTAAGTTTTGATCATGAATCATTGTCTTCATAGCCTCCCCAATGGATTTGTTCTTCTTTTTTGCAACCCCATTCTGTTGAGAGTTGTAAGGAACTGTCAACTCCCTCTTGATACCTGCTTCCTTGCAGAAATCATTGAATTCCTTGGAGGTAAAATCTCCTCCATTATCTGACCTCAAAATTTTGATCTTTTTTCCTGTCAGGTTCTCTACCTTAGCCCTAAAATCCTGGAACCTACTAAAGACCTCATCCTTGGTCTTCATGAAATAGATCCATGTCTTCTAGGAGAAATCATCAAAACCACCCAAAGATGATACTGTCATTGGTCCACATACATCTGAATGTACAAGATACAGGATCCCCTTGGATCTACTATCACTACTTGGAAAATAACCCTTGGCATTCTTGCCAAATGTACAACCTTTGCAAACACCCTCATGCTCTACCTGAAGCTCTGGAAGACCTGTAACCATCTTCCTCAATGTTAGAAAAGACCTATAATGTAGGTGAGAAAATCTCTGATGCCATAGCTCACATAAACTGATACTATCATGTACCAATGTCCGAGTTGGACGTCCTGTCAATCTGTATAGTCCTCCCTCTCGAACACCAATCACTCGTGTTGAGTCTATGCTCAAGCCCTTTCGCCATACAAGAACCTGACCATCCGCAAATGCAACTATGTGGCCTCTATCCTCCAATGTTGAAATGGAGAGTAGATTCTTCTTCAATCCTGGTACAAACAATACATCTCTCATATGTAGAGAATCTCCAAAATCTAGCTGAAACGATGATGTTCCAACTCCTTTTACTATATACTTGGCGTTGTCTCAAAGTTCCACTTGTAATGTTGAGTTCTTCTCTGTCAAATCTATGAGAGAATATTTGTAACATGTCATGTGCCTGGAAGCACCACTATCTACCAACCATGTATCACTACTATTTGTAATAGTTCTTGTGAGAGTGGAGACATGAAAATACCCCTTTTGAAGCTTACCTATAATATTATCAAGTTTTGTCTTCTTCTATGGTGGATGTTCATCAACATTGGTTGTTAATGCATGATGTTTTTCTTTCTTTACTTCTGAGGCCACTGGAAGGCATATTGACGAAATTTATGACAACTGAAGCACTTAACTTTTGAAAGATCCTTCTTTTGTTCTTGAATTGATGCTCGATTTTCTTCATTATGTAAATTATTCTTGGACAATATTCTGAAACTGGAACTAGACACCATCTTGACAAAAAATCTGAAATCTGATCCAGAAACCTTAGTCCTAGCAAAAATTAGGTCAAAATTGAAATTTGACAAAATCGAAAATTGACTCCATGGATAGATGTGCCCTCGTTAGGAAACCTCCATAACACTAAGTTCAAGCCAAAAATTAGGTTGGAAGAGTCCAAACTTGGAAGCCCTAGTTTCCAAACTTGGGGCAAAAATCTAATCATTGGCTATGTTTCAAAACTACTATGATACCATGTTGAATTTTTATTTATTTCCAGATCTTGACAATTATTTCACAATGAGTTCAAGCATTCATTTCATCCCATAGTTTTATTGAATAATTGCATCCTGAAAATTTTTAACTTTAATTACAGCAGAAACAAAGGATCATAGAAAAATAGCCATGCACAAGAGACATAAGAATTTTATCCTGGGAAACCCAATAGGGAGAAAACCCAACCAACCTTTCTTAGAATAAATTTTTCCAATTCAAGTACAATACCAACCATGAAGAGATTCCCTAGCAAGATAAGAGGTTTGCCCTTCTTCACAAGAAACCCTAGCAAGATGGCAAATCCCAAGAGATGAAAAGAACCTTCACAAATATGCTCCTTAGAAACTTCGCTATACCCAGTTAAAATTGCACATAAGAGAGGAGAAGATGACTTGGACGAATTGGATGATCAAATGAGATGATGAGCACTTAAATTATATCCTTCATTTCGCTTCAATTTTTCTTCTTGGGTCCGACTTGTGTTTTTGATGAGGCCGACTTGTCTTCTTCATTAGGGTTGACTTGTCTTCTTGTCTTCAATCTTCTCTGGAACTTCTTCAATGTTATCTGGGATTTCTTCCATTGTATGACTTGTCTTCTTGGTTATTTATTCATCATAGAAAAGTTGTCATTGCTAGTGATCATCTCCTCACATGCCTGTCTATTCACCCATAGAGCTCTAATGTTGATTTGACCCACACTAAGAAGTCCCCCAGACACTTCTTAGAGCCTGTCAAATTCAACATTAGATTAGATTTTGTATATCCCACAAGGGGGTGAAATCTCCTATCAAATAAACAAGCCAACTCACTCTAATATAGAATAGATCACTCTATCACAGAACACTCCCTCACGGAGTATGCAATGTGACCTCTAGCCTTATTCACTCTTAGTCAACACACATGACTAATCAAGGCTAAGCACCTTGAGCCTTATTCACTCTTAGCCAACACACATGACTAATTAAGGCTACGCCAGAGCCATTCTCCACTAGCCATTGTCAAATCACTTAACACCTCTGGGAGAATGTCTACAGAATGTTTGCTCGATGTTGCAACCTAGAAAAATCAACATCCATGTGATCTTCTCAAGTTAAATAATGTTTTAATAGTACTTGGTTTAAATCAAAACATTCTTATGTTTCAACGATCACATATTTGAAGTGTGTAGTGGAATTTGAAGATCAATAATGTACCATCAGATATTGTAGCGAAGATTGTCATTAGATTTTATCTATAGGTTTGTTGAAAGGAGGCCTTTATAGGCTTCTTGCCAATGCACTAAAGCACGAGAATCTAGTGGAAAATAGTGACATTCTAGTGACAACCTTCTAGCTTTAAGGAGGGACATGCAAAATAGGTGTAGGGGGATGCCATGATAGAGAAGTTAAAAGTGTAAGAGACCATTTCAAAGCCTATTGTGCAACTAGCAATTTATTACAAGCTTGCAACCGATGTAAGTAGTCGCAATTACCAAGGCAAGTTTGTTACTGAAGGACTCTATCAAAAAGGAGGTGAACTTGACGAGACTCTTTCTCTAGTGGCTAAAGGATTCTCTCATAAATAGACCTTGATGAGAGCTTTCCTCTAGTTGCCAAAGGATTCTCTCAAAAAGAGGGTGTTGATCTTCTTGAGTATTTTATTTAGTTGTCATAGGCTTTGAGGTGCATATGCAAGATACCCATCTTTGCAAGTTGGTGAAGGCCCTTTATGTGTTGATTAATGCACCATGAGCTTAACATTTCAAGGCTAATGATTTATTACCCATGTTAACTTTTTCCAAAATTTGTGCAGATTTTTTTTGTTTATATATTGTATTCACTTGTCTTGGTCATGTATATAACTTATTTTATCATTGTAAGAAGTCCCAAGCAATTCAAGATGTGGTGTAAGAAGAATTTAGCCTATGAAGTTAAGCACATTGGACATTGGCATGTTGCCAATGAAATCTTCCTTGAACAAAGTAAGGACAGGTTGAAAACTTTGAAGAGATTTTAGAGTACAAACGAGCATAGTGGTCTAAGGTAATGTCCTTTCAGATTCAAATATGACCATCAATATAATGAAAACCCTAATAGACATGAAGTTGGTGATGAAGGAGTAGCTTGGTTTTATGTAGAAGACATTCCTCACAAAGAGGGAGTTGTTGATTGCTTGACCATGGCTAGAGAGAAGATGCATCAATGGGTGAGTCTCGTGAGGCATTTTGTCTCATAGCCCACTTTAAATCTATTTTGTCAATTGGACCAAAAGGGCACACTTTGCATAATGATGTGTAGTGGATGTGTTGGCACTTGTGGGTGTATGTAAATATGTGGAATAGGTGAGATGGCACATGTGGGCATGTGCATACTTACTTGGCACATGTAGAATGTTCCATTTGTGGACTCCTCCATTTTTGGACTTAGTCTAGGGTTAGGGTTTCATCACTCTTATTCTTTGAAAGGAAGGAACAACACATCACTTCAATACTATTAACAAGATAGAGGAGGAAGCATAGAGAGAATGTAAATTGTGTGATTCTCCATCTAGGTTGATGTAGTGTTTGGAGAATGCGAAGCTAGGGTTTGCTAGTTATTAGCATGTGTTGTCTAATGAGCCTTTGATATGCTTGTGAGAAGCTCTGCTTGGAATAAGTTGTTAGGGTTTTACATTTCTAGTTTGGGAAGAGTTGAATTGTTGTGATGCAAAACTTTCCTTGGGATGAGCTGAGAGGGCTTTACATTTCTAGCTTGGGATGCACTGATTTGTAATATAGTCATATTTCATGCAAAATATTTATAAAAAGTGTTTCTTGTTGCAAATAGTATTGAACATCTAATTCTTGGGTGAATATGTTGTTAATTTATCATCCTGATGTAATGAGCAACTGGGCTAAATGTTATGTTGATTTTATCATGCTTAATGTGTACTTTCAGACCTAATTTTACTGTTGGTTTCGCTGATGATTTCTAATGTAATTTCCAGATCTTATTTGTGAGTTAGATCTTGCCTTAATTGTCATCAAAAGGATCTAACTGTTATGTATTTGTTGTTTCTGCACTCTGTATGTTGCTTATGAGTTTTTGTTGTTGCAGATTTGGAAGTATGAATAGGGTTCCAGAGAAATCAGATTTAGTTTAGTGCTTAAAAACATTTTGAGTGCAAATCTGTGGCTTTATTTGGGGGTTTAATTTTTGTCATGGCAACAAGAATTACCTTCAAATATGGATGAACTATAATGTGAGTTTCTTCTTACTCCAAGTATATTCTTGATCATCTCTCCCTTCATCTCTTGCATTATAATGAGGCATGGACTTCGACTTAGATTGATGATGGATTGTAAGCGTGTGTTGGTCCTAACTATATAAGTTGATTGATCAGTTTTACATTAAAAGTTATTATTCTTCACTTTTAAATGCTATTATCCACCTTTGGGTGCCATTATTCATCTTCATGGATTTGTTTTACATTTGGGTGTCATGTTTTACCCTTGTGTATTATTTGTCATTTTCAATGTGCTAGTATCCACACTTAAGTGCCATGATTCACCTTTTGGTGTTACATCTTCATGATTCACCTTTTGGTGTTACATCTTCATCAATTTCAACAATGAAAAGAGAGTTGCACTAAAACCATAGATTAGTCAACTAAACCATGTCTATTTCTGTCACATAGCTCATGACAATGAACGTCAATGTTGTTAACCATGTCTTTTAGCCATGGAAGATATGAGATCGTCATGTTCACGTCCTCACTCAAGGAGGGCATCCCATATAAAGAATGTATCACCAATAACCCTAGGGTTGGAGGGAGAGTGTGTGTTGTGGTTGTAGGGTGCCAAGGATACTACTTCATAACATTTGTCAAGTGCATCAGTTATAATCATAATCAGAAGAAGCCTAGTTGCAAAACACTCATCTCATATAAAGCGTGATTGGTTTAACCAAATGATGGTTGCAACTAGAATAAGCAGTGCTTGCATCAACCAAAAGTTGATTGCAAACAACAGTGAAGTATACAAGACGAGTATTAAAAAAATCAACAGGCAGTATCAAGTCAAAAAATGATTCACAATCCAACTATTGTCATGATTAATGATGCAATACACGAGGTATATTATAATATACTTAACGATGATTAAGATTGTCTAAGAAATGAATAATGAACTATTGACTAATCAATAGGAAGTCCTTGCTACAAGAGATGAAAACCATAAGTGAGTTAGCAAGGAAGAGGCTAGAATATTAGTTGTCATGAATTTTTACCATGAGATATGGAGGATGTAGTCGACACATTTCTCAGGTGTGAATATTTCCAAAACTGTACATGCATATATTTGATCAGTTGACTAACAATACAAACATTTAAAGAATTGAGTGAGCCATATGTAGTGTGTCCACACATAGTGCGCAAAAGATTTTACTGTGTTTGGTGAAAATTGTTTGAAAATATGAACAACATTGTTGTGAAATATCTGTGCAAATATTCTGGCCAAAATACAAAAGAATAATATAATTCATTTCTAATGCATCAAAACACTTAATAGTAAAAAAAATACCATATTAAACTGCTACCACTAAAGGATGCCATTCTTGTTGCAAATAGCACTAAACCATTTGAACATGAGAAGTAAACAAATATATAATTTATCATTTTTTTAATACAAAGAATAAAAGCATATTTTCATTATAATAACATCTTCCTATAATACATGTAAGCTCTCAAAAACCTCCATGCTGTTGGTAGGAATTTATAAACTTCTATTGTCTCCAGTTCGATTTAAAATCTTGTCTTCCAAAGAACAGAAGAAAAAAAAATTAATGCCTACCCTTGAGAGGCCAAGAGTTGGCATGTTGATTCTTCTGCTTCATTATTCTCGTTTTCAAAATTTGTTTCTCGGTGTCTAATCAGCTTCCTTCATGTATGTATGCCTAGTTGTTTAGAACTTCATATTGAAAGCCAAAAGCAAGGAGAAAATGCTTTTAACGTATCTGATCAAACTGTTGCTCTTTTAATAGCATCTTGAAAATATTGTAAAGATATAAAAATAGCCTCCTGTTCATTTCATGTAAATAATTAGAATACAAAAAATCCCCGTGCCAGCATACGACAAAAAATTTAGTGCCATGGAAACATAATTTTGCACTAAAGAAATAAGGAAACATGCTGAAAATGACATCCAAACAGAGCCATAAATACCTCAGTTCGAATTGTTCGACTCCCCTGCTTGGGGCATGTATTTAGGTACCGACTGAACAGTTGTGTAACATCCTTGCCCTATGCACCATCAATCCACTAAACTAATTTCAGCAATACAAGACAAACTAGGGCATTGGAAAGAAGCATATCTATATCCCTTTTGCAGTTTTCACAAATATTCCATTAAAACATCCTTCAATACCTGAGATATAGTAAAACAAAGAAAAGACAACTTTTAAACTAGCATAATTGACCAAGCTTAAACCCTAGAAATGTCTACAGATGGTTGGGAATTACAGAGAGCATTATTCATAAGAAGAATATTCCTCATCAAGTTATGTGGGATATTTTTTAGATGACCACCTGAGAAGTTGGAAGTGAGAGCGAAGCGGGAGGTGGGAGCACCAGAGAGCCAATTCCCAAAAAACCATAAGAGTGAAGCATCCCAGGAGCACATTTTAGATATTTTAAAGCATATATGTTCAAAAACAAAAAATGCAGAATGCCAAATTAGTTTTAAGAAGACAGATTTCTGTGGTACTTGGAGATGAATACTACATTTTAAGGAGCTAGAAATGTAACCCGTAGTAGATTAATCATTAGATCATCAACCATTTAGTACACCAATAACATCAACCATCTTGCAGTTATAAGTTATAGCATCAACATCAAATGACAAATTTTAATAGATAACATGTCATCAACATATAATAGAGAACACCAACCATGAAATGAAATAGGGCATCATGACCAGAGTTATAATATGCAATCAATTGTCATAGAATGTTTACATAATAGGACTTGTACGCAGTTTATAAATAGGTATTAGATTAAAACTGAGCACTGACTGAAAAGTGAAAACACTAAACTATTCAAGACAAACAATTCTACTATCTACTTTTCTTTCCTCTCAATTGCAGAGATTTAGCCAGTACCTCCAAAAAAAGCCATTAAAAAGGGCCATTGAGATGCACAATCCAGATGTTATGTTGCTTCAGGAAATTATGTCTGATGGGGGTAAAATTATCGAAGATTTGGGTAAGGTGTTCAGGTGATGGGAGTTTCTCTATATTGATGCCAGAGGGCAGTGAGGGGTTCTTGTCATTGGTTGGAAGTGTAGCTCTTTATCTTGTTCTTACAGTTGGTCTATTGCCTCAGGTTTTGGGAAGTCCTTTACTCCCAGGACCTGCGGGTGGAGCTCAAAGTCATCAACATTTACACTCCTTACTCAGAAAGAACTGATTAATGGGATTAAGTCTTCAGGAATCAGAAGGGCTTGGATATTTGAAGGGAATGTCATGATAGGTGGGGATCTGAATTTTTCATTGGGCTGTTCAGAGATTTGGAGCCCAGCAGCCGATGTAGATCCTCTCTCTGATTATTTTGTGCGGAAGTTAGATGATGTTGGGTTGTATGGTATTGAGCCTATCAAAATTAAACCAACAGGGAGGAAAAAAGGAGTAGGGGCTGATAAGATTGAAAAAAGGTTTGACAGATTTTTGGTATCCAAGGCCTTGGTTTCGGATTCTGTCAGGTTGAGGCAATTGGTTAGTACTGGTTGGGAATCTGATCACTCCTCTATTTTAATTGAAATGGCATAAGCTCGAAAAAAGTCTTCTAGCCCTTTTAAGTTTAACCCTGAGTGGCTAGCTGAGGAGGATTTCATTTTGTTAATTAAAGATCAATGGCTCACCTATAATAGAGCTGCAAGGGAATCTGCAGCTATTCAATTTGTAGCCAATTTGAAAAAGGTTAAGCAGGTAGCTATTGGCTTGGCTCATGCGAAGAAGGAAAAAGATGAGAAGATTCTTGTTGAGGTTGAGGAAAAGATTGATTCCATATACAAAAGTGAAGGTGGTGGGTTTCTTACTAACTTTCTGAATGAAACCACTAAATATGAAATAACATCACTAGAGCAAACACGAAGGAAACTTCTGGCAGATAAGGAGGTAGCTTGGAGACTCAAGAGTAGGGCCATCTGGTTTGAAAAAGGGGGCATGAAAAACAAAAAATATTCATCAATATGCTAACCACAAGAGTAATGCTAATACAGTATGGAAGGTGGAAAATGCCGATGGGTCTGTTGCTACCAGTTTTGAGGATCTTGTAAAAGCTGGGGTGAATTGTTGGTGTAAAATTGACTAAGACCAGGGTTCTTGCACAGGTGCCAACAAAGGGGGCCGCTGTAGTCCAGACTGCTGGCACTTTCAATCCTCACGAGGGAAGAAAGTCTCACCTGAAGCACTGCCTAGACCTGTGTGTGATGAGGGTTAGCTGCGGGGATCTATGATGGGAGATCTGGCCATAATGATTACTTAATTAACTTCCGCAACATGTATTCACCCTATTAACGATTAGTTCGACATTATATCTCATCAGAGTTACACATCGGACATATAAAGAGTAAGCAGTAAACAGGAACAACAGATAACATTCATAACATTCATAGCATATGCAAAAATTTTGAAGGGGGCTAAACATCTTCATCTTGCTTTATGCATATCAAATGATCTCATACAATAACAGGCTCTGTGGCCATTCTTACATCCATTCCTAGTCTGTGGAATACACCACATCGCAGATCTACTCAAAATACATATGTTAAACCCACATGACCCATAAACCCCAATTACAGCACTCATCACCAGATCTGATCATTACAACAATGTCCAATAATAACAATAATCTCAATCTACCGCAGCCTTAACAACAACAACCACCTTTTCTCTTCCTTGTGCGATGCTTTTATAATTGTTGGAGTAGATGTTTCTGACCGCGTGTAAAATCCTAACTCAAATCTGATCTTAACTTACTTCACTGCTGGTTTAGTTCTACCTGATTTGGTTGGTGACTTGTTGGTTGTTGGCAATATTTGTGTTAGTTATTATTCAAAGTTGTTTCCATGCCTCATTCAATTAATACCACATCATAAATCCCATGATAACAAGGTTGAGAATCCCAATGAAATATACCAGACTGTTATTCAATCCTAATATTGGAAATGACTTCAAATTAACCCATACAATCAGATCTCAGAGAGGTTGTAAATCCCAGTAGAATATATAGAGCTGATTATTCAAGTCTGGTAATAAAATTTACTTCACATTAATCGATGATAACAATATATCAGAGATGGCATATTTCTGACCTTTAACAATGATGAGAGTGGACTGTTGATGCTGTAGCAGCTTGCAATGACCAGCAGAATTGTGGAAGTGATTCAATGCAAGAGTGATGCTTGAGGGAAAACGCCCAGCTATGAGAATAGATGTCCAGATGAACTGCTCACGCCCCACTTTGTGTTTGCAGCCTTCTTGAATGTAAACACGTCCTTCTTATTAGTTCAGAACTCTTCCCTGAGTGAATACGTGAGCCTTCCTTGATGATAAAGCCTTTAGATAGGTGTCATGCCTTTCCCAAATAGTTTGTGTCTCCTCCTTAATAGATTGCTGCCAATGGAGTGGGGTGCTGCCCTACAACAAATCGCCCTCCTCTTAAGTGGAATACCAATGCTAAGATGCCCACGATTTCAATATAGATCCACGCAGATGTTAAGGGTAAGATCGCTGCTACCCCAATAAATAGATGCGCCTCTCCTCAATAACAATGATGCCCACGACTTTAATGAGATACCACTTCACAAATGGGTATAAGGGGATCGCTGCCCCAACACTTGATGAATATGCCCTGGCTCAATAAAGTGAATCGCTGCCCCAATAACTTATGAATGTTCCATTGCTCAGTAAGCTAGAGAATCTTTGTATGATGCACTCCTTATACTCAGATTTTCAAGGAAATGCACCCTCCCTGACCAAGACTTCCTCAATAACAAACCACATTAATGACAACTCGCCCAGCTGCCAATAAACTCAATCTCTGACCTAAACTCAACAATCTTTGTTGCCTTGAAGCATGGTGATAGATCTGGATGACCTTCCTCTATATTGGCTAGGATGGATAGATTTCGCCATCGAACCCAATATTGGCCAAGGTAATTCGCCCTCAACCCCAAAGAAGCTCAAGGAGCTCTCAATTCCAAATCTCAAAAGTGAATAATCACAATGGATGCCCAATGAATTCGTTTTTCCTTCTTTTATTACTTTTTGACCTTGCATGCCGCATGCAACTTTAATGACTCATGTCACATGCATTTTGATTTATGTCTTGCATTTCACGCATGTCACTTGATATTAATGAAGTGGTCCTCTTTATTCCATAATGACTTAATATCACTACTAATGGTGTGCTTTTATCTCGTGTGGCATTAGTCATTGGTTAATTCCCCTGTTTATCAGTACCCGCTCGAACCTATGGGAATTGAATAGGTTAGCGGATCGGTCTCGGATGCTTAAGCAGAAGAGGACATTAAAGGTCAAGATAGTTATAGACCAACGACTTTTGAGCTAGCATCTTTATGATGCACTTACCCTTGCATCACGCCTGCTTCCACAATTTCTGCCTCGTTAACTGCGTCTATCTTCCACGGGTTGGTGCCATAAAAAACGAAGGAGCCAACAAGCCCCAACCAAAACCATTGACTCGCCCTCAAGTCAACCCTCCTGCATCTTTGTTCTCTGCTCTTCTTTTGGTCCTTCAATCAACTCTGGAACCTCGGCTACAATGTTTCTGCAGAATTCTTCGAACTACTCTACCTAGGTCTTCCTGTTTCCCATCGGAAGGTTGGCGCCTGCGATAAAAACTTGGACCTTATCACTATCAGTGGTATCGGGCTTCTGACGCTCCAACTGCTTCCACTCAGAATGTGCAAATGATTCGAGCTACTAAAGTTGAAGGTAGGTTGTCTGAGCTACAGCCCAAAGTTCTCAAATAGTCTTCTTTGCAGCCACGACCATGTCATGGAGCACGTTTACTTCATCGTCAAGGGCATCAATCTCTTCATACTTGAGATTTTGCTCTAGCGGATCAGAGATGGCTTGAAATTCCTAATGCATCTTTTGGAGTTTCATGTGCAAAGCCTCAATTGGTTCCTGCCGCTTCTCCAGCAAGCCAACCTAGTCCTTCAGGGAGGAGAAAATGTGCTGGCAATCTTGTGTGACGTGTTGAAGAAGGGAGCGTGTAGCAGAGACTTCCGTCACTAGGGTGGGATATTGCGCCATCAACTGCTGCTACTGATTGTTCTCTTGATGTTGTGCGGAAACCACCCTATTCCTACAATTCCATTGTTCTTGCTTTAAAGTGTTGCCAGGACTCACATAGGAGTTGAAGGCTCACCTGAGGAGTTTCAAGTGAAACACCCTCTGGGATAGCAGTATCATGTTAGAGAACTTAAGGCTACATCTGCTGCAGTTCGTTGCATAAGGCTTGAACTGTCCTCTCTGCAACTAAACATGCTTGATGCTTAGTGTCCCTTTCCACGATGGAATCCACCAATTGAACATTTATGTCTTGATAGGGTTGTTGTAGAGCATAGTGATCCTGCTCAATTCTAACTAATGGTTGTTCTACTTCTACAGTAGAATCTCTCATCCAACTGAACAGGTTTTGTGACGACCATCCAATGATATCCATAACTGCAATGGCAGGAGGAAATGAAGTAAGAGGCTGGCCATTGGCAATAGAAGGAACTGATTGATCTGATGATTGATCATCCACCTTCACCTGAACTCTTATTGGGTGATGCAACTGCACGATGCAACGTTGGTTATCATCAATCAAATAAGGCACGATGTCGATATGTTCTTGACAAATGCAAAGCATGAAGCGATAGTGCTCTGGGAGGGGTCGTGACTTATAATAGACGTTTCTTGCAGAGGAGCATCCCTGCCTGACTCTTCCATTGAGACATCTTCAACCAGTGTCATATCAGTTACACACCCGACCGGTATGTTGATGTTACTCCAGTTTGCAGCATCGGGTAGACATTCTCCCAAATTGGTCATGGTGAATTCACCAAGGGGGAATGATACATTCACCCTTGGAGCCTGAGTCATATGGATAGCGGTGAATGGCCTAGGTAGGGGCAGTCTTTATCCCATTAGCCTGTGTCATATGGCTTAGGGAGATTGGCCCCAGGGTGCTCTCACATTGCCTGCTCTGAGATGGAGTGATCTATTCTATATTAGAGCAGATTTGACTTGTTTATTTGATAGGGGCTTCCATCCCCTTGTGGAATATACAAATCTAGTCTAATGTTGAATTGACATAGACTCTAAGAAGTGCCTGGGACTTCTTAGTCGGTTTATTCAACATTAGAGCTCTATGTGTGAGTAAACGTGCATGTGAGGAGATGATCATCAATAAGGGCAACTTTTTTTAAGAATGAAGGAATTCCAACAATTAAGTGGTCAACAAGGAATATCAACATTGAAGTGGTAAAAAAAAAGGCATGTCAATCCCAGCAAAAGTAAAAGTCGGCCCCACAGGTGAAATTCAGGTGAACTGAAGTGTATAAATAAAGTGCTTAGCATTTCATTTCATCCATCCAACTCGTCCAAGATCATCTCTTCTTCTTTGGTGTGCAAATCAAGTAGGGCAACTGAAGATTCAAGAAGCAACTATTGAAGACTCTTATCATCTTTCTTGGGTTCGCTATCCTTCCTTCTTGAAGTTCGTACTCTCTATGTGACAGGGATTCGCACTCTCTATGTGATTGAGGGAAGTACACTGTGACTGGTATCTTCATGTTGATGTTACACTTGTATTATTGGAAAATATCTTCTTAAGAAAAGTTGTTGGGTTTTCTCCCATTTGGTTGGGTTTCCCAGGGTAAAATGTTTGTGTATACTATACTATGCATGGCTATTCTCTGATTCTCTTTTGTTTCCACTACAATTTAAAGTTGAAATTTTCAGTGTGTAATTATTCAATGATAACAGTGTTAGAGATAGTGGTATCTTGGGATGTCCTCCATGATTCAGACGCCTTTCATGGAGGTACATCAGCAGTATAGGCATCAGGATGGAGTAGAGGGTGAGATGCACTCTAATCAGTGGCATGAATCCATTGGCGGATGCATGCGAACCTTCCGGGGTGTTTTGCCTCATGCATGCATGAGTTTTGGATGTACAGTTGTGAATTAAAAGATGCATGCAAAAGTGAATTTTTGCATGCACTGATATAAGGTTTTTGGTAAACCTAATTGATCAGTGAGATGATATAAGGAGGCAGGAGGTCCACGGAAGAGGTTACTCAGTTGGCTTATCAGAGAGAGATCAGTCAGAGTGAGGAGGGCGTATTGTGCATGCAGAGGGCGACTTTCTGAGAGAGAGAGGAGCTTTTGCAGTAGAGAGAGTGAGGTGATCTGAGCTGGATCAGACCTCACTTGATCAGAGGCACTTGGTTCCTAGTTAATGAGGGCAGAGAGAGTTCATCAGTGTGGTTTCTACAGAGATTGAAGAGGGTGAATCTCAAAGGAGAGAGGGGCGCATTTCCAGAGGAGAGAGAAGCTCGTCCTGGATCCCATTGAGCAGCTGAGACTTTCGGAGTATCCTTGCCTCAGTCTTTGAGGAAGGACTGTGACGATCAGAGCTCAAATATGTTGAGATCTGATTTCGTACGAGCATCTGACATCTTGAGGGAGCGGCGCACTTTTCCATGCAAAGGAGCGGCGCACTTTTCCATGCAGAGGGGCGCTTCATCAGATCTAGCAGTTGGCCTTCTTTTTTGGCTGAGCAGATCAAAGCAGTGTTGTGAGAGAGACAATATCGATAGATAGTTACCTGCAGACGGATCCAGATCCAGTTGACAGTTAGGGCACATTTCCTCTGTGCATGCATCAACTTGTTGCATGCAGACTTGGGGTTTTGACCCTGTCAGGTTCGGTTGTTCCTTCTGAGGTATCTTGTATGTACTTGTATTCTACTTACTTTGCTCTGGGCTCAAGATAGAAGAAAGCCCCGCAGATAGCTGGTTTTCCCCATTTGGGGTTTCCGGGGTACATCCTGAGTTGTGTGATTGTTGTGCTTTAATGTTGAAGTGTTAGGAGAACTGCTGAAGGGGTATATCATTTTTTTATTTATAGAGACTCAAACTGCTTGAGTTCTCAGGGCATCCAGAGGGAGTAGTGATCTCTGGATAAATTAACATGGTATCAGAGCCCTGGTAAGGGTCAGGGAGAACAATCACACTCAAATATGTGGAGAGGGTGACCAGATCTGTTGTTATAGAGGTCAAATCTATTAGATTTGTGACCTAGGTGGATAGATCTAAGATAGATCTACCAGATCTGTGCAAGGGGAGGCCAGATCTGTGATCAAGAGAGGTTCCTGTATCATTTTGTGTATTTTCAATTCAGAGGTTATGGCCACTAGCTTGAGAGTAGAGGATAGGTTGGATGGGGCCTCTAACTTCAGTGCATGGAGGGCACGGATTGTGCTCTTGTTGAAAGAGAGCGAACTGTGGGATGTTGTGGAGAGCACGACCACAGATCCAGTCAAAGGTCCATCAGATGCAACTGCCAAAGCAGCTTACGAGAAAAAGAACATAAGATCCTAGAGGATCCTCCTTGATGCAATCAAGGACCATGTTATCCCACATGTCTCAGCAAAAGTTCATGTATATGAGATGTGGGATGCCTTAACCAATTTGTACCAGAGTTCTAACGCAAACAGAAAGATGGTACTCAGAGAGAAACTGAGAAGCATAAAAATGGGAAAGGATGAGAGCATGTCCATATATCTCACCAAGATCACTTAGGTAAAGGATGAGTTGGGAGCTGTGGGTGAGATGGTTGAGGATACTGAGATGGTTCGACAAACCCTGAATGGTGTGACCATGCCATGGGAAGTATTTGTCCAATCCATCATTGCCAGAGAGAACCTTTCCAAGTGGGATCGTCTATAGGACGACTTCACCCAAGAAGAGATCCAGAGGGGTTATATTCAAGGATCAGCTTCCGCCATTCCTGAGGAGGAGGATGTGGCACTTGCAACAAAAGGGAAACAATGGTTCAAACAAAAGAAGAATCTAAGCAAGATCAAGTGCTTTGCCTGCAATGAGTATGGACACTATGCGGGGAAGTGTCCGCTTAGGAAGAAGAATAAGCAGGCAAAGAATGAGCAGTTGGCAGCAGCGGAGGAGGTGGATGAGTTTACCTCTAGGTTTGAGAGGGTGTTCTCATTAGCCTCATTTGTGTCAGGGCATGATAGTAGTCAGCCAGAGATCCAGGTTGATGAGAGATGGAGGGTTGATTGCATGCAGTGCAATCACATGACTGGGATGCGAGATGCATTCCTCATTTTTGAGCACACACCTATGCAGATGATTTGAGATGTGCAGGGGGCTAGTCACTTGGTCACGGGAGTGGGTAGAGTTCATTTTCTACTTGACCTTGGAGAACTCCTGGAGATATCAAGAGTATTGTTCATTCCAGGACTGAAAAGGAGTATACTCTTAGTGGTAGCATTGGGTGCTTCTGGTTACTCAGTGGTGTTCCAGAGGGATCTGATATTCACTTATCCAGAGGAAGTTGATCCAGTCTTGATGGGTCACAGGATTGACAATGAGTACTTGGTTTGGGGACAACCCACATTTGGCACATCAGGTTGGTTGAGTGCATCTTCTTCAGAGTCAGAGGGGGATAGAGAGCGAGATGCTCACAACAGGGATGGTGCTCAGAGGAGTGAGACCTTTCAGCAGATGGGTGAGCGAGATACCATGATGATGAGGATCAGAGTGATTCTTGTTATCCAATGGATGAGCGGGATGCTCATGTTGTTGATGAGACACAGGGGAGTGAGACTTTGGACTCAGATCAGATGGATGAGCATGATGCTCATACAGGTACCAGTCGGAGACTGAGTTGGTATGAGATGACTGAGATGGACCTAGCTCAAGAGAGAGTTGAGTCAGCTCAGAGACAGAGGGAGATCACCTGTAGGGCAATAGACCCGCTTGATGGCAGATTGGGTGATTAGTTACAGGCACAGCAGAGATTCATAGGGAGCCTGAATCAGAGTTCAGTGACAGAGTCAATGGTTGATCACGGGGCTTATTCTGGAGCCACATTGATGGAGTTTGATCAGGGTACTACAGGTTAGAGGGAAGCAGTGGCAGGTAGGACAATTGGGCCAGTGTCAGTAGCAGGGGACTTGTTGGATCCAAGCATCAGTGGATGGACTTCCCTTGATAAGAGGGAGTGTTAGAGATAGTGGTATCTTGGGATGTCCTCCATGATTCAGATGCCTTGCATGGAGGTACATCAGCAGCATAGACATCGGGATGGAGTAGAGGGTGAGATGCACTCTACTCAATGGCATGAATACATTGGCGGATGCATGCGAACCTTCCGAGGTGTTTTGAATCATGCATGCATGAGTTTTGCATGTACAGTTGTTATTTAAAAGATGCATGCAAAAGTGACTTTTTACATGCACTGATATTAGGTTTTTGGTAAACCTAATTGATCAGTGAGATGATATAAGGAGGCAGGAGGTCCCCGAAAGAGGTTACTCAGTTGTCTTATCAGAGAGAAATCAGTCAGAGTGAGGAGGGCGCATTGTGCATGCAGAGGGAGACTTTCTGAGAGAGAGAGGAGCTTCTGCAGTAGGGAGAGTGAGGTGATTTGAGCTGGATCAGACCTCATTTGATCAGAGGCACTTTGTTCCCAGTTACTGAGGACAGAGACAGTTCATCAGTGTGGTTTCTGCAGAGATTGAGGAGGGCGACTCTTAGAGGAGAGAGGGGCGCATTTACAGAGGAGAGAGAAGCTCGTTCTGGATTCGAGTGATCGATTGAGCAGCTGATACTTTCGGAGTATCCTTGCCTCAGTGTTTGAGGAAGGAATGTGACGATCAAAGCTCATATCTGTTGAGATCTGATTTCGTACGAGCATCTGACATCTTGAGGGAGGGCACACTTTTCCATGCAGAGGAGGGGCGCATTCATCAAATCTAGCAGCTGGCCTTCTTCTTTGGCTGAGCAGATCAGAGTAGTGCTATGAGAGAGACAGTATCGACAGATAGTTACCTGTAGACAGATCCAGATCCAATTGACAGTTAGGGCACATTTCCTCTATGCATGCATCAGCTTGTTGCATGCAGATCTAGGGTTTTTACCCTGTCAGGTTCGGTTGTTCCTTATGAGGTATCTTGTATGTACTTGTATTCTACTTACTTTGCTTTGGGCTCGAGATAGAAGAAAGCCCCAAAGATAGCTGGTTTTCCCCGTTTATGGTTTCCAAGGTACATCCTAAGTTGTGTGATTGTTGTGCTTTATTGTTGAAGTGTTAAGAGAATTGTTGTGTTTGTATCTTAAGTCATTATAGCATTTTTTATTTATAGAGACTCAAACTGCTTGAGTTCTCAGGGCATCCAGAGGGAGTAGTGATCTCTAGATAAATTAACAAACAGTGGGATGAAATTACTGTTTGAAAATCATTAGGAAGTAATTATCAGATTTGAAAATTGATTTCTACTACTATAAGAAAATTTAAAATGGTATCACAGCAGTGTTAACTGCACAGTCTCAGATCTAAACTTTCTTTGGAGATCGTTGAGCATTTATTGGAAGTGTTGGGGCTAAATTTGCTACAAGACAACTCGCCTTGCCCTAGGGCATCTATTGGTGCTCTCAGATTGACATTTGATCAAGGTTGAAATTTTAGGGTTTTAAGCTTCGACCTTTTCTGGCTAAACGTTGGGTTCAAGATGGTGACCAGTCTCAGAGTACAAGACAGATTGGATGGTGCTACAAACTTCAGATCCTGGAAGACCAGGATACTCTTCATCTTGGATGAAAATGAGAATCAAGATTATGTAAAAGGTGTCTCATAACCAGAAAGTGCTGAAGAGAAAGCCAAACACAAGAAAAATGAACAAAGGTTAAGAGAATCTTAATAGATTCCATAAAGGATCATTTGATCCCACACATTGTTGAGTTGAAGACTGCAAGAGATATATTTGATGCCTTGGTGGGATTGTTCGAGAGTAAGAACACTAGCAGGAAATTAGCCTTGAGAAATCAGCTTCGTTGTATCTTGATGACCAAATCAGATTCAGCTGCCACTTATTTTATGAAAGTCTCCCAATTGAAAGATCAACTTAAGGCTATTGGAGACACCATTGATGATGCAGAACTCGTTACCGTGACTCTTAATGGACTTCCTTCTTCATGGGAGTCATTTGTTCAGAGCATTTGTGGACGAGAAGAGTTACCCAAGTTTGATTGGCTATGGGTTGATTGTGTCCAAGAGGAGGCCAGAGTATTGTCCAAGAACAGTTTGCAAAGACCTCAGAATGAAGAAAATCAAGCTCTTGCAGCTCATGCAAGAAAAGGAAAAGGAAGAAGAAATTTTGGGAAGAAAAATACAGGTCAAGGATCAGCTCTAGTTCAAGAACAGAAGAAGAAGGATCTTTCAAAAGTTAAGTGTTTCAATTGGCATACATTTGGTCACTATGCTTTTCATTGTCTTCATAAGAAAAGAAAGGGAAAGCAGTGTCAAAGAAATGTAACTGTGGAAGATATTCTAATTGTATTTGTTTATTGTATTATTATTATTCCTCCTTCGGGAGATGTCATTGGTCATGTAAGAGTCATTGAAAGAGTCAATGTAAACCCTAGAATTTGTGTCGACCTAGAAGAATCCAGAAAAAATATATTTTATTATGTAATTGATAGGTTGGCCCAGTAAACTAGGAGAGGTTGTCCCAGTTAGGGTAAAAATTCACCCAACTGAACAATATAAATAGAGAGGTCGAGTTTGTCATTTGTACCACTCATTCACTCACTCAAGCTCGCATAGGAGAGAGAGAGAGAAGTTAGCTGGTGAAGGAGAGAAGTTGTTTTGTCTTTGGGCTTTTATATTGTCTTGGTGAATTTTATATTAAGGAAGTTTTGCCGGGGTTTTCTCCCTTGTGGTTTCCTCGAGAGAAATTTTGTGTTATTTGTGTTGTTGTGCTTGTCTTTCTTTTAGTGATCCTATTGTTTAATGTTATTATGCTAAACAAAGTAAAAACTTAACAAGCAACATGCATCAACAGCCAATGTTGATGAGCATCCACCACAGAAGAAGACAAAACTTGATGAGATTGCAGATGAATTTCGGAAAGAGTATTTCTTTGTCACTGCTCTTAGAGGCACTATTACAAATAGTAGTGATACCTGGTTGGTAGACAGTGGTGCTTCTAGGCACATGATAGGTTACTGAGAGTCTCTTAGAGATTTGATAGAGTGTAGTGCCCCTAGACTACTGTAGACATTGAGGGCACTTGCTTAGTGACCCGACTATTTGAAACATTAATAAAATAATCCTTTGATTTTATTTTGAGTATATTTATGATTACGATTGATTGTAAATCAATAAAATAATGATTTATGTTTGTGAGAAATGTGTGTAGCGACAGGTGAAACGGTTCACCGAAGGACACACAAAGGAATATGAAGGGTCGTAGAGTACGGGTAAATCACACACAGGGGGAGCGACGACGATGTCGACTTCTGACAATAATACCACGCATGAGCAGATAAGCACTGATCCGCTTGCTCAAGAGGAATGCGTGAGGGCGTACAAGGTAGGCCACAACGGAACTGGTCACGTACGAGTTGAGGGGCGCGCAGTGAGAACGGACTCACTCCTCAGCGCCATTAGTCCCTAGATAGCATGTAGACGGAGGATGGATGGTAACGATTCCTAAAATCCCTACAAGAGTTCCCGCAAGTCAAAACGGAAAGATGGTGGCAGAAGGGCCCGACGATGCGGTACCCTGTCGAGAAATGAAAGAATGGACGCAAGGACCCAACGATGCGGTACCATGCCAAGGAATGGAAACCATGGATGACTGGACCCGACGGAGTGGTGCCATGTCAGAGAATTAAAGTTAAGGAACCAGGAGCCCAACGGCGCGGCACCATGATCCTAGTGAGTTTGATTGTTAAATTAAACTGCATAAAAACTTAGGAGAATAACTCTAGATTATTACTTAGCAAATGCATAAAAAAAATATAGTTTAGACATTTGCACATGAATAGTTGTTTTTGTTGAGCATTTAAAATAATAGAAATCATTATTTAGGAGCAAAATAGAATCCTAAGATTAGACACCTAGTCAACTAAAAGCTAGGAGTTGATTAAAATATCTGGGGGACAAACTAGAGCAAACTTAGGGATGTAGGTGCACTTCCCAGAGAAACTGACACTTGGATGGGTGAGTGTTTTAATTAAATAATTAATTAAAAATATTTAATTATGCATGAAGCGACATGTGTCGCAGGATATTTTCCTTTATAAGGAAGGCTTAGGGAATGGGTAAAGGGCCCATAATTTGGACGATTGTCGTAATTTTCGAATGCCTCAAAGACTTGCTGCTATCTAAGGGTTTGGCTAAGAAATCCTGGTGGGAAGGGAAACCCAAGCTGGATTTCTGAAAAACGTGTGTGAGCTCTACGACCCAAAGCTCGGGGGAGGCCATGCGACTGAAAGCATGAGCCTATCGTTAGGTGGCGGAGCAAACGGTTGCTTCGCCTATGGTTAAACGAGCTTTGCTGGTTATGGTTATGGTTTGTTTTAATTTGCTAGTTTATTCATTTATTTAGTTTATTTATCCAGTCGTTATGCTTTCTAATCTCTTTTGTATCAAGTGGTTGAGTTTCAGGTTAAACAGGAAAGACCCTAGAGGAGGGGCCCTACATAGAGAAGGACTCAACATTATAGGTGGAACTTGGAGACAATGCCAAGTACGCAGTAAAAGGAGTTGGAACAACATCGTTTCAGCTAAAGTTTGAAGCTTCTCTACACATGAGAGATGTATTGTTTGTACCAGGATTGAACAAGAACCTACTCTCCATTTCAACATTGGAGGATAGAGGTTACAGAGTTGCATTTGTGGATGGACAAGTTCTTGTATGGCCCAAGGGCTTGAGCATAGGCTTGACAGGGGTGATTGGTGTTCGAGAGGGAGGACTATACAGATTGTCAGGACATCTAGCCCATGCATTGGTACATGATAATATCAATTTATGTGAGTTGTGGCATCGAAGATTTGCTCACCTACATTACAAGTCTTTTCCAGCATTAAGAAAGATGGTCAGAGGTATTCCAAAGCTCCGGGTAGAGCATGAGAGTGTTTGCAGGGGTTGTACACTTGGCAAGAATGTCAAGGGATATTTTCCGAGCAGTGATAGTAGGTCGAAGGGGATCTTGGATCTAGTGCATTCAGATGTATGTGGACTAATGACAGTATCATCCTTGGGTGGCTTCTTGTACTATATGCCATTCATTGATGATTTCTCCCGAAAGACATGGATCTACTTCATGAAGACCAAGGATGAAGTCTTCAGCAAGTTCCAAGAGTTCAAGGCTCGGGCAGAGAACTTGACGGGGAAGAAGATCAAGGTTTTGAGGTCAGATAATGGAGGAGAGTATACCTCCAATGACTTCAATGATTTCTGCAAGGAAGCAAGGATCAAGAAGGAGTTGATAGTTCCTTACAACCCTCAGCAAAATGGGGTTGCGGAAAGGAAGATCAAGTCCATTGTAGAAGTTGTGAAGGTGATGATTCATGATCATAATTTACCCATGTTCTTATGGGCAGAGGCATCCAGCACAACAATTCATGTTCAGAACAGGAGTGCTCACCAGATATTGGCGGACAAGACTTCTGAGGAGGCATTCATAGGAGTGAAGCTAGAGGTCAGTCATTTGAGGATCTTTGGTTGTCCAGTATACATCCACGTGCCCAAGGAGAAGAGGGCAAAGTTAGAACCTTCTAGGAAGAAGGGTACTTTTGTGGGATACAACGAGACTTCGAAGGCCTACAGTATCTACATTCCAGGACAACGCCAAATTGAGGTTAGTCGGGATGTTACATAGATGAGGAGGTAGCTTTCAGGGGGTCCAAAGATTCTCACATAGAGATTGATAGTGAGGAGCATGAGGCTCCAAGGGACGAGGGTACAAAACCCTCTAGTCCAATTGTTCATCCTCCGGATTATTAGGAGTCAGTAGAACCAGCAGAGCCAATGGATCTACCTAGAGATGTTGCAATGACCAGGAAGAGGCCAGCATTACTTCATGATACTTTGCAGGATGCAGAGAGGCATGCAACTCCCAATGGTACTTTCAGGGAGAGCAAAAGGCCTCACAAGTTTTCAAGTTATATGGCGTTGATGAGTCACATCATTGATTCCTAGCCTTCCAATTATGAGGAGGCAGCAAGCCAACAGGTTGTGAAAGATGCCATGTGTAAATTTCCTTAAAATCCAATCTTGAGTTAAAGTATGCCAGTTTATTTTTAATTAAACCCAATTACTACTTTTAACCAAAAATGGATTTCTTCACAATGCAGTGGAAAATAAAATACTGAGAGAAATATAACATCAATCGCATCAATAGAGACACCAATCTTTTGGGTATAAACCCCTGGAAAAACCCAAGATGGAAAAATCGATGGAGCAGTCTGAGAAGATATTTTATTATGAAGATATAGAACAAGTACAATCCAGAAAATCGATTTACCCAACCTGGAAAATCGAAACACCGAAACTCACTGAGACAACCCCACGAATCTGTACGGCCCTCCTGCGCAACAATACGGCCCTCCGCGTCACTGTACGGAATCCGTACAGTCCTGTACGGAATCCGTATGGCCCTCTACGACTATGTACGGCCTCTGTTGTACCACCTCTGCGAATCAGTATAGCCTCCCTCTCTGCGAATCCGTACGGCCTTCTTCTCTGCCTGATCACTATGTCGATCCTCTAGATGAGTGTTCCTTCGTCTTCTTCTCTGCAAACTTCTCTTTCTCACTCTCCGGCTGAAAGCTATGAGTAAGAAATCTCTCTGTATCTCTGTGTGTCCTCTCCACCAAATCAATCCTCCATTTAACTCAATGGCCAAGCGAAAACCCTAACATCTCACTATGGATCAATGGATGAGATCGTCCAGTGAGACCAATGGCCAAGATTAGATTAGCCATCACTTAAATTATTTTCACTTGAACTTTATAAAAGTGACTCCATTAAGTCAATTAATAATTAGATCACTTAATGCACTTTTCCTAAGTCTAAACTTTGGAAATTACATTAATACATTTGGCTTTCTGTTCTATGTCTTCTAGCATGCAAGGACACATGCAATGATAGAAGACCTTCCTTGTTGCCACTTTCTAACACCATGATGGAAGAGTATCAGTCCATCATGAAGAATGATGTGCGTGAAATTGTTCCGAGACCTAAGGGAAAGTCAGTGGTGACTTTCAAGTGGATCTATAAGATCAAGCATACAGCAGATGGCAGCATCAAGAAGCACAAAGCGAGGTTGGTGGCGAGAGGATTGTCCTAGAAAGAGGGAGTGGACTATGAGGAGACTTTTGCTCCTGTCGCCAGGTACACTTCCATCAGGACTATTATTTCTCTTGATTGAATGACGGGATGGATGTAATATACCCAATACCAGAAACTGCCATTGCACGTGTTCCAAGTCACTAGTTTATGTGACTGATTGGTTTTGGATAATATTGCTCTTCAAATGTTTGTTTAACCCAAGTAATTG
This sequence comes from Larix kaempferi, assembly GCA_027924585.1. Classification (NCBI taxonomy): domain Eukaryota; kingdom Viridiplantae; phylum Streptophyta; class Pinopsida; order Pinales; family Pinaceae; genus Larix; species Larix kaempferi. Next base: position 131,406 of record BSBM01000008.1, read on the forward strand.
CATGCAATGTAACAATGAAATATCATAAATGTAAAATAGCCACCAAGCTTGTAAACACACCAAGTTGCCAATAGTAGCTTTATCAATAACTAACAAATGGAAATTGCTTCAAACTGTCAAATAATGATTTAAATCTCAGACATAAATTAATTCTGACCTTTAACAGTGAACTTGTGGAATGGTGATGGTTGTTACAGTAGTAAAGAATGCTCTCCAAGAGTCCAAACACACATGCAAAGTGTGTATCCGGCTTGGCTTGTATGGATCCGCCCAGCAGTGATATGGGCTGGAATCTTTGTAGGAATGAGACACCACAGGAGATTATAATCTTGATAATGAATTGTTGCCCCTTAATCAACTCCACGCTGTCTAGGGAGGGAGTTGCGTGAATATTGCTGCCCAGGATTAAAGGATGGAGCCACGATTTGTTCACCAATAACTCTCTGCCCTCACACAGTATCAAGTCTATTATATGCTCACAATCGCAGTAATGTGATGTTAAGCTGCCCTAGATCACAAGCTACGACTTCTTTATTTGGTATACTACTGCTGTTTCCCACAGTCAATGAATAATGCACCCAGTATGAGGGAAGAGTACCCAGTATGAGGCATCAGACATTAGTTAATTCCCTTTCTTTCAGTACCCGCTCGAACCTATGGGAAATTAATATATTTTAGCGGGTTGGCTCCTGTTGCTTAGGCAGAAGAGGACATTACAATTGATATTACATCAGATGGATGTAAAGACAACATTCCTCAATGGTGTGATTGAGGAAGAGGTGTACATAAAGCAACCTCAAGGCTTTGTGATACATGGGAAGGAGTCTCGTGTTTTCCCTTTGATGATGTTAAGTCCTGGAGATCCAAAATGGTTCTTGAAATCATCAATGGTGATATCTAATCCAATGAGGATGGTTTTGGTCTCTGGTGCCAAGTATTTTCTCATTGCTTGTTGATGACATTTTCAAGAAGGTGTGGGTTTATTTCCTTCAGCAAAAGTCAGATGCCTTTGGTGAATTTTAAATTTTCAGACTGATAATAGAAAAAGAATCTGGTAGGACTTTTAGAATCCAATGAACTGATAATGGAGGGGAATTCTACTCATAAGAAGGCATCCAAAGGAAATACACTACATACACTTCCAAACAAAATCGGGTTGCTGAGCAAAGAAATTGCCAAGATATTGAGATGGCCATATGCATGTTGGAGAGTACAACAATACTTAATGAACAGTGCGCAGAAGCAGTACACACTACAATGAACTTACTGAATAGTTGTCCTACAAAGGTTGTACGAGAGTTCAGTCCAAAAGAAGCTCAGCCACATAGGAAGACAGGTTAATCATCTAAAAAGCTTTGGTTCTTGAACTTGCTTTGCCTTTGTTACTCCTCTTAATTATGTTTTGGACCTCTTTAGTTGTCATGAAAGAACATAGTTGTAAATTTTAAAATCTGGTCATATAACAACACATTCTAATTTTTTCCTCGAAAAGATGTATGAACATGATTTTGTAGATCACGTGTATATTTAGGACCAAAGAGTATAAAGTAATATATTTGTCATAGGGGGACAATCATAGAAAAAATAGTTTAGTCAATCATACTAAAAAATAAAATACAAAAATGTTATGAAATAGACAATACTTGTATGTGATGGATCAGATGATCAAAAGCATAGTGGGAGTACATTTTAAGAAAAAGGAACAACATAGTCAGAAATAAACTACAAGGACAAGAAAGGTAACGTTGTTTAAAATCAATTGCATAGCTATCTCTAACCAATATTAATGATTGGATGTTTTAATTCTTGTGTATAAATGTGTGAAGCAAAAGAAAGTCATGACTGCCAAATTATAAAACTGGTCACACATTGGTCTCTGTGAAAGAGGGATCTAGTAACCTTCTTTTATGCAAGAATGACATGTTCCTCATTTTATGTATATCATATTTTGCATATAGTTTCTATTATTTTATTTTGTAGAATACTTCATATATTTACAATGACATATTTACAGCCATGCCCACGTAGGATTTCAAACCCGGGTCTCCACGTCAATACAAGCCATATAGTTTGTTGTCATTTTTTCATTTTGCCTATTTTCCTATTTGTGTATAGTTTCTATTATTTATCTTACATTCATGGATATATTTTGAATAGTGCACACTGCAGACCCTATGCAAATAGGCGAAATCGAAAACAACAAATCATATATAAAAATTTACAAGCCATTTAATTAACAATATTGGGCAATCAAAGACACAATATCAGACATGCAATATCCCACTTTATAGAAGTTTAGCAAAAGTAGAAAAAGCAAGCAACTTTCATCCAACTAAAATGTTCTCAAAGATCATTTCTCTGTGTGTCGTCTGATTATTTATAAGATGAGAAGAATCTATTGTACCATGAGACCTTCATCCTGCTCAACATTCTCCTCAAGACCCGCAAGTCCTCCAAATGCAATCAATAAGTGTCTGTTGAATCATAAAACAAGTTAAAGGCACTACATAATAAATAAAAATAATAAAAAAATTGGGAAACAGTTCAAAAAGTGTACAAATTACAAGGTTCCTTACCAATAATAGGCAAGATACAAATATCAAATGTTAGCCAATGCAATAGTGTATTTTTCAATATTAATTAGAACCTCAAAGTTCAAACTGCTAAAATAACTTTTTCTTTACCTTGTGCTTTACAATTTTAACACAACACAGACCTCCATAAAGCCTACACCTTATGCACAATTCACATAAATGATTGCTCTTGTTGAAGATTCTGAAGCAAGAAAATGAGTTCCTATTGTTCCAAGGCCATTATACCAATTGGTTGACAATTATATTTCAAACGAGATAGAGCAAACTATCCAAGAATTTAGAAACTTTATTTGTAAAATTTGAGCATGTAGATCTAGGCACTAAAACAAGCTAGATATACTGTCACAAAAGAGATCAATAATCAACTATTCATGTAACAAATGTAGTAACATTAATCATCACATAAAAAGCTAGAACAGATAAGAAGAAAGAATGATGTATTTCATTAATCTTCACTGAATGAAGTAGACAGTATAAATAGGCACCCTAGACATACATTCGAATTAGGTCTTTAGGAACCCTAATTAGGCTTAACTGGAGCGAATATATCCCCATGATAGCATGCACACTCCCTAAGGTGAGTTAACTACCCAATCACTACCCTAAGTGAACTAGAAGACACTCTAACTACAGTTCCAACTGCATGCAAGCTCAAGTGATTGAGTATAGGCACATGCATGTGTTAGTTTTTCCACTTGTTTAGCATAATAACATTAAACAATCTAATCACTGAAAGAAAGACAAGCACAGCAGACACAAAGAACACAATATTTCTCTCGGGGAAACCACAAGGGAGAAAACCCTGGAAAAACTTCCTCAATATAGAATTCACAAGTACAAGATAAAACCCCAAGACAAAATCAGCTTCTCTCCTTCACTTGTACGAACTTCTCTCTCTCCTATGGAAACTTGAGTGAGTGAGATGAGTGATCCAAATGAGCAACTCAATCTCCTATTTATACTTTACATTTGACATGACCTTTTCACTAACTAGGTCGGCTTGACTCACCTAACTGGGCCGACCTGTACTCTTTACAATAAAATATTATTTTCTAGATCTTTCCAGGTCGACCTAACAGTTAGGGTTTACATTGACTCTTTCAATGACTCTTACATTATTAATTACATCAATGACATCTCCCGAAGAAGGAATACAATAATACAATAGACAAATACATTTAGAATATCTTCTGTAGTTACATTTCTTTAACACTCCCTCTTAACTAGGAAGGTATTCTGCAGGCAACATCAACAGCTGTCCAACTGACTTGTCAATCTCTATATGTCGTAGGAAGTTTTTGGAACATCATCATATGTCTGGGAATCATCATCATCATCTACTGGAACATCATCATCAGCATCATCATCATCATCTGCTGGAATATCACCATCAACATCATCATCATCGTCTGTTGGAATATCAACATCAGCATCATCATCATCGTCTGCTGGAATATCACCATCAGCATCATCATCATCGTCTGCTAGAATATCACCATCAACATCATCATCATCATTTGTTGGAGTATCACCATCAGCATCATCATCAGTGTATGAACACTGGAACACCATCAATCATCAGTCGGCAAGTATTGGAACAACAATCATCACTAAGTAAATACTAGAACAACAACAACATCAATCATCAGTAAACAAATACTGGAACAACAACATCAATCATCCGTAAAGTAGTACTGAGACAACAATCATCAGTAAGTAAATACTGGAACAACAACAACAACAATCATCAGTAAACAAATACTGGAACAACAACATCAATCATTAGTAAACAAGTACTGAGATAACATCACCAGTCAGCAAGTACTGGGATCACTATCAGTCAGCAAGTACTGATCTTCACTCGCCAAGGCCTGGCATCTCTATCAGTCAGAAGTACTGATCTTCAGTCGACAAGGACTGGCATCTCTATCAGTCGACAAGTATTGATCATCAGTCAGCAAGGACTGGCATCTCTATCAGTCGGCAAGTACTGATCTTCAGTCGGCAAGTACTGATCTTCAGTCGGCAAGGACTGGCATCTCTATCAGTCGGCAAGGACTAGCATCTCTATCAATCGGAAAGTATTGTTCTTCATTTGGCAAGGACTAGCATCTCTATCAATCGCAAAGTATTGTTCTTCATTTGGCAAGGACTGGCATCACTATCAATCGGCAAGTACTGATCTTCAGTCGGCAAGGACTGGCATCTCTATCAGTCAGCAAGTACTGATCTTCAGTCGACAAGGACTGGCATCTCTACCAGTCGGCAAGTACTGATCTTCAGTCGGCAAGGATTGGCATCTCTATCAGTCGGCAAGTACTGATCTTCAGTCGGCAAGGACTGGCATCTCTATCAGTCGGAAAGTACTGATCTTCAGTTGGCAAGGACTAGCACCTCTATCAGTCCACAAGTACTGATCTTCAGTCGGCAAGGACCGGAATCACATCATCATCACTCCCTCTTTCGAGGGAGGTTCACTCCAGGTGATCATCCTACCCATAGGTGCCTTTTGATCCCGTACAAAGTCTTCTTCAGTATGCACACGTGTGGTTCTCTGTAGAGAGTCCTGAGTCCTGGAGGTTGCTCAATATCTTCTTCTACTTCGATAACACCATCTATCTGGTGTAATATCCACCACTGTGTCTGGCCACTAGAGAAACATCTCGGCATAGTCAACTCCCTCTTTCTGAGAGAACCCTTGCTTTGTACTTATGTAGTATACTTGATTTCATAAGTCTTGTTCTATGAAACGAATCTCATCATTCTTCATTTGTAGGTGATCGTACACGATATTTCCTACAAGCTACAAGTCAAAATTCAGTTGCATGATTAGAAACATTTCATGGTTTCCAAAACATATTAATAATGACAAATTCTTATGCATACAAACATAGGTCACACAATCATGCAACTGTCTTCGCCAATGCTTCAACACAACATTCGTCCATATCCCATATTCATACGGTAATTTTCTAGATGCCTTCCATCTCTACCAGAACATTATTGAGAGCGTGCACTACTCCCAATATGTCAGCAAAGAGGCTTCATTCTAGATAAGTAGCAATGGAATGTTGTACAGAACCATAGGCCACTTACCCATCACATGCATATTAGTAGTATTATGTTCATCAATGCAAACATTCTAACATGCATAATACACATCCTGAATCTAGGAACATAAATATGTGAACAACAAGACAATATAGAAAATGACAATTCCAATACTTATCTTTGTTTTGTTCAGTAGGATCTCTCTTGATCCTAGTCTCCTTACAGGAGTCTCTAACAGTGTGCTGCACTCCATCATCTGATTTCGAGGACTTGTTCCTTTCTTCTTTGAAACACGTGGGTTCTTCTTCAACAAGGTTACACATCAAGGCTACATAACTAGAATATGGCCTTGGTCTCTTGCTTTCTCTACTAGTTCCTTCTGGGGCACCATATCTTCCTACATCTTGTATTATTTCTCGTGCCCAAGCTGGTCTTCTCTTCCGTGGATTTTCCTCATGAGGTGTCTCCTCGGGTCTCTGAGGTTCTGTCATGTCATGATCCTATGGAATAGGTTCCTCTTCAATATTTATGTCTGGTACATCATTAGCTTCTGTAACTCTAGGAGCTTCATGCTCCTCTTCATCCTCATGAGTCTTCTTAAACTTGTTGAAATTTGTGTCTTCATCAAATGTAACATCCCAGCTAAGGTCAATCTGGCGGTATCCTGGGATGTAGATACGATAAGCTTTTGATTGCTCACTATAACCCACAAATATTCCCTTCTTTCCTGAAGGTTCCAACTTTGATCTCTTCTCTTTTGGAATGTGAATAAATACTAGACATCCAAATATCTTTAGATGACTGACTTCAGGTTTCACACCAGTAAACATCTCTTCTGGGGTCTTGTTGCCAAGAGCACTGTGAGAGATTATGTTCTGTACATAGACTGTGGTTCTAGCTATTTCAGCCCATAGATGCATGGGTAGGTCTTGATCATGGATCATGGCCTTCACTGCTTCCATGATAGTTTTGTTCTTCCTTTCAGCTACACCATTCTGTTGTGGATTATAGGGAATGGTAAGCTCCCTCTTAATCCCTGCTTGTTTACAGAAACAATAGACACAACAGTTTACCCCGGGAAAAACCCAGCAACCCTTTCTTACTCTGAGATTTAGTACAATGAAGATAAAAAGTACAATAAGAATAGATGCCCAAGAAATCAACTAGAAAAGTCTTCTACTACCCAGAGATGCGAACTTCTTCTCTTGTATGAACTTGCTTGAGATGAATGATGAAATGAGGGAGGTAGCACTTCTATTTATACATTACTTTTTAGAAAATTCCCTTGCTGGGCCGACTTGTCCTTTGGCAATATAAAAAATACATTAATGTTTATTTTGCTTCTTTAGGTCGGTTGGGCTAGTGAGGATGCCTCACATAGCTATAACAACAACATGCCCTCTTAGCTAGAGAGGTATCATCACGCTAGAACTCATCAAGCATCATCTGGTCATCACAACTAGACTTGTACATCTGGGCATCATCTGAACATCACGACTGGACTCGTAAATCTTGGCATCATCTAAACGTCACGACTGGACTGGTACATCTTCTGATCGTCACGGCTGGACTCGTACATCTCTTCATCATAAGAAAAGGGTCAACATCGTCAATACAGGACGATATCCCATACAGGTATCCAAATATACTCTATACAAGAGTCCTCTCCATAATGGAGAAAGTTCCTCATAGGAACAATAGTCCTAACTGGACTAAGCTCAACATGGTCTACAAGGACCACCTGCCCTAACTGCACTGAACTCCTTGTTGGTCTACGAGGACCGCCTGTTCTAACTGGACTGAACTCCTTGTTGGTCTACGAGGACCGCCTGTTCTAACTGGACTGAACTCATTATCGGTCTACAAGGACCGCCTGTCCTAACTGGACTGAGTTCATTTTTGGTCTACAAAGGACTGCTTGTCCTGAACAGAGTTCATTGTTGGTCTACAAGGACCGCCTGTCCTGAACAGAGTTCATTGTTGGTCTACAAGGACCGCCTGTCCTACCTGGACTATGAGCACTCCCTCTCACTGAGGGAAGCATTCTCCAATACTCCAAGTCTTTCACGGAGGTACGCAAACTTCACTCTGGAAAGAGGCTTGGTGAGAATGTCTGCAATTTGTTCATTCGTCGGAATATACTGGAGTTGAATTGCTCCTCTCTGTACCATATCTCTGATATAGTGGTACTTGATTTCCACATGCTTCGATCTGTCGTGAGATACAGGATTCACTGAAAGCTTCACACGGCTTTGATCCACAACTCCTCCAAGCTTGGCAACCTGAAAATCACTCAAGAAACTTGCAAAACCCATGAGATCTGCTGATAGCATATAAATTTAGATTAAAACAGCATGCATATAATATTATAAAACATGTCAGATCTAGATCTCTAAAAATATGTATTCAAAGTAGAAAAGGCAAGTAAAATTACTTACATTACTCTACTTCTAAAGATTGGTAGCAATCATTTAAGCCAAATACACAAAGCACAATGCAAGAAATTGAAATGAGAAACAGATTACCTCATAAACTCATGACAATGGTGATCCACACATAAAAGCACCACACAATTTAGCCTCCAAAGCTTCTTTATTAGCAAATGCAAAAGATAGAACACGATTACAAAAATGCAAGCCTCCTCTCAATCCAACTCTAACTAGTTTGGAATAAGGGGGCTTCCCTGCTTAAATAGCAAAATGAAGAGAGGGGGGGCGCATTTGGTGAAGGAGAGGGAGGGCGCATGAGTTGAGGGAATCAAGCCTTAACTTGTGGCTTGATTCATGAGGCTGCCACCACCTTTTGGGCTGCCAAAAGTCAGCCCAAAGGATGCCTAAAACATAGCTGCATATTCCTTAAACGATGGGCCACCTTCCTTGGGAAATCCCCTTCACGGGGAAATGCGCCCTACTAATGGGGAAGTGATTCCTTGAAGTGTTTTGCCCCAAAACATGCCCAAAATCATCCCTAAATACTCTCCATTAAATCTGATCCAAAACTTTCTCCAAATCCCATCAAATTAGGAATTTGTTTTTCTCATATTTTTCACTTTTTGGTATTTTTTTCCACTTTTTTTACTTTTTTGAAATAAGTGAAAAATAAAACACCTAACCACTTAGGAAAGTGGGTCTTGGGGTATAGTAGATGCTCTGAGCTTGAAAATGAGCACCCCCATGGCAGAAAAGACCCCTAGACCACACTTTTATCACATTTTCAAATTTTTTAATCAAACCATTAAAAAATGGCTTGTTTTTACGAATAAAAAAATAAAAAATCTCAGAACTTAAAAAAAACCTAGGGGGACCTAACACATGTTCATATGACTTAAAATTAATGCCTAGCATGGTTTAATACATTGACACCTAGGCTCCAATAACCTCCTAAGGCCTAAGCACCACGCTGACCACCCCAACTTTGAAGGATTGAGTGAAAAACTCGAAAATTATTAGTTGTTTGTTCAACAACAAATAATTTACAAGGAAAAAAACACTCTGGGCTAGTCGGATTAATGTTCAAGTCCTAGGAAGCCGAGTCTTTTACATACAGCTACCATGCTAGCACATTTTATTACAAATTCCCCGAGGGGGTATGAACATGTGGTACAAAAAAAAGGGCCTAGAAGGCCTAATGGACTTCTGAACTCTGATAATAAACACTTTGACATGTTCAAGCTTTGCCGGCTCACTTGAAATCCAACTAAGTATTTCTTAGTAGGAAACAAAGCTCATGGGAATTATTAAATACAAGGAACTAACAATCCTTGTAGAATCTGGTAACACATATAACTGTGTAGACATAAATCATAAATGTAGCTAAAGATTTAAACCTTTTTGTGTACCCCACAAGGGATCTCACTATTAAGGTCGCAGATGGACATCACGTCAACGACAAGGGAAGATGTCATAAAGTTTATGTTCAAATACAAGACCTAGAAATCAAATCGAGATGTTATGCATTATCACTTGATGGGATGGACATGGTGCTAGGTGTGGAGTGGTTAATGCAGTTGGGCACTTATAATACCAACCTTAAAAGAACAATTTATGAAGTTTTATTGGCAACGCCAACATTATAAATTATATGGAAATGAAAGTTCCAGCCTCAAAGAAGAGGAAGCAAAACAACAAGAAATAAGGAAGGAAGCTCTAGAAAACATGGAACAACAAAACAAGTTGACATCCAAGAAGCAACAAGAACCTTAGTTAAAAACCCAACTCAAAAAACTTCAAGATATGATGCACAAATTGCAAAGGAATCTTGCAAACTCTCAAATGGAATCTCCAGCAAACTTCTAAAGATAGAGAAAGTCAAAGATGACGCCACCAGAGAAGCATGCTCAACCAAGAAGAACCCAATTTATTATGCTTTGAGGACAAAGCATGTCTTAAGGGAGTGGCAATGTAAAAAACAAAATACAAATAATGTTATATATAATTAATAATTAGCTTAGAATATTATTATTATAAAAAGGTGCCTATGTAAAGACACAACCTATTACGAAAGGTCACCTAAATAGTCTATAAAGGCCAAGCTATTATCTCATTGTAATCATCACTCATTCAATCAATTATTTTATACATTCAAATTGCAAATTATTTATGTTTATCTCAACTTTTGCTGCTACAACATTATTGGAATCAAGTAGGATGGGTTTTTTTCATAGTTACCGGATTCGGCCCTAGGCCTAACAGCACCCGAATCGGATTGTTTTGAATCGGATTCTCGGATTCTTCCACCTCGTTTTGACTAATCTAAAGCTTTTTACGTAGGATAAATGTAGGATAATTAAGGTTAATTATGGTTAGGGTTCCGAATCCCCGATTCCTAATTTTGGGATGAGTGCTGCATTCGTATCGGATTCTTCAGCCAATTCCGATCGCACCCACGGTTCGTGTAACCTTGGTTTTTTTACAAGGAAACCCAAGGGATGCTTCTCCACATTCATGGATGGCATCCCTCAAAAAGTTGTCGATATAGACTAGTGCACCTTGTTGCCGCCTAATACACACCTGGGGGGACGCGGCAGGAAACCTTCAAGCCGCTCGATGTGTCCTTGGGAGCAAGTGAGAGTCAAGTGTTGTCACCTGATTACTCAACTCCTCCGGCTAGGCTTACTCCTAGCGAAGCCAAGGGGGGTGGTCCCTATAAAAGTAAAATTAAGGCTTTTAATCTATTAACAGAAATAAAAGTCTAATGTAGGAGTTTGATGAAATCACTTAATCAATATACCATAAGTCACTGCAACATTAAATGAAAATCCACATATTTAAGATACAACACCATTCATGACATTTTGTAAAGATTAATTTAAACAAAGGAAAAGTAAAGACCAATGCCAATGAGAATGGAGTGCTTGAAGGGGTTGCTTTTGTGGTCACAGTGAAAGTATTGCAGTGTCTCAGTTGGTAAATTTTATGATTATTAAATGAGTGGATTAAGGAGTGGGTTAATTCTTGGTTTGGCCCAAAAGAGACCTAACCCTTCGAACTGAGTGCTTTAGTAACTTTACCAAGTGTCCAACCAGGCGTGGATGAACCTGGTTAAAGTAGCCTGTTGACTCTATAGTTTCTGCCCATGCAACCTCTCAAGTTCTCAGAATTTGGTTCTAATGGATTTTCCTATTAAGACTAAGTACCTTGCACCCGTTTATGGTTAACCCTATTGTTCACACTGAGCTGCAAGGGTTAAGAGCATACTTTGGGTTTATCATTTTATTATATGCTTATGTGTTTTATTCAATCATACCACTGTTCTTAAAATTTGATTCTAAAATTAACCCCTTGCTCTACCGAAGTACTCCATTACTTTGTGGTGCGAGGAAAAGATATTCTTGGGTTGTAGTTTAGTTAATCATCCACTCACACATTTTAATAAAACGAACCACGCCCCAAGCCCAAAGTATGCTCTTGGCCGCTGCAGCTTAGTCGGAAGAGCTAGACCAATCAGAAACGGGTGCAAGGTAATTAGTTTAATAGGACAATCCAATCTCATCTTTCTTGGCGGATTCGGGAGGTTGCATGGGTGTATACCGTAGAGTAAGCAAGCTACTTTAAGCAGGTTCATCCTCGCCTGGTTGGACACTCGGTTAAGCCGCTAAAGCACTCAGTCCAAAGAGCTAGATCTAGTTGGGCCAAACGAAGAATTAACCCATTCCTTAATCCACTCATTTAATAATCTTAAAATTTACCAACTAAGACAATGCAATACTTTCACCTAGACCAGAGAAGCAACCCTCGCAAGCACTCCATTTTCATCGGCACTGGTCTTTAATATTTCTATGTTTAAGTTAATTTTTACCAATGTCATGAATTGTGTTATATCTTAAAAGATGCGGGTTTTAATTTCATATTGCAGTGATTTATGGTTTATGTTTAAGTTATTTCATCATAACTCCTAGAACAGACTTTTATCTTTTGTTGTAGATTAAAAGCCTTAGTTTATTTTTCATAGGGACCTGTTATCACCTAAACTGTAGTTACCCCTATGGATGTATCCATTAATGGATGGCAATAGGGAAGGGCAACTCAAAAGGTGCAACCACGATCACCTCGACCTCCAATAGTTGGTTGTCACGCCAGTCGAGGCAACCTTCGCTTTATGTTATCTAGCCCAGACAACAAAGGGAGAGACCCGATCTACTCCCGACAGGAGAGATGAAAACCAAGACACCAAATCAAGTTAATTCTAAGTGAAGTAAGGTGTATGGTTTATCCTAGACCTAAGGATGAAGTCACAAGAAAAGTGAGGGGTTCAATGAGTATAGCTTTGGTTCATTATTGATGTGAAAGTGACTTATCGTATTTGAAATGGGATCCAGGATTGAAGTACTAGTTCAATGTGAGAAAATCCACTGCCTTGGGAACCGTGTCCAAAGCAGAGTAGTTAAGGGGTTGAATTGGGGCTAACTAGTACAAGTGACAAGCTTGATCATGATATATGATGACATCAAAGGGTTTAGTCCACCAAACAAGGATTAAAACACAAGTTAATCCAACAATCTAGGAAAGTCGAATTGACTTGGAGAGAGATCAGTGCCTTGGGAATTGGGATAATGGAGTCAAAGTGAAGTTAACTTGTGGTTGATGACTCCTATTGCATGAGACAAGTGGGCAATTAAAGTCTTGATGGATGAATAGGTCTAGATCTAGAGATTCAAGGTTTGACCTAAGTGGACCACAATCCCTTAAAACAAGGAATGCTATCCCCAAGGCAAGATTTGACAAAGTGACATACTAGACCTAGGTTTTGAATTATGCTCGTTCCAAATCCATCAAAATCTCAAGTACCCATGTCCTAGAAGTGAACCAACTCACTTCTCCAAGGTGGTGCGACTTTACCCAAGGAGGCTAAAAAGTGGGATAAATGAATCAAGACAAGTCCAATGGCATCCAAACTTTAGATCCAAGTAGGTTAGTCAAGTGAGAGTGTGGATCTACAATTTCACGGCAATCCGATGGCTAGATCTTACTAGATCTGAGTTTAAAGATACCAAGTGGTCCAAAATGGGGGATTAAATCCCTTTAAATGTGGAATAGGGCCCACAAGGTAGAAATCAGAAAAGTGACAATCTGGGTGTAGGTTATTGGATGTGTAGATCATGAAACAAACGGGATCTCAACTACCCATCAACTAGATCTAGGGTAACTCACTTTCCCCAAGGAGTGCGACCTCACTTGGAGAGGCTAAGTTGGCCTGGGAAGGGGGTCAAATGGAGGCCAATCCTCACCAAACTATAGATCCGGGATGCCGTGGATACTATAGAGGTGGGTTTTCAATATTATACCCAACAACCCACTAGATCTTAGTAGATCTGAGAAAATGCAACAATGAGGGTTTGAAGTAATAAGGGTTTTATCAATTTATGAGCTATGTCAATGGATTGGATCAAGATAAGATAAACAAACCTGTGGATCTTACCTGGGTAACCTTGTAGATGCCTCGTTGATGATGATCTATGCAATCCCGATCAATTTGAGAAGCTTTGAGGTAATTTTCTATGAAGTCGATTTGGTCCAAGAAGCCAATGCGCCCTCTCTCCTGCACAACAAACGTCAACAATATCAGATTTGATGCAATCAAGAGATAGACTAATGCCATAAGAGAAGTAACAGAAAGATAGCATAGATCACAATGATACTAATGATAACCCCTTGATACAAGCTAATGCCAAGAAAGTCGATTTGAAGAAGCCTTGCAAAATCGCCCTTGTTGAAGTCGCCCTCCTGTAGACAAGACAATGATTTCCAAAAAAGATAGATCTTACCACAAATTCCAAATGCTAGGTTGCAATAGACTTTCCAATCACCATCTAAGAACACCAGATGCAAAGGAGACCACAAGAATTTCCACAAGAAAGTTTTTCTATACCAATAATCCAAGAGCCAAAGACCCCTTACAATGAGAAGCTCTCTCCTTTAAATAGGAAGGAGAGGCATCAAAATCCTAACCACTTTTTGAATGAGTGGCTAAGATTAAAAGATACAAATGTCTAATCAATGGTTGAGATGAGCTCAACAATAAAATACATGGATCACGCATAAAATATAACATAAGTGGACAAAATCGCCCTAGAAGAGGGAAATCCCACCATATCATGATGACAAAATATAATAAGAAGCTTATGGTGGGTCCAAGGGGTAATTTTAGCCACCCTTGGTCAATCCCCATAGCACAATAATAATAAAATAGTCATCAATATACCAAATCGTGCCTCTATGGACAAATCGTAGGCCTCAAAAGACCTCAAAAATCATTAGAAAGTGCCATAAGTGATGGATGCAGGTCCCGATGAAGTTGAAACTGCTGGAGGAGGTGTGGAAGACATCAATCCATCATCACTGATCATCCCATGCCAAAACATTGCCTCAGTAGCCCAAATCGAATTCCTCAATAGCCATTTCTACCAATTCTGAAATGCCTCGGGAAGCGTGAAACTGCCCCAAACTGCCTCCTGGAGTGCCTGCGCTGTCAAGGTGAGGGCACCAGTGTGTCCGAGAGGGGGGTAATATGGTAAAAACAAGTGGCTGGACCACCCCCCTCCAAGCACAGCGCCCTAGATCAACTGGATAAAAATCACATCTGCTCTGACAAGGTCTCCGACAGACCAAAACTGCACTAGGATAGCCTACTGAGGCTCAATCATCACTGTAAGTGCCCGGAACTGAAAACAGACTGTCTCATTGGACTCAGAAGGTCCAAATCTATCCAAGATGTGTACTCATATACCATATGAGTCTCTACATGATCATATAATAAATCCAATATCCCGGAACAGGTGAAATAATATTAATCTGTAAATGATCAAATAATGCTGTAAACCATGAATCATCATCATAACCCTGTATCTGCTGCATAGAATCATCATGTACATGTACATAGACCATATATCATCTATCCATATCATCACAAGGTCCAACCATCTCATGTCCTATGGTTGACCTTGGTCAAACTAGGTTTGACCAAGTCAACATGACCAAATATAACTCAGACCATCATCAGAAGCTGCTGCAAAGTGTCAAAGGTTAATGCATGCTCTACAACTTATTCAAATAACAATTATAACACAAAGTAATCATTACTGGCGATCTAAATCCAAATATATAATGTCATTAATTATTATTATTACTCAGACTAGACTTTCAAGATCATACTCACTTCATAGCTGTGATCAATTTGCTAGTGAAGGGTGAAGGCTAAAATAACTGGCTAGGCTAAGGGATGACTTGACTGACTTAACTTTGTGACACTTTGGCAAAGGAAAAAGGAATACACACCATAGTATATACTGAATGAGCAACAACACAGGGAATGGTGGTGTCTCACAAATGGATGAGTTGTTCAAAGAGGGTTTATTCACCTTTAACAGATGCGCACAATCCATAATACAAATGAGGCCAGCAATAATTTAGATATAGCATTTAAATTCCATTGCTTTTTGGGCCTGAAGTTTCCATAGCCTTGATCTATGCGTGTTTATAAACACATTGCATAGATTTACATTTATTTTAGGCTTTCTGCTGCAGGTGTGTATTTAAGGCACTTGTTTACCTGAGCACTTCTAGGTGTGTCACAGACAGCTTGTTTACCTAGGTATTTACATTTTCAAAAGATATAACATTTTATTTTCATGGCCATTTTCATTTGGCATGCCTTTCATTCATGTGTGTTTAGAAACACATTGCATGAATGGGCTTTTCATACAAGATATAGCATTTCATTTTTTCCAGATTTTGTATTCATGGCAGCACTAAAAATTTTAGGTTTAGCCAACACAACTTTAGTGACTAGGGGAAATTCACAAAGAAATCCAACTCACCATAGGTAAGTTTTGTCACCAACTCAGAGCTGAGACACAATAAACAAGGAAGCTCATCCAATACAGAGGCTACAGTGGGGAAAAGATCCTCCATGTCACTAGTCAAGTAGTAAGTCAGGGTGATAAACTAAAAGGTAGGCAATGGATGGATGAAGACAATGAATAATGGAGCCAACACTAGCAAGCCAAGGTATGGTGGAATGATCACCTCTATTCTCCCTAAGGAGGGTAAAACCAATGAGTATGAATAGTGAACTTCTAAGTCTGAGTAGGGACAATATAATATATATGATAAGATCAACCAGGTCCACATATCTATATGATTGCCACATCATGATACTAGGTGTTAAGACATGCTATAAGAATAAATATAAAAGCAATATAACCATAACACATTAATATACCTGCTGAGTCATATACCTGAATGCTCATCACCTGTACCATCATTTGTCCTTTGAAACTGCTGCTGTAACTCTGGGCACTACTGACTGCTCTGTACAAATGGTATAATGGCTACATCAGTCATCTCTCTGAGTGTCCTGAGACTCAGTCATGGCATGGGGAATATATACTGTTGTCCAAAATCTGATAGTGATCCAATATAGATGCTCATCTCAGCATCTCAATGTAAGGGCACTGGCTGAATAGTGTACTGGAATCAGAAAAATAATGTATGGTAGCCTGGCTACTATATATGTGATAACAGGACCACCCCCCTTGGCTTCGCTAGGAGTAATCCTAGACAGAGAAGTCGAGTAATCAGGTGACAGCACTTGACTCTCACTTGCCCCCAAGGACACACCGAGCGGCTTGAAGGTTTCATGCCACGTTCCCCCCAGGTGTGTATTAGGCGGCAACATGTACCATGATATGCTGCCCAGTCCCAGTAGTGAGGAAACACATATCATCAATGCAACGCTCGACAGTGAGCGGTCCAACCCAAATATCACCAGATCCCCTGGATCGTATGTAAAATAAATCACTAGGAATAACGACCCTATCACCGCATGAAAACTTGCGACGATTCACTGACTCAGGGATGGCTTCAATATTGTGAATAGGAATGGTATGGATATCAAAATTGCACTGAGGTTGGGGCGTCACTCTCCTCGAGTTCCTATTAGGAGGAACTGCATCAAATCTAGGAGGTCCACCTTCTAATGGAATGGCTACCCTACCAATAAGGACTTCCTGAATCACTCTTCTCCAAGGATGTTCATCTCTTGGTTCTTCATTCTATGGGTTAATGATATACTTGGGAGTCTCTCCCATAGTCCAAAAGTCTCTGATGACAACCTCATCTTCCTCATCTTCCAATGGAGATGGTATGCTTTGATTTTCAACACTCCTACTACTACCTTCTCCAGTTGGGATGGGAACAACCATATCTTCTAAGATTGCTAGGTGGTTGGTGGGAAGTGACGAATGACTCGGAACCATACTAAAAGCATCCTGAGCACCCGTGTCTAAGGATGTTGATGAAGGAGTAGAAACGTGAGATGCATCAATAGAGTTCATACTACCTTCACCAATAGGTAACTCACGGGGAATAAGAAAACTAGGGATATCCCTAACCAACGGATAACGTAAAGACAACTCATCCTCATTGGTTGTAAGGTTGACTTGAGGCTCTTCCTGAAAGAGAGCTAAATTGTTCAATGAAAAATCTCCTTCAGGAGCATCATGTATTAAGGCATGTTCTTGCCAACTCATAAAGTTGTCATTCAATTGCCTCAAAACACCATCTTCCAAGGACATATGAGATAAATGATCAAGAACATCGGAAAAATGAACTTCATTAGGTTCTTCATCACTTCCCATACTAGGGGAAGGATGTGTTCCTTCAATGTTATTTTCCCAAGGAATAATGTGATCAAGCCCTTGTCTTTGTCGCTCCATCTTAAGATCAACCAAACTAAGCCATTCATTAACTGTCCTAGGTATATGCTCACCCCTTCTTATTTCATTTAGAATAGTCTCAGGGTTGTTTGTTTCAGTGAGGGGCTCAAGTTGATCAATTTGTGGCCCTACATCACTAAGTTAGTTCGAATTTATAATTTCTTCCAACACTTCACCACCATGCAAATCCAGATCAAAATTTCTATCCCTTTCTTCCTCAAAAGAAGCATCATCTCCAAAAGATCTCCAACTCTCTTCTCTTCCTGTACTATGATCCTCACTATGGCCACCCATGACCATGAAGATACCCTCAAGTAATAACTCACCCTCACCATAACTGTTCCTTACACCATCCTCGTAACTCTCAAGGTGACCATCATAAAATGGCTCCCGATATACCCTAACTAAAGACCCATCAGAGTTAGGAATAGTAGCATATGATAAGTCCATTTGAAGATGTCCCCCTAGTCCAGCAGACCACTTTCTACACAAAAGCATTCTGTAGACTGGGGGTAGATCTATAACTACTATGTCCATTAGCATGGATATATCAGGGCATGAAAACAGATCAGCTCTTAAGTTCTTTATTAATCCGAAGACTTAAACTGGTCTTGAGTCAATTCCACACACGTTCCTGTAAGGCCTGGTTATTTTTAATCCCATGGCTTCCATGACTTACAAAGGCATGACATTCATGGAAGCTCCAAAGTCAAGCATACAGTTATGAAGAAGGGTGTCACCTATATGAAGTGTAAGATAAAAGGGTTGATGACCACCATTCTTCCTCTCATACAGTGTTGTCTGGATATTGATGGGAGGATCTTCTTCTTCTTCAACATCAACACTAGGTGTCAAGTCTGGAAGAGGTTGATCCTCACCATGACTAGTAGTAGGTGCAGGGATATTCTCGAAAAATTCTACCACTTGTTCTTTAATGGATGGGATTTTCATAAGTTCAGTAAGTGGGATGTTGTCCATAACTTTGTCCAATTCCTTCTCAATGTTAATGTCTAAATTATACTCTGGGAGAGAAATTGGCTCACTCATTGGGCTAGGCAGCTCCCTATTCTTCTTTTCAATGAAAGGGGTAGGCTTTTGGCCATCCTTTCTTCTTTGATAAACTCTAATAGGAGCTTGGCCACTACTTTCAGGCTGTTCAGTGACATAACCGAGAAAACTAGAACTAGGATTATCTTCAAACTCTTCCTCTTGGTTAAGCAAAATTATTCCAAAGCCTTTATCAAAATCCAAGTTATCGACCCAATTAATGTTCTTGGGAGAATCTTGACCATCCTCACCATGAGTGGGATAATCAGGATCTTCCCCTTTTTGTTCTTCTGACTAGTTAATACTAGGAGGTTCAGGAGACTGTTAGCTCACAGGGTTTCTTCTATCATTCTCATTATTTGGCCTCTTTTGTGGGTTCTAATAAGGTTTTGGGCCATAAGGTTTCCTATACCTTTTCGCCTCTTTGTTTTATAGCTAGATCTCTAGTCAAGAGAGTCAAGTTTTTCATCATTTCTTGCATACTCTCCATCATATCGTTGGGATCTTTCACTGCTTCTTTCCCCTTTTTGGCTTTGGGCTCGTATCTAGAGGACAAAGCACTAATTAAGTCAAAGAAATTATGCTTCCCCATAGAGGCAGCATTTGCTTCAGCCTTTCTAGCATTCTCTTGAGCGGTTTTTAAGTCTTTAGGGTCTTTGTCTTTAAGATGGTAGCCTAGGTAACCTTCATGTGAATTGAGGTAATGAATCAACGCAGCTTGTTCTTTAGGCCTAATGTCATCTGGGATGCTGGTCACTATCTTGTCAAAACGGATGTTGAATTCATGGACGGATTCATTTTCTTTCTTCTTAACTTCAACAAGTTGATTCAAAAGAAAACACCCATCCAACTTGACTGACCACTCATACTTCAATTTTTCTGTGAAGTCATCATATCCTGTGACCGATGATGCAGGAAAATGGTCAAACCATTTACGTGCATCACCTTCCAAGGATGCAAAAAGATCCCTCATAAAAACATCTTCTTCTTTTGCCCCATAAGCCTCCATGTGTGCCCATACATTTTCAATGTGGTCCTCAATGGAGGTCGCACAGTTCCCATTGAACTTAGAGATCTTTTCAAAATACTTGTCTGGCATATCATGGGGTGAACCAGGGATTTGGGAAAAGTCCAAAGGTGAAGCCTTGGCCTTGTTTCCAAATCTACGAACAACAGGTGGATTGGTTTGAGAAGTATTTCCAGGAAAAGTTTGGTTTGTTCCAGCCATTGGGTTAGCCGAACTTAAGATATGATTTGGAGATGAAGGAGGAACCGAATTGGTTGAAGGGGATCCCAAGAAACAATTTGGAGAATCAGAATTAACGATTTTCCAAAAGAAGTTAGATGATTGGGCTTTGGGATCTCTTCTATGATAAACGAGTGGGGTTCCTTCTGATTGATTTAGATTAGCCCCACTTCTAAGGTCGTAAGGGTGTTTATGAGGTCGTTCCTCAACGGAGTCACGATTAGGAGTCGCCAGGTAGACTTAGGTTCCTTTCTACCAAAAGATATGCCGTGAATAGCTAGGGAGATATGAGTGAAAATGGATGGTTATGAAAGATTTAGGAAAACAAATGATAACCATCAAATTACAAGACCGGATGCGATAAGCTATAAGTTATGCATGGATACTCGTAGACACCTGAGGTAAGCCTCTCCCTCCCCAGCAACGCGCCAAAAATGTTATCACACAACTAAAGAGGTGACCCAAGAGATGCCACGGTTCCCAATGCAAGATGGGTGTCACGTTAACCGAGGCACTCTTCACTTTAGATCAAGGGGGAGACCCTAGCTTAGCCAATGAAGGCTAGCGAATGCAATCAAATCCTCCTAGGGAAATGTGATGATGAAAGATAAGGAGACCAAGATGAAACAAGATCTAGATCTAGGATGATAAGTGAACCCAAAGTGGTTAGGGCTTGGTTGAAGAGGCTTAGGAAGTGACAAGTGTTCAACCAAGTGTTAGATAGGGTCACTTATGGATTAAGAATAGTAGATCTAGATAGATCTAATGCCAAAGAAAAGTACCCAAGTGGGGCCCACCCTTAAAAAGTGGAAAATGGTCCAAATGAGGCCCACAAGGTCAAAATCAAGATGAGATGGCATTAGGGGGTATGCTATAGCATGGATCTATGGATTTGAGAAGGAATGAGCAATACCCACATGTGGGATCTAGCAAAAGACCACTAACCCAAGGAGTGTGACTTGCCTCAAGGAGGACTAGAGCCTTAGATGAAGGGGCAAATGGAGTCGGATGTCCACCAAATTATAGATCGGGATAGTTAAAATGATTACCAAGGTGGGTTTTAATTACTAAGCCCGAGTGATTGCTAGATCTCCATAGATCTAAAAAAATAAAAATAAAATACAAGGGTTTTGATTTTAGGGTTTTGTTATCACCTAAACTGTAGTTACCCCTATGGATGGATCCAGTCATGGATGGCAATAGGGAAGGGCAACTCAAAAGGTGCAACCACGATCACCTCGACCTCCAAATATGTATGGTTGTCACGCCAGTCGAGGCAACCTTCGCTTTATGTTATCTAGCCCAGACAACAAAGGGGGAGACCCGATCTACTCCCGACAGGAGAGATCAAAACCAAGACACCAAATCAAGGTATTAAGTGAAGTTAGGTGTATGGTTTATCCTAGACCTAAAGGTAAAGTCACAAGCCAAGTGAGGGGTTCAATAGGTATAGCTTTGGTTCATGGTTGATGTAAGAGTGACTTAAAATGTTTGAAGTGAGATCTAGGATGAGTGTACTAGGTCAATGTCAAAAGATCCACTGCCTTGGGAACCGTGTCCAATGCAGGATAGTTAAAGGGTTATATTGGGGCTAACTAGTACATGAGACAAGCTCGACCATGGTTCATGATGTCTTCAAAGGTATAGTTTACCATGCCTAAGTCAAACCACAAGTCAATCCAACAATCTAGGAAAGTTGAATTACCTTGTAGAGAAACCAGTGCCTTGGGAATTGGGAAGTGGAGTCAAAGTGGGGTTGACTTATGGTTAGGACTCCTACAACATGAGATAAGTGGACAGTATAGGTCTTGATGGTTAAATGTGCCTAGATCTAGGTTTAACCCAAGTGGACCACAATCCCTAAAAACAAGGAATGCAGTCCCCAAGGCAAGATTTGACAAAGTGACAGTCTAGACCTAGGTTTTGAATTATTCCGGTTTCAGATCTGCAATAATCTCGAGTACCCAGTTCCTAGAAGTGAGTGAACTCACTTCTCCAAGGTGGTGCGACTTTACCCAAGGAGGCTTCAATTGGGGTTTAGGTGGGTCAAATCATGTCGGATGGCATCCAAACTCTAGATCCTAGCAGATCGGTCAGGTAGGAGTATGGATCTATAATTTCGTGGAAATCCACCGGTTAGATCTTAGTAGATCTGAGTTTAAGTGTTCCAAGTGGGCCAAAATGGGGATTAAATCCCTTAAAATGTGGAATGGGGCCCACAAGGTGAATTTCAAGAAAGGGACAACATGGGTGTATGTTAATTGATGTGTAGATGTCAAATCAAGTGAAATCTCAAACACCCATCAACCAGATCTAGGTCAACTTGCTCAAATGGTGAAGTGCGCCTTTCTTGGGAGAAGCTAAGTTGGCTTGGGAGAAGGGTCAAACGGAAGCCAATCCACACCAAACTATAGATCCGGGATGCCGTGGATGCTATAGAGGTGGGTTTTCAATATCATGCCCAACAACCCACTAGATCTAAGTAGATCTGACAAAATGTAAAAAGGGGGTTTTGAATTATTTAGGGTTTTAACAATTTATGAATTATGTCAATGGATTGGATAAAGGAAAGAGAAACAAACCTGTGGATCTTACCTGGATAACCTTGTAGATGCCTTGATGATGATGATCTATGCAATCCCGATCAATTTGGAAGCTTTGAGGTAGTCTCTATGCAAATCGATTTAGTCCAAGAAGCCAATGCGCCCTCTCTCCTGCACAACAAACGTCAACAATATCAGATTTGATGCATCAAGAGATAAGACTAATGCCACAAAAGAAGTAACAGAAAGATAGCATAGATCACAATGATACTAATGATAACCCCCTGATACAAGCGAATGCCAAGAAAGTCGATTTGAAGAAGCCTTGCAAAATCGCCCTTGTTGAAGTCGCCCTCCTGTAGACAAACAATGATTTCCAAACAAAAGATAGATCTTACCACAATTTCCAAATGCTAGGTTGCAATAGACTTTCCAATCACCATCTAAGAACACCGGATGCAAAGGAGACCACAAGAATTTCCACAAGAATATTTTTCTATACCAATAATCCAAGAGCCAAAGACCCTTTACAATGAGAGGCTCTCTCCTTTAAATAGGAAGGAGAGGCACCAAAACCCTAACCACTTTTTGAATGAGTGGCTAAGATTATAAGATACAAAAGTCTAATCAATGGTTGAGATGAGCTCAACAATATAATACATGGATCACACATAAAATATAACATAAGTGGACAAAGTCGCCCTAGGAGAGGGGAATCCCACCAAATCATGATGACAAAATATCATAAGAGGCTCATGGTGGGTCCAAGGGGTAATTTTATCCCTCCTTGGTCAATCCCCATGGCACAATAACCAATACATAATCATGAAAGTACCAAATCGTGCCTCCAAGGTGAAGTCGTGGTCCTCCAAGGTGAAGTCGTGGTCCTCAAAAGACCTCAAAAAATCCACAGAAAGTGCCATAAGTGATGGATGCGGGCCCTGATGAAGCTGAAACTGCAGGAGGAGGTGTGGTAGGTCCCGATCTATCATCACTGATCATCCCATGCCATAACTTTGCCTCAGTAGCCCAAATCGATTTCCTCAATAGCCATTTCTACCAATCCTGAAATGCCTCGGGAAACGTGAAACTGCCCAAACTGCCTCCTGGAGTGATGGCGCTGTCAAGGTGAGGGTACCAATGTGTCCGGGAGGGGGGTGATATGGTAAAAACAAGTGGCTGGACCACCCCCTCCATCATCAGCGCCCTAGGTCATCCGGATAAAAGTCATCTCTGCTCTGACAGGGCCTCCAATAGACCAAAACTGCACTAGGACAGCCTACTGAGGCTAAATCATCACTGTAAGTGCCCGGAACTGAAAACAAACTGTCCCATTGGACTCAGAAGGTCCAAATCCATCCAAGATGTGTACTCATACACCATATGAATCTCTGCATGATCAAAATAAATATCCAATGTACCGGAACAAGGCCAATAATAATGATCTGTAAATGACCAAACACTGCTGTATCCCAAGAATCATCATCATAACCCTGTAGCTGCCGCATAGAATCATCCTGTATGTGTACATGGACCATATATCATCTATCCATATCATCATAAGGTCCAACATCTCATGTCCCATGGTCCTCCATGGTCAAACTAGGTCTAACCAAGACCAAATATAACTCAGACTATCATCCATAGCTGCTGCAAGGTGTCAAGGTTAATACATGCTTTACAATTTATTCAAATAGCTTCTATAACACAGAGTAATCATGACTGGCGATCTAAATCCAAATATATAGTGTCGTTAGTTATTATTATTACTCAGACTAGACTTTCAGGACCATACTCACTTCATAGTTGTGATCAATTTGCTAGTGAAGGGTGAAGGCTGAAATAAATGGCTAGGCTAAGGGATGACTTGACTAACTTGACTTTGTGACACTTTGGCAAGGGAAAGGGAATACACACAGGGAATGGCGGTGTCTCACAGATGGATGAGTTGTTTAAAGAGGGCTTATTCACCTTCACAGATGCGCACAATCCATAATACAAGCAAGGCCAGCAATTGTTTAGATATAACATTTAAGTTCCATTGCTTTTTGGGCCTGAGGTTTCCATAGCCTTGATCTATGTGTGTTTACAAACACATTGCATAGATTTACATTTATTTTTAGGCTTTCTGCTGCAGGTGTGTTTTTAAGGCACTTGTTTACCTGAGCACTTCTAGGTGTGTCATGGACAGCTTGTTTACCTAGGTATTTATTTTTCCAAAAGATATAACATTTTATTTTTCATGGCCATTTTCATTTGGCATTTCTTTCATATACAAGATATAGCATTTGATTTTTCCAGATTTTGTATTGATGGCAGCACTAAAAGTTTCAGGTTTAGCCAACACAACTTTAGTGACTAGGGGGAATTCTCAAGGAACTCCAACTCACCATAGGTAAGTTTTGTCACCAACTCAGAGCCGAGACACAATAAACAGGGGAGCTCATCCAGTACAGAGGCTATAGTGGGGAAAGGTCCTCCATGTCACTAGTCAAGTAGCAAATCAAGGTAATAATCTAAAAGGTAGGCCACGGATGGATGAAGACAATGAAAAGATGAAGCCAACACTAGCAAGCCATAGTATGGTGTAATGATCACCTCTATTCTCCCTAAGGAGGGTATGTACCAATGAGTATGAATAGTGAACTTCTAAGTCTGAGTAGGGACAGTAATATATATATAATAGGTCAACCAGGTTCATGTATCTATATGATCGCCAGATCATGACACTAAGTGCTAAGACATGCTATAAGAATAAGTATAAAAGCAATCTAACCATAACACAATAATATACCTGCTGAGTCATATACCTGAATGCACATCAACCTGTACCATCATCTGTCCTCTGGAACTGCTGCTGTAACTCTGGGCACTACTGACTGCTCTGTACCAATGGTATAATGGCTGTATCGGGCATCTCTCTGAGTGTCCTGAAACTCAGTCATGGCATGGGGAATATAACTGCTGTCCACAATCTGATAGTGATCCAATATAAATGCTCATCTCGGCATCTCAAATGCAAGGGAACTGGCTGAATAGTGTACTGGAATGAGAAAAATAATGTATGGTAGCCCGGCTACTATATATGTGATAACATCTGGCTCCGGCTGGGACAAGTGCTCTGCTGAAATGAGCGCTTGAGAACCTCAGAATCTCTGGTCCTCGAACTCTGCTACTCGAATCCACGATCCAACACTCTATCATTTCCAATTTTTATTCTTGCAACCTATTTTCTGCATTCACAAACATCTAACAAAAATACCTCATGCCGCATGTGTGGGAAAAATATAAAATCAACTGGAATAAAATCTACTCTATGTCAGAAATATAAATGCATGAAATATAAATGCAGAAAGTAAATTAAACTACTAACATAATTTGCAAAATTTGAAATTTATTGTGCAGGAAAAGAAAAGTGACAGGTACTCAACTAAACTAAGAGCTTACAAAGGAGCTTAGAGATAAACTAGGTGCCAGACTCAATGGCTGAAAAGACTAACTACTGCCCAAGTAGGCTTATTCGGTTTCCTACCTACCCTAATCTAACCAGTCATCACAAATGTTAGGTAAAATCATAAATCCAGTGCAACCATTCATCAAATAGGTTAATGATTCTTATTTGATTTTTGATAATAGAACAAGTCAAGATTGGGCTAAAGATCAACAAATTTAATGGCACAGTCTTCTTGATTTGTTCATAAATTGAAAAATGGTTTGAATGATGCAATATGAAATTATGCCAAGAAGAAGAATGATTGATGCAAACATCCTCCATCAAAGAACTGATAGGATCATAAAATTTATGCAAGTTAAACTCAGAGATGGATAGAGGAAGGACATAAGACATGTGATTCGATTCATCACACAAATTAACTTTTTCATTTACTTCTCTCACATACTCAATTTGATTCTCCTTGGGTTTGATGATCAAAAATTCAAGTGGGGATAAATTAAAGCTTAAAAGACGGAAAATCAAAGTCAAACCCACTTGATGCTCAAAAATGGAGAAAATATGGAATTGATCTTTAAACACCTTTTCTAGCCACCAAGAATGATTGATAACTTGACAACATACATTATGGTTCCAAAGTGACTGAAAAGGGACATGAAGTGTTTTTTCTCCAAACATGTAATCATGCTTATACTTCCTATTAAAAATTTCCAAGGCAAAAGATTGACTAGAGCCCCAACCCAAAGATGATTGAAAGAATTGGGAAAGGAGGGTGGATTGCAAATATGAAATTTCTCCCAAATGGATAGACAAGTTTGACCTTGGATTTTGATAATAGAAAATATTCATTATTCTAGGAATAATTTTAAACTTTTTATCAAATTCAATATTTACAATCTGAGGACAAGATTGACCATAACTATCTAACTCTAAGTTATCCTGATTAAAGATGAAAAAAGGAAAATTTAAAGATTCATTGTAAGAAGTGGAACAAAGATTAGAACACCTAGTATGATTTACTAACTCTTCCTCATCTTGATATTGATCTTTTACTAATTCATCATTAAAATTATAAGAGGATAAGTGATCATTTTCATTTAATTGATCAGGGGTGAAATTAATAATTTCATTTAACATATCCTGATTATTTGCATAATGATCACCTGAAATCATCACTAGAGGATCTTGATCTATGTCCCTACTTTCTTCTTCTTCAGTAAGTTGATAAGGAATTGAATGATCATTAAAGACAGAATGACTGATGAGTCTCTCTGAGGGAGGAATTTCAATAGACCTGTTACCTAAAGGCTCATCCTCAGAAATCCCCTCAGGATCAGGGCTAGGACTACCTAAAAAGCAATTTGAAAACTTATGGTTTGTACAATGATTAAAGATTTGACTTTCGATTGACTCAAAAGTAGAAGACTTATCATTAGAAGAAATTGGGCAGGAAAGGTCATCTCCGGATGTTGACAAATCACTTGATATTTGATTGTTAAATGATTCCACAATATGATCGGAAAGGAGAAGGTTTTGATCTTGGATTTGATTTGAAAGATACATATCATCAAATTCACTTCCCCATTCTTCTAGGAATTTATTTTCAAACATGTCATAACCAGAAATGCTATTGGGTTTCAAATTCGAAAGCCAGAGTCCAGCTCTTTCTTTGAAAGATGAGGCCAATAGTCTCATACACACATCCTCATGGGTTATGGATAACTCTTTAATAATTTCCCTAAAAAGTTCAAGGTGTCTTTTAGCAGAGATTTCATAACTTCCATCGAAAATAGGCAACCTTGCACATGCTTGATGAGGAATATGATGAGGATACCCAACAATTTTTGAAAAGTCAAAAACTTTTAAACGACCGAAAGTTCTAGGTCGCTCAGAAGCAGCCATGGATAATATTTTTTTTTTATTTTTTATTTTTTATTTTTTATATTTTTATATATATTTTTTTTTTAAATTCAAGAACCTGAAAACAAAATGATGCACCCCATGGGTTCTAGATAACGATAAGATCTGTCTAAATTCTAGTGTTATAGGGATGTAAATGAGCTCGCTCCTCAGCGGAGTCACGATTGGGAGTCGCCAGGTAGATTTAACTCTTCTACCAAGATACGTGTCGTTGTAAATGCGGGAAGGACTAGGGCAAGCTATTGCCTCCCCGGCAACGGCGCCAAAATGTTATCACCTAAACTGTAGTTACCCCTATGGATGGATCCAGTCATGGATGGCAATAGGGAAGGGCAACTCAAAAGGTGCAACCACGATCACCTCGACCTCCAAATATGTATGGTTGTCACGCCAGTCGAGGCAACCTTCGCTTTATGTTATCTAGCCCAGACAACAAAGGGGGAGACCCGATCTACTCCCGACAGGAGAGATCAAAACCAAGACACCAAATCAAGGTATTAAGTGAAGTTAGGTGTATGGTTTATCCTAGACCTAAAGGTAAAGTCACAAGCCAAGTGAGGGGTTCAATAGGTATAGCTTTGGTTCATGGTTGATGTAAGAGTGACTTAAAATGTTTGAAGTGAGATCTAGGATGAGTGTACTAGGTCAATGTCAAAAGATCCACTGCCTTGGGAACCGTGTCCAATGCAGGATAGTTAAAGGGTTATATTGGGGCTAACTAGTACATGAGACAAGCTCGACCATGGTTCATGATGTCTTCAAAGGTATAGTTTACCATGCCTAAGTCAAACCAAAAGTCAATCCAACAATCTAGGAAAGTTGAATTACCTTGTAGAGAAACCAGTGCCTTGGGAATTGGGAAGTGGAGTCAAAGTGGGGTTGACTTATGGTTAGGACTCCTACAACATGAGATAAGTGGACAGTATAGGTCTTGATGGTTAAATGTGCCTAGATCTAGGTTTAACCCAAGTGGACCACAATCCCTAAAAACAAGGAATGCAGTCCCCAAGGCAAGATTTGACAAAGTGACAGTCTAGACCTAGGTTTTGAATTATTCCGGTTTCAGATCTGCAATAATCTCGAGTACCCAGTTCCTAGAAGTGAGTGAACTCACTTCTCCAAGGTGGTGCGACTTTACCCAAGGAGGCTTCAATTGGGGTTTAGGTGGGTCAAATCATGTCGGATGGCATCCAAACTCTAGATCCTAGCAGATCGGTCAGGTAGGAGTATGGATCTATAATTTCGTGGCAATCCACCGGTTAGATCTTAGTAGATCTGAGTTTAAGTGTTCCAAGTGGTCCAAAATGGGGATTAAATCCCTTAAAATGTGGAATGGGGCCCACAAGGTGAATTTCAAGAAAGGGACAACATGGGTGTATGTTAATTGATGTGTAGATGTCAAATCAAGTGAAATCTCAAACACCCATCAACCAGATCTAGGTCAACTTGCTCAAATGGTGAAGTGCGCCTTCCTTGGGAGAAGCTAAGTTGGCTTGGGAGAAGGGTCAAACGGAAGCCAATCCACACCAAACTATAGATCCGGGATGTCGTGGATGCTATAGAGGTGGGTTTTCAATATCATGCCCAACAACCCACTAGATCTAAGTAGATCTGACAAAATGTAAAAAGGGGGTTTTGAATTATTTAGGGTTTTAACAATTTATGAATTATGTCAATGGATTGGATAAAGGAAAGAGAAACAAACCTGTGGATCTTACCTGGATAACCTTGTAGATGCCTTGATGATGATGATCTATGCAATCCCGATCAATTTGGAAGCTTTGAGGTAGTCTCTATGCAAATCGATTTAGTCCAAGAAGCCAATGCGCCCTCTCTCCTGCACAACAAACGTCAACAATATCAGATTTGATGCATCAAGAGATAAGACTAATGCCACAAAAGAAGTAACAGAAAGATAGCATAGATCACAGTGATACTAATGATAACCCCCTGATACAAGCGAATGCCAAGAAAGTCGATTTGAAGAAGCCTTGCAAAATCGCCCTTGTTGAAGTCGCCCTCCTGTAGACAAACAATGATTTCCAAACAAAAGATAGATCTTACCACAATTTCCAAATGCTAGGTTGCAATAGACTTTCCAATCACCATCTAAGAACACCGGATGCAAAGGAGACCACAAGAATTTCCACAAGAATATTTTTCTATACCAATAATCCAAGAGCCAAAGACCCTTTACAATGAGAGGCTCTCTCCTTTAAATAGGAAGGAGAGGCACCAAAACCCTAACCACTTTTTGAATGAGTGGCTAAGATTATAAGATACAAAAGTCTAATCAATGGTTGAGATGAGCTCAACAATATAATACATGGATCACACATAAAATATAACATAAGTGGACAAAGTCGCCCTAGGAGAGGGGAATCCCACCAAATCATGATGACAAAATATCATAAGAGGCTCATGGTGGGTCCAAGGGGTAATTTTATCCCTCCTTGGTCAATCCCCATGGCACAATAACCAATACATAATCATGAAAGTACCAAATCGTGCCTCCAAGGTGAAGTCGTGGTCCTCCAAGGTGAAGTCGTGGTCCTCAAAAGACCTCAAAAAATCCACAGAAAGTGCCATAAGTGATGGATGCGGGCCCCGATGAAGCTGAAACTGCAGGAGGAGGTGTGGTAGGTCCCGATCTATCATCACTGATCATCCCATGCCATAACTTTGCCTCAGTAGCCCAAATCGATTTCCTCAATAGCCATTTCTACCAATCCTGAAATGCCTCGGGAAACGTGAAACTGCCCAAACTGCCTCCTGGAGTGATGGCGCTGTCAAGGTGAGGGTACCAATGTGTCCGGGAGGGGGGTAATATGGTGAAAACAAGTGGCTGGACCACCCCCTCCATCATCAGCGCCCTAGGTCATCCGGATAAAAGTCATCTCTGCTCTGACAAGGCCTCCAATAGACCAAAACTGCACTAGGACAGCCTACTGAGGCTAAATCATCACTGTAAGTGCCCGGAACTGAAAACAAACTGTCCCATTGGACTCAGAAGGTCCAAATCCATCCAAGATGTGTACTCATACACCATATGAATCTCTGCATGATCAAAATAAATATCCAATGTACCGGAACAAGGCCAATAATAATGATCTGTAAATGACCAAACACTGCTGTATCCCAAGAATCATCATCATAACCCTGTAGCTGCCGCATAGAATCATCCTGTATGTGTACATGGACCATATATCATCTATCCATATCATCATAAGGTCCAACATCTCATGTCCCATGGTCCTCCATGGTCAAACTAGGTCTAACCAAGACCAAATATAACTCAGACTATCATCCATAGCTGCTGCAAGGTGTCAAGGTTAATACATGCTTTACAATTTATTCAAATAGCTTCTATAACACAGAGTAATCATGACTGGCGATCTAAATCCAAATATATAGTGTCGTTAGTTATTATTATTACTCAGACTAGACTTTCAGGACCATACTCACTTCATAGTTGTGATCAATTTGCTAGTGAAGGGTGAAGGCTGAAATAAATGGCTAGGCTAAGGGATGACTTGACTAACTTGACTTTGTGACACTTTGGCAAGGGAAAGGGAATACACACTGTAGTATATACTGAATGAGCAATAACACAGGGAATGGCGGTGTCTCACAGATGGATGAGTTGTTTAAAGAGGGCTTATTCACCTTCACAGATGCGCACAATCCATAATACAAGCAAGGCCAGCAATTGTTTAGATATAACATTTAAGTTCCATTGCTTTTTGGGCCTGAGGTTTCCATAGCCTTGATCTATGTGTGTTTACAAACACATTGCATAGATTTACATTTATTTTTAGGCTTTCTGCTGCAGGTGTGTTTTTAAGGCACTTGTTTACCTGAGCACTTCTAGGTGTGTCATGGACAGCTTGTTTACCTAGGTATTTATTTTTCCAAAAGATATAACATTTTATTTTTCATGGCCATTTTCATTTGGCATTTCTTTCATATACAAGATATAGCATTTGATTTTTCCAGATTTTGTATTGATGGCAGCACTAAAAGTTTCAGGTTTAGCCAACACAACTTTAGTGACTAGGGGGAATTCTCAAGGAACTCCAACTCACCATAGGTAAGTTTTGTCACCAACTCAGAGCCGAGACACAATAAACAGGGGAGCTCATCCAGTACAGAGGCTATAGTGGGGAAAGGTCCTCCATGTCACTAGTCAAGTAGCAAATCAAGGTAATAATCTAAAAGGTAGGCCACGGATGGATGAAGACAATGAAAAGATGAAGCCAACACTAGCAAGCCATAGTATGGTGTAATGATCACCTCTATTCTCCCTAAGGAGGGTATGTACCAATGAGTATGAATAGTGAACTTCTAAGTCTGAGTAGGGACAGTAATATATATATAATAGGTCAACCAGGTTCATGTATCTATATGATCGCCAGATCATGAC
Source organism: Larix kaempferi (assembly GCA_027924585.1). Classification (NCBI taxonomy): domain Eukaryota; kingdom Viridiplantae; phylum Streptophyta; class Pinopsida; order Pinales; family Pinaceae; genus Larix; species Larix kaempferi. The sequence continues at coordinate 163,895 of BSBM01000008.1, forward strand.
ACTAAGTGCTAAGACATGCTATAAGAATAAGTATAAAAGCAATCTAACCATAACACAATAATATACCTGCTGAGTCATATACCTGAATGCACATCAACCTGTACCATCATCTGTCCTCTGGAACTGCTGCTGTAACTCTGGGCACTACTGACTGCTCTGTACCAATGGTATAATGGCTGTATCGGGCATCTCTCTGAGTGTCCTGAAACTCAGTCATGGCATGGGGAATATAACTGTTGTCCACAATCTGATAGTGATCCAATATAAATGCTCATCTCGGCATCTCAAATGCAAGGGAACTAGCTGAATAGTGTACTGGAATGAGAAAAATAATGTATGGTAGCCCGGCTACTATATATGTGATAACAGGTTTATATGACCAATGGAGAAAAGATGGATGGAACTAGATAAATACCTTGTAGAACATACCTCAAAAGCTTGTGGCCACTTTGCAAATTGATAACCTTTCCCCTATGCGTATATTCAAGAGTGAGATCCAAGAGCCCAAGTGAAATCGTCCTTCTCCTAAGGTGACCAATTCGCCCTCCTCCTGCAAGACAAGATCAATGAGAAACAAGCCAAGCAAAAGAATGATGAAAATGATGAAAAGATGAAAGAGAAAGCATCAACTATGTCACTAAGATACAATAATGATACTCCCTGAGACAAAAGGCCAATCCAAGGCAAGATATGGGGTTTCCCCACAATAGCTCTCCTCCAAATAGTCCTCCTCTTCACCAAATCGGCCTCCCTGTAGAAAAACGTCTTGGAACCCCAAGATCCACAATGATACACAGAAAAAAGATTGTATATTCAACTTGCAAAAGAATCCATCAAGACAAGAGAAGTAAATCCACAAAATAGTATTTTTATTCCAAATTTGTAGAGCCCCAAAGGTGCCTTTACAATAGGGAGGTCTCCTCCTTAAATAGGATGAGGAAGACCAAAACCCTAAACCACTTTTGAAATGAGTGGTTGAGATCAAAAGATACTACAATATAATCAATGGCTAAGATGAGCCAATACAACATAAGACATGGATCACTCACTAAAGTGATGACGTCATGGCTAAAAAGACCCTTAGGGGGATGACGTCATGGCTAGGGGAGACTAATACAAGTGTCTCTCACATAAGATGACTAGGACAAGTGACTAGAAGCACATGGTGGGACTAGCAGGTATTATTCCCCTTCACTAGCATCACCCCATGGCACAATAATATAACATGAGACTCAATGACATGTCCAAGTACACAAATGATCAAATCCTGTCCCCCCCAAATATGAGAGAAATATACATCAAAAGACTACCTGTTGACTGTGTGGACCCGACTAACTACTGCAAACTAATCTGGAAGGAGTGGGATACACCATGGATGACCTCAAAGAAGACCTCATGCCAAAACCTTGCCTCAATTGCCCAAATCAAATTCCTCTGTGACCTTTTTATTCCATTTTTTAATCCTCCTGAAAACCCTGATACTACCCATAACTGATTGCTAGGTGCCTGCGCTATCAAACTGAGTGTGCCATCATGTCTGGAAGGAGGGTAATATGGTAATAACAAGTGCCTGGATCACCCCCTTCCCATGTAGCGCCCTAGGAAACGACTAGCCTCCAAGGCTCTGGCTGGACAGGCCATATCAGCATGGCCAATCTGGTCCACAAGTGAAAGACTGCTTATAACATGCCCAGGAGTGCTTGAAACTGATAGATACGTGTCTCAATGGATCCAGAAGACCCAAATCCACTAGAGATGAGTACTCATACACCTCATGATAACCTGTAGGATCATCTGTAGGGTCCACCATACCTGGACAGTGTAAAAATATGATGATCTGGAAATAATAATAAACATGACAAACTGCATCAATCATCATATGAAGCCTGTGCCCATCATATGGAATCATCAAAAAGGTGTATAGAAGACCATATATCAACATCATACATAAAGTGGTCCATCTCATCACGGATCCCAAGGTTGACCTTGGTCAAACTATGTTTGACCGGTCAAACTATGTTTGACCGGTCAAACTGATCAAAATATGACCCTAGCTAAGAAGCCAAGCTGCTACAAGTGCAAATAGTTAAGACATGCTCTCTAGATCATTTTCATAGGTAGACTCTAAAGTATTAAGCATTATTTCACTGGCAGTTAATAAATAGTAAATAGGTTAGTTAAATAATCCACTTCCAAGAAGAATCTCAAGAATATACTTGTTTGTAAACATGATCAAATTGCTAGCATAGGGTGACGGCTAAAGACACGGAGCTAGGCTTAAATGGGATGACTTGACTGGCTTGACATTGTGCTACTTTGGATGAAGGACATGGTGTTACACACTTAAGCATCTGTTGGACAAGAGATACACAAGGAATGGCGGTGTCTCACAAATGGATAAGTTGTTCAGAGAAGTGCTTATTCAACCTTGGCAAAAATTGTCTACTACTAGAACCGCCGTGAACTAGGTGCCTGGCTAACCGTAACTTGAGGTTCTAGGGGACACTTAGATTTAGCTGTCCCTTGCTCCATCTCACATCATCACCCACACGCTCAATGAGGAAAGTTTCACATAAGGTCAGCAGTCTTTAGATTTAGCATACATTTAGCCACTGCTTTTTAGGACCTTTCATTTCATGGCCAACAATCTTTAGATTTAGCATACATTTATCCATTGCTTTTTAGGCCTAATATGACCCCTCTGGGATTTCACATGCGTTGATAAGCACAACTAATCGCAGCTTACATCCGGGGTGCATTTGCATTTCATAACATTTGAATTTCATTTCAATTTCATAGCCCTTTTCATTGGGTTGTACAAGATATAAAAATAGTTTCCATATGTAGTACAATTTTGCTTCAGGTTTTAGCCAACACAATTCAAGCAACTAGGGGGACTTCCACAATCTAAACCAAACATCGGGAAGACCAATATATGGAGAAATGACAAATGGATGGGTGGAGACAAGTGAAGATGGTGTCTAAGCTAGCAGGTCAGAAAGACACTAAATGATCATGTCCACATTCATACGAAGGTAAGGACCAACAAGTATAAACAAGAGTTTCCAAATGTCAGTAGTACAACCAATACATATAATCCATAACCAATTTCGTTTCAATTTTAATACATTGCCAGATCATAATTACTTTATACCAAGTCAATGCTAATAAAAATGACCTAAACAGCAAGGTAATAACATCAATGCACATCATATATATATTGGGTCATCAATCAATATCTGTAATCTGAACCAACTATAACCACTGACAACACTATATGTGAAATACTGAAGAACTGCACTGCAACTGTATGGAATAAAAGGCCACATCGGTCATCAAATCTGAGGTCCCAAGGCTCAGCCTTGGCATAAGGTCTACTAACTGTTTGATATAAAGATGCTCTGATGTGTGAGTGATCATAAATAATGCTGCTCATCATAGCTGATCTCACTAAATAAGTGTAAAGGCAAAGCTCAAAAATGTGCAAATATCTGCTCTGACAACATGGTAGCCTAGCTACTATGTATGTGATAACAGCTCTGTAGTCGATACACATCCTCCAAGTCCCATCCTTCTTAGGTACTATGATGATAGGTGACCCACAAGGTGAGGTGCTTTGTTGGATCAAGAGGAAGTTGCCCCTCTAAATAACGAAGATTTGGGTTATTTTAAAAATATTGTTGTAAAAGATGAATCTAGACCATTGATCTAGCATCTAATCCCATTGGGATCATCACATCATGTAACTACTTTTGATCTCTTCCACTTACTTTGGCTATAAAAGGGAAGGTCGAATTCCTTTGTAAGAGTTGAATTTAAAATGTTGGGAATATAATCTCTTTTGGTTTTGCTATAGTGATTATTATGTTGATTTTTGGGCAACAACGAGATCCATTCTCCAGGAGATTGCCATCAGCCTAGGGCTGAGGACCTAGTCAGGGACTAGGACTTTGATGTCAATTGTTCTCCTTCAGGAGGAGACTACATCAACATGAGAAAACCTTTCTTATGAAGATTCAGGAAGACAAGTTGACCATTGAAAAGTGAAGAGGACCCAGTGTAAAGTACTTAATGAGAAATCAAGCCAAGTATATTTAAAAGACCCTAAGACACACCTCATGTGTTGGATAGACCCCTCCTCTCCTAGAGCACATGTTCTGGGGGTTTTAGGACATGTGTGGACCATGAAGACCAAGAAAAGGGCTAATACTTTGCCTAAAGATGACTTGCCTAAGAAGACTGGGTTGTTAGCCCAAATGAAATGACAAAGACCCTAATAAAGTGTTAAAATCCCACAATGAAATTACAAGGACCCTAACAAAAGTAATTTAAGTATTTTTTTAATTATTAAATTAAAAATACTAAAGTGGTTTTTGGTTTAGTGGTTTCCTTGACTTATGGAATTCACCCCTTATTTTAATCAATGATGAAATATAAATGAGGAGCACTCTCAAGAGATCATATTATATCATTCAATCAATCATTATCCCTAACCAAGAATTTGTTTGGGGTATCTTTAGCTGCTGCTGGTCTACTTCATCTGAGCTTTGTTTTTCTTAAGGGTTTGGATCAGCAAATAGGCTCACGGCTCAGCCTTTTATCTTCACAGCAGTTTGGGTCAGCTCTAAAAGGCTCACGGCTCAGCCCCTTATCCTCACAGCAAAGTAATCAATCCCTAAAGGGCTCTCGGCACAGTCCTTCAACTTCACGGCAGGGAGAATAGAGCCTACAAGGCTCACGGTTCAATCGTAAGAGCACCCAGCAGTAGATCTAAGCCCTTGAAGGATCTAACAGGGAAGACGGCTGGAAGATTATTCCCTTAATGGCTCTCAGTTCAGTCATCAAAGCTTACGGCAGGCACAAAAAGGGCATGACATCCCTGCTCAAGTCTTAGCAGGCTCAGCGTTAACGCTCGGCCTCCTTTTTTAGGCGACATCATCTTTTTCTGTGCTGAGATCTTCACTAGCAGGTGGCCGCAATCCTAACAGACCTCCGCTTGGCAGATTGAAGGCTCTAGCATGCTCAAATCAGGCCTCTAAAGGCTCAGCTTCTTTATTCTAGCCTCAGCAGTCTCCACTCATTCAGCGCTAAGGCTGACGTCATCAGTCGCAGCAGGTTTAGGGCCTGCAACAAGGCTGGCATCATCACTTGAAAAGACTGTAGTCAAGTTCTAAAGGTATGATCAGATCTCGGGTGTGTCTATACCCAGCAATTGGTAAGCCTAGGGCTTACATCAACAGAGCCACTACCGTCTGCTGCCACATCTTGTCAAATCAATCATTGGAGGGATTTAGGGTTGAAGTTTGCATGACTGAGATTTATATTAGCATGACAGAAATTTATATCAGCAAAGTTTTTGCTTGGGTGATGAGCTACATGAGCTAGGGTTCATCTCTAGAAGTTGTACTAGGATGATTTGCTACAGCTATTCTTCTGAGGGTGGTCTCACATGATGGAGAGAGAGTAGCATTTGAAGCAGTGCTTGTTTCTTCAGCTTCATATGAAAAGATAAGTACTTGGTCTCTCTGTTTATATTCACCCTTATGTGTGAGAAGGGTTTGATGTTCATGGTCACTTGATGTATACTTGTTCTTCTATTAATGAATCTATCATAAGAAAGGTTGTTGGGTTTTTCCCTCAGAAAGAGAGAGGGTTTTCCCAAGATAAAAATTATGGTGTCTATTATGCATGGCTATTTATCGAAGTTGCAGGAAACTTGGTACTAGGCCCCGTACCACTGCCGTACCAGACAGGAAACTCAGAAACGCGTTTGGTACTCCTCGGAAACGCGTTTCCGACAGTGCCAACACGTTTCACATGAAGGAAACATGGGTGGTACGGCTGGAAACGCGTTTCCGTGTTGTATCTGCATCCATATGGCGCGTTTCCTCCTCGAATTCTCGCTTTTCCATCCAAAAAAAGAACCCGTTAGCTTAATCAATGTGTTAAGTTGTTTCTTAATGGGTTAGTGATGGTTTAGGAAACCTCTAGAAGCATCTAAAAGTCATTGTTTTTATATAAGGATGATTTTACTTCCCTCATCTCACACAGTGATTTGAGCAAGCGAGGGTTACTTGAGGAAGCCGATTTGAAGACGATCAACTACAACACTATGCAAATCGACTTATCTTAGGTTTTAGTTCTATGTTGACTGTTCACATTTTGATACATGTAGCATTGTAGCCTCATAAATAAAGGCTGATTTTGAAATTTTGAATATATTGTATTGCCAAGGTTGTTTTTGGATATTACTACTTGGCAACTTGCATTATGTAATCATCTATGACGATTATTAATGATACAGAGATGGAATTATGAGTAAAATGTGATGTTAGATGTTTGAAATTATGATTTATCACTTGTCTTTATGTTTCACATTTAATTTTTAATGTCCTTGCTAATATATATATATATCGCATTTCCCCGTTTCCTAAATTTTGGGGGGTTGCGTTTCCGAATCAGATACACGTTTCCGTTTCCCCGTATCATGCAACTTAGCTATTTATGTGATGTGAAGTTTTTCTGTGGCATTTACCCTAACTGGTTAATGTAATACTGCTCATATGTGTTTAATGTAGTTGATACTTTCATGTGTAATTATGATATAATGGATGAAACTTTTGAAAATGTGCACACATAATTACCTGCTTATGAAAGTAACTAAAATTCAACATCTTATGCTTCAACCATTGTGTGCATGTGAATGGGATTTTCACTCTTGGTGGAAGGAGTCTCTTCACAAGGGCCTAAGGTAATTTTAAATTTTTCATGTTGATTAAATATAAATCAAGTTTAGAATTGTCTTGACCTTCTTGCTTGGATTAGATCTTGTGTAGTATGTTTGGATTGCTTTGTCCTCCTTCATTTACATTAGGTTTTAATCAAATTTGATCATTTACTAACCCCCTTGATGCATAGCAAGTCTAGGATTTGCATTGCTTTGTCCTCCATGTTCTTTTCAGGTTCCCATCAAGAGTTGGAGTGAAGATTTGATTTGATTTTTGGCTAGCAAAGGGGGATTGTCTTGACCTCCACTCTCCCTTGAAGACTACTTAGCCATCAACTAGGAGGCTTCTCACTCCATAGCCAATTTTTATTTTCATTTAAGGCACTTGGTCTAATCATTTGGTGTTTATCTCAGCTTTCTTCCATTCTGATTTTACTACTGAATGTTAGTTTTGTACCTAGGGAAGTGTTCCCCGAGTGACTTTTGCCTAAGTCACTTAGAAGGGGGAAAAAGGTGACCCTCAACATTAAATGTCACTTAATGAGACTTTATAAAGTTAAAGTCACTTTTTTATTTAACTTAAGTGGGTGAGTGATTTTATTTATGTCAATTAAATAAAAGGGATTTTCACTCACATTGAATCTCATCCATCGGATTAGATTCAATATTCACCGTTGGATTAAAAACTCACTTAGGGTTAGAACAAAAAGCTTGAGGGAGGCAAGAGAGCTCACTTTTTTGTGATTGAAGTGAAGAGAGCTGAAGAGAGAGAGCAAGGGCACGATTTCCAAGGAGCTTGCTAGAGAGATTTTGGTGGGCACACAAATCAAGACAGTCTGCATTTATTATCAGCACGATTCCCAAGGCAAGTTCAGCCATTATTTGCAGGCACTGAAATCGAGGAGTGTACGGACTGCATTTATTGCAGGCACAGAAATCGAGGTGTACGGATTCTGTACCGTACGGATTTTTTTGGGCATAGAAATCGAGGTCCGTACAGTCATACGGACTATACCTTTCTGCACAGATTTCGAGACAGTTTTTCTGCACAGTTTTCGAGGTGGTTTTGCTGCACTGTTTTCTAGTAATTTTGGCACAATTTTCGAGGTGTTGTTCATGCACAGAAATCGAGGCAGAGTTGTGTACAAGATTCGTGAAGTTGTGGCACAGTTTTCGAGACCGTGAGGCACAGAAATCGAAGCAGAAATCTGGGTGTCTGTGGGTGGTCAGATAAGTACATTTTGACTGAAATATTTGTACTGAGATTTTTGCTGAAGAAATAATAACTCTCTCTCTCTCTCTAACTGGTTTTCCCCGTGGGGGTTTTTCCAGGGCTTGATTTTGGCCAAAAATTTCTGAGTCTATCATTTAATGGTGTGATTGTTAAATGTGTTTTTCAGCCTGTTAAAAGCATTTTACTGGGTGTTTAATTGTTACAGTAATTTTTATAAGTAACTTACAGCCAATGCATAACCGGCTGTAAGTGAAAACCACAAATGTTGACATAAACCAGCAAACAGTAAAGTGCAGAAAATTCTTCATGGTATCAGAGCAAGGGGGCAGAAAACAGTGATAGTTTGCAGACACACAGAAATTTTCAGATCTCAGAAACTTCAGTTTTTTTTATCTTCTGTTAGTGGGCAGCGTTCTGTTGGGTTGGTGTTCAGATGGCTACAGGTCTGAGGATTGAAGATAGGCTGAATGGGACAGAAAATTTTGTGCCTTGGAAGGCCAGAATCTTGTTGATTTTGGAGGAGAATTAGCTATGGGTGGAAGTGGTGAGGAACACTGCTACCAACCCCATTGCCATTCCAGATGGCACAGATGCTACAGCACTTTCTACCTTCAACAAGAAAGACTGTAAGGCTAGGAGGATCATCCTTGATGCAGTAAAAGACCACATAATCCCTCACATTTCCGGGAAGACCAAGGCTCATGAGATGTGGAGTGCCTTGACCAGCTTGTATGAGAGTTCCAATGAGAACAGGAAGATGGTTCTCAAGGAGAAACTCAAGAGTATCAAGATGAATGGAGGAGAGGGAATCACAGCTTACCTCACTAGGATTTCTGCAGTTCGGGATGAACTGGCAGCGGTTGGTGAAGTAGTATCTCCTACTGAGCTAGTACGCACAGCAGTGAACGGGGCTTCAAAGTCCTGGAGTGCATTTGTGCAGGCCATAGTGGGTAGAGAGAACTTACCATCTTGAGAGAGACTGTGGGACGACTTTGTGCAGGAGGAGACCAGGAGGGGTCTCGTACAGGGCAGTTCATCAGGTGGTGGGGCAGATGAGGAGAACGTGGCACTGACAGCTAAGGGTAAGAAGAAGAAGGGTCCCAAGAAGAATGGGGCCAAGGGGCAGCAGCAGCAGCAACCACAGGGTGGACAGAAGAAGGACTTGAGTAAAATCAAGTGCTATTGTTGTCAGGCGTTTGGGCACTATGCATCACAGTGTCCAAGCAAGAAGAAGAAGGGACAGGGACAGCAGACTGCAGCCTCAGCAGAGGTTGATGAGTTTGGTGACAGGTTTCAGAGGGAGTTTTCCCTATATGCTGGACAGATTGAGAGAGAGAGAGTCTCCTTAGCCACCAGCACAGACATGGATATGGAGAGTGAGCATTCACTGTTGACAGGGCATCGGACAGGTCCATCCACCACTGGTACGTGGTACATTGACAGCGGAGCCTCGAGACACATGACAGGTACTCAAGAGTCGTTCTCCGAGTTATCACGGACAGCTAGAGAGGTGGAGGTGGTACTTGGTGACAACACCATTGTTAGAGCAGTGGGTCAGGGGACCATTACATTTGAGAGGGAGTCCATGAGTCCCATGACCTTGAGGGATGTGTTGTACGTCCCTGGGCTGAAAAAGAACCTTGTTTCAGTTTCCACTATTGAGGACAGGGGTCTTGGAGTGTGTTTCTCAGATGGGAGAGTGCAGGTGTTTCCCAAGACCACAGGTGTATCTACCCCCATGGATATTGGAGTTAGATGTGGACGACTGTACAAGTTATTGTTTCAGCCACAGCATGCTCTAGCACACAGCAGCAGTAGCAGCAGCAGCACTGAGCTATGTGAGTTATGGCACAGGAGGATGGCCCATTTACATCACCCCGCTCTGAGATTGTTGAGGAGCATGGTCACAGGTTTACCTGAGTTCGACACTGAGCAGAGTGATGTGTGCAGAGGGTGTGCTTTGGGAAAGTACACCAAGACTGCTTTTCCTAGCAGTGACACGAGAGCAGCTGGAGTGCTTGACTTGATTCATTCTGACATTTGCGGTCCTATGTCCTCAGTATCTTTGACTGGTCACGAGTACTATATTAGCTTCATTGATGACTACTCCAGGAAGACCTGGATCTACTTCTTGAGGAACAAGAAGTCCCCACTTGTATTGAGTGTCTTCCAAGGGTTCAAATCCCTTGTGGAGAAGCAGACGGGGAGGAAGATCAGGATGTTGAGATCAGATAATGGGGGTGAGTATACCTCCAAGGAGTTCAATGCTTTCTGCAGGCAGGAGGGTATACAGCGACAGTGGATAGTTCCCTACACTCCTGAGCAGAATGGAGTAGCAGAGAGAAAGAACAGGCCGATCGTTGGAGCAGCGAGAGCCATGCTTCATGATCAGGGGTTGTCGTTCTTTCTATGGGCAGAGGCTTGCAACACTGCAGTGTATCTGCAGAACAGGAGTCCTCACCGTGCTTTGGGGAGGATGACTCCAGAGGAGATGTATTCAGGCAAGAAGCCTGAGGTGAGCCATTTTCGGATATTTCGCTCTCTGACTTACTCTCACGTCCCTTCTGAGAAGAGGACGAAGTTCGAGCCCACTGCAGAGAGAGGTATCTTTGTGGGTTACGATGAGACTTCGAAGGCATATCGGCTTTACATTCCTGGCCAGAGGAGAGTTGTAGTGAGGCGGGAGGTGAAGTTTGATGAGGAGAGGGCCTTCAGGAAGTCGAGAGAGATGGAGCAGGGGGAGCCACCAGCTCCCACACCTCAGTTAATACAGGCTTCTTCGATACAGGTTTCAGGTCCGCAGGTTTCTGGGGTGACTGGATCACAGGGTACAGGCACAGCTTCTACAGGATCAGTGGTTCAGATTACAGGTACAGGGACAGGTTCAGGGACAGGTACAGGTTCAGGATCACAGGTTTCAGGCTCACAGATTACAGGGTCCTCAGGGACTAGTTCATCAGCTACAGGTCCTCGGGGTGTTAGACCTCATGCTTCTGGCACTTCCTCAGATGAGGATACACCAGTTTGGGAGGAGCCTTCAAGGAAGAAGAAGCCTAAGTGGCTTCAGGACACCTTGAAGGAAGCAGAAGCATTTGGTAGACCTCAGGAGGCGATCAGGACAGTTGTTGAGCCAGACAGATATGGGATGGCCCTTGTTGCGAGTCTTCCTGACTCTGCACCTGCTACATTTGAGGAGGCTTCTCAGCATCAGGTATGGAGAGATGCCATGATGGAAGAGTACCATTCCATCATGAAGAATGATGCTTGGGAGATTGTGCCGAGACCTGAGGGGAAGTCAGTTGTGACTTCCAAGTGGCTTTACAAGGTCAAGCATGCTGCAGATGGCAGTGTGGGGAAATTCAAGGCTCGATTTGTGGCTAGGGGGTTCTCACAGGTTGAGGGAGTTGACTATGATGAGACATTTGCTCCAGTTGCTCAGTATTCCTCTATCAGGGCAGTGATATCTATAGCAGCAGAGATGGGTAGGAAGATCCACCAGATGGATGTGAAGACCGCGTTTCTCAATGGTCTTCTGCAGGAGGAGGTGTATTTGGAGCAGCCACAGGGATTCGAGATACATGGGAGAGATTCTCATGTGTGCAGGCTTAGGAAAGCCTTGTACGGTCTGAAGCAAGCTCCTAGAGCTTGGTACTCCAGGATAGATGCATATTTGACTTCGATGGGATTCCAGAAGAGTGAGGCTGATCCCAACCTATACTACATTGTGGTTGGTGGAGATCCACTCATTCTTCTGTTATATGTTGATGACTTATTTATCACTGGAGATGAGTGTCTTATTGCACAGTGCAAGAGAGATCTTGCTGCTGAGTATGAGATGACTGATATTGGGCTGATGCATTACTATTTGGGGATGGAGGTTTGGCAGGAGCCTGGACATATTTTCCTAGGACAGGGGAAGTATGCAGCAGAGATTCTAAAGACTTATCGGATGGACGACTGCAGGCCTATGTCTACACCTATGATCACCAACTTGAAGCAACTTCATGCTTCAGAGGGTAAGTTGGTGGATCCCACACTATATCGTCAGCTCATCGGATCGTTGATGTATCTGGTCAACACCAGGCCAGACTTGTGCTTTGCGGTCAACACTCTTAGCCAGTTCATGGTGCAGCCTAGGAGTGTGCATTGGGCGGCCGAAAAGCACATCTTGAGATACCTAGAAGGGACAGTGGATTATGGTCTGGACTACAGGGGTTCGGGTGGAGTCAGCTTGGTTGGGTTCACAGATTCAGACTGGGCAGGTTGTGTGAGGGACCGGAAGAGCACTTCCGGTTGCTGTTTCAGCTTGGGCTCGGCAGCAGTGTCGTGGTTCAGCAGGAAACAGAAGTCCGTTGCATTGAGTTCTGCTGAGGCTGAGTATATGGCAGCCAGTCAGGCGACTTGCGAAGCACTGTGGCTTCGTAAGTTATTGGTAGATTTATTTGATCAGCAGCTGAGACCTACGGTGATTTATTGCGACAATCAGAGTTGCATTCAGCTCTCTGAGAATCCAGTATTCCATGACGGGTCGAAGCACATTGAGATCAGGTACCACTTCATTCGAGACTACGTTCAGAGAGGGGCAGTTGAGCTACAGTATATATCCACTGATGAGCAGGTTGCAGATGTCCTGACGAAGTCTTTGGGGAGGGGGAAGTTTGTCTTCTTCAGAGATAAGTTGGGAGTGGTGCGGAACACCTTCCTCGGTAAGAGGGAGTGTTAGTTTTGTACCTAGGGAAGTGTTCCCCTAGTGACTTTTGCCTAATTCACTTAGAAGGGGGGAAAAGGTGACCCTCAACATTAAATGTCACTTAATGAGACTTTATAAAGTTAAAGTCACTTTTTGATTTAACTTAAGTGGGTGAGTGATTTTATTTATGTGAATTAAATAAAAGGGATTTTCACTAACATTGAATCTCATCCATCGGATTAGATTCAATATTCACCGTTGGATTAAAAACTCACTTAGGGTTAGAACAAAAAGCTTGAGGGAGGCAAGAGAGCTCACTTTTTTGTGATTGAAGTGAAGAGAGCTGAAGAGAGAGAGCAAGGGCACGATTTCCAAGGAGCTTGCTAGAGAGATTTTGGTGGGCACACAAATCGAGACAGTCTGCATTTATTATCAGCACGATTCCCAAGGCAAGTTCAGCCATTATTTGCAGGCACTGAAATCGAGGAGTGTACGGACTGCATTTATTGCAGGCACAGAAATCAAGGTGTACGGATTTCGTACCGTACGGATTTTTTTGGGCACAGAAATCGAGGTCTGTACAGTCGTACGGACTATACCTTTCTGCACAGATTTCGAGACAGTTTTTCTGCACAGTTTTCGAGGTGGTTTTGCTGCACTGTTTTCTAGTAATTTTGGCACAGTTTTCGAGGTGCTGTTCATTCACAGAAATCGAGGCAGAGTTGTGTACAAGATTCGTGAAGTTGTGGCACAGATTTCGAGACCGTGAGGCACAGAAATCGAGGCAGAAATCTAGGTGTCTGTGGGTGGTCAGATAAGTACATTTTGACTGAAATATTTGTACTGAGATTTTTGCTGAAGAAATAATAACTCTCTCTCTCTCTCTAACTGGTTTTCCCCGTGGGGGTTTTTCCAGGGCTTGATTTTGGCCAAAAATTTCTGAGTCTATCATTTAATGGTGTGATTGTTAAATGTGTTTTTCAGCCTGTTAAAAGCATTTTACTGGGTGTTTAATTGTTACAGTAATTTTTATAAGTAACTTACAGCCAATGCATAACCGGCTGTAAGTGAAAACCACAAATGTTGACATAAACCAGCAAACAGTAAAGTGCAGAAAATTCTTCACTGAATCTCTTCTTTTTCAGGTATTTGGTGACCAATTTGACAAAACCCTAAGAACCTATCTTGGGAAGTTATTCGCTCTCCCTTCCTTTAGCATATTGCAAGACCATCTTAACAAGGAAACTAAGACTTAATCAATCAAGATCCTAATAACCAATCTCATATAACTCATAGATCTTCTAGTATTTGTTTCTTGGGTAAATTCTATTATTTGGTTAGCTAAGTACCTAGCTAGTAGGTGATTTGAACTTTCATTTTCAGCCATACTAGCTCTTTTTAAATTGTTGTTCTGTTTATACATATTGCAGACCTGGAATAACAGAAAGTTTTAATGTGTTGAATGATCTAATGAGTTGTTAATAAGCATTGTGTATTTGGGTATTTTTTATTGACATGTTTATACTTAAATACATGTTTAGTAATGCTGGTAATCTAATATAATTCGACACTAAAATTCTTCTCACCTAGTGAAGAGGGCTTTGACCTTTAGCAAACTTATTTTTGCTCAAGGCTAACCTATCCTCTCATAAGGAAAGAACCCTAAGGGGAAACTCCTAGCAGATTCTCCTTCAAAGATCAACTTGTGCTTGTATAATTTCACATTAATCTTATTGGTTGATTTTTCCATAAAGTTCAAGTTTTCTTATACCATATTGGCAATTCGCACTTCCTTGGATATTTGATCTATTGCTAATGTTATTTTCTGCTTGAATTTTCATTTCATATGTTATAGTGTTTTGATTTATATGACATGTGGTGATTCATAATAGCTCATATTGTCTATATTTGCGAATATTTATCAATGGGTAGAAGACATGTTCTGACGTCTATAAATAACAACAAAGATTCATCATTAGGCTTGTAAATCTGTGGTTGGGAGATACCATTATTAAATGTGAATACAGTAGGTTTTTAAGCACAGGCTGTTACATTTATTGGTGCAGTTTTGGCCACTGTCGTAACTCCTTTTAATACCCCCTTCGAGTGGTATTGCATTAGATAGGACTTTAACACGGATTTACTTACACGTAACTTGAGTATATCAAAAGTCCCCTAGGTATCCTGAAACCATCCTTCGTCCGTCTTGTTATTGCAGTGCACCAAATAGCATTTGGGAAGATTACTCTTCATGTACCTCAAAGGCATATCAAAGAGCTACAGTAGCCTGACACTTGATTGAATTGAGCCATTTCATTTTGGGGATTGCTATTTATGAATAAATGTGGTTTAATTCATATGTTTATGAGCTATAATTAATTGATTATTGTATCATGTCATTCTATTTTCATGGTAACTAGTTATATTTATATTATTGTGTTGCCTTGGCTCATTGGTTAAATTGGTGGGGTATCTAAACTTTAATATTGCAAGTACCATAATGGCGTAACCATCCTTTGCCTAGTGTGTGTCTTATACTCAACCCTCTAATCTAGCTAGGACACACCTTCACTTCAAAAACACAACTTGATAAGTAGTTGAGAGTCGAGACAAGTAATATTACTGGTTGATATCGAGGAAAACCCAGTTAGGGTCTCTCCCTTGGTTAGTCTAGGTCTATCTTGCCTGTAGATCTAGAAAGCCTAAAAGAGGGGTTCCTCTTCAATAGTGACACGTTGGGAGGGCAATCCCATAGTTGTGCTGGGTTAGTGGATGATTTTCCTTGCTAATCAGGTGCATAAACAGGACTCAAGAAGCAACGAAAGAATGTGAAACACTTAAAAAGGCTACGAGTACAACTGTATTAACCATGCTCGACTTCACAAAAACCTTTATTGAGGAGAGTTTTGGAGAGAATGGATGAGGGAGGCACACAAGTCCCGTCTCCTCTGAAGAGATGAAGAGGCATTTTTTGCGGCAGAAGAGGCACACAAATCCCGTTTCCGTAGAATAATTGTTAGACAAACACTATATCAAAGGATAAATTGCACTACAAGACAAATGTCTCTATAAGATGAATTTATGCATAAACAGTTAAATATTTACAGCATATGATGAGCACAACTTTTTCTAAGTTCAAAATTAAAGTGCTCATCAGTATGTATCTGCATATAACATGGCAATTTGAATTCCATCAGCTGATTCACTTACCCTCTCAAGAATCTTGAATGGTCTATAAAATCTTATGAAAGTGACTGTGATTCTGCTTCAAAGCTTATCTCAGTCAAGTTTTCTACATTTTTGGCCTCTTAATTTCTCAAATGAGCAAATATATTCTAGGCTATGCAATTGATGGGCAACCAAACTCACCTGTGTAGTACAAACTTTACAATGAGGATATTGCTGAAGACATACAGAAAAACCTAACCTTTCTAGCAAGAACTAAAATTTCGGTCATTCATAAAGACATTTTGCTTAGTTATATAATACTTCATACTGAAAGAAGAATTGATTTTAAGTAACTAACAAAGAGCACAAACTAATTTATCCAAATATGTTTTTATAAAACATCCACGTGTGCATTGCCTATGAGCCATTGAGAAATTACAGATGATATTTCTCATTCTCCTATATGTCTAGACTCTACCCGTATTGGCTGAGTGCAAAATGGCCATGTGCAGTTTGTCTCTATTAAAAGGAACACCTACCTAATCTTCAGACATCTGCCCCCTCTCACAAGAAAATAGAACATTTCAAACACACTTAAGTTGGAGATCGATTATCTCATTAACTGTGGTTCTCATAGATCACCTTTCAGTTGAAGAATTTTAGTTTTAAACGTTTATATTATCCATGTGGTAAGTGTCATTTGTGTGAACATACTAAAGCCTCTTCCTTAGTTGTGCCATATGCAGTTTAGCTGATTTATTGACACATGGTTTCATAGACCTCTAAATTCCACTAACAGACCACTTGCAGGCAAATATGAAAAAAAGACATAAAAAGAATCCAACAAAATGCACAAGTCAAGGTCAGTTCATGCTTCTCAGAATACCTGAACTTTGGAATCTCAAGATCTGCAGAGCTGATTTTATCTCCATGCTCTGAAGTTCCAAAAGAATAATCGTAGCCACCCTACAGAGATTCAAAGAATTCAACACTGGGAATAAAAATGCAGGACCTCCTGAAGATGCACGGAAGTTGCAGAGCATGTTAGTGGAAACTGTCCTAACCCACCCCCCACAAATCCATAGAAAATGTTCAATACCTGATAAGGGCATTCTTTGAACACACAACTAATATTACTAGCGTAGCGCACATTGTAACCCCAATAAAGCCCCATCTTTTTGCTGGGCTCTGAACAGTCCACTGCTTGCCGTATACAATCTGTGGACAATACACAAGAATTACTTACTGTACAAAAAAAATTGTGGAAAAAGGAATATGCACTCTTCTCAGATTCAGATTCCACACTGCAGGAGAACTCGTAATGCATGTTGATTTTGTTCAACTGAAGTAACATTCAGCCTAAGTAAACAATTTGTCATTAGCAGTTTCACAGGTCAGTGCAGAATAGCGTATCATTTATAGATAACAGAAAATGAAATAAGAATCTAAAATTTTTCATTAGTTGTTCACTGGGAAAAACTGTGGACCTATGTAAAACTACCAGATGCACTACTGCAGTCTGTTGAAGACAACCACTATGATAGTTCTGTGAACCCATCACTAAGAACTGGAACCAACCTGGAATATTCGCTATGGAATCATAAGAACAATATTCACGCTCAGTATACAAAAATTCTAAAATGAAAACGGAGATGTGGTAGTTTTGGTAGAACCCTCAAAATCACTATCAACCAAGCATTGCATGCAAGAGACTTTCAAAGAGATTTCAGCCAAACAATAATGAACTATATGCATCTACAGGGAAAACTTTTATTCAATTAAGCAACTGACATACATGTATGGAGTCAATAAGATATATATTGCAAAACTATGTGTTCCATAAAGTAAAAGAAAATGCAAATCTCATCAACTCAAACAAGGAACCAAAAGAAACAACAACATGAAAGTTCAAAACTGAAACAAAAAAAATAAGATATATATTGCAAAACTGAGTCAATAAGATATATATTGCAAAACTATGTGTTCCATAAAGTAAAAGAAAATGCAAATCTCATCAACTCAAACAAGGAACCAAAAGAAACAACATGAAAGTTCAAAACTGAAACAAAAAAAATAGCTGTCCAAATTCACCAAGCATTTGTCATTCGATTTATCGGTTACAGCTCTGTGATCAATCAAGATGCAAGATGAAGTTCAATTATCCAAAACCAATAATGCCAAAAAAACACATAAACAGCTATATCTCAACACTTCCATAAATACTCTCATACCATCCTCCAAACTCCGTTTCGATCCCATGGCAACTGTCACACGCAATCCAGGCTTCAAATTTTGCTGAATACAAACAGCCTGCATAAAGTAAAGTGGCATTAGAAATCCCATAACCACAAGCTACTAATGTTAAGCAAAATGTAGCATTTCAGGATGCTATAAAAAGTTAAAATGCCACTGCACAAATACTATGCAAACATTCTCCAAAGCAATTAAACGTTTTAGCTTATTAAGGAAATTCATCTCTAATAGTAATATTCACTTGGCACTCACTTCAACACATGGATATAAATATGAACTATAACTTTTTCCACTTCTAAACTAAATGGACGAGTTGACATTTTACAATTTCACATGGATCATGTTGCCACCGAAAAGCACACCTGGGGGAACGCAGCAGAAATCTTCAAGCTGCTAGGTGTGTCCTTGGGGGCAAGTCTTGAGTCAAGTGTTGTCACCTCATCCTGACTCCTCCGTTTAGGCAAACTCCTAATAAAGCCAAGGGGGGTAGACCCTAAGAAAGAGTTTCTAAGGCTCTTAAGTTGTTTTTAGTTGTTAAGGATGGAAGTATTGGAAATAGTGCAACTTCGGAAGTTAATCTTATTGTATTTCATCTTGTTATTGTACCTCCTACGGAAGAAGATATCAATGTATTTGATCATGTAAAACCCTTGAAAGAATCAATGTAAACCTTGGGGTGAAATCACAAAAAGAAAAGATTTATTAAATGTAATTTTTGTATTCCCCCAAGACAAGTTGGCCTAGAGGGTAAACTGCCCCATAATAGTGGGCAGTTTGCCGCAAACAATGGGCAAAACTGCCCCAGTCAGGTCGGCCCAGTTAGGGAAAGTTAGGTCGGCCCAGTAAGGGAAAAAGTCACCTTTTGATGTGTAAAAATAGAGATTTCAACCTCTCATTTGGTCATTCACTCAAACAAGTTCGCTCTAGTCAAGAGAGGTTCGCTATTGCAGCTAGGAGACTGATTTTTTGGGGTTCTCCACTATTGGAGAAGTTTCTCTCTTGTTTTCTTGGGTTTGCGCTACTAATATCTGGATGTACATCGTTCTCTATTGGAAGGTCTGAGCTCGGGGGAGACATATAGCTTTGTCTATGGTTGGGAGATGATTGTTCTTATCATCATGGTTAAACGAGCTCCACACTCATTTTGTTTCTGTGCTTTGCCATTCTTTTAGTGATCCCGGTTATGCTGCTATAAACATTAACATGGTGTCAAAGCAGTGTTGAAAGAGACAAGTGCCAGAAACTAGGGCTTCCCGAATTTAGGGTTTCCAACCTTAGAATTGATCTGGAAAGACCTCTACTCACTTTGCCCTGGGAAGGCGCAGTTATCTGTCGAGGAAGATTTTCATTTAGATAACTTTCAAATCTGACCTAATTTCTACTGGGGACAAGAAACTAGGGTTTCACATTTAGGGGCCTTCCCCTCTCAATTTAGCTTGAAAAGTGCATTGAAAATTTCGCCCTAGGGTAGGCGCAGCTTTTGGTGAAGGAAAATTCCAATTCTGAAAAGTTTTATTTTTTGACCTAATTATGCAATTGTTGCAATTACTGCAGAAATTAGGGTTTCAAGTTTTGTGTTGTCCGGTCCACAGATTTGGCTCAATCCTACCTTCTCTCAACTCGCCTTGATAGGGCGCATCTATCTGTGGAGTCCGTTTTGCAAGATTCCAAACTTCATTTTTCGACCCTCTTCTACTAGGGTTTCTGAAACAGGTTTCAGTTTTTCAGTCTTCAGTCAAGATGGTTGTTGGACTATAAATAGAAGATAGATTAGAGGGAGTCTCAAACTTCCGATATTGGAAAAGTAGAATGCTCATGCTCCTAAATGAACATGATCTCAAGGATCATATACTCATAAATATTCCAGAGACAAAGGGAGACAGAGAGAAATCAAGATTCAAGAAGAATGAAGCTACAACTATGAGGATATTGATGGACCCAGTAAAAGATCATCTTGTACCTCTCATTGCAAGCCAGGATTCAGCCATGAAGATGCATGATGCCCCTACAGCCAAGAAGAGAAAGCAGCATGTCTCAATTGTTGATGTTGACAAAGAGTCTTCACAGGAAAGGCCAAAGAATGCAGAAGAATTCTTCCTTTGATGGAAGACTTGAATCTATACATGAATACTTCAGAGTTTTTTAAAGTTCAGAACTTGAAGGTCAAAGTGTTCTTGAGGACTTCAGTGATCACTGCAAGGAGTCAGAGATCAAGCAGGAGTCCACAAAACAAACAAATATAAGTATTTAATGTTTTTTTAAGTCTTTGTCATATGATTATGAAATTGTGCATTAGACTTATATAGCTTTCTATTAAGCATTTATATATGATTGACAAGTTGTAGGCTTATGTAGTGCATATCATGCATATGATGAGTAAGTAGACTATAATGTTGCACAGCATCCCGTTGGATGGGTGTTGTGATTAAAGCATTGGCTAACTTGGTTGCATAACTGTGCATAAGAAATTGTCATTGCATTAAAATGTCAATACGAGTTGATTGAATTTCATGATCATGCAATATTACTAACTATTTAACTGAATCTGACTTGTAGGAAAGATCATGTGCTATGACCTACAAGAGAAGGATGATGACACTTGTTCCGAAGAATAAGTGATGATTACTGATGCACATTCAGTCATATGTGGACCCATATCCCACAGGTCCAAAGGATCTCATATGGAGATTGACAATTGAGAGCAAGAGGTAGAGTTGCAGAGGGAGTTTGCGGCACAGAGGGAATAGATTATTATGAGACTCCAGTCGCCATGCATGATATTATCAGGTTGAAGAAAGCTCTTTGTGGGCTTAAGCAGGCACCCTGGGCCTGGTACTCCAAGATCGACAATTACCTGACAAAGCTAGGCTTCACCAGAAGTGAAGAAGATCAGAACTTTTATTATAAGGTTGATGATGGTCGTCCCTTGATCTTGGTACTTTGTGTTGATGATCTCTTTCTTACAGGGGACGAGAGTATGATTGCCAGGTGCAAGAGGGAGATGATCTATGAATTTAAAATGAGAGACCTGGGGGTTGATGCATTATTTATTGGGCTTAGAGGTGTGGCAAGGACCTGATTAGATCTTCCTTAGACAAGGAAAGTATACCATTGAGATCTTGCGCAGATTTGGTATGATGGACTGTAAATCCATGGCTACACCTATGGACGCAAATCTGAAGAAGTTACTTGCTTCTCCTATATCTTCAGATTTAGTAGATCCCACCATGTTCTGTCAGTTGATTGGCTCCTTGTTGTACCTGGTTAATACCAGGCCAGGCTAGATATTTGCTATGCAATAAACACGTTGAGTCAGCACATGGTAGTGCTGAGACAAGTACATTGGGTAGCATCTATGCATATGTTGAGATATCTTCGCGGTACTATTGGTTATGGATTTAAATATGCCTCAGAAAATGGAGTGAAACTAGTAGGCTTCACAGATTCAGATTGGGCTAGTAGTGAAGTTGACAGAAGGAACACCTATGGGTGTTGTTTTAGCTTGAGATCAGCTATGGTTTCTTGAATCAGCAAGAAACAGACTTTTGTGGCACTCAGTACTGCCGAAGCAGAGTACATCACAGCCAATGTAGCTAGTAAGGAAGCAATATGGCTTTGGAATTTGCTTGCAGATTTGTATGGTCATGAGCTTGATGTGACAGCGATATTCTGTGACAGAAGGGAGCAGTGAAGCTCCAGTATATCTCTACAGATTAGCAGATTGTAGATATCCTTACCAAGCCCTTGTCCAGAATGAAGGCTTGGAGTGGTGTAGATCCCCTTCCTCAGGAAGGGAGATTGATGAACAGTGTGGTTGTTGATGAGGCACAACAACACTTGTGCCTGACTCCTTTATGGAGTGTGTCCCTGTGTGGGATGGTTCCTTTGTGGAACGGACTCCTTTGTGGAGTGTGTCCCTGTGTGGGATGGTTCCATTGTAGAACTGCTTCCTTAATGGAGTGTGTCCCTGTATGGGATAGTTCCTTTGTGGAGTGTGTCCCTGTATGGGATAGTTCCTTTGTGGAGTGTGTCCCTGTGTGGGATGGTTCCATTGTAGAACTGACTCCTTTATGGAGTGTGTCCTTGTGTGGGATGATTCCTTTGTGGAACGGACTCCTTTGTGGAGTGTGTCCCTGTATGGGATAGTTCCTTTGTGGAGTGTGTCCCTGTGTGAGATGGTTCCTTTGTGGAACAGACTCCTTTGTGGAGTGTGTCCCTTTGTGGGATGGTTCCTTTGTGGAACGTTCTTCTGTGTGGAGTGTGAACCAAGAGGGGTGAACTAGCTGCAGTTATCACCGCCTTCCACTTGTAATGACTGGTAAATTGGAAGAACTGTCTTCCTGGGGAGTGTAGCCTCCTTTCGATTTGAGTTCGATAAAGTGCTTGGAAGAAGTGTCTTCCTGAGGAGTGTAGCCTCCTTTCGATTTGAGATCGATAAAGTGCTTGGAAGAAGTGTCTTCCTAGGGAGTGTAGCCTCCTTTCAATTTGAGATCGATAAAGTGCTTGGAAGAAGTGTCTTCCTGGGGAGTGTAGCCTCCTTTCGATTTGAGATCGATAAAGTGTATGAGGAAGTAGTCCTCTGTGTTCTAGAATGACCAAGTTGATCAGGTAGATTAGATATCTTCTTTGAAAAGATGATATGGTCCCTTTGTGGGATGGTTCCTTTGTGGAATGTGCTCCCTTGTGGAGTGTGTCCCTTTGTGGGATGGTTCCTCTGTGGAACGTGCTTCTTTGTGGATGGTTCCTTTGTGGAATGTTCTCCTTTGTGGAGAGAACTCCTTTTTGGAGTGTATCCCTGTGTGGGAATGGACCTTCTTGTGATAACAAGATGTGTTCCGATGTGATGATCATACGTGCTCAGACGAGATGATAAGATGTGTTCCGACGTGATGATACCTCTCTATCTAAGAGGGAGTGTTGATGATGTAGGCACCCGATGGACTGGGTTGAGTTGAGGCATTATATTGATGCATGATCGACTCTTCGATGGACTGTGCAGAGTTGTTGAGCTAAGGCACAAGTTACTCCCCTGTGGATAGGGCAAAGTCGTGGAGCTAATGCATGTTCTTCGATGGACTGGATTGAGCAGATGCATGAAGATTGATTTGTTGACACTTCTCGACGGACTGAGATTATGTTGGAAGACCTTCCTTATGATATAGAGAGGGTAGAGATAACCGTGATGTACAGATGATATCTAGATGTGTTTCAGTATGATAATACTGATGATACCTCCCTGGCTAAGAGGGAGTGTTGGAGTAGTAGCTGCGTGAGGCATCACCTCATAGGTCAACCCAAGAAAGAATAAAATTAGAATACTGTGTCCGAAGAATACCTTCCTTGTTGAGAGGGAGTGTTGGAAATAGTGAACCTTCGGAAGTTATTCTTATTGTATTTCATCTTGTTATTGTACCTCTTACGGGAAAAGATATCAATGTATTTGATCATGTAAAACCCTTGAAAGAATCAATGTAAACCTTGGGGTGAAATCACACAAAGAAAAGATTTATTAAATGTAATTTTTGTATTCCCCAAAGACAAGTCAGCCCAATGGGTAAACTGCCACAAAACAGTGGGCAGTTTGCCGCAAACAATGGGCAAAACTGCCCCAGTCAGGTCGGCCCAGTTAGGGAAAGTTAGGTCGGCCTAGTAAGGGAAAAAGTCACCTTTTGATGTGTATAAATAGAGAGTTCGACCACTCATTTGGTCATTCACTCAAGCAAGTTCGCTCTAGTCAAGCGAGGTTCATTATTGCAGCTGGGGTTCTCCACTATTGGAGAAGTTTCTCTCTTGTTTTCTTGGGTTTGCGCTACCACTATCTGGATGTACATCGTTCTCTATTGGAAGATCTGAGCTCGGGGGAGACAAATAGCTTTGTCTATGGTTGGGAGATGATTGTTCTTATCATCATGGTTAAACGAGCTCCACACTCATTTTGTTTCTGTGCTTTGCCATTCTTTTAGTGATCCTGGTTATGCTGCTATAAACATTAATAGGAAATGATTGTTTTTAGGATTTCTTGGAAGCTTTGAACAATATCAAAACAAGAAACTGCAATGTTTGATTTTAAATCACCAGCACAAACATAGATATGGCATTCTTAATATAAATTGACTCAACATAAATAATGGTATTGTAAGCCTGAACTAGTGCCAAATGGAGTTACAGAAAATTAAAGTGTTGATGCAAAATTGTAAAGCGTTTTGCAGTGTACTTGGTTGATTTTAAATTTATTGGAATGATGAGTGGATTAGTGGGGAAAGGGGGATTCCCGATATACTGTGAGGTACTTGGGAATATATCCGGATTTCACTTTGTGTGGTTCCGCACAAGGACATGTGGGCTATATGGAGTCACAGGGAGATGTCCAACACTACACCAAACGAGGGTGTAGCCTGACGGGGCCCCACAGTCACTTTCTAGTGCTTCCCGCTTCCTTTGCAAAATTTGCCCACAACAAAATGATTTCGAATTTAACTTCGGATTTCCGTTATGGGAGGTTAATTGAAAAGTGTGAGAACTAATTACTAGTCACTCCAATCCCTTTTGATGCACCCAACTAGTCGGACGAACCGCAGAGGTGCAGAGCATATGGGAGTAAGAGCCTTGGTTGCTTTTAAGAGTTTTGAAAAATGTTTTTCTTGTTTAACAAAATTACTCTAGGATTCTCTTTTCTAGTTCAATACTCGAGCAAGCCCTTATCCACGAACCTTACTTCGGGAAATCAAGGAGTTTAAATTACTTGTAAAAAGGAAAAACGTAAAGCAAATGATGAAACTAATTACTACACTACAAATGTAGTGGGTTAGTAATCGTTTTTGCAAAATAACATAAAGCAATTAAATTGTAAATGACTTATCTAGCTTTACTTGCAAGAAAAAGGAAACTACTCTAAGAACTTTGCAAGGTATAAAGCAAATAAAGCATCCAAGGGAGAAATAGGCTTCCCCCAAATGGGGGAAGAGGGGTGTGGGAGCCTTAAATCCCACTTGCTTTTTATTAAGCATATTACAATATGATCTTCCAAAAGAAATGCCTTTGATCCCTTAAAATGGGATTCAAATGGCTTACAAAGAAACTTGGAAAACCTAGAAAATAGAGGGACTTGGTAAAGATCTTCTTGAAAAACTCAAAGTTCCAAAAGTCCTTCAAATCCTTCTGCTTTCCTATGACAAAAGGGAAAAACCAACAAACTAAAACTTTTTATAAAAGTTAGTATCGTTAGCTAAAAACACATAAAATTTAAAACCTTGGCACTTACAAAAATTTGGAAAGATTTGTACTTTAAGCACTAAAGAAACTAGCATTTAGATCTAGAATTTTAAATGGAAAATTGAAGCTCTTTCTAGATCTAAACTAAACAAGTAAATGACTATGATAGAACTTTTAAATCTGATGAACTTGTAAGAAAAATAGGTAACCGAGAAGAAAAATTGTAGTTTTAGAGAAAGAGAAAGTAGTTGCCCAAGCTCGAATCTCTCAGAAAGCTTGGAGGTTTTACTGGTAAAACAAGAAGTGTTTCTATCCAGATCCAAGAAAAGGAGATGCAGCTTAGCTCAACCTTTTACTTGGGATGATGATCTACGAAAATTCTTATCACACTTACAAAAAAAAATATTAGATCTGGTACTTTCTACCAATGGAAACCAAAAAAGCATGAACTACAGCTGAATAAGACAATGCCGTTTCGAATCTCTAAAGGTAAAACAGTAAGTAAATAACTTGAAACTTCAAATATTTACCCTATGTGCTTCAAAGAGCCATCTAAGCCAGATTAACTACAACATTAAAACATAATAAGCATGAAAGAATTGCAGCAGTATCACCGCATTCACAAAGGATTTGCACCAATTTGTCACAACTCATGTTGTCCGCCGAGATGCACACCAGCAGCAGAAATCTTTCGAAAGTTGTCTCTTCACTATAAGTGAGAGCGGTGTGGCCTTGGGGGCAAGCAATGAGCCAGGTATTGTCACCTGAATCCCAGCTCCTCCGTTTAGGCTAACTCCTAACGAAGCCAAGGGGG
The DNA here is from genome assembly GCA_027924585.1 of Larix kaempferi. NCBI lineage: Eukaryota > Viridiplantae > Streptophyta > Pinopsida > Pinales > Pinaceae > Larix > Larix kaempferi. Next base: position 189,993 of record BSBM01000008.1, read on the forward strand.
GAAGTCCCTACAAAGAGTTTCACTAAGGCTCTTAAATGTTTTTTAGAGTTTAAGTGTATGGTGATACGGATGGGTGTTTTTTAGGAGTTTTTTATTGATGATGACCACAATTACAGAAATGAACACAAGATAATAAGCAATCCACGTTGCGTTATAAGAGTACAAGGTCACAGTATATCAAAGACTTGAAATTTGAAATGGCATCCACAGATAAATGATTTTTTAAAAGGACAAATGGCCCAACAATATATGAAAAACACAACAATAAGACGAGTGCCTTATGGAGTCAAAAAATATGTATAGTGTTGGGGGATGCTGAAAAGTAAGTCTTTGAATGTAGCTGTTCGTGAGATCGTTATGCAAATTATCTTTGTAAATTGTAAGTTTTAGGTGGTCTTGATTATTAGGCTAAAAACAAGGATATCAAAAGTCCGGAAATAGTACTGGTAACCTCTTAGATGATAGGTAGAAGCCACCCAGATTGCAAAAGGGTAAGTGTTCAATCGGCTTGACCACCCTTGAGTCTGACAGCGGGATTTCGGCACCACCTGTTTCAGGAAACAACCTCAGTAACTCTCGAAGGCAACGCCGGTTCGTTGGTTAGGGTAAAATTTTATTAGGTTGTCGCTTGTAAAATTAACAAATCCAACACCTTTCTGAGTACTAGCCCAACCCTTTCAGGTTGGCAGAGCATACGGATGTTGGATAATCGACCAAAATAAATTAATTATGAAGGGGTGTGAGTTGGAATGTTTTATTATTAGAGCACAGTTCAACTCTCCGATAGAGAGCGCTCTTGACTTAGTCTTAAGACCAAAGTTCAAGAGACTTTAATTAATCTAAATGCTTAATGCAAGGGAAAATGCAACAACTAAATGCTCTCCGACAGAGAGTGCTCTTGACTTGGATTTGGCCAAGTTCAAGAGACTTTGTTCATTTTATGAAAAAAGAAGCAATTATAACTTGTAGAACAAAGATGAAGCTTAAATACTGAAAGTGAAATGACTATAGCAAAATATAACAAAATGACTGAAATATACTAAAAACAAACTTAGTATTCTACCAAACAAAATTAATCTAAAGGTGGGATCTACCTCCGAACAAGGTTGATCACTAGAACCACTAGTCCTTGAGACTTTCCAGCTAGCTGGAACTTCGGCAAGGAGGCTAATGGGGAACGAGAAGCAACCACAAAGCTATGTGGCCCTTGGGATGCAATCCCAAAGTTTGCTTACTATAGTCAAAACTTGGAAATGGAGTACAATGGAATGAAAAGTTGATCTAAAGCATGAAATAAAAAAGATCTAAACTAGCAAAAACACAACACTCTTTCCCAAATGGGGAAGAAAACCCAAAAAGTGGAGGACTCCTCCACTTAGCCTTTTATTAAACAGATTACAATTGCCTCTGGGAGTTAAACCCTTGAAAGGTCCTTTTGATAAAAGTAAAAACAACTTAGTGAAATAAAACCTGAAAGCCCTTGATGGCTAGTACAAAAAGGAGATTGGTTCTACAATTCTTTTGCTTTGTCTTCTCCTTGGTTTTGCACTTCTTCAGGTTTTGTGCCTTGTTTTTTTTATGGATCTCTCTTTAAGGCACCTAAAACACAACACAACTCAAGATACCCGTCATTGTTAATCAAATCAAAAGATAACTTGAAACTAAACTAACTAATGCAAGTCTTAGATCCGATATTCCAACTAGAATGCTAACTTCTATGAGATCAAATGCAAAACTTCAAATTTAAACTATATGTAAACTACAAAGATGTATTAAAAATTCTAAGTATAAGATCCTAAACAAAACTAACAAAATGAACTAAACTAGGACCTAACAATGCAACCTACTAACGAAAAACAACTAACTACTGCTAAACAAAACTTATTATTGTTTTTGTGTGGTTTTTAGGGCTTCTTGGAGATGGACGAGAGGAGGGACCTAAGGGGGCAAACGAAAGAATGAAGGAAGCTAATCAATGGAGATGGACGAGAGGGAGCTAGGAAGCCAACAACGAAAGGTAGAAGGAAACTTAAGGTGGACGAATGGGAGAGGAAGAGAAGAAAAACGAATGGGAAAAGGTGAAGATGGATGAGTGGGAGAAGGGTTGGACGAAAGGGAGATGGCCCTTTTTGGAGAGAAGAGAAGCGAATGGGATGAAAAAGGGGAAGCAAAAATGATGAGGACAAAAATGAGGGCAAGAGGGAGATGAAATGGCTAGAAGAAGAAGGCTTAGCAAGACAAGGGCAAAATGGAGATCAAAGAGAAAAATAGAAGGTTTTGAAGAGGTAAACCCTTGAGAACAATGTAACCAAATAGAAGTTTTGTTGAAGTTTGATGGGAAGAGCTAGATCCTCTAGTTTCTTTGAGTTCAGAAAGCTTGAAACTCCTTTAGCCTTATGTGGAGTGAAGATGTACCTGCAAGAACCTTAAGCTTTGGGCAATATATGTGAAACAAGAATATTTAAGCGAAAAGGAATAGATACATTGTTTGCTTATGCTAGATTGTCAGCCCTCTTGAAACAAGATCTACAACTTAATAATCTCAAATACAAATGCAAAAACAATATCACCTTGTTTGTAAGGTGAAGCAATGGCCACCAAGAGCCTCCACATTTTGAGCTCCAAAGTCTCAACTTTATTAATAATCAAAATCGTTTACAAAATGTCCAGAGTTTCTTTGCTCAAAAGTCCATCATAAGAGTGCCCAAAGGCATCCTCTTTATACAAAAACTAGAATCCAAAGACCTAAGTCGAATTGGCATAGAAGGAGCCAAGTTTAATGCATGAGCGAATAGCAAGAGAGCACATAATGGTGATTGAGTGTTTAACTGAGAGTTGTGAGGTGTGACTAGGGTGAGGTGGCCTCCACCTAGGCAAGGCGCCCACCCTAGCTCCTTGTTACTATCACCCAACCAATATAGAAGTGCCACATTACCAAAAACGTGAGCCTCATGAGGAGGGCGAATTTCTCAACTGTAGATCACTCCCAGTGCTCCAAAACTGATCTGAATCAGGTGGGTGAAGATTTCAATCATCATTAATGTCTCCTGCCATGTCATTTAGGCTTTTACTCTCAGAAACCGGATTCGTTGATAACCCTTGCCGTGTCCCGAATCGGTCGAATCGGACACGATTCGATTGGAATTCGTGTCCGATTCGACCTTGCATCGAATCCTGAATCGGGACACGAACTTAACAACGAATCGGACACGCAGTTGCATCGAATCCCGACTGTCGGACACGTTTTTGAAAAACAGGACACGTTTTTGGCGGAGAAGGGCGTCCGGGTTCACTTAAAAATAGAAATTTGCCTTTCTTTTTGTCATTTGCAAGGAAGCATTTGGTTGAGAGCATTTGCATTTGGTCGAAGGATGGACGCTTGACACTAAAGTAGAGAGGAAGCATCTTTTTAATTCCTCCATTTCCTGAGATTTTAGAGATGCAATTTCTGAAACTTGCACACATTTCAAAAACGTTTCCAATACCCATGCAACATAGAGTGAGGTGTAAGAGAAGCAAGTAGTGTACTACAACATAAATGTTAACCTAGAAATATTTCTTCCGTGAGGTAGGAAAATTAGTGTCCCTAAGAATTATGTAAGGTGTTCAAAAGGTATGAATGTCCACTTTACATAGGATCATCCAACATACTTTTATTTTCAACCTTTAAGTCGCAAGTAATAACATATTCCACTAGTGTTTAGTCTCATTCGGGAGGACCCCTCTCTATCTCCATTACCTTTAAAAATAAAGATAATTGGTCTTGTTTCTCAGAGAGACAGTTTCCTTTAACGACGAGGATTGCATTGCTCCTCCAAATGTACTAGTTTGATCAGATTTCCTTCAACCTACCTTGCCCAATGGGAATGTCTGGCATCAAGCAAATATTGGAGATATTGACATGGACAATAGCAAATTGGTCAAACAGTACCCTCTTACATAAGTTGCCCCATAGTCAGATTGTCATATTAGTTTCAATATTCAACAAAGGGTCACTAATTATGTATACATTTTGATTTTGATGACTTAATGAGAAATATGGTTCCGACATGCATCTGTGTCTCATTGTGATTTGTGAATGACAAATGTGTTGTGAATCATGATTTGTGAATGACAAATGTGTAATCATTAATATGTTTTTATTCTAATTTCTATTGAATATTTGTAAATGTTCTAGTTTCTAAATATTTTTGGATCTATATGTCTATATTTTTAAATTTTAATATATTTTTAAAAAAATATATATATGTATATAAAACGTATCCTACGTGTCCTGATTTCGGGGGTCACCGTGTCCGTGTCGGACTCTCGTATTTTCGTGTCCTACGTGTCCCGTGTCCCCGTGTCAGGTGACTTAGCTTTTACTTTATTCAATTTGGCCTTTTTTGGGGCAAATTGGATTATCTCCAATTTAATATCTTTTGAATATTTTTAATTAATATTTCTCATTTTTTTATTTTTTGAGAAAATATTAATTATGAGGCCAAAAATTTGACTGAAACTTAGGCTAAGCTAGTCCGGGGGTCATGAATGATTTTTGGCTTATGATTTGAGCCTTCAATCTCTGAAAACGGACCCCGGATGACTGACATATTACAAATTGAAATTTTTCCATTTAAACTATGGAAAAATTTATTAAAATTTAAAAAATAATTAAAAACCCAAATCCGACACCTCCGGTAAAAAAATTTCGAAATTTTTTCTGAGGGTCCTAGGGACCTAGGACATGACCAACACCTATTCTAATAGTGTCTAGTAGGCTTATATACATCAGTTGGACTCTAATAACCCCCCATGGCTAAAATTTTCAAAATCGGGCATTCCAGCTTTGGAGGAAGCGGGAGAAAACCTCATCGATTATAGCTTGGCTATAGGCAAAGTATAATTGACAAGGGAAAAAACTCCCTGGAATACCTTAATTGCTTAATCCAGACATGGGGAACCGAGCCACTCAAAATCCTACTAGCACACTTTATTACAAACCCCCAAGGGGCCATAGTCATATCGACTAAAAACAAAAACCGGCTAGCCAAAATTGGCTAACTGCTGCAATCTGAAACCCAGATACTCTGGAAGTGAACACTGATGTGTTCCAACATTGGCAGCTCAATAAGGTTTCAACTATTTGTACAAAATAGGTGATAACACCTCATAAGCCTCCAAAGCCTTCAACTTTATTCAGATAACAACAATTACAATAATACATGAGGAGAGGTTCCTTGCATACATCCAAATGGAGGAGCTTGGCCTTGCTTATATAGAAGAATGGAGAAGAGGGGGGTGCATCACAAGATCTAGGGTTGAGAGGGCGCATTCCTTCATTAGAGGAGAGACTTGTGCCTTGAACTAAGCCTTAACTTGGGCTCAAATGGGTGAGGTGGTTGCCACCTCACAAGAGGGGCGCCACCTTTTCCTTGGGATTTGTGCCACTGAAACGCACACCTAGGGGGAAGCGCAGCAGAAATATTTTGAAGCTGCTCGGTGTGGCCTTGGGGGCAAGTCTCAAGTCAGGTGTTGTCACCTGATCCTGACTCCTCTGTTTAGGAAAACTCCTAACAAAGCCAAGGGGGGGTAGACCCTACTAAAATAAGGTTACTAGGTCTTTTTTTAAGTTGATGTTTCGTGATGGGAAAGAGTGTTATTTAGGAGTTTATGAATGAATTAGCAAAATTAAACCAAGTCTGCTCACACATAAATTGAAACGCATTCACAGCATGACATAATCATAAATTAAACAACAACTTGCGAGATAAAAAATAGAAATATGAAAATATTGTTGCAAGTGTATGAGACCAATGCTAATGGAGTCACTAATTGTTGGAGTCCTGTAATGAGAACCGTTGTGCGAATGTTCTTGGTTTATTTTTATTTACGATTTTAAGAGATGAGTTGATTTATGATTTTAAGAGAAGAGTTGTTAAACTATTGTTCAATGCCCTTTTCTCTCCTCATATCAAGGGATGCGCCTACCTAACTCATGCGCCCTCTTCTATCATCTTTGGCTATTTAAGCATGGCTCTTGCTCCTCACTAACGGTGGATTAGCTTCGAACCTATGCTCATGTAATGGATGTTATTTTGTAATAAGAATTTGTTGAGACTTTGGAGGTCAAGGAGGTGTGCAAGATCCATCATTGTGAAGCATGTTTTTTGTTGAGGTATAATCTTGTTTTGCTTTCATGTACTTACTGTTTTGAATTTGTGGATTGTTTAGCTAAGAAGGCCTCTGAGCCCATAGAAGCATACATTCATAGTCTTTGAGTTGATTGTTTTTAAAATGTTAGTGAAAGAATAGGGAGTAGTATGCATAGTTAGTTATACAATTACTCTTCATAATTTTTCACTATATGTTTTCTAAATTTAATCCATTTGTTCTTGTAAGTGTATGAGAGTTTTTGCAGGATCCAAGTTGATTTGGAAGCGAACCTAAGATGGATTTTCTTCCTCTCCAACAATAAGAACATTTTGATCACATGCTAACAATTTGATTTTGCAGATCTTCATAAGCCTTCATAATACTCAAGCTTGGGATTGGTTCCACTTTTCTCACCTTCTTAAAATCAAATCAAACTCTTTTTCCCTATTTTTGTTTACAGAAAGCAAGTAGATTTAAATCTAAAAGCATCATTCTTAGAATTTATTTGATTTATTACTAGATCTAAAAAGAGCTTAAAGACATTCATAAGTTAGATCTATTTATTACTAAGTACTTGTAGCAATTTTATTGAATACTTTTTTCAAGTACTAGAGTGTAAATTTTTTTATGTATATACATGTACTAATACGTTAACAAATTTTAGTGTTTGCTGGTTTTTCATGTTTATTTTACAGGAAAGCGAAGAAAGAAACCCCTTTTGGAGCATAAACTCATAAAACATCATTTCTCTTCAATCCCTTGCTCTCCCTCCGCCTTCTGGGAAGGCCTAAAGTCTCTTGAATCTCGCAACTTTTGCGGATCAAGAGCACTCTCTATCGGAGAGTTGTTAATTAATTTGTAATAATTATTGATAAAAAGCAAGTGGGATTACGGCTCCCACACCCCTCTTCCCCCATTTAGGGGAAGCTTGTATCTGTCCCTTCTTTGCTTATCATATTTCATAGATTAGAACAATAGCATGTTAGATTAGTTTATGTTTTGCCAAAGTAGTCAAAAGAGTATGTAGAAGGTTTAAATTTTTGCATAAAATTCTTGAAGATTATTTTGCATGAGTTCTTTCAAGTTTTGCCCATTTAGCAAGCAGTCTTAAGTTTATTAAAGGTATCATTTTGCAAGCTAATTAGTTCTTTCAAGTTTTTTTTTTTTTTAACACAGACGGTTTAATAGCTTTCGATTAAAAATAAGGCCGAAAATTACAAAGTGCAGAAGTAGACTGCTCCTTTAACAAGGTAGCATTCAAAATATCCAGTTCATTCTTTACATTCTTAAAACCATAGAGAGGCATTCCAGGTCCATGTATGCTATAACATTTGACAAACTGTCCTAGAAGTTTTATGCAAAAAAAAAACATGACTGAACTAGTAACTAATAGCTAAACTGCAAATAGCTGGAGTCGTCCCAAAACAATGAGTTTCCTGAGTTCTTCCATCCCAAAATTTCGGAGAAACAGGGCCTAAGCCAAAACGCTGAGAAATAAGCAAAAAGACAAAAAGACGAGACCAACCATAAGCAACTAGGGGTTGTCAGTGTTCAGGATTGCGCCACTGGACCCTGCAGTCCCATTCCTGTCATGGCTGAGGTGGACGAAGTTCCCGGCTTGGACCATGATTTTCTTCAGTTTTTCCAGCTTCCTGCGCAGGCTGTCCAATTCGTTACTGTCAACGCCAGCATTGCGTTTTTTGTGAGGGTATCCAAGTCCAAGCGTTTCCTCTAGATGCTCCACTTTTTCTGCCACCATGTTGTTCTGGTGCTTCACCTCAATATTTGTAGTTTCAGTCAGGGAGTAGAGTCGAATGAGAACCTTCTTGAAGTCCAACTTTTCATTTCTAATCAGCCTGACTTGGCCTTCCAATTCCAGCAGACGGCTCTTCATTTCCAGCTCAAAGTTTGTGTGGGCACGTCTCTCGTCTAGCTTTTGTGTGCTTCTCACCCTGTCCTACCGACGACACAGGACATGCGCAGGGTTCTTGTGCTCCTCCGTGATACCATTGTCCTCGTCAACCATCGGGTTGGCCCTGATACAAGCAGCATTCGTGCCTCTAATGGCCTTACTACACCTGAAACACCTCAAATAGAGGCTATCCCCAGCCTGAGAATGCGCGTGCTCCATATTACACTTCACCCACCAACACAGATTCGAATACAGTATAGCTCTTAGAACAAACCAAAGCAAAGGAATGCCGGTGAGAACGCAGAGAATTTCCCCTCTGCCCTGTCTTAATGCGAGCCACTGCCATCGCATGCTGGCCAACTGGCGGACCGTCCAGTCGCCATAAATATTGGCATGCTTCAAACATCTGCGGGGAATGTGCAGACCGCCAAAATGGGTGGCGAAGTGATCGAGATTCAAGTTGTTTAAATATCTATAGTTTGAGTTCATGAGATTAGGAAGTCAATTAGAGGGGTGGATAGGGACCAACGATCCACCATGGAGACAAGAATTAAGGGATCCAAACATTGCTAGAGATGACATTGTCACAGTCAAGGTGTCCATATGGGAGTCTGACTCCAGAGTTTGCCATAACGTCGGCTTGTTCACTGAGGTTTCTCAGAGCATGGAAAAAGGAGACCTCTTTAAATTCTTTGCTAATGCTGAAGAGGAGGTGATGTAACTTGGAGGAGGGGGTCTTTTTATTATTCACGATTTTCTTTGCATCTCTAATGACTATGAGAGAATCTCCGATTACATTCAAGTTCTCAATGCCCAGAGCTGAGGCAATCTCTAAACCTTTAATGAGCGCAAGCCATTCCGCGCCATTGTTCGTCTTTCTCCCTATGCCCCAAGCATAAGTTTTCATTTGTTTCCCCTTGGAGTCAAAGATCACTCCCCCCGCACCTGCCAACCCTGGATTGCCTTTCGAGGCTCCGTCAAAGAAAAGCAAGTTACCTCTCCAATTTTTCTTCTAGTCCTGGAACTGATCCTTGCTCATGCGCAACTGCCAGATCTTAGGCCTCGGTTTTTTAGGAGGTTTTCTCCAGGAGAAAGGGCAATTTGGATCTAGAAAGTCGGTTGTCCAATTCCTTTCTTCAACAGAAAGAGGTTCCTGTTGAATGTGGTGCATTCCATGAGAGGACAGAGATTCAACCCAAAGAGCTTTAGCAAAGGAGAAGACCCAGCTGGGGCTTGTGGAGATGCCTTCGAAGATTTCTTTGTTTCTAGCTCCAAATTTTCCAACAAATGAATCTTGGAAGGGCTTCCCAAGCTCTGGTAAAGTCCGGTTTTCTATGAAGGGATCCGTGATAATAATCCTTCCATCATTTGAAAAGATCGTTCCAGATAGTAGGCATAACCACTGTGAAATTCAGTTTGTTGAAGGCCTGGCTCCAAACCTCGTGAGAGAAACTACAGTCAAGAAAGATGTGTTCCATGGTTTCCTCCGAATTTTTGCAGAGGATACACCGAAGAGGTCCTTCTATTCCTTGCTTTCTTAAATTCTCCACGGTTAAGATCTTCCTGTGGGCGAGGATCCAGAAAAAGGCATTTACTTTAGGCAACCCATCTTTGTTCCAGACTTTGTCCCATTTAGCATCTTTATTGCTTTCCGCCTTGCTGTTGTAAACATATTGATATCTCTCTTTGACCGTGTAGTTTCTAGTCCTCCCCCAACCCCTGCGATCTTTTAGATGCCTATATGTGGGGCTTTGTTCCTGTAGAATGCCGAGGAAGACTTCGTAATCAGATTTTAGGTGTTCAGGGATATCTAGCCGATCCACCTTCCCCTGTAGTCCAGATTGAGATGTCGAAAAGGGTGTGAATATTATTGTGCTCAAGCCAAATTCGAAGCTCTCTCAATTCATGTTGAAAGTTGACTGGGGATCTCAATTCAAGTTTATCCTTCCACAGCTTGACATCTTTTCCAATTCCAGTGACCCAATGAATTTTCTCCTGAATGATGAAGGCAGACTTTTTACAGAGTTCCCATATTGGAGTCCCTTTCTTCCCCATATCCAGATTCTCTATACAGCGTTTTCTAGAGCCAGTCATGTATTTTTTCCTGAGAGCTTGTTTCCACCAAGCATCTTTATCTGTTGTGATTCTCCATAGGATTTTAGCACCGAGTGCTAAGTTCATGAAGACTGGATCTTTTACACCTACTCCTCCGCAATTCTTCGGACTGCAAACCGTGTCCCAACTGATCCAGTGATATTTCTTAGTGTTGTTTGTCTTGCCACCTTGCCAAAGGAACTTGCATAATTCTCTGTTTATTTCCTGGATAATTTGACTGGGAGCCAAAGATATGGAGCAAACATAGATAGGATACGCATTCAAAACGGATTTGATGAGGGTTAGCTTTCCCGCAGGATTTAGCCAACTGAACCCCCAGGAGCTGATTTTGAATTTAATTTTTTCCACCAGCCCTTGCCAATCCGTCTTCTTTTTTTTCCCCTTCAAAATTGGAATTCCCAAGTAGTTGAATGAGTTCCATGATGAAGTACCTTCGAATCCGAGGACTCTAGAGATCCTTGCCATGACCCCTGGCGGACAGTTCCACCCATAAACCTTCGACTTGAGATCATTAACTTTGTCGTCAGATGCATCCAAAAAGGTGGTAAGAGCTTTTTTAAATCTCTCAACTATGATAGTTGAGGTGCTCCCGAGCAGAATGGTATCGTCTGCAAATTGTGCGTTGTTGGCGGCACGCAATCCTCTTGCAATTTTCAAGCCTTTCAATTCCCCAATGTCCTGAAGACGTTTCAGTCTTCTACTGAGGGAGTCAACAACGATGATATAAAGAAATGGGGATAAAGGACATCCCTGCCGGATTCCCCGAGAAGCTTGGAAGAAATTGGTTGGCCTGCCGTTGACCAACGGGGCAATCCAGGGACTGCTTATGCAGGCCTTAATCCACCTGATAAATCTATTGTAGAAGCCAAACCTTGCCATGATTTCAAACAAGAAAAAGTGATTAACTCTGTCAAAAGCACTAGCCATATCAAGTTTGATTGCCATACCTTGATGATTGCGCTCCATGCTAGAGTGAATAGCCTCCTGAACGATGATAATATTGTCAAGGATCTGTCTTCCCGCAATGAAGCCACCTTGGGTTTCCGATATGATGTGGCCCATTACCTTCTTCATTCTTGTGGCTAAGATTTTAGCAAGAATTTTGTAAGATGTATTGCAGAGCGAGATGGGCCTGAATCGGTTGACTGAGAGAGGGTGCTTGTCTTTGGGGATCAGGGCAAGGAAAGAGGAGTTTGTGGCTCCTCCGACCTTATCCTTTTTCCGCATCCAATTTAACATTTTCTTCAAATCTTCTTTGATTATATCCCACGTAGCACGATAAAAGTTGATAGTGAAGCCATCTGGGCCAGGTGCTTTGTCAATCTGCAGAGACCAAATGGCATTTTCGATTTCGTACTCCATTATAGGTTTTGAGAGGTCCCGATTTTCATCATCCGAGATGAGAGCAGGAATTTCAGACAGAAGGTCCGCTTGAGCTTCAGGGTCGGCCTCATTTTTGTCTGAGAAGAGCTCTTGGAAGTGCTGGAAGATATGTTCCTTGATTTTTTCCTGAGTTTGGATTTTGGAGCCATCTCTGTCTTTGAGTTCTTTTATTATGTTATGGCTGAGCCTGGCTTTGGTTTGCTTGTGAAAGTAAACTGTGTTGTTGTCTCCTCCTTTGAGCCAAAGTTGCCTAGACTTGATGCGCCATTCCTCTTCTTCCTTCCGGGCAGCGCTAAGGATTTTCTTATTGAGATCTTGTTCGTTGCAGATGAGAGATGGGGTAACTTCTACCTTTTCCATCTCAGATTGTAAGATGGCAAGTTTACTTTGTAACTGCTTCTTCAGATGGTCGGGGTCTTTGTATTCCCTTTTAGACCAGTTCTTTAGGGAGTAGCGGACATTTCTAAGCTTGCTTTCCCAAATATAGCTTGGAGAGCCAAACATGGAAAATTCCATGCCGAAATAATGAGATTCATGGCTTCCCCGTCCAGAACCCAAGTAGGATTAAAGCGAAACGGAATAGGGCGGAGGTCAGCAGGGGGGGAAAGAGATAGCGAGATCGGTTTGTGATCAGAGATGGCTGATGGTACAACAAAGGAGACAGTGATGAGGTTTTTCTGCAAAAACCGGTCCAACCTAGCTGCAATATGTCCAACCCCAGTCCTTCTATTATTCCAGGTGAAGTTTCCATTTTTAAGAGGCGGATCCAGCATATCAAAGTCAGAGACTAAGTCCTCAAGGTTTTCCCCAAAAGGGTCTCTTTCCCTAGAGCCGCCACGCTTCTCAGCCTAAGATTTTGTGACGTTAAAGTCCCCTGCTATAATAAGATCTCTTTCTTTTACAACGTCTCTAAGGGAGGAGAGACTGTTCCAGAAAGCTTGCTTGTCTTTGTAATGGGTAGGACCATAAACACAGCAAACATAGAAAACGATGGGATCATCCTTAATGCCAAATTCACTAAGAATCCAGTGCTGGCATTCCTTAATAGTTTTGCTGGAGTACTTACTTGAGAATAGAGTCACGATTCCTCTGGAGCTAACCGCACTTCCATGGTTGTCCTTCCAAAAGAGATGTGAGAGCGCCATGACCTCCACATCGCTCATTTTAGTCTCTTGGATCAATAGGATATCAGGTCTTTCAGATTTGATTATTACTTTCATTGCTTTCACTTTAATCGATCCACCTAGACCCCTAAAGTTCCAAGAGACTAGCTTCATTACTTCTTTGCCTGTTGAGAGCCTGCTCGGGCTCTTCCTTCTGGTTTGCTAGTGCCTTTAGAGGATTGCAACAGCTTTGTTTCCTCTATGCTTCTTTGTCTTCCTAGCTCCATTTCCCTTTCTGCTTCTTGTTCACGATGGAATCTTAGGGACTTTCTGCCTCTAGTATTGGTGGGAGGGCAGGTTTCTAAATGCTCATGAGACCCATTTGAGGACTCCGGAGAGACCGTGTATGGAGTGACTTTTCTCTGCTTGACCATCGCAGCCCACGAGCTGCCAAGAGGGGGGGAGCCCTCCGACGCAGGGTCCATTCTGCCAGATATCACTGAGGGAACGATAGTGTTGGGGATTGAGGGGTCATTTTGCTCTGTTACTACTTCATTAGTTTGTATTTCTGCTTCTCGGATCTCGCCGTGTTCAACGTTCAGCACAGTGAATTGATTGCTAGAGGGAGGATTCCCAACAGCATGTGCTGGCTCGAGATCAGTCACCTGTTGAGGGATTTTTGGGTCAGGGTTTTGAGCAACTGATTTTTTCCCTTTTTAACCTAATGCCAGTCTTCTTCTTGCAGTTTTTCCAATGCCTCTTTTGCCGCTTTAGGGCAATTTTTAACAAAATGGCCATATTCGTGACATTTCTTACATTTGAAGGGTAGCTAATCGTAATCGACCTTCTGTTCATATTCCCATACGTCCATACAGAGACAAACTGTCTCAGGAAGACCCTTCTACAGATCCACCTCCACACAGATTCTTGCACAGGAGAAAAGAGGCCCTTTTGGTTCCGCTTTGTCAATGTACTTGCCGAGGGAGTTCCCAATCGCCTGTAGAGATTCATCATTCCAGCAGTGCAGAGGAAGGTGAGGAAGACGAACCCAAACAAGGACGGCTGAGGGCACGTCCTTATCCGGGTCGAAAGATAAGCTCCATCGATTTAGGTAAAGTCCCCTAGGTCCCATGAGGTATGGACCGCTTCTAAAAATCAGATCACGATCTTCTTTAACTTCAAAGAGAAATGTAAAGTATCCTTTGCCGCAGAAATAGTGCCGAATGCCCCCAGAAATCAATGGCATCCAATTTTTTTTAATCCATGTGTCCATAGTTTTGGGTGACAGCCAGATCCCAGTGAACTGTCCGATTAGGCCACGTTCATTCAGAGCCAAGGCCTTCAGTCATGAAGCAGCCGACATGATCTGTATTTTTGGAGCCACTGAGCATTTGACAAACCCGTCGCCATTAGAGGTAGCAAAGGTCGAAGGGGGGGGGGGGCAGTTGAGGCAACCAACACCCTAAAGGCCGCGTCAAGGAGACTACGACAGTCCTTCGGGCTGGGATCCAGGGGGGGATCCATCCCCAGGTCGCAGGGAGAGCCCAAGCAGGAGCACGCAGGTCGGCGCTAGGGTTCACCAGCGAGCCGTTCCTTTCAAGTTTTATTCATTCAAAGCTTTAGCATCATTTTATTTTTTGCTTAAGTTTGTTCTAACAAATCATCAAAATCTCTTGAATCTCGCCATTTGTGGATCAATAGTGCTCTCTATCGGAGAGTTTTTTTTTTTTTTTTTTAAATCTCTTGAATCACGCTTTCAACGGATCAAGAGTGATCTCTATCGGAGAGTCTAACTTAAACTTTAAAAACTCTCTTGAATCATGCTTTTAGCGAATCAAGAGTGCTCTTTGTCGGAGGGTCCAATTGGAATTAACATTTTTGCAAAACATTGTGTATGCTCTACCCATTGCAGGCTGGTCTGCGCTTTGGGATATCAAAAATGGTTGTCTTTGCACTTCATAATTTTTCAACATTTAATTAATCCACTCATTAATAAAATCAAGTCCCCTAAACCAATGAAAATTCGACGTTGCCTCGAAAGTAATTGAAAGTGGGGAAATTTCGACTAAGGAAACGGGAACTGTTAGATTATGGTAACTTCGAGATGACCTCCATGACTCAGATGCCTTGCATGGAGGTACATCAGTACCATAGGCATCAGGATCGAGTAGAGAGTGAGCTGCACTCTACTCAGTGGCATGAGCCCAGTGGGGGCTGCATACGGAGCTTGAGGGGAGATTGACCTTTGCATGCATGAGTATTGCATGACCTGCCAGCATTCAGTGACTGCATGCAAAAGTGACTTTTTGCATGCACCGGGAATTAGGGTTTTGGCAAACCTAATTCATCGGTGAGATTATTTATAGAGGCAGGGGATCCCCAGATGGGGTTACTCAGTTGCATTGTCGGAGAGAGAGATACTGCTAGAGTGAGGGCGAATCTGTCCATGTGGGGCGACTTTCTGAGATAGAGAGGAGTTGTTGTAGGAGCTAGGAAGGTCAGATTTGAGCTAGATCAATGACCTTCAGTTCCAGTGAGACCAGACACCCATTACTGTGAGCTGAGAGAGCTCCACAGTGTGATTACTGATTAGATTGGACGAGTTCTCTTGGAGGACGTTTCTCCTGAGGGGAGAGAAGCTCATTGTGAGTTGGATTGACCGATTAGGAGTCTATGACTTCCAAGATAGCCTTGCCTCGAGATTTGAGGAAGGTTAGGGACGATCGGAGCTCAGATCTGTTGAGATCCGAAGCAGTACGAGCATTTGACATCCAGAGGGGAGGGCGCACTTGTGCATGCAGAGAGGGTCGATTTCATCAGTGGGCAGTCTTCAGAGCGAGCAGATCAGAGCAGAGAGATCTAGAGAGGGCAGATCTATCAGAGGCACCGTTAGAGCACTCAAATCCAGATTGGCAGTTAGGGCATACTTCTTCAATGCATGCATCAGCTGGATGCATGCAAATTAGAGTTTGTCCTGTTCAGAGGGATTGAGTTACCGGCTGAGGTAATTCTGTATTGTACTGTCTTTTATACATCTATATGCTCTGGGATCGAGAGAGAAGATAGCCCCATAGTTAGCTGGTTTTTCCCACAAGGGTTCCAAGGTACATATGTTGTTTATGTGGTTGATTGGATTTATGATTCAGTTGGTAAATGCAGATCTAGTTGTTTGAGTTCATGTTTGTATGAGTATTTACTTACATTGAGACTCATACCGCTTGAAATCTCAGGGCGATCCAGAGGGAGTAGTGAACTCTGGATATCTAATATATTTACATGGTATCAGATCCCTGTTAAGGGTCAGAGAGGGCAGTCACACATAGATCTGTGGTGTTGGAGACTAGATTTGAGATAGATCTAGTAGATCAGTGAAGATAGAGACCAGATCTACCAGATATGAAGAGCACACCTCAGATCTGAGGTTGTAGAGGTCAGATCTATCAGATCTGTGAGTTTGGAATTGAGATCTGAGATAGATCTTTCAGATCTGACATGAGCAGAGTCCAGATCTGTGGCAGATATATCAGATTTGAAGCATAGTGTTCAAATTTGTGAGAGCAGAGTCCAGATCTGATAGTCGAGTTCAGATCTATGAGTGCAAACATCAGATGTGTTAGGATAGATACCAGATCTATCAGATATGTGAGTTCAGAGGTTAGATCTGAGATAGATCTGCCAGATCTGTGATCAGGAGAGATTCTTGTTTCACTGTGGGTTACAGTATTTCAGTTTTGCAGAGTTATGGCCACTAGCTTGAGAGTAGAGTACAGGTTGATGGGAAAACCTGTATGTGGGTCCAGGGAGACCTTGGATGCAGTTTCAGTATCAGTGACAGAGGGAGAGCATGATGCTTCTCTCAAGATGACATTGATAGAGGAGGAGCACAGATCTGCATATCAGAGTGCAGCAGATGCAGCCAAAAAGTCTTTCAGTTCAGAGGGAGTAGCTGCAGCAGCATATGATGTGTTTGATCCTGGTGGATGCTTCTCCAACAGTACCTTCCTCGTTGAGAGGGAGTGTCAGTACAGAGATGTGCATGAGATATGCATGTGCATGAGGTCTTGCATGATGCATGTGCATGAGTTATGCATGAGATATGCATGCACATGAGGACTGAGAGATGGTTGATTGAGGATGAGCAGGTGGTGGCAGCAGAGGAGGTTGATGAGTTCTCTTCTTGGTTTGAGAAGTTCTTCTCACTGGCCACAGTTCAGTCAGGACATGATAGTAACCTACCAGAGGCTCAGGATGATTAGAGGTGGAGAGTGGACAGCACTCTCAGCAGACATATGACAGGATTGCGAGAGGCATTCTTGACCCTAGAGCATACGGCAGTACAGCTGACTCAAGATGAGCTGGGGGTGGACCACTTGATTGCTGGAGTGGGCAGAGTGAGATTTATGCTTGATCGTGGGTAGCTCCTGGAGGTTTCAGGAGTGCTCTTTGTTTCAAGACTGAGAGGGAGTGTCCTCTCAGTGGCAGCCTTGGCGGCTGCAGGACACCCTGTAGTGTTTCACAGGGATCAGTTCTTCACCTATCCTAGAGGAGTAAACCCGGTCTTATTTGGTCATAGGATTGATGGTGATTACTTGGTTCATGGACAGCCTACTTCAAGCACATCAGGATGGTTGAGTGCATCCTCTTCAGTTGCAGAGGGGGATGATGGGCAAGATGCTCACAGTAGACATGAGGCTAGGAGGAGTGGGCCTGTTTAGCAGATGGGTGGGCGAGATGCTGACCATGATGAGCATTAGGGCAGTGATTCTGGAGTTTCGATGGATGAGTGAGATGCTCATGACAGTGATGAGTCTCAGGAGATTGAGCCCTTGGGCTCTTATCAAATGGATGAGCATGCTGCTCATGCAGGCACCAGTCAGAGAGTGACCTGGTATGACATGGTTGAACTTGAGATGGACTTGGCTCAGGAGAGAGCTCAGTCAGTTCAGTCAGTGCAGAGACAGAGGGAGTTGACTTACAGAGAGTCAACTCAGGGTCATAGGCAGATGGTCTACAAAGTAGTAGATCCACTTAACAGAGGTCTTCAGGGTTGGTTACAGCAGTAGAGATTCAGAGGGAGTCTGAGTCTGAGTGCAGTGACAGAGTCAGCATTGGTTGACAGGGGGGCTTCTTCTGAAGCCACACATATGGAAATTGATCAGGGTTCTTCAGGTCAGAGGGCAGCAGTGTCAGGAAGATCAGTTAGATCAGTGGCAGTAGCAGCAGACTAGTTAGATCCAGCCATCAGTGTCAGGACTTCCCTCATTAAGAGGGAGTGTCAGATTATAGTAACTTCGGGATGACCTCCATGACTCAAATGCCTTGCATGGAGGTGCATCAGTACCATAGGCATCAGGATGGAGTAGAGAGTGAGATGTACTCTACTCAGTGGCATGAGCCCAGTGGGGGCTGCATGCGGAGCTTCAGGGGAGATTGACCTTTGCATGCATGAGTATTGCATGACCTGCCAGCATTCAGTGACTGCATGCAAAAGTGACCTTTTGCATGCATGCATGCAAAATTGACTTTTTGCATGCACCGGGAATTAGGGTTTTGGCAAACCTAATTCATCGGTGAGATTATTTATAGAGGCAGGGGGTCCCCAGATGGGGTTACTCAGTTGCATTGTCGGAGAGAGATACTGCTAGAGTGAGGAGGGTGAATCTGTACATGTGGGGCGACTTTCTGAGATAGAGAGGAGTTGTTGCAGGAGCTACGAAGGTCAGATCTGAGCTAGATCAGTGACCTTCAGTTCCAGTGAGACCAGACACCCATTACTTTGAGCTGAGAGAGCTCCACAGTGTGATTACTAATTAGATTGGACGAGTTCTCTTGGAGGACGTTTTTCTTGAGGGGAGAGAAGCTCATTGTGAGTTGGATTGACCGATTAGGAGTCTATGACTTCCAAGATAGCCTTGCCTCGAGATTTGAGGAAGGTTAGGGACGATCGGAGCTCAGATCTGTTGAGATCCGGAGCAGTACGAGCATTTGACATCCAGAGGGGAGGGCGCACTTGTGCATGCAGAGAGCGCCAATTTCATCAATGGGCAGTCTTCAGAGCGAGCAGATCAGAGTAGAGAGATCTAGAGAGGGAATATCTATCAGAGGCACCGTCAAAGCACTCAAATCCAGATTGGCAGTTAGGGCATAATTCTTCAATGCATGCAAATTAGAGTTTGTTCGGTTCAGAGGGATTGAGTTACCGGTTGAGGTAATTCTGTATTGTATTGTCTTTTATACATCTATATGCTTTGGGCTCGAGAGAGAAGATAGCCCCATAGATAGCTGGTTTTTCCCGCAAGGGTTCCAGGGTACATCTGTTGTTTATGTGGTTGATTGCATTTATGATTCAATTGGTAAACGCAGATCTAGTTGTTTGAGTTTATGTTTGTATGAGTATTTACTTACATTGAGACTCATACCGCTTGAGATCTCAAGGCGATCCAGAGGGAGTAGTGAACTCTGGATATCTAATATATTTACAGGAACAACTGGGAGGTGACCTCAGAGCACAGTAAGGCTACACCCTTGTTGGTGTAGTGTTGAACACCGCTCTTAAGACTCCATTCCATCCCACACGTCATTGTACGAAGCCACCTAGATCACATTCCGGACATATTCCCTGTACCGCAAGGTATATCGGGAATCCCCTAACCCCACAATTAATCAACTCATCCAATAAAGTACATAATAAAATAAACCAAGAAGCACTCACACAATAGTCCTCTCAGCAATTTTTTACGGACAGTGACTCCATTAGCATTGGTCTTTCATCAGCAACAATACTTTGCAAGTTTTTTTGTTTTTTATCAATCTTATATATATTGTTGTTCATTTTATGATATCATGCTGTGGATGTTTTTTGATTAAATTGGCGAATGAAACTTGGTTTAATTTGGCATAAATCCAAAAACTCCTAAAACGACATCCATTCCAATCACTCAAATTTAACTAAAATCCTTAGAAACATTTTCTTTTGGTAGGGTCTACCCCACTTGACTTCATTAGGAGTTTGCCTAAACGGAGGAGCCGGAATCAGGTGACAGCACCTGACTCTTTGCTTGCCCCTATAGCCACACCGAGCAGCTTAGAAATATTTCTGTTGCGCTTCCCCCCAGGTGTGCATCTCAGCGGCAACAGGGATCTCCATCAGCCACTCACGAATTGCGATCACAGAGAAGTCGCCCATGCAAAGAGAGAGGGCACATTCTTAACTAGAGATGAACTCACCCAAGCTTGATTTGATTGTCAATCACCAATATCTTGATTGATTTAGTCTACGATGTTGATTGCCAACATAACTAGGCCTTTACTCGGACAAAATCCCTCAAAATTAAGAATTTTGATTTTCTCCATATCTTTATTTTTTTATTTTTTAATTCCCTTTTGTTACCAGCTAAGTTGTACTTAGTTGGGCTTTCAAGTGAGCGAGCAAAGTCTGAACATGTTACATGTTCATTATCAGTGTTCTGAGGTCCATCGGGCCTTTTAAGGGCCCTTTTTTTATTTTTTCTTCACATGTCCATGCCCTGCGGGGTTTGTAATAAAGTGTACTAGCATGCTTTTTTTTATGTCAAGGACTTGGCTTCCTAGGACTTGTCAATCAAGTCAGGTATTGCAAGGAGTTTTTTCACTTATTAATTGTGTCTTGTGTTTTAGCAGGACATAATTTTTGAGTTTTTCTCCTGCACCTCCAAAGTTGGAATGCCTGGCGGGGTGGGTAGGCCTTAGGAGGTTATTAAAGTCCATGGGTCAATGTATATGAACATGATAGACACTAGGTTAGAGTCAAATGGACATGTGCTAGGTCCCTTAGGTGTTTTGTTTAAGTTTCGGAAAAAAAAAATCCCGTAAAGTTAAGCCATTTTTTAAATGGTTTAATTAAAAAACTTTAACATGTTGTAAAAGTGTGGTCTATGGGCCTTTTCTGCCTTGGGGGTGCTCATTTTCAAGCTTAGAGCACCTACTTTACCCCAAGACCCACTTTCCAAAGTATTCTTGTACTTTATTTTTCATATCTTTCACTTTTCCCAAAAAGAGTCACAAAGAAAAAATGCCAAAAATTTGAAAAAAAGTGAAAAAATCCAATTTCTAAATTGATGGAATTTGGAGGAGATCAAGGTCGGAATTGATTGAGAGGTTTTAGGGAGTGTTTTTGGTTGATTTATGGCAGCACTTAATGAGGCGATCAAGTCCCCACAAAGAGCGGGGCGCATTCCACATTGAAGGGGGAGCATTAATTAAGGAATGGGCAGCAGAATTTGTGGCAGCTTTAGAGCTGAAATATGGCAGCCCAAATAGTGGAGGCAGACCCCTCTATCAAGCCTTACTTCATGACTTGATTCTCTCCACTAGCGCACCCTCCCTCTCCTTCAACAAATGCGCCCTCCTCTTTCTTTTTTCTATAAATTGGGGCAGCTCTTTCCTTTTTTGAGTTAGTTGGAGTTTGGAGCAGCCATTGTTGTAATAGTTTCATCTTTTAGTTCATGTGAATAAAGAGACTTTGGAGGTCATACCTGTGTGATGCTATTTGTGAGTGGATGGAATGATCTCGTGGCATGAGGTAACATGTGTCTGAATCAATTTTATACAAATTTATGCATAATAATCTAGCTTACTGAAGGATTGGTATCAATTTTGTAAGTAAGATTGCTAAACTTGTTTGTATTTGTTAATCTTTTATATGTCATATGATTAGAGATCTAAGATTTATATGTTTCATTTGTTTATGCTCATATTTTCTTGATTTCTAAGCCTATGCACTTCTAGATTTGATGGGTTTTTGTGTGAGAATGTTTTATTTACGGGTTCATGGGATTGGAAGAAGTGGAGAGCTTGTTTGCTCTGTGTTTCTCTATCAAGAATTGCTTTGGTGGATCTTGCCCTCAGTGTCCCACATCCAGACCTTCAGAACTTTCTTCATTCATAATCTACTCTACTTCTCTTCTCTTTCTCAGCATAAATTTTTACCTTCTTTGGTTACTTGAAATTTGAAAATAGAAAATTTTACTTAGATCTATTTATAAAAGGATTAATCACAAGTAGATCTAGTTTCTTTTGCATGAAAAAATAGATTTAGTTGAGTTGTTAAAGATTTATCTTTCTTGCTAGATCTAATTCCTAGTTTGCTTACAAAAGTCAAATTTGTCATAAGATCTCAAGGCTTAAGTAGTAGGCTAGTATTAATCTCTTAAAAGTTTATATCTTGCAAAATTAAAAAAAGTGCATTTTATTGGCTGCCCGCAAAAGCAAGCCAAGATCCCAAGGAAAGCTTGCTTTCCTTGGTTATTTTTTGTTGATTTATCATAGATTAACTTAGTAGATTTTTCTAGTAAATTTTGTGGTGACCCAAACTCACTTTCTAAGTCTCTTTGGGCACTTTTCAATAACATTTGCTCGTTTTTTTGCAACATTTCATGAACAGGTAGGAGGAAATTATGGCCAGTTTTCGGTAGATTGATCCATCCGAAGCACCCAAGAACCATTCCCTTTCAACCAGATACTTGTTCTATGAATTTTATAAGCCTTTGAGTCGATTTTCAAGGACCAGGGCACTCCTCTTTGCATTGTAAAAAGAAAATTAAACGAGAGCAAGTGGGCTACCCAGTGCCCACACCCCATCCCCCCCAGGGGGAAACTGTGTCGACTCAAATTTTGTGGTTTGCCAATTTTAGTTTAGATTTCATTTTCCGCACTTAATAAAATTTAATTAGGACTAAAATTTATCTTGTTGGTCTGTTCCATCGGTGGGCCACAAGTTCACTCAGGACCTAGCCTTTTTACATTTTTTTAACAACTTTTACTTTTAATTAACCCCCTTGCTTTCCCGAAGTACGGATTTCAGGATAAGGGCTTGCCCGAGTACTGCCCAGAAAAGAGACTCTTGGGGTTTAAATAAACAAGAAAACTTTGTTCAAAAACTTTTAAAATTAACAAGGCTTCGTCCTCGTATGCTCTAGATCGTTGTAGCCTCGACTGAATAGATTGATCATACCAGAAAGGGACTTAGTGACTAGTAATTAGTCTCATTTTTTCTCAATTAACTTCCTATTTACGAAAAATCCAGCGTAATCGTTTATTGACAATGTGTGGGGAAATTCTTCAAAGGAAGCGTGAACCACTGGGTAGTGACCTCGGGATACCGTTAGATTGCACCCTCGTTTGGTGTAGTGTTGAACACCTCCCAGATACTCCGATCCTGCCCACATTTCTAAGTGAGGAGCCACCTTTGTCATAATCCGAACATATTTCCAGTACCTCACGGTATATCGGAAATCCCCCTCCCTAATAATCCACTCATCACCACAAAAATAATAAAATTTAACAAGAACACTTGCAAAACATTGTCCCTTTTTTATTCAAGCATTTCTATTCGGCATTGGTCTTGTCAATGAGTATTTTATGATGTTGGATATTTATGTTTTAATGATGATGTTGGATAACGAATGATATATTGCATTGTTTTTGTGATCAAATTTCTAACTCCTAGAATTTTTAGCTTTTAGATTAAACACCTTAGATTTTTCCTTTTTTAGGGTCCACCCCCTTGGCTTCACTAGGAGTAAGCCTAGACGGAGGAGTTGGATTTCAGGTGATAGCACTTAACTCTGGCTTGCCCCCAAGGCCACACCGAGCGGCTTGAATATTTTTGTCGCATTTTCCCAGATGTGCATCCAGGCGGCAACACCTTTAACCAGTTTTGAGAGAACTTTTATTTAAGTGATTAATAAACACTCGAAACTTAGGAAAAGTGGGTTTTGAGGTATTATGGGTGCTCTGGGTTAGAAAACGATTACCCCCATGGCAAATTCCCCCTCTGGACCACACTTTTATGACATTTTTTATTTTTTCAATTAAAACATTAAAAATTGACCCGTCTTGCGAGAAAATTTTATTTTTGCAGAACTTAACAAAAATCCTAGGGAACCTAGTACATAATTGATGATCGGAACTACGTTGATTTCTTCAAACAGTTTCGACGTTTCGATCCCTACTCTGGGATCATCTCAAGAGATGATCCCAGAGTAGGGATCGAAACGTCGAGACTATTCATAATGACTCAATTTAATGTCTAGCATGCTCATAAACATTAACACATGAACTTTAATAACCTCCTAAGGCCTAACCAAGACGACCATTCCATCTTTGAAGGAGTGGGTGAAAAACTCGAAAATTATACATCGCTTATTCAGGATTGCATAATTAACAAGGGAAAAAACACCATGGAATGATCGGAATGATGTCTAAGTCCTAGGTAGCCAAGTTCTTCACAAGAGACCGTCATGCTAATACATTTTTTACAATATCCCCACGGGGTATGAACATGTAATTATTAAAAAGAGGCCAAAACTGGCCCTGAAAAGACTTATGAACTTCTGAGCACTAATAATGAACAACTGGATTGTTCACAACTTTGGCGGCTCACAGGAAATCCACCTAGGTACAACTTGGTGGATAACATTCGGCTCCAACTGCGGGACGTGCACTCGTTTGATCTTCAATCAAAAAGAGTGGGCGAGAACTCCAAAATATCTGGTACCTGCACAAAACTTAAGTGCATCAATTCCACATATACATGAAAATGCCAAATGAAACATAAGTTTCAAAATAATATACAAGGATAGTATACAAAAAATAATATACAACAACTAATATACATAAAATATTGTACAAAAATAATATACAAAAAAGGAAAGACTGAAAAGACAAGAGGAAAGGATTTAGAGAAGCCCTGAAATGCCCCCATGGGAATTTAAGTATCACTGCTATAGAACAGCTTCAAATGTTTCCCATTTACTGGTAAGAGCAACTTTTCTCCTTCCATGATGTTGAGCTGTGAGCATAAATGAATTGGTGCCCACAAAGTCATAGATGATGAATGGCCCCTTCTAGAAGCTGTCAAATTTACCATGCTTGCCCGACTTTTATCTTCTTTTGTCCCACAAGAGGACTGTGTCCCCGATCTGAAAAGGCCTCGGCCCGGCTGACTTGTCAAAGGTGCTCTTCATACTTTCCTGGTGTCTAAAACTTTGATCCAATGCTTCCCTTCTTCTTTCACCCAACTCTATGATCTGATTCACTCTGTTCTCCATACCATCGTCTTTTGAACCATACTCAAGTAGCATCCGAGATATTGGCAATTGGAGATAGATAGGTAAATCAGTTGTTATACCATACACCAGTTCGAAGGGTGTCTTCCCAGTTGCACTTTTCTTAGTTATTCGGTCGGCCCAAAGTACATACTTTATCTTGCTATCCCATGCCTTCTTATTATTCCCCATTGTCTTCTTTATGATATTCATCAAATTCTTATTAGTGGACTCAGCAAGTCCATTTCCCTGGGGATAATAGTTGGATGAGTGGGATAGGGTAATGCCATACTTAAAACAGATTGAAGTGAGATCAATTGACCTGAAGGCCTTGGCATTATCAATTGTTATTTTGCGAGGGATACCAAATCTCGTGATGATTTTATCCTCTACGAAATCAATAACAACTTTATCTATGGTTGCTTTGGTGGGTATGGTCTCTACCCACTTTGTGAAATAATCGGTAGCTGTTAGAATCCAAGAAAACCCTTTACTTGAAGTGTCCTTGAACTGACCGATGAAGTCAAGCCCCCATTATTGAAAAGGAGCTATGACCACTACTGGCTTCAGAGGAAAAGCTGTCAATTTCTGCTTCCCAATAAAAAGCTGACACTGCTGACAACACTTGACAAATCTGTGAACATCTGCAAAAATGGTTGGCCAGTAGTAACCTGCTGATTGTTGTTGTGTTTTCCGCGAAATGGCCCCCACAAAATCCTGAATGAAACTCATCCATGATTCTTTTGGAATCTTTCCTATTCACACACCTAAGTATTAACCCGTATAGGTTCCTCCAACCCAAACCTTCTTGAGTAAGGCAATACCTAACGGTTTTTAACCTTAATGCCCTTCTTTTATGGCCTTTGAGGTGATCTAGGCTTGTAAGGTGAAGAAGGAAGAAAATGATGTCTGAATACCAATGGTTATCAAAGTTCTGTACTTCTAGAGTCATGACTGGTGTTGATCCACTGTTCTCACAAACCATTCCTAAGTCCTCTTCGTTCCCCTGGGTTAACATCTTGGCTAGACCTTGTCCTTTGATAAGCTTAGTGGGCTTGATATTGGATGTGACCTAGATCCTCTTTCATACTGGATGTGACCTAGACTAAGTTTAGGATTTTCCACCACAGTGCCAGTCCTCTTTCATACTGGATGTGGCCTAGATCAAGTCTAGGATTTTCCACCACAGTGTCAATCCTCTTTCATACTGGATGTGACCTAGACCAAGTCTAGGATTTTTCGCAGAGCTGGTCCTTTTTCATACCAGATGCAACTATTCTCATCCATGAACCGAGCAATCCATCTGGTGGGTCTATCCCAGGAGCATCCATTACGTTGCATACCGCAACTACCTGCATTACCTCACCGCTCGTCCAGATCCTCTCGTAGCCTAGGAGACTCAATTACGTCACATGACCCGTGACTACCTGCTACGTCATCCAAACTCATCACTCCCTCTTGATCTGGACCACTCCGAGCTTGTCCCTGAAGTATTCAAACTTCCCTCTCAATAGAGGCTTGGTCAACGCATTGGCTATCTACTCCTCTATTGCTATATACTGGAGCCTCACTGCTCCCTTCTGCACCACATCTCGGATATAGTGATACTTGATCTCGATGTGCTTCGACTTGTCATGGAACACAGGGTTCTCCAACAACTTCACACAACTCTGGTTGTCACAGAAGATACAAGTCACCTCTAACTCGAGATCAAACAATCCTGATAGCAACTTCCGAAGCCACACTGCTTCGCAGCTTGCCGAACAAGCTTCCATATACTCGGCCTCGGCTGTACTGAGTGCCACACTCGTCTGCTTCCTACCGAACCTTGAGATCATACCCGATCCCAAACTGAAGCAACACCCTGATGTGCTCTTTCTATCCATGACACTCCCAGCCCAGTCTGATTCCACATAACCTTGTAGGTTAATCTTATGATCTAATGAATACCTGAGGCCATAATCAACCGTACCCTTCAGGTACCATAGCACCTGCTTTACCGCAACTAGGTGAACATGTCTCAGCTCTACCATATACTGACTCAGAGTGTTCACCGCAAAGCATAAGTCTGACCTCGTGTCTGTCAAGTACATTAGCGAACCAATCATCAACCGATACACTGTAGCATCCACTAATTCTGAAGAAGTATCACTCAGCAACTTTAGATTTGATGCCATAGGTGTGGTCATAGCCTTACAATCCATCATCCTGAATCTCTTCAGGATCTCTACCGCATAATTTCCTTGACCTACGAAAAGTTCCTTTGGATTCTTCCACACCTCAAGACCTAAGAAGTAATGCATCATACCCAGGTATTTCATCTCAAATTATGCGGCATGCTTTCTCTTCGTTTCTGCTATGAGCTTCTCTTCACTTGTCAAAAACAAGTCATCTACATACAACAGTAGAATCATAGGATTTCCTTCCTCAACCTTGTAGTAAAGGTTGGAGTCTGCTTTACTCTTGGCAAATCCCAAGCTCGTCAGAAACCCATCTATCTTGTCGTACCATGTCTTGGGTGCCTGTTTCAATCCATACAAGGCCTTCTTTAACCTACACACATGAGTCTGCCTATCATGTGTCTCGAAGCCTAGTGGCTGCTCCACATACACTTCCTCTTCTACTACGCCACTTAGGAAGGCAGTTTTCACATCCATCTCATGCACCTTCCACTTCATCACTTTGGCAATAGCAAGTACGGATATGATCGAAGTGTATCTTGCTACTGGAGCAAATGTCTCCTCATAATCAATACCTTCTTTCTGGGAGAAACCTCAAGCCACAAACCTTGCCTTGTATTTCTCGACACTTCCGTCTACCGCATGCTTGATCTTGTAGATCCATTTGGAAGACACTACTGACTTCCCTTCTGGTCTCGGAACCACCTACCAGACATCATTCTTCATGATCGATTGATACTCCTCGATCATAGCATCCTTCCAGACTTTCTTTTCAGCAGCCTCTTCATAACTAGAAGATTCAGCATCAATGATGTCACTTAACAATGCCACATAGTTGGACTAAGTCCGAGGTCTCTTGCTTCCTCCTACAGCACCATACTTCTCTGCATCCTGAATAAGTTCTCGTGCCCAGGCTGGTTTTGTTTTATGTGAGTTCACTTCTTTCAGTGGATCTACCGGTCTCTGTGGCTCAGTCATATCATGATCCTCAGGTTCTTCTGGAACCTACTCTTCCATTACTATATCTCGAATTCTGAGAGTTTCAAGTTCATCATCATGTTCTTCATCGGAGTGAATCTTCCTTGACCTGTTGAAGGCAGT
The DNA here is from genome assembly GCA_027924585.1 of Larix kaempferi. Taxonomy (NCBI): domain Eukaryota; kingdom Viridiplantae; phylum Streptophyta; class Pinopsida; order Pinales; family Pinaceae; genus Larix; species Larix kaempferi. The sequence goes on from BSBM01000008.1 coordinate 218,008, forward strand.
GTCTTCATCAAAGGTTACATCTCTGTTGGTCTCGATCATCTTGAAGCCTGGTATGTATATCCTATAAACCTTTGATGAATCACTATAACCGACGAAGATTCCCTTCTTTCCTGAAGGCTCCAACTTGGTTCTCTTCTCTTTCGGAATATGTATCTATATTGGTCAGCCAAATATTCTGAAATCGCTGACCTCTGGCTTTTCTCCGATAAACATTTCTTCTGGTGTCTTGTTCTCAAGAAATCTGTGGGGAGTCCTATTTTGAACATATATTGTTGTCCTTGCAGCTTCCTCCCATAAGTGCATAGGAAGGTCCCGATCATGGTCATGGCCTTCACCGCTTCCATAATTGTTCTATTCTTTCTTTCTGCAATCCCATTTTGTTGTGGATATAGGGAGTGCTCATCTCCCTCTTAATCCCTGAATCTTTACATAATTCTTTGAAATCTCCTGAAGTAAATTATCTTCCATTATTTGATCTTAATATTTTTATTTTCTTTCCAGTTTGATTTTCAACAAGGGCTTTAAACTCTTTGAACTTGCAAAATACTTCATCTTTGGATTTTTAAAAAATAGATCCATGTTTTTCTTGATAATCATCAATAAAAGAAACATAGTAGACACACCCACTTAATAAGTTGAAGGACATAGGCCCGCAAACATCTGAATGCATGAGTTCCAAAATCTCCTTCACTTTGCTGTCGCTACTTGGAAATGGCTTCTTCACATTCTTTCCTTTTGCACATCCTTTGCATATGCCTTCACGCTTGGTTTGGATCTCGGGTAGCCCATTTACCATCTTGCTCACAAATGGTAAGGCTTTGTAGTTGATGTGAGCAAATATTCTATGCCACAATTCACTTGGTTCCATAGTTTCATGAACCAAGGCTTGTTCTGGGTGTCCCTTGAGCGTGTATAGTCCTCCCTCTTGCACTCCAATTACTACTGCATCATCAAATGTCTTACCTTTGGGCCACATAATTACTTGCCCATCCACAAATGCAACTCGGGATCCTTTCTCATCTAGTGCTGAGATGGAAAGTAAGTTCTTCTTCAAACCAGGTACATATAGAACATATTTAATTTTGATAGGCTTCCCAAATTCAAGCTTGTAGGAAGCTTCTCCTACCCCTTTGATGGGATATTGATAGTCATATCCTAGTTTCACCTTGTGAGGTGAGTCCTTCTCTGTGAGGTTGTTGAGAGCATCCTTGAAACCTGTCATGTGCTTAAAGGCACTACTATCAACAAGCCAATCATTATTACCAAGTGAAACCGTACCTGTGAGTGCTGATATCAAAACATATTCTTTGTCACTTGAAGAATCCTTTCTTGCTTTCTCATCATCCTTTGCAGCATGAGCATGATGTCTCTTCTTGTTCCTCTTTTTGAATCCTTTCTTCTTGGGACAATTCTTATAGACATGCCCCAACTTATCACAATTAAAGCATCTGATATTTGAGTAGTCTTTAGTGGATCTCTTACCCTTGTGTCATTTCTTGTGATGATGATCTTATTTCTTCCCTATCTTGGTATGAGTTGCTAGGGCTTGATTATCCTCATCTCCTAGTTTTTCTTCTTTGGCAGCAATCCTAGCTTCTTCTTGAGTGAAAGATTCCAACAGTGCACTGAACAAGATAAGTTTCTTCCTTGAGCATATTCCTTGAATATATGACTCCCATGATCTTGGAAGACCATTTAGGGTAGTCATCACTAGTTCTGCATTTTCTACTTCATCTCCAATGGCACTTAATTGATCTCTGATGCTAGAAACCCTTGTAAAGTAGGATTGTATACTTTCATTGTTTTGCATCTTCACGGCCTTGAGTTGAGTCCTCAAGGTCATCTTCCTATTGGTGTTGGTCCCTTCAAGTAGTCCCTTCAATGCATCAAACATCTCTTTCGGAGTCTTTAGAGAAGAGATGTGGGGGATCAAGTGATCCTTGATAGAATCAGCTATGATCCTCTTAGATTTGATAAGATTCTTTTTGTGTTTTGCCTTCTCTTCATCTCCCTCTGGCTCCGCAACTCCCTTTGTAGCATACTTGTCCAAATCATGCTCTTCTAGGATGAGCATCACCCTATACTTCCATGCTCGGAAGTTCTCTGCCCCTTCAAGCTTATCCTCAAACTTGGTATTGTTTGTCATCTTGATAAACTTGATAAATGAGAACCTCAAATGGAAATAGATAAAGTGTAACTTACCAAGTGATATGCTCCAAAGGTTGACTTCTGAGATCTAGTTGCAGGGTGACCTAGGGTTTGTCAGAGAAACCCTAATTTCTCAACTTCGGGATCTTGCAAAACTGATTGGAGGAAAAGATGTGCATCCCCAAGGAGAGCTGACCAATATACTCCTTTTCCTAATTCTGTGGCCAAATCCTCCAAAAACTTAATGCCCTAGTTCTTTGAGCTGCATTGGTGGGCCCAAAAATGAAAATTCTTGGAATGAGATTCTGCTTCGACAGAAAGATGTGCCCTAGTGAGGCGAGTTGAATGCACCCTCTTTTTCAACTGATTTATGGAGAGAGCACCCGGAAATAGAAACCCTAGTTTCTATAGTTGCAGCAGCTGCACAATGTTCTCTTTCAGGCCAACTCCGAAACCATGTTAAATTTTAAGTGCAATAACAATATGGATCACTGAAAGATAAACAAGCACAACATGAACAATAGTACACAACAAATTTATCCTAGGAAAACCCTCTCGGGGCAGAAAAACCCAGCAAACTTCTTCTATATAGATTCGTCAGAATGTATAATAGTATTCCTCGTGCAAAGACCCAAAAACAAGAAGACTCCAAAAGCAGCTACTTTGAATGACTCTATCTCTCCTAGTGATGCAAGCTCAATGTCTGAGTGAGGTGACCAAATGAGGAGGTCGAACTCCTTATTTATACTAATCAAATGACTTGACCTTTTTACCAATAGGGTCGGCTTGACTCACCTAACTGGGCCGACCTGTACACTTTATAATAAAATATTAGTTTCTAGATTTTTACAGGCCGACCTAGCAGTTAGGGTTTACATTGACTCTTTCAATGACTTTTACATAATCAATTACATCAATAATAATCCCCATAGGGTATACAATACAAATATTACAAATGACCCAAATAATACAAATAAGAATATCTTCCGAAGTTACATTCTTCAACAACCATTACAAAGCCTTAGCCGACTTTCAAGACAATGAACTTGGGGAGGTCAAATATGGATTGTACACTTGCCTAGAGTGCATCGTCCACTCAGAAACTCCAAGATAACATATATCAGTAGTTCAGTGCCTTTAGTAAAAGTAGATGTACTTTCTCAAACAAGTAGTTGTTCATGAAAGAGATTGGGACTAACCAGGTAACCAATTTCAAAGTTTTTGAGTAGAAGTAATCATTGTTCTAATCATTGAAAAATTCTAGCCAAAGTTACAAACTAATTTTTGAAATTTCTTTCCCTTAGACTCTTATGATTTATCGCAATAACATGGTAGGAATTGTTTGGTAGCCAATGCCCTCAACTACAAAAATTTGTATTTCAAATCCTACTAGGTCAAACTTGCAGCACTTCCAACTGTGAGCACAATTGGTACGTCTTATTATCTACTCTCTCTCATCTAGGATTTAGTTATGGTTTCAAGTTTTTGGAAATGTTCTAGGCATGCCTTACTGTCGTTGTTGATCACTGTTGTTCCAAGTCCCATAGATCTATTTTGGTCATTCATGAACATTTATATCATAGTTACCAGATTCGCGAGTTGAATCGCGATTATTCCGAGTTTGACTCGGATCGGGTGCTAAACGAGCAGAGTTGGAACGACGCGAGTTAGACTCGGACACCCGCAATTACAGCTCGAAACTCGGCAAAAAATCGACATGGATTGGCTCAGAACGACAAGTTTGACTCGCGAGCCACCTATCGATTGCTCCAGGCTTTCAAATCCAACCCTTTTCCGCCGCTTTCTCCATCATTTTTCGGCGCGTTTTTCCAACTCTCGACGCTAAAGCAGCAACAATTGCAGCCGCGGGAGCACTCTCCTCCCACTTCTCAACAGGACCACCGAGCACTCTCTAGTCTCGACCCCGGCCTCTAAGTTAAGTACACGACGCGGGTTGTGAGTTGTGCTATCTTCGACGAGGACACACAACACAGGTCGTCGGGTTCTACTCTTGTTTGTAGGCTCCGAGTTCTGGGCTCCTGGCAAAGGCCAATCACGCGAACGCCATCAAGTTCAACCACTGAACAACATGTTGGTTGCGATTTGCAATTAGGAAGTTATGGGTTAGAAATTTTCCATGGGTTTATAATTTATAAGTATGAAATTATGAATTTATTAATTTAATTATAAAGTCGAACATATTATATATTTAAAATAATAAAACTTATGTCAATTTTATTACACGTATATATAATATATATTATAACACACATATAATATATGTATTATACATGAATAAATGTTATTAATTGTTATTAATTTATATGTATATATATATAATAATAATTAAATATATAGTTTTAAATATTTTGAAAATGTTGAAAAACATGGTCATGAAAATTGATGTATTTTGAAATTTGGACATCTTGATATCTTTGGACATCTATTGATATTTTGCACTTATATGGACATGGCTATTTCGAATATCTATTAAAAATATTTTTTTAATTCAAAAAATGTGTATATATTTAATTTTTTGTATTTGCCGATTTTTTCTCGATTTTTTCCCGATCCGATTCAAACTCTCCGCTCTTTTGCCTTGCCGATTTATTGCCGATTCCAAGTCTGGTAAGTATGATTTATATAATCTTTAATCATCTATGTAGAACTCTTAACTAAAATACAATAAATGTAAAGATATTCCAAAACATGTGAATATATGATGCAGGTTAATGAAAAAATGATGAAATTTGGAAAACTTCAAGTGTATTTATTATCAATTATTATTTCTACTAATTGCCTACCTCTAGATATCCCCTAGGCTGACCTACCCATGATTTAAATTTTAGACAAACTGACCTAGATAAGATAAGATAAAATAATTTCATTAAGGTCCAACAAATGACCACAAAAGTAGGTCAATGGGACTGTTTGGAACCATGATGTCAATACAAAGTGGGAGCGCTAAGGCGGCTCCTATAAAAGTGAGATGCATAAAGAAAAGTATGAATCTAACCTAAAAACCAGAAGGCAAACTCCAAAGATGGAGAGTCGATCTAGGAAAGACAATGGGTCTATGATCTGTGATACAAAAGGTGTAACTTTGTCATGGTTCGCTGGAACCATCTCTTCTAACATCCAAGGCCAAATGAAGGAAACTCAAAACAGAGCTCTGTCTGGAGGACGAACTAGAGGAGCTAGACTGGGTAATGTGCCATTGTCTAAGGTGGGGGTCTTGACGTTGTGACCTGGAAGAAATCATCAGGCTGCTGGTATGGGGCCGAGACTGTCTATGCTACTGAGGTCTGACGGAGGTTTAGGTGGTCATCCACATCCAAACTGATCTAGGGCCAGAAACAGTACTGTCATTTGTCTGTCTCCTGGTGCCCCTAGAAGATGGGAGCATCAGCACCGAAAAGATGGAAGTGATCCGCTAAGGTGAGGTTGTTCCAGAATGTGATCATGACCGGAGGATGAGGGAGCGAAGCTGGAAGGCCTCCTGCAAGTAAAGGGCCAGGCATCTCTGGTCAGGATACCTGAAGAAACTGGTCAGAGTTTGGAGCTCCCTAGGGAGAAGCTCCCTAAAAAGGAAATGGAAAATCCATGTAATACCCACTAATTGGGGTTATCGACCTCACTTTATGGCCTAATGAAGGGCACTGCTGTCCATAAGGGATTATTTGTTTCAATCAATTGAATCCTTTCATTCCCATCAAAAGGTTTCATTCTTCTCTTTCTCATGATCATTTTTCATTTATTGCCCTGGGTACAATTTTTACATACTACTCATCATTTAATCAGTTAACTAGCATCTTTTGCATCATGTCCTGTGCTGTCATACTAGTACTTTCAGGGGCAATCCGAAAAAGGGGGATCAAGCATACGAAGAAGTGAAATGTAGGATTCAATACCTGCAACTTTATACAACATAGTAACAATGCAAAATATGATTTGTGGCATCAGATTCTGTATGACTAAAGAGACCAACATCAAATCTATTCATTGCCAGATGCAGTGTCAATGTAATCATATGTATAAAATCAGCTATAGGAAGAAGACTTAATGGGAATTATTAGGCATGTCGCATCAAATTATCATCCTTCAATGACCAGATGTGACTTTTATTTAAGATACCTATCATATTTTGAAACGGTTGTTCTAGTAGATAAGTCTATGAATGACTTAAAATCGGCCTACGCAATTTTCTTGTTACTTGTTCTATAAAAAGGTAGGAAGACTCATTTTTCTTCCAGTCAAGGAGTCTTAACATTGTTCCTATTTCCGTTTTCTATTCTCATGATTTTCCCTAATTCATTACATGGAGTTGTAGAGGTATACCTCTATGTATATAGCACATAATATATAACTTTACACGCTACAAAGAATATCTGCCTGTGGAAATCCTATGCAATAGAGTGTACCCTGGACAAAATCCCACCTTAACCATATTTCTTCATGGTATAAACCAAACAACAGTCAGATTTTGAGCATCCCAAATGATAAAAAATCCAACCTAACATCAACTTAACATTCCAATTTCCAACATTGCGTGAGAAAAATAAAATGCTAAATTCAGGTATAATTTTACCAGAAATGCCAAGCATGTAGAACGAAAATCCTCAGAGAACTCCAAAGTGAATAACCTATCAGTGAAAAAACTCAAATTCTAACCTTGTCAAGACCCACATCAACAAAAATTCCACCACCAGCTACAGATTTCCTGTCAAGAGTCACACCTTCAAATAGTTTCACAAGTTAAACTCACCATCAGTAAAAATGCAGATGTTATCAGTTCATCTATTTACAGGCTTAAATGTGGCATCTGGAAATATAAGAGAAAAATATTCTGGACTCAAGAACAACTTCTACTGCCCTTGTTAAACCTTAAATGAAAGCAGATAATAGAATATTAATGTGAAGTTGAGCAGAAGTACATAAAGAAGAGAGAATAAAATGTATTTGTCAACCTCAAAACAAGATCAAGGAAGCCCAAATAACAAAAACAAATGATGACCAAACTTAATAAACTGGAACCCTGATTCCAAGCCACAAGAGGATAACCAGGTCAGTCAAAGCAGGGATTGTCTTTGCAGGATGTCCTGAATCCTGATCAACTCTTGATGTGGGGCTTAAAGATTTTAGCCCGTGATGATGACTTTAAGGATGATTGAGTTTGCCAGGTTGTTGTTGATGTCTTACTTGTTTTCGAGTGATTTCAGAGTTCAGCAGGAAGCAGTGATCCAGGGTTATGTTCCTTCAGTTTCACAGGTGGCCATTGTTCATTTAATGCCTATTACCAACCGAGTTGCACATCAGTTGGACTTCCAGAGAGCCGCCAAGGTTGCACAAATACTTGTGCTTTTCAAGGTTCAGAAGTTCAAAATCAGGCCTTTTCAGGGCCCCTTTTTTAATATTTAAATGAATGTCCATGCCCCACGGGGTTTGTAATAAAGTGTACTAGCATGGTGGTCTTTTGAGTAACTTGGCTCCCTAGGACTTGGCAACTAATGAGGGTATTCCAAGGAGTTTTTTCCTTTCTCAATTATGCTTTGCCTTTAGCCGAGTATAATTAACGAGTTTTTCTCCTACACCTCCAAAGCTGGAATGCCTAAGTTAGTAGTTAAGCCTTGGGGGGTATTAAAGTTCACATATTAACATATATAAACATGCTAGACACTTAAATAAAGTCATGTGGTCATGTACTAGGTCCCTAGGTGGTTATTTTTAAGTTTTGAGGATCTTTCCTAGAGTGACCAACTTTGGTTGGGGGTGATTCCGAGCCCAGAGGAGATGGTGGCTAGAATTTTCCTATGGTTTCCCTAGCTAGGGTTTGGAGAGCTTTGTTGTCCACTAAGTTGCACTTAGGTGGACTCCTTGTGAACTTCAGAAGACTTGAACAACTTACATTGTTCAATGCCAAAGTTCAGAACTTCATCAGGCCAAATTTTTGGCCCTTTGTAAAATTTGCATGTCCAGACCCCCATGGGGGAAATTGTAATAAGTTGGTCTAAGCATGATACTTTTGTAAAAGGCTTGGCCTACCTTAGGTTTAGTTGTCAAGGGGATACTCTAGAGTATTTTTTCCTTAGGAATTATACGTTGTGCTTCAGTGGCATATAATTCCTAAGTTTTTCACTCACACCTCCAAAGCTGGAGTATTTTCCATGGTGGTCGAACCTTAGGAGGTTATTAAAGCCTATGTGTCTATGTATTTTTAACATGCTAGCCATCAATAATAAGTCGTATGGACATGCACTGGGACCCCTAGTAGTTGGAGTTCATTCCGGCAAAAATAATTTTTTCCGTAAAATTAGACCATTTTTAATGGTTTAAATGGAAATTTTCAAATTGTAATAAAAGTATGGTCTGGAGGCGGGTTTTGGCGTGCGGATGCTCATTTTGACACTCAGAGCATCCTCTTTACCCTAGGACCCACTTTTCCAATGTTTTGAGTGATTAAATCGTCACTCAGAGCATTGTTTCCTAAAGAGGCGACAGAACAGCAAGTAAATGCTAACGACGCGACAAATTGCACCATAATATCAAGAATTATATATTAAAAAAGGGGCTATTGGCATGTGATGAATGAGGTGGAAACTCATTCCTTATGGGAGGCGACTTACTTAAGTGATTAGAGCATGTGTTTTAATAGCCATATGACTTAGATGGCGAATAGACAAAGTGAAGGATGTGCCATACTCCACATGAGGATTAGTGGAGCGCACATCTTATGTGAAGAGCGAATAATGAGGTGGCATCATCTTAAAGGAGGGTGGAGATCCCAATGTAGAGGGGGCGTACCTCTTGTGAGGTGGTGCCTCCCTCATTTACTCTAACTCCCACTCCATCCTAAGTAAATGGGATTCACTCCCTCATATCTCTCACATGATGGGCCCTCCCTCCTTCATGAAGAATGTGCCCATCCCTCTCTCTTGAGTGCTATATAAGCAAGGTCTTGGTTCCTCATTTGCATATGATATGAAGGCATAGAACCTCTGCTCCTGTAAAGTGTGAATGTTCTTTTGAGTAATAAGATTTGAAGACTTTGGAGGTCTATTGTGGCGCTCTTGTTCCATGCATGTGCTATTGGTTGAGGTGACATCTTTCTAAGCTTTCTTCTTTATGCAAGTTAATGATTAGATCTAGCTATATTGGAACAAGCATTTGCGATTGTCAATTTGTGTGTTTTATGTTCATGCTTTCAAGATTTTAAAGAGTAATATTAGTATTTGGTTGTACGATTATTCTCTTTGTTTTGATTGATGAGCATACTAGTTTGATCTTGCTTGTTTGAGAATTGTGTAAGCTTTGCAGGAAGCCTCAAGGTGAAGGGAGTTTGGAGCTCGGTTGCATCCACCCTCTCTCCATCATTTTCAAGCGTTGGATCTACAAGTTTCTTTTCCACAAATTCCCCTTCTTCATCATCTTCTAAGATCAAGCTTGAGCTTGAGGGTTTCCTTCTATCATCTTTCTACTTTCAAATATCTCTTGGTTACTTGTTGCTTTAGCTTAGTAAAAGATGGATCTACATTTTTGCAAATCAAATATCTTCTTTTATCAAGCATAAATATCAAATCTAGAGTAGCTTCAGTTTTTACTTTAAAAAAATAGATCTAGATTCATATTTTTCATATTTGAAGCATAAAAAATTTCCCAAATTTTCTCAAGTATGAACTTTGTAATTGTTTGTGCATTTGTGTATGTTTAACCCACTAACTTTGCATATTTAGCTTGCTGGTTTTTAGCAGGTCCAAGGAAAAAGAGAAGGAATCTCTGGCCAATTTTCGCCAGAAAGTGCCAAAAAGAAATTCCGTGGACCCTCTTTCACCTTTCTTTCATTCTATAAATTTGTAACCCCTTAGATCCAAGTTTAAATGGACTAAGAGGCAATTCTTTGAGCAAATATTGTAACATCTATTAAACGAGAGCAAGTGGGATACACAGCGCCCACACCCCATCCCCCCTGGGGGATTCGTAGTGTCAAATTTTGTGGTGTGAATTTTTCTGACAAAACACAAACCACATTTTACTGCAGGATTGTATACTTATAATATTTCATATTTTTTCCATTTTATTTCGCAAAAGTAAATTAGAAATAATATCGATCTCGTTGCCACGAAGTATGCTCTCACCACCACATAAAGGCATTGTCGATTAGTGGTGGTTGATCAGAAAGTGACACATAGATCCAATGATTCATATCTTTATGTTTTTCTTTTAGCATTTTTCAAGCATCAAATTTGAAATAAACATTTTGCTACCGCTTAGAGTATGCTCTTTCCCCTTGCGGGCATTTTCCTAGTCCTGGGGAAATCAGAAAGAGTTGTAGCAACTTATTAATTCTCACATTTTAATTTAAAACTCATCTTAATAAAAGTAACAACCCCATACATAGTGAAACTCCGACACTTAGAACATTGAGTTTTGCGTGGGCAAATTCTTTAGAAGAAGCGGGAACAATTGGGAGGCGACCTCAGGGCATAGTTAGGCTACACCCTTTTTGGTGTAGTGTTGAACACCGCCCTAGAGACTCCATTCCATCCCACACGTCTTCGTGAGGAGCCACCTTCACTCAATTTTCGGACATTGCTCCTTGTACCTCACGGTATATTTGGAGTTTCCCCTTTTCCGTAACAAAATTAAATCTTTAATAATTTAAAACCAACCAAGATACACTTGCAATACTTTCCCTTTCAGTAGCAGCTATTATATATATTGACTACGTTAGCACTGGTCTCCAGCAACAACATATTTTACATTTGCTTAATATCATATCAGTAAATTGTTGCTTAATCCTTCTTTATGCTAGTGGTGGTTATTATTTTCTGCTATTGAAAGCATTCTCTTAAGTCTTTTGCAACAAACTTGGACAGTTTAATCATACCCCCTAAAAAAACTCCTAAAAACAATCTTTAATTAACTTTCTATTAACTTTAGAAACATTCCATAGGGACTACCCCCTTGGCTTCGATTAGGAGTTGGCCTAAACGAAGGAGTCAAGATCAGGTGACAGCCTTGACTCGAGACTTGCCCCCAAAGGCCCACTGAGCAATAGCAAGATTTATGCTACGTTAACTAGGTGCGCGATCCGACGGCAACATTTTTGGCACCGTTGCCGGGGATAAATCTTCTATCCCTGGGTACGACTTTTTAGCTTCTTTTTTATTTTTACCTTTTGGTGTGTCTAGTCGAACAAATCTAAAATTCACTCGATCCACCTGGCAACTCCACTGTCAATTAACACTACTAGGTATTCTACAAGAAGAATCTCTTACGGTTTAGTCAACTTCATTCCTAAGCCTGAAAGGGTTTATCGAAGGAGGCAGGCTAGACTTACTTCTCGTAGGGTCCTTGAACATTTAGGATCTGAGTCCCTCTTAGACATCCAATTTTTGTTTAGTAACTCTAGTTCAAATAAAGATTTGTCTCCAATGGATAAAACTTTCAAACCCCTTAACCTCACTCAGATTGCAGGGTATCCACATGAGCTCCCTTAGAGAGCTATTGAAAAGTTACTTACATCTCAAGGCAATAATGCCATCTCGGCAGCAGTCCACCTTCAAAATTTTGCTAGGAACCTGATCTGGTGCCGAACCCCTGCCCAATAGCATGATGATGTTGACATGCGTCTTTTTGCCTTATCTTTAGAGGATGATGCATCTGAGTGGTTCTTAGGATTGGCTGACAATACCTATGACTCCTATGATGCTTTAACCAAAGGTTTCATAGAGAGGTGGGGAGAAAAGAAAGAACCACGCCATCTATTGAATGCCCTCCACTCTATCTGAAGAAATGAAAATGAAACAATGGAGGAGTTCAATAAAAAATTTAGAGATTTGGTTGCCAGTTTTCATGTCGACTTCAAGCCCTTTAGTTTACTATATGGAGGCATTAAGTGGAGAAAACAGATTCATGCTAATGGATAAAGAACCAAGAACTCTGAAAGCTGCCCCAAGACTTAGCCATAAAAATTGATCTTAATATGCAGACATCGAGTAAATCAAACATCCCTGGGTTCACAAGGGCTATTGTGAATAAACATCATGAACCCAAGGATAAGGCACCCATGAATCAAATGCAAGAGTCTTATGAGAAAAAGATGAAGGAGATGAGTGAACGTATGGAGGCAATGGAAGCCAACTATGTCACTCAGCTTAAAACAATGCAGAATAGAGTGGTTGTCGTTGAAAGATCATATGCAAATAAAAAGAACTTTCCTCCAAAGAATATGTGGTAGAAGAAAGGACCTCCTCAAGATGATAGAATGCCTCATCAACTTGAAACTGCCAATATGGTTGAAGAAGTTCCTCCATATTGTAGACCTTGTGATGCATTATATGAAGAATCTACATGCTATGTAGCCTGTCAAGCCTTAGAACAAGAGTATCTGGGAAGCAGCAGTAGTGATGTTTTTACAAGCGAGCCTGAGTTCATCAACACAGTAGGACATGTTCACCCCCTCTCTAAAGAAACATGGAATCAATCTAGAGAGCATAGTCAAGAAAATGATAAACTAGCTAAAGTTTATGGTGAAATGCCTACTCCGGAGCAGATTAAAGAAATGCCTAAATACAAAGGACTTACCTATCAGAGGAGGGATTATGCTGGAGCCCCTAAATCCAAACAACAATATGTACCAAAGGTAATAACTCCACACAATCATAACTCTATTTCTGTTGATATTGATTTAGGTAAATGGTTTGAGTCAGCTAAAGTCTTGATCCCTGCCACAGAAGCCATTAAGATCCCTTGTCAAAGGGAAAAGTTAATGAATGTTATTGATCCTCCTAAAGAGATTAATCATGAATAGCCTAAAGTAAGAGCCCCTCCTTTAAAGAAAATTGTTGAGAAAGACACCCCAGTAGTCCTACATACCCTGGACTCAAGTAAAGAAGATCACCCGCCCTTTTATGTGCCATTGATGATAAATGGTCTTCTTCTACACAAGTGTATGTTGGACTCTGGGGCCTCATCAAATATTATGACCAGAAAGGTTATGGAAAAACTAAATTTGAAGATCACTAGACGATATTCGAATGTTTGTGCCATGGATTCCAGACAAGTCGATGTGATTGGCATCATTCTGAATATTCCGGTAAAATTGGCTAAGTACCCTGATATCCACATTACCATGGATATCCTAGTGATTGATGTACCTGACAAATGGGGCATGCTCTTTTCAAGAAAATGGGTTGCTGATTTAGGGGGCTCCATACAAATGGATTGGAGTTATGCCATGGTACCTGCATCAGAAGATTCCTTTGTTAGATTGCATACTGAAAGAGCTAAGAAACATCATGTTGAAGATCCTAAGAATTTGTCAAATGAATATGTATACAACACTGATCATAATGGAAACTATGAAATTTACTCCAACTTTCTAGCCCCTGTAAAAGAACAAATCAAAGATGAGAAAGTTGACAAGATCTAGAGGATGAACTTTGATGGAGCACATTCTAGAGCGGGAAAAGGGGTAGGTGTTGTTATCACTTCACCTAGTGGGAAAACCTTCAACTTTGCCTATAGGCTAGAATTTGAAGCAACGAATAATGTGGCTGAGTATGAGGCATTACTTCTAGGATTGGAAATTGCTAAGGGCATGGGTATCAAACTGCCAAGTATAAAAGGAGACTCAGACTTAATGATTCTCCAAGTAAGTAATAAGTATGCATGCAAATGTGAAAGACTAAAAAGATATAGGAATGCAATATGGGACACAATGGAATTCTTTAATGCATTAAACCTTATTGAGATTCCTAGAGATCAGAATTGCATGGCAGATAGACTAGCAGTAGCGGAATCAACACTTCAGCCATCAGAAGAACTGTTAAATGGGAATGGTACACTAGAGATAAATTTTAGACCATCAGTTCTGGATAATGTACACCATTGGCAGGTTTTCAGAGTGATGAACAGATCTTGAGATTCATCCACAATGTAGAGGAATTTTCAGATTTTCAGGTCAGCTTCCAAGAGCAGGAAAAGAGTATCAGAAAACCAATGAGGTGAATCACACAAATCTCATTGGCTCAAGAGACAATCTAAATCCCAATTAAAAAACAACGAAAGCAGTGTGTAACAACTGAATTTTCATAACACACATATACACGAGTCCACCCCTAAATGCTTAAGATTCTTCTACCAATGCTAAGAGATGTGATAACAACGTCTCAACCATGCCAAAATGCTCAACATAACTTTGGAAAAGTGAGATGAGTTACCAACATGATCTCAATCTCATATCTGATGATGAAAGTGGAGAAACCTTGGACTAATGATGACAGATATCCTCTACAAACTGCAGAAACCCTGGACTAATTATGAAAGTGGAGAAACCTCTAGATGCAAGTGGATAAGGCTACATGCAAGGCACACTCAACTAAAGCTCAATAGTCAAAGTTGAGTTCAAAATACATTGCATGTATCCACATCAACTAGTGCACTCTCCTTGTGTGCAAGTCAACTCTATGTAATAATAGCAAAGTCCACTAGGGTGCACTCAAGAATGCATAGATATGTGAAGCAAACCCTAAAATAGTTAATGCGTGCATGATCAAGTGAGACACTCAAGAATAGAGATGAACAGTAAATGCATGCATCTCCCAAAAAATAGAAAGTGAATTCCATCATGTGCTCCACCCTAGTAGTGCAAGTCACCTCAATAATAGAAAAGAATCCCCTCATATGATGTGCCCCACCTCATTGATAATAATAGCACATGCATGGACAAATTGAAATGAGGTAGCTCATCAACTCAAAGAGAACAACCAACTAAAGTCAAATTGCACTGAATTGGATCCTGCTCCATTGAATTGCACTACACTCAATTGAATTGGAACCATGTAGACTGCACTTCCCTATGAATAGAGATCATGCCACATGTCAACACCTCAATTTGCCACATGTCACTACAAACATTACCACCTACTCAAAATAGCCACTACCAAAAATAGCAATAACCTCCAAAAAACATTGTTAATGAATACTCAAGGTCTCGAAATTATATGCCATTGTTCTTCATAGGAAGTTGTCCAGCGATCTCGAGCAGAGAAACCTCAGAGCTAGGGGCCAAGCAAGATTTCGGCCCGCTCATCAAACTGTTGACCGTATCTTTACCCTCCGCGCCGTGATTGAGGAGGCACGCCACCGTTCCTCGAAAGTCTACTGTTGCTTCGTGGATTTTCAGAAAGCCTTTGACTCGGTCCCAAGAGAAGACCTACTGCAATGACTCAGAGGTATTGGCATCTCGCCGACCCTACTCACAGCTATTATGCGCCTATATGAGTCTGTCCTTGGTGTCCTTCGCATAGCTCGCGGAATGTCTGAGTTCATCAGAAGCACTATTGGGGTTAAACAGGGCTGCCCACTGTCTCCCACCCTTTTTGGGATTTATATCGATGAGTTGGAAGCCTTTCTTCACGAGAATATCCAAGACACAGATGGTTGCTTTCTTCACCAGGTTTTGATATCTATTTTACTCTTTGTTGATGATGTAGTACTCCCCTCGTCCTCCCCGGAAAGATTACAGAGGCAGCTAGATTCCTTAGCTCTATTTTGTGACCTCCGACAGTTGACGGTGAATTTAGGTAAAACCAAGGTTATGATCTTCAATGGGGTGAAGAAAACTTCAGACTTCCGCTTCCTATTCAAGGGGGAGGAAGTCGAGATTACCAGCACCTATACTTACTTGGGGGTGCAGTTCTCAGGCCCCCACTTCAGTCTACGACCAGCTCTTCAGCCTCGAATCAACAAAGGATATGGATCCTTAGCCCTTCTTGAGAAACAATGTTTTCGTCATCATTTCCAGGACATCTCGTCCAAGATGAGCCTTATGGACACCTTGATCCGTCCCACTATTCTCTATGGATCAGAGATTTGGGGACCCTTTTTACTCGAGTCAGATTGGACGGATACCTCCATCCCTTTGATTGGTCACTGTAACCCACAAATATCCCCTTTTTTCCTGAAGGTTCCAACTTTGATCTCTTCTCCTTGGGAATATGTATGAATACTGGGTAACCAAATATTTTCAGGTGACTGTCTTCAGGCTTCTCACCAGTAAACATCTCTTCTAGAGTCTTGTTCCCAAGAGCATTGTGGGAGATTTTGTTTTGCACATAGACTGTGGTTCTAGCTACTTCAGCCCATAAGTGGATAGAAAGATCTTGATCATGGATCATGGCTTTTACTCCTTCCATGATAGATCTACTATTTCTTTCAGCCACACCATTTTGTTGGGGATTATAGGGAAAGGTGAGCTCTCTCTTAATCCCAGCTTCTTTACAGAAATCTTTGAATTCACTTGATGTGAATTCTCCTCCATTATCTGGCCTTAAGATCTTAATCTTCTTTTCAGTGAGGTTTCCCACAAGAGCCTTAAACTCCTTGAATTTTTCAAATACATCACCTTTATTCTTTAAGAAATAAATCCAAGTTTTGCGGGAATAATCATCAATAAAAGAAGCATAATAAACATACCCGCTTAGAGAAATAGTTGACATTGATCCACAAATGTATGAATGAATAATATCCAAGATGCCTTTCGCCTTCCTGTCACTGCTTGGAAATGGATTCTTTGTATTATTTCCTTGTGCACATCCTTTCCACACTCCTTCATGATCAACCTAGATTTCTGGTAATCCTATCACCACTTTGCTCACTATTGCTAATGCTTTGTAATGTACATGAGCGAGTCTTCTATGCCACAACTCACAAGGACTCGTGGCACTGGCTATTAGGGATGAATCTGCATGTCCCTTCAATTTGTAGAGTCCTCCTTCTTCAATTCCAATCACAACTGCATCATCTATTGTCTTCCCATTTGGCCACATGAGAACTTCACCATCTACAAAAGAAACTCTGAGACCTTTCTTATCTAAAGCTGAGATAGAAAGGAGATTTTTTTTCAAACCTAGGACATATAGGACTTCCTTCATCTTCATGGACTTTCCGACATCCAACTTATAAGAGGCTTCTCCCATTCCTTTGATCGAATATTGGTAATCGTCTCCAAGCTTCACTTTGTGTGGAGAATCTTTCTGCACAAGATGTGAGAGGGAATCCTTGTAACCTGTCATATGTTTGGAGGCTTCACTATCCACGAGCCAAGTGTCACTTCCATGAGAAACTGAACCAGTGAGCGCTGAAATTAAGACATATTCTTCACTGGAATCTTCATCTTCTCTAGTCCTCTTTTCATTATCATGTTCATCATCTTCGGCTGTATGAGCATGAAAACTTTTATTCTTCTTCTTGAATTTTCAGCTTTGAGAGGGCAGTTTCTGGCAATATGTTCCATCTTGTGACAAGTAAAACATTCAAAGGATGAGAATTCTTTCTTAGTCCTTTTGTTCTTTTGAAATCTTTGAGTTCTTCTAGGAGAATGTTCACGATCCTTCATTTTGTTCTTTCCTTTGGTATGAGTTGTCAAAGCTTGGTCTTCATTGTCATTTAACTTTTCTTCTCTGACTGCTATTTTTTCTTCTTCTTGTACACACTCTTCCCATAATTGTCCGAACTTGATCAATTTCTTTCTAGAGCATAAGCCACGAACAAAAGGTTCCCAATCCCTTGGGAGACCATTCAAGGTGGTCATCACAAGTTCTGCTTCTTCTATCATATCACCAATAGCTTCTAATTGTTCTTTAATATGGGATACCCTAGTGAAGTATGACTGCATGGTCTATGATTTCTGAATCTTCACACCCTTGAGTTGATTTCTCAAGGTCATCTTTCTGTTGATGTTCTTTCCTTCAAATAGATTGGACAATGCATCAAACATTTCCTTTGGAGTCTTCCTTGAAGACAGTTGAGGAATCAAGTGATCTTTAATAGAGTCAGCTATGATCCTCTTGGCCTTGATCATATCCTTCTTGTGTTTTGCTTTGGCCTCATCTCCTTTTGGTTCTGCAACTTCCTCTTTTATGAATCCTTCTAGGTCATGTTCTTCAAGAATGAGCATGACTCTATATTTCCATGCTCTGAAATTCTCATCTCCCTCAAGCTTCTCATCAAGCTTGGTGTTGTTTGTCATTTTGATAATATGAGAACCTCAAATGGAAATAGAGAGAGATAATATTTACCAGTAAAACTGCTTCTCCAAAAACTGCTTCTGGCTTGACCTAGGGTTTGACAGAGAAACCCTAATTTTTCAACTTTGAGATCTTGAAAAACTGATTGGAGGAATAGATGCGCCTCCCCAAGGCGAGTTGAGTAGTGTACTCCCTTTTCCAAATCTGTAGGCAGATCCTCCAAAAACTTGATTCCCTAGTTCTCCATGTTGTACTAGTTGTCCCATAAATGAAAATTCTCGGAATTGAATTCTGCTTCGACAGAAAGATGCGCCCTAGTGAGGCGAGTTGAATGCACCCTCTTTTTCAATTGATCTGTGGAGATAGCTCCCGAAAATAGAAACCCTATTTTTTGCAATTGCAGCAGCTGCACAATGTTTTCTTTCAAGCCAGCCATGTTAAGTTTTTACTTGTTTAGCATAATAACATTAAACAATAGGATCACTGAAAGAATACAAGCACTGCAACGCAAAGAACACAAGATTTTCCTCGGGGAAACCACAAGGGAGAAAACCCCGCAAAACTTCCTCAATATAGAAATCACCAAGACAATGTAAAACCCCAAGACAACTTCTTTCTTCACCAGCGAGCTTCTTTCTCTCTCTTATGCGAACTTGCTTGAGTGAATGAGTGAGTGAGAGTGATACAAATGAGGAATTCGACTCCTCTATTTATATTCTTCTGTTGGGTGACTTTTTACCCTAACTGGGCCGACTTCACCTAACTGATTGGGCCAACTTCACTTAGGGAGACTCAATATATTTAATATGTTTCTTAAGGGTACTATTGACCCGACTTACAAAGGAGGGTTTACATTGACTCTTTCATGACCAATTACATCAATGACATCTCCCGAAGGAGGAATAATAATATAATAAACAAATACAATTAGAATATCTTCCATAGTTACATTTCTTTAACATCCCACCCACGATAAACATCTCCTAAAATTGGTCGATCTGTGTCTGCAAACAGCAACAAAGAAATGATAGGCTCTATGATCTTAACAGTAAGATCTACCCTCTCCCACCAACCATCATCTAACATTGTATCCTTGACCTATTTTGAAGAAGTTTGATCCGACTTTCTCCAAAAACCAAAACTCTAAAATAACCATGGAACCAAGAGTAGTCTTGACCTCCCTCAACCTCTTAAGCATGATGAATGAGGAGGCAAAACAAGTACTTGCAATCTTCAACAATAATAGATATGTTTACTTTTTATAGATTATGAGGGCATTGGTATAGTTTTGTACAAAATTATGGATTTGGCATGCATCAACAATAAGATTTCCCATCCATGTCACATTGGAAGCAAGGTGTCCAAAATATTTGTGGATATTTAGCTTCGACAAGCATGCCAACAACCTTGCAAACAAGTGCATTATCTATGATCATTTGAACACAAGAATCAACATCTATATCTTCAATAACTTTAATGAACAACTCACCCCTATATTGCATATCCTTGTATTTTCCAAGAGCATCCACCGCTTTCAAGAAGACCGGTCCATTTAGGGAAGACACCATGAAATTGATAAGGGGATGGCATGTTGCATCTGTCCATCCATTAGAAACAATGCTGACACCAGATGAAGGTCGGGATGATTTAATGAGTTCTAGGATTTTATCCACCTCCTTCTTTGCCTTAACTAACAATGGGGCTCTAAGCTTCTCTGAACTAGGTGGCACATACCCTATTGGAGCTTGTTCAACTAGAACTCGACACATCTCAATAAACAAAGGCGATCATGCAACATTAAATGAAATGAAGTTGAGATAGAAAAAGAATGCAATGGTAAAGATCAATCTCCTCTCACCTCTCCTATTGAAAGATCTTGTCCATTGGACCACCACTTGGAGCTAACCTCTTTCTTTGTGATTGACTTATAGTCCCACTCCCAAATCCGCTAGTAGGATTCCTCAAAAATGGAAGAAGATCCTCATTTTTTTGTTTCCTACTTGTCATTGCCACCTTCCCCGAACCAATTCTTTCCTCTCTTCCCATTTCTTTTCGTTTGGTAGCACTCACCTCTTTACATGGTCCAAGTCCATGTTCAATGGCCAACAGATGGCCCTTGACTCGGAAGTAATTGCTCTTGTATGTATTGTTGCATAAACTACATGTGCAAAGAACATTCCTGTTATCACATATATAGTAGCCGGGCTACCATACATTATTTTTCTGATTCCAGTACACTATTCAGCCAGTTCCCTTACATTTGAGATGCTGAGATGAGCATCTATATTGGATCACTATCAGATTGTGGACAGCAGTATATATTCCCCATGCCATGACTGAGTCTCAGGACACTCAGAGAGATGACCGATGTAGCCATTATACCATTGGTACAGAGCAGTCAGTAGTGCCCAGAGTTACAGCAGCAGTTTCAGAGGACAGATGATGGTACAGGTTGATGAGCATTCAGGTATATGACTCAGCAGGTATATCATTGTGTTATGGTTATATTGCTTTTATACTTATTCTCATAGCATGTCTTAGCACCTAGTGTCATGATCTGGCGATCATATAGATATATGGACCTGGTTGAGGCTTATTATATATTATATTGTCCCTACTCAGACTTAGAAGTTCACTATTCATACTCATTGGTTTTACCCTCCTTAGGGAGAATAGAGGTGATCATTCCACCATACCTTGGCTTGCTAGTGTTGGCACCATTATTCATTGTCTTCATCCATCTATTGCCTACCTTTTAGTTTATCACCTTGACTTACTACTTGACTAGTGACATGGAGGACTTTTCCCCACTGTAGCCTCTGTATTGGATGAGCTTCCTGTTTATTGTGTCTCGGCTCTGAGTTGGTGACAAAACTTACCTATGGTGAGTTGGAGTTCCTTGGAATTCCCCCTAGTCACTAAAGTTGTGTTGGCTAAACCTGAAACTTTTAGTGCTGCCATGAATACAGAATCTGGAAAATGAAATGCTATATCTTGTATGAAAAGCCCATTCATGCAATGTGTTTCTAAACACACATGAATGAAAGGCATGCCAAATGAAAATGGCCATGAAAATAAAATGTTAGATCTTTTGGAAATGTAAATACCTAGGTAAACAAGCTGTCCACGACACACCTAGAAGTGCTCAGGTAAACAAGTGCCTTAAAAACACACCTGCAGCAGAAAGCCTAAAATAAATGTAAATCTATGCAATGTGTTTATAAACACACATAGACCAAGGCTATGGAAACTTCAGGCCCAAAAAGCAATGGAACTTAAATGCTATATCAAAACAATTGCTGGCCTTATTTGTATTATGGATTGTGCGCATCTGTTAAAGGTGAATAAACCCTCTTTGAACAACTCATCCATTTGTGAGACACCGCCATTCCCTGTGTTGTTGCTCATTTAGTATATACTATGGTGTGTATTCCCTTTCCCTTTGCCAAAGTGTCACAAAGTTAAGTCAGTCAAGTCATCCCTTAGCCTAGCCAATTATTTTAGCCTTCACCCTTCACTAGCAAATTGATCACAGCTATGAAGTGAGTATGATCTTGAAAGTCTAGTCTGAGTAATAATAATAATTAATGACATTATATATTTGGATTTAGATCGCCAGTAATGATTACTTTGTGTTATAATTGTTATATGAATAAGTTGTAGAGCATGCATTAACCTTTGATACTTTGCAGCAGCTTTTGATGATAGATCTGAGTCATATTTGGTCATGTTGACTTAGTCAAACCTAGTTTGACCAAGGTCAACCATAGGACATGAGATGGTTGGACCTTATGATGATATGGATTGATGATATATGGTCTATGTACATATACATGATGATTCTATGCAGCAGCTACAGGGTTATGATGATGATTCATGGTTTACAGCATTATTTGATCATTTACAGATTATTATTGTTTGACCTGTTCCGGTATATTGGATATATATTTTGATCATGCAGAGATTCATATGGTGTATGAGTACACATCTTGGATGGATTTGGACCTTCTGAGTCCAATGAGACAGTTTGTTTTCAGTTCCGGGCACTTACAGTGATGATTGAGCCTCAGTAGGCTATCCCAGTGCAGTTTTGGTCTGTCGGAGGCCCTGTCAGAGCAGATGTGATTTTTATCTGGTTGACCTAGGGCGCTATGCTTGGAGGGGGTGGTCCAGCCACTTGTTTTTACCGTATTACCCCCCTCCCGGACACACTGGTGCCCTCACCTTGACAGCGTAGGCACTCTAGGAGGCAGTTTGGGGCAGTTTCACGCTTCCCGAGGCATTTCAGGATTGGTAGAAATGGCTATTGAGGAAATCGATTTGGGCTACTGAGGCAATGTTATGGCATGGGATGATCAGTGATGATGGATCGATGTCTTCCACACCTCCTCCAGCAGTTTCAGCTTCATCGGGGCCCGCATCCATCACTTATGGCACTTTGTGATGATTTTTGAGGTTTTTTGAGACCTACGATTTGACCATTGAGGCACGATTTGGTATATTGATGACTATTTTATGATTATTGTGCTATGGGGATTGACCAAGGGTGGATAAAATTACCCCTTGGACCCACCATAAGCTTCCTATTATATTTTGTCATCATGATTTGGTGGGATTCCCCTCTTCTAGGGCGATTTTGTCCACTCATATTATATTTTATTAGTGATCCATGTATTTTATTGTTGAGCTCATCTCAACCATTGATTAGACATTTGTATCTTTTAATCTTAGCCACTCATTCAAAAAGTGGTTAGGATTTTGATGCCTCTCCTTCCTATTTAAAGGAGAGAGCTTCTCATTGTAAAGGGACTTGTGGCTCTGGATTATTGGAATAGAAAATTATTATTGCATCTATCTCCAGTGTTGTGGTGAATGTTTTTGGTGTTCGTTCGTTGGTTCTTCCTTTGCACTAAGTTATTGGAGATCTTGTTTGCCATATCTTTTGTACCACGTTTTTGCATCTACAGGTGGAGGCCGATTTGCTTTGAGGAGGAAGTATTGGTAGGGGAAGACTCTCCCTACTTCTTCTTTGGATCTCTTCGTTGGTAACAGGGAGTATTACTGTCCCAGGACCTTCTATTCTATGTTATCATTGCATTTTACTTGTATTTCCTCCATACTTGACCTCTCTGATTGAAATCGATTTTCCTTGGATTGACAGGTAGAGGAGGGCGCACTTGTGGGCTAGGGCATCAATTTGGCAAGCAAAATCAACCATCTCTCATTTGATCTCTGCAGGAAATCTTCCTCAACATCAAGGCATCTCTCTTCATCACTCAAGTATGATCTCAAGGTGATTTCTATCTCCATGATCTATCCACTTGTCTAAAACATTTAAAACCCTAATTAATCAAAACCCCCGTTTTTACATTTTTTCAGATCTACTAAGATCTAGTGGCTTCTTGGGTAAGATATTGAAAACCCACCTCTATAGTATCCTCGGCATCCCGGATCTATAGTTTGGTGAGGATTGGCCTCCATTTGACCCTCTTCCCAAGGCATTTTAACCTCTCCAAGCAAGGGCGCACTTCCTAGTTTGGTGAGTTGACCTAGATCTAGTATGTGGGTAGGTGAGATCCCGCTTGATTCATGATCTACACATCAAATAACATACCCCCAGATTGTCACTTTTCTGATTTCTACCTTGTGGGCCCTATTCCACATTTTAAGGGATTTATTCCCCATTTTGGACCACTTGGTATTTTCAAACTCAGATCTAGTAAGATCTAGCCATCGGATTGCTTTGAAATTATAGATCCACACTCTTACTTGATTAACCTACCCGGATCTAAAGTTTGGATGCCATCGGACTTATCTTGACCCACTTAACCCACATTTTAGCCTCCTTGGGCAAAGTCGCACCACCTTGGAGAAGGGAGTTTGTCCAATTCTAGGACATGGATACTTGAGATTTTTGTGGATTTGGAACGGGAATAATTCAAAACCTAGGTCTAGCAGGTCACCTTGTCAAATCTTGCCTTGGGGATAGCATTCCTTGTCTTAAGGGATTGTGGTCCACTTAGGTCAAACCTAGATCTAGACCTATTCATCCATCAAGACTTTAATTGCCCACTTGTCTCATGCAATAGGAGTCCTTAACCACAAGTTAACTTTACTTTGACTCCATTATCCCAATTCCCAAGGCACTGGTTTCTCTCCAAGTCAATTTGACTTTCCTAGATTGTTGGATTAACTTGTGGTTTGACCTTAGTGTGATGAACTAAACCCTTGATGCCATCATGTATCATGATCAAGCTTGTCACTTGTACTAGTTAGCCCCAATTCAACCCCTAAACTACCCTGCATTGGACACGATTCCCAAGGCAGTGGATTTTCTCCCATTGAACTAGTACTATAATCCTGGATCTCATTTCAAATATTATAAGTCACTCTCACGTCAACAATGAACCAAAGCTATACTCATTGAACCCCTCACTTATCTTGTGACTCCATCCTAAGGTGTAGGATAAACCATACACCTTACTTCGCTTAGAATTAACTTGATTTGGTGTCTTGGTTTTGATCTCTCCTGTCGGGCGCAGATCGGGTCTCCCCCTTTGTTGTCTGGGCTAGATAACATAAAGTGAAGGTTGCCTCGACTGGCGTGACAACCATCTATTGGAGGTCGAGGTGATCGTGGTTGCACCTTTTGAGTTGCCCTTCCCTATTGCCATCCATGAGTGGATACATCCATAGGGGTAACTACAGTTTAGGTGACAACAATTCCCTCCCCCAACAAGCTTTACCTCGGGCCATTGTGGTCTTGTTACATACTTCCACAAAGGATATTTATTTTCTTGAGCTTGTTGATTTGCTACGATGGGGCTTCTTTAAGGATTGGAAGCAGCTCCACTTAGAATAGATGGAGCACTAGCAGCAGTAGAGATAGATGAGCTTGGAGGCATGTTCAATGGCCAACAGATGGCCCTTAACTAGGAAGTAGATACTCCTGTATGTATTGTTGCATAAACTACATGTGCAAAGAACATTCCCTCCCCCGACAAGCTTTGCCTCGGGCCCTTGTGGTCTTGTTACATACTTCCACAATGGATATTTCTTTTCTTGAGCTTGTTCACTTGTTATGACAGGTTTCTTTTAGGATTGGAAGTAGTGTCACTTGCAACAAATGGAGCACTAGAAGCAATAGAGATAGATGAGCTTGGAGGAGGGGGGGCACACCAACAAGGACATTCCTCCTTCTCCTTTAAGTTTTTAACCTTTACCAGTTGCCTTTGATGATTGAGCCATGAAAACTGTGGAATAAATGAAGAAAACAATTATTGTTGGAGAAATGAAAATTATGTTTGCAAATCCACCTACAAATCCTTCATATCCCTTAACTTGCACAATGCAAACATGTTACAGCTCTGTCCCTCAGCTAAAAATGTGAAAAAATAGGGCAAAATCGTGTTTTAAGTGTGCCCACGGATCCATGTCCAACACATGGGATACGGACATGGAGCCCCTTGGGGGTGTGTCCTATTTCCCAATTATAAACACAATAATAATTCATAACCAAAAGTCAAAACTATTCATACTCGTGACAATCAAATGATACACATATATAATCACAAAGCACTCGTAACTCAACCATAACATCATTATTCAATAATATATATATATATATATATTTGCAAACTTGTCGGTGTTTATTTCCTAATAACAACCTTGTACTATTACACTTTATGTAAGATAAATAAAGAAGCTTATGTAAAGCATTCTATATTAAACCAAAAGATTAAAAAGAGAGATCAAGCTAACTTTGTATGGAATGACATGTAGATTAACTAAGGCCTCCCTAAGTAAACCAATGACAAGCCTCTTCACATGGGTGCTTAATTCACCAGAAGGTGTATTATGGGCCTCCAAGATTCATTGATTCTCAACCCATCATCTTGATCTACACTAGCACAGCCACTTAACATGTGGCCGGTGAACACTGATAGGTCACAAGTTAAGTGCCATGAACAAGTTATCTATTACGTGTTCTCCATGCTTAGTTGTAATCACCTGTTGTCTATGACTCAACTACCTGTTACCTTCTTTAGTTAAACTGGTTGTCACTACATGTTATCCATGCATGAGCTATGAGTTATCCATGCATCAACTACCAATTATTTTTTATATTTCTTTTTTTTTATAATTGTTTATTTTGAATTTTGAACGACGACCATAAAATCAACCTGGTACACTTGTCCCATCCTCCTTCAATCTAGGAAAAGCATAGATGGTAGTCCACCCCAAATTCTAAGATATAAACACCTATTGGTGTAATAATTGGGATCTTTCATATTTCCAAAGCTTCTCTTATGCATCTTTTTACAAAGTACTCCACCTTTGCAATCACTTTAGCATCTTCCATACATATGTAATGTTTTCGAGTTGTTCAAGTGCTCAACTAAAGCAGACTTTTCAGCATGGTTGTGCATGATATCAGCAGCATGTTCAGTCAGTCCAATGTAAACTAATCAAGCAATTTCACCAATATAAGTCTTCCCACAAGCACAAAATCTGTTTGTGTTTAGTGGATTTTTTTCATCACACTTTTTGGTGGGTCCCAATGAGACTCCCCAGAGAAAGAAAAGCACAAAACACTGTTACAGGCCTGGAAACAATGCCCATGGTCCCTACGGGAAACAGCTAGCAACATTTCCCAATTGATCTGGAGACATCTCAGAAATAATAACAGCCCAAAAGGTTTCTAGATAGGAAACTTCTTGCAACATAATTCAATATCTATAAAATTTGCAATCTAAGAACATATAACATCTTTCTTCCAATCTAACAATGCTTTATTTCAAAATACCAGACATGGAGCATATAATTTCCATGTCATATATTAAAATCGGTTCATAAAAACTTCTCAATATATTGACAATAGTATGTCGATGATTTTTTGGGGCAGCAGTTGCGGGGAGGAACTCAGGAAATCAGTTTTGGTTGGGGATTAGGAACAAGGACAAACAACTAAGCAGAGGCCTATGCTCTACTTCAAAGTATCAAGATGGCAAATTCATTAAAGATAAAAACCCTGCTTGTCTTCGGGGACTCCTTGATATTAATTCAATATTTAAATGTCAACTCTCTACCAAAAGATGACAATCTTGCATGCATCATTGCAAGCATAAGAAGAGAAATGCAAACACTTGAGGAGGTCCATTTCTTCCAAATCGTAAGAGCGTTAAGCTCTGAAGCAAATCGTTTCACCAATTAGGCCTCCAGGCTCGATGAAGGAACTCTTTTAAAAAATGGAAAATTCATTTTCAACCCAATTTCCTAAGTTTAATACCCACTTAATCAACAAATGCATGGTAAAGCCACGTAGCAAGGACATTAACTCTCACAATCGAGGAAGGGGCAATGCATTTAGAACAACATCGACAACACACATGCCTTTGCTTTGCCAAGTTCAAGATATTGAAGCCATGGGTTTTCCTTGGGAATGTGAATATAGGATATATGCTATAGGATTCCACGCTCAACCGTTTCATTGCAGGGTGGTAAGATGGAATTGGCCCTCTTAGTAAGTTAGTACTGTCTAATTCTACTATGTTTATGTTTCTAGTTTAGCATCAGCAAGAAGAGACAAGCGTTGTGTGAATTCAGGCTATCGTGGGTTTTCTGAGTCTTTCTTGGACAGTCCCTCAGGTCCAATTCTCTCCTCGGGATATATGGAACCCTAGTTCGTGCACTAGGACAATGATTAGGATCAAACCTATCATCGACCTCCTGGTGCTTCGGTACACTTTCCCCGAGTTTCAGCATTCCTAGTCTATTTGTGGTTCGCATTGGAGATCAGAGGTTTGTGCAATCAATTATGTGTGGGGACAGACAAATGAGTTGTTGGCAGTCATGGATGACCATCCATCCAATTGTCAAAGGGATATACGAGAAATTCATAGGTTTCTAAAATGCCAAGAGGATTTGATTAATGGGAATAGAACCTCAATTTTCTCAATCACCACGAAAGCTCATGAACTAGACATCAACACGTCTCCCAAAATGCAAAAATCATGGACATTTTGGTCAATCAGAAGCAGCAAATTCAGGACATAGAGGAGGAATGTGCTAAGCTCAAAGCAATGATGGTATCTCTCAACAAGGGTTCGTCATCTACAGCTGTAAACCTGAATAATTCAATTGGATCCTTTCCCATTGAATTCAAGGAAGAAGAAACAATCCACCAGCTGCAGGAGGACATGGAGGCAAACAATCAGGGATCAATACCTTCTAATCAAGCCCAGGATGATGCAATGAGCAAGTGTGGCTACCCTTAACCAAGTTTCAGTCGATGTTATACAGATATAATTTGTTTTTAGGTGTCTTTTGTATAATTTACACTTCTAATAGTATAATGCCAAGCTATGTAAGAAGAAATGTAGAAGCCTATAGGATAAACTGGGCTGATAAGATAGAGCAGAATCTCTTTGAAACTCAGTATGCTCTAATTTTGTACGTCAACGCTGTTCAGCTTCTCTGCAGCATTTTATAATCCAATGTTATGCCAATCTACTATGTCGATGCTTTTTAATTTGGCTACTTTCACTAGGAGTAGCTAGGGAAAGCATCTTGAATCTTGGATTATCTAGTTTCATATAGAGATGATTGTCTACTAATAAAGGAGTTGCTGGCTTTGAATTTAAAGTTGAAGTATGTGTATTGTTGAAATCAAAGTTCCACATAAAGTCCATGTCAAGTTATATAATGTGTCCATTAAAACATCAAAACTCCTACTTTCAGATGCATCTAGAACACTTCCTTCTACTCAGGGAATTTGTGACAAAGCCAAAAAGTTTCTGATCTTCTTTTAAAATCTTCAATTAATAGAGAAGTTTGATTGATAACATCATTATGGAATTATTTTGAGGCTAAATTTGCACTATGTGTCTCAAATTTATAGAAAATTCCTATAAATACAAAAAAACATTTCCAGTCAATCTACAATGTGTTTTATTTTTCCAAAATGCATATGGACCAATGTTATCAGAACCGGAACAAGCCAACCGCCGAAACCAGCCAGAAAACCAGATTGAAGAACCGATCAACTGAAATATTCATAAAATATGAAACTTTTAATAATAAAAAGATATATTCATGTACATCAATGTAAATCCAAAGCATTAGATACCAAACATGGAAAGTTTGCTCATGTATACAGCATGTAAGGCCTTTTTTTCGTTTTTTTCTGCTTGGATTTTCCAGGTTTTTGGACATGATGAAATACGAGTAGGACCCGGTTTTGGGGGGCTGGTCCAGATTCAAACCGACCGGTTTGGGACAAAACCAACCCTGATTCTGGTTCAGCATTCAGATCTCACATTTTTGTGAACCTCTCTGGACTGACTGGTTCCAGCAGTTCTTATAACATTGCTCTGGAATCTGGACCACAGAGATTGTTTCAGAGACATTTCCAGAAATCTAGAAATGTGTCATCAGTTGTTGTTTGTGGAAATTTTTGAGGTCGTTTCTTGGCAGCGTCTGGAATTTTCCAAAAAACATTAGCATATTCACCATTTTGTTTGGTTAAAGTTTTTAATTATAAATTAAATAAAAAATAAAAAAATAGTTTTCTAACCTTAAATGATCCCACCAACAATAAAGTAACATTTTTAAAGCATGGAAAACTCCACTTAAAACAAAAACAATCATTTCATTATAAGTGAACAGAAAAGCCAGTGGTAAAGAGAGTGGATTTTCTTACAAAAAAGAGAGCAGGTTATTCACAATTGAGAAGCGATTTTTCATCATTGTGGAGAAAAGATTTCTCATGGAGCAAACATTTTTGAGTTTTTACTTTTTTGAGGGAAATTTTTTATACATTTAATTTAAAAATCCACGAAGTAATGATAAATTTTGTTGGAATTATTGGTGCAATCTATACATGTGGCCATGGCCCATTCATATCTAACATTAGTATACTTGTAATCACAGCTAAGGCCATACTTAATTCTTTTATTGTATTACTAGGTGTGGGTAAGGCTGACCTAATCAACTTTGATATGTAGACTCAATAACCCTCCTGGGTCCCTACTTATATCGGCCCATAACCCTCTTGGGAGGACACCCTACCAATGTGAGTGGTATAAATACACCAATCAAGCATCATTTGTAAATCATATATTTTATCATTGATCTAAGGCTCTCTAATACAAATGTTTTAAGCCTACAGGTACCCATATCTAGTGTTGGTGCATTCTTGTTCTTTGGCCGTTTTTTCTCTCACTTGTGTACTTGACATTTCTCCTTCCTTGTGTACTTGACATTTCTCCTTCTAGCACATTAATGGACAATGGCAGCACACTGTTTTAGTGCTGTTTTTCTATTTCATTAGCAGGTTTTTGGGTTAGCTGTTTGGTTCCATTCAATCCCCTCATTATTTTGCGATCTCGATTCTCAACATCTGCAGAACTAGGGTTTCCATATCTGATTTCCCAACATGGTATCAGAGAAGGTGTGAACCTTTCCTACCTACTTCGCTGCTGTCAGATTTTCTTCTGGGCTGATCATGCAATTGTGATCAGATTTTGCCCTCTGGAAGAGAACCGAATTGGAGGAATATTAGGGTTGTTTTTTCATAGTGTTTTTCTAGATGGAAAAAACGTTTTCTAGGGCTGTTGTTACCTGCTCTATGCACTAATTACAGAAATCTTGTCCATTGATTTGAACACCCAGCACTAAGGTTTCTTCTTAGTTGTTCATGCTGGTCATTTTGCAACCAGCCTATTTATTTCAGCTTTTTTATTTTGAGATTGATCCGAAGATTTTGGCTAGTTGCATTGCCCCAAGGGCCATAGAACTAGGTTTTGGGTCATCTGTTTTCTAGGGTTTCCTAAGTTTTATCCTAGGGTTTTAAACCACCTTCAAGGGCTCACTGTAGAAGTTGATCCAAAAGTTTTTCTAGATCATCTCTTTCAGGGTTCACTTCAGCATTTGGTCCAAAGATTTCTCATCATCACCAATGGGGTTGTAAGTTCAGATCTCTTCTTTTAGGGTTTTACCCTTATACAAGGGTTGTGCTACTCTTCTAGGGTTCCTTGAGTATCTCTGAGGAATTTTTCCCTCTTTACAAGTGCAATGCTTCCTTCCTTAGGTTTCTTTCCTCTCTCTAAAATCCAGCACTATCTTCTAGCTCATTCTTTACAATAATATTTCTTTAGGGCTCCATTTTTTGCTAAGATTTCTGCTGCCCTAAATACAGAAATAATATACTGCAAATTTCTTGGAAGAGTTAGTACTATTCCCTTCTTTGGTCTATACAAGGTTTCCTCAAAGACTTTACGGAGCCTTCTTTTTTAAACCTAATAACCTCAGCATGGCCTTTGCCCTATTCAACACGACTACTTATATTTCGGCAGAAATGATACAAAAGAACTCTACATGCAATGGATGTCATGTGAAGAATTGTGTCTTCAATCTTGCTTGGCTTGTCTTCAAGGGATTGAAGAGCTTGCAACAATAACAATTTGCAACAGGTATATTCTAGATGATACTGTTGACAAAATTTATAATGAACATCTAGTCATGCACTCTGCATATGGATTTGATCTATTTTGCCAAACACTTGATCAAGGTATGACTTCATCAACATCACATTTTGAGATTTTTGGATTGAAGACATGGGTGCATATTCCAGTATATTGATAGTCTGTATGATCCTTCCAATACAAATGTTATATTTGATGGGGTTTCTATCCCATTTTGCTTGGATCGTTTCCTTTATAGTCGATTCCACTACTTGTTTAGAGAGTCTCATTTTTCCCTCTCCTCTTTTAAGTTTTTTTTTATATTTGAATCAACGATGCCGAGCGTTATACCTGGGAGAGGCCCTCATGCTTAGACCTTACATTCTTCAACCACCCACCGGACTGAACACTACTCAAAGGATCACATCTTTCTTCCCAATGCTCTCAATGGATAGGGGCACCAGGAGGTAGGTAGAGAGCGGCACCATTTCAATGCCCAAAATAGTCAAACCCTGAGAGACAATCTAACCCCGATAGCGAGACCCCTACAAAGTTGTTGACTTAGATCCTCAAGAAAATTTACAGTAGACCAATAGGCATACCCCCTCCTCTAGTTCCTAGCAACGGACCACCCTTTCTAAATAGAGAGACGTTCCTCGAGCCAGATCCAACTCTTCCAGCTAGTCCTCTATCCAGAGATTCTTTCCTTTAGCCTCAAATGGTAGAAAGTTGCACTTTGAACAATGAATACTCTAGAGGACAACAAACCCCCATCTTTTTCTTGCAATGACAAGCACTTGGAGCCTTGAGGTTCCTTTCCTTGGACCCTCATCCATAGCATTGTATTCTACTTTACCTTTGCACTCGCATAGCTTAGATCTTATACAATAGTTTTGTTTCTTGCTTTTATAGGAGGGGCCTTTGCACTCCTGCCATGTATCATCACTTATGTAATAAAAAGCCTCACTGACTTACTTTTGGTCATTTGCTGGACATTAATAAACTTATATTATTTTATCTTATTTGCTTATTATTGAGGTCTCTTTTTACAATGCACATATGGTGGTGCACTTTGCATATTGGGCCTTACCAATTTCAAGATGTGATGATATCATCTTTGACCCCACCACATTTGGAGATGTTCTTTATATTCCAAGAGTTGGTGGTTTTATAGTGGATACTTTGGCTTATTGTGATGCTACATCTCAACAATTGGTTCATACTTCATAGTGACAATCGTGGGCCTATGACCACTTGTTTCCATGTTGGAGCCACGTACTTACTCACCATCTTTGATGGAGCTTCCACTCACTAGTCCACAGGATCCTTTACACTGCTTTTTACCGATTCTTCCACGAATGGATCAGATTCTATCACAATCAATCTTTCTCTATACGATGTCAGCTTCCTTCAGATGCTCTACACTTGGTTGCTTTCAACAGTTCAGCTCACTGACATAGACATAATTATACTTCTACCAAAGGCGATCTTTGCTAAATTGAGGAGCTATGTTGGTGTGGACAATATGGAGTTGACGGGGGGTGATGTAGTTGAGGGGGGATGATGTAGACCCTTGCTCAACGTTAAGGGGGGAAGTAAATCGTGTGTTGTAATGACTTCTCTATCTCACCCCATGTTCAACTAAAGGAGGGGTATTGGAATTATCTGTGTAATTTGTACTAGTGGCGACAACCCATTCATATGTATCATCAATGTACCTATAATCATGGCCAAGGCCATACTTTAGTCTTTTATTGTATTACTAGGTGCGGTTAAGGCCAACACAATCAACTTTGATATGTCGGCTCAATAACCCTCTTGGGAAGTGTTCCCCTACTTATGTGGGCCCATAACCCTCTTGGTGAATGTTCCCCTACCTATGTGGGCCTCTGGCCCTCTTGGGAAAATGCCCTACCTACTTGAGTGGTATAAATACACCACTCAAGCTTCATTTGTAAATCATATTTTTAGATCATGAGTAAGGCTCTCTACTACAACTGTTTTAAGCCTATAGGCACCCATACCTAGTGTTGTCGCATTGTGTTCTTTGGTTTGTTTTTCTCTCACTTGTGCACTTGACCTTTCTCCTTCTAGCACATTAATGGACAGCTCCAGTGCACTCTTTTAGTGTTATTTTTCTCTTTTATTGGCAGATTTTGGGTTAGCTATTTGATTCCATTTGATGCTCTCATTATTTTGTGATCTCAACATCTACAAAACTAGGGTTTCCAGATCTGATTTCCCAAAAGGATAATAGATTGTAGATGGAAATTCTCTTCCTATTTCCAAAAACTGTTTCCTAGTCTTTCCCATGTTTCTTGCAGCTGCCTCAAAAATTGACCCCATGTTTCCTATCTTTACTAGACCATCGAGGTCCCCATTTACAAAAATTAGTTTCCTAGTTGCTTCCAATTTCCATTTCCCGGTTTTTATGCTTGGGGACACATACAAAATTCCATATTATAGCATTCATTTGTATTCTTATAACCCAATATACCATATGAGCACCACAAAAGGAAGAAAAATAAATATTGTCCATAAATGATCAAAAGCAATTAAGGAGACGATGTGCTCATCAAAATACCTAAATAAGCTTTAGAATGGTTCTAGCTAACTACATTAAGATTCAAAAGTAAAGCACAACATGGATCAAGGAAAAAAAGAGTTCCCTTTATTTGTCACACCACTACTTTTTCTCTAAATGAGAATGTAACATAATATACAACCTTCACGATACGGAACCCACTCATGCTTGCGTGCGTGGTGAGGAGCATCCAAAGGAGGTAACAAACCCTGCAAAATATAGCTCCCAAAAACATCAAAAAAGTGATTACATGTCGTTTGCATATTAGTGAAATATATTACAATTCTTTATATGTATATGCAAAGGATAGATATACATACAGCATGCCTTAGGTCATTATGTCTGGGGACAAGAGTGCGACGCAAATATTGAGGTATATCAAGATAGTTTAAGATTCTTGCCATAAATAATGCACCACTTTTATTTTCTTCGTCAGTATCCCAAATCGATATATTTGATGTGGTTACTTTTGTTTTGTCATCAAACACTATCACCTATTTAAACATAAGCACCCAATTTTAAGCTCGTTAAGTTCGCTTTTTTAATCATGAACTACAGCAACTATGTTACTTGCCAATACATGGTAAAATGTTTTGAAGCTCAAGTGTGCAACACAGAAAAGGAAAAAAAACTAATATTCTTAGCAAATTAAGTGGCTTGCACACAATTTTGCAATAAGATGAACAAAGAATGAGTCGCATTCACTGTACAATAAAAGAGAGAGGGGAGAGAGAACATTAAAAAACAAACATCATAATCATTGAAACTAATAATTGTGGCAAATCTAGTAGAGTCGTAAATTTTTCATCTCCATGGTAGCAATGCAAATGAACATCATCCTTTACTTATGCCCTTGCATGAATGATATAAAGTCAAGATAGTAGTAATATATAGCTAAAGTTCATATCGATAGATAGAATTGTAATAGAAAAGAACACTAGAGTGGATGCCATATAATTTTTAGTACTAAATGTAATTAATCAATGCCCGTCTAAGGTCCTCATAATAGGTTGTGTTGGCCTTTGTGTCAGTCTATTTGAGTTTCCTTTTTATGTTTTGCTAAAAAATTAACTTGCTGCTAAAATTAAATCCAAGATCTATGCTAGTTTTACATGAATATCTAATTTCTTCAAATTTCTTCATTTTCAAGTAGTTGTGGTGGAAATGAGCTTTTTAAAAAAGAACTTAAACCAAATCCAACTATTGCATAAAGTTTTGAAGAAGTAATTTCTAATCAATGGAAAGTGGATTAAATCCTACGAGAGTTGTTGAGCACACAAGGAACTCCACAAAGATAATAAGGAATTTGTCGGTAGGGGTACAACAAATCAAATTCACCAAAAATGGGGCACTTGGCAATGAAAAGGAGGTGATGTGTTGCCTAGGGGAGTGTGGTCTAGCGGCAAGCAACGAGGTGATCAGGCTTGTATTAACAAGTAGACACAGGTTGAAAACCCCCGAAATGGGTGTAGATGAGGCCAGGTGGAAGTCCTGGGTGACTTTGACGACATAGATATGCTCCTCACAGTAGGGTATCTTAGCCAAAGATATTTTATAAGAAGTACTTATCAAGAAAAAAGGCGGTGATGTGACTTAGTCATAGTTGACTTAATTCAAGATGAATTATATTCATATTTTATATTTGTAACTCATATTCTTGGAAATAACAGTAAATCTTACCTAACACTCCACCTACCACCGCTAACTTCTCACCTACCTCCACCTATGAGAATTTTATACTCTTATAAATATCTCATGGAATATAGAGTGTACAACATACACATCTACAACTATCTCGTTTGTACTTGCAACAGTGTTATCATAACTAACCAGTTTTGCCAAAACTGGCCGGTTCAACCAATTTACAAGGGTTTCCAACTCAAATCAAGGCTCTAAACTGGAAATGGTCAATTCCGTACTGAACTGACCTTAAATGCCTCAACCAGTCGATTCTATATGAATCCATACGTTGGTGCATGGGACCACAAAATTGACCCCCAAAATTTAAAAAAAAAATCAAAACCAAAACCGTAAAATGAATCCTAGACCCTGAGTTTGTCACCCTAGAAATTATTGGTATATTAAATTCTTTAAGTAAAAGTTGGCATTCTCTCTTATAAATACATCATGGAATATAGAGTGTACAACATACACATCTACAACTATCTCCTTTGTAGTTGCAAGTGTTATCAGAACTAACCATTTTTGCCAAAACTGGTCGGTTCAACCAATTTACAAGGGTTTTCAATTCAAATCGAGGGACTAAACCGAAAATGGTCAATTCCATATGGAACCGACCTTAAATTCCTCAACTAATCAATTTTGTATAAATTTGTAAGCCGTCCCATGGAACCACAAAATTGACCCCCAAAATTTTTTTTTTAAATTAAAAACCAAAACCGTAAAATGAATCCTAGACCGTGAGTTTGTCACCCTAACAATTACTGGTATATTAAATTCTTGAAGTAAAAATTGGCATTCTCCTTTAGATTTCCTTTTCTATCCTTTTACTTAAATTTTTAACTTTACCATTAATTGTTTCAAGATGTTTGAGAGTGGTTCCAACCTCATCAAACTTCATCTGGAAGAAGTAGAATTTCAAATCCCATTCAAAATTCAACAGACATAACAGTTTTTAGGATTTCAGGATTGCCTGGATTGCAG
Organism: Larix kaempferi; assembly: GCA_027924585.1. NCBI lineage: Eukaryota > Viridiplantae > Streptophyta > Pinopsida > Pinales > Pinaceae > Larix > Larix kaempferi. The sequence goes on from BSBM01000008.1 coordinate 254,898, forward strand.
CATTCCCACTAGATTCTATCAGGTATGAGGGTATGGATTGGCATTTAATCAAGAGCACCAAGCCCTCTATGTACCTCAAAGTTGGCGGTGTTGATTGTTGAACTCTGTTTTCATGACCTTAATAAAAATGTACCCTTAAAAAGTGTTACGTGGTACCGGTACCAACGCACCTGCAGAGGTGCCCTAGGGAGAGGGGGTCATTTTTTTGACCAGGAGGGGTGTTTAGCCAGCCTTTTCTGTGTAGGGGTTATGGCCTGACCCCCTGGTTTCTCCCTTGGAAGTACTATGGCTTAGTGGCATTGTTGACTGCCTCATGAAAGGGCTTGAAGCCCTGAGGTTGGTGTCCGGGGCTTCCAGGGGTGGATCACTGGGTCACATGACCCCAACCTTGATTCATCATTCCAGCAACAGATGTTTCAGCACTAAAGCACCTATCTATCCTCCAGATCATTTTACACACCCTCCTAGCCCTCCAGTTCATCAGCGCCCTCTCTCTGGGGTCCTCCTTTGCAGACGACGTCATCCTTGAGGCCAAACTGTTATGCTTGATTAGGGGGGGGGGCGTTGAGGGATTTTCACTACTTTGGGGTTAGATGGGGCATGACGACCCCCCCCCCCTCCGTAGTCTGGCCTTCAGAACAGGTTGATTTGCTCATTTTTAGTCATTTTAGTCATATGTGGGTAAAGACTAGGGAAAATACCCCAAATTACCCACAGTTTTGATTATTTTATATAATTGTTGTTTTAATTTTAAGTTGACATTTTATAATTTCAAATTGACATTTAAAAAGGCATGTCGGCCTAGATTTTATTAATTTTTGTAAGGTGAGTGTGAAAAGGTATAAATAAACTTTTCCTCACTTCATTTTAACACAACTACTTATGGGATAAAACATTTATTTCTGATTTTTACCCTACTTGGGCTCTTTGAGTGATGCGCACCTCTTGAGGATGGATGTACTTGCTAGTTTGGAAACAAATCTTTGAAGTATCTTTTGTTCTTGCTCTTTGCTAAGGTGATGCTAGGAGTTGTTTGCTTAACACATGCACAAGGAGGTATCTAAGTTTCTTCTCTTGATTTCTCTTTGTTTGTTGGATGTGTGCTTGTCTAAGGTTGAATGGTAGCCATTAATGCTACATTTTGTCCTAGCTAAGTCATTTTCAGCCTTTAGTTACCCTAGCATTGTAAAGCTTGAACTTTAGGTCTCCAAGGTTTGTCTTAACTAAGGCTTCTTCAACCAACTTTTGTAGTTGTTGAAGAAAACCCTAGTTTGCCAAACATGGCAAGTACCATCTCAAGAGGAGGGCCATCCTCCTTGATGCCCTAGGGTTAGGGTAAAACCTTAAAACCCTAAGTTTGTCCATTTTCTCTACATCAAACCCTAGTTTGTATTTTTGTAAATATTATTGTTAGGTTAATTTTGCATTTTCAAGTGTAAATCTGCATTTTCATGGTAGAATTAGGGTTAGAATTAGGTCTGCAATTTTATGACAAAAACCCTAAAAATTAAAAAATTAATTTTTTTTGCAATTTTGACCTCCCTAAAATTTTGTCCCTTCCTCCTATAATTCCGGCCTGCCCTTTTCGTCCCTAGAAACCCTAGGGCGAAATTGTAGGAAGCCCTAAAATTTTAAAAATCTCAAAAATACTAAAAAAAAACCTAATTTTTGTGATTTTGTACATATTATGTTAGATTAAATTTTAGTCTTTAATTTAGGTCATTTTTACTTTTATTTTTCATAAAATTAATTTTTTTAAATCCTAAAAAAGTGTCTCACTTTTCTGTCGAAACCTTACTGCAGATTTCTTCCACAGCTCAGCCCCCCCTTTTTTTCTCTGCTACCTTCGCTCTCCACCTCTCCTTGCTCGTCTTCCCTTCCTCCGTCCTAAACCCTCGCTCCTCTCTTTTTCCAACTTGAACCCCTTCCCTTTCTCTTTTTCTCTTCGCTGCCATCTCCCTTCTTCCCTTTTTCATTCGCTCCCTCCTCCTTATCCCTCCTTCCTCCTCTCTTATTATCCCTTTCTCCTCCCCCTTCCTTTCTCCACCTCGTGTCCTTTTCTTTGCTGTCCCTTCATTCCACAGACCTTTCCAAGGTCTGCTACAGCCAGCAGACAACCCTCTTTGGCTTATCCTAACCTTCTCTAACACGTACACATCAAGACAGTAAAAAGGGGTTATTTTTAGTGCAAGTGTGTGGATTTTGAAGGTCTGAATTCTGTATTCTAAAGGGTGGAAAAGACACATAGAGAGAGGTCTGAAAGTTCATGCTGAGAGGTTATTTCAGTTTGTTCTTGCATCTACTACATGTGAAGTAATCCTCTAATTATTACTGCTGCTAATACTGATAACATAAGATTATTCATTTAGGTGAATGCATGGGTCATTTATTGTAAATGTTAAATTAGTTTTACACACCCATTTTCTTACAACTCTGTTTTTAACACAATAAGAGGTCTGAATTGTACTTATGCTGAGGTCTGAAATTGGTTATACAGTAAACTTGTGGATAATTTACATACTGCCGATGCTTCTTTACATACAGAATTGAATGAAAGGTATATGTTATACTGAAGGTAGTTGATGTGGGGTCCTTGTGACATATTCATGTGCATACCCCTGCTGATATAATTCTAATATATATATATATATAGGTGAAGTGGTTGGAATTTGAGCTAACATTGCTTGTGTCTTCTACATATTCTTGTTGTTACTAATTACCACTGAGATAACTGTCATGGTGATGCTAATGCCTTCACACAGTCTGAGATATATTGTTTGAAAGCTACCTGTTCACACTACACACACAACTAATTATCAATGAACAGGACTGACACATTTGTACTGAGTATGACAGTGATATCAATCCCTTAGAAGGTCATTCATAGATTACATACAGTTGTCGTGACATTTTGATGGATAGTTCATGTTATTGATGAGTATAGTTGAGGTATCATTGAATGCTTTTATCATTTGAAAGCCTTAAACCTTAATATATTTTGTGTTATTAAAAGTGTTGGATATTACTGCTCATCATTATTTTGCCAACGCTTACACGCATAACATTATTGCCCTAAATGATATTTGAATACTAGTTGTTATATGAATGGTTGATGCATCCTTTATTTGTCGAATGCAATTACGAGATTTGTCTTTTTCATTGACTCCATATAGGCACTGGTCAAAACTAACATTTGCATAGAGAACATAGTCCTTTGTTGCATTAGTGTCTTGCAGGGTAATTCAGGGTCCTTCCCCTAGGAGGTTACGACTCCCCGAAGAATTTAGAATTGTGATCGAGGTGACATTGGGTCACATATCTTATAATTGCTTATTGGGCACTAGCCCTACTAGTTTGCCCGGTAACACCCTCTATGTACCTCAAAGTTGGCGGTGTTGATTGTTGAACTCTGTTGTCATGACTTTAATAAAAATGTACCCTTCAGTCAAGCAAAATCAATTTCATTTAGACATGTTAAGCTTTTTTAACCTTATTTTAACACTTGGATTAGGGAGATTGATCAAAATTGGAGGGTATTGAATAATGTCATCGGGGTCTCGAGGTAGACGTGAAGTCTAGAGCCTAGAGGAGGGGACAGAGGATGCTATTGATGATTAGGAGAGTCAAGTCGGCCCTATTGGGGAAAAAGGTCAAGTCACTGATTAGTATAAATAGGAGGCTCGCCCTCCTCATTTGGTCACTTCACTCACTCATAAAGTTCGCATGCGTAGAGAGATAGAGTCAAGAAGAGTAGCTACTTTTGGAGACTTCTTGTTTTGGGTTATTGCATGAGGATTACTATTGTACTTTCTGACGAATCTATATTGAAGAAGTTTGTTGGGTTTTTCTACCCCACGAGGGTTTTCCCAAGATAAATTATTGTGTACTATTGTCTATGTTGTGCTTGTTTATCTTTCAGTAATCCTTTATGTTACTGCTTTTAAAATTCTAACATGGTATTAGAGCTAACCTGAAAGAAAACATTGTGCAGCTGCTACTGCCGGAAGTGAAAACTAGGGTTTCCATTTCCGGAAGCTTTTCTCCACAGTTTGGCTGAAAAAGAGGGTCAAGGCAACTCGCCCTAGGAGGGCACATCTTTCTGTGGAAGCAGAATTCATATCAAAGAAATTTCATTTATGGGCCCGCCACTGCAACTTGGAAAACTAGGGCATCAAGTTTTTGGAAGTTATGTCCACAGATTCGGAGAAAAAGTACCTTTGCTCAACTCGCCTTGGGGAGGTGCATCTTTCCTCCTCTCAGTTTCTCAAGATCTTGAAGTTGAGAAATTAGGGTTTCTCTAACAAACCCTAGGTCATCTTAAAGTCAAACCTCAGAAGTCAATGAAGCAAGCACTTGGTTGGAGCAATCTCAATTGGTAAGTCTACTATCTCTATTTCCATTTGAGGTTCTCATTTATCAAGTTTTATCAAGATGACAAACCATACCAAGCTTCAGGATAAGCTTGAAGGAGCAGACAACTTTTGTGCCTGAAAGTATAGGGTGATGCTCATTCTAGAAGAGAATGAGTTGGATAACTATATCAAAGAAGAAGTTGCGGAGCCTGAGGGAGATGAGGATAAAGCCAAGCATAAGAAGAACCTGATAAAGGCCAAGAGGATCATTGTTGATTCCATCAAGAATCACTTGATCCCACACATCTCATCTCTACGAACTCCGAAAGAGATGTTTGATGCACTGAAGAGATTATTTGAAGGAACAAACATTAATAGAAAGATGACCTTGAGAACTCAACTCAAGGCTGTGAAGATGCAAAGCAATGAAAGCATTCAATCTTACTTCACAAGTGTCTCACATATTAGAGACCAACTGGAAGCCATTGGAGACCATGTTGAGAATGTAGAAATAGTGATGACCACCTTGAATGGACTTCCAAGGTCATGGGAGTCTATTCAAGGAATATGTTCCAAAAAGAAGCTCATAAGATTCAGTGCACTTTGGGAAACCTGCACGCAGGAAGAAGCAAGGATTGAAGCAAAGAAGAGAAGTTAGGTGATGAAGACAATCAAACTCTGGCAGCTCATGCCAAGAGAAGCAAGAAAGAAGACCATCATGACAAGTCTAACAGATCCCACAAGGGACGAAGACCTCCTAGAGACTATTCAAGTATCAGATGCTACAATTGTGATGAGATGGGACACATTGCAAGAAATTGTCCCAAGAAGAAAGGCAACAAGAAAGGAAGCAAGAAAAAACATCATGCTCATGTTGCAGAAGATGATGAACTAGCAAAGAAAGCAAGGGAAGATTCTTCAAGTGATGAAGAATATGTTCTGATCTCAGCACTTACAGATACGGTCTCACTTGGAAACAATGATTGGCTTGTTGATAGCGGTGCTTCTAAGCACATGACAGGTCTCAAGGATGCTCTCAACAACCTCACAGAAAAGGACTCACCTCACAAGGTGAAGCTTGGAGACGATTACCAATATCCCATAAAAGGGGTAGGAGAAGCTTCTTACAAGCTTGAATCAGGGAATCCTATTAAGATGAAAGATGTCCCATATGTACCAGGACTGACGAAGAATCTATTTTCCATCTCAGCATTAGATGAGAAAGGATTCTGAGTGGCATTTGTTGATGGCCAAGTACTTATGTGGCCTAAAGGTAAAACCTTTGATGATGCAATAGTGATTGGAGTGCAAGAGGGAGGATTGTAGAAACTCAAGGGACAACCAGAACAAGCATTGGTTCATGAAACTATGGAACCAAGTGAATCATGGCACAGAAGGTTTGCTCACATCAACTACAAGGCATTACCAATCGTGAGAAAAATGGTGAATGGTCTACCCGAGATCCAGACTAAGCATGAAGGCATATGTAAAGGATGTGCGAAAGGGAAGAATGTGAAGAAACCATTTCCAAACAGTGATAGCAAAGCCAAGAATATTTTGGAGCTTATACACTCGGACGTTTGCGGACCTATGTCTTCCAACTCACTAAGCGGGTATGCTTACTATGTTTCTTTTATTGATGATTATTCTCGTAAGACCTGGATCTATTTCTTGAAATCAAAAGATGAAGTATTTAGCGAATTCAAAGAATTCAAAGCCCTTGTAGAAAATCATACTGAAAATAAAATAAAGACCTTAAGATCAGATAATGGAGGTGAATTACCTCGGGGGACTTTAAAACATTATGTAAAGAATCAGTGATTAAGAGGGAGATGAGCACTCCCTACAATCCACAACAGAATGGCATTGCAGAAAGAAAGAATAGAACAATAATGGAAGCAGTGAAGGCCATGATCCATGATCAGGACCTTCCAATGCACTTATGGGCGAAAGCAGCAAGAACAACAATTTATGTTCAAAACAGAACTCCACATCATGTACTTGAGAACAAGACACCTGAAGAGATGTTTACAGGAGAGAAGCCAGAAGTTAGTCATCTCAGAATATTTGGCTGTTGTGTATACATACATGTTCCAAAAGAGAAAAGAACTAAGTTGGAGCCCTCAGGAAAGAAGGGCATCTTCGTCGAGTATAGTGATTCATCAAAGGCCTACAAAATCTATATACCGGGCTTCAAGAAGATCGAGACCATCAGAGATGTTACCTTTGATGAAGATATAGCTTTCAGCAGATCGAGACAAATTCACTCCGACAAAGCACATGAAGAAAAACCTGAGACTCCCAGAGTTAGAGATACAGTAATGGAAGAGATGATTCCAGAAGAACCTTAAGACCACAATATGACTGAGGCATGGAGACCTGTAGATCCACCTAGAGAGGTGAACACTCACAAGAGAAGACCATCCTGGGCACAAGAGATTATTCAAGATGCAGAAAAGTATGGTGCTCTAGAAGGGACTTCCAGAGAAAGCAAGAGACCTCGACCATACTCCAGTTATGTGGCATTGTTGTGTGACATCATTGATGCATAACCTTCCAGTTATGAAGAGGCAGCTAAAAAGAAAGTATGGAAGGATGCTATGATTGAGGAGTATTAGTCGATCATGAAGAATGATGTTTGGGATGTGGTTCCGAGACCAGAAGGGAAGTCAGTAGTGTCTTCCAAATGGATCTACAAGATAAAGCATGCGACAGACGGAAGTGTCGAGAAATACAAGGCAATATTTCTGGCTCGAGGATTCTCCCAGAAAGAAGGCATAGATTATGAGGAGACATTTGCTCCCGTAGCTAGATACATTTCGATTAGATCTATACTTGCTATAGCCAAAGTGATGAAGTGGAAGGTACATCAAATGGATGTGAAGACTGCCTTCCCGAATGGCGTAGTAGAAGAGGAAGTGTACGTGGAGCAGCCACTAGGTTTTGGGACAAATGACAGGCAAACTCATGTGTGCAGATTGAAGAAGGCCTTGTACGGTTTGAAACAAGCACTCAAGACATGGTACGGCAAAATTGATGGGTTTCTGACGAGCTTGGGCTTTAGCAAGAGGTAAAGCGGATTCCAACCTTTACTACAAGGTTGAAGAGGGAAATCCTGTGATTCTACTATTGTATGTAGATGATTTGCTTTTGATAGGTGATGAGAAGCTCATAGCAGAAACAAAGAAGAAGCTTGCCGCTGAGTTTGAGATGAAAGACCTAGGTATGATGCATTATTTCTTAGGTCTTGAGGTGTGGCAGAATCCAAAGGAACTTTTCCTGAGTCAAGGAAAATATGCGGTAGAGATCTTGAAGAGATTCGGGATGATGGATTACAAGGCTATGGCCACACCTATGGCATCAAATATGAAGTTGTTGAGTGATACTTCTTCAGAATTGGTGGATGCCACGGTATACAGGCAAATGATTGGTTCATTGATGTACTTAACGAACACAAGGCTAGATTTATGCTTTGCGGTGAACACTCTGAGTCAATATATGGTAGAGCCAAGACAAGTTCACCTAGTTGCGGCAAAGCATGTGTTGAGGTACCTGAGGGGTACGGTTGATTATGGCCTCAAATATGCATCAGATCAGAGGATTAACCTGTAGGGTTATGTTGATGCAGATTCGGCCAGGACTGTCATGGATAGAAAGAGCACATCAGGGTGTTGCTTCAGTTTGGGATCTGGTATGATATCATGGTTTAATAGGAAGCAGACGAGTGTGGCACTCAATACAGCCAAAGCAGAGTATATGGCAGCTTGTTTGGCAAGCTGTGAGGCAGTATGGCTTCGGAAGTTGCTTGCAGGTTTGTTCGATCTGGAGTTAGAGGCGACTTGTATTCTCTGTGAAAACCAAAGTTGTGTGAAGTTGTCTGAGAACCCGGTGTTTCATGAAATGTCGAAGCACATCGAGATCAGGTATCACTATATCTGGGATATGGTGCAGAAGGGAGCAGTGAGACTCCAGTATATAGCAACAGAGGAGCAGATAGCCGATGTGTTGACCAAGCCTCTATCGAGAGTGAAGTTTGAGTACTTCAGGGACAAGCTTGGGGTGGTCCAGATCAAGAGGGAGTAATGAGCATGGACAGGTAGTAGGTAGTCACGGGTTATGTGACGTAATTGAGTCTCCTAGGCTACAAGATGATCTAGACATGTGGTGAGGTAACGCAGGTGGTTGCGATGTGCAACGTGATGTACGCTCCTGGGCTGAACCCACAGGATGGCTTGCTCAGTTCATGAAAGAGGGCTGATGTCTACATCAAGTATGAAAAAGGATCGGCTCTGCAGGATGGCTACATCCAGTATGAAAGAGGACTGGCTCTGTAGAGAGGCATCCAGTATGAAAAAGGATTGGCTCTGCAAGATGGCTACATCCAGTATGAAAGACGATTGGCTCTGTAGAGAGGCATCCAGTATGAAAAAGGACTAGCTCTGCAGGATGGCTACATCCAGTATGAAAGAGAACTGGCTCTGTAGAGAGGCATCCAGTATGAAAAAGGATTGGCTCTACAGGATGGCTACATCCAGTATGAAAGAGGACTAGCTCTGTAGAGATGCATCCGGTATGAAAAAGGACTGGCTCTACAGGATGGCTACATCCAGCATGAAAAAGGGTTGGCTCTGTAGAAGTTTACATCTAGCATGAAAGAGGGCTAGCACTGCGAGGATGGCTACATCCAGCATGAAAGAGGGTTGGCTCTGTAGAGGTTTGCATCCAGCATGAAAGAGGGCTGGCACTGCAAAGAGGTTTTACATCTAGCATGAAAGAGGGTTGGCTCTGTAGAAAGTTGCATCCAGCATGAAAGAGGGTTGGCACTGCAAAGAGGCTTACATCCAGCATGAAAAAGGGTTGGCTCTGTAGACAAGTACATCCAACATTAAAAAGGGCTGGCTCTGTAGACAGGTACATCCAGCATGAAAAAGGGCTGGCTCTGTGGAACTTCTTGTGATGTATAGATTCGAGAGATGTCAAAAGTCAATAGTCAGAGTACAGAAGTGTAGCAACTGGAAGATGATGGTGACAGTTTCAGAAGAATACCTTCCTTGTTAAGAGGGAGTGTTGAAGAATGTAACTTCGGAAGATATTCTTATTTGTATCAATTGTATTATTTGTATTGTACTTCCTTCGGGAATTATTAATGTAATATTTGATCATGTAAAAGTCATTGAAAGAGTCAATGTAAACCCTAACAATTAGGTCGGCCTAGAAGAATCCAAAAAAGAATATTTTATTGTTAACTGGACAAGTCGTCCCTGTTAGGAGAGTCAAGTCGGCCCTGATGGGGAAAAAGGTCAAGTCACTGATTAGTATAAATAGGAGGCCCGCCCTCCTCAATTGGTCACCTTAATCACTCATCAAGTTCACATGAGTAGAGAGATAGAGTTAAGAAGAGTAGCTGCTTTTGGAGACTTATTGTTTTGGGTTATTGCACGAGGATTACTATTGTACTTTCTGACGAATCTATATTGAAGAAGTTTTCTGGGTTTTTCTTCCCCACGAGGATTTTCCCAGGATAAATTATTGTGTACTATTGTCTATGCTATGCTTATTTATCTTTCAGTGAACCTTTATGTTACTGCTTTTAAAATTCTAACAAACCAATCCAAAGATGGAGAATGCTTGGGTTGAGGAGCATACTTCATGGAGGTTGGTTGTGGACCAAAATGTTGGAAATAGTGCAACTTCGAAAGCTATTCTTATTATATTATTGTTGTACCTCCTACGGGGGAAGATATTGATGTATTTGATCGTGTAAACCCTTGAAAGAATTAATGTAAACCTTGGGGTGAAAAACACAAAGAAAAGTATCTTAAATGTTATTTTATCTTTCCCCAAGACAAGTCGGCCCTGTCAGTTAGACAAGTTGGCCCAGTGAGTAAACTGCCCCAAAACAGTGGGTAGTCTGCCCCAGAAAATGGGCAAAAATGCCCCAATTAGGTCGGCCCATCTAGGGAAAGTCAGGTCGGCCCAGTAAGGGAAAAAGTTACCTTTTGATGTGTATAAATAAAGAGTTCGACCTCTCATTTGGTGATTCACTCAAGACAAGTTCGCACTATTCAAGAGAGGTTCGCTACTGCAGCTAGGAGACTGATTTTTGGGGTTCTCCATTATTGGAGAAGTTTCTCTCTTATTTTTCTTGGGTTTGCGCTACTACTATCTAGATGTACATCGCTCTCTATTGGAAGGTGTGAGCTCGGGGGAGACAAATAGCTTTGTCTATGGTTAGGAGATGATTGTTATTATCATCATGGTAAAACGAGCTCCACACTCATTTTGTTTCTGTGCTTTGCCATTCTTTTAGTGATCCTGGTTATGTTGCTATAAATTATAACACCAAACACATATGTTTAAGGGTGTTAGGCACAAGAGGACATGTGGCATAGCTACAGGAGGAGCACCTTGCATAAGGACACTAGGGGAATGAACTACCATGTAAAATGAAGCATTGAGATAACAACTTGGTGGATAGTGCACCATTTGGAGAAGAGGAGTTAGGCCCAAATGGGAATCATTCTTCAAGGGTGTACCACCTCGGGGTTGGGTAAAACCCTAGTGTGACACTTGTCATCCTTGTATTGTAGAGCACTCCATGTGGGGTTGCCTTGTTGAATTAGGTCTACAGTTACTTGTCTGGAACTAGTCCATGATTGGCCTCCCTCAGCTATACTATTTTAAGGGAGGAGAGAAACTTTGTCAATACTTACTACTAATGTACTCATTAGTTTATCTTTGCAATTGTCTTGGAGAAGTCTTCTACAGAGTATGACCTAGGGTTTGTTATGTCAACCCTAGAGGAGACATGAAGATGGATCCTAGCACTTGAAGATGTTCTTGGAGTGCTTGCTTGTGTAATGCAAGAGGACACTAGGGCTTGTGCTCATCCTAGAGAAGAACATGAGTGTTAGAGGAGTTGAAGACTTGGATACAAACTTTGCTTGTTGGCTTCTATTACTCACACTTTGTATTGTCTTGTAGTGGTTGCAGCCCTCATTGTGAAGCAAAAGGAGGTATCACTAGGGTTCCAATCCTAGAGAAGACATGAAGAAGAGAGCTAGAACTTTGGGTGATATTGTAGGATCGTTCTTGTGTGATGCATGGAGGCTAGGGCAAGATCATGGATTGCTTGATGAGTGGAGCAATCTTGAGCTTGGTGTGACACCTTGCTTGGAAGAATCCTTGTGTATTGTACCCTTGATGTTTCATGGAAGGTCTTGCTGCTTGTGTTGATGGAAGAGTTGAAGACCTAGGTTTGAGGACTTAACCCTAGTATGGACATGAAGACTTGGAGGCTACATTAGAGTTGTCTTGTAAGCTTTGAATATGTGTGATGCAAGTTAGATAGGGTTTGTAAACCCTAAGGAAGACAAGAGCACTAGTGTGGAGACCTAGAACATGGTGAAATGCTCTGCTTGGAGGACTTGGAGCTTGATGTGATGCCATGCTTGATGGAGCTTAGTGAGATGCCTTGCTTGGGCAAGTGGTTGTCATGTGATGTGATGATGTACTTGGAGGTACACTTGTGTGATGCAAGTGATAAAGCAGCCAACTTTGGTTAGGAGGGGTTCCTAGCTAGGAGGAGTTGAAGGTTAGGGTTTGACAGTTGGTGTGATGCTATCTTGTTGAAGTTACCTTAGCTAGGCTTGAAGAGCATTGTGGAATAACCCTAACTTGTGATAAGCTAGTGAAGTGCAAGTACCAGCTTATCGAAAGCTGTTGGTATGTATTTGTACTTCATTCTTATGTTAATATGAAGTGTAAATTGCTGTCATAAATTTATGTACTTGCAGATCTGATTTACAACTTATTTTTCATGATGATTTGAGTAGTTAGTAGTGCCGGTTTATCATGCTGATTTGATCTAACAGTTGGCAGATTTACTTGGGTGATTTACAAGTAAAGAGAAACTAACAGGGCAGATCTATAGCCAGTACAAATCTTCTGTGAAAAGATTAAATTCAAGTCTGGTTCGTACTTGGGGATGTGCCCTCGAGTGTTGGGAATCATCTCCCAAGTTTGTATATGATTTGGTGTTTACTTTCTTGAGCTGACCAGTTGATTAGTAAATAGAAAAATGATTTATATGCTGCTGTAATTGATAAATCAGATTCCACCCTAAGGCTGAATGTTCATTAGGAAACAAATCCAAGAAACCCTAAGTAAGTAGGATTGAAATCTGAGTTGCAAAAAAGTGCTGAAAATTCCTATGAAGCACTCAACTCGTGGAGTTTTAACATTGTAGCAGAGCTGATTTTCCTGAGATCACTCTCTTGGTGTAGAGAGAGTTGGGTATTTCAGTAGTTGAACCTCAAAGAGATTGTTGGGTGGTGAAACCATAGTGTGCTTGAGATGAGCACCTGCACCCATGAAAAGTTTGATGGGTTGAAACCCTAGTTGCTCTTGTGATGGCTTTAATGTGATTATTTCAGTGGGTGTGATTCCCAGGAGGACCTGTGATAGGTGTTTGATTTGTTCTAGCAGATGCCAGTGTTTGGAGTGGATTGATGCTTATGATAGGCATGCTTAACCATTTGATTGTTTTGCTGATTTTTGGAGCCCAGGAGGGGTTGATTCATTCTGTGGTAGATTGATGATTATTGGATGATCCTTTTTTGTTGAGTTGTGACTCCAGGGTTTACAAGAATGGCGACTTTGTTCAGTTTCCATTATTGTGACAGATTAGACGGATCTTCCACCATTATACCTTAGGAATGGTATTGGTTGCACATACTATGCCGTGTACTTCTTGAGAGATTGGTCATAGATGTGATAGCTAATGTGATGCTAAGCTATTGGTGGATCTTCATAGGTCATCTTGTGCATTTGTATTATGTAGGGATTGTGCTTTGTACCTGCACTTGGAACATAGGTTCATTATGCAATTAATGATTGACCCGAAGGTTGTAGCTGATAGAAGTAGTGATGAGTACCAATGACAAGGTTGTCGTATTCTCTCATGAAGAGGGAGTTCACCTTGATGTTATTCTTGCCTCAAGATTCTCTCAGAAAGACATTGTCAAGGTTGTTGTTTCAGTTACTAGAGGTTCTGACGTGCATAAGAGGGATTCCCATGTTCACAGTTTCATGAAAACCCTTTATGGATTGTTGTTACTTTTACCAGGAGCTTGCATTTTAGGATCAATGAGTTGGGATATATGCAGATTATTATATTGTGTTTTTGATAGATTTGATCCACCTGTCTTGGTCTTGTTTGGAGATGTGGTTATCTTTGCAAGATGCCCTAAACAACTCTTGATGCGATGCAAAAAGATTTTGGCCTGTGATGTTGACTTTAGGGATGCTAGAGTTTTGTCAGGTTACTATTGATGTCTTCCTTGTTTTGAAGTGATTTTAAAGATCAACAAGAAGTAGTGATCACGTTATGTTCCTTTAGTTTCACAGAAGGTCATTGTTCTTTTGCAACCCCTAGCAAAGGTGAAGATCGGGATGAAGAGGGAGTAGCTCGGTTTGATGGTGTAAACCAAGTTGCTTTGATTTTGTTCTCCTTGCATGTTCACCATTTGGAGGCCAAGTTGTTGATTGCTTGGTTGATTGATTTGAGAGAAACACACCTATATGAGTAGCAGTTGCCTCAATGATGATGTGTACAGACTTTTACTAGTGGAAGTGATTCTCAAAGATGCTTGCAGAATAGGTATGATGTTGATGTCATGATGGAGGAGTATTCTTCCATCGTTGTGGAGACACAAGATTTATAGGTTGCAAATTCACAGGGAGTTTATTAGCATTGTAGAAAACACTTTTCTCATAAAGAGGGAGTGTTAGTTTTTGGGATTACTCCAAAAGTGTTTTCACCTAGATAGGAGAGCACTAGGTCGCCTAGTCCCTTGGTGATGCTCCATGGAGATATGGATGACTCAATGTGAGTGGATGCTTGACCTTGGATAGAGTGCTAGCATATCACGCTTACCTAGGCAATTCTTATCCTATGTGACATGATGATTAACCATTGGATGCACACAATGGGGTTGTCAATTGCACAATTAGAGAGGTATTTATCACTTGATCCCCCACATTGTCAGGAAGACCACAAGTAAGGAAATGTTTGATGCTCTAGTCACTCTATCTCAGAGTGAGAACATCAGTCTTAAGATGCTTCGAAGGAATAACCTTAGAGCCACACGGATGAGCAGATAGATGTTGTGGCCATTTACTTGACGAAGATCACTAAGCTTCATGATCAACGTGTAGTAGTTGGAGAAGAGATCAAGAGTAAGGAGTTAGAACCCATAGCCTTAAATGGGATTTTCACCTTCTTGGCAACCTTTTGTCCAGGGTGTCTATGCGTGAGATAAGCCTCCCACCATTGAGAAACTATGGGATGATTTAGGAGACAAGACTAGAAACTACTTCAGGTATAGCGAAGGAAGAGTTGAATCTAGCCCTCATTAGCAAGATGAAGAATGGCAATAAGAAAGGAGGTTGTGATAAGGGTTAGAAAAGAAACAAAAAGCATGCAGGTTCCTCAAACCAAGGCAAGAAGGACTTGTGCCACATCAAGTGTTTCAACTTTCAAGTGTCAAAGGTTTGGCCACTACGCTTCTTAGTGTCCTAAGAAGAAGAAGGGGAAGGGAAAACCACAGCAACATGCCAACAGAAGCAATTTGCAAGGAGTGCAGAAGCCTCTACCAAATTGGAAGAGTTTCCATCCAAGTTTGGGACAGCCTTCTCCATGGTCTCGTGCCTTATATCTAACATTGTGTCTGGTGTCGAATGTTATGTCGTCAATGAAGCATCCAAACATATGCCCTTCAACAAGAAGGCTTTCAATAGACTTCAGGAGCAAGAGGCAGGCATATAAGTGGAGCTTAGTGATGATCCCATTTATCTAGTAGCGAGAATGGGATCCATCTCACTCTGGATGCCCTCAAGTGATGCTCTTTAGCTCGATGATGTTTTAAATGTACCTAGTTTGACTAAGAATCTAATTTCAATTTTAATTATGACAAAATTAGGATGTATTGTCGAGTTTAATGATCAGCAAGTCATCATCCGAAGGAGATACCCAAATGCTTGTCGAGTTTTAGCCAAAGGTATTCAATAGGTGGTTTGTACAAGTTGTTGGCAAATCTAGTGAGAACCCCAGTGCATGACAATGATAGCTTGTGTGATCTTTGTCACAAGAGAGCCCTAGTGCACGACAATAATAGCTTGTGCGAGCTTTGGCACAATACACTGGGTCACTTACGCAACAAAGCATTGTTGATCTTGAAGGAGATGGTGCAAAAATTGTTAGATTTCAAGATCAAGAAGACAATGATGTGCAAGGGTTGTGCAATCAGCAAGCATGCCAAGACTACTTTCCCAACCATTGAGCATAGGTCAAGAAAGATTCTTGACTTAATACATTCAGACGTATGTGGACCCATGACTTCAGCTTCATTATCAAGTAACATATATTATGTTTCATTTATTAATGATCACTCTCGTAAGACCTGGATCTACTTTATGAAGACCAAGGATGAGGCCTTCAAAAAGAGTCAAGAGTTTACAACTCTTGTACAAAATCATATAGGAAAGAAGATTAAGTGTTGAGATCAAATAATGGAGGAGAGTATATCTCCAAAAGTTTGACACAATTTACAAGGAAGAAGGGATGCAGAAGGAGTTGACACTGCCTTACAACCCACAACAAAATAAGGTTGCAGAATGGAAGAACGAGTCCATCATAAAGTTGCCAAGGCGATGATCCATTACCTAAATTTTCCCATCTATCTTTGGGTATAAGCATGTTGCGTAGCAGTCTACATTCTCAGCTAGTGTCCTTACAAGATATTGAAGGACAAGACACTAGAAGAAGCTTTTACTTGCAAGAAACCACAAGTATCACAATTCGTGTTTTTGGTTGTCCTGAATATATTCATATTCCTAAGGAGAAAAGAACTAAGTTGGAACCCTCTAGTTGGAAGGGTACTTTTTTGTTAAAGTTAGTGTAGCTGCGAGACCCATTCTTAGAGAGGATGGTATCCTAGTTAGTTAACTAGGGTTCCTAGTCAAGTTAATCAGGCAGATTAGAGAGTAAGACCCTGGAAGGTACCCTAGGGCCCCCAGTTGTCTCCTAGGGTTCTTGGTCGGGTACCAAGCAGGTTGATGCCATGGCAAAGACCCTAGCATGTGGCTAAGGCCCCTACTTGTCTCTAGGGTATTATGGTCTGGGACCAGACAGTTTCTTGGTCACGAGGACCAAGCAGATCCTGCAGGTTGAGACAGAGACATCCTGGTCTAGGACCAGGCAGATTCTTGGTCACAAGGACCAAGTAGGTCCTGCAGGTGGTTTTAGTCTAGGACTGAAAGCTCATCCTGGGGCTAAGAGCCATTCCTTGAGAATGAAGGTTCTTGGTCAGTTACCAAGATGATGATGTGTGATGTCCTCTTCTCCTAGGTCTTCGAGATGGTTGAGTTAGATGGTCTTCTCAAGAGACTGGCCACCCCTTGATGGAGCCACTAACATTTGACCTTAGGAGTAGTCTAGAGGACCACATGATCACATCATCTGTGTGGACCCTTCCTTATACAGTGATGATGAACTTTCAGGTTATTTGGAACACTTGTACATTTGAGAGAGAGATGATTGGTTGTACCCCAACTTGGTTGATTGAATTTTGGTCTTTACACCTTGTTGATTACTTGTCTTGTGGTACCTTGTCTTTGACTTATGGTTAATAGGGTCATTTACCCACCTTGAGTTATCTTTTGATTTGTACCACCTTTAATGTTTTTGGTCCTATGGGTACTATGGTTGTTTGTCCACTTTGTGGTTTACCCTTGTCCAAGGGGCTTTGGGTCATGTACCCACACTCATCTTATGTTGGGTCATGTGTGGTCCTTGTACCCTCACCTAACAAATTAAAAGACCCTAGTACCCACCTAATGTCACCCTTCTTATGTTTTATGTTTTATGTTATTAAATGTGACTATATTATTTTGACCCTAAATGTTAGTACCCACCACCCAAGTCACTTTATTTTTATTTTATATTTTTATGATTTTATTTTTAAAGTGGTACTTTCCTAAATCTATGGAACCCCAAATTAACTAAAGAATCATTTATGATTCTTCTAGTCTTTAATGTTCTATTTAATGACGTCCTTTCTCCTCACTTTGATTATGTTCAAGACTACACATCCTAGATCTGTCTGATCTCTGCCTGACGTCATGATTTCTAAAGGTTACATGTTGATTGCTTGTTGAGGTTGCCCACCTGTTATAGCCCAGATCTGATTATTTTGATAAAGTGAAGGCCCTATTGCTGGTATAGCCTTGCTTGAGGTTCGGGCTACTGTTGAAGGGGCACGATCTACCTGTATGAGGTTCAATCTGCTGCAAAAGGAACCCGATCTGCTTTTTGGAGTCTCAGTCTGCCTGCCAGGGTCTTAGGTTGAGTCTGATCCACTGTTTGTGCCTGAGATGTGACCTGATCTGCCTTGGATGTAACCCGATCTGCTGGTTGTGACCTGATTGGAGTCAGATCTGTTTGCTTGGGTTTTGATCTACTATTGTTACCCACCTGGGATTCGATCTGCCTGTTAACAAGATCGATTTGCTGGTGTTGGTTTGTTTGAGATCATGATCTAATTGTTGAAATGTTGATCTGCTATATGACTGCATGATTGAGGAGACTGTAACCCTCTGTTGTCCCTGAGACTCAGCCATGAGCTCTTTTGGCTATGATCTACCTGATTGATATTTTGTGGAGACTACAGGTTGTATGGACAGTATAGTTTAAGTCTTGGGTTACTGGTTTATGCTGAGATCAAATCTTTACTACTGAAACTTACTCAGATTTATATTGTTGAGACTTGTTTTTTGGATCTGATATTGGTGTTGACTCTTTTGTTTGATTGATTGAGATCATCACCGAGGATTTAGACCTCTTGTGTTTACATCTATTATGTTGTGACTATCACTGTGTTTTTTACTGTCATTGACTATTTTATACCCCAACCCAGTCATCTCTCTCTCTCTGGTTCGTACATACCCTCTAGCAGGGTTAGCTGGTTCCTAGTGTTGACTGGCCTCTGAGAGGCACAGTCTTTTCTGAAAGTAGCATTTCTGAGTATATAACAGGAAAGGTTCCACACCCAGGTAAGTATCTTCACCTATCTCTTTTATTGCTAATTAAACAAGTTGATTATTTTATTATTGATTACATGTTACTGAAGATTACTTTAACACGGTGACCAAATTGGTAGAGTTAAAGGTGAAAAGTTGAAAGAGATGAAAATTATGTTTTGTTAGAGCTACTGCTGTACTATTTCATTTTCAGTACTAGTTGTTAAATGTAAATGTAATTTTGCATTAAAGTACATTGATTTTTTATTTTTATACATCAAACCCTAACCCTAACAAAATTTAACATTTTGTGGGATACAACGAGACTTCTAAGGCTCACAAAGTCTGCATTTCATCCCCACTGAAGAAGAGTTGTAAGCCGAGATGTCAAGTTTGACAAGGAAGTGGGGTCCTCCATGTCTCAAGAGCCTCCAGCAGAGATTGCAGAGGTTGAGAATCTTGCTACCCCAAAAGTTGATCCACAGATTCTAGGTAAATAAGAGTTGTATCAATTAGGTTCCAATACAGGTACAAAGACAACTTTACCACCCGGTGCAATAAGGAAGATGAAGTGGCTTACATAGACACTGAATGAGGTAGAGGAACAAGTTGGTGCTCCAAAGACTTATTTTCACGTAAGCCATCCTCTTAACAAGTTTCCTGGTTATGTTGCATCGATGTCTTCCATAATCGATGTAGAGCCTAAGGCAACAGGTGAGCAAGTATGGAAAAATGCCATAGTGGACGAATACAACTCCATCATGAAGAATGATGAGTGTTAGATTGTGGCAAGGCTAGAGCGGAAGATAGTGGTTGATTCCAGGGGGTTGTACAAGGCAAAGCATGCAATGGATGGTAGCATAAAGTGTTAATTTTTGGTAGAGTTAGGGTTTAATGCAGAAAAATAAACAATCAATGTACTTTAATGCAAAATCACTTTTAACATTTAACAACTAGTACTAAAAATGAAATAGTACAGCAGTAGCTCTAGTAAAACATAATTTTCATCTCTTTCAACTTCTCACCTTTAACACTACCAAATGGTCACCGTGTGAAAGTAATCTTCAGTAACATGTAATCAATAATAAAATAATAAACTTGTTTAATTAGCAATAAAAGAGATAGGTGATTCATACTTACCTGGGTGTGGAACCTTTCCTATAATATACTCAGAAATGTTACTTTCAGAAAAGGGACTGTGCCTCTCAGAGGCCAGTCGATACTAGGAACCAGTTGACCCTACAAGAGGGTGTGTACAAACCAAAGAGAGAGAGATGACAGGGCTGAAGTACAGTCAATCAGAAGTGGTCAAAGATAGTCAAAAACACATTGGCAGTACCAAGACTCAATACAGGAGATCTGATCAAAAACTCAGCACAAGATGTAAACCAACAAAGTCACAACACAACAGATCTGACTTTAAATAAGTCTTAATCACAGAGGATCAGACCTCAATAAAGTATTAGTACAAAAACCAAACCAAGAAACAGGTCTCAGCAAATTAGATCAGGTTTAGGGCACTTTAAGAAACAAAGAGCAGACCCCAACAATTGTGGCCTCCAAAGAGATACTCAGATCTGTTCTAGAACAAGCTGAATGATCATTACAAAAATTAGATCAGATCCCAAGGCTCACTGCCTTTGCCAAATTAAACTTTCTGGCTTCACGGCCTCCACAGAAATACAACCAGTAGACTGAGAATAAATTCAAAAACCTTATGGCCTCCATCAAGAGTTGGATCTAGGGCTTAAGACTGAGTCTTAAGGTCACGGACTAAAGGCCTAGCAGAAGTAAAGGAGATCCGAGCTAAAAGATCAATGGATCGAACCCACAACTAGCAGATCAGGTCCTCTATAGGTAGATCAAAGCAAATTGGACTTCCACAAAATCCAAGGTGAGCAGAACAAGAAGCTAACAAGCCCACAACTGTCACGGACTCCTTTAGTCAGGTTAATAGAACATGACTTAACATAGAAAAAACCCTGAAAGCTCACAAACATAAAAAATTAAATCTGAACTTGACCAGCAGGTGGGCGGCAAACAAACTCAGAAAGAGCAGCTGAAATAACTTTGACGTCAAGCAGAGGAAGGAGCAGACCTTGATATAAAGATGATAGATGATAAAGATAAGTCTTCAATATATATTATATATAGAAGCAAGATCTTCTAGAAAGGTCCAACTTAGTTAAGTTAGGGTTCCATTAAGTTAGGAAGGAACCACTTAATAAAAAATTAAAAATTAAAAATAAAAATAAAAAATAGAAGTAAAAAATAAAATAAAATAAAGTAAAATAAAAATAAAAATAGAAGAGTCATAAAAAAATAAATCATAAGCAGGGTTCTAGGGTCATTTAGGTGAGGGTACAATGACCCAAAATAACATAGGTGTGGGTACATGACCCATAATAACATAAGTGAGGGTACATGACCCACGACCCTTAGGACCAAGGGTTTACCACAAGGTGGTCAAATAACCATAGTACCCATAGGACCAAAAACATCAAGGTATAAGTCAAGAAACAACTTAAAGTGGGTAGAAGACCCTACTAACCATAAGTCAAAGACAAGGGTACCACAAGATCAATAAACAACACGATGTAAGGACCAAAAGTAAATCAACCAAGGTGGGGAAGGTACAACCAGTCATCTCTCTCTCGAATGTACAAAAGTTCCATATAACCTGAAAGTTCATCATCAATGTAAAAGGTAGGGTCCACACGGATGATGTGATCATGTGGTCCTCTAGACTACTCCTAAGGTCAAATGTTAGGGGCTTCATCAAGGGGTGGCCAGTCCCTTGAGAAGACCATCTAACTCAATCATCTAGGAGAAGAGGACATCACACATCATCATCTTGGTAACTGACCAAGAACCTCCATTCTCAAGGAATGGCTCTCAGCCCCAGATTTAGCTTTCAGTCCTAGACTGAAACCACCTGCAGGACCTACTTGGTCCTTGTGACCAAGAATCTGCTTGGTCCTAGACCAGGATGTCCCTGTCTCAACCTGCAGGATCTACTTGGTCTTTGTGACCAAGAAACTGTTTGGTCCCAGACCAGAATACCCTAGAGACAAATAGGGTCCCTAGCCACATGCTAAGGACTTTGCCATGGCATCAACCTGCTTGGTCCCCGATCAAGAACCCCAGGAGACAGTTGGGGGCCCTAGGGTACCTTCTAGGGTCTTACTCTCTACTCTGCCTAGTTAACATGACCAGGAACCCTAGTTAACTAACTAGGGTACCATCCTCTCTGAGAATGGGTCTCGCAGCTACACTAAAAATTAACATAAAGAAGTTCAAGGCTTGGTTTGTAGCTGGAGGATTTTCTCAAAGAACGGGAATTGACTATGAGGAGACCTTTGCTCTAGTTTTTTAGGTATACTTCTATTAGGACTATCATGTATTTACCATCTATTTTGGTTGGTAGTTATATCAAATGGATGTAGAGAAGACATTCCTCAATTGAGTAATTGAGGAAGTAGTATACATTAATCATCTGAGAGGGTTCAAGGTGCATGGGAGAGATATCCATGTGTGCAGGTTGAAAGAAAGCCCTTTATGGGTTGAAGCAGGCACAAAGAGAGCAATGAGTATTCATTAGGTTTGGGCTTCACCAAAACTTCTACAAATCCCAATCTTTATCATTTATTTGATAATTCGATATGCTTGTTTTAATCATGTATGTAGATGACCTAATACATAAAGGGAGTTATGAGAAGCTTATAGCAGGGTGCAAGGCAGAGTTGGCACAAGAGCTTGAGATGAAGGACATTGGACTGATGCATTATTTATTGGGTCTAGGGGTCTGGCAAAGTCTAGGTGAGGTGTTCCTCGAACAAGGTAAGTATGCAATTTAGATTCTAAAGATATTTTAGATGATGGACTGTAAGCCCTTAGCTACTCCTATGGCACCAAATCTGAAGTTGCATGATGAATTGGATTCAGATTTGGTAGATCCTTCAATGTATAGATAGTTGATTGGATCGTTGATGTTTCTAGTTAACACTGTAGCTGATATATGTTTTGTAGTAAACATTTTGATCCAGCATATGGTTGAGTCAAGGCAAATCCACATGGTAGTTGTAATACATATGCTTTGTTAATTCAAGGATACAGTACATTATGTTTTGAGGTATGCAGAAGATGGTGAGTTGATGTTGCATGGGTTTGTTGATTCTGACTAGACAAGGGATGCTGCTAATAGGAAAAGTTCTTCAAGTTGTTGCTTTAGTTTGGGTTCAGGAGTGATATATCTTGACTCAGTAGGAAGCATACATCAATCTCATTGAGTTTAGCAAAGGTAGAGTACACGGCAGCTAGTACTGCTAGTTGTGAAGGAATCTAGCTTTGTAAGTTGGCAGCAAAGCTAATAGGGAGATGTTGGAGCCTACTAAGATCTACTGTGACAACCAAAGTTGCATTAATTTTTCTAAGAATCTAGTATTCTAAGACTGCTCCAAGCATATTGACATCAAATACCATTTTTTCCAGGATAGAGTTTAGAAGATGCTAGACTTTCGAGTTAATTAGAAAGTAGTTACACCATGTTTGGGGTGCTTCATGAGATTTGGGGTATATGGTGTATGTTCAACCCCTATATGGTCTGAGATGGATTGTAGCATGAGAGATGGTCCATGCTGGATATGCACACTTTTGATAGCATGCTAAGAGGATGCCAAACCTCAAATGATCACTAGCTCCATGTTCTTCTCTAGGGCATTGGAAATCTCTTTCCTAGATGTTGGACGTCCTCCATGATGGTCATATGAAGGATTCACCTAGTGGGAGAATGCCATACCAGATATGAGGAGCGTTGTGCATTGTCAAGGAGGGTTACAAGCCCTAGATGGCATGTCGCAGCTTGATTTCCTGTTTGAAGTATTGGAGATGGGTTGTGCATTGTCAAGGAGGGTTACAAGCCCTAGATGGCATGTCGCAGCTTGGTTTCCTGTTTGAAGTATTGGAGATGGCTCGAGACCACCTAGGGCTTTGACAGTGTTCTTGCAGGGGTAGTTGCCCCAGTGGAGTCAAGCAGGCATATTTATACTGTTTAATAGAATGCAATGTGAAATCAAAATAAATAAAAAATTTAATGGAGGATTGGTTAAATGGTCAAGCAAGGGTATTTATACCGTTATCAAGGTTCAAATCCCATAGAAACTTTTTGCTCTCATGAGTCGTCTTCCATGCAAGCAGGCCATTTCAAATGGGCAATGGGGCCAGGTGCAAGTCCTGGATAACTTTGGCAGATTAATCATTAAACACCCCACCTGTAGCTTTTTAGCTGAAAGAATTTTGCATGATGTTGTAAGCTGGCTACATTTCATTATAATAAACACAGATTGAGAATAGGCTAGCATGCCACATGTGCAAAACATCCAGTATATTTTCCCTTCCGGGAATAGGGCAGAGTCGGTAATTCCTTTGACCTCTAATAGACTTGAAAGTAAGATTGCCATTTAACGTGAGGGGACTGATGGTCAACAAAAATTCCTTACCTCGTCAATTCTGAAAATGGTGGCTGCCCTCGCTATTTGTCCAGCCAGCTGCACAAAACACAAACACCCAGAGTGAATGCTGCACCTAGCTTTGGCGTCAATTAGAGATGGTGTTGATAAATACTACATATTACAGTACCCTTGTAGCAAGTTCCGGAGACTGAGCATTGTTAATAATGGAACCTGCTACAGCTATGCTCACTGTTTGCACGCCATCACACGCCGCTTCTTCTCCATTCTCTTCTTCTCCTCTTCTTCTCTTGTTTTTTTTCTTCTTCCTCTCCACACAGACCGCTTCTTCCCCGTTCTCTTCTTCTCCTTTTCTTCTCTTGTTCTTTTTCTTCTTCCTCTCCACACTGGTTGCTGCTGCTTCATCCACATAGACCGCTTCTTCCCCGTTATCTTCTTCTCCTCTTCTTCTCTTGTTCTTTTTCTTCTTCCTCTCCACACTGGTTGCTGCTGCTTCATCCACGTCCAATGATTCGTCCGTCCTCTTCTTTTCCATTTCCACCCTGTTCATCTTTTTGATCTTCTTCTTCTTTGCGACTAGTGTTTCCATTCTGTAGGACACTTTGATTTCAGAGACACACGGGATTGAAATTTGGTTTTGTTTTTTAAGGTTGTGTCTAATCATCGTGAGCTCGAAATTTCTCCACTGGTTCCCCTGCTGTTTCAAAAATCGACTGTGTATCGCATTCTCAGATGATCGTTACGTCAATCTTTCACCAAAGTTTCAGTAGAAGTATTCTGCCGAGTTCAAACCCTCTTACAAATTATTTAGGACTAATGAATCGGTAAGTTCGTCACTATGCGATGTATTAAATTCTTTTAATGTGGTATTTGGACTTTTGGGATAGTTTTTATGATTTTATAAAATCTCTTTCTAATATTTTGGGAGAGGGTAATTTCATCATTTAAAAAACAAAATTGGTATTTGTATCTTTTAATATTTTTTATATTTATTTATTTTAAATTAATATTAGATTAATTATGATGTGTAATAATATTTTTATTAATATAATGATTAATTTATTATTTTATATATATAAATAATAATAAAATGAAATATATTATGAATAATTTATTGAAAATGCTTTTACCATTTTAAAATTTCTTATTCTATTATTTTCTCTATTGAATCTACGATTTTATATTGAGGGACAATTCTTAACTAGCAAATAAAAGATGAAGACAAACATAATCATTCTAAGTAGGAAGACAAACACAATCATTATGAGTACAGATAAATTAGAATGAAGACAAGGAGAGCCATTCTAAGTCCATCCATGCCTCTTCCATTATGAAGAATGCAATCTTTCTTATTTTTACCTAAGCTATTATGAAGAATGAAATCTTTCTTATTTCTATTTATTTTTTCATAAAAGTTGGGAAAAGATAAAACTGATTTTTGGACCTACACTTAACATACTTCAAATTTGTTTAGTCATGCATATCTATACTTTAAATTTGTTTATTTATGATAGTTAAATGTTATCTTTGGGAGTAGTACCCAAAAATGTTCTTAAAGCTTGTGATAGTTATTATTTTTTGAATATATATATATATATCGTGATGGGTTAGTTTGGTGGTTGAGTGTTGTGAATTGCAAGTAGATGGTCATTGGGTCAAGTAGCTGGGATAGTTGCCTCTATGAATATTGTGGGGCTCACTTGATGTCCCTACCTAGTTAGGTTTTCAAAATTGTAACAAAAATTTTACTCCAACTGCCTTCCTCAAAATGAGGGGAGGTGCCCAGAGGGTTTTCCATGATGTGCATTTCGTTAATAAACAAATAAACACACATACACACACATACATACATACATATACATATTTTTTTTCAGCGGAAAAATCACCTTCCTACTATTCCAAAGGAATCAAGGAAAGCTAACAACGCACGGAAAATCTCAATAGACTTCCTCACATATCGTGGATGGTAGGTCGAGCAAACCGTCAGCCGGTAATCCAAGCCAGAAGATGTCTCAACGGAATTGAACCCGGGTGGATGGAATGAAATCCATCTAACCCCACCAATGGGCCACCGTATCCTTGACACATACATACATATACATGTATAGATATGTAGTCCAAAGTAAAATAAAAATAAGTATATTCATATATGTATATATGTACATACATGCATATACATGTATATATTTGTAGTCCAAAGTAATGTGTGTGTGTGTGTGGAATCTCAAAATAAAAGGCAATACACCCTATCCTACCATCCTCATAAAAGCAAGTCTCTCCCCTAATGAGAGAATGGCTATGACCAAATACCTAATGTACAATAACAAGATAAACAACATGGGAGACAAGAGGCTTCCTAAGATTGCTAGTCAAAACCACCTACGACTTAAGCGATGTTAGCATAGAGATGTCAAGTCTTGGCTAAATCATTAGAGAGTCAAGGAAGAGGTCACTCTACAAAATAGTGATAATATTAAAAGTATTGTTAGACCTAAATTTAAGGAGAAGTTGTGGTGCGATAAAGAATTAGAGGATAAGAGAAAAATAAGATATTATAAGGAGGTGATCAACCCTAATCTAAAAAAACAAAAGTATTTCTCTATTTTAACATAAACATTACTAAAATAAGAGCAAATTCTCGCGAGCCCTGTAGTGAAACAAGATTTTGGACAATTCCTAAAGCATCTTGGGAACAAAGAATTTTTCATCTTTGTGGCGTTAAGAGGGTTGGGGATAAAAATCACTTTCTCAGAGAATGTCCAGCGTACACCCACATTAGAGCACAATTTCAAAACATGTGTTACAATATTGGTCTTCCTAACCTTTTAACTCATCATAATTGTGGTAATTTAGGAACGCTTATCTTCAAGCTTTTCGAGCACATAAATAAAAATATAAAGAAAACCAAGTGCCTTGTTTAAGGTTTGAAAGACCAAAGGCGGCCTCAATGGACATTAATCTGTCATCATATATATATATATATATATATATATATATATATATATATATATATATATACACACACACACACACACAAATAAAATTCTATAGTTATGAAATCAATTTTTTTTTCAAAAGGCTTCCTCGGAACTTTGGTCAGTATTCATCCCAAATGGTAGTTATTTTCCATGGTTTCCTCAACCAAATCTCGACTTATAGATAGGTCGGTCTTCACCTTATCTATTGGTATGTATGGGTTCCGCAATAAAGAAGACAAATGCCAAATTGGATAATAATAATGAATTACATGCAGATGTGATTCATTACAGTGATGAACTCAACAACTATGGCATTGCCTCAGTAATGTTAAGAAGGGACAAAAAGTAGGGAGGAAAAAATGACAAGCCAATACAAGATTCTATAAAACAATAGTTAGACCTAATAAGAATGAGAACAATGACAAGGATGAAGCTTCAAAGCTAATTAATAATCATAGGGAAATGTTTGACCAACTAACCAAAAAGGTAGATGTATTATCAGTACAACCCTTAACCTATTGAAGAATGCCAACAAGCCTAAACTCATCAAACACAAGTTACCAGAGATATCAAAATAACATGTGTTATCCAAATAAAATCAAAATCAAGATACCTAAATACGATGGAGAATGTGATAGAAAGGCTCTCATGCGGGTTAACAAAATAAAGGGTATTTTCAATAGAACCCTCTTGCCAAAGTATTAGAAAGACATAGGTGGCATCCTTACACTTAGAAGGTGATGCTTACAATTGGTCCATTTGGTGGTCAAATAAAACTAGTGGTTTCTTAGTTAATTGGAAAATGTTCCCAGAATATATTCTTAAGATATTTCATGAAAATGAAGAAGCTAACACTTTATTAGTCTCGCCCATTTACACCAAATGGGGATAGTTAACAAATATACCCATGAATAGGATGTCCTAGAGACTACATTTCCCAATCTCATAGATGATCAACTATTCAAATTGTATACTGTAGGATTAAAACCCATTATACACATACCTAGGAGTTTGGTTGAAGCCATAAGCATCGCAAAGATTATCAAAAGGAAGCTTTTTAGTCATTAAGTGGTAATTTTTGAACCACCGGAGAAGACAACCAGTGATAGCCCACCAAGCCATTACAAGGATACTAAATATCATCACTCAATGAGATGGATATAGTACTAAGTGTCGAATGATTTATTTAGTTAGGCACTTATACCACCAACCTAGAATAACAATTCACAGAATTTAATTGGCAAGGACATATTTATAAATTATATGGGTTGAAAGTTCCACTCTCAAGAAAATTGATTTACAACTAATGAAAAAAGGGTAAGTAACACATACAAACATACAACAACGAAAGCAAGGAAAGTACTTTACTAAGGAGCATTAAGGTTTCACATTAACCAACCAAGTCAAAAGACTTCAAATTTTGATGCACATACTACAACCGAACCTCGGTAGCACTCAAATCGAGAACTAATTCAAACTCCTACAACTAGATAAAGATGATGTCACCAACAAAACATTATCAATTATAGAGAATATCATTTCCTATGCTCTGAGGAGAAATCGTCCTTTAAGGGGTGGCAATGTAACAAACATAATAATAAGAATCATCATCATTATGTTTAATAAAACATCAATGGTCACACACCCAATGACTAGTCAATGTATATGTATACAACATCAGAAGGCTCATTGTAGATATTGTTTAATATTTTATTATATATATTTGCATATATGTTCTTATCAATTTGTAATAAACGGGGATTGTTTATTCCAACCCATTTCGAGAGTATATTGAAAACCGAGTGAATCAAGATGTTGTCGGAGTGTTGCTAAGTGAACATGGAAATGAAAAACAATTGAGGAAGTTAGGGTACTTTGGGAATTGTTGGTTTTATTTAGAGGCATCTTATAAGGAGTTCTCTTCGACAAATGAAAGGTTAAGTTCAAAGTGTATTTTTCCTCCACAATTTTTTAAGTAAAGCCTTCCAATATTTTTTGTTTTTCTCCATCTTTCCTCTAACCAGTATTTTGCCATCTTGTTGTTATATGCATCATTACTATAAGAATAAGGTACTAACTAAATTTTCCTTTTTTGTGGTTCAAACAACTTCCTTATTATTCTAGGTTTGTAGAAGCCCTATTATAGTTCATGAGAGAAAAATATTTCCTTTATGATTTATTATTATCATAAAGATTTGTAAATGGCTTTTAGCCATACTATTTATTATATTTTAATGATTTGTATTTGGAACTCATTTTGGGGAATCTTGATAAATAACTATCCAAGTATCACATAACGTTTTATGGTTTTTCCTCAAGTAAATTTTGAGTTGAAATTTAAGCATGTGGTCTTGTTCAAACTCTTTTGAATTATAAAGTTGTAATCCTTCAATTGTTGGGAAAATTGGGCACATACATCAAACATTTATGCACAAATATCATATCATGAGAACACAAGACATCCTACAAACCTCACCTTGTATTGATCTAGATTTCTCTCGTATTACAGTAGAATACAATGAGAACACTTATATAAGAATAGGTGACCATCACAACCATGTCATAATATGGAATATTTGTTCAACCATCTCCAGAACTATCTCCAACAATATCTCCTTGAATCTCTCAAGTGATCTCTATGAGATTCTCATCGCTAACTTCCCTCCTTGTCCTCATCTTTGAATCATACGTAGATTTTGTGCATTA
Source organism: Larix kaempferi (assembly GCA_027924585.1). NCBI lineage: Eukaryota > Viridiplantae > Streptophyta > Pinopsida > Pinales > Pinaceae > Larix > Larix kaempferi. The sequence continues at coordinate 284,481 of BSBM01000008.1, forward strand.
TATGCATCTTTATATTTTATATTCTCACCATTAGATATCACACTGATGAATTATTCCTTCATACTCCCCCTTAATGAATAGTTGTGATTCAATCTAGATGTTTGAGTTGTCTTCATTTTCAATCTTATGTATTCCGCATCATCTTCAGTCTTCTTCATCTTCATCTGCATCTTCAGTTGTCTTCACCTTCTTGTATCATGCATGAGTTGAACCATTCTTTGATAAGTCTGTATCTTGAGTCAATCATCTAGATTGCTTCATATTCAAATCAAGGGTTTCTTTGGCTGACCCTAAACCATCTCATGGGTTTTCTTTAGCTTATCCTCAACCAATACATCAAATATGGGGTTTTCCTTGGCTTACCTTTAACCATTAGGACCTTTTAGCTTTACATTGGTTTACCCCTAACCATTACAAGTGGTTTTTGGATTACCACAAACTGATACAAGAAAATGACTCATGATTTCATTTACTCAAAGAATTCACTCAAGTATAATAGATTGACAATTCTTTCCTAAGCATATGTCTCTTTGGATTTCTCCTTAATAACAATTTGACTTTTGAATACCAACTAACTCATGGACCTTTTTTTTATGTGAGAAATTTTTGTACATTATAATATTTCAACTTGTAGAATTCTTTCAACATAGAATTAAATTTATGTCGTTTGTGCACATCTATCCAACCACACTGTACCTGTATACGAGGCTTTGATATTTCTTTGTTCCAACATTTGTGATGATCATGATTGGTAAAACCATAAATATTGCAAGGATTCAAATTCCAACATTTTGCTTGTGCATGTCCTATTCTGTCACAATGACTGCAACATTGTTCTTGCTTCTACTCCTAGTTAGTTTCACTACCACCTATAGATATTCCACCTTCTATTGATGTTTCTGCTTTCACAAATTTGATGTCGTGACTGCTTGCATTCCCTTCATAACCAAGGAATTCATTTCTTGGCCTTATACATATATTTACGGGCTTCTAGATGCCTTACCCATTGTTTCCTAAACCTTTTCCATCTTAGCCCATTTTATTCATGAGTTTGAACCCAATTTCCTTTGCATGCCTTTCAAAACAACCAATTTTATCATCTTCAATATGAAGCTCATCTTTAGAAATATCATTATAATCATCATCTTCAATATGAGTTTCACCTTCAGAGATATCACTAGGATCATTTTTCTAAGTATCATAGCATGAGAGAGACACATGTACACCATCATTATTCTCATCAACCAAATTATTGTCATCACACAATCTATCAAGATTTTGAAACAAATCACTTGTATCACAAATTGCATCATAAGATTACTTTTCCTTGGTTCAATTTTTTCACTTCATTTTCTAGTGCCAACGACACATTTTCCTTTGTTGATAACTCTTGCTATGATGATTCTATCATTTCATATTCTTATCATAAAGTTTTAAAACATCATTTACCCATTTATCCAGTGATTTCAACTATTCTTCTAGTTCACTTATGTGTTTTCCAGTGCAATCAACAAATTCTTTAAAAGAATTACCCCTTACTGATTTGTCTAGTTTATTTTGTTTACGTCTCTTGTCAATTTCATGAAGAGCATCTTCTAGATCTTGTTGAAGAAGTCCAATTTCATGGTTAGCATAGTAGTTTTTATTTTAATTTGTTTAATTGAATTTCAATTTCCATTTATCATTTGCAAAGTAATGAACCCGGATGTGTATTTCCAAAGTATGCTCTCGGCATCTTTGAAAGGGCTTGCCCAAGTAATTGGTGGATGATTAGAAAAGAGATTCTCATCCCGTAGTAATTAGTGAAACATTTTATTACTTTTGCAAATCGATACTTATCTTCACAAATAATTGGAACTAATATTTAGCTCGATTTTTCACGTATCCTCTTGCCCATCGTAGGCTTTCCTGAGCTTTGGAGCAATCATAAACAGAATCAGAACAATTGATAACATTTCACACTTAATTAAACAACTCACCTTTAATTAAAACTAATTCCCTTAAGGATGGAAATCCAACATCTCACCTTTGTCTTGTGTGGGGAAATTTCACGAAGAAAAGGGAACAACTAGGTAGTGGTCGTAGGGCCCCGTCAGGCTACACCCTTGTTTGGTGTCAGTGTTTGACATCCCCACATGAATCCGATATATCCCTTCTTCTTGTGTGGAACCACATTCGACAAATCTGGACTTGTTCCACGTACCTTAGTGTATATCGGAACTTCCCTTCCCGCAACCAACGCATCCATAATAATTAAAACTGAGCAAGAAGCACTCACACAACATTTCCTTTCAACAAACTCCATTTACACTGTTTTGGAACTGGTCTATCAATTTACTATCATTTGCTTAAACAACTATGTGTCGTGGTTAATCTTATTCTCTGTTGCTGGTATAATTCATGTATCATTGCGTCCTTGTTTCGGTAATCATTTCATACTCCTATAATTAATCCCATTCTCATAACTTAGCTTAAAGGATATAGTTTTCTTTTCATAGGGACCACACCCCTTGGCATCGCTAAGAGTTGGCCTAGATGGGGGTGTCAAGTATCAAGTGACAACACTTGACTCAAGAATTTCCCCTAAGGACGCACCAAGCGGCTTGAATATTTCTGTTCGTTATCCCTAAGGTGCGTATTTAGGCGGCAACAGTTCCTATGGGTTAAAGTTCCCAAGCTCATAGTTCCCAAGGTGAAAGTTCCTGAGGTCATAGTTCTCAAGGTTATAGTTCTGGAGGCCATAGTTCTTGAGGTCATAGATCTTGAGGGAAAAGTTCCTATGGGTCAAAGTTCTCAAGGTCATAGTTCTCGAGGTCATAGTTCCCATCCATAATAGTTGTTGTCAGACAAATTTTTTGAGGTCATAGTTCCTAAGTTCAAAGTTCTTGAGGCCATATTTCTCAAGGTCATAGTTCCCGTCTGTCAAAGTTTCTGAGGGAATAGTTCCCGAGGTCAAAGTTCTCGAGGTCATAGTTCATGTGGGTCAAAGTACCCAAGGTCATTGTTCTTTAGGTCATAGCTCATGAGGTCAAGTTCCTGAGGCCATAGTTCTTGAGGTTAAATTTCCCATGAGGCAAAGTTCTCAAGGTCATAGTTCTTGTTGTCATAGTTGTTGTGGATCAAATTTTATGAGGTTAGAGTTCCTAAGGTCAAATTTCTTGAGGTCATAGTTCATATGGGTCAAATTTCTCGATGCTAAAGTTCCCAAGGTCATAATTCCTATGGGTCAAATATCCCAAGGTCATGGTTCCCGAGGTCATAGTTCCCAAGGTCAAATTTATTGAGGTCATAGTTCCTAAAGCCAAGGTCATAGTTCTTGAGGGAAAAATTCTTATGGGTCAAATTTCTCAAGGTCATAGTTCTCGAGGTCATAGTTCCTATCGATCAAAGTTTATGAGGTCATTGTTCATGAAGTCAAAGTTCTCGAGGTCATATTTTTTGTGGGTCAAAGTACTGGAGGTGGTAGTTCTCAAGGTCATAGTTTCCAAGGCCATAGTTCTTAAGGTCACAATTTTTTAGGGAAAAGTTCCTATGGGTCAAAGGTCATAGTTATCATCATCATTGTTGTTGTGGGTCAAAGATTGTGAGGTCATAGTTCCTAAGGTCAAAGTTGTTGAGGTCATAGTTCTTATGGGTCAATGTTCTTGAGGTTAGAGTTCCTGAGGTCAATGTTCTTGAGGTCATAGTTCCTGAGGTCATAGTTCCTAAGGCCATAGTTCTTGAGGTCATAGTTCTTGAGGGAAAAGTAAACAGTCAAAGAAATGTGGATGGTATTCTTTCCTCAAATTGTCGTGGAATAAAACCAACCCTACATAAATAAGAAGAGAGGCAATTGCTTTAGATTTTACTTTTTCCTTTGAAGTTTCTTTTCAAATGGTTGTAACATGGGATATTGTGCATTTTGATTGTAGAACTTGATTATCTTGCATGATATTTACTAAGATAAATATGTGATTATCTTTGTAGGGTTTTATTTTGCAAGAGATGTTGGATATAAATCACATGTTTGAATAGCATGGCGGCACTATAGGTTCTTATTTTCTATAAACAAGTGAAGTTTTAATTTTCAATTTACTATATAGATGATCTAGTCTTATTAGTGATGCAACACGTTACATGAACTAAATATATTACCTGGTAAGTATTCTAGGATGATTGGACTTATAAAGTCCTCAAGGAGAATAATGATCGCAACTACTTTTATTTCTTGGCATGTTAATGCAATGGTCTATCACGTAGTAAGTGTTGTACATTTAATAAACATAGAAATTAAGTTCATTCCTAGGGACCCATAGCCTTGCAAATTGGTGCATCACAAGGCTCTAAGTATAAGCTTAAATCTTCATCCAAATAGGAAAGAGATCGTAACATGAAGAATTATGACATTGAATATCATTTTAAGAAAAATAGGAAGGATGATAAAACTGTTGCAATTCATAAAGAGGTTCAAAGAGCGGTAGGTTGTTTCATATTGACATTTATTTTTTGACATCTTTCATTGTATTATGATTTACGTATGGATCCATTTTGTTTTCATGTTATAGGGGGTGAAGTCTGTAGAAGATTTGAGTGCAACTTCTTTTGAGTGTGTGAGAAGATATGTTTTTGAATACGATGCTCAATCAAAGCAAATAAAATCTGCACTAAAAAAGAACATTCGAGATAAAATCATTGCGCCGAGAGGCGCTCTATAGCCCAGTATGAGGGAGATCTTGTTAGTCGAGTGTTTGTCGAGTTTGTGGAGTAACAAAATAATATAAAGTAAACAAAAAATAATAATACAAAGTAAAAAGTAATAAATATTATGTCGGCCATAAACACAAAAGAATAATACAAAGTAAAAAGTAAATATAGTAAAAAGTAAATATGAGACTTAAACTAGAGACTTTAGAGCTTAGGATTAGGTGGTAAATATTATGTCAACCATAAACAAAAAAGAATAATACAAAGTAAAAAGTAAAAAGTAAATATGAGACTTTAGAGTGTTTGTTGAGTTTGTCGAGTGAGTAACAAAATAATACAAAGTAAACAAAAAAGAATAATACAAAGTAAAAAATAATAAATATTATGTCGGCCATAAACAAAAAAAAATAATAAAAAGTAAAAAGTAAATATGAAACTTAAACTAGAGACTTTACAACTTAGGATTAGGTGACTCACGTATTGCACTCAAGGAGCTATTCAAGGAGAGATTTGCACCTTGGGAGATTTGATCCCTCTCGACAGAGCCTAGGATTTGGATCTAAGCTGGTTAAGGATGAGAACCTATGCCACGTAAAATGTTTGACGAGCCACCACCAATAAGCTTTCTCAATTTCTATACAACATATATATGTTATGTTTTTTTAATTAATTCCTTGGAACAAAGAAATCTATCTAACTCTTCCCAATGTAGGGAGGATGATATATTATCACATGACGAGTCACCCAGTGTACGTTCTGTAAACTATTACATGGTTTGTAACAGAAGTCTACAAATAATTTAATAAAAAAATCTTTTTTTACACTATTCCCTGACATTGGAGGCATCTATTTGGATATATGTAGGGCAATGTTATATCTCTAGGTGATTAATCTTCATTAGATATGAAAGAAAGGACATATGAATGTGTTAAAGATGGGGAAGGAATGAGCCAAATGCCAAATGTTGTTGAAAATGTTTTATACTTCTGCTAGACAAAGTTCAATTACATTGTATGATAACATGCCAAATGTTGTTGATGAATGAAACGAGGTAGTTTATACTACTGACACTATTCAATGTTCTAGGCAAAGTTCAAAGCCATTGTATGATAGGATACCCAATACTGTGTGTGAAGAAAATGAGATATTTTATAATGTTGACTCTATTCAATTTTACAATGGGACAAAATTTGGTATGCCACCACAGGGTGTTCCTTTAGGCTCACCAATATTTGATAATACTCCTATGGGATCATATGAGGCATTTGATTTTTTATTGCACTTCCATCCATGTTCATCCAAATGTGGCGAAGATCCAAGAGAAACTACCCTTGATGGCAAAAAAACAACTTTGTTTATTGGAGAAGATTGTAGAGATGGAGAGGAAATAACAGTGGAAAATCCTAGAGAGATTAGATGTGTGGTAAATGAAGATGATATTGGTGAATCTTCTATGTTGGAAAAAACAAATACATGTACAATTACTCATATCCGGTGTCACAAAAGGACTTTCCTCACCTTAGATAAAGCAAAATATGGGAAATCTAAATATCATCATCCATCATTATATTCACAATCTATCGCCCAAACAAAGAGGCCACACACATCCACTATAAGGATAAATTGGTGTGGACTCTTCTTGTTTATAGTCTATAATATCTATCAAGTTTTTGGCATTTAAGCATATTGTTTCAAGTTATTGTCGTTGGAATCGATTTAATATTGAGAGGGGGCCTGAATCAGTTTTAGCGCAGTTATTAGCATATTTTACCTTCTTTAACAGATTAGCCTTTACTTAATATTTATCTTCTGTTATGCTCTACTTATACTGCAGTATGCGCTTATGGTTTAACGTTCTCCTCTACGTGACCGCAATGATCAACTAATATTGTGCTTTCAATTGATAATTTGTTGTTCAGAAATGAAGCACTAGTAACATAAGTAATTGTGCACTTTCTGATGTGTCTTTTCTGACTAAGTGTCACAGTTTCTCAAATAATATGCAATGTCCTGTGTATCAAATAGTTGGTCCATGCAGTTTAACGCACTTGTCTCAAACCATCTGCATCGTGATGCACCTATTGAGTTATGATGATGTTCGGTTTTTGCGCATCAGATGGAGTCTTCAACTTCGCACACTTCCTCTTCTATTCATATGCATCAACTAGACATTTGCGCAATATATGACAAACTTCGATTCAGTCTCTACGCTTCTGTCTCTTCAACCTCTATTACTATTGATGTGCTAAGTGTGATATTTTCCTTTGAGATATCCAGCACTTGCGTATTATTTGGTATCTCTTTCTTTCAATGTTTGCGCAACTGTAACAGGTATACAACATCTTTCTGTGCACCATCAAAACTTCGTTCTGCTACATGTGCACATTTTACTTTTCGCTGGATCATTTTGTTCTGTCCACGAGCCCCTTGATGCCCCGAAAAACAAACTAAAATTTTTACACAAAAACACTTATGTTATTTTTATCAAGCTTACTTCAAATCTTCGACTTGTATCTCTATTTATACATGCCCTGCACGGATTGTATGTTTGCAAGTTGGTCACGACATCCCTTCTTCCATACTTCAAGGATTTTGCATATGCCATGTGTCATCATCTACATTATTGATGTGTCATATATGATGTATCAAGCACCCTCAAGGTCCACAACTTAGTGGGACTTTACACCTCGGTGGTGTACCATTGCGCTCTTGATGTACCATTGCCTTACGATATGTGCGCAATCTTCCACTTCATCTTGATTTGTCCATGACCTTTTATGTACCATCCTTTGTGGAAAATGCACCCTTGTGATATCAATACTCTGTGTAATATGCACATTCTCTAGCTTCTGCTTAGTTGGATTATGATCCTTGCTTCATCCTTGCATTTGGGTGATGCACCCTTGATGTAGTGATACTTTACGGAATCTGCGCATACTCCGACTTCTATTTGGTGGGACTTTGACTTTTTCCTTGTAATCACTTGTGGGACTTGTGCACTTGTTGTTCGTCGGCTGTGGAATTTACTCATATATGATTTTCAACCATTCTACCATTCTAGGAGTTCGTGCGCATTCCACTTGCCGAAAGTATCTTCTTATTGGCTTTTCTTCCGCACTTTCAGGATTGTTCGACCATCTATTGTTCCTTTCTTCCCGCGCACTCCCAACCATCAACTAAGCAATGCTTAGGCTTGCTTTCTTACTTGTCCCATTTTTTCAACCAATTTTTTGTCAGTTTGAGCACTTGTACCATTGTCCAACCAACTCCTTCAATTTGCTGGCATGAGAGATTATGACTTGGTGGACTTTATTTATGTGCAAGGACCACATGATGTAGGATCCATTACTTGTGTTTCTTCTTGAACTGGATCTTCATGAAGTATCTTTTGGATCTGCATGATGTATCATCTTATGTACTTATTCAAACTTGACCTGTGAGATGTATCCTTGATGCACTCTTAGATATACTCCAAAGTTGCTCAAGTGTTGTATCCTTGATATACATCTTCAGACATAATGCATTATTAGATATACTCCAAATTTGCATACATATCTATCACCTTCACCATTTGAGCATATACTTCTTGCAATCATGCTTTCTTCATCATGCGCATAAACTACCTCAAAGTGGCTTCTTCATACTTCTGCTGGAAGGTTGTATCAACTTTGACTTAGGCTGATATCAATGACTCATACTTAATCAATTGACATCCTCTTTGACATTAGATGACAATCAAACACTTGACATCATCTTTAGTTGACATCAATGACAACCAATGTTCAACAATCTCCCCATTTGGCATTGATGTCAACACCTTATGAAGTTGTACCAGATCTTCTTGAGTTGTATGCTTCATCTGTGTTTGGTCACAATGCTCCCCCTGAGTTCTTTGGGATTACAACTACTGTGCTCTCTTTAAGTACTTCTGTCATCTCTGCTCGAACTATGCTACTTCCTGTCGTATCTGCGCGGACCATGTCTTCAAGTGTTATTCTTCACGCTCTTTCACATCTACTGTAGCTTCATGCTTCATGTTCTTTCATAACTGCTAGAACTTTATTCTGTTTCATTTGATGTATGCAATTATTCCCCTTTTGTGCTGTCCTGTTGACTTCATGTTCAGTCTTCTTCCCGCTCTTTCATGTCTTCTGTAGTTTCATGCTTCATGCTCTTTCACAACTACCAAGACTTTAAGTTGTTTCTTTTGATGTCTGTAATTCTTCCCCTTTCGTGTTGTCTTGCAGACTTCATTCATATTTTGACTTCTTCATGTCATCACTGATAAGCATTCCATGCCTCAAATTTATGTATTTATCAATTTTATGTATTTCTAAGCTTTAGCTGCCTTTGATGTCTTCAGATTTATAAATCTCTCCTCAGATTCATGCATCTCTCCCCCTTTGACATCAATTGGAAAGAGGTCCATTGCGCAATGTGGATTCTTTCCTTATGTTTTGCGCCTGAACACGTCCTGACTGTTTCCTGGGATAACTCCCCCTGTATTCATACCTCATTATTGTTTTCAAGACTAATTTGCAAACATAATCTGACCTCCCTAGTTTAATCACTGAACTAGAACAAAACAAGCAACCATACATACATTTCCCTAGCTTGATCCAATCACAAATTGAAATATAGAAGACATACCTTTGGCTGTGAGTTGTCTTTAATGATCCAATGCTCCAACAAGCTTGCTCATCCAGTTATAAGAAGTACCTACAAAACATGTAAGCCAAGCAACACAAGAAGAAAACTAGATCTATGATTAGATTAACTTGTATATATGACCAAGGAGATATACAATAAATGAATAACAAACCATTTATGGGAAATGAAATGAAGTATTGTATTAACAGAAATGGTAAAGAGTACAACCACTTAAGCCTTGGTGGTTTTACTCTTTGCTCTAAGATGTCACTTCAATGAAGGAAGGATAATGATCTAAAGTCTATCACTCCTAGTGTAATTTCTCCAGCATGACTCTATTCTTAATTCCTCCTCCCCTTCACCCATGGCCAAGAATTGAATTTATAGGACAATATGGATAGAGGAGAGATGATATATTTAGGGATAACAGATGAGATATGATCCCAACAAGTGAGGAATTCAAGTGAGATCCTAACAAATAGGGAGGAAATATCATCTAGATAAGATTTTGTTCTAGAGACTTCTCGAAAACCCTTTTTTCTGCCCATACATACATCGACGCGACTTGGACATAGAGCAACGTGCGCCAAATGAGCTCGACGCGAAGGCAAACTGAGTCATCAAAACGGGTTGACAGTAGAGCGAAGCGCGTCGATGGACTTTGACGCATGTTGCTAATGAATCAGAGCGCATCAAAGTCACACAAAAGGTCATTTGCAGGGCAAAAAGAGTTGAGGATCATTCATCATGGATGTGGCTTTAGGGATTGTGGCAACATGTGGTCACATAGTCTTGTACAATTGACGAAAATTCTGTGTAATAGATTGCCCCCTTAGTACAAATCTAGAGAGAAAGGTGATAGGTGAAGTACTTTGATATGATTACAGGAGCGAGGAACCATTGATGGGAGAACTGTTGACAATAAGCAAGGACTTTGTAATACAAGCTCTAACATTTTGGATCTAAATGACTCAAAACATGGTTGTCGACCAATACACCGCAGATCCATGTTGATACTGACTGATTGAACATAATCATGGCTACTAAGATACAAGCATAGATGCATGATAAGATAATGAAAGAGCCACAAATAATACAAGAGTGGATCCGTGTGATAGTATATCAATGAGGCCATCGACATGATGTTCATGTGGGGACCTACTCAAAAAATATCCATGCAACCTAGGTAACCACATAATGAGGATCCCCAGGGTCTTCTATCCAATCTAGAATTGATACGAATCTAACCATGTGATTACAAGGTGTGGAAATCGAACATAGTAGAAGCCACTTGATTACCGACCAATGATGTGAACCGTTAACAAGTGCGAGGGAAATCACAAGTGATGATAATGATCCCCAAGGTATCATAGTACATCCCAACGAATGTGAATGAATGAGTTGGAGTCAAACATTTGTGGAATCATTCGATCAGAAGTCAATGATGCGAACCCACTGTCGAAAGCGAGAAGACCTGCCATTGAGGTATGCAGGCTTCAAGGCACTAGATGGTCTTTAAATCTAATCCCTGGATTTTGTGGTTGTGTAGACAGGGATAGATTCGTCGAAGGAGGGCCATGATGCATCCCACATCATCAACACAAAACCGATACAGGAGGAATATTTCGGGTGGTAAATCAAATGAGTGTGGACTGACACAAGGTACCTGGACTTTAAGGATAATCGATGTAACATAGAACTTGATGATTGCAAAGTTTTACTCAAATGTAGGACTCCCCTTGAACATTTTATGGCATGACAAATGACTTGGTAGCTTGGACTCGATGAGACGGAGATCAAGACACAATGCAACATGAATGGAGCATTCTTCGGATGAGCCAAATGAGTAAAGAGACTCGTATGCTTGACACGACTCAAAGACATGTTGGTTACCCAATTGTTCGGATTAAATACAAACAAGTGCCATATTCAAGGGAGACAACAGGCTGTCATAAATGCGAATACAGATGCATTTCCATTCCCTTATTCCCCATCATGATTGACGAGTACCTCTTTGTTTATTAACAAGCTTGAGGAGGATAACAAATACTTGATATAGCTCATCCTTCGGACGAGTCCAATCTCACATGTTTTACGAACCTGGGAAATGAGGGGTTCGTCCCTATAAGTGTCCTTCAATGTTAAATTTTAATGAGTCCAAAGAAGGTAAACTCTGTGTCATTTCATGTTTAGAGAGTCTGAGAAGACTCAAGAAGACTCCAAGGTGTACCTTTTCGTAAATTTAGTCCCCAGGCCTGAAAAAGTGCAAAACAATACCTAGAAGAACCCTCCCATTAAAAGTTTGACTGAGGTACTCCTTTTTCGTAATTAATACTACTCAGCCCAAAAAAGGGGTAAACCAAAACTGAATAGATGCCCTTTCAAATCCTTTTATGAGCATGAAAGGAAGCAAGTTCGCTCAACGATCTTTTCATATTTCAGGAGTCTAAAAAGGACTTAAAGAAAACTCCAATAGTGTCTTCAAGCATGAAAGACAGTTTGGGCCATAACTTCTTTATTATGTTTGACCTGTAACCTCAACAACAAGTTGTTAAAAAAACTATATAAATTATTCAATAAAGAATCTTTTAAATTAAAAATGGTAAAAAGGTAATAAAAAATTACAAAGTAAAATATTAAAATATTCACCCTCAATCCAATAAAAGGGAGTGAAAGTGACTTATTTTACCATTCCATCTTTGTTCTTTTTACCAAGAAGGGTAAAAAAATCCTTGTAGTAGCAACCTTGTGTTGAATATTGTGGGCACTTCAGGCTGTGGATTCGAGCTCCGTCAACTCCAGGTAACCACATTCACCTTCTTATTTGATTTTCCAAGATAAAATGTTGCAAAATTTATGGTTTTTGATGGATTTGGGGTTGCTTTTTAAGCATAAAATGCGTGCCCTGGTCGGTGCGACCTGCCTTTTCGGGAAGCACGTCGCGACCGATCGATGCGGTCCACAAAAAGGCCAGGCGCATCGATGTCGCATTGTGTGCAAAGTCGGGTCACGTCGGTCGTGAAATGCGGCCCCAAAGATGAAATGTATCATAATTTTTTGGATTTTCTTTGAAATGAAGGATTTTTAATCCCTATCTTTGGTTTTGTAGATCCTCAAGCAAGGAAAATGATGCTAGAATGAAAGGAACGAGACCACGAATTGGAGGATTTGGAAGGATTGAATGATGCGAGTACAATGTTGGCACTTCAAGAATCTGGCTTAAAGAAATTCTTCCTTACTCTGAATATGAGGGCCCAAGTGCATTTGTTGGGGTACTTAGTGGACATGTGGGACCCCGATGAACAATATTTCCAAGTAGGGACCCACATCCTTACCCTTGAGATAGATGGCATTTATTTTTTGACTAGGCTTTCAAGAAGAGGGGCTCAAGCCATGATTACTGGGCAGAGTGTAGGTGACAGAAATATGGACGAACTCATTATCTAGTATCGTGAGACCGGGACTACGAAGTCTGCCGGGAAGATCCCAATTGCACAAGTATGTGATCTATCATTGAGGACTGTGCTCTTCACAGTGGTTCAATTAGCAGGGACTAAGTCCCACCACCAAGAAAATAGGTCTCAGATGTTGTGTGCCCTAACATGCATGTAACCTACTGTGTTTAATTGGTGTGAGAGTCACTTGAGCATCATGAAAGATCAATTGAACAAGTGTCGGATAGGTAGAACTAAATAGTTTGGTTATGGGTATATCTTGGTATCCTTCTTTATGGAACGTGTTCCTCACTTCCACCCATAGCATATAGAGATAGTTAGACACGATCTGCGGGAGCCACGCATGAGGAGGTGGGATGACTTGTTTGCCATCATGGTGGTCTGATTCATAGCTATGGGTCGACTTTCTTTCGATGGATGCGCAAGCAGCTTCTGATGGTAGAAGATTATGCTTACACTGGCATGGATTTTCGAGGAGATATCGACTTGGCACTACCAAAAGGGTCTACGTGGTGCAATATAGGTAAATAAGAATAATCATGCTCTTTCAAGTGTTTTTGTATTTTTCAAATATATGATTTTTTTGGGTGTAATAAGACTTCTTGTGTTTTACCAATACAGATGTGGGGCCAGAGAGGCCACCTAGAGATTTCCCTATATAACGTCGAGGATAGGGTAGGGTTGTTTCTACCCATGACCGAGAGACGAGCGACATACTTGCAGAGAACGAGGAGAACTTAGAGAGGTTGACTGCTGATATCATAGACATATCATTGGATGATCTGCCTCGTCGGTACCAGTGCCACACAATGGGAGTTTCTACGAGTATCGAACGTCTACTCCGTCGGGTAGCTCGGGAGGTGATATGCTATCACGAGCGCCAAGACTGGCCTTATTATCTATATGAAGTGATGTACTAAAATCCATGAGCTTCATAATTTTTCCATGATGATGTACTGAAAGCTTTGAGCTTCAGATTTTTCCATGATTATTTACTGAAAGCTATGAGCTTCAGAATTTGTCTTAGTACTTATTTGTGGAGCTTTTACCACACTTAATATAAGAACTATTTTTAGTGGTTTTATATACAATGCATCTTATGGTGGATGTGGATTTATGTGGACTGCTTACTTATATATAAATTATTTACATGTTATGTGTTTACACAAAATGTTCAAGAATGTGAGATGTACCAATCTAACACGAAATTGGCCAATGAATCAAAAACCGTATTCATATGTCTCGGAATATGTAGGTATTGAATGAACTCAAAAGACCTCTCCAAGAGACGTACTCGTTGAAAAAGACAGAGTAGTGTAGGGTTGCAAACAACGTAGACTTGGTTTAAATGGGATACCTCAAGTTGGGAATCCAAATAGACGAAAATGTGGTCCACACTAAGGGAAGATGCGTTGGTTAACAATCCAATCACCGCGTGATACTCAATGGTATTATTAGTTGCAGGGCCTAGGCAAGTTCGTCTTGAGCTTATAAGTTCGCTGGCAGGGGAATAGAGTATCCAAGCCGCTGAGGCGAGGTTTTGAGTATGTTGTCTATAGCGTCTGCAAATCTTGAATAGGTTTTCATCTGTGCATTCATGCAGAACATGGTATAAGAAGTCATGATGGAGATGAGGCCCTAACCTATGAAAGAAAAACTTCACACCATATTAAACATACATCATATACAAAGTGTACAAGGTACTTATGCAATATTTCCCTAAGCATAATACCTCTTGAGGTAGAGCCCATTTCTAGGCTCCCCCAAGGGTATCCCATCATAATCAACAAACTCGTAGGCCCCTTTTTCTAAAACATGTTTCACGATGTAGGGTCCATGCCACATGGATTAGAACTTAGCTGCCCCCAATTTGTCATGCTTTTAGTCATATGTCAATACTAAATCACCTTCATTGAAGATGCGAGGTTCAATAGATTTGTCGTACTGGGATTTGATGCGCTTCTTATGTGCTTCATTAGTGAGAGCAGCATCACGACGGGTTTTGTCTAGTTTGGCTAAATATAGGAAGCATTCCTCTTCAGCCGTACTGTTTTGCAAGAGTTTGACGGCTAGTTTCAAAGACAAGATCTCACACTCTATAGGAAATACTGCTTCCAGCCCGTATACCAATTGAAAAGGTGTGAATTCGGTAGCAGTTTTGACGGAGGTTCTATATTCCCAAAGGGATGAAAAGAGAATTAAGTGCCAATTCGATCTATGGGTCCCTACCATGCATTGTATCATGGTTTTCAAGACCTTATTAATGGCCTATACTTGACCCTTCGCTTGGGGGTAGTAGGGGGTTGAGTGTTCATGGCGAAATCCCAATTTGGCGCTCAATTCAGTTACCATCTGGTTCTGGAAATGTGAGCCATGGTCCGTGAAAATGGATTGTAGAACCCCAAATCTAGAAATAACATGATTGGACATGAAGAGTGAGACAATTTTGCCATCTTCTTTATATGTAGGCATAGCCTCGACCCATTTTGTGAAGTAATTAACAACTACAATAGCATAGATGTGCCCCGCGACCGAGGTAGGATTACAATGAATGAAATCTATGCCCCATTTTGCAAAGGGGTCGATGACAATAACTGGGTGTAAAGGGGCAGGACGAGTACACGTTTTGGAATGAAAAAACTGGCAGGGAGGACACCTCTAAACGACTTCCATGCAATCTTTAAAAATGGATGGCCAAAAGTATCCAGCGTGTAAGATCTTATGGGTTGTAGCCATCCCTGAGAGGTGACTACCACATGCCCCTTATTGGTATTCATTCAAAACACGCTCGGCCTCCTCGTGAGTCAAACATCGTCGTAAGATCGAATAAATACCACAGCGATACAGTGTGTCGCCGATGATTAGGTAATATTTGGAATGATGGCGTATATGACGACATTCGTCATAGGATAAGTGAGGCCTGAAGCATTGTGTTTGGAGGTACAAGGTGATATCTCTATACCATGGATCATAGGTACTGATAAGGAACAATGACTCATCGAGAAGAGAGTCAATGGGCTCAGAGTCTTGATAAACATGGGGAAGATCGCAAATTATCTCCACAAATACTAATGACTTTTTAGATATTTCCTTTTCAAACTGTAAATCAAATTCTTGAAGAATCACGATCCAGCACAAATATTTTCCCCCTAGTACTTGATGAGTTAAGATGTGGTACATAGGGTTTTAATCGGCGATGATAGTAGTTGTACGGAGCAAAATGTAATGACAGAACTTCTAAACTGCGATAACAGCTGCCAGAGCTAACTTCTCAACATGTGAATAACAAGTTTTGGAGTTGATAAGACCCTTGCTAAGGTAATAAATCACATGTTCTCGCGTGTTGGTATCTTCCTGCACTAAAACCATACCAATAATCAAGGTAGAGGCAGCAAGGTAAAGGATATAGTCCTTGGTATAATTAGGTGGTTGTAACACGGGTGCATGGGTAATGGTGTGCTTGAGATTGTCAAATGCACTTTGGGCGTAGTCCTCCCAAACAAAAGGGATGTCCTTTTTTAATAACCGCATATAATCCAATGGCCCTGCGACTACTTCCACGTTAATGGAAACAGTCTTGTCTCCAAATTCAACGACTAATAATTGTAAAAGCCCGTGTGGTTGTAATCTGCATCCGTCAAGTGCTTTCAGAGTGGTGGGAGAACGATTTAGTTCAGGAGAGCCAATGGGTCTCCAACAAGACAAGGACATTACAAAAGTAGAGACTCCTTCGTCTAAAATAGTACGATGGATATTTTTCCCAGTGACATTGGTAATGATTTGGAATGCCAGTTGGTGGGAAAGCATCGGCTTAACGTATTCCAGTCTAAACATGATGGTGTTAGATGATTCGAGATCCACTGCTCCAATAGCCGATAATAGAGTCTTACGCTGATTAGGATGGTTTTGTAAGACTTCAAAGGTCAACATAGTACACGATGCCTTGGCTAGATCTTCCACAATGTTGTAGTTTTGAGCGGCCCAGGCGTTGGGGTTGAAAATCGCTTTTCGGATTGTGCTTTTGGGTGGACACAATGATGCATCTGATATCGATTTGTCTATGGTCAAAGGACCTTGTGTAGGAGTTATAGTGGATGCGGATGTGGAGGATGTTTTAGCATGACCTCATTAGATTCTTTATCTGGAACATAATCGCAAGTGCGTGCCCTGGTAGATAAATTAACCGTTTCACTACGCATCATGAGAACATGAGTGGTCGTGGATGCGTCTCCTTGCGAAGGAGTTGGTTGTTGTGCAACCATTTATTATTGTTGTGTGGGGAAGGGGTTCGTTAAAAATGTGGGTTGAGGGTTTACTTTTAGGAACTTTTGGACTTCTTCACGATGTGGGCATTCTTTCGTGAAGTGGTCATCACCGCACAATAGACATGCATATTTAGCCTTCCATTTCGGTTTGGAATCAATAGAGTCTGGATTGGTTTTTTGTTCCTGCTAGTTAGAAGATTTCTTGGATTTGCCTTTGTTTTTCTTCTTACCACCGGTTTCATGAGATGAAGCAGATTGGACTGGATTCACCTCCATGGTGGAAGATGTTAAGATTCAATATGATAAGATATATAACATCAATGTTCAATTCAATTTCACAACAACAACATATATAGGATCACTGAAAGAATAACAAGCACAACATAAACACAAGAGACACAAATTTATCCTGGGAAACCCTCTAGGGGAAGAAAACCCAACAAAAATTTCTCAATATAGATGATCAAAAGTACAAAGACAAAACCCCAAACATGTGCTCCTTCTCCTTGCAGATCTCTCTTGCATCCAACATGTCATCTGTATATAGCAACCATCTTCAACCTTGTAGCAAAGGTTGAAATCCGCATCACTCGTGGTGATCATCGAGCTCGTCAAATGACTATCGATCCTGGGTACCTGTTGAACCCATAGAAAGCCTTCTTCAATCATGCGATTTTCTTTCAAATCTTGGGAGTTTGCTCGATATGCACTTCTTCTTCAATTACACCATTCAAGAGAATGGTCTTGTCATCCATGGGTGTAATCTATCTCTAGAAGTGTGTCTAGCCACTGGAGCAAACATCTCATCATGATCCTCTCCCCCTTTCTAAGAGTATCCTCTAGCCACGAGCCTTGTTTTGTACTTCTATAGTATGTTTGATTTGTAAGTCTTCTTGTTGAACAGTCATCACTTGTTCTTCGGAACGAGTGTTCATCATCCTTCTTTTGTAGATCATAGCACACGATCTTTCCTACAAATCAAATTCAATTACATGATTAGTAACACTTCATAGTCATCAAATTATGTTGACATTTCAATGATAAACTATTATGCATACTAATATGATTCACATAATTATGCAACTATCTTGACCAATACTTTGGCACAACACTTTTCCATATCATGTATGCATACAGTGGCTATCTAGATGCCTTCCATCTATACCAGAACATACTATCAAGAGCGTGCACAACTCCCAGCATGTTAGCAAAGAGGTTTCATTCTAGACAAGCAACAATGTAATGTTTGTCCAACTTACCCATCATATGCATATTAATAGTATATTGTTCAATGCTATATGAATGCTTACACTATGCATGATACATTTCCTGATTTAGGAAAACAAATATGCATACAACTATTACGAGCAATATCATTAACTATTCAGAGATTCAAATAACAACTCAAATACTTATCTTTAATGTTTGTGTGGTTGCCTCCCTCTTGATCTATGTCTTCCCTTTATGGTAGCATCATGATTATATGTCTTTGAACTTCTATCCATCCTAGATTAGCACTATGCACCCTTAAATGTGCACTAGTTTCATCATTGTGTCATCCTCGTAAGTAGAGCTTCTATGTGATCAAAGACTATGGATGAGTCTTTGTCTTCATGTCATCATGGTCATATATTCGTAATCTAGAACTTGATTTGTCTTTCTTCATGTACCTTGCATGTTAGCAGACAACATCATCCTCATACAACACCACAAATGCATTAGTACAATCATAAGTGTCACAAACCTAATGAATGAATGTCTTCTATCATTCACATGCATTCATACTTTTACTAAGGTGATTAAACAAATATAAAATTAATCATGATTGTACTAACCTAAATAATACGAAGACAAACATATCATGAACTTAATCATCAGATAAATAAAACAGATTTCAAAACATACCTACATCTCCTCAAGTCACACCTGTCGAGATTGCTTGTAGTCTTCTCTATAAGGGTAAGACCCTAATATTCCAAGGTAGATAACTTGTAAACATCTTATATATATTCATGGTGCTAGGGTGATAGAATACCAATTCCATTTAAACCTCCTTCATTGCTGCCCTATGAGTCTCCCAACTTTGCTAGGGTTTCTTCTTACTTGTAGAACCTGAAAAACCCTAATTTTCAATCTCCTTCCTCCCACAACATTTTATGGAAGATTAATATATATGATGAAGGGATTCCAAATCCATTTTCAAAGTTTTCAATGTTGCATCAGGTGTCTCCAACATTGTATCAGGTCCTTCCATACCTAAAAAACTGAAAACCCTAAGTGAGAGCTTCTTCCTCCTCTTCTTTGATTTCCTCCGTTGAGCTATTTCATATGTGCCTTATTGTTTATGGTGTATCTCTAAAATTTCTGATCCTCATGGTCTGAAAATTCGGCCTGTGGTATCCTGACCTGTCATATTTCCAACCCCACATATTTGAGCTTCATTGGATTCTCCATGAGATAGATATGCTAAGTTTCCCAACATGACCTGTTTATGGGATGAAACATCATAGCTAACTTGTACTGCGTGCCATGTGTCATTGTTTCAACTTCAACCTCTGATACTCGGACTTGTAAAACTACAGTTCGTTCCCTAACTGTCACTTTTTATGGAATTGTATTTGGAGCTTCCTAGCCCTAGATATGACATTTTCCCTTCGGGCACCTGTTTATGGGATGAAACAACATAGCGAACTTGTACGGCGTGCCACGTGTCACTGTTTCAAGTTCAGCCTCTGATACTCGGACCTGTGAAACTAAAGTCTGTGCCCTAACTATAACGTTTTACATAATTTTATTTGGAGCTTCCAATCCAGAGATATGACCTTTTTTCCTAGGTCACTTGTTTAGGGATGCATTCTAGAAGAGGCATAAACCCTAACTTGTATGGATCAATTCTCACAAAGTACAGAGAATATGAGGCTGAAACTCAGACACAAGGTACATGAACATTTCATCTTAGGCATGTCCAAGTTTCAGATCCCGAACCTTCGCCAAAAGTGATTTATAGCGAAAATTCCAAGATGACTAGTTTTTTCTATACAAAGCCCTAACTTTCAAATTGTCGCAAGTGAAATCGTAAATGCCATACATTGCATTCTTTCAGGATAGCTCTAATACCATGTTAATATTCAATATGATAAGATAGATAACATCAGTACTCAATTCAATTTCACAACAATAACATATACAGGATCACTGAAAGAATAACAAGCACAACATAAACACAAGCGACACAAATTTATCCTGGGAAACCCTCTAGGGGAAGAAAACCCAGCAAAACTTCCTCAATATAGATGATCAAAAGTACAAAGAGAAAACCCCAAACAAGTGCCCCATTCTCCTTGCAGATCTCTCTCTCTCTCTCATGCGAATTACACAAGTGAGTGTGTGTGTGAATGAATGAATAAATGAGAGAGCCTAACTCTCTATTTATACATTCACTTCTACTTTAATTTTACAACTTGACATGTCGGCCTCAACTAAATTTACCCCTCAACTAATGTTGACTAGGCCGACTCCTCTAGGGGACTTAAAAACCCCATTACATTTGAATCTAGGGGATCTATTGCCCCGACTTACATAGGAGGATTTACCTCATGACTCTATGATGACCAAATACAATAATAACATCCCGACGGAGGAATAAAACATCTCCGAATAAATTACAATAATAAAATACAATAGAATATTCTTTGAAGTTACAATATTTCAACAGAAGCAGGACTAGGTGAATGGTTGGTGTTATTACCAGCCGGTGACGGGGTTGGAATTGAAACCATATGGCTTGGTGATCCAATCGATTGGGTGACAGGATGGGTTTTAACGGAACCAATTATGCCATCGACATGTGATGCCGAGGATGGTTTCGTTGGGTCATGTGTGGGGCGAGGGGCTTTGGGAATAATGTCGTATAAAGTGCCAGATTGAGCGTAGACTAAGTCTAAGTATTGGGCACGTGTAATGGCTTGTTCCTCTGTAACCGCCCCACCCATAGAGACATCTTTGGCTATGATAGGCAATAATGATTTGGTAAACCAATCAGGCAATAATTGATCTGGAATTGGAGCCTTAATGAGTCGACATCTTCTCCTCCATTTGTGAAT
The DNA here is from genome assembly GCA_027924585.1 of Larix kaempferi. Classification (NCBI taxonomy): domain Eukaryota; kingdom Viridiplantae; phylum Streptophyta; class Pinopsida; order Pinales; family Pinaceae; genus Larix; species Larix kaempferi. The sequence goes on from BSBM01000008.1 coordinate 305,637, forward strand.
ATGATAAAAAATATGAGTGGAGGTATATTGTCGGAGTGAAGTTAAAAGATCTGTGCTTGTTTCATAGCGGATTGGTAATTGGAAATGCGTAAGAAAAGCCATAGCCAAGGATCGAAAGTTTGCGAAAGAGTGTGATGGTAATTCGATATACCATTTGGCGGTCGTGCCCGTGAGGGTTCTTTGAAATAGCCTCAAACGGATAGAATCATCCATTAACGAGTTCGAGGAACACCACAAATGATATGTCATTACGTGGTTTTCAGGATCCTCACCAGGTTTGCCGTCAAACTTGGGTATGTCCGATGGTAGCTTCACAGGAATGGGTGGCCAATTCATGCCATGTGGAATGGGATCGTTGGTCAAATGTGACAGATCCGACAGATCTAGTGTAGTCAGAAATGGTAATTATCAGTTTGGATGCGGGTACTAGTAATATTGGTATGTCATTTGAGTACCATTAGGACCATAGATCGATTGATCGTAAGGTCCTCCCATTGAGGGTTGGCCCTCCCATGTTAGGAGGTGGACCCGACGGGGGTCCTCCTCCCAAATGAGGGGGTTGTCTGGATGGTGGGGGTGGAGGTGAGACAGGTGGTGGAGGTGGAGGTGGGACATGTGGTAGGGGAGGGGGTGGGATGCCATCTAGGGGTCCAGTCGGTGGAAAATTATGATTCCCCCATGGGGTGTTTGTGTTTTCGGGGTAAGGTACTCCGAGATAAAGGTTTCCTGGAGCAGTTTGATAGATTTGAGTCATTGTCATATTCTGATTACCTGGATATGTATAACCCCATGCGAGTTGGGCCCATGTAGATGGTCCCCCCGTGTGATGTGCCCACGAAGGTTGTCCCATGGCTAGGGGTGAACTCGCAGTCATATTATAAGTCATAAACGAAGGTTGTCCTCCACTTACATTTTGTCCACTAACTAGAGGTTTCCCCCTAGTTAGATTTTGTCCACTAACTAGAGGTTTCCCCCCAGTTAGGTTTTGACTACCAACCGAAGTTTACCCCGTAATTAGAACATTGACCATAGGTTATCCCGTGGTCATAATTTTACCACTAACTAGAGGGTGGTGTTCGATCATACTTTGTCTCGAAGGTTGTGTTCCAGTCACGAAGTTAATAGTGGCTGAAGGTTTCCCTCTAGTAATTGATGTAAAAAAGGGTCTATAACCGATTAGATGTGAAACATATGGAACAGATGCTTGGCCTTGTTTGTAGGAGTTCATGTTGGGCACATACATTCTTGGTGAAGAAAAAGTAAAAGAATACATGGGAGAATGGTGTTCGGGGTTCACTACTTCCGAAGTGGACTGGAAAGGGAAACTCTGGCGCCTTACCCATTCTCCAAGTATCCGTAAGCAAGATACAGTATCTTGAAGTGGTCCAAAAAAATCTTCGTTCGAGACGAATCCGGTTGGACGTGGAAATGGAGGTGTCTCCACAGTTGATGGTGAACCAAAATTAGAAATAACTTCCCTAGGGAGGTCCCCCAAAATGAAGCGGTTGGACCGAAAGCAATGATTATCGGGTCATATGGAGGTTGAGTGAATATCCAATCGATGGCTTTAGGGTGTCCTTCAAGTAAATGGTGAAAATATGTATCACGCGAAGAAGGTTTTTCCACCACCAATGGTCCCATAGGATCGATGATGGGTGGATTTACAGGAGGAGAAAAATTCCCTCCTGATTCAGTAACTGGAATTCCTTCTTTGTGTGAACCAATTGTAGTGGGTTGGTCCATATCTGCCCCTATTCTTCCTTCCCCGATGAGAGGGTATTCAGGTGGCAATTTTTGTATTCTACAGGATCTCCTTAAGGATTTCACAACCAGAATGGCTGATGAAAGTCTCCTCCTAAGAGTATTCTATGGAAAAACACACTCCAAGTTCTACTCAAGCTAAAGCTGCAAGCAAACTTATTTGACAAGTGGGATGAAGAACATGATCGTCACAGGAGTGTCAAGGCATCACAACTCAGGATATACTGCAGGGTCCACCAGTAATACTCGCCCCAATATTTCAGAGCATTAACTAGAGAAGATTAGGACCGTACCCCTGACCGTATTACCCGACTACCTAACAGTACGTGCGTAGTAGCTCCCCGAGTGCTGTTCTCGGTGTATTGCAATGTCAAGACTGCCAATGGTTGGCTCAGATGGTTTCAGGATCCTATTGGGGTCTCCCAATATACACAAGGTACATGGGAGCTCCAATGCACAATCGTATGATAGGATCCTTCCTATATTCCGTCGAGTACGTGAAGTACCTTTCTATATACCCTTGGGTACATGAAAGGCTGTTCAATATACCTACTAGTACGTGGAAGAACTGCAAGCCCCCGGGATGCATTGTAGGCAAAGAACGACAGTTTCTATGCTTAAAGACGTCGGAACACATCTCTAACCTATCACACAAGTTTTTAAAGGTTTTAACTTAAACTAGTGCTTGATTTTATCTTGTACAGTTAAGTGGATGCATGAAGTGTAGACTCGAACCAATATGCATGAGCTAAATGAGATGCATGTCTTTTCTTTTTTGATGAAAACTATCTAAGGAAAGGAGAGAGATCTTTCTTCTTTTGTTGAAACAATTAAAATCTACCCTGAAACACAATACTATCCTTTTACTTTTCTCCTTAAGCAAAACCAAAAGACATAAGTGAATAACACTATTTCAATCAAATCCAATGATACCAAAATAACACCAAAGCAAAAAATTTCTTTTTGTTTTTACAAAAGAGATTTGACAATGCAAATCCGAAATAAAAGAACAATGGAATATTTTAATTCGCAAAACACCTCAATTTCAAACAAAGAAGCAAAGGAGTTAAAAGGACAATTTCAAAGATATTTGGAACATGCACTAATTATCAAAAGTGCTTGAAAATATAAACTTTATGATCAATCTAAAAATTCTTCTCTTTTTCAAAGACTTTTTAAAGATCGAAAGGAAGAAAACATGGAAAATTCTTAGCTCTTTCAAGTTTTTCAAACAATTATCGAAAATCCAAAAGATGTATCTTCTCAACAAATCAAAGGACTATACTTCAAAGATGAAGAGAATGAAAACCCAATTCCTTTTAACACTATGTTCAATCAAATTTAAATATGAATCTACTCACTTGAGAGAGTTCTACAACTTTTGGAAACAAAACTATCCACCTAAGCAATCAATTTCAAATCATACAACAATCCAAACCAAACTTACACTAGGAAGAGTTGGTACAACAAGACACTTTCAGAGGTTTGAAGACTTAAAACAGAGCAGATTAGAGGCTTCTACAGGTCCACAAGACTAGTCATGCTTGCAAGAGAACAAACTCACTCAAATCAAAGCAAGTAACTACTTGACTATAAAGACTCAATGAGAAAGCACACTACTCCAAATTCTAAGAATAAAAACAGAAACATAGATTTGGGGAAGATACAAACATTGACATAAACTCAGAAGATGACTAGGTCCAAGTATGAGCAGGGATAAAGGCCCTACTACAAAATTTTGCAGTACGACGCTATCTGTCATTACATCAAAGTGCGTCTTTGTGATTCAAGGCGGTCTAATACACTACCTAGGCACGTCGATGGCACACTGTGTATCAAAGGTAAAGCGCGTCGAGCTTCCAAAAGCGATTTAAAAAAAAATGAAAGCTACAAAACCCCTGAACTCAACAAATTTGAGTGGGATTAGGGTGTTAGGAGAAATATGGATGACCTAATGACTCTATAAAAGCATATCCAAATAAAAAAGTGACACGATCTAAGAAAAATCCGAGCAAAGAAAAAGAAATAGATCTAGGGATCAAAGTCCCCAGTATGTTCGCCAATTTTTTTTCCAGGACTAGTCTGCAAATGCAAACATAAGCTGACCTCCCTAGTTTAATCACTAAACTAGAACAAAACAAGCAATCATACATACATTTCCCTAACTTGATCCAATCACAAATTGAGATATAGAAGACATACCTTTGGCTGTGAGTTGTCTTCAATGATCCAATGCTCCAACAAGCTTGCTCATCCACTTATAAGAAGTACCTACAAAACATGTAAGCCAAGGAATGCAAGAAGAAAACTAGATCTAGGATTAGATTAACTTATATATATGACTAAGGAGATATACAATAAATGAATAACAAACCATTTATGGGAAATGAAATGCAGTATTGTATTAACAGAAATGGTAAAGAGTACAACCACTTAAGCCTTGGTGTCGTATCTCCTCTCCAGTGGATTCCTCTTTGCTCCAAGATGTCACTTCAATGAAGGAAGGATAAAGATCTAAAGTCTATCACTCCTATTGTAATTTCTCCAGCATAACTTTATTCTCAATTCCTCCTCCCCTTCACCCATGGATAAGACTTGAATTTATACGACAATATGGATAGAGGAGAGATGAGATATTTAGGGATATGGATGAGGTATGATCCCAACAAGTGAGGAATTCGAGTGAGATCCTAGCAAATTGGGAGGAAATATCATCTAGATAAGATTTTGTTCTATAGGCTTCTCGAAAAACCATTATTCTTCCCATATATACATCGACGCGACTTGGACATAGAGAAACATGCGCCAAATGAGCTTGATGAGAAGGAAAACTAAGTCATCGACGCGGGTTAACAGGAGAGAAAAGCACGTCGATGGACTTTGACGCATGTTGCTAATGAAGCAGAGCGCGTCAAAGTCACAAAAAAGCTTATTTGCAAGGCAAAAAGAGTTAAGGATCATTCATCAAGGATGTGGCTTTAGGGATTGTGGCAACATGTGGTCACATGGTCTTGTACAATTGACGAAAATTTCGTGTAACAATTATCTTTGATTGCTTTTCTGATATAGATGATATAATGCTCTTTCATCTTGGTCTTTTGTTCTTGTCATAATGCATCACCTTACCCTGCACAATTATCCATGTTGTTATCCTTACTGCTCAGTGCATAAGTCAGTTCTCTACTAATTTTGCATTATTGTTTATGCACCTGATTGCTTCACCTGTCGCATTTACTGCGCTGTGACAGAGCCTTGTCCCATCCTTTGCTAAGACAATAAAAGATATGGCACATTTTCATTCATCGCCCAACTTGGCATAAAAGCGGATATGACACCCAGTTTGTGTGGCAGGAATGACGTGTCGTTTCCATATTGGAACTTTTGAGGAAACAATCTCAATCGTAAGGTGCAATGAATCAAACTTCTCCCTTTTTTTGTTTACAAAAACTCATTAAGATCAACATTTATTTTTGGCGACTCCACCATGATTTCCGACTTGTGTGACATTGAATGCCTTTCTCATCAATTAAATGCATTCACACTAATGTACTTTAATGAATTCTATAAGATCTCTGTGAGCAATGTCTAGATCATCGCTTCTTGAATCCTTGCTCTTCTGTGTCGCATTGCTGTATAGTCCTTTGCTACTTAATCTTCCTTTTCCTTCCAATGACCTCCTATCATTGCAGAGTAACCAGTTCCCTCGAGAATGTGCAACATGCCGTCCAGTCTCAACAAGCTGAATTTTCGCGCTTGAGAACGGATATGGGTTCCTGGAAGCAACAAATGCAGAATAACCAAATTCTCCACCAGAATCGTCATTCTGAGCAGTCGAATCTTCTAATTCGCAAGGTTGACAATCTGGAGCGTCAGCAACAAGAAATTCTGCAATAATTGTCTCGTCTATGTCCTCAATAGGCTGACTCTTCGTCGTCTACAACTATGCAACTTCTTCCTCTTCACTCTACTTCCGAATTCACTTCCCTGGTTTCAATGGATTTGGAACTACGTCTTGCGAAATGAACAGAATTTGATCTCAACCTTGAACTTTGGTTGTAGGATGCTTCGACGTTTTCAATTTTTCTCCCTTTCTTTATATATGACATTCATGGATTCGACATGGAGTCTTAACTCATGCAATTTTGTAATCATGCCCCAATTTTGAATAATGAAAAAAATCCGTTTTATGCAATTGCATTTCTTCAGCAGTGTTTTAATTCTTCGTACAAGATCTTCTGCTTGGATTTGTGCAACTGAAACCAATATGATGCTTCTTTGTTCTATGATATGCAAGATAAATGTATGACTATGTTTGTATGCAATATTCCTTATCTGGGACATAATCACCGAATGTGTGCAAACATAATGAATCATTTTCTAACTTTAAATAGTTCTCACAAACCTAATTGCACACCTAACTGATACTCCCTTGAATTCCTTAAGATGCATCATGTTGAACTCAAGGGTCTGCCACAGTCCTTATTGGACTAGCCAGAGAGGCAGCAATTGCTTTCTGCACCTGGATCTTCTGCATCTTCAATGCACTTCTAGGGAGTTTTCTTGATCCAAGTTTTGTTGTGTGAAATTCTATTTTGATTATGTTTAGGAGATTTCCTAATGAAATCTCTTTGGCTGTAATAGCCTTTATGCAACATTTCTTCATCCTAACAATTTACTGCTCTTCGATAATACATAGCTTTGTGTCCAAAGCGATCACAGGTATAACATCTTACGGTTTGACAATATTTTGCAATATGGCCAAAACGATTTCATCTTGCGCACTTCACTCTATTGATCCTTCTTTGGTTAGTGTATCGAAAATAATTTTAGCTAAATGAGTCATCTTACCTGAAGGTTTTGTCATGACTTGATCATTGTTCTTTGTCGCCGATCTTCTTAGGTGTCTTTAAAAAACCCAAACTAGTTTTGTCTTCTGGTGATCTCTTATCCTTTAGAATTCTGTTCAACATTGATGTACTATATTTTAACTTGTTCTACACTTTATCTTCGGCCTTTGATTATGTGCAGATTGGATCAATGCGAACTTGTCTCTTTCCCTTTATCTCAATCAACTTGTCTGTTAGAAGGAGTATCTCTTTATCCTTTTCCTCAAGTTGATCAGTCATCTTTTTGATTTCCTACGCCAATTCCTCAAGTGAAGTTCTTAATACATATTTTTATTTCTCAAGTATTAGAACCTTTTATTATGCGCAATTCAGTTGACACTCATATCTGGTTATCCTTTCACGAATGTCTACGTCAACAGATTCTTGACATGGACTGTCCCGTTCTTCATACTTTGACAGTTATTCCTGCAATAACTTATTCTTCTTCTTAGACTTCTTTAATTCATCCCAGGCACTTATCAGTTCACCTTCCCAGTCAATATCTGCAACTTCTTCATCTTTGGATTGACTGTCATCCTTAACCTCTTCAACAGGTTTTGGAGGTGTGACTTCCTTTGGTGAGGTTTTGAACATTCCAATGAAGAAATATTTGTCTAATGACCCTGGCTTGCTCTGCACAACTAGAGTGTTCTTGTAAATGTTCTTCTTGCTTTCTTCCACTACACGAGCCATAAAAATCACTTCTTTGGGTTCTTCGTTGCATTCAATTTCTTCAGACGCGTTGCTCCCTTCCTCAGTGTACATACTCTTTCTTTGTTTTGGAATCCTCCTTTTATTCTCAGGTCCGTGTTGAGAATGCGTAATCTTTCGATCATGTGCACTAGATTCATCATCACTATTACTGTCTTCTTTCTTGTAAGGACATTTTGAGGCACAATGACCTATTCCTCCACATCTGAAACATTTAAAGGGTACATTGTTCTTATACATACCTCGTCGTCTTTTCAGCTTCTTGACAAAGTTTGATTCTTCATCATATGATTCATCACATCAGTCTTTGTCATGATCATGCTTGTATTTTCCTGTGATTTGAAGGCGACTTCCTTTCTGATGGGAGTCTCTTTCTCTGTTCTCATCTCATATGCAGCGAGGATCCCCTGAAGTTCATCCTTTGTTAGTTCCTCAATATTAGCTCGGTCCTTCTAACACAAATACCTTCGAATTGAATATTTGAGGCAAAGTTCTTAATATCTTATGTACAACCGATTCTTCATCTAGAGTTACCCCAAGAATTTTTGTTAAGATTCAATATGCTAAGACAGAAAATATCAACATTGCATTTCATTTCACAACAATAGCATATACAGGATCACTGAAGAAACAACAAGTACAACATAAACACAAGAGACACAGATTTATCCTGGGAAACCCTCATGGGGTAGAAAACCTAGAAAAGCTTCCTCAATATAGATGATCAGCAAATACAAAGATGTAAACCAAAGACATGAGCTCCTCCTCCTCCATAGCAGACCTCTCTCACACAAGTGCGCCACTCACAAGTGAATGAATGGGTGAGATAAGTGAGGAACATCCTCCTCTACTTATGCTTGTTCCTCGACTGACTTTTACACAAGCTAGGTCGGCCCCAACTTAATTACTGGGTTAAACACCCCACTACAACTGGCTGGGCTGACCCCTCTACGGTGGTCTAATAACCCTTTGACCCACATAACACATATAGGGACGACCCCCACTAGGGAAGTCTAATAACCCAAGTTACCACAATCCGACAGAGGAATAAACATCTCCGGATATACAATAAGATCTTCACGGAGGAATGAAACATCTCCGGCATAATAAAGTACAAATATAATATTCTTAGAATTTACAATATCTCAACACTCCCCCTTAACGAGAAGGATATTATAACAACATCTGCACGAGCAAGGAGTCATCAACATCATACATGATACATCTATAGATCATTGGAAGCTTTCTCAACATCATCAGTAACTCAAGCAGTTACTGGAACATCAACATCTTCAGTACTGAGTCTTTATCTTCTGCAGCACACGAACAGCTACAGCAACATCAACATCATCATCACACGATCATCAGCATCTAGATCATCATCTCGATCTACAGCATGTGGATCATCATCTCGATCTACAACATCTGGATCATCATCTCGATATACAACATCTGGATCATCATCTCGATCTATAGCATCTGGATCATCATCTCCATCTACAACATCTGGATCATCATCTCGATCTACAGTATCTGGATCATCATGTCGATCTACAGCATCTGGATCATCATCTCGATCTACAACATATGGATCATCAGTATTAGTATCCACACCAATACAAGTATACACATCATCAATATAAGTATCCTCATCAATACAAGTATACATATCATCAATACAAGTATACATACAAGTATCCTCATCAATACATATCATCAATACAAGTATCCTCATTAATACATATCATCAATACAAGTATCAATATATCAATACAAGTATCCTCATCAATACAAGTATCCTCATCAGTCAAGTATACACAATAGCAGCATACCCTGCAACACACATGATCTATTTAAGACACCTCATCATGTCTAGGGACGATGCAGTCCACTCGTCAATTTAGACAAAGTCTAAGGACCACTTCTCGGAGACATACGTCTACGGATCATTTAAGACACCTCATCATGCCTAGGGATGATACAATCCTCTCGTCAACTTAGACAAAGTCTAAGGACCACTTCTCGGAGACATACGTCTACGGATCATTTAAGACACCTCATCATGCCTAGGGATGATACAATCCTCTTGTCAACTTAGACAAAGTCTAAGGACCACTTCTTGGAGACATACGTCTACGGATCATTTAAGACACCTCATCATGCCTAGAGATGATACAATCCTCTCGTCAACTTAGACAAAGTCTAAGGACCACTTCTCGGAGACATACGTCTACGGATCAATTCAAGGGACCGAAGTCTGGGGATGATACAATCCCGACCTGTCCACTAAGGACTTCATTCTCGAAGACATAGGTCTACGGATCAATTCAAGGGACCGAAGTCCGAGGACAATACAATCCCCACCTGTCCACTAAGGACTTCATTCTCGAAGACATAGGTCTACGGATCCTTTTAGAACATGTGTTCAAGGATGATGCAATCCCTCTTCTTTATCGGAGACATATGTCTACGGATCCTTTTAGAACATGTGTTCAATGATGATGCAATCCCCTCGTTAACTTAGACCCTGTCTAAGGACCATCCACCAACCTCTCTGTCGGCATCACCAATATAGGTATCCACATCATCGACTTCACTGTCGATGTAGGCAATCTCATCATAAGTGACCACATCACTCCCCCTTTTGAGGAGGGTCCTTCTGAACTACACCAAGCTTGTCTCGGAAGTACTCAAACTTTTACTTGAGGTATAGGTTTGGTTAGTACATCGGTAGCTTGTTCATCAGTGTCTTCAAATTTGAGTTTTATAGTTCCTTTCTGCACCATATCTCGTATATAGAAATATCAGATATCTATGTGCTTTGGCTTATCATGGAATCACTGGATTCTCTGCCATCTTGATACAACTCTGTTTGTCACATAGGATCACAGTTGGTTCTATATCTAATTCAAACAATCCTGAAGCCATACCGCTTCAAAACTAGTAGAGTAAGCAGCCATATATTCCGCTTGCGCTGAGAGCCACACTAGACTGCTTCCTGCTAAACCATGAGATCATGGCTAATCTCAGACAATAACATCCTCTCGATGTGCTTTTCCTGTCTGATACACTTCCTTCCCAATCATCATCTGTGTAGCCATCTGAAGTCATGATCTCCAAGATAACATAGATCAAAGTCTATCGTACCCTTTAGATACCTTATCACATGCTTTGCAACGACCAGGTGAACACATCTAGTTTTCACTAGATACTGACTCAAGGTGTTCACAACAAGGCATATATCTGGCCTGGTATTCGTCAGATACATCAACGACCCAATATGTCTGTACAGAGTCACATCAACTAACTCTGAGGAGTCATCAGCTAACAACTTCAAGTCAGAACCCATGAGAGTGGCCATGGTTGTACATTCGAACAAATCAATTCTTCTCAAGATTTTCATAGCATACTTTCCTTGGTTGAGAAAGATTCCTTCTGAGCCTTTTCATGCTTCTAGTCCTAGGAAGTAATGCATCAATCTGAGATCTTTCATTTTCAATTCTGCAGCCATCTTCTTCTTGCTTCTCATGATCTGTTTGTAAAAATAGATCATCCACATACAGTAATAGTATGACAGGTTCATCATTCGTAACGGATCAGCTTTACTTTTGGTAAAGCCCAAGCTTATCAAGACACTGTCAATTCTCCCTTTGTGACTGAACATCATTCACACTCTACATTGAGTGATCTTCTACATATCTATCTGTGACATCTCTCGTCAGATGGGTCTATTGATATGAGCCTCAATATCATTCGAACTCTGTGGTGAGTTCCTTCTTGCATCCATGTCATCTGTATATAGAAACCAACTTCAACCTTGTAGCAAAGGTTGAAATCCACATTACCCATGGTGATCATTAAGCTCATCAATTGACTATCGATCCTGGGTACCCGAACAGAGCTTTCTTCAATTGAATCCTTGATTCACACTTCTTCTTCAATTAGATTATTAAGATAATGGTCTTATCTAGCCACTTGGAGCAAACATCTCGTCATGATTCTCTTCCTCTTTCTAAGAGAATCTTCTAGCCATAAGCCTTCTATATTATGTTTTATTTGTAAATCTTCTTGTTGAACATCCATCACTTGTTCAGTGTTCATCATTCTTCATGATCTTTCCTACAAATCAAAATTAAGCACATGATTAGTACTACTTCATAATCATCAAATCATGTTGACATGATAACCTATTATGCATACATATATGATTCACATAGTTATGCTACTATCTTGACCAATACTTTGGCACAACACTTTTCCATATCCTGTATGCATACAGTGGCTATCTAGATGCCTTCCATCTCTACCAGAACATACTATCGAGAGTGTGCACAGCTCTTAGCATGTCGGCAAAGAGGTTTCTTTCTAGACAAGCAACAATGGAATGTTTGTCCAACTTACCAATCATATGCATATTAGTAGTATATTGTTCAATGTTATATGAATGTTTACACTCAGCATGATATATTCTAGGAATACAAATATGCATACAACTATTACAAGCAATATCATTTACTATTTCAAATAACAACTCAAATACTTATCTTTTATGTTTGTGTGGTTGCCTCCCACTTGATCTTCTATATGACTTTTGAACTTCTATTCATTATGTACCACTGTGCATGCTCAAGTGTGCACTAGTGTCATCCTCATGATCTCATACACAAACATACATTCATTAGTATAATCTCAATATTATCAAAACATTATAATTCTAAATAATCTTGAATATGTATAGTCATGATCATAGATAATAACATTAGTATTCAAGGTTTCAGGGAAGTCTTCTCTTACTCATGCATATTCTTGTTTGATCATAGGACTCTTCTGGTTAGTTAAATCATCAATCAAGATAAGAGACATAATATGCAAAAACCCCTGATTACTAACTTTATGAATAAGCATAACCAATCATACCAAGTATACTTATATAAGGGATCCTAACACAAGGTAAGATTCTAACTTGACATAGGAAAACATACCTGGATTAGTATACCTGCTTAGTTATGTCTAACATACCTAATCAATATCTTTTTTGTTCTCTTCAATGATTTAGAGATCCTGTGCTAGAATCTGCATATCTCATAGGTTAAGCATAATAGAACAAAGTCACACATACCTCGTAAGTAGAACTTCTATGTGATCAAGGATTATAGATGAGTCTTTGTCTTCATGTTGTCATGGTCATGGAACTTGATTTGTCTTTCGTGATGTACCTATATCTTGTTAGCAGACAACATCAACCTCATAAAACACCACAGTGCATTAATATAATCATATAGCCCTAATCAATGAATGTCTTCTATCATTCACATACTTTTACTAGGGTGATAAGACAATTCTAACATTAATCAAGATTGTACTAATAAATAATATGAAGACAAACATATTATGAACTTAATCAAGAATCATATTTCAAGACATACCTGTATCTTCTTAAGTCATATCTGTAGAGACTTCTTGTAGTCTTCTTATGTAAGGCCTTAGCCTCATCTCCCCCTGAAACTGGATTTGGAGCTCGATTAGGGTTTGTCAGAGAAACCCTAAAAATTCAAACTTTGACTTTCACACTTCTGAATGTATGGAAGGATGTGTCTTGCTGAGATGATCAAACTATCATACTTCAATTTTGAAATCTCCAAAATTTGACCCTTAAAAATTGCCTTCGAAACTTCTGGATCTTTTGGACAGGATCCCGAACTAGGGTTTGATGAAGCCCACCCTTCTGCCCAATCAAAAGGTTCGATCCAAGGCTCTAAACTCTTATTTTTCTAAGGAGCTTCCAGCCGTGGTCACAGACTTCAAGAATTCCAACTTTTGCTGAAGCCCTAATTTTTCACCTTTCCGATCAAAATCCCGAACTGGGGTTTGATCAAGCCCGGTCTTCTACCCAACCAAAAAATTCGATCTTGGTATCTAAATTTCAATTTTTCTGAGTAGCATTCAGCCGTGGACTCCGATTCCAAAAATTCCAACTTTCTCCGAAACCCTAAATTCCAGAAGCCATGAATGAAGGTGCTCCAAAAATAATTCTGTTTGATAGAAATATGTACCTGATTGTTTCTGTTGTAACTCCAAACTTTTCGATCCACAGGGTCTGAAATTTTTTTCTGTGGTAGCCTGACCTGTCATCTTTCCATCCTGATAGGTTTGAACTTAATTGGATTTTCTGAGAGAGAGTTATGCCAAGTGTCGCAACGTGATTTGTTTATGGGATAAAACAGGAGAGCGAACTTGTACGGCGTGCCACGTGTCACTGGTTCAAGTTCGGCATCTAAAAACATTTTATGAGATATTACAGTCTGTGCACTACCTGTCACTTTTTATGAAATTTCATTTGGAGCTTCCTAGCCCAAGTTATGACCTTTTTTCCTAGGTCACCTGATTTTGACTGAGATCTGGAAAGAGGCAGAAACCCTAACTTGTACTTATCATAACTCACAAAGTACAACGAATCTGAGGGTGTCCTTTGGAAAAAAGGTACCTGGGGATGTTATCTACGACCCATAAAGGTTTCAGATCCCGAACCTTCTCCAAAATGTATTTATAGCGAAAGTTCCACGATGACTGGTTTTTGCTATACAAAACCCTAACCTTCAAATTGTCGCAAGTGAAGCAAGTGTCGTAAGTGCCATACATTGCCTTCCTTCAGGTTAGCTCTGATACCATGTTAAGATTCAATATGCTAAGACAGAAAATATCAGCATTGCATTTCATTTCACAACAATAGCATATATAGGATCACTGAAGAAACAACAAGTACAACATAAACACAAGAGACACAGATTTATCCTGGGAAACCCTCATGGGGTAGAAAACCCAGCAAAGCTTCCTCAATATAGATGATCAGCAAATACAAATATGTAAACCAAAGACATGATCTCCTCCTCCTCCATAGCATACCTCTCTCACACAAGTGCTCCACTCACAAGTGAATGAATGAGTGAGATAAGTGAGGAACATCCTCCTCTACTTATACTTGTTCCCCGAATGACTTTTACACAAGTTAGGTTGGCCCCAACTTAATTACTGGGTTAAACACCCCAATACAACTGACTGGGCCGACCCCTCTAGGGTGGTCTAATAACCCTTTGACCCACATAACACATACAGGGCCGACCCCCACTAGGGAAGTCTAATAACCCAAGTTACCACAATCCGACGGAGGAATAAACATCTCCGGATATACAATAAGATCTTCACGGAGGAATGAAGCATCTCCGGAATAATAAAGTACAAATATAATATTCTTAGAAGTTAGAATATCTCAACAATTTTGATAGCATTAACTATCTCATAAACTCTTAAGAAGTAAGATGTAATGTTCTCTTTATCTTTCATTCTCAGAGATTCAAACTGCCTAGAGTAGTTATGAAGCTTTGCGTTCTTTACCTTTTCAACGCCTTCGTATATACCTCTGATTTTGTTCCAAACTTCTTTGGCTAATGCACATTGCATAACCTTGGAAAATTCGTCACCTGTCAGACCACATAGTAGAGCATTTCTTGCTCTAGCATTGCTTTCATAGAGTCTCCTTTGCGTTGGATTAATTGGTACCAATGTCGAGACATCATAACCATTGACTATAGATTGCCAAATATCTGCTCCCAATGATTGCAAATAGAATTCCATACGCACCTTCCAAAAAATGTAATTGGTGCCGTTGAACCTTGGTTCTCTGTTTGTAGAAAGGCCTTCCTGCTTGTCCATTTCTGCGCAATGATCTATCTTCCAGATGTTAATATCTTATTGAAGACACCTGCTCTGATACCAATTGTTGGAATCAATTTAATATTGAGAGGGGGGGGGGTGAATAAGTATTAGCGCAGTTATTAGCATATTTCACCTTCTTTAACAGATTATCCTTTACTTAATATTTATATTCTGTTATGCATCAATAAATAAACATTCACACATATATGCACTATATCATCAACACAAAACACACAAATTTTTTACGTGGAAACCCAAACGAGAGAAAACCACGAAATGCTTCTTTATAGTGAGAAAGAATACATTCAGGAAAGCACCGAATTCCTGTATTTACCAGCACCAATTGGAAGGAGGCACCAACCCCTTGGTGTTATAGGCATCGACCTGAAGGAAGCTTCCACTCCCTGTGTTTTATCTAGTACCAATTGGAAGGAGGCATTGACCCCCTGTCGCTTTGTTTTTCAGGAACCAACCTAAAGGAATTTGTGACTCCCTGTACCCTTGTTGTTTTATAGGCACCAACCTGAAGGAAGCTCCAAATCCCTGTCTCCTTGCCTCCTCCGACTGCCCTGATGTCCAATATATTTTACTGCCTTGCTGATCTTCAACTTTGCGCACTTCTTCATGCCTTTTGATGATGATTCTGTTGTGCACTGCCTTTGTATGCAGTTTGTACTCTGTCATTGCTCTGCATACAACACTTGCCTTCTCATTCCTCTCAAATCACACTTTTGTTGATGACTTGCTTCTTATATTGTATGCTCTATTGATACTGCAGTCTGCGCTTCTGGTTTAACGTTCTCCTCTATGTGACCGCAATGATCAACTAATATTGTGATTTCAATTGATAGTTTGTTGTTAAAAAATGAAGCACTAGTAACAAAAGTAACTACGCACTTTCTGATGTGTCCGTTTTGATTAAGGGCTGCAGTTTCTCAGATAATCTATGACGTCCTGTGCATCAAATAGTTGGTCTGTCTCATATCATCTGCACCATGATGTGCCTATCGAGTTCTGTTGTCGTTCTGTTGTTGCGCATCAGATGGAGTCTTCAACTTCGCACACTTTCACTTCTCTTCACATGCATCAACTAGACATCTGCGCAATATATGATAAAATTCGATTCAATATATGCACTTTTGTCTCTTCAACCTTTGTGACTATCGACGTGCCGAGTGTGATACTGTCCTTTGAGATATCTAGCACTTGCACATTCTTCAATATCTCTTTCTTTCAATGTTTGCGCAACTGTCACAGGTCTACAACATCTTTCCGCACACCATCAAAACTTCGTTCCGATGCATGTGCACATTCAGCTCTTCGCTAGATCATTCATTCTGTTATGTCCATGAGCCCCTTGATGCCCCGAAAAACAAACTGAAACTTTCACACAAAAACACTTATGTTCTTGTTATCAAGCTTACTTCAAATCTTCAACTTGCATCTCTATTTATACATGTCTTGCACAGATTGTATGTTCACAAGTTGGTCATGGCATCCCTTCTTCCATACTTCATGGATTGTTCATAGGCCACGTGTCATCATCTATGCTATTGATGTGTCACCTATGATGTATCAAGCACCCTCAAGGTCCACAACTTAGTGGGAATTTACACCTTGGTGGTGTACCATTATGCTCTTGATGTACCATTGCGCTACGGTATGTGTGCAATTTTCCACTTCATCTTGATATGTCCATGACCTTTTCTATACCATCCTTTGTGAGTAATTTGCTCATTCTCCAGCTTTTGCATAGTGGGATTATGATCCTTGCTTCATCCTTGCATTTGGGTGATGCGCCCTTGATGTAGTGATACTTTACAGAATCTGCGCATACTCCGACTTCTATTTGGTGTGACTTTGACTTTTGCCTTGTCATCACTTGTGGGATTTTCACATTTGTTGTTCGCTGGCTGTGTAATTTTCTCATATATGATCTTCAACGGTTGTACCATTCTAGGAGTTCGTGCACGTTCCACTTGCTGAAAGTATCTTCTTATTGGCTTTGCTTGCGTGCTTTCAGGATTGTCCGACCATCTATTGTTCCTTTCTTCCTACGCACTCCCAAACATCAACTAAGCAATGCTTAGGCTTGCTTGCTTACTTGTCCCAATTGTTCAACCAACTTCTTGGCAGTTTGAGCACTTGTACCATTGTCTAACCAACTCCTTCAATTTGCTGGCATGAGAGAGTATGACTTGGTGGAATTGATTTCTGTGCAAGGGCCACATGATGTAGGATCCATTACATGTGTTTCTTCTTGAACTGGATCTTCATGAAGTATATTCTGGATCTGCATGATGTATCATCTTATGTACTTCTTCAAACTTGACCTGCAAGATGTATCCTTGATGCACTCTTATATATACTCCAAAGTTGCTTGAGTCTTGTATCCTTGATATACATCTTCAGACATAATGTAATATTATACATACTCCAAAGTTGCATACATATCTGTCACCTTCACCATTTGCGCATATACTTCTGGTATTCATGCTTTCTTCATCATGCGCATAGACTACCTCAAAGTGGCTTCTTCATACTTATGCTGGAATGTTGTATCCACTTTGACTTAGGCTGATATCGATGACTCATACTGAATAAGTTGACATCCTCTTTGAGATTATATTACAATCAAACACTTGACATCATCTTTAGTTGACATCAATGACAACCAATGTTCAACAATTGCATCATAGAATATACACTGCTTTTGTAATGAAGTTACTATGCTTGTTTGTTTTTTTTTTTTATTTTTTCAGGTAACACTTGCCAATCTAGTTATGTTGTCAACAACCTCAAAGTGGCATGTTGAGTTTTCTCCAAGAACTCCCACTCCTCTATTGTTGTAATAACTATACTATGATGTTGTCTCCTCTATTGCTACAATTTTGTTGGAGGATGTTACAAGAAGTCTAGGTTTTATTACTAGTCTTCATATCACATCCTAACCCTTTTGAAGAATATTATTTTCAAGAGGGCAGAGGAAAAATGAAACATTTGTTTAAGTAATATGGCACATGTAATCTTGTAGTGATTATACATGTAATAGCATGACCTGGAGCAAAAATTTTCTTTAACGATAAAATTGTAAACATTTCGTACAAAAGCTTTGTTTCTATGTCTTCATTTCTCATTTATGTGTTTCCATTGAATGCATATGGATTTGGATATGAGTCCAAAAAGTTCCATGTTGTGGTGAACTTATTTGACTATTAATTTTTTTTCAAAGTAGGCATGCCTGTGACCGTCCAAACATAAAGAATTACAAGGAATCAAAATTGACATAAAATATTTTGAAAAATGTCAATTCTTTTATTTTGAGTTGGAATTTAAGGTGACCGAGTTAGGGATAAACATATAGTTTGTTCATATAATTATCCAATAATACCATGGTGCATATGTGTTGCTCAACAAATTGTTTCTGAAACATAGTTTAATATGTTCAAATATGAGAACCTAAATAAATCCTAACACTTGGAGGAGAAAGGTGTACTGAGTGAATATGAATTCAACAACCAACACAAAATTGTTCGAGTTAGAGTAAAACACAATTTTTGAGTGATTTCACCAATAATGCAATGAAACAACATATAACACTTATTTAACTCTTCAAAAATATGAGGTAAAACACTAATGGCACTTTGCAATCATTTCTAGGTCATGTCAACACTTCCAAAATCACACAAAAATAATAATACTTATTCAAATTCATAATCCTCAAGGAAACCTTTTCAATGTATCAAACACTCTAGTAATTGTAAATGTTTGAACATAATGATACAAAAATTAGTACATTGAGATAAAGAAAGGGTGTTCTAAATAACAAATCTTGACTCTTTATCAAGCAAGGAAAGATAACGAGCCAATGCATTTAGTATCACAATAAGATTTTTCTAAGAAAAGTCTAAAACATTCACATTTAATAAGTTTCACTTCTCATGGCATAGAACTGCGTATCGACGTACTTAAAATCCTATGTCCATGAATGTCGATAGCGTATCGACGTAGTTACAAATATTGGGATTTTAAAATCTTTGTGAAAGTTGCCGATGGTATATCGGGACTATTTCGAAATTTATAAACAGATCTTTCAAAAAGATGTTGAAAGAGTTATCAAGGAGATTTTAAAACTTTGAAACCAAATATTCTAGTATATCGTCGATAGTGTTATCGACGCATTTTGAAAACTCAAAAAAATATCTTGGGATTTTAAAATCTTTGAGAAAGATGTCGACAATGTATTGAGAGTCGAGACTATTCGAAACTTATAAACCGACCTTTCAAAAAGATGTTGAAAGTGTTATTGGTGAAATTTTAAAACTTTGAAACCAAATATTCTAGCAAACTGCCGACATAGTTATAGGTGCCTTTTAAAAACTCATAAAAAAATCTCGGGATATTTAAATCTTTGAGAAAGTTGCCGACGACGTATTAGGACTATTTTGAAACTTATAAACCCATATTTCAAAAAGATGTCGAAAGTGTTATTGACGAGATTTAAAAACTTTGAAACCAGATCTTCTAGCAAACCACAGATAGTGTTATTGACACCTTTTAAAAAGTAAAAACAATATTGATATTTTTAAATCTTTGAGAAAGTTGCCATTAGTGTATTAAGAATATTTGGAACTTATAAACCGATATTTCAAAAAGGTGTTGAAAGTGTTATCGACAATATTTTAAAAGATTGAAACCGAATCTTCTAGAAAACTGCCGATAGTGTTATCGACACCTTTTAAAATCTCTGAAAAGAATCTTTACAAGAAACACTGATGAATGATTTTGTTGAACTACGATAAGATATTTTGGGAAAACACCGATAGTATTATTGAACCTTCTTTAAAAGATTTTTTCCTTTGCATAATTTTGAGAAAGAAGATGTGAAAGATGAATTAAACCAAAATATGAACAATAAAAGAAGGCCATAAAATAAAGTTGAATTCAAAGTAATGAAACATATTAAATGGGGAACTGAAAAATTTGTATTAAGTAAAGATTTTTTAGGGTGTGTTCAGACCTCAACACTGTGATATAAACTTACTTGCTTTGAATTGACATTCATAAATTTACCATCATTAATAGGTCTAGTATAGTACCCATAAGTGACACAACTATTTTACAACACTTTAAGAAAATAAACATTTAATTACACCAAGTCAATATTTTACTTTGCAAATTAAACTTTTGGAAACTAACAGTTTTGGAAATTAAACTTTGAAACTTCTGTAACAATTTTGGAAATTAAACTTTTAAACTTTTGTAGCAATTTTGGAAATCAAACTTTTAAGTACTTTGAATCACCCACAATACTTGTTTCAAAAGTGTCTCCATAATAAAACCATGAGATAGATGTATACATTTACCCAAAATGTCGTGGACAGAGCCTTAAAACATTTCAACAAACACAACTTACCAACCTTGAAATTCAAACTTTAATGCATGTAGTAAGATCCTGAATTTAGTATAGCATAAATATGAGGTGATTTTAACATCGTTTGATGTAGAACCAATGCATAATACAATGGTGATACAATCTTAATCGTAATTATGATTATAATCTTAATCATAAATCATAAATTAGTTTAGTATAGAACTACCATATTTGCATCATATACCTGCTCTATTTTTTTTGTTTTGTAATACTTTTAGTAATTAAACTTATATATACTGACTATGTGTTGATGGGGCATAATACATGTAATTAACAACTAATTATGAAAGATTCTGATAGGTAATTAAAAACTACGATTTATAATATTTAAATGAAAGAAATATTTGACCAAGATAGTAATGAAGGGAAACTAATACAGAAAGAATTCAATACAATAGCAAAAAATTCTCACTGAACAAATTAAGCAATTCCTTTGAAGTATAAAAGTTAGACTTAAAATGTTCCTGTAAACAAGTAATCTTGGAATCAATATTGGCCAAACTAGCTGCTCAACATTAAGTCTCCTTGAGAAGAATCAGTCTTTACAATGAAGTTTGGTTCTCAAAATCCTAGTATCCAAAGATGCAAAAGGAAAAATCCCCCTTCTTTTAAAAATACTTCTTTAAATAGATTTCAAACTCTAACTTTAATTTTGACTTGAATAAAGGTGAAGCTGGTTCAAGTTGCTCTTCTAAATTATTTTCATATTCTCCCCACTTTTCAAATAATTCATTACAAGTATTAAAATGAGGAAACATGTGATGTTTAAGTGGGGCCCTCAAGTCTAGAAGCCATAACTAATATCTTTTGATATATTTTCCCACTTTATAGGTAAGGCACATTGAAGTCTAGTCACCATTTGGACTTATTCGGTAATGAATTTCCGAGTGTGTTCCTTTTTAACAAGGGGAACATTCTTTAGTTCAACTTTGTGTTGACTTTGAATATATTCAATAGATTTAACTACTTCTTTTGCATCGAAGAGCTTCTTAGGCAGGCCGAAGGGAGGAAAATGGCTATGAGTGACTACATCTTCAACAAAGTCGCGAATATTAATACAACTTATCCATTCATCTTCAATTAATTTCTGAATTCCCCTGGTCATTCTCCCCCAGTATTGAACATATTGTTCGAGTTCATGGATTTCATCCACACTAATAATTCTGATGTTGTGTTCTTCGAATCTGTGATGATTTTGTGCATTTTTAATGAAGTTTGTTCTTTAGTTTTTTCCTACAATTCTTTCCATCTCAGTTTCACCTTGTAAATAATTGAGAGTTGCATAGTATATTCTTCTAGTTGAATAGTCTCAGGTAGAAGTCTTGTGTAATTTGGAAATGAGATTTTGCTCGTTCAAGAGTATAGTGATTGATTTTTTCCCAAACTTATAGTACGACACTTGATTTTCCAGACGAGCTACATTTTGTTGATGTTTCTTTATATCTTCAACTTTTGTATTAGATTTGACTATAGTATCTTGAGTCATGGATAGGTTCACATGAAGTATACTTGATAAATCAACTTTATTAGTGTTCATTATAATTACTTCAGTAGGAAATATGACAAATTTGTCTACACCCACTTTTCTTCTCTATTGTACCTGCTTCACCAAAGTCTTTTGCCTCTAATTATATGCAAATTTTTCAAGGCCAAAAACGTCTTGAATAGGCTCTGGAAAATTTTCATTTCTCCATGGAGAATATTTTCCAGGCTACTTGACCCGTCATTATTTCTTCAATGACTACATATTTACCTTTGGCAACTGAGGTTGTTTTGTATGTCTTTGCAATTATTTTCCCAACCAAGGTTGCCTTTGCTTCGTCTTTCTTTATTTTATTATTTTCTTCTTCTTCTTCTTTCCTTTCCTTTTCTAATTCAATTATTTTTATTTCTTCCTCTTGCTTCAATCTAGTTGCTTCATCTCTTTTCTTCTGTCTTCTTCTTCTTGCATCTGTCTTCTTCTTCTTCCAGTTTTCTTCTTTATTATTCTTCTTGCAGTTTTCTTCTTTCTTCTTCTTCTTCTTCCAATTTTCTTCTTTCTTCTTCTTCTTCTTGCAACTTTCAACTTTCTTCTTCTTCTTGCAACTTTATTCTTTCTTCCTCTTCCTATTGTTTTATTCTTTCTTCTTTCTTCTTCTTATTGAATCTTTCTTATTTCTTATTCTTCCTGATGTTTTCTTCTTTCTTCTTCTTCTCTTTATTTTTCTTCTTTTTCTCTTCTTGCTTCTTTTGTTTTTCTTTTCATTTCTTCCTCTTCTTCCTTCCTCTTGTTTTCTGCTTCTATTATTTTTTTTCCCTCCTCTTCTTCCTACAATTTCTTATTTTTTTTTCCATCTTGCTCCTCTTTTCTTTGTTATTCTTGGTGTATCCTAAGAGATTCTACCATGTCTTGCTCTTCTTTGTCTTTGACTACTTGTTCTTGAGCTTGTTTTTCTCTCTTTGGTGTTAATTTCTCTTTGGATTCCTATTCTTGAGCTTGTTGTTCTTTGGATGGTTGTTCCTTTGATGCATTTTGTTCCATGATTCTCTCATGTTATTTGAGATTTTGTTCTATGCAGTCCCAATGTTCTTTTAATCTTCTTTCAGTGTCTTTTCTTGAGGCTTTAAATTGTTCTTTGTGCGACTTCTTTTGTTCTTCAGTCTCTCCATTATGCCCACTATAAGATCACTAATTTCTTGTTGTGCTTGCTCCCTGGTCTCTTGATGTGCTTGAGTTTTTATTTTAAGTAATACTTCACCCCAAGAATCAAAATTCTCTAAGGGGTTTCCAATTTTCCATTCCTCAAGAGTATATGGCCATATCAATCCAACTTGAATGCAATGTTTAAAAACTAAACCAAGTGGATCATGTCTTATGAACTGACCCTGATGAAATCTGTACTCAAGCATTAGTTGGGCTTGTTCTTTATCTATCTTGAAAATTCTAAAACCAAAATGTCCTATATAGATAAACTGAATAATTAGAAGCCTTTCCTTTTCTTTCTTGAAGGTAGCATTGATTCCATGCAATGTGGACTTATAAGTAATCCCTGACAAGAATAATCTACTAGGTACATACTTTGAAAAAAAGGGGGGGAAGTAGTAGCTCCATAATTTCTAATGTAGATATAATCCTCTTCCATTTACCAATTGCCAATACTTCCTATCACAAATTTGGCTTTAGGAGATATCCCTGCACAATCTCTGTTAAAAAGTATCTTGTACAAAGGGGCAAAGAAATAATCATAGATCATGCCATAACTTTATCTTGTACTTGTTCTCCTAGAGCATCTGACAATTTACATGAATAGGGATGCAAGTAATGCTCCAACTCCATCCTAGTCAAGGTAATGGATGATTAGCACATATTACATCTAACAACTAAGAAAACATGTAAAATATTTGAAAACCTTCAACACCCTCTCACTGTGCTTTCTCAATAGCCTTATGCAAAGCAAAAAATAAAATTCCATCCCAGTTGAAAATAATGCATGTTGTGACCACATAATGGACTAATGGGACCCATGCATCTTTGAAGACAACACAGTTTGGTTGACCATACAATTTACACACTATGTCCATGGCATGTAGATAAGGAGTCCTAAGATTTGTGGTAGGATAAATGCCATCACTTCTAGTTTGAAACCCTTTGTTCTCAAACCACCAACTAGTAAGGACCTTTTTGGTGTCATTCAATTGATGGAATTTCTCCACAAAATCACCTATCAAGAACATATCAAGTTGGTGAAATTTGCAATATTTTCCCAATTCAGTTTTTTGGAAGGATGCCACAGAATGACCTTCATCATTACGAATAGTTATAGTTTCCATCCTTGTATGTTGAATAATCCACTAAATTACATCAGAGAAAGGAATAATAGGGGTTGTGGCAGCTGCATTATGAATATGGGAGCTTCTAATGTTGGTGAATATTGCGTCATCTACATCTCTCAAGGAGGGGTCACTAGGAGGAATTACTACGAGATAATCTTCCTCTTTAATTATTTGAAATAGCTTTCCCCAAGAGGGGAAATCAATTTGATTGCCTACAATGGCCTCTATATCTATGAATTCTGGTTTAGGAGTCTCGATTTATGGCATATTGATCTTAATTCTAGGGGTACTTGTTTGGGCCATCTCTTCTTGTTCAATATCTCAAATATCAAAGAGTTTTCTCTTCACTTTTGGGGTCTTAGTTCCAGTTCTTTGGGGTGCAATTTAAAGAGTAGATAACCCTAATTAAAAAAGAAAAATAAAACTAACTAAGCATTTGAACATTAGATATAATTCAAAGTTTTTCATTCAAAATACAATAATAAAAATTAATAGTGGAATCGTGTCCCTTTTAATTTCTGAATATTGTATTTCAAAATAAAAAAGAGATGAAAGCATACCTATTCATTGTTGAAATCAAATTGAGTACCTTTTGTACCTTTATGCTTCGAAGAAGGGTTTGGATACTTGACTATGATAATTCCAAATGCCAAGAAGTGAAGAGCTCTACAAACATATTGGATTTCTTTGGATTCTATAGCAAATAATTAGTTCACTAGTAAGCCCTTAGAATCTCTCTGTATCAAATTTGCAGACAATATCATTCGAATGACAATTCCCCTACCGATATGTCAAGGCCGCGAAGTAACTGATGTGGCATTAATTGAGGGCACCTTAACTGAGAAAATATATGCATGTGTGAATAATATAGATGAATGACGGAATTTTTTAAAAAGAGTAATTGGGGAAATATTTGAAACTTGTGTTTGAATCTTTGTAAAATCCATCACAATGTTAGTAGTTCATCGAGAGGTTTTCAAAAGCACCCACAATCATTGAATTTATGTGTTATCTCGAATATTTACAAACATTGTCGATAGTGTATCAGTAATATTTCAAAACTTATATTTTGAAGATCTTAAAATTTTAGCATGAAACTAATATCGACGATGATGCAAAATTTTGTTATGAATCTTCGAAGAATTCCTCGATAAAACTATCGATCAAGTTTCGCAAGTTCACCAAGTTAATATTTTCAAGTTCGACCGAAGAGTGTAATGTCCCCTCCCCAAGGGTCTATGAACATTCTGCTACATATCAACCCCATAGATATTGTCATAAAAATTTTAATAAGGAGGGGCTAAGTTTTGAGGCATTAATTGTTAAAATATTTAATTATTTGAAGACTTAGGTTAAATTGCCATGATTATTTTTGTATTTATTTTTATTATTATTTAACTCTATGTTGAGTAATGTGCCTAGGTGGCAAAGGAGGGCGCACTAGTGGTCTCGTGGGCCTAATAGTTTCCATATACAATGGTAATTACAAGAAAATCAGAAAAATCCACAAAATCACTAAAAAGATGGAAGGAAACTCAAAAGCAGGCAACTCTGAAAAGTAGAAAGCATGCAGAAAGGAAGAAAAGTGCATAAAAGAAGAAAGAGACAGAAAAGTAGGCAAACGCATAAGAAAAGTAGGAATGTAGAGAAAAATCCAAGAAAGCAAGAAGTTTCCAAAAGCATAAAATCAGTCTAAATCCTGTTTTTTCTCTCATCTATCAATCCCTATGTGCAAACACATCCATGGCAGACTTTCATCTCCATGAATGATTGCTATGCCACCTGGGCCATCTTTGTGTTCCTTCAAGTGAGCGTGTAAATATGATTTGGGAAGTGCATTACAGTCGGGTGGCAGGGCACTTCGACACCGAAAAGACAGTGGCCATATTGCAAAAGTATTTTTATTGGCCCAAGCTCCGACAAGATGTTGGCCAATACATCAGATCTTGCACTGCCTGCGCCAGCGCGAAACCTGACATCAAAAAGTAGGGGCTGTACACCCCTCTTCCCACTCCTAATGGGCCATGGGAATCCATCTGCATGGATTACATTTCCGGACTACCTTCAACCAAGCATGGTAATGACTGTGTGTTTGTAATGGTGAATCGCTTCTCTAAGATGGTCATTCTGATAGCTTGTAAGAAGAACATATTTGTTGAAGCCACTGCTAAGCTCTTCTTCGATCGTGTTTGGGTTAATTTCAGGCTACCACAAACTATCATTCCAGATCGGGACAACAGGTTCCTAAGCACTTTCTGGTCCAGCCTATGGTCATTGATGGATACCAAGCTCACTAAATCAACTTCCTTGCACCCATTGACTAATGGAAAAACAGAGGTAGTCAACAGGATGATTGTGCATATTATGAGAATGTACAATTCTAAACATCCCCACACATGGGATGAGAGCCTTAATTATGTTCAACATAGATATAATAGAGCCCTTCATAGCTCTATCAGCTACAACCCTTTTCAGGTGTGCCTGGGGTTCCAACCACTGGCCCCAATTGATGTAGCTCTACCCATTGCATCCACACGGGAGGAATATTCCCATGCCTAGACTGAGGCTAATAAGGATACCAGATTTGTTGAGCGAATCCATCACATCCACCAACAGGTCCATGAAATTTTGGAAAAGGCCAACACTAAGTACAAGCAACGACATGACCAACATCAGGTTCCACATAAGTTCCAGGTGGGTGATAAGGTTTGGCTGTATTTGTAGAAAGAGAGGCTCAAAGGACCCCATCGCAAGCTTCATCCACTTCAAT
The DNA here is from genome assembly GCA_027924585.1 of Larix kaempferi. Taxonomy (NCBI): domain Eukaryota; kingdom Viridiplantae; phylum Streptophyta; class Pinopsida; order Pinales; family Pinaceae; genus Larix; species Larix kaempferi. The sequence goes on from BSBM01000008.1 coordinate 332,725, forward strand.
ATGGGTCGTACACCATAACCAAGGTAGTTGATGACAATTCCTTCGAATTAACAATTCCTCCATTCCTTGGCCTGCACCCAATATTCAATGTGGAGCTCTTTCGCCCATATTTTCCACCATTGTTGGACACCTCGGAGGTGGTAGAGAAATTAACATCTACAGATCTTAATCCTGACTACATGGAACATGCAACTATTGATAAACTCATAAGAGCAACCGCCAACAAAAGATCCAACTATATCGGGTTGTCAAAGCAAGGCAACTACTCCACCAAGGCAAGTGGCTCAGAAGGAGTCAAGTTCAACAGAAGTTTCCCCATTTGATGGGGGCACTCAACGCAATGGAGAACATTGCTTCCTAAGGGAGGAGGATTGATCCATATGGATATAGGTGGCCACCCACCTATTCCACTAGCTCAAAACACTTTTCCATTTTGGCAGTTATCTAGTAATTTTTCTACAATTTTTTGGGCTCCGAACTTCCGAGGCCGTTTTGAGGACCTAAACGACGTTTTTTGGCGATTCGAGGGGGGGAATGGTTTGTAATAGAATCCATTAGTCCCCAGTTGAAATTTGTATATCCCGGATAGACCTTTTCAATGCACTATCAAGCACCCCAAACGAAGATCGTATGCAGAAGTTATGACCCCAAGAAGTTGATTGTTCAACTGACCACCTTGGGGCCACAAACTTTATGACGATTCATCTTCTAGGGTTAGGTTTTTGGATGTTTAAGGTTTTTTCCCTCGTGATTATGATAAATAGGCTCTTTCGGCCTCTTCTTGTATTAAACCTATCATGAATGAGCGTAGCCGCCTCATCTCTTCTCAGAGATATAGCTACCACCATTCTAACTGCTTTTATTTTACAGTTTGTTATGTTTCATTCATTTAATAGAATATGAGTTTATTGTATCACTGTGTTTCTTGCCATATATTTGTGTATGTGAATATATATATGCTCTTTCATTTCATTCTCACATAAATCCAAATCAGTGGTATCATATCCTTCTGCTCTTGTGGTTTCTGAGTGCATGTCCCCGACGAAATTTGAATATCGAGAGTTGGGTCTCGAACTAGTTGAGCTTGGAGAAAACCCCTCTCGTCGGTTGAAGAAGACTCACATTGGTGGGGTAATAAAAGAGAGATGATGGAAAAGGATATCCTATTAAGTTCTTGCTCGAGGAATCCCTCGCGCGACACAGGAACGAGATGATGGATAATTTCACCCAGATCCTTGGAAGAATGCCGACGGCGGCAGATGCACCTTCAATGAGTAACCATTTCGGGGGTGCGACTCCCTTCAAGGTACAAGTTAACTTTGACATTCCCTTATTTGAGGGAAATATAGATGCAGATGCTTTAGAGAAATGGTTAAATCTATTAGAGGGTTACTTCTTTGTTCAAAATTTTTCCGATAGCGAAAAGATCACATTCGCGCTCCTTAAGTCCATCCCCCATATAAAAGACTGGTGGGATGGGTACTGTGAGAGGCATGCAAGAGACGAGTCTAAACTATTTAGGACAGGCCCCACTTGGGTGGATTTTGGCAACGCCGTCAAGGAGGAGTTCTACCCAGTCGGCCACTATGATGACTAGTACACCAGGTGGACAACTTTGCGCTAGGAGAGAGACTAGACAGTGCCAAAGTTTACAAACATGTTCCATACCCTATGCTCAAAACTAGGTATTAGAGACTTTGAACGACACTTTGTACTAAAGTACCACAGTGGCCTGCACATGTACATTAAGATGGAGATGGATTTCCTGGACATGTCCTCACTAGGAGCCGCTTATCGATATGTAGTTAAGATCGATAAGAAGTTTAAGCAAAAGAATAAGCGGAATTTTGGGTTTGCAAATCAACAACATAATCCTGGAAAATGTGGCCTTAATTCACAAAGAAAAGGACAGAGCAAGGACGACCAAAGCGTCGATAACCATCCCAAGCCGTAGGCGAAGAAGGGTAATGGGAAATCAAAGAAGGACACTGGCAATTTGTGTGAATTCCACAAGAGCCCTTGGCACAACACTGATGAATGCCACTTAAAACAATCCATGTTGGCTGAGACAGAATCACCAAATCTAGACTTTGGCTCAGAATTTGATGCAGAGCAAGAAAGGGGAAAGCAAATATTTGACGCAGAATCTAGTGCCACCATCGCAACCGCAAAGATCCAACTAGAAGAGTCATAGGATCCATAGGAAGGGGAGCGCCTCTTCCATTCACAATTGTGGGTGCAGCGGACTCCACTACATTTAATTGTTGATAGTGGTATCCAGAAGAACGTCATCTTGATCGAGGTCATCAAAAAATTGAAGCTTTCGACGGTTCCACATCTCCAACCATACAATATTAGTTAGATAAGCCATGGACAAGACATCCACATCAGTCAACAATGTCGCCTCTCCTATGGCATCAAGCCCTTCAAATATGAGGTAATGTGTGATGTTTCCCTGCTTGAAGTTTGTGATGTTCTTTTAGGATAACCATATATGTGGAAGCGTCATGCTATGTATGAGTCTAGACCTCGTAGTGTCATTATTACTTTGGGAATGCAACTCTATAGGATACCATAGACACTTTCCACTGCTGCAGTGTCTCTCATCACAACTAAGCACTGCAGGAAGGTAATCTCCCAGACAGGGAATTCAACCTCTTCATGGTTCGTTCTGAAGGAGAATGAAAGATCACAACAACATCCACCACCTCAACACAGAACCCATAAGCGCAGCAGAAACATGTGTACAAGATCGTGGAAGCATACAAAGACATCTTCACCACACATGCCAGGGTGCCAGTACATTCCCAAGTCAAGCATTCCATTGATTTGATACCTGACGCGCCTTTACCTGACGGGCTAGTTTACAGGCGTTCCCTCATGAAAATGAAGAAATCAAACGATAGATTCAAGATCTAATCCAAAAGGGTCACATTCGACCCAGCTCCTCACCTTGTGGGAGACCAATTGTGTTGGTACAGAAGAAAGATGTGACATGGCAACTTTGTATTGACTGCCGAGCTCGAAACAAGATCACAGTCCTGAGTCGGTATCCCATTCCCCGGATCGATGATCTTCTTGACCAGCTCAGGGGTGCCAAATATTTCAACAAGATTGATATAAAGTCTAGCTATCATCAAGTTCCAATTGAGCAGACCGATGTTTGGAAGATTGCCTTCAAATATTGGTAAGGCCTTTTTGAGTGGTTGGTCATGCCTTTTGCCTTGACTAATGCTCTAACAACCTTCATGAGGATGATGGACGATATACTACGGCCATTCACCAATTCTTTTGTGGTCATATATCTCGATGATATCCTCATCTACAACAGAACATGGTCGAAACATTTGCAACATATCCACTAGGTCCTCAGCACCCTGCGATGGCACAAGTTATACGTCAATCTAGAGAAGTGCTCATTTGGCATGGAGAGGTTTCATTATCTCAGATACATAGTGGACGAACATGGTGTTCATATGGATCCTACCAATATCCAAGCCATTCGTGATTGGCCAACCCCGACAACTCTCACAGAGCTTCGCAGCTTCCTAGGCCTTTCCAACTTCTATCGCAGATTTGTATTGGGCTTCTCTAATATTGCGTGGTCCCTTAGCCAGGTGACAAAAGGGGGATCTAAGGCTAAGTTCATCTGGTACAAGTCACAACAACAAGAATTTGAGGAGTTGAAGCAACGCTTATGTTTGTTGCTCGTCCTTTCCTTACTAGATCCGTAACAACCTTTTGAGATTGAGACAGATGCTTCAGACTATGACGTTGGTTCAATCCTCACTCGGCATGGCCATCTAGTGGCATATCATAGTGAGACACTTTTAGATGCAGTTCGTAAGTACCCCACCTATGACAATGAAATGTATTCAATTTTCCAAGCCTTCCGCCAATGGAAGCATTACATCCTTGGAAAAGAAATGGTCATCCATACTGATCACAATCCCCTATAGTTCATGCAAACCCAATGAAAGTAATAGAATGAACACCACCAGAAGTCGTCCACATACTTGCAACAATTCCACCTGAACATTAAATATAAGAAGGGAAGCACCAATCGAGTTGCTGATTGCCTCAGTCAACCTCTAGTAGCAGCACTGACCATGGTGCTCAACTCTTGTCGCCATGAGGCCTTCGGGTGGCCTCAACTATATAGCAGTGATCTTGAGTTTTCTCCCATCTATAAATCCTTATGTGCAGGCACACCTGTGGAGGACTTTCATCTCCCGGAAGGATTTCTATGCCACCCAGGCCATCTCTGTGTTCCTTCAAGCGAGCGTGCGAAGATGATTTGGGAAGTGCATTATAGTAAGGTGGTAGGGAACTTCAGCACAAAAAAGACAATGACCATATTGCGGAAGTCGTTTTATTGGCCCAAGATTTGACAATATGACGACCGATAAATTAGATCTTGCACTACCTGGGCCATCACGAAACTTGCCATAAAAATGCAGGGGTTGTACACCCCTCTAACCACTCCTAATGGGACATGGGAATCCATCTACATGGATTACATGTTCGGACTACCAGCATGGTAATGACTGTGTGTTTGTAATGGTGAATCGCTTCTCTAAGATGGTCATTCTGATAGATTGCAAGAAGAACATCTTTGTTGAAGCCACTGCTAAGCTCTTCTTCGAGCGCTTTTGGGTTCATTTCGGGATACCACAAACTATCATTTCAGATCGGGACAACAGGTTCCTAAGCACTTTCTGGTCCAACCTATGGTCATTGATGGATACGAAGCTCACTAAATAAACTTCCTTGCACCCCTAGACCGATGGACAAACATAGGTAGTCAATAGGATGATTGTGGATATTCTAAGAATGTACAATTATAAACATCCCCACACATGGGATGGGCAATCCTTACTTATGTTCAACATAGCTATAATAGAGCCCTTCATTGATCTACCGGCCACAACCCTTTTCAGGTGTACCTGGGGTTCCAACCATTGGCCCAAATTGATGTAGCTCTACCCATTGCATCCACATGGGAGGAATATTCCCATGCCCAGACTAAGGCTAATCAGGCCACTAGATTTGTTGAACGAATCCATCACATCCGCCAACACTAAGTACAAGCAAAAACATGACCAACATCGAGTTACACACAAGTTCCAGGTGGGTGATAAGGTTTGGTTGCATTTGCAGAAAGAGAGGCTCAAAGGACCCCATCGAAACATTCGTCCACTTCGATATGGGTTGTACACCATCATCAAGGCAGTTGGTGACAATTCCTGCGAATTAAGCATTCCTCCATTCCTTGGCATGCACCCAATATTCAACGTGGAGATCCTTCGACCATATTTTCCACTATTGTTGGACACCTTGGAGGTGGTAGAGAAATTTACACCTACAGATATTAATCCCGACTACATGGAACATCCAACTATTGATCAGATCATGGACACACAAGTTAAGGGCACCCGCTAGCAGAAGATCCAACTATATCGGGTTATCAAAGCAGGGCAACTACTCCACCAAGGAAAGTGGCTCACCAGGAGTCAAGTTCAGCAGAAGTTTCCCCATTTGATGGGGGAAGTCAACGCATCGAAGGCCATTTCTTCCTAAGGGGGGACGATTGATCCAAATGGATATAGGTGGCCACCCACCTATCCACTGGCTCAAAATAGTTTTCCATTTTGGCAGTTTTCTAGTAATTGTTCTACAGTTTTTTAGGTCTCGAACTTTCCGGGCCATTTTGAGGCCCTAAATGATGTTTTTTGGAGATTTGGGGGAGTCAATGGTTTCTAATGGCTTTTATTAACCCCTAGTCGAAAGTTGTATATCTCAGACAAACCTTTCCAACATTCTATTCAACACCTAAAATGGAGATCATATGAAATGTTATGACCCCAGGAAGTTGACTGCTCAACTAACTACCTTGGGGCTGCAAACTTTATGACGATTCATCTTCTAGGGTTAGGTTTTTGGATGTTTAGGGTATTTTCCCTCATGATTATGATAAATAGTCGCTTTCGGCCTCTTCTTGTATTCAACTTATCACGAATGAGCGTAGCCGCCTCATCTCTTCTCGGGGATATAGCTACCACCATTCTAACTGCTTTTATTTTACAGTTTGTTATGTTTCATTCATTTAATAGAATATGGGTTTACTGTATCACTGTGTTTCTTGTTTCTTGCCATATATCTGTGTATGTGAATATATATATGCTCTTTCATTTCGTTCTCACATAAATCCAAATCAGTGGTATCATATCCTTCTGCTCTTGTGGTTTCTGAGTGCATGTCCTCGATGAAATTTGAATATCGAGAGTTGGGTCTTGAAGTAGTTGAGCTTGGAGAAAACCCCTCTCGTCGGTCGAAGAAGACTCACATGGTGGGATAATAAAAGAGAGATGATGGAGAAGGATATCCTCTTAAGTTGTTGCTCGAGCAATCCCTCGCGCGACACAGGAACGAGATGATGGATAATTTCACCCAGATCCTTGGAAGAATGCCGACGGCGGCAAATGCACCTTCAACGAGTAACCATTTCAGGGGTGTGACTGCCTTCAAGGTACAAGTTAACTTTGACATTCCCTTATTTGAAGGAAATATAGATGCATATGCTTTGGAGAAATGTTTAAATATGTTAGAGAGTTACTTATTTGTTCAAAAGTTTTCCAATAGCAAAAAGATCACATTTGCGCTCCTTAAGTCCATCCCCTATATAAAATATTGGTGGGACGGGTACTGTGAGAGTCATGCAAGAGACGAGTCTGAACTATTTAGGACAGGCCCCACTTGGGTAGATTTTGGCGACGCCGTCAAGGAGGAGTTCTACCCAGTCAGACACTATGATGACTAGTACACCAGGTGGACAACTTTGCTCCAGGAGAGAGACTAAACAGTGCCAAAGTTTACAAACATGTTCCATACCCTACAGTCCAAACTAGGTATTAGAGACTCTGAACGACACTTGGTACTAAAGTACCACAGTGGCCTGCACATGTACATTCAGATAGAGATGGATTTCTTAGACATATCCTCACTAGGAGTCGCTTATCGGTATGTCGTTAAGATCGAGCAGAAGTTTAAGCAAAAGAATAAGCGGGATTTTGGGTTTGCAAATCAGCAACAAAAGCTTGGAAAATGTGGCCTTAATTCACAAAGAAAAGGACAGAGCAAGGACGACCAAAGCGTCGATAACCATCCCAAGCTGTACGAGAAGAAAGGTATTGGGAAATCAAAGAAGGACACTGGGAATTTGTGTGAATTCCACAAGAGCCCCTTGCACAACACTGATGAATGCCACTCAAAACAATCCATGTTAGCTAAGACAGAATCCCCAAATCCAAAATTTGGCTCATAATTTGATGCAGAGCAAGAAAGGGGAAAGGAAATATTTGACATAGAATCTAGTGCCACCATCACAACTGCAAAGATCCAACTAGAAGAGTCATAGGATCCATAGGAAGGGGAGAGCCTCTTCCATTCACAATTGTGGGTGCAGCGGACTCCACTACATTTCATTGTTGATAGTGGTATCCAGAAGAACCTCATCTTGATCGAGGTCATGAAAAAATTGAAGCTTCTGAAGGTTCCACATCCCCAACCATACAATATCGGTTAGCTAAGCCAGGGACGAGACATCCACATCAGTCAACAATGTCGCCTCTCCTATGGCATCAAGCCCTTCAAAGATGAGGTAATGTGTGATGTTTCCCTGCTTGAAGTTTGTGATGTTCTTTTAGGACAACCATATATGTGGAAGCGTCATGCTATGTATGAGTCTAGACCTCGTAGTGTCATTATTACTTTGGGAAAGCAACTCTATAGGATACCATAGACACTTTCCATTGCTGCAGTGTCTCTCATCACAACTAAGCACTGCAGGAAGGTAATCTCCCAGACAGGGAAATTCATCCTCTTCATGGTTCATTCTGAAGGAGAACGAAAGATCACAACAACATCCACCACCTCTACACAGAATCCATACGCGTAGCAGAAACATGTGTACAAGATCGTGGAAGCATACAAAGACATCTTCACCACACATGCCAGGGTGCCAGTACATTGCCAGGTCAAGCATTCCATTGATTTGATACATGACGCGCCTTTACCTGACGGGCTAGTTTGTAGGCGTTCCCTCATGAAAATGAAGAAATCAAACGGTAGATTCAAGATCTAATCCAAAAGGGTCACATTCGACCCAGCTCCTCACCTTGTGGGAAACCAATTGTGTTGGTACAGAAGAAATATGTGACATGGCAACTTTGTATTGACTACCGAGCTCGAAACAAGATCATAGTCCCGAGTCGGTATCCCATTCCCCGGATCGATGACCTTCTTGACCAACTCAGGGGTGCCAAATATTTCAACAAGATTGATATGAAGTCTATCTATCATCAAGTGCCAATTGAGCAGACTGATGTTTGGAAGACTGCCTTCAAATATTGGTAAGGCCTTTTTGAGTGGTTGGTCATGCCTTTCGGATTGACTAATGCTACAAAAACCTTCATGAGGATGATGGATGATATACTACGGCCATTCACCAATTCATTTGTGGTCGTGTATCTCGATGATATCCTCATCTTCAACAGAACATGGCTGGAACATTTGCAACATATCCACTAGGTCCTCAACACCCGTCGATGGCACAAGTTATACATCAATATAGAGAAGTGCTCATTTGGCATGGAGAGGGTTTAGTATCTCAGATACATCGTGGACGAGCATGGTGTTCATATGGATCCAACCAATATCGAAGCCATTCATGATTGGCCAACCCCGACAACTCTCACAGAGCTTCGCAGCTTCCTAAGCCTTTCCAACTTCTATCGCAGATTTGTATTGGGCTTCTCTAATATTGCTTGGTCCCTTATCCAGGTGACAAAATGGGGATCTAAGGCTAAGTTCATCTGGTACAAGCCACAACAACAAGAATTTGAGGAGTTGAAGCAACGCTTATGTTTGTTACCCGTCCTTTCCTTACTAGATCTGCAACAACCTTTTGAGATTGAGACAGATGCTTCAGATTATGACGTTGGTTCAATCCTCACTCGGCATGGCCATCCAGTGGCATATCATAGTGAGACACTTTCAGATGCAGTCCGTAAGTACCCCACCTATGACAATGAAATGTATTCCATTGTCCAAGCCTTCCGCCAATGGAAGCATTACATCCTTGGAAAAGAAATGGTCATCCACACTGATCACAATCCCCTGTAGTTCATGCAAACCCAATGAAAGTAATAGAATGAACGCCACCAGAAGTCGTCCACATACTTGCAACAATTCCACTTGAACATTAAATATAAGAAGGGAAGCACCAATCGAGTTGTTGATTGCCTCAGTCAACCTCCAGTAGCAGCACTGACGATGGTGCTCAACTCTTGTGGCCATGAGGCCTCCGGGTGGCCTCAACTATATAGCAGTGATCCTGAGTTTTCTCCCATCTATAAATCCCTATGTGCAAGCACACCCATGGAAGACTTTCATCTCCGGGAAGGATTTCTATGCCACCTAGGCCATCTCTGTGTTCCTTCAAGCGAGCATGCGAAGATGATTTGGGAAGCGCATTATAGTAAGGTGGTAGGGAACTTTGGCACCAAAAAGACAATGACCATATTGCAGAAGTAGTTTTATTGGCCCCAACTTCGACAATATGTCAACCGATAAATTAGATCTTGCACTACCGGTGCCATCGCGAAACTTGCCATAAAAAAGCAGGGGTTGTACACCCCACTAACCACTCCTAATGGGGTTGCCTCGTCACGCGACGACAGTGGCCAAGGCATGGTTGCGCAGTAGGTTGGTGCACAGAACCACACATGAGCTATTTTTGGTACGCAATACAGGTAAAGGTGAGACGAGTATATGACCTATTTTGGGTAAGGAACAGGTGGAAGGCAAAGGAATGCGACCTGTTCGAGTGAGTGGCGGCAAGCAGTTGAGAAGCTAGGCCACGATGCCGATGGCGACAAGTAGACGGAAGGAGTGGAAAGGGACATGCCATGATGCAGTTGTAACCGTTTTGAGAATTGCGACTGTTAGAAGAGCGTGTGAGCCACGAGTGGCCCAGATGGAGCAGGCTGTCGACGGCGACAGTCAAGTTGGCAGTTAGCCACGCCTGTTTTGTAAACCTAAGGGTTTTTTCCTAATGATTGTAAAGATGCGACCCATGGGCGTGATCTATAAATAAGGGAATTTTGTATGGGAAAGGGTTATAAATATCTCATAGAGCTATTCATTGTTAGAATCTTTTGAGTTTTGAAGCTATTGTGAAGGATCTGCAGCTGAGTGCGCAGAGACCTATTTGAGAGAGAAGAGAGTCTGCAGCTGAGTGCGTAGACTAAGAACGGTTGTACCCTTCCCAAAAAGATCAATATTAACAACCGTTCTTGTGGACGTAGCCTGCATCCTGGGGGTGAACCACGTTAAATTATGTGTTGTGTGATTATTTGAGTTTGTATGTGTTCATTTGCTTAGTATGGATGCTTGATGCCGCGGTTATCTATTATGTGATTGCTTTTATATGTATTCGCTGCAAGGATGATGGGAATAATATGTTAAGTAATACATGTGTGGATGAATGTTATGTATTCAGCACTTCTGAGCTTTTGAATGTATGAATCTGTTGGATAGTCGCATAGTTGAACACTAAATTGAAGTGCAACGTTGGAGCGCGCCGTGTTGTATGTTTTATTCATTTGCATGCACCATAACATTAATAACCTAAGTGTCTCGAATGGATAAAGAACACTAAGATTGATTATAGTTAATCAAGTCTGGAGGCAGACGCGCGGTCCAATCGACGCGTTGATCCATCGTAAGTGTCGCGAGATAAGCTGTCGATAGCCTATCGTCACACCACGGGAAGTGTCCAATACCGTGCAGTCCTTGGATGTGCTGGTTGCGCAATCGCCTCGGCTTACCGAAGTATCCGACATGAAGTAGAGACTTTGCGTAGTTGCTTATCCGCAGCAAGAGTCCTTTACTGCGCTATCCGTCAGTTTAGTTACACTCGCATCACCAGGTTGTGGAAACTTGATTCTACAACCACCTCCTCAGCTTCGCCTCGGGTGAGACCTCAGGCTGTGCGCAGTCTGTTGCCGAAAGGGCCAGTGAATAGGTGTTTTGTTGGTTCCTTGAACCGCGAAGTACCTGGGTCTACATTGGAAACCTCTAACTTAGTTATATACGCCAACAAATGGTTCCGTTGCTCGGATAAGACCAGTGATGTGATAGTGTGTTTGAGAAGTAATGTGTGAAGAATAATACCAGTTCCCGTTGGGTTCAGACAATTGGATTCCCGAGAAGAAAGAGATATGGGATTGGTGCAACAAGATTGCAAGCGATTTTGCAAAGAAAGAGAATAGACATCCGCGTCTTACCAACGTACAGTGGTTGAACATATACTTGTGGAAGGAGATTGACGAGATATTCTAGGCTTCATTTGGAAACGAGTTGCACGAGTGGATCTCATGACTCGCAGAAAGGAAAACCTGTTTTCAAGGGGGAGTACCTACAGAGTGGACTCCAGAGCTCATGGCAGAGCTCAAAGCAATAGACAGCCCACTGATGTGAGCATTCGACTTCTAGGTTGATAGAATACTTGAAGGATTTGTAACAGAATTTACTGTAGACACGCTGAAGTCCTATAGCCAAGCGGAAGCATACTTTTTCTAAGGATTCAGAGGTAAGTTCCTGAACAATCTCAGTCTATACATTAAAATGCTTTTAGCTGAGAAAGGCGTTTTAAGAATGCAGTAAAGTTTTTGAATATGTCATGGTCAATAGCATTTTTAGTGATTCTAACGAAGAGACACATAATCTGAGAAGTGGAAAGAGATATAAGTTTAATAAAGAAAAGAATCTCGGAGGACCTGGACTCCGCGTGAATACCGAACTCCCATGTGACCTTAACAATCAGACCAAGTCGTCATCTACTACCATCCATCTGATCACACCTCAGAACCCGCCGGTTGCAGAAACCGCGCCACCTCTGTCTCAAAACCAACCCGCTGCGAGTGTAGCGCAACCCAGTCCGCAGAACATCAATACTAGTAGCACCACAGGTGTAGGTGCTCAGACCATTCCGACTTAGACTATTCCAGTTCAGAATACCCAACCTCAGAATATTCCGCAAAATAGCACTATCCCGAATAATACCTTCATCTTTTCCGCTCAGAACCCCACGTAGATTGTTAGCACTACTCAGCGCGCTGCACAACCAGGAAGGAGAATGACAGATAACGATATAAAACTGTCGATATTCAAAGGAACGGGTCTAGAAGACCCTGATTAGCACTGGTTTCTATGTGAAGCCGTATGGAGTGTAAAACAAGTTTAGGATGATGCTGTGAAGAGAGTGTAGCTCATCACTACACTTAGAGACCACGCCTTGCATTGGTTTATGAAATATTCTCAGGCACAGCCGAGAACCCTAACAGAAATTAAGGTTGCGCTCGCCGCAGAGTTTAAGAAGCCGAAATCAGAATCGCAGTGCATAACAGAGCTAAAAGAAATTAAGCAGAAACCTACCGAAACGGTCTGGGAATTTGACCAAAAATTTAAGACATTGTTGGATCAAGTGAGCTTTGAGATAGCTCCGCAATAGCATAAGGAGTCATTTATCACTGCGTCGTTGCCCCACATCAGACAACCATTTATGCAGCAGAAGGTTGCGTCACAGGCAGAGGTCTTAGAGATCACAATGAAGTTGGAGGCTTCACCGATTGGCGAGAGTAGTTCTGGGATGTCACAGATCCAGAACCAGTTGACCACCTTAACATTAGAATTGCAAGGTATGAAGAATGGAAAAGAACAAAGATACGAATCGAAATGCGAAGTTTGGCGCATAGGATGCAAAGGAGAGGGCCACACCAGAGAACACTGCCCTCTATTTTCATATTATCTTGACAGTGGTGCACCTAACCCAATGAATATGAATCAAAATCAGGCGCCGTGGTGTGAAATCTGTAGAAGCAGAGGACACCGACCTGAGGATTGTTACCTAATACAAAAATATGTAAAAACACCAAAAAAATGTATATTGTAATTTCTGTAAATCAGTTGGACATGATGAGTCCAACTATCGCGCATATGACCTCATGAATGAAAGAAAACGCGTTATGGAAGCGATGCGAGGTGCTGGAATGTACCACGTCCAAGAAGAAAATCAACCAAAACAAGAGAACACCCACTATGATCAGGGTGGATCTAGAGGTCATGGTGGTGGATACCGCGGGAGAGGAAGAGGCCCGGCGCAAGGAAGAGGCCGCAGCCAGGTAATTTTCTATAACTGTGGCTAGCTAGGTCATGTATCTAGAGACTGTACGAACCCATGCACTACGTGCAATTATTGTAAATCATTTGAGCATGTTATTGAAGACTGTCTTGTGCTAGAGGTAGAAATGCAGAAACGAAGGAAGACAAAACCACCGAATCCTAACATTCAGTTGATCGCAGTAGAGAGAAGAAATGCGGATCCAAGTGTAAATGTGGTGACGCGCAGTGGCGCTGATACAGGAAGAGATAGTTGCGTAGAAGCTTCGACTTATGGACCGCGCGATCCTAGATAGAATCCTGGTGAGCTAGTATGGATTAGAAAAGCTCCTGGGAAAGCACCGTGTCTGGACTTACAAAAAAATAAGGGAGCATTCAAGGAAGCGCGGGACATGTTCATAACACCACCACTTGGCTCCCTGAGAACACAGTTGCGCAACGAAATACCACAAAGATAGGATATGCCAGCGACATATGATCAGATGAGTGCTGTGGCAGACACATGTACCTCTATTGCGTAGTTCCTACGGAGCTGCATGAAGTTATTAAAGAGTGCAAATGATTTCATGGAATTTGAAAAGATACTGAGGCAGTATGAGCGAAACAGTGAGAAGGGGGCTGCCCATGGCGCAGTCCATAATATTAGGAGTCCTAAAAGAACAGGAAGGGAAATGAGACTCACTGCACAGATTGGGGACTATGAGATGGATGAGATCATTCTTGATCTGGGATCCGAAGTAAATGTCTTGACCAAGCAGACATGGCATCAAATGGGAAAACCAAAGTTACAGTGGTCACCTCTATAGTTAAGAACGACCAACCAAGGGATAGTTATACCTTTGGGGAGGTTACCAAACACCATTGTTGACATTGATGGAGTGCGCAACTATGCAGATTTTGAAGTGATTGAAATCGTGGATGACAGCCATCCTTATCCTGCATTGCTGGGTATCGATTGGGCAACGACTAATTCTGCCATTATTGATTTGAAAACTATGAAGATGATATTTGAAGGCAATGATATCAGGGTCATCACGCCATTGGACCCTTCGTAGGGTGAACGATATGTTGAACCGATTCAAGAGGAATCCAGAGCCCAAGACTTGGACCGTATTTACAAGATGACAACCAATACTACAATATACATTAATCTAACTGTAGATGGCAAACTCAGTTGGCACTGTGACAGCTCTTGCATTTCAGACTTTGATGCAGGACTGGAAAACTGGCAAAGCAGATTACATGAAGTATCTTCTAAGAAATGCGTGCGAATCACGAAGTCACTCCGCTGGATTGGAAAAGAGGTAACTCCAATCCCTACCTATGATGGTTTATCTAATGTTTATTGTTTTATCAAAGAATATACTGCAGCAGTTGCGGACGAACACCTCATCTCAACATTAGACATGGCATTGCGCGACATACTTGCCATATGGTGGGCTACGCATAAGAAGACACTGACCACATGAGATCAGTGCAGAATTAAGATGCAAATTAGGTTTGCTAAGAAGGTTACACTATCTTTCGAAAGATATAATGGTCAGACGAATCCAAGGGATCATATTGAAGCTTGTGCACAAGCTTGGGTAGAAAGGCCACAGACAGAATGGGTGCATCTGTTTGTGCATACGCTGGAGGAACTGATTCCGAAGAAGTGGTACCTATACCTGGAGTTGCGCAGAGGCACAGTAGATTGGTCTGTCCTAACTGCGAGCTTCCAGTAGGATTTCAGTTTCGAAGATGAACATCCAAGCATCAATGATGCATTGCAGGTTCTTAAGGAAAAAATATTCGGACCAGATTGCACTCAGGGAAATATGACCCTAGAAGAATTCTTTGGCGCAGAAAGCATACCTGCGCATCTACAGCAAGAATGGGAGGAGTAGCTAGAACATGCTCTTGATTGTTATCACATCGCGGAAGAATGCGAGGATAAAGCAGACAGTGATGAGGAGGACCCACGCAATATATGAATACCGGAGTTAGAGGGATCGCGCGAGGTAGAAGGACCTCCACTGGAAATTCCAGACATGAGTGGACTTGTGAAAACAAGAAAAGTGAACATTGGCACCAGCGAAGAGCCAAAATTTGCAGCTATTGGAGATTGTTGGGATGACGATACATTTGAAGAGGTCGCGGGTATATTACAGGAATATCGAGAATTATTCCTAACCAAGTTCACAGAGATGAAAGGTATTTTGGGAGACTTAGGAGTGATGAAAATTCCTCTTAAGCCTGGCGCGAATCCTATGAAGCAAAGACCGTATAGATTGAACCCGTGCTATAAAGAATGAGTTAAGGCAGAACTCGATAAGATGCTTGATGCCGGGATTGTTGAGCCAGTTGAAGAATTTGAGTGGATAAGCCCGATGGTTATCCAGGATAAGAAAATGAAGGGAGAGATCAGGATCTGTGTGGATCTCAGGAAATTAAATGACGCTTCGATGCATGACCCATTTCCTACACCTTTTACATATGAAGTGCTAGATAATGTTGGAGGGAATGAGGCGTATTCTTTTATTGATGGATTTTCTGGATACCATCAGATTAGGATTGATTGCGCAGATAGGCATAAGACGACTTTTGCTACAGAATGGGGGTCGTTCCAGTACACAGTCATGCCTTTTGGTTTGAAGAACGCACCTGCCATATTTTCTAGAGTAGTCGTCGCAGCATTTAAAGACTTCATACATAAGTTTCTAGAGGTTTACTTTGATTATTGGACTATTTTCGGTTTACTGAAGAACCATGCCGCGAACCTCAGGATGATGCTGGAAAAGTGCAGACAACATCAAATTTCATTGAATCTGAAGAAGTGTGTCTTCTATGTTCCCTATGGAATCTTGTTGGGACGCATTGTGTGCAAACAGGGCTTGATGGTTGATCCTGCGAAGATCGCAGTCATTGTAAAATTGCCTACACCAAATTCAGTCAAGCAGTTGCGCACTACATTGGGGCATACTGGATATTACAGGAAATTCATAAAAGGGTATGCGCAGATAACCGCAACCATGGAGAAGCTGCTAAAGAAAGATGTGACGTTCATCTGGAACAAAGAATGTGAACAAGGGTTTGACACACTGAAAGAGAAGATGGTCACTGCACCGATCCTAGTGTTTCCAGACTGGGAGAAGCCTTTTCACGTCCATGTTGATGCTTCATGTATAGAATTGGGCGTTGTTCTTGCTCAGCCAGGAGAGGGAGGTATTGATCATCCCATTGCCTTTTCCAGTAGAAAGTTGTCATCTGCCGAGAAGAATTACACCACTACTGAAAGAGAAGGACTCGCGATGGTATATGCGCTGCAAAAGTTCAGACATTACTTGCTTGGTGCGCATTTTTCCATGTTCACTGACCATTCTGCTTTGAAGTACCTGGTCAATAAGCCAGTGTTAGGGGAGTATGATTTTGAAATTGTTGTTAAGCCAGGCGGGTTGAATTTAGGACCTAATCATCTATCAAGGATTGAGTCAGGAGAGGAACCTACGAATCTGGAAGACAAACTGCCTGATGCGCAGCTGTTTGCTATACAGGTTGCCGATGATTATTATAAGGACATCATTGAATTTTTGACTACTGGGTTCGCACCCACAGAGTTCACCACGTAGCAAAAGAAGCAGCTGGTAGTGCGAGCCGCAGACTTCACCATTATTGCGGGCCAACTATACAAGTTGGGACCGGATGAAGTATTGCGTAGATGTGTACTAGAGCATGAGAAACCATTCATATTGGTTGATGCACATGCAGGAGTCGCAGGAGGCCATTACGCAGGAAGAGCTACTGCGCAGAAGATATTGCGCACAGGACTATGGTGGCCTACAATTCATAAAGACTCGAAGGAACATTGCCAGAGTTGCAATGTTTGTCAAAGGACAGGAAAGCCATCACGCAGAGACGAAATGCCATTAAATCCACAATTGACATTGCAGGCTTTTGAGAAATGGGCCATTGATTTTGTAGGTCCTATTAACCCACCAAGGAAGAGAACTGGTGCGAGGTATATCATTACTGCTACTGATTACCTTACCAAATGGGAAAAAGCGAAGCCAGTGAAAGACTGTAGCTCAACTACAGCCGCAGAGTTTATATATGAGAACATCCTGACAAGGTTCGGATGCTTGAAGATTTTGATGAGTGATCAAGGCACGCACTTTCTGAATAAGACCATTGAAGATTTGACTGAAGAGTTCCACGTTCATCATCAGCGCAGCATGCCTTATCACCCGCAGGCGAATGGGACTGTTGAAGCATTTAACAAAGTGTTGGAGAATGCACTAACCAAGATATGCAACATCAATCGGGACGATTGGGATCTGCGTACTCCATCTGTACTATGGGCATATAGGACTACATGCAAGAAACTAACCAGCCATATACCTTTTAGGTTGACCTATGGCCAAGAAGCAATCATGCCAATGGAGTATATTGTTCCCAGCTTGAGAATAGCTGCATTTACGGGTATGGCATACCGCGCAGCGCTAGAGGAAAGGCTCCTACACTTGGTTGGGCTGGAGGAAGATCGCTTCGTCGCAGGCTTCCACTAACAAGTACATAAAGAGTGCGAGAAATAACGGCATGATCGCCACATCAAGAATAATTCTTTCCAGGTAGGTGATCTAGTCGTCCTGTATGATAGCAAATTCATGAAATTTCCTGGAAAGTTTAAAATACATTAGCTTGGACCATATACTGTAATGCATGTTACTAATGGTGGCATAGTCCAGTTATCTACATTAGCCGGAGATACCTTGCCAAGTATGATAAATGGTAGCAGACTAAAGCTTTACCGCAATAGTCCGGCTGCGCAGAGTTTTGTATGATTCAGGGAAGCGTACCGTGTAACACTGCTGAAGTTGCATGCAAAAAAAAAGAAAAAAAAAGAAAGAAGAGAAACGACGAAACTAGCTACGCAGAAGGACAAGTCCAGATACTAATTGCGCAGAAAAGGTGGAACCGTGGTAACGCCAGAGATATCGCAGAATGCGCATCCCGAAGTGAACATCCTGTTAGACTGCCAGCACATCATGACGGAAATCGTTACTGTAGCGGTTGTTGGCCGGTTAGTGGGCCGTTAACCAATTTGACGGCATTGGTAAAATTCAAATTTAAGGGCGGATGTGACAAGTTGGAACATCATAAAGGCCGAAATAACTCCTATTGTACCGGAATCCAGCCGACAGGTTGAACATTTAACGCTGACTAGATGGAGTTGATGCGCTGGCCTGCCTGGCACACCTTTGGCATTTAAGGAAATAGAATTCGCATGATGGCAAAGATTGGATCGCAGGGCCGAAATCATAGCGTGAGTTGGATATTAAATACGGCATCAAGTGCCTCGGCAACCGCTAAAGGCCACGTTGCAGACCAGTAGAGGCTATAAATACACCATGCCCGACCACTTATTCATGTTACGAAGCTTTTGCCATTAGTTGTTTGAACCTTCAGAGAGCCAAGCGAACAGAGCATTGTATGAATGAATTGGTTGAGTTGGAGGATATATCCTGGTTATTTGAGCAAGCAGGGATTCCAACAGCAATGACGGCGACAAAGGCAGGTGCATCCCGGAGTTCAGCAAGGCAGGCTGCAGGAAGCAACAAGGGAAAAGAGACAGCTTTAGAGCGGAGGGGGGGGGGGGGGGGTCCGAAGTACCATTGCAACAGTCAGCTTCAGCTCAGAACCTACCTATTTATCCAGTGCCTGACTACATTCCTCCAAGGAAAGACGATGCTCCACCAGTCCACATAGAAAAGAATGCTGTGTATGAAATCCCGATGCCCACTATCTCTACCAGGGTGAAGATTGAGGAGAATTTGTTGGGTAGCGTACCAGGTTGCAAGATGGATGACCTAGACTTGCTCTAAAATACACTGGTAACGCCGAAGAATTACCCACAATTCAGACCTCATCCATACCTCAACCGGGTATAGAATCCATAGACTGGCATCGACAGGATGGAAGTCCAAGATTGGCTAGAGACTATCCGGCCATTAGGCTTGTTGAACTTACTGCAAATGCCGCATTTCACTAAGAGCACCGAGTTTTTGGCGGTGGTGCGCGTGCTGCTGACGTGCATCCATGAAGGATTCCTATGGTTGGAAAAGCGCATTGATATCAACATTGATATGACACATCATATTATAGGCCTGAATAAAAGAGGCAAGGACCTGACTGACCTAATCATAAAGAGGGCACATGATAGAAGTCTGAGTGCCGAAGTAGCAAAAGAATTCGGTGTAGTGCGGAAGGGACGTGGGTTCCCAACTGTCGACATCAATGACCGCGCCACAAAGTTTACTACCCAGTTTCTTGCAGGGAAGCTTTTGGGCAAGTGTAGACCGCCTGAGGTACCTACGGTCGCAATCAAGGCAACATCTAACATATTGCGCGGAAGACTTTACAATTGGTGCTAGTTCTTACTGAATGAGTGTCTGGCAGATGTTGAAGAAACATAGGATAATGGAACACCATTCCATTTCAGCTGGATACTAGTATTGATAGCCTTTATAGGCTGGAAAGAGCCAGAGGGGTATCAAGGAGCTCCAACCTTGGCAGGACAGGGGCGCGGAACACGTTTTATTAACCTATGGGCGAGCTCAAAGGCGTCAAGATAGCGGCATACGACTGAAGTCTTTTATGTCTATTATCACCAGTTGCGCGAAGCGATTATGGAAACGCCACACATTTCACAACCGCTGACTGACAAGTATACATGCATCATGAGGTTTAGCGTGAGGAGGCATCAGTCACACATTCAGCCAAGGGCTGATGCGAAGGAAGGATTATGGTATCCAGGATTTTACAGACTAGATGAAGACACCATCAAGCAGATGATGGAGCGTTGGGAGGATGACTTGAAAGTTCCCTCCTCGCGAGACGATGCATCTGATTACGAATTGAACATCCCACCTGTCTCGGCGGCCAAGATCGACATAAAAAGTTCAGATGAAGAAGATACTGAAGGAGATAGTGAAAATGAAGCACAAGGCAAGGGAAAGAAGAAGGGGGGGTTACCTAAAGGTACTCCCAATGTTGAAGAAAAGAACCCTACTCAAGATGAGCCTGAGGAGTCATCAGAGTACAAAAGGAAGGCTACTGAAGGCCATTCAGACTCAAAAGGCCCGCGCAAGAAGCGAAAGGCTGAGAAACCAGATTTCGGCCCACAACTCCATCAGGATGACTGCAAGATAATCGCAACAAAAGTGCAGGAAGAAACCCGCGCAGAAAAAGAAGCGAAGAAAGAACAACTGCAGCTAACCATGATTCAAGCCATGGAAGAAGTCAAGACAATGGTAACGCAGATGGGATTGGGGCAGCCAAGTTCAGATTCTAACGGGAAGTTAGGGAAACCAAGCGCACAAAGAAGATCGCCTGTTACTGTAAGTAAGTATCCGCGCGTCTTGACTCTCTAACCAAGCTACCTCATTTATCCGAATGAAGCGGTTAAGGAGGTAGTAAAGACTACGCGCCTTGACCTGAATATTGGGGCTCTGCCCCTTGAAGACTTGAATGAGTTGCACATAAAAGTGGCAGAATAAATTCATGAAAGGGGCCTGACCTCATACGATCAAAGCAAAAAGTTGGCTGAAGACATCAATAAGCTAAAGCAGGAATCAACTCGCAATCTGCAAGAGCTGAGTGAGGCTAGAGAAAAAGATCGCAAACTGAAAGAAACAATTTTAGTAGTCTGCGCAAGCATTGAGGAATGCGATGAAGTAGAGGATGTAGAGGATACCATAAAGAAAATCAGGGCCAAGGTAGAAGCCCTCACATCAGAAATGGCACAGATGGAGACTTCCTACAGAGGGAAGATTGCAGAGCTGGAGGCAAGGCACCCAATTATCCCGTCAGATCAGTGCATAGCTCCAGCTGAGGAAGTAACGACAACCATGAATAACATTTCGTCGCAGGTGACGAAGTGCCAGGATTTACTCGAAGGAGTGAATACAATTGTGTTGGGGTTGAATGAAGATCCTGCGCTGCAAAATATCAAAGACGATCTGCAGAGGACATAGCAATAGGTAGAAGCCACGAATGTAGAATTAAAGAATGTGCTGGCCAGGGAGAAAATACAAAGTTGTAATGAAATCAAGGACCTATAGAAAGAATTGGCCGCGCTAAGGGAGAAGGAGGCTGCTGCATCTGATAGGTTGCAGCCCATTGAATAGGAAGGCCTCGAACTGATACAACAATTCGATGAGAAGTTCGTGGAACTTCAGACGGTAGAAGGCACCATGAAAGAGTAGGTGGCCAAAGAAACGGTCTCGCAGGCCACTTTAGAGACGGTGCGAGAATTCGAGAAGAAGGCCAAGGATATGGTCGCAGAGTTAGCAATTACTTTGCAAAATTTTGTTTCAAAAACAGGCACACCAGAGGGCGCAGCACCCTCATCCAGAAATGAAAGTGGCTCGGGACGATCCATAGATGAGTGTTAGGGGCCTATTGGACGGGGTCCAAGTTGGAATTTTGCACAAGTACTGAAAAGTGCACATTGCGGGGGGCGACAAGCTATAGGCAGTTTTTGAGGAATTGCGCATGTCGCGCGACGGCAGTGTCCAAGGCATGGTTGCGCAGTAGGTTGGTGCGTAGAAGTGCGCATGAGCTATTTTTGGTACGCAATACAGGTAAAGGTCAGACGAGGATATGACCTATTTTGGGTAAGGAACAAGTGGAAGGCAGAGGAAAGCAACCTGTTCGAGCGAGTGGCGACAAGCAGTTGAGAAGCTAGGCCACGACGCCGATGGCAACAGGCAGGTGAAAGGAGTGGAAAGGGACAGGCCATGAAGCAGTTGTAACCGTTTTGAGAACTGCGGCTGTCAGAAGAGCGTGTGAGTCACGAGTGGCCCAGCTGGAGCAGGTTGTCGACGGCGATAGTCAGGCTGGCAGTTAGCCATGCTAGTTTTGTAAACCTAAGGGTTTTTTCCTAATGATTGTAAAGACACGACCCATGGGCATGATCTATAAATAAGGGCTATGGGAAAGGGTTATAAATCTCTCATAGAGCTATTCATTGTTGAGCATTGTTAGAATATTTTGAATTTTGAAGCTATTGTAAAGGCTCTGCAGCTGAGTGCGCAGAGACCTATCTAAGAGAGAAGAGAGTCTGCAGCTGAGTGCGCAGACTAAGAACGGTTGTACCCTTCCCAAAAAGATCAATATTAACAACCGTTCTTGTGGATGTAGCCTCCATCCTGGGGGTGAACCACGTTAAATTTTGTGTTGTGTGATTATTTGAGTTTGTATGTGTTCATTTGGTTAGTATGGATGCTTGATGCCGCAATTATCTGTTATGTGATTTCTTTTATATGTATTCGCCGCAAGGATGATGGGAATAATATGTTAAGTAATACATGTGTGGATGAATGTTATGTATTCAACACTTCTGAGCTTTTGAATGTATGAATCTGTTGGATAGTCGCATAGTTGAACACTAAATTGAAGCGCAGTGTTGGAGCGCACTGTGTTGTATGTTTTATTCATTTGCATGCACCATAACATTCATAACCTAAGTGTCTTGAATGGATAAATAACGCTAAGATTGATTAGAGTTAATCAAGTCTGGAGGCAGACGCGCGGTCCAGTTGACGCTCTGATCCATCGTAAGTGTCACGAGATAAGCTGTCGATAGCCTATCGTCACGCTGCGGGAAGTGTCCAATACCGCGCAATCCTTGGATGTGTTGGTTGCGCAAGCACCTCAGCTTGCCGAAGTATCCGACGCAAAGTAGAGACTTCGCGCAGTTGCCTATCCGCAGTAAGAGTCCTTTGCTGCTCTATTCGTCAGTTCCGTTACACTCGCATCACCAGGTTGTGGAAACTTGATTCTGCAACCACCCCCTCATCTTTGCCTCGGGTGAGACCTCAGGCTGTGCGTAGTTTGTTGCTGAAAGGGCCAGTGAATAGGGGTTTTGTTGGTTCCTTGAACCGCGAAGTACCTGGGTCTACACTGGAATCCTCTAGCTCATTTATATACGCCAACAGGTGTGCCTGGGGTTCCAACCATTGGCCCAAATTGATGTATCTCTACCCATTGCATCCACACGGGAGGAATATTCCCATGCCCAGACTAGGGCTGATAAGGCCACTAGATTTTTTGAACGAATCCATCACATCCGCCAACACTAAGTACAAGCAAAAACATGATCAACATCGAGTTACACACAAGTTCCAGGTGGGTGATAAGGTTTGGTTGCATTTGCAGAAAGAGAGGCTCAAAGGACCCCATCGAAACATTCATCCACTTCGATATGGGTCGTACACCATCATCAAGGAAGTTGGTGGCAATTCCTTCGAATTAAGCATTCCTCCATTCCTTGGCATGCACCCAGTATTCAATGTGGAGATCCTTCGACCATATTTTCCACTATTGTTGGACACCTTGGAGGTGGTAGAGAAATTTACACGTACAGATATTAATCCCGACTACATGGAACATCCAACTATTGATCAGATCATGGACACACAAGTTAAGGGCACCCGTTAGCAGAAGATCCAACTATATCGGGTTATCAAAGCAGGGCAACTACTCCACCAAGGAAAGTGGTTCACCAGGAGTTAAGTTCAACAGAAGTTTCCCCATTTGATGGGGGAAGTCAATGCAATGGAGGCCATTGCTTCCTAAGGGGGGACGATTGATCCAAATGGATATAGGTGGCCACCCACCTATTCCACTAGCTCAAAATAGTTTTCCATTTTGGCATTTTCTAGTAATTGTTCTACAGTTTTTTAGGTCTCGAACTTTTGGGGCCGTTTTGAGGCCCTAAATGACATTTTTTGGAGATTCGGGGGATTCAATGGTTTCCAATGGCATTTATTAACCCCCATTAGAAAGTTGTATATCTTAGACAAACCTTTACAACATTCTATTTAACACCTCAAATGGAGATCGTATGAAACGTTATGACCCCAGGAAGTTGATTGTTCAACTAACTACCTTGGGGCTGCAAACTTTATGACGGTTTGTCTTCTAAGGTTAGGTTTTTGGATGTTTAGGGTTCTTTCCCTCATGCTTATGATAAATAGTCTCTTTTGGACTCTTCTTGTATTCAACTTGTCACGAATTATCATAGCCTCCACATCTCTTCTTAGAGATATAACTACCACCATTCTAGCTGCTTTTATTTTATAGTTTGTTCGGTTTCATTCATTTAATATAATCCGAGTTTACTGTATCACCGTGTTTCTTTCCATATATCTGTGTATGTGAATATATATATGCTCTTTCATTTTATTCTCACATAAATACGGATCAACAATCAAGTGATGGCTGCATCAATGATCTCCTTGTTTCTATTTTTTTTCACAATCTACTCTCAATTTATCAAATTTGTCATTCTAGTAATGGAAGACGATGGACTTTCCCCTCATGATGTGCTCATCAAAACTACAAAATCCATAAATTGTTGTTATTTTGCGTGAGTTTATCAACATTCTCTATTGTTACTAGTTTTGAGCATTCTTCATGACAATTCCTCTTTCATTGCACATGTCAATTCTTTGAGCAAACTTTGGCATGAAAGTTTTGGAGATATGAATTATATGTATTTGTAGTAGTTTAAAAGCTAGAATTTGGTGATTTGTCTTCCTAAAGTCTCTTGCATTGATGAAGTTAGTCAAGGTTGTGTTCTTGGAAAATAGAATCAAGATCCTTTTCCTAAAGGTAAGGCCTTGTATGCAACCAAATCTCTTGAGTTGGTACATAGTCATGTCATGTCATTTCCAGCTCATTCATTTTCAAGGGCTAAGTATATTCTCACCTTATTGTTGAATTTTCACATTGCTTTTGAGTGGACTTTCTTAATGAAAAGAGTGAGGTCTTTGATGTTCTTAAGACCTTCAAGGATTTTGTTGAAAAGTAGTTTGAGTCTTTCTATCAAGAAAATACACATAGATAATGGGAGGGGAGTATGTCAATTAGGAATTGAAATATTTTTGTAGAGAACATGACATACAACATCATCAATTTTTTCCCTACATACCAAAGAAAAATGGTGTTGCTAAAAGAAAGAACCAAACACAAAAATAGATGTCCAATTGCATGATTTAGTCCAAGAATATGACACCTTCTTTTTAGGTTGAAGCAATGAATTTTGCAAATTACATTCAAAATCACATGCCTTATAGGGAATTGTTTAACACGACTATGGATAAAGCTTGGACACATGTTAAGCTTGATGTTTATTCTTTCATAATATTTGGTAGTCAATCATGGGACTTAATTCCAAATGAAAAGCACAACGCTACGGAGAAGAAGAGTCAACTGCTATGTTGGTTACTATGAGGATATGAAGGCATACATGTTATTTGATCTTGTTTCTAAATATGTATTGTTTTGAATGGCTTCCCACTTTGATGAGTGCTTTGAACTGACAATTTCTTCTCCTACTCTAACAGATTGTCTGCAAAAGATCATCAAAATCAGATTGAAGTTTTTGTTTTTATAGAACAATAAGTACAGAATAAGAAGGTGATGGAAATTTTGGTTCTATGGTTTGCACTACATATCACACTCTTGGATATGAAAATAAGCAAGTATAAAATATACCTAGAGTTGAAAATATACTTGGAGTTGAAAATTAGCTAGGCGAATTTTTCTCTTAGCACTAAATGAAAAATTCAGCTTGAATCGAAACAAATTGATTAAGGACATAATTTGAGGAGAAGCCTTGTGAGTGAAATAGGTTTGACAAGTATGGCTATGAGCCAACTAATTTAAGTTATCTTTCCATTAGCCATTTCCATAATCATTCACAAACATGTAGTTTCTCTCTTTTAGTCAAACCAATTGAACTGATCCACAACAATTTTATGATGTTGTTGGTATACCAGAATGCGATGCTTCCATGAAAAAGGATTATTCTTCCTTGCTAAAGAGCCACACATGGGATCTCATTCCTCTTCTTGAAAGATGAAAGTGGGTTCCTTATAAATGAGTTTACATAACCAAATATGAAACATATGGCTCTGTTGACAAGCATACAACACATCTAGTGGCCAAGGGATTATCATACGTTGAAGGTATTGATTATTTCAATACCTATGCCCTCATTTCCAATATGGATTTGATATGTCTAGTGCTTTCTCTTATTTCCTCCCAAGGATAATAAATTTATTAGATGGATGTAGAGAGTGATTTTATACATGGTGATTTGCATGAGGAAATATACATGGAGCAACCTCTTGGTTTCGTGCAAGATCCTTCATGTGCTTTCATGATCTAGTGTTCAGTATATGATTTCGAACAAGATCCCTTGAAATTGGTTTGAAAAGATGACCATTTTTCTGATCACTTCAAGTTTCCATCATTGCCATTCTAATCCTACAATAAACACTAAGAAGTAGGTCACTGATATTTTGATTATGGTTCTATATGTATATGTTTTCATTCTCACAAGTAGCTCTTCACTGATAATTTAAAGTGTTCGACAAGCATTGATTGATAAATTTGATATGAAAAACCTTCGTTCCTCTGCATTGTTTTGTTGGTATACAATTCCTTCACTCTTAAGAAGGGATATCCATTTTTTTTAAAATTATGCACTTGACTTCAATATTTTGGCATGGATGATTGCAAGCTTGCACCAAAAACTCCATTTCATTCAAGTGTTACACTTTTTGCCAACTACTCTTCGCCATGTGTTAATCCTTTATTGTACAAGAAACTAGTTGGGAGTCTCTTATATTTGAGTCATACATGCCTTGACATGTCCTTTGTAGTTGGGATTTTTTCTCGGTTCTCTCATGATCCTCATGAGATCCATTGAAGGAAACAAGCATATTTCAAGGTACATTCAGGTTATAACTAACAATTTTGGCATTTACTACAACTATGATGTTTCTCAACTTATGGGTTTCATTGACTTAGATTGGGCTAGTTCAATTGATGCTTGAAAGTATACATTTGGTTTTCTTTATACCCTTGGATCTACTCCTATTATCTAGTCTTTCAAGAAGCAATCAATGATTGCATTACCTTCTGCAAAATCTAAGTATTGTGCAATAGTTCTTTATAGTTAGGAGGTTCATTGGCTTTGACAATTGATTACAGAGTTTTTACTTCCATAAGATAATCCAACTACTCTTTGGTTTGAGTAATACAAGTTACATGCGCATTTCCTGCAACCCAATGGAGCATCAATGGACAAACCACATTGAGATCCATATGTCATTCATTTGGAAGCTCATCTAAGATGTTATTCTTGACTTGGAGTATTTTCTTACCGAAGAGCATGTTGTCGACATTTTTAGTAAATATTTTGCATCTCCTTGTTTTCTTTAGTTTATCGATTCTTAAGGTGAAGGAAATTATTCCTAGGGGTTCTTCTTGAGTCCTCCTTCCTTCACATGTTTTGTGTTGTTTTCTCTCTTTTGGGGAGGAGTTTTTTTTTCTTACGAGTTTTTCTCCTTTTCTCCACTTATGATATTTTGTACTTGGGTACCTTAGCAAGCCTCACTTTTGGTACTTGTGTTGTATTTTTTTTTGTTTTATCCCTATGTTTCACTTAACCGATGGTTTCGGTAGATGGTTGTAATCCAATACTCATAGTTGTAGGCTTACATAGACAAGTCATTATTTTTCTAGTTGCTATAGTCACCAACTATTAGATAACTATCTTTCTTAAATGTTGATATTCTCCTAGTTTGTTATAAATAGAGGGAATTCTCTTGCATTTATATATGGAATCAACATTTTCTCCTTTTTTTCTTTCATTGAAGGTTTTTTGGTGTCGCAGAGATTTTCTACTTTTGTGATGTTGTCTTCCCAAGATATTTAAAGCTCATGTAAGGTTGATTGTATGCCTTGCACATGCAATAATGTCATTCTTCCATGTTGCTTTACCATGTATATATTTTCCTCAAAATCACATGGGGATTATTACACATCTAATTTCGTTTTCAATGCTCACCTCCACTTATTCGACTTGTAGGTCTCTTTCTAAAGTGAATAAGAAAGTTTGCATATAGGTTTTATCAAGATCTCACTTATCCACATGGAAATGTGGGAATGGATGTAACCGTTTTTCCTTTATTTTCCTTCTTTTGTGAAAGTCCTCAGATAGAAAATTAGTGAGAGAAATACCCACTAGTCACTCTTAAATTTTTAAAGGTGTTGAAAGTAGAGCTATCAAATCTCACCATTATTTTTTCTGCTAAACTTCTCCCCATCTCAAATTGACTATATCATTGGCACTTGTTGATATGAAATGGATCAATATATAATTTGTCACCTATTTGGAGCTTTCGGGTTCAGAAGATTGGATGAATTGTTTTGTAGGTCCCATTTTAGGGTTAGGTCTCACTTTTCATATTTGGGGTTAAAAACCATTTGAAAACTTATGACTTCATTTTGAGAGATTAAATAACACTTTTTTTCTTAAAAATTAATTTGAACCAATATGGAATATTATACACACTGAGACCTTTCCAACGGTCCAAACATATCCACAAACAGAGTCAGTATGAAGAAGTTATGCCCCCCGCAAGTTGACCTATCCAATTGACCACTGTGGTACCAAGTGCATTCCATGTTAGGTCTCATTTCTCTTACGTGTGGAGCTAGTCATGTGTGGAATTTGGATAACATTCTAGAAATTCCAAAACCCTAACCATAATCAAGAGTTGGGCATGCAAAACTCCTAAAATTAACCCTAGACCACTATTGGGCTATGTTAAATACCAGGTCGTTAGGAGAAGAAGGGGTTCCATTCTTTTGATGTTACTGTATTGTTCCATAGCTAAGCAACAACACGTGAGTGGATATTAGAGTAAAAAATATTAGATAAGAGATCCTGTAGTATCCTTTATGGCCGTAGAGTCATAGGTAACTCCATAGAGAGTACCATTTCCTTTGTATTAAAATTTTGATATGAAGAGCAAGGCATAATCCTTATTTGTGGTTGGGTTTTTTCCCGTAGTGGGTTTTCCCAAGGTATATCTTGTGTTATTATGTGGAATGTGTACTTATTTTATCTATTTATTCTTGTTTCAATTCTAGTTATTTAACATTTAATAAAAATAAACTAATAAAAATAACTAAGTTGTAAGATCCATTGTGACGAATTGTTCTTGTGGAATATCTACAGCAGTTTATGGATCATATTGGTATTATAGTAGTTTTATTTTAGATTTTGCTTGTGGGGTTTACTTTGTGAACCTATCACATAGCACATGCGATCATAGGATATTAAATATTGCCTCTAATTTCAATAGATATTAAGGAATTCCTTCAAAAATCATTTTGTTGAACACCTCTCCAAAATACACCTTTCAATTAAAAAAACCCTATTTTCACTAGATATATTAGGTACCCATTTTTTCATTAAATTTTTGATACCCCTTTTTTTATTTTTACCCTTAGTATGGTGACATGGCACAACTCTTATAACCCCTAGAAATGTTGGTTGGGTGAAATATGAAATCTTAGTGAAAGAAAATATTTCAAGAAGGGGAACAACCCCCTAAACATATGTCTACTTCATACATAGTCATTCCAATCAAATTCACACCACATGATTCACTCACAAATCATACATGTTTAAACACCACTCTATCTCGAAAGGTAATTGGATTCAAACCACCTTCACATATAGACCATACTTATTCAAACATTATTAATCTAACTTCACACATAGTCAAATTCACACCAACATTAGACATAGAGTACCAATTCAAACCCCCCCAATATCCTATCCAATCCCCTAGAGAAATAATTATAAACCCCCCCTAATATCTATTCGTTGTTAATATTTAAAAATGCCCCTTGACCCTTTTATAGTAGGAAATATAGTACTTACATTTATTAGAGTATTAAATCACCCAATAAGAACTCACGTGCTATAATATTGCCTACCCATTGAACCACTCGTGGGGTTTTGTGGGTGATCATAGGATCCCGTAGTTAGTGAAAAAAAATTCTTTAAACCTAGTCATGGTGCATGAGTCTGTTCAAGGACCAGTAGACAATTATGAGCAACGATTTACAAAGTTGGAATTACAAGTTTCCAATATCTCACGCAACATGTCAATCCTCATGGCGGCTTTGGAGAGAAAGTTCTGAGATTTCGGGGATTTTGAAGGCTCTAACTCAAATTTCAAATTAGAGGGGAAATTGGAAGATAAAAGTGACCCAGAAAAGGTGTCGATGAAAGAGCCCGAGAAAGAGCAGTCGAGTTCCAATACTAATATTCCTTCTTAGTCTCTTTTCAAGATGGAAATGAAGGTCGATATCAAGGTGTACTAGGGTGAGATCGATGCTTTAAAGTTGAACCATTGGTTGCAACAACTAGAGGTTTATTTTAGTATCCATCAAATAGAAAAGGATCAAAAGATATAATTTGCGTGACTAAAGTTAGAGGGCCATGTAACTTGGTGGGAAACCCATAGAAAACCACTTAGGATGGAGAGTGATCTGGCAGTAATTAAGTGAGAGGAATTTAAAACCCTCATTAAGTCTCAGTTCTACCCTATCGGGTATGTAGAGGAATAGTGGATCCGTTGGCATTAATTTAAGAAAAGGCAGGGGAAAAGTGTGAAAGAATACACCACCGATTTCAGGAAGATGGCTATCATGACGAGTATCTCACCCAAGAACCCATATGTACTCTTCAAGTATATGGGGGGTTCACATAGTCATGTATTGAGGAAGGTGATGCTCTTCAAGCCCAGGTTTATTAATCTTGTGTACGAGCACAATACTTGGAAAACATAGGGCATAATAAAGGACAACCAAGTGGTTCAAAACAAAAAGAGATCTAAGATGCTACCAAGGAGGGGAAGATGAAGTGGAAGGGAAAGGAGAAGAATACTACAGCCATGGCACATCAGTGCAAGGATACAGAAAACCACTGTAACCATTGTAACATCAATGATCACACTAAAGAGAAGTGTTGGAAGATACATCTAGAGATGAACCCCAATAACCATAAGAAGGATGCCAAGAAGAAGAACCATCTATCTACAAAGTCAAGCAAGGAGTTAGAAAGCAACTCGTATGTGGACGAGAATATTATCTGTACCACATTGAAGAAGGAGGCGAATCTGAGTATCCTTCACCCTAAGGAAGAGAAATAGATGATGAAACTCTTCCACATCAAGAAGACTAGGATCTATGCTCTATTCAATTCCGGTTTGTAAGAAAGACTCATAAGAGAGGATCTGGTATAAAAGCTTGTATTGGAAGTACATGGTCATGCCAGTCCCTATCCATTGGGATGGGTAAATAAGGATGCATAACTTAGAGTCATGAAATAGTGCAAGATTAAATTTTCCATTAGTGCAAAGTATATTGATAAAGTGGAGGTAGTTGTAGTACCCTTGGATGTTTGTGGTGTAGTTTTTGGAAGCCCCTACATGTATATGAGGGATGCCATCTTCATGAGGAGATCCAACCAATATCGCTTGATCAAGGACGAGAGATACTTCATCATCAACGTGGACAAAGGTAAATCAAATATCTCTCTGGTAAATTCCAACCAAGTGAAAGAGCTAATCAGTTCAAGTAGGAGGTTTGTATTGCTTTTCTTAAGAAAAAATCAACAGGAAGGTAAATCGGTAAAAGCGAAGGCATCCTTGGAGGGATGTACCAAAGAGAGGAAACACCAATTGGAGAACCTTTGCACGCATACAGAGAAGTGTTCTAGGAGCCTAAGGGGATACCTCCTAAGAGGGAGGTGGAGCACGAGATACAACTAATGCCATATTCTCCATTGCCAAACATATAGAAGTTATGCCTCCCGCAAGTTGACCTATCCAGTTGAGCACCGTGGTATTGAGTGAATTCCACATTAGTTCTCACTTCTTGCACATGTGGAGCTACTCACATGTGGAATTTAAAGAACACTCTATAAGGTCCAAAATACTAACCATAATCGGGAGTTGTGGCATGCAAAAACCCTAAAATTAACCCTAGACAACTATCGGGCTATGTAAATATCAAGATGTTAAGAGAAGAAGGGGTTTTATTCTTTTGATGTTACTGTATTGTTCCATAGTTGACAAACATCACAGGAGTGGATATTAGAGAAGAAGAGAGGAGAGAAGAGATCCTGTAGTAGCCATTATGGCTGCAGAGTCATAGGTAACTCCATAGAGAGTACCATTTTCTTTGTATTTTCATTTTGATATGAAGAGCAAGGCATAATCCTCATTTGTGGCTGGTTTTTTCCCCATAGTGGGTTTTCCTAGGATATATCTTGTGTTATTGTGTGGATTATGTACTTATTTGCTCTAGTTATTCTTGTTTCAGTTCCAGTTATTTAGCATTCAATTAAAATAAGCTAATAAAAAAATCTAAGTTGTAAGATCTATTATGACGAATTGTTCCAGTGGAATATCCACGATAGTTTACACGTCACTTGTTAACTGATATTTGGTTTGGAAGGAATGTATTGTTGTCAACTTTCTTTGATGTCTCGATCCATTTTCAAATGCCCTTCACTGACATCCTTAAACTTATGGTAGCTTCTACAATGACCATGGTAGCCCCTCTCTCCCATGTGAGTATGTGAGTTTGTTTGTGGTCATTGGGTTTTCAACTAATAATTGCTTTTTGGGTTATGGTCCTAATGAGAGTATGAATGTGGTCAAATGAATATATAAAGAAGAAGACTAAATGTTCTAATATTTAGACCTTTTTTTGGTTTGTCATCACTAGAATCCAACGAGGCAATCTTTGTTAAAAATGTTATTTTTTGGTGCAAAAATGGATTCAATACCCTCAAATACCCCCACTAAAACCAGGCTCCGTGTGATCCTATCAATACAAATAATTCTTACATATTTTAGGGAAAAATTACCAACTTCCCCTCCCTTTATCTTGATAGGATGGAAGCCATTGCCTAAAGCAACTTTGTAGTGTACCTACAAGGACAAAGAATGGAATGTGTGTGTGTGTGTGCGCGCGTGCGTCCGTGTGTGCACGCGCGTGCATGCACACACATGTGTGAAATAATTATTATAGTTACATACTTGATTATGATATAGAGTGATGATCCCAATTCTATCATTATTTAAGAATTTAATTAATGTATAAATTAAATTTGATGGAAAATTGTTTATAAAAGTGTTTTAAATGTTTAAATTTTTTCAAGTGATTTATACAAAATGTTGAATATACCAATGAAACTAATCTCTCTCAATATATGTGGTATTATATTAAATAATATTTAAGATAATTAAACTTTATATATAAAAATAAATTTAAATTATAAATATATTAAATTTTTTTATTATATTAAAATAGAAAAATATATAAACATAAATTTATTTTAATTTTAATTTATTAAATAAAAATAAATAAATAAATGTGAGTAAGTGTATCAAACATAAATCTATTTTAAACTTTAATTTATTAAATAAAAATAAATAAATAAATATATTAATAATGAGTTAAAATGATAATAATTGGAAAAAGATTAAACATGCCAAATTAAGATTTATATCTTTTATAAAATTTAAAAGTTAATTTTAAAAAATTAACATGTGTATCATATTGAAACAATTTGGAAACCTGTGTAAGAGATTTGAAATTTCGACGTTTCGGGCTAAATAGCGTAGCCCATCCTCGGGAAGATAGAGTTCAATTTAACTACTTTTTTATCCAAGGGGAACCTCATCATTATTTACTTCGTTACATCATTTAGGAGATATACTATCAAAGATACTTGGGAATCTCATAATTATCTCAGTTTGTTTTACTTCAAACTGTGACATCATTTTAACTTTTGTTGAAGGGAAAAAATATCTACATTACATCAATCATTTTAATCATTTTCATTTTTCTTTCATTCATTTCATTCATTTTCTTTTTTATTCAAAATTGTATTTTGAGACTAATTGTACACTATTGAATGACATGTTAAGTTCCACAACAAAATTAGGCACGCACGTGGTTTACTTGTTGAGGGTAAGATTTATTTGTTTAGTGATTTATCTAAAGAATATTTAATGCAAAATTTTGATGATTAAATGTTTTATTTGAATAATATTCGTGGTGGTGGTGGTGGTTAAGTTTAGCGAGATTAACTTTGGTTTACTGGACCTTAAAAAAAGAAAGAAATTATTTAGTTTGCTATAAAATCTTATTCAAATGTTCAAAAAGCTTGAAAAGAAGCGTACCGAGGTCATCACAGTTTTGACAAGTTAGAAGATTAGAGAGGTTAGTATTACAATAAAGATTGCGAAACTGTAATTTAATGTGGGTGTACATAGGGTACTCTAAGAGAAAGTGACTTTCATCCTCAATGCTCTTCGTCTCATAGAGATGGAAAATCCTTTCCTCCCACGGTGTTTTAGGAATTGTCTAGTGCCTTGTTTCATTACAAAGCTCATGATAATTCATTATTATCTTGGCTATATTAGTTTTATTCTTCGAGCTAGTTAAAATAGAGAGATGCTTTGGTCTTCTAGATTAGGGTTAATGACCTCCTTATAGTATCTTAATTTCCTTCTAACCTCTAAATCCTCTTCGCCCCAGATTTTCTCTTTAAACTTAGTTGTAATAATATTTTTAATGTTATTGATATTTTGCAAAGTTGCATTTTCGTCAATCCCCCAATGGTTTAACCACACCATGGTGTATTTATGCCAGTCTCTCTTGAGTCGCATGTGATCTTGACTGAATTTTAAAGTGATTTTAGGGAGTCTTTGGTCTCCCATGTCATTTATCTTGTACTTGTACATCGGTTACCTAGTCATAACGATGCTCTTGACGGGGGAAGAGTCACTTCCATTAGGAGAATAGGGTAAGGTGTATTGCTTTTAATTATGAGGTTATAAGTTATAAAACCCTTCTTAATTTGCTCAATCTTTCTTCAAGATTCTCTAGAGATGATGCAACCCCAAACTTATTACAGGATAACGGGAGTGACAGGAGTTTCAAAGAGGAACTTATTTTTATCCCACATCACAAGGTTTGCTGATTTACAATTGTTTTTCAGGACCAAAATAAGCTTTCCACCCTCCATTAATTATTTTCTCAATACAATAGTTCCAGTTGAGCTTGTGATGAATATTCATTCCGAGATATTTATAAGAATAAATTTCCTCCAAATTGTTATTGGTATAAGTGACCTTCTTGGACTTGATAATCATAACTTAGAATAAAAAATGAACCGAAAAGTTATGCAAATGCAAATTAAATGTAAATGAATTGAGTCAAAACTACATCGTAATGTTCTAACTAGAAAACAATAAATATCATATTTCATTATTTTTAAAAAAAATTTGATATACATTTTCAAGAATATAAAATTAAAATTAAAGTATTTTGTTTTTTTCCTAATTATGAAATTTTGACATATAATTTTAACAATAAACAATATATCTTATTAGTTTTTTAACTTGAAAATATACAATTCATATAATTTTTGGAACTTAAGGCTTGTTTACCCATTTTCACTTAATGGACTTAGGCTAAAGGCACTCTCGGAAGCTCGAACTCCTATAGTGTACTGCTTGGACTAAGAGAGTCTATTAAGGCTAATTGTTGAATTCATATAATTTTAGGATTATTATGGTTAATATTTTTTAAACAAGTTATATGTGATTATTTTGGAAAATAAGATTATCATATTTGTAGAAAGCCACCAAAAAAGAGATAAAGTCCACGTAGGATTTAAGAGTTATCATTCAACTGTGAACCACCTTATTACGCTTGGGACCATTGTTGAGGAGTGTTGTAATAATAAAACCAATCTTTTGTGTTGCTTTGTTGAATTTAGAGAATTCACATAATGCCGTGAACTAAACTTATAGAATAGATTAGAAGAGCTAAAAGTCCCTTTCATTTTTGAGAGTTTTTGCGATGAGGTTGTATGAGAAGGTTATTGCTAAGTTTAGGACCTTTGTTGGTAAGAAGAAATTAATTGTAATATAGGAGTCAAGCAAGGTTGTCCTCTATCCCCTACCCTTTTTGGTATATACATTGGCAAGCTAGAGGGTTGTTTGGAAGACATAGGCTGGGCTAGCACGACTTTGGATGGTATAGTCATCATCCTTCTTCTCTTTGATGATGATATTGTTCTTATGGGGAGGAGTCCCTGTGATCTTGAAAGGAAAATAAAAATTCTCAAGGATTGTTTCTCCAGTATGGGTGTTATAACATGAACTCGAAGTATATTTAAAGTCCCAAAGAACATGGTTAACCCAACTGCAACCTAGAGGTGTTATCCACTGTCACCTCAATAACCACTTCTCTGCACTTCTGGTTGGATATTCTCCAACTTGAGGGGGGATTCCCTAGGATAGAATTTCTAGGCTATGACAATGAAGGCACAAGGTGATTTCAAAGAGTTAGTCTTAGTAAAACTTGAGGCCTTCTTTGTAGTATAGGTGATGGGAGGGTTCTGAAGACTAGTGTCAATTCCTAGGGCAATGGATTCAAGGGAACAAGATCAATGAAGGGTTAGTTCTTGAAGAGATTAAGGAGAATTAGATCCCTTGTGGTGTCAACCAATAAACCCTAACATGTTACGACATGAATCATGGAAATCACTAGGATCTCCCTTGCAATGCCAACTCAAAATTATGTTAATTAGAGTGTGCCCTATACAATGAATTATCATAGGTTCTTACTCATTAAATATGCATGGAACAATGC
This sequence comes from Larix kaempferi, assembly GCA_027924585.1. Taxonomy (NCBI): domain Eukaryota; kingdom Viridiplantae; phylum Streptophyta; class Pinopsida; order Pinales; family Pinaceae; genus Larix; species Larix kaempferi. Next base: position 369,559 of record BSBM01000008.1, read on the forward strand.
AATATTCATGCATAAAACAACAAGGGATGAATGAAGTTCTTCACTCACAATCCTTATGATGTGACAACACTACCCTTCTATGGCCCTAATTAGCAAGTCTAGTTATTCCACATATCATTAACAACATTTAATATGAGAACCAAGAACCAACTACTCTACCACATTCAAAACATTTGAAAGGTAACTTACCTTTGTATTTGTCGCAGCCTCTTTTGAGAAGAAAACCCTTATACTTTAAATGCTCCACAAAATATATGTCATTTAGGTTTCAAACATAAAAAGATCTGACAATCCAACTATTACAAATGAACTAGCATAGATCTATCTTAAACCCAAATCTATTAAGCATAATATATGTTAAAAAAATTCAAAGAATAGTCATGACGATTCTATTAGCATAATATATATTTAATTTCATTAAAACATATTTAAATTTTTTAAACCGACATGTTTTTTTATTTTTTTATTATTAAAATTTGTCACGTTACATCACATCACAACATCTCCCCATACTAAGTTGTAAGCACCTCGATGGAATAAGAAAGCCAACCCTGTTGAAATATTGTAACTTCTAAGAATATTATATTTGTACTTTATTATTACGGAGATGTTTCATTCCCCCGTGAAGACCTTATTGTATATCCGGAGATGTTTTATTCCTTCGTGGATAATGTGGTAACTTGGGTTATTAGACTTCCCTAGTGGGGGGTCGGCCCTGTATGTGTTATGTGGGTTAAAGGGTTATTAGACCACCCTAGTGGGGTCGGCCCTGTCACATTATGTAAAGTGGTTAAGTTGGGGCCGACCTAGCTTGTGTAAGAGACAAGTCGGAGTTGTGTATAAATAGAGGATGTGTGTTCCTCATTTAACACACATTACACTCACTTGTGATTGGCGCATAAGTGAGAGAGAGATATGTTGTGAAGGAGAAGGAGCTCATGGTTGTGGTTTAAATCTTTGTATTTGCTGGTCATCTATATTGAGGAAGCTTTGCTGGGTTTTCTACCCCATGAGGGTTTCCCAGGATAAATCTGTGTCTCTTGTGTTTATGCTGTGCTTGTTGTTCTTTCAGTGATCCTGTATATGCTATTGTTGTGAAATGGAATTTAATGCTGATATTTTATGTCTTAGCATATTAAATCTTAACATGGTATCAGAGCTAACCTGAAGGAAGGTAATGTATGGCACTTACGACACTTGCTTCACTTACGACAATTTGAAGGTTAGGGTTTTATATAGCAAAAACCAGTCATCGTGGCACTTTCGCTATAAATCCATTTTGGCGAAGGTTCAGGATCTGAAACCTTTACAAGTTGTAGATAACATACCCATGTACCTTGTGTCCAATGGAAAACCTCAGATTCGTTGTATTTTGTGATTTATGATCCGTACAAGTTAGGGTTTCTTCCTCTTCCAGATCTCAGTCATAAACAGGTGACCTAGGAAAAAAAGTCACAACTTGGGCTAGGAAGCTCCAAATGAAATTCCTCAAAAAGTGAAAGGTAGACCACAGACTGTAGTTTCTCAGGTAACTTTTTCAGAGGTCAAAGTTGAACCAATGACATGTGGCACGCCGTACAAGTTTGCTCTCCTATTTTATCCCATAAACAGGACACGTTGCGACACTTGGGATAACTCTCTCTCAGAGAATCCAATTGAGTTCAGACATATGGGTTTGGAAAGAGGACAGGTCAGGATACCACAGGCAGAAGTTTCAGAACCTATGGATTCATAATTTCAGAGTTACACCAGAAACAATCAGGTGCATATTTTTGTCAAAACAGATTTGGATTTTGAGCACCTTTATTCTTGAATCGTTATTGCTGTGGGAAATTAGGGTTTCAAAGAAAGTTGAAATTATTGGAATCGGAGACCATGGATGAATGATAGTCATCAAAATCGAAATTTAGAGACCAAGATCGAATTTTTTGGTTGGGCAGAAGGCCGGGCTTGATTAAACCCTAGTTCGGGATTTTGATCGGAAAGGTGGAAAATTAGGGCTTCTGTAAAAGTTGGAATTTTTGAAATTTGTGACCATGGCTCGAAGCTCCTCAGAAAAATCGAATTTTAGAGCTTTGGATCGAACCTTTTGATTGGGAAAAAGGGTGGGATTCATCAAACCCTAGTTCGGGATCCTGTCTAGAAGATCCAGAAGTTTCAAAGGCAATTTTGAGGGGTCAAATTTTGGAGATTTCAAAATTGAAGTATGCTAGCTTAATCAGCTCAGCAAGGTGCATATTTCCATATTTTCAAAAGTTTGAAATTCAAAGTTTGAATTTTTAGGGTTTCTGTGACAAACACTAATCCAACTCCAGATCCAGTTTCAGCAAATCAAAGTGGATTGGGTTAAAAGCAATCCTGACAGGTATGAATTGAGGAGATACAGGTATGTGTTGAAATATGTTCATGGTTAAGTTTATGATATGTTTGTCTTCATGTTATTGAGATTAGTACAATTATTATTGTTTGATAATGAATGCATTTGAATGATAGAAGGCATTCATTGATTAAGGTTATGACACTTATGATTTTACTAGTGCACTTGTGGTGTTGTATGAGGATGATGTTGTCTCCTAACAAGATACAGGTACATCAAGAAAGACAAATCAAGTTCTATGACCATGATGACATGAAGACAAAGACTCATCCATAATATTTGATCACATAGAAGCTCTACTTACGAGGTATGTATGACTTTGTTCTACTATGCTTAACCTATGAGATATATAGGTTCTAGCACAAGGTCTCTAAATCATTGAAGAGAACAAAGAAGATATTGTTTGGGTAAGTTAATACATAAACCAAGCATGATAATCCAGGTATGTTTTCCTATACCAAGTTAGAATCCTACCTTGTGATAGGATCTTAGGTAAGTACACCTATGTATGAAATGATCATGACCATACAAAATGTTTTGATAGTATTGAGATTATACTAATGAATGTATGTTTATGTATGAGATCATGAGGATGACACTAGTGCACACTTAAGCATGCATAGTGGTACATAATGAATAGAAGTTCAAAGACATATAGAGATCAAGCTAGAGGCAACCACTCAACATAAAAGATAAGTATTTGAGTTGTTATTTGAATCTCTGAAATAGTAAATGATATTGCTTGTATGCATATTTGTATTCCTAGAATATATCATGCATAGTGTAAGCATTCATATAGCATTGAATAGTATACTACTAATATGCATATGATGGGTAAGATTGGACAAACATTCCATTGTTGTTTATCTAGAATGAAACCTCTTTACTGACATGCTGAGAGTTGTGCACGCTCTTGACCATATGTCCTGGTAGAGATGGAAGGCATCTAGATAGCCACTGTATGCATACAGGATATGGAAAAGTGTTGTGCCAAAATATTGGTCAAGATAGTTGCATGACTATGTGAATCATGTCTGTATGCATAATAGGTTATCATGTCAACATGATTTGATGATTATGAAGTATTACTAATCATGCAATTAACTTTGATTTGTAGGAAAGATCATATGCTATGATCTGCAAAAGAAGGATGACGAACACCGAACACGTGATGAATGTTCAACAAGAAGACTTAAAAATCAAACATACTATAGAATGCTCGTGACTAGAAGATTCTCTTAGAAGGAGAAAGAGGATCATGAAGATATGTTTGCTCCAAGTGGCTAGATAATACCATTCTCTTAATGGTGTAATTGAAGAAAGCTATGTACGGGTACCCAGGATCGATAGTCATTTGATGAGATTAATGATCACCATGGGTGATGCGGATTTCAACCTTTGCTACAAGGTTGACGATGGTGTCCATATACAGATGGAATTCTTCTCTTAGATAGATGCAAGACGGAACTCACCACAGAGTTCGAATGATCTTGAGGCTCATATCAGTAGGCCCATTTGACAAGAGATGGAACGGATAGATATGCAGAATAACACTCAATGCAGAGTGTGAATGATGTTCAGTCACAGAGGGAGAGCTAATAGCTTCTTGAAAAGCTTGGGCTTTACCAAAAGTAAAGCTGATCCTAACCTTTACCTTAAGGTTATGGATGATGAACCTGTCATACTATTACTGTATGTGGATGATCTCTTTTTGACAGGGAATGAGAAATAGATCATGGAAAGCAAGAAGAAGCTACAGAATTTGAGATGAAAGATCTCAGATTGATGCATTACTTCCTAGGTCTGGAAGTATGCCAAGGCTTAGAAGGAATCTTTCTCAACCAGGGAAAGTATGCTGTGGAAATCTTGAAAAGATTTTATATGTTGGAATGTAAAGCCATGGCCACTCCCATGGCTTCCAACTTGAAGCTGTTAGCGGATGACTCATCAGAGTTAGCGGATGTGACTCTGTACAGACATATTATTGGGTCATTGATGTATCTAACAAATACAAGGCCAGATATATGCTTTGTTGTGAACACCTTGAGTCAGTATCTAGTGGAACCTAGGTGTGTTCACCTGATAGCTGCAAAGCATGTGATGAGGTACCTAAAGGGTATGATAGACTTTGGTCTATGCTATCTTGGAGATCATGACTTCAGATTGTATGGCTACATAGATGCTGATTGGGTAGGAAGTGTATCAGACAGGAAGAGTACATCGGGTGGATGTTATTGTCTGGGATCTACCATGATCTCGTGGTTTAGTAGGAAGCAGTCTAGTGTGGCTCTCAGCACAGCTGAGGCGGAATATATGGCTATTTGCTCTGCTAGTTGTGAAGCGGTATGGCTTCGGAAGTTGTTATCAGGATTGTTTGACTTAGAGATGGGATCCACTGTGATCCTGTGTGACAACCAGAGTTGTATCAAGATGACAGAGAATCCAGTATTCCATGATAAGTCAAAGCACATAGAGATCCGATATTTCTATATACGAGATATGGTGCAGAAAGGAGCTATCAAGCTTGAGTACGTGAGCACTGACGAACAAGTTGCTGATGTATTGACCAAACCTCTGTCTCGAGTAAAGTTTGAGTATTTCCGATACAAGCTTGGTGTAGTTCAAAAGGACCCTCCTTGAAAGGGGGAGTTATATGGTCGATGATGATATGTGGATACTTGTATCGATGATGAGATTGCCTATATTGACGGTAAGGTTGATGATATGAAGATATTGTATCGATGACGAAGATACTTGTATTGATGATGTGGATACTTGTATTGATGTTGTGGATACTTGTATCGATGATGAGGATACATGTATTGATGAGATTGCCTGCATCGACAATGAGGTCGATGATGTGGATACTTGTATTGGTGATACCGAAGATGAGGTCGATGAATGGTTCTTAGAATGGGTCTAAGTTGACAAGAGGGATTGCATCATCCCTGGACTTCAGTCCCCTGAATTGATCCGTAGACAGATGTCTCCGAGAATGTAGGGATTGCATCATCCCTTGTAACATCCCAAAAATTCGTAAAAAATGAAAATTTTGAAAATGTCAGTAAATACAAAATTAATTATGCGGAAGTAATTATCTGTTTGTTTTAAATTAGCAATACTAAAACATCTTGCTGTTGTTTAAAAGAAAATAAGTTTGCTAAGATTTCTATTTTATACTGGACTAACTTATTTGCCTAACTAAACATGTTTTCTTCTGATGATGAAGGGGTCCTTTGACACCCGGGCTTATTTAGCTTCAATGCTAAAGTCACTATACCTTGACGCAGGTTTACAGGTAAGAATAATTCCAGTCATTGAAGTTATTTTGTGATCCACCAGCATTTAGAATAACAACTGTAATTTTAATTGAATATTACTTCAGGTGAGATTCTTACTTTTAAAGTATCTTCTATAAGAAAGTAGAGTGACCTAATGCCACGTCTAACAAAGATTGTTGTAATTATCTGAACAAATGAAAACAACGACAAAAGGAAACATATAGTTATCGTAAGTATGAATGTTACATTTGATAATTACATAAAAATAGAAAAGAAGGTTTCTTCATTTAGAATATAACCTAGTATGCATTTAATCATAAATTTTTGTACAACTAGATTGACAATGATATTATGCATTTCATTTGACATTATGAAACGAAATGACAAATATGTCGATACAATCTAAAATCGTAAGAATATTAGCTTAGTATGAACACCAAGTGATGATATCTAACTATACAGTCAACCTAAGTTAGTTTATTCTATAATTTAACCCATAATGCTTATATGTAGTTGTATCCATTAGATAGATTTATCATGTTGTATAATGTACAATATCAGTATCTAAATGTTAAGCTAACAACTAGACACATGGCTTTTTAAATTCCATTCTATGATTCCAAAAAAATTACTATTTGTATTGATCTAGAGTTAGGGTTATAAAATAATCATACCTAAACAACTAGGCATGATATAATGCCTTTGTTAATCGAAACATAACCCATAAAATAAGCAAAACTACAATATATAATTCTAACCCTTATGCAATATATAGAAATGTATTGAGATTAACATTGAATAGTTGGTAATCTTATCCTAGCAATGTTAGAATATGCAAAGGATGCAATGATTCACAATGATAATACTAAAGTCAATACAATGATATTGGATTCTAATCATAAGCATAATGATATATTTTTCTCGTAACTATTATTGAATAAGTTCGTATGATAAATGTGATTCTAACACTTATATTTATCTAGGTTTGGAAACTATACGATCCGAGTGAAAAGATATGAGATTGTCGATATGGTGTACAGGTTGGCCAGTACCTCAAAATTAAATAGCATTAACTTGTTTCAATGGCTTTGCAGTAATGTCATCACACCTGGCTTGTATCACGTGGCTTCGTCTTGGTTTCTACACCCTTGCACTAAAGATGGCTTAAGCCATTAAGTCCTAAAACCCTAAATCAAAGTTACGGTTGGTCTTTGTTGTGATGGCCGACTGGCTGCTAAAACAAAGGGTAAGGGAGAGTGACTGGGGTTTCGAAACCGAGACCTCTGCAATGTTTTAAAGGTGTAATACAATCCTTGTTCATGGTAGTTGTGAGGTAAAAAATTCAGGATGTTCAGAGTGTTATCTTAGGGTTGAACTACGATCTTGGTGTTTGTCTTAATAGTGGTACTGAACCTAATACTCCAGAATCGAATGCACGTTCAGGGTTCAAGTGTAGGTTTAGAGTCTTGATGCTATGTCTTCTGTGTAATTGAAAGGGAAGGTGATAACCTGTAATTGCAAGGGTTTCGAACTTCAGTCTTTTCATCGTTTACAACCTATAACTCTGGTGAAGAAAAATGAAGGTAAGTGTTGAAGAAGTTCTCCCATAAATTACTTGTTTGAAAAGATTTCTCCAACAGTGTGAAAGCTAACTGCATTTTCTTTATAAATATAATACAGTGTTTGTGATGAATTGAGAAACTTGCTCGTTGTGGAAAAAGGGCACCGTGGACTCTACTGTCCTGGTAAGTCTCGGGTTCATCCATAACCCTGGACTTGTTGGAAGTTAACATGTTCTGTTTAGGTTAAGATGTGGGCAGTGATAACGTTTAGTGTTGCCTCCCTATTCGAATCTCTCAGTCATCACCTGATGCACATGAGGAATATTTATGCAGAAAATATTGTGTAAGAGCTTCCTGCTCAATTCAAATTTGCCTTATGTAGGTTGCCTAGGCCTTTTCAGTTGTTAACTGGTCATTAAATGAGCTGCCTGCCCACTCCCACCACCTGGGGGATAATGCCACATTTTTAGGGGTAGTTGTCCCATAACCAATAGCTAGTGGTGAAATGCAATTGCTGCCATCTGTCCCATACCTTCCAACAGCTTCCATTCCTCCTAGTGGGTCAGTGAACACTCATTTAACAGTTCCCTTGGGTGTTTGTCTTCTACTTTAATTTATTAAATAATAATAATCCAGTAATTACATTCATCCTTGACCAAACTTGGTCATAATTACAAAACTTTGTAGTTAAAATTTAACATAAAGTATTTTGCCAATAAAATAATAATTTCAGAAATTGGGTAGGTGACATCCCTGGACTTCAGTCCCCTGAATTGATCTGTAGACAGATGTCTCCGAGAATGTAGGAATTGCATCATCCCTGGACTTCGGTCCCCTGAATTGATCCGTAGACAGATGTCTTCGAGAAGTGGTCCCTAGTGGATGAGAGGGATTGCATAATCCCTGGAATTCGGTCCCCTGAATTAATCCGTAGATAGATGTCTCTGAGAAGTGGTCCCTAGTGGACGAGAGGGATTGCATCATCCATGGACTTTGGTCCCCTGAATTGATCCGTAGACAGATGTCTCCGAGAAGTGGTCCCTAGTGGACGAGAGGGATTGCATCATCCCTGGACTTCGGTCCCCTGAATTGATCCGTAGACAGATGTCTCCGAGAAGTGGTCCCTAGTGGATGAGAGGGATTGCATCATCCTTGGAATTCGGTCCCCTGAATTGATCCGTAGACAAATGTCTCCGAGAAGTGGTCCCTAGTGGACGAGAGGGATTGCATCATCCCTGGACTTCGGTCCCCTGAATTGATCCGGAGACAGATGTCTCTGAGAAGTGGTCCCTAGTGGATGAGAGGGATTGCATCATCCCTGGACTTCGGTCCCCTGAATTGATCCGTAGACAGATGTCTCCGAGAAGTGGTCCCTAGTGGACGAGAGGGATTTCATCATCCCTGGACTTCGGTCCCCTGAATTGATCCGTAGACATCTATCTCCGAAAATTGATGATAGGATTGCATTGTCCCTGAACATTTAGTTCAAAATGATGTGTTTGGATTGCATCGTCCATAGACATGGGACATGTCTTAAATTGATAAGGATTGATCATCCTGGGAATTTGATCTGGATTGTATCATCCATGGACCTATGTCCTAAAGTGAGAGGGATTGATCATCCCGTAATAGGATCTTGTGTATTGCAAAGTATGCTGCTATGACGATGCTGTAGATCGAGATGATCCGGATGTTGTAGATCGAGATGATCCAGATGTCGTTGATCGTGATGATCGTGTGATGACGATGCTGATGATCGTGTGATGACGATGCTGATGATCGTATGATGACGATGCTGATGATCGTGTGATGACGATGCTGATGATCGTGTGATGACGATGCTGATGATCGTGTGATGACAATGATCGTGTGACGACGATGTTGTTGATCGTGAGGATCCAGATAATGATATTGCTGTAGCTGTTCAAGTGCTGTAGAAGATGAAGATTCAGTACTGAAGATGTTGATGTTCCAGTATTGAAGATGTTCCAGTAACTGCTTGAGTTACTGATGATGTTGAGAAAGCTTCCAATGATTTATAGATGTATCATGTATGATGTTGATGACTCCTTGCTCCTGCAGATGTTGTTATAATATCCTTCTCGTTAAGGGGGAGTGTTGAAATATTGTAACTTCTAAGAATATTATATTTGTACTTTATTATTCCGGAGATGTTTCATTCCTCCGTGAAGACCTTATTGTATATCCAGATATGTTTTATTCCTCCGTGGATAATGTGGTAACTTGGGTTATTAGACTTCCCTAGTGGGGGTCGGCCCTGTATGTGTTCTGTGGGTTAAAGGGTTATTAGACCACCCAAGTGGGGTCGACTATGTCACATTATGTAAAGTGGTTAAGTTGGGGCCAACCTAGCTTGTGTGAAAGACAAGTCAGAGTTGTGTATAAATAGAGGAGGTGTGTTCCTCATTTAACACACATTACACTCACTTGTGATTGGCGCATAAGTGAGAGAGAGATATGTTGTGAAGGAGAAGGAGCTCATGGTTGTGGTTTACATCTTTGTATTTGCTGGTCATCTATATTGAGGAAGCTTTGCTGGTTTTTCTACCCCATGAGGGTTTCCCAGGATAAATCTGTGTCTCTTGTGTTTATGCTGTGCTTGTTGTTCTTTCAGTGATCCTGTATATGCTATTGTTGTGAAATGGAATGTAATGCTGATATTTTCTGTCTTAGCATATTGAATCTTAACAAACCCTTATATAAGTTGCAACATATTCTCATTATACAATAAAATATTAATTAATTCCTAAAATAGAATAAACAATAGCTAACCTCCACTGCTTTTTAACCCATTCCTAACCAACTCATGCATGGTCAAAGCCACATTTACAATGCATAAGATTCAATAGGACGAAAAAGTGGGAGCCTAAAAAAGTAATGGGGCACAACTCCAACTACAATGTAGATCTACTCATCATGAAGGTAGACATACTCTAGGGATATGTTTACTATCCATTCCCTTTATGGTACCAAACAGTTACTGAGCTGTATTACAATATGTTAAATAAGACATGTAAACCCCGCGAATGATGAAACCCTTGTCTTAATCTTTGAATTGAAATTATGTTTGTCAACCTTTAAAAGCTCTTGATCACATGGAATGATCTTACAATGCCCAGATTTCATTTTGACTGTTGGTTATGACCTCCATATTGACTAAGAACTAAACACTAGGGTTATTGCTGGAGGGTAAAACACGCCCCATAAGTCTTCAAACATCAACCATATATGCTTGGAGCATGCCAAAAATGATTATTTGCTGCTACATTTTACTATTATAAGGCTCAAAATTTTAGCAAACATGAGGTTAGCCTAGGATTCCTTTAAAAATTTTAAAGTGAACACCCTATACAAATAAGGACTCGCTCCAATTGCGGGACATGTACTATTAGGAGTGCATAAGAATTTCAGAATCTTTGCATGTACTTGTTAGCAATGATCATCAATATAAGAAAAACCAACACACATCACATAATCTTTATTCCACGACAACAAATCAACCTAATGCTCATAGAAGAGCTTATTCATCTCCTACCTACCTATTCTAAGCTTGAAAAACCAGGTGAGATCATAAAACCAATGAATCCACCTTAACATATCATTCATGCTAGGGTTTCTCACTTTGTCTTTTGTGATGAACCAAGAAAAAATAAAATCAATGATGAGTTGAGTGCATACAATCATCTTCATGGAAGGAGGATTAGAAGAGTGCATGAGATTATGAGTAGGTAGAAGATGATAAAAAACCTCAAAATCCTACCAAGGAGATAAATCCCTCTCACAAGCCCCCTCTATCCATGAATAGGGCTTGAAAATACACCTTCCTCTTGAAACTAATCACAATTTGTCCCCGACAGAACTTGTTGTTCTGGACCTACAAATACCTGATGTCCCAAATCTATAGTAAACTCTAAAGGAAGTAGTTGAAAAATATGACCCAAATCCACCCTAGGAGAGGGTAAAATAGGATGCTCCAATCTGCACTGAAAACCCTTGCTTGTTGCTCCATATCTACAATACCAACATGCTCAAATGGCTGTAAACTTTCAAGGGATTCCTCTTGGACATTTTTCTCTTGATTGACCTCATTAGCTTCACCATATCTCTTCAAAGACTTGATCTTCAACACGATACTCTTCAAGAGAATAGTCTTCTTCAAAAGGAAGGGAAGTAAGATCCTCCACAAGACTAGGATCCCTTTTCTCACAAAAATCCTTGAGAAAATATTTGAGTGAAGATATTGTTCTTATGTTGAGAAGTCTCTATGATCTTTATAAGAAACTAAAAATTCTCAAGGATTTTTTCTCTAGTACAAGTATGACTATTAACACTTGCTAATGATATTGTTCTTATGGCGAGGAGTCCCTATGATCTTGACAAGCAACTAAAAATTCTCAAGGATTTTTTCTCTAGTATGGGTATGACTGTTAACACTGACAAAACAAATTAAAGGTTATGATAATCAAATCCCAAAAGATCACTTATGCTAATTTCATGTATGACAACAACAACTTGGAAGAAGTGACTTCACACAAATATCTTGGAATTGATATTCATCAAAAGATTAATTGGAAATATAGCATGGAGAAAATGATTAATGGAGGGTAGAAAGCTTATTATGGACTTGAAAACAATAGTAAATCAACAGATCTTTGGCTTTGGGATAATAAAAAACCCCTCTTTGAGACTCTCATCACTATTGTTATCTTATATGGATGTGAAGTTTGAGGTTGAAGCATCTCTAGATAATCATGGAGAAGGATACAAAAAATCCAAAAGCATTTTATAACATATAATCCCAAAATTAAAGGCAATACACCCTACCCTATCCTCCTCATAGAAGCGAGTCTCTTCCTCATTGAGAGCATGGCTATGACTATGTACCTAATGTACAAGAACAAGATAAACAACATGGGAGACAAGAGGCTTCCTAAGATTGCTTCATAATCTAGTCGAAACTACTTGTGGCTTAAGTGAGGTTGGCATAAACACGCCATGTCTTGTCTAAACCATTGGGGAGTCGAGGAAGAGGTCACTCTATAGAATAGTGATAATATTAAAAGTATTATTACACCTAATTTTAAAGAGAAATTGTGGTGCGATAAATGATTAAAGGATAACAAAAAATTGAAATATTATAAGGAGGTGATCAACACTAATCTAGAAGATCAAAAGTATCTCTCTATTTTAACTAGTGTAAAGAAGAAAAGCAACGTTGCTAAAATAAAAACAAACTCTAATTAGCTCCATAGGTCATTCCTAAAATACCTTGGCATGAAAGAATTTGTCATCTTTGTGATACTAAGAAGGTTAAAAAGGAAGATAATTTTCTCCCAAAATGTCATGGATACACTCACATTAGAGTTCACTTTCAAAATATTTGTTACAGTATTTACGTTCCTAAACTTTTAACTCGTCATAACTATGGTGATTTATGAATGTTTTTCTTAAAACTTTTCAAACACAAATGATTTTTTGAAAAAATCCAATTATTCCTTATTAAAGTCCGACAAATCAGAACTAGTCTTAATAAACTTTAATAACCATTACCATCATCTGAATGGACTTTAATAACCATCACCATCAACAACTAAAATTAAATAAAACATACATCTATAAGAATATATAATTAAAACTAAATGAAACTTTGATATGAATTTATAGTCTAATAAATGCATACATGGTCTTAAATATAATAAATGAAATATCTTTGATATGATTTATAGTGTAATAAATGCATACATGGTCTTAAATATAATAAATGAAATATTCCAAGTGAGATAATGATGTTCTATTAATGGCAGACAATAAATAAATCAAGTGTTTCAAATATAAAATATGTGACAAGGAAACAATCACGTGATTATTCTCCATTGACCAGGATTGTTGGAGATTCATGTGATTATTTCAACCATGTTGTGTGAATCCGTGATTATTCATCATTTATATATAATTATGTGAGGTACTCAACAACAATAGTTAGTTAATTTAACAACAAATATATAAATGGTTATGTAAATTATTAGAGCCCATGATTACTCATCATTATATATTGTTATATTTTTTCACACTTGTGAGATACGGGGGAATTGTTATTTGAGTTACATAACAACCCTAGCTTGTTAATTTAATAAATAGATATGGTGAAGAAAATAAAAGCCATTATTAATATTTTTACATATATTAAATTTAAAATTTAATATAATCAACATATAATTTATATTGGAATAGTTTATTTATTCTATGTTTTGGACTTTACGGTGGGTTTGGTCAGAATTCGGTAAAATGTTTTTGGTAAAATCTAAAGAAGTGTTTAAATTGTGTATTTGAATCCATAAATAGATATAGCACCCTCGAATACCTCCATGACAACCAAATTCTGCAATTTCCATAGCTAATATATGCGATTCTAATATTTTCTAAAGATTTCCAATGGAATTTTGAACAAAATAAGACGGAAAATATGCTCGAAAAAGATTGAAAACGTAGAATATTTAAACCCCACCATTTATATTCATTGTCATATCATCATTTATAATTTTATTAAAATATTAAAGTATATAATTTAAAGGTATTGATATCTTTACCAGCCTAGATCCAAATCCTAGGCTCTATTAAGCGCCGAGAGGGATCAAATCTCCCGAGGTGCAAAACTCTCCTCGAAAAGCTCCTTGAGTGCAATACCTGAGAAGGGGTTTGCACCTCAGGAGATTTGATCCCTCTCGGCGCTTGATAGAGCCTAGGATTTGGATCTAGGATGGTTCAAGTCGTGGGTGGTGACACAAAACTGGAGTTTGATTAGCATTGTAAAGGAACATGTTAAGTTGAAAACACGGATACAATTATGAGGATTATCATAATGTAAGTAATAAGTATTAAGGATTGAGTAAATTGTTAAACTGGAAAATAGAGACAATAATTTTGTAAGGATTAAAGAAATGAAAATATGGTTCACATCGTGATCATTCTCATAGAATATGGCAAACAAAATAAAATGAAAACATGCCAGCAAGATACACATTAAGGAAAACTTTGGCTATAGCAATATTTAAGATGATGATGGAAGCGGTTAGTCTCTTCTTAGTAAAATAATGGACATTTTTTAAATTTAAAGGGTTTAAAATGTATTGAATAAAGTTTTGATAAGATATTAATTAATCTTTTATAGAAACAAAAGTGACTTTTTTCTAAATAACTTTATAAATGATTTGCTCCCTCTTTTAAGATTGGGCAATATTGAAGACCACCACAATTTCACTACGGTCTTCTCATCTTCCATTAATAAGTTCTCCTTTGAAGTATTAGGTAAAAAGAAAAATAGAAGAACTAACCCTTGGTTTGATAAGGAATGCAAAATCGCAAGAAGTGAAATAAAGTAAGCTATGGAAGGGTTCCAAAAAATTGACAAAATAAAGAGATACAAAGCCCTTATTAAAATGAAAAAGAGGCACTACACAAATAAAAGACAAGAAAACCTCTTGCACCTTTCTAAAGTTGCTCCTAAGAAATTTTGGAGGAAAATTCTAACTAGAAAAACCAAAGAGAATAATAAGATTGCTCTAAAGAACTGGAACTCCTATCTTAAAAAGATTTACGAATCCCCAGCGGTCAAAGATAACATTCCAACCCTCCTTATAGCAGAAGACGTTTCTCGCTGGATGACATAGATTTCAGTTTTAGGCACCTTGCAAATGGAAAAGCTAAGGACATTGAAGGTTATCAAGCATAAATTTTAAAAATTGGAGGGCCTATCCTCATCCCTCACATCCACGACCTCTTTAATCTAGTGGTTAAGTAAGGTTTCCCTCACCCTTGGACTAAGAGCCTCATTATTCCTATTTTTAAAAGCGGTGATAAAAATAACCCCTTTAATTATTAAACCATTATGATTATCCCTCTCTTAGCAAAGCTCTATAGTATTATTCTAGAAAATAATATCAGTGCATGGCTTGAAAGTGAGGAAAAGTGGGCTAAAGGTCAGGCGGGCTTCATAAGACATCATTCAACCACGGACCACCTTTTTACACTCATAATTATTGCAGAGGAGTGTCATAATAATAAATCGAACCTCTTATGTTGCTTTGTGGACTTTAGGAAAGCTTTCGATATGGTTCCTAAACAACCTATGGAAGAGGTTAGACGAGCTAAAGGTTCCTCTCAAGCTGAGAGTTGTCACGATAATATTGTGCAAGACTGTCATTGCCAAATTCAAGAACACTAAGGGATGGTCAAAATATATTAATTGTAATATTGGATTTAAGCAAGGTTCCTCCTCTATCCTACCCTTTTCATCATTTACATCAATAAGCTAGAAGATTTTTTAGAGGAAGCAAGATGCATCGGCACGACCTTAGCAAGAATTGTCGTCATCCTTCTTCTTTATGCTGATGATATTGTTCTTATGGCAAGATGTCCCTCTGACCTTGATAAGCAATTGAGAACTCTGAAGGATTTATGCTCTAACATGGGCATGACTGTTAACATTGACAAAACAAAAGTAATGATTATCAAGTCCAAGAATATGATAACTTTGTATATGACAATAACAAATTGGAGGAAATTTCTTCCTATAAATATCTTAGAATTGATATTTATCACAAGCTCAACTGGAACTATAGCATTGAGAAAAGGATTAATGGAGGGTGGAAAGCTTATTTTGGTCTTGAGAACAACTATAAATCAACAAGCCTTGTGATGTGGGATAAAAATAAGTTCCTCTTTGAAACTCTTGGGTGTGTCCAAGCTAATGAGGGTTGCTTTTGACAAGTTAGATGTAATCGAAAACTAAAAAAACAGACATCCATCAACTCACATGGATATTTTGAGACACATACACAATGAATCTTGCGATAAGTAAAAAAGATGAAACGTAGGAAATTGAATAGCGTTTCCGAATATATAAATTTTGTCTATTGAAAATGTTCTTAACTATCTAAAGTTTGATTTTTTTTAACATGCACTTTTTTTTTTATTTTTTGGACAAATTATAAGGTATATGTTTTTGTGGGTGCAACCTTTGAGTGCCTAAATGGTGGAATAAACTTATGAAAACTGGTAGACATATAAAGAATAACTAGTACTAGTGCACTGCTATTTTTCTAAATTTTTTTTAATAATATATATTTTTTAAATTATCAAGTGATCGAACCTCAAAAACGGTACGCCAAGAGTGGGTGCAGCCTTTGAAGGTCTTAATGAAATTATTTCGAAACGGTCTTTTTATATCATGTAGAGGTCGGTGTCCTTTAGTGCACCATACACATTTTTTCAAAATGGTTGAGAAATGGAAGAGTTATGGACGAAACACTAACAATGTGTTTTTTGAGTTAAGGAGTCATGACACAAGAAAAATAAGAAAAAAATAGAAAATATATATATATTCTTTTTAAAAAGTTACACATTTAGAATCTGCAGAAAAAATGATATATGTGTCTAAAATTTCATAAAAAATGATGGTGTGTAGCATACCGTAACTAGCGGCTAAACACAGGCATACTGAAAAATTGGATGTAATGCTCAATTAGCCACGGTTTATCATACTCCAAGGCACATGCATGGTAAATACGAAACAAAGCCCAAAGCATACACATAAGCATATGAATGCCACACCAGCTCATGTGGAGGGTCAGGCATAGTGCTAAGAAATGCGTACGTGTTTTGTTTAAATTCAAATTTTAAAGCCCGCAAAAAAAAAACGTGTGCACGTTTTATCTTTACAAAACAAGTGCACGATT
The DNA here is from genome assembly GCA_027924585.1 of Larix kaempferi. Taxonomy (NCBI): domain Eukaryota; kingdom Viridiplantae; phylum Streptophyta; class Pinopsida; order Pinales; family Pinaceae; genus Larix; species Larix kaempferi. The sequence continues at coordinate 386,534 of BSBM01000008.1, forward strand.
TTTAACCCTATAATTTTATCGTTTGCCGATTATAACATTACAAATAATTCGGGGTGGTAAGGGGTTAGAGGTAGAGAAAGGGGGGGTGGTAAGGGGTTAGAGGTAGAGAAAGGGGGGGGTGGTAAGGGGTTAGAGGTAGAGGAGGGGGGGTTGTTAATGGGTTAGAGAGAGAGAGAGAGAGAGAGAGAGAGAGAGAGAGACATTGGGGGGTGGTAAGGGGTTAGAGGTAAAGAGAGAGGGAGATGGTAAGGGGTTATAGGTAGAGAGAGAATGGTGTGTTAAGGGGTTAGAGAGAGAGAGAGATATTGGGGGTTGGTAAGGGGTTAGAGGTAGAGAGATAGGGGGTGTTAATGGGTTAGAGGTAGAGAGAGAGAGGGGGGTGTTAATGGGTTAGAGGTAGAGAGAGAGAGGGGGGGGGGGGTGTTAATGGGTTAGAGGTAGTGAGAGAGAGCGGGGTGTTAAGGGCATAGAGGTAGAGAGAGAGAATGAGAGAGGCAAAGGGAGAGACATTGGGGGGTGGTAAGGGGTTACATGTAGAGAGATACGGGGGTGTTAAAGGGTTATAGGTAGATACAGAGGGGGGTTTTAGGAGGTTGGGGGAGTGAGATATGGGTGGGGGTAAGGTGTAGGTGGAGGTGATAGAGAGAGATAGAGAGAGTGTGTGTGCGAAAGGGGGAGTAAGAGAGATATAGAGAAGGGGGATTATAGGTAGGGAGAGAGGGGGTTAAGGGGTTAGGGGTAGGGGGATTAGGAGATATAGAGAGAGAGAGGGTTGTATTGGAGATTTTTTGTCCCCCCTACCTCTATCTTCACCAATAGCGTCTAGGGAATCCACAGATTCCAAATATAGCCAACCTAGGGCTTCAAATATCGTCAATATAGGGCTTCAAGGGGATAATCATCGAGCAATAAATGTTGTATTTTTTTTCTATTTTGATGAACACAATCCAATGAAAAATGGCTGCGGAATTTATCATCGGAAGGGTGGGATAACTCGCTCCAAACAATGTCGTCGGCACAAATCCACGAAACGGGATAAGGGTGGGAAACAAATTTTAAAATACAATCAAAACAATATGTGTGTTATTAATAATAATAAATGCATAGTGGTGCCAATAGGAGGTTTTCAATACCAAGTATGGGTGTTCAAGTCTTTGGTGGAATCTATGGCCTCCGAGAGGGGATATGGGCTCCATGCGGAGGACAATGACTATGCCCAGGATGTGGAACCTTCGTTGGAGTTCATCATTACAACTGAATATTTAGTTGGCGTAGGTGATCCTGCTACCTTGTTGGATTTTAACAACGAGAAGGGATTTTAGAAACAAAATCATGATTCTATATGCAGCGTGGGGCAATCCACCAAAAATAATAGAAGGGAAGGTGGCTATATTGGAGAAAAAGGTATAAAATATGAGTGTTTCAAATTTTCTATTCTTAAAATCATATAGACATCGGAATTTTTTCTAAATTAGATATTAGTGCAAATATATAACCATTTTCCTTTCTTTCTTGTTTTGAATGGAAAATTATTGTTTTCATTATACGTATTGGATTTAAGAGCATTTTCTTAGTCGCAATCCAGCCTTGCATTTTCAGAAATGGATATAGGATAAGATTTAATGAAATCCCTCTCCCTGATGTTAAGATTGGATATATTATTCCTGAATGTACAGAAGATAGGTCATGCCCAACACAACTCAAATAAATTTATGGATTCCAGCTTCCCAATACTGTTATAGCTCTACCTCTACATCCTGAGAAGGTTGAAGTTGTAAAGCAACAACTCTCTAGTATTCATCTTGAAGTTATTTTGTTTATATATAAGATAAATAAGCTCTCATTTCATGAGCTGGAACATATGGACCTTAACAGGATTTATACAATATTTATTTTACAAGAAACTAACCCTAGAACTTCTCAAAGCAATGACAATAAATATTTCATTCTGCATTTGTTAGTAGAAGAAGATCAATGTTCGACGAAACAATGTAGTTATTACATGTGGAGGCAACAGTTTCATGTGGAAGACGAGTGTAGGGTTGAGCAGAGGAAAAATGTCGAAAAATGGGCTATTACATTATATTTTCCATTGGGAGAATGGCTTACAGGAGGAAATATGGTGGCTGTATGAATCTATGATTTTCTTCACACAGAAATGGTAATTGGATTTCCATTTAAAATACAAGCATATTTGTTACTAGTTTTGTCAATAGAAAGTATCATTTTCAATAACAAGTGGAACTAGGGAATCCTTCATTGTGTTCCATTAGTGTTTTTTTCAGCATTTTGTATTTTGATAAGTGGTAATGCGCCTCTATCATTGAAAACTTGGGTCTTTAGATGCCTTCCCTTTGACACTCCCCGTTATCCACAGCTAACGCAACTTAGAGATTCCATTTAGACCCTATTGAAAGATGAGGTAGTGTTTTTATGTGATGTCAGATTTGGGGATAAACATTGATGTAAACCAACAAAATATCAGACAAAACTCCTAGATTTTAAATGCATTTTGGATAAATCAAGAGGACAAGGTCAGTAAAGCGGTCGTAGTCATCTTTTTTCTCGTAATGTACACATAGTCCATCCTTACCTTGATAAACACGAGTTTTATAACAACTTGAATTTTTTGGGTGTGGTTAATGTGTCTGACAATTGGTATTCTCCTTGTATTCGGTCATCTGGTTGGTTGAAAGGCCTGCCTGAAAATCTGTACGTTGAACTTCTTTGTTTCATTGTTGAAAATTGGAAGGGAATTTCAAGTCACCTGCAAAACAATCCTTTGTTGAAGTATGTAAGTTCTTCCAACAACACAGATTTGTAAAGTGTATAAATGCTGCCATCTACACCAGAATTTATCTTTCGTTAAAGGAGTCGAACATATCGTGGATGACCAAATGGTCTGGGGAGATTGGAAGTGTCGCCAAATATTATTTCATTCTTGAATCTCCTTATAAGGAAATTATAAATTTAGATCCTCAGGAAGGTTGAATCAGAATCCTAAAATTACAGAACTTTCTATCTCAGAGTTTGTTGAGCGGCTCTTGCATGTAGTATCAGACTCAACAAACAGTAAGCTTGTTATCACCACCACACATTTTTTGCACTATTCATCTGCAAGTAAGTATCTCTGGCCCAAACAACTTACCAGTATTTGCGAGAATATTCCCCTCACAGCTGAAGGTGGGAATATCAGTAGGGAATGAGCCTCTCTAAAGTTTCTCTTTCCTGCATCCACGAGTAACCAGGCCAAGTTAATGGAAATGAATCCCTGGACTACTATGGTATTTTCAACCCTTTTTGAATATTACCTTACATTACAACCTTGTGCAGGATGTTTGATGTATTCAGTTAATTATTTGGTTCCATTCTTTCAAAGACACCTTGATGTAGTAGATATTCCAAAGCTATTTCCTCTGAAATCCAAACTTCATGTTTTTTCCATGCTTTGACAAAGGAGAATGTATTTCTTCTGCTACAATGGATATAATTGGGAAATAAATGCTGTAATTTTTCTAATATGATGCACACAATCCAATGGAAAATGGCTATGGAATTTATCACTTGAAGGGCGGGATAACTCCCTCCAAACAATGTTGTCAGCACAAATCCACGAACATGATAAGGGTGGGAAACAAATTTTAAAATAGAACCAAAACAATATGTGTGTTATTATTATTAATAGATGCAAATTTTAAAATACAACATAACACCCACCCCCACCCCCTCTCTCTCTCCCCCTCCTCTCCCTAACCCTTACTAACCCCTAACCTATAACCCCTTAACACTCCCCCACTCTCTCTCTCTCTCTCTTACTAACCCCTAACCTCTAATCCCTCTCTCTAACTCTTACTAACCCCACTATGTCTCTACCTCTAACCCTTTAACACCCCCCTCTCGTTCTACCTCTAATCCCTTACCACCCCCCAATTCCTTTTAATGTCTTTCTCACCAAATCAAACAATATAGTTGTAATGTTAAATATCGCGTATGTGTTTTAGTGAACAAAAATGCATACGCATTTTAGTGAACAAAAACACATAGGCGTTATGGTTACCTACACTCCTAACCTCCCAAACCCTCTAATACACCCCCTCTACAACTCCCAAAGACCCATGCATTAATCTAACACCCTCCCAACCCACTAACAACCCCTTCTCTCTCTCGCACACCCAACCATCCATATGCCTCCCCCTATCACTAACCCCCCTCCTCTCTCTCTCTCTCTCTCCCCTACTCTCCATAATCCTTACTATACCCTTCTCTCACTCTCTTTATCCTATGATCCACTTACCCTCAATCTCCTAACACCCCCCTCTGTCTCTACCTCTAACCCCTTAACAATACCCCTCTATATCTACCTCTAACCCCTTACCATCCCCCAATCTCTCTCTCTCTCTCCCCCCTAACTCTTACTAACCCCCTCTCTCACTCCCTCTCACTCCCCAAATCATCCACCTACACCTAACCCCCACCCCCTATCTCTTCCCCAACCCCCTAACACACCACCGCCACATTGGTTCTCTCTCTCTCTCTCTCCCATCCTCTACCTAACCCCTTATATCACTCTCTTTCTCCCATGCTCCACTTACTCCTATTCTCCTAACACCCCCCTCAGTCTCTACCTCTAACCCCTTAACACTCCCCCTCTATATCTACCTCTAACCCCTTACCATCCCCCAATATATATCTCTCTCTCTCTCTCTCTCTCCCCCCATCTCTCTCTCTCCCCCATCCTCTACCTAACCCATTATCTCACTCTCTTTCTCCCCTGCTCCACTTACCCCTATTCTCCTAACACCCCCCTTAGTCTCTAACTCTAACCCCTTACCATCCCCTAATCTCTCTCTCTCTCTCTCTCTTCCCCCTAAATATTACTAACCCCCTATCTCACTCTCTCTCACTCCCCTACTCATCTACCTACACCTAACCTCAATCCCCTATCTCTTCCCCAACCACCTAAGATACCAATGCCCCATTGGTTCTCTCTCTCTCTCTCTCTCTCTCACACACACACACACACACACACACACACACACACACACACACACACACATCCATATGTCTCCACCTACCACTAAACCCCCCCCTCCTCTCTCTCTCTCTCTCCCCCCTAACTCATACTAACCCCCTCTCCCACTCTCTCTCTCTCTCTCCTCTAGTCCTCCACCTACACCTAGCCCCGAACCCCCCTATCATAACACCCCCCTCTGTCTCTACCTCTAACCCCTTAAAAATCTCCCTCTATATCTACCTCTAACCCCTTACCATCCCCCAATCTACCTCTCTCTCTAACCCTTACTAAACCCTTTGGATGGCTAGTTATATATAATGATCATCTTTCATGAAGGCGAGAGATAGAGAAAGATATGAGTAGGAGGGAGAGAGAGATCGAGGGGGTTAGGGATTTGTGGAGGAGTAGGGAAATTAGACGGAAAGAGGGGGTTGGGGGTAGGTGGAGTATGAGAGGGGGGGTTAGCAATGCTTAGGATGAGGATATGGGATAGAGGGAGACGAGGGAGGGGTTAGTGGAAGGCGGTGAGTAGGAGGGTAAGAGAAAGAGAGAGATTGAGAGAGAGTTAGGGTGTGATTGTGGGGTAGGGTGAGGAGGGGATGAGAGAGAGAGAGAGCGAGAGAGAGGGTTATGGGTTTGGGGAGGAGAAGGGTGATTAGAGAAAGGGGGGTATAGGTGAGGAACATGAGTGTTTGGGTTAGAGAGAGAGAGGTAAAAGGAGAGACTTTAGGGGATGGTAAGGGGTTAGAGGTAGATACGGAGGGGGAGTGTTAAGGGGTTAGAGGTAGAGACAGAGGGGGGTGTTAGGAGATTGGGGGTAAGTGGAACAGGGGATAAAGAGAGCGAGAGAAGGGTTTAATAAGGGTTAGGGAGAGGAGGCAAGAGATAGAGAGATATAGAGAGGAGGGGAGTTAGTGGTAGGGGGAGGCATAGGGATGTCTGTGTGTGTGTATAGAGAGGGGTTGAGGTTAGGAAGAGGTAAAATGATATTTTGGGAAATTGCAAATCCAAATTTGCAAATATAACATCTGGTCAACCTATTTTGTGGTATTTTCTAATGCAATTATTCTTCCTTTAGTTCATGAGTCTTCTAATGGACCCTTGCATTCTACAAAAGTTGTTTTTTCATGTTTCAGTTTTATGTTGGTTCATTCTCTCGGTTTCTATGTTATTTGTTTTCTTTTTATGACTCTAATTTTATCTTTCGAGCTTCTAATATTTGTGTATTGAATCCTTTATTTGGTTCATAAGAGAAGCTTTTTAATGTGTTACTGGAACTTGGATTATTAAAAAAGGGTTGAGAAGGTTGTGTGTTTCTCTCTACCTACAAGTAGATTGTTCTATTTTGTTTGATGTTCTATGTAAAAATATTATTCTTGTTATTAATAAGGAAAGATGTTGAATTTAATGTTTTTAAATTTTAGACTATTAGTTTATGAAACTAACATTTGTTTTCATTCTTTTGCACTTCTTTATTTTATTTGGTTTGTCAAATGGTGGGGGTTAGGTGTATGAGGAGTAGGGGAATGAGAGAGGGGGTTAATAAGAGTTATAAATACAATTGAGCAAGAAAAACATCAAGCTTGGAGAATCTCCTATTGAGGAGCACCATAGACCATCCCCTCCATTGATTTTATTACAATTGAGGAGCATCAAATGAAATATCTCATTGATCATTGTGGTGGAGTATAGAAACAATTGAGTAAGAAAAATACCTAGCTTGGATAATCTCTAATTGAGAAGCACCATAGACCATATCCACCATTGATTTTCTTACAATTGAGGAGTATCAAAGGCAATATCTCATTGATTATTGTGGTGGAGTATAACACAATTGGGCAAGAAAAATAAGAAGTTTGGATAATATCCAATTGAGGAGCACCATAGATCATTGTGGTCATGGGAAATATACGTAATCGAAAAAGAAAATTTGCAAGGAAGAAGCTACCCAAAGAAATCATCGAAGAAATTAGAGAAAAGAGAAGAAATGACATGACCAATCGGAGACATTCTATGGACACTCACCCAATTCCGGTTGTAGAGGATGCCATGATTCTTCCTACCAATCCACAACAATAAAGACGGGAGCATTCACTTGAGGGGCCTTCAATTTCCACAACAGTTGAAGAACAAGCACCCCATGGCACTTATCAAGGAGTAAAACGTAGGTGCACAACAAGGCCACCTGAAACAATTGACGATTTGTTCTCTTGTGGTTATACAAGTGATTAAGTTAGAGAGGTGTTGCATGCCGAACATATGCTCGAAGAAGACAATGTCATTGAGACTGCCCAAGAGGATGTCCAATTACCACCATACAGCTTCCAACAATAGAGAGGACATGAAGCTCCCGTTGAAATGCCAAGGTGATGAGGCTCCAACCTCCCTACCTCCATTAGCAGCTTCATGCCAAAGAACTCCAAAGTGTATACAGATTGATGAAAGTCTCATTGGTTCGCTTGAAGGTATTCTATCTAAAAGTTGTATTGCATATCAAACTCAACACATACTTGTTAACTATTTTGATTCTAAATGTGATGGAGATAAATGTAAATTATTTTTATCATTATTAAAATCTAGGTGTATGACTGTTGTTAGGATAAAGTTAAGGATAAAGATGATAAACAGTTCTAAACCAAGTTCTCATATTGTTAGAAGTTTAGTAGATTCATTTAGTATAATTGGAAAGAAATCTTGTTCAAAGGATCGCAATGCGGCTCGCTGTGTGTTGTCACAATCAATCGTGAATGAAATCACTAGGGCCCTTCGTCTTCTTAAGCCTATATCCAAACTTATTAATTTGAATGTCAAAACAATCCATTGGTATTGTGTTAGAAGGGAACATCTTGAAACTGGTCAAATAGATGTCTGGGCCTTCATTGACAGGTTTCCACACTATGATCTGAAGCTCATTGATGCGGTAAAGGGACCGATGCAATATTTTTGGCATGACAACACTAGACCTTCTTCCAGCCAAAAAGCTGTACTAAAATTGAGAAGGGGTTCAAGGGATAATGAAACCCACATTAAACATTTTATTGACATGACACAAACATAATTGTATGAGATATTTAGGCATGAACATAATGAACTTAACTTGGGCCAAAGATCCTTCGAGAAATGCAATCCATGGTATGTTAAAATAAACACAACTTGTAACACATGCTATTTTCGATACCACATTGAGTACAGTTATTATTATCACACACACACACAACCGCACACACACACAAACATATTGCGTGTATTGCATAACACTCTTGTGCATGAATGCTCAACTACATTGCCTCCAATGTCATCTAGGGACTTCATTCATAGAATATTATGCAGAAGGCCAGAAGGTTGCACATTTTATCAAAAATCTTGTGTAGATGGGACATGCCCAGGGTGCGGTGGAATGGCATTATTGGACAAATGCATACATGTGACCAATGAGAATGAACTTGGGAGGAAGGAGGTGAACTTGCAGTCATTCAAATATGTCACATATGATATTGATGGAGGGAATGAAAGAAAAAAAAATACAATTTGTCACTTTTCAGGTTAGTAATGAGTACTTGAATACTATTTCCCTCTTCAGATTGAAATTTCATGTGTAACAATCTATTGATATATGTATTTATAGATGATCTACTAGGTATGGGTTTGCAACTTCATGGAAGGATTATTTGAAAAGACACAACAGTATGTAAAGCATGTACATGTGGCTCGCCGACAAGATGAGTAGTTTAGAACATGCAGGGATACGTTTCCTGTTGGGACTATCTTATCAGTGGTCGATTTTGTGGAAAAATACACTCTTCATCCACAAAGCGAGATTCAAAGTCAGTATTATCACTCAGATCAGGTTAGCATAATGGTCCATATCACGTATAGACATGGAGTAGATAGTATTGAAGACAATAGGGTTATATTGAAGGAGTATCACTTCTACATAAGTAATAATAGGTGTCACGACTTGGATTTTGTACAACACAAATTTCAATTGTTCTACAATCACTTGAAGGATAATAGCATACAGTTTGAACAACATTGGATTTGGTTTGATGGTTGTGCAGGGCAATTAAAAAATGCCCGTGTCTTTCAATGGTTGTGTATGCTCCACAAAAGGCACAAGGTGCCACATATTTGGAACTATTTCGAGACTAGACATGGAAAAGGAGAACATGATGGAGCAGGTACATGCATCAAGACTGCATTACGTAGGCAAGGAATGAAGTTCACATATGTTTCGCTCATCTGAGATGCAAAGACCATTGTTCAATGGTGTTCTTCAGTCATGGGAGAGGGAGAAAAAAGGAAAGAAGATTAGTCAACCAGGAAGGCACATGTACATAGATATTTTTGGGAGGTGGTCGATGTAGATTGATCACAATTATATGAGTGCAAGACCGTCCAAGGAACTCATGCTTTTCATTCAGTTAGAATGTTGTACAATGGTATACTTGAAATGTGGACAAGGAAAATCTTTTGTTTTTGTTCTCCATGTAGTAGTGGTTGGAATGGGACAAATGTGAATCCACAGATTGGGTTGATAGATGGGACCGGGTATCACTCCCCATTGGTCAAGGTATAGATAATGAATTATACCACTTGGAGGAGGACCAATCAAGTATTTCACCAGACTATGACCACATATCAGATCTTGTACAACCAAGTTCGATTAATATTTTGAAAATTTTGACAACTAGTTGTGTCTAGTTAGTTGACTCAAATGTTGGCACTATATTTTTTGAAGGGCACATGTATGTAGTCGTTTCCCCGAGATGAAATGCATGGTGCACTGACTATTGGTTGGCACATTGCTTGGAGGGGAAGAAAACCCTCAATGTCTCATTAAGGGAATCTTAGGCCAATGATTTTCCGATTGGGTCGATGGTTATCAAAGGAGAAAATTTGAACCAGGTTTCCCATTCAAAAAGTAAAAAAGGATATGCATTTGAAGATTATAAACTAGGTCAGATTGTATACCATTATAAAAAATTAGTTATTAGCACAAACCTCCAGCTGTAAACAATTCCAAGGCATAACTCATCAAAGGCATGATACTTCTTGCCTTATTCCGAGAACGAGAGGTTAAAGGATACCATTGGTATTAGAGGTGATCCCGATGGTCTATTCAGATGACCATAGGTAGGTAGTTAGGTATGTGGTATGCATGTTATATTGTGTATTATGTTATATATATGTGGTGTACATGTATGTTATGATTTTGTTTCATGGTCTAATTGATTATTGACATTAATATTTTGACTATTGCATCCTTACATTGACAGCTTGATATATTGATAAATTGCATAGACTTATACAACTTGATAAATTACACAAGCTTTTTCATGGATTTGTTTGCTTTGTTTTTTACTCCCATCTAAGTACACCATAATATATGCATCCTTGTTCCCATTTTCATGCTCATTGCCACCATCATCATCCTCGTGCTCATTGTCACTATCCCCATTCCCATTGTCACCATCACCATGCCTATTACCACCATCCTCCTCCTGACCATGTTTTCACCATCACCATCCCCTTTTTCACCATAATATTCCCATCCATCATCCACACAAATATAATCGTTAGATACCTAATTTAGAAACATAGAAACCAAATCACAAACATAGAAACCTAGTCTAGCCTTAGAAACCTAATCTACCCTAGAAACACAAATATAACCCTAACAACCTAATATATAAACCGGGAAACCTAATCAAGCCCTAGAAACCTCCATCACCATTTGAATCCAAACCATTATGCTATAAATATGCACAAGGGTCCAAAAAACCCTATTTTGTGCATTCATGTGCATCCATTTGAATCCAAACCATTGTGCATAAATATGCACAAGAGTCCAAAAAACTTCATGTTGCAACTACATATGCATGCCAAAAAAACTTCATTTATTCATGTGCATCCATTTGTATCTAAACCATTGTGCTACAAATATGCACAAGAGTCCAAGAAACCCTAGTTTGTATTCTAAACCCCTAGCATAGAAACCCTAGAGCCAAGCCTAGAAACCCTAGTTTGTAGCCTAAACCCTAATTTGAATTCTAAACCCTAGAAACCTTAGTTTGTAGCCTAGACCCTAGCTTGTGTTCAAAATCCTATAAACCCTAGTTTGTAGCCACTAACTATCATTCACCAATCACTAATATCATTTATTCAATGTCATCATTGACCAATATCTAGTATCAAACATTCACACCTTTACAACTTTGCCCTAGGTCCAATTTGGCATGTGTCCCTAAATTGCTATAGGGATCTACTTGTTAATAGACATATAACAAAAAATGTGGATTGAATCGTGAAACAAGTGATTCTATTGGATTCCTGGCATTGGATTACAAGTAGGGGTGACTAACTCTTGCGAGTCCCATGGCCGGAGGTGCCTTTTGTTGGCCCGATAAGACACTAGGGTTTTGCTCATTGGAACACATGGAAATTCTTGCATTGGGGGGTCAAAATACAAACCAAGTAGCATAATTGGGTTCTGTCAACTCCCACACATGTGTTTGGCCCTTGTGGATGTGGTAACACTGACAGAACTTAGTTCTGTGTCTCGGTTCGAATTCTATGGCATAGGCTCATATTCACCATGTGTCCCTGAAATCCTTTAGGGTGCGATTTGTAATGGGCCATAGAATTATGACCGTGGCTTGGATCAAAAAACCGTCGAATCCTTTGGATTCAAGACATCGGGATAGTGCCAGGGGTTCCCCTCTCCTCTAGGTCCATGGCCTAGAGATCATCTTTTAGGTCAATTTTGGAAACTAGGGTTTTGCTCAATAAGGGACTTTACAATTTTTGCACATAGGGGTCAACTTTGTAAATTTCTTGACTGAGAAATTGTGGCTGGAACTCCCATGTGGAAACTTCCTAGACATACTTGCAAGACCTCGCAGAACCCAGTTTTGTTGCATGATTGGAATTCTATGCCCCCGACAGGGATTCAACAGGTGTCCTTGAAATCCTTTAGGAGGTGAGCTTCAACATGCCATAGAATGATGACCGTGGCTTAGATCGATGAAATGTCGACTCCCTTGAATTCAAGACATTAGGATAGAGCCAGGTGTGCCCCTCTCCTCTAGTTCCATGGCCCATAGATCACCTTTTAGGTTGATTTTGGAAACTAGGGTTTTGATCAATAAGGGACTTTGCAATTTTTGCACATAGGGGTCAAATTTGCAAATTCCTCGACCGAGACCTTGTGTCTAGCATTCCCACATGGAACCTGTCTAGACACACTTGCACGACCTCTAGAACCCATTTTTATTTCACGGTTGGAATTCTATGCCCCCAGTAGGGATTCAACAAGTGTCCTTGAAAGCCTCTAGGAGGTGAGCTTCAACATGCCATAGAATGATGACCATGGCTTAGATCGATGAACTTTCGACTTCGTTGGAATGAGGACATCAAATTAATGCTAGGGATACCCCTCTCCTCTGGGTCCATGGCCTAGATATCGCCTTATAGGACGATTTTGGAAACTAGGGTTTCGCTCAGTAAGGGTTTGTGCATTTGTGCACAAAGGGGTCAACTTTGCAAAATTTTGATTTTGATTTTGATTGTAGAACTAGACATTCAAAGAGTGGCACTCAAACCTACCACATTGCACTCTTAATAGATCTATATGTCCTTAGTGTGCCACATCATTTGACATGTCCTTAATGTTCCACTGTATTTTCATTTTGAGCAATTAATGTCGTTTTTAAGAATTCAAAGTTCCAAATAAAAAATTGAGGTGATGTTTCATCGATGATATCTCTCTGATCCTTTCTAGATTTGTCACTTTCCTTGACTTGTCCTTGTGGTTTCTTAGGAGCCACTTGCAAAAAAATATTTCTGGGCTTGCTAATCTCTTTCATTTGAATTGGGGAAGTATTCAAGTCATTTGTAAATTTTTTGGGGTATACAGTTATTCATACACATGGTTTATTATGTGTTGTTGATCATGCATGACCTCTATGTGCTTTTCTTGTAGATAATTAATGTGCATCCCATATATTTGTTAGATGAAAGTCATCATGCCAAATTCCAATTTCATTTATGTGGGCCACACAGGTGCATCAGCTAGGTGTGTCAACTATGTGCATCCTTTATGTTTGTTAGGTTCTTATGTGGTAAGGTTCCTATGTGTTCCACTTAGTTGGGTCAGTTACTTAGGTGTGTTGGGTGCTTATGTGTGTTAGGTATGTTGCAAAGTGACTTAGATATTTAGGGTTAGGATCATTAGTAGGTTATGTGTTGGGGGTTTTGGGGGTAGTGGGTTAGCCATAAATGGGGTTGACGTTATATGGATTAGTGTTATAGGGGTTGCATGGGTCAGGTAAAAGATAAGTATCACCTATGTGGGATAAATAAGTGTCACGTCCCCTTCCATCAATCCAATGCAAGGGAGGAAACATGACTAACATACAAGGGATTAATTGGTAATTTCGGCCCCATACGTTACTCACAAATTCATTATAAACAAAAACTTATGTGTGCAAGTTCATACTCAATATAAACACAACAGAAATAAACATATTTGCACACACACAAACAGTAATGCATCAACATATTTATCTCAAGCATATGATGAATCAACAGGTAGAGAATTCATCCCATTCTCATGCTATGTACAGAATTCATATAATCTCCATTCACATGAATAATTATCATTCATAATTAATACATTACAGAACACAGAATGCATATAATTTAACCACAGAGAATACTTATCTTGAAGATGAAGCTGTCCAAACAACTGGCTATGTGAGAGCAACATTCCACCCAACCATAGATCTCTGTCCAGCCTATATTCTTTCAGCTGAGAGATCACCCCCGAGTTGGGTTGTGTATCCACTAAGGAGGAACTAATTGGGATCACTCACAACCATGGTTTCACTCAATAGCTATGCTAAGCCAACATACAGTTGGGTTTATCAAGCATACAAATGGAAAATGAGGAGGATGCTAAGCCAGTGAGCTCAACCACAAAGCTACAGGCATCTCAAATGAACTCAACAGTCATGGCACCCACAATACCTACCACACCAAACACAAGGAAGGTCCCCTTCTCTGCTGCACAGTCCCTCAGGCGTCCCTTCCCTCCAGTGCTCTTCAGGGTGGGAATAGAAAGGTCCAGCTACTAAATTCTTGAGATTCTAGCCTTCACTGGGTTTATCAAGCAAACCCAACCTCTGCTTAGTCATTCACACTTGGATTTCTCACAGTTCTGTTATCCAATAACTCAATCCCGTCACTTCATTTCTGGGCTGTAAAAACTGGATTTTCCAATCGATTTCGGGGTATCTAATACTCTCAATTTCGCCCCAAGTTTCATATCTATGGATCCCCCATTGGATTTCACTGTCAAATAACAATTTTGGGTGTTTATGGCTCTTCAAAACGCGGGTTCTTGCAAAGTTGCGATTTCTAGTTTTTCTCACTACTGGGCATTCATAATGGGTGAAAACTGATGCTCGGATCTTCAGCAATGGAATGAGAATGAGGAAGAACCAATTCCCATGAGGTAGAGTGATTTGTGGTACAAGAAAAACAGAGCCCATACCTGTCATATGAATTTTTGGGCTGCCCATGCTCCATTGAAGCCATGGACTGAATTCTTCAACAACTTCCTTACAACAAAATTAAATGTCAGCAAGGAAAGTCAAATGGGTTCTCACAATGACATTTGGAAAAATATGGTTCATCCCCACAACCCCCTCACCACTCCCTAGTGGATACACATGGCCCCTTCTCATTCGTTGCTCCCATAGTCAGATTTGGTATTTTATTGCAATATCAAATATTTACATCAATTTACAATATTCCATGGCTTAATAGCACATGGGTAATAAAATATCAAATGCTTGTCCATTTTAAATAAAATCCGAACATACACTAGCAGGGCCTTGGCCTTGAGCTCCACGCTAGGAAAACACACATTGCATGTATACAATATTTACATTAAAAACCAATATTTCATAAGGGTCAAAATTGGGGTATTACATTCCCCTCCCCCTTAGAACAACACCGTCCTCGGTGTTCTCAAAACTGAACAAAAATGGGAATGCCTCTCTCATGGCATCCTCCAGCTCCCATGTAGCCTCATCAGGACTAAGGTGCTCCCATTGGACCTTTACCTGCCCGATGGCTCTATTCCGGAGCAAAGTGACCTTCTTGTCGAGGATGCACGTAGGCTCTACTTGGAACTCTTCCTCGGGTTCCACCTGTATCACATTCCAATCAATCATATGATTATGATCATGTACATGCTTTTTAAGCAAAGATACATGGAAAACATTATGAGCTCTTATGTTAGAAGGCAATGCAACTCTATATGCGACTGGCCCTATCCTATCTAGGACTTCAAATGGCCCACAATATCTTGGTGCCAACTTGGCACAACTCCCCAACTTGAGAGAACTTTTCCTTGGTTTCACTCTCAAATACACATGATCCCCAATCTGAAATTCCTTATGCACTCTTTTCAAATCTACATAACTCTTTTGCCTGTCTTGAGCTGCCTTTAAATTATGTCTGATCTTAGCAACTTCCTGTTCCATTTCCTTGATCATCTATGGTCCAAGTACTACCCTGTTCACCGGGTTGTCCCAATTCACTGGAGTCCTGCATCCTTTGCCATACAATGCCTCAAATGGACTCATCTCCAATGATGCATGATGTCCATTATTGTATGCGAATTCTACCAAGTGTAGGTAATCTTCCCACTTGGATGGTTTATTCATCACATACATTCTCAGCATGTCTTCAAGAACCTGATTCACCCTCTCGGTTTGGCCATCTATTTGAGGATGATATGCTGTACTGAAATTCAATTTAGTTCCCAATTCCTGGAATAATCCTTTCCAGAAATTGGAAGTGAACTTTGTATCATGATCATAAATTATTGCCTTAGGCAATCCATGCAATCTGAATATCTCTCTCATGAAGATATTTGCAATGTCATTAGCCTTGTGAGTGGACTTGACTGGAATAAAGTGAGCTACCTTTGATAGCTTATCCACTACAACCATGATTGAATCATGCTTCTTCACTGTCATGGGAAGACCTGTTATAAAATCCATAGAGATCACTTCCCACTTCCATTTCGAAATGGGTAAGGGCTGCAACAATCCTGCTGGATGTTAGTGCTTTGCCTTGAATTGTTGGCACTTTTGACACCTAGCAATGTACTCAGCTATGTGCTTCTTCATGCCATGCCAAAAGTATTGCTTTCTTGCTGCTGTTATAGTCTTTTGATATCCTGGGTGTCCAGAGTATGGCATTTGATGTATTTCATCCATCACTAGCTTCTTCAAATCTACACTATGTGGAATGTACAGTCTATCTTTGTAGATGAGGATATCGTCTTCACAAAGCTGATATCCCGCATACTTTTCATCCACATTACCCTCCTGCAACTTCTCTTTAATTTGAAGGCAACTTTCATCACTGTTTTGGGCTTCAAGAACTCTTGTCTTCAAATCTGATTTACACACACTTAATGCTGCAACATGAAATTTTCTGCTAAGAGCATCTGCAACCTTATTCTCTTTCCCTTTTACATGCTTAATTTCAAAATAAAATTCACAAAGAAACTCCATCCATCTAGCTTGCCTAGCATTCAAGTTTGGCTGATCAAACAAATACTTCAAGCTCATGTGGTATGTTCTAAGCTCGAATCTTCTTCCCATCAAATAATGTCTCCACATCTTGAGAGCATGTACTATGGCTGCTAATTCTAAATCATGTGTGGCATAATTCTTTTCATGTTCTTTTAATTTTCTTAACTCATAGAAAATCACAAATCCCTCTTGCATGAGCACTCCACCAAGCCCTTCAATGCAAGCATCTGTGCACACTACAAAATCCTTCTTTGGATCTGCTATCTTCAAAATAGGAGTGCTGGTAAGCAACTCCTTTAACTACTGAAAACTCTTCTCACATTTTTTAGACCATACAAACTTGATATTCTTCCTTTGCAATGAAGTGATTGGATGAGCTATCTTGGAGAAGCCTTCAATAAACCTTCTATAGTAACCAGCAAGACCCATAAAAGATCTAACATCTGAAACATTCTTTGGAGTAGACCAATCCATGATGGCATTAATCTTCTCTGGATCAACTGCAATTCCTTCTTCGGAAATGATATGGCCCAAATATTGCACCTTCTTTTGGTAAAACTCACACTTGCTTAACTTGGCATACAACTGATATTCTCTAAGGACTTGCAACACCATCCTTAGATGTTCCTCATGTTCTTCTTCATTCCTTGAATAGACAAGAATGTCATCCAAGAACACAATCACAAACTTATCCAAATATTTTATGAATACACTATTCATGAGACACGTGAATGTGGCAGGTGCATTGGTAAGACCAAACGCACCACAGTGAACTCAGAATGACCATATCTAGTTCTGAAAGCTGTCTTGTGAATGTCTTCCTCCTTAATCCTCACTTGATGATATCCAGACCTCAAGTCAATCTTCGAAAACACCTTAGCTTCCTTCATTTGATCAAATAAGTCATCAATTCTTGGCAATGGATACTTGTTCTTGACTGTCACTTTATTAAGTTGCCTGTAATCAATACACAACCTTAAAGTCCCATCCTTCTTCTTGACAAACAACACCGGTGCTCCCCAAGGAGACACACTAGGCCTGATATACCTCTTGTCCATTAACTCTTGCAGCTGCATCTTCAACTCTACCAATTCCAGTATACTCATTCTATAAGGAGCTTTGGAATTTGGTGCTTCCCCTGGGACAAGATCGATGGTAAAATCGATATCTCTCTTTGGTGGTAGTCCCGGTACTTCATCCGGAAACACATCTTGGAACTCTTGCAATAATGAGAAATATTCTATCCTTGGTCTCTTGTCCTCTGACAACTCTGACATATGAACTACATATAATTGGAAACCTTTCTTATAAAAAAATTTCAACTGTAAGGCTGAAATCTGTCTTACTGAAACTTGCTTGGGAATTCCTATTACCAATCTCGGTCTTCCCTCTTCATCCATGCATTCAAGTGCTTTCTCATAATAGTCCAACTTGGCGCTATGCTTTTCCAACCAATCCATGCCAATCAAGGCATCATAAGATCCTAATGGTAGTACATTCAATTCAGCATGTGTGTGGAGTCCATTCAATTCTATGGGGCATTCCACCACTACTTCACTTAATTTTCTCTTGGTCCCTGTGGCTAATTGAACTAGCCAAGATTTATTATGCTTCACTTTTCTAAGAGAACAACCTCTACCACTTTTGGAGAAACATAACTATGAGTAGATCCTGGATCAATCAAAACAGAAATAGATTGCTTAGCAATCTTACCTTCAACTTCCACCACTGATGATTGATGGTCTGCCTGATGGATTATCCAATGCTGCATAAATTCGAGGCATTTCCCTTGCCATTTCCTACACTATTGCTTCTCCCTTTAAGTTGTGCAAGCTCTGGGGATTCCCTTTCCGATGTGGACAATCTTTAAGCATGTGATTTTCTCCACATCCCCAACACTGAAGCGGTCCCTTAGATGTCTTTTCTGCTGCTACTGCTGGCTTGATTCCACTCCTTGCTTGTTGCCCCTGTGGAAAGGTCCTGTGCTGACTTTTGAATGGTGGTTTGAAGCCACTTTTCTTTTGATCAAACCTCCCTCTTGGCTTTCCTTTCCATGCTAGGTTAACCTCTGATTTTCCTCTATTATGCTCATAGCAATGCATTACCATCCTAATGGCTTCATCAAGACTTGGTGGATTAACAAACTCAATTCTATCTTTGAAACTTTGAGGTAGGCTTCCAAGGAAGCATTGGATCTTTATCCTCTCATCTTTAATGTAATCTACATACCTCAATAATTCCAAAAAATTATGGACATGTTCTTCCATAGACTTTTGTCCCAACCTGAGTTCATTGAAATATTTTCTCTTACTGTCATAATACCTAGAAGAAAGGTATTTTTCCTTGAAGTACTTCTTAAATATTTTCCAACTGATCTTCCTTTCACTTGCAAGAGGTTGTCCCACCAAATTGAAGCTCTACCATTTAGATTGTAAATGACAATTCTGGATTTTTCATTCACCGAGTAGTCCTGAATTCAGAAATATTTCTTCATTCCAAGAAGCCATGCCTCTGCCTCTTGGCCAGTCTTTCCTTCTCCATCAAATGTGGGAGGCCTTGCCTTCCTGAACTCTCCCTATGGGATGCCTTTGAACTTCTTTCTTCCATCAAATCTCCTGGGCATATTCCCTGGACTTCTTTGAGAACCTTTGGAGTCACACGATTTGCTAGAAGAAGATCTAGAGGAAGGTGTTCTATGCTTCTTGCTCAAATAAATCTTCCTTGGGCTTGGAGTCCTCTTCTTTGAACGACCTCTAGAGTGTCTCTCTGCATCTCTTTCTTCTTCACCTACATTGCTTGGGTTGGACCCTCGATTTATCTTCTGCTAGATATCGGTGAGGCTTTGCAAAATAGCAGCATTGAGTTGGTTTTGTTCTTCTTGAGCCTTCATCAACCTTTCATTGAAGTTCACCATGGTTTCGACCAAATTCTGAGGAGTCAATTGCTCCCTTCTCCCATTTGATTCAGTCTCAGCATCCCCTTCTTGCACATTTTCTCCTAGCATATCCTCTTCTTGCTCATAAGGATCCTGCGCATCATTTATGGTCACCATTTCCCGGTATGTTGCTTCTGCTATAACTATTTAAATCTTATGAGCTGCAAGCACTGTGCATTATGAAAATATTTATTAGACATATTAGGAATGCATATAGAAACATACAACATTAATATTTTAATAGAATTAACTCATGGAATAATTCATATAGTTGTTATGCATTCATTTCTTTTTCCCATTCATGCAATTATGGAAATTGCCCATATTGTCAATAATTGCCATAAGAGTCACTGGCACTTTTCTGCTCTGCATATCTATGGGGTATGACAACCTCATTCAAATTATGGCCATGTACCATTATTCTCTGTTGGATAATATTTCCAATGCCTACCCACGTGCTCCATTCTGACTTCGGGTGTGGAAACTACATTACTTCAAAAATGACAATTTTTAACAAAATTTTTGCACTTTCACACAGTTGCAAGTTGTCTTGAACTGCCAACTTCAGCCACCTGTGGAATCAAATCTAGAAAGATTTAGCAAAACATTTCTACCGGGTGAAGTTAGTCCATATAACAAGGAATACTCAGCAACTTGCGGATCTCTATTCCGATGCACCTTTCATCTTTTATGAATTTATGGGTTTGACTACTTTTCCTTTTTAACTCCCTTTGCAACCTGTGCAACCTGTGTGCCACCTGCGCAACCCGTGCACAACCCATGCACAACCTGTGTGCCACCTGCGCAACCGCGCGCAACCTGTGCACAACCTATGCGCCACCTGAGCAACTTGTGCACGACCCGTGCACGACCCGTGCACAACCTGTGGACTTGCGGGGCTCATATCTCCCTCGTCCCTTAACCAAATAAGGCAAGTCTGGTACGGTTGGAAATATCTTGGCGAGAGCTATGCAATGGTGTGATTCTATGCCACACCTGAGAACTCTGATTCTGCCATTTTCCCCAATCAAAATTCCACCTTAAACTTCATTAATACTGTGTTAAAAACACTCTGATATATGTCTGCAAACTCAGAGTTTGGCCCAAGCAGCCCCAGTGCTGCAACATGGGCTCTGATACCACTCTGTCACGTTCCCTTCCATCAATCCAATGTAAGGGAGGAAATATGACTAACATACGAGGGCTTAATTGGTAATTTCGGCCCCATACGTTACTCACAAATTCATTATAAACAAAAACTTATGTGTGCAAGTTCATACTCAATATAAACACATCGAAAATAAACATATTTGCACACACACAAAAAGTAATGCATCAGCATATTTATTTCAAGCATATGATGAATCAACAGGCAGAGAATTCATCCCATTCTCATGCTATGTGCAGACTTCATATAATCTCAATTAACATGAATAATTATCATTCATAATTAACACATTCCAGAACACAGAATGCATATAATTTAACCACAGAGAATACTTATCTTGAAGATGAAGCTGTCCAAATAACTGGCTATGTGAGAGCAACGTTCCACCCAACCATAGATCTCTTTCCAGCCTATATTCTTTCAGCTGAGAGATCACCCCCGAGCTGGGTTGTGTATCCACTAAGGAGGAACTAGTTGGGCTCACTCACATCCATGGTTTCACTCAATAGCTATGCTAAGCCAACATACAGTTGGGTTTATCAAGCATACAAATGACAAATGAGGAGGATGCTAAGCCAGTGAGCTCAACCACAAAGCTACATGCATCTCAAATGAACTCAACAGTCATGGCACCCACAATACCTACCACACCCAACACAAGGAAGGTCCCCTTCTCTGCTGCATAGTCCCTCAGGCATCCCTTCCCTCCAGTGCTCTTCAGGGTGGGCATAGAAATGTCCAGCTGATAAATCCTTGAGATTATAGCCTTCACTGGGTTTATCAAGCAAACCCAACCTCTGCTGAGTCATTCACACTTGGATTTCTCACAGGTCTGTTATCCAATAACTCAATCCCGTCACTTCATTTCCGGGCTGTAAAAACTGGGTTTTCCAATGGATTTCGGGGTATCTAAAACTCTCAATTTCTCCCCAAGGTTCATATCTATGGATCCCCCATTGGATTTCACTGTCAAATACGAATTTTGGGTGTTTATGGCTCTTCAAAATGTGGGTTCTTGCAAAGTTGTGATTTTTGGTTTTTCTCACTGCTGGGCATTCGTAATGGGTGAAAACTGATACTGGGAGCTACAACAATGGAATGAGAATGAGGAAGAACCAATTCCCATGAGGTAGAGTGACTTGTGGTACAAGAAAAACAGAGCCCATACCTGCCATACGAATTTCTGGGCTGCCCATGCTCCATTGAAACCATGGACTGAATTTTTCAACAACTTCCTTCCAACAAAATTAAATGTCAGCAAGGAAAGTCAAATGGGTTCTCACAATGACATTTGACAGCGTATGGTTCATCCCCACAACCCCCTCACCACTCCCTAGTGGATACACATGGCCCCTTCTCATTCGTTGCTCCCATAGCCAGATTTGGTATTTTATTGCAATATCAAATATTTACAATATTCCACGGCTTAATAGCACATGGGTAATAAAATATCAAATACTTGTCCATTTTAAATAAAATCCGAACATACACTAGTGGGCCCTTGGCCTTGAGCTCCATGCTAGGAAAACATACATTGCATGTATACAATATTTACATTAAAAGCCAATATTTCATAAGGGTCAAAATTGGGGTATTACAATAAGTGTGTTTCATAGTTGTGCCATCTATGTGCATCCTTTAATATGTACACTAAGTGCTTATGTAGGTTAGGTATTCATGTGCATGAGTTAGATTGGTTTGTTCCTTATGTGTGTCACTTGAGTACATTGGGTGCTTGTGTGATTGAGGTGAAACATGAGATGCATTATGTGGCTAGGGTTAACGATGTTAGCGGGTATGGATAAAAAGGGTTTGAGTGTATTTAGTGAGTTGTGAGTGGGGCTTATGATAAAATGATTAATGGTTTAGGGGTCAAGGGTCATGTTAATAGGATAGTGTCACATTGAACTTATGTGCATTCCCATGTTCATTTGTTATATGAGTGTCATCACAAAAAAATTTAACCTGGTTATATGGGTTGCATGAGTGCATCACATGTGTGTGGAAGTCTAGACGCATAGCCAATGTGTGTTTGTCACACTTGTTAAGTTTTTATGTGGGTTAGGAGTTTATGTACATCACTTAGTTGTATTAGTTTCTTATTTTGTAGGTTAAGTGTGTTAGTATATTGTGTGGATTAGGTGCATCACTCACATGATTTCACATGCAATTTCATATAATTCGATTGTGGTCAAGAACATGTTGTAAATGTGCATTGCTATGAATACAATTTAACGTTGTATATGCATTTGGATCGTGGTCAAGAACATTGTAAATGTGCATTGTTGTAATTGTGCATTTTTCTCAACATTATAATTGATATCTCCATGCAATCGTCCAAGCTATAAAAAAATTGGGAACATTACACATACAAACATTATTGGCCACACATGTATGATCACACATAAGACTAAACTGTGAAGATGTCAAGAGACAATTTGAAATATATATTATATCATGGAATTTATAATACAAAAATAGATGGCCCTTAGATGGCATGTCAATGTACATGTACCAAAAAGGTCAACGATGTACATGTAAACAAAAGTACATATGTCCTAGACTACACATCAAAACTCTAACTTCCTCTTGTAAACAAAAGTACATTTGTCCTAGACTACACATCAAAACTCTAAATTCCTCTTGTTTTCTCTTGACTGTAATGCATCTTTCCTCTGTCCATGACCGTTGTGCATCTCTGACGACTGCAGGTCAAATACCATATTTCTTGATCAGGTAACTGAACTAATTTTGAAGCACTAAGAAAATTTGAAAATTTAAAAATTTAAAATACGACTCAGTTACTTATAACAAACACTCACTGAATCCATCCGAGGTATAGGTTCCTGTGGTGTCCTCCTCCTTGCTGAAAGCATCTTTGCAATGGTGCTCTGCGAATAAAATATCCTATGTCAATTAGTTCAACAGTGATCAACGTGTATGCATGATAAAGTACTAACCAATTTTGTAATTGATGAAAATATCACTGGAAAAATATGCTATGGGACAAGAGACTAGGTTTCTTCCGTAGTGAGTGAAGCCATAGGTTGAACATGAACCTCAGTCACATGCACTATTGGACTATACTGAGGCTACATTCACCAAATGCTAAGATAGTTAGACATCGTGCATGTGCATACACAATACGAATGAACTGTACATGTACAAATATTCAAGTAGATACCTCGTTGTGACTTATTCCCATTGTACATGCAACGTTAACAGTAGAATAAACAACCCCGCTAAGGTCTGGCACGGAGGACTCTCCAACCTAATGTTGTAAACATGCGAAAAAAAACATTAAGAAAAACAAGTTGTGGAGTGAATTGAAAGCTAACCAACAAATATCATTGAAGGGTATGTACGTTACCATGGAATCAGTAGGTTCATGTGTTGATGTATTTGTAACTTCGAAATGTATTTCATATATGTATATTGTATTCCTATAGAGATGTTATTATTCCTCTATACGGAAGTGTTTGTATTCCTATAGAGATGTTATTATTCCTCTATACGGAAGTGTCGTCATTTATATTGTAAGTGTCATAACTTATACTTGATGGGTTATTAGACCACCCTATTGGGGGTCGGCCCTGTCAACATTATGTTATGTGGTTAAGTTAAGGCCAACCTAGTAAAGGTTATTAGGCAAGTCAAGTCAAGTATAAATAGAGTGCGGGAGGCACTCTATTTGATCATTCTATTCTTCACTCACACACTCATTGGAGAGTGGCGCACTAGTGGAGGAGGAGAAGATGTTGCTAGGAGGACTATCTCTTGTACTTGGGTTGTATCATTGATCTATCTATCTCTGAGGAAGTTGCGGGGTTTTTCACCTTCTTGGTTTTCCCCGGTGAAACTCTGTGTCTCTTGTGTGCTTGCATTATTGTGTCCATGATTGATATGCTGTACATGTTATTCTCTCAGTTAAGATCCTAGATCAGATTGAAATTTCTGAAAAACTAACATGGTATCAGATCTAGCCTGAAAGAAGGCATGGTATGGCATTTATGACAATTGTTGCACTTGCGAATCTAGGGCTTGATATAGAAAAAACCAGTCATCGTATCACTTTCGCTATAAATACATTTTGGTGAGGTTTCAGGATCTGAAAATCTTACAGGTCGAATATAAGATCCCCATGTACCTTGTGTCCAAAGGAAAGCCTCTAATTCGTTTTACTTTCATATTTATGATCTGTATAATATAGGGTTTCTGCCTCTTCCAGATCTGAGTCATAAATAGGTGACCTAGGAAAAAAGGTCACAACTCGGGCTAGGAAGCTCCAAATAAAATTTCGTAAAAAGTGGCAGGTAGGGAACAGACTGTACTTTCACAGGTACGATATTCAGAGGCCGAAATTGAACCAGTGACACGTGGCACTCCGTACAAGTTCGCTCTCATGTTTTATCCCATAAATAGGTCACATTGCAACACTTGAAATAAATCTCTCTCAGAGAATCCATTTGAGGTCAGACCTATGGGGTTGGAAAGATAACAGGTCAGGATACCACAGGAAGAATTTTCAGACCCTGTAGATCTGATATGTCGGAGTTACACCATAAACAATAAGGTGCATATTTCTATCAAAACAGAATTGGATTTTGAGCACCTTCATTCATGGCTCCGGTAATTTAGGGTTTCAGAGAGTGTTGGAATTTTTGTATCGGAGACCACGGCTGGATTCTCCTCATCAAAATCGAAATTTAGAGACCAAGATCAAATTTTGTGGTTGGGCAGAAGGCCGGGCTTGATCAAACCTTAGTTCGAGACTTTGACTGGAAAAGTGAAAAATTAGGGCTTCTGCAAAAATGGGAATTTTTTAAATCTGTGACCATAGCTGGAAGCTCCTTGGAAAAATCGAAGTTTATAGCTTTGGATCAAACTATTTGGTTGGGTGAAGCTCCAAGAAACTCAAACCCTAATTCAGGGTCCTCCCTAGTGAATCCGGAAGATTGAAAAGCAAATTTGAGGGGTGAAACTTTATAGTTTTCAAATTCTGAGTATACCAGGTTGGTCAGCTCATCAAGGCGCATCTTTCTGTCCTTTCAGAAGTTTGAAATTCAAAGTTTGAATTTTTAGGGTTTCCCTGACAAACCCTAATCCAACTCCAGATCCAGTTTCTACAAATCAAGTGGATTGGGTTAATCCTAGAAGAGAATGGATTGGTCACTTGCATAAGTGAAGAAGTTCCAGTTTCAGAGGGAGATGAGGCTAAGGCCTTACATAAGAAGATTACAAGCAATCTCGACAGGTATGACTTATCCAGGTATGTTTCAAGATCTGTTCATGATTAAGTTTATGGTATGTTTGTCTTCATTAAGTTTAGTACAATCTTGTTTAACTTTAGACTTGTCGTACCACCTTAATAAAATTATGAATGTAGATATTCATTGATTAGGGTTTTGACACTTATGATTGTACTAATGCATTGTGGTGTTGTATGAGGTTGATGTTGTCCGCTAACATGAAAGGTACATCAAGAAAGACAAATTATGTTCTAGTTCAAGAACATATGACCATGGTGACATGAAGACAAAGATTCATCCATTGTCATGGATCACATAGAAGCTCTACTTACGAGGTATGTATAATTTGGTTCTACAATGCTTAACCTATGAGATATACAGGTTACTAGCACAAGTCATTGAAGAGAACAAGAAGACATTACTAGACATAACTAGCAAATATGATAACCAGGTATGTTTTTTCTATATCAAGTTAGAATCCTACCTTGTGTTAGGATCTTATACTATTGTATGGTTGATAATGAATATTCATGAAGTTAGAAATGTAAGTAATCAAGGGTTTATGCATATTATGTCTCTTACCTTGATTGATGATATGACTAACCAGAAAATTCCTTTGGTCAAATAAGAATATGCATGAGTAAAATAAGTATTCCCTGAAACCTTGAATACTAATGTTTATTATCTGTGTTTGAAAAGATCACGACTATACATGTTTAAGATTATTGTGTTTTGATAGTATTGAGATTTTACTAATGAATGTATGTATGAGACCTCGAGGATAACACTAGTAAGTATGCATAAGTGATCGAGGATGGATATAAGTTCAAGGACAGGTAATCGAGGAAGCAAAGATCAAGAGGGAGCACACTCCAGTAGTTCCTGCAAGGAAGCAAATATTGAAAGGGAGTCCACCCTACAAACCAAACAAAGATAAGTATTTGAATTGTCATTTCTTGCATATTTGTTTGTTTAAATAATATTGTTCAATGATGCATATGCTTATGTTCCTAGACTTAGGGTGTGTATTATGCATATTAGAATAATTGCATTAATGAACAATATACTACTAATATGCATGCGATGGGTAAGTGGCCTATGGCACTGTACAACATTGCATTGCTACTTATCTAGAATGAAACCTCTTTGCTAACATGTTGGGAGTTGTGCAAACTCTTAACAATGTTCTGGTAGAGATTGGAAGGCATCTAGAAAGTTACAGGATATGGATAAATGTTCTATTGAAAACATTGGCTAAAATAATTGCATGACTGTATGACATATTTCTTTGTGTAAGAATTTGTTCTGAAAACTATGAGATGTTTCTAATCATGCAATTTAACTTGCTTTGTAGGAAAGATCATATACCATCACCTACAAAAGAAGGACTACAACATTTGTTCAACAACAAAGTTATCTATTGAAGATATTGAAGTTCCCAGGATTCGGGAAGAATGCCATGATCGAGGAGTACCAGTCGATCATGAAGAATGATGTTTGGGATGCAGTCCCAAGACCTGAAGGGAAGTCTATTGTGACTTCCAAATGGATCTATAAGATCAAGCATGCTGCAGATGACAACATAGAAAAATATAAGGCAAGATTTGTAGCTCGTGGCTTCTCCCAGAAAGAAGGGATTGATTATGAAGAGACCTTTGCTCCCGTGGCCAGATACACTTCCATTAGATCAGTACTTGCTCTGGCTGCAAGTGATGAAATGGAAGGTACACCAGATGGATGTCAAGACAACTTTCTTGAATGGTGTAGTTGAAGAGGAAGTGTATGTGGAGCAGCCACTCGGGTTTGAGACACATGACAGAGGGACTCATGTGTGCAAACTGAAGAAAGCCCTGTATGGTTTGAAACAGGAACCCAAGACCTGGTATGGCAGGATAGATGGATTCCTATCCAGTTTGGGCTTTACCAAGAGTAAAGTGGATTCCAACCTTTACTACAAGGTTGAGGAAGGAAATCCAGTGATACTACTATTGTATGTGGATGACTTGTTTGTAACAGGTGAGGATAGATTGATTGCCGACACGAAGATGAAGCTTGCTGCCGAGTTCGAGATGAAGGACTTGGGTATGATGCACTACTTTCTTGGTATGGAGGTGTGGCATAATACAAATGGAATCTTCCTTGGACAAGGGAAGTATGTAGTAGATATCCTGAAGAGGTTCGGGATGATGGACTACAAGGCTATGGCCACACCTATGGCATCGAACCTGAAGCTTCTATGTGATGCTTCTTCTGAGCCGGTTGATGCTATGATGTATCGTCAGATGATTGGGTCCTTGATGTACTTGATGAATACAAGACCAGATATCTGCTTTACGATGAACACCTTGAGCCAGTACTTGACAGATCCGAGACATGTTCACCTGATAGCTTCAAAGCATATTCTGAGGTACCTGAAGGGTACAGTTGACTATGAGCTCAAGTATGAGGCGAATCAAAAGTTTAACCTGGAGGGTTATGTTGATTCGGATTGGGCAGGTAGTGCCATTGATCGAAAGAGCACTTCAGGGTGCTGCTTCAGTATGGGATCTGGTATGATCTCTTGGTTTAGCAGGAAGCAGTCCTGTGTGGCACTGAGTATAGCTGAAGCAGAGTATGTCGCAGCTTATTCAGCTAGTTGTGAGGCAGTATGGCTTAGGAAGCTACTGTATGATTTGTTTGATCTCCAGCTGAGTGCTACTTGTATATATTGCGACAACCAGAGTTGTGTGAAGTTGTCGGAGAAGCCAGTGTTCCATGACAAGTCGAAGCACATTGAGATCAAGTATCACTATATCAGGGATATGGTGCAGAGAGGAGCAGTGAAGCTCCTGTATGTTGCGACAGACGAGCAGATAGCCGATGTGTTGACCAAGCCTCTTTCCAGAGTGAAGTTTGAATACTTCAGAGGGAGACTTGGTGTACTTCAGATCGAGATAACTTCCAAGGGGAAGTGATGAGTCTGGAGACACAGATGCACACGAGCCATTCTCACATAGTGGTAGGTTGGTCCTCCTATGGTGTAGATGTAAGTGTTGGGCCATTCTTACATGGTGGTAGGTTGGTCCTCCCATGGTAAGATGTAAGTGCTGGGCCATTCTTACATGGTGGTAGGTTGGTCCTCCCATGGTAAGATGTAAGTGCTGGGCCATTCCGACATGGTGGTAGGTTGGTCCTCCTATGGTCGTTGATGTAAGTGTTGTGCCATTCCGACATGGTGGTAGGTTGGTCCTCCCATGGTCGTTGATGTAAGTGCTGTGAGCCTTTCACGGATGGTGGTAGGTTGGTCCTCCCATGCCGGTGAGTGTAAGTGCTATGTGTGTGCATCTGGGTTGTGCTCCGTGGACGATGACGATGATCTGAATACAATGATGTGACAGTATGGTACACAGGTTTTGCATAGGCATATGATCAGTCCTGAGATGCTCTTGCAGGTTGTGCAGAGGCAATGTAATCAGTCGTGGGAGATCTTGCAGGTTTTGCAGAGGCAGTGTAATCAGTCTTGAGGTGTACCTAATTGATGGCTTGCTCGCTGAGATGACATGATCAGTATGATCATGAGTATTAGGATGATACTCTGTGGCCGTGGACAGGTTATGCAGTGGCATGTAAAAGGTCCTGGGAGATCCGATAGGTTGAGCTGTGTGCTTGTAATCAGTCCTGGGATGCTCTTTCGATGTTTTGTTGACTCACGTAATAAATCCTGAGGATTCCACAGTATGGCCAGTGATGATGAAGACCTACAGGTGGTGGGCCTACATCCAGCATGAAAAAGGGTTGTCTCTATAGAACTTCCTATGACGAGTAGAGTGGAGATTCATTGAGATAGCAACAGCGATGACGATGATTCAATGTCGATGATCCAGTGACGATGATCCAGAGAAGAAGACTTGTGCTAGAAGACCTGTGTCAAGAAATACCTTCCTAGTTAAGAGGGAGTGTTGATGTATTTGTAACTTCGGAATGTATTTCATATATGTATATTGTATTCCTATAGAGATGTTATTATTCCTCTACACGGAAGTGTTATTATTCCTCTATACGGAAGTGTCGCCATTTATATTGTAAGTGTCATAATTTATACTTGATGGGTTATTAGATCACCTTGTTGGGGTCGGCCCTGTATAAGTCATGTGGGTTAAAGGGTTATTAGACCACCCTATTGGGGGTTGGCCCTGTCAGCATTATGTTATGTGGTTAAGTTAAGGCCGACCTAGTAAAGGTTATTAGGCAAGTGAAGTCAAGTATAAATAGAGTGCGGGAGGCACTCTATTTGATCATTCTATTCTTCACTCACACACTCATTGGAGAGTGGCGCACTAGTGGAGGAGGAGAAGATGCTGCTAGGAGGACTATCTCTTGTACTTGGGTTGTATCATTGCTCTATCTATCTCTGAGGAAGTTGCGAGGTTTTTCACCTTCTTGGTTTTCCCCGATGAAACTCTGTGTCTCTTGTGTGCTTGCATTATTGTGTCCATGATTGATATGCTGTACATGTTATTCTCTCAGTTAAGATCCTAGATCAGATTGAAATTTCTGAAAAAATAACATCATGATCATGGACATCCACTCTTTTTTTTAGAGTGAGCTAAAAAAAAGGGGGCAAAAGGGGAAAACTTAGCATCAAAGCATAGAAATATGGGAGATATTAATGCTTAAAGCGCAACACAAAATGCAACCAGCAACTTGGGTTAAAAACAATGGCACAAGCACTCTCTCATCCATTTGCCAAGCGCGAGTGGTAATCTTACTCATCCAAGTGGGTTTCCATGGTGAAGAACAAAGTGTTGAACTTAGTATTGTCATTGATGTCAAATGAGAAGCATGAAGTCTAGAAGCTAGTTTGAAGAAGTATATAGAAAAATCTTGATGTCAAATGATTAGCATGAAGTCTAGAATCCAATTTGAATAAGTATATAAAAAAATCTTGTCAAAGGGAATATGCACTCAAGTCCCATTAAGTCATCTATTCGCGTAATTCAAGGATAGGTGTTTGTCACGTAAATACCGCGCAGTTAGCAAAAATATCAAAGTGCACATATCGCACGTCCACAAAAGAGCTAGAGACTTGGTCAACTCAAGTTGGATGTTTGAGTAACCTTTAGCATGAATAAAGGAAGAAGGGGTGTCACTGACGCATAGAAGCTCTCACTTGTGGACAAACCAATTGAATCAAGAAAATAAGTATTGATGCTAGAATGAATATAAATAAAAAAAATATTGATGTGTTTTAGGTGTGGGAGAGAAGGATGAGATAGAGGTACTATGAATTTGGGAGCTTCATCCTAATAAGGGAATCAACGGCTAGTTGATTCGAAGAAGTGCGCGACAATACATAACTAAGTCATATATGAAGTCACAATCAAAGAAGAAGTAGAGCCAAGTGTGCAGAATAAGAGTAAAGCAAAGTATCTGGTTAGGTGCGCAATACAGTAGAGCACGAAGAGTAAGTTTGCAGTAGAAGGCGAACAAAGTGCGCATAGTAAGCTGGGGAAAGTGCACAGATGAGAGTGCAACAAAAGAACACATTTATAGCTCTATATTTCAACCATATCTATCTGAGGGAGGCATGAAGGGGAAAGGACAGGAGATTGTGGTCTCCTACAACTTGGTTCCTGACATCGCAAGTTGGAGCTTGTTGGTTATGATTTGGTGCTCATAAAAGGATTGGTGTCCTCACAGGTTGGTGCCTGAAGTCAACAAGTTGGTGCTTGCGCATAAGATTGGTACCCTCACAGGTTGATGCTTGTAAATAGTAAGTTGGTGCTTACACAAGGGATTGGTGTCCGTGTCAGATTGGTGTCTGCAAAATCTGTGAGTGGGTGCTCACACCTTTATTGGAGATTGGTGCCTCCCAACAATTTATGTAATCAAATATTCTATTTATATAAAGTTGCTTTATAAATACTCTGCCCACAATGTTTTATGTTGATAATTGCTCTAGTATTGGTGTATAATTTATGAAATGAAAAATTATATATAAATATTAAGATTGAGCATGATACTCATTCATACTTGGAGTTCAACACAAAGGAAAATCAACAATTATTGCATCCATAAACATTAGCATGCATAACACACCCTGCATTAATTTAATTTAAACATAATCTCTTCAAATTAATTAAAAATGAAATAATGAACCTTTATGTATTCTTTACTGGTACTATACATATACATGTTTGATTTTTTTAATTTATTAGAATTATTTTATTTTATTTATATAACTTTTTATTTGTATAACTAATGTATTTTACAAATCAAACTCTTATCCTTGTATAGTTAACTTAACCATTAATACAAATATTTGTAAATTATAAATAACCAAAATGTTAATATTAACGCCCAATCAAATTCAATATTAGTCAACATATTTACATGTTTTGAGCCGAGCCATGTGAAGACATAAAACCATCAACTCATAGACACCCATGAATTCGTACTGAATCATTATCAAACATTGAAAGGGAAGGAGCAAAACGCTTTATGTCAAGTCGTAGGCAACAAAAGGAATCTCCCAGACACTAACGTCCTTTCTGTCTTTGGCACTTCTCGCCTGTGAGACACAAGAGACATACAGAAATAGACAGAGCAATCAAGAGGCATCTAATTATTGATATTCAGGAACTAAAGATCCAAGTCCATTGTTATCATTTGCAGCTGTTGCATTATATAGCGTGCAACCAAGAAAGCATTTGGAGTGTGACTGTTATTTATGGCCTCAGGAGGAAGGCAGTCTGTTGTTTCTGCTGCTGACTACTCTTCCTCAAAAACAAAAGAGGAGAAAGAAGACTATAACAATCCCACCTATTTTTGTGTCAATTCTTCTTTTGCAGAGTATTCATGGCGTGCCAAGTGGGTCATGAAGTCCTCCCACATGATCGCCTTCCCATTGCATTCAGTTCACAGAAAGATCAACCCACTTGATCAGACTGCAGGAGGCCGGCGGTTCACCAATTGGAAGCCAATGCAGTTGCTTCCTGATTTTTTCACTAGTAAGAATGATTATGGTCAGATCAATAGAAATGGCAAGACACAGCTCAATATGCTGCTGCAACATGACTTACAGTTGTTAAGGATCTTGCAGCTTCCATGTCTGATATTTACTCCCAGTTTTTCATATATTGAGAAGCTCCCCGCTGCAACAAGTTTTCTGGATTTCTGCTATCTATGCAAACGACGCATAAAGCAAGGGAGCGACATATTCATTTATAGGTATGAGAATTATTCTATTATAAGCACTAGGGTTCGTGAATATAAATATAACGACATATTTGTGAATTGTAAGCTCTAGGGTTCGCGAATATAAATATAACGTCATATTTGTGAATTGTAAGCACTAGGGTTCGTGAATATAAATATAATTACGATATGGTTGCAGGGGTGATAGGGCTTTCTGTAGCGTGGAATGCCGTTATGATCACATCGTTGTGGAGGAGCTCATGGTGTCTGAGATTACATCTTCATCTCCACTAACTTCGCCAGAGTTTACTTCTCTCAGCTGCGATGATATTTATTATGAGAAGTCGTATTCCTGTCTTCGTCGCACTGCCAGCACCAGCTGCATGTGAAAATTTCAATGATTAATTGAAGGCAAAGTGTGAAGCATCTTGTCCTGTTTATTTCAGTACAGTGCATCGTGCTTACAGATTGGCATCCTTATCTCCACACTGTTGTTGGAGTTTGTATTTGGAATTGCTCTACTGCTTTGCCTGAATGATTGCATGTGGCAGCCGAGGTGGCACTAACTTTAAAAAGTGTGTACTGTTCTATATATTTCGTTACCATCAATGCCAATGCCGTGTCTTTATTTATTTAGAAAAAAGAGTTGTGATCTAGCTAATGCAAATGTTTTTGGAGGTTTTGAAGTCATTTCTAGGTTTGATCCAGTTTTCTTTTCAGTTATGATGATTATTTTTTGGCCACTAATTTTTTAAAATAAGCTCTTATTCAGTTTTTATTTGAGCTGCTAGATGTTAGATATTATTTGACAATATAGTATATACTGTCAAAAGCATGGATACTTGGTATTTTGGGGATGATATTCAGTGTTATGGTACTTAAATGTTCTTTTTTTTAAAATATGAGAATAACATGCTCAAGGCCAGTAGTTCTTCGAAATTCAGTGATTAAGAGTATTTCAAAAAAGTTTCGATGGTTTGTGAAGGCAATTTTTATATTTATTAAAAATATTTAATTTTTTCATAATAAATACATTAACAAATTTTTTAAAATTCTAAAAAATAATATATTATATATAAGAAATATATAATATAAACTTTTATATTTGAATCTTTGTGTTATAAAGGAATGTTGTAAAATTTTATATTTAATTTTTTCTTTATTATAAAAGAATGATTAGTTAGAGATTTATAGTATATGGCTAGAAATTGAAGGAAATAAGGCTAAAGGCCAAGCGGGCTTTAGAAGGTATCACTCAACCACAGACCACCTCATTACGTTTAGGATCATCAAAGGTGAGTGTGGTAATAATAAATCCAATATTTTTCGTTGTTTCATGGACTTTAGGAAAGCTTTTGATACAATGCCTAGATATAACCTTTGGAATAGATTAGAAGAGCTAAAATTTCCTCTCGAGTTGAGGGCTGATACTATAAGTTTATATGAGAATATCATTGCCAAATTCAAAAACACTAAAGGATGGTTGCAAGATATTACTTGTAATATTGGATTTAAGCAAGGGTGCCCCCTTTCTGTCACACACCCTCCCATCTAGCCAATTTCTAGAAGGGAACATGGCACTAGAATCTGGGTCTTTGCATCAACTCATCCCATTCATTAGATTCATACAATTAAAAAAAAGAGTGTGCATATGCAAATTAAGCAATTTAAGCACAGCAGAATTAAAACTCATCCACACACACACATTTCATATGCATACAGCATATAAAAAACAGTCATCAATTTAAACATTGCAGAAGTAAATGCATAGACAAATAAACACTTATCTTTATGGTGAAATGGCCCCAAACAACTAGCTATGTCGCTGCAACGTTCCACCCAACCGTAGGCCAGTTGTGTTAATCAATTCTCTCAACACAACTGCCACCCCCCGAGATGGGCATGATTCTTACAAGGAAAGGGGACATTCCAGCTCATACACAGCCAAAGCAATGGATACCCATCTCAACCCCAACATTCTCTTACACACAACAAACTCAAGAACTGGGCATGGATACACATTTTCAACAATGGGATTTACAAACACGATGGCCATGGTCTTTCCCAAATCGTGGGCACACCAAAAACGGACTGTGAGAAAGGGAAATTCGACCACATGGAGGAAAATGATTTATCCCATAGATTATGGGCATTCCAATTGCCAAAACGTCCTCCAGGAAACCCCCAAATTGATCCATTCTCTTCCCCACTGGTAACCAAAGCAAAAACGCCCTTCCCATCTTGAAAGATGATAGAAAACACAGTAAATTCATGGAGAAAAACGCCTAGGTAGCTCCAAACTCGTGGGAGAGCAAAACTGCCTCATGGGTTATGGCTTGGGAAGCAATTCATGGCTGTTTTCTTGCCCAAGAAGTAAAACACGTTTTTTCCATGAAGGGTGGCTTGCCCATACTCGAATTTGGACAGCCATACTTCCCATTCCCCAAGGCATTAACTACCTCAACCAACTCTTGGGAGAATGAATGATTGGGTACAAAAGTCAAAATGGGTAGTTGAGGGTTTGATGGGTTCTCTCATTGACACTTGGCTTGACTTGATTGGCTTAAGGGTTTGAATATTTTCCTTCCCAATTCCTTGTAAAATCATGCCCCATCTCTTGTTGCATTGCATAGCTAGTTGTGGGTATTTTATTAAAATGCATATTTACAATTACAATGTGCCTCGCTAGCACGTAAACCATATGCATCAATAAATCGATGGCGGGACATTGGCCTTGAGCTCCTCACCTCGATTTTATAACAATATTACATTATTTACATTTTAATACAATGGGGTCAAAATCGGGATATTACAATCCCCTCCCCCTTGGAATAACACCGTCCTCGGTGTTCCAACACTTAGGAATATATACCCACTTTACACATGTCTCAAAATTCACAAAATGTGGCAGGTCTGTCCTACGTTCATCTCTTTACTTTAAACTTTCAGGATCAAGTCTTTTGACTTCCACAAGCTACCCCTGCTGGCTTGATCTTCCAGTTCTGCAGGTGGGCATCGCTCCATAGCAATCCATTCCGTTTATTTATCTTCCAGCTGATCTACAAGTCTGGAATTTCATGGATTCCATCTTCCTTGTTGTTCTAGCAACTATTTGAGGAAGATTCTCAGCCAAAACAATTAGCTTTCGGTCTGTTGCCATGATCAATGTGCACAACTGGTCCACACTTTGCTCACTAGCAACACTTGGCTAGTAACAACTGCAAACAATGGCTTTCAATTTCTCACCTGTGAGATTCATCATGGCAATTCCTGTTAGGACAAGCATAACACAATATTAAAATTAGTCAATTATTTCCCCAATTGACATGGAACATCTATGCTTTACTCATGAGACTTCCATACTTTTCATGCTCTCCCAACATACACATGAAATCATTCATGTTCATCCTTTCACAGGAAATTTACTATTTCAGCATTCACAATTCATTTCAAGCAATTAACACAACTAACTTTCAGTCACAACATGAATTCAACAATTCTCTGTTTCTGAAATGCATCAGTCAAAAGGAAAAGAGAAGAGTAAAAGTTTTTCCCCTCTTAGTCTTGTTCCAATCCGGAGCCACACCATAACTCCGGTTTCATGCTCCTTAGCATTTTTCACTTCAATGTGAATGCTTGACTTGCCCTTTCTTGGCTATGACACTTAGTGTCTAAGGTCTGTCTAGGGATTTTCAACGTGGGAATCCTTCCCATTGTTGTCTACAGAACCTTTGGTTGCTAGGACCCACACATGTCCACTAGCACCATCTTTCGTTACTGCTCATACTGGGCTCTTTAGGACAGTCACATGTCCACATGCATCCTCTAGATGCTTTCATAGTCCTTGCTTCCAACAATACCTACACTCAAACATTGAATCAATTTGCATGTTTAGTTTATTTTCATAGGGTTTATCTCTAAACAAGAGTTTGAGAAAATTATAACCAAATCATATATACAGGTATATTCATAAGCAAGAAGTTGCAAGGTAACCAAATACTTATCGGCATTGGATGTCTTCACTTTATTTCACAGGATCCTTCTTCGCTTTATAAGCCTTGGATTGCCCGTAGATACAATAATGAATGTTGGGCCAACACATAGGCTACTCCACTACATCACGTAGTTAATTCCAAACCAGTTACTCTTCGGATTTACTATGAATTTTATAGCGCCCAACCAGTTACTCTCTGGATTTACCAAGAGTTTTATAGCACCCAACCAGTTACTCTCTAGCTTTACCAAGAATTTTATAGCACCCAACCAGTTACTCTCTGGCTTTACCAAGATTTTTATAGTTCATTAAGGGTCCTTGCTTCCTGCAACGACCAAGGTTTCCAACAAACAAACAATAGTGTATCAGCTTAGCTGTTGGAAAACTTATACCTGAAATCTTCATTATTCCAAGCAAGAAATAAATGAAATTGAATACTTATCTGTATTGTGCATTTCCTCGCTACTCCACAGGTTTCCTTCTCTGCTTTACAAGCCTTGGACCACCTGTGGGGTGGATGCTTGGCCAGCACACATGATGCTCCACAACATCATCCGAATAGGAAATGCCAAGCCAGTACGTCGACTGGGTTTATCAGGAATCCCTAAAATCAGTATGCTAAGCCAATATGCTGACTGGGTTTATCAAGCATACAATGACCATTTCCAAGCCAGTTCTTCGACTGGGTTTGTCAGGAAATAACACCATTCACCAATACCTCCACAACATGCAAACAACCAATGCCAAGCCAGTACACCAACTGGGTTTGTCAGGCAATAAGGACAACATAATATGATTACGTGGCTCCTTTCTTATGCAACCAGTGGTTCCCTCCAGGAACTCCATAGGCGACTCACTTGACTGCAGGCTAGCATGGCCCCCACAATACCCACTCACACTACACAAGGATGATACCCCTTTTCTTCTACACAGCTCCTCGGGCCTATCCATCTCTTCTAGTGTCCTTTAGTGCGTAGAAAGGTTACCACTTTCCATACAGTCTTCTTGAGTACTTTCTCTTCATATTGCCCCTTAACGTGCAAAACCAAATTGCATTCGTATAAGCTGACAACACAAGAAGGATAAGCAGGCTCATCAGTATTGCTGCTAAAAAATTGTAATCATATTTCATAACATTCACTATCAAGTATTCAAACACTAGGAATGCGTCCATTCCCTTAGGGTGTAGTCAATATTGACAACCCCAACAAAACCCAACACCCGAAAGGTATGCATCCCTTTCTGATGTGAGTCATGTAGGCCCTAATCATACTCAAGTAGTCTGGAATAACAATAAAACATGCTCTACATTTTAAATCTAATAACTAGACATGTATATTCTTAGTTAGGGTCACGGAATACTCATCCATTTATCAAATGTATCCTTTCTTCATTTGCGAAGAATGAGGGCTCCCTTCTCTGAGTCAACAGTCCTTCGGTTTGCCACCCCAATCTTTTCACGTTCCATAACCCACACATGCCTTCTTGGCATAGTTTTACCATCTCACTCACATGCAGTGCAGCTGAGGTGTTATCAAAATTTACAATGGCGTTTCACCCGAAACCCATTTCCAAAGCATGGGATCCTTCCCATCTAGTTTGGCTTCTGCAGGCCATCATACATGGTCTTCCTGCAATGTGTCATCCTGGCACACTTATCAAATAGCCAAACATTCAGCAACATTTAACAATAAACTTCAAATATGATTGTTCCATAACCAATCAATAGCATTAATAATTAATTCAACATGAATTTACAATTTTGTCTCCTACAGAAATTGACTTGTTTAACCATGAGGCCGCCCTCATATCGTTTGGCTCTTGTAAGTGGTATCACTTTGTCCATTATGGTTTCACCCTTGCTACCATACATGAACATCCACCTACAACATGTCCTCCTTACACAATTTTATATAAGCCAATCATTGATTAGAAATCATAAGCAAATTCTCAAATCTGAAATCTACAAATCTGTTTTCCTATAGAAATTAGATTTGCAACCATGAGATTATTCTCATAAATTTAAATCAGACAATTTTCAGATTTGTTTCATGCATAAGTTACAACCATGAGAACCTTCTCATAACCTTTGGCTTCTGCACATGGTAGATCCCGGTCTTTACTATGGACTTATCCTCATTGCCATACGTAAGACTTTTCCACCTGAAAACTGAAACTTCAATCAGCCAATCACGTTGTGAGTATCTATGCATATGATCCTTTCGTTGCCACAACAGTCACTGAAGTGATCTCAGAATTATAACACTCAATAATTTAAACACCTTCAGTTGTTAACATTTGAAATGCAATGAAATATATACATTTCTATATATGCATCATTATCACAATAAAATTGCAAGACACAGGTACACTGTTCATGCAATTTAAATAAACTGTAAATACTCATTTCTTCACAGCCATATCATTTTTATGCAAATCTGTCCTTCCAATAGAGCACTCTGGTATCCCATCAACATGTCTACCTTCTTCATGCAATCATTCTCCTGCATTTTCAACATTCTTATGCCATAGTTTATATGCATGACAATTTCATAATTATAAATACGATAGAAAAACAGGGGTTAAGGAATTCTCCCTTTCCAATCCCTCATCGTAGCATGGAATCCCTCTTCCATATCATAGCTGGTCTGATTTCCTTCCAGTCATGCAATTATAGAAATTGCCCATATTGACAACAATTTTTTTTGTCAAAACAGCCACTGGCACTCTTCTGCACCAAATATCTATGATATATGCGGACCTCATTCAAATTTGGGTCATGCATCCCTGTTCTCCTCTAGATAAGCTTTCCAACGCCTATCCTCGTGCTCCATTCCAATCCAGAACATGGAATTTAAATTCTATCAAAAATGCAAACTTTGCCCAAATTTTCTGCACTTTTACACAGCTGCAATTTGTTCTGAAAGGCCAACTTCAGCTGCTTGTAGAAGCAAATCTAGGAAGAATCATGAAAACTTATCTACCAGGCGAAGGTAGTCCATATAACAAGGAACACTCGGAAACCTTCGGCTCCCTGTTCTGATGCACCATTCAACTCCTATAAAATTTGGGGTTTGGCTACTTTTCACTTTTCACTTTTCCCCCAAAATCTCAAAATTTGGCAAAAAATGGCTATCTCCCAATCTATGCATTTCTAGAAAATCTTCGTCTAACGGAAAATGTCTTTATTAATGAGAATATTAAATGTCTAGTTCAGTAAAATTTTTGATTCCCACATCTAGGGTCAACTTTATTGTCCACAAGCTTTTCAAAATCCCGAAAAAGTGGCCCGGAACAGTGATTTTTGGCCTTCTTGCACACCTCGACTCCACATCCTTTGGATTTTGGCTCCAAGATTCCAAACTTAACACTGTTCCCGCTCCATGGCCGTGCCATATCGATTTCAGCTCGAATTGACCTTCCGTCAAGCCTCGGGACACCGTCTTACAAAAGTCACTATTCTCCATTTTTTGTCAAATTGGAGCATACTGGGTTCGAGACCCTCTCTGGTTCTTTCATGGCCTTCGTTAATGGCCTCTGAGCCCCGCAGGAATCATCCCATTCTTAGCTCGACTACTCCTTCTACCCAGAAATCAAGTTTTGGGCTCTATACTTTTTTTTTTTTTTGCTCCTCCCATCGCTGGTCATGGCTCAATCTCTGCGACCGTCGCTGGTCTTAACCTTAACTTCGTCGCCCTTGGCGTTGGATTTAACCCTAAAATCGTCGTCGCATCGCAGGTTTTAACCTTAAAGTTGTCGCCCGCATCGCAGATTTTAGCCCTAACTTCTGCAACCGTTTCGCCAGTGTCGCCGCTGACTGGTGCTGGTTTTAACCCTAACTTCTGCGCCCGTTGCGGCAGTCCTGGCCTTATCTTCGCCGCCCGCAAGCCTCCGTCGCGCAAATTTTATGGCTAAAATCGTCGCCCGTCGGCGTAGATTTTAACCTTGATTTCGACGCGCGCGTCACAGAAATTAACCTTAATTTCGCTACACGCGTCGCAGAAATTAACATTATTTTCGTTGCGCGCATCGCAGAAATTAACACTAAAATCGCCGCGCGTGCGCAAAATTTAACACTAAAATTGGCGACAGAGTCTTTTCTCCGCGACTGCTTTGGCGCAAAATTTAACCAAATTTTCGCCGACCTTGGCGCAATAGTTATGGTTAAAATCGCCAACAGAGACTTAAGCAAAATTTCCAACACTTAGAAAAATTTTCAATTTTTCAAAAACAGTTAGAAATTTTTTATGAATATTTCCTTTTTTTTATGTTCAGTGTTGGACAGGAGGCATACTTACCTTTGCAACTGTAATAGGTAGCCCATGAAGGCCCAATGCTGCAACCTCGCTCTGATACCACTCTGTCACACACCCTCCCATCTAGCCAATTTCTAGAAGGGAGCATGGCACTAGAATCTGGGTCTTTGCATCAACTTAGCCCATTCATTAGATTCATACAATTAAAAAAAAGAGTGTGCAGATGCAAATTAAGCAATTTAAGCACAGCAGAATTAAAACTCATCCACACACACACATTTCATATGCATACAACATATAAAAAATAGTCATCAATTTAAACATTGCAGAAGTAAATGCATAGACAGATAAACACTTATCTTTATGGTGAAATGGCCCCAAACAACTAGCTATGTCGCTGCAACGTTCCACCCAACCGTAGGCCAGTTGTGTTAATCAATTCTCTCAACACAACTGCCACCTCCGAGCTGGGCATGATTCTTACAAGGAAAGGGGACATTCCAGCTCATACACAGCCAAAGCAATGGATACCCATCTCAACCCCAACATTCTCTTACACACAGCAAACTCAAGAACTGGGCATGGATACACATTTTCAACAATGGGATTTACAAACACGATGGCCATGGTCTTTCCCAAATCGTGGGCACACCAAAAATGGACTGTGAGAAAAGGCAATTCGACCACATGGAGGAAAACGATTTATCCCATAGATTATGGGCATTCCAATGGCCAAAACGTCCTCCAGGAAACCCCCAAATCGATCCATTCTCTTACCCACTGGTAACCAAAGCAAAAATGCCCTTCCCAGCTTGAAAGATGATAGAAAACACAGAAAATTCATGGAGAAAAACGCCCAGGTAGCTCCAAACTCGTGGGAGAGAAAAACTGCCTCATGGGTTATGGCTTGGGGAGCAATTCATGGCTGTTTTCTTGCCCAAGAAGCAAAACACATTTTTTCCATGAAGGGTGGCTTGCCCATACTCGAATTTGGACAGCCATACTTCCCATTCCCCAAGGCATTAACTACCTCAACCAACTCTTGGGAGAATGAATGATTGGGTACAAAAGTCAAAATGGGTAGTTGAGGGTTTGATGGGTTCTCTCATTGACACTTGGCTTGACTTGATTGGATGAAGGGTTTGAATGTTTTCCCTCCCAATTCCTTGTAAAATCATGCCCCATCTCTTGCTGCATTGCATAGCTAGTTGTGGGTATTTTATTAAAATGCATATTTACAATTCCAATGTGCATGGCTAGCACATAAACCATATGCATTAATAAATTGATGGCAGGGCCTTGGCCTTGAGCTCCTCACCTCGATTTTATAACAATATTACATTATTTACATTTTAATACAATGGGGTCAAAATCAGGATATTACACTTTCCCCTACCCTTTTTGGCATTTACAACGATAAGCTTGAAGAATGTTTAGAAGAGGCAGGTTGTGCGGGCACGACCTTGGCAGGAATAGTCATCATGCTACTTCTCTATGCTGAAGATATCGTTCTTATAGCAAGGTGCCCTTATGATCTTGAGAAGCAATTACGAATTCTCAAATGTTTCTGCACCAATATGGGCATGACCATTAACACTAACAAAACAAAAGTCATGATTATCAAGTCCAATAAAGGTACTTATGACAATTTTTCTTATGACAATAGAATCTTAGAGGAAGTAACCTCCTATAAGTGCTTAGGAATTGACTTTCAACACAAGATCAACTAGAACTATATCATTGAGAAGAGGATAAATGGAGGGTGGAAAGCTTACTTCGTCCTTGAAAATAATTGTAAATCAACAAACCTTGTGACGTGGGACAAAAATAAATTCCTCTTTAAAATGCTCGTCACTCCCGATATTTTATATGGATGTGAAGATTGGGGATGCAACATTTCCAGAGAGTCTTGGAGAAGAATTGAGCAAATCTAGAAACGATTTATCACTTATAACCTTAAAATTAAGAGCAACACGCCCTATCTTATTCTCCTCTTAGAAGCAGGGCTCTCCCCCATTGAAAGTATGGCTATGATTATATATCTAATGTACAAGAACAAATTAAACAATATAGGAGACGACCAACTTCCTAAAATTTCCCTGAACTCCAGCCAAAAACACCTTCGCCTCAAGCGGGGATGGATTAAAGATGCCACGACTTGGTTAAATTATTGGAGGATTATTGAAACTACCACTCTACTAAATATTGATAACATTAATTACATTATTAATCTTCCTTCAAAGAGAAAATGTAGTGCAAAGAAGAATTAGAGGTAAAAAGAAATCTTTGGTATTAGAAAGAGATCATTAACCCTAACCTCGAGGATCAAAACTATGTTTATATCTTAACAAGCTCAAAGAAAAAAATTAATATTGCTAAGGTTAGAACGAACTCTCATGAGCTTCATAGTGAAACTAGGCATTGGACAACCCCTAAAACACCTTGGGATGAAAGAATTTGCCATCTATGTAATTCTATGAGTGTGGAATATGAAAATCACTTTCTCTTAGAATGCTCGGCTTTCACTCACATTAGATCTCAGTTTCAAAATGTTTTCTCTAACACTAACCTCTCTAGTGACCTTCTAGATCCCCAAAACTATAGCGAGCTAGGGACACTCCTCTGTAAGCTTTTTGAGCATAGAAATAATATTTAAAAAAAACAAATAATCTCTATTTTCTTAAGGTCTGATAGACCAAGATTGGTCTTAGTGGACATTAAATACCATCATCATCATCATAATTTGTATTAATTAATTAAAGACATTTTTATATAGATTAAAAATTTAATGTGTAATTAATATTAATCAATTTTTAATATTTTTTATGGAATGACATGGAA
Organism: Larix kaempferi; assembly: GCA_027924585.1. NCBI lineage: Eukaryota > Viridiplantae > Streptophyta > Pinopsida > Pinales > Pinaceae > Larix > Larix kaempferi. Next base: position 430,779 of record BSBM01000008.1, read on the forward strand.
GGGGGACCTAACACAATTCATCTTCATAGGTGGTAGACTTAATTCACTTTTTTCATGTGTAGCATGCATGGATGTCACTCATATAAGACATGAGAGAATATATAGGAGATTGGAATGCCTTACATCAATTAATATTTACAAGGAATATGATCGAGGATGATGTATCCACAAGGTATGATGTTGGGTATATAGTTCGAGACATCTTAGAGGTTATGGAAGATTATGGTTTTCCACCTCCAAGTGAGTCTCACTCTCATGTTCACCCACACATAGGAATATGATCAAGGATGATGTCTCCACAAGGTATGATGTTGGGTATATTGTTCGAGACATCTTAGAGGTTATGGAAGATTATGGTTTTCCACCTCCAAGTGAGTCTCACTCTCATGTTCACCAACACACTGCATAGATGGGTATCCCCATTTCGCTCTATCTCTATAATAGGCACTAGAGGAGCAAGGGAGCTTGGAAGAGTTATATGGAAGCAATAACTGAAGCGATAGATTGTTCTAAGGTAGGAATGGAAAACATGGAACTTATCTTGGTCTAAAAGACACCACATCTAAAGAAGGAATGAGAAGAAAGAGATGTAGGTGAAGCTCAACGAAAGAAGTAGAAGAAGGAGGGGGAGAACTTAACCTGCCTTGAAAGAAGTGGAGAGGTGGGGATTCCAAACATAGAGCTCACAGGGATGCTACACACAAGAAGACTTGCACAAGAGGCCAAAACTCTAACGCAATTAGCTTTGTATGGCGGTTTACAAGCAAGCACAAGGTCACCATGGTTCAAAACTTGGAAATATTGGAGGAGAAGGTTCGAGTCCACATAGATGCAACTAAGAACAAACAAATTGATAAAAATTTGGCACCCATCATACCAAAGACAAGTTTTCACAGATAAAAACCACCACTAGTTGTTCCCTTATCCTTGACCTATGTTAACATACAAAAGATACGATAGTTTGCCATGTGGACTCAATCTCAAAGAAAAGTAACCCATTCATCATCTCAGAACAACTGCATCAACTCAATGACAAATAAATTTCTTACTAAATGCCATCAAAAGTTTAGAGCAAGTATTGGGAACATGAGAAGAGTTAGGGGACGAGGGAAACAATGAAGATATAAGGCCATAAAGAACTCCATTCCCTATTTTTCTTGGCGATGATGAAGATTAATCCTCTCTAGTTCACTCTTATCTCTAAAAATATAAGGCCATAGATAACTCACATTCCCTATTTTCCTTGGGGATGATGAAGATTAATCCTCTCTAGTTCACTCTTATCTCTTAAAAATATAATATTTATGGTTTACTCTTACAATTATAATAGTATAGGTTAAGGTGATGAGTTTTTTAGGGGGGAGGGAGGACTTTCTCCAATTTTCTCTATTTTCAAATAAAACATTATACATGAAACAATGAAAATACCCTTCATTATATTTTCATATTATTTGTAAATATTTTTTATGAATAGAAACAGATAACCTATCTCTTACTTATAATAATAGTAATAAAAATAAATAAATAAATAAAATATATTGTTACACCTAAAATCCTACCATCATGAGATTCAGTGTATACATCCCTAAAGTTTCATTGGCTAAGTCATTAACCTGGAAGAGATACCATTGCATTCATGCTAGGTTTTGAGAGGTCGTCGCAGGCTGCACTCATGCAGCCTGCGACGTCGCATCTTGCTCTACTGCAGGGTGTGATGAAGTCAGTTAATGGACAAAAATAGGTCCTTCGAGCTCATTCTCAAAGCCTGCTGACTTGGATCCCTATCCCTGAACTCTTGGGAGAGCTGGCACTCGATTCCTAACCTCTTGGAAGGATCCCCTATCTCTCTCCTACCATATCTCTACCTACCCTATCCACTTAGTCCTATATAAATGAAGCTTTACCCCTCTCCAAAGGGAGGAAGTCTATAGTGTCTACACGCTGGTGAAATCATCTTGGAGAGATCTCTACTCATCCATTGAGAGACTCATACTTCCTTGGGAGGATATGGCATTGGCTTGGATGGAGAAGGATTGCTACGTTAAGCCTCGGTTGTGATCATTCTCTTCTATGTACTTTTCCTATATTTACAGTAATATAAATGCTTCCCACCAATATTGTTGTGATTGCTGATATTGTGTAGTTTACCTGCTTAACTGTTTACTTAGATCTGTTACTGTATAGATTCTCTTTACTTGTTTGTCTTGTTCTATGTGTCTTGACAGGTCTTGCAGCTAAGATCTGACGACCGCGAGACGTGGAGCAACATCCAGGAGAAAGGACTACGAACTTAAGGTAAGACATCTAGCGACTTGATCCTTAACTAGATCTAGGAAAGTGGTTTATAGTCTGTATTATTTGTTCTAGACTCACATTGAGCTAGGGAAATATCGCTCGCGTCCGCTCGAGTGGATTGTCCATCAAACAAATTTGACCACCATACTGGGGAAGAACATTGTTTTGTAGTTGTCAATTTGAATGTCATTTTCAGTTGATTTCTTGCCAAGCCATTCTATTTGTCATTTGCTTCTTTAACTGGTTTCACCATCAGATCTTCACTTTGAAGAGTTTGATTACCTTCCTTTGAGTTTGTACTTCTCATTTTCAAACCATTTCATTGCTCATTGTTTGGAGAATTGGTTCATTTTTTAACTTGGATCTCGCTTGTCGCACCTGGTCAGTGGACTCAGAGCGAAACTGTGTCATTTTTTATCCCGGTTCTCTGTCTGTTAGCCTGTCGTCGCAACCCTTTCATTGGTCTACTGCGACATCGTCGCACTACCCGCATTGGTAAACTGCGACGTCGCTCTATGTGCAAACACAGACTGTGTCGATCTGTCAAAATTGGCATACAGGAATCCCTTCTCCATTTCTGATTTGAGTTTTGATTTTGTGTGCAAACTCCCTCTGTGCTGCAAGATCCAGTCAAAGACCCCATTTTTTATTTTGTGTGTTGAACGTGTTTCGTATTTTGTGTGGATTTGTATTGGGTCCCATTTTAACAAGTTTCAGCTTGGTAGTGGTGGATACTTTGGTTCCCCAACCTTCATCCACTTGACGTTATCCCTCCTCTCCTCACCTGATCTGATCTTTGCACTAGATCTGATCCCAAACTTCTTTTTGCACTTGTCATTCAGCATTGTTTGCATTTGGTTTGCTTGTGTTGGTTTTTTTGGGGTCTTTTTAAGATTTGGATCCATGTTTGGCCCCTTGAGTAAAAACTAGTCTTTTGCTTGCATTTTTAAGCGAAATGGGTTCTATTTTTGAAAACAAATTCACCCTCATGGCCGGGGGGGGGGGGGGCAATGAATCATGCATCCTACAGTCATTTTGACCCATATTAAGGTTTTGAGATAATTTTTGGTTTGGCGTGATTGGCTCGTTTTAAAGACTTGAAGATTGTGGGATATCCATGTCTCTTTGAGCCTCTTTTTCTTGAGTTATTGTTGGCTTGGTTTTGCAACCAAGCTTTAGTGCTATGGGCACCTATCAACAAGTGATAGCAGTTTCAAATATTGAAAGCAAAAACAATTATAAATCTGAATCTAAAACTAAACTAGCATGTGCATATGACAATAAACTTGAAAAGTTTTAAGAACAAAAACAAGAAATAAAATAAAAAATAACTTTTGTATTATGATACCTCAAATGGTGAGGATGTTGTGGTGTTGAGCAGCTCCAAGGTGAGTAGCTCCAAGCTCTAATGGTCTCTTCTCCAAGATTGCTACAATGGTCAAGAACTCATGAGAGATTTTGACAGCATGAGGATAAGATGATGGATGGATCGAAAGTGAGGAGCCCCTACCACCTTTTTATAGTTTTTGGTGGTGGGGAATACCATTATGGTTTTGAGGAAACCAATGGTATTGACCAACATGGTTTAGGTACCTTTTCCCTTCTTTTTCCTTTTTTGAATATTTTGAATATTTTTATTCCCTTTTTAATATTTTTGGGAATTCTGGACCCCTTTTTGAGGGAAAAATATTCATTTTGAGGGGAAAAAGGGGTGTATTATGGTCTTTTGGTGACCTTTTGATGGCTTTAGAGGCTCAAATGGTGGAAAAGTGGATAAATGGGTCATGTGAATAAGGAAATGAGCTAGTGAGCACTTTTTGGGTGTTAACAGATTGCCCCCTGATGTGTGAGGGCAGGAGCTCATCGTATGGCCGATAGACATCATAGTTCTTTTGTCTTTTTCCTGGGGTTTGGGGAAGAGAAGAGACCGGTTGGAGACTGGATCCATGGCCCTTGGAAGCTGCAAAACAAACAATATTACATGGCCTCAATATGAATGAGGAATAATCTCTGATAATGGACGAGGCGGGCATACCCATGCTCGTATCAAGACATATACATAACAATTAGTCCCAAGAAGGGGGACCTAAATAAAAAACCTGCTGGTACATCATGATGGTCCAAAGGGGACATTATTTTGGGATGTACCTATGATCATAACATGATCGATCTCAATAATTGATACATTGGAATAAAGCGACAACCGTTTTGAACAAGGTGTCAGAAGGGTTGATGAACTGCTGAATCTTGAAGGTGTCCAACATCTGTAGGGACTCAATGACTCTGAGTCAACTCTGAGGAGTATATGTAATTGTATACTCGAGGGAGTATAAAACTGGGGTACATCTGAATACTGTCGCCATGCGCAACCCGGATATCTATAGAAAAAATGTAACTGGTTGTTTCCATAGGTAGAGTCTCAAATGTGGAAGAGTCAGGTGGTATCCGGGGTCTTCAACAAATAAATGAACGGACCAATACCCTGTGCGAGTCTCAACGATGCGATCAAGGTGTTGAAGTCGAGCATGTGAGAAACAACCATTTGGAAAGGCACTAAGGACTCTTCTCGAAATGATTCGTAGGCACTCATCATACATGGTGATGAGTCCAAGACACAGGGACCTCTAGGTCTATCCTCTGGAATAAATTCGGTTGTCGTCGACAGAGGGAGACCAACAACTAACAAGGCAATGATGTTTCCTTGATAGGAGCACGAGGTGTAGAACTGAAGTGTGGTAGTGTTGATGGTAGGACTGACATACTTGTGGGGATGTTAAGTAACTGGGGTCATAGAGTGGGTGGACTCAAACTTCCTTTGTTCAGAGCATGATGACATGGTTGACCTGGCAGCGTAGGGAACTGACTTGTAGGTGCGGGGATCATAGCTTTTAAGGACTGAAGGGTATGTATTAACTCTGGGGGGGACGAGCTGATGGGTGCTGTCGAGGGATTCTCAAGGTGACATACTACAGAATACTCTGAACAAAGGCGACCAAAATGGGGAAGATGCCATATGAGTAGACGTGATCTGTTGTGGCACCGAGAAGCACCATTAGGTCCTTCTTCGTAGTTTTAATGAGCTCCAAGAAGGGATAAAAGTGTGCTCTGAAATGGTATTGTCCTGTGGATTTTGTGAGCCCAGGACTGTTCGTGCTCATGGGTGCTTTCATTTTTAAGGAGTCTGAAAACGATAAGAAGACTCTGCAGTGGTTGTGAGTACCGTCCTGTTGGTTTTTACGAGCCCAGGATGGTGATTGCTCATGGTCGCTTTCATGTTTAGAGAGTCTGAAAGCGGTAAGTGGACTCCATTGGTGTTCTTTTTCATAAGTTAGTCTCCAAGGCCCGAAAAAGCATAAAATGATGCAAATGGAGAACTCTTCTAGCCGATGTGACTAGAGTATTCCTTTTTCGTAATTAGTCTACAAGGTCCGGAAAAGGGGTAAACTTATACCAGGTAGACGCCCTTTCAGATACGTTTAGCGAGCATGAAAGGAAGCAAGGTTGCTCGGCGATCTTTTCATTGTTTTAGGAGTCATAAAAGAGGTTAACAGAAACTCCCTAAGTGCCTTTTTCATAAAAGGGATTGCTCGGCCCAAAAAATGGGTAAAACTATACCGAACAAAAAGGAATTGATGAGAGCGAGAAAAGGTCTCAAGCATCGTCATGAGTGCGGAATACTGAATCCGGTGACATAAAGATTGTCAAAAAGGGGCAACGACCAATGTGGCATGCAAACCGAGGTGATGAGTGGCATTTTGAAAAAATGCCCGAAAATTATGGGGTGAGAGTGAGAAATGATCTCAAGCATCATCACGAGCGCAGAAGACTGAATCCGACGATATCAAACTTGTCGAAAAATGGACGACGGTCGATGTGGCACGCAAACCGAGGCGACGAGGGGGCATGGGAAAAATGCCCAAAAAATCTGGGCATGAGAGCGAGAAATGATCTCAAGCATCATCACGAGCGCGGAAAATTGAATCCGGCGATATAAGACTCGTTAAAAACGGAGAACGACCGATGTGGCACGCAAACCGAGGCAATGAAGGGGCATGGGAAAAAATGCCCAAAAAATCTGGGCGTGAGAGCGAGAATTGATCTCAAGCGTCATCATGAGCGCAAAAAATTGAATCCGGCGATATAAGACTCGTAAAAAATGGAGAATGACCGATGTGGCACGCAAACCGAGGTAACGAGGGGGCATGGGAAAAATGCCTGAAACATCTGGGCATGAGAGTGAGAAATGATCTCAAGCGTCATCACGAGAGTGGAGAACTGAATCCGGCGATATGAGACTCGTAAAAAATGGAGGACGGTCGATGTGGCACGCAAACCGAGGTGATAAGTGGCATTTTGAAAAAATGCCCGAAAATTATGGGTGTGAGAGCGAGAAATGGTCTCAAGCATCATCACAGGCATGGAAATATGAGTCCTACGGTGCAAATGGTGCAAAAAACGGAGGTCATAAGGACTCCGGAATGGTCAAAGGAAATAACTAGGTTAAAAAATGGCTACAAATGAAGGTGACCCCACCAAGCCAAGGATGTAGTGGTGGGGAGAAATGATGACCCGCGGGGGCGAAATACTATGTGTATCAAATCAACTCAAATATACAAGTGACACGTGACCTCAAAAATGGTTGAGATCACGAATGTGAAAAAGTGAGCAGGGTTAATGACCTGCCCCCATATGATGTGCATGGGATTTGTGATTGTGGATCACATATGTGTTGGTTTGAACGATGGGTTCATTGAGGTGTTGAGATAGAGGTGATGGGGTAGGGTCAAAATGATTGATCATACCCCCTATCCCAGGTTCGAGGTAATCTATTATGTCCCCAAACTCAGAGGTGTCGATGCGGTGCAGATGTTGTCTTAGAGAGGGATCAAGAGGGCATTGACCAACTACTGGAGGAGGGGTGTACCATGAGGCTGTGGACCGTGGTGGCCTACTGAAGTGATGATATGATGATGGGGGATTCCCCTTGTGGGGTGGATGCCCCCAGTATCTCCGACGAGAATCACGATGATGATGAGTAGGCAAGGTTTTGGGCCTGCCTCCATGTTGTGGACATGTGGTTTCCTCGTCGATTTGAAAGGGTTGAACATGTGTGTCAAAGGGATCAATGGAAGGGGCCGACCGGACAGAGGGGTATCCAGTGGAAATCGTGTAAATGGTGTTAATTTCTTCCGAGGAGGAAGATGGTGGTTGAATTTCCTCAATGAGAAGAGGGGATATCTCTAGGTCGACGTTATTCAACTCATACAAGGCTGCTCTATAATCTGGGAGATCAGGGCAGTGGTGTGAATAATGGCCATAAATGCCGCATATCGCACAAGGGTGGTTAGTGCGGAGCGTTTTGTCGCGAGGGTGAGGAGGTGGCTCAAGTCTTACCTCTGTAATTCCGGTGTCGTCATCCAACATATTCATGTGTTCTTGGAGTGCCGGTAATTGTGGACATTGATGAGTGGCATGGCCTACGTCGTCACACAACGAGCACTTAGGGGGAATGCGAATAGTTGGGGGGTTTTTAGCTACCTTGGGGGTTGCTGGGGGGGTGCGAGTTATGAGCCCAGTGTTATAAGTTGGTGGGCCTCTGCCCCCTATGTTCTATAACAGAGGTGGGGCGTTTCTAAACGTTGATGCCGTAGTCACTATTGGGGGTGGTTTGTTTTGCAGATGAGTGACCGGAGGGGGTGGGTGGTTGGAAGTAGGGATAGGTTGTACCGGTTGTAAAATAACAGTCGGAGTCGGTGGGGGGCTTGGAGCAGGTAAGTACCATAAAGGTATCCCTAATGTTAAACCAGGAAGGTTGAGTGTAGCCATTACTGGTGAACTGACAACTCCGGAAAATGGGAACAAGAACGGGATAGTGTGAATTGGCGTTGTGCCAATATGAGTAGGCACTGTGGGTGTTTGTGGTAATGACGAAGGCTGCTGTGTGGTGTGCGACAGGGTGCACAAATCCGATGTTTTTGCTATCGGTGAAGGTGGTGAGATCGATGGAAATGTGGAAGTCATAGGTGACTCGGTGTAGATTCCAGGACCAATTGACAACACAAATGATGTTGGTGCGTTTTGAATGGTTTGTTCAATCATTGGTAGCACATTTTGAGGAGCTGCGGGGGCGTTAGGATCATAATATGTGAGTTGATCAATCTTGATAACGCATCCTTCATGTGGGAACATCATGAGGCGAAAAACAGATGAAGCCACTGCTTTCATTTTGTACATATAACTACGTCCAAGAAGGAGGTTGTAGTCGAGTTGGGCATTGATCACTTCTGTGTCAATAAGAACTAATTTGCCGCCTAGTTCTACGAGTATGTTCGCTAAGAGGCCTTGTGGTTGAGCTGAGCGTCCGTCGTAAGCTCGTAATGCCGTGGTGGATGGTTGCAAAGCGGGGCAGCCAAGCTTCTGCCACACAAGGGTGGACATAACGCAGGTGGAAGCTCCTTCATCGATGATGCATCGATGCACAACAAGGTTTCGAATGTTTACTGATACTTGGAAAGCCAAATTTGATGGCAATCAAGGTTCGGCTTGGTCTAAGTCAAAAGCCATCATGTGTGTGTCGTCAGGGTCTACTCCTCCGATGGCGGATAGTAGTAGTTTTCATTGTGCAGGGCATGTTTTCAGTACCTCTAAAGCAGACATAGCAGCGGGGGATTGTGCTAGGTCTTCCACGACGTTATAATTGGATGTTGTGCAAGCATTAGGATTGTTGTTAATACTTCACAAAGGGATGCGAGGGATTTTAGGTCCTCCGTCCAATGACATATTTGGTATGCGTAGTGGTTGATTTGGTGGAAGGGAGGTGGATGCGTCGGTGGGAGGAGTTTCTGGGGGTGGGAAGTACTGATTCCTGCGAGTTTGGAGGTTGATGTCATTGGATGACATCATTAATAAATGGTGTGTGCCTGGATCCGCATGCTGATAATCAGTTGCGGCATAGGTGATTTGTTGCTGGGTGCAACAGATCCTTGTGGGGGATCCATAGGGCGAGTATTTACTACTCCCTGGTTTGGAAATGGGTTTTGTAATATCATGGGTTGCGGTTGATTAAGTGGAGCTGGTTGTCCAGCGTGGCCCTGGCGTTGGGCATCGTCAGCCCAAAGTTTACGTGCTTTCTCTAAATGGGGGCAGTTATGAGTGTAGTGTCCATAGACCCCACATATAGAACATGGATGGTTTGTTCTTAGGTTATTTTTTTTTGGCTGCTTGGGATGACGATCAAGATTCTGGTTGGGAGGAGCAGCATTGTTATTATTTGGAGGATTGGGAGGTGGTGGACCTTGATTATGATGTTGGTTGTTGCCGCGGTTACGTCCTCTTCCACGGTTTTGTTGTCCACCCTGGTTGCGTTGGTTGTTTTGATGTTGGGGCTGATTGTGTTGTGTGTACACTTTCCCTTGAGCAGTGGGAGGATTTTGGGGTGCCGCAGGTGTGGGAGCAGGTTGCGGTGGATAATAAGCTGGTGGGGCTGGAGGTGGTCCAGTTGCCTGTTGGGGTTGTTGGTAACCCTGAGCTATTGGAGGTGTTGTGTTAGCTGTTGTAGCTTGCTGTGGGTAATACATTGGTTGTGCCGGGAAATGAATTGGGTTCTGGGTGGCCGGTTGGTTATAGTATGTGGGTGGTACATATGTCGATGGCGCTTGCCCATAGCAATGTTGTGGACAAGAGGGTCCATGAGTGTGATGAGTCTGATTCGTTGGAGCGTACGAAGTTGTCACTCCAGAATTAGATGTAGCCCTAGAGAGGTCCGGGGCATTTATGGTGCTCACCATGCTAAAGGGTTTAATTTGCGTCGTGACTTGGCCGATAATACCATCAGCGGCATGTGATGCCCCCGGTGCATCATCGCGTGAAGAATCGCCTCGTGGGGCGTCTGGTATGATGGTGTAGAGATAGCCTGATTGGGCATAAATCAGGTCGAATTGCTGAGCTTTTAGGATAGCTTCTTCCTCTGACTGGGGTCATTCGGAAGCTACGTCTTTTGCTATGAGGGGTAGGAGTGATTTAAGAAATCAGTCCAAAAATATACGGTCATCCAGTTTTATCTTACAGAGGCTACGACGCTTGCGCCACTCATGGATATGGTCGGCGATGTGGGTAGCTGTGTTTTGTCTGCAAGACAACAGTATTTCAACTCCTGCATCATAGCGTACAGGTAGCTGAAAAAACTGAAGGAAAGTGGAGGCGAGAGACGTAAATGTATGGTGGGTCCCATGTGGTTGTTCGATGTACCACTTGACTGCAGAGCCAGTGAACGTTCGTTGCAACAGTCTCAGTCGAATGGAGTCATCCACTATGGAGTTAGATGAACACCATAGGTGAAAAGACATTATGTGGTTTTGGGGGTCCTCCCCAGGTTTTCCTTCAAACTTGGGGATGTCCGAGGGGAGCTTTGTAGGCATGGGTGGCCATGTAGGGTTGTGCCTGATAGGATCGTTTGTTAGCCTGGCTAAGTCTGGTAAGTTCAAACTAGCCATGTAAGGTAAACTAGCAGATGGGTGTGGTATAGGGACTGGGACATAACTATTAATGGTGGCATTATGTAGTTGTCCAGTAGCCCCTAAGGGTATGCTAGGTATTGAAGGTATGTGTCCTCCAACCGTTGTGGTTTGGTATGGGCCAGCGTTCCCAAGTGCAACATGGGTTACACCGGGGTTAGGAATAGTGCCAGGAATTCCTGGGATCTGGGATGTGGTAATGAGAGGTGGTGTGATTCCTATGTTTGGCATACCCATAATAGGAGGTAGTCCTGTGTTGTGCATACCTAAAGGTGGAGTGTCCCCGATATTAGGCATGCCTAGAGGGGTTGTTGTTACCATGGATGGCACAGTAGTAGAAGGGTTTGTGGATGTATCTCCAATAGTACTGGTAAAAAGTGGGTCGTATTGTGGTCCAGCCATGAGGTTGGTTGGTGATATTTCAGTAGGGTTTTCGGATTCAGCCTCAGAATCAGATGTGAAGTGAGGCATGTCAGAATCAGATGACTGTGTGTTTGGCCGATGACGTGTCGAGTCAAGGCCGATGACGTGTCGAGTCAAGGGATAAGGCTCTACGTCGGTGACGTGTAGAGCCAAGTAGACTGAACTGGGGGGGTTCACCCTGAAGACGACGAGATCGTCTTAAATTCTCAATGGTGAGAAATATTTTTTAAAAATTTCAGTGTAAGGTGGTGATGTCAAAAAATCGAAACCCTAATGCAACTATAAGTGCAAAAGGGGAGTGAAAAAATAAAGGCTCTCAGGCCAACAATCAACCTCAAAAATCACTTATTATAGCAGTTGTGCTATAATAAGTGGAGGGATGCAACAAAATTGGTCAGAATACCAAAAGTCAAACAGTTTCTAGAAAAAAGAGGTGTTACTAGACCAAAGGTGGGTAATGTATCATGCAAACACCTAACTAGAAGTATTGTGAGTCAACAAACGATATCCTCTGCAAGGTGATGAAATCCAAGTCAGACGATATAGAGTGTTGAATCAACGGTTAGATATCCCCCTACCGGGAGGGATACCGAGTAGACAATCCTAAAGAGTGGCAACTAGGATACCCTGTTCATGACACGTTCGGTTGGGTGAATCTGCAGTTTGGTTCTATCGCCGCTGTACACCCTCTTAAGTGTACACCGAGAACTTCGAAAGGTATCCTTCGGTTACTGAATGGATTGCGGTATTCCACTTAGACTTCCAGAACCAGTCTGGCTACTTGAACCCTCCTAAGGGAGAGGCCTTCCCGACAAATTGGTTGATAACCGTGTCAAAATTATAAGGGATTTTGGTACCGTAGAGGACAACCGCTATGTCTCAAATGTAATAATGGAGAGGTGTTATTGGAACACCTATCCCCTCAATTCTACCTAACTACAAAATTCTTTTAAGTGCTCCCCAAGTGGGGTTAAAAGTTTGTTGAGTTTAGGGTAAATTTTAAGGCTCAGTTTAAATTATGTGACAGAGTGGGTGCAAGTGTGGTATTTAAACTGAAATTGATTTGCCTCGCTTGGGCGATTGATTACAAATAAAAGAAAAGACATTTCCAATTTTGCAAAAAATAAAGGCGTTTTTGAAATGTAAATGCTTGAAAAAACTATTCAAAAATAATGGATCTTTGAAATAATTTGAAGGAAAGCAAATAACATAAATATTTCAAGAAATAAATGGATCTCTTAAAAGTTGCTTGGGCAAAGTATTGAGCAAATAAACAGTAAAACCTTGATCTAAATAAAATGCAGAAAAAATCTCTCTTTCAATTACTGAAATTTTTTTAAAAAGACTTTTAATGGAGCATTCTAAATAGTAAAAGATTTAATGTGGCTGTAAAAATGCAGAAAAATTAATGCTGTAAAATATGCTAAATGGGCAGAAAATACAGCAAAAAATTAATTTCAAAAAATTGGTCGAATTAAAAAAAAATTGCATCGCGGGTTTCGGGAAAACAGCCGCGATGGGCAGCGCGGGTTTCAGCCGCGATGTGCAGCGCGGATTTCAGTCACACAGTCGCGATGTGCAACGCGGGTTTCGGCCGCGAAGCCGCGATGTGCAGCGCAAGTTTTGGTCACACAGTCGCAATATGCAGCGCGGCAAATGGCCGCGATGTGCAGCGCGTAAAATGGCCGCGAAGCCGCGGCGCGCCGCGCGGAAAAAAGTTGCGAGGTCGCGATGAGCCGCGCGACTGTCAGGAAAAAAACCGCAAGGCGAAAGCCAAAAAATGGACGCCGAAAAACGAACCCGAAAATGGAAATTCCAGGCTGTTAATGGCAATAGAAAGGGCCAAGATCTAGAACAGCAATGGATCTGCTGTCTAGGATGGCAGATCTATGAATTAAAATGATTAAAACTAACAAAAACTAAGATCTAAAGCAAAAAACTGTAGTGCTCTGGTTTTTACAGCAGAGCACCAAGTAAAATTTCAGAGTTAATTTTCTACGTATTAAACTTTATCAAGTGTATGGGAGTAAATTTCTAACAATTAATATGCATCTAAATGATATTCAGTGTACTGTCGCAAACATATCAATATTTTCTTTTCAATAATCATGTTCCAGCCTAAGAATATGTTCCACAACTTAGTAAATCAGTAAATAGCAAGTTATGCATGTTTACAGTAAGTTTTAGCATAATAATCAAATAACGTAAATAACAAGGAAATTACCTGATGCTGATGCTAACTGTAGGTTGTAGCAGGTTGTATAACCTCTTAGACAGCCAAACTGAAGTGTCCACCCTACCGACCAGCTATTATCTTGCTGTCCCTTGGAAATCAAAGGATTTCCAAGCCCCCGAGCCCACAATCTGATAATCCCGAGAGCAGTGTTTCCTTCTGTTCTCAAAACCTTTCTGTTCTCAAAACCTTTCTGTTCTCCAAAATTTCTGTTCTCCAAACTTCTTTCTTCCCCCAAACAAAAAAACCTCCCCTTTCTCCAAGCTCTCCCCCTCTATATAATTTCCCTTCCTCGAGAATATCTTGGGCTTACTCCACCGCCCCAAAATCCCCCTCTCGAGCCCCTCAACGTTTACTCCTATCACCAGTTCATTCATACACGGTTCTTTATAAAAATGTATAATTAATTACTCTCATGGAAAAATTAGTTGGTTTTGGATTGACGGTCGTAAGTATTTATTACGGTGGGGATTATCACCCAAAGGTTATCCATTCGGGACAAGCTTCATTAAATACAAGTCTATTCGCTATCCTTGGTATTTAATGTTATTAATGTAATTAATAAAATATTATATAATTAGTTGCCCCTTTTCAACTTGGACATGATGTGTCTTAATGGTCCACCTTATCCGTCGAGACTACTTAGCTTGAGGTTTAAATTCCAAGATTAACATTGAATAATTAAATAACCATTTTCCATCACATCACGTTCATTCCAAAAAATGATTATCCTATTATGGCTAACTTTTGAAATGGAAATAATCACACAATATTAATTTATAAATCAATATTTTAAATCTTACTTATATTGCAATTGTTACGATAGGGATCTATAAATGTTGCTGGAATATTATTAATTAAGTAATAATAATAATTAGATCACCATTTATTAATTAATAATAATAATTAAATCACCATTTAACAATAATAAAAGGTGAATTAATCATAGTATTCTTAATTATTTGTTTATCACATGAGTACCCTATCATTAACATAGCATCCTTGTTCTTATAAACATAGCACTTGTGAGGGCTTAAACAATTTTACTAATTAATTAGACACTATCATTACCCTATTCACAACAGTTCTCCTATGACAATGTTAACTGACGACACTTGTCTTAGTTTATTATTACAATGTTTTCATATAATTACTAATTCACTTATTTACACATTGACAACCTAACCATTCATTACCTAAGTTGATTGATGTATCCTTAACTGAGTTATCTATGACATTTATACTACTATTCAAGCATGACAAGTATGTTATACACCAGTAATATTGTACACGTACAAGGTGTGCATGCATGGCCAGTGTATGCACATGTCGGATATGTACTATAAACAAACCCCATTCCGCCTATGCATACTTGCTAACTAATAATAGTATCTACCCCCATGCAGAAGAGCAAGCATAATATATAGTATAATTACTTTAACATCCTCGGTTATTTAACAGTTAACCCTTTACGATTTAACATCATTCTCTTTATCTTTACATTAGTTTAATCAATCATGTACAAGGAAGGGTGCCTACTTCCACTAACTCGGAATCAAGGAATACTAAACCCCCAACAGTACTAACTAACACATCCTCCCATCATAACCTACGTCCAGCATCCTCCCTATCCTTCCTCTGCTAGTACAACAGTGGATGTCGGACTCACCGATCTGACCACATAGAACTTGAGAGCGATAGCGTCGGCTGAACAGCGGACCTATCCTCCCCTAGCAGGCATCCGACCATCGTCATCACAACAACATGGGGAGCGTGTCTCAGCACGGCCCTCCCACGACCTCGGGTCTCATGGAAACATAGGGTGGGAAACACATCCATCCCTCTCAACATACTGGGCCTACGCCCTTATCAACTCATACTTGCTGCTATCGGGATTATCAGTTTGTGTTATCGTATCCTCATTTTGGCTGCTAAGGTTTGCTGTATGAACATGTTTTTCCTTTCCAATATATATCAGATCAAGTAACTGGCTATCCCATAGCCCTTGTGTCCTGTAGGTTAGTATTTTGCAAAATACAAATTTATAGAAAACATTTCCCATTGATCGCCAATTGATCCATGCTATCAAAAATCATTTTATTTCATGCAACCCTTTTAGCTCATCATAGATGCGTATGACATATAACACTTCAATAATTCATATAAGAAGATGGTATCCACGTACCGAATCATATATTTCACATTTCATTAATGAAAACATATAAACATATACTGTAATCGTAAAATAACGAAATCATATGATAATCATGACATTATAACTGCATAACATAGTAACATCATAATCATGGTGAAATCATAAGACAGAGTAACATCATATAATGAGGTCCAATATAGTTTACTCAGTCGAGCTGAGTTCAACAAAATATATAAGAAATAAAGTATGGTGTGTCTAACTAATAAATATGCCGAATCAAAATATGGGGCATTACAAAAACTGAGATCTAAAAATTCGAAGCCAGCGGAGTCGCCAAAAACTGTTGGCTTGGTTTTGCAACCAAGCTTTAGTGCTATGGGCACCTATCAACAAGTGATAGCAGTTTCAAATATTGAAAGCAAAAACAATTATAAATCTGAATCTAAAACTAAACTAGCATGTGCATATGACAATAAACTTGAAAATTTTTAAGAACAAGAACAAGAACAAGAAATAAAATAAAAAAATAACTTTTGTATTATGATGCCTCAAATGGTGAGGATGTTGTGGTGTTGAGCAGCTCCAAGTTGAGTAGCTCCAAGCTCCAATGGTCTCTTATCCAAGATTGCTACAATGGTCAAGAACTCATGAGATATTTTGACAGCATGAGGATAGGATGATGGATGGATCGAAAGTGAGGAGCCCCTACCACCTTTTTATAGTTTTTGGTGGTGGGGAATACCATTATGGTTTTGAGGAAACCAATGGTATTGACCAACATGGTTTAGGTACCTTTTCCCTCCTTTTTCCTTTTTTGAATATTTTGAATATTTTTATTCCCTTTTTAATATTTTTGGGAATTCTGGACCCCTTTTTGAGGGTTTTTTATGCTTTTTGAGGAAAAATATTCATTTTGAGGGGAAAAAGGGGTGTATTATGGTCTTTTGGTGACCTTTTGATGGCTTTAGAGGTTCAAATGGTGGAAAAGTGGAAAAATGGGTCATGTGAATAAGGAAATGAGCTAGTGAGCACTTTTTAGGTGTTAACAGTTATGCATCTTGTTTCCTTTACATGCTAAGCTATCTAATGATTATTGGAAAAGATTGATTCTTTGTCTCCACTTTAGTTCAAAGAAAAGCTTGATTTTGTCACTCTTTTGCTATATTCATGAAATTGGAAAACATAAGTATTCTTCTTGCTTTAATTTGATCATTTGTCATCTTTGGTCTTACACTCATAGGAAGAAGAAAAGGTTTGTTTCAATTTTGTGTACATTTGAGTTAGGCATGATTATTAAGTGCTTTTCTTTGTCTTGCATTTGATTGGAAACGTTTATGGAATCCTTCTTTCCGTAGCTTAGATGTGTCTTTTTCGAAGTGTAAAAAGATAGGAAATGGATTAGAATTATTGTATTTGGTAGATTTTGAGCCTTTCTTGAGTGCCTTTGAGTTGTTTGGGTGCTTGTCATTTTTCTTTGGGAATTTCTGAACGATTAGAGTGTTGTAGATATTCTCTCACTTTCTGTATATAGATATGAAAAGCGTTTAGTTATCAAGTTCCATTTTTGATACATGCATTTGAAAATTGAAAGTGCTTCATTATTTTGTCTTATACATTGTTAAGATTCATCGCATCTTTTATTTTCTTTGTGCTTTTTAGTTGATTATTGCAGAAAGTTAGAGTTATTACACTCTAGGAAGGAATTCTTCTTTTCGCTACTACTTAAGTACTTTTGGTTTGAAAGAAAGAAGAATCTCTCCTTACCTTAAGTAATTTTCATTGAAAAGGAAAGGAAAATGTGCATTGTCATGTAGTTGAGGATGGCATTATGTTTACATTTATGTACTCACCTCATGCATCCACCTAACCGTACAAGATAAAATTAACGCTAGCTTAGTTTAAAATCATTTAGTAACTATGTGTAAGTTAGAGACGTGTTCTGGCGTCTTTAAGCGTGACAGTTGTCGTTATTTTCTAGCACTGTATTCCGGGGGTATTGTAGTCTTCCACGTACTTATCGGTATATCGAAGCTCTTTCACGTATCCACCAAGTCCCTTAAGTACTTGGCATATATCGAAAGGTGTTTCACGTACTCGGTAGTATATAGGAAGGTCTCGTTCTGTACGGTTGTGCATTCGACAACATCACTACGGATTTGAGCTCCCACGTACCTTGCATATATCGAGAGACACCATTAGGATTACTAAGACCAACTGAGTTAACCTTTTGGCCGTATTGGCATCGCAATACACCGAGAACAATACTCGGGGAGATTACTACGCACATGCCGTCTAGGTAGTCGGGTATTCAAGCAAGGGTACAGTCCCAATCCTCCTTGTCGCGGTTTATTGTTGGACCCTGCGGTATATAGCAATTTGCGAAGCCTTGATAATCCCGTGAGGATCCTGATTGCTTATCCACTCCTATTCACACAGTTTGCTTGTGGATTTTAGACTTGAGTAGTGTTTGATTTTTGTGGTACTTTAGAGACTCTTCGGAAGTATAGATATGGAATATTCTTCCGAGACTACCAACCAAGAGACCCATTTCCAGGGTATGCCATTTGTTATTCCCCCTTGTGGAACTGTTGGTCCTCCCTTTATGGCTACGTTGAGTCTTCCTGGATTAACGATAGGATTATCAGTATGGTTATTCTCCAATCTAGTTACACCAAGTGCACCAATTGTGTCGAACCTAGGTCCTTCACCACATGAGCATCAATCTCATGGTGACCCTTCTCCTTCTTCGTCGAAAGTTGAATCGACTTCCATCTCTTCCTCTTCTCCTACTGAAAACTCTGATGTTAGTAAGAAGGCGGAGAAGAAGAAGAAGAAGAAAAGGAAGATTAAGAAGAAGAAGGATAAGGAAGAGACTGAGCGTCAACCATCTGCCTCTGATGGCACTCATTCTATGAGAACACCTCGTAAGCCCAAATTACCTTGCAAACTTTGCAAGGGTGATCACCTTCTCAAGGATTGTCCCTGTCTTTCCCGTGTGTCAGAAGTGTGGTCTAAAAACCCCAAACCGCTTGTATCGTCAACCTCTGACCATTATGTTGATGATACTCCCTCGACCAATGACCCATTGGTGAAGGGTCGGAAGGGTAGAGCTGCAGACACTTGCTGGCTATGCAAGGGCATGCATCGTACTTACCTTTGTCCAAGCATGGATGAAGCTTCACGGTGGTTGGAAGATATTACTAGTTTTCAACACGTGCTTCCAACAAGTGATAGTAAGTTGTCCCTCGACCTTTGACTGGTTGACCAAGTGATCAATTCAGTTTCATCTGTAATTGATCCCACTCTTCCTTCCGAGAGTGAAGTGATCGAGTCGTTGTCATCTCCACTCGATCCCGCTCTTCTATCAGAGAGCGTTCAAACTGCAACTGTCACCTTGACACAGTCTTCATCTCATCCTACTCTCCCTGATGAGAATGGATTGATAACCACTGATGTTTTCCTAGTCGGTTCATAATGTCCTAGGCAAGGGGAAACCCTGTCCATTCCTACAGGACCCCCCCAAGTACTGAGGTCATTTCCTTTGATTGGAATGGTCTAACATAATCTCGTCTTCCTTCGAGTATTCCTTTTCAAATATCTGTAGGAGTTTCCGATAAAGAAATCTTTCGTACGATAGTTGATGAGGGAGATTTTGTTAGTATTTTATCCTCAACTGCTTGGCAAGATATAGGTTCCCCTCGGCTTGTGCCAGTAACTGACCATATTTTGGCTTTTAATAGAAGGCCTACCGAACCTTTAGGGATCCTCCCGCAGTTACCTGTCACATTGAGAGGTAAAACTGTTTATGTTGATGTCATGGTTGTCCAAGGTCCTTTAGATTTCAATCTACTCCTTGGATGTGATTATGTCTATGCTATGAAAGTCCTCGTGTCCACACTCTTTCGAGTGATGTATTTTCCCTACGATGGGAGGATTGTGACCGTTGATCAAATTTCCTTCATGACACCCAATCATCACATGAACGCCAGTCATCAGACTTCCCTGAATGTTCCTCATGTTTTAGTGGTTTCTTCCCCCTGAGGATGGGGGGTACCAGCACGGTTTATGTTATGTTTCAAGCTCGTTAAAAAATGAAACCGACCACTCTAAGCATAGTTTACCTTTGGTTTCAAGCTTGCATAAAAATGAAACCATCCACTCAAGCATAGTTTTATTCCATTTCAAGCTCGTTAAAACATAAGATGGGCCCCTCAAGCATAGTTATTGTCTATTTCAAGCTTGTGTAAAAATGAAATAGATCTCCCTCCCATCGATTCGAGTCTCTCGCTAGAGTTAGAACTTGAACCTTCATTTCATCTAATTCTCGTTTTCCCCCCCTTGGTGAACATTTTCATATTAGTATCCAGGTTGGTAGTTGGGTTAGCAAGCAGCATTTTCAGACGAAATGAAGCTTGGGGGGCATGCCACATGTCGTACCGTCAGCAATCATGTTGAGGGAACACCACCATGTTAAGCTTCTAGCAATCATGCCGAGGGAATTTACCAACCTTTGGGCATCATGTTGGGAAGGAACCCGTCAATGGGCCTTAACCGTGAGCAGAGTTTACCTTTGGCTTCAAGCTCGTTAAAAAATGAAACCAGTAGTTTGAGCACAGATTAGTCTTTGATTCCAAGATCGTTAAAAAATGGAATAGACCCCCCAAGCATAGTTCACCTTTGGTTTCAAGCTTGCATAAAAATGAGACCAGCTTCACTGAGCAGAGTTCTATTCATGTGTCAAGCTCGTTAAAAAAATGAAACAACTCTTTTCCCTTTGAGTCGAATCTTCTCGAGGACTTAGTACCTGAACCTTATTTTCATCCGCTTATGCCTTAGGCGAATGAAATGAAGCTTGGGGGGCATGTCTTCAACCTATAGAAGTTACGTTGAAGTCAACTCAATCGCCTCTCTACATCATGTTAGAGTTAAGTCACTTACTTCCAGCAATCATGCTGGGGGCACACACCAACCTCTGGATGCCATGTTGGGAAAAAGTTCACCATTGGGAACATTTTTTAGCATACTTTCATTTTTAGGTTTCGATCTCATTAAACCATGAAAATTACCCCGAGCATAGTTCATTTTATGTTACAATCTCGTTAAAAAATGAAGCAAACGTCATGAGCATTCTTTTCACCTGTCTTCGAGCTCGTTAAAAACAGTAAGATGGTATTTGAGCTTACTTTTCACTTTTTCTTGCTCTGGTTCAAACATGAAAAGTGGTTTGAGCTTAGTTTTTAATTTTTCGTGCTCTGGTTCAAATATGAAAAAGATTCCGAGTGCTTTTGATACCATTATCGTGCTCATTAAAAATTTGAGTAAAAAAGGTGTGTCTACCAAGTATAGCTTTATCACTTTATCCGGCCTTGCTAGACTATTTACGGAAAAGGAACTGTGCCGAGTTTACTTTTTCCTTTGTCGTACTCAGTCATCAACCATGACAAAGTTGTTCATGGAGTCCTTTTAAGCTCTTTTCAGACTCCCTAAATAGGAAAAGATTGCCAAGCGAACTTGATGCTTTCACGCTTGTAAAAGCATTTGAATGATCGTCTTTCTGATGATAGTTTACCCCTTTTTTGGATCAGGAAGCACTATTTACGAAAAATGAATACTCCAACCAACCATGGCTGGAAGAGTTCTCTCTCGCGTTGTTTTACCCTTTTCTGAGTGAAGAGATTAACTTTACAAAAAAGGACCTTTTGGAGTCTCCTTTAGTTCTTTTCAGACTCTCTAAACATGAAATGACACCGAGTTTTTCTTCTTTGGACTCGTTAAAATTCAAACATCGAAGGGCCCATTTTGGGATGAACCCCTCCTTTCCTAGGTTTGTAAAACATTTGGGATTGGACTCATCTATGAGATGAGCTATACCGAGCATCTGGTTACCCTCATCCAGCTCATAAAAAACACATGAGGCACTCATCGTTCATGATGGGGAAAAAGGAAAGCCTTTATGTTACACCGTTATCAGTGGAAGTACTCAATCATTCCTTGAACATGGAACTCATTTGCATTTTCATACTGCACTTGGATCATCTGTTTGTCCTCGATTTTTACCCATTTCCTGAGTCTTGTTACTCCCTTGAGTCATTCAAAGAATTCTTCCATCATCAGTTGCATTAGGAGTTGTTACCATAACTCGTCAAGTCAATACTGCCAAGGCATGCCATGCCCATGTTCAAGAATACTCTTACTACTCATTATCTGCAGTCAGTACACCTTCCATCATGTCAGTTTAATCTAAGTCAGTCTTGCATTTCACTGTACCATCTGACCTACTCTACACATCCTTTGTCGTGTTTCGTGTCGATGATGGGGGATTCATCATGACTCTCCTTCAACGGATTCATCCTTGTCAACTTCAACTCATCATCCGAGGTTTGAATCTAGAAACCAATCAAGTACCTTGGACCTGCATGCCTCAATGGTAGGTTACCTTACTTTCAACATGAGTTTGCATCATTGACTCTTGATTGAAAGATTTCATCTCGCATTCGACTTCAACTCATTTATTCACGCTTGATGATATGTACTGTGATACCTTGGGGATCATTGACATTAATGGTGATTTCCCTCGCACTTGTTAACGGTATACATCAATGACCGGTAATCGAGTGGTTTCTACCATGTTCGACATCAAGACATTTGTAATCACATGGATAGATTCGTATCATTGCAGGTTCAGCTTGAAGACCCTCGAGAGTCATGTTTTACCCAAGTTGCGATGGAGTTTGTATTGAGTCATATCACACGGATCCACATTTGTATTGGTCGTGGCTATGTTACTATCTCATCATGGATCTACGCTTGTGTCTAATAGCCATGATTGTGTTCAGTCGTTCATTACTACCATGGATCTGCATTGTATTGGTCGGAAACCATGTTGTACGTCATATGAGACAGTGTACTCAGAGTCAGTTGTACTGCAGTAGTGTCCTTCGTTCAACAAGCCATTGCCATTCTTTCTGTCAAAGCATTTCACCTGTCCAATTTTTCAACAGCTTCATGCTTTGGGGGGCATTTTGTTACACCTAAAATCCTACCATCATGAGATTCAGTGTATACATCCCTAAAGTTTCATTGGCTAAGTCATTAACCTGGAAGATATACCATTGCATTCATGCTAGGTTTTGAGAGGTCGTCGCAGGCTGCACTCATGCAACCTACGATGTCACGTCTTTCTCTATTGCAGGGTGCGACAAAGTCAGTTAATGGAAAAAAATAGGTCCTTCGAGTCCATTCTTGAAGCCTGCTGACTTGGATCCCTATCCCTGACCTCTTGGGAGAGCTGGCACTCGATTCCTAACCTCTTGGAAGGATCCCCTATCTCTCTCCTACCATATCTCAACCTACCCTATCCATACCCTATCCACTTAGTCCTATATAAATGAAGTTGTTACACCTAAAATCTTCCCATCATGAGATTCAATGTATACATCCCTGGGGTTACCTTGACTAAGTAATTGACACTGGAAGGATTTGTACCAAGTTGTACTAGGTTTTGTGAGGTCGTCGCAGGTTGCACTCATGCAACATGTGACGTCGCACCTTGCTCCATTACAGGGTGCAACGAAGTCAGTTAAATGGCTAAAATAGCTTCTTCGAGTTCTTTCTCAAAGCTTGCTGACCTGGGACCTCATACCTGATCTCTTGGGAGAGTTGGCACTCAATTCCTAACACCATGAAAGGATCCCTTAAGCCTCTCCTATCATATCTCAACTTATCCTATCCATACCCTATCCACTTAGTCCTATTTAAGAGAAGCTCACTCCCATTCCAAGGGAGGAATTCTATGGTATTCTTATGCTGGTGAAATCAAGCCCAATAGATCTAACACTCTAGATTGGGGAACCTTCACTTCTCTCTAGGAGCTTTGGGATGGCTTGTTGGAAGGAGCTTGCAGCGTTAAGGAAATGGTTGTAATCCTCTTTTCTATTGTACTCCTCACTCTTCAATACAGTTAATATAATTGCTTTCCATAAATGTTGTCTCCTTGATGATGTTTATAGTTTTCCTCCTTAACTGTTAACTTAGATCTATCATATGAGATATATGCTTTCACTTCTCGTGGTCTGTCACATGTTCAACAGGGTTTAACTACTCGCGATCTGGAAGCGCTGGAGCATTGGATCAACGAAGGAGAAAGGGATCTACAAATCTAAGGTAAATGATCTACTCTTACATTTGTACTTCTATATGATCTAGGAAAGTATTTTATGTTCTGTCATATTTGTTCTAGACTTACGTTAAGCTAGGGAGATCAGGCCTTGAGTCCGCTCTCGGTAGATTGTCCGTGAAACAAATCTGGCGACCATACTGGGGATTCACTTGTCTTGTTTTGTAGTTGTCAATCTGAGAGTCATTTTCAGTTGATTGCTTGACACAAGCCTTTTGTTTGTCATTTGCTTCTTGAGTTGATTTCACTATCAGATCTTCACTTTGAAGACTCTGATCTACTTCCTCTGAGTTTGTACTACTCATTTTTAAACCATTCCATAGTTCATTGCTTGGAGATTTGATTTATTTTTTAACTTAGATCTCGCCTGTCGAACCTGGTTAGCGAAAACAGAGCGACATTGTGTCATTTTTGGTCTCTGTTATTTACCTGTTAGCCACTCGTCGCAGTCCTTTCATTGGCATACTGTGACAGCATCGCACCCCCCGCATTGGTAAAGTGTGACGTCACGTTGCACTGTGTACAAGCACAGAGTGCACCGATCTATCAAATTTGGCATGCAGACATCTCTTCTCCATTTGATAATCTAAGCTTTGGTTTGTTGTATGAACTCCCTCTGTGCTGCAAGATCCAACCAGAGATCCCATCCTTGAATCGTGTGTTGAGTGTTTGGTTTTGCTTGGATTAATTTTGGGTTCCATCTTGGACAAGTCTGAGGACCGGTAGTGGTGGACACTCTTGTCTCCTCCACCTTCATTTGCTCGCTCTTGCATTCCCTCCTCTCCTTGACTGATCTGACCACTACATTAGATCAACTCCCAGACCTCATTCACGTCATCTTTTGAGCTTTGCTTGCTTGGTTTGCTTGCTATCGTCTGATTTTGAGTCTTATGTGTCTTTCAGCTTGATTGAGTGCTTGTCTTTTCTTGAGTTTTCTAAGTATATCGAGTGCTGCAAGTAGTGTTTTCTTTTCAATCATTTATGGCTCAAAGCGTAGTTGTTATCAAGTTAATCTTTTGATGCATCCATTGAAAAGTTAAAAAGTGCTTCTTTCCCATCATTTCTCAAGCATTATTGAAGAAAATTGTTCGCGCATCGGAATGTTTTGCTTATACATCTGTTGGAAAAATTGAATGAATGTGTGTTCACCTGTGTTTCTCTTGAATTATGAGCTTCTCATTTTCTCGAAAAATCCAAAGTATACTTCAGTTTTTGCAAAATTAGTCCCATGCTAAGGAAAGATAGATGCATTTTTTTATTTTTTACTGCTTTTAGGCCATTGAAAGTGAAATTGAAAAGCTTGCATACTCCATTTTAGAATTCTCTCTTTTCATTACTTAGCATCATTTTCGTTTTGAAAAGGAAAAGAAAAGGAAAAAATGTTGTGATTTGGATTAGTAGTGTTGTGATTTTTGCGTTTCGTACAAAAATGAAAAGAATGCTTTTATAGTCAAACTTGTTTGAACTGGGAATCATTGCATTTGATTTGGTGAAATTGTTGGAAAGAAAAAGTTTTCTCCCTCTCATAGGTAGCATTCATCGAAAGAAAATAATATTTCGTGCATGTAGCTAGGACTTGCATTATGCTTCCGATTATGTACTCACCTCATGCATTCACCTAACCATCCAGATAAAATTAACGGTAGAACTAGGTAAAATTTTATAGCAACTTGTGTGTAAGTTAGAGACGTGTTCCGGCGTCGTTAAGCATGGCAGCTGTCGTTATTTTCCAGCACTGTATCCCGGGGGTATTGTAGTCTTCCACATACTTATCGGTATATCGAGCTCCTTCACATACCCACCAAGTACCATAATCCATACTTGGCGTATATCGAAGGGTGTATCACGTACTCGGTAGTATATCGGAAGGTCTCTTGCCGAACGGTTGTGCATTAGACAACACCACTACGGATTTGAGCTCCCACGTACCTTGCGTATATCGGGAGACACCACTAGGATTCCTGAAACCAACTGAGTTAACCATTTGGCCGTCTTGGCAAAGCAATACACCGAGAACAGCACTCGGGGAGATTAGCACGCATGTACTGTCTAGGTAATCGGGTATGCAGGCAAGGGTACGGTCCCAATCCTCCTTGTCGCGTCATATTGTTGGACCCTGCAGTATATAGCGGTTTGCGATGCCTTGATAATCCCGTGAGGTTCCAAACTTTGAGCCACTCTGTCACATAAGTTTGCTTGTTTCCTTAGTTTGCGTAGGGTTTTGTCTAGTCTGCTTTTCTTTTAGCTTGCCTGAGGAGAAACTTTTTGTTTTAGTCACTCTGGTTGACTTTCCTTGGAGAAGGTCACGTAGAATCCAAAACTTACCACCCGAATATCCCCTTAACCAGGAGGTAATTTCGAGGGCAAGGATGGATCCTCAAGCCAGGGTCGGGTCACAAGAAGTGGAAAACCCCACTTTGAATATTGGAGGAAATTTGTTTCCACATACTCCTCCAGATTCACCTGCCTCTCATCCCCCGCAAGATGAAGAAGCACAAATCCCCACTTCACAAGACCTCTCTCCCATTATGCCGAGGGAGCCTAGATCGTTGGAATGGATAAATCAACCCCAGGATGACCCCACAGCAGCTGTTGGTCCTTCAGCATCTTATTGGACATCTTCTACTGGTCACCTAGTGGCCCATTTTTCCATCGCATCCCCACCCAACTGGACTGCTCCGAAACTCTCTAGACCCTTCTACAAGCCTGACCCCGCCAAAATTTTATGTCCCATTCATGATCGTCTGGAACGATTACAAGTTAGGGGTGACGAACTTCGAATACAAAGTCTCGCGCAATGACCTGGGTATAGAGATACCTCAGTTCATCTGATATCTTTTGGTTCACCTGAACCACCCCTCCACAACTTGACCATTAATGAGGTTGGTCAACCCTCACAAGAGTCCAGTCCTACACTTCAAGTGAACCAACCAATTGAAGGACAACAGTCCAACACACCCGTTACTACCACAGTCACTTTACCAGTTCCTCCCCCGCCGTAAAATTCGAGGGGAGGATACTCCATTCCCCTGGATTATCTTATTGGTAACGTTACTACTACAGTATCTAATCAACAACCTATGTTGGTTCAACCTTTGTATAATAGTCATCCTGTTGTGGCTGGGGGGAAACCCCCGTTTCCTAACCAAAACATAGGCAGTGGAATCCCCAACGGACCTCCCGTTGGACCTTCTCAACCCGCTAGACCATCCACCATGGGATTATATCATGTTGGGGGTCCATCCAATGCAACTCAACACTCATGGAGTCAAGCGTATCCAGGTTCATTTAACCATGCGCAGGGTCAACCTAATCCCGAAAACGCACCATACGGGATACCCTATCACGGAAACCCATACGCTCTATGGGGGCAACAACCCGTTTTACAACATGGACCCCAACCAACTGTCCCTCAAGCACCACCACCCCCGATCGGTCCACCCCCACCTCCTGCTGGAGGCGGTGGGCCCCCTCCTAACATTGGAGGAGGCGTACCTCTACCTTCTAGCGGAGGTCCAACTCATTCTACCAACAATGGCCCCCACCCTTCCGGCGGTTGCGGGAATGGTCCACCCCCCCCCAGGCGGAGGCGGCGTAGGACCACCCTATTATGGTGGGGGAGGACATTTCCCTTCGGGTGGTGGTGGTGGTGGAGACCCTCATCCTTCCGGCGGCGGAGGTGGTGGGGGCCCCCATCCTTCTGGTGGCGGAGGCGGCCCACCACCTCCCCCAGGCGGAGGCGGTGGCGAGCCACCTTATTATGGTTATGGACCCCCACCTCCCCCCGGCGGTGGTGGTGAACCTCCACCTCCTCCCGGTGGTGGAAGCGGAACCCCACCTTATTGGAATGGACCACCTTATGGTGGCGGACCCCCTTACGGTCCAGGCGGCACACCCCCCTACGGTCAGTTTCCTCCGTGGTCACCTTTTAATTAGTCAATACGAGGTCCTACTGGTCCTTACATGCCTTATCAGTACTACCAGTACCCGCAGCCTAATCAACAGCTTCCCTTTTTGGCTACTTTGGACCTACCCGACCTATCTCGACTGACGAACGACCCCATTTACCACGGGACTAACTGGCCCCCAATTCCGATGAAACTCCCATCGGATATCCCCAAGTTCGACGGCAAGCCGGACGAGGATCCCAAACATCATGTGATGACATACAATTTGTGGTGTTCATCCAACTCTCTGATGGACGACTCGATCCGTCTAAGATTATTTCAACGGACACTCACTGGTTCGGCTGCAAAGTGGTACATTGAATTACCACCTCATTCTTTTCATGATTTTGGGTCTCTTGCTATGAACTTTTTGACCCACTTCCAACTGCCTATACGGTACGAGACTGGTACGGACCTTCTCACCTCTCTCTGCCAGAATACCGCTACTCATGTCTCTACTCATATACATGAGTGGCAAAGAAGGAGACGTTTGATTAAGGTTCCCATTCCAAACCAACTCCTAGCAAATTGGTTTACAAAGTCTCTCATCCCTCACATAGCTCGAGATGTTTCCATGGGCGGTGTTGTCACTGAAGAACAAGCTATCGCTCGTGCCCATTACCTAGAATTAGTCTACGCTCAATCGGGCACATTGTTTGAGATTCTTCCCGACGCACCCCGTGACACTTATGACCCCACGAAACCTCCTAAGGGACCCCAAACTAATGGCATCATTGGATCCCTTAACGCCCGGCCTGCTTCTAACACTGTTGGATCGTCGAACCTTCATGGTTCCTCCCCATTACCAACTCAGGCTGGCCACAACACCACCAAATCGACCACTCCTGCTGTAACTGAAGAGGTGAATTCTGTCCAATCAGCTTCATCTCAGAAGTCCGACGGCAAGAAGAAGAACAAGGGGAAACCCAAGAAGTATTTCGCCCAGCAGGAATAAAAGCGCACTCCTGATGATACCAAACAGAAACGAAAACTAAAATATCCTTGTTTACTATGCGGAGATGATCACTTCTCCAAAGAATGTCCCCATAGAGACGAAGTCCAAAAGTTTCTTAGGGGTAAACCAACTCCCGCAGTCCTCAATGATCTGTTTCCCACTCAAAACCAACAGATGATTGCTCAACCCCCTCCATCCCAGGGGGAACCATCCAATACCACGCATGTTCTCATGGTGCGTAACGAAATGATCAATTTGAACACTCGCTCGTGATCATACGACTCAATCCCTTCGAAGGAACCCACTGGAATTAATACTGAAAAAGCTTCCAACTCCTTACCTGATGTCACTGTACCATCAGCTTCTCTCACCATTGAGAAGCCATCCTTAGATTCGATATTGCGACCACCCAAGAGCACGATTCGAAAAGATGTGTTCAATCCTAATGCTCGGGCAGCACAGAATTACAATATCGTCGAGGACTTGGCCCAAGCCCCTTGCACCATGTCCACCCTGGAAGTTTTGCAAAATTGTCCTAATCAACGCAAAACTCTCCTTGCAGCAATCGGTGTAGTTGACTCTGATTCTTCGAATACCATCATGTTCCGACTTGACTATGTCAATCCGAGGCTTTCCCACCAGCTCACATTCCAAGTAGCTGCAAACATTGCTGGGAAAATTGTCCATCGTACCCTTTTGGATGAAGGCGCCTCTACTTCTGTCATGTCGATCGCCTGTTGGAGAGCCATCGGCTCCCCCGAATTGAATCGTTCTCCTACCACGTTGAAAGCATTCGATGGGCGTGGCTTTCAACCTCATGGGCTCCTACAAGCTCTCGCAGTTGAGTTGCACGGAAAGACCGTAACCATCAATGTGGAAGTGGTCTCGGCCCCGATAGATTATAATCTCTTGCTTGGTTGCAATTGGTTTTATGCCATGCAGGCGGTAGCCTCTTCAGTCTTCCACGTAGTACAATTCCCCCACCAAGGACAAATTGTTATTGTTGACCAATTAGATTTTTACACACCGGACACTACTACTCATCCTGGTGACCATGTTCCTTCCATTGGACAAACGTCAAAACAGTATGAGAGTATATGGGTTGGCCTTTTGAAATATTCATCTCTCATGGGTTTTTTTCCAATTTCGGACCCCCCTAATCATGTTGCCTTGGTGAACATGATCTCCACAAAGATTTCATCTCACTCCACTGATGCTTGGCTTGTACCGGACAAAGCCACAACACACCTGATTGGAAACGCAATGCCTCTTTCACCTGCTGAACGTATTTGCGAGGCTATCTAGTCAGCACCAGAGAACCACTTAGTTGTGGCTCCCCCATCCTGTCCTCTATGACGGGCATCATCTCTACATGATCTCTTACTTCAGACTTTTCATTCAGACGAGTCCATCATGGAAGTTATGAATGTTGATGATGGCCCGTGGGATGACCTCCACCATAGGTCATCTTTTCTTCCTCCTTTGGAGTACATAGAGGACAACATTAGTACCATCTTTTCACCGGATATCTACTCGTTCCCTCATTCCCCCATACTCACATGTCTGTCAGACATTGAGGGCAACCTGGCTAACATTGAGCCTACCACCTCGGTAGACATTTCGGTAAAACCTGGTGTAGCGGAACACATTCGCATAGGCCAGAAGTGTTCCCCTGAAGAAATAGCTATTGGTACGGCCTTATTCAAGCGATTTTGAGACGTATTCGCTTGGTCCTATGAGGAGATGCTTGGGATAGACCCCGTGATTGTTTCTCATGAAATAAAAACCTATCCCGACATCAAACCTGTACGTCAAAAGTTGCGATCGGTACACCCTCGGAAGACTGCAACGATCAAGGCAGAGATTGAAAATCTCTTAAAGGCTGGCTTCATCTATCTTGTCCCATTGACGGATTGGGTCTCAAACGTCGTCCCTGTGAACAAAAAACAGGATACTATTCGCATCTGTGTTGATTATCGGGACCTTAATAAGGCTTGTCCGAAGGACAATTACCCGACCCCGTTCATTGACCAGATTATCGATAATTGTGCTGGAAGCGTCATCTTTTCATTCATGGATGGCTTTTCTGGTTACAACCAGATTGATATCAACCCAGCCGACCAACATAAGACGGATTTCATCTGTCCTTGGGGGACGATTGCATATCGCAAACTCCCGTTTCACCCTAAAAACGTTGGCACCACGTTCCAACGGGCCATGTCGTATGCCTTCCATGACATTAAGGACTTTGTGGAACCTTACCTGGATGATCTCCCTGCTCATTCAAAGCAGCATGAGTTCCACATGGACCATCTAACGGCCATTTTCCTCAGATGCAGACGGTACAATATTTGTCTGAATCCTCATAAGTGTATCTTTTGCGTTGAGTCTGGGTGCCTCTTAGGATTCATTGTCTCGAAGGAGGGGATCTGCATTGATCCCTTAAAGTTGGAAGCCATTGTCAACCTACCACCTCCGACTAACGTGACGGAACTTCAAAGTCTCCAAGGGAAGGCGACTTATTTAGGGCGTTTTGTTTGCAACTTTGCGGAGAAGACTCAGGGATATATGAAATTGCTCAAGAAGGACATCCCGTTCATTAGGGACGATCAAGCTCAGAAATCCTTCGACAGCATCAAACATGCCATCACGCATGCCCCCGTGCTCCAACCGCCCAATTATTATCGAGATTATATCTTATATCTCGCTGCTTCTGCTACCACTATCGCCATGTTT
The DNA here is from genome assembly GCA_027924585.1 of Larix kaempferi. Classification (NCBI taxonomy): domain Eukaryota; kingdom Viridiplantae; phylum Streptophyta; class Pinopsida; order Pinales; family Pinaceae; genus Larix; species Larix kaempferi. The sequence continues at coordinate 462,212 of BSBM01000008.1, forward strand.
TTGGTACAGGAGTATCAAAATGCCCAAGAACATGTAATATACTATGCGAGTAAGGGCCTCATTGACGTTGAAACTAGATATTCACATGTCAAGAAGCTTGCTCTCGCGACAGTCATCGCCGTCCAAAAGTTCCACCACTATATCTTGCTCCGCACCACCACCATCATCACAGACTCGAACCCCATGTACCACGTACTGACACGTCAGGTGCTTGGGGGAAAGTATTCACGTTGGATCGTGATACTGCAAGAATTTGACCTTCTTTTCGAGAAAGCTAAGTCTAAAAAGTCCTTGCTGTTTGTCGAGCTTATCTGTGATTTTCCCCGTCCTGATGCAGAAGTTGAGCACAATGACTCTTTTCCAGATGAATCATTGTTTCTCATCAGCACGACTGATCCATGGTATGGAGATATTTCATTATATCTTCAAACCCAACACTTCAACCCTCAACTGTCTCATGACGACCGTCGTAGAATACGTCACCATACGAAGTATTATCTGATCATCACTGATACTTTGTACCGCCGTGGCGTCGATTCAATTCTTCGACGTTGTCTAACTCATGATGAGGTTGAACGCGTTCTGAATGACTGTCACGCTGGGGCGTGTGGTGGTCACCTCTCTGGGATGGCTACAGCCCAGAAGATTTTGCGTGCAAGATATTATTGGCCTACTATCTTCAAAGATTGTATTGAGGCCGTAAAAAGATGTCCTCCATGTCAACACTTCCATATGAAGAAGCGCACCCATCCCACCCCATTACACCCGGTTATTTCCGTGGGCCCCTTTGCAAAATGGGGCATCGATTTTATGCATTGTAAGCCTACCTTGGCCGGGGGGCATAGTTACATCATCGTAGCTGTGGATTACTTCACAAAGTGGGCCGAGGCAATGCCTACATACCAAAACCGCCGCACTCTTCATGTTCAATCATGTAATAGCGCGGTTTGGCGTTCCTCAGGCGATAGTTACCGATCATGGTTCTCACTTTCATAACTATATGGTTGATGAACTAATCGATAGATTGGGTTTTCGCCATGAAAACTCAACACCCTACTGCCCGCAGTCCAATGGACAGGTTGAGGCCATTAACAAGGTCTTGAAAACTATGGTCCAAAGGATGGTAGGTACCCAGAAATCCAACTGGCATAATATGCTCTTTTCAACGTTATGGGCCGACAGAAATTCCGTTAAAACCACCACAGGTTTCACTCCTTTCCAATTAGTGTATGGATTGGAGGTTGTCTTGCTGATAGAGTGCAAAATTTTGTCTCTACAACTCCATGTCGAACTTCTTCCTAACACTACTGCCGAGAAAGAACGTTTCCTGTACTTAGAAAAACTTGACGAGTCTCGCCGAGATGTTGCTCTTGCTAATGAAGCACACAAGAAACGCATCAAATCTCAATACGAAAAGTTTGTTGAACCTCGTATCTTCAACGAGGGTGACCTAGTCCTCACATACGACCAGAAACATGACAAACTGGGTGCAGGAAAGTTCGAGTCCATGTGGCACGGACCTTACATTGTCAAACGTGTTCTGGAAAAGGGAGCTTACGAGCTTGAAGATTATGATGGCATATCTTTGGGTGAACCCCGGAATGGGATTTACCTGAAGAGGTACTATGCCTGATCCTCTCATGCATAGACTTTCGTGTATATACTGTACATGGCGTGTTTGTGTGTTTTTGTGTTGTGTGACACGTTATTTTTTGAGTGTCTTTAGATCTTGTTTATGCTTCTTATACCATGTTCTGTCTGCATGTGTAGATGGCAACATGCTACGGATTCATGGATGGCGCCAGCCGGCATACCCGTAACCTTGCTTCGACAGCCTAGGTACTATATTCCCCAACGGGCGATCTCATCAGCTCAGGAGGAAGTTGCCTTGGATTTTCAACCAACAATGCTGCAGAGTATCTGTCGGTAGTTGGAACCTTAACCGATGCCATTTCCTTGGGTGTGAACCACATTGTCATCCACATGGATTCTCAATTAGTAGTTTCCCATCTTAACCGAGTCTACGCTATCCATGATCCTACCCTAATCTGTCTCTTTAGACGAGTTCGCCTCCTGGAAAGGTCATTTGAATCCATTCAATACCTGCACATTCCACGAGAGTTAAACACAGTTGTTGACTCGATGGCCAACTTCATTTTAGATTGGTACATCGCACCACATAATACTCATAATATGTAAAAGCATTCACAACATGTAAATAATGCACTGTATAGAAGCAAAGCATATAAACAAGATCACATCATCATCATTTGTTGAAACACATAATGTATAAATCGCCGGAATGTCTGTATATATATATAATCTCAAAAAGGTAGTGCTAATACAAAATTCTGAAGCATGATGGCTTTCAGTAAGTCCCTACAAAATTTGAAGCCTCGCAGCTTTCAGTAATACAAAATCTGAGGCCTCTAAGCTCTTAGTACACACACAGTAACAACATATGGCCTATCATCTGGCCCGTACAACCCTAGGAGGTCTAGCTGCCCTAGCCTGTTGAGTCTGGAAATAATCAACTGCTCTCGCAACCCTGCGAAGCAGCGCGTTGAAGCACGCAGTAGCTCCAACCGTGTGTAACTGCATGGGCCGCAACACCTCATCTACCAACGGCTCAGGAACGTCTAGTGTCAGCCCACTCAGTTTGGAATAGACTCTATCCATCTCCGCGATGGCAGCGTGCACAGCCGGACCCACAACTGCTCCCTCTCCTCTCTCTCTCCTAGCCAGAAGTGAGGTCCCCACAGGTTGTACAGGTCCCACATCTGCACACACATGTTGTTCATCTGTCAGCACTATATGAAAAAAATTATAAATACACAAAACTTAAAAAGTACAAGGATCATTTGTTCTTACCGAGATCTCCCCATGCTACTCCCTCTGGCAACGACAACTCCGGGTCATCCCTAAAGTCCGTTCCACTGTATGGGAAATCCTCCACCATCAGTAATTGGCCCTCCAGCCAAGTGAAGAACTCAAGAGGGTATCCAATAATAGGGCCCCCACCATGTCGGGGCATCACATCGATCCACCTAGCCATGTGAGGATCCCTAGGATCCCTATCCTCTAGTGGTACCTGAGGACGCAAAAGGGGAACCCGTTCTAACAAGAATGAGATCACTATCGATCCATAGCCGAACTGCTTGAGCTCTCCCCGCCGACACTTTGTCAGCTGAGCTCGCATGTTTGCGAGGACCCCCTTGCACCAGTTAAAGATCTTTGGAGACATACAGTCCTTCACATAAAGCATTTGTGCCCTGGTGGCTAAGTGAGGAGCTTGGCTCCCCGCCATCCTCGTAATGGCAAATAGTATGGCACGTAATGGGCATTCCCGTACATCTTTAATGGGAATCTTCCCACTAGATGAACGGGTGTTGGGAACACAATGCTGCTGAATCATATCATCCACGGTCTGACCACTCCCATGTGATCCAGTAAGTAGCACATTGTCCCCTCTTCGGGACAATCCGGTCAGAAAATAGATGTCCTCGACATCTATGGTAAGCTCATGCTCACCGATCATGAAGTATTGCTAGGCCGCATCCCAGCATCAGAGCATGTGAGTCAATAGTGGGATTTGGGATCTCATCCCTTGAACTCAAAATAACTTGAGGATCCCACAGTTCCTCAATGATTCTACACACCATGGGTCATTTGCATCTTGTTCATCATCCAACTCATGTTCCGGTTCTCGCCATTCCAGAACCATTTTGATGTTTGGAACCTGCCAATAGAGGAGTATAAACAATATCAGAACTTGCTTCAACCACTAACAGTCTTTCTTTTGAGCATGGTTTGAATTTGGGGATGGATGTCGCCGTCGTCGCACCTTATTTTTGCAAACAGAGTGACATCGTCACAGTCCACCCGTGAGACCCTTGCGACAACTCGATCTCATCGCAGTTCCCGAAAGGGCCAACTGCGACAATCCAAGGGCGCAATGGCCCTCCCCAAATCAAACTAAAACCCAAAAAAATGCTGAAATTCAAAAATGTAAACCACTACGATTTTGCTGGCTTAAGTTTAGGGTTACTTGCTCCTGACGGCGAGTGAAATGGCTGATCATAGCTCCTGGAATCGACGAGTGAAGATTTGGCTCCAAATGGCACTACTCCTCCCAAATTTGGCAAATAGAACAATGGTGACTATATTTGGTTTTTATTTCTATTTATAATCGAAATGGAATATTCCTTTTCAAATATTTGATGCCATTATGCCATTTGCTATAGTTTGGATCGGTTTTATTATATTTGAACGTTCGGTTGACTATTTGACCTAGTTTCCGAGTGTGCAGGAGTTGTGAAGTGCCTTTCTACGCCATTTTCATGTTGGAACGGTCATCTCAGGTATGAACACACCTTGTGTATTTTTTCGTTTATCTTTTCACTTCATTAGATTTGAATTATTTAATGATCATGAGCTTACTCTTTGTTCTTTCTCATGCTTTTGAAACCATGAGAATACATTACCGAGTTACGATTTATCACTTTTCCGAGCTCGTTAAACTTCTACGGAAAAGGAACCCCCCGGAGTCTATATTTAAGCTCTTTTCAGGCTCTCGAAATACGAAAAGATCGCCAAGCGAACTTGTCGCGTTCATGCTTGTTAAAGTATTTGAATGGTCGTCTTCCTAGTGATAGTTTACCCCTTTTTCAGACCAGGGGGCACTTATTATGAAAAAGGTATACTCCAGCCAATCATGACTGGAAGAGTCCTCTCCCGCGTTGTTTTACCCTTTTTTGGGCGATGAGGCTAACCTTACGAAAAAGGACCGTTGGAGTCTTCTTTAGTTCTTTTCAGACTCTCTAAACATGAAATGACGACCGAGTTTACCTTCTATCGACTCGTTAAACTCTTACATTGAAGGGCCCGCCATGGGATGAACCCCTCCTACCCCAGGTTCGGAAAATATTTGGGATTGGACTCATCTATGAGATGATCTATACCGAGCATCTGGTTACCCTCATCAAGCTCGTAAAAAACACATGAGGCACTCATCATTCATGATGGGGAAAAAGGAAAGCTTTTATGTTACACACTTTGTTAGTGGCAGTATGTAGTCGTTCTTGAACATGGCACTCATTTTGCATACAACACTTGTATCGTATGTTTGTCCTCGAGTTTCACTTACTTCCTGAGTCTTGTCACTCCTTTGAGTCATTCAAAGAAAGCTTCCATCATCAGTTGCATTAGGAGTTAGTGTCGTACTCGTCATGTCAATACTGCCAAGTCATGCCATGCCCATGTTCAAGAATACGTCCATCATTTATCATCTGCAGTCAGTACGCCCGCCACCATGTCAATCACACATGTTACTGTACCATCCGATTTACTCTATACACCTTTTGTCGTGTTTCGTGTCGATTGATGGGGGATTCATCATGGCCCTCCTTCGACGGATTCATCCTTGTCAACATCAACTCATCATCCGAGGATTGAATCTAGAAACCAACCGAGTACCTTAGCCCTGCATGCCTCAATGGCAGGTTACCTCGCTTTCAACATGAGTTTACATCATTTACTCTTGATTGAAATATTTCATCTTGCGTTCGAATTCAACTCATTTATTCACACTTGGTGATATGTACTGTGATACCTTGGGAATCATTGACATTAATGGTGATCTCCCTCGTGCTTGTTAACGGTTTACATCAATGACCGGTAATCAAGTGGTTTCTACCATGTTCGAAATCAAGACATTTGTAATCACATGGATAGATTCGTATAATTGCGGATTCAGCTTGAAGACCCTGGGGACTCATGTTTTACCCAGGTTGCGATGGAGTTTGTATTGAGTCACATTACACGGATCCACATTTGTATTGGTCATGGCTGTGTTAACATCTCATCATGGATCTACGCTTGTGTCTAGTAGCCATGATTATGTTCAGTCGGTCATTACTACCATGGATCTGCATTGTATTGGTCGCCAGCCATGTTGTACATCATATGGGATTGTCAGTTCATATTCAGTTGTACTGCAGCAACGTCCTTCATCCGACAAGTCTATTTCCATTCCTTCTTTCTAAGCATTTCACCTGTCCAATCTCTAAACAGCTTCATGCTTTGGGGGGCATTCTGTTACACCTAAAATCTTCCCATCATGAGATTCAGTGTACACACCCCTAGGGTTACCTTGACTAAGTAATTGACACTGGAAGGATTTGTACCAAGTTGTACTAGGTTTTGTGAGGTCATCGCAGGTTGCACTCATGCAACATGCGACATCGTACCTTGCTCCATTACAGGGTGCGACGAAGTCAGTTAAATGGCTAAAATAGCTTCTTCAAGTTCTTTCTCGAAGCTAGCTGACCTGGGACCTCATCCCTGATCTCTTGGAAGAGCTGGCACTCGGTTCCTAACACCATGGAAGGATCCCTTAAGCCTCTCCTATCATATCTCAACTTATCCTATCCATACCCTATCCACTTAGTCCTATTTAAGAGAAGCTCACTCCCATTCCAAGGGAGGAAGTCTATGGTATTCTTATGTTGGTGAAATCAAGCCCAATAGATCTAGCACTCTAGCTTGGGGAACCTTCACTTCTCTCTAGAAGCTTTGGCATGGCTTGTCGGAAGGAGCTTGCAGCGTTAAGGCAATGGTTGTAATCCTCTTTTCTATTGTACTCCTCACTCTTCAATACAGTTAATATAATTGCTTTCCATAAATGTTGTCTCCTTGGTGATGTTTAGAGTTTTCCTCCTTAACTGTTAACTTAGATCTATCATATGAGATATATGCTTTCACTTCTCGTGGTCTGTCACATGTTCAACAGGGTTTAGCTACTCACGATCTGGCAGCGTTGGAGCATTGGATCAATGAAGGTGAAAGGGATCTACAAATCTAAGGTAAATGATCTACTCTTACATTTGTACTTCTATATGATCTAGGAAAGTATTTTATGTTCTGTCCTATTTGTTCTAGACTTACATTAAGCTAGGGAGATCAGGACTTGAGTCCGCTCTCGGTAGATTGTCCGTGAAACAGAAGCTTTACCCCTCTCCAAAGGGAGGAAGTCTATAGTGTCTACATGCTGGTGAAATCATCTTGGAGAGATCTCTACTCATCCATTGAGAGATTCATACTTCCTTGGGAGGATATGGCATTGGCTTGGATGGAGAAGGATTGCTACGTTAAGCCTCGGTTGTGATCATTCTCTTCTATGTACTTTCCCTATATTTACAGTAATATAAATGCTTCCCACTAATATTGTTGTGATTGATGATATTGTGTAGTTTACCTGCTTAACTGTTTACTTAGATCTGTTACTGTGTAAATATTCTTTACTTGTTTGTCTTGTTCTATGTGTCTTGACAGGTCTTGCAGCTGAGATCTGACGACCGCGAGACGTGGAGCAACATCCAGGAGAAAGGACTACGAACTTAAGGTAAGACATCTAGCGACTTGATCCTTAACTAGATCTAGTAAAGTGGTTTATAGTCTGTATTATTTGTTCTAGACTCACATTGAGCTAGGGAGATCCGGCTTGCGGCCGCTTGAGTGGATTTTTCGTCAAACATATATATATATATATACATATACGAACTGGAAAATTACATATCACTGTTGTCAAAACAGAGCCCCAACCTTTCAGTATAATTCCCAACCTACACTTTGTAATACTTATTCTATAGTTTGGGATTCAAAAACCACCCCTCCCTAGTGGGGAAAACATGGATCTTTGTTTTCTTAAAAACATAAGAACCATACGCATATCCTTTAACTACTGAAAACAGAGACTTGCTTTAAAATTCCTTCCTAACACTTGGTTATCTAAACCACCCACCCGAAACATAACAAAGACGGGAAAATGACACTACAACAAAAAAATCGAGTACAAATCAAGAAAATTTGCAGCCGCTCAACAGGCCTTCCTTCTCAACTTGCGATGGAGTAGTCGAGATGTCTCCCTTGGCCACTGGCTTTGGCATGCACTATATGGCCAACTTCTTTGCTATTACATCAATATTCTAGTGCATGAGGTGGGAATCAGCATGATGCTCCTTCCAAAATATCACCGGATCCTCATCCCCCTTTTCCTTCTCCCCACGGTCTAGCAGCACTTGAGCCAGGAGCCCCTTCATCACCCAAAACGTTGCCACGGATCGCTCATACAGAGCCATCCATGCCCTGATTGTCCCTGGGTCTTGAATCCATTCTTCCAGAGCCTCGAAGTCATCCACCAGTTGAGCAAACTCTGATTCCTTCCACAGTCCCTTCTCATCCTCATCAATTTCCTCCTGAACAGACTGCGGGACCGTCACTTTATAGAGCCAACATTCTTGAGCTGCCTTTAACTATTCCCATTTAGCACACATCGAACCTACTTTATCTTTCCCTTTGGGTTCTCTGCTAACGTTCCTCCCGCGCGTCTCCTTTGACCCGAACCCCCAACTCCTCAAATCTCCTAAATTCTCTACTCCCTCCATAGTCTTCCCCAAAGACCAACATCAAAACACCGCACCAGCCCATTGGGTCCTCTCCTTATTTAACTTCATATGCTCCATAAATCACCATGAAATCTCTAGAGGAGCGAGCCAAATCCATTGCCCATACCCATGGAAAATACACCACCTTTTTGGGAAATCATTCCCCACGAGTTGCACTTAAAAAATCCTCAATTTCAGTCCTATTGAATGTCCCTCCTAACAGCTAGTGTGCCCTCCTTGATAGATCCTCATAGCCTCATAACTCCTCGAGGGGCCTTCGTACACCATCCACCTTTCCACATTTGTCCCAAGACTTCAGCAACGTGCCACCCCCTAAGGTCCATTTGTTCCTCTTCTACCCTACTAGCACCCTTATCCATGGAAAAATAATTTATATATTATAATAAAAATCATTATTAATTCTATTTTAAAATATTTTTTAAATTAAATATAATATTTTATTTAACAAATTAAATTTATAAACTTTATATATATATATATATATATATATATATTTAGCCCCAAGAGGTAGCTCAATCGGTCGAGCACCCGTAGTTAGGCCTCCCAGCATGTGAGGTCGCGGGATCCATTCTCCTCGACACTCTTGGGGTTAGGTACGCAAAATGTGCCGAAGGTGTGAGGTCCCTTCGGGTGGATCCGCCAGCTATTATTCTGTGGATGTAGCGATGCCGGCCGGTGGGACCGGTACGTGAACCACATTGAAAAAAATATATATATATATATATTTATTTATTTATTTATTAATATACAAATTATTTTTTAATTAATATATTAATGATTAATATTTTTAAAACACTTTGATTTTACAAAATTAAAAAAAAAAAAAAAAAAAAATGATGCATCTTCTTTCTAATCTACACTTTAAATTCTTCACATATATATATATATATATATATATATATATATATATATATATTCATATATTTATATAGAATATTTTAAAGTGATGGTGAGAGTCTTAATCCTTCTTCTAAATATGTTGCATAAAATAGTTTCAATTCCATTTAAGTTATCATTTTTATACTATATTTTCAACTTATTTTAAATTAAGTATTTTGTATGCATTTAATGTAATTACTTTTATTTTCAATGGTGGTTTACCAAGGGTTACGTCTATTGGGAAATATGTCAACATTTGCTATTCTAAGGAATTAAGGTATGGCCAAAATTACATAATTCATTCGTTCATTACATAGGGGCTCAATAAGAGCAGCATATCACTTACAAGAATTGAATCTGGGTGGGGAAAGTAACAATCATTCCTCTCGATCATCCAAGCTACATCCAACAGACACATTCAATATAATCACTATTACAATATAAAAGAATAATAAAAAAAAAATTGTTTTTTTTTTTTTAATTTGAAACACAAAATATAACTTAATAGGAAGGCATCCATTTTATCATATTTTTGTGTGTGCATCATCATACATCTAATTAAAATTATATTGTTGTCTTCATGTGCATCCTTCTTATGTTTTATCTTTTTAGCACTCCCCTATGTTATTTTAGCATTATTTTAGTGTTTATTTGACACTTTTTAGCATCTTTGACTTCCTTTTAGTGTCTTATTAGCGTTCCAATAGGTTTGGAAACGTCCAAATTGCATCCCATTGTAGTCCTTCATGTGACCTTAACATCCTAATTCTATCCTAGTAACATCCTATGGATATAAATGGCATCTTCAATGCATCTTTGTGGCATTCTTGGCATTATACTTACATTCAAATTGCATCTTCTTAGCATTCTTAGGGTTTCTTTAGTGTCCTATTTGCATCTTATTAGTGTCCTCGGCGTTATAATGAACGTCCTAGTTCCATCCTTAAGATATATTCAAGATCTTGGTTATGTTTTATTAAAGTATTCGGGAATACCTGTAGCACCATACTAGTGTCCTAAGGGATCCCTTTAGCTTCCATGTTGTTTCTAGCATGTCCTCAAGTTTTTATAGCATTGTCATGTTTTTATATTGCAATCTCCATATTTTCATTATAATACATATCAAATAGTGAAATCATTCTCATTTTGATCAAAGAGATTTTCATTTTTCAATTTGTATTTACAATATGCAACACCAATCAATATATAAATAGATAATACACAATGTACAAGGTAAAGGAAAAGTTAACTATATAAAGTCACAATAATTATATATAATAGTCAATTTTCTCCATATAACAAGTAGTCTACCCATAGAAAATGTGACTCTTAATGTTACAAGCAAATGGTCTATCACCACCCCCCGGGAAATATGAATCTTAAACAAGAGTTAGATCAAATTAATCGTCATTGGAGGACGGAGTTTTTGATTCATTGTCATCATTGGCATCCTTCAAAAAAGAATGTCTTCTTCTCCGTCTGCTTCTTCTTCTTCTTCTTCTAGAGCTGGTTGTAAGAACATAGTAAAACGATAATTAACATACTTCATAAGAAATTCCCCACTAGAGAAAATTTTAAGGATCCATAATTTTCTTAAATGTAGAAACCTTGGGGAATCTTACTAATTCTTAAATTTGCAACAATAAAATGTTTGGTGAAATTTTTATAAAAATATTTAAATTTCTAAGGACTTTATATAGTTTTTGGTCAATTTTGGCGATTTTTAGACTAAAAAAAGTATCCAATGGAATTTGGTCGAAGTAGTGTAGAAAAAAATGGAAATTGGTGAATCTTTTCTCAGAAAAAAAATAAAAATAAAAAAATAGCCCATGGGCTAAATTTCACCCCCAAAATTTTCCCTCTTACCCATCCCAAAATGTATCCTAAATAAGAAATGGATTAAAATTTAATTAATATGTAATTAGCGTTGTTAATCACATAATCAGTCAAACTCCTAATTCCACCAGGAATATTTTCTGATTGCATGAGAAACAAGGTAGGGTAAAGTGGTGTGGTTAACGTGTTTTGCACGTAGAACGATGTGCGGTTAACCCAAAATTTTGAATTTTTCATGAGCGGGTAACAATTGGAAAATCGCTCCCTTTCTTTCCCATTTCGATTTACCTAAAACATGTGATCAATCTACATCGTCTGCCTTGTTTTACCGAACTCATGAACTCTGTAACATAACCTTATCAAAAGACCAAGAACCTTCTTGAGCAAACCTAACAAGAGAACCCTATGAACCCTGGGTCGGATCCCCTAAAATCACTGATGAAATCATATCGGATGTGGTTCAAACTAGATCAAATTACATGGAAATTTTATGAACAAAGATGGCGGTGGTCCACTAGTAAGATAAGTTTTATTTTTTTTTCAAAAGGCTATAAATATATATTGGAATATGTTTTTTGTTTTAGACCTAGTTGTATTTCTGTTTGGGATTCTGAGAAACATTTTCCAAGTTTCTTGATGTTTAATGAATTTGATTGTTGAAAATCCCTACTCTTTCATTTTTATAATTTTATAAGACTCGTTACATTTCTTTTCTAATTTCCGTTGTGCATTTTTTTTTGTTGCTAATCAGGCTATTAGATTTATTTACTAGATGTTGTATATGCACAATAATCAATATTACCCTTCTTTTTTTTATGCAACACCATAACCTTAGTTCCAAGGAGAAAAGAAATTGAAGGTCTTTACTAAAAGTTAGTGTAGCATTTATATCGTGCCTACTGAGATTGATTGATTTTTTTCATTGTTGCTTTACAATTCATAGATCTATTTTTGCTATCAACAAACCATGTCCCTTCTTGAGCAAACCTAACAAGAAAACCCTGTGAAGCTTGGGTCAAATCCCATACATAAACTAAATCACTTATAGAATCATATTATATGCGGTTCCAGATCAAACCAAATTGTATTGCATGGAAATTTTCTTAACAAAGTTGATGGTGGTCCACTAGTAAGATAAGTTTTAATTTTTTTGCACAAGGATATATATATATATATATATATAGGCAGAAAGGAGATACCATGGAAGCAATGATGTAAGTCTGCTCAGGACAATTTATGTTTATTCAATATGAATAAAATGATTTTTTTCTTCGGAATATATATATATATAATTGGTTGTATTTCTATTTTGGATTTTGAGTAACGTGATCTAAGTTTATTGAAGTTTAATGAATGTAATTGTTGAATATCCTTGCTTTTTCATTTTTATATTTTTATAAGGCTTGTTACATTTCTTTTCTAATTTTCATTGTGCATTCTTTTGTTGCTAACGAAGTTGTAAGAGTTATTTACCAAATGATGTATATGCATAGTAATCAATATTATCCATCATTTTTTTATGTATAAATATTATAGTCAAAAACATCAATTTTGTTTTGTATGCAGCGCCATAACCCTGGTTCCAAGGAGAAAATAAATCAAAGGTTCTTACTAAAGGTTAGTGTAGCATTTATATTGTGCCTACTAAGATAGATTACTTTTTTCATTATTGCTTTCTAATTCAGAAATCTCATCTATAATCTATGTAGCCCATTTGGGCATCTTGTCATGATTGCAGATTATAACTTTTTATAAACTTAATCAAGTCCAACACAGATCCTAATATGTTGCCACATAAAGAATGGAATTCGTTTCCTCAAGAAATTATGGAAGAAGCATTCTGGATACTTGCTGAAGAGAATGCTAGACAAGAAAAACAATGAGAAATGAAGCAACAATTATCTAGAATTCCTAAAAATGATTGTTGGAGTGCTAACGAAGTAGTGTATAATGATAACGATGTTTATGTCCCTCTTAATAAGAGAGAAATACCTTATCAACTCCGATGTCATTCATTTAGGTAGTGTGCTAGGGGCAATGTTCCAAATTTTGATACAGTTACTCTTCTTAAAAGAGAAAATGGTTTAGAATAGATCATTACCTACAAACTTATTGATGAGTCCCATACAAGAAATGTAGATTTGACATGCTTGGATCCTTGTGATAATGGTCCAATTCATTACAATGTTGGTTCAAATGGCATGCAGACACAAGTATGGATGATGTTTTTCCTGTTCAAATGGTATATGCATATGAAAGTGGCAAGCTTATGCTGCACTATCCTTCATTTTTAGAAATAAAATATTTGTTATGTTCAATTGGTTCAAATGAATATCCCCAAAAAAATTATGTTGTAGTCATCAAGAGAGGGTTTTACATGGGATCTAGTTCATATGTGACTCCCTATTGGGAGATGGTCATTTTGTCACGATTGGAAGAAAGAAACTCATTCAAATGGATGGTATTTTGGTGCACGGCAAGAATACATTTTATATTACAATAAATACAGGCGTGCATGTGTATATTTATTATGAAAATGTGCTTGGTATGTTTAAAGAAGAGTCAATGAAAAATCCATATACTATGGAAGTGTTGAATTGTTTAGTATAGGTTTCCACAGGTGGAACATTATGTTGGGTAAGAATGCTTGAAAGTCATGTGAATGTTATTGTTACAGGCCACCATATTCCTGAAGGCATGAATTTGTATCTACATGAGGTGTTTTATACAAAACAAGGCTTGTTTATACCAACTGAAATCATTGATGATGACTATACATGTGTATTTTTTATATATATTTTTCAATTCATATCACAAAAAAATTCTTTTCAGTATCTCATGTTATATGTTTTCTTTATTGTAATCTCTATTAAAAGGTGGGACATGAGCACTCAAAAGGGAGAATCCTTTTTTTTGTGAAAGATGATAATCACACCACTTTCCAACTTCTTGCAACAAAAGGTGATGATGAAGTTGTGATTACTAGATTAGCTTCCTCTACAAAATATGGAACACACAATGCATTACCATCATATGGAGAATTGCAGCCACATCGAATCTAGCATCAGTATATTATTCTTGTTTCCTACAGAGTTTACAACCACTTAAGGTCTCGAAACATGATACACAGTGAATATTATGTGGAAATTAGTTGTGCGGATGAAAGTTTCATGGTTACTTTTGAACTTATTACAATGCATTATGTACCTCATGGGATTGTGAAGAAGAACAATTCATTAAAGTTCACCATAGAACAATATGCAAATTTTAAGGAGGTTGTTCTCTATACATTTCCATCCTTTCCTAATGGATATCAACCACCTTCAGGATCAAGCAATGATAGTAAACCTCTTGGTAAATGGATAGTGGGACCAACATTTAGATTTTGCTATTTGTATAATACCCTACAACCTCATGTGTAGGTGCGCTCTTCATGAAATTCACACCAATGGGATCCATTCCATGGTTGTTATGGAATAGGGATGAGGACTGGTGTACCCCATTTGGAAATGTAAACATTATATATCTAATAAATATATGTATGGTAAATTTTGTATGACAGATCTGTGGTGCAATATCTATGGTGAATTTTTTTATTTAATATATATGCATATTTTATTTGTGACATCCAGTCTGTCATGACATATTAATGTTGTGTTTTTATTTTCAAGGGAAAATATCTTTATATTGGATATTACAAAGTTTGAAATCAAAATATACATTTCTTAGCCTATGGGATCTTGAGAAGATAATTCTGTTCTTTAAACTATCCTAAAAACTACTTATTACATCTTCCAAAATCAACAATGTTAGGTACCTAGTCACAAACCAAACAAAGATACAATATTAGGCATGAATAACATAATTATCATTAAGATGGGACGCATATAAATACAATGAGAATGACCCTTGGTTTCCAAATTCCAAGGTGTCTCTTGGACTTCTTCATGACTCTTCCTATTCACCTATGACTCCACAACTTTTCTCAACAATATTGTGAATAGTAAATAATAATATTCCATAACCTAAAGGATTATGTTTCCAACATTCCCCCCCTTAATCTGAAGGGGTGTATGTGATTCTAAGTAGAGATTTGAAATCTAGAGTTGCAAATGGTTGAAATTTCTCTCTGAATCAAAGGCTAGCATAAATTGAATTCTTCTACTAAATGGGTGGTTTTAGGCTAACCACAAACTCTAGAATTTGGTGATAACTCTAATTCTTGCTCAACCGTTCTCTGGAATTTGGATTTGATTCGGGTTCTTTCTCAATAGTTCTCTCTAGAACTTATCTCTAGGGATCAATAGTTCCTTGTGGAAATGGTGGTTTAGGGACCACCACAAAATGATGTCTAGCAGAAGCAACTGGAGGCTGATGTCTTTTACTAAATGGGTGGTTTTAGGCTGACCAGAAACTCTGGAGCTCAGTTGAACATGGATCTGAATCTGGTTCAGTGTTACATATTTGACTTTGACTAGGTGACTTTGTCTCAAGGATTTAGAAACTAGCACAAGGTTCTGGCTATGGATCTGGCACTGGTTCAGGATCGCTTGTTCTTGCTCGCTTATTTCTAACTGTCAATCATTCCCTCTTGTTAAGAACAAAGTGATGAGAAGAATATATCTCAACTGCAAGATGTGTCATTACTTGAGAATGAATTCTTTGGTGTGACTTATAAATCTTCTTGGTTGTTGACAACCATTGCCAAGAAGCAATCCACCCATAATTTTCTCTCTAGTAGGTTTCTTCGGAATGAAGCGTATGTCTGAAGAGTGGTTATGCTTTCCACAATGCTTACAAGGATGAAGATCAAAACATTGATCTTTCATATGGCCAACTCGATCACAATGTTGTAATTTTGAACTATGAACTATAGTAGAAGAAGAGATCAGAATGTTGGAATTTTGAACTCTGAACTATAGTAGATGAAGATGGACTTTCTTTTAAGAACTCAGGAATGTGAACCATCACTTCCTTTTCATATCCAATACTAGTTCTATGCTTATATTGGGTGATCTTTTCCCATGGTTTGATGATAGGCTTGGAAAGAACAAGCGGAACCTATGTATGCATAAATTCATCTTTATTTTCTTTTGGTTCTAAAGTGGAGCCGTTGATTTGCTTATGTGATTCTGAAACGACATCATTGTCTGTAGGTTGCTGAAAGGGATCATAAAGAGGATTTTTCTGAACAAGAACAAGTTCATAATGTGTTTCTTCTTGTAGGAGATGCAACTCAAGTTGTAGAAACTCAAGTGTATCTTGTGAATATTGTACACAATTTCAAATATGAGTGAGTGGTCTTGTCGACCGTGACAATGTTGTCAATAGAAGAGAGAAGTAGAGTGTTCAGTAAATCTACCAAATAATTGATTCACAGCATTAATAAACTATGAATCACTCAAATAGTGAAAGGATTCTTGCAACTCCACCCTTTTAAAAAAAGACTTAGCAACCAAAACTCCAACTTAGAACATAAAGGGTGTCGGTCTCAGCCGAGAATACACTCGAATACAACTTAGTTTCAATTTGACACTTACCGAGGGAACAATTGCAAGCATAAAAAATATAATAAAACTTACAAAGATTATTGTTTTCAAGTTATAATCTGAAGTTGAATGGTTTACCCGATATGTTTTGAGTAATGATGATCCATTATGATTTCTAGACCACTGAAACACGTGGGACTTTGTATAGAAGTTAACAAATTTTTGCTACTAGCTGCTCCTCACAATCTTTGCAATAATTACAGTCTTCTTTCAAAGAGAAAAAATACCTTTTTATAGGTCAATGGAATGCAATTATATTAGGCTCCTTAATGCAAGTCTTAGAGACCTTGCTTCAAAAATAAATTTGAAACTGATTCAACCACCAAAATGTAACCCTCTTCTTCTAAACTCCACTTGCGTGTATGGCACTTGATCGTGACAAAATTGTATTTTCTCTTGCAATATTTAGATATAGGATACTTTATGCAAATGTTTCTTATATGGTTGGCTAACACACATATTTTACCTTCCTCGACCTTTCTGGATAGATGTGCTTGCTACTAAGGACTACCTTGGAAATGGAGATGAGGGAATGCATCTTCACAAATAAAACTACTTCACAAAATTAATTAAAAATGAGCAATGTAATACAATCCAATCTCCAATCTCTGCAAAAAAAAATGAGGAATAACTTTAACGAGTTGAATGCAATAGATACACATATGGGTGGAGATAATACTCAACTTGTAAACAAGTCATTGGAGATGTGTTCTCATAAAATCATTAGACTGGTGAGGAATATTCTAACGTGCCTTTGGTTAATTCCATGACTACAGATTTCAGTGCCAAAAAAATATTAACTTCTGTGTTATTTTGTATAATGGTGGAGAGAATTAGAGCATATATTTTCACACTCAGGTCTACTGGGAGCAGTCGATGTTGCAAATCAACCAACCTTGCACTGCTCTTAATCAACAATCATTGATCCTCGACCATTGGCGTCTCTTCAACTGAACTCACTCGAAAGTATGTTGAGGGTTAGTTTGCATGCATGAGTATTACAACTACAGGCACATGAACAAAGGTAGATCGTAGCTTCTCCAACTGTTAAAATTGTTGCACTCTCCAAGAGGAAGGATTCCACGTCTAGAAATCATGGAGTTAAAGAAAATTGTTGTGATGAGCTTATACCAAAAAGGGTAGAGTTTGTTCTTGAACACTTTCTTCCTTCACTGAGGTATGATTATTCTTCCTTCGTGGAGAACTGGCACCGATGAATACCCATGCATAGATGTAGAGAAGTAGGGGATGGATGCCATTAGTGGTGCAACGTTTTTACCCATTTTGTGTAACTTAATTCTCTATGTTTCTGAGCTCTTTTTTCCTCCAAATTTTTATCACACATACTTTGGCGCATTCTCTATCTAGCCATATTGGTCTTGAGGTGTGACTAAT
Organism: Larix kaempferi; assembly: GCA_027924585.1. Classification (NCBI taxonomy): domain Eukaryota; kingdom Viridiplantae; phylum Streptophyta; class Pinopsida; order Pinales; family Pinaceae; genus Larix; species Larix kaempferi. The sequence goes on from BSBM01000008.1 coordinate 480,336, forward strand.
CCAAAATGATGCGATGTCAGCCACAAAGTTCCAAGTTGTCTAGTCCTAGTATATTTTAGTGTATTTTTGCTTGGGACCAATGGGTGAACATTGATGTGACTTAAAGTGGATGTGACTTAAAATGAAATTTCAAATATTCATTTTATTTCAAAATGTAGAAGAAATTTTTTTAATAAGTAATTTTAAAAATATGAAAATATTGACAATAACTTGTATATAAAGTACTTTTATGAACCGTTTATGGTAGCTAGTTTTTCCAAGATTGAGTTGAGCCAATACCACTCCTATCTCCACTACTGGTTCCCCGTTCACCTACTGGAATCCATCCCCTAATGCACCAATTTGTGCAAGTTGTTGGATGTATTTATACATAGAGACTTCATGCACGCAGCTCCAAGGCAAGGAAAAGAAAGGTTGCATGCAGATAGTTGGAATGCAGAGGGTCACTATATGTTGGAAGAATCACTGAATATTTGAATGAATCACTATGATGTGTTGTTCACACAACAGTTGATTTCGCACACCAGGTCTCAGTATATGCAGTAATGTTAAGTCACTAGATTGGATAACCCATCTCAAGATAGCAATTGGATCAATTGAAGGTTTCTCATTGTTGTTGATGAGGGCGCAGGTCTCCAATACTCCAACACAACAAATTAACATAAGAATAACACGAATGTATTCAATGCATCATTGCAACAATATGCAGCAACAATAGAATACCACCAATGCATTCAAAATAATATCTCCAACTCCACGCAGTTTATAACGTAGACAGTGGGTGAGATCTGCAATCAACTCTGAACAACTCCAATGCTCAGCAAATAAGAAGAACATAGCTCACTCAAATTCTATGGAAAATGCCATAGTTTCTCATGGGCCTAAGAAAAATAGGCACTCTGATACCACTGTTGGGTACCCTTTAGGGTAAATAGTCACAAACCAAACAAAGACATAATATTAGGCGTGAATAGCATAATTCTCATTAATATGGGACACATATAAATACAATGAGAATGACCCTTGGTTTCCAAATTCCAAGGTGTCTCTTGGACTCCTTCATGACTCTTCCTATTCACCTATGACTTCACATTCTTTTCTCATCAATATTGTGAATAGTAAATAATAATAGTTCATAACCTATAGGATTATGTTTCCAATAGACAAAGCATATCCTCTAAGGGTCTACACTTTCTCAAAACATAGATGTAATGTACCAAACTCATTCAAATACGATTGCACATTCTTAGTGTGCATTTTTATGCCCATGGCTAGCATTTTACACCAAGTGTCTATAGTAGTAAAAAATGTTAATATTGCACTTTTCATAGCTTGATTGTGAGCATATGAGGTTAGGTTATATAAAATTAACACAAGAATATTCTTCTCAATATAAGGCTAGCTATCATATTTCCAAATCAATTTACTATAAACATTTGATAGGAGGATTTGGCTTACCTTTTTATTAAACTAGGCAGGCATTTCATAAACACAAGACAACCATGAAGTGAAACACACCATTTCCAACTGAAATCACTCAAAAAGACCCAATAATGAGGGTTGGGGATGCATTTTATTGAATTGGGTAAAATTGGGTTCAAAACAAAACAAAAATGCCACTTTGTCAAATTAATTGGGGAAAATGAAACATAATTTTAGGAACCTGAAAGAGTATTTTGTCAACAATATATCTAGCTTGAATCCCATGGTATTACTTTTAATTAATGACCTATGGACATACTGTGGCATGTATTTTCCTAAGCCCGATTTTGCAGATTTACATGATTTTTACATAACCACTCGAGCCCACTCAGGTTTTTAGTCATTAATTTTGAATTTGGCCAAGATAGTTAGAAATTATGTGTAAGAATATGCTTAATATGTACAGTATGATGCTCTTTACTATAATAAATTCATCATAAATGCATGGCTATGTTTGTTGATGTACTTTTCAATAAATATACATAACAGTCTAGAAAGTTAACAATATACAAATTGAAAATTTAACTTGTATACTGTAGGCATATAAATTTGAATTAGGACAAAAATAAAAGAGATTATTATCCGAATAATATATCTAACTTTAGTTCCTTAGACAGTTTCAAGGTTCTCTATTTGTGCAACTTGTGGCTTACATTTTCTAGGCATGTTTCTTCAAATTTTTACTCTATTATTTTCCAGAACACTTATCATTTAGCCATGACTTCAATAATACTTATACTACTCTGGAAGAAAAAAAAATAAAAAATAAAAATAAAATAAAAAAAATAAAAAAAAAATAAAATAAAAATAAAAATAAAAATAAAAATAAAAATGATAACAAAGACCAACTAGTATATATAGATATTGTTGCTTACACCCACGAATGATAAAGTCCCAAATGTAAAATGCACGCATGAAGCATAAAAAATTCACACATCAGGGTGAATATTGATGTAAAAGTGTTCAAAAGTTTAACAACCTATGTTGCATTAAATCATATTCAAGGTCTAAACTCAAGCAATATTATGAACGCTTTATCTTCCTTGATGGTATTCACTATAGCCATAATGTACTTATTTATGCATGATTTACTGGTATATAAGCCACACTTGTAGTTATTGGTTGTAAAGCTAAGTCTGTGTAATATAAAACCGAGTGAAAAAAATTTCAAAATTATGTGTACAAAAATGCACACCATATTCTCTGCAAGTGACATTTTATAAAATTATTAGTAGATACCTAAAGGTAGATATATGGTTGACAAGAACCTCTCTCAGAATTATGGGATTCTATATATAGTGTTTGCATTAAACATGTCAAGTTGACAATTTTAGTATTTTTACTTAAAATTGCCCATCATAGAAAAATGCACAAAGAGGCTTCATATTTGAGTCCTTTTTAGTGATTCCACTTGAAAATTATTTATTTCCCCATTTCACATCATTGTGAATCATTGTATTTTCATTTTCATTCTAAAAATAATATCTTGGTTTGCAAAAATGTCAAAGTTGCCTAGATTTTTCAAAGCTAAGTATGCAATATAAAACATACGTATTTTTTCAAAATTAAGCATAATAAATGGCCACCATATTCCATACACATAACCTTTTATGAAATTAAGAGTACACTCTTGGAGGTAGATGTATGGTTGAAAAAAACCTCTCTTGGATTTTTAGGATTCAATGTATAGTGTCTATATTAAACATCTCTAGGATTTTCATTCATTGATTTATTTCACATGTTGATTTTGATGAAGAATCATCTTGATGAATTACATGTTGTATGTCGATGGCGTCTTTTTGTAATGAATGTCGAAATGTTGCGGGTGTGTGAAACTTATTTAGGTGGTAACAACATGTCATACAATTATAGTTGAGGCATTCTAAAGATATTGAGGCCTTTCTCTATTATGAGGGTTGGAAACTAGTAGAGGATGGTTTGTAAAATAGCACGCTTCATGAGATATTTCCAATCATATGGTTTATTAGAATTAAAATGGCCAACAAACAAAAATTTCAATTATCAATCAAAAGAATTCTAGTATTTGTGAATGAAAAATTTGTGTTCCAGCTCACTTAGAAAATATTTCAATCCCTTGGAGATGAGATTGAGTAAAAGTTTCTTTTGTTAGGATCCTACCCTAAAACCCCTTACCTTAGGAGTTAGTCATGCATTGTATATGACCATCTCTTTGGAATAAGGCCAAGTAATTAGTAGTCAACAATGAATGCAAAAAGGGTCTCTATATTAATTAATACCCACTAGGAAGTTGGTACTTGTTAATTATTTGACCGTGTCAAGTAGTTAGGGTTTTGGATCTAAGAATCCTATTTAACAAGTTATACAACTATGAAGGGTTTTATCAAGAATTGGTGTATCAGATCTCTGCTCAAGTGAAAGGTATCCCAACCTTAATAAGTGTGTGAACATTGCTTCCAAAAATTATTCTCATAATATAAAGCTTATTTCCTGCAATATTTATCTTTTTGTTGTCTAATGTTTCTTGTTATGTAGTATACATTTTGTTTTATTAAATATTAATCTATGTATATCTTGTGTTGTTTTAATTTTTAGGTCTAAAGAAAACCACAAGTGGTATCAGAGCCACTTTCTTGATTCATCACACCTCCAATATTTCATAGATTTTGTTTTTTTAGCTAGAGACATGTTCCAACATCATTAAATAGCCACATAGATCTATCGTTTAGTGGGTAAAACTATGACTAGGGAATAAGAATAATACACATAGAGAATATAGATGTTACTTAGTCATATGTTGTACCCTTAGTTGGTACAATTGTTGGACACCATTGTAACCCTTGTTGGTACCCCTTCGAGTAGCACCACATCAAACAACACTTGCACATAAAATCTCACTTCCACGTACCCTCAAGTATATTAGAAATCCCATATGAAACTTGAAACTAATTGTATATAATCCAATGAACCATCTTGTTTCTATAGTGACATTGAGCACAACACTTGGGAATACTACTCTCGTGTACGTGAGTAGTTGGGTAGTATGACTAAGGGCATAGTTGAGCCTCCTTGGTTAGCACCCTGAGATATTGGGTCTAGTACTACTGTTGTACCATGCACATATATCAGAGAGCTATAGCACCTGAAAATCCCTTTCCTTTAGGACCCTGGAAACTCTTATCCTCGTAACTCACCAGTTAAAATTCTTCATTCTATTAGAGCAGTTAGTGCAGCAACCGGATATGGTTGGCCAACCAAAATTCCTACATCTTTGCATCTAGTAGGAATTTGGGAATTGTCTGTGGGAATTTTATCAGCCCGTAAACCTTTATTTGAGACCCATATCAAATGAATCCTTTCATCATCATGATCGTTTTGATATATATCTTTAACAAGCCTTTTTTGGTGGTCCTGGAAACCTTTATTTGTGACTATGAGCCCTAAGTCTCATTGCATTGTTCTCTTCATGCTCTTTTGATAAGTGTGGCTTGAAATCAAACATTAACTTGAAAATTGGTACCAACAAGCCTTTTAAATAATAAGGTTCAATCATCTCTTAATTTATGGCTAGACCAAGAGTTTTCATTGTCTAAATAAATCTTACCATTTGGTCTCATTTATTTTCAGAAATTCTGATCTTAAAATACTTGCTTGCGGAGATTTAAATATCTGACTTGTAATATTTTTCCCTTTCCATCCATTCTCTTAATCATGATTGTATTTGTTCTTATTGCGGGTAAAGGAAAAGGAAAATGAAGTTTATGCATTAAACAAAGAAAAATGGTGGGGTATGCTCCTTAGTACCTGTGCCTTGAAGGTCTCCCATTTTTTTGAGTTCGCTAAGAACCTAGTTATAGTCATTGCAACATCACAATCGCCATAACTGCACACTGCTACAGATGATGTCAGGGGGGACACAGTCGTCATAACTGCACCCTGCCACGGATGATGTCAGGGGGACAAATGGAAAAAATAACTCCCTTGCTTTTTCCTAAGGATTGCATCATCACTTTTCAACCAATGAAAAAAAATAAAAAAAAACAATCACATAAATAAAATCAAATTTACAATGTTGAACTTTAGGTTGATGATAAAAATTTGGAACCGAGCCCAAACTAATTCCTTGATGCGAATACTATATGTCGAGGACATAAAGATTTTCTACTAGACCATATAAACAATATGAGTTGTAGTTATGAATAATGGAGTAAAATAATACTCTCATTCAACATGGATATTAAAAATTAGAACCTGCACAATTTTAATTAGACCAAAAAACAATTGAGCGTAAATATGGATACATGACACCTATTTTGTCACCATATTGGTCAATTACAATCTGTCCTTGGTTCTCATTACTGGGGTCTGTATCCTTTCATTCACCCTATCTCTCATTGACTTCAACACAATTTATTTTAAGAGTTAAGGAAATAATGATTGTACCTTGGTTACCATTCCCCAACAAATGGTTGACCTTGGACTGAGTAGAGAGGGTCATCATTGTTCTTCACCTCAGTAATATCCCCTATGCTCGACACCAACTCATTCATCACATCAAGGGGAGTCATGCATTTTGGAGGTTGTAGTGTTCGCAATCATGATAGACTTCAAGATATGGATATTAAGAGATACCCTCCTAGCACCTTCACATCTATTTCGACTCCCACCCCAATGGGATATTTGACATCATCAGCAGTTCGCTCCATCGGGCATCATTGTCATCATATCAAGATAACCAAACACATCTCATTGGGTTAGGATAGAAACCAACTTCAACCTTATATTGGAATTTTATAGAGCTAACCCATCAGTCTCCTCTTATTGTAATTTATTTTGACATAAATTCATGAGCATAGGAATGTTTGCCTCATTTATATAAATATCATTTTTATTTGTCACCTCTCAAGTTGTTTCTTTACAAGTGGTCACCGTCACCATCTAGTGATTTTTCCTTTACTCTTTAAAATTGCTCTCTCGCTCTCTCGGTTGCAAAATATTAGTGTGAGGAAAAGAAACGATGATGTATTTTAGCTATACGGTATGTGGTATGCTCCTAACCTCACACATCAATGGGAAAATGTTATCACCTAAATCTCGCACACTTGTAACATTTTTGCATTTGTTACTAAAATACATCATTGGCATACATTATGCAGCTCACAAAACTTCTTGTTACCAAATATCATCAACATATGGAAGGAGGAAAAAATGTGTAATTGAATTTTACTTAGCTTGCATGACTGTCAACATTGGGACAAGAGCGAAATCAAGCGGAATATCCCTTGATGCCCATGCAACTATGTACAAATCTAAACTCATAAATTTGGTGGTACATTTAAGATCCCCAACTGCATTTGGGTGTCAAAGATGTCAACATGGGCCTTAATGGGACACATTCTTGGACTTGGAGGTCACCTCATGAGAATGAGCTTTCACATTTGGAACTAGTTCTTTGAAGACCTCCATTTTGGCTACAAAAGGAAGCCATGGGCATGCATTTCATAAGAGAAAAGTGGAGCAAGGTTATGCTAAAAGAATTGTATTGGAAGACCTCTCTTCTTCTTAATTTCTTACCATTCATTGGCTCACATGCTTGCTTGGCTTCTTCACTTGAGAAGCAAGCATTTTCCTTCATCATTCCCAAGTTTTTTTGAGAGAAATTAGAGAGTTAAAGGACCCTTCCCAAAGGGAGTGTCAGCTTCCACCTTTTAGCTACATTCATCAAGGTGATATTATTGTATACATTCCTTTTCATTATTGGGAAAGAGCACAACTCAACCATTAACGATCACACATAATCTTCCATAAGAACATAGGACATCATGCAAACCTCTTGTATTGATCTACAATTGCCTCATGTTACAATAGAGTATAACTAGGTCCCTTATATAGTAATAGGTGAACATAACAAACATCCTTCAATAGGATTTCGTGCTCAACCATCTCCAACAATATCTCCTTGAATCTCTCATGTGATTTCCATGAGATCCTCATTCCTAACTTCTCTTATTGTCCTCACCTTTGAATCATACATACATTTTTGTGCATTATAATCATTTTCACATTGTATAATGTCACCACTAAATATCACAAGTATGAATTATTCCTTCACACCCCCCCTTATTGAATACTTATGATTTATTATTCTGTCATCATCCTCTATCTCTTGAACTGGTCTTTTGCATTGGTCAAATCTTCATTTTCTAGATATTATGTCATCATCATCTTCACTCTTCTTCATTTTCATCTTTGGTCATCTTCATCTACATCTTTAGTTGTTTCCCCTCTTGTATCATGTATTAGCTGCATCATTCTTTAATAAGTTTGGATCTTGAGTCAGTCATCTAAACTACTTCATCTTCATTTCAAGGGTTTCTTTGGCTGACCCTCAACCATCTCATGGGTTTTCTTCAGCTTACCTGCAACCAATACATCATATCCAGGGTTTTCTTCAGCTTACCTGCAACCAATACATCATATCCAGGGTTTTTGTTTACCCTTAACCATTACAAGTGGTTCTTGGATCACGACAAACCAATATGAGAAAATTACTCATGATTTTATTTACTCAAAGAAATGACTCAAGTATAATAGATTGACAACCCTTTTCTAAACATGAAAATTTGACTCTTTGGAATTTTTCTTAATGCCCACTTGACTTTTGAAGATCAACTAACTCATGGACCCTTTTTATGCGAGATATATTGTTGTACATTAGAACATTTCACCTTGTAGAATATTTTCAAAATAGAAGTAACTTTTTGTCATTCTTGCACATCAATCCAACCACACTGTACCTATATGTGAGGCTTTGATATTTTACTATTCCAACACTTATGGTGATAATGATTGGTAAAACCACAGATATTGTGATGATAATGATTTGTAAAACCACAGATATTGCAAGGATGCAAATTTCAAACATTTTGCTTGTACATGACATGTTTTTCCACAATGATTGCAACATTGTTCCTATTTTTGCTCCTGCTTTTGCTCCTAGTTTGTTGGTGCTACTTATGCTTTCGGTTTGTTGTTGTTGTTGTTGCTACATATAGATATTTCACCTTCTGCTTTTACAAATTTCATGTCATCATTGCTTCTGTGACCTTCATAATTGAGGCCTTCAGTTCTTGGCCTTACACAGATTTCTATGGGCTTTTGGATGCCTTACCCCTTCTCGCCTAAACTTTTGCCATCATAACCCATTTTATTCAAGAGTTTGGACCCAATTCCTTTTGTATGCCTTTCCAAACAACCAATTTCATCACGTTCATTATTAGGTTCCCCTTCAGAAGTATCACTATAATCATCATTTTTAACATGAGTTTCACTTTCAGGGATATCACCAAGATCATTTTTTAAAGTCTCATAGCATGAGAGAGACACATGTACACCATCAACATCAACCAAATTACCGCTATCACATAAACTATCAAGTTTTTTAATCAAATCACTTGTGTCACAAATTGCATCATACGTTACTTTTTCTTGGTTCATATTTTTCACATCATTTTCTAGCGACAACAACAAATTTTCCTTTGCCAATAACTCTTGCTACAATGATTATATCATTTAATATTTCGTATCGTGAAGTTTTAAGAGATCATTCACCCATGCATCTAGTGATGCCAACTTTTCTTTTAGTTCACTTATGCATTTTCTAGTGCAATCAACAAATCCTTTAAAAAATTTGCAACTCATTGAATGTCTAGTTTACTTTGTTTATGAAGAAGCTCAATTTCATGGCTAGCATTGTGTAGTAGTTTGCATCGTTTACCCGTTATGAAGTGCTGATTGAATCACACTCGTTTCATCATGCACCCATCTTTCAAATACACCAATTGGTTGACTCTCAACTCCTTACAACTTGACTCTACTTCAAATTTGCATTCCCACTTTTAACTTGATTTTTTACTTTTAACTCGATTTTTTTTCTTCTTTAACAAAACTTTTCAATCACGACTTAATGTAGGACAAACAACAACAAAAAAATACCAGTTAAGAGGAACATATACCTAAATTAAATATTACCCTCTTTGAAAGCCAGCTTTATCCTCTTAAATACCAAATACCAGGCTTCACAATTTCCAATTATCTTTCCAACCATAACTTATTGCCTTAGGCTACTGGGTTATATTTTTAATATGGCTGTGTTGATTTTGCTATATGTTTACCCAGATTGAGACATCTGTGCAGCACTGCTTTCTCCTCTCTTTGTCTCTGACTTTGCTTCTCGTGACCATTCAAAAAACCTCTAACACAAGCTCTACATATATCTTTGAATGCCTCTTTTGCCACCATTTAGCAGCTCTCAGCAAGCAAATTCATCATGTTCAATACCTTTGGATTTTCTCAGTATTTTTTCATGTGTTTGCATTGCTCTTTTGTGACAACATATTTATGTTCATCTAATTTTGAAATGTCTCAGTTACTTTTGGCCAACAATAAAATTAAGCAATAGTAAATGCACAAATTGCACACCTTCTGGCACTATTCTTCAATAGAATTACAGATTTCCTTATCCTCGTATGCACATAACATCAGTTTCTTTCAGCTTGATCAGAATGTACTTTCACACACCAAGCCAATGAGCCATTTGTCACATGGTTTTTTTTTCAAGAATTTGTTGATTGAAGTTCTGTCACTCAAGCGACGCTTTGCAGAAAAAACAATTTACAACAGTTGAGCTCGATATGAAGATAGGAGATATGGAAAGGGAGCTCAAAGAACCTGGAAGACGGGGTAGCATTACTCTTTCAAACTTTTAATTGCACGGAGACCGTTCGAGATCCCTCAAAGAAGCTGCTTGTTCTCTGGCTTAATGGGGGTCCTGGATGTTCATCACTCGGATTTGGAGCAATGGCGGAATTAGGGGACCTTTTCACGTAAATCCAAATGGAAAACTGCTTCACTTCAATCGCTGGATGAAATTCGCTAACACGTTATTTTTATTTTCAGATCACATTGATTTTTGTTTTTTTCCAGCGAAAAACATTGATTTTTGTTGTGTATAATGCCCCCGGCACCTTCTGGATTCTCCTTCGTGTTGATTTTTCGCTGAGCAACTAAGCTTTGATGATGGTTTTGAAAAACAAATAAACCATGCAACAGAAACTTTGTTTTCTTCTCTGTGATGCGCTACTCTATTGAGGCCCACTACATCAGCCCCACTACATCAGCGAATGTAAACTCATAAAGATTTTTCATAACCTCAAGTAGAACTCGTCACACAGATTTTCAATAGCCTCAAAAACCCCATATGCGTTGATACAACATCTTGGGAAAGAGCCCAGCCCAGTCATTAACAATCACACACAATCTTGTTAATTTTTTATCTTTAATTTGGAGCTATACTAATACTTGAAATCAAATAACAATCATACATATAAGTAATCATCTTCAACACATGATTTTACCCTCGGGAAACCCTCTATGACTTGAGGGAGAAAACCCAACAAAACCTTTCTTAGTATATTGATATATAGCAGAGAATGTATTTTACATCAAGCACCCCCGGTGCAATTACAGAGCGAGAAAAAGATAAAGAAGAAAGACTCATAATAATATCCTGCACAAAGAGAAGTACATTGCCTTCAAGAGAGAAAAGAATTCGCTTCACATTGAATTCATTAATCATGTATCATATATTTATATATTCTTCACATGCATCAGCTTCTATTTTTATCCTCCTTCAGGATGAACTCGCCCTCCATCTGGATGCATCAATCTTGCATGAAGAAGTGCGCCCCACTTCTCATGCAGTGCATTAACTCGTTGAACTCGCTCTTAGAATGAACTCATGCCTTAAGTTTTAACTGAAAGCTTCCCACTTAGTTAGGTGGCTAACTTAAGTGTCGTCATGCAAGTGTCGCAACTCAAACGTCGTCTTTTGGTTTAACATAAGTGTTTTCTTTTAGTTTAACATAAGTGTTGTCATGCAATAACACTTAGTTAACTAGATCTTCTTTGTTATCACTTAGTTAACTCTCTTAACTTATTCTATTTTGTTAACATCATTGAAGTGATCAATTCTTGTTCTCATTTGATTTACTGAAGTTTAACAATTCGAATTCTCTCTTAATTAATTCTTTTATGTGCAATTCAAATTCTCTCATATCTTATCACATCTTATCTTTATCTCTTGTCTTATCTGCATGGTCCACATGTGCCAGCTTAATTATCATATCAAATATACTAAGGGGATTTTCCCAATGATGTGATTATATTGTCCTACTATCATTCCAAGTGGTTATATGCTAAAGTAATTCACTCTAGGGGTGGTCAGTCCCTAAGGGAGACTTAATAGCTCAACCATGGTTAGTAGTACATCACACACCATACATGCAAAGCATTGTTGGGTGCCAAAAATGATCATTTTGCTTACTTTTCCTATGATACTTTCACCCTGTTTTGTTTTATTAATGTAGCCACAGTGTTATCTTCCTTGAAGAAAAGCATAATCTTGAGCATGTATAATTCATTATTACCTTGTTACATTAATGCTCATAGTCTATCTGTGTTTATGGATTTTTTGTCTTAATTAAGCTAACTTGTGATGGATTAATGGAAGCAACCGAGACCACAAGGATTTCGAGTGTGTCAATCTGCTGATACACATAGATGGAAGAGTACGTGGCAAGCAGTTCCACCTTCTTAGGACTCCAGCTCAGGCTGTTGCAAGAGGTAGCTTAAGTTACTCATTTACGTGGCTGGTTGAAACTCATTTGGTGTTGAATGAGTTCAATATGTTGAGATCAGAGACATTTATGGAATGGTTTCTATTTTGTAATAATGTATGTAACTCTTTCTATTTCCAGTATCGATTCGACAGCCTGAGGATCTTCGATCCTCATGGCTGTCCGAATTTGAAGGATCTGAACTGTTTCATTTTGGTATTTAGAAGAGGACTAGGTTGATCACGGGGGGGGTTAAGCTTATGATTGGAAAAGAAGAGTTGTAATAGGAGTGAAGGCATGGTGTATCTGACTTTACTATATTAATGAAATTGGCAGTATTTCCCTGATATTCTGAGTACTAGTTCTTTGTAGTGTGTAGAGGCATCTTTGTTAGGATGCAAGGGCCCACCTTCTCTCAGAGTTTCCCAATTAGCTAGTTATTTAGTTTCTTTAGTTTTCTTTGGTGTGGAATTGTGGTTTGATTTAACTCCCAGCTTCTGAACAGTGTGATTACTCAGGGTTTGATTATTCATTCATAGCTCCTCTCATTTTCCTGAACAGTTGATTAGATAGAAGTGTGGTTTGTTGAAACAGTCGACTGTATGGTGTGTGATTCCCCTTTTTGAAGTGTGTTATTGAAACATAGAATGATTGTTGTTACACCTGTGCTCGGTCGTTGAATTTCATTTATGTTTGTTTTCTTTTATGAACTGCTGAAACTGGTAGAACTATGCGTGGCTCTGTCTGAGCAAGAGGCTTGATCCTTATTATTGTATGTTGCAACTGTAGAATAGAATCTTTTATTTCTTGCACTGGTAAATTAGAATTTAACTTCTTGCAAAAGTAAAATAGTTATTTTTCTCTTGAAACAATCATTTCCAGAATTGATATAATTTGAAGGATTGTTTTATGATGATGAAATCTTTTGATTCTTGATTGAATTAGCATTTGAAGTTGATTGATCGGTGATTAGAGTACAGACTTAGTAAATAAGTTGCAAGGTATTTCTTGAATGAATTGGCTGGCTTATATTTTATTGAATCATTTACTGAGTGTTTATGCATATATTTTTCTTGATTGCCTTTGAAATAACCAGACTTCCCTGGGTTGACAATTCATATTGAGCACTATGTTTGTGAATTAATTAAGCAATTAGAGTGACCAACATTTTGGCGTCGTTGTTGGGGAAGGTAATTGATAAACATAGCATGAATTAAGCCTTGTTTCCTTTAGATATCTTGTTTTTGCAGTTGCAGGGTGATAAGACACAGTGAAGAGCTGCGCATCCTTCGACAGACTGAACGGGTTCTCACCACAAAACAAGGTACGTTATGTAAGTTTGCATGAATAGAAAAGGAAAAGAATGTGAAACCCCCAAAAACACTAACCCTGTAGGTGGAAGAGGTCATGGCGGTAATTCAGGTTTAGGAAGAGCATCATTCGTTGATGAGCTTATCGCTAAGGTTGATTCCTCTACTGGAGCTTTATTTCGACAATCATCTCAGGTAGGGGAAGCTTTATTCTCCCCAAGCTTGAATCATTAGTATCAACCATGGAGAAGGTAACAAAAGTTTCGACCCCTGCTTCTATAAGAAACCTCCTAAAGATAAGGGAAGTGTTGTGGGTGCAAGGAAACCAGAGGAGAATTATCGAATTAACGGGAAGGAAGTAACTAAATAAGAGTGGCTGAAGTATCGACGGGAATTGGAAGAAGAAAGAAGGAGAGAAGAGAAGAAGAACAAGGAAAATATGAACAAAGACAAGAACGGAGAACGTAGGGGGCACCCCGACGATCATGAAGAGGAGATGGGCGACAATGGTAATAATCAGCATGGAGAGACAGTTGCTACACTTGAATTCCCCATTCGACAAACGCTTGGGGTGGCTCCCATGAAGAATATTTCACCTTCGGTACTACCAAAATTTTATGGTAAGTCTACTGAAGACCCATATGAGTTTCTCTTTGAATTTGACATCCTCTGTCAAAGCTATGATTATACCACCAGTGAACAAAAGTTAAAATTGTTTCCTGCTACTTTAAAGGGAAATGCCCTATGTTGGTTTATGAGTTTGGGTGGTGAGACTGTTACAATATAGGACCAAATGAAACGAGTATTCCTTGCCAAATACCAGGATTATTACAGAACCAAGGATAGGAGAGAGGAATTGTTTAAAATGGTTTAGAAAGAGGATGAAAGTTTGGAGGATTTTGTAGAAATACTTTTATATAACTTACAAAGATCTGGTCATGCTGATATTGGAAAGGATGTTCTTAAAATCATTCTATTGCGAGGAATCAAGGAATATTGTTTGATGTGCTTAATTTGTTGGGAAAAGGGGACATCTCAAGAGAATATTTTGATCATATTGTGGATCTGTGTCGAAGATACTTCAGAGGATCTTCTCGAACCAACACAAGAGATCGAGATGTCCTTATAAGGGCACAAAAGTCAGCCAGTGATGGAGCTACACGAGCATAAATAGGTAATCTCCTTGAAAATTTTAAGACTGATATGATGAGTTCTATTTCCTCACAATTGGATGTTTTGAGGTCAAAACAGAAACAGGCCGAGGCAGAGTTGGAATTGGACATATTTTGCGCTAAATGCATAAAGAAGCACCCATTAAGGGAATGTCCACTTGATAAGTTATAGGTATGCGGCCTATGTGATTTGGATCACAATACTAAGGATTGTCCCTCACTGCCAAAAGTTAAAGCAATCCTTCAGGCATCAAGCGCGGATGTGGAACAAGCCTACTTCATTTCACAAAAGAAGTCGTGGCAACCTCATGCTCCAGGTATGAATCCAGACTCTAATACATCTTTTAATTCTTGGAATAACATGAACAATCAATTTCCCCCACAATACTATTGTCCCAATACTCAATGGCATCCATCTACTCAATCTACAATGCAATATCCTACCCCATGGATGTCATGGACACAATAGCCAAATCAACTGACCCTTTGGCCTCCTGGTTGGAGAAATCCTTATCTAGGGAACCAATTCCCTCACACACAGTATCAGCAACCACAGTTGCAAATCCATCCTAATGTTGCACCAATTAATATATCATTACGACCTCACCTTCCTGCTCAACCTAATCCTATTCCTAACAATAAGGCAGTGCAACAAATGGAAACATCAAATATGCCAGCTTATTCTATCACCCCTATTCCATGTAATGAATTACACTTACGATCTGGGAGGGTGGTAGAACCCATTGTCATTAAGGATGTTCTATCCCCTGTGACTGAGGAATAAACAAACAGTTTGAGAGCTCAACTCCCATTATTGAGGATGTTGAAACACATGCTAAAACACCTGCCGAAACACATGTTGAAACTACCCCTGTACAAATCTCAAATAATCCACCATATCCTAAGCGATTAGATTTACAAAAAGCAGTAGAGCAACCCCGCTTCGATCTTCTAGGGGAACTTAAAAAACTTTATGTTAAGATCCCATTATTACAAGCCCTCCATGATGTTCCTGTCTATGCTAAAACAGTTAGGGACTTATGTGTAAAGAAACCTGGTAGGAAGCCTAAGGATCCTCTTACAGTCCATGTGGTCGGGAAGTTATCTAAATTGATGATGGGAAAAGCTCCCTTAGCCAAGTATGATGATCCGGGAAATCCCACTATTACAGTTTATATTGGGTATACCGAAATCCCTAATGTATTAGTTGATTTGGGTGCAGCAATAAATGTGATGACTATTGAAACTATAGAAATGCTCAGACTCACCAATCTCAGACCAACCCCCACTATATTAGAATTGGCTGATAGATCCACGATTCGACCCGAGGGAAGTCTGGATGACTTGGTAATCTCTATTGATTCATGGGAATACCCTGCAGATTTTCTTGTGCTACAGCCCAAGTCTCAGTTGGGAGGACATCCACTTATTCTAGGAAGGCCTTGGTTGGCTACAACAAATGCTTACATCAGTTGTAGATCAGGATCTATGACGATATCTAATGGAACTGACACCAAAATATTGACCCTATATCCTCCGGCTAAACCAAGTTTAGATGTTGAAATTCCATTATGGGTGGAACTAGAAGAGGAAGAGAGCACTTAGCCTCTTCTTACCATAGGGAGGGCCCTGAATTTTAAAAATGAAACCGAGGATGATACCATCAGTAGTTTCATTAGTGAACCGATGACAGTTACCAAACACGCATATCAGATTTTGGATGGGGCTGTGAGTGAGCTTGATCAAGAAGAATTTACTGATGATATATTGGTTGAAACAGTTCCCATAATCGAAAATTTGAAGAGTGTTCCAATTGAAATTGAACCAGGAAGAACTTTGCATGTTAACCCCAATCTAGCACCTCACGAGCTTGAGTGTTTGACCGCGCTGCTGAAACAATATAAAGGAGATTTTGCATGGGAGTACATGGACATGAGATGTATTCCCTCTGGGTTGTGTACTCACCATATTTACATTAAAAATGACTGTCGACCTATATGTCAACCCCAATGCAGAATGAATCCCAATTTGAGGGACATTGTGAAAGAAGAAATTCATAAACTTTTAAATGCAGGATTTATTTATCCTATTTCAGACAGTGAATGGGTTTCTCCATTAGTAACGGTGCCTAAGAGAATGGTAAATAGAGCATATGTGTGGATTACCGAGAACTTAATAAGGCTACACAAAAATACCATTTCTCTTTGCCATTTATTGATCAAGTCTTGGATACCCTGTCTGGAAAAAAATTCTTTTCTTTTTTAGATGGCTTTAGTGGGTATAATCAAATTCAGATTGCCTCTGAAGACCAAGACAAAACTACTTTCACCTGTCCCTGGGGTACCTTTGCATATAGGGTACTTCCTTTTGGATTATGCAACGCACTAGTTACATTTCAACGAGCTATGATTATAATTTTTTTCTGATATGGTTAATGATTGTATGGAAATATTCATGGATGATTTTACCCCGTATGGTGACAACTTTGATGAGGCTTTGAAAATTTTGGAAAAGGTTTTAAAACGTTGTGAACAAACTTACCTTTCTCTCAACACCAAAAAATGTCATATGATGATGAGTGAAGGTATAGTCCTTGGACATTTATATCTGTTGCAAGGATACAAGTGGATCCTGCCAAAATAAAGGTAATTTTGAACATCCCTACTCCTGGAACGCAAACAGAGGTATGTAGTTTTCTTGGACATGCTGGTTATTATAGATGTTTTATTGAAAAAAATTCTAAGCTAGCATCTCATTTATTTGCCTTACCGATGAAGGATGTAGAATTCATATGGATAGATAAATGTCAGATAGCGTTTGCATAACTAAAGAAAAGATTATCTACAACACCTATTCTGCATGGGCCTAATTGGGCCTTACCTTTCTACATTTCCTCTGATGCTTCAGATACTGCTATTGGGGTTGTGTTGGGACAGCAGGAATATCATGCTCTGTATTCCATCTATTATATCAGCAAGAATATGGCTCCTGCTGAACTCAAATATACGGTGACTGAAAAGGAATTTCTTGTTGTCATTTATGCCATCAATAAATTCCGGCATTATATTACAATGTACCCTACTTTTGTGCATACTGATCACTCGGCTATTATATATTTAATGAATAAGCATGTCACTAATGCTCAGGTGACTTGATGGTTGTTGTTATTGCAAGAATTTGATATCACCATCATTGATAGACCAGGAAAAGAGAATGTTGTTGTTGATTTCCTTTCTCGACTAACCAATAATGTTGATAATTCACCAGTTGAAGATTTTTTCCCTGACGAACATCTCTTTGCAGTATTAGCTCACTCACCTTGGTATGCAGACATTGCTAATTACCTTGTTGTAAGGAAGCTTCCATTGCATTTATCAAAACGGGAAAGAAGAAGGATTGTACAACAGAGTGCTAGATACTGTTGGATAGAAGGATACATCTTTTACAGAGAGCCAGATTTGGAAATTATACGATGTGTAAGGGAAGATGAAATCCACAGTATCCTGAAGGCTTGTCATGATGAACCCTACGGGGGGCATTTTGCTGATAAAAGGACTTGACACAAGGTATTAAGAATGGTTTATTTTTTACCAACCATGTTTCATGATGCAAAGAAATATGTGAAAGCTTGTGATAGTTGCCAAAGGATGGGTCAGCCTAATAAGTTTGATGAAATGCCATTACAGCAACAATTAGTGGTTGAACCTTTTGATAGATGGTACCTAGATTTTGTAGGACCCATCAGCCCTCATTCAAGACAAAACGTTTATATTCTTGTTTGTACAGATTACATGAATAAATGGGTGGAGGCCAAGGCCTTGGTGCGAGCTACTGATCAAGCTGTTGTAGAATTCCTTTTTGAAGAAATTTTTACTTGCTTTGTTGTACCTAAGGAGGTAGTCACAGATGGGGAACCACAATTTGTGTCTCATAAAATTGAAGCTCTCTTCAGAAATTCCATATTCAGCATCGAATCACTTCACCATATCATCCACAGGCCAATGGCCAAGTGGAAAGTACCAATAAATTTATTGAAGCTATTCTTACAAATATTGTGAAGAGTCATCGCAGAGATTGGGCTGAAATACTTCTTGAAGCATTATGGGCATATCAAACTACATGGCGTAGCACCACATGGTTCTCTCCTTGTGAGCTAGTGTATGGGGAAAATGATGTATTCCCTGTTGAATTTGAGATTAAAACCTTGAGAACTGATTTGGAAGAAAATATGGATTTGAAAGAGGCCCAAAAGGATCGGCTAAATAAGTTAAACGAGCTTGATGAGAAGCGTGCAGTTGCTGTACATCAGACTTCAGTAATTCAGCAACAACGTTCTAGGTGGCATGACCGGTTTATTAAGAAGACGATGTTTCAGGAAGGAGATTGGGATTTACTGTATGATTCATGATTCAAGAAGGACTTCAAGGGGAAATTGCACACCAGATGGTTGGGGCCATACAGAGTGGACACAATATTTGATAATGGGACCATTCGATTGACCACGATCGATGAACAGCAGACACCCCTATTTTCCAATGGTCATCGGCTGCGACTCTATGATAAGCCACTCTCGAAAGATGCATTTGCTTCTCGCGTTGATTCTGATTCAAATTGTCAATTGGTAGAAGAACAGGAGTCCCCTCCTGTTTCCTCAACTCTTTAAATCTTTTGCGCATTTTCCACAAAAATTGTACATAAATAAAATTGTTTGATTTCAGTTTGATTTTATGTGTTCCTTAGATTGCTTGATTATTTTTGTTACTTCAGTTTGATTGGTTTGTTTATAGGAATTGCGTGTAGGGATATATGTGAAGGAACTGGTTAAGAAAGAGCAATCGTGTTGGGCCAATCATTGCAGGAACTATTGGTGGTCCTTTCCAATTGCGTAACATCCCTTTACAAAGATCGGTAAAGGAAATTTTCTATTTTCTGTCAAGGCCATTGAACTTTATCTGGATGTTATCGAAATTCCTTTGGCTGAAACTCCGCTAGTTCCTCCATTTATCGCCGAAACACCGTCATTTCCTCAGTTGATACTCCGCTAATTTCTCCAATTTTTCTAAAACTCCGCCAGTTCCTCCATTTCTCGCCGAAACACTGCCATTTCCTCAGTTGAAACTCCGTCGAGTTCTCCACATTTTGCCGAAACTACGCTATTTCTTCCGCTGAAACTCCGCCAACTTCTCCTCTATTTGTTGAAACTCCACCAATCGTCCCAATTTTCAACTTGTACCATTTGTGAAATTCGCCATCTTTTGAAGGAGGTTCCGATGGTTGGCAGCTCTACTAATTCAATAATCAATACCATTCCTGCTACATTTATTTTTCAAATGCCATAAATCTGCCAAAATTTTCTCATAGATACAGTTAATTCTTACATGGACACACTCATTTTTCTTTATGGACGAGGGCCTCCAAGTTCACGAAGCCACGTGATAAAGGGCACCTTCATTAAAGCAATTTAACAGCAAAGGTGAGCCACTTCGGATTGCTGACGATCTGTCATGGTAAGTGCGAAGGTACGAATCCTAACCATGGGTATGACTAAGCATGAATTGACAAGTAATTATGATTATACCACCTTCGCTCATCCTTTTCGGCAATTTTTAGTCAAGTCCTTTATTCACCTGTACTTATTAACCGTCGTCGTCTTACCCAATCCATGTAATGTATTTTCCCACGAGCCTATTCCATAATTATACCACCTTTCAAAAAATAGCCAGCGGACTTTTCCACTATACATTGTTGTTTCTGCATGTTGCAACTCCGGTATCCGAATTTGGGAAAAAAAAATCACTTGCACAACTGAGATTGTTGAAGAAGAACATCATGGGAGGCTTTACAGTTCGCCACGAACCAGAGACAATGGATGCCTTGCACCAGAACAGGGAGGTTTTCGTAATTTTCGACGAAGTGGGATGGACGACTTATTTTGAGAGGTTGAATGGGTTCGACAAGGATACTGCATTACAGTTCACACAGAATTTGATGGAAGATCATTTAGAGGTTGGGGCATTAAGGATTGAAGTTTCTGAACAAGTGATAGCAAAGGTGACGGGTTTTCCCGGGACTAGGAGGAGATGGTTTGGTCAAAAGGTGCATGTTCCAAATGCAAAAGAAGACTTTCTCGCAGCAGGGGAGAATGTTCAACCGAGGGGACCAAGGATAGCATTGGAATACTTTCCTATCCCTTGGTATCAGGTTGCAATGTTCATGAAAAATTACATCACCTGTGAAGGTAGGTACCAAGTTGTTTATACCTATGATTTTGTTTTACTGTCCCATCTGCATCATAGCATATTGATTAATCTACCCAATTACCTTTTGAGGTCTCTGCAAAATATGGCACATTGTGTGAGGAGATCCCGCTCTCCCCAAGCTTTTGTTACCAACCACAGCCTTATTAAATTAATAATATTAAGGGAACTATTGTAGAGACATCAATAGTGGGTGCAATTCGTTGCTAGGGAAACAGTAAACCCTATGGCCATGGAAGAAAGTGACAGTGAAATGGAAGAGGAGGATGAGCGAAGCCTGTCAGACAGAGAAAGGGATGATAGAGAACAAGGAGGCGTAGAGATTGATCAAGGCATGAATATGGTGGAGACTGCGACTGTGGAGGGTCCTCAAAATATAAACCCTTGGTAGCCAATTGAAAGACCACTTCAACAAATAGATAGCCAAGGGACAATTCCTGAAAATTTTCAAGGAATTAATGAAGAATGTAACATAGAAAAACCTGTTGATGTATTTGTAACTTTGGAATGTATTTCATAAATGTATATTGTATTCCTATAGAGATGTTATTATTCCTCTATACGGAAGTGTCGTCATTTATATTGTAAGTGTCGTAACTTATACTTGATGGGTTATTAGACCACCTTGTTGGGGTCGGCCCTGTATAAGTCATGTGGGTCGAAGGGTTATTAGACCACCCTATTGGGGGTCAGCCATGTGGGTCAAAGGGTTATTAGACCACCCTATTGGGGGTCGGCCTAGTCAGCATTATGTTATGTGGTTAAGTTAAGGCCGACCTAGTAAAGGTTATTAGGCAAGTCAAGTCAAGTATAAATAGAGTGCGGGAGGCACTCTATTTCATAATTCTATTCTCTCTCACACTCTTGGGAGAGTGGCGCACTTGTGGAGGAGGAGAATCTGCTGCTAGGAGATGTCTATCTCTTATGCACTCTATCTATCTCTGAGGAAGTTATTGGGGTTTTTCACCTTTACGGTTTTCCCCAAGTAAACTCTGTGTCTCTTGTGTGCTTGCATTATTGTGTCCATGATTGATATGCTGTACATGTTGTTCTCTCAGTTAAGATCCTAGATCATATTGAAGTAAATTCTGAAAAATTAACATGGTATCATAGCTAGCCTGAAAGAAGGCATGGTATGGCATGTATGACACTTGTTGCAATTGCGAAGCTATGGCTTGATATAGAAAACACCAATCATCGTAGCACTTTCACTATAGATCAATTTTGGCAAGGTTTCAAGGTCTAAAAATTGTACAGGGCGAAGCTAAGATCTCCATGTACCTTGTGTCCAAAGGAAAACCTCTAATTCGTTGTACTTTGTGATTTATGATCTGTACAATATAGGGTTTCTGCCTCTTCCAGATCTCAGTCATAAACAGGTGACCTTGGAAAAAAGGTCATAACTTGGGCTAGGAAGCTCCAAATGAAATTTCGTAAAAAGTGACAGGTAGTGCACGGACTTTAATTTCTCAGGTAACATTTTCAGAGGGCGAAACTGAACCAGTGACACGTGGCACGCCGTACAAGTTTGCTCTCATGTTTTATCCCATAAACAGGTCACGTTGCGACACTTGGCATAACTCTCTCTCAGAGAATCCATTTGAGGTCAGACCTATGGGGTTGGAAAGATGAAAGGTCGGGCTATCATAGGAAATATTTTCAGACCCTTTGGATCGAAAAGTTTGGAGTTACACCAGAAACAATCAGGTACATATTTCTGTCAAAACAGAATTATTTTTTAGCACCTTCATTCATGGCTTCCGGAATTTAGGGTTTCGGAGAAAGTTGGAATTTTTGTAATAGGAGACTACGGCTGAATGCTACTCATCAAAATCGAAATTTAGAGACCAAGATCAGAATTTTTGGTTGGGCAGAAGGCCGGGCTTGATCAGACCCTAGTTCAGGACTTTGATCGGAAAAGTGGAAAATTAGGGCTTCTGCAAAAATGGAAATTTTTTAAATCTGTGACCACGGCTGGAAGCTCCTCAGAAAAATAGAATCTTAGAGCTTTGGATCAAACCTTTTGATTGGTCAGAAGGGTGGGCTTTATCAAACCCTAGTTTGGGGTCATGTCTAGTGAACCCTGAAGTTTCAAAGGCAAATTTGAGGGGTGAAACTTTGCAGTTTTCAAATTATGAGTATACCAGCTTGATCAGCTCATCAAGGTGCATATTTCTATCCTTTCGGAAGTTTGAAATTCAAAGTTTGAATTTTTAGGGTTTCTCTGACAAACCCTAATCCAGCTCCAGATCCAGTTCCTGCAAATCAAGTGGATTGGGTTAATCCTAGAAGAGAATGGATTGGTCACCTACATAAGTGAAGAAGTTCCTGTTTCAGAGGGAGATGAGGCTAAGGCCTTACATAAGAAGATTACAAGCAATCTCAACAGGTATGACTCATCTAGGTATGTTTCGAGATTTTTTCATGATTAAGTTTATGGTATGTTTGTCTTCATGTTATTACGGTTAGTACAATCTTGATTAAATTTAGACTTGTCGTATCACCTTAATAAAATTATGAATGCATGATAGAAGATATTCATTGATTAGGGTGTTGACACTTATGATTGTACTAATGCATTATGGTGTTGTATGAGGTTTATGTTGTCCGCTAACATGAAAGGTACACCAAGAAAGACAAATCATGTTCTAATTCAAGAACATATGATCATGATGACATGAGGACAAAGATTCATCCATTGTCATGAATCACTTAGAAGATCTATTTGCGAGGTATGTATAACTTGGTTCTATAATGGTTAACCTATGAGATATGCAGGTTACTAGCACAAGTCATTGAAGAAAACAAGAATACATCATGTGGGTATGTTAGACATAACTAGCGAATACCAATCCATGTATGTTTTTCCTATATCAAGTTAGAATCCTACGTGTTAGGATCCCTTATATAAGTATACTTGGTATGATTGGTTATGTTTATTCATAAAGTTAGAAATGTAAGTAATCAAGGGTTTATGCATTTATGTCTCTTATCTTGATTGATGATTTAACTAACCAGAAGAGTCCTATGATCAAATAAGAATATGCATGAGTAAAAGAAGACTTCCCTGAAACCTTGAATACTAATGTTTATTATCTGTGTTTGAAATGATCATGACTATACATGTTTAAGATTATTGTGTTTTGATAGTATTATACTAATGAATGTGTGATTATGTATGAGACCTCGAGGATAACACAATGATGATACTAATAAGCATGCATAGTGATAGATATAAGTTCAAGGACATGTAATCCAGGAAGCAAAGATCAAGAGGGAGCTCACTCCAGTTGTTCCTGCAAGGAAGCAAAGATCAAGAGGGACCACACTCCAGTTGATCCTGCAAGGAAGAAAAGATCAAGAAGGAGCATACTTCAATAGTTTCTGCAAGGATGCAGATATTCAGAGGGAGTTGACCACTTCTCACAATCCACATCAGAATGGAGTTGCAGAAAAGAAGCAAAGACTGAGAGGGAGTCAACCCAACAAACAAACAAAGATAAGTATTTGAATTATCATTCCTTGCATATTTTATTGTCTAAATAATACTGTTCAATAATGTATTTACTCAGGTTCCTAAAATTAGGTTGTGTATTATGCATATTAGAATAGTTGCATTGATGAACAGTATACTACTAAGATACATGGGTAAGTGGCCTATGGCACTATACAACATTCCATTGCTACTTATCTAGAATGAAACCTCTTTGCTGACATGTTGGGAGTTGTGCACACTCTTAACAATGTTCTGGTAGAGATTGGAAGGCATCTAGAAAGTTACGGGATATGGATAAATGTTGTATTGAAGCATTGGCTAAGATAATTGCATGATTGTATGACATATTTCTTTATGTGTAAGAATTTGTTCTGAAAACTATGAGCTGTTTTCTAATCATGCAATTTAACTTGTTGTGTAGGAAAGATCATATACCATCACCTACAAAAGAAGGACTACAACATTTGTTCAGCAACAAAGTTATCTAATGAAAATATTGAAGATATTGAAGTTCCCAGGATCTGGGAAGAATGCCATGATCGAGGAGTACCAGTCGATCATGAAGATGTTTGGGATGCAGTCCCAAGACTTGAAGGGGAGTCTGTAGTGACTTCCAAGAGGATCTACAAGATCAAGCATGCTGCAGGTGGTAGCATAGAGACTTTTGCTCTTGTAGCCAGATACACTTCCATTAGATCCGTACTTGCTCTGGCTGCAGTGATGAAAGGAAAGATACACCAGATGGATTTCAAGACAGCTTTCTTGAATGGTGTAGTTGAAGAAGAAGTGTATGTGGAGCAGCCACTTGGTTCTGAGACACATGACAGGGAGTCATATATGTGTAGAACTTGGTATGGTAGCTTTCTATCCAGTTTGGGATTTACCAAGAGTAAAGCAGATTCCAACCTTTACTACAAGGTTAAGGAAGGCAATCCAGTGATACTACTTTTGTATATGGATGACCTGTTTATTACAGGTGAAGATAGATTGATTGTCGACACACAGCGGAAGCTTACTACTGAGTTCGAGATGAAGGATTTGTGGATGATGCACTGTTTTCTAGGTATGGAGGTGTGGCAGAGTGCAGATGGAATCTTCCTTGAACAAGGGAAGTATGCAGTAGAGATCCTGAAGAGGTTCGGGATGATGGACTGCAAGGCCATGGCCACACCTATGGCATCAAACCTGAAGCTTCTGTGTGATGCTTCATCTGAGCCAGTTGATATCACTATGTATTGTCAGATGATTAGGTCCTTGATGTACCTAACGAACACGAGACCAGATATTTGCTTTGCAGTGAACACATTGAGCCAGTTCCTGACAGATCCGAGGAGTGTTCACCTGGTTGTTATAAAGCATATTCTGAGGTACCTGAAGGGTACAATTGATTATGGGCTCAAGTATGATGGGAATCAAAAGTTTAACCTGCAGGGTTATGTTGATCCAGATTGGGCAGGCAATGCTACAGATAGGAAGAGCACTCCTGGGTGTTGCTTCAGAATGGGATCAGGTGTGATCTCTTGGTTTAGCAGGAAGCAGTCCTGTGTAGCACTAGGTATATCTTAAGCAGAGTATGTTGCAGCTTGTTCGGCTAGTTGTGAGGCAGTATGGATTCAGAAGCTACTGTCTGAGTTATTTGATCTACCGCTGGAGGCTACTGGTATATTTTGTGACAACCAAAGTTGTGTGAAGCTGTCTGAGAACCCGGTGTTCCACAACAGGTCGAAACACATAGAGATCAAATATCACTATATCAGGGATATGGTGCAGAGAGGAGCAGTGAAGCTCTTGTATGTTGCGACGGATGAGCAGATTGCAGATGTATTGACGAAGCCACTAGCAAGAGTGAAGTTCGAGTACTTCAGAGAGAGGCTTGGTGTTCTTCAGATCGACGACACTCCGAGGAAGAAGTGATGGAGACATTTGTTGTAGCCATTCCTAGCATGGTGGAAGGGGGATCCTTCACATGGATGTGGATGTAAGCGCTGGATGATGAGCATCAGGACGATACTCCAGTTACTGCTCTGTATATGCATCAGGATGATGCTGGATATGATCAGTTGGATCATTTATATGTATATGTATGTACGCATCATGTTGGATACTGGATATGATCAGTTGGATCATTTATATGTATATGTATGTACGCATCATGTTGGATGCTGGATATGATCAGTTGGATCATTTATATGTATTTGTATATGCATCATGTTGGATGCTTGGACCATGTATATGTATATGTATCAGGTGGATACTGTGTATGATCAGGTAGATCATGTATGTTGATATATATCAGGTGGATACATTGTGTGGATCATGTATCTATGTATGTATCAGGTGGATCATGTATGGTGACATGTATCAGGTAGATACTTGGTATGCATCAGGTAGATGCATTGTATGATCAGGATGATCATGGATGACGAGCTTCAGGATGTTGCTCCAGATGACTTGCATCAGGACGATGCAGTGATGATGATTAGGGTGATCATGTGTACATCAGGATGATGTATGGTGAGTATCAGGTTGATACTTTGTGGCCATGGACAAGTTGTGCAAAGTAAATCCTATATTTGTTCTAGGTCACATCCAGTATGAAAAAGGACTGGCACTGTGTATCACATGTAAGACCTGGGAGATCCGATAGGTTGGGCTGTGTGCCCGTAATAAGTCCTGGGATGCTCTTTCGAGGGTTTGTGATAGTGGGCCACATGTAAGACCTGGGAGATCCGATAGGTTGGGCTGTGTGCCCGTAATAAGTCATGGGATGCTCTTTTGAGGGTTTGTGGTGGGCTGCTACATGTAAGACCTGGGAGATCCGATAGGTTGGGTTGTGTGCCCGTAATAAGTCCTGGGATGCTCTTTCGAGGGTTTGTAGCAGAGGTCACATGTAATCAATCCTGGAGATCTTGTCGGTCGTGCTTAGGCACATAAATGTTCCTGGGATGCTCTTTAGAGTTCTTGTCGGTCGTGCTATGCACATAAACGTTCCTAGGACACTCTTTTAAGGTTTTGTGACAGTCACATGTAATAAGTCCTGGAGATCTGGATAGGATGAAAAAGGCCTCAGATGCTCTTTAGGGTTCTTGCTAGTCAAGAGACTCTTTTAAGGTTTTGTGACGCACGTAATAAGTCCTGAGGATTCCACAGTATGGCCAATGATGATGAAGACCTGCAGGTGGTCGGCCTACATCCAGTATGAAAAAGGACTGGCTCTGTAGAACTTCTTATGAAGAGTAGATTCAGAGATTGATTGAGATAGCAGCAGCAGTGACAATGACGATGACTCGATGACGATTATCCAGTGGCGATGATCCAGAAAAGACTTGTGCTAGAAGACCTGTGTCGAGAAATACCTTCCTAGTTAAGAGGGATTGTTGATGTATTTGTAACTTCGGAATGTATTTCATATATGTATATTGTATTCCTATAGAGATGTTATTATTCCTCTATACGGAAGTGTCGTCATTTATATTGTAAGTGTCATAACTTATACTTGATGGGTTATTAGACCACCTTGTTGGGGTCGGCCCTGTATAAGTCATGTGGGTCGAAGGGTTATTAGACCACCCTATTGGGGGTCGGCCCAGTCAGCATTATGTTATGTGGTTAAGTTAAGGCCGACCTAGTAAAGGTTATGAGGCAAGTCAAGTCAAGTATAAATAGAGTGCGGGAGGCACTCTATTTCATCATTCTATTCTCTCTCACACTCTCGGGAGATTGGCGCACTTGTGGAGGAGGAGAAGCTGCTGCTAGGAGATGTCTATCTCTTATGCTTGGGTTGTATCATTGCTCTATCTATCTCTGAGGAAGTTATTGGGGTTTTTCACCTTTATGGTTTTCCCCAAGTAAACTCTGTGTCTCTTGTGTGCTTGCATTATTGTGTCCATGATTGATATGTTGTAGATATGATGTACATGTTGTTCTCTCAGTTAAGATCCCAGATCAGATTGAATTAAATTCTGAAAAATTAACAAAACCTTTTGAAGAACCTAGGGCTCAAGTTGATGAGGGATTGCCTCTCATAGATGATGAATTAAGAACAATTTCCTAAAATCCTCATGAAACCAATGAAGAATACGGCTTAGAAGGACTCTCGGCAGAAGTTAGTCAAAAAGGAATGATGGATGGGATTGAGAGTCCGACAGAAGTGACTCAGGAAGCTGGATCTTCTAATAAACATGAAGAAATCAAAGGATTAAAAGGAGAATCATCACAAAGGGATTATCCCCCTCCTCATATCCCATAAGAAGTCGAATTACTTATGGAGGACTTCAATCCCCCTGTACCACATAGGAATAAGAAGAGGTCGTGTACCCAAGTCCAATCACCTCGTCCATAAAAAAGAATGAGGACTTGAGCTTCTGTTGCAGCAGAGGCAGTACAAGTGCACCAGGTAGACATTGAAATTCCAAGTTTAAAACCTCGGTCACCCCCTGTAGCACAAGAACTAGACGGTGTAAATATACAGCAAGGGGATGCTCCTGTACCACAAGAACCAAGAAACAGCTCAATTCCAATCCCGAGGTCTGTCGATCCACAAGAACCTGCTGCAAGGGATAGTCAAGTTCAATTGGAGTCACTGCTTCTAGAAAATGACCTATTGAAATAGGAGATGCAAATACTCAGGGAGGAGTTGCAAGTATTCAAGGAGAGGCTAAGGAGTCAAGAAAATCATAAATTAAGTACTCTGGCACAGAATGTGGAGATATTTTAGAAAATTTTGAGCATGAGGAGTACCTGTGCACAGAATGTGGAGATATTTTCAAGAAAGCGGGGTATAGGGTTACTCTCATGGAACCCTCAGCATGGAGACTCGTGTATTTGAAACAAGAAAGGGTTGGACCAGTACAAGTAGACATTGCCAATGACCCGCACGAACCAGTGGTGGTTGATGTTCAGAATCAGAAGATGGAAACAACTCCTTTAACCATTAATAAACAAGAACTAGTGGGTAAGGAGCTTGAGGATATTGTTATGAAGGAAGAGTTGCCTCGGTAGATAGGGATAGTTGAAACACAAGAACCAGTGACACGGGAAGGAGATACTGTAACAAAAGAACTAGTAACTCAAGAGAATTCCACCATGCAACAAGAATCAGTGACACAAAAAGAGAAAGAAGCCACTGAAACACAAGAACCAGAGGCACCAAAAGAATTTGTTGAGATTCTTGAGCTTGTGGCACATAAAGAATCTGCTAAAACACAAAGTTTAGTTGTTGTAACACAAGAACCAACAACTTAGGATCAATCTCTATCCATGGAGGTCGATGATGATACAAAGGTTCAGAATCCCCTAGAGGTTATTGAATTAGACGAAGAAGATGAAAAGGATCAGGTGATAGCAAAAGACATTTCTCTGTTAAAGGCTGAGATAAATAAATGGAAACATCAGGTTACATTGTATGGGGATGGGATGGTTCCTCTGCTTACACATAGGAAGGTCATTAAGGAACTCAGAGAAAAAATGGTTGAAGAATTGACTTTCCAAAGGTTTCAGTGGGATAAATTGCAAGAAGAGTTGAAGGAACTGAAGAAGTTTAAATCCATGAAGCAAGAAAAGGAGAATATGTATGCACTTTTCCAGGAGTTACTAAGTTGCAGGGGCCCATCACCTTCTTATTCAGTTTTCCTATATGAGCAATTGACCCTTTTTAAGCTAAAAGATCTTAAGGAAGGAAGGCCCCATCAATTGGTTACAACTCCTTAATTCTTGGACACTTTTGCTCAGAGTGATTTTTCTGAACAAAATCTATTATGTGAATTGTATTTACATGAGTTATCCTGCTTCATGAATCTTCAATTTAATCATGTTCCTTTCATAGGGGATGTACACCTAAGGGCATTTACTTCCTTTGTCACTAACTAGATGAATTGGTGGAATGCCTCTCAAACCATTCAAAAGAAATGAGGATAGTTCTACTCTGTGGATCTGAGGCGAACCACAATCACCTACTGCTATTATTGATGGACATAAAGAATTTCTCTCTTCTCCATGAACGGATAACCATATGGAAGTACTTCATAAGGATTTTATAGATACATGTGTAAGGATCATATATCACAGCAACAACCTTATGCATTAGAAGGTATTAAATCCAGATGGGAAGCTTCTTCTAAGCTTATGAGAACAAGGGATCCTTATTGTTTTGAAAATCTCAGTTATGCCTTATCTTGAGTTCCTGAGTATGTTAAGTGCATTCAGACCTGTGGAACGAACTGGATGGGATTGAGATTTAGGTTTCCTCTTGTATGGTTCCCTGAAAATAAGTACAAGAGCATATATAAGTTGACTAAAAAGGCATAGAAGAAGTGTTGGGAAGAATTAGTTGATTGCAAGGGATACATGAACAAGGGAGATAAGCTCGAATCCTCCTTCAATCTCACCAACTTCCACAGAAGAATTTTTTACCCTGATTCATATTTAGATTCACTGGAATTTGTTGCATGAGGACATGCAACTGTACAGTTGGGGGGAGATGTTAGGTGCCAAAAATGACTTGTTTTGCTTACTTTTCCTATGATACTTTCACCCTATTTTACTTTATTAATGTAGCCACAGTGTTATCTTCCTTAAAGAAAAGCATGATCTTGAGCAGGTATAATTCATTATTACCTTGTTACATTAATGCTCATAGTCAATCTGTGTTTATGTATTTTGTGTCTTAATTAAGCTAACGTGTGATGGATTAATGGAAGCAATCGAGACCACAAGGATTTC
Organism: Larix kaempferi; assembly: GCA_027924585.1. Lineage (NCBI taxonomy): Eukaryota > Viridiplantae > Streptophyta > Pinopsida > Pinales > Pinaceae > Larix > Larix kaempferi. Next base: position 511,428 of record BSBM01000008.1, read on the forward strand.
AGGTGTGTCAGCCTACTGATACACATAGATGGAAGAGTACGTGGCAAGTAGTTCCACCTTAACAGGACTCCAGCTCAGGCTGTTGCAAGAGGCAGCTTAAGTTACTCATTTACGTGGCTGGCTGAAACTCATTTGGTGTTGAATCAGTTCAATCTGTTGAGATCAGAGACGTTTATGGAATGGTTTATATTTTGTAATAATGTATGTAAATGTTTCTATTTCCAGTATTGATTCGACAGCCTGAGGATCTTCGATCCTCATGGATGTCCGAATTTGAAGGATCTGAACTATTTCATCTTGGTATTTATAAGAGGAATGGGTTGATTACGGGGTGGTTAAGCTTATGATTGGAAAAGAAGAGTTGTAATAGGAGTGAAGGCATGTTGTATCTGACTTTACTATATTAATGAAATTTGGCAGTATTTCCCTGATCTTCTGAGTACTGGTTCTTTGTAGTGTGTAGAGGCATCTATGTTAGGAGGTAAGGGCCCACCTTCTCTCAGAGTTGCCCAATTAGCTAGTTATTTAGTTTCTTTAGTTTTCTTTGGTGTGGAATTGTGGTTTGATTTAACTTCGAGCTTCTGAACAGTGTAATTACTCAAGGTTTGATTATTCATTCATATCTCCTCTCATTTTGTTGAACAGTTGATTAGATAGAAGTGTGTTTTGTTGAAACAATCAACTGTATGGTGTGTGATTCCCCTTTTTGAAGTGTGTTATTGAAACGTAGAATGATTGATGTTACACCTGTACTCGATCACTGAATTTCATTTATGTTTGTTTTCTTTTATGAACTGTTGAAACTGACAGAACTATGCGTGGCTCTGTCTGAGCGAGAGGATTGATCCTTATTATTGTATGTTGCAACTGTAGAATATAATATTTTATTTCTTGCACTAGTAAATTAGGATTTAACTTCTTGCAAAAGTAAAATAGTTATTTTTCTCTTGAAGCAGTCATTTCCAGAATTGATATAATTTGAAGGATTGTTTTATGATGATGAAATATTTTGATTCTTGATTGAATTAGCATTTGAATTTGATTGATCAGTGATCATATTACAGACTTAGTAAGTAATTTGCAAGGTATTTATTGAATGAATTGGGTGGCTTATAGTTTATTGAATAAGTTACTGAGTGTTTATGCATATATTTTGCTTGATTTCCTTTGAAATAACCAGACTTCCCTGGATTGACAATTTATATTGAGCACCATGTTTGTGAATTAATTAAGCAATTAGAGTGACCAACAAGCATCACCTAAACACATGAGGCACCACCTCAACGCATGAGGATTTTTCTTGACACACAAGACCTTAGCCTTGACTAGCAAGATTGTACACTGTCACCACTTTGACATACAAAGCACTTGCCTCAATACATGAAGCTTATCCATTCTTGAGTCCAACTCAAGATTCTTCTCCAAGTTTCCTGAGTCCAACTCAAGCTCCTATAAGGAACTACCTCAACACACGAGGCTCAATATTGACACAGAAGATTGACTTGGAGAATTACTCATGATTCTGTAACGTTAACACTCCCTCTCAACGAAGGAGGCATTCTCTGCCATAAGAAGCTTGTCTCGAAAGTAACTATACTTCAGCATGGATAGAGGCTTAGTCAACATATCCGTTATCTGCTCACCAGTAGAAATGTACTGAAGTCTTATGGAACCTCTCTAGACCATGTCTCTGATGTAGTGATACTTCATCTCAATGTGTTTCGATCTGTCATGAAACACAAGGTTTTCTGAGAGCTTTATGTAGCTCTGATTGTTAGAGTGAATGACAGTAATCTCAAGCTTCTCACTGAACAACCCAGCAAGTAGCTCCCTAATCCACATAGCTTCTCGGTAGGCGGTACTAGCTGCAATGTACTTTTCTTTTGTAGTAATTTGGGCTATGGATCCATGCCTCCTACTGGACCAAGAGATCATAGTTGATCCCAAGCTAAAACAAAATATGATGTAATCTTTCGGTCCACAATACTACCATCCCAGTCGGAGTCGGAATATCCAAGTAACACCACTCCACCACTAGAAGCATATTTGAGTCAATAAGCAATAGTACATTGTTGACATCCCGGTTAGGATAGAATGGGTCCAAGGGTCAACACAAGGATAGAAAACCGATCCAAGAACTTCAGGAAACCGTTGCAATAATTTCCGTATTTCCCAATCATTTGGGATGATTGCTTCCGAAGGATTTAATCCTCCATTAGCCTTATGGTTTTGCTCCCAAAGGAGACTTACTGGTTAAAAGGAACTGATAACTAATTGTGAAAAATCTAATGAGAACTAGTGAAGTTTAAGATTCACAACTCAAGAAGGATCACCAACTTGAGATAAGTTAGAATTAGTTTATTAGGTTCTACTTTTGAAATGGAATATAACAAAAGAAATAAAAAAGAAAGATCTTCCTATTTATCTATTGAACATTCACTGATACTAGCTAAAATGAGACATCAATTAACTTATATCAATTTAAGATTGCAGAAATAAACATCTAAAATAATAAAGCCTACCATTTAATCAAACTATATAGTTAGTATCTCAGAATGCTAATAATTCACAAGGAAAATGTGTCATGAATAGAAATAAATGAAAACTTTCAAATTACCCTGTCATCACAACTAATTCAAAGAAAAAATTCAAAGTGATTACTCATCTTCTGAAATTACTGACATCTGAGATAAATTAGACAATAGATGACATAAAAAGAACACAATCAAAGCAAGTAAACTTTGTATGATCATGTGTTGGAACCAATTGCAGTCAGCATCCCATCTTTCATTAACAAGTGTGCAAAAAATTACATTTTGATCTCAGAGAGACAGAGCATTCTACAAAGACTGATACAAGAAATTACATCAAAAATTTCCCTCCATTCTATCTCTAGAGACCCAAATAAATACAATTAGATGAAAAAGATAGATCCTCAAAAGAAGGACCAATTTCCTAGATCTGAGCAAGAGAACACTAACTACCCTGATTTGGATCGGTTACATAATCTTTCCATTCATAGTAAATATTCCACATTTCAGTGACATCAGGATAACTAGTGTGTTCAAGTTGTAATTGAGCCTTGCATAAGTAAGATCTGATTTCCTTAGCTCGGATCTTTGACCATGAATCAAGGAATCCTTACAGCGTGGCCTCCAATTGACTAGGTGACAAAATAAAAGACCTAAACAACAAAATTTCAAGTTGAGTAGCATCCCGAATCATCTTTGTTGTTTGATCCCTCTGTTCATCCACTTCATCAATCCTTATGTTTGTTGGCACTGACTCTGCCAACTCAACAAAAGCCGGCATTTCCATGTTTTCCATATGATTATCTGTCAACATCCATTGCCTAGCACATATTTGTTGGCCCTTCTCAATCATATGAGCCATGTTATAGGTCAAATCTGCACTTCTCCGTCCGTGATCACATTAAGCTGTCGATCACACAAAAGGACAACATGGATTGAAGAGCAAGATTGCCCTAGATGATGTATGGACTGAACCTATCCTCTTTAGCTGGGAATTTCCCTGATTTACCTGATCTTTTGACATGTGAGCTACTCTTTGGCTAGTAAACCAGCGCACACCTTCTAGTATGCCCTACTTTCCTTAAGGGAAACTAACGCACACCTTGGAAAAGTTGTTGGCGCTTGTTGCAAAACACTAAAGTTGCATCCTGTGCGCTACTATGCCTTGAGGAAACTCGCGCACATCTTAAGATGAAATCAAAAATATATTAAATTGACGAATTGGGAATAGTTGAAGTTGGTTCTGCAACTTCCCCAACCTCCCAATTCAACCACCTCTCGATTGCAACTACCTACCTTGTCCCATAAATACAAGGAGGATCCATGAGAGGAGACTAGTCTTAGATAGAAAGAGTGGACTAGACCTATAAAGTATGCATTAAGGGTTGTTACGTTGGAGGAAAGTCCCAAATCAGAGTGAAGATCGGGAGCCCAGGATCCGGTTGCAGAAACATCTCGACACGTCAGGTATATTGTACTAATTCATATTTCTTTGACAATAAAAAGGTTGAAATACCCTTCCTGTCCCAATGAAATATCTATTGGATTGTATGTCTATTTGGATTAATGCTTGATTATATTTGATGTTAAATTGCTTTATAATGTTATATGGTTAAGATACGATGAGGAAGGTATCCTTTGTATTGCAGGTTCGTCAAGCGGGAGATCAAGTGAAAGCTAGGACCAGCCGTCGGTTAAAGGTATGTCTTTCGATATCCCGATCTCTGTCATTTGTAAGAACTAGTTGTAATGCAAATAATGTATTTACCTGTCAACCCCACCCAGTTGGTAGTGTCCATCTACTCACTATAGGGTTAGAAATCCCGAACAACAGACTGGCGACTCCGCTGGGGAGTAACTGCTAGTTTTCTTTTCTACTCTAGGAGACTTAATTTTGGTTTTCTTCCAACCCTTTTTTCATTTTTGTATTCTTTGAGAGGTTTTTTAGGTCTGTGTTTATTGTTCCTTGCTGCTTGATTCATCTTAGTTAGCTGGTGCAAAGCTTGTTTCTGTCTTTTTGACACATGTGTGCTGGTCTTCCCTAGTAACAGTAGCGCATACCACCTGATGGGTGCTGCTCTTTACACTGCACAGTAGCGCACATATCCTAGTGTGCACTGGTTTCTGCACTGCACAGTAGTGCATTTTCCTGTATTGTCCAGTTTTTTAGTTAGGGTTTGATTTTTAGTTGTTTGCTTCCATTTCCAGCCTGTTGCTTTGCCTCCTTGACTGATCCTTGAGACTTCCATGTCTCTCTTGAGTCTTGTTGACCTCTCTTGAGTCCTTTTAGCTTGTTTGCTTGCTTGAGTACTCGTTTAAGTGTCTTTACTGCTTACTAGCCCTTTTTGAAGTTCGTGCACTATTTTCTTTTGGACATAGTTGCATACTTTCATCCTAGTTGTTGTTGCAGTCATACAGACCTGCATTATTTATGTTTGTTGTCTGTTGCAACGTTTAGCACGCTTTCACTTTGTCTTATCCTTTCCATTAGGGTTTGGCTTCAAGTTTGAGTCCTTAGGATTGCTTTCGAAGGTTGCTTGGTTTAGATGCTTGTTGATTGCCTTATCAATTCAATCCAAGTAAGTCAAATATTTCTAGCTTTCTTTCTGTTGAGTCTGTGCATTTTTAAAGTCATTCTTGGTTCGCTTGCTTACTTTCACTTGGCTTAGTGTTTTCTTAGGGTTTTGATGCTTAGGAGCAACCTGTTTAGGTTTGTCGTTCTGTCACGAGTGTCTCTTGTCCTTGCTTCTTTTTTCACTTTGTTTCCAAGCCTCAAGTTTTTCTTTTGCAAAAACTTGGTAAGTCAAGTCTTCATCGAGTCTCTTGATTCATTTGCTTTGATCCATTTAGATGTTTGTCTTACGCACGCTTTATATTTAGATCTTACTTGCTTTTGTACAGGTTCTCTTTCTCTTACAATTATCAGAAAAGACAAAAACTTGTTCAAGTAGCTTAGTAGTAAGGTCTTTCATCATTTTAAAGTAGCATAGTTTGATTTGAAATATTTAAAAGAAAATACAAAAAGATTTTTATTTGGGATTGCCTAGTTTTTTATTTCTGAAAGAATACAAACAGAAAAGAGAAAAAGTTTTTGTGAATTTAAAAGCTTTGCTTTACATGCACTTTACTTTCATACAAACCATTCCACACACCGCACTACAACCCTTGAGTAACAAGTAGCCCTTAAAAATAAATATTAATAAAATTTATTAGCAACATTTTTCCTTTTAGGTATACACGACATCAACTAGATTAGGCTAGAGTTTCGAGCTTAAATCACCTTAAACTGCTCGGAACTGGCTTCATTACTCAACAATCGTAGTACGACTATCTTTTAGGTAAATCCATCTATATCAAATAGTCCTGGGAAACTCTACTTAAACCAGAGCTAAGCATGAGGCCGTGGGCGATTGGAACTGTTGAGGATATCCCCTCACTTTCCTCTCAACCATAAACCAGAGTTGACTCGCATACGGGGGTCCTTTCGGACTTCAGGCTTTGTTACCCTACCCATGCGTTTCGACTAGGCTGACGAATGTCCCCCCAGGTTATTTCGTATTGATGGTAGCCTTAGTATCGGACCTATAGGATTCTACACAGGTAGAGTGGGCAGTTATTCCCACTTCACCTCGGACAGACGTGGAAGGTAACCCTTTGGAAGTAATCCCGGGAAGGCGGTTTGGTGATTCAAGCGCCTGCACCCAGTGGACCTCCGGAGGACGCCACGTAACTGACCGTCGATACTCTATTAGTCTGTTCTGGGCCCTGATCATCCCAGACTTGCTTTCGAGAGTATTTTCCATTGTTTGCCCGGTTTGATTACCTAGGACCTTTTTAGTGGTGTGCTCTTTTTTTCGTTTGTTTTTAGTTGGCCTTAGATATTTTTGGCCCGTTGAATCAGAAACTACGGATAGCATCCCGGTGAGCACCAATCAAGGGACCCCTGTTCAAGGGGCTCCTTGTGCTTTTCCATTTATTGGGAACATTGGTACTCCCTTAATGGCTACCTTGAATCTTCCGGGATTCACTATAGGGCTACCGGTTTGGTTGTTTTCCACTCCGAATGCCTTGCATGCTCCTGATGCTTCTCAAGTAAGCACCTCACATCAAGAGCATCAAAACCCTATGCCCGCTTCTCCAGTAGCATCTTCTCCTCCTCCTTCTACCTCGTGTGGTGAAAATAGTAATATTAGTAACGAGCAGTCTAAAAGGAATAGACAGAGGAAGAATAGGAATAAGATGCCAAAGCAAGGGGGCAGCCACCCAGCCTCTGGAAGTCATGTTGGGGGCACCCACCCAACCTCTGGAGGTCATGTTGGGAGAATTCACTCAGTCACTGTAAATCATACTCAACCCACCCACCCAGCCTCTGGAGTTCATGCTGGGGGCACCTACCCAGCCTCTGGAGGTCATGCTGGGAGCAAACTTTCAGTCGCTGCAAATCATACTGAAAGTATGTCTTCAACCACTGTTGCTCATGTTGAGGACACATCATTGATCACTGTTGGTCATATTGATGACAAGTCACCAGTTCCTGTGAGTCATACTGGAGACACTGAATCAGCCACTGCAAGTCATGCTAAAAAACTTGACATTGTCGAAAAACCTAATAAACATAAGCTTAAGTTCCCTTGTAAGTTTTGCGAGGGAGACCACCTGACCTATTTTTGCCCTGTACTTCCAGAAGTGCAAAGAGTGTGGTCCATAGTTCAAAATTCTTTTGCTTATGAGAAACCAACCACTGCAAATCATGCTGGGGGCAAGTTGTCAGCCAATGCTAGTCATGCTGAGAGTACTGTTGTTGTAAAGGAGTCTAATATTATAGGACGGAAGCCAAAGTTCCCTTGTAAACTTTGTAAGGGAGATCACCTTACTCACCTTTGCCGTGCCATTCCAGAGGTGCGGAGAGTGTGGTCCATGTATGAAGGATACTCTGCTCCTTAACTGTCTATAGATTCCCAACAGCCCGATCAACCTTTGGTTGATGAAGTGGTTGAACCAATGCAATCTTTGGTCAACCCCACTCTTCCTTCGGAGAGTGAAGTGATCGAATCGATGCAATCTTCGACCGATCCCATCAGTTCTTCAGAGACTGATGCACCTGTTCCTAAAGTCTTCTGCATTACCAGTTCGGATGTTTCTGAAGTGGGAGGCACTTCATCTATGCTGAGTGAACCCCTACCAAGCTCTGGGATCATTTCCTTTGATTGGAATAGTCTAACTGGGCCTCGCCTTCCTTCTTCTTCACCTTTCCAGATAAAGGTTGATATCGGCAACCATGTGGTTCACCGATGTATTGTAGATGAAGAAGCCTCTGTTAGTATCTTATCCCCTCATGCTTGGAGAGATTTAGGTTTCCCTAACCTTGTTACAGCTGTTAATTGGCCGTTGACCTTCGATAAAAGACCTAGTGAACCGTTGGGATTCCTCCCTTAGGTACCTATTACTTTGAGTGGAAAAACTGTCTTAGTTGATTTTATGGTTTTAAAGGACCCTGTGGATTTTGACATGATCCTCGGGCATGATTACGTATATGCTATGCAGGCTGTGGTGTCTACGCTCTTTCGTGTGATGCATTTTCCTCACAACGAAAGCATTGTCACTATCAATCAACTTACATTTGTTGATCCCTCTTATTACCCAACTATAGACCAAGTATATCCCTCACCAATAGGCACTACCATGTCACAATCAAATATTGTGGCATATTGTTCCTTGATTCCAATTGCTACTGAGAAGAAGCCTCTGAATTCATGCTTACCTTCTAGGGACTCGGTCCCAGCAATTGACCAGGTGATGACTCCATCTAAATGTTTAGATATGTGTTCCATCTGGGATAATATACTTCCCTATGATGAAGTTTTCCTAGATTCTATAATGCAGTCTTCCATTCATTTGGACATTGATTCGCCAATGAGCATTCTTTCACCTTCACTTCAAGCTCGTTAAAAACAGTAAGGAGGCTACGAGCATTCTTCCACCTTCACTTTGAGCTCGTTAAAAACAGTAAGGGGGCAACGAGCATTCTTCCACCTTTCCTTCAAGCTCGTTACAAATAGTAAGGAGGCTACAAGCATTTCTTCCACCTTCACTTCGAGCTCATTAAAAACAGTAAGGAAGTTATGAGCATTTTTCTATCTCCTTTGAGCTCGTTAAAAACAGTAAGGAGGTCACGAGTTTACTTTTTCGAGCTCGTTAAAACTTTACGAAAAAGATCAGTATAGAGTTCTTTCACGCTCTTGTTTGACTCTTTAAATATGACAAGATTGCCGAGTATAGTTGTCTTTTCAAACTCGTTAAAGGATTTGAAGTGACATTCGCTTAAGTATAAGTTTAACCCTTTTTCGGACTTTTGCGGATTACTTACGAAAAAGGAATACTCTAGTCATGCGTGGCTAGAAGAGTTCTCCTCTCATTGTTTTATACTTTTTCGGGGGAGGGGACTAACTATACGAAAAATGACCTTTTGGAGCCTTCTTTAGGGTTTTCAGGCTCTTGAAACATGAAAACACCAAGCGAGCACTCACCTACTCGGGCTCGATGTAAAATCCACGAGAGGGTAAATAGAGGATTGTTTAAGTTTTTCAAACTCTATAAACAGGAAAACACCGGCGAGCATTAACCTACTTGGGCTTGATATTAAAATCCACGAGTAGGTGTATGGAGTTATTGTTTAAGTTTTTCAGACTCCTTAAAATTGAAAACATCGGCGAGAAAGAACAGATCTCGGCTCGATATTAAAATCCAGAGATCAGTACTATAGAGCATTATTCTATCTCTTCTTCGAACTCTGTAAACAATGAAGAAGGTCCCGAGTCTTCCTCCCATGGGCTCGTTAAATTCTTTACATGGTTGGACCTATTGATTTTTCTATTTTTCTTGGACTCATTAAAACAACAAGAAGAACATTCTTTTACCAAAAATAATAAGGGATAAGAAGGGTATATCACATCTTTTTCAGTTTCAAAGGCAGTTATGTCAATCATGTCCTTGAACACAGCACCTACTTGAGTTCTTCATGTCAGTTGGGTTTTAGTTTTTGGCCTTAGGGTGAACCTGATCTCCGAGTTGTTAAGTCCCCTGATTGGTTATTCTTCCAATCATATGGAGGGTTTGTTGTGTCTCCTACATGGCAGATTTATATCATTTTCCCCTCATGTTGAAAGCTGCCTAAGTCACTTTGTGTCATGCTCACTGTTCAAGGATACAGCCTATGTCGGCCATTCTGCAGTTTACCTTGACTTCATGTGTCGGCCATCCTGGTGTCAGTTTGTTTCATCTTGTTACTCGTCCTACTCCACATCAGCTCATACCTGTGAGTGTTCCTCCTGTTGGATGATGGAGGATGCATTAAGGCCTCCCTTCCAGCAGACTTCTTCCCATCGACCTCAGCTCATTATGCTCTGGGAATGAAGTTTAGAGTTTCGGTTAGTACCTTGGGGATTGTCGTCATCAGTGGCAATTTCCGCTATTGAATAAATGGGAATACATCAATGTCTCTTATTCGATACGTTCCTCAAGTGTTCGACTTCAAGTCCTCTTATTCACACTTGTTGGATCGTACTAGGTACCTTGGACCCCATTATCATTATTGATGGAAGTCCTCGCGTTTGTTAACGGTATACATCAATGACCGGTAATCAAACGATACCCCCCATGTTTGACTTCAGCTCATTTATTCGCATGGTTAGGGTTTGTACCTTGGGTTGTTTGGATGAAGACCTTGGGACCATGATAGCATCACTATATTTATGTTATCCCCCAAGTTGCGCAAGACTAAGCCTCACTCATTTTGGCTCTTCATGAGACATAAATCCAGCTTGTTGTTATGGCTATGATCTCTCTTTTGACATGGATCCACACTTGTATTTCAGTGGCCATGCTCTATATATACATCTCCTAGTTATGTATCGGAGATCATATTATACATCTATATGATGTCAAGATTGTAATTGCTCGCTGACCTTGATCGTTGTTTCAGGTGTTTTATGTAATTTGGTTCTGCGGTTTCTTGCTCCTCCTTTGACTTGGACTTATAATGTATTTCGAACATCATTTCCCTCTGACCTCACACATTAGGGGGCATCTGTTATAGGTCAAATCTGCACTTCTCTGTCCGTGATCACATTAGGTTGTCGATCACACAAAAGGACAACCTGGATTGAAGAGCAAGATTGCCCTGGATGATGTATGGACTGAACCTATCCTCTTTAGCTGGGAATTTCCCTGATTTACCTGATCTTTTGACATGTGCGCTACTCTTTGTCTATTAAACCAGCGCACACCTTCTAGTATGCCCTACTTTCCTTAAGGGAAACTAACGCACACCTTGGAAAATTTGTTGGCGCTTGTTGCAAAACACTAAAGATGCGTCCTGTGCGCTACTATGCCTTGAGGAAACTCGCGCACATCTTAAGATGAAATCAAAAATATATTAAATTGACGAATTGGGAATAGTTGAAGTTGGTTCTGCAACTTCCCCAACCTCCCAATTCAACCACCTCTTGATTGCAACTGCCTACCTTGTCCCATAAATACAAGGAGGATCCATGCGAGGAGACTAGTCTTAGATAGAAAGAGTGGACTAGACCTAGAAAGTATGCATTAAGGGTCGTTACGCTGGAGGAAAGTCCCAAATCAGAGTGAAGAGCAGGATCCCAGGATCCAGTTGCAGAAACATCTCGACACGTCAGGTATATTGTACTGATTCATGTTTCTTTGACAATAAAAAGGTCGAAATACCCTTCCTGTCCCAAATCAAATATCTATTGGATTGTATGTCTATTTGCTTAATGCTTGATTATATTTGATGTTAAATTGCTTTATAATGTCATCATATGTTATATGGTTAAGATATGATGAGGAAGGTATCCTTTGTATGGCAGGTTCGTCAAGCAGGAGATCAAGCGGGAGATCAAGTGAAAGCTAGGACCAGCCGTCGGTTAAAGGTATGTCTTTCGATATCCCGATCTCTGTCATTTGTAAGAACTAGTTGTAATGCAAATAATGTATTTACCTGTCAACCCTGCCCAGTTGGTAGTGTCCATCTCCTCACTAGAGGGTTAGAAATCCCGAACAACAAGCCACCTTATCACAAACAAGTCCCTAAGACTTAATTGAAATTCGGGTGCTCATTAATTTGACTGAGTCCAAACGAGGCAAATTTTGTGGAGCATTTTTCAAATGAGCTTGTCATTCACACAACTGCTCATAAGATGAATGTGCCTTTTTCTTCCTGTCAAAATGGTCAACAAGAATACCTGATAGACGTTCAAAGAAGTTGAAGTCATCTTGGATTTCATTGAGACCTCGAAAATATAAAGTCTGGGTCTGTCTCAACTTGTCATTACAGGAACTAGCTTCATCCTTAAATTCTTGCAAAAATAACTTTAAAAAATCATAAAAGGAATTTGAGTCTTTCAATTGTTCAATCTGCATTTTAAAATCAACAAGGCTAGTAGCCTGCTCAATTACCTTAGCCTTTGAGATTTCCTTTTGTTGTCATAGTTTTTGAATCTGAGCTTGCAGGTTCTGCACAATTGAATAATGTTGAGCTGTGAGGTCTTCCACCTGTTTGGTCCAACTCTGATGGATAGAGTCTTTCTCAGCTTGCAATGTTGAATTCTTATCCTTCTCTTCTTCCAATGCTCGATTTAGAGTTGACACAGAATCAAAGTTAGTTCCAACAAAGGCTCCCATTGTTGCAGCAACTTCTATTGCTTCCCTTTGAGGATCATCGGTTGCCTGCTTCCATATGACCTGGTTTGAAACTGGCCCAACTTGGACTTCACCTTGATTTATCCATTTGGGAGCTTTCCTCATAATTTCCTTTCTCCTCTTGTTGAAACAATAATTTCCCAATACCACTACAACATCTTCACCAGAATCTGTCGAGTCTTCTGCTGTAGAGACTAATAGTTCTGTAGAGTGAAATATTTGCAACTATTGACTAGTGATGGTAATTGTTGACTGAGGTGGATTTTATGACAATGGTAGGTCAACTTGGGAAGAAGAATTTGTAGGCATACTTGCATAAGGAAGTGCAGTAGGTTGAACATGAGGGACATTAGTTTCACACTGTAAAGAAGTAACATTTGGAGCTATTGGAGGGTTTGACTGAGAAGTTGTGGGCTGTTGTGAAGTGATAAAATCTGCCAAAGCATTTAATGCAGTTGGAGTAGGTGAATCGAAATATTGAGTAGTTGTATCAGGAGAATTGGGGGTAGGAGATAGGGCATCTAGTGAATTCGAAGTAGAATGGTGAATAAGATCATCAATAGTAGTACTTTTGACAAGACACTATCAAGATATGGATGAGGAATATTACCATTAACAACTTGAATGGGGTCCATAGCAGATGTCTGTGAAGGTTCTTGGACTACTAGTGTTGGATTGATCACTTCTATAGGTTGTTCCTTCTCCAAATCAATAATGTCACTACTAGATGTATGAAGTGGAGGGTTGACAATTAACGTAGATGGTTTTTCAATATTCACAGAAATATTTGGGAGTATTCTAGGAACATAGACAACATCATAAACAAAATAAGTATAAGCAGTTGACTTACTTTGAAGAGCTTGAGTCTGTTGTATGAGAAGGTTGATATTCTGAATGGGAGTGGTATAATGAACATCTGTCATAGTTTGCTTGCCTTACTTCTTATCCAATTCTTGTTGTGTGTTGGGATGAGATGAAGCCGAGCTTAACACTATGGCTTTATTTGCATCCTCCATGGCTTCCCTAGCAACATCTTGATGCTGTTGGAAAATTCTATTCCTTTCTTCCATCACTCTGAGCTTTTGTTGCCTCTGTGCCTCATGCACAACAATTATCTAGTCTACATTAGCCAATTTGATAAGCACTTCCTCAAATCCATGTGCATTCGTATACAAATAATCATTAAGTTTTAGTTCATGCACGTAAGTATTTTTTAAATGTGCCTGCACGAAATGATCTGCTATAAGTCCTTTTGGGTCATGTATTCTCTTATTTGCAAAATTCAGCTTCAACCGGTCAAATTCCTTGGCAAGATTGATGCCATGAGTTTCATTCTGAATAGTCCAATGCCCAATATATAAAGGGAACTTAGGCCAAGCCCTCCTCTTTGAAGAATGGCACTGACCATGAAATCCATCATAGATTGTCTGGAAAGCTACCTCGGATAGGACCATCCTGTCGGGAACAATCCTTGGCAGTAGGTGAATTGATTTGCTGCCCCAAATTCTAATGTAGGTGAAATATTCCCCAATATACCAATCTACCATGGTGGAAATTAAGGAGATGGCATTCTCTGAAACCCTAGGTGAGTTCTTCTTGAAAATGGCAAAGTATACAACACTGATAAATTTATCACATATATCATAAATGTAGGGAGTGTAGTTGTCTTCCCCGAGGATCAAACAATAAATGTGGATAGGGTGCTTCTCCCTAGTCCAATGCCATCTCATAGCAGGGTAAGAAAAAGCAGCACAAACAATATCTATCAGGTATGCAGACATATAAAATTTGGGCTTTTGTTCCTAGGAAATGGCATCTCTGAAAGTAACATAAAATATTTGGGCCTAGTTGAATATTTTACCTATCGTGGATATGTAACGGGCTAGAGGAATCCATTCCAATTTGAAATATTGATAGGTATCTGCACCATAGAATCGGCATAACATGGTCGCCAACAATTTCTACGGCTCTTTGAGCAAGACAATTGGATACTTCTTGTTCAGCTTCAAGATGAAGGTGTCAGGGTAAGCCATCCATGTTTTCTGGAGAACATTAGGTTCATACTTGCTTTCGAATGCCCTAATGAAATCATGTGTGAGGAGATGTTGTGGGGCCTTTAAAGCATAGATTATGGAAAAGGTATCCATCTTGAAAGAGTTGTAAACCACTTGGTTTGCATCCCTGAATGTGTTGGTCGGGATGTCTGCACAATCTATCATCCATTTCACCATGTCGGTGTATGGCATGATAGTAGGCCACGCAACGATAGCATGAAATTGAGAATCGCTTATGTTTTGATAAATAGGGGCCTCCTCCTTGTACTCTGAAAAATCATCCCCATCGAAGATGTTGTAGATCTTAGACCAATCCAAGCAAAGCGTGTCGATGACCCATGCATCAGTATCTGACTAAAAGCCAAAATTAGGGTCCTTGAGCTTTAATTCCTCTGCAGCAGCTTTGGACCTGGTTTGTTATCAATGAAAGAAGAGGAACAATCCTATGAATGATAAAAAGCTCAATTAAAATTCAAGACATAAACAATCTGAAGAAAAGCATAATCAAAATGATATATACCTGCTAAATTCTAATACTAATTGAACTAAATTGATATAATTCACTCGCATAAACAGGAGAATTTGAGATGTCGGATTTCAAGTTCACTATATTGTAATGACCGAACAATTCAAAATTTGATTAAGTAAACCATGTATTAGGACCGAATCAATTGCGCATTAATTGTAAGCCAATTGCCCTAAAATCAATGGTTAAAGTTTAATCGATGAATGATTGCATTAATTAGGCTCATATTTAAAAATATTTTTGGTGCGTGTGAAAACATAAATTTTGAATATAATATGCAAATGTTGGCGCAGGACTTCGGAAAGTTGGGAGTCGGGAGTCGGGAAGAAAATTAATACAAGGATCAAAAACATTCTGACCTCTGACTGCTGCAGTGCGTGATCATTGGAAAAAGTTGGGAGTCGGGAGTCGGGGATAAAATTAATACAAAAGTTGCTAATGTCCCGACCTCCGACTTACACAAATTATCTTAAGTTGGAAAGAGTCGGGAGTCCATATTCGACGCTAAACTTAATACACTGGTTGATAATCTCCCAACTTCCGCGATTGGTCAAAATTTCAAAAAAGTTGGGAGTCGGAGGTCGACAGTGAAATCAAAATTAAAATGATAGTTTCCCCAACTTTTGATTGTCGATATTAAAGGAGAAAGAAGCGGAGTCAGGAAGTTGACAAACTTAAATTAATTTTAAGGAACTTAGTGTCGACTTCTGACTGTCGATTTAATCAAATAAAAGAAGTCGGGATCGTTATTGCAGGCATATAATTTTCCTGACTTCTGAATTTTTCGACTCAACTATTTATTAATTTGATTAAGTGAATTGAAATGGTGGAAGGCTCAATTTGTTTCAGATTTTATTATGAAACATCATTAGGTGGGTTTCAAACAAACAAAGTGCTTTCAAAAAAAAAAAACTTAGTGAATAAAGACAAAATGTCAATAGGGGCTCCCATCTTATCTAAACAAGATGGGATTTGTTGTGGCTACAACATACCTCGAAGGTATCTAAGCACATGCTTGGAAACAACCCAATTTCTATGTCTTGGCTCATACATGAACTGACTCAAGATACTCATTGCATAACATATGTCTGGTCTACTATGTATCGAATACATCAAGAAACCAATGAGTTGTCTATACATGGTAGGATCCACTAGATCCGATCCAGAATCTAACTCATGTAGCTTCTTTAGATTAGACACCAATGGAGTAGACATGGACTTACAATCCATCATACGAAATCTTCGCAATACATCAACTGTGTACTTTCCTTGAGAAAGAAAGATCTCATCTTTCCTTTGCCAAACTTCTAGACCAAGAAAATAGTGCATAAGACCTAAGTCTTTCATTTCAAACTCAAAAGTGAGCTCCCTCTTACACCGAGTTATCTGTTGCTCCTCTCCAGTAAGGAACAAGTCATCAACATAGAGAACCAAGATCAATGGTTGGTTCTTCACAACCTTGAAGTACAGGTTGGGGTCAGCTTCGCTTTTGGAGAAGCCCAAGCTCACAAGATAGCTATCAATCCTTGAATACCAAGCCCTTGGGGCTTGCTTAATCCCATACAAGGATTTCTTAAGTTTGCATACATGGGACTCCTTCCCATGAATTAAAAACCCCTCAGGTTGTTGTATGTAAATCTCTTCCTCAACCTCACCATTGAGGAAGGCAGTCTTCACATCCATCTGGTGAAGTTTCCAACCCAAAACTGAATCAAGGGAAATTATGGTTTGTATAGTAGTGTACTTGGACACAGGAGCGAATGTATCATCATAGTCTATCCCTTCTTTCTATGAGAAACCATGGGCCACAAATATTGCTTTATACGTTTCAATACTTCCATCAGCTGCATGCTTGATTTTATAAAGCCACTTGGAAGTTACTACAGACCTCCCTTCCGGTTTAGGAACCACTTCCCATACATCATTATGCATGATGGATTTGTATTCTTCCACCATGGAATCTTTCCATACTTGCTACTTAAATCTTCTTCATAGGTAGAGGGTTCCAAATCACTGATGTGACTCATCTGTGCTACATATCCTGAAAATATTTTAGGTCTCTTTCAGTCTTTAGATGAGCCTGATGGTGCTCCATGCTTTTATGCCTCTTGCAAAATGTCTCGACACCATGCATATCTCCTCTTAGCAGGAGTTTCATCAAGTGATCTTTCTATCAGATCTTCTGGATCTTCAGAATCAAGAATATATATGAACTCTTCCGTCTTATCCCTCTCAACGTATGAAAGGGGATAATTAGAAATTGGATCCTCCATCATAGGAGTATTATGCTCCTCCATATCTGAATCACACTGAAGTTCTTTGGAGCGCTTGAAGGCAACCTCTTCATGAAATGTTACATCTTTGCTTACTTCAATGTTTCTTTGTCCTGGAACATAGATTCTGTAGGCTTTGGAGGATTCACTATCATCCAACAAATGTTCCTTTCTTTCTGGATGGCTCCATCTTTGTCCTCTTCTCTTTTGGTATGTGAATGTAAATAGGACAGTCAAAAATATTCAAGTGTCCAACATTTGTTCTTTTCACCAGTGAAAACCTCTTCAGGAGTCTTTTCTCCCAAGATAGCATGAGGGTTTCTATTCTGAATATAAACAACAATGCTGGAGGATTCTGCCATAAGGATGTGGGCAGATCCTGATCACACGTCATGGCTTTTTCAACCTCACATATTGTTCTATTCTTTCTTTCAACAACCCCATTTTGATGGGGGTTATAGGGTACAGCCAGCTGTCTTTTTATTCCTACATCTCGACAGAAGTCATTGAAGTCATGGGACTCCAACTCTCCTCCATTATCATATCTCAAAGAAAAAATGTGCTTTCCAGTATGATTCTCAACCAATGCTTTAAACTCTTGAAACTTGTTGAAATTTTCCCTCTTTGCCTTCATAAAATAAACCCATGACTTGCGGAGAGAAGTCATCTATGAAAATCACATAATACAAATAACCACTCAAGGAGGGTGCAGACATAGGACCACATAGATCGGAATGAATCAATTCAAGGATCCCATTGGATCTTTTGGTACTACTTGGAAAACTCTTCTTAATGTTCTTGCCAAGAGCGCAACCTCTACAAACACTATCAAAATCAGATTTAAACATGGGCATACCTTTCACCATCTTTTGCAATCCGGGTAGCGCTTTGAAATGGAGATGACCAAGCCTTTTATGCCATAACTCACAAGGACTGACTATGTCATGGACCATGGCTTGAATTATTTTTCCAGGAACTTTTTAAAGACCTCCCTCTCTAACTCCAATCACTGATGCAAAGTTCAAGTCTTCATGCTTAGGCCACAAGAGCGCTTTGTTGTCCATAAAGATAACTCTGAACCCTTTATATTCTAGAAATGAAACAGAAAGGAGGTTCTTCTTCAATATAGGGACAAATAGAATTTCATCCACAAGCAGTACATCTCCTGAATCCAACTGAAAAGAAGTGGATCCAATGCCTTGGATCGAATAGGTGGTATTATCTCCAAGCTCCACCTTACAGGAAAACTTATTTTCCTTCATATCTATGATAGCGCTCCTATATCGAGTCATCTGCTTGGATGTGCCATTGTTTACCAGCCATGTCTCAACACTAGTAGTAATGTATCCAGAAAGGGCTAAGACAAGATAGTACTCATTTTTTGTATCTTGATCATCGGATGAATTCTTTCTTGTAGGTTCATCTTCTGTAGCAGTAGAAGCATGAAACCCACCCTTGAACTTTCCTCTTTGCTTTGCATGGCATTCTCTTGCATAATGGCCCTTCTTATTGCAATTGAAACATTTAAATTTAGAATGATAAAAGTTCTTGCAATCATTCTCCTTTCGATGAGATAATTTCTTGTGAGATTTATTACCTCTTTTCATTTGTGCCTCAAGAGTGAGGTTCTCTTCTTTGGAGGCAGTATACTTGCTTTGCATTCGCCCTTCTTCTTGTAGGAAATCATGCCACAATCTCTCAAAGTTAGGTTGCACTTCTTGACCATTCACTGCAGCCAAGAATGTCTCCATGAATATGGAAGACCATCGACGGTGGTCTGAATGAGATCATCGTCATCAACCATCACACCAATGCTCATGAGTTGATATCTTACTTGAGAGATCTTTGTGAATAAGGAAGCTACAGCTTCGTCCTTTTCCATATTCAGATTTCAAATATTTTTCTTCAATGCTCTCTTTTGACTGGGTGCCTTCTTCTCATAAATATTTTTCAAAGTGTCGAAGCATTCCTTTGTGGTCTTCAATGGAGTAATCACGAGCATCAAGTTGTCTTTCATGAAATCATAAATGATTATCTTTGATTTGGCTTGATTATTCTTGAATGTAATGCGCCTTGCATTAGCAGTAGGCTCTTCAATAACACTATATACATATCCATCCAAATCATGCTCTTCCAGGATATTCGGGATCATGGCCTTCCAAGTATTGAAATTCGAAGTTCCTTCAAGACGGTCTTCCGGTCTTACTGAGATTGAAGCCATAATTCTTCAAGTACTGTCCACACTCAGGATCTATGTAGTCTCAAGCTTGATTGTGGAACTTAGCTCTTTTATGCCCTAAGATCTGATACCATGTTAATTTTTTATCTTTAATTCAGAGCTGCAATAATACTTGAAATCAAATAAAAATCATATACATAAACAATCACATTTGACACATGAATTTACCTTGGGGAAACCCTCTATGACTTGAGGGAGAAAACCCTAGAAAAACATTCCTTAGTATATTGATAGATAGCAGAGAATGTCTTTTACATCAAGCACCCTCAGTGCAATTACAGAGCAAGAGAAAGATAAAGAAGAGAGTCTCAGAAAAATATCATGCACAAATAGAAGTGCATTGCCTTCAAGGGAGAAGAGAATTCGCTTCACATTGAATTCATCAATCTTGTATCACACATTTATATATTCCTCGCATGCATTGGCTTCTACTTTTATCCTCTGACTTTAGGATGAACTCACCCTCCATCTGGATGCATCAATCTTGCATGAAGAAGTGTGCCCCACTTCTCATGTAGTGCATTAACTCACTAAACTCACTCTTGGGATGAACTTGCCCCTTAATTGAAAGCTTGCCCACTTAGTTAGGTGGCTAACTTAAGTGTCGGCATGCAAGTGTCGCAACTCAAGTGTCGTCTTTTAGTTTAACATAAGTGTCGTCATGCAATAACACTTAGTTAACTAGATCTTATTTGCTATCACTTAGTTAACTCTCTTAACTAATTCTTTCTTGTTAACATCACTGAAGTTATCAATTCGAGTTCTCCTTTGATATACTGAAGTCTTCACTGAAATTTAACAATTTGAATTCTCTCTTAATTAGTTCTATTATGTGCAATTTGAATTCTCTCATATCTTATCACATCTTATCTTTATCTCTTGTCTTATCTGCATGGTCCACATGTGCCAGCTTAATTATCATATCAAATATACTAAGGATATTTTCCCAATGATGTGATCATATTATCCTACTATAATTCCAAGTGGTTATATGCTAAAGTAATTCACTCTAGGGGTGGGAAGTCCCTAGGGGAGACTTAATAGCTCAACCATGGTTAGTAGTACATCACACACCATACATGGAAAGCATCACCTCAACACATGAGGCACCACCTCAACACATGAGGATTTGTCTTGACACAGAAGACCTTAGCCTTGACTAGAAAGATTGTACAACATCATCACTTTGGCATACAAAGCACTTGCCTCAACACATTAATCTTATCCATTCTTCAGTCCAACTCAAGATTCTTCTCCAAGTTTACTGAGTCCAAATCAGGCTCCTATTAGGAACTACCTTGACACACGAGGCTCAATATTGACACACAAGATTGACTTGGAGAATGACTCATGATGTTGTAACTTTAACAAATCTGCCATGATAACACAAGACATTATGCAAATCTCACATTGTATTGATCTATAGTTCTCTCATATTAGACAATATAGTACAATGAGGTCCAAGTTTATATAGAAATAGCTAACCATAATAATATCCTTCAATAGGAATTTTTTTATCAACCATCTCCATAACTATCTTTAACAATATATCCATTGGATGTAGTTTGGGTGGTTGGGAGGGATGATTTTTACCCTCCCCACCCAGGTTCTCAATTCTTATAAGTGACATGATGCTCTTGTTGATCCCCTATGTATTGACTATGTAATGATTGAGTGGATTATGTAATTCTGGCCATACCTTTATTCTTATAAGTGACATGATGCTCTTGTTGAGCCCCTATGTATTGACTATGTAATGATTGAGTGGATTATGTAATTCTGGCCATACCTTGATTCTTCGAAATAGTAGGTGTTGGCATTTTAAAAATAAATAAAAAAACTATCTCCAACAATATCTCAGTGATCTCCATGAGATCCTCATCCTTAACTTCTCTCATTATCCTCATCTTTGAATCATAAGTAGGCTTTGTGCATTATAATTATTTTCACATATTATAATGTCACCATAAGTAGGATTTGTGCATTATAACCATTTTCACCTATTATAATGTCACCACTAAATATCACAAGTATGAATTATTCCTTCATTCATTGGACAATTACAATTTAGTGGAAGCTTGCATCTATTGCTTGCTTTCATGTCATTTTAGTGGTTTAATTTGTTAAACTAGCTCCTATGTTTAGTTTCCTTTGTTTATTTGCTTCAACTCACTAGTACTTCTCAGACTAACCATCTCATAATCTGTTGTCTTGTTTGCAGCCTATAAGGAAAGGGAAACTTTCTCACCATTGAGCTAATTTTCCCACAACAAACTTCAAGTCAATAGGAATAGGAGGTATTGACATGCTTACATTCCTACATTCTAAACATCTGTAATATCATCTCAATATTTTTTCTTATTCAAATGATCCCTTTCAATTTCCATGCCCAAAATAAAATGTGTAGCACCAAGATCTATCATATCAAATTGAGATGGCAATTGAGACTTAACATCCTTGATAGTTTCCATGTTGTTCTCAATTAAAAACATATCATTGACATATAAAACGACAATAACAAAACTGATCACCAATCTATTTCATATACACACAGTGATCAACTTTGCTTTGTGAAATTTCAAGTACGGATACATAAGTATCAAACTTTTGATTCCACATCCTCGGTGATTGCTTGAATCCATGGAGAGACTTATCCAATGTACAAACCAAGTCCTCGTTTCCTTTTGTTGCAAAATCTTTAGGCTATGATATATATAATTCTTCTTTTAGATCCCCATTTGGGAACCTTTCCTTTATATCCTTATGTTCAATATAAAAAACAACATCCATATTCAAAAGAATCTATTGGAAGTTAACTTAGCAACAAGAGAAAAAAATATCACCAAAGTCAATACCCTCCACTTGAGAATATCCCTTTACTTCTAGGTGAGTTTTGGACTTCTCCACTTTACATTATCCGTTGAACTTCTTCTTGAACACCCATTTTCTATCAACTTCTAGCATCTCGACCAAATCTCACGGCATATTTTTGTCCAAGGCCTCCATTTCTCTAACCACGAGCTTATTCCAATGTTTTTTTGGGGATCAACTATGTCCATATGAATTATAGGATCATCACCAGGGGTAGATTAAACAAAAGCAATGCAAAAATCAGGGGGACTATCTTTTCATTTGCCTTCTTTCTCAAATTGATTTCCTCAACACTGGGGTCTACGGTTCTTACTCACCTAGTTCATCTTTTGTTGGTTTAGAATCTCCATCTTTCAACTCAAATTACATCCTTCATGGTTTTTATTTTCTTGTTTTCTCTTCATGCTTACAAGTATTTTTAACCTATCTAAATGTTACATCATGACTATAGACAATCTTCTTCATTTCCAGGTTCCAAGCTAGCAACTTTTTTACACCATCTTTAGAACCAATAAAGATACATCTCTCTACTTTATTGTCCACCTTACTTCCTTTCCCCTTTGGAAAATGTACATGAGTATCGCAACCAAAAAATTTACGATGTGGAAGAGAGGATTGCTTACCAATGCCTGCCTCATGTAGAGTTGTATCGAGTAGGTGATCGATTGATTAGGTGGCATGCATTCTCTACGAACTTTGCCTATAATTCCTACTCTAACCCTACACCATTGAGCATACTTCTCACTTTTTCCATCAATGTCCTATTCATTTTATCCATAACTCCATTTTGTTGAGGTGTGCAAAGATTCATCTCTTGTCTTTCTATTCCATACCGCTTACAAAACTACTCAAAGTCATTTGGGGAAAGCTTTCCACCAATATTTGTCCTCAACACTTTTATCTTTCCCTTTGTTTGGTTTTCTGCAAGAGCCTTAAACTATTTGAATTTACCGAAAACCTTAGGTTTTTGTTGAAGGACATATATCCATGTTTTCCTCCATAAATCTTCTATAAAGGAAACGCATTACATAGAATTTCCTAGTGATAGAACATGCACACATAACTATGTATTAGCTACAAATTCCCATTTGCTCTTACATTATGAGTTGGAAACTTTACTGGATTATGTTTACCATATACATAATGTTCACAAAAATCAAATCTAAGAAGCCACTATAATTCCTTCAACCGTACCTTTAGTGTGTAAATCTTGAAGCCCCTTCTCTCCAATATGTCCCATTCTTGGATGTTGTAGCATTGTCTTCTCTTGAGGAAACATAGGAGTTTTGTTTGTTTCATTGCTCACCTTAGGAACAACAACATTGTTGCATTTAATTCATAGTGTTTGCCTCGATGTTTAGCAATGTTCCAATGCAAACACCTCTTGGCAACATCATTGCTCCTCGAACCATCTTGCAACTATTTTTTTCAAACAATACCTACACACCTGCATCACCGATTTTACTCACATATATCATATTTCTAACCAAACTTGGAATATGCAGAATCCCATTGAGGATTTTAACCTTTCCATCTCTGACCATCAGCTTGACCCTTACACATCCTATGATCTTAGTTGTTAACTCATCTCTTAGGAATACATCACCACCATCATAATTTTCACCGTTGCAAAATCACTCATTGTGCAAATCATATGAAAAGAAGCACCCAAGTTGTTCAAACATGCATCATGATTTACATGTGTGATTGAAGATGCCAAGTATAATTCCCTTCCTTTTGTGGAGGTCTTCATTTATATAGAAGGGCATCATCAGAGGTTTGCTAATAGTTTTAGATTAACAATCTTTCTTGAAATTCCTAGGTTTACTACATTTTCAACATTTCCTTACAAACATTACTAGATATTAAGATCTACCTATAGACTTTCATTTTCTGTCCCTTGCCTTATTTCTACTTTTATTTTAGGGATTACCACTTACAAATAAGACATCCTTGGTAAATCCCTCCATGGATTTCTGCATCATTTCTTCCAACAATGGGGATGTAATTACATCCTCAAACTTTACTGTAGAGGCAATAGTACTACTAATGGACACAACTAAATTAATGCGACGTCCCCTAACCTCCCTGGTGGCCTTCAGAGGCCATGGGAGACCCTTCTGTATTATTATTTTTTGTTCTAATTCATCCAATTTCCACACACAGCCGCAATGGTCTCAGGTCCGCAATTTCCTATTGTGATCCGCCATTCGCGTTTCCACATTCCGCAATCCACATGCGGGACTCAGAAAGCGGATTGCCAAAACCAATTTAAAATCGAAATTGCGTTGCCGACTTCCGCAATCTGCAATGCGGAAGTCGGAAGTCGGAAGTCGGAATCCATTTCCGATCTCGTAAATCAGTCCTTTCGACTTCCGCAGTTCCGCAATCTGCATGCGGAACTCAGAAGTCGGGTTCCTCCAATCCGACGATAGTTGCTTCCCAAAACCCGCATTCTACATTCCACATTGCAGGTGCGAAAATGCGGAATTCCACCTTCCAATTTCCAGAATATTTTACCCTCCGCATTCCACATTCCGCATTGCGGGTGCGGAAATGCGGAGTTCCACATTCCAATTCTCGGAAGATTTTATCTTCCCAATATACATTCTGCATTCCGCATTGTGGATGTGGAAATGCATACTTCCATACGTCCCAATGGATGATTCCCGACCTCCGCAATCTGCAATCCGCATTGTGGATGCAGAAAGGTCCTTGCGGATGCGGAAGGATTAGGATCAAAGACCCCTATTCCAACAAGCTTTTAGAGTAAACTTCTAAGGGTCATAACTCCCTCATCCTTGGTACAAATGGGACAAGGTTGGTACCATTGGAAGTATATTGGAGAGATATATCCAATGGTGCAATCCCCTGCCCAACTGAGGTCTCTAACCTTGTCAATTATCCAACTGAATTTATGTTCATGACTCCACCAAAGTGACTTATCCTACTGCAAGGGTTCCTGCCTCCTTCCCACCATGACTTCTCCCTTCACTTGACCCACCAAGGGGGTCTAAAACATATCAGGGACTATCCCCTCCCTTCTCCAAGGCCAAGTGAATTCAATCCATACCATTAAAGGGTGCACACAATGCATAAACAGACATATAAATAATGAAACTAAGCTAGTTACACATCACAGCCTGCAGGGTTAGTAACACATCTCATTCTTGTAAATGATAAGGTATTCAATCTTGTATTCAACCTCATACCCAGATTTATACCTATCTTCCTAATTTGAAAGTTCATGAACTCATCCATTCATTAAACTAAGGCATGGCAAGCATCACCATGCATAAGGTATAAGGTGCATGAAACTAGTTATAACCAATACATCTCCCACATGCAAGATTTATAAGGCATTAAACTCATGCAAATGAATGAGGCATCCAACATGAACTCGGCCTTCAACTCAGGCTTATACATAGTATACCTATTTCTCACATTCATATAAACATCCATTCAACAACTTTAACAACACAAACATAATAGAACACATGAAATATCAACCTTCACTCCACAGAAACACTTATCTTTGGATCTTGAAGTTGCCCAAGCAACTGGCTAAGTGAGAGCAATGTTCCACCCAACCTTAGGTCTCTGTCCAGCCTATACTCTTTCAGTTGAGAGACCACCCCCGAGATGGGTTGTGTATCCACTAAGGAGGGCTAACTAGGCTCTCTAATGGTCAAGGTCCACTCCAATGTTAAGCCAACCTACAGTTGGGTTTATCAAGCATACAAGGAAACAAGGAGGACATTGCTAAGTCAGTGAGCTCAATCACAGAGCTACAGGAATCTCAACACTCAGCAAACATGGCACCCACATTATCTACCTCACCCAACACAAGGAAATCCCTCTTCTCTGCTGCACAGTCCCTCAAGTCCCTTTTCCTTCCAGTGTTATTCAAGGTGGGCATAGAAGGGTTTAACTAAGTTCTATGAGATTAAAACCTTCACTGGGTTTATCAAGCATTCCAACCCAAAATATGAGCTTCTACCTCTATTAAACAAGCTAGGCTATTCACAGGGTTGCGGACTAAGCTCTGTACCGCAACTCGACTCTCTGCCCGCCAATCCCAGTCTTTCCACGGCTGCTTCAAGCTACTAATGCTCTGTAATTCACCTTAGGGTTTGCTTTCAAGGTACTTGTCAACAAACAATGCATTCACACAGGGTTTTCTATGGCATTAGGCTTTGTACTTTCGGCCCACACAAAAATCGTGTTTTCCTTCTTTGTTTCATGGTTGGCTCTGCATTTCATGATGGATATGAAGTTCGAGTTCATTATTGCATAGCCAAAAACAGGGTTCCCGTTTTGCTAGGCGATCAAATGCTTCAAGGGCGAATGATCAGAACCCTACCTTTCGGATCTCAGGGTCGTTTTATCCTCCATCGAATCTCTGCACCGACCTTCCTTTCCCCACCTTCTGTAACTGAATTCTAGGTCAGTATGGGGAATCAAACTGGTTTCTCATGTACACGTGGCAGCATGGGTTCCCATCCCATAACCCCATCACCTCTCCCTAGTGGATACCATAGCCCCTTCTCATTAGCTGTCTCACTTATCCAGTTTCCTTAGTATTTCATTTCAATATTAAACATTTACATCAATTAGAATATCTCATGGCTTAGTAGCACATGAATAGTTCAAATGTCAAATACTTTCCTATGTAAACAAACCTTAAGCAACCACCAGTGGGGCCTTGGCCTTGAGCTCCACACTAGGGAAACACACCTTGCATATACATAGTATTTAAATTGAGGCCAATAATTATTAAGGCAGGGTAGGGGTATTACAACTCCCTCCCCCTTAGAACAACATCGTCCTCGGTGTTCTCAAAACTGAACAAAAATGGGAATTCCTCTCTCATGGAATCCTCTAGCTCCCATCTAGCCTCCTCTGGACTAAGGTGCTTCCTTTGCACCTTTACCTGATCGGTGGCTCGCTTCCGGAGCAATGTAACCTTCCTGTCGAGGATGCATATAGGCTCCACTTGGAACTCTCCCTCTGGTTCCACCTGTATCACATTCCAATCAATGATGTGATTAGGATCATGTACATATTTCTTAAGCAAAGAAACATGGAAAACATTATGATCTTTCATGTTAGCAGGCAATGCAATCCTATATGCATGTGGTCCTATTCTATCAAGGAATTCAAATGGCCCACAATATCTTGGTGCCAGCCTGGCACAACTTCCCAACTTCATGGAACTCTTCCTTGGTTTCACTCTCAAGTAGAGATGATCCCCAATCTGAAATTCCTTGTGCATTCTTTTCAAATCTGCATAACTCTCCTGCCTGTCCTGTGCTGCCTTTAAATTTCGTCTGATCTTAACAATCTCTTGATCCATCTCCTTAATAATTTATGGTCCAAGTAGTACCCTGTTCACTGGGCTGTCCCAATTCACTGGAGTTATGCATCCTTTTCCATACAAGACTTCGAAAGGACTCATCTTCAATGATGTTTGAAGTCCATTGTTGTATGCAAACTCTACCAAATGTAGATAGTCTTCCCACTTAGATGGCTTGTCCATCACATACATCCTCAACATGTATTCAAGAATCTGATTTACTCTCTTAGTCTGGCCATCAGTTTGAGGATAATAGGTTGTGCTAAATTTCAACTGAGTTCCTAATTCCTGGAACAATACTTTCCAAAAATTTGATGTGAACTTTGTATCCCAATCTGAAATTATTGCCTTGGGAAACCCATGCAATCTGAATATCTCTCTCATGAAGATATTTGCAAGTCATTGGCCTTGTGAGTAGACTTAACTGGGATAAAGTGAGCTACTTTTGATAGCTTTTCCACTACAACCATAATGGAGTCATGCTTCTTTACAGTCATGGGTAGACCTGTTATAAAATCCATAGAGATCACTTCCCACTTCCACTACGGAATGGGCAATGGTTGCAATAATCCTGTTGGATGTTGGTGCTCTGCCTTGACTTGTTGGCACTTTTGACACCTAGCATTATACTTTGCTATGTCCTTCTTCATTCCATGCCAAAAGTACTACTTCCTTGTTGCTGTTATAGTTTTTTGATATCCTGGGTGGCCAGAATATGACTTTTGGTGTATCTCGCCCAACACAAGCTCCTTCAATTCTGCACAATTTGGAATGTACAGTCTGACATCTTGATACATAAGAACATTATCTTCTCCAATCTGATATCCTGCACACTTGTCATCCACATTGCCTTGATGCAACTTCTCTTTGATTTGGATGTAAGCTTCATCATTAGCTTGAATTTCAAGGATCCTTGCCTTCAAATCTAATTTACAAACACTCATTGCTGCAATATGAAATTTTCTGCTGAGTGCATCAACAACCTTGTTCTCTTTACCTTTGACATGCTTAATCTCCAAATAAAACTCACAAAGAAATTCCATCCATCTAGTTTGTCTAGCATTCAGATTTGGCTGGTCAAATAAATATTTTAAACTTATGTGATCAGTTCTGAGTTCAAATCTTCTCCCCAAAAGGTAATGCCTCCATCTCTTGAGAGCATGCACTATGGCTGCTAGCTCTAGGTCATGTGTGGCATAGTTCCTTTCATGTTCTTTCAGTTTCCTTGAATCATATCCAATTACAAACCCTTCTTGCATGAATACTCCACCCAGTCCTTCAATGCAAGCATCTGTGCACACCACAAAGTCTTTACTTGGATCTGCAATCTTTAACACAGGGATATTGGTAAGTAATTCTTTTAACTGTTGAAAGCTTCTTTCACATTTTTCAGACCATATAAATTTGACTCCCTTCTTCTGCAATGATTTAATTGGGTGAGCTACCTTGGAGAAGCCTTCAATGAACCTTCTGTAGTAACTTGCAAGACTCATATAAGACCTGGCATCTGCAACATTCTTTGGAGTAGGTCAATCCATTATGGCCTCAATCTTCTCTAGATCTACTGCAATACCTTCTGCTGATATAATATGACCCAAATACTGTACTTTCTGCTGGTAGAAATCACACTTACTCAGCTTTGCATACAGCTGGTGCTCTCTAAGGACTTGCAATACCATTCTCAAATGCTCATTATGTTCTTCTTCATTCTTTGAATACACCAGAATGTCATCCAAGAACACAATCACAAACTTATCCAAATATTTGTTGAAGACATTGTTCATAAGACACATGAATGTGGCAGGTGCATTGGTAAGACCAAATGGCACCATAGTGTACTCATAGTGGCCATATCTAGTTCTGGAAGCTGTCTTGTGAATGTATTCATCCTTTATCCTCACTTGATAGTAGCCAGACCTCAAGTCAATCTTGGAAAATACCTTAGATTCCTTCATCTGGTGAAACAAGTCGTCAATTCTTGGCAATGGATACTTGTTCTTGATTGTTACCTTGTTTAGCTGCCTGTAGTCTATACATAGTCTCAAAGTTCCATCCTTCTTCTTAACAAATAACACAGGTTCACCCCAAGGATATACACTAGGTCTAATATATTATTTGTCCATTAATTCTTGCAGCTACATATTCAATTCTATTAGCTCAGGTGTGCTCATTCTATGAGGAGCTTTGGAACTTGGTGCTCCCCCTGGAACAAGATTAATGGAGAAATCAATGTCTCTCTTGGGTGGAAGTCCTGGCACTTCATCTAGGAATACATCCTAGAACTCCTGTAACAACTGGAAGTATTCTAAATTTGGTCCTTTATCTTCTGTTGAATCTGATATATGCACCGCATATAATTGGCATCCCTTTTTATAGAACTTTCTCAGCTGTAAGGTTGGAATCTGCCTTATTGAAATTTGATTTGGGATTCCTTTCACCAACCTTGGTCTTCCTTCATCATCAATGCACTCAAGCACCTTCTTATAGCATTCAAGCTTGGTTCTATGTTTTTCCAACCAGTCCATACCTATCAGGGCATCATAATATCCTAATGATAGGACATTCAAGTTCACCTTGGTGACAAGTCCATTCAACTCTATGGGGCACTCCACCACTACTTCACTCACCTTCCTCTTAGTTCCAGTGGCTAATTGGACTAACCAAGACTTACTATGCTTCACTTTACTAAGAGAACAAATTTCAAACACCTTAGGATACACATAACTATGAGTAGATCCTGGGTCAATTAAAACAGAAATAGATTGCTTAGCAATCTTACTTTCAACTTCTACCACTGTTGATTGGTGGCCTGCTTGGTGATCATCCAGTGCTGCATAGATTCGCGGTGTTGCTCTGGCCATATATTCTACTGTAGTTGCTTCTCCTAGGTTGTGTAAACTTCGGGGATTCTCCCTTCGATTTGGACAATCTCTAAGAATGTGGTTGTCTCCACATCCCCAACACTGAAGTGGTCATTTTGATGTTTTATCTGCTGCTACAGCTGGTTTGAATCCACTTCTTGCTTGTTGTCCTTGTGGGAAGGTTCTGGACTGATTTTTGAATGGTGGCTTGAAGCCACTTTTCCTTGGTTCAAACTTTCCCTTGGGCCTTCCTCTCCATGCTGGTTGAGTTTCTGACTTTCCTTTATTCTGCTCATAACAGTGCATGGCCATTCTAATGGCTTCATCCAAACTTGGGGATGGAAAAACTCAATCCTATCTCTGAAATTCTGTGGTAGGATTCCAATGAAACATTGAATCTTCACTCTTTCATCCTTGATGTAGTCTACATACCTCAGCAATTACAAGAATTTATGAACATGCTCCTCCATGGAATTATGCCCTAACCTGAGTTCATTGAACTCCTTTCTCTTGTTGTCATAATACCTAGCTGATAACGGGAAATAGTGTAGGGACTTGTCTACTCTATAAATGATATTTTATTAAGAAGTGGTGAGCTTCTATATCAGCTAATGAAAATGATTATCACAAGTTTCTTAAGATCTACATTCATTCATAAAAAAATCATTAAGATCTAAAGCCATTTGAGAATTAAAATCATACATGATAAGCAAAATTCAAACTCTTAAATGGTAGAAACTTGAATCAATTCATATTAAAACAATGAAGAGGTACATCCTTACCATGGATCTTGGTGTGAATCCCTCCTCCATTGCCATGAGCTTTCCTTCCTCCACCCTTGCTTTTGAAGAAATTGAGCTTTTCCTCCTCCTTCAGAATCTCTCCAACACGCCTTTGCTCTTCCTTTCTCCCTTTACAATGTCCCAAATGTCTTTCTTATATAGCATTGGGAAGTGTGCTCTCAAGTTTCTCTTTTCAATATGGGATTGCTCATTTTCATTATTTTAGATCATTTTCACTCAAAAACCCACTTTTCCATAGTGTTTAGGCTTTTTTGCACAACTTAGCATACTTTAAGCACAATTAATGCACTTTAATGCATTTCTCTTCACTTTTTGATTGGTGTAGCTTAGTTTTTGACATTTTGTGATCAGTTCAATCATTGAACTTGGTCTCCTTAGATTTTTATTTTTCTTCACCTAATCCTTCCATTTATGGGAGAAGTGATTAGATCAGAGAGGGTTTGTCTCTGAATGTACTTATGTTTTGTCTTCATGTTGCAGGCGCATAGTAAAAATGTGCTTCTTCTGTCACATGACTAGGGGTGTTAATTTGATTGTTAACAGATGCCCCCTAATGTGTGAGGTCTAAAGCAAAGCTAAGGGCCGAATTACATTACTGAAATTTATACTCTGTATACTGATACTCTTTATACTGATACTCTTTATCGTTCAAAGCAAGGATGAGGAAAGGAAAAAACTCACGGGCGCAGGATTGAGGATCACACCTGCAAAACATAGCAATTTCTCAAATATATAATATCTTCCTGAGGCGGGCATACCTATGCTCAGCAGTAAACAAGCATGGCCACGAACAATACACAGTGGATCCATGTCAAAAGTAAATTTTTCAGAAGTGTAAACATGCACTTTGCTGAGTGCGAGGACAAAGTCTTTATCGAACTTCTGACATGGCAGTCTAATCTTGTGCAGCTCGGGCAGTGCATCGATGAGTGATACAATTGTTTTTCCCAAGGTCTTCAATACAAACCGACGATAGTATGAGTTTATATCATGCGAATAAATGATATGATGTCGAGCATAATAAAACACCATCTAATTACCAGTCATTGATGTATACCGTTAACAGATGTGAAGAGACCCATCGATAATGATGTTGGACTCTAAGGTACTGAGTACAAACTAGCAAGTGTGAATAGATGTTTTGAAGTTGAACACTTGTAGAATCAAACAATCAAGGGTCATTGATGTATATCCACTGTCATTTGCGAGGAAACCTGCCACTAATGACTGCAAGATTCAAGGTACTCTTGGGTTTCTAGATCCATGTCCTAGATGATGTTTTGATGTCGATAGGAATAGATCCATCGGA
Organism: Larix kaempferi; assembly: GCA_027924585.1. Taxonomy (NCBI): domain Eukaryota; kingdom Viridiplantae; phylum Streptophyta; class Pinopsida; order Pinales; family Pinaceae; genus Larix; species Larix kaempferi. Next base: position 543,968 of record BSBM01000008.1, read on the forward strand.
AGGAGGGACTTAATGCATCCCACATCAACCGATACGAAACAATGATCAATAGTCTGATATAATTTGGTAGAACTGCAAGATCCAACACTGTATACTGACACAAGGAAGGCCGACATGATTGGTCAGGAATATTTGAGGAATGGCCAACTCGGTTTGAACTTCCCTTGAACACATAACACGATGTAGAATGGACACTTGGCAACATAGGACTTTGAGTAACCGACCTTAATGAAATCCGCTAATGCCAGATGCATTAACGAAAGCTCCATTGGTGGCAGGAAGGATAACCCATCGGTGGAGATCTGTTCAAAATACTGGTACAGTTTCCTAAGGAAAATGTAGATGGTGTACTGACAACGGATACAATATTATGTGTTGTGTTCAAGGGAGACAAGGACTGACTGTTCCCATTTTCTTCAGAGTTTATAATATGAAGTGATTCAAGTCTCTCCCTTTTTGGATTTTTGTGTTTTCCAAATTTTTTTAACCTTTTTCATTTATTAGCTTGAAAAAATAATAAAGCATGCTATGATACACATTAGAGGAAATGAGTGTCTCAAGGGCATGCGCCTAAATGTCAAGGGCATGGGTCAAGCCAAGGCAAAGATCCGTATTGCAAACAAGGGCTGAGCTAGTTATGTACACTCTTACAGATGTTTCCTCCATGGGTATGGGTCAAATATATAGAAGCAATGGTTTATAGGCATCTTGTAACAGAAAGTGTCTGCAAAGGCAAATAAGCAACATAAGCAATAAGTAACGAAGCAGTTTGCATGGATGTTCAAGTGGATATTTTAACACAAGCTTATGTAAAATGACAAAAAATTGGGAGCCCATCGGGATATGGTAAGAAATGAATGAAAGAGAAATATGTGGTCTCAAACTCCAAGTCATGATGGGACTAATAGGGCTCCCGGGCCTATGAGAATAACTCAGCATGGGCACTAAAATGGCAATGGGGTGCTGACTAGGATGTCCCATGTTCGGTAGGCTCTTCTGTCGGAATGGTGGAAAATACAGATATGAAGGGTTGATCCACCAATTTCCAACAGGTTCGACCCTATGGTAAGTTTGGGTTGCAAAATGTTCAAATGCATCTTCACAAAGGGATAGCCTAAACCTATATGCAAGCTTCTAAATATACCAGATCAGATCGATGAACATGCAGATCATGTTCCTATACTTGAGTGGATTTAATTCAATTATGCTCCCAGTGGCCCCACAAAAGATGTCCTTAGGTGGGTGCAACCAAATGTTTACAACTTTAGGGATATCTTCATTTGATGATAAAATGTAATCCAAGAAGTCATGTGAGCTGGGAGATCTCACAGCCCAAATGGGCCAAGTAATCGAATCATATTCCTCCATCAAGGGAAGATTTTGATCTGAATCTGCCGAAGCTATTTGAGTAGCTTGGTTTGAAACTTCTGCGACAGATAGGGGTGATCCAAATGCTTTCCAACATTTAAATGACATTACATAAGCTGAGGTCCCTTCATCCACTATGGTTAGACAGATGTTCTTACCATGAGTTGTTACTTTAATCTGAAAAGAAACTTTGGAAAGGATCCTACATATTGAATGGTCTATGTCTGATGTGATCAAAGTCTCATCAGATGGATCAACATCGCCAATTGTAGACAATAGTCCCTTTCTTTGCGCAGGATGACATTGCAATACCTCCAAGGCCGACATGGCACATGGTACTTGAGCTAGGTCCTCAAGAACATTACCGTTCTAAGCAGCTCGGGTGTTAGGATTATGCATTGCTCTACGTAGAACATCTTTGGGGGGATATGGTACTAAGTCTATGGCTGGTTTCTCAATGTAGAGATAACCACTTGGTTGTGATTCTGATTGATCCGATGTACTAGGAGAGACATCATAAGAATCAAGTCTTGTTTGAATGTTCATCTCATGATCACCCATGAAGACATTGGCATAAGGATCATTGCCCCCTTGTGGGGGGGTTGGCTGGTTTCCCTCTGGAGGGGGTACCGGTGTCAAAATAGTGGGTTGTTGTTTCCCACCACATTGAAGCATAGTTGGTGCATCTTTGTTCCCATAGTTAGCATTTTGCTTACTCTTGTATTTCTTCTTCTTTTCCCTAAGGTCTTTGGACTCGACTATAAGGATTTCAGAATTCTGGGAAGGATTAGCACTTTGCTTACCCTTGTACTTCTTCTTCTTTCCTCTCAGGTCTATGGATGAGACAGTGAGGATGTTAGAATTGTTGGAAGGATTAGCAGGTTCCTGCATTGCCTGGTCAGTTGTTGGTTGCAAATTCTGAATAGAAACTTGTCCCGGATGTGGGTTAATCTGTTCAAGATGGTTGACGGAATTCGTCATACCATTGGCATGAGGTTCATGTGGCATCCTAGCTGGATCAAACGCAGGTCTTGCAGGTTGGTTCCAAAAACATTGGTTACTTTCTAGAACTTGACCACTCCATGGAGGAATGGGGTTAATGGTTGGATTTCCCCCTTGCGGGGTTAGGACCAAAAAGGATTGGTTACTTTCTAGAACCTGGCCACTCCATTGATGTGGTCCATTGATGTGGTCCTTGCGGAGGTTGCATCCAAAAGGATTGGTTATTGCCTGGATGTTGCCCAGTCCATTGTGAACTAGGTTGCATGTATGGATTGACCCCTTGCGGAGGTATGTTCCAATAAGGTTGGTTATTTGGTGGAACATTACCACTCCCTGGCTGGTTGGGATTCATGGGTGGATTGCCCCCTTGCGGGGGTATGTTCCATTGAGATTGGTTACTTGGTGGAACATTACCACTCCATTGTTGGTTGGGATTCATGGGTGGATTGGCCCCTTGCGGGGGTGGGCCCCAATTAGATTGGTTACTAGTTGGAACTGGACCACTCCATTGATTGTTTCCTTGTTTTGGATATGCGTTCCCAGGTTGATTTCCTCCTTGCGGAGATGGTATCCAAAAATATTGGTTACTTCCTGAATGTTGTCCATTCCATGGTGGAACAGGATGTATGGATGGATTGCCCCCCTTGCGGAGGTAGGCCCCAAAAAGATTGGTTACTTTCCGGAATCTGACCAAACCATTGATTGTTTCCTTGGATTAGATAAGCGTTCCAAGGTTGATTTCCTCCTTACGAAGGTGGTGCCCAAAAAGATTGGTTACTTCCTGGAACCTCCCCACTCCATTGTGGGATGGGGTTGATAGGTGGATTGCTGCTAGGCATTGTGCTAGGATAAGTCGGAGGATAACTCCCCGGGGAATTTCCACTAATCTAAGGAGCATAACCCCAATTGGCATAAATGTTCCATGGTTCATTGCTTCCGCCAGGAATATTACCATTCCATGGTGAAGGGTTTCCCACAGAAGTAGAATTTGGACAAGTGTTAGGCATACCAAGAGGATTATGGTTTACTCCTTGTGTGTGTTGACCTTGATTAGCCGAACCATATGGAAAACCAAGGTTTGGTAAGGCACACCCTTCAATAGGGATTCCTGTAGACGAAGTGAATGTACTTCTGGGATTGGAACCCGAAACTGTACCAACTGGCACTGAAGTGTTGGTTGAACTTGTGCTACTAATAGGTATACTAACTATTGGGATTGATGTAGAGGCCAAATTGGAAGTATTTCTACCTCCAGCAACTGTTTGATGTTGCGATGATGTAGTCCCTTGTGCTCCTGATGAAGCCATAGAGTCACTTGTTGGATTTTGCATGTCATTCAAACTTTCAAAAAGAGGTTTGATATCACCCAGTGACTCACGGATAGTAAGTACAACTGGTTCTGAAAGACTCATCAAAGGAGGAATTACATGAGCATTTGTATGATTTTTCAATGTTTCAATTTCAACTAGAGTAAGATCATCAACTATGTATGTATTCAATTCGTGATGTGAAGATGAATTTACAGGGTTTGTTTAATGTTGTTCTTCTCGAGTAATATTAATTGTATTTAAAATCAGTTATGTTTCCAAGTCATTAGGATGTGGTTTTTGTATCTGTCTCTGCAATGTAGTAGGGCCTTCAATTTCTGGTGAATCACCTCGTTGCCACCGTGACTGGTGGATCGGGAGAGTAGTCACTTCTAAGAAGTTGATAAAAGGATGTGTTTAAAATGATATTCTTAATCAAACAATCTTAAGGCAGTCTAGACTCAACAAAAATAAAAAGTGTCCACACAGTAAAAAGTCCTATAGATCCAAGCAATCAAACTTACTCTTCCAAAGAACCGAAGCTCAGTGAAAAGATGGATTGGAGGGCCTTCCGAAACTAGTAGCTGCTGAGGGATGCTAGGCCTCAGAAAATTGCTAGCAGCGAAGGTATGAGAAATAGTTACAATAAACTTTAATCGCCAGGGGTGCAAGCGTTGGTTCCTGACCAATCACCCTCCCAAGGAGTAAAAGTTCCAAAGTCTGTCTCAGGTATTGCAAGTGTTTCCCACTCACAATAGCCTATGTGATATCCTATGAATAGCCACTAAAGTTACCACTTCACAATCGACGGTCGGGCAGAATAGTTGTAAGTCGAGGACAACTCTCATAACCAGGAACTCTAGAAACAGTGATGTCACCCCAAGGACTTGTCACTGAACATAGAATCCCCTCGATAAGCTCATGTCCCACTAAATAAGCAAAAGGGGGGAACCACCCTTTACTTATCCAGATTGACCTCGTGCTTGACGCATGTTTCAGAAGCGCTTTCCCAACAAGCGTTTTTTGCTACTAATGGATTTACTCTCATTAATCAATGCTAGTTTCAAAGTTTTGCAGCCCAGGAGTGTTAACTCTCCAAACCTAATCCAGGGCACTAACCTAAACTTGTTGGTGATATGAAAATCAAAAGTTTGTCAATTTTAGATTAAGCGCCAATTTTAAGGGTAGTTTGCTTAGTTTTAGGAGTGGAAGTGAAACTGGTGGTGTTGTGACTCGAAAACAAGAAAATGAACCAAACAATGCAAAATGCTCACTACTCTACCTTTCAATTCGATGAATATTCTAAATTAAGGAAGAGTTAGAGGTTCATGAGTTTCTTTCAGACATGCAAAATTTCTGGTAGATTTCGTATGTTCATGCACAGTTTTTTTTGAAATATGGATAATAATTGATGTTTAAAGATCAAGGTAACCCAAACAGATATCTCAAGTAAACATGAATCTAATTCTATTACATGGGGGATCCATGTTTCTCATTCACAAGATCACCATAAGGCCCAAGTGAAGAGGATACGCAGAGCCCTTTGGAATGCTTATGAATTAAATTCTAAATTGTTACAAGTGAAATCCACTTTCTCATTCACAATATCGCCATAAGGCCCAAGTGAAGAGGATACGGTAGCTCGAAAAACTGTATGCGCAAATTAAATCTACTCTGTTACAAGTGAGATCCACTTTCTCATTCACAAGGTCGCCATAAGGTGCGAGTGAAGAGGATACGGTGGCTAGAAAAACTGTATGCACAAATTAAATCTGATAACAACAAATAGGGCTAACTAGGATCTCTAATGGTCAAGGTCCACTCCAATGCTAAGCCAACCTACATCTGGGTTTATCAAGCATACAAGGCAATATGGAGGATATTGCTAAGCCAGTGAGCTCAACCACAGAGCTACAAGCATCTCAACACTTAGCATACATGGCACCCACATTATCTACCTCACCCAACACAAGGAAATCCCTCTTCTCTACTGCATAGTCCCTCAAGGGCCTTTCCCTTCCAGTGCTATTCAGGGTGGTCATAGAATGGTTTAACTGTTATTTCTATGAGATTACAACCTTCACTGGGTTTATCAAGCATTCCAACCCTAAATATGACCTTCTACCTCTGTTTAACAAGTTGGGCTCTTCATAGGGTTGCTGACTAAGAGTTGTCCCCCAACTCGACTCTCTGCCCGCCGATCCCAGTCTTTCCACGACTTCTTCAAGCTACTAATGCTCTGTAATTAGCCTTAGGGTTTGATTTCAAGGTATTTATTAACAAACAATGCATTCACACAGGGTTTTCTATGGCATTCGGCTCTTGACTTTCGGCCCACACAAAAATCGCGTTTTCCTTCTCTATTTCACGGTTGGCTCTGCATTTCGTGATGGATATGAAGTTCGGGTTCATTATTACATAGCCAAAAACAGGGTTCCCGGTTTCCTAGGCGATCAAATGCTTCAAGGGAGAATGAGCAGAACCCTACCTTTCGGATCTCAGGGCCGTTATATCCTCCATCGAATCTCTGCACCGACCTTCCTTCCCCCACCTTCTATAACCGAATTCCAGGTCAGTATGGGGAATCAAATCGGTTTCTCATGTACAAGTGGCAGCATGGGTTCCCATCCCATAACCCCCTCACCTCTCCCTAGTGGATACCATAGCCCCTTCTCATTAGTTGTCTCACTTAGCCAGTTTCCTTAGTATTTCATTGCAATATTAAACATTTACATCAATTAGAATATCTCATGGCTTAGTAGCACATGAATAGTTCAGATGCCAAATACTTGCCTATGTAAACAAACCTTAAGCAACCACTAGTGGGGATTTGGCCTTGAGCTCCACACTAGGGCAACACACCTTGCATATACACAGTATTTACATTGAGGCCAATAATTATTAAGGCAGGGTAGGGGTATTACAATTAACCCATGAATTTGGGAAAGAACATAATCGAGTAATGCATTTATCTTTTTCAAACAATTCAATATCAATATAGGCCAATTGGCTTACCATAGTGTTAAAGGCATTGAGATGCTCTATCATGAAGTTGCCATCATTTACCCTAAGAAGGTACAACTTCTTTAAAAGGAGTGGTTCGTTAATCAAGCACTTTGATTGATACAGAGTCCTTGACCTGTCTCAAAGCTCCTTAGGGTTAGCCTCTTCTAAGACATTCAACAATACTGAATTTGAAAGGCAACATTAGATTGCACTTGTCGACTCCCTATCCGTCGTCTCCCAATGTTCTATTTTCATTCCCATGGGTTGTTGTCTTGACACAACAACCCACTAATATATGTCCACAAGACAATCTTCCATCTCTAGTGCTTTTCACTCGAAGTTTTAGCTATTAAAATTTTCTATCTCAAACCTTGAAGTGCTCCTCATTTTCTTTCACATGCAAGAATCATTGGCACAAATCTCCTACTCAAGATAGGGTTTATCACAAAGGAAAGATTCCCTTGCTCTTCACTAAGTGAGTTAAAGCCAAGGAAAAAAGGTGTCCCCTTGAAGTCAACAACCTTGCTGTGATACGAAATGTAGGAAGTAGTGATTAATAAATCTATGCAAGGGAAGCAATGCTAAAAGATTCTCAGGAAAGACATAAAGTAAACAATGGCACACATACATAGTACACAAGAGATTTACCTTGAAAACCATTTACAAGAAAAACGAACAAATGTTGAGCCGCATCTCTTTCTTATTATGCTAACAAAACAATGCACAATACAATATATAGGTACTCTGCAACATCACTCAACCCTAATCCATTGAGTAGTATTAGGGTTGAAAACCACCCAAAAACTTAGGCCCTGCAAAAACATGTTGGGATGCATAATATTTCTACATACAAAGAATACAACACATAACCAACAACACAAGCATAAGCAAAATTACATAAGCCACTAAAGGCCGTACATAAAACTACAGAACTACATGAATGGAAAAAAAATTACACTAGTTGCATAAAACAATGAGAATATGAGATTGGGGCCACTATGTAAATTAGAGTCTGGTCACGGCATTGTGAGGCCAATTCTCATACATAAAAGTCTTATGGCTTTAGTGGGAAAAACAATCAAGGAGTTCATAATCAAATAGTAGAAGTGCATAGTGTCACAACTATATTTTTACATAAAGAAATAGTTATATGTATTTATGGTGAATGACAAGTCTCAATTGATTTGTGATCGTCGACGATTGACTTTCTCAATGAGATATTAGATGACCTTGAGACAGAGCAATTGTTAACTTTTCAATATCTATAGTATCAATGGATAATTAATCAATTGCATGATACTAGAGACAAGTGGATGAACCAACATACACAGTGGCAATTGGATCTTGTTTACATAATTATTGATTATATTAAATAAATTTACATGATATTTTTTTTAAACCGCCCTCGTGATTATATATTAAATTCATATTTATGTTGTTTCCACTTTATTACTAACATGATGAAGCACTTGAATTCAGAAAGTTACATGTGACACATTTTATCACCAACATGATAAAGTATTGTAATTATTATAATTCACGAAGTTACATTTGTATCAAATTTCATTCTAAGGATAAATAAGAGAGCTAAGGATTTAAGTTCTATTTTTTTGGTGTATCCCGGAATAATTAGTTAGCATGTTCATTATGGACCCTTCTAAAGATTTGAATTCAGAGCAAGAAAACTCCAAGGATGATATTTAAGAATGGTGAAGTTTTAGTTTTTTTCTTCAATAAAAATCTTGTAAAAAACACTAAACACTTCCTTACATTTTATGGATAATACCAAGTGTAAATATAATATTCTGAATAGTACATAGTGTAAATATAATATTACCCAATAAAATTATTAAATAAAGCACTTAATAAAGGCAATGAACCTGTAAATCAACCCAAAACACCCAACACTCCAACAAGTCCACCCCAATTTACTCATTGGAGGGAGTTATTATATTCGTTTTGCACTATGTTTCTGATTTTACAGTGAGGCGAGTTAAAACCCTGTCTATTCTCAAACAACCTTGAGTTATAAATTCCTTGGATCCTGTGGGGTTTTTCGACGGGGCAAAACAAGGAGGACAATGTGGAGCAGGTTGCCATATTTTAATAGACAGAGGACACTTTTTTGAGATGAGTCTGGGATGTGGAGTGGGCAACAACACCCGTGCGGAATTACTTGCACTATGGTGTATATTGAATTTGGCTTTGCAAAAGGATATTAATTAGTTGCAGATATTCAAAGATTCCTCTACTATCATATAATGGATTAATGGTAACCAAAATATGCATGTCTCGCAGTTAGAACATTGGAAAAAGTAGGTCCAGGATTCACTTTTACTTTTTGGAAACATTAGCTTCTCTCACACTGCCAAATCATACAATAGGAGAGCAAACGATCTTTCAAAGCGGGGCCTGGCTTTGGCAGAAGGTTGGGAACACTTGTGCGGCTATCACAATCATTTAAAAGTTGAAGATAGTCGGTTCCGACTCTACTAAATTGTTCACCTTCAGTACTATTTTTATTTTTTGCATTAGTAGGTTCTAGAAATAGTCACTTTTGATTGAAATCAGAGTGAATAGATACATAAAGTCTATATCATATTTTCAAAGTTTTAATCTGAAACGACAATGTGTAACGTACCCACCCATCCATCCAAGGCAAGGGAGGGAACATGATGCCAATCTATGGGGCTTTTCATAAAAACTCAGCCCATTCATTAGATTCATACAATTAAAAACCATTGTGTGAAGATGCAACTCAATTGAATATGCACAACGGAAATAAACAAATCATCCACACACATTTTATATGCATACAACATATCAATATGTTCATCAAATTAAACATTGCAGAAGTAAAATACAGAGACAAAGAACACTTATCTTCATTGTGCAATTGTCCCAAACAACTAGCTGTATCGCTGCAATGTTCCACCCAACCATAGGTCTCTGCCCAGCCTGTATTCTTTCAGCACTCAGAGACCACCCCCGAGCTGGGCATGATTTCAACAAGGAAAAGGGGACATTCAAGCTCACACACAGCCAATTAATCATTTCATCTCAGCCAAGCCAGTCCACAGCTGGGTTTATCAAGCTACATTTGAATCCTGGATGCTTGCACTCAAGATCAAGCCAAAACAATGGATACCCATCTCAACCCCAACATTCTCTTACACACAACAAAATGCAAAAACTGGGCATGGATACACATTTTCATTAATGGGGTTTACAAACAGGATGGCCATGGGTTTTCCCCAAAACGTAGGCACCCCAAAAACGGATTTGTGAGAGGGAAAATCGACCATAGGGAAGAAAACGATTTCTCCCACAGATATACAAGCAATCAGTGAACCAAAACAACTCTATTGTCCCCAAATCGATTTCCCTTTCTTCCCCACTGTTACACAACACAAAAACGCCCTTCCCAGCTAGGAGAATGAAGGAAACACAACAAAACCATGGAGAAAAACGCCAAAGTAGCTCCAAACTCGTGGGAGAGCAAAGCTGGTTGATGGGTTATGGCTTGGGGAGCAATTCATGGCTCTTTTCTTGCCCAAGAAGCCAAACGCGATTTTCCATGCAAGGTGGCTTGCCCATACCCGAATTTGGACAGCCATACCTCTCATTCCCCAAGGCATTAACTACCTCAACCAACTCTTGGGAGAAATCAATGATTGGGTACAAAAGTCAACATGGGTAGTTGAGGGTTTGATGGGTTCTCTCATTGACACTTGGCTTGACTTGATTGGCTCCAAGGGTTTGAATGTTTTCCCTCCCAATTCCTTGTAAAATCATGCCCCCATCTCTTGTTGCATTGCATAGCTAGTCGTGGGTATTTTATTTAAAATGCATATTTACAGGATATTCACAATTCCATTGTGGATGGCTAGCACATAAACCATATGCATAAATAAATCGATGGCGAGGCCTTGGCCTTGAGCTCCTCACCATGATTTCATAACAATATTACATCATTTACAATTTTAAAGCCATGGGGTCAAACTAGGGACGTTACATACCTCTCCCTTTGGAATAACACCGTCCTTAGTGTTCCAATACTTCAGAATGTATACCCACTTTACACATGCCTCAAAATTCACAAATGGTGGTAGGTATGTCCTGCATTTCATCTCTTCACTTTGAGCTTTCAGGACCAAGTCCTTTGGCATCCACAACTGCTCCTGTTGGCTTTGATCTTCCATCTCTGCAGGTGGGCATTGCTCTATAGCGATCCCTTTCTTTATTCACCTTCCAGTTGATCTACAAGTCTTGGAATTTCATGGATTCCATCTTTCTTGTTGTCCTGGAAACTATCTAAGGAAGATTTGCAGCCAAATCAAATAGCTTTTGGGCTTGCTGCCGTGATCAATGTGCACAAATGGCGCTTGATTTTCTCACTAGCAATCACTTGGCTAGTAGCAGCTGCAATAATGGCTTTCAATGTCTCTCCTGTGAGACTCATCATGGCAATTCCTGTTAGGACAAGCATAACACAATATTAAAATTAGTCAATTATTTTCCCAATTGACTTGGAACGTCCATGCTTTACTCATGAGACTTCCACACATTTCATGCTTTCCCACATACACATGAACTCATTCATGTTCATCCTTTCACAGGAAAAATAACTATTTCAGCATTCACAATTCATTTCAAGCAATTAAACACAATTTGTTTTCATCTATGACATGCACTCAACAATATTTTCTTTCTAATATGCATCAGTCAAAAGGAAAGAGAAGATTAAGAGTCTCCCCCTCTTAGTCTTGTTCCAATCTGGAGCCACACCATCAATTGTGGTTCTATGCTCCTTAACCTCTTTCACTTCAATGTGAATGCTTGACTTGCCCTTTCTTGGCTATGACACTTAGTGTCTAAGGTCTGTCTAATGCCTTTCAACTAAGGAACCCTTCCCCATTGTTGCTTACAGAACCTTTGGCTGCTAGGACCCACACATGTCCACTAGCACCATCTTTCATTACTGCTCATACTGAGCTCTCTTTAGGAGGGTCATATGTCCACATGCATCCCTATGATGCCTTCATAGTCCTTGCTTCCAGCAATACCTACACTCAAACATTGAATCAATTCACATGCTTAGTTTATTTTCATAGGGTTTATCTCCAAACGAGAATTTAAGAAATCATAACCGAATCATATACACATGTATATTCATATTAAATAAGCAAGAAGCTGCAAGATAACCAAATACTTATCTGCATTGGATGTCTTCACTTTATCCCACAGGATTCTTCTTTGCTTTACAAGCCTTGGATTTCCTGAGGATACAATAATGAATGTTGGGCCAGCACGAGGCTACTCATCAACCATTCGAATAGGAAATGCCAGGCCAGTACGCCGACTGGGTTTTATCAATCAATTAAGGAATGTTTGGCCAGCACGTCGGCTATTCCACAACATCAAGTGGTTAATGTTCCCACCAAGTATTCTCTGAATTTATCGAGCATTAGTTACTCTCTGGATTTACCAAGAATTTTATAGTGCACAACCAATTACTCTTTGGTTCACCAAGAATTTACAGTTCTTTCAGGGTCCATGCTTTCTTACAATGCCCAAGGTTTCCAACAAAGAAACAACAGTATATCAACTTAGCTGTTAGAAGACTTATACCTGAAATCTTCATTATTCCAAACAAGAAATAAATGAAATGAATACTTATCTGTATTGTGCATTTCCTTTCTGGTCCACAAGATCCTGCTTCGCTTTGCAAGCCTTGGGATCACCTATGGACTTGGATGTTTGGCCAACACACATGTTGCTCCACAACATCAAATAGTTAATGCCCAACCAATACACCTTCACGCCGACTGGGTTTACCAAGCATTTGTGGTGCCCAACTAGTCCCATACCTGGTTGGCCCTCTCCATTGCCGAGCCATCACATTCATCTGGATCATCGACCAATGGAAGGAAACTGCCCCACCGACCATTATAGGTCAAGGCTCTACCACTCTACCTTAGGCTTGCATTAGCCTTTCACACGTGTCACAACCCTTCATGCGCATAACAATTATTCACCCACACAAGGATGGCACTCCTTCTCTTGTGCAAAACCGACGGTTCCCTTTAGGAACTCTTTAGGTGACTTCCTTAATTGTAGGCCAACATGGCCCCACAATACCCACAACATCCAAGAAAATAATGCCAAACCAGTGCATCGACTGGGTTTATTAGGCATGTAACAACCCTTCATCAATACCTCCACAACAACCAAGTAAATAATTCCAAACCAGTACACCGATTGGGTTCATTAGGCATGCAACAACCCTTCGTCAATACCTCCACAACAACCTTTCATTTTGCTTCATCCGTGTGCAGCACCAAATTGCATCTGTGTAAGCTGGTAGCACAAGAAGGATAAGCAAGCTCATCAGTATTGTTGTCCCAAAATTGTAAACATGTTTCATAACATTCACTATCAAGTATTGGAACACCAGGAATGCATCCATTCCCTTAGGGTGTAGTCAATATTGACAACCTTATCATAACCCAACACCAAAAAGGTGTGCACTCCCTTTCGGATGTGAGATATGTAGGCCCTAATCATACTCAAGCAATCTGGAATAATAATGAAATAATAAAACATGCTCTGCATATTAAATCTAATAACCAGACATGTATATTCTAAGTTAGGGTTACATAATATTTATCCATTTTCAGATGTATCTTTCCTTCATTTGCGAAGAATGGGGGCTCCCTTCTCTGAGTCAACAGTACTTCGGTTTCCACCCCAGATCTTTTCACGTTCCATAACCGACACATGCTTTCTTGGCATAATTTCACCATCTCATTCACATGGCCTTCCAACATGCAGTGCAACTGGGATATTATCAAAATTTACAATGGCGTTTCACCCGAAACCCATTTCCAAAGCATGGGATTCTTCCCATCTAGTTTGGCTTCTGCAGGCCATCACTCATGGTCTTCCTGCAATGTGTCATCCTGGTACACTTATTAAATAGCCAAACAGTTAACAACTTTTAACAATAAAATTCAAATTTGATTGTTCCATAACCAATCAATGTCATTAACAGTTAAATTCAATATGAATTTACAATTCTGTTTCCTACAGAAATTGATTTGCTTAGCAATGAGGCTATCCTCATATTGTTTGGCTCTTGTAAGTGGTATCACTCTGTCCATTATGGTTTCACCCTTGCTACCATACATGAACATCCACCTACAACATGTCCTCCTGACACAATTTTATATAAGCCAAACAGTCATTAGCAATTATAAGCAAATTCTCAAATCTGAAATCTACAAATCTGTTTTCCTACATAAATTAGAATTGCAATCATGAGATTATTCTCATAGACTTAAATCAGACAATTTTCAGATTTGTTTCATGCATAAGTTACAACCATGAGAACCTTCTCATAACCTTTGGATTCTGCACATGGTAGATCTCGGTCTTTACCATGGACTTATCCTCATTGCCATACGTAAGACTTTTCCACCTAAAAACTGAAACTTCAATCAGCCAAACACGTTGTGAGTATCTATGCATATAATCCTTTCATTGCCACAACAGTCACTGAAGTAATCTCAGAATTATAACACCCAATAATTCAACACCTTCAACTGTTAATATTTGAAATGCAATGAAATATATATATCTCTATATATGTATCATTATCATAATAAAATTGCATGACACGGGTACACTGCCCATGCAATGTAAATAAATTATAAATACTCATTACTTTGCATTCCATGCAACTCTGTCCTTCCAACAGAGTGCTCTGGTAGCCCATCACATGTCTACCTTCTTCATGCAGTCTTTCTCCTGCATTCCTAGCAGCTCATGAAATGGTCTCAGGATTAACAATAGTCCACCATTTCATCGATTATCTAATTGTATTGAAACATACATAACACAACCATGCATTCACATAATGCATCTTAACATGTGCACCCGCACATATGCATGCACATTCACAACATTTACATAATATTTTGATGTGCATTCACTTAATGCATAACCCCTCAATACAACCTTGCATTAATCCATGAATACTATGCATTCTAACATATTATGGCCTAACCATGGCTATCTCATATGGCATGTACTACCACAACATGACTATAAGTCTTTACTTTCTTTTGTTGTTAAACTCACAACCAATATCCTCAAATGGCATGATGTAATTTTCATATGAATGCATTGAGGTTTCTAAGAAACTACAGGGTGCAAGGCTCCTTGTCTTTACTTACCCACACCTCACCATACTCGGTAGGTTGGCATTCACATTCAGGCACTCAATACCACATGCAAACCAAATCAACATAGTTTAAACGTAGTTGAAGGGATCTTACCAAATCCTCTTTCAACATTCATGCAATTAAGCACATATAACCATTACCTACATGGCTGTCATTAACATCGCTTGATGTTACCTGATCAGTTGGCCTCTTACCAAGGCTTCACAGTCCGTTTTCCAACTTCGTGATCGTAGATTTGTTGCACCATCCTTTCCTCATAAGGTTGTTGGTCATATGCAACAACATCATCCACATCTTTAGCCATGCTTCGGTTTTCTTTGGTCCTACAACCGATGCGAACACAACTAATTATTAGCAACCATAATCATTATCTTAGGTGGCTCATTGCATATGTAAATCCTCACTTTTTACCAATATGCAATATCATATACATGCAAAAACATTTTCACATGCACTGTGCAATGTTTACTTATATGCCATCTAGTGCATATTCATCTCATTTATCCAATCTCTTGCATTTTCAAACATGCTTTTATGATCTGGTTCCTACAATATTAGTTGTCATCAACCATGGGCAATACCATTAGTGGGCTATTGCACGTGTAACTTCACTATTTTATCAATATGCAACATCATGCTCATGCATAAGCAATTCACATGCATTATGCAATGACTCTTTAATCATGCCCACTAATTCATATGCATTATTCTCTTGCATTTCCAACATCCCTATGCCATAATTTCCAGTATATAAAACTCAGGAAATAAAAACACAATAGCAAGAGAGGAGTTAAGGAATTCTCCCTTTCCAATTCCTCATTATGACATGGAGTCCCTCCTCTACATCATAGCTGATCCTTTTTTTGGCTTTCCTACCAAGCATACAAGTAATCATTAGCTATGATCTTCTCATGAATTAGCAATTCAACATATACCTACATGTAATCATTCATTCTTGATACTTTCCAAATATGCAATTCTTATGCTATAAACAGAAATAGTTTAAGGTGAGGAATTTCCCTCTTATCAACATTGCCTTGCTGCTCCCATTGCTCCTCCGCAATGCATATTACAACCAATTACCCTTAATAAGGCTTCCACAAACCTCCTATGCCATTTCCTGCCTCTCGTTCTAAGCATAAAGAATGCATTTCACACTTTCAATGACTGTCTCCGGGGGACGACGGGGGTCAAGGGGGTTTGCCCCCTTGTGGCTACCCTGTGCCACTGCAGGGCGGGTCAAGGGAAGCGCCCTCGTTTTTTGTTGTTGTTGTAAATCCTTCGATTTCACGCAATCTGGCGCATAAGTTCCATGGCATTTTTCAACTTTCGGCACCTGAAAAATTTCCCTGGAAAACGATTGAAATTCCCTGTTTCGGAGCAACTCACCGAGTTCTTCCAACTTGTTTCGGGCCAACTCGCCGAGTTTTTCCGCAGCTTCGGGCCAACTTGCCGAGTTCTGCCGCCGAAAACACTTAGAAAATTTTTCGGACCAACTCGCCGAGTCCTTCCACCGTTGCGAACCAAATCGTCGAGTTCTTCCGCCGTTGCGGACTAACTTGCCGAGTTCTTCCGCCGAAAGACACTTAGAAAAATTTTCGGACCAACTCGCCGAGTCCTTCCGCCGTTGCGGACCAACTTGCCGAGTTCTTCCGCCGTTGCGGACCAACTTGCCGAGTTCTTCCGCCGAAAGGCACTTAGAAAAATTTTTGGACCAACTCGTCGAGTCCTTCCGTCGAAAGACACTTAGAAAAATTTTCGGACCAACTCGTCGAGTCCTTCCGCCATTGCGAACCAACTCGCTGTGTTCTTCCGCCGTTGCGGACCAACTTGCCGAGTTTTTCCGCCGAAAGGCACTTAGAAAAATTTTGAAATTTTTCTTCCTTTCCCCGGGCATTCCGCAACTCTATCGGCACAACTCAGCCAATTTCGCCGAACGTGTCGGCTCCACTCAACGAGTTCTACTGCCATTTCTGGCCAACTCGCTGAGATTTGTCGGCACAGTTTTTGGCAGAAAACTCATAGACACTTAGAAAATTTTTGAAAATTTGAAAATTTTGAATTTTTTTTCTTAATTATCAGTGCTGAGCAGGAAGCATACTTACCTCTGCAACTATGATAGGTAGCCCATGAAGGCCCAATGTTGCAACTAGCAGCTCTGATACCATTTTGTAACGTACCCACACATCCATCCAAGGCAAGGGAGGGAACATGATGCCAATCTATGGGGATTTTCATAAAAACCCAGCCCATTCATTAGATTCATACAATTAAAAACCATTGTGTGAAGATGCAACTCAATTGAATATGCACAACGAAAATAAACAAATCATCCACACACATTTTATATGCATACAACATATCAATATGTTCATCAAATTAAACATTGCAGAAGTAAAATACAAAGACAGAGAACACTTATCTTCATTGTGCAATTGTCCCAAACAACTAGCTGTATCGCTGCAACGTTCTACCCAACCATAGGTCTCTGCCCATCCTGTATTCTTTCAGCACTCAGAGACCACCCCCGAGATGGGCATGATTTCTACAAGGAAATGAGACATTTAAGCTCACACACAGCCAATTAATCATTTCATCTCAGCCAAGCCAGTCCACAACTGGGTTTATCAAGCTACATTTGAATCCTGGATGCTTGCACTCAAGCTCAAGCCAAAACAATGGATACCCATCTCAACCCCAACATTCTCTTACACATAGCAAACTCCAAAAACTGGGCATGGATACACATTTTCATTAATGGGGTTTACAAACAGGATGGCCATGGGTTTTCCCCAAAACGTAGGCACCCCAAAAACGGATTTGTGAGAGGGAAAATTGACCATAGGGAAGAAAACGATTTCTTCCACAGATATACAAGCAATCAGTGAACCAAAACAACTCTATGGTCCCCAAATCGATTTCCCTTTCTTCCCCACTGTTACACAACACAAAAACGCCCTTCCCAGCTAAGAGAATGAAGGAAACACAACAAAACCATGGAAAAAAACGCCCAAGTAGCTCCAAACTCGTGGGAGAGCAAAGCTGGTTGATGTGTTATGGCCCGGGGAGCAATTCATGGCTCTTTTCTTGCCCAAGATGCCAAACGCGATTTTCCATGTAGGGTGGCTTGCCCATACCCGAATTTGGACAGCCATACCTCTCATTCTCCAAGGCATTAACTACCTCAACCAACTCTTGGGAGAAATCAATGATTGGGTACAAAAGTCAACATGGGTAGTTGAGGGTTTGATGGGTTCTCTCATTGACACTTGGCTTGACTTAATTGGCTCCAAGGGTTTGAATGTTTTCCCTCCCAATTCCTTGTAAAATCATGCCCCCATCTCTTGTTGCATTGCATAGCTAGTTGTGGGTATTTTATTTAAAATGCATATTTACATGATATTCACAATTCCATTGTGCATGGCTAGCACATAAACCATATGCATAAATAAATCGATGGCGATGCCTTGGCCTTGAGCTCCTCACCATGATTTCATAACAATATTACATCATTTACAATTTTAAAGCCATGGGGTCAAACTGGGGACGTTACACAATGCTATATATTTGTATTAATTGGTACTGGATCTTATTCAACTATTTCAAGATGTAAATGTCGTCATAGGCAATAGACAAACAACAATACCTGCCACCATCCTCGAGATAGGACACAATGTAGTTTATTTGATTCACACTATGAATAGCAAGAATTCTTTTTTTTTTTTTTTCCTGGAAAAAAAAGCCTACCACCTTAATCACAAATAAATTATAGTTATGTAGTTACAACATGGCGAGAGCCTAACGATTTTAAGTAAAATTAATACGAGCATATACCCATAACTCGAATGGAGTTTCATGTTGATTTTAAAACCCCAATGTTGGAAATGAAAGGTTGAGAGAATTTCTCAATCATGTGTGCTATTCATACCACTATATAAGTATTTCGATATGGCGCATGCTAATATGGCAAGAGTTAAAAGTATTTCGATATGGAGTGACATAGAGAAGAAAGAGCCTTATCCACGATCGCACTAAAACATTTATCAGGAACCACTCGGGAAACTCGAATCCAGCGGTCTTCACACTCGGGAAACTCGAATCCAGCCGTCTTTTAGATGTGAAAGCCACATATACCATCTACATTCCAGTTTCAAGGGAGTTATTATCATGCTAAGTAGGGGATTCCAAGCATAAGAAGTATTCAGTAGTCGGGATCAGCATGTCGACTTCAGTGTTTGGAGCATCCTTCTGGGTTCTCCCTTCTGCCAAAAGATGGATTGGATGCAGTGGGCAAATTAGTTGTCATGAAGGCACCCTTCGGCTCAGATATCAACCTTTTACAGATTCTTCAAGGGTAACATTTTTATCTCCAAAGCAACCCACTTCAATTTTTAATTGAAAACCATTTATTTTTTAAGAATTATAATACCCAAAAATAGAGAATTTGAAGGCTTACATTATCAGTGGCCTTTAAATATTTTGGGTTGCTTACATATATGCAAACACCCATCTCATCTGGGTTCCATGTTCTATCCCCATGTCCTGTGCTAAGTTTCTATGATCACTTATATGTGTGAGAGAGAGATCAGAGCAACTTCACACAGGTAAGCAGACTACATTGTGGGTTCGCCTAGAAATAACATCGTGGCTATCTCATGAGGGGTTGCTGATTTCGTTCGAAATTGGTAACCTCCACCAGAACAGGCCTTTGGTGGGTTACGTTATTCTGAGTAGTTTTGATTAGATATATCCTTGATGCACTCATACCATGACTTCTTTGTGGTTTGATTGAAAAATTGAATATCTTTAGAGGTGTTAGGTGCTCTAGTCTACTATTTCTCTCTTTTGGATGTTACAGTTGTTCCTGGGTAGATGTCTATTACGGTTATGGTTAAGGCCAGTTATCAAGCATTGAAAAATTAAACAACGAGTACTGCCATTTATAGAAGAATTTTGTAGAGTCTAAATTTAAACACTGACCTGTTAATTGAGGAAAACTTTTAGAAACTTAGACAACTTTTTGAACCTTCTAAGAAACAAAGTTCAAATCCCAAGGAAAATAAATCTACCAATATCCACCTTTGACGAAAATAATCAATGGGACTGCTAGTGTCCAAAGACCACCAATGATCAGTAAGTATCAATGGTTCTACTAAAGACATCATGCATATGCCTCAAGGGAGTGCCTAAGGTATTCTAAAGCTAAATACCTAATACACAGGATATAAATACAACACAAAGCATAAACAAAGAAATAGTCTTCGTTGTGAGATACCACTAAGTTGTATGGAGTTGCTATCTTTCCTTATCTATGATTATGAAGTTTCAGAAGACCTGTCAAAGCATGCCACTAGGAAAAGTGTCTAAAGAAGACCTTTATATGTATCTCTGATGTTTTCATTTTTGTGTTGAATACAGGCATACGCATTCTACCAAAGGTCTACTACCTATATGGTTGTTACAGCGCAAAAGAAAGAAGCTCTTGCTGTTACATCAGACGATGATTATGAGGATGATGACTATGTGCCATTTGCAGAAATGAAAAGATGGAAGACTAATAAGCCTTCTGGCTTTGGGGATTCCAAAACATATGATACCTCACTTGAGGAGAGACTTCTTGCTGAGATAGAACAGAGTAAAAAAAAACAGATAGCTAATGTGAATAAAATGAAAAATAAAACGGTGAACAATGTCGGAAAGGTTAAAGATGTAAGCCAGAAGATACAGCAGAAAGAACAGCAACAGCAAAATGGTAGAGTGCCTCGCTTCATGTCAACTTATTTTGATGTACAGCCTTTTCACCTGACTTTTATCATTTCTTATTTGTTTTTATAGTTTTCTGATAATGCCTCTGTCTTCAGCAAAGTCACATGATTCAGAATTTGGGAACTACTCGGCAGAGATGAAGAGTGAGGGTATGATTCAGACTTTGGAAATACATAGATCTCAACAAATAAAACTACTGAAAAATACTTTTGTAAAAAAATGAAAATTTTCAATCTGTGATAAATCCTCTTCATAGACATCAAAATAAACATAAAGCCATGTAAAATTAAATAGGCAATTGTGAAATTGTACAATTTTTTTCCAGGTAACATATCCTGAGGAAAACCCCTAAGCACTTCTCCTCATTCCTAGGATGGTTCATGGTACCCAGAGTAAACCCTATACTCTTTAGGGCACTAGACCAGGTCAACAACAGGGCTCAAAGCCATTACAACAATATACTCATTATGAACTCAACATGTCGCTTATGGGAATAGAACATGGGTGGACAGGATAATGCTACATCTCACAACCACTCGAGTAAGACCTGATTGACTACTGTGAAATTTTACATATACTTTAAGTTCAATTTTTTTATCCAAGTGTCTCTAAAAAACAAGAAATGGGAAATGACAGGAAGCAAGTCTCCGAAAATGGGTATGGCAAGTGAATTAAGGATAGGAAGAAAACTTGAGGTATTCTTTGGAAACCATAGAAAACAGGGTAAGTGCCAGGAAATAGGATGATTTTTTAAAAGTAAAATCAGGCCCTTGTGAAAAACACACGACGAGTGTTCTTACTTCTTTCACTGTTTGGCTACTACAGTTTTGTGAAATTTAGAAATGTGAGATCTCCTTTTCGAGAAGCTTTTGTTTAAGTTAGTGGCGCTTTATGTTGTGATAGTGGGCCCATCTATATTTTATATTATTCTGGTACCATGTTCTTTAAGTTTCAAGTGAAAAAAACAGAAAAATCTTTAAAAGTGCAGGAAACCAAAAACATGTTATAGACCAACTGGGAACAATTTATGGAATGCATAATTGTTTAATTAGTTTTATACAAAATTTCCAAAACTTATATGTACAACCTATACAATGCAGATTCCAAACACCATGTGGCATGGATGATGGACCATGGCAGGAATAATGAAAAAAAAGTAACTGCCAAAAGCTTCCAAATGAAAGTGCTAACTGTTAACCAGTCTCCTATGTCCTATACAGCATTGGATAGTGCAACTGTGCTCATGAATGGGAAGCAAAAGTCCCTGCCCCTATATCTCAAGGTCCTGCCGACTTGGTGTTTAACCAACTAACCTCCTCATCTCTAAATGCCGGTTCCTTTGTCTCAATGATTCAATTTGATGTTGAATCAATCTCATCCAGCTCGATCACGTCAACCCTCCTACTCTCGATCAAATTAAAGAACTATTACCAACTTTTGACTCTTTGGATTTTTAAGAACCAAAAAAAAAACAATAACGATTATTAAATGTATTATAATGGAAAAAGATCCAACCTTCCAAATATTCTCTTCAAGTTCATCTTGTGTACAATGGACTGCAAGGAGATCAAATTGATGGAAAATTGAGTAATGGCACGACAAATAAGCTCCCTGCTCTTTGTATTTCCTCATCAAGTGAGGAACCGTGCAATTTTGTTATGGACTTTGCCTTTTCCATAATGGATTTGACTCAATCAACTTTTCCAAAGTCTTGTAGGGCGAGGTCTAGACAATGGGCTGCATAAGGTGATCAGAAAACAGTGGGGTGTCTATCCCAAGGCTGTTGGGAATGGGAGCGTGAGGTACCAATTTTCAAAAGGCTCCAAAAGCGAAGTGTTTTGGGAATGGTTTTTATCTAGGTCACCAAGATACGGATACAGATACAGGTCTGCCAGATTTTTGAAAAGCTAGGATCCAGATACGACCAGGATACGTCAAGTACAAAAAATATAATAATATTTTAAAATTTTTAAAAAGCATATTCGAAGTTTATAATCAAAGCCTTCATAAATCACATCATTAAAGTTGAAATCATTAGAAAATGTATAAATATGAACACTGAAACAATGGAAACTGAAATGATATATATTGCCTCATACAAAAGGATACAAAAATGTGTTAAAGTTAGTGCAGCTGCGAGACCCATTCTCAGAGAGGATGGTACCCTAGTCAGTTAACTAGGGTTCCTGGTCAAGTTAACCAGGCAGAGTAGAGAGTAAGACCCTAGAAGGTACCCTAGGGTCTTACCTAACTCGCCCACCATATGCCATCCGCCTAACTCGCCCGCCATCCATCCGATACTTTCTTATCAAATCCGACGGACCGCCGTGGAGTTTTCAAGGCATCGTAAGTTGATTAGACCCTCTCCCTTTGGTAGCACATGAGAGAGACTTACTTGAACAGGACAAAAGCGCACCCTTAATTTAGTCTTTGTGATATGTGTGAGTGGTAAACAACATTTCAAGCAGTGGAGAGCACATGCATCAATGAGTTTATCTAAGTAGAGGAGCAAACCATGCAAAGTTTCTAATAAGAAAATTAAATCAGTTCTTGATTCATGCAAAACAAAGGAGGAATCAACTCCTTACCAATACGCCTCGTCTGAAGCTTTCTGAAACTTTTTAACCATTGTTGATACACTTTGACTGAAACTTTATATATAGAAAGAAAGAGCTCTCTATGCTCTGTGGAATGGAATTGTAAAACAATAGGCAGGGCCTATGGCCTTTGTTGGGGAGGGTATGTAGTATTTAATATGCCAACAAAGGCAGTAGAACATTCACAGGGTGGCTACCGAGTAGATGGTGTGAATTTTGTGTCAGGTTTGGTGATGGCAATGCATCCAAGTAAAGGCGAGGAGCAGCAACTGTCATCAAGCATCAACAACTGTCACTAAGTCAAGCCATGTCAAGCCACCTCCCTTCAAAGTGAACATTGAACATGAGAGAAAAGCAAAACATTTAATGTCCGAAACTAATTTTAACATTAGTCTCAACATTATTCCATATAAGTATAAAGATATCACAGTGTTTTAATTTTGATCCAAAAATCGCCCTTATCCTAAGTTTGATAGAAAAAAAATCATCCCTGGCCTCAATATGAGGCCAAATAAGACCTCTAAATTTCTGACTGGTCCCAAAAAAAGCATCTGAGTACATGATTGGTCAAGGAAAAAAGTTCTTCCTAAAAGGTTGTGTGAGGCATAAAAGCATTGATTTGCCTGTCATTTTAATAGAAAAACGGCAACCCGATTCATATTGTACCTGCCAGCCTAAAGGCAGGGACTAACGACATACAAGATGCACAAATATTACCTAGCATATAAGAAAATATATCTTATAAGTGAAGTTGTAAAATAAATAAAGGTAAATAAGTGTTTAGGTGAACTTTTTTACATTTGTATTAAAGCCTAAAGGTAAATTTAAGCAAAGGTATCAAAGTGTTATTAAGAATTAAAGGGTTAGGTTCTAAGGAAAAATTAGGTAAAAGGTATTGTTATCACATTCATAGTAGCCGGGCTACCATGATTGCAGATCAGTTTCCTGTATATTTTTGAGTCAGTCCTTTACACATTTTGATGAGATCAGTTGATGATGAGCAGCATTTTGATGATCACTCTTATGCATTCAGTGGATCATGAGCTTATACATTTGATAGTCTCATTCCAGGACTGAGCACCATGACACCAGGTCGGTGACTGAGTTAGCCATTCTTCTATCATCAAGACCAGATTGATGACAGTGCCCATATTATAATCAGATGCAGTGCTTCAGTGTGATTCAGGTAGTTCAGGTCAAGGACTCAGGTACATGGTCCAGCAGGTATATGATTGGCGCATTTGGGTTACTGATGTGCTCTTTCCTTTATCTAGGTAGTTTATGAGTGGGTATATGATGATTGTTTACTGGCTTTATCTTATGATGATTTCTTCTTGTTTAGAGTAGAAGTAGTCAATTACTATGAGTAGGAGGTTCTTGTGTATACTCCTTGGTCATATCCTTACTTTACGAAGTACAGACTTCTCAATTCCCTTATTTTTGGGCCATTGCTATCCATGGCATCATCAGTCACTTCTCCGTCCATCCATTACTTTCCAGTTTGGTTTCATCCCGACTTACACCTTAACTAGTAGTCTCGAGGACTTTCCCCACCTAGATCTCCGTGTCAAATAGATTACTTGTTTGCATTGTGTCTCGGCTCTGGAGTGTGTGATTTTGGTCACAGTGATTGTTCTCCTTTAGTCCTCGAAACAAAGTATTCCTACAAACAGTGTTGCTAAACACTAGAGCAACAAATCTTAAATGCTATATCTAAATAAATGCTAAGTCAGCGAAAACAATGTTGCTAAACACTACCATGCATATCTATATTAACTAGTCATTGGCCAAAGGACGAGCACTCATCCTTGTTTCATGTAAGGCCGTTTGTCCCCACAGGAAAACAAGGTGGTCACTCCATCTCACCTATGGACAGTGGTGGGTAATGGAGGTCATACCGAGTCATATCTGAAGCCCAAAAGGCTTTCAGGGCACTTGCTTTTGGAGGCTGGCTAGTGAAAATCTCTAAAGTGAAATAAATGATAAATCTCAAGTGAGAAAAAGCTGACAAATAAATCAATTTGCTAAAAGGTTGCTTGTCTAGAGTCTATTGGAAGCATTCTCATCACTCTACCCATTTGTGAGACACCGCCATCCCCCGTGTTATTGTCTATCCAACATATGTATAGGTGGTTCCCCTGGTTCCTTCATCCGAGAGATTGCAGTGTTGACGTTGTTAAGTCCTTCCCCTAGCCTAGCCTTTGTTTTTCCACCCTCACCCATGGTTAGCAAAGTGTTCCAGTCTGTAAACGAGTATACATTTGAGATTCCTGTTTATAGTAGTTAGCTACTTTGAATACGAGTAGTTAGCAAATTGTTCCCATTAGAAGTACCCGCGAGTCTTGCCGAGTGGATGCCCTCCCCACGTAACCGCCGAAGACTCGTTTGCAAACTCGCGGACTCGGGTTGACTCGTAGAATCGTGGAACTCGACCAAACTCGCCGACATACTCGTGGGAGTCGACTAGCAAAAAAAATCGCGCCCCGCGGGAACCAAAGCACAGACGCCACAGTTTATGCACTTGTGCTGATTCTTGGGCCCGCGAATTAGGTTTTGGGGGGAAAAGGACACCATGGGAGGCTATAAACCATCCAGCCCGGTCTCATTCAGCATCCATCAATTGCCTACTGCTGAGTTCGAGTGTCTGCAGCTGAGTTCGTGAAGCGTGAGTGTCGAGGAAGCCGTGAGGAGTGAAGCCGTTAGCTACTTGGTATAGAGACTGGAGCAGTGGAGATTCGGAGAGTGCCGCTGTGTGCCCTGAAGCCGCCGTGCTGCCATGATCCCTGAAGCTGCCGTGAAGCCATCAACCTCCATCGAAGCCGCCAACCTCCTTCGAAGCACCAGGTTAGTGGTTTTCATTTTTTTTAAATTTTTATTCTGTAATGGATTTTATCCTAAGTTTTCTGTAGTTACTAAATTTATTTTAAATTTTTTTAAAAATCTATTAATGTAATACGTAATAGTTACTTGTTTTTTTTTTTTCAATGTGGTTCACGTACCGGTCCCACCGGCCGGCATCGCTACATCCACGGAATAATAGCTAGCGGACCCACCCGAAGGGGCCTCACACCTTCGACACATTTTTGCATACCTAACCCCAAGAGTGTCGAGGAGAATGGATCCCGCGACCTCACATGCTGGGAGGCCTAACTACGGGTGCTCGACCGATTGATCTAACTCTTGGGGCTAATAGTTACTTGTTTTAAAATTTATGTAATATTTTTTTTAAATGTAATAGTTTACAATTTAAAAACTTTAAACTTTAAATTTAGTTTATGTTATTTAATTTCTTTATTTTTTTAAAATTTAATTTTTTATTGTTTCTATTTTTAATATATTATTTTTAAAGTTTTATTGTTTATTTTATTTTATTTTAAATTTTTTTCAAATATAATTTTAATTTATTAATTTGTTAGGTAACTTGGCTTAAACTTAGGTTAGTGGTTGATTTTTTTTAATATATTATTTCTGTAATTTAATTTTTTATGTAATTTTTTTAATATATTATTTATGTAATTTAATTTCTTTATTTTTTTATTGTTTTTAACTTTTTAATATATTTGGTTAATTTTTTTTAATTATTTATTTCTGTAAATTTTAATTGTTAGGTAACCTGTTAATTTTTTTTTAATATTTTATTTCTGTAATTTTTTAATTTTTTTTTCTAATGTCCAATGGCTTGAGACAACTGCAACATTTGACCCAGATACTGATGAATTTGTTTTAAAATTTAAATAGCCCAACACTGACTTCAACCAAGGTGAACAAAGGACATAAACTTTCCTATCAAATTCAATTTTTTGAATGTAGATATGCCACTGTTCTTGTTGAGTTTCATGACAAAAAATGCAGTAGCTTTATCCAACTGTTATAAATTGCATTTTGTTCTTATATAAACAGTATGTACATAGAGATGAGATGGGAACACATAATATTATCATTGGTCTGTCAGAGATGAGACATGAACACATAATATTATCTCAATTCGGTTGAAATCTTTTTGTTTGTTGAGGTTTCTAGATGGGCCTGTAGTACATGCACCCAAAAAGCCATAGTTGCTCTCAATTTGATTGCAGTCTACTTGCTTATCTTTCTATTTTGTGGTTGTTCCGACTGCAGTTTTATCCACTTCATTAAGATCTCTCTGTACTAAGGTGTCAAGTGAGGTCCTATCCCCAATTTCTATGTATTTGCTTGCAATTTGTAGTCTTATATCTCTTCTGCATTTACCTCTTTTCCCTCTATCAGTGTCTCCTCAGTAACCCAGGTCTCTATTTGTAACTTCAGTTATCGATGTCTAGAAATTAGTATTCCCTAGGATCTGTGTTCCTTATGATGGACATATCTGGATTCTGCATCGAGAAGTTGATCTGCATACCGATCATTCAAATTATATCATCCTTGTTCAGTATAACAAGAATTATATGCATGTGTTCAAAACTTCCTGAAGTCTATCCCCCAAACAAAGAAATAAGTTTTCACAGTTCTGACTAGAATCCACAGCATACTATTTTAGTAAGTTTTATGTAGGTAATATTTTTTTTTTAAATTTATTTATGTAATAATTTTTTTTAATTTAATATGTTTTTTAAATTGTTTTTAAATTTAACTTGTTTTTAAATTCTAATTAGGTATTATTTCAATTTTAAAGGTCCCCTTGGTTGAGTATCTCAGCCACACAGGGACTGTGGGCTGAGATACTTAGCCACAGGGACCTTTAAAATTGAAATTACACCATAAATTAGAATTTAAAAACAATTTAAATGATACATAGATTTAAAATTTAATTTAATTTATAATTCAATTCATTTTTTTAGAACATTAAATTTTAATATAGAACATATTTTTTGTGCAATCCAGATTCCATGGCCCCTAAGGCTAGAAGGCCTCTTGATCCGGCATGGAAATATTGTGTCAGGGTGAATCCCAATGAAGACCACAAGGTCATTTGCAACTTCTGCTCCTCTCAAATGTCTGGGGGCATAAACATGATGAAATATCATCTAGCAAGAATTGTTTGCAAAGATGTGGCGGTTTGTGAGAAATGCCTCGATGAAGTCACATCAGAAATGGTAGTTGCTTTGGATGCCCTTAGAGAACAGAGTGACAAGAGGGAAAGATACAAGTTTGAAACTTCCATGATATGTAGATCTACCATGGCACACCACCAAAAGCAACTCCAAGTACAGGAGGGTCCACTTTAGCTGCTGCAGTAAATAGAAGTGTAACTTCTTCTTTCTTCCTTCATCACACAACTCCAGGATCTCAACCATCCTTGGAGAGCTTCAATGAAAAGAAGAGGAAAGAGAAATATCAATCACACAATAGACACATGGATTTCTTCACCAAAATAAAATGCAACATAAATAAAACACTAAGAGAAATATCAATCACACAATAGACACAAATCTTTTTGGGTATAAACCCCTAGACAAAACCCAAGATGGGAAAACCAGTGCAGCAGTCTGAGAATATATTTTATTAAGAAAATATAGAACAATACAATTCATAAAATCGATTTATGCCCAATCTGGCAAAATCGAACCTCTACAACTCACTGAGAAAACCCTGCTGGTCTGTACGGCCTCCTGCGTGGCTGTACGGTCTGTAGAACCAAGCCGGCCCTCTCTCTGCGAATCTGTACAGTCTGTTGTTTGCGTAGATGCTCTGTCGATCTCTGAATATTTGCTCCTCCGTCTTCTCTGCAAAACTCTCTCTCTCAAACTTTTCTTCTCACTCCCCAGCTGACAACTATGAGCAAGAATATCTCTGTCGGAATGTGTGTGTGTCCTCTCCACCAATTGATCCTCCGTTTAACTCATTGGCTAAGCGAAAAACCTAATCTCACTATGGATCAATGGATGAGATCCTCCGGTGAGATTAATGGCCAAGATTAGGTTAGCCATCACTTAAATATTTTTCACTTTCACTTTATAAAAAAGTGTTCCATTAAGTCAATTAATAATTAGATCACTTTAATATATTTTCCAAGGTAAAACTGAGGAAAAATACATTAAATACAATTTGGCTTCTTTATTTAAGTCTTCTGCATGCAAGGACACATGCAATGCAGGAAGACTTTCCTTGTTGTCACTTTCTAACAGAAAGGAAGATCAAGATCCTCAGATAAGATAATGGAGGTGAATATACCTCCAAAGAGTTCAATGAGTTTTGCATCCAGGGGGGCATCAAGAGGCAGTTAACAATGCCCTATACACCTCAACAGAATGGGGTTGCTGAGAGGAAAAACATGGCTATTGTTGGTGTTGCTAGATCTATGTTGCATGACCGGGGTTTGCCATTTTTCCTTTGGGCTGAGGCATGTAACACTGCAGCTTATATACAGAACAAGAGTCCTCATAATGTCTTTGTTAGATTTTCACAATTTAATTCAAGATTATCTATGATCTTATCTGAGAGAATAACAAGCAGAACATTTATACACAAGAGACAAGAGACACAAAGTTTTTCCTCGGGGAAACCATAAAGGAGAAAACCCCGCAACTTCCTCAGAGATGGAATGAGCAACAATACAATAGCAGAAATATAAACCCCAAAAGTAGAAATGGTCTTCAGCAGCTTCTCTCTTCTCCACTTGTGCGAACTTGTCCTTCTCCTCACTAATGCGAACTTGATGAGTGAGTGAATGAGCAAATAGAGAGGAGCACCCTCTCTATTTATACTTTAACTTTCACTTTAC
The DNA here is from genome assembly GCA_027924585.1 of Larix kaempferi. Classification (NCBI taxonomy): domain Eukaryota; kingdom Viridiplantae; phylum Streptophyta; class Pinopsida; order Pinales; family Pinaceae; genus Larix; species Larix kaempferi. Next base: position 573,960 of record BSBM01000008.1, read on the forward strand.
CTTTACACCAAACAGGTCGGCCCCTAGTTGTACTTGACTGGGCCGACTTTTCTAGGAGAGTCTAATAACCCATAAATGACTTGACTTAGGGGTCTAATGCCCCGACATACAATGGAGGGTTAACCTCACTGACTTTACATGACTCAAGTACAATAATGACTCTCCCGACCGGAGGAATAAACATCTCTGTCGGAGGTACAATAATAAAATACAAATACAACATAAAATAGACAAGTGAATATCTTCCGAAGTTACAATTACATTAACACTCCCTCTTAACTAGGAAGCTATTCTCTTGACATAGTCATCAGCACAAGTCTTCGTCGCTGGATCATCATCAAAGCTGGATCATCATCATCATTGCTGCTGCTATCTCGACCATTGATCTCCAAAGTCACATGACACGAGGACACGGGACACGAAGGACACGGAAATACGAGTGTCCGACACGGACACGGTGACCCCCGGAATCAGGACACAGAGGACACGTTTTATATATATATATATATTTTAAAAATTATATATATTAATTTTTAAAAATATAGACATATAGATCCAAATTTTTTAAAAATTAAGAATATTCTATGCCATATTCTATTTCTCTTTTGTTAAATTTCTTACCTACTAATGTTTTTGGTGTTCTTATATTTCTAAACTTGCGTACTAATCTCTTTCCACTCGTCTTACATAATTGAAAAAATCATACCATGTAATATGAAAGAGCTAATTTTTAAAAATGAACTAATAGTTAATAAACAAATTACTATCACAATTTACAACACAAGTACTAAACTTTCATTCATGCGAAGTAATACATAACTTCCCATAAGTGTATTGTGTCCAATGTGCCCATATGACAAGTTCAAGATTGGCAAAAAAAAAAGACATGCATTTTCAAAACTAAAGATGCTAATACTGCGTTAAAGAAGAGTATCCGTAATCCAAAGAAAATAATGATATGAGCTATTTGAAAATTGAAAGCAATTTAGGATATGTCCAAGTCCTCCACTTAACATTTTATCAAATACAAGAATGCATGTTTCATGGTGTAGAATATTCTTACTGTGCAGAGGCAGGACACGACCCCCCCACGTGGGGGGCACGTGTTTTTTCGTGTCCCGATTTTGGGACACGATAAAACACGTGCCCCCCACGTTGGGGGGTCGTGTCCGCGCCCAACACGTCCCCATGGGCCACTTCATCCAATCTGGACGTGTCCAGTGACTTAGTCTCCAATCTACTCGTCATAGGAAGCTCTACAGAGCCAACCCTTTTTCATGCTGGATGTAGGCCTAGCCTCCATGTAGATCTTCATCATTTCTGTGAGCAAGCCATAAAGTAGGTACAACTCAGGACTGATTACAATGCCTTTGCAAAACCTGTGTACATCTCAGGACTGATTACAATGCCTTTGCAAAACCTGTGTACATCTCAGGACTGATTACAATGCCTCTGCAAAACCTGTGTACCCTACTGTCACGTCATCACGTCCAGATCATCTCATCATCAACGGAGCATAGCCCAGATGCACATCACATGTCTACCAACATGCGAGGACTTTCCTACCAGCATGTGAGACACATCACTTACATCAACCAACATGGGAGGACTTTCCTACCACCATTCGGGAAAGGCTCAACACTTACATCAACCGACATGGGAGGACTTTCCTACCACCATTCGAGAAAGGCACAACACTTACATCGACGGCCATGGGAGGACTTTCCTGCCACCATGCCAGAATGGCTCGGCACTTATATCAACGGCCATGGGAGGACTTTCCTACCACCATGCCGGAATGACCTAGCCCTTACATCTACACCATGGGAGGACTTTCCTACCACCATGTGAGAATGGCTCAGCCCTTACATCTACACCATAGGAGGACTTTCCTACCACTATGTGAGAATGGCTTGGCCCTTACATCTACCAACATAGGAGGACTTTCCTACCACTATGCGAGAATGGCCCATGTGCATCTGCGTCTTCCGGACTCATCACTTCCCCCTGGAAGGAACCTAGATCTAGAATACACCAAGCTTCTCTCTGAAGTACTCGAACTTCACTCTGGCTAGTGGCTTGGTCAATACATCGGCTATCTGCTCGTCTGTCGCAACATACTGGAGCTTCACTGCTCCTCTCTGCACCATATCCCTGATATAGTGATACTTGATCTCGATGTGCTTCGACTTGTCATGGAACATCGGGTTCTCAGACAACTTCACACAACCCTGGTTGTCGCAATATATACAAGTCGCATCCAACTGGAGATCAAACAAATCAGACAGTAGCTTCCTCAGCCATACTGCCTCACAACTAGCCGAACAAGCTGCGGCATACTCTGCTTCGACTGTACTCAGTGCCATGCAGGACTGCTTCCTGCTAAACCAAGAGATCACACCTGATCCCATACTAAAGCAACACCCCGAAGTGCTCTTCCTATCAATGGCACTGCCTGCCCAATCTGAATCAACATAACCCTCCAGGTTAATCTTCTGATTCGCATCATACTTGAGCCCATAATCAATCGTACCCTTCAGGTACCTCAGAATATGCTTTGCAACAATCAAGTGAACATGTCTCGGATCCGTCAAGAACTGGCTCAATGTGTTCACAGTAACGCAAATATCTGGTCTCGTATTCTTCAGGTACATCAAAGATCGAATCATTTGACAATACATCGTGGCATCAATCGACTCTGATGAAGCATCACTCAATAGCTTCAGATTCGATTCCATAGGTGTGGCCATGGCCTTGCAGTCCATCATCCCGAACCTTTTCAGGATCTCTACTGCATACTTCCCTTGTCCAAGGAAGATTCCATCCGCACTCTGCCACACCTCCATACCTAGAAAATAATGCATCATGCCCAAGTCCTTCATCTCGAACTCGGTAGCAAGATTCCTCTTTCTGTCAGCAATCAACCCATCCTTTCCTATCATAAACAGGTCATCTACATAAAGTAGAAGTATCACTGGGTTCTGTTGCCGCCTGGTTCCACACCTGGGAAAATGCAGCAAAAGTCTTCAAGTTGCTGGTGTGGCCTTGGGGGCAAGTCAGAGTCAAGTGCTGTCACTTGGGACTCGACTCCTCCGTCTAGGCTTTCCTAGCGAAGCCATGGGGGGTAGACCCTAAAAAATTAAAAAGAAAACTAAAGCCTCTAATCTAGGAGTTAGAAAAAATACTTTTGCAACCAAGATAGACAACATATACTTTTTTCAAATAAAAAAAAAACATCATTTATCATTTACTCCCATTTAAAAAATAATGATCATTCACTTGCATACTAGTCAACAATAAAATGAAATTTGCATCAGGACCAGTGCCTTGCTATGGAGTCAAATAACAAATGCATAAACAGAAAGAAATGTTGTGGAATGTTCTTGGTTTATTTTAAAATTTAATGTGATTGTGATCTTTTTATTAAGGCATGTGGGTTCCCGATATACGCAAGGTACGGGGGAACATGTCCGGAAATTTGAAGCGTGGCTTCCCTCTCAGGCTTTAGGCTGGATCGGAGTCTCGAGGAGGTGTTCAGATGCTATACCAACGAGGGCAAGCCTAACGGTTTCCAAGAGGTCGCTATCCAGTTTTATCCCAAGCCTTCTGGGAAATTTGCCCACGACAACAAATTGCGTGTTGTGCCGGATTTTCACAAAAAGGGTTTTTTATTGGGGTGGTGTTAAGTCCTATTACTAGTCATCAACTCCTTTCTGGTGTGTACCAACTGGATCAGACTAAGCTGCAAGTTGGCCACAGAGCATACGGGAGAAGACCTTGGTATTTTTTATAAAATTTTAAGAACACAAATTTTATCTTTTTAGAACCCCAGGAGTCTCTTTTCAGGCATGTATTTCGGGCAAGCCCTCATACAAAACCCTACTTCGGGAAAGCAAGGGGGGCGTTATGAGTTGTAAAAAAAATGTGAAAAAACTAGGTTGTGAGTGAACTTGTGGCCCGCTAGTGAAACGGACCAACAAGGTTTATTTTAATCCTAATTGATTTTATTAATGCCGAAAAACAAGAAATAAAACTACTCTAACATTCACGCCATGAAAATGAGACGACACAGGCCACCCCTGGGGGGATGGGGTATGGGCGCTGGCTAGCCCACTTGCTCTCGTTTAAAATGTTTACAATGATAACGGAGAAGTGCCCCAAGTCTACTTAATGTGACTTGGTAGCTTACAAAATTATAGAAAAATATGCCCGGTTTTGGAAAATATGGAAATTGGTGTTCCGGATCGCCTGGATGCTCGAAATTTTGCCAGCACTTCCTCCTACCTGCTCATCTTCTGCTGCAAACCAGCAAGCAATAATTAGAACAAGATGCCCAAAAACACTTTAAGAGTGTCTTTGGAACACCTCCTAAGAAACCCAAAATTTTCTAAGTTAAAAACTAAGTAAAAAATGACAAAAATAACCAAGTAAAACAAGCTATGGAGCTTGTCTACTTGGGATCTTTGCTAGCCCTTTAGTGGCTGCAAATTATCAGCTCTATGGCAGCCAGATAACACTTTGCAATCAGATCTAATACTTCTTTAAAAAAAATTTGAAAGATTTTGACAACTTTAAACTAGTTTTTTGAAAAGAAAGTACTAGTAAATCATAAAATTTGAATTTTTTATAAATGAAAGAGAGAGAGAGATGGAACAAATCCTTGTTGAAAATCGAAGCTTTGAAGATGGTTCCGTGATGTTTGAAGGGACTATATCTGCAAATAATAATTAGTAAAAAGCGGAAACAAACAAGATCCTGCTTCTTGCCAACTCAAGAAGACACCTGCACATCACAGATCTTACCAAACAAAGATTAAATGTAGATATATATACTCATAAGAAACTAAGCCGCTACAAATAAACAAATTTAATAACAACTTATCTCACAGATGAGCAAACCACACCCTTGAAAAATAAGACTTATGCACAAGTCATCTTGGAAAAAAGATCAAGATACTTCATCCACATGTAACCAAGACACCACAAGCTGACCTCCAAAGTCTTCTTTTATTTCAAAATGACAAAAATATTACAATCATAAGTTGGCTGCTCCAATTCTCACTAGTGAACAATGGAGAGCACTCTTCAATTTATAGAGGAAACAAGGAGGGAGGGCGCACCTAGTGAGGGGAGTGATAGGTGGAGTGGTGGCATGAAACAAGGAGAGATAGGGGCTGCCACTCCCCCATCCTAGCTACCAAAAACGCAGCCCATAAGGTGCTCAACCAGCAGCATGATAAGTGCTGCGAATTCCACACGTGGGGGTCCCATGAAGGTGAAGTGCGCCCAACACAATAAAGGGAGAACGCCCATGCTTGAAGGGAGTGCTACTCCACGAAATATGCTGCTGTAGCAGCTGCCATTTAACATATATGACAGCCCATATTGTATGCTGCGATTTCCTTAAGATATGGGCATGCCCACAACCTCAAGTGCGCCCCTCCTTTAGCAAAAACGCCCCTCACATATGGGCACGACTCCCTCCACACATGGGGCTGCCAAACACTTACTCAATCAGCCCAAAATGCTCCATGATACATGCTGATCCAAATCAGACCCCAAAATCTCTCCAAAAATTAATAATTTTTCCAAGTCATTTTTCACTTTTTTGATTTTTTTATGACTTTTTTGGGATTTTTTGATTTTTTTGATTTTGACCAAGGTAGAAGTACCCAAACATTAGGAAAAGTGGGTTTAGGGGTTTAGGGGGTGCTCTGAGTTAGAAAACGAGCACCCCTAAGGCAAAAAACACCTCCAGACGCCCCAGATAGGCCAATTACAATTTTTTTAATTGAACCATTAAAAAATGGCCCAATTTACGGAAAAATTAAACCTTGCCGAAAATAAAAAAAAAACACCTAGGGGGACTTAGACATGTCCATATGACTCAAAATTAACGCCTAGCATGTTCATATACATTGACCCATAGACTCTAATAATTCCCTAAGGCCCGTCAGCCTCCCCAGGCATTCCAGCTTTGGAGGAACAGGAGAAAAACCAATTAATTATGGAATGCAGTGATGCAAAACATAATAGATAGGTGAAAAAACTCCTTGGAATACCTGACTTGGCCAAAAAGTCCTAAGGAACCGAGTCTTTTACAAAACACCATGCTAGCACGTTTTTATTACAAACCCCGCAGGGCCATGGACATGTGAAAAAAAAATAAAAAAGACGGGGGCCTTAAAAGGCCAGCTGGACATCAAATCACCAAAATTGAACATGTGTCATGTTCTACTTTGCCCGCTCGCTTGATAATCCAACCAAGTGCAACTTAGTTGGCAACATCTGGCTCCAACTGCGGGACGTGTGCTCGATCTGATTCAATTAGATAGAGTATGCGAGAATCCAAGAATCTCTGGTTCCTGCCACGAAATTAAAATGCATTAGTCCCATATCTTTGCCAAATGAAACATAAGTTGCAACATTTATTTCAAAGCAAAAACTAAAGTAAGCAAATGCAACTAATATACATCAATAATATACAAAACATAATGTACAAAAATGCAAGGCAAAGGTTTAGAGATGGCCCTGCTATCAATCTGCCCCCGTGGGCATTAGGAAATCTTCTTTGAAAAACAGCTTGAGATGTTGCCCATTGACTGGGAGAGTCAACCTTTCTCCATCCATAGTGCAAAGGAAGAAAGAATTAACCCCTGCTGGTTCAGATATAATATATGGTCCCAACCATAGGCTATCAAACTTTCCATGCTTTCCTGGCTTATCCCTTCGCTTGTCCCATAAAAGAACCCAATCCCCTGGCTGGAAATCTTTTGGCTTGGCTGACTTGTCAAAAGTCCTTTTAACCCTGTCCTGATTTCTGATACTTTGGTCTAAAGCCTTTCTTCTAGTCTCATCTAATTTCATAATTTGCTCAATTCTGTTCTGCATACCATCATCATTTGACTCATAATCATGCAACATCTGATACACTGGCAACTGAATATGAATGGGAACAGAAACTTCCAAACCATAAACCAACTGAAAAGGGGTTTTCCCAGTAGCACGTTTCTGTGTTATTCTGTCGGCCCATATAGCAAATTTTATCTTAGAATCCCAAGACCTTTTGTTATCACCCACAGTTTTCTTTAAAATGTTCATTAAGGTCTTGTTGGTTGATTCAGCCAATCCATTTCCTTGGGGATAATAGTTGGATGAGTGGGAAAGGATTATACCATACTTGAAGCAGAAAGCTGAAAAGGCCATGGAACTAAAACTAGGACCATTGTCAGTTGTTATCTTGGATGGCACCCCAAATCTAGTTATAATATGATTTTCAAGAAAATCCATAACTACTTTATCAGTGGCATACTTAGTAGGGATTGCTTCCACCCACTTGGTGAAATAATCGGTGGCAGTTAGGATCCAGGTATATCCATTGCTTGAGTTTTCCTTAAACTGACCGATAAAATCAAGACCCCATTGTTGGAAAGGGGCTTGAACAACTACTGGCTCAAGAGGTAAAGTTGCCAATTTCTGTTTCCCAGTGAACAACTGACATTGGGGACAAGATCTGACAAACTTGTGCACATCAGCAAATATAGTGGGCCAATAGTAACCTGATCTAAGGATCTTGTGGGCTGTGGTGTCTGCTGCATAATGCCCACCACAAAATCCATTATGAAACTCAACCAGAAGTTTTTTGGAATCTGGTTCATCAACACATCTAAGAACTAAGCCATCAGGATTTCTCCAACCTAATCCATTTTGAGTTATGCAATACTTAGTGGCTTTGAGTCTTAGGGACCTTCTTTTGTGACCAACAAGATGTTCAGGACAAGTAAAATTGTTAAGAAGGTAGATAATGTCGGAATACCATTGAGTTTGACTTAATCTTTGAAGCTCTTCAGATATGACAGGTGCTGACTCATTATGCTGGCAAATCATCCCTACAGCTTTCTCATTACTTTCCGTCATCATGCGTGCAAGACCTTGACCTTTGATTAACTTGGTAGGTTTTATCTCCAAGTCATACTCTTGTATTTTGGACACCCATTTTCCCCTTATACCAAGGCAATCCTGTTGAGCTAATATATCTTTAACAGCAGTATGAGGAACATAACCCACAACCTTGGAATACCCAATATATATCCTGAAATGTTTCAAAGACTTAACAAGGGCATAAGCTTGTTTCTCCATTATAGTATATTTAAGCTCTGAATTTTGTAAAGCTTTACTAAAGAATGCTATGGGTTGTTCTTGGCCTTGGTCATTCTTCTGAAGTAAGACTCCGGCAATAGTATGCTCTGAAGCAAAGGAAAAGATTTGGAATTCTTTTGAATAATTAGGGCTTATCAACACAGGGGCTTTAGATATGGCATCCTTAATACCTGCAAAAGCTTCTCTTCCTTGCTTACTCCATTCAAACTTAGCATCTTTTTTAAGTAAGAGTTGTAAAGGCTTCATTAGCTCAGCTAGATTTGGAATAAATCTTCTAATGAAATTAATCTGGCCATTGAAGGATTGGAGAGCTTTGACATTGGTGGGGATAGGAACCCTTTTAATGGCCTCAACTCTTTCAGGATCAATTTTTACACCATCCTTAGTGATAACATGCCCTAACAGTTTGCCCTCATCAACACAAAGCACAGATTTAGCTGGATTTAAAGATATGCCATACTTTCTGCATCTCTCAAAAACCTTTCTAAGATGGCCAACATGATCTGATCTTTCCTTACTATATACTGTCAAATCATTTTGATATATTTCAATAATTTTACCAATCAATCCATTAAAAGCAACATCCATAGCACGTTGAAAGGTAGCACCAGCATTAGTAAGACCAAAAGGCATTCTAAGGTACATGAAAGTGCCCCAAGGTGTGGTAAAAGTAGTTTTATGTTGATCCTCTTTGTTGACTAGCACTTGGTTATATCCAGAAAACCCATCAAGAAAAGACATCAAGCCTGATCCAGTCACCTTCTGAAGTAAAGTGTCCATGCTTGGCAAAGGATAGTTATCTTTTAGGCATGCCCAGTTCAAGTTTCTAAAATCAATACACAATCTGACATCCCCATTCTTTTTCCTAACCACCACCAAGTTAGAACACCAAGAAGAGTGTCTTGTTGGAGTAATGATGCCTGCTGCCAACATCTTTTGGAGTTCTTTGTAAACCATAGGGGCCAACTTGGGGTTTATTCGCCTCAGTTTTTGGCGAAAAGGCTTGATACCTGGTTTAAAAGGGATTGTATGTTGAAAAATATCATCACGATAAGCCTTAAGTTCATCATAGCTGAAAGCAAATATATCCCTATATTCATAGATTAAGTCAATCAAGGCTTTTCTTTCTTCTTGAGATATTCCCTTTCCAATTTTTATCATCTTTGGTTCCTTTTCAGTTCCTATGTTTACTTCAATATACTCCCCTGGTTTTATTGAACCCTTTTTTCTTTTATGGCCATCTTGTCTGTCAAAAAGCTGTTCTAACCGGGTGATGCCCTTGGGAATTTTGTTCCTAGGTTGGTCCTCTTCTTCTGGATACTCTTTTCCTTCTTCCTTATAGGTGATTTTACAATCAGAAAATTCTTGAAGATTATGGATGAAGTTGAGAATTTGCTTGTCACTATCAAACACTTGCCAATGCTCTATGTTGTCAGGGATTAAAGGTCTAAAGTTGATTTCAAATTTCCCATTCCCCTTTAATATTTCCTCAGTTGGTTGAAGTGTAGAAGCGGCCACAGCTAGTTCATCTGCCTCAATGTTTTCTTCTCTAGGAATTTCCATGATATTTAAAGCATCAAACCACTCCATAGTATCCCAGACAGCATTCCTATATTGTTTCAACCTTTGACTTTTGCAAGCAAATATGTTTTTAACTTGGGAAACCACTAAGTCAGAATCACCTTTAATAGATAAAATTTTAATCCCCATATCTTTGGCGATTTCTAACCCTTGCAAAAGGGCTTCATACTCAGCCACATTATTTGATGCATCAAACTCAAGTCTGAAAGCAAATTTGAAGGTTTGTTTAGAAGGAGAAGTTATGACAATTCCAGCTCCTTTTCCGTATCTTGAAGATGCCCCATCAAAACTCATCCTCCATACCCCATCCTTCTTTTCATCTTTAGATGCTTCTTTAAAAGGTGCTATGAAATTTGAACAGATAGAATAGTTTCCAAAGTTGTCCGTTTGATGCACAAACTCATTAGCCAGATTCTGTGGGTCTTCAATATGGAGTTTTCTAGCTTGTTCATTGTATAACTTAACAGTTGTATGTTCTGATGCAGGGATAGTAGCATATGACCAATCCATCCTTATGTCTCCCCCTAAAGATGCAGCCCACTTTCTAGATAAAAGCATTCCCCAATTGTCTGGCACATCAATTACTACGACATCCATGGTTAAATGGACATCAGGATACTTGGCCAACCTAACAGGTAGATTTATAATTATACCAATAGTATCAACTTCCCTTGAATCCATGGCACACACATTGTGATAAGGTCTAGTTGTCTTTAAGCCCAATTGATCCATAACCCTTTTGGTCATAACATTTGAAGAAGCACCAGAGTCCAACATGCAATTGTGCACAAGCATATCATTTACCAGCAAGGAGACATAGAAAGGAGGGTGGTCTTCCTTATGGGGATCCACACTATGCAAAATTATTGGGTCATCTTTGTGATTGACTATGTTTTGAAGGTTAGGTTCTCCTCTAGTCTGGTTAAGACTAACTATCTCTGAGTCCATAGGAGCCTTGCCTTTTTCAGGCTGAGGATGATCTATCACTTTCATAAGATTTTCTTTCAAGCTTGGGATTTTGATAAGGTCAGTAACAAGAACAGGAATCTTTGCAGAAGATAACCATTGAGCCAAATCGACATGAAGACTTTCAGAGTTGGAAGAAGGTGTTACCTTAGGGACATTCTGATTTGAGTTTGAAGTTCCAATATTGTTCTTTCTTTGATATGTTAGGCCTTTGAACTTTGACATCTCAAGAATCTTCTCTGGTGGAGGCATCTCACCAAATCTAAGGGTAGCTTTATCTTTCAAGTCTTGGTTGTAACATCTAGCTTGTTCCCAAGTTTCTTTAGAGACAGGGTGAGTTTGACCCACAACATTGATATATTCAGGCTGGTTCTCAGGCTCGCTTGCTAATCTGACACTGCTACTGGCTTCTGACGGATTTTGTTCCATTGACCATTTAAATATAGCACAAGTAGATTCCTCATGGAAACTATCACATGCCCTACAAAAGGGAGGAATTTCTTCTGAAAGAGCATTCACATTTTCCAAAGGATTTGGGGTCCTCTGATCTTGTAATGGAACTTTTCTCTGATATTGAGGCCTAGGAGCATATTGGGGCTTAGGCATATACTGATGTGAGACCTGGTGATTTTGAGATCTTTCAATGGAGATCAACCTGTTCTGGATGGCAGTCATGTTGGAGGCTTGATTTGAAACAGCTTCCTTTAAGAGTTGAGCAATTTCTTTCAAAGGCTCCTTTGAAGGATCCTTGATTTCAGTGCTAATGGTTTTATCTTTATTCTCGCTTTGCTTTATAGGAACATTGGCCCTTGTGAAACCAGGAAGATGAGACTTGCCACAATTTAACATGTTCTTATCAATTTTCTCGGCCAATTCCATGGCCTTCTTTAGATCGGTAGGTTCTTTGTCAGCTAATTGATATTTCAACTCTCCGCTAAAAGCTTCCATGTAGTAAATGAGGATGGAATTATCAGGTGGCTTGATATCAGCATGAAGTCTACCCACAATTTCATTGAATTTGTTGTTGAATTCTTCCATTGTCTCATTTTCATTTTTCTTAGTATTGGTCAAGGCAGCTAGAAGGTAGCGGTCTTCTTTGATGTCCCCCCATTTGGCCAAGAAAGCAGTTTCAATTTCTTTGTAGGTCTTGTACTTGTCAGCTTCCAACTTGTTAAACCATTCATAAGCATTTTCTTCCAAAGACAAAGCAAACAACTTCATTTTTACATCTTCATGCTTGGCACCCAAGCACCACTTGTCAAAACAATGGCAAAAACGAGTTAAATGGGATTTAGCACTAATAGCATTATTTCCTTGAAAAGATGGCAACCTATCAATAGCTTTTTCCGGAATATCATGAGGGTAACCAACTATAGCAGTAAAATCATAAGGACCAAACTCAGCCATTTCAACAATAAGATTATTCAAATTATTTTCTGTGAATAAAAGGTGAATATCAGAAATTGACTGAGAACCAAGATCCTCAAGGGTTTTTCGAGAAGATAACTTGCTTTTCCTTCTATGATAGACCTTTTCAGGCTCAGGAAAGAACTGAAGCAAGTTCTGAGGATTCCTTCTTGTAAAACGCCTTGGTAGATTTGTTGACAGTGGAGTCGCCAGATGTTCTTAGTCAATTTAAAAAATTCACTACATACATCAAACAAAGCAAAAACAAAAAGGAAAACTCAAAAGTCGTATTCCGGGAATAGAAAGACTTCGTCCCCGGCAACGGCGCCAAAATGTTGCCGCCTGGTTCCACACCTGGGAAAATGCAGCAAAAGTCTTCAAGCTGCTGGTGTGGCCTTGGGGGCAAGTCAGAGTCAAGTGCTGTCACTTGGGACTCGACTCCTCCGTCTAGGCTTTCCTAGCGAAGCCAAGGGGGGTAGACCCTAAAAAATTAAAAAGAAAACTAAAGCCTCTAATCTAGGAGTTAGAAAAAATACTTTTGCAACCAAGATAGACAACATATACTTTTTTCAAATAAAAAAAAAACATCATTTATCATTTACTCCCATTTAAAAAATAATGATCATTCACTTGCATACTAGTCAACAATAAAATGAAATTTGCATCAGGACCAGTGCCTTGCTATGGAGTCAAATAACAAATGCATAAACAGAAAGAAATGTTGTGGAATGTTCTTGGTTTATTTTAAAATTTAATGTGATTGTGATCTTTTTATTAAGGCATGTGGGTTCCCGATATACGCAAGGTACGGGGGAACATGTCCGGAAATTTGAAGCGTGGCTTCCCTCTCAGGCTTTAGGCTGGATCGGAGTCTCGAGGAGGTGTTCAGATGCTATACCAACGAGGGCAAGCCTAACGGTTTCCAAGAGGTCGCTATCCAGTTTTATCCCAAGCCTTCTGGGAAATTTGCCCACGACAACAAATTGCGTGTTGTGCCGGATTTTCACAAAAAGGGTTTTTTATTGGGGTGGTGTTAAGTCCTATTACTAGTCATCAACTCCTTTCTGGTGTGTACCAACTGGATCAGACTAAGCTGCAAGTTGGCCACAGAGCATACGGGAGAAGACCTTGGTATTTTTTATAAAATTTTAAGAACACAAATTTTATCTTTTTAGAACCCCAGGAGTCTCTTTTCAGGCATGTATTTCGGGCAAGCCCTCATACAAAACCCTACTTCGGGAAAGCAAGGGGGGCGTTATGAGTTGTAAAAAAAATGTGAAAAAACTAGGTTGTGAGTGAACTTGTGGCCCGCTAGTGAAACGGACCAACAAGGTTTATTTTAATCCTAATTGATTTTATTAATGCCGAAAAACAAGAAATAAAACTACTCTAACATTCACGCCATGAAAATGAGACGACACAGGCCACCCCTGGGGGGATGGGGTATGGGCGCTGGCTAGCCCACTTGCTCTCGTTTAAAATGTTTACAATGATAACGGAGAAGTGCCCCAAGTCTACTTAATGTGACTTGGTAGCTTACAAAATTATAGAAAAATATGCCCGGTTTTGGAAAATATGGAAATTGGTGTTCCGGATCGCCTGGATGCTCGAAATTTTGCCAGCACTTCCTCCTACCTGCTCATCTTCTGCTGCAAACCAGCAAGCAATAATTAGAACAAGATGCCCAAAAACACTTTAAGAGTGTCTTTGGAACACCTCCTAAGAAACCCAAAATTTTCTAAGTTAAAAACTAAGTAAAAAATGACAAAAATAACCAAGTAAAACAAGCTATGGAGCTTGTCTACTTGGGATCTTTGCTAGCCCTTTAGTGGCTGCAAATTATCAGCTCTATGGCAGCCAGATAACACTTTGCAATCAGATCTAATACTTCTTTAAAAAAAATTTGAAAGATTTTGACAACTTTAAACTAGTTTTTTGAAAAGAAAGTACTAGTAAATCATAAAATTTGAATTTTTTATAAATGAAAGAGAGAGAGAGATGGAACAAATCCTTGTTGAAAATCGAAGCTTTGAAGATGGTTCCGTGATGTTTGAAGGGACTATATCTGCAAATAATAATTAGTAAAAAGCGGAAACAAACAAGATCCTGCTTCTTGCCAACTCAAGAAGACACCTGCACATCACAGATCTTACCAAACAAAGATTAAATGTAGATATATATACTCATAAGAAACTAAGCCGCTACAAATAAACAAATTTAATAACAACTTATCTCACAGATGAGCAAACCACACCCTTGAAAAATAAGACTTATGCACAAGTCATCTTGGAAAAAAGATCAAGATACTTCATCCACATGTAACCAAGACACCACAAGCTGACCTCCAAAGTCTTCTTTTATTTCAAAATGACAAAAATATTACAATCATAAGTTGGCTGCTCCAATTCTCACTAGTGAACAATGGAGAGCACTCTTCAATTTATAGAGGAAACAAGGAGGGAGGGCGCACCTAGTGAGGGGAGTGATAGGTGGAGTGGTGGCATGAAACAAGGAGAGATAGGGGCTGCCACTCCCCCATCCTAGCTACCAAAAACGCAGCCCATAAGGTGCTCAACCAGCAGCATGATAAGTGCTGCGAATTCCACACGTGGGGGTCCCATGAAGGTGAAGTGCGCCCAACACAATAAAGGGAGAACGCCCATGCTTGAAGGGAGTGCTACTCCACGAAATATGCTGCTGTAGCAGCTGCCATTTAACATATATGACAGCCCATATTGTATGCTGCGATTTCCTTAAGATATGGGCATGCCCACAACCTCAAGTGCGCCCCTCCTTTAGCAAAAACGCCCCTCACATATGGGCACGACTCCCTCCACACATGGGGCTGCCAAACACTTACTCAATCAGCCCAAAATGCTCCATGATACATGCTGATCCAAATCAGACCCCAAAATCTCTCCAAAAATTAATAATTTTTCCAAGTCATTTTTCACTTTTTTGATTTTTTTATGACTTTTTTGGGATTTTTTGATTTTTTTGATTTTGACCAAGGTAGAAGTACCCAAACATTAGGAAAAGTGGGTTTAGGGGTTTAGGGGGTGCTCTGAGTTAGAAAACGAGCACCCCTAAGGCAAAAAACACCTCCAGACGCCCCAGATAGGCCAATTACAATTTTTTTAATTGAACCATTAAAAAATGGCCCAATTTACGGAAAAATTAAACCTTGCCGAAAATAAAAAAAAAACACCTAGGGGGACTTAGACATGTCCATATGACTCAAAATTAACGCCTAGCATGTTCATATACATTGACCCATAGACTCTAATAATTCCCTAAGGCCCGTCAGCCTCCCCAGGCATTCCAGCTTTGGAGGAACAGGAGAAAAACCAATTAATTATGGAATGCAGTGATGCAAAACATAATAGATAGGTGAAAAAACTCCTTGGAATACCTGACTTGGCCAAAAAGTCCTAAGGAACCGAGTCTTTTACAAAACACCATGCTAGCACGTTTTTATTACAAACCCCGCAGGGCCATGGACATGTGAAAAAAAAATAAAAAAGACGGGGGCCTTAAAAGGCCAGCTGGACATCAAATCACCAAAATTGAACATGTGTCATGTTCTACTTTGCCCGCTCGCTTGATAATCCAACCAAGTGCAACTTAGTTGGCAACAGGTTCCCTTCTTCAACCTTGTAGTAAAGGTTGGAATCCGCTTTACTCTTGGTAAAGCCCAAACTAGTCAGGAAGCTGTCTATTCTGCCGTACCACGTCCTGGGTGCTTGTTTCAATCCATACAAGGCTTTCTTCAATTTGCACACATGAGTCTCCTTGTCATGTGTCTCAAATTCGAGTGGCTGCTCCACATACATTTCCTCCTCTACTACACCATTCAAGAACGCTGTCTTGGCATCCATCTGGTGTACCTTCCACTTCATCATTGCAGCCAGAGCAAGTACTGATCTGATGGAAGTGTATCTGGCTACAGGTGCAAATGTCTCCTCATAGTCTATCCCTTCCTTCTAGGAGAAGTCACGTGCCACAAATCTCGCCTTGTGTTTCTCTATGTTGCCATCTCCAGCATGCTTGATTTTGTAGATCCATTTGGAAGTCACAACACACTTCCCTACTGGTCTCGAGACCACATCCCAGACATCATTCTTCATGATCGATTGTTACTCCTCGATCATGGCATCCTTCCATTCCTTCCTTTCTGTCGGTTCTTTATAGTTGGCAGGTTCCTTGTCAATGATGTCGCACAACAGGGCTACATAACTGGAGTATGGCCTCGGTCTCTTGCTTTCTATATGCATTCCTTCTGGAGCACCATATCTCTCTGCATCTTTAATTGCTTCTTGTACCCATGTTGGTTTCCTCTTGTGAGAATTCTTCTCACGGGGTGGATCTACAGGTTCTTGTGGGTCTTCCATCTCGCGGTCTTCAAATTCTTCTGGAATCGTTTCTTCCATTACTGTATTTCTGATCCTGGGAACTTCAGGTTCTTCAATATCTTCAATAGGTAGTTTTCTGATGTATGTTGAGTCTTCGTCGCTTGTTCTTCGAAACAAGTCTCTCTTGAAGGTGATGGTACACGATCTTTCCTAAGTCAAGTTCAATTGCATGATTAGAAACATCTCATAGTTTTCAGAACAAATTCTTACGCATAAAGACATAGGTCATACAGTCATGCAATTATCTTAGCCAATGCTTCAATACATCATTCATCCATATCCCGTATTCATACGGTAACTTCCTAGATGCCTTCCATCTCTACCAGAACATTGTTAAGAGTGTGCACTACTCCCAACATGTCAACAAAGAGGTTTAATTCTAGATAAGTAGCAATGGAATGTTGTACAGTACTATAGGCCACGTACTCATTACTTGCATATTAGTAGTATCTTGTTCATTAATGCAGCTTTTCTAACATGCATAATACACAACCTAAATCTAGGAACATAAGTATGTACATGACTGAACAATATCATTTAAATAATTAGATATACAAGAAATGACAATTCAAATACTTATCTTTGTTTGGTTGTTGGGTGGACTCCCTCTTGCTCTTTGCTTCCTTGCAGGAACTACTGGAGTCTCCAACAGAGTGTTCTTCATCGTCTGAATCTGAGGTCCTGTGCCTTTCTTGATTTATTCATCAATGCTTGTTCAGGTTGTCCCTTCAACTTGTACAAGCCTCCCTCTTGCTCTCTAATCACAACTGCATCATCTATGGTCTTTTCCTTTGGCCACATTAGAACTTGGCCATCTACAAATGCAACCCTCATACCTTTTGCATCCAATGCAGATATGGAGAGAATGTTCTTCTTGAGTCCTAGAACATATAGGACATCCTTCATCTTCAAAGACTTCCCAGAGTCTAGCTTGTAAGAGGCTTCACCACTTCCTTTTATGGGGTACTGGTAATCATCCCCAAGTTTCACCTTGTGAGGTGACTCATGTTCAGATAGGTTCACAAAGGATTCTTTAAATCCTGTCATATGCTTGGAAGCCCCGCTATCTACAAGCCAATCATTGCTTCCATGTGTAACAGTCCCTGTGAGAGCTGAAATCAGAACATACTCTTCATCACTTGAAGAATCTTCATTGTCTTCTCTTGTTCTCTTCCTTGGAGGTTCATCATCCTCTGCAGTGTGAGCATGATGTCTTTTCTTGTTGTTCTTCTTCTTGTGGGAGCTACTTTTGTTCCTGGGACAATCTCTGGAGTACTGTCCCTTCTCATCACAAGTATAACATCGAATGTGAGATAGATCTCTCCTGGATCTTCCAAGGTTCTCCCTCTGATTCTGGTGATGGTGTTTACCCTTCTTGTGATGAGGATGCTCCCTCTTGTTGTTGTTCTTCCTGGTGTGTGCTGTGAGAGCTTGGTCTTCATTACCCATCTTTTCTTCTCAAGCTACAATTCGAGCTTCTTCCTGTGAGCACTCCTCCCACAAACTACTGAAGGTGATCAACTTTCTTCTTTCACAGATTCCTTGAATGAAGGAATCCCATGACCTAGGAAGACCATTCAAGGTGGTCATCACTATTTCTCCATTCTCTATATCTTCTCCCACAGCTTCAAGTTGTTCTTTTATCTGAGAGACCCTTGTAAAGTAAGATTGCATGGTCTCTGCATTTTTTATTTTGACATTCTTCAATTGGTTCCTCAATGTCATCTTCCTATTTATATTCCTCCCTTCAAATAAGGTGGTCAAGGCATCAAACATCTCTTTAGGTGTCTTTAGAGATGACACATGTGGTATGAGATGATCCTTAATAGAATCTGCAATGATTCTCTTAGCCTTAACTAGGTTCTTCTTGTGTAAGGCTTTAGCCTCATCTTCCTCTGGAACTGGAACCTCTTCATTCACATAGGTGTCCAATTCATTCTCTTCTAGGACAAGCCCAATCCTATACTTCCATGCTCGGAAGTTATCAACCCCTTCAAGCTTATCCTCAAGCTTGGTGTGGTGAGACATCTTTAATGAGAAACTCAAATGGAAATAGAAAAGCTTTAGGTCTTACCACTTGATTTGCTGAAACTGGATCTGGAGCTGGCTAGGGTTTGACAGAGAAACCCTAAAAATTCAAACTTGGAATTTGAAACTTCTGTCTCGATAGAAAGATGCGCTTGACTGAGGCGAGCAAGTTGGTAAACTTGGATTTTGAAAATTCCAAAAATTCACCCCTGAAAAATGACTTGCAAAATTATGATCTGCAATTTCTGGTTTTCTGGTTTTTTTGGTCCAAAGTCAAAGTAGGGTTTGACTTTCCCGGAGTTTCACCCAACCAAAAACTTCGATCTTGGTCTCTAAATTTCGATTTTGTTGAGGAGCTCCTTCCTGTGTGATTGCACTCCAAAATTCCACTTCTGTGAAAAGCCCTAATTTCCCCCAGAAGTGACAGGCCAAAAATTGAAAATGCTCAGAATCAATTTCTGTTTCGACAGAAAGATGCGCCTTCCTTAGGTGAGTTAGCCTAGCCTCCTTTTGCTGATGATCTGTGGAGAGAAACCCAAAAATTAAGAAGCCCTAGCTTCTGCAGCAGCACAGTGTCTTCTTCTCAGGTTAGCTCTGAAACCATGTTAGATTTTCACAATTTAATTCAAGATTATCTAGGTTTTTATCTAAGAGAATAACAAGCACAACATTTATACACAAGAGACAAGAGACACAAAGTTTTTCCTCGGGGAAACCATAAAGGAGAAAACCCTGCAACTTCCTCAGAGATAGAATGAGCAACAATAAAATAGCAGAAATATAAACCCCAAAAGTAGAAATGGTCTTCAATAGCTTCTCTCTTCTCCACTTGTGCGAACTTGTCCTTCTCCTCACTAATGCGAACTTGATGAGTGAGTGAATGAGCAAATAGAGAGGAGCACCCTCTCTATTTATACTTTAACTTTCACTTTACCTTTACACCAAACAGGTCGGCCCTTAGTTGTACTTGACTGGGCCGACTTTTCTAGGAGAGTCTAATAACCCATAAATGACTTGACTTAGGGGTCTAATGCCCCGACATACAATGGAGGGTTAACCTCACTAACTTTACATGACTCAATTACAATAATGACTCTCCCGACCAGAGGAATAAACATCTCCGTCAGAGGTTCAATAATAAAATACAAATACAACATAAAATAGACAAGTGAATATCTTCCGAAGTTACAATTACATTAACAGTCTTGGGGAACAAATCTCCAGAAGAAGGTTTCTCTGGAAAGAAACTTGAGGTTGGGCATTTCGGGATTTTTGGATGCCTTACCTACTCGCATGTTCCTTTAGAGAAAAGGACAAAACTGGAACCTACAACCAAGAGGGGAATTCTTGTTGGATATGATGAGACTTTGAAAGCCTATCGCATTTACATTCCTTCTCTCAAGAAAACTGTTGTGAGGCAGGATGTGAAATTTGAGGAGGATCAGGGTTTCTGGATGTCATGTGAGTCAGAGAAGGGAAAACAACATGTCGCTACATCTCTGGATGACACAGGTCAGAGTGCTATTCCACAGCCAACAGGGTCCCATGTATCTGGGGTGACGGATTCTCAGATAACAGGTTCCACAGGCACAAAAACAGGATCTGGCACAGGATCTTAGGTTGGTGGTCAACCAGGATCAGGATCTCAGATTACAGGCTCTCAGGTTACAGGGTCGATGACTGCAAGTACCTCTACTGGAGGCATTCATTCTCATACGGTTGATTGGGACGAGGATGAGGAGTTCTCCTCACAGGATGTTACTTCAGGGAAGAGAAAGCCCAAGTGGCTTCAAGATACCTTGAAGAGGAAGGCACCACATAGGTTCTTTAGTTACTTGGCTATGGTGAGTAGTATCAGTGAGTTAGAGCCATCCTCATATGAGCAAGCAGCAGGTGAGTAGGCTTGGAGAGATGCCATGTTGGAAGAGTATGCTTCCATCATGAAGAATGATGTCTAGGAAGTTGTGCCCAGACCAAAGGGAAAGTCAATTGTCACCTCCATATGGCTCTATAAGATTAAACATGCTGCAAATGGCAACGTTGAGAAATACAAAGCCAGATTTGTGGCTAGAGGGTTCTCACAGATAGAGGGAGTTGACTATGATGAGACGTTTGCTCCTGTGGCCCGATTTACTTCCATTAGGACTGTGATCTCTGTAGCAACAGAGCTGGGATGGAAGATTCACCAGATAGATGTGAAGACAACTTTTCTTAATGGACTCATAGAGGAGGAGGTGTACATTGAGCAACCAGAGGGCTTCGAGATACTTGAGAGAGAGTCTCATGTATGCAGACTAAAGAAAGCTCTATACGGCTTGCAAAAAGCACCTAGAGCTTGGTATTCTAGGATAGATAGTTACTTGCAGCAGTTAGGTTTTCAGAAGAGCGAAGTTGATCCCAATCTCTACTTCATCGTAGTGAATGGGGATCCTCTTATTCTCGTGTTGTATGTAGATGAATTATTCATTACAGGGGCGGAAAAAATTATAAGTGGTTGCAAGAAAGATCTTGTTTCAGAGTTTGAAATGAAAGACATAGGATTGATGCACTACTTCTTAGGCATGGAGGTTTGGCAGAAGGATGGTCATATCTTCCTAAGTCAGGGCAAGTATGCAATGGACATACTGAAGAGATTTCGGATTTCAGATTGCAAGCCCACGACTACACCGATGACAACCAACTGGAAGAAGCAAGTGGCTTCTGAGAATAAGTTGGTTGATCCCACTAGGTACCGACAACTCTTTGGATCCTTGATGTACTTAGTCAACACCAGGCCAGATTTGAGTTTTGCTGTCAATACCTTGAGTCAATACATGGTAGAGCCTAAAGATATTCACTGGGTGGCAGCAAAGCATGTTCTTAGGTATGTCAATGGAACAACAGTGTATGGGTTGAATTATGTGAGGAAAGGTGGAGTACAACTAGTTGGTTTTACTGGTTCTGACTGGGTAGGCAGTGCAGGTGACAGGAAAAGCACCTCCGGGTGTTGTTTCAGTTTGGGTTCGGCAGTAGTGTCGTGGTTCAGCAGGAAACAAAAATCTGTAGCACTGAGCTCTGCAGAGGCAAAATATATGGCGGCTAGTTAAGCCAGTTCCAAGGCCATCTGGCTTCGCAAAATGTTGGTGAGCCTATTTGATAAGCAGTTGGAGCCTACCGTGATTCACTGTGATAATAAGAGTTGTAAGAAACTCGCGAAGAATCCAGTAGTTCATGATAGATCCAAGCACATAGAGATTAAATATCATTTCATTCGAGATCATGTTCAGAGAGGAGCAGTTGAGCTCCAGTACATATCTAGAGATGAGCAGGTTGCAGACATTCTCACAAAGTCCTTTATGAGAAACAAGTTTGAGAACTTCGGGGAGAAGTTGGGAGTGGTTCATAATACCTTCCTGGTTAAGAGGGAGTGTTGAAAACTTAACCAGGGAAGGTGTTCTCTGGAGGGCATGAAAAGGTTTGCATGCAGTGAGATATTATAAGAAGACAGAAGGTCCTTGACAGTAGTTACCGAGCAAATCGATCTGAGATAGATCTGTTTGAGAGGTGGGCGACTTTCCTGAGGAAGGAGGGCACATTCTTTGAGGAGAGAGAAGCTTGTTCCGCTTCCGGTTGACTGATTGAGCAACTGATACTTTCAGAGTATCCTTGTCTCAACGATTGAGGAAGGACTGTGACGATCAGAGCTCAGATATGTTGAGATCTGATTCTGTACGAGCATCTGACATCTTGAGGGTGGGCGCACTTGTCCATGCAAAGGAGGGGCGCATTCAGCAGTAGGCCTTCTTCTTTGGCTGAGTAGATTAGAGCAATGCTGTGAGAGAGATAGTACTGAGAGAATTACCTGCAGAGAGATCCAGATCTAGTTGATAGTTAAGGCACATTTCCTCTGTGCATGCATCGGCTTGTTGCATGCAGATCTAGGGTTTTGACCTTGTTAGGTTCGATTGTTCCTTCTGAGGTATATTTACGTACTTATATTCTTCTTACTTTGCTCTGGGCTTGAGAAAGAAGAAAGCCCCACAGATAGTTGGTTTTCCCCGATTAGGGTTTCCAGGGTACATCCAGTGTTGTGTGATTGTTGTGCTTTCATTATCAAAGTGTTAAGAGATCTATAGTGTTTGATTCTTAAGTCTTTATTGCATTATTGATTTATGGAGACTCAAACCTCTTGAGATCTCAGGGCTGTCCAGAGGGAGTAGTGATCTCTAGATAAATTAACAGTGATAAAATTGAGTGAGTGATTTGTATAAGCCTTTGATTACAATAATAACTATGGAAGTGCTGATACCAACTAATTTGTACATTAGCTGGATTTTCTGTGAGCTACCAAAGTTGTGAACATTTCCAATGTTCATCATCAGTGGTCAGAAGTTCAAAAGTAATTTTCAGGGCCATTTTGGCCCCTTTGTAATAATTGCATGTTCATACCCCCTTGGGGGATATTGTAAAAATGTACTAGCATGACAATCTTATGTAAAGAACTTGGCTTCCTGGGACTTAGATATCAAAGGTGATCATTCCATGGTGTTTTTTCCTTGTCAATTATGCAATGCTGAATAAGCGTTGTATAATCGACGAGTTTTTCACCTCTCCTCCAAAGTTGGAATGGTCATCTTGATGTTTAGGTCTTATGACGTTATTAAAGTTCATGTGTCAATGTTTATGAGCTTGCTAGACATATAATTGAGTCACTATGAACATGCACTAGGTCCCCTAGAAGTTTGAGTTAGTTCGAAAAAAAATATTTTTTCCCGTTTTACGGGCCTTTTTAATGATTTTAATTAAAAATCCCAAAATATGATAAAAGTGTGGTCTAGGGGTTGTTTTTGCCATGGGGGTGCTTGTTTTCTAACCTGGAGCAACCCCAAAACCCACTTTTCCTAAGTTTTAAGTGATTATTTATCACTTTAATAAAAATTCTCTCCAAAATAATAAAGGAGAATTATTTCATTAAAAATAATGAGATATGGTGAAAATCAATTTCTCTAAAAAAGAGGAATTTGGTCCAAATAAAGTGCCATTCCGAATGGCAATCAATATCGGAGATGATTTCAATCAAGTTTTGGAGCTTTCAGTTAAAGATCACATCACTGCAAGTGAATCCTTCTTGGGAATTGTGCCCTCCTTCCTAGCTTGGGCGACTTTGCTTATTTGGAGGTTTTTTATTGGATGGAGAAGATTACGAAGTTAAGGAGGGGCGCATCTCTCTTGAGGTGGCAGCCACCTCATCCTTTCATGCCAAGAAAGAGCTAGTTAAAGCATAGTTCAACCACAATTCTCTCCTCTCATGGAAGAATGCACCCTCTTAACTTAGATTACTCCATGATTCGCCCCCCTCTCTCATTTCTTCTATAAAAGCAAGGCTTGCTCCATTGATTTGGATGGGATGCAAGGAACCTCTGCTTATTTGTGTAATGTAATTTGCTTATCTTTTTATGAATAAAGTTGAGACTTTGGACGTCAGACTGATGGTGCAAGAACTCTCATTGTTGTGAATGTCTGGCTATTAAATCGAGGTGATATCTGCTTAGTTCCTTTTTCTTTTATGCAAGTATTGATTGTCTAGCTAAAGAAGATTATATGCTAATCCATAGAATAGACATTTGAAGTTTCAGTTTGTTTATTTATGTGTAGTTATCTAAGATCTGAGAGTTGCATTTTGTAGTTAGTTATACTTGTGCACTTTTAATTTTATTTAATCTACCATACTCGTTTTAATCACTTGTTTGAAGGGTTTTCTAGCTTTGCAGATCATCAAGTGCAGAGTAGAGATCGGAGCTCGGTTGCATCTTATCTTTCTCCACCACATTTTTATGAATCTAATGCCTTCTTGTACTGTAGGCGCTTCATCTCTCGAACTTGTTCAAGCTTGGGCTTGAGTTCCTCCTTCTTCCTTCTTAAATTTTTAAAGCTTCTTCTTTTCGGCTACTTTTATTCATAACAAGTAAATCTAAGATTCAGAGAATATTTTTCATTACTTGTTATTTAGATCTAAGAATTCTTTCAAAGTTTTCTTCATCAAAAGCTTAGATCTAGTCTTAGTACTTGAAGTAGTTATTTTTCCCATCATTTGCAAGTACTAGGTTGTATTTTTTGTGTACATTTTAGCTAATAATCTAATGTTTCTTTGAATTTGTTGTTCGCTGATTTTTTGTCATTTTGTCATAGAAAAGTGAAGGAGCAAAGCAAATTTGGGAACGTGAACCATCAAAGATCCCTCTTTTTTAATTCTTTGCATTTTCCGAGCTTTTTCAAGCTCCTTAAAGTCTCTTGAATCTCGTTTTTACGGATCAAGAGCGCTCTCTGTCGGAGAGTTAAAAATTTGTACTAATTTAATAAAAAACAAGTGGATTACGGCTCCCACACCCTTCTTCCTCGATTTGGGGGAAGCTTGTATCTGTACCATTTATTTATTTGCTTTATACCTGCACTGCATTCGATTAGTTCTTTCTTGCTAGAGTAGTTCTTTCATTTTTTGCAATTAGATCTATATTCGATTTTAAGTTTTTTACTCTACTTTAATTTTGGCGAAACTGGATACTAACCCGACAGTGCTCTACCGAAGTACCCGAAAGGGGAATAGATATTCTCTGTTGTAGTAATTAGAAAATCCTTCCTTTCAGTTTTATTTTACTTTTTTTTTGGAATTAACCTCCTTGCTCTCGCGAGTACGGTGTTCCGACCTGAAAGAGATTGTTGGGTTTAATAATCAAGAAAAACATTGCTCCAAAATTTGTAAAATTTGGACTCCATTCTGTATGCTCTCCACCCCCGCGGTTCGTCCGACCAGTAAGGTGCACCAAAAGGAATTGGAAGTGGCTAGTAATTAGTTTAACAACATTTCAATTAAATTCCTGTAACGAAAATCCGGCGTTACTTCGATTTGATCGAAAGTGGGTAAATTTTGCAAAGGAAGCGGGAACTACTGGAAAGAGACCTCGGGGCTCCGTTAGGCTACATCCTTGTTGGTGTAGTTTTGAACATCCCCCTGAGACTCCATTCCAGCCCACATGTTCTTGTGCGGAGCCACTTAGACCAAAATCCGGACATATTCCCCGTACTGCAAGCTATATCGGGAATTCCCATTTTTCCCCTTAATCAACTCATCCTTTCATCTAATTTAAAATAAACCAAGTACACTTGCAAAACATCCCACAACAACACTCTTACAATTTGTGACTCCATCGGCACTGGTCTTTACTTTACAACAACAATCTTTCATTTGCTTATTATCATTCACAATTGTTGTTTCATAATTCATTTGTGCCGATGTTACGCTGTTGAGTTGTTTAAACAATTTGCAATAAACTTGGTCATTATTTACAATTTCATCTAAAAGCTCCTAAACAACACTCATTCCCATCCGTAACAATTAAACACAATCTAAAGAGCCTTAGAAAACTCTTTGATAGGGTCTACCCCCTTGGCTTCGGTTCGGTTAGGAGTTTGCCTAAACAGAGGAGTCAGGATCAAGTGACAGCACCTGACTCGAGACCTGCCCCCAAGGATGCACCTAGTAGCTTCGAAAGATTTCTGCTGCATTTCCCCAGGTGTGCTTTTCGGTGGCAACAAGCGCCACAACTTTCGTTGGGAACACTCCACACTTTTAATAATTCGAAACGAACTTGTAGCTTTTCTATCGAATCTTTAGTCAAGGTGAAATTTTCTAAAATACTCTTTTTTTAGTTACTAATGAGTCGTGACTCAATTTGGTGGCTGTGCTATACTAGTTGTCGAATGCAATTGGTTGCTTGCCGTTCTTTATTCGTATTCTCTGCATGCAGGTTTCCTATTGGTTGCCTGCGAATCAGACCCACAATAGTTGACAGGCTGGATCAGGTGGATTTAATTGTGCTGGTGGATTATGAGTTGTGACTCAATTTCGTGGTTGTTCTTTACTCGTTGGCAACTGTAATTGGTTGTGTTCTTTACTCGTTGTATTCTCTGCACCTAGTTTTCCTATTGGTTGCCCGCGAATCAGACCTGCGATAGTTGGCAGGCTGAATCGGGCAGATTTAATTGTGCTTGTGGCTTGACTGTGGCAGATTTAATTGCTTAGTCACTATTGTATTTTTTTTCTTCTGCGGATTAGTGGTCGTTCTCTGAAATGGCGGCAACATCCAATACTTCAATTCGATTCATTGGTTAAAAACTAAGTTGCAGGAAACGTGGAAACATATACAAGTTTCCGAAACGGGAACGCTTGGAAACGTGACCCCCCAAAAATGGGTACGTCGGGAGAAACGCGATATATATATTTAAATATATAGTTTTTTGAATAACACATTATCTCACAATAAAATAAGAATGAGAGGTTAATTTGTAGGTAGGTTTAGAAACGATTTCGAGGTAAATTTGTTTTCATTTTCCATAAACCAAGGTGTTTTTAGATTTCTTATGGGTCCCAAGCCACTCATGGACCCTTGGAGGTTTCCCAGAAGTTTCCGATAAGTTTCCGAGTTTCCGCAAGTTTCTGGTACCGGTACGTGGGCATTTTAGGAGTTTCGTGCAACATAGGTTAAAAACTTAAATCTCATCAACTGGAACTCTGTTTCATAATGTCTTGCTGATGCGAATATATGCAATTGTTTCCAACTTTCCAGTTATCACCTGGTCTATGGTTTCTCTTGTTATTTTTGCCTAGAGGTCTTAACAATTCTCTTTTTGTATAATTTTTCTTTATTTTTGTTTTTTTTCTTCAGTTTTGCAGTGGAATGACTCTTCTTCAATGGAATTCTGAAAATGGCCAAAGGCCTGATTTTCGTAAAAGACTTAGAGTTTGGAGGAGCTCTGAAAAAAATGGGGAGATAAAGGGCTGGATCAGACACGAAGCTCTGATACCAAATGAAACGAACAAAGTTCATTTCCCAAATATGACATGAAAAACATCGTTTATAAACTGAATATCCAATGTAAAAAGGACAACAGGTTGTTAAAAATTCATAAAGGACAAATATATAATAATTGAGTAATGAATAGATAGATGATCACAGTTCCATGGGACGATATACTTATATACGCATTGACTGGTCACCATGGATGATACATTGATAGGTCATGCCTTTAGGTCATGTCACTTCATTAATTAATTATTTATTTAGTTATTATTATTATTTTATTAATTGATGCTTATTTATAAATATTTATGTCTATTACAGGTGGTTAAACAGTTAATTGATTTATCCTCTATTTATTTTAGTTATGTATCATTTGTACTTTGGGCCTTGGCCTAGAGAGGCATTAGACACTCGATTGATATATTTTCAATAATGTATTTTGCAAATTTGCAGCACCATTCATCCTTTTTGGTAATCTATGGACATCAAGATAATATGTTCTTTCGTTCTATTTTATGTAGAGTCTGATAGACTAACTGGTTTTCCATTCTCAATTTCCATTATTTTCACATGGTGATTTTTTGAACTTTAGTGTTTTTGGTGTGTCATATTATGACGTTGAACTTCTGTAATTTGAATATTTTGTTGCTTGGTTATTCTATAGAACTAGTACCAATTGGAGTGAATGTTCGTATTGGAAACCTGCCTAAAAAGAAGAATATTGTTAGAGACCTGCAAGCTGCATTTAAAGGATGCCCTGGCCTGCTACATATAAATCCGGTTGTGTCTGGAAATAAGAAAACAAGGGACCCCGTTTGCAAGGGTTTGGCATTTCTTGTTTTTAGAAGCGAGGATTCAGCAAACAGGTATAAATTGACTGACTTTAAGATTTGACTATTTTTTCTAGTTTTGATCTCTTGGGAAGGCTAAAAGTAGATGCGATCTAGCTCCAGCTTGTTTGAATCATGTATCAAGGTAGGGGTACCATAGCGTAGACATTTATACCATTGAAAAATAATGTTTCTTATATCTATTGACTAAAGCCTTTTTGTATTGTCTTCACATGCTGGGGGAAGTAGCATAAACTAAGTTTGGGAATGTTTTCAATTTGCATATGGTCTTTTCATTTTCAGCCCTTGTATTTGAGAGCATTGGTCATACAGAGTAGCATTGCAGCTTTTTGCTTTTATGTTGTTTTCTATCAGTTGAAATAATATATTCATAAACTAAAGGTTCACTCTTCTATAATACAGAAGTTCTTTTCCAAGGTGTTTATATCATTGATTTAGTTACAGCCCTTCTGAATGTAAAAATAGAAACAGCATTAAAGAAAATAATGGATGGCTATATTGTTTGCTATATAATAGTCATAATAGTTGTGCTATATATATATTAATATATATATATTTACAAGAGCAGATATATTTTATATTATAAAGGAGGCTGTGGCGAACCAAATCAACAAAGAGTATATAGAAGTTCAAAAATCTGTACAAAATGTCTTTGTTGAACCGAGCCTTAAAACAGTATTCTTTCTAAGAGCTTCTTGAGGAACCAAAACAGAATACTTGCCTATCAGTTCTATAACTATATTGGCAAACAAAAGTGCCAATACAAGAAAACACCACAACGAAAAGATTTAGTCAAATTGATGCTTGCTATGGGCTTCCTCCATCAGGAAATCATCTTGTTCCTGCATGCCATCTCTTTGATGCTGTTCTTGACCAATTGCTGCAACGGCTGTCTGCTATACTGTACCGTCTTTAGGATCCCTCCTCAGCCCCAGCGGAACAGTCAGAGATCTATCTGGAGTTTCTTTCTTTCGACCTCGGATGTTAGGAGTATCCCTCAATCCTACATCCCCCTAGGATCATACAGATCGATACCTCAGGGGCTCCAGAGGACTCTGATAGCGAGCCAGTGCCTAGTTCGTCCCCATTGCCATCGACTATCAGGCTTATTATCCACTAAATTGCACTTAGTGGATTCTGAGTGAACCGTTCAATTTGAGAACATGTTCAATGTTCATCATCAGTGTTTCGAGATCCATCAGGCCAAAATTTTTTGGCCCTTTGTAAAATTTGCATGTCCAGACCCCTGCGGGGGAATTTTAATAAGTTGGTTTAAGCATGGTCAATTTGTAAAAGACTTGGCTTGCCTTAGGTTTGGCTGTCAGGGGGATACTCTAGAGTGTTTTTTCCTTAGGAATTATGCGTTGCGCTTCAGTGGCGTATAATTCCTGAGTTTTTCACTCACACCTCCAAAGCTGGAGTATTTCCATGGTGGTCGAACCTAGGGAGGTTATAAAAGTCTATGTGCCTATGTATTTTTTACATGTTAGACATCCGTAATAAGTCGTATGGACATGCACTAGGTCCCCTAGGAGTTTGCGTTGATTCCGGCAAAAATAATTTTTTCCGTAAATTAGACCATTTTTTAATGGTTTAATTGGAAAAATTCAAAATGTAATAAAAATGTCGTATGGAGGCGGAATTTTGCGTGGGGAGGCTCGTTTTGACGCTCGGTGCATCCTCTTTACCCTAGTGCCCACTCTCTCCAGGTTCCGGGCGATTACGTCGCCTCTGGGAGCAGTTTTCATTAAAGATGTGACAAATTGGCATTTAATTGCTAAAAAATCCAAAATTGCACTAAAGACAAAAAATCAAAAAAGACAAAAATGATTAAATAAATGGTTTGGAAAGGTGGCATTATAGTTTAATGAGGAAGGCGAATTCATCTCAAGGCTAAAGCGTCATTTTAGAGTTGATTCAAAAGTCAAAAGTTGATTTTTTTATTAAGAAGAGCGCCCCCTCCTCACGTGGGCAACTCCACCATGTGCATGAGTTCACGGTTTGACTTGGGTGAAGGTTCCCATGTGGTAGGCGTGGATTACAAGGGAGAGGGGCGCCCCTCTTGTGAGGTGGCAACCACCTCACCCCTCACACCAACCAAGTGAGAGTTCAACGATCCATTCGCTTCAATTAAGAGATCCGCTCCAACACTTGATCTCCCTCTGAGCCATTTCGCTCCTCTCCTCATGAATACGACTTCACCTCTGTGAGGCTATTTAAGCAAGGCTTTGCATTCCATTTTCAATATGGTGGATTAGCATTGAACCTCTGCTTCTGAGATTTGTAAACTATCTTTTGATTAATAATTGTTGGAAGACTTTGGAGGTCATTGGTGGTGTTGTTCTTCATGTATGCAAGCTGTGTTTGAGGTAAATTGTGTATTTCAATTTTTGCTTTGCATATTAAGTGTTTTTTTTAGCTTGGCAAGGATCTTGGATCCTAGTAGGATAAGCATTCACTGTTGATTGATTTGCTTATTTTCATTTGATGTTTAGAGATTTTGGAGCAGCAAATAGTATTCGGTTATACATTTGCCCTTCTTATTTCTTTGCATTAGATTTACTAGATTTAACCTCTTTCTTGTATGAGCATTGTTGGTGATATCACAGGATTCGGTACATAAGCTTTAAGAGTGGATCTTGGCTTGACTCTTCTCTTGAACTTTGTAGTGGATCACCTCTTTCCAAATGCATATCTAATCTTGTTTGCAGGCACCAAGCTTCTTCTCCAACTTTTATAAGCTAACTAGCATTGGTTCTTCTTCTTCCATCTCTCTTCTTTAAAAATTACAAGCAACCCTTTTCTTTTCGTTGTATTGAAGCAAGTGTTTGGATCTGAAAGTCAAATTTATTTCAAACTTGTTTTCAAAATCAGATCTAGAAGTACTTAAGTTTTTCACATTTAAAAGAGCTAGATCTAGTTTCCATTTCCATACTTGTTTATGCCAAAATTTTCCATAATTTTTACAAGTTGGAAATTGTATTTTTTATTGTATATTTGTGCATTCTAATCACTTTTTGCAGCGCTTTAGTTCGCTGGAAATCAGCAGGTCTGCGCATAAAAGTGAAATATTTGAGTGACCAAGGCCACAAGAAACTGCAAAAAACACCCCGATGGACACCCAACTCAATTTACTTTACCTGTATATCATGGTAAGCCCTTAGATCCAAGTAAAATGGACTAAGGAGTACTTCTTCTTTCAGTTTCATTTGTAAATATTAAATGAGAGCAGTGGGATACTCAGTGACCACACCCTATCCCCCCTGGGGAGATTTGCAATTTTGTCATTTTTTTGAGATTTGAATTTTTTTAACTCCACAATCATCACACACTCACTTTGGAAGTGCAGGGTGTATGCTTTAATTTCCATTTCAGTAACTTTTATTTTTTTTGCAAAAGTAACTTAGAAATAAAACCGGTTTCGTCACCACGAAGTATGCTCTCACCTCCACCTAAAGGCATTGCCGATTAGTGGAGGTTGATCAGAAAGTGACGCATAAGCTTGGTGATTTATATCTTTCTTAGTTTTACATTTTACTTTTCACAATATAACTTTGTTTAATAAAAGGAATCCAAAGTCTCTTGAACCTCGCTGAAAAGCAGGTCAAGAGCACTCTCTATCGGAGAGCACAATGGTCCTCTTTCTTCAATTGGAATAAATCATTTGCCTACACTGCGTATGCTCTACCCACCAGCAGTCCGTCTGAGCTGAGGGATACCAAAAGCAGTTGGAAGCACTACTTAACTTAATACTCACTAATAAAATCAACCTCCATTTTAAGATAAGTGAAAATCTAGCACTTCGATTAGATTTTGTGTGGGGAAATTCTGCCTGGGGACGCGGGGAACCATTGGGACGAGACCTCAGAGCACCATTTAGACTACATCCTTGTTGGTGTAGTGTTGAACACCGCTCTCGAGATTCCGACCAGCCCACATGTTTTTGTACGGAACCACCAATTTCTAAATTTCCGGACATTCCTCCCTGTACCTCACGGTATCTCGGGAGTCCCCCCCTTTTTCCCCTAGTCAAGTTTCATACTTTAATAATTAAAATCAACCAAGATAACACTCGCAAAACATTTCAATTTTTGCTTTCATTTCAGCATACTATTTGACTCCATAAGGCACTGGTTTTGTATTTGCTTAATATCAGTATTGTGCATCTTTATTTCTTGTTGGTGAAAGCACTTGTTTAATTACAATTCATTTTGCAAAGGCTATCTTGTGACATTTTACCCTAAACCCATAATAAACTCCTAAAAACATAAAACACCTTTTAACTATCTCATTGGAAGCTCTAACAACCTTAAAAACATTCCTTAGGGACTACCCCCCTTGGCTTCGTTGGGAGTTATGCCTAAACGGAGGAGTCAAGATCAAGTGACAACCTTGACTCGAGACTTGCCCCCAAGGGCACACCAAGCAGTAGCAAGGATTTTCTGCTGCATTAACCAGGTGTGTTGATTTGGCGGCAACAAGGCTCAGATGTTCTTGACTTCATCGGCTTCATGTTCACTCTTCATCACCGTGCCTTGGATACGGTTATATACATGTTTTGGAGGTGATCTTACTAGTATATTTTTTTTCTTTTTCTTTTATTTTATTTTATTTGAGTTTGTCATAGATATAGTTCTGGCTTTTTCTAGGAGTTGCATTTGCACTCCCACATTGTACTTATACTGATTGTATCCTTTTAGTTCCATTGAACTACTTAAGTGGTCATTCGTTGGACATTAATAACATTATCTTATCTTATCTTGCATTCTCCATAGTTGAGCCTTCTGAGAACATGCGTTGACTTGCTGCTTACTGGGTTCCTTGAGCAAAACCAAGGATCATATTGAAGTGCATGTCCATTTCATTTGCCATTTTATCCATCCTCATGCTTTGTTCCTGCATTTTAGTCTCCAAATCAACCAACTTTTTCTCTTGGATTTCTAAGTGGCTGGTTAGGTAACCGATGGCACGTCTCATGCCATCCATCTACTCATTCAACCTCCTTAGCATCTTCTTAATATCAGAGGTATTATTGGCAGAATCACCAAAACAAGGAAAGCTTGCCATTCTGTTAACACTAGCTTCAATTCTTATAAATTATGTTGTAAAATTTGTAGCCCTAGAACTGTTGTTGCAAAATTTAGCAGTCTTGTGATTACAAGGAAAATCGACTACTTACAACAACAAAACTCAGAGATCTATCCCTAAGTGTCACACAGGTAGGCCTCTCTTTATGTAGGTCTCCTGAATTCCTTGGGGAAATCTAGACTAACCACGGGAGGTGACCCCAACTAAACTTTCCAGGGTACTAATTAGGGGTTTCCACATGCAATGGCTAAAGACACCACAAAGTGGCCTAGCTTTCTCAAGTAATAGTTTAATTGATTTATGATAAGTACTTAGGGTAATTGAGGGGATTTGAATTCAAGTACACCTAGTTGAATGATTAGGAGATCTAGAGGGTATGAGGGTATGAAGGTAAGTTCAAATCTCCAAAGATGGCTAACGGAAAGATTATTCCCAGCCACACTTATAAATTTACCCATTCACAACATAATAACTAAAGATGTTCACGTATTATACCAATGTTATGAAATCAAGGGAAAACAAGACAATCTTTGACCAAGTGCAATTTAGCAATGTTGAAAATACAAGTAAATCAAATCAAGATCAATGTAAGGAAAGTGCTTAAGAATTGGATTCATTTTTAAAGAAACCTTGCTCAATAAAAATCATGCTACCAACACATAAGTTACTTGAACAAAATGGTCATCAAAGTGCTGAAATATACAAGTTACCCATCAAATGATCATTTTAAAACATGCACTTTACAAATATATTTTTCAAGTATAGAGTTAGAGCAAAAGTTGATAGGCGAAACTGAAATGTGTGTAATAGCAATCTTAGATTATAGTGATTTCACTTAAAGAGAGAGTTGTCTTTAGCTTTTCAAAAAGGTAAGTGTTGGCCTTGAGCAATGAAACTCTTTGCTAAAGGTCAAGACTTAAGGAACCCTTTTTGAATGAAAGCAATTAGTGTTGATCTTTGTTAATGTGATTTCCAGCAATAGTAAACTTGCAAAATAAGCTAAACAACTTAGTATAAAGCTGAAATAAACTAGTTAAGTTATTACAACTTAAAATACACAATGTTAGGAGAGAGCATTCAACACATGATAAAGCTTGCTGTAAAATTCAGTATGCGGAAATAAAATAAATAACAAAGCAAAAAAGCATTCACCATGATAACTAGCACAAGATGCACATCCACTCAGTTTATTCTTAAGTTATTTATCTTCTTAGGTGTGTTTGTGTGTAGTTTCCTTCTTCTTTAGACCTTGTGATTAGGTACAATGAGGAAAGGCATGTGTAGCACTTTCCTAAGAAGTTGGATCTAGCTCTCAAGGCTAGTTACAATGGTGAAGAAGTTTTAGAAAATAGAACAGTAAAGTGAAGTGAAAGGAATGGAGAGAATAACATAAGAAGAGGGGAGAAATTAGTGCCTTAGAAAAATGTTATTAGGGCAAATGGAGTCCATAGCACCCCTTCACGATAGTATCCTTGCGAGTCTTCGAAAGATAGGAGGCTTCTTGGCAATCCACTCTTTGTCTCGCTTGAGATTACACCAACCAATTTGTTCTACTTTTTGTAAAACCTGCAACGAAAATGATGCTTCTTGGCAATCCAATCCTAAAACAAGTCATACAAGATAGTTAGATTAATTATTAAAGAAAAATCAACAAAATAAATAAATGAAGGTGGCTTCTTGGCAACCCAATACTTAAATTAATAATCTATTAAGGAGGCTTCTTGACAATCCCTACTATTTGTTTACTCCAGTAAAACAAAATTAAATTGATGTTACTTTAGCTTTGTTGAAGAAAGACATGAATACTACGGAAATAAAATTTGGAAATCCACAAGATCCTATTACTATGAAGCATATAAGAACACTAAATTTCAAGCAGTAATCCCAAATCAAATATTATTTCAGTATAGTGTCTCCAAAACCAATGAGTTACAATGGAAATGTCCTCTCCTATTATAGGCTAAGGAGGGCAAATAAGGTTTTGGACCATGTCGACGAGTACAATAAATGATGTAGATCTCAAGAGATGAGCAAATACAAATCAATGGCTAGGATCCTTGATTCATGTGCTGCATCCAAGCCAATACAATGAAAAAATGCCAAATCGTTGCCTCTAGAAGGGCGAATCTCTCTATACCATGTTAATAATAGTAAAATAATGCCAAATACCATTTTCCTTCTCAAAACCACGAGTAAATACCATGAGCATAGTTGAAACCATGTGCCAATACCATAAGCCATCCTCCCAAGGCAAATCATTGGTTAAACAATCCTCCTTGAGCCAAGTCGTTGAGTGAAATGATACATGCATAAGGGGGGGTCGATCCATGTGAAAAGTAATAATTAAGGGTTGAGATCTAATCAATAAGTGAGATAGAGGCATGATGATCCCAATAAGCCTCAACATGTGTGCCAAGGTGCCAAATCATCCAAAAGTGACTGAACATGTGTGCCCAAGTGCCACATTGGCAAATCAACCTCAATATTAGTAACGTAGTAATCCTCATGAAAAATAGCAAAGTGCACCTCAACATCAAAATATAACATAAAGTGCACTCACATAGTCTCTAGTAATAATATTTTCCTCAACTTAGGAAAATAAACTGGAAAAACCATAGTATTATCTTGTAATAGTCTGTCAACCTACTGAAACGTGCATGTAAACCCCCCTCCTGGCCGAAAATTACTGAAATGGAGGTCGTTGGGCAATCTGAGGGTATGGGTGGATAAAAGAGCCAAATGGGTGCCCAAAAAGACCAAGTTGTTGTGCATTTGGAGGCTGGATCATAACCATGCATGTTCATGAAATCTGGCAGGCTGCTTGATGATACTATCTGAGTGACACCTATAGATTTGAGCAAACTGGAGGAGCATTCTGACATGTAACCTTGTAGGATGAAAGTAGGACCAAATGGGTATCCAAATCCGTCAGTAGGTCTGGAAAGTACTGAGTGCATCAAATCCATGCACGATCATGAAAATTAGGACTGCTAAACACTGACTAATGTAGCCACCACCTTGTAGAAGTGGTTGATCTGTGGCAGTAACAATCAATATGATGGCATATACCTGAATAAGTGGCCAAATGGGTAACCAAATATGTGCTCAAAATGCACGGATCCCATGTACAACCAAAATATATGATATTAGTCCCTAAGTGAATGGGACTAGCCATTATATAACATTGACCAACTGGCACTGAGTCCAATAGCTTTGAAGAAGGCATGATGATATATTTGTAGCAGTAGGATAATGCTGTACTATAATCAAAATATGTCCTAGATAGACCAGCAGTAATGATGTACATGTGTAGAATCAATGTACATAGTAGTCATGATGCATTTTAACTGTTTATTGTGATTCATCATATAGCATTGTCATAAGAAACATGATAGTATATCCCATAAATATTTTCAATGAATTTGTCGGATTGATGATTTAGGAACATACCATTACCATATTAACATCAAAGTATTTACAAGGACTAGTTCTTCTTCGGGGTGGATATGGATAATGAACCATGTTAGAATGTGAATTGTCTTAGGTTGATTGAATGCCTCATGATAAAGTAGAAAGGGATCTTTTGCAGTTTAACCACCATGCAAGTAGCATAGAACAA
The DNA here is from genome assembly GCA_027924585.1 of Larix kaempferi. Taxonomy (NCBI): domain Eukaryota; kingdom Viridiplantae; phylum Streptophyta; class Pinopsida; order Pinales; family Pinaceae; genus Larix; species Larix kaempferi. Next base: position 610,908 of record BSBM01000008.1, read on the forward strand.
TAGGTGTCTTATCAAAGGGAGTGTGCTATGAGATAGCTTTCTCTTTGATCTCACCAATAATATTTCCCTTTATTTTTCATTTGCTTTTTCTTTTCATCACTGTTTCTTTTTTTCAGGATTAACGGTTTGAAGGATACCAACCTGGTTTTATACCTTTCGGATACAATTACTGACACTACCTTAGCTCCGCTGCCAACATGCGTCCATAGCCCCGACGGAGTTGCCACAGTAAAGCACTTTCATGCAAATACGCCTTACCTTGCTGCCAATCAAGCGTCCATAGCTTCGATAGGGATTACCTATTCCTTCAACCTTTAACCATTTTTTTGATAGCATAGGGAATTTTGGATCTTAAGAGAAAGGCGTTGCTCATTCTTAGACTTTCCTTATTATGATAGTCAGTGTTGGGGAGCATACCCGGGAACCTTCTTCCTAACTATTGAAAGTTGGCCACAGGGATCTACTCTAAAGCATCCTACATTGAGGATTCACTACAACACAACAACCAAAGACACATAGGAGAGACAAAAAGAAGCACGGAAGGTGACATATCCACAAAGGGGGAAAGCATAAGTTGTTTAAGTCAACTCTTAAACCATCAAGATGCAAATATAGAGTGAAGTGGTATGGATGATGTGGATAAGACCAGACATGGAACCAAAGAAGGGGATATAGTCCTTGCAAATCCTAAGAGTCATCTTGGTTCATGGTAAGTAAGTAAATCAAAACCCCTTCACCCTCGTCAACCTGTGATTGGTACTACTAGCTATACTCATAAAAAAAATCAAATATATCATACAATAGCAATGGAGTACAACATCCATGAGTATCTCATCATCAGTAAAACATGGCAAAACAATAATATGGCATCATAATACAATCATCTCATCACTCATATCATACGGAAGGTCCTGTTATCACACAACTTGTAGTTGCCCCTAAAGGTGATCCTATCCAGGACGGTAGAGGTGCTAGGCAACTAAAGAGGTGACCCAAGAGGGCCTCGATTCCCAAGATGGATTGGTTGTCACGCCAATCGTGGCACTCTTCACTTCTTGCTATCCAAGCCCCGGATAACAAAGGGGGAGACCCTGATCTACTCTCAGAGAGAGAGAAATCCAAATCAAACACTAAGTCAAGATATTCAATGATGAAAAGTGATGATCCCTAGATTTAAGGAAAGAGCTACTGTAGAGGCTTAGGTAAGATGAAATGTGAAAGTTAATTAGTTCAATTACAGTAACTCAAGTTTATAAGTGAATCTAGGATATAGGTGCTAGAGTTAATGATCAAAATCAGCTGCCTTGGGAAACGTGTACTTAAAAGTTGGAAAATGGTCCCAAGGAGTAGATATGACAAGTTTAGGGATTTCTAGCACAACTTGATAGTAGATCTGACAATATCACAACACACAAGCTCAGAAAAGGGGGTTTAACTGTTAGTTTTGTACCTAGGGAAGTGTTCCCCTAGTGACTATTTGCCTAAGTCACTTAGAAGGGGGAAAAAGTGACCTTCACATTAAAAAAAAAAACACTTAATGAGACTTTATAAAGCTAAAGTCACTTTTTGATTTAACTTAAGTGGGTGAGTGATTTTATTTATGTGAATTAAATAAAAGGGATTTTCACTCACATTGAATCTCATCCATCAGATTAGATTCAATATTCACCGTTGGATTAAAAACTCACTTAGGGTTTAGACAAAAAGGGTTGAGGGAGGCAAACCCATTTCACTTTTGACATTTTGAGAAGAGAGAAGAGCTGGAGAAGAGCAAAGGGCATTTTTGCTTGGCACGATTTTCAAGGCAGTCATTTGGGCACTGAAATCGAGGCACAGACTTGGCATTTATTATCAGCAGGTTTACTTCAGTATTGCACAGATCCCGAGGTAGTCCCAGCTTGGACAGAAATCGATGGACCGTACTGCTGCATTTAATGCAGTCCGTACAGCACGATTTTTGAGTATAAATCTGGGCACATTTCCCGAGGAAGATAGGCATGAGTTTCTATGCAGAAATCTGGGCACATTTCCCGAGAAAGATAGGCACGAGTTTCTATGCAGAAATCTGGGCACGCATTTCTAAAAAATACAGACTGATTTTTTTAATCCGTACAGTCTGTCTTTTGCACAGTTTTTGAGGCACTTTCTGTTGCACAGTTTTCTAGAAGGTTGGCACTGTTATCGAGGTGATTTTCTGCACAGAAATCGAGACAGAGCTGGCAGAAATCGAGACAGACAGTGACACAGAAATCGAGATAGTGGTGTAGAAATCGAGGCACAGTGAGGCACAGAAATCGAGGCAGCACCCAGGGTGACTTTGGTTGGTCAGATAAGTACATGTTTGACTGTAATAATTTGTGCAGAAATAATTGCTGAAGAAATAATAAATCGCTCTCTCTCTAACTGGTTTTCCCCGTGGGGGTTTTTCCAAGGCTTGATTTTGGCCAAAAATTTCTGAGTCTATTATTTTCATGTGTGAATGTTGAAATGTGTTTTTCAGCCTGTTAGTAGCATTCTATTGTGTGTTTAATTGTCACAGAATTTTTTTTTTAATAAGTAACTTACAGCCTATGCATAACCGGCTGTAAGTGAAAGCCACAAAATGTTGACATAAACCAGCAAACAGTAAAGTGCAAGAAAATTCTACATGGTATTAGAGCAAGGGGGCAGAAAACAGTGATAGTTTGCAGACACACAGAAATTTTCAGATCTCAGAAACTTCAGTTTTTTTTATCTTCTGTTAGTGGGCAGCGTTCTGTTGGGTTGGTGTTCAAATGGCTACAGGTCTGAGGATTGAAGATAGGCTGAATGGGACAGAAAATTTTGTGCCTTGGAAGGCCAGAATCTTGTTGATTTTGGAGGAGAATGAGCTATGGGTGGAAGTGGTGAGGAACCCTGCTACCAACCCCATTGCCATTCCAGATGGCACAGATGCTACAGCACTTTCAGCCTTCAACAAGAAGGACTGTAAGGCTAGGAGGATCATCCTTGATGCAGTAAAAGACCACATAATCCCTCACATTTCCGGGAAGACCAAGGCACATGAGATGTGGAGTGCCTTGACCAGCTTGTATGAGAGTTCCAATGAGAACAGGAAAATGGTTCTCAAGGAGAAACTCAAGAGTATCAAGATGAATGGAGGAGAGGGAGTCACAGCTTACCTCACTAGGATTTCTGCAGTTCGGGATGAACTGGCAGCGGTTGGTGAAGTAGTATCTCCTACTGAGCTAGTACGCACAACAGTGAACGGGGCTTCAAAGTCCTGGAGTGCATTTGTGCAAGCCATAGTGGGTAGAGAGAACCTACCGTCTTGGGAGAGACTGTGGGACGACTTTGTGCAGGAGGAGACCAGGAGGGGTCTCGTACAAGGCAGTTCATCAAGTGGTGGGGCAGATGAGGAGAACGTGGCACTGACAGCCAAGGGTAAGAAGAAGAAGGGTCCCAAGAAGAATGGGGCCAAGGGGCAACAACAACAGCAGCCGCAGGGTGGACAGAAGAAGGACTTGAGTAAAATCAAGTGCTATTGTTGTCAGGCGTTTGGGCACTATGCATCACAATGTCCAAGCAAGAAGAAGAAGAAGGGACAGGGACAGCAGACAGCAGCCTCAACAGAGGTTGATGATTTTGGTGACAGGTTTCAGAGGGAGTTTTCCCTATATGCTGGACAGATTGAGAGAGAGAGAGTCTCCTTAGCCACCAGCACAGACATGGATATAGAGAGTGAGCATTCATTGTTGACAGGGCATCAGACAGGTCCATCCACCACTGGTACGTGGTACATTGACAGCGGAGCCTTGAGACACATGACAGGTACTCGGGAGTTGTTCTCTGAGCTATCACGGACAGCTAGAGAGGTGGAGGTGGTACTTGGTGACAACACCATTGTTAGAGCAGTGGGTCAGGGGACCATTACATTTGAGAGGGAGTCCATGAGTCCCATGACTTTGAGGGATGTGTTGTACGTCCCTGGGCTGAAAAAGAACCTTGTTTCAGTTTCCACTATTGAGGACAGGGGTCTTGGGGTGTGTTTCTCAGATGGGAGAGTGCAGGTGTTTCCCAAGACCACAGGTGTATCTACCCCCATGGATATTGGAGTTAGATGTGGACGACTGTACAAGTTATTGTTTCAGCCACAGCATGCTCTAGCACACAGCAGCAGCAGCAGCACTGAGCTATGTGAGTTATGGCACAGGAGGATGGCCCATTTACATCACCTCGCTCTGAGATTGTTGAGGAGCATGGTCACAGGTTTACCTGAGTTCGACACTGAGCAGAGTGATGTGTGCAGGGGGTGTGCTTTGGGAAAGTACACCAAGACTGCTTTTCCTAGCAGTGACACGAGAGCAGCAGGAGTGCTTGACCTGATTCATTCTGACATTTGCGGTCCTATGTCCTCAGTATCTTTAACTGGTCACAAGTACTATATTAGCTTCATTGATGACTACTCCAGGAAGACCTGGATCTACTTCTTGAGGAACAAGAAGTCCCCACTTGTATTGAGTGTCTTCCAAGGGTTCAAAGCCCTTGTGGAGAAGCAGACGGGGAGGAAGATCAGGATGTTGAGATCAGATAATGGGGGTGAGTATACCTCCAAGGAGTTCAATGCTTTCTGCAGGCAGGAGGGTATACAGCGACAGTTGACAGTTCCCTACACTCCTGAGCAGAATGGAGTAGCAGAGAGAAAGAACAGGTTGATCGTTGGAGCAGCGAGAGCCATGCTTCATGATCAGGGGTTGCCGTTCTTTCTATGGGCAGAGGCTTGCAACACTGCAGTGTATCTGCAGAACAGGAGTCCTCACCGTGCTTTGGGGAGGATGACTCCAGAGGAGATGTATTCAGGCAAGAAGCCTGAGGTGAGCCATTTTCGGATATTTGGCTCTCTGACTTACTCTCACGTCCCTTCTGAGAAGAGGACGAAGTTCGAGCCCACTGCAGAGAGAGGTATCTTTGTGGGTTACGATGAGACTTCGAAGGCATATCGGCTTTACATTCCTGGCCAGAGGAGAGTTGTAGTGAGGCGGGAGGTGAAGTTTGATGAGGAGAGGGCCTTCAGGAAGTCGAGAGAGATGGAGCAGGGGGAGCCACCAGCTCCCACACCTCAGTTGAGACATGCTTCTTCTATACAGGTTTCAGGTCCGCAGGTTTCTGGGGTGACTGGATCACAGGGTACAGGCATGGCTTCTACAGGATCAGTGGTTCAGATTACAGGTACTTCAGGGACAGGTACAGGGACAGGTTCAGGGAAAGGCACAGGTTCAGGATCACAGATTTCAGGCTCACAGATTACAGGGTCCTCAGGGACTAGTTCATCAGCTACAGGTCCTCGGGGTGTTAGACCTTCTGCTTCTGGCACTTCCTCAGATGAGGATACACCAGTTTGGGAGGAGCCTTCAAGGAAGAAGAAGCCTAAGTGGCTTCAGGACACCTTGAAGGAAGCAGAAGCATTTGGTAGACCTCAGGAGGCTATCAGGACAGTTGTTGAGCCAGACAGATATGGGATGGCCCTTGTTGCGAGTCTTCGTGACTCTGCGCCTTCTACCTTTGAGGAGGCTTCTCAGCATCAGGTATGGAGAGATGCCATGATGGAAGAGTACCATTCCATCATGAAGAATGATGCTTGGGAGATTGTGCCGAGACCTGAGGGGAAGTCAGTTGTGACTTCCAAGTGGCTTTACAAGGTCAAGCATGCTGCAGATGGCAGTGTGGAGAAATTCAAGGCTCGATTTGTGGCTAGGGGGTTCTCACAGGTTGAGGGAGTTGACTATGATGAGACATTTGCTCCAGTTGCTCGGTATTCCTCTATCAGGGCAGTGATATCTATAGCAGCAGAGATGGGTTGGAAGATCCACCAGATGGATGTGAAGACCGCGTTTCTCAATGGTCTTCTGCAGGAGGAGGTGTATTTGGAGCAGCCACAGGGATTCGAGATACATGGGAGAGATTCTCATGTGTGCAGGCTTAGGAAAGCCTTGTACGGTCTGAAGCAAGCTCCTAGAGCTTGGTACTCTAGGATCGATGCATATTTGACTTCGATGGGATTTCAGAAGAGTGAGGCTGATCCCAACCTATACTACATTGTGGTTGGTGGAGATCCACTCATTCTTCTGTTATATGTTGATGACTTATTTATCACTGGAGATGAGCGTCTTATTGCACAGTGCAAGAGAGATCTTGCAGCTGAGTATGAGATGACTGATATTGGGTTGATGCATTACTATTTGGGGATGGAGGTTTGGCAGGAGCCTGGACATATTTTCCTAGGACAGGGGAAGTATGCAGCGGAGATTCTGAAGAGTTATCGGATGGAGAACTGCAGGCCTATGTCTACACCTATGATCACCAACTTGAAGCAACTTCATGCTTCAGAGGGTAAGTTGGTGGATCCCACTCTATATCGTCAGCTCATCGGATCGTTGATGTATCTGGTCAACACCAAGCCAGACTTGTGCTTTGCGGTCAACACTCTTAGCCAGTTCATGGTGCAGCCTAGGAGTGTGCATTGGGCGGCCGGAAAGCACATCTTGAGATACCTAGCAGGGACAGTGGATTATGGTCTGGACTACAGGGGTTCAGGTGGAGTCAGCTTGGTTGGGTTCACAGATTCAGACTGGGCAGGTTGTGTGAGGGACCAAAAGAGCACTGCCGGTTGCTGTTTCAGCTTGGGCTCGGCAGCAGTGTCGTGGTTCAGCAGGAAACAGAAGTCCGTTGCATTGAGTTCTGCTGAGGCTGAGTATATGGCAGCCAGTCAGGCGACTTGCGAAGCACTGTGGCTTCGTAAGTTATTGGTAGATTTATTTGATCAACAGCTGAGACCTACGGTGATTTATTGCGACAATCAGAGTTGCATTCAGCTCTCTGAGAATCCGGTATTCCATGACAGGTCGAAGCACATTGAGATCAGGTACCACTTCATTTGAGACTACGTTTAGAGAGGGGCAGTTGAACTACAGTATATATCTACTGATGAGCAGGTCGCAGATGTCCTGACAAAGTCTTTGGGGAGGGGGAAGTTTGTCTTCTTCAGAGATAAGTTGGGAGTGGTGCGGAACACCTTCCTCGGTAAGAGGGAGTGTTAGTTTTGTACCTAGGGAAGTGTTCCCCTAGTGACTATTTGCCTAAGTCACTTAGAAGGGGGAAAAAGTGACCCTCACATTAAAAAAAAACACTTAATGAGACTTTATAAAGCTAAAGTCACTTTTTGATTTAACTTAAGTGGGTAAGTGATTTTATTTATGTGAATTAAATAAAAGGGATTTTCACTCACATTGAATCTCATCCATCGGATTAGATTCAATATTCACCGTTGGATTAAAAACTCACTTAGGGTTTAGACAAAAAGGGTTGAGGGAGGCAAACCCATTTCACTTTTGACATTTTGAGAAGAGAGAAGAGCTGGAGAAGAGGAAAGGGCATTTTTGCTTGGCACGATTTTCAAGGCAGTCATTTGGGCACTGAAATCGAGGCACAGACTTGGCATTTATTATCAGCAGGTTTACTTCAGTATTGCACAGATCCCGAGGTAGTCCCAGCTTGCACAGAAATCGAGGGACCGTACTGCTGCATTTAATGCAGTCCGTACAGCACGATTTTTGAGGATAAATCTGGGCACATTTCCCGAGGAAGATAGGCATGAGTTTCTATGCAGAAATCTGGGCACATTTCCCGAGAAAGATAGGCACGAGTTTCTATGCAGAAATCTGGGCACGCATTTCTAAAAAATACAGACTGATTTTTTTAATCCGTACAGTCCGTACAGTCTGTCTTTTGCACAGTTTTCGAGGCACTTTCTGTTGCACAGTTTTCTAGAAGGTTGGCACTATTATCGAGGTGATTTTCTGCACAGAAATCGAGACAGAGATGGCAGAAATCGAGACAGACAGTGACACAGAAATCGAGATAGTGGTGTAGAAATCGAGGCACAGTGAGGCACAGAAATCGAGGCAGCACCCAGGGTGACTTTGGTTGGTCAGATAAGTACATGTTTGACTGTAATAATTTGTGCAGAAATAATTGCTGAAGAAATAATAAATCGCTCTCTCTCTAACTGGTTTTCCCCGTGGGGGTTTTTCCAGGGCTTGATTTTGGCCAAAAATTTCAGAGTCTATTATTTTCATGTGTGAATGTTGAAATGTGTTTTTCAGCCTGTTAGTAGCATTCTATTGTGTGTTTAATTGTCACAAATTTTTTTTTTTATAAGTAACTTACATCCTATGCATAACCGGCTGTAAGTGAAAACCACAAAATGTTGACATAAACCAGCAAACAGTAAAGTGCAAGAAAATTCTACATTAACCACTCAGAAGACCAACAAACCAGGGAGGGCGCAAGCATGGAGAGATCAGTGCCTAGGAAAATGGGTAGATGGAGTCCTCAGAGCTAGACGCCCTTGAGAATCCACTTGGGGCTAGGCCAAAGGATAAAAACCCAGAAATGGTTTGCCAATAAACCAAGTAATTAACCCTAGAGAATTTTTAGAAGTTTTCGGTGTTAGGGTTTTAAAGTAAATGACAGATGGGTAAGTTAAAGGAATTAAATGCGTACCTGATGAGCGTTCCTGGATGATGAGAATGAATGCTGGTATGACGAGGATTACTCCCGCAAAGATCAAATGAAGTTTTGGTCGTTTCTCATGCTTGTACGATTTTCCCAAGTCCACTAGTGCGCCCCTCTCTTCCTGCAAAACCAAGGAGACAAAGCCCAATTAGCAAGCAACAATGAGGGTAGATGCAAATAAGAAGTAAAAGATGGAGAATAATTGGTACAAAGACAAAATTACTCCCTGTGTAACCCAAGATCTGACGGAAGGTAGCAGGGTGAGCCTCCCCACCAATGCACCCCTCTCCAAATCGTCTTCTTCACCTGCAAATCGAAATGGTGGAACAAAATATACAAGATAGCTACCAAGATCCTTCAGTGCAATGGAAAAGTAGTTTCAATCACCATAGCCAAGCATTCAACCCAAGATCACAAGCATTTACTCGCAAAATATTTCTTTTGTATTCCAATAACCAAGAGCCAAAAGCCCATTTACAATGAGGGGGGTCTCTTCCTTAAATAGGAATGAGAGAGACCAAAACCCTAACCACTTTTTGAATGAGTGGTGGAGATCGAAAGATAAATCAATAATAATCAATGGCTAAGATGACCCGAAAATACAATACATGGATCAACTCACTAAAAGAGGGGGGCACACTCACTAGGACACCCTAAGGGGGACGTACTGTTGGAATTTGTGCAACTTCGGAAGATATTATTATTGTATTTTATTGTACCTCCTAAGGGAGTTGAACTTAATGTAATCAATCATGTAAACCCTAGAAAGATCAATGTAAACCTTGGGGTGAAAAGCAAACAAAAGAAAAGATTAAATTTAAATTATTTATTGTCCCCCAAGAGAAGTCGGCCCAGTCAACTAGACAAGTCGGCCCAGTTAGGGAAATTGCTAGTTTGGCACTTGTATAAATAGAGGTAAAGTTCACCTCATTATTCACTCATCCACTCAAGTGAAGTTCGCATCACCCAGAGAGAGATTCGGACCTGCAGCAAGGAGAAGACAATTTTTGGGGTTTCTACTTGGAAAGTGTTTCCTTTCCTTCTCTTTCATTATTGTACTATGATCTTGGAATTATCATCTCTATACGAAGGTTGCTGGGTTTTCTCCCGTTTGGGTTTCCCAGGATAAAACTCGTGTTATTGTTTCTGTGCTTTGTCTTTCTTCTAGTGATCCTATTGAATTTATGCAAGTAAATTATTATGCTATGAATGTATGAAAAACTAACATTGTATCAGAGCGGTACTAGAAGAAGCCATTGGCGGAACTAGGGTTTCATCTTTCAAGGCCTTCACTCAACTTTTGGCGGAAAAAGAGCCTTGGGAATTTTGCTCTAAGGAGGGTGCATCTTTTGGTGAAGGCATAATTCAATTCTGAGAATTTTCAATTTTTGACCTAATTCTGCAGTTGCAGAAGAAATTAGGGTTTCAACTTTTGACCTATTTTCTGCACAGTTTTGACTCAGCCCTACCTCTACTCAACTCGCCTTGCTAGGGCGCATCTACCTGTGGAGTTAGTTTTCCAAAACTTCAACTTTCATTTTTGACCTAGCTCCTGCTAGGGTTTCCAGTCCAGATCTGCAGTGAAGATGATTGGTATGAAGGTCGAAGATCATTTGGAAGGGGTTTCCAACTTCATATCTTGGAAGTCTAGGATTTTTCTTCTACTAGAAGAAAATGACCTTTTGCAGTTCGTCAATGAGAAGGTCCCAGAACTAGAAGCCGAAGAAGACAAATCTCGTTGGAGGAAGAATGATGCCAGAGCAAGAAGGATTCTGGTGGACTCAGTTAGAGACCGGTTGGTTCCTCAAATCTCAAGTAAGAAGACTGCTAGAAATATGTTCAAAAGCATAAAGAAGCTGTTTGAACATAGTAGTATCAATGTATCCATTACATTGAGGAATCAACTATCAAACATGAAGATGTCCAAGTCAGAATCTATTGCCTCATATTTCATGAGGATTACAGAACTAAGGGACAAGCTTAGTACCAGTGGAGATCCTATTGATGATAAGGAGCTTGTCATCACTACTCTAAATGGTTTCCCACCATCTTGGGAGTCTTTCATCCAAAGTATAAGCGGTAGATCCAAGCTACCCAAATTTGACAAGCTATGGGCAGATTGCACTCAGGAAGAGACAAGAATAGTAGCAAGACAAAGACTTCATGGCACTCAACCTGACGAGAATCAAGCATTCGTATCCCATGCCAAGAAAGGCAAGGGAAGGGGAAGAAAGTTTTACAAACACAAGCACCAAGGTAGGAGATCAAGTCCACCCCTAGATCAGAAGAAGAAGAAGAAGAAGGACTTATCTCATATACAATGCTATAGGTGCAAAGCATATGGCCATTACGCCAGTAATTGTCGAAGTTCAAACAAAAGGAAGCATGAAGCTTCAACTACTGATGTAGAAGAAGACCATCATCACAAGAAGCAAAGGAATGAAGATCGTACATAATTCTTCTTCATATCAGCTTTATCAGGTACTGTTCCCACCACTAGTGATACTTGGCTCATAGATAATGGTGCTTCTAGACACATGACAGGATATAAAGAAAATCTTTCAGAATTAGTTGAGAAAGGCTCTCATCTCCGAGTTGTACTAGGAGATGATGCTAACTACATTGTGAAGGGATCTGGGGCCACCTCCCTTCAACTAGAGTCTAGTGATACACAACACTTGAGTGATGTGCTCTATGTACCTGGTATGAAATTAAATCTTGTCTCCATCTTAGCCTTGGAGGGAAAGGGATATAAAGTAGCATTTTCAGATGGGAAAGTGCTTGCTTGGCACAAGAACTTAAGCATGGATACAACCAAGGTGATTGGTGTGAGAGAGGAGAGCTTGTACCGACTGAACACTCTACCAGCTTAAGCCCTAGTCCATGACTCCACAAGTATGGGTGAGCTATGGCACAAAAGACTAGCTTATCTAAATTATAGAGCTCTCCCAGCATTGAAGAATATAGTGACAGGTTTACCAGTGCTTCAGGTAGACCATGATGGAACATGTAGAGGATGCGCACTTGGCAAGAATTGTAAGAGATCTTTCCCAGATAGTGAGAGCAGATCTAAAGGAATTTTGGATCTAGTGCACTTTGACTTGTGCGGACCCATGATAGTTGCTTCATTGGGCGGATATCATTACTATGTAACATTCATTGATGACTACTCACTAAAAACTTGGATATACTTTCTCAAGACCAAGGAATCCGAAGAAGTACTCATCAAATTCAAAGAATTCAAAGCATAAGTCGAGAATTTGTTAGGAAAGAGGATCAAGATCCTGAGATCAGATAATGGTGGAGAATACACCTCTACAGAATTCAATGATTTCTGCAAGGAAGCAGGAATTAAGAGGGATCTCACGGTTCCCTACAACCCTCAACAAAATGGGGTTGCTGAAAGAAAGAACATAACTACTGTGGAGGCAGCCAAAGCCATGATACATGACCAGAGTCTACCAATGTTCTTATGGGCAGAAGCTTCCAGAACAACTGTATATGTACAAAACAAATGTCCACATAAGATACTGAAAAACATGACTCCGGAAGAAGCTTTCACAGGAGTGAAACCGGAAGTAGGTCACCTCCGGATCTTTGGATGTCCAGTCTATATACATATGCCCAAGGAGAAGAGAACAAAGTTAGAACCTTCAAGCAAGAAGGGAGCTTTCGTGGGATACAGTGAGTCTTCAAAGGCATACATAATCTACATCCTAGGATCCAGACAGATTGACGTCAGTAGGGATGTGACCTTTGAAGAAGAGATGGCTATCAGGAAAGGCAGAGGATCAGACATGGAGATCGATGATGATGAGATGCTAGGATCAGACATGGAGATCGATGATGAGGAGATGCTAGGATCAAAGGAGATGAGATCATCTCCCCCTCCAATTCAAAGGGAGTTAGTAGAGAAGGATGAACCATCGATCCCATTGACCCAGTTGAGCCAGTTGATGTTCCCAGAGATATTGCAGTAGGTTGGAAAAGGCCTAGATGGGCACAACAGACTTTGCAGGATGCAGAGGGGCATGAAGCTCCACATGGCACTTTTCGACAAAGTAAAAGACCTCAGAGGTTCTCCAGTTATGCAGCATTGATGAGTCACATCATTGACTCAGAACCTACCACTTATGAAGAAGCATCCAGACACCAAGTTTGGGAGGATTCCATGGTGGAAGAACAATCCATCATGAAGAATGATGTGTGGGAGGTTGTGCCGAGACTTGAGGGAAAGTCAGTAGTGACTTCCAAGTGGTTATACAAAATCAAGCATGGAGCATATGGGAGTGTGGAAAAATACAAGGCTAGATTTGTTGCCAGAGGATTCTCTCAGAAAGAGGGAGTCGATTATGATGAGACATTTGCTGTTGTGGCTCGATATACTTCCATCAGATCGATCATTGCTATTGCTTTAGCTATGGGATGGAAGTTGCATCAGATGGATGTCAAGACAACCTTTCTCAATGGTGTTATTGAGGAAGAACTATATATTGAGCAACCAGAAGGGTTTATTGTCCATGGAAAGGAGTCACACGTATGCAGATTGAAAAAGGCCCTGTATGGGCTCAAGCAAGCACCCCGTGCTTGGTATGGACGCATAGACGGATTCCTGGTGAGTCTGGGATTCACCAAGAGTGATGCAGACCCCAAATTTTACTACAAGGTTGTGGATGATGAGCCACTGATTTTGGTACTATATGTTGATGACTTGTTTCTCACTGGAAATGAGAAACTTATCGTATGGTGTAATAAGAAGAAACTCTCCTCTGAGTTCGAAATGAAGGATCTTGGATTGATGCATTACTTCTTGGGATTAGAAGTATGGCAGAGGCAGAAGGAGATTTTCCTAGGTCAAGGAAAATACACCATAGATATTCTGAAGAGATTCGGAATGTTGGACTGTGTTACCAACTATTTTGTACAATAGTTGAACTTCTATTAAGCCGCCAATTATTGAACATGATCCATGTTCTTTTCTAGGGTTCAGAGGTTCAGATGTTCCGGATTTGGCTTATTTTGGCCATCTTTTTAATTTTTGTCTTGAAATGACCATGCCTCATGGGGTTTGTAATAAAGTGTGCTAGTATGGGGGTCTGAGTGGCTCGGTTCCCTAAGACTTGACAATCAAATAAGGTATTCCAAGGAGTTTTTTCCCTTGTCGATTATGCTTTGCCTTTAGCCGAGTATTAATCGATGAGTTTTTCTCCTACAACCTCCAAAGCTGGAACAACCTCCAAAGCTGGAATGCCCGAATTTGGTGGTTAAGCCTTGGGGGGTTATTAGAGCCCAACGTAAAATATGAACCTACTAGACACTATTGGTATGTTCTATGGTCATTTCCTAGGTCCCTAGGTGTATTAAAACATTGTCTGAATTTTTTTTTTACCGGACGTGCGCAACTTTTTTATTTTTTAATTATTAAAATTTTCAATTAATTAAGCCATTTTTTACATGATTTAATTGAAAAATTTCAATTTGTAATAATTAAGTGGTTTTGGGGTGGATTTTGGCAAATAGATGCTCATTTTCTAAGCTAGAGTATCCATTTAACCCCTAAACCCACTTATCCTAAGTTTCAGATGATTATTTTGCACTTAATTGAATATTTCCTCAAAATTAATAAATGAGGAATATTTAATTAAAAATAATCAGAAAATAATAAAATGGAGAAAATCCAAATCTCTCTAGAAAAGACTAAATTGAATAAAATAAAGTGCTAAATGACATGGCATAGGGCATCTGGGAATATTCCAAGTTCCACCAATTGATTTAGGTCAGCCATCGGAGCACTACAAGCTCTCTTGCCTTGGGATTTGCGCCTTCTCTCCTAGCTTGGGCGACTTTGGTGTGTTGGCATTCATTTGTTGGTCGGGAGAAGATTACAAGGTGAAGGGGTGGGCGCCTTGCCTAGGTGGAGGCCACCTCACCCCATTCTCACCTTCCAAGAGCCTGTTAACTCCACAATCAAAGCTTTGGACTCCTCCTCTATTGGTGAATGTGCTTAGCTTGGCTCCTTCCTCATGCTAATTCGAATTAGGTCTTTGGCCTTCTCTTTTTGTATAAGTATAGAGCCTTGCCTCCATGTTTAGTGTGGAATTTTTGTGCAAGGAGACTCTGCTCATTTTTGGTTGTTGCTAACCCCCTTGCTTTCCTGAGTACGGTCTTAAGACCTGAAAGAGACTCTTGGGTAGTGTAGACTTTATTTCAAGCACTTTTTTCATTTCATAAATCTCTTGGATCTCGCCATAAGGCGGATCAAGAGTGCTCTCTGTCGGAGAGTTTTACAATGGTTCTTGTATCAAACATTCAATAAAATTGGAATTTACAATTTACTACACTGTGTATGCTCTACCCACTTGTGGGATACCCAGAAGTAGTTGTAGACTATTTAATTCTTCACATCTTAATCCATTCAAACCATAATAAAATATTCTCCCATATAAACCAACGAAAATTCGGCGTTGATCGTCAAATATTCGAAAGTGGGCAAATTCTGCCTGGGGACGCTGGAACCACTGTACCGAGATCTTAAGGGTACCGTTAGACTACATCCCTGGTTGGTGTAGTGTTGAACACGCTCTAGAGACTCCGAACAGCCAACATGTCCTTGTATGGAACACCTTAGAATATTTTCCGGACATATATCTTGTACCGAAAGGTATATCTTGGTGATTCCCTTCCCTTAATAATCAACTCATCTTAAAATTTACAATAAAATTCACCAAGAACACTTGCAAAATAGTTCTCAAGCACACCAAGACTTGTATTTAGCATCCCAAGCACAACAATTTACTCCCTAAGGCACTGGTCCTTCAACTCAACATTTATTTGCTTATTATCTATCTGGAGCACTTGTCTTATCTTTTAAATTCATATTATGCTGTGGATGCCTTGTTAAATTATCATCATCATTGGTTGTGTATCTTCATTTAATTTTGCAAGTACATGCTTGGATTATTTAAATTGTTATTGTAAATCCTAAAAAACTCCTAAAAAACACCCATCCGCATCACACATTCCAAAAAACATTTAAAACACAAGAGCCTTAGAAACTCTTTGTAGGGTCTACCCCCCTTGGCTTCGTTAGGAGTTTGCCTAAATGGAGGAGTCGGGATCAGGTGACAGCACCTGACTCTTTGCTTGCCCCCAAGGCCACACCTTTCCCACTTGGGAAACAACTTTCGAAAGAATTCTGCTGCTGGTGTGCACATCCGACGGGCAACAAACTGCAAGTCCATGGCTACTCTGGTGGATGCAAATTTGAAGAAGCTGAGGGATTCTGCTTCAGATTCAAATTTAATTGATCCCACTATATATCACCAACTGATTGGGTCCTTGATGTATTTGACGAACACCAGACTAGATATATATTTTGCTGTGAATGTTCTCAGCCAGTTTATGTGTTTGCCGAGGCAGATTCACTGGATTGCTGCAAAACATGTGCTCAGATACTTGCGTGGGACTGTGGGATATGGTCTGAGATATGCTTCAGAATGTGACCTGAGATTTCAAGGATTTACAGAATCAGATTGGGCTGGATGCACTGCAGATAGGAAGAGTACTTCCGGATGTTGCTTCAGTTTGGGTTCTGTAGTGATTTCCTGGTGCAGCAGGAAGCAGAACTCAGTACTGTAGAGGCCGAGTATATGGATGCTAGTACAACAACCCGAGAAGCAGTATGGCTACGTAAACTCCTTGCAGGATTGTTTGGCCAGATTCCAAAGCCAACTGTGATTCACTGTGATAACCAGAGCTGTGTGTAGATGTCAGTGAATCCTGTATTTTACGACAGGTCGAAGCATATAGAGATTCAATATCACTTCATTCGTGATATGGTGCAGAAAGGTGCAGTCGCGTTACAGTATATTCTGACAGATGACCAGACTGCAGATGTTCTCTCTAAGCCTCTTCCCAGGGTGAAGTTCGAATACTTTCGCGAAAGACTTGGAGTAGAAGAGAACGTGTCCCTCCTTGAGAGGGAAAGATGACAGAGAGATGTTAACCATGCTTTCACCTAGGTGCCTCTACTAGTCCAGGTTCTCAGCCAGGTATGGGAGAAATCCCATCGGTAGATGAGACAGATAGGTAGTAGATGGTCGCGTTCACACAGGTGCCTCTACTCATCCAGGTATGGGAGAAATCCCATCGGCAGATGAGACAGACAGGTAGTAGATGGCCGTGTGATGATTGCACATTTACCTCTACTCGTTCAGGTTCTCAGCCAGGTATGGGAGAAATCCCATCGGCAGATGAGACGAACAGGTAGTAGATGGTCGTGCCCCTCTGCTCGTCTAGGTTCTCAGCCAGGTATGGGAGGATCCCATCGGCAAATGAGACGGACAGGTAGCAGATGGTAAAATCCTATCTCTCAGACATCTAGGTAGGATGGAGAGACTCTCTTGAACTCGTCGAAGCACTGGTGGAGTTGATGGATGAAGACACTTCTCGAAGGACTGAGACTGTGCTGACAACCTTCAGTATGTATAGAGATGATGGAGACAATATAGATGTACAAATGAAACCCGGATGATCGTGATGCTGATGAAGACCGAAGAATACCTTCCTTGTTGAGAGGGAGTGTTGGAATTTGTGCAACTTCGGAAGATATTATTATTGTATTTTATTGTACCTCCTAAGGGAGTTGAACTTAATGTAATCAATCATGTAAACCCTAGAAAGATCAATGTAAATCTTGGGGTGAAAAGCAAACAAAAGAAAATATTAAATTTAAATTATTTATTGTCCCCCAAGAGAAGTCGGCCCAGTTAGGGAAATTGCCTATTTGGCACTTGTAAAAATATAGGTAAAGTTCACCTCATTATTCACTCATCCACTCAAGTGAAGTTCGCATCACCCAGAGAGAGATTCGCACCTGCAGCAAGGAGAAGACAATTT
This sequence comes from Larix kaempferi, assembly GCA_027924585.1. Classification (NCBI taxonomy): domain Eukaryota; kingdom Viridiplantae; phylum Streptophyta; class Pinopsida; order Pinales; family Pinaceae; genus Larix; species Larix kaempferi. The sequence goes on from BSBM01000008.1 coordinate 628,359, forward strand.
TTGGGGTTTCTACTTATAAAGTGTTTCCTTTCCTTCTATTTCATTATTGTACTATGATCTTGGAATTATCATCTCTATACGAAGGTTGCTGGGTTTTCTCCCGTTTGGGTTTCCCAGGATAAAACTCTTGTGTTATTGTTTCTGTGCTTTGTCTTTCTTCTAGTGATCGATCCTATGCAAGTAAATTATTATGCTATGAATGTATGAAAAACTAACACGTACCACATGACAAGTGACTAGAGCAAGTGAATAAAGCACATGGTGGGGCTAGGAGGTGTTTATATCCTTCACTAGCATGTCCCCATGTCACAATGATAAATAATATGACTCTATAACATCACAAAGTGACCAAGTCACCAAATCGTGGCCCCCTCAAAAGCATAATAAAATATCCAAATAATAGCCTGGAGTGTGTGTGAACCCCACTAAATGTTGTAAGCTTTGCCAGAAGGTGTGGGATGCATCACAAAAATCCTCTGAACAAACCTATCTGTAGTTGAGGTGTCCAAACCTCTTATGCCAAAGTCTACTGACCTCATTAGCATTTGACAGAAGTGCATTAGGAGAGTACTCAAGAAAGTGAGAAAACTTGTACATTCTTGACTCATGATTTGCAACACCAACTGCTACCACTTTGCTTGTAGAAATTTCAGAAATTTCCACATCTTCTTGAGTGAAGATCACTCTCTTGGCCGAACCAGTGTGGGTCATTTGGTACACAGAAAGAAGATTTGCTGCAAGAGCAGGCACATACAACACATTGTTGAAGTACCCATTGTCTAGATTGATTCCCAATGCCTCTCGCTGGGATCTCTGAATCATCACACATGAGAATGGGAGGACCACTGTAAGATGAAATAGTGGAGAAAAAATCTCTTGCAGAAGCCATGTGCCTTGAGGCACCTGAATCTATGATGAAAGAGGAAGATCCTGAGGTACTAGCCATCAATGCATGGCACCTCTCCTTGTCTTCAGAAACACCCTCCTTCTCCTTTGAACTTTTTGGAAGAGGAATGTTATTTTTCTGAAGGAGATGGGTCATCATATCAATGGTCTTCTTCATGCATGCACTTTCAGGGTGCTAACCCTTTTGATAGTAAGTGCATTTGGTCTTTTCTTTCTTCTTTCCTTTCTCCTTGACAGGATTCGAACCCCCATCAAAAGATTTGCGCTTCTCCTTGTCTTTCTTCTTCTCTTGCTGTTTCGAACCCTTGGGCTTTTGCTTTCCTCTTGCTTGCTTCGAATCCCCAGCTGCAAGAACTTGATCTTTTTGCTTGATGGCACCCATTAGGACCAATTTATCTTGTTCTTGTGTAAGCATCTCCATGAAATCTGCCAAAGATGGCATCTTCCAATTGCGAACAGTGAGCTTGGTGGAGTGAAATGTAGAAACAAACACATAGTACTCAGGATCCAATTTCGAAAGAATGGACAACACCAGCTGTTCGTCCTTCTTCTCAATGCCACATTGCCTGAGCTGCAAGACCAAGGATTTGAACTTGGTGAAGAAGTCTTGGATAGTTTCGAAACTACTTGGGCTCAGTGAGATCAACTCATTCTCAAGTTGCTGACCCCTCATCTCATCAGTCTTCCCAAACAATGACTGAAGCTTGAGCCACACTTCATTTGGAGTAGTGAGACTGTCAATATGGAACAAGAGGTCTCTTGAAATGCTGAGACAAAGCATGCCAAAAGATTCATCCATTCTGTTGAAGAACTTGGACTTCTCTACTGCAAAATTTGGCTCAGTTTCAGTCCCCATGGTAACTCTGAAGAGACCCTTAGATCTTAGCTGGATTATCATTTCGTCCTTCCATTCAAAATAGTTGAATGGAGTGAGCAATATGACATGAGACTGCTCCATTCTGTAGCTTGCGCACTAGGTGACAAAGAACACTGTGAACCTGCAATGCAAACACTTAATCATTCAGGAGGGGATCCTAACTAGCTAATTCGAACCCTGCATTGACAAAAGGCACATTCGGGAGCGCGTCACACCCTGGGTAGAATCCAAAGGATTGCTCTAATGTCTTCAAGGCAATGGCCCCGGGGACTTCTGTGGTTGCTCCATTGCTTCTGGTGCACTTCTGAAGTAGTCTTGGTTTGACTAGAAGCTCCAATAGCTTTGATACCATGTGAAATTTAACTCACAGTAGGATCTACTAGCTAAGGATATCCTCACAATTAAGAAATTTGGCTAAGTATGCAGAAAAATAGTGTAAAAAGAATTTTGGACACACAAATGATAAAAAACCAGACACAAATGATAAAAAACTAGACGCAAATGATCAAATAGCAAGTTTATTATAACTGTCCAACCCAGAAATGAGTTGTGAATACATTTATATAACATTTGGGAGAATTCGTGAGCCTTTGGAGGTAGCTACAAGTGGCTAGCTTACATTGGACCTCAATCCCCCCTAGGTTGACCAATAGGCTCCCAAATCTACTCAAACAGTCATGAATTGGTAATCTAAACGTTGGGTAGGCATGGGAAGTCATTAATGATGATGGCACATGTGTGGGTGAGGATTTGGTGGAGTGTAGGTGGCTCAGGATAGGCCAAAACTGCCAAGGAGGGGCCAAAATGACCACATTCAATGCATGGGCACCTCAGGTCAAAGCCAGATCCTTAAATAAGGGGATAAGGGCGCCTTCACTCAGGTAGTGGCAATAAATTATGGAGGTGGCCATAAACGAGGGCGCCTAACAACTAATTTAACCAAAATTGGGCCCTTGGGTGATGGAGTGTGTCTGTCATAAATGCCCCAACAACCTTATAACAACCTTGGATTAACATCATTAACCATGTTTTGGACCAAATAATCACATTAATTAACATGAGACTATGGTCCTAGGTGTAATAATGTTCTAACAGTTATCTTGCAGAGTTCATCCTATACCTTGGTCTATTATTGGCGCATGACTTGCATGTTTATCTCATCTTAATCTACAACTCAAGCACAAGTCATTGTGATCTACTAGTTGGGGGCTTTATCCATCCTTGAAGAGAGCGTATCACTATCTGGAGGGTGTATCTTATTGAAGAAGCCACAACCTCATACACAGAAGACGTCACCCTCATTCTGTGAAGAACCTGCAACAATTAATTAATGAAAATACACGAGATAGCAGAAATACCAGAACTCAGAATCACTTTATTGATCGCAGGCCACTTCGAGGGGGCAACCTCCTTTGAGCAAGATCAATACCTTAATTGGCCTCAACACACACTTATATACTAAGTCTATGCCCAATACTATGGGTCAATACCATGGGACATATAATACTACGGGACGAATTACAAAGCATATGCGTCCAATACTATGGGTCAATACCATGGGCTAATACAAACTATGGATCAACAAATACTACGGGACGACTTACAAAGCATATGCGTCCAACAACAATATACTAACAAAGTAAAGAGTGTTGATATTTTTGAGCAGCATCGAGTGCCATTCTCTGGGAGAATGGAGGCACCTGGTCACTTACTAGGATATTGACCCAATCTGGGACTGGGAACTCAGCCTGGGGCTGAGAGCCATTCTCTGGGAGAATGGAGGCACCTGGTCAGTTACTAGGATTCCACTATAAGCCCTAGACTGGGTCTAGGCAAGTGGTGTACTCCTTCCCTTGATCTATGGGCTATGATACCTAGCACTTGATCTTGGTGGCAACAAGGACGGTGAAGTAAAAGCAATTAATAATTCTCCTAATGATGATGTACTTGGAGTGGACATGAATGGATCATTGAAGACCTTGAAGAACTTCTGGAAGAACCATGAAACCCAAGCATAACTTGGCTTGGTCCGTGTACCCACCTTTTGAAGAAAAGAAAATATATATATATATATTCATGGGTCGGCTCAACTCATTATTAAAAAGAAAAAATATATATATATATAAGGTCAGGTTGGCCCCAACATAATTTTTTCTTTGCTATTCGACTCACTATAAAAGAAGGAAGTATTTCTCATTTGAACCCATTGAATTAGTGAGTGTTATCTCTGCTCAACTCGTGGGTATTTTCTCTCTTCTCTGCTCAGCTCGTGGGGGTCTGTCTGCTGGTTTCTATTCTTTGGAGAAATAAAAATTCCAAACATTTTTTTTTGGTCTAAACTGCCACCCCGAATTTGTTGGGATACATCAGCCCTGCTAGGGCTCTACTCAGTTCTGTTATGTGTATTTCGGCAGCCCTATTAGGGCACCCACAACCTACAGCAGGTCACTGTTGCACTGAAAAAGTTTGAACAGAAATTCGGCAGCCCTAAAAAGGGGTGTGGACAAGTCACTACAGCCCAGCAGAAGATCTCGGTCCCCTCAGTAAAGTATACCCCAGCAACTGTTGGCAGTTACAGGCATGTACAGGTTGACTGTGTTAGACTGAAGCTGCTCTAGGCATCTAACAACACCTTCAGACATTCAGTGGCAGATTGGGGACAACAGACATTGTACAGGGTTCTTCTTGATCAGTGAAACAAATTCTAATTTGTTGAAAAGGCTTGTTCTTAGCCTGCTGTTGTAAAAACTCAGTCATCTCATTTAGGAGATAAACTATTATTAATTGCTTTGGGGTTTTTGTCCTTGAAAGGTTTCCCCGTGAAAAATACTGTGTTCAATTTTTGTGAATGTGTGTTTATTGCTAGCTATCTCTGCACTATTTTATTTTATAGTCTGTTACTGCTATCAAATTATAAATTTCTAACATGGTATCAGAGCTTTGCTTGTGAAGTATACAACATTTGAGCAGGTGACTGTACCTTCCATAGACCTTGGGACAGTACAGACTGAGATAGCAGACCCTCAGTGGATCAGAGATGGCTTCTTCTTCCACTTTCAGACCAAAAGACAGGCTTGAGGGTTCAACAAACTTCAATTCATGGAAAGCAAGGCTTATGGCCACCTTGGAAGAAAATGACCTTGATGACTTGGTCATCAGTGTTGTAGAAGAGCCCACATCAAATGCAGGAAGGGCAGCGTTCAAGAAGAAGCAAGCCAAGGCAAGAAGGATTATCTATGACTCAGTCAAGGAGACCATAATGCCTGCTATAACACCATTGAAGACAGCCAAGGAGTGTTTTGATACTTTGACAAATCTGTACGAGAAGAAAGCACCCAGTCAAAAGAGAGTCTTGAAAAACAAACTTCGTACATTGAAGATGGAAAAAGATGAAGGAGTGGCCTCCTTTACAAACATTGCTCAGGTAAGAGATCAACTTTCTGCTATTGGGGTTACAGTAGACGATGATGACCTTGTACAAACTGTTTTTGATGGCCTTCCAAATTCTTGGGAAACCTTCTTGGCTTCTGTGAGTGGACGTGAGACTCAGCCAGATTTTGAGAGACTTTGGCATGACTGTTTGGAAGAAGAAGGCAAAGTTCAAAGCAGAACTAGGGTTCCTAAGGAAGGGAATCTTGCACTAACAGCCACGACTAAGAAGAAGTTCAAGAAACCCTTCCCTCCCAAGAAGAAAGAGAACAAGCCACAAGGTAAGCAAATTGATATGTCACAAATTGAATATTTTAACTGTCACAAAAAGGGACATTATGCTAGAGACTGCAGGCAGCCATAGAGAAGGTTCAAAAGAAGGTTCCAAGCATCTACAGCTAAAGAAGAAGAACCAAAGAAGAAGAAGAATGCCAAGTTTTCCAAGCAAGAAGAGTCAAGAGAATACTACTTGATTTCTGCTCTAGCAGGATCCATCACCAACAGTTCAAATTCTTGGTTGGTGGACAGTGGAGCATCAAAACATATGACAGGTTCTCGTGAAGTTCTTACAAGTTACAGAAAGAAGAAGTTTGCCACTCAAGTAGAACTTGGAGATGACTCCACCTACAAAATTGAGGGAGTGGGTTCAGTTTCATTTCAACTTGATTCAGGGACCATGTTGCACATTGAAGACATACTGTATGTTCCAGGCTTGAAGAAAAATCTCCTTTCTGTTGCTGGCTTAGAAGATAAAGGCTACAGAGTTATATTCATGGACAAAAAGGTTCTGCTGTGGTCAAAGAATGAAAGGTTGAGTGCAGCAGAATTGATTGGGGTTCGAGAGGGAGGCCTTTACAAGGCATCTGGGCATTCTACTCAAGCATTGGTTCACAGTACAAGCAACCCTTGTGAGTTATGGCACCGAAGGTTTGGGAACCTTCATTATACAACTCTCCCTGGTCTTCAAAAGATGGTTACAGATATGCTCGAGTTCTCTAATGAACATAGTGGTATTTGCAAAGGTTGTGCCCTTGGTAAAAATACCAAGAAGTCTTATTCAAAAAGTAACAGCAGATCAAAAGGGATTTTGGATTTGATTCATTCTGACATTTGTGGACCCATGTCTTCACCTTCTTTAAGTGGTTGTTTATACTATGTACTGTTCATTGATGATTACTCTCGCAAATCTTGGATTCACTTTCTAAAGGCTAGAAGTGAAACTTTTGATAAGTTTAAGGAGTTCAAGGCGCTGATTGAAAATCAGACAGGAAGACACATCCGTATCTTGAGGTCAGACAATGGAGGTGAGTTTGAATCTAATGATTTTGATGACTTTTGCCAAGAAGTAGGAATTAAGAGGGAGTTGACTGTACCTTACAACCCCCAACAAAATGGGGTTGCAGAAAGGAAGAATAGAACAGTCTGTGAGGCTGCTAAAGCCATGTTGTGTGATCTAGATCTTCCTCTGTCTCTGTGGGCTGAGGCTGCTGGTACTGCTGTCTACATTCAAAACAGAAGTCCTCATGCCATTTTGGGAGAAAAGATTCCAGAAGAAGTATTTACAGGTAAGAAACCTGCAGTTGACCACATGAGGATCTTTGGCACAAGATACAAAAGAATCTCTTTCTGACATTCCAGACTCTCCTCATTCAGAGAATCAGAGGGAGGAAGAAGATGAGCCTCGAATTCCAGATAGACCAGCTGAAGAACTACTTGAGGTTCTTCCTTCCAAGAGAAGACCTGCTTGGTGTCGAGAGACATTGCAAGAAGCAGAGAAGCATAAAGCTCCTTCTGGGACATTCAGAGAAAGTAAGAAGCCCCAGAAGTACTCAAGTCTTATGAGTAAGCTCATTGATGCAGAACCTTCTACTTTCAAAGAAGCATAAACTCATAAGGTATGGATTGATGCCATGATAGAAGAATATAATTCCATTATGAAAAATGATGTGTGGGAAATTTTTCCTAGACCAAAAGGAAAGTTTGTGGTGACTTCCAAATGGCTCTACAAAATCAAGCATGCTGTCGATGGCAACATTGAGAAATATAAGGCAAGATTTCTGGCACGTGGTTTCACACAAAAAGAAGGCATAAACTATGATGAAACATTTGCTCCTGTTGCCAGGTATACCACCATCAGGACCATTATCTCCCTCGCTGCTGTCTTTGGATGGAAACTCCATCAAATGGATGTAAAGACAGCTTTTCTTAATGGAGAAGTTGAAGAAGAGGTCTACATTGAGCAACCTGAAGGTTTTGTGACTCATGAAATGCAGTCTCATGTGTGCAAGCTAAAGAAAGCTTTGTATGGACTCAAACAGGCCCCAAGGGTCTGGTATGCTAGGATTGATGGTTACCTTCACAGTTTGGGATTCTCCAAGAGTACTGCTGATTCCAATCTTTACTTTAAGGTTGTTCAGAACCATGTCTTGATCCTAGTCCTATATGTGGATGACTTGTTCCTTACTGGAGAGGAGCAACTGATAGCTCAATGCAAAAGGGAGCTTACTTCAGAGTTTGCGATGAAAGATCTGGGACTCATGCACTATTTTCTTGGTTTAGAGGTCTGGCAAAAGCCAGATGAGATCTTCCTATCTCAAGGGAAGTATACAGTCGATGGGTACACTCATGGGTCAGTTACCAGGATTCCACTATAAGCCCTAGACTGGGTCTAGGCAAGTGGTGTACTCCTTCCCTTGATCTATGGGCTATGATACCTAGCACTTGATCTTGGTGGCAACAAGGAGGGTGAAGTAAAAGCAATTAATAATTCTCCTAATGATGATGTACTTGGAGTGGACAAATGGATCATTGAAGACCTTGAAGAACTCCTGGAAGAACCATGAAACCCAAGCATAACTTGGCTTGGTCCGTGTACCCACCTTTTGAAGAAAAGAAAAAATATATATATATATTCATGGGTCGGCTCAGCTCATTATTAAAAAGAAAAAAAAATATATATATATATTCATGGGTCGGCTCAGCTCATTATTAAAAAGAAAAAATATATATATATATAAAGTCAGGTCGACCCCAACATAATTTTTTCTTTGCTATTCGACTCACTATAAAAGAAGGAAGTATTTCTCATTTGAACCCATCGAATTAGTGAGTGTTATCTCTGCTCAACTCGTGGGTATTTTCTCTCTTCTTTGCTCAGCTCGTGGGGGTCTGTTTGCTGGTTTCTATTCTCTGGAGAAATAAAAATTCCAAACATTTTTTTTTTGGTCTAAACTGCCACCCGAATTTGTTGGGATACATCAGCCCTGCTAGGGCTCTACTCAGTTCTGTTCTGTGTATTTCGGCAGCCCTATTAGTGCACCCACAACCTACAGCAGGTCACTGTTGCACTGAAAAAGTTTGAACATAAATTCGGCAGCCCTAAAAAGGGGTGTGGACAAGTCACTACAGCCCAGCAGAAGATCTCGGTCCCCTCAGTAAAGTATACCCCAGCAACTGTTGGCAGTTATAGGCATGTACAGGTTGACTGTGTTAGACTGAAGCTGCTCTAGGCATCTAGCAACACCTTCAGACATTCAGTGGCAGATTGGGGACAACAGACATTGTACAGGATTCTTCTTGATCAGTGAAACAAGTTCTAATTTGTTGAAAAGGCTTGTTCTTAGCTTGTTGTTGTAAAAACTCAGTCATCTCATTCAGGAGATAAACTATTATTAATTGCTTTGGGGTTTTTGTCCTTGAAAGGTTTCCCCGTGAAAAATACTGTGTTCAATTTTTGTGAATGTGTGTTTACTGCTAGCTATCTCTGCACTATTTTATTTTACAGTCTATTACTGCTATCAAATTATAAATTTCTAACAAAGAGAAGGGTTGACACGGGTTCCTAACATCCCCTCTCCCTTAGAAAAAGCTTTGTCCTCAAAGCTTTATATGTGGAAATTGATGCAGAATCTGAAGGAGTGGTTCCCTAGTAGCATCCTCGGGTTGCATTCCGGGCCACTGACGCCTTTTGAGTTTCAGGGAGGATTGCTTGGAAGGCTGTAGACGAAGAAGAACCATATCAACTGCATGAAAAGTGCGCCTAGAACGATGCTGATCGGCTTGTTCTTTCAGTCGAATTCTTGCCATGTGAAGATTGTCTTGTAGAATGAGAAGAATCTGATCGCGGTTTCGAAGAACTGAGTCAATTGCCTGAACTGGGGAGCTGCTGAGGGTGTATGGAAGAAGAACTGGCGGTGTCTACCCATAGACTGCTTCATATGGTGTCCTTTTATATGTGGTATTGTACCACCGGAGCGCTTCTAGGAAATCCATAGAAATAGTTGTCCAAATCTGTGTAGGGATGGGCAAGGGTTCGAGTAGTCCCGAAAGGAGTGTCGTTTCACCCTTGTTGACCTGGAAAGTATCACAGTCAGCCACCATCTGTTGAATTGTCATTTTCAGTCCCTGCCAAAAGAAGTGACATTGTTCCCGATCATACTTTTTGAGGAATCCAGAGTGCCCTGCCAATGAAGAAGCATGGAGTTCAGAGAAAAGATAGGCCTGTTGAACAGATTGCAACCAATTTGGAACAAGCAAAGAAATAGCTGTAAGAGAAACTGGGTCATCAAATGTGCGAGAAGGAGCATCTGCCACCATATTGTCCTTACCCTTCTTGTAAGTGATCGCATAGGCATAACCCATGAGTTGGATAACCCATTTCAGGTGTGCTGGGGAGGAGACCCGTTGTTCCAGGAAATTTTCCAGACTCTGGAGATCAGTCTTGATGCAGAAATAATTCCCTAATAGGTATGGCTGCCGCTTCTGTACTGCAAGCAAAGTAGCCATCATTTCCTGCTGAGATTTAGATGCGGCTAAATTCTTACTGGAAAGGTCTCTTGAAGGCGGCAAGCCCACTGGTTCAACAAAGACACCTGCATATCTATCCAAGGAAGTAGTGGAGACCATTGATGGGTGCATCTGAATGGAATGGAGCTGAGTGATGACACCATGTGAATTCTTCTTAAGGATTTTTTCCAGGCGATGTGAATTGATGATGCAGAGAGACTTTGGTTGTAAGTCCGTAAATTTGTGTTTTTTCCCATTGACTGAAAACTGCATCCAAAGTTCAGCAAAATCCCATAAGATGGGGCCAAGAGTGTGTAACCATTGAATGCCCAAAACCACATCACATCCGCCTAAGGACAAGGCAAACATGTCAGAGCGTAGGTTATAATCTTCCAGAGAGATACGCACATTGTGACACTTCCCCTTGCAAGGTAAGGTGCCCCCATTGGCAATCATGACTTCAAAGTTGGAGCAAGGATGGACAAAACAATCAGCCTGTTTGGCGATCCGATGGTCAATGAAATTATGAGTGCTGCCAGAATCAATGAGTATTGTAAGAGAGATCTGCCTGAAGTAACCCCTGACCCGCATTGTTTGGAGGGTGGTGACGCCGGATAAAGCATGGAGAGATATCTCTGGTTGGTCGTCCTGATATGGGGGGTCAACAGGCGGCTGCTGAATGTCAACCTGATCATCTATTGTATCTGGAGCGTCTTCACAAAGTTCAGAGGCAGGCGGAGAATCCACATCCAAGAGATGGAGCTTTTGCTCAACACATCTATGCCCCCGAGTGAATTTCTCATCACAATTATAACAAAGCCCGTTTTCTCGATGTGCCCGCATCTCTGCTTCAGACAAATGCTTGATAGGAGTTGGTCGAGGAGCTGGAGTGATGGGAGGTCGTTGGGAACCCATATTTCTGAAGGGAACAAAGGTGGGTTTGGAGCGTTGTTGGGCTGCGATCTTGTCCTCTGCCAACTTAGCCAACCCCAGGACTTCCATCATTGTGTTGGGACAAAACATTTTAACCTCTGAGTGGATTTCATCCTTGAGATCACTAATAAAAAAACTCCTATAGAATTTATCAGACAATCCTTCTATGTGATTGGCCAGTTTCTCAAATTCTGTCTGATACTTTCTCACAGTGCCAATTTGGCAAAGTTTAGTGAGTGCTCCTGTGAAGTCATCAAAAGCACTAGGACCAAATCGTTGCAAAAGGAGTTGGCAAAGATCTGTCCAGTTTGGCTCGTGATGAGCTCTGATGTACCAACGGTACCATTGAAGGGCTTCCTGTTCCAAATGAAAGGATGCAAGTGGAACTTTGTGGACATCAAAAGTATTATGCAGACTGAAATATTGGTCTGCCCGGTATATCCATCCAGTCGAATCAGTACCATTGAAGCAAGGAAATTCAAGCTTCAGCCCACGAAAATTGCGGGAAGAAGAGAACCCAGTGGCTGCAGAAAATTCTGGCTGTCGATTATTGTTCATGGCTGAATGCTGAAGATGGAGGCTAAGAAAATTTTCATCCAGATCTTGGAGTTTGGTTTTGAGGGCTGTAAGTTCTTCCTCCATGATTTGTGCTCCTGCACGGGTGACAACCATAACCAAGAGTTTTTTTTTTTTTTGAGTGGGTAGATAAACAAAAACAGAAACTGTTTTAGTAAAGGAAAATTTGGATTTGGGAAAAACTCGGATGGGTAATTTGGGTTTGACTAGGTTTTGGACACTTTCTGATGGTCATGGAAGCAAAAAATGTGGATTTCAGAAGCGGGGTAAAAGAATGAGAAAATTTGGCAGAGAGGGACAAAGAAGCAGAAATAGGAAATGAACACTGTAGTAAAATTTGAAGGTGAGTGGGTGAAAATTGAAGAAGTTATGGCAAACCCTAAAAATAGACAAATGTGGGATTTCTGGCTTTGGGAAGTGGAATTTGGGATATGGTCCTCAAGAATGAAATATGCGGAATGGGATTGCAGGGGTGTTTCAAGGGAAACGGAGTTAAAACAAGGGAGATATGGCGAAAAAACGGGTTTGTTTGTTTCTTTGTTTGTTTGTTTTTTTTTTTTTTTTTTTTGTTTTTCAGAAATGTATCTGCAACGGCGCGGAAGTGAGCGGAACAAATGGTTCTGCAACATAGCGGAAGGAATCAGCAACAGATGGATCTGAAACGACGCGGAAGGGATCGGCAACAAATAGATCTGAAACGGCGCGGAAGTGATCGGCAACAGTTCTGGACAGAATAAATCTGCGATTTATCAACTGAAAATAGATATGGACCCCGTATGCTCGGCTTCCTAACGATTCAGGGGATTCACTCGGTCACCATTGCTGTCTAACGGCTTGCGTATTGGGGCAGTACCCCTCACTCCACGACTCAGGTAAAATTAATAACCGCTTTTCCACAAACGACAGCTCTTGGTTTATCTCACAGGTGGGAACTAGTCAATCAGGTAGGGGTCGTTGCCCGTTTCACTGGCAGGTCTTCTCAATGGGCCAACTACTTTGGGGTTCCCATGGTACTCCTCACAATGCGTTTTAGGGCTTATGCCCAAGTACTTCCCACAGTTAAGTGGATAGGGATTATTCCTAGATCTGAACCTGCAACAAATGTGAAATCAAAATTTTGGCAGAAATTTCACCCAACGAGTCCAAGAAAGTGATCTGATACCAGATGTGAAGAACCTGCAACAATTAATTAATGAAAATACACGAGATAGCAGAAATAACAGAACTCAGAATCGCTTTATTGATCGTAGGCCACTTCGAGGGGGCAACCTCCTTTGAGCAAGCTCAATACAAATAACTTTACCCTACCTTCATTGGCCTCAACACACATTTATATACTAAGTCTATGCCCAATACTATGGGTCAATACCATGGGACATATAATAATACGGGACGACTTACAAAGCATATGCGTCCAATACTATGGGTCAATACCATGGGCTAATACAAACTATGGATCAACAAATACTACGGGACGACTTACAAAGCATATGTGTCCAACAACAATATACTTACAAAGTAAAGAGAAAGGTTGACACGAGTTCCTAACACATTCTAGGGCTGCAAACATTCCAAAGAAAAGGGCGTGATCTGACAGACTCTTCTCATGGGACATTGATTGCACTCTCATCCCTTCTATGTCATTTCTAAGGGGTCAATACAAGCTGTAACAACCATCATCGGGGCATTATCATCATTGTTTAAGCATGGACATTTCCTGAAGCAGAAAGTCAGTCTTCTTGTGTTGGGAGAAAAACATATTTATCAGATCTGCTGTCAAAAACATTCTTGTGTTATTATCAGATTTCTGCTTGTTCCTATTGTTTGGAGTTATATGCAAAACTCATGAAGCAAACAAGCTTGAGTTCTAAGTATCCATCGTTCACCTACAGGCATCCCAAAAGGCAAGGTACAACCACTACAGACTGCCATTATTTTGCTGATATATGAGGTGTGGAATTAAATGTAAACCTTGAGTTCTGTACTGCTTTTACTACTGATAAATACAAGCAATTACAACCTATTTAATGGAGGCATAACCCTTAGTTAGTGAACTGTTTGAGACTGCTTTAGCAGTAGGTTAAATTCGTTAATCTTATTGAAATCTCTGTAAAGTATCTTTGGTACTAAATCTAGTAGCAAGTGATGGCTTGATGGGGGTCCTATATGTTTGAGTAATATTGGAAATCAGATCTGAATTATTTAATGCAAATTCCCAAGTAAATATGCCATAAACTCAAACATTTAGTGTAAGAGAAAATAACAGTGGTAAAAATTAGCGTCCATCAAAGTGTTCGACGAAAGACTTGAACCAGACTTCACAAGTAATCCATAACAAATTTAGCTCGGAATTTTGTGGGATCTTACATCCACATGTTCATGCTCCACAGGGTTTGTAATAAAGTGGGCTAGCATGGTTTTTTTATGTAAAGGACTTGGCTTCCTAGGACTTAGCAATCAATCTAGGTATTCCAAGGAGTTTTTTCACTTGTTAATTATGCCTTGTGTTTTAGCAGGGTATAATTTTCGAGTTTTTCTCTTGCTCCTCCAAAGCTAGAATGCCCGTCTTGGTAGTTAGGCCTTAGGAGGTTATTAAAGTTCATGTGTCAATGTATATGAACATGCTAGACACTAACATAGAGTCGTATGAACATGTGTTAGGTCCCTTAGGTGTTTTTTTTATGTTTTGAAAAAATTAAATTTTCCCGCAAAATCAAACAATTTTTTAATGGTTTAATTTAATTGAAATGTAATAAAAAAGTGGTTTGCAGAAAAAATTTGGCCATGTGATGTTCGTTTTCTAAGCCAGAACACCCACTTAACCCATAAACCCACTTTTCTTAAGTTTTGAGTAAGTATTTATCTCCAAAATTAATATTTATTCGAAAAAGAAAAAAATACATAATAAATGGTAAAAAAAAACATAATAAAGTGAGAAAAGACAAATCCCATGGATTAAGGGAGTCTATTTTGGAGCTCTCAGTTAACTATCAATCAAATATTTGATTGATTTGATACCAAATCAAATGGATTGGGATCGAATCCCATCACTTCAAATTCATATCTATCAACTCCAAATCAAGAGATGCGCCCTTCTCTCATCTTGGGCGACTTTTCCACATAACAGCAAGGTGTTGGGTGTGATAATATCAAGGAGGGAGGCGCCTACCTCATGGAGAGGCGGCACAATCCCTATAGGATTGGTTTTCAATCAAAGGCCAATCAAAACCAATCAACTCTATTAACTTCAAGTTAGCTCCCTCTTCAAGATATGTGCCCCTCTTTGGGAGTTGCGTCCCCCCTCTACTTGTAAACTCTATTTAAGAGAGAGCCTTCTTCACCATTCTCCATGAGAAGGTGGAACCTCTGCTCTTATGCTTTGTACATCTTATGTGAGGAATTTTGTTAATGAATAAATGCTTTGGAGGCAAATCATGGTGTGGATCTTTGGTGTGTGGATGATTATGTTCTAATGCATGCATGAGGTAAATTGTGTCTTTACTTTCTTGCACTTTGATTGTTGATTAAATACTGGCTTTTGAAGGAGATCTAGATTAAGGTAAGGTAAAGTAGTGTGATTGCATCCATTGCTTTTCTGTCAAGTTATAATAGATATGTTGGATTAACAATGTCATTTTAGTTTAAATGCTTGTCTCTGAATATCTATCATATTTTGCACCAGATGCTTTTAATCCTTCTTGTTGTGAGTTTTGTGTGATTATAGGTTGCCCAATCTGATGAGTTTGTGGAGCTAGCTTGAATCCCTTTGTCTTCAGATAGATCTACGAAGAACTAGTCCCTTCGATCCCGACTTCAAGGACCCCATTGCCCGAATTCGAAGGCCTTTTCCTCTTCACTCTTCTCGTCTTCAAATTTCAACTTTTCTTGGTTATTGTGGTTTGCTTATCTCAGATCTATATTATCTTTCCATATTGCAAGTAGATCTGATTTGTGTTATTAGATCTAAGTGTTAAAAGTTAAATATTTCATATCTAGATCTAGTAATAAGCAGTTTTCCTTTCAAGTATACTCTCTTTGAATATTTTAAAACTTGATTAGATAACTTGCTTGCTGGTTTTAAAAGTTATATTAGGCTGTTTAGAGCCATCAATTTGCTGCCCTAAATGGGCAAGTAAAGATCCCAAAAGGCAAGCTTTCTAGCTTGTGTTTTGGTTCATTTTAAGTAGCATTTTTTCTAACTTAACTTAGAATTTTTTCGGTAAATTTTGTTGGCTGTCCCAAAACACTTTTTAAAGTGTTTTGGGCATTTTATACTAATATTTGCTCGCTGTTTTGCAACATTTTATGAGCAGGTAGAAGGAAGCTCTGGCCAATTTCCGGTAGATTGGACCATCTGGAGCACCTCAGACCCTTTCTCCTTCAACCATATATTTTATTTATGAATTTTGTAATCCTTTGAGTCCATTTCTGTAAGGACCAAGGCATCTCGAAAAGCATTGTAAAAAGAGAGAAATAAACGAGAGCAAGTGGGCTACCTAGCGCCCACACCCCATCCCCTCAGGGGGGATCTGTGTTGTCTCGATTTTTTGTGATTTGATTTTTTAGTTTAGATTTCCTTTTTTTTGCATTTAATAAAAACGAACAAAGTAAAATTAACCGTCTTGGTCCAGTCCAATAGCTGGGCCATTGACTCATTCAGGACCTCACATTTTAAAGTTTTAGCTTTTTCTATCTTTTTTTTTTTCACTTTTCAAGCAACACACGCACAGAATCCGTCTTAACAGGTTGCATAGTTAGTTTTACTTTCTCCCTTCATAAAGTAATAAATCTTCGTTAGTTTAATTAAACAACTTCACGGTTAAACAATTCTTAAAATTAACTCGGGCTCCTTCCCCGTATGCTCTTGACCACTGCAGCTTGTTAGATTGTGGTAACTTCGGGATGTCCTCCATGGTTCAGATTCCTTACATGGAGCTACATTAGCTGCATAGGCATCAGTATGGAGTAGAGGGTGAGATACACTCTACTCAGTGGCATGAGTCCAGTGGTGGCTACATGCGGACCTTCTAGAGTGTTTTGACCCTTGCATGCATGAGTTTTGCATGCACTGTCAGCGATCATTGGATGCATGTGTTGTCCGCCAAGATGGCATGCGTGTTGTTGAAGCCCAAAATGTGACACACCAGCTGGATGACAACTCTCTCAGGAGAGAGGCCAATGTCACCACACTCCTCTCCTCTTCGCTTCAGGTTGGCTCTCCTCCAACTCTAGGGGGTATCCCTAAGATAGGATCGCTAAGGCAGGTACAGTGACGGGCAAGGTGAATTTGAAGAGGCTGCCTTAGGAAACGCTTGTAACAGAAAGATGGGTTTTTTAATGGGTGATGGAAAAGACGGGAGGATCAGTCCTCGAGGAGAAGGCCAGTGCCAGTACCAGAAGGGAGCATGGAGTCAAAAAGAGTACTCAAGAAGGCTTTGCGCTTCATAAAAGTGAGATTTGATCTAATACGTTACATAAACAAAGACGAGGAGAATATCAGTATAACCAACTACAGTCTATTACTCCTATGATCTTCTGAAAACACAACGTCAACAAACAACTTGATCCCAAATGTTTTCCCAATGGACTAAAAATAGCCTTCTATGTTAGATCTACTCTACAACTTAAAATGGAAACACGCAGCCATGCGAAGAGAAGCCAAATCTGTCCATAAACCCAGCATGATATTTTTCATTAAGTCCCATGGGAAAAGAAGAACTCCCAGAAAGTTTTCCATCCACAAATGAACAAAGCTGGCCCTTAAAAAGACCAAAACTCTCTCAGAAAATAAAAAAATATAAAGAAAAAGTGATATCCACTTTTTCCTCAACTAAACTAAAGTCTAAGTCGATTCATTCATAACTGAAGAGATCATTCAGTTTGACTTTACTCAAAAACCCCCTAGCCAAATACATCCATATGCAAAAATCGAGTCCCAATGTAATCGATGGCTGATGAAACCAATGTAATCGCTTGTTGATGAAAACAGGCACACGGGTCACTTGGTAGGTAGGATTTCTGCTGCTTAACCTCCACTGAGCTGACTAAAATGCTGCTTATAGTGACACAAAGTTATACTGACATGAAGTGATCAACACGTGAGCTGTCAACCGATTTGAGAAAACCGCCGATGTCTGACTCATGGGTTATTTGCAATTAAAATGTGGTGTTTCTGCAAGTAAAAATCGATCAAAAGTATACTCGGCTGCTAGGGAAACTGCTACAGCAAGACACAATTGTGTCCACGCTGACCGCCAACTAAATCGCGGGCTGGTGTCATGTCGAGCTGTCAAATGTTGAAGGTGATAAATCGATGCAGCTAGCTGTAAAATGGAATTCGCACCGAATGTCTCTCAGGATAACGAGGGATGTGCAAATCTGCAGGTTAGGTGGATGGACCCGCTCTGCAGCACGCCGATTTTTTGCTCACGGGTGGAAATATTTGCTATTCGGCTGTAAATAGCTGCGTGGATTGAGCTCGACTCATCATAAATCTTATCCACTCCAATCGGCGACCGAGTGATGATTTGGCAATAAAAAAGAACTGTTTAGTGACAGAAAACGTGATACACTGTCACTCCACCAGCTGCCCAAAGAAAATGCAATATCCACGTGAAGAAGCGTGCCCAGGTCTGGGCGTGTATGAGCGGATCGACCACCGATGAAAATGCGATTCCAAGGTTTCGAGCTCGATGGCGACTAGAACTTCATCTTCTGATTTGTTGCTGCGGCTCCGATCATCAATATGCTCGATATCTAATCCAATAAACCAGGATCCTGGAGATACATCTTCATTGGCATATCTGTGATTAGTTCTCGAAATTGCTCTCTTGTGATTGATCCCATTCGATCAATTTTGCTAGCCGCGACAGTAGCAAATTCAAAACAACTTCATAATCTAACTATATAAGTTGGGGCCTGCAGAGATTAGTGAATTTGGCTATTTTCGTGCTCTCATCAGTTACTCCAATCTTTGATGCAACCACATGCCTGCTCAATACCATTGCCCTGCTCTTTGCATATGATGATGACAAAAATGTATCATTCATGCAGAAAGATATACACATTCTCTTCAACTTGCTTGAAGCGCAGTCTTGCACCTTATTTTCATGATATATATTTCTCTTTACAAGACATTGCCTTGATGACTTCCTGTCCAAGGATGCCCCCTATAATTGCACAAACTGGAGGGAATTCTCTCGTCCCGGCACCAACAATTCTTTCCAAGAGAATACCTGGTATTCGAGATTCAGGTAACCCCTGTTCTTCACAGAGTTTCTTCCGGAGGCTTAGCACAGATTCCAAATCTGTAGATGACCTGGTTGTCGACCCTCAGCCTGCTCAAACTCTTCTAAAATTCTTAGAGCAAAATAGAGCTTAGTTGCTTTTTTTTTTAGGCAGGCTACTCCAGCAAGCTGACATGGACTCCCCTAAGCTTGGAAAGCAAATTTGAGAAGCAATAGCATCTTCTTGCTTTTTTCACAATAATTGAGGCACGCCCAAGAACAACAGCATCAAAATTGTCCGGAAAATTGGCAGATATGTCTTTCACACTCCCTTTTTCAACAAAGACATGAACCATATGATTGGAATCCCTTAATGATTCTCGGCAGACTTCAGCAATCGATCTTCCCTTGTGATTTGAATCCTCAGCAAGAATAAAAAAATTTGCTGATGAAGCTTCTGTTGTGTATAGGTAATGAATGAGTGGAGAACCTTATTAGCCAAAATTTGTAATCTTTATTGTGCGAGTTCTGTTCTCCTGTAGCTTTCCTGTAGGTGTCATCCTCTTGATAATTTGTGAAAGAAATTACATGTAGACATCCCTGTAACAGTGGGGAGGTAACATCTGGCTCCAACTGCGGGACGTGTGCTCACCTTGGTGAGTGCACGAGAACCTCAGATCCTCTCGGCTATCGCAGACCACATAAAAACCAAAAACAGTGTGGTGGGGGATGGCTTGATTCACACCCCGTGACCACGCTTTATTACATAAAAATTGTAGAATTAAAAATAAGTAACAGCAGCAAACGCTCATGTGTGAGCTTTATTCTTCCTACCTACCTACACTAATATGAGACAACAACATGTTAAGTATATGCATATATCCAGTGTAGCCATTTAAGCATCTCATCCCTGCTGTTCTTCTTTTCTTTATGCTCGGTCATAGACAGAAATGATGACAGAGTCACCATAAAACATAGATGTTTTAGGATTTGCTCATGGATCTGTAACAACAGGCTGTTAGGATATAAAAAACTATCAAATTCTTGGCAGAAAAAATCATGACCTGTGCAAGAATTTTCTATCCATTGATGGATGGGACTTACATAATAACCTCTATCACAAAGCTGCTCCGGCTGGTCTGTAAAATAACCATTTCTATTTTCATCAATGAAGCTGAACTGAGGCAGATTAGAATCTTCCTCATGCAGTTGTTCACGAACTTGGGGCAGCTTCTCTTTAAGCTGATTTCTGCCATCCCAAAAACTTTCATAAGGCAGATCAGTGATAATCTGCTCATGTTGATCTGCAAAACAACTATCTCCATTAATAATATGAACTTGTGGCGGATCAGAACCTTCATCATAAAACTGTTTGTGAATAGTGTAAATCTGAGGCAGCGTCACATTTTCTATATCAGAGATCTTTTCAACAGTATCTTCAACCAAAGGCTCATGTGATGCTTCTTCAATGGGGTCATTGATTTCACGCTGCTGTTCTTTCTTTTCAAGGTGGACCCTAGGGATGAAAGCATCGTATTGTTTAGCAAGCTGTTCAATCTCATTGACAGTTCCATCATGCCAGCGGAGGAGAAACTTTTCAAAAAACTCTGCTAATGAATCTATGCATTCATTCAGAAGACCATAGAACCAATTGTCTGCATCCCCTTCCAAAGTGAAAGCAAAAATGACCATGAGGTCATCCTCACAATAAACATTTAAATCAACCATCAATTTGCAGTAAGAGGCAGTGTGACAGATCGCTGAAACACCATCATTTCCATGGAACTTTGGGAGAATGTCATGCACCGTTTCACAGTCATAGCAGTCATTAGGAAATCCACGGATATTTGAGAAATCTAGCGCGGCGCAAGCTTCGCGCAGAGTAGTTTCATGCAGAAGATTACGCGGTTTTTCTTTATCATCATCCATAAATCAAACAATGAGGCACTAAATCTGAAACATAGTCATACCTCATGCCAAACTGTGGAGTCGCCAAGGTGAGCTTGAAAGCCCTCCAATGGGTGTGCTCACCTCTACACCCAATAGGATCTTCAAATCTGCAAAAGGACAAGGGCTTTGTCCCTTCGTGGAGTCGCCATGTGAGAAGAAGAATCTGCAATATAATCTCCCACAAATGTCGTTAATGAAGCATAGTCTTCAAATTTCAGGAACTGGACTTTGTCCCCGGCAACGGCGCCAAAAATGTTGTCCGCCAAGATGGCATGCGTGTTGTTGAAGCCCAAAATGTGACACACCAGCTGGATGACAACTCTCTCAGGAGAGAGGCCAATGTCACCACACTCCTCTCCTCTTCACTTTAGGTTGGCTCTCCTCCAACTCTAGGGGGGTATCCCTAAGATAGGATCGCTAAGGCAGGTACAGTGACGGGCAAGGTGAATTTGAAGAGGCTGCCTTAGGAAACGCTTGTAACAGAAAGATGGGTTTTTTAATGGGTGATGGAAAAGACGGGAGGATCAGTCCTCGAGGAGAAGGCCAGTGCCAGTACCAGAAGGGAGCATGGAGTCAAAAAGAGTACTCAAGAAGGCTTTGCGCTTCATAAAAGTGAGATTTGATCTAATACGTTACATAAACAAAGACGAGAAGAATATCAGTATAACCAACTACAGTTTATTACTCTTATGATCTTCTGAAAACAGAATGTTAACAAACAACTTGATCCCAAATGTTTGCCCAATGGACTAAAAATAGCCTTCTATGTTAGATCTACTCTACAACTTAAAATGGAAACACGCAGCCATGCGGAGAGAAGCCAAATCTGTCCATAAACCTAGCATGATATTTTTCATTAAGTCCCATGGGAAAAGAAGAACTCCCAGAAAGTTTTCCATCCACAAATGAACAAAGCTGGCCCCTTAAAAAGACCAAAACTCTCTCAGAAAATAAAAAAATATAAAGAAAAAGTGATATCCACTTTTTCCTCAACTAAACTAAAGTCTAAGTCTATTCATTCATAACTGAAGAGATCATTCAGTTTGACTTTACTCAAAAACCCCCTAGCCAAATACATCCATATACAAAAATCGAGTCCCAATGTAATTGGTGGCTGATGAAACTAATGTAATCGTTGGCTGATGAAAATAGGCACACGAGTCACTTGGTAGGTAGGATTTCTGCTGCTTAACCTCCACCGAGCTGACTAAAATGATGCTTATAGTGACACGAAGTTATGCTGACATGAAGTGATCAACACGTGAGCTGTCAACCGATTTAAGAAAACCGCCGATGTCTGAATCATGGGTTATTTGCAATTAAAATGTGGTGGTTCTGCAAGTAAAAATCGATCAAAAGTATACTCGGCTGCCAGGGAAACTGCTACAGCAAGACACAATTGTGTCCACGCTGGCCGCCAACTAAATCGCGGGCTGGTGTCATCTCGAGCTGTCAAATGTTGAAGGTGATAAATCGATGCGGCTGGCTGTAAAATGGAATTCGCACCGAATGTCTCTCAGGATAACGAGGGATGTGCAAATCTGCAGGTTGGGTGGATGGACCCGCTCTGCAGCACGCCGATTTTTTGCTCACGGTTGGAAATATTTGCTATTCGGCTGTAAATAGCTGCGTGGATTGAGCTCGACTCATCATAAATCTTACCCACTCCAATCGGCGGCCGAGTGATGATTTGGCAATCAAAAAGAACTCTTTAGTGACAGAAAACGCGATACACTGTCACTCCACCAGCTGCCCAAAGAAAATGCAATATCCACGTGAAGAAGCGTGCCCAGGTCTGGGCATGTATGAGCGGATCGGCCGTCGATGAAAACGCGATTCCAAGGTTTCGAGCTCGATGGCGACTAGAACTTCATCTTCTGATTTGTTGCTGCGGCTCCGATCATCAATATGCTCGATATCTAATCCAATAAACTAGGATCCTGGAGATACATCTTCATTGGCATATCTGTGATTAGTTCTCGAAATTGCTCTCTTGTGATTGATCCCATTCGATCAATTTTGCTAGCCGCGACAGTAGCAAATTCAAAACAACTTCACAATCTAACTATATAAGTTGGGGCCTTCAGAGATTAGTGAATTTGGCTATTTTCGTGCTCTCATCAGTTACTCCAATCTTTGATGCAACCACATGCCTGCTCAATACCATTGCCTTGCTCTTTGCATATGATGATGACAAAAATGTATCATTCATGCAGAAAGATATACACATTCTCTTCAACTTGCTTGAAGCGCAGTCTTGCACCTTATTTTCATGATATATATTTCTCTTTACAAGACATTGCCTTGATGACTTCCTGTCCAAGGATGCCCCCTATAATTGCACAAACTGGAGGGAATTCTCTCGTCTCGGCACCAACAATTCTTTCCAAGAGAATACCTGGTATTCGAGATTTAGGTAACCCCTTCACAGAGATTCTTCCGGAGGCTTAGGACAGATTCCAAATCTGCAGATGACCTGGTTGTCGACCCTCAACCTGCTCAAACTCTTCTAAAATTCTTAGAGCAAAATAGAGCTTAGTTGCTTTTTTTTTTAGGCAGGCTACTCCAGCGAGCTGACATGGACTCCCCTAAGCTTGGAAAGCAAATTTGAGAAGCAATAGCATCTTCCTGCTTTTTTCACAATAATTGAGGCACACCCAAGAACAACAACATCAAAATTGTCCGAAAAATTTGCAGATATGTCTTTCACACTCCCTTTTCAACAGAGACATGAACCATATGATTGGAATCCCTTAATGATTCCCGGGAGACTTCAACAATCGATCTTCCCTTGTGATTTGAATCCTCAGCAAGAATAAAAAAATTTGCTGATGAAGCTTCTGCTGTGTATAGGTAATGAATGAGTGGAGAACCTTATTAGCCAAAATCTGTAATCTTTATTGTGCGAGTTCTGTTCTCCTGTAGCTTTCCTGTAGGTGTCATCCTCTTGGTAATTTGTGAAAGAAATTACATGTAGACATCCCTTTTACAGTGGGGAGGTAACAGCATGCAAAAGTGACTTTTGCATGCACCGAGAATTAGGGTTTTGGCAAACCTAATTCATCGGTGAGATTATTTATAGAGGCAGGGGGTCACCGGATGAGGTTGCTCAATTGTATTGTCAGAGAGTGATAGTGCTGGAGTGAGGCGGGCGCACTTGTGCATGCAAGGCGACTTTCTGAGAGAGAGAGGAGCTACTGCAGGAGCTAGGAAGGTCAAATCTGAGCTAGATTAGTGACCTTTAGTTCCAGAGTCACTAGGCACCCAGTACTGTGAGCTGAGATAGCTCATCAGTGTGATTTCTGATCAGTTTAGAGGAGGCCGAGTTCCCTTGTAGGAGGGCGCATTTCCCAAGGAGGGAGGAGCTCGTTTGGAGCTGGATTTACCGATTCAGAGTCCGAGACTTCTAGGATAGCCTTGCCTCGGCATTTGAGGAAGGTTAGGGACGATTAGAGCTTAGATCTGCTGAGATCCGGTTCGGTACGAGCATCAGACATCCAGAGGGGAGGGCAAACTTCTGCATGCAGTGGAGGTCGCATTCTTCAGAGGGGCAGTCTTCAGAGAGAGCAAATCAAAGTAGTGTGATACAGAGGAGGCAGATCAGTCAGAGGCACCTGCAGAGTTACTCAGATCCAGTTTACCAGTTAGGGTTTACTCTTCCAGTGCATGCATCAGCTTATGCATGCAAATCTAGAGTCTACCCAGTTTAGCGATTGAGTTACCTCTTGAGGTAATCCTATATTGTACTTGTCATTTATATATATGCTCTGGGCTCGAGAGAGAAGATAGCTCCACAGATTGCTGGTTTTCCCCGTTTGGGGTTTCCAAGGTATATTTGGTATTTATGTGTGATTGCATATGTTTCAGTTTGGTAAATGCAGATTTAGTTGTTGAGTTTATATTTATATGAGCATGTATTGATATCGAGACTCATACCGCTTGAGATCTCTGGGTGATTCAGAGGGAGTAGTGATCTCTGAATCAAATATTTACATGGTATCATAGCCCTGGTAAGGGTTGGAAGGGTAATCACATTGAGATCTGCAGAGATAGAGACCAGATCTACCAGATCTGAGGTTGTAGAGGTCAGATCTATCAGATCTGTGGTATTGGAGACTAGATATGAGATAGATCTAGTAGTTCAGTGAAGATAGAGACCAGATGTACCAGATCTGAAGAGCATAGCTCAGATCTGAGGTTGTAGAGGTCAGATCTATCAGATCTGCTAATTTGGAGGTGAGATCTGAGTTAGATCTTTCAGATCTGGCACGAGCAGATTCTAGATCTGTGGTAGATATATCAGATCTGAAGCATAGTGTTTAGATCTGTGAGAGCAGAGTCCAGATCTGGAGAGCAGAGTTCAGATCTGTGAGTGCAGACATCAGATCTGTTAGGATAGATACCAGATCTGTGAGTTCAGAGGTTAGATCTGCCAGATTTGCCAAATCTGTGATCAGGAGAGATTCTTGTTTCACTGTGGGTTACAGTATTGTTATCACCTAAACTGTAGTTACCCCTATGGATGGATCCAGTCATGGATGGCAATAGGGAAGGGCAACTCAAAAGGTGCAACCACGATCACCTCGACCTCCAATATATATGGTTGTCACGCCAGTCGAGGCAACCTTCGCTTTATGTTATCTAGCCCAGACAACAAAGGGGGAGACCCGATCTACTCCCGACAGGAGAGATCAAAACCAAGACACCAAATCAGGGTATTTCCAAGTGAAGTTAGGTGTATGGTTTATCCTAGACCTAAGGATGAAGTCACAAGCCAAGTGAGGGTTCAATAGATATAGCTTTGGTTCATAGTTGGTGTGAAAGTGACTTATAATGTTTGAAGTGAGATCTAGGGCTAGTGTACTAGGTCAATGTCAAAAGATTCACTGCCTTGGGAACCGTGTCCAATGCAGGATAGTTAAGGGTTGTATTGGGGCTAACTAGTACATGAGACAAGCTTGACCATGGTCCATGATGTCTTCAAAGGTATAGTCTACCATGCATAGGTCAAACCACAAGTCAATCCAACAATCTAAGAAAGTTGAATTACCTTGTAGAGAAACCAGTGCCTTGGGATTTGGGAAGTGGAGTCAAAGTGGGGTTGACTTATGGTTAGGACTCCTACAACATGAGATAAGTGGACAATATAGGTCTTGATGGTTAAATGTGTCTAGATCTAGGTTTAACCCAAGTGGACCACAATCCCTAAAAACAAGGAATGCAGTCCCCAAGGCAAGATTTGACAAAGTGACAGTCTAGACCTAGGTTTTGAATTATTCCGGTTTCAGATCTGCAATAATCTCAAGTACCCAGTTCCTAGAAGTGAGTGAACTCACTTCTCCAAGGTGGTGCGACTTTACCCAAGGAGGTTTCAAATGGGGTTTAGGTGGGTCAAATCATGTCGGATGGCATCCAAACTTTAGATCCTAGTAGATCGGTCAGGTAGGAGTATGGATCTATAATTTCATGGCAATCCACCGGTTAGATCTTAGTAGATCTGAGTTTAAGTATTCCAAGTGGTCCAAAATGGGGATTAAATTCCTTAAAATGTGGAATGGGACCCACAAGGTAAATTTCAAGAAAGGGACAACCTGGGTGTATGTTATTTGATGTGTAGATGTCAAATCAAGTGGAATCTCAAACACCCATCAACTAGATCTAGGTCAACTTGCTCAAATGGTGAAGTGCGCCTTCCTTGGGAGAAGCTAAGTTGGCTTGGGAGAGGGGTCAAACGGAAGCCAATCCTCACCAAACTATAGATCCGGGATGCCGTGGATGCTATAGAGGTGGGTTTTCAATATCATGCCCAACAACCCACTAGATCTAAGTAGATCTAAGAAAATGTAAAATGGGGGTTTTGAATTATTTAGGGTTTTAACAATTTATGAGTTATGTCAATGGATTGGATAGAGGAAAGAGAAACAAACCTGTGGATCTTACCTGGGTAACCTTGTAGATGCCTTGATGATGATGATCTATGCAATCCCGATCAATTTGGAAGCTTTGAGGTAGTTTCTATGCAAATCGATTTTGTCCAAGAAGCCAATGCGCCCTCTCTCCTGCACAACAAACGTCAACAATATCAGATTTGATGCATCAAGAGATAAGACTAATGCCACAAAAGAAGTAACAGAAAGATAGCATAGATCACAATGATACTAATGATAACCCCCTGATACAAGCGAATGCCAAGAAAGTCGATTTGAAGAAGCCTTGCAAAATCGCCCTTGTTGAAGTCGCCCTCCTGTAGACAAACAATGATTTCCAAAAAAAAAGATAGATCTTACCACAATTTCCAAATGCTAGGTTGCAATAGACTTTCCAATCACCATCTAAGAACACCAGATGCAAAGGAGACCACAAGAATTTCCACAAGAATATTTTTCTATACCAATAATCCAAGAGCCAAAGACCCTTTACAATGAGAAGCTCTCTCCTTTAAATAGGAAGGAGAGGCACCAAAACCCTAACCACTTTTTGAATGAGTGGCTAAGATTAAAAGATACAAATGTCTAATCAATGGTTGAGATGAGCTCAACAACATAATACATGGATCACAATAAAATATAACATAAGTGGACAAAGTCGCCCTAGGAGAGGGGAATCCCACCAAATCATGATGACAAAATATCATAAGAGGCTCATGGTGGGTCCAAGGGGTAATTTTATCCCTCCTTGGTCAATCCCCATGGCACAATAACCAATAAATAATCATAAAAGTACCAAATCGTGCCTCCCTAGTGAAGTCGTGGTCCTCAAAAGACCTCAAAAATCCACAAAAAGTGCCATAAGTGATGGATGCGGGCCCCGATGAAGCTGAAACTGCTGGAGAAGGTGTAGAAGGTCCCGATCTATCATCACTGATCATCCCATGCCATAACTTTGCCTCAGTAGCCCAAATCGATTTCCTCAATAGCCATTTCTACCAATCCTGAAATGCCTCGGGAAACGTGAAACTGCCCAAACAGCCTCCTGGAGTGATGGCGCTGTCAAGGTGAGGGCACCAATGTGTCCGGAAGGGGGGTAATATGGTAAAAACAAGTGGCTGGACCACCCCCTCCATCATCAGCGCCCTAGGTCAACCGGATAAAAGTCATCTCTGCTCCGACAGGGCCTCCAACAGACCAAAACTGCACTAGGACAGCCTACTGAGGCTAAATCATCACTGTAAGTGCCCGGAACTGAAAACAAGCTGTCCCATTGGACTCAGAAGGTCCAAATCCATCCAAGATGTGTACTCATACACCATATGAATCTCTGCATGATCAAAATAAATATCCAATGTACCGGAACAAGGCCAATAATAATGATCTGTAAATGACCAAACACTGCTGTATCCCAAGAATCATCATCATAACCCTGTAGCTGCTGCATAGAATCATCCTGTATGTGTACATAGACCATATATCATCTATCCATATCATCATAAGGTCCAACATCTCATGTCCCATGGTCCTCCATGGTCAAACTAGGTCTAACCAAGACCAAATACAACTCAGACCATCATCCATAGCTGCTGCAAGGTGTCAAGGTTAATACATGCTCTACAACTTATTCGAATAACAATTATAACACAGAGTAATCATGACTGGCGATCTAAATCCAAATATATAGTGTCGTTAATTATTATTATTACTCAGACTAGACTTTCAGGACCATACTCACTTCATAGTTGTGATCAATTTGCTAGTGAAGGGTGAAGGCTGAAATAACTGGCTAGGCTAAGGGATGACTTGACTGACTTGACTTTGTGACACTTTGGCAAGGGAAAGGGAATACACACCATAGTATATACTGAATGAGCAATAACACAGGGAATGGCGGTGTCTCACAAATGGACGAGTTGTTTAAAGAGGGTTTATTCACCTTCACAGATGCGCACAATCCATAATACAAATAAGGCCAGCAATTGTTTAGATATAACATTTAAGTTCCATTGCCTTTTGGGCCTGAAGTTTCCATAGCCTTGATCTATGTGTGTTTACAAACACATTGCATAGATTTACTTTTATTTTTAGGCTTTCTGCTGCAGGTGTGTTTTTAAGGCACTTGTTTATCTGAGCACTTCTAGGTGTGTCATGGACAACTTGTTTACCTAGGTATTTATTTTTCCAAAAGATATAACATTTTATTTTTCATGGCCATTTTCAATTGGCATTTCTTTCACATACAAGATATAGCATTTCATTTTTCAGATTTTGTATTCATGGCAGCACTAAAAGTTTCAAGTTTAGCCAACACAACTTTAGTGACTAGGGGGAATTCTCAAGGAACTCCAACTCACCATAGGTAAGTTTTGTCACCAACTCAGAGCCGAGACACAATAAACAGGGAGGCTCATCCAATACAGAGGCTACAGTGGGGAAAGGTCCTCCATGTCACTAGTCAAGTAGCAAATCAGGTTAATAATCTAAAAGGTAGGCCACGGATGGATGAAGACAATGAAATGATGGAGCCAACACTAGCAAGCCAGAGTATGGTGTAATGATCACCTCTATTCTCCCTAAGGAGGGTATGTACCAATGAGTATGAATAGTGAACTTCTAAGTCTGAGTAGGGACAATATAATATAAATAATAGGTCAACCAGGTCCATGTATCTATATGATCGCCAGATCATGACACTAAGTGCTAAGACATGCTATAAGAAAAAGTATAAAAGCAATCTAACCATAACACCATGATATACCTGCTGAGTCATATACCTGAATGCACATCAACCTGTACCATCATCTGTCCTCTGGAACTGCTGCTGTAACTCTAGGCACTACTGTCTGCTCTGTACCAATGGTATAATGGCTACATCGGTCATCTCTCTGAGTGTCCTGAAACTCAGTCATGGCATGGGGAATACAACTGCTGTCCACAATCTGATAGTGATCCAATATAGATGCTCATCTCAGCATCTCAAATGTAAGGGAACTGGCTGAATAGTGTACTGGAATGAGAAAAATAATGTATGGTAGCCCGGCTACTATATATGTGATAACAAGTATTTCAGTTTTGCAGAGTTATAGCCACTAGCTTGAGAGTAGAGTACAGGTTGATGGGCAAGCCTGTATGTGGGTCCAGGGAGACCTTGGATATAGTTTCAGTATTAGTGACAGAGGGAGAGCATGATGCTTCTCTCAAGATGACATTGATAGAGGAGGAGCGCAGATCTGCATATCAGAGTGCAGCCAGAAAGTCTTCCAGTTC
Organism: Larix kaempferi; assembly: GCA_027924585.1. Classification (NCBI taxonomy): domain Eukaryota; kingdom Viridiplantae; phylum Streptophyta; class Pinopsida; order Pinales; family Pinaceae; genus Larix; species Larix kaempferi. The sequence continues at coordinate 658,238 of BSBM01000008.1, forward strand.
AGAGAGAGTAGCTGCAACAACATATGATGTGTTTGATCCTGGTGGATGCTTGTCCAGCAATACCTTCCTCGCTAAGAGGGAGTGTTTCTACAGAGATGTGCATGAGATATGCATGTGCATGAGGTCTTGCATGATGCATGTGCATGTGCATGAGATATGCATGCTGCATATGCATGAGATATGCATGCACACGAAGACTGAGAGAGGGTTGATTCAGGATGAGCAGGTGGCAACAGCGGAGGAGGTTGATGAGTTTACTTCTTGGTTTGAGAAGGAGTTCTCATTAGCCTCAGTTTAGTCAGGACATTATAGTAGCCTACCAGAGGCTCAGATTGATCAGAGTTGGAGGGTTGACTGCATGCTCAACAGTCACATGACAGGAGTGCGAGATGCATTTCTTATCCTAGAGCACACACCCTTGCAGTTGGCTTGGGATGTGCAGGGGGTTGACCACTTGGTCAATGGAGTGGGTAGAGTGAGATTTCTGCTTGACCCTGGAGAGCTCCTAGAGGTGTCATGAGTTCTATTTGTTACAGGACTGAGAGGGAGTATCCTCTTAGTGGCAGCTTTGGCAGCTGCTGGTTGTTCAGTAGTGTTTCGGCGGGATCAGATCTTCACCTATCCTAGAGTAGTTGACCCAGTCTTGTTGGGTCACAGGATCGACGGTGAATACTTGGTTCATGGACAACCTACTTCGGGCACATCAGGGTGGTTGAGTACATCCTCCTCAGAGTCATAGGGGGGTGATGAGCATGATGCTCATAGCAGAGATGAGGCTAGGAGGAGTGAGCCTAGTCAGCAGATGGGTGGGCGTGATGCTCACCATGATGAGGATTAGGGGAGTGATTTTGGAGTTAAGATGGATGAGCGAGATGCTCTTGATAGTGACGAGTCTCAGGAGATTGAGCCCTTGGGCTCATATCAGATGGATGAGCATGCTGCTCATAGAGGCACCAATCAGAGATTGAGCTGGTATGATATGGTTGAGATGTACTTGGCTTAGGAGAGAGCTGAGTCAGCTCAAGGACATAGACAGATCACCTACAGAGCAGTGGATCCACTCAGTAGTGGTCTTCAGGACTAGTTACGGTAGCAAAGCTGAGTCTAGAGAGTAGTGACAGAGTCAACGGTGGTTGATCAGGGGGCTTTTTCTGAAGCCACACTTATGGAGATTGATCAGGGTTCTTCAGGTCAGAGGGCAGCAGTGACAGGTAGATCAACTAGATTAGTGTCAACAGCAGGGGACTTGTTAGATCCAGGCATCAGTGGTAGGACTTCCCTTGTTAAGAGGGAGTGTTAGATTGTGGTAACTTCGGGATGTCCTCCATGGTTCAGATGCCTTACATGGAGGTACATTAGCTGCATGGGCATCAGTATGGAGTAGAAGGTGAGATACACTCTACTCAGTGGCATGAGTCCAGTGGTGGCTGCATGCGGACCTTCTAGAGTGTTTTGACCCTTGCATGCACTGTCAGCGATCATTGGATGCATGCAAAAGTGACTTTTGCATGCACCGAGAATTAGGGTTTTGGAAAACCTAATTCATCGGTGAGATTATTTATAGAGGCAGGGGGTCACCGGATGAGGTTGCTCAGTTGTATTGTCAGAGAGTGATAGTGCTGGAGTGAGGAGGGCGCACTTGTGCATGCAGGGCGACTTTTTGAGAGAGAGAGGAGCTGTTGCAGGAGCTAGGAAGGTCAGATTTGAGCTAGATCAGTGACCTTCAGTTCTAGAGTCACTAGGCACCCAGTATTGTGAGCTGAGATAACTCATCGGTGTGATTTCTGATTAGTTTAGAGGAGGTCGAGTTCCCTTGGAGGAGGGTGCATTTCCCAAGGAGGGAGGAGCTCGTTTGGAGCTGGATTGACCGATTCATAGTCTGAGACTTCCAGGATAGCCTTGCCTCGGCATTTGAGGAAGGTTAGGGACGATCAGAGCTCAGATCTGCTGAGATCCGGTCCGGTACGAGCATCAAACATCCAGAGGGGAGGGCGCACATCTGCATGCAGTGGAGGTCGCATTCTCCAGAGGGCAGTCTTCAGAGAGAGCAGATCAAAGCAATGTGATACAGAGGAGGCAGATCAGTCAGAGGCACCTGCAGAGTTACTCAGATCCAGTATACCAGTTAGGGTTTACTCTTCCAGTGCATGCATCAGTTGATGCATGCAAATCTAGAGTCTACCCGGTTCAGGGATTGTGTTACCTCTTGAGGTAATCCTGTATTGTACTTGTCATTTATATATATGCTCTGGGCTCGAGAGAGAAGATAGCCCCACAGATTGCTGGTTTTCCCCGTTTGGGGAATCCAGGGTATATTTGGTATTTATGTGTGATTGCATATGTTTCAGTTTGGTAAATGCAGATCTAGTTGTTGAGTTTATATTTATATGAGCATGTATTGATACCGAGATTCATACCGCTTGAGATCTCTGGGTGATTCAGAGGGAGTAGTGATCTCTGAATCAAATATTTACACAGCTTTGTCTGACCAGTCAGCCAACTAGAAAGGGTGGAGTGACTAGTGTAATAGGACAATCCAAGTTAGTTTATCTTTGAGAACTTGAGAGGTCATGAAGGGTGACTACCATAGAGTCAGGGGGCTACTTTAAGAAGGTTACGCCTCGCCCCGTTGGACACTTGGTAAAGCCGCTTGAAGTGCTCAGTTCAAAGAGTTAAGCTCGTTTGGGCCAAATCCTTAAGAAACCCACTCCTTAATCCACTCATTAATAAAATAAAACTGACCACGAGACTACTGCAATACAATACCCGACACAACAACATCATTTTCACATTTCAGCACTGGTTATTACACAATATCTTTATTTTAAGTTAATCTGCAAAATGTCGTGATTCTCATTTAAACTTATATGTCGTTGGTTAAATCTGCTGCAGAAGTTTTTGTTCAGTATTTATATCATCATTTTAACTCCTAGATTAATTGTGTTTGTTTTCTCTTTTAGATTAAACACCTTAGACCTTTTTTCTTAGGGCCCACCCCCTTGGCTTCGCTAGGATTAAGCCTAGACGGAGGAGTCAAGTTTCGAGTGACAGCTCTTGACTCTGACATGCCCCCAAGGCCACATCGAGAGGCTTGAATATTTCTGTCGCGTTCCCCCTAGGTGTGTTTGTAGGTGGCAACAGGTCCATCAGATGTGATCCTTGTGCAACATAAGTGACTTAGGGCATTTATCATGGGAGTAGGCCCCTCGTGAGGTGGCCCCTCCACCTGTGGAAAATAGTTTCAATGTGCACTTGAGAGAGTTTGATGAGGGTTTTGGTCCACTTCCTAATCATTCTATGGACAACTTTTTCTATTTGAGTGATAGCCTTTATTGCACCACCTTTTGTCATGCCTTGGCTTTATGGGGGTGCCTTCCTTATGGGCCTTGTCATCTTTTGTATTTTGTACTTTGGCTTTGACCACCTACTTTTAATGCATTTAGTTAGAAGCTAAGTTGCAAGAAACTTGGTACTAGGCCCCGTACCACTGCCGTACCAGGAAGGAAACTTGGAAACGCATTTTGTACTCCTCGGAAACGTGTTTCTGACCGTACAATCACGTTTCACATGGAGGACATGTGGGTGGTACGGCTGGAAATGTGTTTCCGTGTTGTACCCATGCCCGTATGGCGCGTTTCCTCCTCAAATTCTCGCTTTTTTCAGCCAAAAAAAGAACCCGTTATCTTAATCAATGGGTTAAGTTGTTTCTTAATGGGTTAATGATGGTTTAGGAAACCTCCAGAAGCCTCTAAAAGTCATTTTTTTTATAGGAGGATTTTATTTCCCTCATCTCACACAGTCATTTGAGCAAGTGAGAGTTATTTGAGGAAGCCGATTTGAAGACAGTCAACTACAACACTGTGCAAATCGACTTATCTTATGTTTTAGTTCTATGTTGACTGTTCACATTTTGATATATGTAGCATTGTAGCCTCATACATAAAGGCTGATTTTGAAATTTTGAATATATTGTATTGCCAAGGTTGTTTTTGGATATTACTACTTGGCAGCTTGCATTATGTAATCATCTATGGCAATTATTAATGATATAGAGATGGACTTTGAAATTATGATTTATCACTTGTCATTTATGTTTCACATTTAGTTTTTAATGTCCTTGCTAATTTGCATATATATATATATATATCGCATTTTGCCGTTTCCTAAATTTTGGGGGGTTGCGTTTCCAGCAGTGTTACAAACATTGGTGATATATCGCCAACATCGCGATGTTCCCAGCTCGCCGATAATATCGGCAAAAATCGGCAAATATCGCCATTTTTGAAAATATCGGCAAAAATCGACAAATATCGCCAAAAATCGGGAAATATCGGCCAAAATCGGAAAATATCGCCAAAAATCGGGAAATATCGGCTGAGTAAAAAAATAAATATATTTGTATTTTTTAATTTCGTCGATATATTGCCGATGTTTGTCGATATTTTCCCCGATAAATCCGATATTTTCATTTTGGACCCTTGGCGATATATTCGCCGACATGATATTTGTAACACTGGTTTCCAGTGTGTTTCTGTATTGGATACATGTTTCCGTTTCCCCATATCATGCAACTTAGGTTAGAAGTTAGTTTAAAAAGTTGTTGGGAGGTTAGGGTTTTAACAATATTTTATTGTAAAAGTGAGTTGAGCTACAACCTATATAAAGGTTGGTCTTCTCACTCATTTGTCATGGTTGGATTGTGAGATCTCTTTCTCCTTTAAGGCTCATTGTTATGTCTTTTATGGAATGTATGGAAGTTTAAGATTTTTCTTCTCTTGGGTTTAAACTTAGTGGATTTATTTGTGTAATTCTGATAGTTCTTATCATTGTCAATACTTCTTTCTTGTTCGTAATAAGGATTGTGTAATTCCATGACTAGTTGCACTACAAATTAGTGTTATATGTTTTGAGATATTTCGCATCCACTTTTTGGAGGGGTATCTAGCCTGTGACCTAATTTGGGGTGTGAAACAAGTAAGAGGTTAGAAAGTGTGTGTGGATACCACCTTTCCTTGTTAAGAATTTCTAAGTGAATCAATTGCTTGCATAGAAGCTTTGCCATGCATTCGTGGGGGGTTTCATCAAGCACATATGAACAAGTCCTAAGGGGGAATCATCGCTGGTATCCACTAAATTGCACTTAGTGGATTCCGAGTGAGCCCGTGAAGATGGAACAAGTTTACTTGTTCATATTCAGAAAATAAAAAATCCTAGAAGGCCACCTTGGCCCTGTTACCAGCTATTTTGTACAATAGCTGAATTTCTTGTGAGCCACCAATTTATGGAACATGATTCATGTTCATCATCAGTGTTCGGAAGTTAAGAAGTCATTTTCAGGGCAATTTTGCCCCATTTGTAATAACTGCATGTTCATACCCCCATGGGGAATTTGTAAAAAGTTGGTCTAAACGGGGTCCTTTTATAAAAGAATCGGCTATCCTTAGGTTTAGCCATTTGGGGGATACTCTAGAGTGTTTTTCCTTAGGAATTATGCGCTACTCATTAGTGGCGTATAATCCCTGAGTTTTTCACTCAAACCTCCAAAGCTGGAGTATTTTCCATGGTGGTCAAAACCTAAGGTGGTTATTAGAGTCTTATGTCTAGGATTTTTTACGTGTTAGCCATCTCGATTGAGTCGTATGAATATGCATTAGGTCCCCTAGGAGTTTCGTTTGATTCCGAGAGAAATATTTTTTTTCCATAAAATTAGACCATTTTTTAATGGTTTAATTAAAAATTTCAAATTGTGATAAAAACCTCATCCGGAGGCGGATTTTGGCATGGGGAGGCTCGTTTTAACGCTCAGAGCGTCCTCTTTACCCTAGCGCTCTCATTCTTCAAATTCCGGGCGATTACGTCACCATTGGGGGAGTTTTGGCTAAAAATGCATCATTCTGGCATTTAATTGTTAAAAAATGACAAAGTGCACTAAGTCCAAAAATCAAATAAGCCAAATTTTTATAAAAAAAAAATCATTGGAAAGGTTAGAAGTGGTTTGACTAATGATGTACGACTATATGGAGATATAAGTCACATGTTGAATAAAGATTGGAAATCCGAATTGTTAAAAAAGGGATGACGTGAACCACCGTACGGCTCCTCATGTGGATTTGCGATTTGGTCATGTGGCAATTGATAAATGGATGGGTGAATGAGCATTTACTTTATTGTGGGTGCCTCCCTAGTTTTATGGCCACATCATGGCTTGGTTCTCTTTGAAACTCGAGTTAGCACGCCACTTCAACTCCAAGCTATCTCCTTGGATGGCTCACGCATTCTCCTTTAGCTCACATGTATTCCACATGTAGATCACACATTTGCTTGATGTATATTACGATGGAGTGGTGGAAATTACTATGTTGGAATGGGGGGCGCCTTGCCAAGGTGGAGGCCACCTCCCCATTTACCTACCACAAACTCGACTTCGTCAAGGAATCTCTACTCCAAGCTCGATCTTGATTGGGATTTGACTCATGTCTATTTGCCATTTGGCTCTCCTATTTGCCAATTCGAATTAGGATATTTTGTCTGTAGTTTTTGTATAAAAGGAAGGCATTGCCTCCTCATTCTGCATGGATTTTTGTGCAAAGAAACTCTGGAGAATTTTGTAATACTTGTTTAAGATTGAATAAAGAAGAAGACTTTGGAGGTCCATGTGGGAGTTATTTGTATGCCATGTTTCATCTTGTTTAAGGTGATACCTTTCTTAGCTCATCTCTTTCGATTTTTAAGTATATGATCTTATGATTAGAAGGCTAACAATCTAGCACAATTTTATTTGATCTATGCTTTTCTCTGAAGTTTTGTGGCTTTCAGGTATTCTCTCAAGTGCAAGAGCTTTTTTGTGGTTAATACTTTCATCCTGCAGGTTCCCAAAGAAGGATTCTACTTCAAAGAATCAAGAAACATAAGGCTCTCTTGCCTCATCCATCAACAAGTCCTAAAATTATCTCTTGGTTACTGGATCTAAAAGCTTACTTCTTCTAGGTCTCCACGTTTCTCTTTGATCTCCTTTTTCTTGACTTGCTACCCATATTCTTTTAGCTTCCTCCTAGTTTCGTCTCCCTTCTCTAAGCTTCCATTCCTTTCGTTTTCTCCTCCCAAAACCCCCTCATAGCCTTGCTCTCGTTTTCCCTTAAGCTTCTCCTTCTCCCTCTACCTTGCTTTCGTTTTTTTTTGTCTCCTTCTTCCTTTAGGTTTCTAGCCTTCCCCCTCTCGTCTCTTTCCTTTAGGCCTTCTTCCCTTTCGTTTTTTCCCTCAAAGTTCCCTCTCCTTTCATCCCTTCATCCTCCTCCTCTTAGCTTCGTTTTCCTTCTTACCTTCTACCTTCTTCACTTGCCTTCCCTTCCATTTCGTTTTTCTCCCTTTGCTAGCCTTTGCCCTCTTTCGTTTTGCCTCTCTTTGCAAGCTTAAAACCTCCTAAAAAACTCTAAAAAGAACTTGTAGTCTTTTGCATAATTAGATTTTAGTTTCATTATTAGTTTGCATTTCATGTTTTATTCTTAGATCTAGTTCATTATTAGTTTGCATTTGCATTTTTAGATCTCATTTTAAACATTAGACTTGTATTGCATTTCAACTTTCTAGCTTGCATCTAGATTACTCTTTCAATAGTTGCACTTAGATATAATCTAGTTTCACTTTTGCATTCTAGATCTAAATAGTTTCAAGTTTATTCATTGGTTTTTTGACTAATGCTAATGGGTGCTTGAAGTTTGATTTTTGTTGTGTTGTAGGTGAAGAAAAGCGAACTTAAGAGAAGAGTTGAAGAAAGAGAAGAGAAGATCATCAAGTTTAAGAAGAGGAGGATTACAAAACCAAAAAGGAGCTTGAAACCAAGCATTGAAACCATGACATGAACACTCTCCTTTTTTGATTGTAAAAGCTCTCAAGAGCTATTAAAGTTTATTTCTACATCTTCATTCTTCTTCTATGGTTGAAAATCCTAAAAAGTTGTAATTATTTAATAAAATTCATAAGTGGGGTTTTTAATCCCCCACACCCAACTTCCCCAATTTAGGGAAGTGTGTAGTGTTCTTGTGTGTTTGGTTCCTTGCTTTAATTTAGTTCATCTTTGCAAGTAGCTTAGTTCAATTTTTGCTTTAGAATAATAATTGCTTAGTTAGTTTCATTTTGCAAAAGTATAAACTAAATTGCTAGCTTAGATTCAATTGCTTAGATTAATTTTTTAATTCTTGCTTTAGAACACTAATTGCTAGTTTCATTTTTCCATTTCATTTGAGCTATCATTTGTGTTTGCTTATTTATAATTTGCATTTTATATAGTAAATAAGTCTCTTGAACTTGTCGCAAGACGAGTCAAGAGCACTCTCTGTTGGAGAGCATTTTTATTGTTGCATTGCATTGCATATAGTGTAGATAAGACTCTTGAATCAAGCCTTAAGGCAAGATCAAGAGCACTTTCTATCGGAGAGCATTTTTCTTGTGCTCTAACTAAAATTCGCAACTCATCACTCCCCATAATGAAATTTGAATTTATTTCGTTGTTTCCTTGCCGGAGTATGCTCTGACTTGCCCTAAAAGCTGGAGTACTCAGAAACGGTATTGGACTGATTAATCTTGCAAGATTCAAACATAATAAAATTTTTCACCCCATAACCAACGAACTGGCGTTGTTTCGATAAATACTCAGGTAGTGGGCAAATTCCAAGTGGGGGCGTCGGGCAACCCAACCTGGACACTCGCTTGTTAAATTCTCTGAACACCTAGCTTGTGAGCCAGGCAGGTCCGTCATGTCTTCGAACGGAGCCACTGAAAGTATTTCCGGTTAGATTTCCAGACACCTAAAACAACATTACATAAAATTTACAATAAAATAAACCAACAACAATTGCAAAACGATCTCACAAACATTACCACTTTCTGAACTCTTGTATCAAGCAACCCAAGCACTTCATTTTTTGACTCCATAAGGCACTGGTCCTTTTAATTGATTATCTGTTATCTGTCTTATCTTTCAGTATCATATGGTTGTCTTGCTTTAAATTATCAAGTGGTTGTATCTTTCAATCTTGTGATCTTGCAGTTATCTTGTGCTTATTTTATTTTCATCACTATAAATTTGTAATCATTTTAAAACTCCTAAACAACATTCATCCGCATCACCATACACAAAAACACTTAAAACACAGAGCCATAGAAAAACTCTTTGTTAGGGACAACCCCCCTTGGCTTCGTTAGGAGTTTGCCTAAACGAAGGAGCTGGGATTCAGGTGACAGTAACTGGCTCATTGCTTGCTCCCAAGGCCACACCTTCCCCACTTGTAGTGAGAGAACAACTTTCGAAAGATTTCTACTGCTGGTGTGCATCTCAGCGGACAACAGGGCCTTTAAAAAAAATAAAAAATCACATTTCCATGCCCTAGGGGGAAACTGTAAAAAATGTCTTAGCATGATGGTTTTGTATCGAACTCGGCTTTCCTAAGACTTAGATATCAGTCCTACTAGCCCAGAGTGTTTTTTCCCTTGTCAATTATATGCTGTTGAATAAACGACTTATAATTTTTGAGTTTTTCACTCATACCTCCAAAGTTGGGGTGGTCGGCATGATTTTTCGACCCTTGGAGGTTATTAGAGCCCAAGTGTCAATTTATATTACCATGCTAGACATTAGAATTGAGTCGTATGGACATGTGCTAGGTCCCCTTGAGTTTTTTTTACATTCCGAGAAAAATAATTTTTCTCGTAAAATTAGACTATTTTTTAGTAGTTTAATTGGAAAAATTAAAAATGTAATAAAAGTATGGTTTGTGGGCGTAATTTGTTAAGTGGATGCTCGTTTTCTAAGCTGGATTATCCACTAAACCCATAAACCCACTTATCCTAAGTTTTGAGTAAGTATTTATCTCAGAAAAATAATATTTACTCAAAAAACCCAAAAAGACCAATTTAATTGGCAAAAAAGACATAATAAAGGCAAAATCGCAATCCCACGGATCAAGGAAATGTGTTGGAATCAAATCTCCTTTGATTGGCAATCAAATCAGGGAGAATATTGAGCAAATAAATGATGATTTGATTGAAGATTGGGATCCACCAAAGGGGGGGGGGGGCGAATTTGTGGTTGGAGAGGTGTCAAGTGGAGGTTGAAAAGTGTCAAATGGTTGGAGAAAGGTGTCATTAACCTCCCCAAACCTCTCACATGTGTCAACAAGCCTTTTCCAAGTGGATCAACTCATTTCTCCTAGTGTCAAAGAGGATTTCTCTTGGTTTTGCTATATAATGAGGCTTCATTGTTTCATTTAAACCAGTTGGAGTTGTGGAGAAGATGAGTCTTGCTATTTGTAATTGTCTTATGCTTTGCATTGTTGGAATAAAGAGTTCAAGCTTTGGAGGCTCATTGGTGTAGTGTCTTTGTGTTGGATGATCATGGCCATGCATGTTTGAGGTAACTTGTATTTAATTAAATTCTTCTTGCAACTTTGTATGGTGAATCCAGCTTTGGTAGGATTGTTCTCAATCGATGGGAATGAATCATTTAATAAGTTTATTTCTTGGTTCCTTTTGCTCATATATGTTGAAGAATATAGATATAGCATCTTAATAAGTTTATTATTATGCTTCTAGTTTTTCTCATACATGTTTAACTAGATCTCACAAACTTTGTTGCAAGTATTCATGGATTGGAGCTTGAACAAGCTTGTTTTTCCCCTCTCCAAGCTTTCATGTGGCTTAGTCCAATTGCATTCCACCAAAAAGTTTTTACAAGAACTCCTTCTGGCATCAAGATCGCTTCTCCTTTTTTTTCTCATCTTAAAGCAAATTCTTCTTGGTTATCGGTTCTCTCTACCTCAGATCTAGTTGCTCTTTTAAAATTAAAATTTACTTATCTTTCTAGATCTGATTATATGTTTAGATCTTGCAATTAAAAGCTTTATTTTTCTAGATTTAACTTAGCTAGCTTCTTTTTATGCAAGTCATTTCATTACAAAAGTTTAAGGCTTGAAGTAGAAGTTAGTTTATGCTTTTTAAAAGTTTTATTTGAAAAGTTAAAAGTGCTTCATTGGCTTCCCTCAAAAGCAAGCCAAGATCCTCAAAGTGACTTGTCCTTTTGAGTCATTTTAGTCAATTTTTGCAAGTAGTTAGTTAATGCTTGAAAAGTTTAAGGCTTGAAGTAGAAGTTAGTTTATGCTTTTTAAAAGTTTTATTTGAAAAGTTAAAAGTGCTTCATTGGCTTCCCTCAAAAGCAAGCCAAGATCCTCAAAGTGACTTGTCCTTTTGAGTCATTTTAGTCAATTTTTGCAAGTAGTTTAGCTTATAAATTTTTCCATATTTTTTTAGTCACCCAAATCACTTCTAAAGTGATTTTGGGCATTATTAAGTACTAATTAGCTCGCTGTCCTGTTTTACTTTTTAGCAGGTTTTGGCACTTTTAGGTCAAAAATTTCAAGTTTGGGCCATTCCGGAGCTTCCCGGGGCATCCCAGCTTCATCCGGCGTTTATCCTTTGCTTTTTTGTAAGCCTTTTGGATCTAGATCTGTAAAGATTCAAGGCATTTTTGCTTTTAAAAATTCATTGTAAATCATAAATAAAAGAAGAGCAAGTGGGCTACCTAGCACCAACACCCATATCCCATGGGGGGATTCGCATATTTTTTATGGCGTGATTTTTTCTAACAAGTTTTATTTTCGGTTTAAACACAAACACACACACACATTAGGCAGTATACTTTTAAATTTAAAACATTATAAATATTGTTTGTCGTTTCAAACATTATAAATATTTCTGTGGGGATCGAATCGGACACGATTTGGCATCGTGTCCCCGACTGTCGGACATGAGTCCCGGAAATAGGACACGAAAAGTGCGAAAAACTCCGGAAAAGTGCGGCCGGGTTTGTTTTAAAACCAAAATTTGAGTTTATTTTTGTCATTTGCAAGGAAGGAGTTGGCTGAGAGTGATTGTATGTGTAGGTGAAGGAGATTTGAAGGCGATTTGAAGGCTATCCAAGCGATTCCAAGTGCATTGCGGTGGATTTGTGGAGAGGATTGCAAGCTCAACCATCAAACAAGAAAGGGAATGTCTCAATCAGCTAGGGCAGGAGCTAAGGGGCAAAGGAAAGGGAGAAATGCACCATCTAGTGCCTCCCCTCCTATTCCACCAAGCACAAGCGGTTCTCCTCCTCCGTCAAGTGCTCGATCTGCTGCTAGTGGAGCTCATGCTATGGCTCCATTTAACCCTGTTTTAGCAAGACAACAAGCCCAAGAAAAAAAATACCCTTTGTGGAAGTATGTGACAAGGAAAGATGGGCCCGGGGCAAAGCTTGGTGGGGGAGGCAATGATTCTTGGAGATGCAATTTTTGCAAGAATGAGTTCAAGAGCACATATTTCCGGGTTGGTTAAGGGCCATTTGTTGGCCCTTCCTTCTTGTGGGATTTCTTCATGCAAAGCGGTGAGTGTTAACCAAAGGAGGGATATGGAAAGAGAGGATCATGTTGGCTTAGGGAAGGTGGCAGCAACAAGCAAGAAAAAAGAGGATGATTCTCTTCCATTCTTGAGGAAGTCCTCTAGCACCAAGCCTCCATTTCCACCTAGTATTCATGGGAGTGGGGATACTTATCAAACAAGAAAGAGGCAATCTACAAGTGGTCCAATGGATAGGATTTTCCAACAAGAGGCGCGAGAAGAGGTGGACCTTACCATTGCATTTTTCTTGTACCTCAACTTCATCTCATTCAATGTTGCACGGTCACCATTGTTTTTTGAGATGGTTCGAAGTATCTTGGAACGAGCTCCAAGTGCTTATGTGCCTCCTGGTTCAGAGAAGCTTAGAACCACATTGTTGGTTAAAGCAAAGGAGGTAGATAAAATCCTTGAGCCAATTAAAACAACATGGCCCTCATGCGGTGTGAGTGTTGTTTCAGATGGATAGACGGATCCAGCACGCCATCCACTCATCAATTTCATGGTATCTTCCCAAAATGGACCGGTGTTCTTGAAAGCGGTGGATGCTCTTGGGAAATACAAGGATGTACAGTATATGGGTGATTTATTCATCAAAACCATTGAAGAATTAGGTGTTGATTCTTGTGTACAAATCATCACGGACAATGCACCTGTTTGCAAGGCTGCTGGCATGATTGTGGAAGCTAAATATCCACAGGTATGTTCATTTTGGACTCCTTTCATTTTTAACTTGCTCATTGTTTAAATTTGGTCATTGCAATGTTAGTGTTGTAGAGTCATTGATACATGCTTTTATTGCTCTTACAGGTTTTTTGGACAGCTTGCATTGTCCATTCCTTGAATTTAGCACTGAAATCCATTGCTACAGATGTGACATGGATTGGCAACCTTATTGAGAATGCACGCCATATCTGTAACTTTGTACAAAACCACACAAATGCCCTCACCATCTACAAAGAGTACACACAACTTTCATTGCTGAAGATTGCAGATACTCGGTTTGCTTCCTCATTCATCATGCTCAAGAGGTTGAGGGAGGTCAAAACCGCTCTTGGGTCCATGGCGATTTCAGAGTTTTGGGCTTTTTGGAGAAAGACGGATCAGAGTGCTTCACAAAAGGTGAAGGACACAGTATTAGATGATGGTTGGTGGGACACGGTAGATCTTAGCATTAAGATCATGGAGCCAATCATTTCTTTGTTGCGGTTTGCAGACACGGACCATCCCATCCTAGCAGATGTTTATGAGGGGTGGGATTCCATGATTGAGTCCATGAGGTCCATTGTCATGGAGAATGAGTGTCCCGAGTATGGGACATCGATAGAGAACTTATGGACCATGATTCGAGATATTCTTATCTCCAGGTGGGATAAGAATTGCACACCTTTGCATTGCTTGTCCCACTCCTTGAACCCCAAGTTCTACACTCAGGATTGGCTCACTGGTGGTTCGGGGCCCTCACACAGAGTCCCTCCTCACATGGATGCAGAGATTGCACATGGGAGGAAGATAGCACTTAGACGGCTATTTCAGGATAGAGACCTGCTTGAGGAGGCGGAGGAGGGCTTTGTAGATTTTTCCACTGGCATTGGGAGATTTGGAGTCTATGATGTGCTTAGAGACAGGGGGGTTAAGAAACCCTATGCTTGGTGGGCAACTCATGGGGCAACATCCCCTATTCTACAGAAGTTAGACTTGAGTGTCATCTCTCAAGTTACATCATCCTCTTGTTGTGAGAGGAATTGGAGCACATATGGGAACTTGTACAGTGTGAAGAAGAGCAGGCTTGAGCAGTCCAGGGCAGAGTCGATGGTGTATGTGCACTCCAACCTTCGTCTTATTTACAAGAAGAGGGAGGAGTGGGTGAAGGGAAAGACAAAGATGTGGGATGTCTTTCCTGATGATATGGGTTTGGACAGCAGTACTGAGTTGGCATTAGCCAACATGGATCTTAATGATCCAGTGCTAGAGCCAGTCACTTTTGATGATAGTGATCGTATAGAGGGGTCATCCTCCAAGCAGTAGATGCAGATCGTCAGATGGGCAGAGAGGAGGAGGAGGGGGAGGATGATGAGGATCAGGGCAGTGCCAGTGATGAGTATGTTGATTCAGGCATGGAGGAGGACTATTGACATATGGGATTCTCCCATCTTGATCCACCCCTTTTTGTATTTACTATTAGTCTATTTGGCATTTGCCAGTGCCCAGTGGCATTCCGACATATATGTATACATTTTGATTTTGATGACTTAATGAGAAATATGGTTCTGACATGCATCTATGTGTCTCATTGTGATTTGTGAATGACAAATGTGTTGTGAATCGTGATTTGTGAATAACAATGTGTAATCATTAATGTGTTTTTATTTTAATTTCTATTGAATATTTGTAAATGTTCTAGTTTCTAAAGTTTTTTGGATCTATATGTCTATATTTTTAAATTTTAATATATTTAAAAAAATATATATATATATGTATATAAAACATGTCCTGATTCCGGGGGTCACCGTGTCCGTGTCGAACTCTCGTATTTTCGTGTCCCGTGTCCCTGTGTCAGGTGACTTAACTTCAAAGTAATAAATTTGGCATTGCTTTCCCAATGTATTCTCTCGCCGTCACATAAAGGGCTTTGCTTGAGTACGTGATCGAATGATCAGAAAAGAGACTCCTTGCCTGTAGTAATTAGCATAACACTTTACTTCAGTTATTTACCTTTTGCAATCAAACAGAAGAAACATATATTTAGTTTCCAACTCAAAGTATGCTCTTTCCCCTTGCTGGCATTTGCCTGGGCCTATGGGAATTCAGAAAGAGTTGCAACTGCTCCATAATTCTTCACATCTAATAAAAACTCATCCTTAATAAAATTAACTACCCTGAACATAGTGAAAATCCGGCACTCAGACCTTAATCATTGTGTGGGGAAATTTCTCAGGAGAAGTGGGAACCACTGGGAGGTGACATTGGGGCACAATTAGGATACACCCTTGTTGGTGTAGTGTTGAACACCACCCTCGAGACTCCATTCCAACCCACACGTCTTCGTGAGGAGCCACCTTTAGTTAACTTCCGGACATTACTCCTTGTACCTCACGGTATATCTGGAGCTCCCCCTTCCCGTAATCAAACCCCATCTCATAATAAATTAAAATTGACCAAGAAGCACTCGCAAAACATTTACAATACAACAACACGCATTTATCGACTCCATTTTTTGGCACTGATCTTGTTTACAGTATTTCAAACTTTTTATTAGATCTTATATTGCTTATATCTATCTTATGTTGTTGATCGTAATTTATATTATGCAAGTGATTTTTGCTTTCAGTTAAATCTTATTCAAAACTCCTAAAAAACTTACCCAATCATAAACCTAAAGCTTAGTCAGCGTTAGTAACTCACAGGGACTACCCCCCTTGGCTTCGTTAGGAGTTCTTCCTAAACGGAGGAGTCAAGATCAAGTGACAATACTTGACTCGAGACTTGCCACCCAAGGAACGCACTTAAGCAACTTGAAGATTTCTGCTGTGATAACCCCCAGGTGCGTGTTCCAGTGGCAATAATCCCAAGACTTCATATGCCATGGAGACTGGCACTAGTCTTCAAAACCCTCCCATCGTCTATACTACGAAGACCTCAATTTTTGTTAGGCTATCTCTTGAAAATCACCTTTGCACCATCATCGCCATAGCCTAGCAATCTTATCCCAGGAAAGCCCCTCTCGAGTTGGAGAAGAGCCAACTGGAAGTGTAGAGAGGTAGTTATCGAGGTGACAATGGGTAACACCTCTAGGTTGTAGGTGGGATAGCCTGTTCTTTGGGGCTTTAATCACACATGCCATTTCAAGCTGTAACACCTGGTCTTATCTCAATTTTGAATTACTGTGCTAATTTTGAATTGAGATTCTTTTATTAAACATGCATCACCATGAACCTTAATTCTGGCCTTAGAATTGGTGATTGTAATCTTGCATTGGCTTTTCATCTATATTGATGTGTGAATAACTTGTAAAGTTGGGGAGGTATGAGTGCCTAATCTAAAGGGCATTGCTACTTGTACAAGTAATCAATGTGCTAGCCTAGTGGGCTATCTAGAGTGGTTGAGTGCTTTGAGCTTCATGCAAGAGGCCTTGGGGTCAATCCTTGGGGCTAGCTACCTATGTTGTGTGCTTCACTCGATGTCCCTATTAGGTTAGTTGCTGTAATCAATGTTGATGGGTTTACATTGGGTACCATTTGCGAAATGTGAGGGAGTGACCGAGGTTTTACCTGCTAATTTTCCTTGGAAAAAAACGTAATTAGTGTTGGGCCATATGAGTAAGTGATATAAATGCAAACGTATGAGTTATTGGTGATCTATTCTATATAATTGACCAATATAGTAGCATTGTACAAGTGATCAACATAGTTACTAGGTTACTTTTCATCCTTATTCATGGAAGTACAAGTGATGATAAACATGCTAAGTTGCGAGCCATAGATTATTGAACTAGGACTTTGTGACTTTTGCTGCATGGATAATGGCAATGAAAATCAATTGGTGTTGACCATGTATGACTTTAGTGCATGGTGGGAGGGTTTTGGTTGGGCAGATTTCATCCCCTCACTCAAAGTATCCTACTTGTAAAATGTGTTACCTATTTCCCATAGTCTCAGTAGACTGCGCTGCATGCCAACTGTCTCTCTTCTATTTGTATGCATGTATATAGTGTCGTTGCAAGTCAACAAGTAAACCATTCCATAAAACTATTGTTGAGCTTTCTCATTGATGCACCTTTATATACAAAAAATTGAGCATGCCCATAACAAGTTTTTCCTGTTACAGCTTTAGCAAAGTCTAATACTTTAGTTTGTAGAGTCACCCAGTCTATCTATATGACATTTCAGACAATGGATATGATATGTTTGTGCTGATGTTGAGATTGTTATCAGAAATACTCCTGAATTTTAAAAATTCATTAGTTTTTTATTTAGTTTGGTTGGCCCAGTATCAAATACAGCTAAGGTGATGTAGTAATTTGAGTCAAAATTATCAGCTACAAGGCAGACTGAGGATTTTATAATATGTTTATTCCTTACCTTTGTTTTTGCTTCACTTGGTGATCTGTTTTCTCATTTCATCATTTTCTTCTTCATGTGATGCAGATATTGAAAAATATATCAACATATTTTGGAGTTTTCACTTTTTATTTTTTATTTTATGTATTTTAGTAATAATGCTGTGTACGGAAGTGTTAACAATCTAATTTGCAGTCCTTTCTCTTTCAATGTATTTAGTAATCTATGGATTAAAGCTGTGGTACCTTGGATTATTAAAATAAACTTGGTATTTATGTAATTTTTTTAATGATTCCTACCAGTTAAGAAAATCAATGAACATTTACACAAAGAAAAGCTCTTATGTGATGCACCACCCGTCCTGAATTTTGTGGTCGTAATGAGAGTGATGATTATGTGTGATATCTACAGATTTGCAATGAAATATAATGGACAAAGTATCATCTTTGGCAAGATTGAGAGGAGTATAACTTGCAGTCTCAGTAGTCCAAGTGGTGTTACCAATCCTGATCTCATGTCACCTGCTGCTACAAATATGCATACAATGCCTAGACTAAGGATCCGAGATAAAGGAATTGACCTGGTTGAACCTGCAGATTCACGTGTTTCCCAACAAGAAAAAGAAAATGATTTAAAATCTTATGTGACCTTGGAAGGGGCATGTCTCAATATTCTTGATCATGAGAATTCTGGCCAGGAAAAGAGTTCAGAAAACATGGCAGGTGATTTAGTAAAGCATGGTGGCCATGGCACCATTGCAAAGGATGAACAGGATACTTCAGATGCTAGGTTTGCCTTCAGAACAGAGGAAAATTCACTTATGGCTTCTTTGAATGATGACGAAAATATTGTAATGAATTCCTCAAAGTTTTATGAAGATACTGACATAAATGAAAAGTACAACATAATTCACCAAAATGACGCACAGAGAGTTGTTTCTTCTCATCAAGATTCAGGTAAAGAAGCACACTATTCTGATGATAGATTAAAATCTTCTGATGATATTTTGGATGAAATTGCTGGAAGAGAATTGAAGAATGTTGTGAAAAGTGTTTCTAGCAATGTTGAATTCGGAAAGTTGGATTCGCTAGAGTCCATACAAGTGGAGCAGGAGCCTCCACGGCAAGGGTTGACCATTGTGAAAAACCTTAGGAGTCAAACTTTGGGTTCCAAGGCTGAAAATCTTGGGTCAAAGACACCAAACGTTGAATTGTCTGTATTAGCTTCCAGAGTTAATGAACAAAGCCAAAGGCAAAAAGGCCGAAAGAAGAAGAAGAACAAAGTGGAAATTGAAACCAAGCCTATGAAAGAAACTGCTGCAGTTCTTGGATCTGCGCACAGGTAAAAGTCCATTTTGCCTTTCATTGAATTGGAAATTTTGAGCATTTGTAAAGTATGGAAGAGCAGTCTTTTTTCACTTTTGTATGGCTGTTTTGGTTCCATTCATACTGCATTTTCTGAATTATACTTTATTTGAAAATCATAGTGCATTTGAAATGCAGTTGACATACTGGGACCAAGTTGGCATGAGGGTGTTAGATTTTTTTGTTTGAATTAAAGCTTCTTTTGAACTCTATTAATTGGAAAAAGTATGTATGTGCTTTAATACCAAAAAACAATGTTTTGAAAGTGGGGCTCGGCAAAGACTCGGCTGTCCTTGGACTCGGCAAGACTTGGAGACTCGGCTAAGACTTGACAAATAGAAAAAAAACCTCAAAATAAAGTAAATTTTGTGCACAAAATATATACTAATGAAATTTCTAATCTATATATGTTATAAAACCACATTCTATCTAGAAATTCATTAGATCATCTCATAAAAAATGATAATACTACATTGCACAAAATATATACTAATGAAATTTCTAATCTATATATGTTATAAAACCACATTCTATGTAGAAATTCATTAGATCATCTCATAAAAAATGATAATACTACATTTGACACTCCATATTTGTATGCAAAATAGTGAACTGAAAGATAATTCCTTGATCAAATTCACAAATAGTACCAAGTTCAACTACATAACTAGAAACATAATCAGAAAATCAAAATAGATAGTGTCTCCAAGTCCAATCTCGAGTCTCATGCATGACTGCAAGAAGTAGAATGCCTAGAATAGGGTCTAGAGGAGATAGTGTCAACATTGCTAGAATGAAACAACTGTGATGCAGGTGTATTTGGTGTTTCCATTTCAG
Source organism: Larix kaempferi (assembly GCA_027924585.1). Taxonomy (NCBI): domain Eukaryota; kingdom Viridiplantae; phylum Streptophyta; class Pinopsida; order Pinales; family Pinaceae; genus Larix; species Larix kaempferi. The sequence continues at coordinate 677,922 of BSBM01000008.1, forward strand.
AAAATGGTACACTAGAGGGATCCTCAGTCTCTTCATCAAGCCAACTCATATCATTAGCAGGAGATTCCTCTAGAACCCAATTAGAGACTCATCAGGCCAACTCAAGTCATCAACAGGAGATTCATCCTCCATGACCCAATCACAGGCTAGATCAATCTTATCCAATAAAATTGGATCCAAATCCTTTGCCCGCAATTGTTTTATGAGCATCCAAAGGTTGTAGTATATGAAGACTAACTTCTCCAACCTCTATGCTCCAACTTGTTGCATTTTTTGGTGCAGATGTGCTCAAATACTGACCAATTGTGCTCACAACCTGAAGCGCTACAGGGCTGATTCAGAAGATTGATGTTGAATTCTTGTAGTTGTGGTGCCTCAGAGCCACAATGTTCCCACCAATGGGTTGTTATAAAAAACAAACTAACAAAGATTACAAGTTTTGCAATGGCAAACTTGTAAAAGAAAACTAGCAAAATTACAATGTAACGATTTACAAATTGAATCTTACTCGACTTTTTCTTCTCCCCGAGACATTGGGTTGAGCTAAATCCAAACATATTGTACAAATATCAGTGCATATTGATTTGGTCTTGTATGTCTTGATTGGGGTACATCCTCTCAATGCATATCATCACACCTCTCATCACCTTAGGATCTTTTTGAATTTTAGACCCCTCATTATAGGATATGCTTGGCTTGAGATATGCTCTTGCTGCATGCAACGGTGAATGTAGCTACTTGTCCCACCTTCGCACCTGGAATCATTAATATCCCATATAGGGAGATATTTAGATGAATCCCCCATAGAGAAAGTCTTGATGGCCTCTTTGGCCCTGTCCATGCCCTCATAAATGTATCCCATTCGTGGTTTGTCGCCATCCATGATCCTCAACACTTATACAAGTGGTTCTGTCATGCTGACAAACTCAGTGGCTTTCTCCCATAAAATATCTTTAAAATGGCACTTTCATAGCCATTGCATTTGGTTTTGTACTGTCTTTCTAATATAGTCATTGCTAGCTACAAAACATCCATCTCAATGCTTGGTACTTGTTGCCAACTTGTTTGTACCATAGTTGGATTATCTAAAGAGCCGCCATTTGACAAACATGATAAGTGTTTAACTCCAGTGTATCAGATGATCCAGCATTTGTGACTAGCTAGTTTTGTTTTTGAGTCGACATGACCATGGTCCCATGGGGGTTTGTAATAAAGTGTGCTAGTAGGATCTGAGTGTCTCGGTTCTCCATGACTTGATTAAGCAACTAAGGTATTCCAGGGAGTTTTTTCCCTTGTCAATTATACTTTGCTTATAGCCGAGCTATAATCGATGAGGTTTTCTCCCGCTTCTCCAAAGCTGGAATGCCCGATTTTGAAAATTTTAGCCATTGGGGGTTATTAGAGTCCAACTAATGTATATAAGCCTACTAGACACTATTAGAATAGGTTTTGGTCATGTCCCCAGTCTCTAGGACCCTCAGAAAAAATTTCGAAAAAAATTTACCGGGTCCGTCGAGTTTTGGGTTTTTTAATTATTTTTTAAATTTCTCTATAGTTTAAATAGAGAAATAATAATTTGTAATATGTCAGTCGTCCGGGGTCCGAATTCAGTGATTGATGGCTCGTTTCATAAGCCAAAAATCACACATGACCTATGGACCAGCTAAACCCAACTTTCGGATGTCAATTCAGCCTCGTAATTAATATTTTCTCTAAAAAGCCATTTACAGAGAAAATATTAATTAAATTAATAAATCTTATTATTTTGGAGAAAATCCAAAACTCTCCAAAATAATCCAAATAGAATAAAGTAAAAGGCTAAATGACATGGCAACAGACACTCATGATGATTCCAATCAACTCCAAGTTCATCCAGTTGAAGATACAATCAGCACCAGTCATCCACTTCAAACGAATTCGCCCTCCTTCACTAAAGCTCACGAATTGGTTATGTGGCAAAGATTGAGTGGGTTGGTTGATAGCTTTACTTCAATGGTGGGTGCATCCCTAAATTTGTGCAACCACATATACATTGGTTCTCTTCACAACTAAAATCAACACCTACCACAAGGCTCACGCATCCCTCTTGAGACTCACGCATATTTGGCTTGGAGGGCGAGTTTACCACATGGAAACTCATCATTTGTTTGGTGGAGTTTACAATGAAGAGTGGGGGGCGCCTTGCCTAGGTGGAGGCCACCTCCCCACTCACACCAACCTCAAGACTCGAGTTGTAAGCCAAGCTCGCCATTTGTTAAAGTTTTGACTCACCTTTGATTGGAATTCGTTGGGATTTGGCTCTCTTCTATTGCCATTCGACCTAGGGTTTTAACATTGTAGTTTTGTTATATAAGAGAAGTCTTTTGGGCTTGTTCTTCATGGAGATTTTGAGCATGAACACTCTGCCAAAATATTGTTGTAATATCTATTTAATATTGAATAAAGTTTAGACTTTGGATGTCCATGCTGGAGCAATTGGGATGTTCTTCACACTATTGGTGATATCTCTTTCATTTTGTCAATTGATCATGCAATTTCAATATTAGATGTATGTTTTAGCTTTGATTAAAAATATATCTTTCGGTTCTTGCATGTTTCATAACAAGATTTTTGCAGGGGTTTCCCAAGGTGGAGAAAGGTTTATTAAAGACTACGTCATTCTTTACTTCACAGTGGTTATTGGCATCTAATCAATCTGTCTTGCAGGTCTTCATGGTCTTTTCTTCACTTCAAGGAAAGAAACGCTTAACTAAGAGAGTTTGATCTCTTCCTCCATCAACAAAAGTTTTCTCAAACACCTTGGTTACTTAGCTTTGAGCTTCTTTTCTTCTAGCTCCGATTTTGCTCCTTGATCTCTCCTTTCCTTGATATCCATGCTTTAGATCACCTTCCTCTTCCATTCGTTTTTCATTATCTTTGTCTTCAAAACACTCATTCCTCTCGTTTTGCCCTAGATTCACTCTCTTCCTCTCATTTTTCCCTAGATTCAGACTCCTCTCGTCCATCCCTTTCAAGTCTCCCTCCTCCCATTCGTCCACTTTCCAAAAGGGCCCTAAAACACAGAAAAGTACAAAAACGATTGTTGAGTTAGTTGTAGTTTCATTTTTGGTTTGCAAAAGTAGTTTGTTGGATTTAGATCTCTAGTATTTGTGCATCTCATTAGCAATCACATGCATTGAAAAAGTTAGCCTTTGTTAAATTTAGTCTTATTCAAAGTTGGTTAATTTTGCTTTAGAAAAAGTTAAGTTTAGGCATCTTAAAAAATCATTTAGGGCTTGCATCTTAATCTTTTGTCTTAAGTTTTGTAGTCTCATTTAAAGATATGAAAGTTTGCATACAAGTTAGTTCAAAAACTTGTGGTTCCAACCTCATTCCCATCATTTTTTGGAGCACTTTAGCTTTCTGGTCCGTTTTATTTAAATTGCAATTTTAATTCAAAATCTCATGCACATTGCATTTAGGGCCTCTTTTTTCAATTCTAGTTTCAAGTAGTTTCAAGTCTTAATTTTTTTGATTTACTAATGCTAATGGGTATTTAAAGTGTTACATTGTGATAGGTCTTCTTTTGAGAAAGAGAACTATTGGGAAAGACCTTTGAAGCATAAGAAAAGAGAGCAAAATCCAAGTTGGAAAGACAAACCAAGGAAGAGAACATTTGAAGTTTGAACCAAGGAGGAAAGCCAAACCATGAATGTCTTTTGAAACAAGCTATTATCCTTTGTACAAACTCATAAGAGTTTTCTCATTACTTTCAAAGTTTACTTTTCTCAAAAGACCTTTTAAGGATCTAGATCCCAAAGGCATTTGTAATCATTCAATAAAGAAGTTAAGTGGAGAGGCCCTCCACTTTTTGGGTTTCTTCCCCCATTTGGGGAAGAGTGTTGGGTTTGCTTAGCTTAGATCTCAGTTTTCCAAGTTCTTAGTTTAATTTTTCATTTTATACCTTAATCAGTATTTTATTTTCATCTTGTCGCTTCTCTTTCAAGTTTTGACCAGAGTAAGCTAACTTTGGGATTGTGTCCCAAAGGCCACATAGTTTTGTGGTAGCTTCTCGTTCCCCCCGTCAGCATCTTGTGGACATCCAGCTAGCTGGAAGGTTTCCAGGACTGATGGTTCTAGTGATTAGCCTTGTTCGGAGGTTGATCCCACTTTAGAATAAATCTGCTTGGTAGAACACTAGATTTTGTTTTCTGTTATCTTCAAAGTCTTTCTTTGTGGTTATCCTTATATTATCAGTCATTTTCAGTTTCATTTACTTCTCTAAGTTTCACAATCGCTTCATTTCTTGCAATAAAACGAACAAAGCCTCTTGAACTTGGCCAAATCCAAGTCAAGAGCACTCTCTGTCAGAGAGCATATAGATTTGCACTTTCCCCCTGCATTAGGCATTTTAAAGTAGGAAGTCTCTTGAACTGTGGTCTTAAGACTAAGTCAAGAGCGCTCTCTGTCGGAGAGTTGAACAAGTGCTCTTAATAATAAAACATTTCAATCCATTTTTCCCCCTTAATTAATTTATCTTGGTCGTTTGTCCAACACCTGTATGCTCAGCCAACCGGAAATGGTTGGGCTAGTACTCAGAAAGGTGAAAGACTTGTTAAGCTCATAAGTGATAACTAATAAAACTTTCACCCCCATAACCAACCAATCCGGAGTTGAGCGATAAGATAAGTTCGGTGGGTAATCTCCTAGTTGGGGGCGCCGGGGTTCCATTTTCAGCCTCTAGTTTGCTGGTTAGCATTGCGCGACCTGGCTAGAGCACTGGGTGGCCCGACATGTCCTTGAACGGAGGCACTTGATATTGTCTTTCCGGACATTCTCTTGATATCCTTGGTTTTAGCCCTAATAATCAAGAACACCTAAAACACTTAAAATTTACCAAGAACAATTTCAAAACGATCTCACAAACAACTACTTTTGACTTACATTTTCCAGCATCACAAGCATTTCTTTTGACTCCATTTGGCACTGGTCTTTAAAGACTCTTATGTATCTTCTGAATCTGGACCATATGTCCTTGTCATTTGTTTAATCTTTATCTTGTGGATGCTTTGTTTTAATTCTGAGTCAAAGTATATTGTTCATCTTCTAAATTGTATCTTGTGGAATTTGCAACGTGGATTGCGTGTTTAATTGTGTTCTCATCATTATACAAAAACTCCTAAACAACACTCATCTGCATCACCCCACACAAAAAATACTTAAAACACAAGAGCCTTAGACAACTCTTTGTAGGGACTACCCCCTTGGCTTCGTTAGGAGTTAGCCTAAATGGAGGAGCTGGGATTCAGGTGACAGTACCTGGCTCATTGCTTGCCCCCAAGGCCACACCTCTCCCCACTTTCCAGTGAGGGAGACAACTTTCGAAAGATTTCTGCTGCTGGTGTGCAATCTGGCGGACAACAGTACTCATTAAGAAGGCTTTGGAGGGAGATAAAGTTTATGGCAAAGTGTGTGATAGCATGTCGACAAATTACAAATTACAAGTTTCTAAATTTCGCCCCATGGGCCATAATATGAATTCATAAATAAGAAATGCATTAGTAAATTCGTGAATGTATAACACAACGGAATTTAAAACTCTATCCACACGTACAACATGCATAAACAAGAATATTTATCACAAGTAGAAAATAAAATCATTCCACATTCATATACAAAGAGAATAGTTATGTTTAAACAAGAAGATCCAAGCAACTAGTTGTGTAAGAGCGATTTTCCATCAAACCGTAGGTATCAACTGCAGATACCACCCCCAAGTTGGGCTATGAAGCCACCAGGGTGAAGGAAACATCTACAAGATTCTCTCTCTCAGCCTACAACCCATTTGTTCTCATGCTTAGCCAAACTACCCACCTTTGAGCATTTACAGGGATCTCACTCAGGCATCCCAGCCATGGCACTCTTTTCTATTGCCCCATATAACACAAGGAAGGCATTTCCCTTCACTACTCCATAGTTCCTGTTATCACACAAACTCTAGCTGCGACTAAATGAATCCCATCTGGGACGGTAGAGGTAGGGAAGCTAGGCAGGTGACACCTGCAAACACCAAGTCCACTGCTCAGAAGAACAGTTGTCACTCCGGACAAGGTGCTTGTCACTTTAGACAGGGCACGTAGCCAAGTCAAGGGGGAGACTCTATTCAACCAGCTATGGTTGAGACTCAAAATTAGACACTTACAAACCCCAAATAAACAAGAGAAAACAAAGAAGTGTCTAGAGCGTCCTAAGACTCTTTCCAACCGGAAGACTGAAATTTTGGGTGAGATTAGAGCATCCAATTGATTTATTTCAGGTCTGATGTGTGCATAAAAATAGTGGATTTGAAGTGTTGGCTGGCTGGAAATTAACTTAGGATCAAAGATTAAACTAGAAGTGAAAGATTGAATTTTCTGCCTATGGGGAAATTGACTCAACTTGGTTATGCATCAATGGCAGAAATAAAATCAGCAATTTAAATAGCACTCCTAGCAATTCTGAGTTGATATTAGGTAAGATTAGGACAATACAAAGCAAAACCAACAACACCCACAACCCAAAAATCACCCAAGCAACGTGGTAGGGAAAATTGCCCAAGGAGGGCGAAATCAGAAAAATGTCCAGTGCCTAGAATGTGGGTAAATGGAGTCGAAATGGGCTGAAACTTAAGATATGAACGTTTTAAATTAATTCCAAGGTGTTTTTGAAACAAAAACAAAATTTTAACGGTGAAATTGAAAGATGTTAATTTTTGGTTGATTTTATTATTTTCCAGCTTAGCAAACACAGTGAAATCGAATTTATGGAGACAGGCAAAGAGAGCGTACCTGAGATAAAAGCGAATGGATGGATTTTGCTTGAAGACTAGCCCCAAACTTCAAGTGTTGAGCAACCAGCGTGTCCCTTTGAGCGTTTGAGCAACCAAGTGACCAAATGCGCCCTAGCAACCTGCCACAAAGAAGAAGAAAACATAAAATGCAGCAAATAGCGAGTTAAACCAACAAGTAAGTGACTAAAAATGAGGAAATTGAGAAGCTAGTAAGCAAAAACAACTCCCTTGTTGATATTCCAGAGAGAAAGAGCAAGAGTGGAGTGACAACTCCAAGAATTGCGCCCCTCTGGATAATGGTCCTGTTATCACATATATAGTAGTCGGGCTATCATACACTATTTTTCTGATTCCAGTACACTTTTCAGCCAGTTCCCTTACATTGAGATGCTGAGATGAGCATCTATTATGGATCATGATTATATTATGGACAATAGTTTTATTCCCCATGCCATGACTGAGTTTCAGGACACCCAGAGAGCTGACCAATGTAGCCATTTAGCCATTTATACAGAGCAGTCAGTATTTTCCAGAGTTACAGTAGCAGTTTCAGAGGACAGATGTTGGTTCAGATTATGTGCATTCAAGTATATGACTCAGCAGGTATATTTTGGTGTTATGGTTATATTGCTTTTATATTCATTCTTGTAGCATGTCTTAGCATTTAGTATCATGATCTGGCGATCATATAGATATGTGGACCTGGTTGTATCTTTATATATATTATATTGTCCCCACTCAGACTTAGAAGTTCACTACCCATACTCATTGGTTTTACCCTCCCTAGGGAGAATAGAGATGATCATTCCCACCATACTTTGGCTTGCTAGTGTTGGTCTCATTATTCACTGTCTTCATCCATCCATTACCTCCCAGTTTGTTTATTACCCTGACTTACTACTTGACTAGTGGCATGGAGGACCTTCCCCCGCTTTAGCCTCTGTGTTGGATGAGCTTCCCAGTTTTTTTTGTCTCGGCTCTGAGTTGGTGACAAAACTTGCCTTTGGTGAGTTGGATTGTAGTCCTAAATCATTCTGGTCAGTTGTCCCGATGTTTGGCACTGGTACGAAGTCTCCCTAGTCACTTAAGATGTGTTGGCTAAAATTGAAAGCTTATGTACTACTTATGGAAACTTATGTGAATTCGCCCATGGAAATTGTAAACTCTGTTGTCCGCCGAGATGCACACTAGCAACAGAAATCTTTCGAAAGATGTTTCCTCACTATAAGTGGGAAAGGTGCGGCCTTGGGGGCAAGCAATGAGCCAGGTACTGTCACCTGAATCCCAGCTCCTCCGTTTAGGCAAACTCCTAACGAAGCCAAGGGGGGTTGTCCCTAACAAAGAGTTGTCTAAGGCTCTGTGTTTTTAAGTGTTTTTGGGTGTATGGATGCGGATGGGTGTTGTTTAGGAGTTTTTTGATGATACACAATAATAATTAAGCAATCCACGTTGCAATTGCAAAACACAAGATGATGTAAACAATATATGATGACTGAAAATTAAAGCATCCATAGAATAATTAATGACTTAAGCAAATGAAGGACAAATGGTCCTAAATAAGGTGATGCATATAAGTTTGAAGAACTAGTGCCAAATGGAGTCAAAAGTGCTTGGGGATGCTGAAATACAAGTCTCAATACATGTTCGTGAGATCGTTTTGCAATGCTCTTGGTAAATTTTATTGTGTATTTTAGGGGTGTTCTTGATTATTATGGCTAGGGGAATTTCCAACCGGTACACAAGGTACTGGAAATCTGTCCGGGAAATATTCTAAATGGCTCCTTTCGAAGACTTGACGGACCACCCAGTTCTCTAGCTAGGCGCTCAATAGCTAACCAGCAACTAGAGTTTGAACATGGCTGCCCGGCGCCCCCACTTGGAATTTGCCCACTTAGACTATTTATCGATCAACGCCGGATTCGTTGGTTATGGTGGTGGTGAATTTTATTATGGTTTAAAATTGAGAGATTAAGCAGCCAATACCGTTTCTGAGTATTCCAACCTTTTTCAAGATTGGCCAGAGCATACGTGGTATGGAGAAACGAATAAATTCTAATTTTAAAGGGAGAATGAGTTGTGAGTGTTTTCATTAGAGCATAAAAGACAAACCTCTCCGACAGAGAGTGCTCTTGATCCACCTTATGGTGAGATTCAAGAGTCTTATCTAATCTATATGCAAATGCACAATGCAGACAATGCTCTTCGATAGAGAGTGCTCTTGACTTGTCTTATGACAAGTTCAAGAGACTTTTGTGTTCCTTTTAAGATCAAACAATTATAGCAAAGATACACAATGATTGAAACAAATAGAGAGCAAAGATCTAAACTAGCAATTAGTATTCTAAGAATGCATAAGAGAACTAAACTAACAACTAGTATTCTACTTGCAAAAGGGAAACTAAGCTAGCAACTAGTGTTCTACTTGCAAAAGTAAACTCTAAGCTAAAGATGAAACAAACAAAGCAAAACACTATAAACTTCCCCAAATGGGGAAGTTGGGGTGTGGGAGCCTTAAATCCCACTAGCTTTTTATTAAATGATTACAATGCCTTGGAAATTCAACTCTTTGAAAAGAACTTGAAGAAAATAAAATAGAAGAATGCTATGAAGCTCTTAAGAGCTTTTACAAAAGGAGAATGGTTATGTCTTGTTTGGTTTAAGATCTTCCTCTTGGGTTTGTTCTTCTTCGTTTCTTGGTTTGTTCTTGCTGGTTCCTTCTCTTCAAATTTAATCTTCTCTCTTGATTTGTTTCCTTCTTATAGTAACTACAAAAACCAATCAACTCAAGCACCCATTAATCATTAGTTAAAAAATCAAAACTTGAAACTAATCCTAGATCTAAGATTGCAAAAATTGAAAATGAGATCTAATGTAAAAGTGCAACTAATTTAAGCTTTAAAATGAAATGCAAACTTTTAAAAGAACTAAACTAAGATCTAAAACTTTTGAAATGACTTAACTAAAAAGGAGATCTAATGCAACTAAAACAAACTAACAATGAACTAGTCCTTATATGATTTTAAGCTTTTAAAATGAAACCTTGAACTAACAAAGAAAGCAAAGGAAAGCGAATAAAAAAAAAGAGAAGAAGGAGTGAGGATAGAAGGAGGAAGAGAAAGGCAAACGAGAAGAAGGGGCTGCCACAGCAAAAGAACAAGCAGCAGACTGTAAATCAGAAAATGAAGGGACAGCAGCGGATGGGAAGCAAGGCAAACAGTGGGCTGTGAGTAGAGGAGAAGTCACCAATCGGTGGGGTAACAAAAGCTCAAAACAGTGAGCGAATAATGCCCAGCAGTGGGGTAAGAAAAAGGCCCAAACAGTGGGGTAAGAAAACCCAAAACAGTGAGCAAAAAATGCCCAACAGTGGGTAAGACGAAGGCTCAAAAAAGGGCCAACACTTTGGGAGAAGTGGCCCACTAGGGCACACTTTGAGAAGCCAAAAAAAAGGAAAGAGGGGAGGAGAAATGAACCAATGGAACGAGAAATCAAATGAGCAAAAAAGGTAAATGGCAGAATGATGGGCAAAGGAGGGAGGAAGAGTTGAATGATAAAACGAGAAGGGAAGAAAAAGAAGGCCAAACAAGGCCAAGGAGAAGAAGCCAAAGAGGTCGAAAAATGGAGTTTAGGGCTTCTTATAGTAACTAGTAACCAAGTTTTGAAGTGATTTTGTTTTAAGGATGGAACTTGGATAAAAAAACTCTTTGTGCTTCTTTTTCTTGCAACAACCCCAACGCTTGTAGATCCTGAAAAGACAACAATGTTAAAGCAAACCACTTGTGATGATGAAGATGAGCTAGATGCAGCTGAGCTCACACCCTTCTCCAAATGGCAATACCTATCCAAAACAAACAACTTAAAACCCAGTGAGATCAAACATATGACTAGTATGCTAAGAACATAAAGATTTTATCAACATTGGTACAACTGAATACTTCTTGTTCATATAATCTCTGATAAACTTTTGCATAATAAACCAAATTGACAACAACAAATGGTAGATCTTATGTTCTATAAAATAGACTTCTAAAGCTAGTTATTTGATCATTCACAGAAGCATTAAACTGAAAGCATGGAAAGAAATCAGCTCACAAGAGATGCATTCACCAATGTAGCACAAATCGCATGGACCTCCAAAGTCGAATCTTATTCCAATTAGTAAAGCAAATAACAAGTACAAAATTCTTCAGAGTAATCTTACATCAAAAGTCCATCCTAAGAGAGCCAAAGAGGTCTCTCTTTATACAAAAACTTGACATCAAATCCCTAATTCGACCTTGGCATGGAAGAGAGCCAATACCAATCACAAGAAAGTCGAATCCCAATCAAAGGCAAGGCTTGGAGTGAAGATTGATCAATCAACTCGAGTTTGAGTAATTGTGAGTGGGGAGGTGGCCTCCACCTTGGAAAGGCGCCCCCCACTCCTCTCTTGGAACTATCACCAAGCCATTCGTGAGCCTCCACTTCATGTTGACATGTGCATGCAAGGGAGTGCGTGAGCCATCAAGGAGGAAGCTTGGAGCTCGATACATGTGTTAACCTGAGTTTGAAAGGGAGACAAGCTTGTGATGTGGCCTCAATTTGGGGGAGGCGCCTACCATACCATTAAATGCAAACTCAACAATCCATTCAACGTTTGCCACTTCATCAAACTCGTGAGTGCTCATGTGCGTGGAAAGCCCACGTGAAAGGGAGCCCACAGATTCATTATTTTAATGCAATCGCTATCCAAAGTACAAAACTAACATTTGCTTATTACCTTGATGTAGTCGTACACTTCAATTAAATCATATGCCAAGCTTTCAAATGATTATTTTAATCATTTTTGTCCTTTTTCAATTTTTTGGACTTAGTGCATTTTGTGTTTTTCTGGCAATTAAATGCCAAAATGATGCATTTTTAGCCAAAACTCCCCCAGAGGTGACATAATCGCCCAGAAATTGAAGAATGAGGGCTCTAGGGTAAAGAGGACGCTTTGAGCGTCAAAACGAGCCTCCCCACGCCCAATTCTGCCTCCGGATGAGGTTTTTATCACAACTTGAAAAATTCCATTTAAACCATTAAAAAATGGTCTAAATTACGGAAATTTTTTTATTTTTCTCAGAATCAAACTAAACTCCTAGGGGACCTAGTGCATGTTCATACGACTCAATCGAGATGGCTAACATGTAAAAAATTCTAGACAAAAGACTCTAATAACCACTTTAGGTTTTGACCACCATGGTAAATACTCCAGCTTTGGAGGTATGAGTGAAAAACTCAGGGATTATATGCTACTGATGAGTAGCTCATAATTCCTAAGGAAAAAACACTCTAGAGTATCCCCCAAATGGATAAACCTAAGGATAGCCGAGTCTTTTATAAAAGGACCCCGTTTAGACCAACTTTTTACAAATTTCCCATGGGAGCATGAACATGCAGTTATTAAAAATGGGGCAAAATTGCCCTAAAAATGACTTCTGAACTTCTGAACACTGATGATGAACATGAATCATGTTCAATAAACTGGCGGCTCACAAGAAATTCAGCTATTGTACAAAATAGCTGGTAACAAACTCTAGAATGTGTTTCTTAACACACGTGAGTAAAGGGCAAGAGCAATGAAAAGCTATAAATACTCCTTGAAGAGTATAAGAAAGGTCCACAAAAGCAATGGTTCTTAAACTCTATATCTAAACGATTGTTGACCTTATGTATATGTATGAACATGCCTTGGATGCAAGCTGCAATTAGTTGTGCTTCTTAGCACACCTGAGATCCGAAGGGTTATGTAGGCAAAAAGGCCATAAAGTGAAATAAATGGATCCTAATGAACTTGGATCATCTTAAAAAGTAGACATGATGCCTAAGTTGAATAAGCACTCTTTAAACAACTTACCCATTTGTGAGACACTGCCATCCCCCGTGTTACTGCTTGTCCAGCATATGCTAGAGTGTGTATCCCCTTTCCATTTCCAAAGTGTCACAATGTCAAGTTAGTAGTCATCCCTTGGCCTAGCCTTTTAATTTTTAGCCCTCACCCTTCACTAGCAAATTGATCACAACTATGAAGTGAGTATGGTCTTGAAAGTCTAGTCTGAGTCTTGGTAGATATTGAAAACTCTTTATATTTGGTTTTAGATCGCCAGTAAATGATTACTTCTTGTTATAATTGTTACTTGAATGAATTGAAGAGCATGTTTTAACCTTTGGCACTTGCAGCAGTTTGATGATAGCCCGAGTTATATTTTGGGTCATGTTGACTTGGTCAAACCTAGTTTGACCAAAAGTCAACTATAGGACATGAGGTGGCAGGCCTCAGATGATGCAGGGATATGATATATGGTCTGGTACAGGTCACTAGATGGTTCTATGCAGTGGTTTCAGGCTTATGATGATGATTAGTGTTTTTCAGCACTTTTACAGATTATTATTATTTGGTCTGTCTGTCGGGCATATTGGATATTTTATAGGATCATGCAGAGATCCATATGGTGTATGAGTACACACCTTAGATGTATTTGGGCTCTCTGAGTCCAATGAGACAGTCTGTTTTCAGTTCCGGGCAGTTACAATGATTATTGGCCTCAGTTGGGCATCCTAGTGTAGTTTTGGCCTATCAGATGGCCTGTCAGAGCAGAGGTGAGATTTGATTGGTTCACCTAGGGTGCTGTGCATGGAGGGGGTGGTCCAGCCACTTGTTATTACCATATTACCCCCGTCCCAGAGAGCCTGGTGGGCTCACCTTGATAGCGCAGGCACTCCAGGAGGCAGTTTGGGCAGTTTCACACTTCCCAAGGCAGATTAAAAATGGTGAAAATGGCTATTGAAGGATTCGATTTGAGCTACTGAGGCAAGGGATTGGAATGGGATGAGTTTTGATGATGAGTGGGATGTCTTCCACACCTTCTCCAGCAGTTTCAACTTTCAGTGGGACCCACATCCATCTCTCCGGCACTTTTCATGGTTTTCTGGAGCCTCCTAAGGCTCAGGACTTTCCCAGAGAGGCACGATTTGGTGTCTAGATTGGTTATTTTATGTTATTGTGCCATGGGGACACACTAGGGAGGCAAGTCATGACCCCCTAGACCCACCATGAGCTAGATCTTATGTTTTATCATTGACATTTGGTGGGACCCCCCTCTCATAGGGCGATTTGGTCCATTGATGTATTATGTTATATTGATCCATGTACTTTTATGCTGAGCTCATCTCAACCATTGATTAGATCACTTCGATCTTTTAATCTTAGCCATCCAATCGAAAGGTGGTTAGGGTTTTGGTGTCTCTCCATCCTATTTAAAGGAGATAGCTCCTCATTGTAAAGGGACTTTTGGCTCTGGATTACTGGACTAGAAAATTATTATTGCATTTACTTGTCTTGTGGTGGTGAATGCTTTTTGGAGTTCGACTGTTTGTTCTTCCTTTGCACTGGGTTATTGGAGATTATCTTGCTATCTATTTTGTTCCACGTTTTCTCATCTACAGGTGAAGGCCAAATTGGTTCAAGGAGGACGCATTGGTAGGGGAGATCCTCCTTGCCTCTTCTTTGGGGTCTCTTCGTCAGTAACGGGGAGTATTACTGTCTTAGTACCTTCTACTTCATGTTTCTATTGCTATTTGCTTGTATTTCGTCCATTCTTGATCTTACTGATTGAATCGATTTCCTTGGTTTGACTGGAAGAGGAGGGCACACGTGTGGAGCTAGGGCATCTCATTGTGGCAAGAAAAATCAAAGATCTCTCATTTGATCTCTGTTGGAACATTCCTCAACAACATGGCAACCTCATCCATCACTCAGGTATGATCTCAAGGTAAGTTTCTCATTCCATTGATCTATCCATCTGTCATTTAATTCAAAACCCTCATTTAAAATCAACTAAAAGTCTTAGGAAAATGCTCTTGATCAAATCCCTTGGTCATTTGGCAAATCATTTTTGGGTATTGTAGATCGGGCACATTGTGAAGTGGGTTCTCAAAAACGTCTTGGGTGACTCCATAGGCCCAAATCCCAAGGCACTGATCTCTCCAAGCCCTCACGACTTTCCTGGGTTGTCCAATTTCCCTGTGATTTGATCTCTGTTTGGTTGCTTGTGCACTTAGACATTGTGATATCCCTTCATCAAGCATAGCTAGAAAGCCTTAACTGTCATATCTACGTTTTGGGACACTTTCCCTGTTTTAAGGGTCACGTTTCCCAAGGTAGTTGATTTTGACCATTTTGAACTAGCTTTGAATCCTGGAATCATACCTAATCATAGAATCATGTGTGTTATCTATCCCTATCATTTCACACCTTTCCTAAGCCTCCACAGTGGTCCTACTTCCTTAATTCTAGGGTTCCATACCTGTCACCCTACGTACTTCATCTGATTGATTTGATCTGGTGATTGGGTTGATCTCTCCTGTCGGGAGTAGATCTGGGTCTCCCCCTTTCTATCTTGCCTTTTGTAGCAAAAGCGAAGAGTGCCTTGGTTGGCGTGACAACCATCCATTTGGGAACTATGGCTCTCTTGGTTCACCACTTTAGTTGCCTGTCCCCTCTACCATCCACCTTGGATCCATCTGTAGGGGAAACTACAAGATTGGTGATAACAGGTCCCTGACCATACAATCTGCATCATGGTAGCTCCAGCTAACATGGATGTGATAACATTTGGCTCCAGCCGGGACAAGTGCTCTAAGGGAGAGAGTGCTTGAGAACCTCAGAATCTTTGGTCCGTAGCACCCCTCTCATCATCATCAAAGCGCATGCACGTACATGCTATCTGCATCATCATCATGTATATGTACATGCTCCTGTAAAACGCAGACGCTATACCAATCTCTGCAGACCGATCGTCTGGACATGCAATATATATATAATCCAGTGGCAAAATAACAAAAAATGACAATGCTGAACTGTAAAGTGACAGAAATGAAGTCTACTCTAATAGCCCAAAAATGACAGCATTGTAAATTTTATTGTGCCGAATAAAGAAAGTGTAAAAAGATGAAAGGCAAAGCAAAAGAAGGCTAGAATAAGTAACCAAAGAAAAAGAAAAGCACGCCAAAGGTAAGAAAAACAAGAGACCAAGACAAAAAGGACAACGGGCTGTCAAGAAAAGGGAAAACAATCAAGGTAAAAGACAACTGACTGCTGCTCCCGAGACCTTATTTACCGCAAAAAGGGACACAGATCGCGTGATCAAGGGAAATCTTCCCGGGTGGACTTGGGAACATATCCTCGTAAGTGATGACCACTAATCGGAACAGAGAAAAGGTGCCCATCCTCAGTGGACAGATAATACATGTGCCGCTCACAGAACTCTACCCTGAGAGGACCGACTAAAAGACCCCTACGATGACTAGCCATGTGATGATAAATGTGGTTTGGCAAGACGACCTGGTCACCGGTGGTGTACGCTCTCCTGTTGACTGACGGGGGGGTCCACTCCTATATCCCGGAAAACTGAAACATCAACGTTCCCCCTATCATCAGGATGGTGGTCCCTACGGCCGACATGTGTAACAAATCTCGGGGGACCTCCATCTAATGGGATAGTGACCTCACCGATCAACACCTCTCGGGTCACCTCTCTCGATGGGGCAGGGCTAACATGGGGACCAAAGGGCTCAGGATGAATAACATCTCGTTGGATCTCGCCAATGGTCCAGAAATCATGAGGTTGGGGAGACAACCTTCCAATGATCGGATCGACGGAAGGCGGGGCACGAGCGTGGGTGCTACATCCTTCTCTTGATGGGATATGAATCTCAGCTAGAAGAAGGAAAATCAGAAAACCAGTTGGACGAGGTGAAGGAGGTGGTGTGTCGATAGGTGCAGGCTCAAACTCACCAACGATGTCAACGGGAAGGGAGAACTCCTGAAAAATGGTCTGATCCGAATGCCCGTTCTCCAACTCAGGAAGATCCTGAGAAGAGGATTCTTCCCACTAGTATCGCGGGGGGAGGCCTTTAGCATGCCTAGCAAGGTTGTCATCTACAGAAGCCAAGATCTCAGTAAGGGTTCGGAAACTCCTTTGCTCAGGGGGAGGGATCCCTCTCACTTTCGAATCCTCTAAAGGGCGTGAGATATCGTCAACAGGGTCTTCTGTCCGAGGATCTCTCTCTCCAGAATGGGGTAGTCCAGGAGTGGTCACTCTAGTCTCGGCTCGCGGAGAATGCCCCGCCTATTCATCCGTTCGGGTGGAAAGGCTGCAATCATTCAAAGATAACTGATCCAGCATATCTGGGGGGTCTGAACAGTGAGGGGAACCCCTGGAGGTGCCCTCGTGTGTCTCAGTAGGATCACGCCCCTCAGGAGGTGGGTTCAGTTCCCTCATAAGATCTTCATGAACTAGCTGGTGGATGCACTCTTCATCGGAGTCATCTTCAGATGAGTGCATCCCAGGGCTAGAAAGCCACCGGTCAGCTTGGCACCTAGTTCTGGCTTGATCATCAAAGTCCTCCCGGTCATCACCAAAAGCCATGTAGATCCCCTCAGGGCTAGGCTCACACTCTTCGTAGGTTCTCCTAAGGCCCTCTTCCATGCCCTCAATGTGCCCTTCGTAAAATGGCTCCCGGTAAACTCTCACCAACACTCCGTTAGGGTCAGGGATGGAGGCATAAGACAAGTCCATCTGGAGGTGTCCTCCTAACCCAGCAGCCCACTTTCTCGACAGAAGCATGCCATAAACCGGGGGAAGGTCGACGACTACCACATCCATGAGTGTGGAGATATCTAGACATGAGAAGAGGTCAGCCTTCAAATTCTTGATTAAGCCACAGGCTGGAACTTGTCTAGAATCGATCCCGCACACGTTCCCATAAGGGCGTGTCACCTCGATGCCCAGGGCCTTCATGATGCGCAACGGCATGATGTTCATAGAGGCTCCCGAATCAAGCATACAGTTGTGGAGCAACATGTCCTGGATGCGAAGGGTAAGATAAAATGGTTGATGCCCCCCATTCTTTCTCTCATAGATAGTAGTGTGAATGTTGATTGGGGGGTCCTCTGCATCCTTTTCATTCTCACAGGCAACATCAGGGTTTTCAGGGACACTCGTGGAGGAACTGGGTAAGTCCCTCTGCACAGGAATACTGTCAAGGAAATCTGCAATCTGGTCACAGACTGAAGGGAGTTTCACAAGCTCGGAAACAGGGACACTTTGGATAATCCGTGCCAACTCCTTTTCCAACTTAATGCCACTCCCAAAGACCTCGTCATATGTGTGAAGTCTAATGTCAAGGTCAGGCTGAGGGGTCTCACGCCTCTCCATGAAAGGTTCTGGTCTCGGCTCATCCCTATGTCGTCGGTAGATTCTCGTCCTCACTGGGTCCACACACACAGGGTGAATCGACAGACACGAGGGGCCCTCATCACCAATGGTCTCTTCTTCTTCTTCTTCCTCGCCCTCAATGAGGATCCTCCTGAAATCTAAGTCAAAGGTTATGTCATCAATGAAGTTTATCTTTTCAAGGTGTTCCTCAGGTTCAGTGAATTGACACTCGGATTGAAGGTGCTCATCGTCACATTTGTCACACCAGTTGATGTTCCTTGCGTCAGGAGCATCTGGTGCAGCAGGTGGCCTCTTATTTTCTTCTATGTTAGGCCTCCTATTGGGATTCCAATATGGCTTGGGGCCATATGGATTCTTGTAACGGTCCGAGTCTCTACTCTTCACAAGGTCTCTAGTCAAAAGAGTCAGGGTTTTGATAATTTCCTGGATGTTATCAACTGACTCCAACTCTGTTTGTTCTTTGGTAGGTTCCTTGGCCTTGCGGGATTGGGAAGAAGAGGGAGCGCAATGGTCAAAGAAGTTTTGTTTGTCCATGGAGGCTACGTTAGCTTCTGCTTTTCTTGCATTGTCTTGGGCTATCTTCAGAGTGGTGGGCTCCTTGTCTTTCAAGTGGTACCCTAACCATCCTTTAAAGGAGTTGAGGTAATGTATCAGAATGGCTGGGTCCTTTGGGCGTATGGTTTCAGGAATTTGTGCCACTGCTTTGTCAAATCTTTGGTTGAATTCATGAATGGT
This sequence comes from Larix kaempferi, assembly GCA_027924585.1. NCBI lineage: Eukaryota > Viridiplantae > Streptophyta > Pinopsida > Pinales > Pinaceae > Larix > Larix kaempferi. Next base: position 696,723 of record BSBM01000008.1, read on the forward strand.
TTCGTTCTCTTTCTTTTTGATTTCTGCTGATTGGCTAAGTAGATACTTGCCATCAAGTTTGACCGACCAGTGCTCAATGAGTTTGGTTACGAAGTTATCATAACCATCAATTGAACCAATTGGTAGTCGGTCAAACCACTTGCGGGCATCGCCCTCAAGTGACATAAATAAACCTCATTAAAACATCCTCATTGGAGGCCCCATATGCTTCCATGTGTTGCCACATGGACTCAATGTGGTCCTCAATGACTATGGCATTGTTCTCGCTGATATTTGGGTAAAATCAAAAGGAGAGGCTCTCGCCCTGTTTCCAAACACTCGTGGACCGGGATTGAGGTTGGCCATCGGGTTGGTTGAAGGTGGAGTAGGGGCGGTGGAGGTGGGTTGCACTATGTGGCTAGGTGAAGCATCAGAGTTAACTGCTTGCCAAAGTGAGCTAGGGGAGTGCTCTTTCAGAGTTCTTCTGACGTAAGTGATAGGGGTATCGTGTAAGGTGTCAGAACGATCCAAGCTTCTAAGGTTATAAGGATGGGTTCGGCCTCCAGTGGAGTCGCGAGGTGGAGTCGCCAGGTGAACATGGAACCTTGTTCACCAAAGGTAGAATGTCATGAGGGAAGTAGAATGAAGCAAAAACAAATGATGGCTGTAATAAATCAGGAAAACAAAAATCAGCCAACAAAAATTAAAGTCTGAATGCGGTATGATGAAAACAAAATAAAGAAAAAAAATCAATCTCAAAAGACCACGGGGTAAGCCTCTACCTCCCCAGCAGCGGCACCAAAATTTTTATCACACAAACTCTAGCTACGACTAAATGAATCCCATCCGGGACGGTAGAGGTAGGGCAGTTAGGCAGGTGACACCCGCAAACACCAAGTCCACTGCTCAGAAGAACAGTTGTCACTCCGGACAAGGTGCTTGTCACTTTAGACAGGGCACGTAGCCAAGTCTAGGGGAGACCCTATTCAACCAGCTATGGTTGAGACTCAAAATCAGACACTTACAAACCCCAGATAAACAAGAGAAAACAAAGAAGAAGTGTCTAGAGCGTCCTAAGACTCTTTCCAACCGGAAGCTGAAATTTTGGGTGAGATTAGAGCATCCAATTGATTTATTTCAGGTTTGATGTGTGCATAAAAATAATGGATTTGAAGTGTTGGCTGGCTGGAAATTAAGTTAGGATCAAAGATTAAACTAGAAGTGAAAGATTGAATTTTCTGCCTATGGGGAAATTGACTCAACTTGGTTATGCATCAATGGCAAAAATAAAATCAGCAATTTAAATAGCACTCCTAGTAATTCTGAGTTCGTATTAGGTAAGATTAGGACAATACAAAGCGAAACCAACAACACCCACAACCCAAAAATCACCCAAGCAGCGTGGTAGGGCAAATTGCCCAAGGAGGGCAAAATCAGAAAAATGTCCAGTGCCTAGAATGTGGGTAAATGGAGTCGAAATGGGCTGAAACTTAAGATATGAACGTTTTAAATTAATTCCAAGGTGGGTTTGAAACAAAAACATAATTTTAACGGTGAAATTGAAAGATGTTAATTTTTGGTTGATTTTATTATTTTCCAGCTTAGCAAACACAGTGAAATCAAATTTATGGAGACAAGCAAAGAGAGCGCACTTGAGATAAGAGTGAATGGATGGATTTTGCTTGAAGACTAGCCCCAAACTTCAAGTGTTGAGCAACCATCGTGCCCCTTTGAGTGTTTGAGCAACCAGGTGATTGCGCCCTAGCAACCTGCCACAAAGAAGAAGAAATCAGAAAATGCAGCAAATAGCGAGTTAAACCAGCAAGTAAGTGACTAAAAATGAGGAAATTGAGAAGCTAGTAAGCAAAAACAACTCCCTTGTTGATATTTCGGAGAGAAAGAGCAAGAGTGGAGTGACAACTCCAACAATTGTGCCCCTCTTTAGATGGTCTCTTCACTTGCAATTTACATCAGCCAAAGATGGATGGAAACACCACTAAATAGTAAATTCACTCAACAATGCTATGGGAACTAGATATCAGCCAATGCAACAAACATCCATACACAATATCTCAAAGAACCGGAAGAAATGTCTCTATAGAAATCAGTCTCAAGTGTACAAATGCCAAGAAGAAGCTCCAAATGAGAGAGCTTCTCTTTAAATAGAGAAACCTCATAACAAAAACCCTTCCTAACATGATGAAGGGTTGAGATCAATTCTCACCATCAACAAATTGATGGCTGAGATCAAATGAGCAAGAGAGGGGGGGCAAGTTACCCTAATGCGCCCATGTGGAGAGAGGGACCAAAGTAGTGGTCAATACAATGAGTTGGGACACCTAGGGGGTGGCTTTAGGCTATTTTAGCCCCCTAGGCCCCATGCCTTAAGTTTCATTACATAATATTTCCAAAAATTGAAGATTTGCTTTCCCCAAAACGCCCAAGTATGGCCAAATTCGCCCCATATACATAGCTGGGTTGAATGGAGGGCCCCACACCAAATAATGCATGTCCAAACTATATAAAAATGATAGTGAGAGACCCTTTTACCTTTTCCCAACATTGCACTTACTATTTCAAAGTTTAACTTAGCCAAATTTGATTTTTTCCATTAATTATTTGCTGGTTCACATAGCTGAAGATGAAAATTGCTCTTTTGACCCACTTCTTTTGCCCGGATTGATGAGCCGTCTATTGCAATGCGATTGTAGGCCCCAAATCCACTAATGAAGGTCACTAGAGCGACCCCGATCCATCATCTAGGCACAATTTTCCCAATTCCAAGCATTTTTAATTAAAGTATGGCCCTGTTGGCCCTCAATAATTAAAAATCTCATAGATGCTTCATTATTTTCACGATCTGACACTTGGGGGCTTGTATGGAACCCTAATGCATATAAAATAACCAAAATTGAAGTTTTGGTTCCATCTTTTTTCGGGGCCCATTTTTGGTCTAGTCAAGCTAGTTTGACCAAGTCAAACTTTGGTAAAAAATGGCAATGGCTGAACTGTTATGTCTCTGCATGCGACATGGGATGCCAAGGCTCCCTTATTTATGTTAGTACAATAACTACGAGCATAAGATGACGAACATATGGTGTTCATAAATAAACAATATCTCAAAAAAAAGGCCCAAGGTGAGGTGGGCCCACCACTTCCAACAAAGGCTCTACTGCTATGCACACTTATAGATTTGGTCATTGAGCTAACTTTGGGTGAGGTGGACAACGAGGCTAAAAAGATAAGGGGAATGACAAAGACCAAGACTGAGTGACCCTTCGGATAAGCGGGGAAAACAGGACCCAATGACATAAGTACATCATGAGAAAACACAGGGAAGGGCGGTGCCTCACAAATGGGTATAGTGTAGGGAAACCACCACTAGACTCTAACACACACCTTGCAACTCACATCCATGCCTGCAACAGACTCCGTGAGGATCTTTTCTAGAGCCGCTGAGACTGGGTGCCCAGCAAACCGTAACTTGAGACTCTAGGGGACACTTAGAATTAACCGTCCCTTACTCCATCTCACCTCCCAGTCCTTTTGGACTCGGTGAGGAAATAATAATTACATGCTCAAATAGATATAGCTAGCCTTTGTCCGTGTGTGTTGACAAACACATTCTTGGATTTACATTTCATAGGCTTTATGATCCATGTGTGTTAAGAAACACATTCTTGGATTTCACATTTCACATCAGATAGAACAATGATACGCATACTGCATAGTAATGGTGGCAAGTGTGCATGGTTCGAGGACTAATGGGGGGCACCCGGTGAGGCTACACAATCCTATACTGCATCACAACATCGAGGGCAACCGACAGGAAGTGAATCCCAGGTTTGAGAATGCATCTCACACACTAAAGAGCCGAGGCACAAAGCAACATGGAATCATAATGTACTCAGGGGCCACTGGGGGAAAGGCTCCTCAAGGCCACCTACACTGGTCTAAGTCGGAAAAAAAGAAGTAAAAGATGGATGGGTCGAAAGAGTGGAAGGAAGTGACAAGTGAAACCAAGGTTAGCGTCCTGGAAGTCGAATGGCCAAATCTATACCCAAAAGGGGACAGGAACCAATGTGCATAAACAAGAGTCTCTAAGGGAAGGGGTGGACTGACATCACCATGGGCCAGAAGCATCATACAAATCATACTCGAGATCACCAAGTCAGCCATCTTATGTCAAGTCAATGTACTAATACAAATAAACAAGCCTCAAAGCAAACCATGAGCAATAACCATAAATAATGTATACCTGCCATACCATATACCTGCTGCTGTAAGTAGATCTGAAGGCCAATCTCTGTTATGTGCGGGCAAGAAGTAGTGAACTAGCTGTGATCTGTGCTGCTCTCCTCATAATATGGCTAAGTTATCCCTCTCAATGGGGTTATGCAAAGGTGGGAAAGGAAGAGGGGCTCTGCAATACTGCTCAGTAGTAGCATCTGGACCATCAAAATACATAATGCCCCCTCTGTAGTCTCAGCTCATCTGTGCTCTGATAAAAAAAAAATCTAGATAATGGTCCCTGACCATACAATCTGCATCATGGTAGCTCGAGCTAACATGGATGTGATAACAGTTCCCTGAGGAAATCCAACCCTTACAATGCTTATCAATGTGTATAGAAAGAGTCCAATTTGCTGTATGTTGTTGGGGAACCTCTTGTAACCTTAATTCATGGCTTCTTAAGCATTCAAAAGTAGTAAAACATAATCGGTAAAGGTTCCTACCTTTTCTAGCTTCTATGCTCACGTACAACGATTCTCTTTTCTAAAATTTGCAATTCTCCTTTACAATTTGAATTTTTGGTTAATGCACAGTTTGGTAATTGTATGGCAATGGAAATGAATAACAAGAGGAAAAATCTCTATAGTGTAGAAATTCTGCTGTAAAATCTGCCCTGTGTAAAATGGATGATAGACTCCAAAGGAGATGAGAGGATGGGGAAAAGACAACTGACATAACTTCTGATCATAGAAGAGAAAACTCTTACAACAGTCATAGAAGTATATTTATTCCATGCTCCCATAACTACATGAGAAAACTTTCCCCACCAACCTCTCACATGCATTCAATAATTGGAATTAATAGTTGAAAGGAAGTAATTGGCTCATTTAAGGCACATGGCAACAAGTGGATGAGTTCTAAGGTTGACTTCGCAATAGAAAATTTAATCTCCCATTGGACCCCTTTCTCCTTTCCCTCTAGTGGAATCATATCCCCTCTAGTGCTCTTTACACATCTTAAGTTTTTACTTGTTTAGCATGATAAGCTTAAATCATTTGCAACAATAGGATCACTGAAAGAAAGACAAGCACAACAACACAAAGAACACGGTATTTTCCTTGGGGAAACCACAAGGGAGAAAACCCCGCAAAACTTCTTCAATATAGAATTCACCAAGACAGTGTAAAAACCCCAAGACAAAATAACAACTTCTCTTCACCATCGAACTTCTTCTTTCTCTCTCTTGCGCACTTGATTGAGTGAGTGAATGATACAAATGAGGAATTATACCTCTCTATTTATATTCTTCTGTTGGGTGACCTTTTACCCTAATTGGGCCGACTTCACCTAACTAACTGGGTCGACTTCACTTAGGGAGACTCAATAATATATTTAATATGTTTCTTAAGGGTACTATTGACCTGACTTACAAAGGAGGGTTTACATTGACTCTTTTAATGACTCTTACATGACCAACTACATCAATGACATCTCCCAAAGGAGGAATAATAATATAATAAACAAATACAATTAGAATATATTCTGAAGTTACATTTCTTTAACACTCCCTCTTAATTGTAAATTTTAATTAATCCATAGATTGTTAAAATATTAACCAGGAAAATGTTTTGCATGCAAAAGTGAATTTTGCATGCACCAGCTTTTAGATTTTTGGTAAACCTAATTTTCCAGTGAGATGTTATAAGCAGACAGAAGGGGTCGGTCTCATTTATCGAGATGATTGATCTGAGATAGATCAATTGAGAGGAGGACGACTTTCCTAAGAGAAGGAGGGCGCATTCCCAAAGAAGGAAGAAGCTCGTACCGCATTCGGTTGAGCGATTGAGTGTCTGTAACTTGCAGAGTATCTTCGTCTCAGTGATTTAGGAAGATCAGTGACAATCAGAGCTCAGATCTGATTTAGCCGAGTCATTCTTTGTTTGAGGGAGGGTGCACTTGTGCATGCAGAAGAGGACGTTTTCAGCAGCAGGCTTCTTCAGTTGCAGAGCAGATTATAGCAGAGGATAGAGAGAGGCAGATCAGGCAGATGTGCTTGCAGGGATACTCAGATCCAGTTTTCCAGTTAGGGCACATTCTTCCAGTGCATGCATCAGCTGGATGCATGCAAATTCTAGAATTTGCCTGAGTTACTTCTGAGGTAACCCTGCATTGTACTTGTCTCTTTTCTTATATGCTCTGGGCTCGAGAAATAAGATAGCCCCACAGATTGCTGTTTTTTCACGAAAGGGTGCCAGGGTATATCAGTTGTTATGTGTATGATTGCATGTGTGTTAAAGTGGTAAAGAGATCTAGTTGTTAAGTTTATGTTTGTATGAGTATTTACTTACATCGAGACTCAAACTGCTTGAGATCTCAGGGTGATCGAGAGGGAGTAGTGGTCTATGGATCTAATATTTACATGGTATCAGAGCCCTGGTAAGGGTCAAGGAGAGGCTTTCATACTCAGATCTACAGCTGCAACGTCAGATCTGCATCATGGGGGAGGAGCAAATTGTTTGTACTTCTTGCTCTGCTATGGACATTGCTGAGTGTGCTACCGACGGGATTGACAGGGAGATGGCTCTTAACTCCTGTCAATCATTGATGGCCTCCACTTCTAGCATATGGTACATAGACAGTGGAGCTTCGAGTCATACGACAGGTGTTCAAGGATATTTTTCTGACCTTGCAGAGGATGGGATAGATCATGAGATTGTCCTGGGAGACAACTCTACGGTAAAGGCTATAGGACGAGGAACTGTGTCCTTCCAGAAAGACTCTGTAGAAGAGATGAGAGTTCGTGATGTTCTATATGTTCCAGGTCTTAAGAAAAACTTGATCTCCGTTTCTACTATTGAAGATCGTGGACTATGGGTGATGTTCAGAGATGGAAATGTGCTAGTTCATCCCAAGGGATCCAGTGTTACCTCAATTGAGAGGATTGGAGTCCGCAGTGGGAAGCTATACAAACTGAGCTTCCAACTTCATCATGCCCTAAGTCATAGCAGCCGGGATGAGGGATGTGATCCCTGTGAGCTTTGGCACAAGAGGATGGCTCATCTACACCATCCAGCTCTAAAAATTCCGAGGGAGATTGTGACAGGAGTACCTGAGTTCAGCCCTGAGCACACCGATGTGTGTAAGGGGTGTGCTCTCAGAAAGTACGTCAAGACAACATTTCCCAAGAGCGATACCAGAGCTACTGGAGCTCTTGATTTGATTCATTCTGACCTTTGTGGTCCGATGTCCACCACATCACTGAAAGGATACAAGTACTATGTGTCTTTCATTGATGACAATTCCAGGAAGACCTGGATCTACTTCTTGAAGAGCAAAGAGTCTAAAGAAGTTTTGCTGAAGTTTCAAGAGTTCAAGGCTCTTGTAGAAAAGCAGACAGAAAGGAAGATCAAGATCTTCAGATCAGATAATGGGGGAGAATACACCTCCAATGAGTTCAATAAGTTTTGCACTCAGGAAGGCATCAGGAGGCAGTTGACTGTACCTTATACACCTCAACAGAATGGGGTGGCTGAGAGGAAGAACATGGCCATTGTTGGAGCTACGAGATCCATGTTGCATGATCAGGGATTGCCATTTTTCCTTTGGGCTGAAGCATGCAACACTGCAGCCTACATTCAGAACAGGAGCCCTCATAAGGCTTTGGGGGACAAGACCCTCGAGGAGGCTTTCTCTGGGAAGAAACCCGAGGTTGGGCACTTCAAGATTTTTGGATGCCTCACCTACTCTCATGTTCCTTCGGAGAAAAGGACAAAACTGGAACCCACCGCAGAAAGAGGAATTCTGGTTGGGTATGATGAGACTTCAAAGGCCTATCGCATTTACATCCCTGCTCTCAAAAAGACTGTTGTGAGGCGAGATGTGAAGTTCGAGGAGGATCGGGCCTTTCGAAAGTCATGTGAGTCAGAGAAGGGAAAGCAGCAGGTTGCTACATCCCTACATGACACAGGACAGAGTACTGCTCAGCAGTCAACAGGGTCCCAAGTGTCTGGAGTGACAGATGCTCAAGATATGGTTTCCACGGGCACAGGAGCAGGAATTGGCACAGGATCTCAGATTGGTGAGCAACTAAGATCAGGGTCCCAGATTACAGGTTCTCGGGCTACAAGATCAACGGCTACAGGCACCTCTACTGGAGGTACTCACTCACATACAGGATATTGGGACGAGGATGAGGAGTTCTCCTCTCAGGATGTCACTTTAGGAAAGAGGAAGCCCAAGTGGCTTCAGGATACCTTGAAGGATGCTCAGGCAGTAGGAACCCCCAAGAAAGATGTGAGAGAAAGAAAGGCTCCACAGAGATTATGTAGTTACTTAGCTCTAGTAAGCAGTATCAGTGAGTCAGAACCATCCTCATACGAACAAGCAGCAGGCAAGCATGCTTGGAAAGATGCCATGCAGGAAGAGTATGCTTCCATCATGAAGAATGATGTCTGGGAAGTGGTACCCAGACCAGAAGGAAAATCAGTAGTCACCTCCAGATGGCTCTATAAGATTAAGTATGCAGCAGATGGCAGCATTGAGAAATACAAAGTTAGGTTTGTGGCTAGAGGGTTCTTGATAGAGGGAGTTGACTATGAGGAGACGTTTGCTCCTGTGGCCAGGTATTCTTCCATCAGGACAATGATTTCAGTTGCAGCAGAAATGGGATGGAAGATTCATCAGATGGATGTCAAGACAACTTTCCTCAATGGACTCATAGAGGAGGAGGTTTACATTGAGCAGCTTGAGGGCTTCGAGGTACTTGAGAGAGAGTCTCCCGTATGCAGATTGAAGAAAGTTCTATATGGCCTCAAATAGGCACCCAAAGCTTGGTATTCAAGGATAGATACCTATTTGCAGCAGCTAGGGTTTCATAAGAGTGAAGCAGATCCAAATCTCTACTTCATCGTAGTGAAAGGGGATCCACTCATCCTTGTGCTTTATGTAGATGATCTGTTAATTACTGGGGCGAAAAAACTCATCAGTGATTGCAAGATAGACCTTGCATCTGAGTTCGAGATGAAGGATATAGGACTGATGCATTACTTCCTAGGGATGGAATCTGGCAGGAGGATTGGCATATCTTTCTCAGTCAGGGCAAGTATGCAATGGACATTCTGAAGAGATTTCAGATGCAGGATTGCAAGCCCATGACTACCCCTATGACGACCAATTGGAAGAAGCAAGTGGCTTCTAAGAGTAAGTTGGCCGATTCCACTAAGTATCGACAGCTCATTGGTTCCTTGATGTATTTGGTCAAACACCAGACCAAATTTGAGCTTTGCAGTCAACACCTTGAGTCAGTACCTGGTAGAACCCAGAGATGTGCATTGGGTGGCAGCAAAGCATGTTTTGAGATACATCAGTGGAACAGCAGAGTATGGACTGAATTATGTGAGGTAGGGAGAAGTCCAGCTTGTAGGGTTCACAGATTCAGACTGGGTAGGGAATGCCGGTGACAGGAAAAGCACCTCCGGGTGTTGCTTCAGCTTAGGTTCAACAGTTGTGTCATGGTTCAACAGGAGGCAGAAGTCCATTGCATTGAGCTCTACTGAGGCAGAATATATGGCGGCTAGCTTAGCCAGTTGTGAAGCCATCTGGCTTCGCAAGATGCTGGTAAGTCTATTTGATCAGCAGTTGGAGCCTACAGTGATTCAGTGTGACAATCAGAGCTGCATCAAACTCTCTGAGAATCCAGTGTTTCATGATCGATCCAAACACATTGAGATCAGATATCACTTCATTCGTGATCATGTTCAGAAGGGAGCAGTTGAGCTCCAGTACATTTCCACAGATGAGCAGGTTGTAGACATTCTGACAAATTCCTCGATGAAAAATAAGTGTGAGTAGTTTAGGGGGAAGATGGGAGTGGTACAAGATCCTTTCCTGGTTAAGAGGGAGTGTTAAAATATTAACCAGGAAAATGTTTTGCATGCTAGAGTTTGCATGCATGCATGCAAAAGTGAGTTTTGCATGCTCCAGCTTTTAGGTTTTTGGTAAACCTAATTTTCAAGTGAGATGTTATAAGGAGACAGAAGGGGTCTGTCTCATTTATCGAGATGATTGATCTGAGATAGATCAATTGAGAGGAGGACGACTTTCCTAAGAGAAGGAGGGCGCATTCCCAAAGAAGGAAGAAGCTCATACCGCATCTGGTTGAGCGATTGAGTGTTTGTAACTTGCAAAGTATCTTCGTCTCAGTGATTGAGGAAGATCAGTGATGATCAGAGCTCATATCTGCTGAGATCTGATTTAGCACGAGTCATTCTTTGTTTGAGGAAGGGCGCACTTGTGCATGCAGAAGAGGACGTTTTCAGCAGCAGGCTTCTTCAGTTGCAGAGCAGATCAGAGCAGAGGATAGAGAGAGACAGATCAGGCAGATATGCTTGCAGGGATATCCAGATCCAGTTTTCCAGTTAGGGCACATTCTTCCAGTGCATGCTCAGCTGGATGCATGCAAATTCTAGAATTTGCCTGAGTTACTTCTGAGGTAACCCTGCATTGTACTTGTCTCTTTTCTTATATGCTCTGGGCTCGAGAAAGAAGATAGCCCCACAGATTGCTGGTTTTTCCTGAAAGGGTTCCGGGGTATGTCAGTTGTTATGTGTATGATTGCATGTGTGTTAAAGTGGTAAAGAGATCTAGTTGTTAATTTTATGTTTGTATGAGTATTTACTTACATCGAGACTCAAACTGCTTGAGATCTCAGGGCGATCCAGAGGGAGTAGTGATCTCTGAATATAATATTTACAAAGATCACTAGTCCCTCTGGATAGCCCTGAGATCTCAAGCGGTTTGAGTCTCGATATCAATACATGCTCATATAAATATAGACTCAACAACTAGATCTCTTTACAAAAACTGAAACACATGCAATCACACATAAACACTGAATATACCCTGGAAACCCTTGCGGGGAAAACCAACAAACTGTGGGGCTATCTTCTCTCTCAAGCCCAGAGCATATATAAAATAGAGAAGTACAATGCAGTGTTACCTCAGTAGTAACTCAATCCTCTGAACAAGACAAACTCTAGATCTGCATGCATCGGCTGATGCATGCACTGGAAGAGTGTGCCCTAACTGTCAAACTGGATCTGAGAATCTCTGCAGGTGCCCCTGACTGATCTGCCTCTCTCTATCACGCTGCTCTAGTCTGCTCTACTTTGGAAGACAACCAACTGCTCCTCTGAGATATGCGAACTGCTTTGCATGGAGAAATGCGCCCTCCCCTCTAGAAGTCAAACACTCGTTCTGAATCAGATCTCAGCAGATCTGAGTTCTGATTGTCACAGACCTTCCTCAATCACTGAGGCAAGGCTACCCTGAAATTCTCAGACACTCAAACGTTGAATCAGATGCGGTACGAGCTTCTTCCTCCTCAAGGAATGCGCCATCCTCTCCAAGGAAAGTCGCCCACCTCTCTACTGAATCAATCTCTGATCAGTTGGCTCGATAGAGAAGACAAACACCTTCTGTCTCCTTATATCAACTCACTGAAAAATTAGGTTTACCAAAAACCTAAAAGTAGGTTCATGCAAAACTCACTTTTGCATGCATGCATGCAAACCCTTGCATTTTTTTTTTCCAAACATTTTCCTTGTTAACATTTTAACACTCCCTCTTAACCAGGAAAGGATTATGCACCACTCCCATCTTCTCCCTGAAGTACTCAAACTTATTTTTCATCAAGGACTTAGTGAGAATATCTGCAACCTGCTCGTCCGTGGAAATGTACTGGAGTTCAACTGCTCCTCTCTGAACATGATCACGAATGAAGTGGTATTTGATCTCTATATGCTTGGACCGATCATGAAACACTGGATTCTCCGAGAGTTTGATGCAACTCTGATTATCATAGTGAATCACCGTAGGCTCCAACTTCTGATCAAATAGACTCACCAGCATCTTGCGAAGCCAGATGGCCTTTGCAGCTGGCCAAACTAACTGCCATATATTCTGCCTCAGCAGAACTCAATGCTACAGACTTCTGCTTGCTGCTAAACCATGACACAATTGCCGAATCCAAGCTGAAGCAACACCTGGAGGTGCTTCTCCTGTCACTTGTTGCCTTCCCAGTCTGAATCTGTAAAGCCAACAAGCTGAACTTCACCATGCCTCACATAATTCAACCCATATTCTGAAAGCCTAATTGTTGTAGATAGGTGTCTATTCTAGCATACCAAGCTCTAGGAGCTTGCTTCAAGCCGTATAGATCTTTCTTCAGTCTGCATACATGAGACTCTCTCTCAAGTACTTCAAAACCCTCTGGCTGCTCAATGTACACCTCCTCCTCTATGAGTCCATTGAGAAAAGTTGTCTTGACATCCATCTGGTGAATCTTCCATCCCATCTCTACTGCTACAGAGATCACAGTCCTAATGGAAGATTTACCTGGCCACTGGAGCAAAAGTCTCATCATAGTCAACTCCCTCTATCTGTGAGAACCCTCTAGCCACAAACCTGGCTTTGTATTTCTCAATGCTGCCATCTGCAGCATATTTGATTTTATAGAGCCATCTGGAGGTGACTACAGACTTTCCCTCTCGTCTCGGTACAACTTCCCAGACATCATTCTTCATGATCGAAGCATACTCTTCCAACATGGCATCTCTCCAGGCCTTCTCACCTGCAGCTTGCTCGTAAGAAGATGGCTCTGAATCACTGACACTGTTTACTAAAGCTAAGTAACTACAGAATCTCTGTGGAGCCTTCCTCTCTCTTACATCTTTCTTAGGAGTTCCTACTGCCTGAGCTTCCTTTAGGGTATCTTGAAGCCACTTGGGATTCCTCTTCCCTGAAGTGATATATGGAGAGGAGAATTCCTCATCTTCGTTCCAATGACCTGTATGAGACTGAGTACCTTCAATAGAGGTGCCTGCTGTTGTCGATCCTATAGCTCGAGAACCTATAATCTGGGACCCTGATCTAGGTTGATCACCAACCTGAGATCCTGTGCCAGTTCCTGCACCAGTGCTAGTGGAACTCGTAACCTGGGCATCTGTTACTCCTGATACTTGAGTCCCTGTTGGTTGTGAAATGGCTCTCTGACCTGTGCCATGCAGGGATGTAGCAATCTGCTGTTTTCCCTTCTCAGACTCACATGACTTTCGAAACGCCCTATCCTCCTCGAATTTCACATCCCGCCTCACAACAGTCTTCTTGAGAGAAGGTATGTAAATGTGATAGGCTTTCGAAGTCTCATCATATCCAACAAGAATTCTTTTCTCTGCAGTTGGTTCCAACTTTGTTCTTTTCTCTGAAGGAACATGCGAGTAGGTAAGGAATCCGAAAATCCTAAAATGCCTAGGCTTCTTCCCAGAGAAAGCCTCTTATGGAGTTTTGTCCCCTAAAACTTTATGAGGACTCCTGTTCTGTATATAGGCTGCAGTGTTGCATGCCTCAACCCAAAGGAAAATAGGCAAATTCTGGTCATGCAACATAGATCTAGCAGCCCCAACAATGGCCTTGTTTTTCCTCTCAGGAACCCCATTCTGTTGAGGGTTGTAGGGCACAGTCAACTGCCTCTTAATTCCCTCATGGATGCATAACTCATTAAATTCTTTGGAGGTATACTCTCCTCCATTATCAGATTTGAAGATCTCGATCTTCCTCTCTATCTGATTTTCCACAAGAGCTTTGAACTCTTGAAATTTCTGTAAGACCTCTTTTGATTCCTTGCTTTTTAAAAAATAGATTCAGGTCTTCCTGGAGTAATCATCAATGAAAGACACATAGTACTTGTAGCCTTTCAAAGATGTAGTGGACATTGGTCCATAGAGGTCAGAATGTATCAAATCCAGAGCTCTGTAGCTCTGTTATCACTCTTGGGAAAAACCGTCTTGACGTACTTCCCGAGAGCACATTCTTTGCACACATCATTGTGCTCTGTGTTGAACCCGGTACTCCTGTCACAATCTCCCTCAGAATCTTTAGGGCAGGATGGTGAAGATGAACCATCCTCCTGTGCCAAAGCTCACAGGTGTCACAATCATCTTCTCGACTACTATGACTTACGGCATAATGAAGCTGAAAGCTGAGTCTGTACATCTTTCCACTGCAGACGCCAATCCTCACGGCTGAGGTAACATTGGATCCCTTGGGATGGACTTTCCATCTCTGACATCACCCATAATCCCCAATCTTCAATAGTAGATACACATATCAAGTTCTTCTTAAGACCTGGTACATATAGAACATCACGAACTTTCATATACTTTCCTAGATCTCTCTGAAAGGATACTGTTCCCCGTCCTACTGCTTTGACAGTAGAATTGTCTCCTAGAACTATCTCAATATCTAGCCTATCTTCGGTTAGATCTGTAAAGTACTCACGAACACCTGTCATATGGCTAGAAGCCTCACTGTCTATGTACCATATATTGGATGTGGAAGCGATCAAGGACTGGCAAGTGTTAAGAGCCATCTCTCTGTTAATCTTGTCAGTAGAATACTCATCTATGTCCATGGAGGAGCAAGAGGTGCAAACAACTTGATCATCCCTCATGGTGATCTGAAGGCACAGATCCGACTCCTGCAAATGTAGATCTGAGACCCACCTGAGATCACTGCACAGATCTGATATGCAACACGCAGATCTGAGTCTGAATGCTCTCCCTAACCCTTACCAGGGCTCTGATACCATGTAAATTTTAATTAATCTAGAGATCACTAGTCCCTCTAGATAGCCGTGAGATCTCAAGCGGTTTGAGTCTCGATATCAATACATGCTCATATAAATATAGACTCAACAACTAGATCTCTTTACAAAAACTGAAACACATGCAATCACACATAAACACTGAATATACCCTGGAAACCCTTACGGGGAAAACCAACAAACTGTGGGGCTATCTTCTCTCTCGAGCCCAAAGCATATATAAAATAGAGAAGTACAATGCAGTGTTACCTCAGTAGTAACTCAATCCTCTGAACGAGACAAACTCTAGATTTGCATGCATCAACTGATGCATGCACTGGAAGAGTGTGCCCTAACTGTCAAACTGGATCTGAGAATCTTTGCAGGTGCCCCTGACTGATCTGCCTCTCTCTATCACACTGCTCTAGTCTGCTCTGCTCTGGAAGACAACCAACTGCTCCTCTGAGATATGCGAACTGCTCTGCATGGAGAAATGCGCCCTCCCCTCTAGAAGTCAAACACTCGTTCTGAATCAGATATGAGTTCTGATTGTCACAAACCTTCCTCAATCACTGAGGCAAGGCTACTCGAAATTCTCAGACACTCAAACACTCAACCATATGCGGTACGAGCTTCTTCCTCCTCAAGGAATGCACCCTCCTCTCCAAGGAAAGTCGCCCACCTCTCTACTGAATCAATCTCTGATCAGTTGGCTCGATAGAGAATACAGACACCTTCTGTCTCCTTATATCAACTCACTGAAAAATTAGGTTTACCAAAAACCTAAAAGTAGGTGCATGCAAAACTCACTTTTGCATGCATGCATGCAAACCCTTGCATTTTTTTTTTTTCGAAACATTTTCCTGGTTAACATTTTAACATTAACTAGGAAGGTATTCTATAGACATCAACATCAACAACTGTACAACTAACTGGTGAATCTCTGTATGTCATAGGAGGTTTTGAAACATCATATATCTAGAGCATCATCATCATTATCAATATGGAACTGCTAGAACATCATCATCAACACATAACTATTGGGACATCATCAACATCATCGTCATCAACAAGGAACTGCTGGGACATCATCAACATCATCATCGTCATCATCAACACATAACTGTTGGGACATCATCAACATCATCATCGTCATCATCAACACGTGAATGCTGGAACAACATCATCATCAACATATGAATGTTGGAACAACATCATGATTCATCATCAGCATATGAATGTTGGAACAACATCAATGTACATCTGGAACTACTCTATAGTGGGCACTTTAGTAGATCAAACATGCCTTGTTTGACTTGCTAATCCTTTCAGACCAAACAAGCCTAGTCAGACATACCAATCTACTTGGGGACCAAACAAGCCTTGTTTGACTTGCTAATCCTTTCGGACCAAACAAGCCTAATCAGACATACCAATCCCCCTAGGATCAAACAGGGCTTGCCAGGATGACATACCAATCCCTTTCGAGACCAAACAGGCCTTGTCAGACTGACATACCAATCCTAGACTGAGCTGCCACACCATAGCTCCAGGAAACCACACCATCATCATCACTCCCTCTTTTGAGGGAGATCCTTTTGGACCACACCAAGCTTGTCTTGAGAGTATTCAAACTTTATTCGAGATAGAGGCTTAGTCAACACATTAACAACTTGTTCCTCTGTAGAAAAATACTTGAGCTTTACAGCTCCCTTCTGCACCATATCCCGGATGTAGTGATACTTGATTTCGATATGCTTCGATTTATCATGGAATACCGGGTTTTCTGACATCTTAATACAACTCTAATTATCACAAAGGATATCAGTCACATCTATCTTGGTATCAAACAATCCTGCCAACATCTTGCGAAGCCAAACTGCTTCTCTACAAGTTGAACATGCTGCAATGTATTCGGCTTCTGCCGTATTGAGAGCAACACTGATCTGCTTTCTACAGAGCCATGAGATCACGCCTGATCCCAAACTGAAACAACATCCTGAAGTGCTTTTTCTGTCTTCGGCACTTCCTTCCCAATCTGCATCTGTATAACCGTGCAATCTAATCTCACTATCTAATACATATTTGAGACCATAATCCAATGTACCCTTTAGGTACCTCATCACATGTTTTGCTGCAACCAAGTGAACATGTCTAGGCTCTACCATATACTGACTCAAGGTGTTCACAGCAAAACATATATCTGGTCTTGTATTTGTTAAATACATCAATGAGCCAATGATCTGTCTATACAATGTAATATCCACTGTCTCTGATGAAGCATCATTTAAGAGCTTCAAGTTTTTCGTCATTGGCCTAGTCATAGCCTTACAATCCATCATCCCAAATCTCTTTAGGATCTCAACAATATACTTTCCTTGATTTAGGAAAATCTAGTCTGGACATTGCCACACCTCAAGACCTAAAAAGTAATGCATCATACCAAGGTCTTTCATCTCAAATTCTGAAGCAAGTTTCTTCTTACATTCACTGATGGGCTTATCTTCACCTGTCAAGAATAGATCATCCACATACAATAATAATATCATGGGTTCATCATCTACAACCTTATAATAAAGGTTGGAATCTGCTTTACTCTTGGTAAAGCCCAAGCTCATCAGGAAATCATCAATTCTTCCATAACACGCTCTGGGTGCTTGTTTCAACCCATACAATGCCTTCTTCAATCTACACACATGTGTCTTCAATCTACACACATGTGTACACTTCCTCTTCTATCTTACCATTCAGAAAAGCTGTCTTTACGTCCATCTGGTGTAACTTCCATTTCATCTTAGTTGCCAAAGCAAGGACGGTTTTGATTTAAGTGTATCTAGCCATAGGAGCAAAAGTCTCCTCATAATCAATTCCTTCTTTTTGAGAGAAACCCCGGGCTACGAATCTTGCCTTGTATTTTTCAATACTCCCATCTGCTGAATGCTTTGTTTTGAAAATCCACTTTGAAGATACTACTGACTTGTCTTTCGGTCTCGGTACCACATCCCAAACATCATTCTTTATGATGGACTGGTATTCTTCAATCATGGAATCCAACCATTCCTTCTTATTTGTTGCTTCTTCAAAACATGTAGGTTGTTCATCAACGAGGTTACACATCAAGGCTACATAACTAGAGTATGGCCTTGGTTTCTTACTTTCTCTGCATGTACCTTATGGAGCACCATACTTTTTTTGCATCTTGAATTATTTCTCTTGCCCAAGCTGGTCTTCTTTTTCTTGAAATCATCTCATGAGGTGACTCCTCAGGTCTTTGAGGTTCTGTCATGTCATGATCCTCTGGTACATGCTCTTCTTCAACATTTCTGACTGGTGTGTTGTTAGTTTCTGTAACTCCAGGAGCTTTGTGCTCTTCCTCATTCTCTTGATTCTTTCTAGACTTGCTAAAAGCTTCATCCTCATCAAATGTAACGTCTCTGCTGAGTTCAATTTGACGATATCCTGGGATGTAGATTCGGTAAGCCTTTGATTCTCACTGTAACCCACAAATATCCCCTTCTTTCTTGAAGGGTCCAACTTTGATCTCTTCTCCTTGGGAATATGTATGAATACCAGTGTTATCGGAACCGGACCGGAACCGGAAAAACCGGCCGGTCTGACCGGTTTACAGAGGTAACCGGTCCGGTCAGGGACAAAAACCGGTTGAACCGGATTTCTGTCTGAACCGGGTACTGAACCGGCCGGAACCGGTCAAAACCGGCCGAACCGGTCGGAACCGGTCGGAACCGGTCAAAACCGGCCCGAACCGGCCGGTCTGTACAGTGGACCCATAAAACTGATTTTTATTTTTTTTAAACACAAAAAAAAGTTTTCTATGCTTCTATGATTAGTTTATTGTTATTCATTAGTACTATGGTTGCCATTTTGAGCCTCTTTGTTGATATACTTTGGTTCAGAACCTCAGAGATGTATTGCATTGGGTGTTGTTTTGGTTATTTGCACCCATACTTGCTATATGTATGATAAACTTTGCATATTTGTGTATTAATGGTTTGGATTCATATGTATGCACATGAATATATATGTTTTTTACAAAATATGAATATTTTATGTATTTTTTAGTTGACCAGTTTTTTTCCCGGTTTTTTTCCGGTTTCGGTCCGGTTTCCGGTCCGGTTCACATTTTGGGCTTCGCCGGTTCGATGACCGGTCCGGTTCCGATAACATTGATGAATACTGGTCAACCAAATATTTTTAGGTGACTGACTTCGGGCTTCTCACCAGTAAACATCTCTTCTAGAGTCTTGTTTCCAAGAGCACTGTGAGCAATTCTGTTCTGCACATAGACTGCGGTTCTAGCTGCTTCGGCCCATAAGTGCATAGGAAGATCTTGATCATGGATAATGGCTTTTACTGCTTCCATTATAGATCTATTCTTTCTTTTAGCCACACCATTTTGTTGGGGATTATAGGGAATGGTAAGCTCCCTCTTAATCCCAGCTTCTTTACAGAAATATTTGAATTCACTTGATGTGAATTCTCCTACATTATCTGACCTTAAGGTCTTGATCCTCTTTTCAAAGAGGTTTTCCACAAGAGCCCTAAACGCCTTGAACTTCCCAAATACTTCATCTTTATTCTTTAAGAAATCAAATAAATCCACGTTTTGCAGGAATAATCATCAATAAAAGAAGCATAAAAAACATACCCGCTTAGAGAAGTAGTTGACATTTGTCCACAAATGTCTTAATGAATAATATCCAAGATGCTTTCGCCTTACTATCACTGCTTGGAAATGGATTCTTTGTATTCTTTCCTTGTGCACATCCTTTGCACAGTCCTTCATGATCAACCTGGATTTCTGGTAATCCTGTCACCACTTTGCTCACTATTGGTAATGCTTTGTAATGTACATGAGCGAGTCTTCTATGCCACAACTCACAAGGACTCATGGTACTAGCTATTAAGGCTGAATTTGCATGTCCCTTCAATTTGTAGAGACCTCCTTCTTCAATTCCAATCACAACTGCATCATCTATTGTCTTCCCTTTTGGCCACATGAGGACTTCACCATCTACAAAAGTAACTCTGAGACCTTTCTTATCTAAAGCTGAGATAGAAAGGAGATTCTTTTTCAAACCTAGGACATATAGGACTTCCTTCATCTTCATGGACTTTCCGGAATCCAACTTGTAAGAGGCTTCTCCCATCCCTTTGATAGGGTATTGGTAATCGTCTCCAAGCTTCACTTTGTGTGGAGAATCTTTCTGCACAAGATGTGAGAGAGAATGTTTGTAACCTGTCATATGCTTGGAGGCTCCACTGTCCACGAGCCAAGTGTCACTTCCATGAGAAACTGAACCAGTAAGGGCTGAAATTAAGACATATTCTTCACTGGAATCTTCATCTTCTCTGGCCTTCTTTTCATCATCATGTTCATCATCTTCGACTGCATGGGCATGAAATAATTTGTTTCTCTTGAATTGTTCAGCTTTAAGGGGACAGTTTCTTGCAATGTGTACCATCTTGTGACAAGTAAAACATTGAAAGGATGAGAAGTCTCTCTTAGTCCTTTTGTTCCGTTTGAAATCTTGGAGTTCTTCTAGGAGAATGTTCATGATCATTCCTTTTGTTCTTTCCTTTGGTATGAGCTGCCAAGGCTTGGTCTTCATTGTCATTTAACTTTTCTTCTATGACTGCTATTCTTTCTTCTTCTTGTACACATTCTTCCCATAAATTTCTGAACTTGATCAACTTCTTTCTAGAGCATAAGCGATGAAAGAAAGATTCCCATTCCCTTGGGAGACCATTCAAGGTGGTCATCACAACTTCTGCTTCTTCCACCATGTCACCAATAGCTTCTAATTGTTCTTTAATCTGGGATACCCTAGTGAAGTATGACTACATGGTCTTTGATTTCTAAATCTTCACACCCTTGAGTTGATTCCTCAAGGTTGTCTTTTTGTTGATGTTCCTTCCTTCAAATAAACTAGACAATGCATCAAACATTTCCTTTGGAGTCTTCCTTGAAGACACTTGAGGAATCAAGTGATCTTTGATAGAGTCAGCTATGATCCTCTTGGCCTTGATCATATCCTTCTTGTATTTTGCTTTGGCCTCATCTCCTTCTGGTTCTTCAACTTCGTCTTTTATGAAACCTTCTAGGTCATGTTCTTCAAGAATGAGCATGACTCTATATTTCCATGCTCTGAAATTCTCAGCTCCCTCAAGCTTCTCATCAAGCTTGGTGTTGTTAGTCATTTTGATAATATGAGAACCTCAAATGGAAAATAGAAGAGAGATAGTACTTACCAGTAATATTGCCTTTCTAAAAACTGCTTCTAGCTTGACCTAGGGTTTGACAGAGAAACCCTAATTTTTCAACTTTGAGATTTTGAAAAACTGATTGGAGGAATAGATGTGCATATTTAAGGCAAGTTGAGAAATGTGCTCCTTTTCCCAAATCTGTGAATAGATCCTCCAAAAAATTGATGCCCTAGATCTCCGAGCTGTAGTGGTGGGACCAAAAATGAAAATTCTCGGAATTGAATTCTGCTTCGACAGAAAGATGTGCCCAAAGTGAGGCGAGTTGAATGCACCCTCTTTTTCAGCTGATCTGTGGAGAGAGCTCCTGGAAATAGAAACCCTAGTTTCTGCTGTTGCAGTAGCTGCACAATGTTTTCTTTTAGTCCTACTCTGAAACAATGTTAAGTTTTTACTTGTTTAGCATGATAACCTTAAATCATTTGCAACAATAGGATCACTGAAAGAAAGACAAGCACAACAACACAAAGAATACAATATTTTCCTCGGGGAAACCACAAGGGAGAAAACCTTGCAAAACTTCCTCAATATAGAATTCACCAAGACAGTGTAAAAACCCCAAGACAAAATAACAACTTCTCTTCACCAACGACCTTCTTCTTTCTCTCTCTTGCGCACTTGCTTGAGTGAGTGAATGAAACAAATGAGGAATTCGACCTCTCTATTTATATTCTTCTGTTGGGTGACCTATTAACCCTAAATGGGCCGACTTTACTTAACTAACTGGGGCAACTTCACTTAGGGAGACTCAATAATATATTTAATATGTTTCTTAAGGGTACTATTGACCTGACTTACAAGGGAGGGTTTACATTGACTCTTCCAATGACTCTTACATGACCGACTACATCAATGACATCTCCCAAAGGAGGAATAATAATATAATAAACAAATACAATTAGAATGTATTTTGAAGTTACATTTCTTTAACAACACAACCATCTTGGATCAGTTTATTATTTTTCCAACATAATATTTACGTAGCTTTTTGAGTTAGCATGACAAGCTAATCACATGGTCCATATAGAAATATTACATTTTACATGCCTAGCCATTCACTAGTCAAGCTTTGGCCTTGAGCTCTACACTAGGAATCCATACTAGCATATTGACATCATTTACATAATTTGATTCAATACATTCCAAGTCAAAACTTGGGGTATTACATCATCCAATTGCAATAAGTGGCATAACTTCATAGTTCGAGCTTTCTTGTCTTCATCATTTGGAGCCCATTGTAGGTCTCTCATAAGGCCATCTAACTCATGATCTACAACATAATTGTGATCCCATCAAACTTTTTATATTTGGCACCGATACCCTCCCAAGAAGGCCACAGTTTGGGGAATAACATCAACCCTCCATGTAATATAACTAGAATCTCCTTGTGGTCTAGGAATGAGATTCTACGTCGTGTGTATGTAGGCTAGAGAACTTGGGCTATGCAGATGGGAGACATTAAAAAAAAGCAGGTTTTGGGTATACACACTTTCTCTGTCCCCCAAGATAGAGAAAATCGAATGGGTTGATGGTTAGATAAAATGACAGTGTGGCGTACATGGGTTATGTTACCTCAAAAACTAGCACTCTTCCATGATTGAAGATAAGTGGACCCAAATGAAGTAAGTAGACTTAAATATGGTAGGTGGACCCAGTGGACCCAATGCTATGATCGAAAGCTATTCAAGCAGGTACACCCAATGTCACCTCAATGTAACCCCCATCCTATTTAGACCCTGTTCCTTGGGCCATGAGAGGCTCTTTGGAACGAGGTAAGGATAGACCTGTAAGAAACACAATAGAAAGTATTTCTATCCTTGCAAGACCTTCCCACTGTTAGTAGACCAGTGCCTAATGGAGTCAATATATATGTCTACAATAAACCCTTTAAACTTGGAAGGTTAGGAGCAATGATGAATATGTAACTTGTTAATGTAATTTTCTGCAGTAAAAACCAACAACAGAAAACAGAAGATATCTCTCAAACCAGCCATCGAAATTACACAAAATTTACCTCCCGGGAACCAGCTAGGCATGGCACATCAATCCCCCCTAGGGCACCCCTCTTTTGGTGGATGAAATATGCGTTTTAATGCTGATTTATGCTTCAGGTATGCAATTTACTGCAGTCAGGGTGAACCAAAAATATCCTTGGCCTCAAATCCTCTCAGGTCCTCTAGAGTAACCTCAGATTTGATCAAATCTTTCTCAAACCCATAGGGTTGACTTTTCCTTTGAGATGAACCTGCAATAATTCAATAGCCAGACCTGAAAAAAGCCCTAAGGGATGATGTCATCTAGTCCTAGGATGACGTCACCAACTTTAGGACACTGTTTAGGGCTAAAATAAACTTTTTTGCAACTTTTTCTTACTTTTTTAGATTTTTATGATGTTTCATCAAGATCTGAAATATACTACTGCAATTAACTACTTCAGAAAATCAAAATGAAATCAATCTAGGCCAAAAAATAAATATTTTTGGATTTTTTGCAAAAATATACAATTTTTAAGGTTTTTTACATATATGATTTTTTCGTATTTTTGACAACATATAGTATAGAAATTTGATAAAAAGATTCTGAGTGAAGATGAGGGAAATAAAGACTTAAGTCTCTTCCCTTCAAGGCCGATTGGTTAGCGTTCCTCTCAAGAATTGGCAATCCAATTTGTTGAAATATGGCAAACCAAAAATCCTTAGGGTTGTGTTGGATTTGACCTAATTAGAATTTAGGGCAAATAGAGGTGCCAAAGGACTAACAAGAGAGACCCTCCAAGGAGGGATGTCTCACTTACAAGAGAGTTATTATGCAAAAAAAACCCTAATTAATTCTTACCTTGGATGTCTCCGACAGTGCAAGAGAAAGAGAACTAGAGATCTCACCATAAACGAAAAAATGGAGAAAATAGTAACCTCCTAAGAATCCATTTCCTTAGACAAGCCTCGCAAGATTAAGTATCAACCTCAAAACACTTCACAAATACCACACCGGAACTTTAATTTTTAAGGTTTTTTACATATATGATTTTTTCGTATTTTTGACCATATATAGTACAGAAATTTGATAAAAAGATTCTGCGTGAAGATGAGGGAAATAAATACTTAAGTCTCTTCCCTTCAAGGCCATTGAGGAATCGTGGTTAGCGTTCCTCTCAAGAATTGGCAATCCAATTTGTTGAAATAGGGCAAACCAAAAAGCCTTAGGGTTGTGTTGGATTCGACCTAATTAGGGAAAATAGAGGTGCCAAAGGACTAACAAGAGAGACCCTCCAAGGAGGGATGTCTCACTTACAAGATAGAGTTATTATGCAAAAAAAGCCCTGATTAATTCTTACCTTGGATGTCTCCGACAATGCAAGAGAAAGAGAACTAGAGATCTCACCATAAACGAAGAAAAATGGAGAAAATAATAACCTCCTAAGAATCCCTTTCCTTAGACAAGCCTTTCAAGATTAAGTATCAACCTCAAAACACTTCACAAATACCACACCGAAGCTTTAAGAGTGCCAAGAAGAGAATGTGCATCACTATACCAAGTAGACAAGAAGAAAAATGAAAAGAATTCTATTTGATCCCATGATCTTTTTTTACAAATGAGGAGGCTAGCCTATTTATATGCTTGCTAGGCTAACTTAAACCTCCTTTTTAGGCAACCCACCTAAAAATGCCTAAAATGACTTAAAAATGATTTTTAATGATTTTTTAGGGTTTGTCACCCACAAACCAAGGACTAAACCTCATATAACATAAAATAAGTATAAAAATGATGAATTGCTGCAACTTGACGAAATGTTGAGCTTGGGAGGAAGGTGGTATGACCTCTTCAAAAGGATGACATCATCATCAATTTGGCTTGCTTGAGCCAAGAGGAGGGTGATTACATAATAAAAATAGGTCCAAGTAGGCATAATGAGGTGTGCTAAGACGGGTATGAAAACCCTTATACGTGCAATCACCTCTACAAAGCATAAACAAAAGTGTGGCTGGGAGCCCCTAAGTCATGCGTCCTAATGGCATCATCCCAAGAAGCACTAGACACCAACCCTGGGCATAAATGTCCAACATGATGGGGGAATTCCACCACATCAAGGGGCAATCAGTAGAGCCACTAAGGCAATACTCCTCGAAATGAAAACCAAGAGGAACTGCCATGACCAGACCATGGGTCTTGAGCCTCACTAGATCAATACTTTCACATAAAACAAGCCCCATCTTGGCCTTTACATTGAACCTCTCTGGCACATTTGATATGGTGCACTGCAGAGTATTTGGAGGGTAATAGGCTGGACAACTGCCTATTGAGTCAAAAAAGGAGTTTTGCTTTGATAGAAGGGCTTTGTTCAACCATTGATAGATTCTCTTGGCCTGTTTGTGGAAAGTTTTCCATGTGAACCATAGCTTAGAGGAATATTGTGTCCAGTTACAATTAGGGTCATATAGCTTGTGCCGAGCCTTTAGTTCCCCCCATGCCTCTTTATCTCTAGCCAATAGGCATATAGGAAGTGTCCCTTCTTTGTCTTCTTGGTACTCCACCATATTGAAATCCCCATAGATAAGCAAGGGGGTGTCAACGAGTTCATCAACCATCCAATGCCAAAATGTTGCATGCTTACTGATGTCATTGAAGGCATAAATAATGGCCAACTTTAGAAGTCGCCCATCCAGGTTTAAGAAGAATCCACACTAGTCGTTGGGAGGGGTTTGTATCCCACTCAACAACATTGCAAGTCTCTGGAGAGACAAGGATTGTGATTCCGACTTATCCATCAGTTTGATTTGATTAAAAAACTTCAGGCCAAATGTGTAGGTAGGCCAGGGAAATCTTCCCAAACCGGGTAGGCAATCTGTGCTTTTCATAGCAGAGAAATCATGGGCCAGGGAAATCTACACAAACCGGGTAGGCAATCTGTGCTTTTCATTAGCAGAGAAATCATGGGTCCAGTGGCTAAGGACCACCAAGGTGTTCTTACGAATATAGGGGCCTCAATTCATTCTCTTTTACGTGGGAAGGTTGTTGAATTGGAACAAGAAAAAGTTCGTAGTCAGGCTTTGCATGTGTGCAGAAAGCCAACCATTTAACTCCCATACATTGCAGACCTAATGTCAAATAATTGTCTCAGGGGGCGCTGTTCTAACAACATGACGGAAATGGGACCCTTTCAAAACTCATGATAGAGGTTAGCATACTCAAGATCATAGAACTCGATATCAGGAGGGTCATTACCTTGTGGTACATGTTTGGGACAAACTTCTGGGGAGCCTTGGGTGCCAGCCAGCTGCTGGTCTAGACTTGCCACTGTGAATGGTCATGGAAAAGTCAACTGAGGCCATTGTGCCTCAACTAATGACAAAATGGAGTTGGCTTGACAGGCCAGCAAGGCTACACTCAATGCTGAATAGACAGTACAATTGCACCACACATGGCCAGAGATCACAATTTTCAGGCCATAACTTGAAACCCTAGTAAAGCCTCTCTTCCAAGAATTACGTCATATGACACTGGAGGGTGTTAGATTTTGCTGAATTAGACTTCCACTTTCTCTGTTGAATGGTTTTAATCACCTCTTTTAAGCATCTACCTTTTGACATTAAAATATCTCATATTTTTGAAACTTAGAACTTTTTTGAAATTTCTTTCTTGAGGGATTTTTTTGGGATTGTGAGTCACTTTGAAGCTGATCTGTCAGCCTCACTCTACAGCTGTAAGCAAGTTAGCTTATTATCTTATTGTTTTGTTTACAATTGTATATGTTTGAACTGTTCTTTCTTGCACTGCTTTCACTATACATGTTGGTTGGTATACGTCTTTATAGATTTTACACAAATGCTTTCCGTTGCTACAACTATCAGCTGGTTTGGGAAATCATATTGCTTTATCTAGTTTTTATAAAAGCACAAAGATATGGGAAGGGAGTACAGGTTCAGTCAAGTTTGTTTACATTGGTACATCTATTTTGGAAATATTGTGTGTAAAATTGTGCCATTTATTCACTTATTATACTCATTATTATTATTTTAAAATATTACTTTGTTCTGTTCTTGCTGGGTGTTGCTTCTCATCCCATGCAATCATTATGCTTCTGCGCTGGGCGTTAGCATTAGCAGGAGTTGGTTAGTGAGAAGTAATCAGCTAGACAATGTAGAAAGGAAGGAAGGGAAACATAGTACGAGAATGTCAAATGCCATTGCATCATAAAGTAAAATGCCGTAAAAACAACAAACTTACACTGCTATCCTTTCTTCATGACAAACACCATAAAATGAGAATAGACAATTAGTTAAGCACAGAGAACCATATGTAGCACTGAATAGATAGGAAGAAATGACAACTCTGCATTAACACTCAGTTTCTGTACTACATTTTTAGCGTGTATATTATATATGTATAGAATATATATTTCTTGAGTACATTTCAGCTTTCACAATTTTTTTGGTTTGTATGTTTGTGCTTTACATACATTAATGCTTTTTTGAAATGCCATACTTTGAGGACATTGCCCATGTTCCTTTCCAGTGTGCTATAGTTAGTACTTGTACACACTCAACTGTGTGGCCAAAATGCATGTTAAAATATCTTAGGAAGGTCATTTTGGCAGTTACTGATTAATCCACTTGTCTGAGTGATATTGGCTTTAAGTTGCATTGGAACATCTGAACAAGCGTCTGAAATGGTGCAGGTTGAAGAAGAAGGAGAGGAGTATGTTAACTGATGTGCTAGTTAAATATGGAGGTGGGGATTCTATAACAGCGACATCATAGTATGTTTCTTCAGCTATTAGTCTCACTAAACCGATTGGCTGGCCCTCTGTCATAGACTGCTCAATCAGTTGTACAGGTAAAGAAAGATGTGCTCAAGACTGCTAACTCCATCCTCTGTTTTCTTACTTGTGGACCTGAGCTTTTCTGCTATTATCTCTGCATTTTTGGAGATGGGGGATCATTCAAGCAGGGCTAGAAGTTGATCAAAGGGCAAGTGATGACATCCAGGAATTGGGCATAAGACACACTCAAAATTTATTGTGTGTGTTCAGTATAGGTGGAGATGTTCTCAAACCACTTAAAGCACACTTGTAAGCCTGGAACATTTTGTTTGCACACTGATATAAATGAGCATTTACCATTTGTTCCTTGAAACGTATTGAATCTTCAACCATGAAGATAAGTTGATGCATGGATGTGTATAGCGTTTCTTGTGCACCATCATTAAAAATATGTCAAAATTGTGTACATTAAACTCCCAATCATTTTTTTTTGTAACCAGAGTGGCATGGTATGAATGGTTAGATACGCGGGTTTTACCATGAGGTTTGAAATTGATGGTGACATATGGTCTGTGTTTGTCTGTGTATGTTGTAGGACATGATGCCTATGGCCAGCCACATCATTAGAACAAATCTGTTAGCACTTATGCAATTTTCCATGAAGCATTTTGTTTCTGTAGCTTGTTAGATTGCCATACCACAGTGCAGATATTAACCAGGTCTTATTCTCAATTTTCTGCTATTCTTTCTAAATGATTTCCTGGTTTTCAACAAGGTTCAGAAATCACTCCAAGGCACAACTTTAATTGCACTCCGGACGATAGTATACTTGTATGATCAGTCTCCACATTGTTATACTATTGAAACTTTTATAAACTGACCTCTAGGAGATCATGTCTGTTAGTAAATAGCCACCTAATGTAGGCAACACCAATCTGGCCATTCATTTAAAAATTAAATGTAATAACACAGAGACAGCATCACATGAAAGAGGTCATGGCTACAACGAGAATATATCAAGAGAAATTTGGAGCCTCATGATGGTTGGGAGGGGTAGTGTTCAAATGCTCGTTCTAATTATAGTGATCGGTAACCAGCTTTAACTATAGTGATTGGTAACTTGTCTATGTTCTTGATTCTCATCATTGTAGCATCATCTGCTACTGAAGGTCGATCTTCTTGAGTTCTTTTGTGCCTAATGGGTTCCAAGGAAAGAAATGAAGATTCAAGGTTTAATGTGTGTACGTGAATCTTGACTAGATGAGTGTTATCTTAGGGCATAAGCAGATGTCTTATATACACGAGGAAAGGAAAACATATGTTTGATTCTGCTGGTTGGTATGTCATTGAGTGATTGGTTGGATTTCTAGTACTGCCCTACACACAAAAAGATAGAAAAAGAAGTGACTAAATGCATTCTCAGTTGTTAAAGAGCAAGTAGGCAGACCATACAAGCATTTAAGGCAGACCAACAGATGATCATTTAAAGCAAATGACCTGCATTGAATGTAGCCATTGCCCCCAATAAATTATTGGACTGGCCTATACCCAATTGATTGAATTAGTGTTTATAAATAAAGTGATAATCTTATTTGCATTATCGGTTCTACCATATTTTAATTAATGCACAAATTTTAACATTGATTTTGGAAGTACAGACATGTACTGGTCCTAATATTGACAAAACTTTGAGCTATGATATGAATATATAGTAATTCTCCACTAGAAGTGCACTATTTGTTTTGGTTCTCGCATCATTGTCATTAATGTTTGCCAAACACTCAGCTCTTATACCATGTTAAGATTCAAAGCTTTGATACCATGATGGAGATGGGAACAAAGTATGATGGCCATAAGGCTAAAAACATATATTGTACTTGAAGAAACTGCTACTCTTCTTTCAGCAAGGGGTAAATGTTAATCAATTTTCCCTAGATGAGATATGTGGTTACACTTTAGATTATTGGTTAGAGACTCTTCAGCAACACCAGATGGTCCATGATCCTTTTTATGCCAAGCTACAGACAAAGCACCACCCCTAGCATTGTGACATCTCTAACCATCATCTTTACTTAGCATGCTTTCTTTCATGATGGTATGTTAGCATGAGATATTACATGTATGCTTTCATGGTGACTCACATACTCAAAAATTTATTTGTCTTTAGTCCAAGCTTGGTGTTTCTCTTCTTACTTAATAAGTGTGTTATAACGAGGTTGATGTGTACCTTGGTGAGCTACGTCATGTGATTTCATCCATTTCACAACATATTACCTAGCCATTTTCCTCCTGCTAAACTAGTTCACCCATCCCCTTCACTTTTCTCTTTGTCAATGATCTATTATTAGTAACGACATATGGTCTCGCTATTATTCCAATGTATGAATGCCTTGAATCAAAGTCAAAAGAGTCTTGTACTCTAAAAAAGAGAAGATTCTGATGAATTAAATGCAAAGCAAAATATCATGGCAAATACTCCCCGTCGCAAAGGCTAGGTTTCATTGTCTTAGGTTGTTTAATACAAATCTAAAGCAAAAAGGGACTAAGCCAATGAAAGGATTAAACAAAAGTGCAAATAAAAAACACCAAAGTCAAAGAAATAAAGAAAAATAAAAAAAGGATTGTGATATGAAGTCGCGATGATGGATGACCCATGACAACACTTCCTAGGCCCACTTGGAAGAAAAATCTAAAAAATCTTAACTCTTGAAAGTTAAGGATAATTTCACAAAGGCCCTCTTTATTCCCTATATACATAATTCACTCTATATACCCTCATTTGACTTAGGTAAATTAAGCTTTGCATGTTAATTTAGAAATCTCACATGTAAAAGGGTTCTGTATTAAGCTCTACATGTTAATTTAGAAATCTCACATGTTGCATCAATATTAGATTGGATAGGTAGACATTATTACGCAATGAGTTACTTGAAAAAGTGTATCTGCAATGTATATATTCTGTATTGTTATCACATTAGATTAACATTGCCTAAGTGTTGACGTTGCTTAATTATTATTTCATCAAAGTAGATTATTTACACATGTACTTTGATGTTTAGAGATTATTGATGGCTATTAGGCATGATCATATGAGACGCTACACTTGGAGGATGTGCAATACCCCCAATTTTGACTTGGAGTGTATTGAATCAAAATTATGTAAATGATGTAAATATGCTGGTATGGATTCATAGTGCAGAGTTCAAGGCCAAGGCCCGACTAGTGAATGGCTAGGCATGCATGATGTAAACTTTTTTATTTAGACCGTATGGTTGGTTTGTCATGCTAACTCGAAATATATGTAAATATTATGTTGCAAAAGTAATAAAAATTGTCCAAGATGGTTGTGTAAAGAGTACTAGAGGGGCTATGATTCCACTAGAGGGGAAGAGTAAAGGGGGGGCTATGGGAGACTAAATCCTTTGTTGTCAAGTGCCAACCTTAAAACTCATCTAATTGCTGCCATGTGCTTTAAATGTGTCAATTACTTCATTTTGACTATTAAATCCAATTATTGAATGGATGTTTGAGGTTGGTGGGAAATGTCACTTCGTGTAATTATTGAAGTATGGGGGTGAATGCACTTTTGTGATAGTTCTATCAATTGTCATAAGTTAGTTCCGCAATTGTCAGAAGTCCTTTCTTCAATGGTTAGAAGCTATGTTAGTTGTCTTTTCACTATTATCTCATATCCCTTGGAGTCAACACCCTTTTTATCATTCTCTCATGCACATCTATACTATGTAGAGCTTCCTATTGTTGTTCATAATCATTACCAAATTGTGTTTAACCCAGAAATTCGAATTTAGAGACAGAGCTCCGGATGTAAAGGGAAAATAGATGGTTGTAGGCGAGCAGAGAGGTTGGGCGAGCTAGGAACCTTGACCCTTTGAATTTTTCTACTCATAGATGCTTGAGAAGCCATGAATTAATGTTGCAGGAGGTTCTCCAATAGCATACAGTAGGTTGAACTCTTATTGCACACATTGGTAAGCACTATAAGGGTTGGATTTCCTGAGGAAACTGTGGATAAGTGAAGGGAAATGCTTTCTTTGTGTTGTGTTGGGCAGTTGGAAGGAGTGCCATGGCAGTGATGCTTTAGTGAGATTCTTGTAGAGCTTTGGATGAGATTTTTGCTAAGCATAGAGAGCAAAACAGGTTGTGGGTTGAGAGAGAGAAGTCTATAGGTGTTTCCTTCACTCTGGTGGCCTTGTAGTTCGGCCCGGGGGTCACCTCTTAGCAAAAATAGTATATGTTGGATAGAGTGCTTACGGTTGGGTGGAAAATTGCCCTTACATAGTCAGTTGGTTGGATCTTCTTTGTTTAAAGATAAGTATCTATTGTATATGAGTGCACAACGTTTTTATTTGATATATGTACTGATTATGCTTTTATATGCATGCTAGGTGTGTGAGGTTAGAGTTTATTTCCGTGTATGTTTTTATTTATGTATCTGCACATGCATTTTTGATGTTATGAATTCATATTATGGCCATCGGGTAAAAATTTGGAAGTTGCGATTAGTTAATGGCCCCTCTTGTTGGTCAGATGAATGGATGGAGACATTACAGAGTGGTATCAGAGCTTCTGGTTGTAACACCAGAGTTATATGAGCCAAAAATCCACACTTACAAGCATAAATAATAAATGGTTCTATGGAAATCATATTCTGTTAAGTGACGGATAAGGGGCCAACAGTAGTCTCGAATTAATTTCAAAATAATTTTCTTATTGGTGAATTAAAATTTCATACAATTTCGAAATTTATATTTTTTATTGGTAATTTTAAAGTGGGATCCACCCTTCCATTGGATGGGTGACATGGATGAGCCACGTGGGTAGGAGGCATGATGTGAAGGAGCCATGCGAGTCGGAGTAAGGATGTGAATCCGTCACATTTGGCTCGCGCATGGGTGACTGCATGTGACGGAGTGTGGAGGCAGATGGAGATCTCACTGTCGAGTGATAGCGCATAGGCTGTAATTTGCAAACTTATATCCTTGCGTATCCATCGAATCTCTTATTGAGTTCTTGATGTTTTTATCTTTCCAGAGCAAGAAGTATCTCTTCATAAATTTTGATTCCAATTTAAATTTCAACCAATCTCTGGAAAAGAAAAAACCAATGTTGTCATGATTGAGCAAAGTCATCGGCATTGGTTATTCGAGCAATTCTCCATGGCAGTGCTATAATATTTCATTTCAATGTTCATAGAGTGGTCTCCGAGTAATTTCACCCATATATGGATAAGGAAAATAAAGTGAAGGTAGCCTTTATGCTTTCTATTTGTCGAGCAAATCCATAATATCATTATCAAATAAGGCTAAGTCAAACCCAACAGGGAATAGATTGTGTATCCACATAACTATTTGTTGGCATCATGAATTGCCATGGCTTCACAATGAACTAGGATTGTATTAGTGCATAATATTGTATTGCAGAGATTGTGTATCTACTATATTGTTTATATCATAGACATTGCATTGGCTTCTAAATGCTTTATGCAATACATTGTAATTTTCATAAACTATAAACGGTGGCAGAGACTTAGATCCTCACCTTGGTATTATTTGCATGTTTATTTTTTCATTGCAAAGCGTTTGGTCAAAGATGCATTATTTGGATTCCATCATCGGAGCAGTGCTCACCAACAAGGACAACTATCCATAATGGTTAAGAAAGATCAAGCACATACTCATCTTCAACGATTTGTGAGAGGGCATCTATGAAGAATAATCCATTGAAACAACTGATGGTCCTATGTTCACTTCACCAAAACCAACTACAACAAATAAATAACTCTCCATACGAAGAAAAAAGACAAGAAGGCATATGCGTTGATTGCTACAACTGTAAGTGAAGAGGTGAGTCATCATAATGTTTATTAAAGACTCTTATGGTGCTTTGAAGAAATTGTATTTGACTCACACTCAGGAGTCATAATTGGAACCCATACAATTTCCGGTGAAGCTCTTCAACCTTGAGTTGAAGTACAATGATCCCATGGATTTAGTGTTTGAAATCAAATCCATCATGCATGAAATTGATGCCATTGGAGTAAATTGATGCCAGTTGGAGAGACTGTGTGCCTTGCTAAAAAATAGAAGAAACAATCCAATGATTCCTTTAGAGGAGAAGGTAGTAAAAGAGGATGTGAATGAAATAATTTAAGAGGAATGGGGGGTAGACATAGTCAAGGTAATAGATCCAATTATCAATGTACTCGTTTTGACAAGCATGGACATGATGCCGATCATTATTGGCTCCATGGGAAAAGATCAAAGATAAGCATGACTAGAAGAAAGAAGACAAGGTAAAACTCAAGAGACTCATAAAGCTCTTGAATCTGCTCACTTTATTGTTGCACATTGTAATGTTGGAACAAATGTGTTATGTAGCGAAAACTTAATAATTGAATATATCACATAAATGTATATAAATATATATATATATTGTATTGAATATAAAAAGAATGATGATTACAAAAGAGAAAATGGCTTAGGCCTTTATAGGCTATTAAGGTGACCTTTAATAATAGGTTGTGTCTTTACATAGGCACCTTTTCATACTATTCTAAACTAATCATTATTTGTATTTATGTTTGTTACATTGCCTTGGTATTTTAAAACGCTTCGTCCTCGAAGTGTTGTAGAAAGTTAAATCCTCAACCCTCTTTCTGTATATACTTCTCTCGGCATTATTGACCTCTTAAAAAGAAGCTTCTTGCAACATACTTAATTTCAAGATATGTATTTATTTATTGATTTATTTAATCTTTGACTTTGGTCCTATCATATTTTTACGCCGTAGGCATTCACCAAGGAGAAGCATTACTTCCACATCAGCAAGATTCCTCTCTCATGGAGCGAATGGAATTTTGCCGCGTGGATGGCAATGCTTCTCCGCGACTTGCCTTCTGCGACGCGATGTTGTCTCGTTGAATGAACAATTTCGCCCTTTATTTTCAACTTTATCGTGTCGCAGCTCGCCAGCGACCAGTGCAAGCGGTTCGCAATTTCTCTTTTAGTTTTTTTTGCCTTGCACGGAGACAGCCGACTGTCGACCCGCGACACAGTCAGGCGCAAATCGTTTTGTTCTTCCATCTCGTCAGCGACGGCCGATCAACGTGATTACTCGATTGGTCCTTTGTTTTCAACTTTGTCATGTCGTAGGTCGCCAGCGACCATTGCAAGCGGTTCGCATATTCTGTTTTAGTTTTTTTAGGCCTTGCATGGCGACCGCCAACCAACGAGACAGCCAGACGCAAATAGTTTTTCCTTCCAACTCGTCAGCGACCGCCGACCAATGTGACTACTCTATTGGTCCTTTATTTTCAACTTTACCGTGTCGCAGCTCGCCGACGACCAGTGCAAGTGGTTCGCACATTCTCTTTTATTTTTTCTTGCCATTGCAAGGCGACCACCGATCGCCGACCAACGACACAGCCAGTCGCAAATAGTGTTTTCCTCCGATCTCGTCAGCGACCGCCGACCAGCGTTATTACTCTATTGGTCAGGTTTCCATTTTCGTCGCTGCAAAATGATCTTGCGATTCATATTTTCATCAATCTCATACCTTAATCTGAGGAACAGTAAAGTGCATTCCTGGTCTCTCAGCTAAACCAGTCAGATCATAATCCATGTATTCAAATACCATGTATCTCTGAATTTATTCTATCAGTATCTCCTATGTTGCTCCGATGGCATTAATATCGACTATGGATTCATTTATTTTAACAATTTACGGATTAAAACAAATTGATGCAACTCTGCATGAACAAATATTATGAGATATAGATTTTTTTTTCTACAGTTGAGCATTCAATTACGGATTGGACATGGAACAACTTTCCATCGGGTTTGCCACGACAAAATTTATTTCTTTGGGTCTACTCGATTACGAATTTATGAATCTTGATTCAATAGTACTCATTTCTGCCTATGGACGTATTTGTGAATTTGACGGATTGGACCTTCTGCACATTCTATCTTCTGCAGATACGAGAACAGATTTCAATGCAACAATGGTTAAATGTGCTCAGACACCAATGCACCGCCTTTAGCTGCAATCATTTATAAATTTGGATGGATGAAGCTTATGTGATTGTATTCTTGTTTGCTGTTGTTATTGTGTCTCAGTTTTTTCTTCAGCTCAACGACCCTCTTCAAGGGATCAAGTTTCTTGTTTTCTATTGAAAATCAAGGTTCTTTACTGAAACTAAAGTTATATTTGTTGTTATAATAACTCATATTTCTTGTTTAGTGTCTCAACTGCGATTTATTTACTCGTTTTACTTGTATGTTCAACCTTTAAAGTTATAATTTAATCATACATCTTATTTATTTACTGCTTTAAGATGAAACGATGCTTCACTGACATTTGTGCTGCGACAGATATTTTCTCCTAGATAAAATGCCCGTTCCAGAAAAAAAAAATTCTTTTTTACTCACAATTGTGTTTTTCCCTCCTCTGAACTAATTTTCTCTGGTCTAAGATGTTTTTCCCTTTTCACAATTGTGTTTTAATTTGTCTATGTTCCTATTCTGTTTTTTTGCTGCAACAGGTTTTGTCTCTTATTCTTAATGTATCTTTTATTGTCTAATGTATATTTTTGTCTATATATGCTTTACTGTATGCTTTCTAAGACCATGCAATTTCTTCCTTTTGATTAACCAGGTCGTCAACAACTTTGTAAAGCAATTGGTTTTAGCCCAGATGCAGTAGCTCGTACTGGGAATAGCCTTGCGTTGTCAGAATTATCTTTGAAGTATCTTGCACCTCTAAAGTAATTTTCCCTGCTCTGAAGGGTTTTTCCCTTTTCACAATTGTGTTTTTCTTTGTCTATGTTCCTATTTTGCGTTTTGTTGCAACAGGTTTTGTCCTAGAGAAGTTATCCATTCCAGAAATTATTTATTTAATTTTGTCAGAATTGTGTTCTTGTTTGCTATTGTTATTGTGTCTCAGTTTTTTCTTCATCTCAATCAAGCTCTTCAGGAGATAAAGCTTCTTGTTTTCTACTGAAAATCAATTGTCTTTTAATTTGTTTATGTTCTTATTCTGCTTTTTTGCTGCAACAGGTTTTGTCTCTTATTCTTAATGTATCTTTTATTGTCTAATGTATATTTTTGTCTATATATGCTTTACTGTATGCTTTCTAAGACCATGCAATTTCTTCCTTTTGATTAACCAGGTCGTCAACAACTTTGTAAAGCAATTGGTTTTAGCCCAGATGCAGTAGCTCGTACTGGGAATAGCCTTGCGTTGTCAGAATTATCTTTGAAGTATCTTGCACCTCTAAAGTAATTTTCCCTGCTCTGAAGGGTTTTTCCCTTTTCACAATTGTGTTTTTCTTTGTCTATGTTCCTATTTTGCGTTTTGTTGCAACAGGTTTTGTCCTAGAGAAGTTATCCATTCCAGAAATTATTTATTTAATTTTGTCAGAATTGTGTTCTTGTTTGCTATTGTTATTGTGTCTCAGTTTTTTCTTCATCTCAATCAAGCTCTTCAGGAGATAAAGCTTCTTGTTTTCTACTGAAAATCAATTGTCTTTTAATTTGTTTATGTTCTTATTCTTCTTTTTTGCTGCAACAGGTTTTGTCTCTTATTCTTAATGTATCTTTTATTGTCTAATGTATATTTTTGTCTATATATGCTTTACTGTATGCTTTCTAAGACCATGCAATTTCTTCCTTTTGATTAACCAGGTCGTCAACAACTTTGTAAAGCAATTGGTTTTAGCCCAGATGCAGTAGCTCGTACTGGGAATAGCCTTGCGTTGTCAGAATTATCTTTGAAGTATCTTGCACCTCTAAAGTAATTTTCCCTGCTCTGAGGTGTTTTTCCCTTTTCACAATTGTGTTTTTCTTTGTCTATGTTCCTATTCTGCTTTTTGCTGCAACATGTTTTGTCTCCTAAAGAAGTTATCCATTCCAGAAATTATTTCTTTAATTTTGTCAGAATTGTGTTCTTGTTTGCTATTGTTATTGTGTCTCAGTTTTTTCTTCATCTCAACCAAGCTCTTCAGGAGATAAAGCTTCTTGTTTTCTACTGAAAATCAAGGTTATTTTCTGAACCAAAGTTATATTTGTTGTTATAATAACTCATATTTTTTGTTTGGTGTCCGGACTGTGGTTTATTTACTTGTTTTACTTGTATGTTCAACGTTTAAAGTCATAATTTAATCATGCATGTCATTTATTTATTGGTTTCAAATGTTTTCTGTTGCAATAGATATTGTCTCCTAGATAAATTGTCTGCTCCAGGAAATAACTCTTTTCTTTACTAACAATTGTATTTTTCCCTGCTCTAAAGTAACCCTATACTTCCTGTTCACTCCCTCTTCAAATTCCTTGTTCATCCCTGTTCTCAAATAACCTATACCTGCTGTTCACCCTTACTCACAATTGTGTTTTTCCCTGCTCTGAAGTAACCTATACTTCTTGTTCACTCCCTGTTAAAATTAGTTGCTCTGTCTGTTCCTGTTCTGCTTTCTGCTGCAACATGTTTTGTCTCCCAAAAAACTTGTCCATTTCACAAAATAATTCTTTTATTTTCTCACAATTGTGTTCATCCCTGTTCTGGAATAACCTATATCTGCTACTGCCTCTGCTCCTTTACTGATTTTTGCTTCAAAACCATGTCCTCTCTTCTAAAATACTGCGAAATTTTAGACTTACTAAATAAATTGCTCCTTTGCTGTGACTGGTATATATTTAGTTCTCTAAGTTTACCAATATAGATGCTTCCAATATAGTTCTTTTTCAGTAAATGATTCTATCATTTTCTTAGAATTCAGGTTTTTCCTGCTCTAAAATAAACTATACCTGTTGCTCGCACCCTACTGAATTCCTTGTCTATTCTGGACTTTTGCTGGTATATATTTAGTTCTTCAAGATTTAAGCAAAGTAATAAAAACTTAGCAAACCTTCATTACTTGGATACACAGTTATCGGTCTGCCCCAACATGAGCATGCATCATAGGTTTTTTACCAAATTGTTATTCAACATTTGATAAGTTTACCAATATAGATTGAAGAAAAAATCACATTTAAGAGAAGTAATCCAAAAATTAGCAAACCTTCATTACCTGCATACACAATTATGAGTATCCCCCAACATGAGCATCCATTATAAGTACAATAGTTCCAATTTGACTGATCATTAGTACTTCTTATTGGATCATTTCTTCTCTTCTTATAAACAAAATATTGTTTACTCAAAATGGGTTTAGCTCCATTTTCCTTCAAGTTCACTGAACTTGGGCATTCAATTTTTCCTTTTTTCTATCATCATCTTAAAAATAGGGCTCAAAGGACTGAAAATCACCCCATAGAGTTTTACAAATAAATAGACATGCGCAGAAAAAAAAATGCCCCATCAAAGACAATAGACTGAAAACAAAAAACTTAGCAAACCTTCATTACTTGGATACATAGTTATCGACCTCCCCGAACATGAGCATTCATCATAGGTTTTTTTACAAATTGTTATTCAACATTTGATAAATTTACCAATATAAATTGAAGAAAAAATCACATTTAAGAGAAGTAATCCAAAAATTAGCAAACCTTCATTACCTGCATACACAATTATGAGTATCCCCCAACATGAGCATCCATTATAGGTACAATAGTTCCAATTTCCCTTATCTTTACTACTTCTTATTGGATCATTTATTTTCTTCTTATAAACAAAATATTGTTTACTCAAAAGGGGTTTAGCTCCATTCTCCTTCAAGTTCACTGACCTTGGGCATTCGATTTTCCCTTTTTTCTATCATCATCTTAAAAATAGGGCTCAAAGGACTGAAAATCACCCCATAGAGTTTTACAAATAAATAGACATGTGCAGAAAAAAATGCCCCATAAAAAACAATAGACTATACAGGTTTTTCCTGCTCTAAAATAAACTATACCTGCTGCTCACACCCTGCTGAAATTCCTTGTCTATTCTGGACTGTTGCTGGTATATATTTAGTTCTTCAAGATTTAAGCAAAGTAATAAAAACTTAGTAAACCTTCATTACTTGGATACACAGTTATCGACCTCCCCCAACATGAGCATTCATCATAGGTTTTTTTACAAATTGTTATTCAACATTTGACAAGTTTAGCTCCATTTTCCTTCAAGTTCACTGAACTTGGGCATTCAATTTTTCCTTTTTTTTATCATCATCTTAAAAATAGGGCTCAAAGGACTGAAAATCACCCCATAGAGTTTTAGAAATAAATAGACATGCGCAGAAAAAAATACCCCATCAAAAACAATAGACTGAAAACCAAAATAATATTATTAACATATATGCAATCATATATTTCAGACACTATTTCTTGTTATAAATTACTAGCTTGAACACTTCAAATCAGTATCCACTTCATAGTCGCTTAACAAAACATCCTTATAGGCACTTAAACAATAAAACAAATTCCTGCTCCTACTATCTTTTGGCACATGAAGGTCGCAAGACAGCTCACAAAACAAGACCTGCAAACATTTCTAGCTATAAGAGAACCAGATAGTTTTTCAACCGTTATGCACTAACCCATGCTGTTTCTATTTTCTATATACTCAGCAGTCCTATTGACTTCTTATCTTTCTACCAGAGTACCCTTTGTTTCATGGTAGATATGTTTAGCCGGTTTCTTTTTTCAAAATACTTGTTCCAAGTTCACTTAAACTATGGTACTGTTATAACCAACCGTGATATCAATTTTTAAATGAGTACTCCCCATAGGGAATATTCCCAACCTGAATCAGAATTAACAAAAATATTATTGTTCACATTCCACAAAGTTCATTTCTCTTAAATTGCTACCTAGAATCTAACAATGTAAGTTTCAAAAACAAATAAACAATCTCTGATGTTTTTTGTACATGTTTCCTTATTACTTTAATAGGCACGTTCGTTGCTCAAAGCAAACCAATTTGAAACCTTTCATTTGTTTATTCTTCTATGTTCTACATGTTCTCGTACATGTTTTATATTTACACTTAATATAAATTTCATCCATTTTCCAGGTTGCTTTTGCATTGCAACTATTTTCAATACAACATTATGGACACTCTATTGACCGAAAATGCAGTTTCACTTCTAATGAATGGTGATGTTGACCTATGCCCACTTGTACAAGTTGTTGCTCTCGATCGAGTAAGCTCTCTTAATTCAACAACTACTCGCTACCGAATCACTATCTCAGATGGAATTCATAGCCACGATACATTGCTTCCAAGTAGCTACAATAGCGCTGTGGAAAACCACCAACTCCAAGCAAGTTCAATCATCAAAGTCATCAAGTGTACATGCAACACTATGCATAATGCGACGTATGGTTTGCTTATCACATTTTATTGTAACTTGATTTCAATTGCACTCCCAACAAATGTACCATTTTTTTTACTTTTACTTACTTACCTTAATTCTTCTTGCCAGGACGATCGCACTGGACATAATCGAAATTGTCACATTGCAAACAACGATAGTTGGAGACCCATCACCTTTCAACTTAACCCCCAACTTTACCTCCCCCAGCAGTTCATCTGTTACAAGAATCAACACTCTTGATCCCGAAAACCCATCAGGTATCATACCTTGTTCGCAAAATGCAATTGGAAACCCTAATGAACCTCCTCTTGCTTTTACATCACTCAACCCTTCCACCAAAACTTGGACCATTCAAGGTCGAGTTATTGCAAAAACAAATATGACTACCTACACCAATCAAAAAGGGCCTGGTCAAATTTTTGGCTTTGACCTTGTTAGTGCTACCAAAGATGAGCTTCATATCTCTGCTTTCAATGAACTAGCCACCTTATTATATGACAAAATACATGTTGGCATAGTCTACACTATCTCAAATGGCACAATTAAATTGGCCAACCCAACATACAACCATTTGACAAGCCCCTTCGAGGTTTTTCTTAACCCCTCGTCAACCATTCAACCATGTTTGGAAGAATGTCCATTAATCCCTTTTCATTGCTTCCACTTTAAATCTATCCATGACATCAAAACTACACCCCTCAATTCCATGGTTGACGTTATTGGAATTGTCATTTCTGTTTCCCCTGCATCAACTATACACAAAAGGGATGGCTCTGAAAGCATTCGACGAACAGTTGGGTTAAGGGACATGTCTGGGTATAGCATAGACATCACACTTTGGGGTGATCACTGCACAATGGAGGGTTCCCACCTTGCAAGCCTTCGAGGTTTGCCTACTCCCCCTATCCTTGCAATTAAAGGCGGGCGTGTTACTGAGTTCAATGGAAAAACCATTGGAACCATATCCAACACCAACCTCCTTATAAACCCAAATATTGAGGAATCTCAACTTCTCCAAACATGGTTTACTGACAATGGTTTCCGTTCAGCCTCTCCATCTTTGAGCAGAAAATCCACCTTGCCTTCTTCTAGCTCTTGCAAACGCATTTCCATTTCTTCTCTTTAAGCTCTCCAACCCTCTGAAAAAGCAACTTGGTATTCAATTATTGCTACAATCACCCATATTAACACCGATGACTTTCATTTCCTTGCATGTCCTTTGTTTGTCGATGGCATTCAATGCATGAAATTTTTTTCCCACAAAGTTGGTAATGTATGGCATTGTGCAAAATGTGATGGGGAATTTACAGAGTGTGCTTATCGATACATACTCAAACTTGACCTAATGGATGCCACTGGACAACTATACGGTGTCATAGCTTTTGATGATTCTGCGTAGCAACTGATGGGCATCTCTGCAAAAGATTTATGCCTTCTCTCAAATGATTCAGCATCTATTTTGGAAATAGTTCAACGTGTCTGTGCTCGAAAATACCTTTTAACCTTATCTGTACGAACAGAGACTTTTAATTCAACATCTTGCTTGAAGGTGTTGCTCGTCATGTCAGAGGAAGCTTCCTTATCATCATCACCTACCGATTCCCTTGATGGAAATGAACCCATTTTGCGTACTACTCGTCCAGTAGCTCGCAGGCTTTGAACTCTGCCTTTGATAACACTTTCCCAACAAGTTTCTACTCTTCAATTCAACCTTTTTGTACTTCATACTTGCTACTTATCCACTGCAAGCTTTTGTATTAACACCGGTATGTAAATGATACTTTTATGCATCATGGAGCATGCTTTAATATTATATGCTTTACTTTTTTTGTAACATTTTGTTAAATTGCATATTCATTGCAACGTATCTTGTCACTTTCAAATTTATGCTTACATGAAGATTCATTTATCAACTTTATACTTCTTTTCTTTATAAACACTTTTCAAAACGATTCATATTTGTTTCTTGCAACAACTTACCATAAATTATGCAGGGTCCATTTATCTTTAACAATCTACCTTTGTTTGCTTATTCAATGGCTTAATATATAGTATGTTTCTCCTCAAACAAATGCATTATTAAGTTCTTAACCAAAAAAACATGTTTCTTGTAGCCATGTCAACAAATGAGCACAATGATCATATCAATGGACGCAGAAGAGTTCTATATACTGAGAAGAAACAACAAAACAACAAGCGCCAACGCCTTCTATATAAAGCTGCTCGCCAACTTGTTAATATCCCTGCTCCATTTGACATTGTCCAACCTCCCCTCAGACACTCTACATCGTCTGCATCAACACCCAACAATCAAGGAAACATTCACCTACAAGGTATACAACAACAATTCCGTACAAGGTTGGACAAATTATTTCCCATGAACGTATGCTCTATATGCATGGAGTCTTATCCTGGCATTAAGACAAGGCACTTTTCTAATGCATTTTCATGTTCAGGATGCATTGGGGAAAAAAAACTTCATCGTTTCTCCTTGGCAAACAACATGGATCCTGGGGTGCAACCACCTGTGCTCGCTGTCCTTACTCAAGTTGAAGAAATGCTCATTTCTCGTGTTAACCCAATTTTACAAGTCACTCATGCTCGTGGGGGTCAATATACTTATTCTGGCCACACTATTAGCTTCCCCCAAGACATTACAAGCATTGCCACTTTACTCCCCCACTTACTCTTAGACATTGACATCCTTATTGTTCATAAATGCAATCCTAACAAGAAGCGTTATGAGTTCTTTGTTAGTCGAACACGTGTTCTTGCTGCTCTCCAATTCAAGCTGTCAAATGATCCCTACTACAAGG
Source organism: Larix kaempferi (assembly GCA_027924585.1). Taxonomy (NCBI): domain Eukaryota; kingdom Viridiplantae; phylum Streptophyta; class Pinopsida; order Pinales; family Pinaceae; genus Larix; species Larix kaempferi. Next base: position 740,753 of record BSBM01000008.1, read on the forward strand.
ATGTTCAAGTTAACTCAATTGCATTGTCTTCTTTGCCTATTGAACCAACTGACATTTCCTCCCTTCTTCGCCATATCAGACCTGAGGAATTCCTACTTGCTGAGCATACCTCAAATGCTAATATCCAGTCACCCAACTTCTTTGAACCCCATGAAGAACAATCCTCTTCCTTTATATCTACCCAGACAAATAGTAGAACTGAGGTTGATGAAATCAAACGCTTCTTAGCAACAAGCGATGCACCCACTCCGCCTTGCATTGACTGGCCACCAATAGATACTTCCCCTATCAATGAATACAACACAATAGGCCTCCTCTCAATGGCCTTCCCAACCCTGTTTCCCACTGGAGTCGCAATGCTTAAACAACCACACATTGAAGAGGTTGGTATTGACAATTATGCACTGCACCTACTTCGATACCACGAAAATCGATTTGGCCAACATCCTCGATTTCGTTATTACATATATAATCTCATGATGCGCCACCGCAGCCATTCTATTGCTTCTGTGTTTGTAAAACGTAGTATTGAAGTTACACTTCCTCCAACGGTTTTAGAGCTTCTACAACAATTACAAGAATTACCAAATGCTAAGATAGCTGAGCAAGTCATGCGGTTTGGCTCCAACCTTCGTGGGACCCACTCCTACTGGAACAAAAGCAGAGCTGAACTAACTCACGTGATCACACAACAAGGAACACCAACATTCTTCTTTACGCTCAGTGCAGCTGACACCAAATGGCCAGACCTGCATTCTTTCATGCTTGGACACGCTCCAGCAGCTTCACATCAACAGTACCAATGGAGAATTTGCAACCTTATATCAAATCCACACGTTGCATCTCAATACATGGAGAAAAGATTCAAAATATTCCTAGAAGAAGTTCTTCAAAAAGGGCTTGCAACAAAAGACTATTGGTGCAGGTTTGTAACAAACCATATTCCCATCAAATTTCAGTGTATTCAATACCTCAACTCTTAATTTCTAATCTTAATATTTTCCATGCAGATATGAATGGCAACATAGAGGATCAACACATATACATGGTTTCTTGTGGATGGACAATGCACCCGATATGGACACATTAGACTGGGCAGATGATGCTAGGGTTGCAGATGCAAAACAGTACTTTGACATGTTTGTTACAACATGGAATCCTCGTATCAACCATTCTCAAACCCCATTGTTCCAATCCTCAACTATAAATGATCCATGCACCATTGGATCACATTCTATACTTGCAAGTGATCACTTACATGACTACGAAGAACTTGTTAATTGTGTCCAAAGGCATACAAAATGTTCTGAGTCTTCATGCCTCCGCAAAAAAGGGTCAACTCTTCAATGTTGTTATGGATTTCCATTTAAACTACAACCTACCTCTTCCTTATTCATTGATGCAAATGGACGAAAAACATACAACCCTGCCAGGAATGATGCCCTCCTAAATATTCACAACCCTACCATGCTCTCCATTTGGCGAGCTAACGTTGATTGCCAACCTATTCTCTTTAGACATGTTGTACTCAAATATATTTCAAAATATGTAGCAAAGGCAGAGCCGAAATCAGAATCCTACCAGGCACTTCTTTATCGCATTGCACATGCAACTCCACATGATGCACCAATCCTGCAACCAATAAGATGCTTCCTATCAGAAACTGTTGCCGATCGAGACATTGGTGCACAAGAGACATGCCACATGCTCCAAAAGCTCCCTCTTTGTCTTTGTAGTCGTTCCTTTCTTTCCTTAAATTTTAGACAAAGTGTTTTCCGACGTATTTCCAATGACTGTCTTGATACCCCAACAACACCAACCTTCATTTTTTCCTACATGCAACGACCCCCTACACTCGAACATCTTACTCTTCTTGAAGCTGCACCCTCTTGGTCATTCTCATCTCGTAGAAAGCACTCCCAATGGAAACCAAACCACCCTCCCAAAATCGTTCGTGTCTTTCCTCGCTTCACTAGCATTCCACACATTTTTGAAGATGCCTTTGTTTCCTTCTGTTGGAGTGAGCTCCTACTATACAAACCTTTTCGTACGTTGCACAATGACATTGGAGCAACAGAATTGGACATAACTTCTAATTGGCTTCGCATTAAAGACACATACATTGCATGGCATGTTGATCGTTTACCAGAAACCCCAGAAACCCCAGAAACCCCCAACACACCTCCCTCTGATGACTCTAATTCTGCTTCTAACCACTTGCCCTTACCACCTGTTATGGATGAATGGGAATTGCTTTCCCAACTCCGCCCTGGAAACAATCTCTATGTTGACAACCTTGACATGCTTGGCCATCGTGATTTTGATAAAGAACAAAATTGGACCGAAAACCATATTCCTTCCCACATGCATGCAACAACCATATCATTCATTGACCTCACGCGTTTATCCTCCCACATACACCACGACACCTATTCATCTTCAAGTCCTGTTGCCTCCTTGTCTCCCACACAACGAATGGCCTTTGACCTTATCCTAAAACACTCAACAAGTTCTACAAACCCTCCCCCACTCAAAATGGTCATTCAAGGCACTGCGGGGACAGGCAAGTCTTTCTTAATATCTTGCATTAGAACTGCACTCCATCCTGTCTCTAGCGATACACCTTCCCCCTTGCTCCTGCTAGCTCCAACCGGTATTGCTGCATTTAACATACAAGCCCTAACAATCCATTCAGCTCTTCGCATACCCATTGTTGAGATGCACCCTCTTGAAGGACAATCCCTTTCGTCCTTCCAAGAAAAATTCCGCCATATTCGGTACATCATCATTGATGAAATGAGCTTCGTTGGCCCAAAAATGCTTTCTCGAATAGATGATCGCTTACGTCAAGCCTTCCCTTCCCATTCAACAACTCCCTTTGGTGGTTGTTCCATCATATTCCTTGGTGATTTTGGACAACTGCCCCCTGTAAAGGACATCCCCATGTATGTTGGCGCATCTCGAGGGAATAGTCTATGGCGCACATTTGACACCTTCGTTACACTTTCAACTGTCTTTCGACAACAAGGTAACAACCCTTCTCAAGTTTCCTTCTTCCACTACTGCTTAATCTCCGAAATGCAACACCGACTCTTGAAGATTGGACCCTCCTCATGTCCAGAACAACCTCAAACCTTTCACATGAAGAGAACCATACATTTGACAACTGCACTCATTTGTACGCAACTAATAGCTCTGTTGAAATGCACAACAAACAGATGCTGAAACACCTTAACATGCCAGTTGCACATTGCTTTGCAGAGCAAAAGAAACAACATCTCCAATCCTCAATAGATGATGAACAACTTCCATTCAAGGTTCTACTAGCAATTGGTCAACAAGTCATGTTGACAGCCAACTTGTGTGTCTCTGCAGGTCTTGTAAACGGGTCGCTTGGGAAAGTTATTGGAATTGTCTACAACTCCAACGATCAACCACCGAAATTGCCATCTTATGTTGTAATTGACTTCCTCCACTACAAAGGACCCCCATGGGATTCTTGAAATCCAACTTATGTGCCCATCCCTCCTATCACAAGGGGTACACGAAGGCAAGTACCACTTTGAATGGCATGGGCTTTAACAATTCATAAAGCACAAGGGATGACTCTGCAAAATGCAACAATTGATATTGGCAACATTGACCGACAAGGCCTTACATTCACTGCAATATCAAGAGTTAAATCTTTATCAGGCCTTCGCATAGCTCCACCTTTTTCCTTTTGTAGGTATTCTCGAATTAAAGATAGCCCCTATGTCCAACGTAGAATACAAGAAGAGACCTTTCTTTCTTCAAAGTATTTGCAGCCACATTCTCCATAGAGTTACATTCCACCTCCTTTACATGCCTACTTTGTATAGCTATCACTTTACTCCCTTCCACTTTTCCAAAATGACTTATCTGCTTTGTTCATATCTTGTAATCCTACTCCTACTATCATTGAATATATTATACTTCTTGAGGTCTCTTACTTAACATCAATGTATTTTATTTACATATTATGTTTAAAACAATGCGTAACAAAAACCTAGAATTTTGACATAGGTGTATTGATGGTGTTTTCTAAAGGACAAAATACTCATACAACCAATACATACAGTTTATTCATCTTAGAGTTTGTTAGAGAAAGTGAAGAAAACATATATAAATAAACCATCATCAAACATATATAGGTAAAGTACAATCATGGAACTAGACATATCTACCTATAAGACAACAGACACATGTTGATAATGCCTCTTGAAGCAAACATAATTATTAATCCAAGGAATAATCCAACAACTTACCATGTACCAACATTATAAAGTATAATATTGTTATCAACTATACAAGTCAATGTATCATTCAATAAGCATGCATCAGAAATAGTAACACTGGAATAAATTTGTTACAGCTCTAAAGATGCAAACCTTCGACATATTTACTTGTTGCACGCTTTTATCCTCTTTATCATTATGGAGTTCAACAATCCACTCTATATTCTATTGTACATTTGTTGTAATCAACAAAGCAATGCACAACACCTATCACTTGCCAAACACATGCTGATAATGACTCTTCAAGCAAATGTAATTCATAATCCAAGGAATAATCCAACAACTCACCCTTTATCAAACGTTATAAACTATACTATTGCTATAAACTATACAAGTCGTTGTATTGTTGGTTATGGATGCATCAGAAATAGTAACCCTGGAATAAATTTGTTATAGCTCTAGAGATGCAAATCTTGTACAAATTTACTTCTTGCAAGGTTGTAGTAGTAGTGAGCACTTGATAGATATAACATAAAGTAGTAGTGATGCCTGGTGTGCTTATTTCACACTTGGGAAAAAAAAAATTTCCATAATCTATAGCACAAATATATAAACTCCCTAGCAAACTTTCACCACTTATAATGCATCCAACAACACTTGATAGATAGTCAACACTTGTGGGATAAAATTGCCACAATCCTATCAAAATTGTTTTCTGAAATGTTTTTTATCTAATTACAACACCATGCTATTTACCTTGTATTTCCCTAACAAGGCCAAATGAAACTAGCAACAATCACGACTCCACATTGTGTTGCATACACAGAAGATAGGAGTTGAAATGGAGGCCAAACTACTGACCAGTTTTGACACAGAAATAAAAAAAATGTGCAGCACTGAAATAAATGATTGTCCACTGTTATTATTTCTTCAAAAACCAGTACTTAAGAAACTGTTGCAAAAGTAAATAGATGTCTACCACAACAACAAAAAAAACAATGAACACAAAGCTGTTTGCTTCAAATAGTATTCAAGACATGTATATATATAGTCTCTGATTCTGAACCCCTTTACATCTTTTACATGTCATACTGTTTGATAAATCATCTTCTCACTACATACTAAACATTTTATACATCTATTTGTAATGCTCCTTTACATCTAAACCCAATTCGAAGATAGACATTTCACTATTTTTTTCCTCTCTCTTGTATTAAAATAGTGTCAACAAATCCTTGAAAGCTGGATTCACAAGTCACAAAAAATAACTCTTCTACTACCTATCAGGTACCCAAAATATAGTTTCCAACAATTTCTAAATATTTGCAAAATAAATTGCATCTCCCTGATTTTCCTGAACACAAAAAAAAAACCCAGGCCATAAAAGTAATTACAAAATTGCAATTATTTGCACCTCAACTAACTACATAAAAACTTGTCCCAAGCATTAGCTTGTTCAGCAATAGTAGTAACTCTGCTTGGTTCAAAACTTGCAAAGCAACTTCATAATATGACAATTGAGTCTCAACATATTCCCTTCCTTCTTCTGCTGCTGCACAACTTGCTTCTAACAAATATGCATGTATGGATACTTGGCCAACCATATGGTGTACATCTTCTTCAATGAGGGTATCCAACTTTCTAATGTATTCTAATTCTCCTTGCAACGCAGTGTTGATCTATGTCATTTGCAACTCCTCTGCAGGCAACTCATCTATAGGTGGAAGCGGACAAAAATGACACTTCTCATAGACCTTTTGGATTCTCTTGTAGAAACCCATACATGCCTCAGTAGTCCTTGTAATGTCAGTATTCAGCTTTAGAGATGCCTTTCTGCAAAATTCTAGAAGTTGCATTTCTGACTTTAAATCCAAAACTGTTTTAGGCACTAATTCTGCAGGGTATTCAGAGTTTGTCTCTCTCCAAACCATATGCCGTTTAACCTTCTCTGCTACATCAAACTGCCTTCCTCTAGCTGCTTGTGCCTCTACAGCAATTTCATCCATTCGTACCATCATTTGCTTCAAGTTGTACACTTTATCCATAATAGTCACTTGGAAATGATACATCTGCTCTATTACTTTGCAAGCTTCATCACAAAACACAGTTATTTCTACCTTTCTGTTGTTTCCTATTTCAAGCCGTTTTGTCAAGCCTCCGTTTTCTTTCTCTAACTCTTCAACCTTCAACTTCAACTCTTGGACTTGCTGGTCAGTAGCTAATTGTTTTGATTTTAACTGAGTGGTCGCAGCTTCAAAATCATTATTTTCTCCTTCCAAAATCATCACCTGAACTGCCAATTTATCTTTTTCATCATCCAACCTCCGTAGATCTTCAACCATTTTCTCCTTTTCAGATAACAGGTCACTATATTTCCTTTTCAGCTCTTTCCCTCGATTCTATTCTCTATGTAGATTTTCTCATACCTTGGACAGTGTTGCCTTTGCAATTTCAAGATGGCCTACCAACTCGTCCACATTATGTGCACTTGCCTGGGCCATTGCTACATTTGTTGCAGCTGCAAACTTTGGATCATTGTTAATTCCCTCCAAGATTGGAGTTTCTATTACTGTGACAACATCTTCATAATTGACACACTTCATTCTTTTCTCTGTATTCCTAATGATCACTTTTCTATCAGGATAAAAAAAAATTGAATCAAGATTTGACACCTCATTCTCTTTAGAAGGACTATAAGGGACAAGTTCAAGCCCTGGTAGTGGACAATACCCTCCACTTATACTTTCTAAGGGCCCAACTTCCACATTTTGTACATCAACACTTTTTGGCTCTTCTCGTTGCTTAGATTTCAACTCTTCTTCTCTTATCCTATCCTGTTCCGTTGATCCTAAGGGCCCTACTTCCATATTTTGTACATGAGGACTCTTTGGCTCTTCTTCTTGATTAGCTTTTACCTCTTCTTCTCTTATCCTGCCTTCTTCCGCTGATCCTAATAGCCCTACTTCCATATTTTGTACATCAACAGTTTTTGCCTCTTCTTCTTGCTTAGATTTTACCTCTGCTTCTCTTATCCTGTCCTGTTTCGCTGATTCTAGGGAACCTACTTCCATATTTTGTACATCATCACTGTTTGCCTCTTCTTGTTGCTTGGATTTTCCCTCTTCTTCAGTTTCTTCTCTAAGCAGTCTGTCTGATGCTTCTTTTACCACCTTCTCATTCTCCTCCTGCTGCACTTTCTGAACTTCAGCTTCCTTCTTCTTCTTCTCAACCTCTGCTACTGATCTATCTAATACTTGTTCATGATGTGTTTCTACCTCAACCTCCTTATCCTTGTCAATGTTAGGACTAGAACTTGTTCCTTTTTTAAGACGATGTCGGTTGTTTAGATCAATCATGTTCTTTGCGCTTCGATAAAACTCCTCATCCTTCCAAAATAAGTGGGCATACTCATAGCCAATCCTGCAAAAGCCACAGTGTGCTTGCATCTTTCCATCAGGATCATGCCTTCTAAAACTCTTCGCCCCAAAATGAAAGCCTTCCAAATCTTCAACAAACGCTTCAGCTTCCTTTTCTTTTGCAAGTTTATATGCTCCTATTACAAATGGCATTGGTGGGTAAATCAACTTCTTCTTTTCAGCTAGAAAATGGCCAACTCCATTTACATAGACTTGCCTAACAGCTTCTTTGTGTACCACAAAATCAGTAGCATATTGGGGCATCATAGAAGGAGCTTTGCTTCCACCAAACTTCCAGATATACAATCCTTCCATGCATAAGTAATAATCTCCATACTGTTCAATGACTTTCATAGCATTCTCAGACATGCAACATGGTTCTTCCTTAAACATCAAGCGATACAGTGGTATGATGAATTATTCACATATTCTCTTATAGTGACTTTTATACCTGTCGCCCCAAAGCATTTGATATGCTACATGCACAGGAGGCCCATTTGTGTTCCAAACAAATCCTAAACCTGGAAAAGGATATCTAATCAAGATACAATCCAACAAATACCCAGACATATGAAAATTAACATTATCCTCGGCTACTCCTCGTTGAGCTGCAACAATGTTTGTAGATAAGCTGTCTGAGATGATTGCAGACCAATTGAATACTGTACCATGTGTCGCAACATGGCACATCACAGGTGCCCAACTGAGTTTGTAAATATTCCCATCTGGCAATCCATAAATTCGGCTCAACATCAAAGCTATTAGGCGAAACGGGGTTCTCAGGTGTTCAGTGTCACACTCCCCGCTCTTTTTTGTCCTTAACTGTTTTCCAGGGATTGTCATCTTCCTAGCAAATTCCAAATAATTAAAATTTGCATCTTTTACCCATTGAGTAGTCAACATAACATCAGTATGAGGAAGGTTGTATGCTGCATCTAAGTGACCTGCCTGGAAGGATCCAAGACCTTCACCAGTAGTGTCTGAAATCATTCTAGACGTTGCATCAGTCCTCTGTATAATCCATCCTATCACTTCTGAGCATGGAAATAGCTCAGGCCGTGTTGCTGCTCTGTGGAGGTGTGACTTCCTGATATTCTTATAAACCAATAATCGTCAATATTCGCATCTGGGAAATTTGTGTCCCTAATAGCTCTATATAACTCAGTCCATGAAAACTGCGGAGATGCTCCTGTCACAGGCTTTGTGTCTCCAAACATCATGTAAAAAGTACAGAGCAACAAAACTTATATGTCAAGGTCAAACTCTACTACGCTGCCTTTGCTTCTTTCAAATCACATGTACATATCCAACCTGTCCAAACATAAAAGCACCAAATCAAAAAATAACATTGAAATCTTATTTGCAGTCAATGGTTATGGTCCAACAACCATAATCTACAATCTTGCAAAGACAGAAAACATTATCATTAATTTGGGTGTCAACTTATACAGTATTTTTTACCTTTAGTCAAACACAATGCATTTGTCCAAGTATGTTAATCTGCGAAGACTATATGTTCACTCTATGGATTGTTCATGGGTTTCGCAAATAACATGGAAAACAAAATACTGTAATTTATATGTTCTATAGCTTATTGTATTTTCAAAATAGAAATTCAACCAAATAAACCATACTCCCACAACACAAATTTATTGAATTTCACTCAAATTTTAATAAATTATAATATTTAACTCCATTGGAACAACATAAATTAGTCAAAATTCACATAACCATATCTTAAAATCACATCTACGTAAATATCACTTGTAAGTTCCTGCACAAATCTGCAATTTATACCCCCAGGATCGTTGCCATATGAGCCTCAATAACATGGAAAAAATGTAAGTCCTCATAGAATGAAAACTTTCATGCTAGAACTCGATATCCTACGCGGAAAAATTTAGTTTGGTGAGTGTACAACGAAATCCGCAAAGTTGCAACGTTCACCAAATCGGCTTTTGTTTAACTTAATTGTTTAAAACCCCAAACTTGCCACAACCCCAACTTCTCGCATTTAATCTCAAACACTGTTGCCATGACCCCCAAGTTTGAATCCTCTTTCTTTAAACCCAAATTCTTTGTTTTTCAGGGCAATGCTGTGAAAGTGGGGTTTCATATAAGGATCAAAGCTCCAAATACTTTTAGCAGAGATGCAGAACACCTGAGAGAATCATTATGCAGATTACCCTATTGCTATCTAGGTCTTTGACTCAACCAAATGCAAACCATGCATATCCACGAAAATTATATTCATTCGTTGTGAATACCCAGGTTAATAAGGTTATAACCATGAATTTAGAGGTTTATGAGAATACCCAACTAGATTATAATCATTGTTAGCACTTAGATTTTATCCCCGGTTGTAAAAGAATAACAACTAAGGTAACCTATTTCAAACCAATCTTTAGGTAGAAAACTTAGCCATTTTTTCCACCAGAGAGGGCTCTCTCACAAGATATATATAAAGGCTAAAAATATATAGAACATGCTCAAATTTCTCAAAAATGATTTACTTGGTTGAAAAGGAAACAAGAAACATTGGGCATGGAGTCAATTTTCAGATACTTAATATACCAACAAGTGATTTAATACCAAATAGGTTTTCACAGAGGCAAGATAGAAACCATATCACAGTCAATAAGATTTTGCAGGTGGCATAGAAAGAAATAATGACAGTCCATCAACAACAGGCATCAAACTAGGATGAATCCATTGTCAACTTTAGAGAAATAAATGGATACTTAAATGCGATAGATCAAGGCATAACCAGTATGAATCCCAATATATTTCAAACGTTCAATTAAGCATAGAAGAAGAACATAATGGAAGATATAACAAAGAAAATAGACATGCACATGAAGAGATAAGGGAAAAGACAGACTGTAAAAATGATCAACACATGAATCTCTGGTCTTCAACAAAATAGGTATTTTCCACCGTACGGCTTTTTTATTCAAAATTTGACTTCAAAACTTATTGTCTCTCAAGGAGTTTCCAACCCCTTCAAAAATGATTCTCATTGTCTTTTATACAAAATTCGAAAGAAGTTTGACATAACCGCTTCTTTTAACTAATAACTGAAAATGTCTTAACTCTAAAGATAACAGTATTTAAACAAGATTACAAAATTTTCTTTTAAAATAAAAACATCATTTTTGCCACTTGGCAAGAGTTTCTGAATGCATCTTCATGTATGAACAGAATATCTCTATCTTCCATATTTATCCACATAGTTCCATTGGTCAGCCGTGGGCAGATCATAACTGGTCATTTCCTTTATCAAGACTCGCATTTCAATGTGACCTGCATAAGAAACAAGAGGAAGATTCTCACAGATTGAGATCAACATATTTAAAATTTCAAAGTCCTCCGCAATTTTCTCCATTAGAATCTTTCCAGTAAGCATATGATCCAAATGCTGAAACTTTTCGTGATTCATTCTTATACCAAACAATAACCTCTTATATTCATTTGGAGAAATCAATTCATGATTTGAATCCCAAAAAGCAGGGAATCCTTTGATTATCAATTTTTCAAATTGTTTCTTAAACCTAATTACTTCCTCTCGTACATCTCCAACTTTAACTTCAATATTTTCAATATGTGAATACTTCCCTAAAATTCTTCTAGCCCATGTAATGACTGAAATTCTATTCCTTATATCCATTGTTGTCAAATCCGCTTCAGTCAAACTATTTAGGAAAGTTATTGCTCTTTGTGCTATTTCCTTTGGCTTTTTGTTCAAATTCTCTCTGGCTGCTCTGCAGCTTTCAAAAGCATCTTTGGCCACTTTTTCTTTAACCTTCATATAATCAAGATAGGGTCTCAATTTTTCAACTTCTTTTATAATCTGATCCCACACCATATGCTTACAACCCTGCATTGCAGCTTGTCCTGTTATATGGGCTGCCAATCTTCTATTGTTATTAGACAATTCTTGATTCTTTGCTTGCAAGGTTTCAATTTCCTTATCCTTTGTTTCAATCTCTTCTTTTAGCCTCTGTGTTCCATTTTTCAATTCTTTAATCTCAACATCCTTTAGACTTATCTGGGACATGGCTTGTAAGAGACTGTCTGCTCCAGCTTTCTCTTCACCTGTACCTGCATATGCCTGTTGCTGACCTAATTCTGTTAACTTTTTCTTTAACTCTTCCAATTGCTCTTCCAAACAAATCTTCTCTTTTTCCCAATGAACTTTTTCTTCAGCGAGCTTCAACATTTTTGCAGTAGTATCTTTCACTTCATTTGACAGCTCTTCTTTTTCCTTCTCTAGTACAGTCAGTTTGGCTCCCTGGATAAGCTGAGCGTCTGGGATTTTCAGCCTCTGCTTTAACGTTCGAATTGTGCTGTCCTTTTCTTTGAGTAAATTTTCTGCCCCATCTCCCTCTTTGTTTTCCAAATCTGATTGCAATCTTTTTATTTGCTGCTGTCGAGACTTATTTTCTGTCTTTTCTTGTCTCAACTGGTTATTTAATTTGTCTACCAAAATCTTCAAATTGTCAACTTTTATGATCCCTTCCAAATAATCTGAGTATATAACTTCTCCGGTTTGTCTATGCAATAAGTTTATATCTGGGGCATTGATTTTTGTCAAGTCAACTTTCATTTCTGAGATCTTGTCTTTGGTAACAACTGAAAATTTAAGAGAGTTTTCTTTAACATTTCTGCTAGTAAATAAACTGACTTCTGTGCTGGATATACTCCTAACCTTTGGAAATAATTGACTGGTTTGTCGGGAAGATTCTTGCTTATTTTGACTGTGCTCATTAAAAACATTCATTATATTACATGGTTTATTTACATCTTTTTCCACCGGGGATTCCTGAATACTATATTCATTTACCGTGACCTCTGGTATTTTGATTTCGGTTTTTTCTTCCTCTTCTGAAAATGCCATTAGATCTTGTTGCTCATCCATTTTTAACTTTTTCCCTTTTTCTGCTTCTTCACTCTCAATGTTAACTATGTCTTGTGCAGACCTTTTAGACCCCACCATTGCAGTGTTCACAGTGCTTTTTGCCTCTACCATCGTACCTGTCAATATCATTTCTTTTTCTTGAGAATCAGGAATGATTTCTTTGGTCTCCTTATAGTCCAACCAATTTTCTCTATCAGACATTCCCTCAATCACCTGATGATCGAGCGCTTTGATGCGATGATCCGTTCTCCTTTTTGAAATTATGTTTAATGGATCATATTCGATGGCCATGTCTGTCTCAAATTCCATATCTTTCAATAATTTTTCTATATAAATAGCAGCATTTTTGTTCTTCACTGTGAATGGGCCAAGTGTAAATGGATACTTAATATCTGTTGTTTGTTTGAAAAACAAGAAATTATTATCTTCAACAATTAGTTCCTGCTTGAGAAACTCCAAGGCGAAAACCCTTAAGGTAAGAAACGCCGGTAAAATGTAGGGTTTATGTTTAAAGCCATATAACCTGATCACTGTACTGTCTTTTGATAGGAACCAATCCCCTATAGCATATTCAGTACTTAATTGCATCCATGTCTGCATCTCCAGTAGTACTCTAGGCAACCTTTCTCCATAAATCATTCTGTAAATTTCCGAGTGCATATAATTTATGTAATTAAACATATTATTCTCCAATAAATTTGTCGAAACTATCTCAGGGAATTGTAGCTCTTTGTGATTGGCCATCGTGATCATTCTCATCAAGAATGACTGAAATCTGAAGTGTCTGAGAGCAGGGAAATTAACCATTTGGTAATGATTCTTTTCAGCCAAGAATTCTTCAAAGTTAAGTCGAGGAATTTGACTTTCATCAATCCCCGACGGAACTGTACTCATTCTATACAAAAGGCTTAATTGTAACTCAGTTACGTACATGTCTGTGTTGAAACCTAGGACCGAAGCTAACAAGGTTAAAACCAACTGGGTATTTTCATCAAATAGAGTGGCCTCTATAGGGTAAGGGATATTTGAAGTGCTTGCTTATGGTTTAAGACATGTGGACAGGAACTTTTCTCTACTATCTTGAAGGGCTTGGTGATAAAACTCCATAGCAGAGGTTTCGGAAAAACTTTCAGATTCTAGGGCTTCAATTATGATAGTGGGCTCTATTTTACAGACGGGATTTGGTCAGGGCAGAAGGTTAGCAAGGATGACTGGTGGACTCTGTGTACGTCTATACCTTCTTCTAACAACCTAGACAATTTAAGCTTGATTTCAGCGACCGGTAACCTAATTAGGGTATCGTAAACGTCCCCATCTCTGTCTTCTAGGGTTTCTTTGGCTTTAAAAACGTCTATATCATGCACAGTCTCCATTTAAATTGTTTTTTTTTTTAAACAAATTCCTTTAAAATATGTGAGACAGGTCACCAGACCCTACCTGTGCAGACACGTCCTTTATCCTTCTGACGTAACTGGCAATCTCCACTGGTTTTCAAAACTCCCGAGAACAGCGACACATAGACAAAATGTCATTTTTGAAAACCCTTTTGTTTTATATAAGCTCTTTTTCTTATCTTTCTTGCAGCTTTCCGGACGTATTTTATTTCCAGCCGTTGATCGCACGTATTAATGATTTGAGCCATCAGATCTTGCGCCCTTTATTCTCCACGGCGGTATCCGCAATCCTAGATAGTGGTTTTCCTTCCTGGTTTCGACTGCATGCGGATCAACCATCGCGTGACACCTGTGAAGGTGGTTTGTTTACCGCAACCACCCTTTCCCTTATCGAGTGTGCATTTCCCCTGATGTGGATGGGTCTCATCCCTTGATCTTTTCTTAATGCATGTCGTCCGTTCGATCATCATCAATATATGGTGCATCTCCCGTGTATTTCTGCATCCGCCACGTGCCATGGCCCACGCTTCCACATTTTGCTCTTTGGCGGTTCCGCATGGCGCTTCAGTGGTTTGTGATACCACTATCGCGTTGATGCGGGACAATAGCATTGCGCCACGTATTCCAGTGGTATTGTATCCGCAACCGCTCACCATGGTTTTCACATGAGCTTTTTGGCGATGCGGGAATCCACGACAACCATCGATCTTTTCTTGAGCCATCTCCGCTGTTGGAACTTCGCCGGAATTTAATCTTCCCAAAAGTTTCTTTTATATAAGCTCTTTTTCTTATCTTTCTTGCAGCTTTCCGGACGTATTTTATTTCCAGCCGTTGATCGCACGTATTAATGATTTGAGCCATCAGATCTTGCGCCCTTTATTCTCCACGGCGGTATCCGCGATCCTAGATAGTGGTTTTCCTTCCTGGTTTCGACTGCATGCGGATCAACCATCGCGTGACACCTGTGAAGGTGGTTTGTTTACCGCAACCACCCTTTCCCTTATCGAGTGTGCATTTCCCCTGATGCGGACGGGTCTCATCCCTTGATCTTTTCTTAATGCATGTCGTTCGTCCGATCATCATCAATATATGGTGCATCTCCCGTGTATTTCTGCATCCGCCACGTGCCATGGCCCACGCTTCCACATTTTACTCTTTGGCGGTTCCGCATGGCGCTTTAGTGGTTTGTGATACCACTATCGTGTCGATGCGGGACAATAGCATTGCGCCACGTATTCCAGTGGTATTGTATCCGCAACCGCTCACCATGGTTTTCACACGAGCTTTTTGGCGATGCGGGAATCCACGACAACGATCGATCTTTTCTTGAGCCATCTCCGCCGTTGGAACTTCGCCGGAATTTAATCTTCCCAAAAATTTCTTTCGGACTATAGTGCTTATGGGTTTTTTGTTGTTTGATTTTTATTATAACCCCTCATTCAACAAATCCTTTGTATTTTGGACAAATTTTTAAGCTTTCTTTGGATTTTTGAAATATGGTGTCAACAATCATGAATCTACAAATTCCTCTAATAGCCAACTACAATCATGAAGCCACTTCGCCGCACAATTCACTTTTCACCTCCGACCGCCGACAAGCGACTAGCCCCTTGGCGTTCATTTTGCCCCTCCCGGGGCGAATGCTAGTAATAAAAGTATATATAGTCTTCCTTCTATTATCTCCAATTAAGATAATGATAATGACACATTATCTTTGAACTGGAAACTTCTATTAATTCATTTGTTATGAACCGTCACTATTTTTATTTTTTTTAAAGTCGGTGTCAACATCAAGTTCTCTTGTAATTCCGATTAGGGTTGGAAACGTCATGACTGTTCTTCCTTTATCTACCGATTGAATTGGAACCTTAGAATTACGTCCCTTAGTAGTCCCATCCAATCGTTGTTGAACTAAATTCGCCAAGGATATTCTAAATACACCAGCAATAAAACGTTCTAATAGTTCTGCCTCCTCATTTTCATCACGGAATATGCATGATTAATAGTTCCATCGTCCATCGAACGTGCCTCCTCCCAAATCAAATATCATCTCATTTTTTTGTTTAGTAGAGCTAGACTTCTTATCAAGTCTATTAACAATAGCAGCAACACTGGTTTCATTACTGATTCTCCACATATTCAGCCCAACAATAAGCTCAGCGTCCTTGGTCACCCGTCTCCGAGTCAACATGGTGAACGTCGTTGTCACTTAAGTCATTGTTATCGTTGGCAGAACTTGTCTAGTCGTGAGAGGAGGAGTCGTCACGATTGATAACATAAACTGAACATTCAAAATATTTTTCTAACGAACCGACTGATTCACTGAGGACATAACTTCACATTGATTGTTGATGGGTTATCCCTCTGTTATAAGTTCAGCCTTCGAACCTGGACAAGTATTTATAATGCTCTTATTATTTTTTCTTGTGTCTTTTTTTATTAGTTCAAGGGATTCCCGTAACATTGCCCTAGATTCACGGTCCCTTTCCATTGCACGGTTATATTTATTCTTATTAATTCATCTACTAGATCCTGGATCCTTCGTATGTGTATGTCCATTGACATAGAACCGCTTTGATACCAATGTTACGTAGCGAAAGATTAATAATTGAATATATATATATATATATATATATATATATTGTATTGAATATAAAATGAATGATGATTACAAAAGAGAAAATGGCTTGGGCCTTTATAGGCTATTAAGGTGACCTTTAATAATATGTTGTGTCTTTACATAAGCACCTTTTCATACTATTTTAAACTAATCATTATTTTGTTAGTTTTTACTTGTTTAGCATATAACATTAAACAATTTATCACTGAAATAAATACAAGCACAACATGAACACAATATTTCTTTTGGGGAAACCATAAGGGAGAAAACCCCGGCAAAATCTTCCTCAATATTGTTATACCGTATTTTGCCACCCTGTGAGCATATTCTGCTAGATCAACAACACCTTTAACTAGAACATCTTCTGCTAGAACATCCTCGTTAGCAACATTATTAGCTGGAACAATATCAGTCAGCCAATACTGATATTCAGTCACCAAGGACTAGCATCAGTTCCTAATAAATGGAACACTACCAACCATCCAATACTGATCTTCAGTCCCTAGCACTAGCATCAGTTCCTAAGAACTGGAACACTATCAGTCAGCCAGTATTGATCTTCAGTCCCCAGGAGTGGCATCCGTTCCTAAGAACTGGAAAAATATCAGCCATCCAGTTTTGATCTTCAGTCCCTAGGACTGGCATTAGTTCCTAAGAACTAGAACACTATCAATAATCCAGTACTGATCTTAAATTCCTAGGACTGGCATAAGTTCCTAAGAACTGGAACTCTATGATTCTCTCTTTCGAGAGAGGTCCCTCTGGACCACACCAAGCTTGTCTCGAAAGTATTTCAACTTTATGCGAGACAGAGGCTTAGTCAACACATCAACAACTTGTTCCTCTGTTGAACATACTTGAGCTTTACAACTCCCTTACGCACCATATCCCGGATATAGTGGAACTTGATCTTGATGTGCTTCGATCTATCATGGAACATAGGATTTTCTGTCATCTTGATGCAACTCTAGTTATCACAAGGTATATCCATAGCATCAAAATATGCATTGAATAATCCTGCCAACATCTTACGAAGCCACACTGCTTCGCTACAAGCTGAACAAGTTGCTACATATTCAGCTTCCGCTGTACTGAGTGTAACACATGGCTTCTTTCTACTGAGCCATGAGATCATACCTAATCCCAAACTAAAGCAACATCCTGAAGTGCTTTTCCTATCTTCGACACTTCCAGCCCAATATGAATCTGTGTAACCATACAACCTGAACTCACTATCTAACGCATATATGAGTCCATAATCCAATGTACCCTTTAGGTACCTCATTACAAGTTTTGCTGCAATTAGGTCAACACTCCTGGGATCCACCATATATTGGCTCAATGTGTTCACAGCAAAACATATATTTGGTCAAGTTTTGGTCAAGTACATCAGTGACTCAATAATCTATCTATACATGGTGACATCTACTATCTCTGATGAAGCATCATTCAGGAACTTCAAGTTTGTCACCATCAGAGTAGTCATGGCCTTACAATCCAACATCCCAAATCTCTTTAGGATCTCAACTATGTATTTTCCTTGAATCAAGAAAATCTCATCTGGAAACTACCATACTTCAAGACCTAGAAAGTAATGCATCATGCCAAGGTCTTTCATCTCAAATTCTACTGCAAGCCTTCTCTTACATTCGGTGATAGGCTCGTCTTCTCCTGTCAGGAACAAATCATCTACATACAGTAGTAGTATCATAGGTTCACCATCCATAATCTTATAATAAAGATTAGAATCTAATTTACTCTTGGTAAAGCCCAAACTCATCAGGAAGCTATCAATTCTTCCATACCATGCTCTGGGTACTTGCTTCAACCCATACAATGCTTTATTTAGTCAACATACATGTGACTTTCTATCTTTTGTTTCAAATCCTTCTCGCTGCTCGATATATACTTCTTCTTCTATCTTCCCTTTCAGGAACTCCGTCTTTACATCCATCTGATGTAACTTCCATTTCATCTTGGCTACCAAGGAAATAATGGTTCTAATTGAAGTATATCTGGCCACAAGAGAAAAGGTCTCCTCATAATCAATTCCTTCATTTTGTGAGAATCCTTGTGCTAGAAATCTTGCCTTGTACTCTTCATTGCTTCTGTCCGCTGAGTGTTTTGTTTTGAAGATCCATTTTGACGATACAACTGATTTATCCTTTGGTCTTGGTACCAAATCCCAAACATCACTCTTGATGATGGATTGGTATTCTTCATTCATAGAAACCAACCATTCCTTCTTCTTCACTGCATCTTCAAAACAAGTTGGTTCCTCGTCAACAAGGTTACACATCAAGGCTACATAACTGGAGTATGGCCTTGGTCTCTTGATCTCTCTACTGGTTCCTTCCGGGGCACCATAACTTCATGCATCTTGAATTAATTCCCGTGCCCAAGATGCTCTTCTTTTTCGAGAGATATCCTCATGAGGTGTCTCCTCAGGTATCTGAGGTTCTTCCATGTCATGATTTGGAATAAGATCTTCTTCAATATTTATGTCTGGTACTTTGTTTGTTTCTATAAATCTAGGAGCCTCCTGCTCCTCTTCATCTTCACGAGTCTTCTTGGATTTGTTGAAAGCTGTGTCTTCATCAAATGTAACATCCCGAATGAGCTCAATCTGGCAGAATCCTGGGATGTAGATACGGTAAACCTTTGATTGCTCACTATAGCCCACAAATATTCTCTTCTTCCCTAAAGGTTCCAATTTCTATCTCTTCTCCTTTGGAATGTGAATAAAAACTGGACATCCAAATATATTTAGATGACTAACTTCAGGCTTCATACCAGTGAACATCTCTTCTGGGGTCTTGTTTCCAAGAGCATTATGAGAGATTTTTTTCTGTACATATAATGCGGTTCTGGATGCTTCTTCCCATAGATTCATGGGTAAGTATTGATCATGGATCATAGCCTTCACTGCTTATATGATCGTTCTATTCTTCCTTTCAGCTACACCATTATGTTGTGGATTATAGGGAATAGTAAGCTCCCTCTTAATCCCTTCTTGTTTACATAAGTCTTTGAAATCGCTTAAAGTATATTCCCCTCGATTATCTGACCTTAGAATCTTTATATTTTTCTTAGAGAGTTTTTCTACAAGAGCCTTGAACTCTTTAAGCTTTTCAAAGACTTCATTCTTATTCTTCAGAAAATAAATCCATGTTTTGCGGGAGTAATCATCAATAAAGGAGGCATAGTATACATACCCGCTTAGAGATTCGGTGGACATAGGTCCACAGATATCTGAGTGAATAATATCCAAAATACCTTTCACTTTGTTGTCGCTACTTGGAAATGGGTTCTTTGTACTCTTCCCTTGAGCAAATCCTTTGCATACTCCTTCATGATCAACCTGGATTTTTGGTAGTCCAGTCACCACCTTACTTACCATTTGTAAGGCTTTGTAGTGTACATGAGCTAGTCTTCTATGCCATAGCTCACAAGGGCTCATGGTACTGGTCATCAATGATGTATCTGCATGACCCTTTAGTTTGTAAAGTCCTCATTCTTCTACTCCAATGACTACTGCATCATCAATAGTCTTCCCCTTTGGCCACATAAGGACTTCACCATCTATAAATGCAATTCGAAGACCTTTCTTATCTAATGCTGAAATATATAGAAGGTTCTTCTTCAAACCTGGTACATAAAGTACATCTTTCATATTCATGGACTTTCCAGAGTCCAATTTATAAGAGGCTTCTCCCATTCCTTTGATGGGTTATTGATAATCATCTCCAAGCTTTACCTTGTGCAGAGATTCCTTTTGAATAAGATGTGAGAGTGATTCTTTGTATTCCATCATGTGCTTTGAAGCTCCACTATCTACTAGCCAAGTATCACTCCATGAGATACTGAACCAGTGAGAGTTGATATTAGAACATATTCTTCATTGGAGTCTTCATCATCTCTGGTTTTGACTTCTTCATCATACTCACTATCTTCTGCTGCATGCATATGAAACCTCTTTTTCTGCTTCTTATGATGTCTAGATTTGGATGGACAATTTCTTGCTAGATGTCCTGTCTTGTGACAAGAGTAACATTCAATAGAGGAGAGGTCTTTCTTGAACCTCTTGTTCTTTTGATATCCTTGAGATCTTTTGGGAGAGTGGGTACGTACATCACTCTTCCTTTTCTGAGTCCACCTTTGCCATGAGTTTCCAAGGCTTGATCTTCATTGTCGTTTAGTTTCTCCTCTATGACCGCTATTCTTTCTTCCTCCTGCACACACTCTTTTCATAGCTGTCTAAACTTGATCAATTTATTTCTAGCACAAATGGTGTTTCTGGTTTTCCCAACATTCCAAAGAAGCCAAAATAGTTCGATGCTTGTATTCTTGACAAACATCGTAAGAAGCCTTTTCATGAGTCAAATTTTAGAGCATGTAGAAAGTTAGAATTGATACACTCTTATCTATGTGGCCCCATTCCCGTTTCTTTTGCAAATGGTAATAAATATCTCATGAATTTTGTTGATGATTACACCATGATATGTTGGGTCTATTTGTTAAAGAAAAAATCCAAGACATGAAACATTAAAAATTTTTCATGTATGGATTGAAACTGAAGCACAATTTCACATTGGCACACTTCATACTGATCATGGAAAAGAATACACTTCTAATGAATTTGAAAACTATCATGGGATTATGAATCAAACTATATTTCCATACAATCCTCAACATGATGGTGTGGCATATAGAATGGATAGAACTCTATTGAATATGGTGCACTCCATGCTATTTTTCAAGAATGTGAAATTCATGTTTTGGGGTGATGCAGTTTTATGTGTAGTTTATTTGAGGAAAATAATTCCAACTCATGCTCTGGAAAAAAAGACTCCACACGAGATGTGGTATGGCCTCATTCCTTCGGCGAGGAATCTCAGCGTCTTTGGTTCCACCTGGTATGCCTTGATACCAAGGAACAAAGAAACAATCTCAATGCACGAAGTCAAAAGTACATTTTCTTAGGGTACTCAAATACCACCAAAGCATATAGTATTTATGATGAGGTAAACAAAATGTTTAATCTTTCCAGAGATGTCATTTTCTTGAAATGAATAAAAATGACGAGTCTATTGAGAGGCAACTTGATCGTTTGAAAAAATTGACCAATGTGAATACCTTTCATGAAATTGATAATGAGATTCTACATCTTGAAGGGGGGATCCCTATCTTGGATCAATATTTGGAATCTCCTTTTGTAGCACTATATCCTCCTCATTAATAAGTTCCCACCACTTCAATAGAATAGGAAGTTCAATTGGATGATGTCATTTAGAGGAATGGAACATTGAATCTTGAAGACAATGGAGCACCACTAGTTGATCAACTTGGACCTTCATAGAAATTTCTGAAGTGGGTCAAAAGTCACTTCAAGTGTCCATGTTGATGAAGTCAGAAAGATCGGAACGAGAAGGTCGACTAGACAAGAATATGGAAGAGATGCAAATAATTCAAATTTAGATTGTTACACCGTATTTTGCCACCTTGTGAGCATTTATACTCCTTGGCCTCCCTTACCTATTTATAGACTCAAAACCATACTTGTGGTTATCCTTGAACCCCTTTTTCCCTATTTTACCTCCTGTATGCGAGCTACTTCAGTACATGTTGAGTATATGCAGGATGTATCACTACAGCCCGTGTACATCGACTTTTTGGTAAATGAAAGTAAAATCTCTATTTTTCACTCCCAAAAGCAGCCATTGTGACCTTCATCCCTCCATGTATCTTGAAACGGCTCGATCTGACCTTTCACTTGCCTTTGGAGGGTTATATATTGAGTTATTGTGGTACATGGAAGGAGGAGAAGGAGAGAGCATCGAAACTCTATTGAAATTTTTCTATAGCTTGAGTCTACATCTATTGATCCTAGTTGTTGTGAACCATTTATGTTCACCTACCAAACTCTTCCATATCCTGTGAAGGATTCGCTCCTTTACTCGTGAGTTTGCCATTACATGGGGGATTGAAGTGGTGGAGGCACAAGCGGAGGAGGCACAAGTGGAGGGACCTAGTTCTTGGTTCAGATGAGTTGCCGACAGGAGGTTGAATCTTGTACTTCTTGTTCATATTAATAGAAATACTCATTTTCTCGTCCATTTATATTGTGAATGATTATTTATTATCATTGGGTACATTTTCTTATATATATCATTGATTATTTTATTGTATATACTACCATATTTCATATATTATATGCACTTGCTTGAGTTTATTGTTGAGACTAAGCTACAGGTTCAAGTGTGGTGATTGGAAAGCTCAACAGGGATCTTTATCAGGCGTCTGGTTGAAGGTAGGTCTTTTATTCCACTTCTCAGCATTTACATTTATATAACATACATTGGGAAATGAGTTGATTTCTGGAAGTCATCTGTCTGTTGTGGTCTACCCCAAGCCATAAGAAGTTTTTCTCCATAACACAAATGATGTAGATGATATGGATGTTTTGTATGATTGTGAATTAAATTTATTTGCTAACCTTGAACCAACTTCCTTTGAAGAATTTTTTTCTTGTGATGAGTGGAAAGAATCCATGCAAAATGAATATGATGCTCTCATTAAGAATGTGACCTGGAAGTTGGTGGACCATCCATTTGGAATCAAGCCAATTGGATACAAGTGGGTCTGCAAGGACAAGTACAGATCACATGGCTCACTTGACAAGCACAAGGCGTACTTGTGGAAAAATGTTTTACACAAAAGGAAGGCATTGACTATAATGAGACTTTCTACTCCATAATAAAATGGGATACCATCCACACTTTATTGTCCATGGTTGCACAAAATGGGTGGAAATTTCATCAAATGGATGTAGAGACTACTTTCTTGAATGAATATTTGAAAGATAATGTCTTCATGTCTCAGCCATAAGGATTTGTTGTGAAGGGACAAGAACAAAAAGTATGTAAACTCATCAATTCATTGTATGGCTTGAAACAATCACCTTGCGAATGGTACAACAAGTTAACCAAGCATCTTCTAAAATTAAATTTCAAACATTTTAATCTTGATGATGCATCACTATTTGTAAAAAAAGTTCGAAGATCTGTTGTATATCTTGTGGTATATGTAGATGATATTTTGATGATAGGGAACAATGAAGGCTATATTACATCCATAGATAAAGGGTTGAAGAAAGGATTTGAGATGAAAAATTTGGGACATATTCACTATTACTTGGGAACTGAAGTAATTCAAAATCCAAGGTACATATTCATCTCTTAGAAGAAACACATTGGAGAATTGTTGAACATGTTCAACATGATAGAATGTAATCCTCTCTCCACTCCAATGGAACACAACTTGTAACTCACATCAAAAGAAGGGAATGAATTTAGTGATGCAACCAAGTACCTTACCACCACCGGACTAGATAACTCATTCGTTGTTTGGGTCCTTTCCAGGTTCATGCAAAAACCTTGTGAAGGACATTGGTCTACTGCCAAATACTTGAAGGGGACTCAATATTTTGGGCTCAAGTATTCTAAGGTGGATGACTTCAAATTTATTGGGCATTATGATTTGGAATTTGATGGTGACAAAGAGATTGGAATGTCTACTTCAGGATACCTCATGAGTCTTGGATCAACAACTGTCTCCTAGAGATCATGCAAATAGTAAGTTCCAGTAGATTCCACAACAGAGGAAAAATATGTGGCTACTACAAAAACGAAAAAGGATATTGTGTGGCTTAGAAAAATACTTGAATATTTGCAGGAGAAACATGTGAATTCTACTCCTCTACTTATTGACAACACTTCAAGTGTCCATGCTTATATATATCAACCTTCTGAAGTGGGTCAAAAGTCACTTCAAGTGTCCATGCTTATATATATCATGGATTATGTTATTGTATATGCTAACATATTTCATATATCATATGCATTTTCTTGAGTTTATTGTTGAGACTAAGCTGCAGGTTCAAGTGTGGTGATTAGAAAGCTTAACGGGGATCTTCATCAGACGTCTGGTTGAAGGTAGGTCTTTTATTCCACTTCTCAACATTTACGTTTATATAACATACATTGGGAAATGAGTTGATTTATGGAAGTCATCTATATGTTGTGGTTTACCCCAAGCCATAGGAAGTTTTTCCCCGGTTTTATGTCGAGTGTTACTTCCTCCATGTCCGGTAGTCACGCTAGATATAGACTTGGGGTTGGGGGCACTACACCCCATTTTACCGCTTTTCAGTTCAGGAGTGGTCACATCCCTCCCTCTACACCGAGTGTTGGAGGATGGCCTCCTCCTTTTCAGTCCCTAGTGTTAGTGTGAATCCTTTTTCTAGTGGAGGTTTCACGATAGGAAATGGATCTACGACTTACATTCCATCCGTTAACCTATATGCCTCTATACATATGCCTATGCCCAAGAACGCTTATATAATTCCGAATCCTCCTCCTATCTCTAGCTCTTCGATTTCGTGGAGTGGGAACATACCATTTTCTTACGTCCCTCACTTGTCTATTTTTCCTACGTCGAGTGCTTATATGGGACCCCATTCTTATGGGGGTCAGTCTTATGGTTATTCAACCGGTCCTA
This sequence comes from Larix kaempferi, assembly GCA_027924585.1. NCBI lineage: Eukaryota > Viridiplantae > Streptophyta > Pinopsida > Pinales > Pinaceae > Larix > Larix kaempferi. The sequence continues at coordinate 765,916 of BSBM01000008.1, forward strand.
GCTATTATCCCATTCCCTCCTATGGAATCCCTTCTATGCATGTGCCTATGTATCCTCACATGGGTCAGTTCAGAGGAGTGTATTACCCTACTGGTCAAGGTCATGGTTTCTATCAGAGTTCGTCGGCACCTCAGGTGTCGAACTCGATCTACACGGTTTCATCTTCGGTTTCACAAAGTCAGTCTCTTTTGGGAGCTTGTAATCAAGCTTCACAGCCTCATCTCCCATTCATCGTTAGGTTAAAATTTCTCGATCTTTCTAAGCTCACGAATGATCCGGTGTGTCATGATTATACATGGCCTCCAGTCCCCACCAAACTTCCTTCCGATGTTCCAAAGTTTGAAGGGAAGAAGGGTGAGGATCTAGGTGATCACGTCACCACTTTTCATCTATGGTGCTCCTCGAATTCCTTAAACCACGATTCGATCCGTTTGAGGCTATTTCAACGCACCCTTACGGGGGCTGCTGCGAAATGGTATGTCGAGTTTCCTGGGGGCACATATAAGAGCTTCAACGATTTGGATTTGGTTTTTCTAGATCACTTTCAGTTGCCGGTTCGTTACGACATTGGCACTGAAATCTTGTTCACCTTCTGCCAGGATAAAGCCACACATATTTCTGATCACATTCAAGAGTGGCGCCGACGGAAGAGGTTAGTGAAATCCAACATTCCTCTGGAGTTTCTCCTGGAATGGTTCCTCAAGTCTTTTCTCCCTTATATTTCGAAGGACGTTTCATTGTCCGGAATTATGATTGAGGAACAAGCCATCTTTAAATCCTAGAAGTTAGACCTAGTCTATGCTCAGTCTGGGATTTTGTATGACATTATACCTGACGCACCACGATCAAGAAATGATCCCGAGCCCGTTCCTGGACCGCATGTAGATGGAATTGTTGGTTCCGCAAGTGATCGTTCCGTGGATATGGTTACGAATCAGATGCAAAATCTATCTATTAACCAATATACTCCTGGATAGGCTTCCTCCTTGTCCATTTTCACTCAGTCGTCCGATGTACATTCTATACAATCGGCGAACCCATCCGGTAACCAGCAAACTGGTGGGAAAAAGAAGGGGAAGAATAACCGTAGGGGTGGGAATAATAAGAATAAAAAAGAGAATGATAACCCTCCTCGGGAAGGCAGAAATGCTGATGGGGACCGTAAACCTAGGCGTAAGGTGAAGTTTCCTTGTAAACTTTGCTCGGAAGATCACCTTACACATTTGTGTCCTCGTATGGAGAAAGCATCGAAGCACATCGCACAGAGACCAACTGTGAGATAAATCCCCTTCCTCATCATCAGAATATGGCTTCTAGTGCTTCCGTCGCCAGTCATGGGACTATTGAAACTTCGACTTATTGTACCCATGACGGCGGTTTCAGATGCGTAAACATGGTTAAATCCGAGGTTTGTGTTGCTACTCGCTCACATGATTATTGAGCTCCACAACCTTCTTTGGGGAATGATCCTCCTCCACCCAAGACTCCATTTCATATCGAGAAGCCCAACGTTGTGCCATGGGTACCGAAAGGTGTCCTTAAGTGCTCGATGCATAATCCTAATGCCTGAGCCACCCAGAACTACTCAATTGTGGAAGATCGGGGCCAAACTCCGTGCGCTATGTCGTCTCTCGAGGTTCTTCAGGCTTGTCCTTCACAAAGGAACGCCCTTTTATGTGCTTTGGGAGTCCTTGATTCTCCTAACCCGAATGTTATCAAGTTTGACTGTACTGACGTTTAGCCATGGTTTCCCTATCATGTGGCTTTCCAAGTTCATGTTAGGTGTTTAGAGATGATCGTTAAGCGTACCATCGTTGACGAAGGTGCTTCCACTTCAATAATGTATTTAGCTTGTTGGAAGGCTCTTGGCTCTCCCCCGTTGTCGAAGTCTATGACCATGCTTACTACATTCAATGGTCGTTCTTTCAGGCCGCATTGTATTATCCCCTCCCTTGAGGTCCACTTGGGTGGGAAGACCATTCCTATAGAAGTTGAGGTGGTTGATGCTCCCCTTGACTATAACCTTTTACTGGGTTGGAATTGGATCTACGCTATGAAAGCGATCGTGTCCTCTGTTTTTAGAGTCATCTGCTTTCCCCACAAAGGAAAGATTGTGACGGTCGATCAGCTAGCTTTTACTAGTTCCAATCTTGTAGCATCACAAGGAACCATAGTTCCTCAGATTGAAAATTCTCAGCCGGAAACTGAGAATGTTGGTGTAAGCTTATATTCCTCCTTAATGGGGTCTTTTGATTTTTCTGCACCAATCTCCTTCATAGGAACCATCTCCGATGATGCTCCTTCATCATTGAATCCCGTACCATTCTGTACATCGTATTTTAATGATCCGTGGAATCTACCTTCCACGAGTTCCCCGTCGGGAGACTCTTCGCACATCAGGATGTCTATGCCCTTGTCTGTAGCTGAGCTTGCTTATCGTGATATTCAACAAGTCACGGCAGATCCGGATCTCTCTTCTTTAGGGACAGAGGAAGAAGATCCCATTATGCTGCCCACGTGGGAAGTCGACTCGTCTTGTTCACATGACTGCCTTGATGGTACTTTACCTTTGGATGAAGCCATTATCGAGGCCATGAACGACAATGACAAGCCTTGTGAGGATCTCCATCATAGATCTTATTTCCTTCCCAACCTTGATCTTATTGAGCAAGATGAGTTTCGATCGACTCTAGTCGAGAATGTTGGTCACCCAGTGGCTCCTTTGGAATCACATGGCATTTATGCAGAGGGAAATATGGCTAATATTTCTCCTACTATCCCGATAAACATTTCTCGTACTCTCAAAAAGATAAAAAATGTATACGTCCGTGCTGATTGTTCCCTTGAGGAAATCCGCATTTACACCGATTTATTCAAATAATTTCAGGATGTGTTTTCCTGGTCATATGAGGAGATGCCAGGTATTGACCCTAGTATTGTCGAACACAAGATTAATACTTACCCAAATGTTAAGCATGTTTGACAATGTCTTCGTGCTATTAATCCTAGGAAGGAAACCTCCATTAAGGCAGAGGTAGAGAAACTGCTCAAGGCTGGTTTTATCTACCTGGTTCCCCTTACCGAATGGGTATCCAACCCCATTCTTGTGGATAAGAAACAAGGAACCATCCGTGTGTGCACCGAATTTCGTGATCTGAATAAGGCATTCCTAAAGATAACTTCCCCACCCCATTCATAGACCAAATCTTGGATGAGTGTGTGGGAAACGAAGTGTTCTCGTTTATGGATGGGTTTTCAGGCTATAATCAGATTCAAATCAAACCTGAGGATCAGCATAAAAATGCATTTATATGTCCTTGGGGTACCTTTGCATACCAGAAAATTCCCTTCGGACTTAAAAATGTCGGAGCTACGTTTCAGCGGGCCATGACCTATGCTTTTCACGATCTTAAGCATATAGTGGAGGCTTACTTGGACGACCTTGCTGATCACTCTCATAAGAGAGTGGATCACCCATGTCACCTCCGCCTTATTTTCGAGAGATGCCAGGGTTATAAGATTCGTTTGAATCTGAACAAGTGCATCTTCTGTGTGAAATTTGGTCACCTTCTAGGGTTTGTAGTCTCCAAATAGGGTATTAGAGTCGATCCATTGAAGGTTGAGGAAATACTTCGGTTGCCTCCCCCACGTAATTTGGTTCAAATTCAGAGCTTCCAAGGGAAGCCTACTTTCTTACATTGTTTTATCGTGAACTATGCCAGTCTTACTAAGGGTTTCGCGCGATTATTGAAGAAAGACACCCCTTTTATCTGGGATGAGCGAGCCTAGAAGTCTTTCGACGCTCTTAAGAAATCCTTGGTATCGACCCCTCGTCTTCATCCACCCGACTACAGGAGATATTTTTTGCTTTATGTGGCCGCATCTCAAGAGACGGTTAGTATGGTCTTGGTTTAGGTGGACGATAGGCTCCAAGAGCATGTCGTCTATTATCTTAGTCAAAACCTAGTAGATGCTGAACTAAGGTATTCTCACATGGAGAAACTAGCCCTTGAGACTGTTCATGCAGTCCAGAGATTGCGACACTACATCTTGCTCAGGAAAACCATGGTTATAGAACATGTCAATCCATTTCAGTTCGTGCTCTCATGACGTTTGATTGGGGGGAAATATAATAAATGGATTGTCATCTTGCAAGAATTCAATCTCAATTTTCCTTCGGCGAAGTCAGTGAAGTCCTTGGTTTTCGTGGAGCTGATATCCGATTTTCCTAGACTGGATGAGGAAGTGGTCGATGAAGACTCATTCGTTGATGAGCATTTATTCCTTATGTCGTCATCGGACCCTTGGTATGGAGACATCATTATATATCTCCAGAATCTAAAGTTCCCTTCACATTTTTCGCGAGATGAGCGACGACGTGTGAGATACCATGCCAAAGATTATGTCATCATCGGTGAGACTTTGTATCACTGAGGAAAGGACTCTCTCCTGCGTCGTTGTTTAACTCATGAAGAAGTGGAGTTAGTGCTTAATGATTGCCATGGTGGGGCGTGTGGTGGTCACTTATCCAGGCTTGCTACGACCCAGCGTATCATGCGAGCGGGATAGTTTTTTCCTACGATCTTTAAGGATTGTGTTAACGCTGTAAAGAGATGCCCACCTTGCCAGGTTTTTTCTTGAAATGTATGTTCGCATCCTGCCCCACTCTATCCGGTCGTCACCGTCAGTCCCTTCACCAAGTGGGGGGTTGATTTCATGGATTGTAACCCAGCTTCGGCTGGGGGGCATCATCATATCATCGTGGCCGTAGATTACTTTACTAAATGGGCCGAGGCCATGCGGACCGTAAAAGCCGACAGTGAAACAACAACCCACTTCATTTTCAATCAAATAATAGCTCGGTTTGGTATCCCGAAAGAGATTGTCACTGACCATGGAAGTCACTTTCAAAACAAGATGATGGCGAAATTATCTCTTAATATTGGGCTTAAACAGGACCATTCATCTTCGTATTATCCCCAAGAGAATGGCCAGGTCGAGGTAGTTAATAAGTCCTTTAAGGCCATTCTCCAAGGAACCATCCAACAAAGCAACATTAATTGGCACATCATGTTATATCCTGCTTTGTGGGCTCATCGAACCACAGTAAAGACTTCCACCGGTTTCTCACCTTTCCATTTAGTTCATGGTGTGGAGTCCATCTTACTTATTGAATGCGAGATCCCTTCATTGAAGCTAGCTATAGAACTCCTTCCTGACACTTCAGATGTTGAGCAACGTTTAGTACACCTCGAGCAACCATGTGATCAGCGTTGGGATGCCGCCATGGCAATAGATTCCAACAAACACCGTGTCAAGGCTCAGTATGATAGGTTTGTCTATCCCCGACAGTATGCCAAAGGTGACTTGGTCCTTCTTTATGACCAAGCTAAGGAACCCCTGGGGGAACGAAATTTTAACCCAATGTGGCACAGTCCTTACATTGTGTGGTGTGTCCTTGAGAAAGGATCCTATGAGTTAGAAGATTATGAGGGGAATGCCTTGAAGGAGCCTAGAAATGGGCTCTACCTCAAGCGGTATTATGCTTGAGTTTCTAGCTTGAGCTGATACTTTTGTATACTATTGTATAGTTTCTGTACATAGTTTATATTTCCTGTGATTTTTTCAAGTCTGCTGATTCGCTTCCTTTTGGTTGGCAGATGTCAGCGGAATCTCCGGTGTTCTTAGGATTCGCAGATGGGGCTAGACGTCATACATAGAGTTTAGCTTCTCCTGTGTGGGTTATTTACTCGCCCGACAACCAGATTGTGTCTTCAGGAGGTGTTTGTCTCGGTCCTACATCAAACAATGTGGCTGAGTATAGTGCCATTATTGAGTTACTTCGCGATGCCATAAGGGTAAGACTTTTGGAACGCCATTTTGATTTTATTACTTATATTCATGTTCCAAGATGTTTTAATCATACTGCTAATGCATATGCTAATTATGTCATAGATTGGCATTTGTCACATAATTAAAAGAAGCAATGAATCACACAAATTGACATTCATACATTTGTACACACAATATAGTAGAGTCGGAAAAAATCATAGTCTTTTCATTATCAAAAAGTGGCGTCATAGTACAAAATTGGAGCTCGTAGCTCTCAAATATACATATCCAATACAAAATGAGATCCGATGGAATCTAAGCCCTGTGGGGAACTCTAGCCTCCTTGGCAGGATGAGTCTGCACATAGTAGTGCACCACATTGGCTATACGTCGGAGCAGCCGCACCCATGTAACTGGTACCCCCCACTGAGTGTCTCTGCATCTCCTCGGGGAGGTGCTCCACCTCGATCACTAGTACCCTGGTAGTCATACGAGTCAGGTTGACCCGTACAGTCTCTAATGTGCACTCTACCGCTGCACCTACTATCTCCCAACCCCCACCTTTGCGACGATGTCGTGGGAAGCCCTGTGGTTTTCACGGACCCAAGTCTACGAGCAAATAGTCAAACACCAATACATGATATCACACCAAAAATATTTTTTCTTTCACTAAAAACAAAAATACAAAAAAATTTAAATATTCAAAACTTAAAAAGAGTATCTTACCAATGTCTCTGAACGCGACCCCTGGTGGAAGTGGCATGTCGTGATCCCCTCTGAAGTCAATCCCCTCATAGGGATAGTCATCTATGGCGATCACCTGTCGCCGCCACTAGTGGAAAAACTCATCAGTATATGGAGAGGCCAGCCAGCCACCCCCCTGTCGCGTCAGTATCTCCGCCCACTGGGTCTAGGCAATATGTCGAAGACTATGAGGAGGGACCTCCACCCTCGGACTAAGTCTCAGAACCCTCTCAAAGAAGAAACTGCACAAAATGCTCCCGAAACCAAAGTTTTTGGTCCGCCCCTACTTGCACTCTGTCAGTTGGTGTTTCATGGAACCCAACAATGTAGTGCACCAATCATATACCGTAGGCCTCATGCACTCGGCTGCATATAATATCAATGGCCTTGAGGCTTGATGAAGCGAAGCAGACCCTGTTATCCTCCCAATAGTGAGGATGATGATCTTCATGCTTAGGATTGCTATAGCCTCTGTGGGGATTTGGATACCCACTTTTTGGGTACCCGCAACACAATATCTGTCAATATAGTCACTAATCGTGACCCCTCCCCCTATTAGTTTTTCAGTATTTAATTCAATCTGATCTAGGATCTTAATTGAGAGAACAACATGTACAACATATCAAACACAAGAGACAAGAGACAAGAGACACAAATCATTTCACCGGGGAAAACCAAGAAGGTGAAAAACCCTGCAACTTCCTCAGAGATAGAATGAGCATCAATACAAAGATCACAAAGATCAAACCCCACAAAAAGAGATATTCTCCTAGCAATTGCTCCTCCTTCACTTGTGCACACTCCTCCTCTCTCTCACTAATGTTAAGTGAGTGAGTGTGTGAATGAATAAATGAGAGAGTCACACTCTCTATTTATACTTTACTTCACTTGACTTTTAACTCTAACTAGGTCGGACCCAACTTAACCAGTTAACATAATGCTAACTGGGCTGAACCCCCTAGGGGACTTAAACACCCCATCACAACTGACTCTGGGCCAACCTCCCTTAGGAGAGTCTAATAACCCACTACCACTTGGCACTGGGCCGACCCCACTAGGGTGGTCTAATAACCCTTTAACCCACATGACTCATACAGGGCCGACCCCACACTGGTGGTCTAATAATCCATCAAATATAAGTTACGACACTTACAATATAACTTGCGACACTACTCCGGGGTCTAATGCCTTGACATACATGGGAGGATGGACCTCAATGACTTTACATGACTCAAGTACAATAATGACTTCTCCGACCCGGAGGAACAAACATCTTCATCGGAGGTACAACAATAGAATACAAATGACGACACTTCCGATCAGAGGAATAAGACATCTCTGTCGGGGATAAAGTACAAATGTAATGCATACAATATACAAGTGAATATCTTCCAAAGTTACAAATACATCAACACCCCCCATGCTGCGAGACCTGAGGCTTGCCACCTCTCCTTGGCGGGACAAGCCGGTAATAAAATATATGTCTTCCACCTCCAACGGAAGTGGTTTCCCATCCAAGTTGAATTGCTGAGCTTCTGGATCCCAGTAATCCACTGTTGATGTAATTGTAACTTCGGAATGTATTTCACCTATGTATATTGTACTCCTATAGAGATGTTATTATTCCTCTATACGGAAGTGTCGTCATTTGTATTAATAAGTGTCGCAAGTGTCATAACTTGCTGTGATGGGTTATTAGACCACCGAGTGTGGGGTCGGCCCTGATTAGTTTAACCATGGGTTATTAGACTGAGTTAGACAAGTCGGCCCTGCTAGGTTATTGGGCAGGATAGGTCATGTATAAATAGAGATCGGGATATCTCTATTTTGTTCATCTCATTATTCACTTCTACACTACTCGAAAAGTGGCGCACAAGTGAGGAGGAGGTTCAGCTGCTAGGAGAAGACTATCTCTTGTACTTTGGTTGTATCATTTCTCTTTCTATCTCTGAGGAAGTTGTGGGGTTTTTCATCTTTATGGTTTTCCCCAGTGAAACTCTGTGTGTCCATTGTCTTATGTGATTTCTTGATATGCTTGATACATGGTTGATATGATTGATATGCTGTACATGTTATTCTATCAATAAAGATCCCAGAGTATGTTGAATTAATGCTCAAAAATTAACATGGTATCAGAGCTTTCCTAAGAAGAAGACATTGTGCAGTGGCGGAAACTAGGGTTTATCTCCATAGATTTTGGAAAGGAAACAAGCTATATTAACTCTACTCATCAAGGAGAATCTTTCTGTCCAATCAAAATTCAATTCTGAGCACTTTCAGTTTTGGCCCTAAAAATTAGGGTTTCCACAAAAATAGGAATTTCTGAATTTTGAGGACATAGCTAGAATCACCTTGGAAAAATCGAAGTTTAGAGCTTTGGATCGATATTTTTGGTTGGGTGAAGCTCCGGTAAACTCAAACCCTAATTCAGGGTCCTCCCTAGTGAATCCGGGAAGACTAAAAGACATTTCTAAAGGGTGAAACTTTGCAGATTTCAAATTCTGAATATACCAGGCTGATCAGCTCATCACGGTGCATCTTTCTATCCTTTCAAAAAGTTGAAATTCACATTTTGAATTTTTTGGGTTTCTTTGACAAACCCTAATCCAACACCAAATCCAAATTTCTGCAAATCAAGTGGTAAGACCTAAATCTTTTATTTCCATTTGAGTTTCTCATTAAAATGTCTCACCACACCAAGCTTGAGGATAAGCTTGAAGGGGCTGATAACTTCTGAGCATGGAAGTATAGGATTGGGTTAATCCCGGAAGAAAATGAATTGGACACTTACATAAGTGAAGAGGTCCCTGTCCCAGAGGGAGAAGAGGCTAAGGCCTTACATAAGAAGAACTCGGTCAAGGCAAAGATGATCATTGCTGATTCCATCAAAGACCATCTCATTCTGATTCCATCAAATACCATCTCATTCCACATGTGTCATCTCTAAAGACACCCAAGGAGATGTTTGATTCCCTAACCAAGCTATTTGAAGGGAAGAACATAAATTGGAAGATGACTCTGCGGAATCAATTGAAAGGGGTAAATCTTCAGAATGGAGAGACCATTCAATATTATTTCTCTAAGGTCTCTCAGATCAAGGAACAACTTGAAGCTATGGATGAAGTGGTGGATAATGGTGAAGTTGTCATGACCACTTTGAATGGCCTACCTAGGTCATGGGATTCCTTCATTCAAGGAATATGTGCAAGAAGAAAGTTTATCTCCTTCAGTAGACTGTGGGAGGAATGTTCACAAGAAGAGGCTAGGCTTCTGTCCTGAGAAGAAAATATGGGGAATGAAGATCAAGCTCTCACAGCACATACCAGGAAAGGTAAGTTCAAGAAGGAGTCATCTCATAACAGAAGACCTTCACACCACCATCATAAGAAATATCTCAGATGCTTCACTTGCAATGAGTGTTATTTTTTCAGAATTTACTTCAATCTGATCTAGGATCTTAACTGAGAGAACAACATGTACAACATATCTATAGCATATCAATCATGGACACAATAATGCAAGCACACAAGAGACACAGAGTTTACTTGGGGAAAACCATAATGGTGAAAAACCCCAATAACTTCCTCAGAGATAGATAGAGCAATGATACAACCCAAGCATAAGAGATAGACATCTCCTAGCAGCAGCTTCCTTTCCTCCACAAGTGTGCCACTCTCCAAAGAATGTGTGTGTGAGAAAGTGAATGCTCAAATAGAGTGCCTCTCGCACTCTATTTATACTTGACTTGACTTGCCTAATAACCTTTACTAGGTCGACCTTAACTTAACCACATAACATAATGTTGACAAGGCCGACCCCCAATAGGGTGGTCTAATAACCCTTTTACTCACACGACTCATATAAGGCCGACCCCATCAAGGTAGTTTAATAACCCATCAAGTATAAGTTACGACACTTACAATATAAATGACGACACTTCCGTATAGAGGAATAATAACATCTCTATAGGAATACAAACACTTCCGTATAGAGGAATAATAAAATCTCTATAGGAATACAAACACTTCCATATAGAGGAATAATAACATCTCTATAGGAATACAATATACATAGGTGAAATACATTCCGAAGTTACAATTACATCAACACTCCCTCTTAACTAGGAAGGTATTTCTCGACACTGGTTTTCTAGCACAAGTCTTCTTCTCTGGATCATCGACATCGAACTCTGAACTACTCATCATAGGAAGTTCTACAGAGCCAGTCCTTTTTCATACTGGATGTAGGCCCACCACCTACAGGTCTTCATCATCATTGGCCATACTGTGGAATACTCAGGACTTATTACGTGCGTCAACAAAACCTCGAAAGAGCATCCTGGGCCTTTTACGAGCACACAGCTCAACCTATCGGATCTCCCAGGATCTTTTACATGTGACTATCACAAAACCTTAAAAGATTGTCTTTCCCAGCAAGATCTCTAAAGAGAATCCAAGGCCTTTTACATGTCTAGCACAACCTGTCCAGATCTCCAGGACTTATTACATGTGACCCCTACCACAAAACCTTCAAAGAGTGTCTTGCCAAGCAAGATATATAAAGAGCATCTGAGGCCTTTTTCATCCTGTCCAGATCTCCAGGACTTATTACATGTGGTACCCATAAAACCTTGAAAGAGTGTCTTTCCAAGCAAGAACTCTAAAGAGCATCTGAGGCATTTTTCATCTTGTCCAGATCTCCAGGACTTATTACATGTGGTCTAGCAAAACCTTAAAAGAGTGTCTTGCCAAGCAAGATCTCTAAAGAGCATCTGAGGCCTTTTTCATCTTGTCCAGATCTCCAGGACTTATTACATTCTACCCTTGCACAACCTGTCCATGGCCATAGAGTATCAACCTGATACTCACCATACATCGTCCTGATGTACATGATCATCCTGATCATACAATGCATCCACCTGATGCATACCAATTATCTACCTAATACATATCATCATACATGATCCACCTGATCATACAATGTATCCACCTGATACATATACAAATACATGATCCACCTGATCATATCATGTATCCACCTGATATATATCAACATACATGATCTACCTAATCATACAATGTATCCACCTGATACATATACAGATACATGGTCCAAGCATCCAACATGATGCATATACATATACATGATCCAGCTGATCATAAAAAGCATCCAACATGATGCATATACAGAGCAGTAATTGGAGCATCGTCCTAATGCTCATCATCCAGCGCTTATATCCACAACCATGGAAGGATCCTCCTCTCACCATGCTCGAAATGGCTCCTGCAAATGTGTCCATCACTTCTTCCTCGAAGTGTCATCGATATGAAGAACACCAAGCCTCTCTCTGAAGTACTTGAACTTCACTCTGGCTAGTGGTTTCATCAGTACATCATCAACCTGCTCATCCATCGCAACATACAGGAGCTTCACTGCTCCTTTCTGCACCATATCCCTGATATAGTGATATTTGATCTCAATGTGTTTCGACCTGTCGTGGAACACCGGATTCTCAGACAGCTTCACACAACTCTGGTTGTCACAAAAGATACCAGTATCCTACAGCGGGAGATCAAATAAATCATACAGTAGCTGCCGAAGCCATACTGCCTCACAACTAGATGAACAAGCAACAACATACTCTGCTTCAACTGTACTCAGTGCTACGCAGGACTGCTTCCTGCTAAACCAAGAGATCACACCTGATCCCATACTGAAGCAGCACCCAGAAGTGCTCTTCCTATCTGCAACACTGCCTGCCTAGTCTGAATCAGCATAACCTTGCAGGTTAAACTTTTGATTCGCATCATACTTGATCCCATAGTCAACTGTACCCTTCAGGTACCTCAGAATATGCTTTACAGTAACTAGGTGAACACCTCAGGGATCCATCAGGAACTGGCTCAATGTGTTCACCGCAAAGCATATAGCTGGTCTTGTGTTTGTCAGGTACATCAAGGACCCAATCATCTGACGATACACAGTGACATCAACCGGATTAGATGAAGCATCACACAGAAGCTTCAGGTTCGATGCCATAAGTGTGGCCATGGCCTTGCAGTTCATCATCCCAAACGTCTTCAGGATCTCTACTGCATACTTCCCTTGTCCAATGAAGATTCCATCTACACTCTGCCACACCTCCATGCCTAGAAAATAGTACATCATCCCCAAGTCCTTCATCTCGAACTCGGAAGCAAGCTTCCTGTTGGTATCAAAAATCAAACTATCATTACTTGTAACAAACAGGTCATCCACATACAGGAGTAGTATCAAAGGATTTCCTTCTTCAACCTTGTAGTAAAGGAATAATAACATCTCTATAGGAATACAATATACATATATGAAATACATTCCGAAGTTACATATACATCAACACTCCCTCTTAAATAGGAAGGTATTTCTCGACATAGATCATCTAGCACAAGTCTTCTTCTCTGGATCATTGTCATCGAATCATCATCATCGTCACTGATGCTGCTATCTCAATCATTCTCTGAATCTACTCATCATAGGAAGTTCTACAGAGCTTGTCCTTTTTCATACTGGATGTAGGCCCACCATCTGCAAGTCTTCATCACTGGCCATACTGTGGAATTCTTAAGACTTATTACGTGCGTCACAAAACCTGGCGGTAGCATCCCAGGCTGTTACGAGCACACAACTCTACCTGTCCGATCTCCCAGGAGCACATTACATGTGACCCATCACAAAACCTGGCTGAATCATCCCAGGCTGTTATGAGCACATAGCTCTACCTGTCGGATCTCCCAGGAGCACATTACATGTGATCTCACCACAAAACCTGGCTGAAGCATCCCAGGTTATTACGAGCACATAACTCTACCTGTTGGATCTCCCAGGAGCACATTACATGTGGTCCACCACAAAACCCGGCTGAAGAATCTGAGGCCTTTTTCATCCCGTCCAGATATCCCAGGAGCAAATTACATGTGGTCATGGCAAAACCTGGCTGAAGCATCTGAGGCCTTTTTCATCCTGTCCAGATCTCCCAGGAGAAAATTACATGCCATAGGAAAAAACCTTGCAAGAGCATCTCAGGATGTTATGGGTACACAACTCCGACCTGAAGATCTCCTAGGGCACAAATTACATGTCCTCCCAGAGAAATGTCTCGAAAGAGCATCCCAGGATATTACGGGTACACAACTCCGGCCTATAGGATCTCCCAAACATGCTCATCTGCACAACCTGATCCATGACCACAATGTATCATCTTGATACTCACCATACATCATCCTGATGTACACATGATCATCCTGATCATCATCACTGCATCGTCCTGATGCATGTCATCTAGAGAAGCTCGTCATCCACGATCATCCTGATCATACAATGCATCCACCTGATGCATACCAAGTATCTACCTGATACATATCATCATACATGATCTACCTGATCATACAACGTATCCACCTGATACATACGCAGATACATAGTCCAAGCATCCAACATGATGCATATACATATACATGATCCAACTGATCATATCCAGCATCCAACATGATGCGTACATACATACATATAAATGATCCAACTGATCATATCCAACATCCAACATGATGCATACATATAAATTATCCAACTGATCATATCTAGCATCAACATGATGTATACATATATAAATGATCCAACTGATCATATCAAGTATCCAACATGATGCATATACATATACATAGCAGTAATTGGAGCATCGTTCTGATGCTCATCATCCATGATCCTCCTGATCATCATAGCATCGTCCTCTTCAGATCATCTCATCATCCACGAAGCACAGCCTAGATGCACATCATCTAGCACTTACACCACCAACATGGGAGAACACATCTACCACCATTCGGGAAGGCTCCAGCCCTTAATTTTTCACCATGGGAGAACACATCTACCACCATGTGAAGAATGGCTTCAGCCCTTACATCTACACCATGGGAGAACACATCTACCACCATGTGAGAATGGCTCAGCAATTACATCACGACCATGGGAGAACACATCAACCATGTCAGAAAATCTCATGTGCATTTTCATCTTCTGGACTCATCACTTCCCTTTGGAAGGAACCTCGATTTGAAGTGCACCAAGCCTCTCTCAGAAGTACTCAAACTGTACTCTGGCCAACGGCTTGGTCAATACATCTGCAACCTGCTCATCCGTCGCAACATACTTTGCTTTGGCTGTACTTAGTGCTACGCAGGACTGCTTCCTGCTAAACCAAGAGATCACACCTGGTCCCATACTGAAGCAGCACCCATAAGTGCTCTTCCTATCTCTAGCACTGCATGCCCAATCTGAATCAACATAACCCTGGAGGTTAAACTTTTGATTCGCATCATACTTGAGCCCATAGTCAACCGGATCAGATGGAGCATCACACAAAAGCTTAAGGTTCGATGCCATAGGTGTGGCCATGGCCTTCCAGTCCATTATCCCAAACCTCTTCAGGATCTCTACTGCATACTTCCCTTGTCCAAGGAATATTCCATCTGCACTCTGCCACACCTCCATACCTAGAAAATAGTGCATCATCCACAAGTTCTTCATCTCAAACTCGGCAGCAAGCTTCCGCTGCATGTCGGCAATCAATCTATCTTCACCTGTAATAAACAGGTCATCCATATACAAAAGTAGTATCACGGGATTGCCTTCCTCAACCTTGTAGTAAAGGTTGGAATCCGCTTTACTCTTGGTAAAGCCCAAACTGGATAGAAAGCTGTCTATCCTACCATACCAAGTTCTGCACGTATATGACTCCCTGTCATGTGTCTCAGAACCAAGTGGCTACTCAACACACACTTCTTCTTCAACTACACCATTCAAGAAAGTTGTCTTGAAATCCATCTGGTGTATCTTCCCTTTCATCACTGCAGCTAGAGCAAGTACAGATCTAATGGAAGTGTATTTGGCTACAGGAGCAAAAATCTTTATGTTACCACCTGCAGCATGCTTGATCTTGTAGATCCTCTTGGAAGTCACTACATACTCCCCTTCAGGTCTTGGGACTGCATCCCAAACATCTTCATGATCGACTGGTACTCCTCGATCATGGCATTCTTCCCAGATCCTGGGAACTTCAATATCTTCAATATTTTCAATAGATAACTTTGTTGCTGAACAAATGTTGTAGTCCTTCTTTTGTAGGTGATGGTATACGATCTTTCCTACACAACAAGTTAAATTGCATGATTAGAAAACATCTCATAGTTTTCAGAACAAATTCTTACACATAAAGAAATATGTCATACAGTCATGCAATTATCTTAGCCAATGCTTCAATACAACATTTATCCATATTCCGTAACTTTCTAGATGCCTTCCAATGTCTACCAGAACATTGTTAAGAGTGTGCACAACTCCTAACATGTCAGAAAATAGGTTTCATTCTAGATAAGTAGCAATGGAATGCTGTACAGTGCCATAGGCCACTTACCCATGTATATTAGTAGTATACTGTTCATCAATGCAACTATTCTAATATGCATAATACACAACCTAATTCTAGGAACATAAGCATATACATCATTGTCATGTAAGAAATGACAATTCAAATACTTATCTTTGTTTGGTTGCTGGGTGGACTCCCTCTGAATCTTTGCAACTCCATTATGATGTGGATTGTGAGAAGTGGTCAACTCCCTCTGAAGTGGTCAACTCCATTAGGAACCTAATTGTCATGTAAGCAATGACAATTCAAATACTTATCTTTGTTTGGTTGCTGGGTGGACTCCCTCTGAATCTTTGCAACTCCATTATGATGTGGATTGTGAGAAGTGGTCAACTCCCTCTGAATATCTGCATCCTTGTAGAAACTACTGAAGTGTGCTCCTTTGCTTTCTTGCAGGAACAAATAGAGTGTGCTCCCTCTTGATCTTTGCTTCTTGGATTACCTGTCCTTGAACTTATATCCATCCTTAACCACTATGCATGCTTACTAGTATCATCATTGTGTTATCCTTGAGGTCTCATACATAATCACACATTTATTAGTATAATCTTAATACTATCAAAACACAATAATCTTAAACATGTATAGTCATGATCATTCACAGATAATAAACATTAGTATTCAAGGTTTCAGGGAAGTCTTCTTTTACTCATGCATATTCTTATTTGATCATAGGACTCTTCTGATTAGTTAAATCATCAATGCATAAACCCGTGATTACTCAAACCTATACCTTCATGATTCTTCTGGTTAGTCATATCATCAATTATGGTAAGAAACATAATATGCATACATCCATTTCATTTGGAGCTTCCTAGCCCAAGTTACGACCTTTTTTCCAAGGTCACCTATTTATGACTGAGATCTGGAAGAGGCAGAAACCCTATATTGTACAGATCATAAATCACAAAGTACAATGAATTAGAAGTTGTCCTTTGGCAACAAGGTACATGGGGATCTGATATTCGACCTGTAAAAGTTTCAGATCCAAATTTTTTTCCAAAATGGATTTATAGCGAAAGTGCTACGATGACTGGTTTTTTCTATATCAAGCCCTAGCATCGTAAGTGCAACAAGTGTCATACATGCCATATCATGCCTTCTTTCAGGATAGCTCTGATACCATGTTAAATTTTCAGAATTTACTTCAATCTGATCTAGGATCTTAACTGAGAGATTAACATGTACAGCAAATCTACATCATATCAATCATGGACACAATAATGCAAGCACACAAGAGACACAGAGTTTACTTGGGGAAAACCATAAAGGTGAAAAAAACCAATAACTTCCTCAGAGATAGATAGAGCAATGATACAACTAGAATACAAGAGATAGTCTTCTCCTAGCAGCAGAGCCTCCTCCTCATAAGTGCGCCACTTTCCGAATGAGAGAAGTGTGTGAATGAATGATCAAAATAGAGATCTCCTGATCTCTATTTATACTTGTTCTGTCCTGCCCAATAAACTAATGGGGCCTACATGTCTAGCTTAACCTATGGTTAACTTAATCCGGGCCGATCCCACACTTGGTGGTCTAATAAACCTTTGACCCACATGGCCGACCCCCAATAGGGTGGTCTAATAACCCTTCGACCCACGTGACTTATACAGGGCCGACCCCAACAACGTGGTCTAATAACCCATCAAGTATAAGTTACGACACTTACAATATAAATGACGACACTTCCATACAGAGGAATAATAAAATCTCTATAGGAATACGAACACTTCCGTATAGAGGAATAATAACATCTCTATAGGAATAAAATATACATATATGAAATACATTCTGAAGTTACATATACATCAACAACCAAGTCCTAGGAGCTTGGTTCAAGCCATACAAGGCTTTCTTCAACCTGCACACATATGAATTCCTGTCATGTGTCTCAAAACCAAGTGGCTGCTCCACATACACTTCCCCTCGACTACACCATTCAAGAAAGCAGTCTTGACATCCATCTGGTGCATCTTCCATTTCATCACTGCAGCCAGAGCAAGTATTGATCTAATGGAAGTTTATTTGGCTACAGGAGCAAAATTTTCTTCATAGTCGATTCCTTCTTTCTGTGAGAAGCCACGAGCTACAAATCTCGCTTTGTATTTCTCTATGCTGCCATCTACAACATGCTTAATCTTGTAGATCGATTTGGAAGTCACAATAGACTTCCCTTCATGTCTTGGGACCACATCCAAAACATCATTCTTCATGATCGACTGGTACTCCTCTATCATGGCATACTTCCTGAATCCTGAGAACTTCAATATCTTCAGTAGATAAATTTGTTGTTGGAACAAATGTTGTAGTCCTTCTTTTGTAGGTGATGGTATACAATCTTTCCTACAAAACAAGTTAAATTGCACGATTAGAAACATCACATAGTTTTCAGAACAAATTCTTACACATAAAGAAATATGTCATACAGTCATGCAATTATTTTAGCCAATGCTTCAATACAACATTCATCCATATCCTGTAACTTTGTAGATGCCTTCCAATCTCTACCAGAACATTGTTAAGAGTTTGTACTACTCCCAACATGTCAGCAAATAGGTTTCATTCTAGATAAGTATCAATGGAATGTTGTATAGTGCCATAGGCCACTTACCCATCACATGCATATTAGTAGTATACTGTTCATTAATGCAATTATTCTAATATGCATAATACACAGCCTAAGTCTAGGAACATAAGAATATACATCATTGAACAACATTATTTAAACAAAAAACTATGTAAGAAATGACAATTCAAATACTTATCTTTGTTTGGTTGTTGGGTGGACTCCCTCCAAATCTTTGCAACTCCATTATGATGTGGATTGTGAGAAGTGGTTGACTCCCTCTGAATATCTGCATCCTTGCAGAAACTACTGGAGTGTGCTCCCTCTTGATATTTGCTTCCTGGATTACCTATCCTTGAACTTATATCCATCCTTGATCACTATGCATGCTTACAAGTATCATTATTGTGATATCCTTGAGATCTCATACATAATCATACATTTATTAGTATATTCTCAATACTATCAGAACACAATAATCTTAAGCATGTATAGTCATGATCATTTCAAACAGAAATAATAAGCATTAGTATTCAAGGACTCTTATGGTTAGTCATATAATAAATTAAAGTAAGAAACATAAAATGCCTAAACCCGTGATTACTCAAACCTATACTTTCATGACTCTTATGGTTACTCATATCATCAATTAAGGTAAGAAACATAATATGCATACACCCATGATTATTCAAACCTATGAATAATCATTATCAATCATGCCATGCATACTTATATAAGAGATCCTATCACAAGGTAGGATTCTAACTTGATATAGGAAAAACATACCTGTATTAGTATATTAGCTAGTTATGTCTAACATACCCACATGATGTCTTCTTGTTCTCTTCAATGACTTGTGCCAGTAACAGGCATATCTCATAAGTTAACCATTATAGAACCGAGTTATACATACCTCGTAAATAGATCTTCTAAGTGATCCATGACAATGGATGAATCTTTGTCTTCATGTCACCATGATCATATGTTTTTGAACTAGAACATGATTTGTCTTTCTTGGTGTACCTTTCATGTTAGAAGACAACATAAACCTCATACAACACCATAATGCATTAGTACAATCATAAATGTCAACACCCTAATCAATGAATATCTTCTATCATGCATTCATAATTTTATTAAGGTGATACGACAAGTCTAAATTTAATCAAGATTGTACTAACTGTAATAATATGAAGACAAACATACCATAAAATTAATCATGAACAGATCTCGAAACATACCTGGATAAGTCATACCTGTCGAGATTGCTTGTAATCTTCTTATGTAAGGCCTTAGCCTTATCTCCCTCTGAAACTGGAACTTCTTCACTTATGTAGGTGACCAACCCATTCTCTTCTAGGATTAACCCAATCCACTTGATTTGCAGAAATTGGATCTGGAGCTGGATTAGGGTTTGTCAAAGAAACCCTAAAAATTCAAACTTTGAATTTCAAACTTCTGAAAGGATAGAAAGATGCGCCTTAATGAGCTGATCAAGCTGGTATACTCAGAATTTGAAAATTGCAAAGTTTCACCCCTCAAAATTGCCTTTGAAACTTCCAGATCTTCTGGACAGGATCCCGAACTAGGGTTTGATAAAGCCCACCCTTCTTCCCAACCAAAAGGTTTGATCCAAAGATCTAAAATTTGATTTTTCTGAGGAGCTTCCAGCCGTGGTCACAAATTTCAAAAATTCCAACTTTTGCAGAAGCCCTAATTTTCCATTTTTTCAATCAAAGTCTCAAACTAGGGTTTAATCAAGCCCGGCCTTCTACCCAACCAAAAAATTTGATCTTAGTATCTAAATTTCGATTTTGATGAGTAGCATTCAACAATGGTCTCTGATTACAAAAATACCAACTTTCTCCGAAACCCTAATTCCTGGAGCCATGAATGAAGGTGCTCAAAATCCAATTTTGTTTTGACAGAAATATGTACCTAATTTTTTCTGGTGTAACTCCAAAATTATGAATCCACAGGGTTTGAAAATTCTACCTTTGGTAGCTCGACCTGTCATCTTTCCAACCCCATAGGTCTGACCTCAATTGGATTCTCTGAGAGCTAGTTATGTGAAGTGTTGCAACGTGACCTGTTTATGGGATAAAACATGAGAGCGAACTTGTATGGAGTGACACGTGTCACTAGTTCACTTTCGGCAGCTGAACCTTCGGCCTCTGAAAGTACAGTCCGTTCCCTACCTTTCACATTTTACAAAATTTCATTTGGAGCTTCCTAGCGCAAGTTATGACCTTTTTTCCTAGGTCACATGTTTATGACTCAGATCTAGAAGAGGCGAAAACCCTAGATTGTACAGATCATAAAACACAAAGTACAACGAATTAGAATTTTTCCTTTGGAAACAAGGTAGATGGAGATCTGATATTCGACCTGTAAAAGTTTCAGATCCGAAAACTTCGTCAAAATGGATTTATAGCGAAAGTGCTACGATGATTGGTTTTTGCTATATCAAGCCCTAACATCGCAAGTGCAACAAGTGTCATACATTCCATACCATGCCTTCTTTCAGGCTAGCTTTGATACCATGTTAGTTTTTCAGAATTTACTTCAATATGATCTAGGATCTTAACTGAGAGAGCAACATGTACAACATATCTATAGCATATCAATCATGGACACAATAATGCAAGCACACAAGAGACACAGAGTTTACTTGGGGAAAACCATAAAGGTGAAAAACCCCAATAACTTCCTCAGAGATAGAGAGAGCAATGATACAACCCAAGCATAAGAGATAGACATCTCCTAGCAGCAGCGTCTCCTCCTCCACAAGTGCGCCACTCTCCAAAGAGTGTGTGTGTGAGAAAGTGAATGCTCAAATAGAGTGCCTCTCGCACTCTATTTATACTTGACTTGACTTGCCTAACAACCTTTACTAGGTCGGCCTTAACTTAACCACATAACATAATGCAGACAGGGCCGACCCCCAATAGGGTGGTCTAATAACCCTTTTACCCACATGACTCATACAGGGCTGACCCCATCAAGGTGGTCTAATAACCCATCAAGTATAAGTTACGACACTTACAATATAAATGACGACACTTCCATATAGAGGAATAATAACATCTCTATAGGAATACAAACACTTTTGTATAGAGGAATAATAACATCTCTATAGGAATACAATATACATAGGTGAAATACATTCCGAAGTTACAATTACATCAACAATGAGAAGGGACACTTTGCTGCAGATTGTCCCAAGAAGAAGAAAGACATCAACAACAACTTCAACAACAACAAGAAGAACAAGAAGAAGAGATATCATGCTCATGCTGCTGAGGATGATGAACCTCCCAAGAAGAAGGCTAGAGAAGAAAGTGATGATTCATCAAGTGAAGATGAATATGTTCTAATATCTGCTCTCACAGGTACTATCTCTCATGGATGTAATGATTGGCTTATTGATAGTGGGGCTTCCAAACACATGAATGGGTTTAAAGAATCCATTGCAAATCTATCTGAACATGAGTCACCCCATAAGGTGAAACTTGGGGATGACTATCAATATCCTATCAAAGGAAGTGGTGAAGCCTCCTACAACCTAGACTCTGGGAATTCTTTGAAGATGAAAGATGTTCTTTATGTACCTGGGCTCAAGAAGAACCTACTCTCCATATTTGCATTGGATGCCAAAGGCATGAGGGTTGCATTTGTAGATGGCCAAGTCCTAATGTGGCCAAAGGGTAAAAATATAGATGATGCAGTAGTGATTGGAGAGCAAGAGGGAGGGTTGTAAAAACTGAAGGGACAACCTAAACATGCCATGGTACATGAATCCATGGATCCAAGTGAACTTTGGCATAGAAGGCTTGCACATGTGCACTATAGAGCACTACCAATTGCAAGTAAAGCTATAGAGGGTCTTCCTGAAATCAAGACCAAGCATGAAGGTGTTTGCAAAGGATGTGCAAAAGGAAAGAACATAAAGAAGGCATTTCCAAACAGTGAAAGCAAGGCTAAAGGGATCTTGGAAATTATCCACTCCGATGTATGTGGTCTGATGTCATCCAGTTCTCTGAGTGGGTATGTATACTATGTCTCTTTCATTGATGATTTCTCTGGGAAGACTTGGGTTTACTTCTTGAAGAAAAAAGATCAAGTGTTTGATAAGTTCAAGGAATTCAAAGCCTTGATGGAAAATCAAACTGATAAGAAGATCAAGACATTCAGATCCGACAATGGTGGAGAATTCACTTCAGGTGATTTCAAGAAGCTATGCAGTGATTCAGGGATTAAGAGGGAGTTGACTGCTCCCTACAATCCACAATAGAATGGAGTTGCAGAAAGGAAGAATAGAACAATCATGGAAGTAGCACGGGAAATGATGCATGACCAGGATCTTCCTATGCATCTATGGGCAAAAGCAGCTAGGACAACTGTATATGTGCAGAACAGAACAACTCACAAGATATTGGACAACAAGACACTAGAAGAGGTATTCTCTGGTAAGAAACCTAAAGTCATCCATCTTAGAATATTTGGTTGTCCAGTATATACTCATGTCCCAAAGGAAAAGAGGACTAAGCTAGATCCTTCAGGAAAGAAGGGTATCTTTGTGGGTTACAGTGAAAGCTCGAAGGCTTACAGAATATACTTTCCAGGGTTCAAGAAGATTGATGTCAGTAGGGATGTAACATTTGATGAAAACTTAGTTACATCAAATCAAAGAGGACACATGTTGAAGATCATGAAGAACCAAAGGAAAACAGATTTCAAGACACCATCATGACTGAATCAATTCCGGAAGCGTGTTGTGAATTTGAAGATCCACAAATACCTGTAGATCCACCTCGTGAGGAGAAATCTCACAAGAGGAAACCTGCATGGGCTAGAGAGTTCATTCAAGATGCAGAAAGGTATGGCATTCTAGAAGAAGAACACAGAGCAAGGAAGAGAACTAGATCTCATACCAGCTATTTTGCCTTACTCTGTGACATTATGAGCAAAGAACCTTCCAGTTATGAAGAAGCAACGGAAAATAAAGAGTGGAAGGATGCCATGGTCGAGGAATACCAGTCGATCATGAAGAATAATGTATGGGATGTAGTCCCAAGACCTGAAGGGAAGTTTGTTGTGACTTCCAAGTGGACCTACAAGATCAAGCATGCTGCAGATGGAAGCATAGAGAAATACAAAGCAATATTTGTAGCTCGTGGATTCTCCCAGAAATAAGGGATTGATTATGAAGAGAATTTTGCTCCTGTGGCCAGATACACTTCCATTAGATTAGTACTTGCTCTGGCTGCAGTGATGAAATGGAAGATACACCAAATGGATGTCAAGACAACTTTCTTGAATGGTGTAGTCGACGAGGAAGTGTATGTGGAGCAGCCACTAGGTTTTGAGACACATGACAGGGAGTCATATGTGTGTAGGTTGAAGAAATCCTTGTATGGCTTGAAGCAAGCTCCTAGGACTTGGTATGGTAGGATAGACAGCTTTCTATCCAGTTTGGGCTTTACCAAGAGTAAAGAAGATTCCAACCTTTACTACAAGGTTGAGGAAGGAAATCTTGTGATACTACTCTTGTATGTGGATGACCTGTTTGTAATAGGTGACGATGGATTGATTGCCGATACCAAGAGGAAGCTTGCTGCCCAGTTCGAGATGAAGGACTTGGGGATGATGCACTATTTTCTAGGCATGGAGGTGTGGCAGAGTGCAAATGGGATCTTCCTTGGACAAGGGAAGTATGCAGTAGAGATCCTGAAGAGGTTCAGGATGATGGACTGCAAGGCCATGGCCACACCTATGGCATCGAACCTGAATTTTTTTGTGATGCTTCATCTAATCCGGTTGATGTCACGATGTATCGTCAGATGATTGGGTCCTTGATGTACCTGAAAAAGACGAGACCAGATATTTTCTTTGCAGTGAACACATTGAGCCAGTTCCTAACGGATCCCAGAGGTGTTCACCTGGTTGCTGTAAAGCATATTCTATGGTACCTGAAGGGTACAATTGACTATGGGCTCAAGTATGATGCGAATCAAAAGTTTATCCTGCAGGGTTATGTTGATTCAGATTAGGTAGGCAGTGCTGCAGATAGGAAGATCACATTTGGGTGTTGCTTCAGTATGGGATCAGGTGTGATCTCTTGGTTTAGCAGGAAGTAGTCCTGTGTAGCACTGAGTACAGCCGAAGCAGAGTATGTTGCAGCTTGTGCAGCTAGTTGTGAGGCAGTATGGCTCCGAAAGCTACTGTCTGAGTTATTTGATCTTTCGCTGGGGGCTACTGGTATCTTTTGTGACAACTAGAGTTGTGTGAAGTTGTCTGAGAACCCTGTGTTCCACGACAGGTCGAAACACATTGAGATCAAATATCACTATATCAGGGATATGGTGCAGAGAGGAGCAGTGAAGCTCCTATATGTTGCGACGGATGAACATATTGCAGATGTGCTAACGAAACCACTAGCCAGAGTGAAGTTTGAGTACTTCAGAGAGAGGCTTGGTGTTCTTTAGATTGACGACACTTCGAGGAAGAAGTTATGGACACATTTGCTGGAAGCCATTCCAAGCATGGTGAGAGGAGGATCCTTCCCATGGCTGTGGATGTAAGCGCTGGATGATGAGCATCCGGACGATGCTCCAATTACTGCTCTGTATATGCATCATGTTGGATGCTTGTTATGATCAGTTGGATCATGTATATGTATATGCATCATGTTGGATGCTTGTTATGATCAGTTGGATCATGTATATGTATATGCATCATGTTGGATGCTTGTTATGATCAGTTGGATCATGTATATGTATATGCATCCTGTTGGATGTTGGATCATGTATATGTATATGCATCCTGTTGGATGTTGGATATGATCAGTTGGATCGTGTATATGTATCTGTAAATGTATCAGGTGGATACGTTGTATGATCAGGTGGATCATGTATGTTGATATGTATCATGTATGATCAGGTGAATCATATATTTGTATATGTATTAGGTGGATACATTGTATGATCAGGTAGATCATGTATGATGATATGTATCAGGCAGATACTGTGTATGCATTGTATGATCAGGATGATCATGGATGATGAGCTTCAGGATGTTGCTCCAGATGATATGTATCAGGATGATGCTATGATGATCAGGATGATCATGTGATGATGTAAATCAGGTTGATGTATGGTGAGTATTAGGTTGATACTCTGTGGCCGTGGACAGGTTGTGCAGATGAGCATATAAGTAGACCTAGGAGATTCGATAGGTTGGGTTGTGTGCCCATAATAAGTCCTGGGATTCTCTTTCGAGGCATTGCTCTGGGAGGACATATAAGTAGACCTAGGAGATCCGATAGGTTGGGATGTGTGCCCATAATAAGTCATGGAATGCTCTTTCGAGGCATTGTCCTATGGCATATAAGTAGACCTGGGAGATCCGATAGGTTGGGATGTGTGCCCGTAATAAGTCATGGGATTCTCTTTCGAGGCATTGCCATGACCACATGTAAGTAGACCTGGGATATCCGATAGATTGGGCTGTGTGCTCGTAATAAGTCTCGGGATGCTCTTTCGAGGCATTATGGTGGGGGTCACATGTAATACGTTCTGGAGATACGGACAGGGTGCTAGTCATGTAAAAGGCCTCGGATGCTCTTTAGAGTTCTTGCTAGTCCAGACACTCTTTTAAGGTTTTGTGACAGTCACATGTAAGTGGACTTGGGAGATCTTTCCGGCTGTTCTTCGGCACATAAATGGTCCTAGGATACTCTTTTGAGGCATTGCGATGCACGTAATAAGTCTTGAGGATTCCACAGTATGGCCAGTGATGATGAAGACCTACAGGTGGTGGGCCTACATCCAATATGAAAAAGGACTGGCTCTGTAGAAATTCCTATGATGAGTATATTGGAGATTGATTGAGATAGCAGCAACAGTGACGATGACGATGATTCAATGATGATGATCCAATGACGATGATCCAGAAAAAAAGACTTGTGCTAGCAGATCTGTGTTGAGAAATACTTTCCTAGTTAAGAGGGAGTGTTGATGTAATTGTAACTTTGGAATGTATTTCATCTATGTATATTGTACTCCTATAGATATTTTATTATTCCTCTATACAGAAGTGTCGTCATTTGTATTGACAAGTGTCGTAACTTGCTGTGATGGGTTATTAGACCACCGAGTGTGGGGTCGGCCCTGATTAGTTTAACCATGGGTTATTAGACTGAGTTAGACAAGTCGGCCCTGATAGGTTATTGGGCAGGACAGGTCATGTATAAATAGAGATCGAGAGATCTCTATTTTGTTCATCTCATTATTCACTTCTACACTACTCAGAAAGTGGCGCACAAGTGAGGAGGAGGTTCAGCTGCTAGGAGAAGACTATCTCTTTTACTTTGGTTGTATCATTGCTCTTTCTATCTCTGAGGAAGTTGTGGGGTTTTTCACCTTTATGGTTTTCCCCAGTGAAACTTTATGTGTCCATTGTCTTATGTGATTGCTTGATATGCTTGATACATGCTTGATATGCTTGATATGTTGTACATGTTATTCTCTCAGTAAATATCCTAGAGTATGTTGAATTAATGCTCAAAAATTAACATCCACCAATGCGGTGAGTAATCGGTTTTGGTCCCTCAAACCCCTGATACTCCAAAATTTGTATAAACCACAAGCTTTTAATGCTTGTTGCGCGGCCAAATCACCTCCAACCTGATGATCAACAACATCATGTTCCCTCTCCCTCCATTCTAGAACCATCCTGTGGAAAAGCAAAGGTTTTTTAATGTTAAAACTTATAAAAAAAAATTTCCCACGGCGCTGTACGTAGTCTAATTCATAGACAATCGCACATATATGCGGTCAACGTTTGGTTTTAACGCGTACACCCAGCCCTATATGCGACTCGATAAATTGTAGCCCGCGTACAACGCATAATGGATATAAAAGGATTTCAAAGATTAAAAATTCACTATTAAAAACAAAATTGAAAACCATGGAATTGAAGAGAAGGAGGAGATCTCTTACCTGATCCAGACAGCTCACGATTTCGTCACTCCTAGCTCCCGGAATCGTCACTTGAAGATCGAGGGTAAAAACCACCACAATGCACTATGATGGGTAAAAATGAAAAATGGTATGGTGTTTATTTTTACTATTTATTACTTTTTCCTACCCACTTTTCTATATTTTGTATTGGTTTTTACCATTTTTTATCCTTTTTGGACTAATATATCATTGTGAGGTACCTTTTTGAGCATTTTTTTGCGTTGGGAATGGATTTTGAACCTTTTCGTGCCTTCAACAGGTATTTTCTACACCCATCATGTAGGTTAGGATGTCATTACGCCTACATGATTGCATTGACCTTATGACTATATTCATAAACCTTAGGTGCGCCCCCTCTTTTTAACTGACACGAAACCTTCATGTTGCTTTAGAAGTGTCATTATTTGGTGGTAGGGCCTGTCTGATCATGGGTGCCCTAGTTACATCTTTTTTATGTCTTATGGTACCGATGCAATTGTTTCTCCTTAGCAATGGGAGTCCTTTGTAGGCACGCCATGACATTGCGATGAAGACTCATACTCTACTTTATCTTTATTCTGGCCATCTCCCATAAGGACTCCCCGTTTATGTCAATTTGTGAATGCATTGCATTATCCTTCTTGCCTTTGAGCCTTGTGTCGGCTCCCGCTTTCTCAGTTATTAGCCATTTTCCTGAGCACTTTTCCTTTTCGATCCAAGCAGAGCCTTAATTTATCTTTCACATCTTGATGACCCTTACCTTGAGGGAACAACCCCCATGAGTGTCCACATCTTGTACATGCTTCCTTGCATTGATCATAGGTATGTTCCATTTCCTGGAACTAGTTTGCTTTCCCATGACACTCGTTCCCTCATTGTTGTACCATAAGAAATTTTATTCTTTTTCAAGCTTTAGAATATGAAAAAGACAAAAAAACCATATAATTTAAAAATCTGGATGGGAAAATTTTACTACCTTCTATTGGCAGCTATCTTGTCGCCTTTGAATAGAGCATTCATCTCCACTCCATGTATCATGAGTTGGGATATTAGTATGACCTTAGGAAGCCGTACTCATTTCTCAGATCTTACTCCACCGGCTAGTTAAGCTTCCAATCATTATGGAGCCTTTTTGATGCTTCATGCATCACACAGTATTGTTAGTATCCAGTGTTGAGTCTATGCTGCCTGAGTCTATCCATGTGTTCATGCTCTTGTTCAAAGGAAGTCTTGAAACCAGAGTCGACCACTCCTCAAATCTCTTGACTATTGCATGTCGGCCATCCCTTATGAGTCCAATTCGATCTGTTAGTCCGATTTCTTCCAAATATTTTAGCATAGCTGCTACCTCATGCTCGTTGATGGAGGATCCATTAATGCCTTCCTTCAAGATAATCTCATTCCATTGACTCCAACTCATTTATTCCGGAATCGAGATTAGAGTCCGTTGAGTACGTCGAGGCTTGCAGTCATTAGTGGTAGGTTCTCTTGCCTTCGAAAGATTGGGAATTCATCAATGTTCCCTGATTGATGGATTCATCAAGTGTTCGACCTCAACACCTCTATTCACGCTTGGTGAATGTACTCCGTGCCTTGATGCCCATTTTCATTATTGGTGGGTTATCTCGCATCTATTAATGGTATACATCAATGACCGGTAATCAGACGATGCCACATCAGGTTGACATCAACACCTTTATTCACTTGATGGGGCATGCTACGTATATGATTTGTGTAGAAGAACCCAGACTTCAGTGGCATTCAGTATGCTACTGGTGATCGTGATTGTACTTATGAGAGATCAGTCTCATACATCAACAGTTTGTACCATCAATTTGAATCAGTTGTTTCCTCTTCAACATGAGACCATATATTACTGTATATGGGTCATATCTATGACCACTCATGACATGTATTCACTATATACTGCCTATTCATGGCCATTGTATCAGATTTCTATGTATTGTACCAATATGTACACAAAGATATCATTGTATTATGACGAGTGGGATACTCCTTCCAGTTGTGTCTCCATCACTCCACTTCTGAGATTCATAATGTATTTCAGCCATCGTAGTATCTTCTCTGACCTCACACATTAGTGGGCATCTGTTACACCATATTTTGCCACCTTGTGAGCATTTATACTGCTTGGCCTCCCTTACCTATTTATAGACTCAAAACCATACTTGTGGTTCTCCTTGAACCCCTTTTTCCCTATTTTTCCTCATGTATGCGAGCTACTTCAATACACCTCGCGTATACGTAGGATGCATCACTACAAACCGCGTACATTGACCTTTTGGTAAATGAAAGTAAAATCTCTATTTTTCACTCCAAAAAGCGGCCATTGCGACCTTTGGCCCTCCATGTATATTGAAACGACTCAATACAACCTTTCACTTGCCTTTGGAGGGTTATATATTGAGCTATTGTGGTACATGGAAGGAGGAGAAGGAGAGAGCATCGAAACTCTATTGGAATTTTTCCATAGCTTGAGTCTACATCCATTGATCCTAGTTGTTGTGAACCATTTATGTTCACCTACCAAACTCTTCCATATCTTGTGAAGGATTCACTCCTCTACTCGTGAGTTTTTCATTGCATGGGAGATTGAAGTGGTGGAGGCACAAGTGGAGGGACCTAGTTCTTGGTTCAGATGAGTTGTCGACAGGAGGTTGTATCTTTTACTTCTTGTTCATATTAATAGAAATACTCATTTTCTCATCCATTTATATTGTGAATGATTATTTATTATCATTGGGTACATTTGCTTATATATATCATGGATTATTTTATTGTATATGCTGACATATTTCATATATCATATGCACTTGCTTGAGTTTATTGTTGAGACTAAGCTACAGGTTCAAGCGTGGTGATTGGAAAGCTCAACGGGGATCTTTATCAGACGTCCGGTTGAAGGTAGGTCTTTTATTCCACTTCTCAGCATTTACATTTATATAGCATACATTGGGAAATGAGTTGATTTCTGGAAGTCATCTGTCTGTTGTGGTCTACCCCAAGCCATAGGAATTTTTTCTCTATAACACAGATGATGTAGATGATATGGATGTTTTGTATGATTGTGAATTAAATTTATTTGCTAACCTTGAACCAAATTCCTTTGAAGAATTTTTTTCTTGTGATGAATGGAAAGAATCCATGCAAAATGAATATGATGCTCTCATTAAGAATGTGACCTAGAAGTTGGTGGACCATCCATTTGGGGTCAATCCAATTGGATACAAGTGGGTTTGCAAGGACAAGCACAGATCACATGGCTCACTTGACAAACACAAGGCATACTTGTGGAAAAATGTTTTACACAAAAGGAAGGAATTTCCTATAATGAGACTTTCTGCTCCATAATAAAATGGGATACCATCCACACTTTATTGTCCTTGGTTGCACAAAATGGGTGGAAATTTCATCAAATGGATGTAGAGACTACTTTCTTGAATGGATATTTGAAAGATAATGTCTTCATGTCTCAGCCATAAGGATTTGTTGTGAAGGGACAAGAACAAAAAGTATGTAAACTCATCAAGTCATTGTATGGCTTGAAAAAATCACCTTGCGAATGGTACAACAAGTTAACCAAGCATCTTCTGAAATTAAATTTCAAACATTTTAATCTTGATGATGCATCACTATTTGTAAAAAAAGTTCGAAGATCTATTGTATATCTTGTGGTATATGTAGATGATAATTTGATGATAGGGAACAATGAAAGCTATATTACATCCATAAATAAAGGGTTGAAGAAAGGATTTGAGATGAAAAATTTGGGACATCTTCACTATTACTTGGGAACTGAAGTAATTCAAAATCCAAAGTACATATTCATCTCCCAGAAGAAACACATTGGAGAATTGTTGAACATGTTCAACATGATAGAATGTAATCCTCTCTCCACTCCAATGGAACACAACTTGTAACTCACATCAAAATAAGGGAATGAATTTAGTGATGCAACCAAGTACAAACAACTTGTAGGGAGTCTTATATACCTTACCACCACCGGACTAGATAACTCATTCATTGTTTGGGTCCTTTCCAGTTTCATGCAAAAACCTTGTGAAGGACATTGGTCTGCTGCCAAATACTTGATGGGGACTCAATATTTTGGGCTCAAGTATTCTAAGGTATATGACTTCAAATTCATTGGTCATTATGATTTGGAATTTGATGGTGACAAAGAGACTGGAATTTCTACTTCAGGATACCTCATGAGTCTTGGATCAACAACTGTCTGCTAGAGATCATGCAAATAGTAAGTTCCAGTAGATTCCACAACAGAGGAAAAATATGTGGCTACTGCAAAAACGAAAAAGGATATTGTGTGGCTCAGGGAAATACTTGAATATTTGCAGGAGAAACATGTGAATTCTACTCCTCTACTGATTGAAAACACTTTTTCTATCAAGTTGGCCAAGAATCCCATATTCCATGATTGAACTAAGAACATGAACATGAAGTACCATCTGATTCGATATTATGTAGAGTCCAAGACAATTCATTTGAGACATTGTTCCACAAATGAGAACATTGCAGACTTCTTCACCAAATCACTTGGAAGAGAAAAGCTTGAAAATTTCAGAAGGATGATCGGACTCACGAACATTCCTTCAGATTAAGGAGGGGGGATTTTGAAAATCTAATCCACAGGGTTATCGTTCTTGTGAATATTGTAAATATATTTTAATTTTTAGTTACAAATGTGAGGAGTCACATACCTTTGAATATGAAAGGACAAAGGTCACCTCACCTATTGTAAATATAAGTTATTCACTATCAATAAAATTATTAATGTCTGGAGTTATTCCACAACACCTTTCTAAACCCACATCACAACCCACCACCATTTGAACCTTATTCTTATTGATTCAAATACATTTTTTACTCCTATCCCTGGTTGTGTCTTGGGTTGTCCTCATATTTGAGATATCTAATCCTTGGATTATCTAGAATTGGATATATGGCATTGAATCTACATTCAAGCCCTATTTCATTTTGACTTGATTCTTCCAAGGTTGAGTTTGAGGATGCGAATATCATTTTCTGGAAACATGATGATGTATTAATTTGAACCTGATTTATATCCTTAATTCCATTGCTGGAGATGTAGTCCACATCATGGATAAGGTTACCACCTGTCCCAATGACTTGATAAAATTCACATAGGAAAGGATTATACAACTTTGAATCGAGGTCTCAAGCACTCTAGGTTTTTGAAAGATCCTCACGCTAGTGAAAAAAATGATGATGTACTTGGGATGTTTCCCTCTCCATATTCTATAGAATCAATGGCAATTCCATCATCTTGTTGACCTAGGTGTTGCGAGAAAATCTATCCTAATAACTAGAGTTAGGGTTACTAACAGATCAAGGGAAGATATCTACTCTTAATTCCTACTTAATAAATCAAATTTAAATTTGTCACATCCTTGACGATATCTATGTCCTATCGCTATCATGGAGGATCTAATTTCTTCTTTTTGACTACTGATACCAAGACAATGTTGTCTAGAACTAGGTTATTTACTGCGCAATAGTTTGTGCCATATATTCTTAACCCACTACGCAACAATGTGTGCCCAATACTTCAGTTTGCATACACTTTTGATCTTATCACATCTTTACTGCATGGCCACACTATGCACACAAGATAGACTACCACGCGATTTACTAAGTAACTACCTTTGCTTACTGCGCAACCATCACTGCGTATTCCAACCACTATGGTAACTTAACTTACAATGCTCACTCAATGGCTTCTTGTAGATTTAGCATGACATATATGGTGCAATTCCATATAATTACCATTGTCTATATGCAATCACATACAACATACATCTTAACATTCACTCTGATTTTCAGTTGTATAATGAAATACATAACAACAATAACATATCGCATAACACTTATCTCAAATGAAGTGTGCCCAAGCAACTGACCGTGTAAGAGCAATGTTCCACCCGACCGTAGGCACTCTGTCTATCATATACTTTGAATTCTAGGGGAACTATCCATGACTCTCTCCCACATTCAAATAGGCATAGTATCTCATCCAAGCCAACCTCTGCTGGGTTAGTACTATTTAAGTCTTACAGACTTAGCTCTCAATCCAATCTAGCCTCTGGTGGGTTACTAGGATTACACACGTAGTAGAGGAAAATGCCAACTAGTGAATCTCTATAGAGTTGCATGCATCTCTTGCGGACTCATTTATATTGGGGTCCACAATACCCACCCCACACAACACTGCACATGTGCTATTCCCATGTGTGTGCATAGAAAGACCACCCAAAACCCCGCTAGTCCACCAGGAGATCACGAGATTCACTAGTATCTTATCCAAATCCATGATCTACACCACTCTGGTACTCAATACTAGAAATTGATCCCATGTAGAATCGGTTATATTGGGGTCCACAATACCCACCCCACACAACACTGAGTAAGTGCTATTCCCGTCTGTGCATGGAAAGACCACCCAAGCCCTGCAATTCCACATGGAGTTCACGCAATCGCTATTGGATTCCAATCCACTCAGTGCTCAACACTTTATCCACTCTTTAGGGATCACAACAAATCAATAAGACAAACAGTCATCTGGTTTACCTCCCATAACCAAATATTCCTCGTGCAGACTTAGCTATCTTGGGGTCCATAATACCCACTCCACACAACACCAAGAAGGTACCCCTTCACCGCTCAACAGTCCCTCAGGCGTCACCTTCCTCTAGGTGCTATACCAGTGTGTGCATAGAAATACTACCCAAACCCCATATCATCTTCCTACAGGATATGTCTTCCCAGGGATTAAAAATCTTGGCTGCGCTCAATTAATGGCTCCAAGGGAATCACTTTGGTCAGTGTCCAATAGACCCCTTTGTTACAACTGGTCTCACAATGACAATGCTCGGGTTGTCTTGATATTGAGGAATGAGACTTATCATGCGCACGATTGGGGAATCATGACGCTTCACCACTCTCTTATCAGTCTACTAATACTTACTCAGATATTTTCGAGAATAGACTTAGTTACACAGGTCTTTGACACAAACTTAGGATGCTCTAGCTCAAGCTAATAGCTGGGTAGCTTAATACTACTTTGTTGCCTAGCTCCACAGGATAACGCATAAAAGCTGTACCCCTCAATTAACTCTTTGTCTCAGAATATTTATGATGAATAAGGGCTAAGTCCCCTCTTCACTTTTTCACTTCTCATGTTCAACTTCCTCTCAGGAAATGGTTGACTCTTTTCCATAGGTGGGAATGATAGATTGGTCGATGATGGAATGAGTGAAGAATAACCATAGTGTATTATTTCCTACCTCGACAGGGAAATATAGATACACCTTTGAAGGAATGAGTTACTTGACCATATAACTTCATTAAATGGATGATAGACTCACCGATAGGTTATTGCACCATCCCATATTGATAGGATGACTAACAGACTCACTAATAGGTTATTGCTCCATCCCTGACTAGCAGACTGGCTGACAGGGTACTGCGCCATCTCCGACTGACATGATGATTGATAGAATCATTGACAAGCTATTGCGCCATCCCCTACTGATAGACTGATTGACACATATCTAGCACAAGGTAACTCAAACCCATGCATTCCTTTCCCCAAGGCAATAACTGTCTCAACTACCTTCCTCTTGGAAGCATTAAATGATTGGGGCACATGAATCAAACTGACATATGATGGCCCTTTAGTCCTCCCTAGGACACTTGGCTCTCACCTAGTGACTTTATGGATTCAATAAGTCCCTCCTTAACCTTAGGATAATCATGCCCCTTGCTCGTGTTTCCTTGCACAATCAACTATGGATTATTTATTTTTGCTATGCACATGTACATCATATTTACATTGCTACTGTGCTTGACCCGTGCATGGTTCTCTAACTGGATACATTCGGGGAATTTATGGCAGGGCCTTTTCCTTGATCTTCTCCCCATGTTCCTTACCATTATCAATGATATTACATCATTTACATAGTTTATGTTAGGGGTCAACACTAGGTATATTACAGTAACCTCCCCCTTGAAATAGCACCGTCCTCAGTGCTTTTCAAAACTGAACAAAAATGGGTATCCTTGCCTCATGGAATCTTCTAGCTCCCAGATAACTTCATATGGGCCAAAGTGCTTCCACTGCACCTTTACTTGGTCGATGGAGGGTTCCTGATCACAATCTCTCTCTTGCCTATGATGGGTGTAGGTTCCATTTGGAACTCTCCCTTGGGTTCCACCTGAATCACATTCCAATTGATAATATGATTAGGATCATGTATATATTTCTTAAGCATAGAAACATGGAAAACATTATGATTTTTCATATGTGCAGACAATGTAATCCTATATGCAACTGGTCCTACTCTATCAAGGAATTCAAATGGTCCACAATATCTCGGTTCTAACTTGGCACAACTCCTAAGATTTAGCGAGCTATTCATTGGCTTAATTTTTAAATAAATATTGTCTTCCACTTTAAATTATTTATTCACTCTCTTTAGGTTTGCGTAGATCTCTTCTTGCCTTGCACTACTTTCAAGTTCTTCTCGATCTTAACAATTTCCTGCTCCATTTACTTGAGCATTTATGGTCCAAGCACTATTCTATTCAATGGGTTTTCCCAACTCACCGGAGTCCTACATTTCCTTCCATACATGGATTCAAATAGACTCATACCCAATGATGCTTGATGATCATTGTTGTAAGAAAAATTCACTAGATGTATGCAATCTTCCCATTTGGATGGCTTATCCATGACATACATCTTTAACATATATTCTATTACTTGATTTACTCTCTCCTTCTAGCCATTTGTTTGAGGATGTTAGGCTGTTCGAAAATTCAGCCGAGTTCCCAACTACTTGAACAGTCGCTTTTAGAAATTCAATGCGAATTTTGCATCTCTATTTGAGATTATCGCCTCAGGAAATCCATGCAACTTGAAAATTTCTCTAATGAAAATTTGCGGAATATCATGAGTCTTATGCATTGACTTAAATAGAATGAAATGCGGTCCTTTTGTCCACTTATCCACCACTACAATTATTGTGTCATGATGCTTTATTGTCATTGGAAGTGCTATAATGAAATCCATATATATTTCTTCCCACTTCCACCCAGGAATAGGAACTGGCTACAATAATCCTTCCAGGTGTCGGTGCTCCACTTTAACTTGTTGACACTTCTGACATCTCGCTATGTACTGTGTGATGTCCTTCTTCATCAATGGAAAAAAAATATTGATTTCTTGCTGTTGTCACACTCTTCTGATATCCCGAGTGACCTGAGTATGGCATCTGATGAATTTTTTCCATTACTCTATTCTTCAATTATGCGCTGTCCGGAACGCACAACTGTCCTTGGAATAGAAGAGTTTCATCTTCTTCCAACTGATATCCATCTTACTTTTTGTCTGGTTCTGATTGACGAAGTTTAGTGCTCACTTGTGTGTACTTCTCAATTCCTGCTGTGACCCTAATGAATTGTTTTCTAAGGTAAACACGACACAAGCTTATAGTTGTGACATGAGACTTCCTGCTAAGCATGTGGACAACCTTGTTCTCTTTTCCCTTGACATGCTTGATTTCAAGATTGAATTCACTCAGGAATTCTAACCACCTCGCCTGTCGAGAATTCATATTCGATTGATCAAATGGATATTTTAAACTCATGTGATCAGTGTGCAACTCAAATCTTCTTTCGAGCAGGTAGTGTCGCCACATATTCAAGGTGTGCACTATGGCTTCTAGCTCCAAATCATTCATTGCATAGTTGTTCTCATGATCCTTTAAATTTTGGGACTCATAACATATTACATGTCCTTCCTGCATAATTAATCCTATGATCCCTTCAATGCAAGCGTACGTACATACCACAAAATATTTCTATGGATTTGTGACCTTCATAATAGGGGCATTGGTGAGTAGTTCCTTTAAGCGCTGGAAACTATGTGCACATTTATCGGACCATGCAAATTTTGCATTCTTTCTTTACAGCGACGTAATAGGGTGTGCCACTTTGGAGAAATATTTGATGAATCTCCTATAGTATCCTACCAATCCCATGAAATATCAAACATTTGTCATGTTCCTTGGTGTAGACCAATTTACTATCGCCTCAATATTCCCGGGGTCTACCAAAATTCCCTCTGCTGAGATGACATGACCAAAATACTGAATCTTCTTATGGTAGAACTCGCATTTACTGAGCTTGGCATACAACTTGTGCACCCTAAGCACTTGTAGTACCTTTCTGAGATTGTTTTCATGTTCTTTCTCATTCTTGGGATAGAAGAGGATCTTATCTAGGAATACCAAGACAAACTTATCCAAATACTAGTTGAACACACTGTTCATGAGGCATATGAAAGTGGATAGTGCATTGGTTAAAACAAATGGCACTATAATGAATTCATAGTGGCCATATCGTGTCCTGAAAGCTGTCTTATGGATACATTCCTCCTTGATCTTGACCTGGTGATATTCCAACCTTAAGTCAATCTTAGAAAATACTCTAGCTCCCTTGATCTAATCGAAGAGATCATCTATCCTAGGAAATGGATACTTGTTCTTGATGGTGACCTTATTGAGATATCTATATTCAATACACAGTCTCAATATTCCATCCTTCTTTTTAATGAACAACACTAGTGAACCCAAGGGGACACACTCGGTCTAATGTACTTTTTGTCCATTAACTCTTGTAGTTGAATTTTCAACTCTACTAGTTCTGGAGTGCTCATGCTGTAAGGATCTTTCGAAACTTGGGTTGCGCCTAGAACCAGACTAATTATAAAGTCAACATCTCTTTTGGGTGGAAGCCCTAGCACTTCTTCTGGAAATACATCCTTATACTCTTGCAACACTGGAAATATTCTAGCACTGGACCTTTACCTTCTATTGACCCTGCGACATGAATTGCATAGATGCAATAGTTCTTCTTGAAGTACCTTCCCAACAACAACATGGAAAATTGTCTTATTGAAACCCTTTTTTGCACACCTTTCACTATCTGTGGCTTACCTTCATTGTCAAGGCACTCAAGAGACTTATTAGAGCAGTTGAGCTTGGCGCAGTGCTTTCCCAACCAATCCATTCCAATAAGAACGTCATACGATCCTAGCGGTAGGATGTTCAAATTTGTTGTGCTGGATAGATTTCCCAACATTAATGGACATCCTTCTACCATTTCACTTACTTTCCGTTTTGTACCTATGGCTAACTAGACTAGCCATGACTTGTTTGTCTTAATTTTCTTAAGCGTGCAAACTTCAACAATATTAAGATGAATATAACTATGACTGGATCTTAGGTCTATTAAAATAGAAACAAACTACACAACAATCTTACCTCCAACTTTGAACACTATGGATTGATGGTCTACTTGATGATCATTCAAGGATGCATATATTTTAGGAGTTGCTCTGGCCACGTCCTTCACAGTGACGAATCCTTCAATGTTATGGATCCTTGTTACTGGACAATCTACCGAAAGTGGACTTAAGGCGTGATCTCCCTAGTTCAAAGTGAATCTAGAACAAGTAGGACAAAATATGAAACTACTTTCCTAGATCTAGTTAAAGATCGAGTGATTAGATGTCTTACCTTGAGATTCTAGACCTTTCTCCTTGTAGTTGCTCCAAGCTCCATGGTTGCCAGATCTCAGCTGCAAAACCTGTCAAGACATATAGAAACAATACAAGCAGAAAAATGCATCTAAATAGTAACAGATCTAAGTAAACGGTTAAGCAAGTAAACTACACAAACATTATTAACACAACAACATTTGGTGGAAAGAGTTTATATTACTGTATTAAAAGAGGGAAGTACAAAAGAGAGATGATTACAACCAAAGCTTAATGTCGCAATCCTCCTCCAACAAGCTAATGCCAAAGCTTCCAAAGGAAGTATAGGTCTCCCAAGAGATGAGAAGAGATCTCCTAAGCTAATTTCACACGCATGTAAGTACTATAGACTTCATCCCTTTGGAATGGGAATGAGCTTCATATATATAGGACTAAGAGGATAAGGTAGGTTGAGATATAGTGGGAGAGGACTAAGGGATCCTCCCAAAGGGATAGGGAATCGAATGTTAGCTCCCCTATAGGTTAGGGATAGAGATCCACATCACACACCTTCGAAAAATGGCTCGAAGATGCCCTTTTATCCATTTAACTGACATCATCGCAGGCTGCTTTAGGACAACCTGCGCCGTCGCATGTTGCACAAAGGTGACTTGCGACGACCTTGAAAAATAGGTCAGTATCTCTTCCAGTTCAACTTCCTAGTCATGGGAACTTCAGGATGTTTACACTGAGTCTTAAGGTGGCAAGATTTAGGTGTAACAGAATGCCCCCCAAAGCATGAAGCTGTTGGAACTTGACAGGTGAAATGATTTGACATAAGGATTGGCAAGGACTTGTCAGACGAAGGATTCCGGTGCAGTACAACTGACTCTGAGAACACAGTCTTGTATGAATCACAACATGGCTGCCGAACAATACATTGCAGATCCATGGTAGTAATGACCGATTGAACACAATCATGGCTACTAGACACAATCGTAGATCCATGATGAGATGATAACATGGCCATGACCAATACAAAAGTGGATCTGTGTAATATGACTCAAAAACAATCTCCATCACAACCTGGGTAAAACATTACTCCCCAGGGTCTTCAAGCCGAACCCGCAATGATACGAATCTATCCATGTGATTACAAATGTCTTGACGTTGAACATGGTAGAAACCACTTGATTACCGGTCATTGATGTATACCGTTAACAAGCACGAGGGAAATCAACATTAATGTCGATGATCCCCAAGGTATCATAGTACATATCATCATGCACGAATGAATGAGTTGGAGTCGAACGCTTAACGAAATATTTCAATCAAGAGTCAATGATGTATACTCATGTCGAAAGCGAGGTAACTTGCCATTGAGGCATGCAGGCCCAAGGTACTCGATTGGTTTCTAGATTCAATCCTCGGATGATGTGTTGAGGTTGACAAGGACGAATCTGTCTAAGGAGGCCCATGATGAATCCCCTATCATTGACACGAAACTCGACAACAGATGTTTGGAGTGAATTGGATAGTAGATAAATGTGCCAGACTGATTCAAGGTATACCGACATGATGGAAGGTGTACTGACTGCAGATAATGAGCAATGAACATCTCCTAAACATGGGCATGGCATGACTTGGCAGTATTGACATGATGAGAATGATACCAACCCCTAATGAAACTGATGGTGGAAGCATTCTTCGGATGAACCAAAGGAGTGACAAGGCTCATGGAATTGACATGACATGAAGACAAACGGATTATCCAAGTACTAAATGCAAAATGCAAACTAGTGCCATGTTCAAGAGTGACTATGTACTTCCACTGGTAAAGGTGTAACACAAAAACTTTCCTTTTTCCCCATCATGACTGATGAGTGCCTCGTGTATTTTTGATGAGCTTGATGAGGGTAACTAGATGCTCGGTATAGCTCATCTCATAGATGAGTCCAATCCCAACTATTTTCCGAACCTACGAAAGGAGGGGTTCGTCCCATGATGGGCCCTTCAATGTTGAGCTTTAACAAGTCCATAGAAGGCAAACTCGGTGTCATTTTATGTTTAGAGAGTCTGAAAAGAACTAAAGAAGAATCCAAAGGTTATTTTTCGTAAAGTTAGCCTCTTTTCCCGGAAAAGGGTAAAAAAATGCGAGAGAGGACTCTTCCAATCATGATGGGATAGAGTATTCCTTTTTCGTAAGTAGTGCCCCCTGGTCCGAAAAAGGGGTAAACTATCACCAGGAAGACGATCATTCAAATACTTTTACAAGAGCGAACGAATCAATTTCACTTGGCCATATTTTCCTATTTTAGGAGTCTAAAAAGAGCTTAAAAAGGGCTCCATGAACAAGTTTTTCATGGTTGATAACCGAGTACGACAAAGGGAAAAGTAAACTCGGCACAGTTCCTTTTCCGTAAATAGTATAGCTAGGCCGGATAAAGTGATAAACTTATACTCGTTAGACACAACTTTTTACTCAAATTTTTAACGAGCACGACAATGGTATCAAAATCACTCAAAATCTTTTTCATATTTTAACCAGAGCACGAAAAAGTAAAAACTAACCTCAAACCACTTTTCGTGTTTTAACCAGAGCACGAAAAAAGTGAAAAGTAAGCTCAAACGTCATCTTACTGTTTTTAATGAGATCGAAGATAGGTTGGAAGAATGCTCATGATATTTGCTTCATTTTTTAATGAGCTTGTAATAGAAAATGAACTATGCTCGGGATAATGCCCATTTGTAGGTTTCTTCCCAACATGATTGCTAGAGGTTGGAAAGTTGGCCCCCAGCACTAGAAACTAATGGCTTACTCCTAGTATGATTTCTAGAGGTACTGTTTCATTTTTTAACAAGCTTGTAACAGAAAATGAACTATGCTGGGGATTATTTTCATGGTTTAATGAGCTCGAAAACCAAAAGGAAAGTATGCTCGAAAATATTCCCATTGGTGGACTCTTCCCCAACATGGTATCCAGAAGTTGGTACATACCCCCAACATGATTGCTAGAAGTAAGTGACTTAGCTCCAACACGATGTGGAGAGGCGATCGAGTTGATTTCAACATAATGTTCAGAGGTTGAAGACATGCCCCCCAAGCTTCATTTCATTCACCTAAGGCATAGACGAATGGAAAGAAGGTTCAGGTACTAAGTCTATGAGAAGACTCGACTCAAAGGGAAAGGATCTGTTTCATTTTTTAACGAGCTTGGCACAGGAAAAAAGAACTCTGCTCAGGGGGTACTGTTTCATTTTTTAACGAGATTAAAACAGAAAGAAACTATGCTCTAGATTAAAGGCACTTATCCAACATGATGTCCAGAGGTTAGTAGTGTGCCCCACAACATGATGTCTGGAGGCTGGAGATATACCCCTCATGCTTAAGGGGAAGAAACCACTAATACGTGTGGAACATTTAGGGAAGTTTGTTGAATGGAAGTCATGCGATGATTGGATGTCACAAAGCAAAGCTGATCAATGGTCACAATCCTCCCATCATAGGGAAAATACATCACTCGAAAGAGTGTGGAAACTATGGCTTTCATAGCATAGACATAATCACGTCCAAGGAGCATATTGATATCTAAAGGGCCTTGGACAACCATGACATCAACATAAAATTTTTTACCTCCCAAGGTGACAGGTAACTACGGAAGGATCCCTAAAGGTCTGGTAGGCATTCTATTAAAAGCCAAAATATGGCCGGTAACCGACGCATGCTGGTGAGACCCTATAGATTTCCAAGCAGTTGAGGATAAAATACTAACATAAGCTCCCTCATCAACCATAGTGCGAAATATTTCCTTTTCGAAAACACCTACAGATATCTGGAAAGGAACATGTGAGGGGAGACGAGATTCTGCTAGACTATTCCAATCAAATGAAATAACCTCAGTACTTGGAGGAGGTCCCGTGGACGAGACTTCTCCTTGCCTAGCATTTTCTGAATCGACCATAAAGATATCAATGGTTTCTAAGTCACTTTCAGTTGGAAAAGCAGGATACGACGAATATTTTGTGATGGTGACTGCTTCAATCTGGGCATTTTCCAATAGCTCTACCCTTCCGATCATTAATTACAATGTCACTAGTTGATGGGGTATCATCAGTATGATGTCCAGAGACTGATGACATGGGATGTTTATAACATGACCATATTTCG
Organism: Larix kaempferi; assembly: GCA_027924585.1. Taxonomy (NCBI): domain Eukaryota; kingdom Viridiplantae; phylum Streptophyta; class Pinopsida; order Pinales; family Pinaceae; genus Larix; species Larix kaempferi. Next base: position 809,290 of record BSBM01000008.1, read on the forward strand.
AAGACCTTGGAGATACCAAAGCATTTCTTAAGAAAATGGGACCCTTTACAAAGTTTGCAAGGGAATTTCGGTTTACACAAATTCGAAACAGGTCTATCGATGCTCCCAACATGATGATCAGGGGCCAGTGAGTTCCTAACATGATGGTCAGAGGCTGGGGTTGTGACCTTCTGCTTAGTATTCTTCTTCTTAGTCTTCCCTTTCTTCTTATTCTCACTCGCCTTCTTACTAACATCAGAGTTTTCAGTAGGAGAAGAGGAAGAGACGGAAGCCGATTCAATCTTCGACGGAGAAGGAGAAGGGTCACCATGAGATTGATGCTCATGTGGTGAAGGACCTAGGTTAGACACAATTGGTGAACTTGGTGTAACTGGATTGGAGAATAACCATACTGGTAATCCTATCATCAATCTAGGAAGACTCAATGCAGCCATAAAGGGAGGACCAACAGTTCCACAAGGGGGAATAACTAATGGCATACTCTGGAAAGGGGTTTCTTGGTTGGTAGTCTCGGAAGAATCTTCCATATCTAAAAGAATTCCTAAGAGTCTCTGAAGTACCACACAAATAAAACACTACTCAAGTCTAAAAGCAACAAGCAAAATGTGAATAGGAGTGGATAAGCAGTCAGGATCCTCACAGGATTGTCAAGGCACCACAACTCGCTATATACCGCAGGGTCGAACAGTAAAATGCAACAAGGAGGATTGGGACCGTACCCTTGCATGAATACCCGACTGCCTGGATGGCACGTGTGTAGTAATCTACCCGAGTGTTGTTCTCGGTGTATTGCAATGCCAAGACGGCGAAATGGTTAACTCAGTTGGTCTCAAGAATCCTAGGAGTGTCTCCCGATATACTCAAGGTACGTGGGAGCTCAAATCCGTAGTGGTGCTGTCTAATGCACAACCGTACGACACGAGACCTTCCGATATACTACTGAGTACATGAAACACCTTTCGATATACGCCAAGTACGTGAGTGGCCTTTCGATATACCCTAAGGTACATGAAAGAGACTTCGATATACTGGTTTGTACGTGAAAGAGCTTCGATATACCGATTGGTACGTGGAAGACTACAATACCCCCATAATGCAGTGTAGGAAAATAATGACAGCTGCCACGTTTTATGATGCTGGAACACGTCTCTAACTTACACACAGTTACTAGATGATTTTAACCTAAACTAGCGTTAATTTTATCTTGTGCGGCTAGGTGGATGCATGAGGTGTAGACAGGAAATGTAAAAATAATGCAAATATGCTATGAATATTAAATATTGTATTAAATTAATCAGTAAATTATTAATTAGTTTAATTGAAGGGACGCAACCCTTCTTAAGAATGCTCAAACCTTATAAAAGGTGAGCTCTTGTAAAGCATTAAGCATCTTATCAATTTAATAATATATCTTTTATTCAATATGGATTTTGTGTCCTAGATTTTTCTGCCGCATTTGGTATCAGAGCGGAACATTCCTCCACCTGAGCTCGGATTCGGCTCACACTCAAAGCGGACTCGCTCCTCCTCAAGTGAGCTCGGACTCGGCTCATCAACTCCTCCAGTGAGCTCGGATTCGGCTCATCAACTCCACCCTACACCCACTCCCACACCTGCACCCTCGGCTCTCACCACTCCCTCCTTCCTGCCTTCACCCCATCTCACCACAACCGCGCCTCCCACCACCACCGCACCACCAACTGCGACACCCTCATCCCCTCTCTGCTACGTCCATCCCCTGCGTTCTCCCTCCTTCATACCTTTTGCGCGCACCTGCTCCATGCACCTCCGCGTTCTTCTCGCACACTGCTCCCTCTCTCCCTCCTCGCTTCTCCCCTCCGCCTTGACCTTCCCGCGCAGATTCCTGCACACCATCTCCCTACCCTCGCACTCTGCGACTCCCCTCCACATCACCTCCACGCCTCTCCTCCACACCAAATCCCCCGCGCCTCTGCCTCCCTCCTCCACACTACGTGCCTTCCTCCTCCCGCGCAGCTCTTCCCCGTGCTCTGCACCTCCCCTCCTCACACACCACCCTTCACTCCAACCACCTGCAGCTCGCCCATCCCTCCCTGCGTTCACCTTTCCCTCCACGTGCACCACTCCACCAGCGCACTCCTCCCCCACTAACTAAACCCCTCACGCTTCTGCAACGCCTTTCCTTGCTGCATCCTTCCACCGCAACTCCGACTCCTCTCGCGCTCCCTCCACGTCAAGCGGACGACCTTCATCCACACACCATCATTGTAAACCTAATTTTTAATCAAAATTAAATATTATATTAATATTGTTATATTAATATTTAATTTTATTAAAAGTTACAATCCCAAATTATAAAAAAAAATATTTAAATATAATAATTATTATATTTAATTATTTTATCCAATATAATAAGTATTGTATTTACAATAATTCTTATTAATTAATTTAAATCCTACCAAAATTGGGTCCAATTATTCACCACCACACTTAAGAAGCATGACGACGGAGTTAAAAGCTCAAATTGCGAAAATAGAGAAGGACTTCCAAACTTTCAAGGAAATGACCACCAAGAGCCAAGAAGCACTTAAGAAAGAAATTAAAGAGGAAGTCATTCAAGTAATGGAGCAGAAAATGGATGACAAGTTCGACATTATGAGCAAGGAACAAAAAATGTTAGACCAAAAAATGGCGCAGAACCATAATACAATAATGGAGGTGTTAGAAAGACTAATGCAAAAAAAGACCAAGTCGGCAGTCCAGATGTGCTAGATGCCTCATCTCATATTTTCACACAGGAAGCACTTGCCAAGAATCAAGAAGAATTGAAAAAAGAAATAAAGATTAACAATGCGACGCTTAAGCAAGAGATAGAAACAAAAGTACTGCCAGAGATGGAGGCACGACTAAACAGCCAAATAGAAGCTATCAGTAAGATAGTAGAGAATAAAAAAGACAAAAATCACCGCAAACAATGAAGCAGTTCAAATATGTCACTTACGTCATCCAGTAGTTCCGATCCACCATCAAACCATAAAGCAGAAGGGAATCAATATCACCCTTACATAGTGTACCCACCTAAGGCAAAAATAGAGTTGTCGAAATACAATGGAAGTGAAGACCAATGCGTTGCTTGGCTAAACAAAGCAGAAGAATACTTCGACATTTACAATATTCAATCTGATGAGGAGAAGGTGAAATATGCGTCAATGCATATGGAAGGGTATGCCTATAATTGGTACCTTTGGTGGAAGAGAGACAATTTTGCCTACACCTGGAACTTGTTCAAAAATGATTTTTTTAATAGGTTTCAAGGAATTGAGGAAGATGAGTTTTTCAGTAAACTTACGAGATTACAACAAGTTGGAAGTGTTGAGGAATTCACACATTAGTGGGAATCCTTGTCGACACGAGTATTTGGGTTGTCTGACAAGCAAAGACTCGAAACCTATTTAGGAGGACTTAAACCATACCTCCAAAGAGAGTTAAAGTTACACGACATAACTAACGTAGAGGTAGCAAGACATAAAGCAAAAGCCGCAGAACGCAAACTGGAAGGAATAAAAACAAGAGGCGACAACCATCATCGACAAGAAAAAGAGACACAATGTAGGTACTGTGAAGATACGTGGTCACCCGGCCATCAATTCCACAAACCTCAATCATATGCCTATGAAATGGAAAATAGATCAAAGCCATCTAACAGTTACTCTGATAATAGAAAGAAGAAGAAAAACATATGTCGTCGATGCGGTGATGATTGGATCCCAGGCCATAAATGTAGGAACAATCAGACAATACAGTGCAAAATCATCAATGGAAAGGAAGTGCAAGTATCTACACAAGAAATTGCGTCCGACTCTAATACCGACACTGAATCTGAATGAAGGATGACATTAGGAAAATACTCAAGCTTTGAGGACAAAGCTTTCCAAAAGGGGAAGGAAATGCTATGAATATTAAATATTGTATTAAATTAATCAATAAATTATTAATTAGTTTAATTGAAGGGATGCAACCCTTCTGAAGAATGCTCAAACCTTTAAAAGGTGAGCTCTTGTAAAGCGTTAAGCATCTTATCAATTCAATAATATATCTTTTATTCAATATGGATTTCGTGTCCTAGGAGTGTCTCCCGATATACTCAAGGTACGTGGGAGCTCAAATCCGTAGTGGTGCTGTCTAATGCACAACCGTACGACACGAGACCTTCTGATATACTACTGAGTACGTGAAACACCTTTCGATATACGCCAAGTACGTGAGGGGCCTTTCGATATACCCTAAGGTACGTGAAAGAGACTTCGATATACTGGTTTGTACGTGAAAGAGCTTCGATATACCGGTTGGTACGTGGAAGACTACAATACCCCCATAATGCAGTGTAGGAAAATAATGACAGCTGCCACGTTTTATGATGCCGGAACACGTCTCTAACTTACACACAGTTACTAAGTGATTTTAACCTAAACTAGCGTTAATTTTATCTTGTGCGGCTAGGTGGATGCATGAGGTGTAGACAAGAAATGTAAAAATAATGCAAATCCTAACTACATGACAATGCACATTTTCCTTTGTCTTTCGATGAAACCTACTTAAGTTAAGGAGATATCTTTTTCTCTTTTATAATCAAAATGAACTTAAGCAGTAATGAAATTAAGAATTCCTATCTAGAATGCATAGACTCTAACTTTCCGCTATAATGGGCTAAAAAGGAAAGGAAAGCAAAGATGCGACAAAACCTTTATATGCAACAAAATATTGTCCTTGAAAACAAACTAATGAAGCACTTTGATTTTCATATGCGTGTATCAAGATGACATTTGATAACTAAGTACTTTTCAGATCAACAAGTAGAAATGAGAGAATGTTTAATAGCACTCTAATCACCCCAAAATTCCTAAAGAAAAAATGAGAGCACCCACAAACTTTATGACACTCAAAGATCATTCAAAGCAAGCCAAATGCAAGAATTCTAATCCATTTCCTATCTTTTTACACTTGAAAAAGACACATCTAATCTACGGAAAGAAAAACTCAACAAACGTTTCCAATCAAATGCAAGACAAAGAAAATCACTTAACAGTCTTATCTAACTCAAACACACACAAATCTGAAACAAGCCTTTCTGCTTCTTATGAGTGTGAGACCAAGAATTTCAAATGATCAAATTAAAGCAAGAAGAATACTTATGTTTTCCAATTTCATGAATATAGCAAAAGAGTGACAAAATCAAGCTTCTCTTTGAACTAAAGTGGAGACAAGGAATCAATCTTTTCAAACAATCATTAGATAGGATGTAAAGGAAATAAGATGCACAACCCAAGAAAGAGAGACTCAAAAAGACATGGATATCCCACACTTTTCAAGTCTTTAAAACAAGCCAATCACACCAAGCCAAAAATGATCTCAGAACCTTAATATGGGTCAAAACGACTATAGGATACATGATTCATCGCCCCCCCCGACCATGAGGGGGAATTTTGTTTTTCAAAAATAGAATCCATTTCGCTTAAAAATGCAAGCAAAACTTAATAACATGTGCAAAAGAGGTCTGGGATCTTATCCAATGCAAAGATTAGATCAGGTGAGGAGAGGAGGGAACGAAAGGTCAAGTGGATGAAGGTGGGGGAGACCAAAGTGTCCACCACTACCAAGTCTCAAACTTGTCCAATAATGGAACCCAAAACCAATCCAAACAAAACCAAACACTACCAATGCAACACCAAGAGATCGCTGGCTGGAAAGTGCAACACAGAGAAGGTCTGCAAATCAAACAAACTCAAAAGTTGGAGAGGAGATGACCCAAACAAAAGGCTAGAATGCTCGGCGCAGTCTCTGTTCAGGTTTAGATCACTCGTTGCAGGAGGAAAACAGGTGAACTACGTCGATGGCGCAGGATGTCAAACTGGGTTGAGCGACAACGTCACAGGTTGCAAAGCAGCAAACTGCGCCTGACAGAGGAATGTCGCTCTGGCTATACTACCCAGGTGCGACGGGCGAGATCCCTATGCAAGGATGAAAAGATCTCCAAAAATGAGCAATCAAAAGGTTTTACAATCAAGCATATAGACTCAAAGGAAGTCAAGAGACTCTTCAAGAAGAAGATATGGTGGTGAAAGAGGCTAAGGAGGCAAATGAATTGGATCACAAGAAATTAGAGAAAATGAATTTCAAACTGAAAAATTAAAACAATGCATTGTAATCCCCAGTATGGTCGCCCAACTTGTTACCGGACAATCTACCGAAAGCGAAATTAAGGCGTGATCTCCCTAGTTCAAAGTGAATCTAGAACAAGTAGGACAGAATATGAAACTGCTTTCCTATATCTAGTTAAAGATCGAGTGATTAGATGTCTTACCTTGAGATTGTAGATCTTTCTCCTTGTAGTTTCTCCAAGTTCCACAGTCGTCAGATCTCAGCTGCAAAACTTGTCAAGACATACAGAAACAATACAAGCAGTAAAACGCATCTAAACAGTAACAGATCTAAGTAAACGGTTAAGCAAGTAAACTGCACAAACATTATTAACACAACAACATTTGGTGGAACGAGTTTATATTACTGTATTAAAAGAGGGAAGTACAAAAGAGAGATGATTACAACCAAAGCTTAACATCTCAATCCTCCTCCAACAAGCCAATGCCAAAGCCTCCAAAGGAAGTATAGGTCTCCCAAGATATGAGAAGAGATCTCCTAAGCTAATTTCACCAGCATGTAAGTACTATAGACTTCCTCCCTTTGGAATGGGAATGAGCTTCATATATATAGGATTAAGAGGATAGGGTAGGTTGAGATATATTGGGAGAGGACTAAGGGATCCTCCCAAAGGGATAGGGAACCGAATGCCAACTCGCCTATAGGTTAGGGATAGAGATCCACATCATACACCTTCGAGAAATGGCTCGAAGATTCCCTTTTATCCATTTAATTGACATCGTCACAGGCTGCTTTAGGACAACCTGCGCCATCGCATGCTGCACAAAGGTGACCTGCGACGACCTTGAAAAATAGGTCAGTATCTCTTCCAGTTCAAATTCCTAGTCATGGGAACTTCAGGGATGTTTACAGTGAGTCTTAAGGTGGCAAGATTTAGGTGTAACAATCCTTCACGACTGTTCCTTCCTATCAGGGAAATCATACAACTTATGATTCTCTCCATATCCCCAACATTGCATTGGTTCTTTGGGCCTTCCTGCACCTGGTATAATGTGCTGGAATATACCTTTCATTTGATGTTCCTATCAAACATACCTCTGCTGATTCTTATAGAGTACATATCTAAACTCTTTCTTTGTTGGATCAACCCTCCCCTTGATATTTTCTCTCCCTGGTTGATTCTCCTCAAATCTACCTTTGCTCTACTTGTATCAATGCATAGCCTTCCGAATAGTGTCATCCAAGGTCTTGGGTTCCACAAACTCAATTTAATAGTGGTATTTTTGGGGAAACCCACTTAAGAATCTCATAATATTTTCCTTCTCATTCCTGAGATAATCAACATACTGAAGTAGCTCTAGGAATCTAATCACACACTGTGTAAGATCCCCTACCCCAAATGGACTACGAATTTTCTCCTAACTATCTTGTAGTAGACTATGTGTTACATCAACCCCTTAAGCCAAGACTGCTGTAACTTATTGTGCAAGTAAAATGACTGGAGGATCTAGTGTGGACAAGTATATGTATGGAATCTGACAATCTCTGCTCACTGATGTGAAAGTGTAACTGAAAACTCTTTGTATCAAATACTTGTTATTCCCTTATCAATAGTTTTTAACTGGGTTTGTTGTTTATGCATGGCATAATGGTTTGATCATAGATAGCATGTATTCATCAACAAAATATACTTAAAATAGAGATTACCAGAGATACATCTTACAACACTAATATGAAGACAATATACTCATTTAAACAGATCTGATTTATATTAAAATAGGACTGTTTTTACATGCCTGTAATTCCCATTGAACAGATCTGAAAATACAATCCTTTTCTCCACCAATAAAGCCATCCTAATGCTGTAGCTAATAATTGAAATAGATATAACCTTGAGCTACAATATGCTTGGAAAAAGATGGTTGTAGTAGATTTATAATGTTGATGTCTTCGGCTGGATGTGGTTGGCAACGAGTAGAATACATACAAGCTTCCCTGTAGCTGCTTGTTTGTCTTTAGAATACTCCACCAATCAGATTTTAATCATACTAATACATCCGATAGATAATGTCCTGTAGGTGATGGGTATTGGAAGAATTTCTTAAATGGCTGTATTGACTCTCTCCTTGACCCAGATTGAAAGATATGTTCACAAGTGATGATAGAAAGCTTCTTAAAATGTCAATCAATTTGAGATATTCTCCCCACATGCACTATGACTCGATTTCTCCTCCCGCGACTTCTATACTGGAGATATAATACCTCTCTAAGGATCACACCCTCCACAATTGACATAGATTCTCAATCAAATGTCTCATTGATCTACTATGGCAGTGCCCTTCTTTCAATGGTTCAAATTGAAACAATAGAAGATTGTAGAATAGACAGAATGGATAGGAATAAGCTGACCCCTTCAATCACTGTTACTTCCCTACCACTGGAACCTATGGGTGCTCCTTCCTATAAAACATAGAACTGTTAACCCCTCTCAGCAGTAGTACTGCAACGACCGTACGGATCACTGTAGCAGCAGTACGAGTCACTGTAGAAACAATACGGATTACTGTAGTAGTAGTACGGATTACTCTAGCAACATCCAAAATTCATAAATCTGTGGATTCTTCAAACTGTCTCTGCAACAAGTTATTCTTTGAAGCTTGAATCCTCCATAAACTAATCAAATAAACTCAATATGAATTCTCAAATCATGACAATGAAGCCCAATAGTAGATATGTGTGATCCACTCAATAGATATATTTCACCGTCGAAACCAATTGTTGGCTAGGGCGGTGTGCCCTAAACCCTAAATGGATCTCGGATCTCTTTAAAATGAATCTCAATGATCAATAATAATAATGGATGGCGAGTAACTCACTTTATATTTCTTTTATAACCTTGACATTGCATTCCCTATACCTATGTCACTTTTCTCTTCTATTTCTCCGTTGAGTTGCATGCCTCTCACTAGTTGCATGCGTGCATGCATCTCACTTCTGCATGCATGCATCTCACTTTTGCATGCGTGCATGCTTGCATGCATCTCACTTCTTCATGCATGCATGATTGCATGCATATCACTTTTGCATGCATGCATTCTTGCATGCATCTCACTTTTTGCATGCATTCTTACACACTCTCAAGCTAGGGCTCTCATGCTCTACATGTCCTTTGTTCTAGTTTTACCCAAAATGGAACATTACAGTCCTCCCTCGCCAATATTGCTTGTCCTCAAGCAATACCAATGCAACTCCCCAATTCATCAAGCTGAACCAACTGAATTTAGGGATGATCCTAGGGTCCCAGATCATTCTAGGAGATCTATAGCATCCTATCCTCTAGGTACTTCCATGTGATGTACCGTCACAAGAGATATCTTGAAAGAATCCCATGAGTAGAGTAACCAACCACGGTGGGAACTCGACCAACTCCTCAGAAAATACCTCTACTAAAGTCTCAATTCCATGTACCTACCAATAAATGAGGGTCTTCTCATCCCTAGTAACCACTGAACTGCCAGTCACTATAATCCCAGGGTCCCAAACCAATATGAGAATGGAAGAGTACCTACTACATCGATGACTACCCTGTGAATCATCCCTACAAGGAGCATCCTGTAGACTCCAAATCGCTGCTATACTGTCCACTACTGTAATTCCCGGATCCCAGGCTAACCCCAAGAAGAATCCACTGTGTTGATGTTGTTCCCCTCTGCTCATAACCATCTAACTATCATACCGTTCCTGCACCTTCGACAAACCTGTGATGTACTCTAACCAAATGATTTCCCATGCCTTCCCATAAATGGTAAAGTTACCCGGGTCCCATACTATCCTGTAAGGTGTGAAACACTCTCTACATGTCGTGTCGGTCTGCCAAATGCTAACATAAGACTCTATCTATCGCCCTCTGAAGGACCAAGAAACCTTAAGCTGCACAAAATCCTCAAAATACAAATACTCTACACACCTCAACCTAATCATCTCAAGAGTGAACTCTAGAAAATAAAGACTGGCTGTCTCATCTGTATCGGACCCTCGGTCTGATTGGATTATGAATACCAGAGAGGAAGGTCTGCTCAGCCATAAAGAAGTCTCAACCTCTTTCCACTAGCATCCTCTAAATATAGCAGATCGGTCACCCTCACAGCTTTGTTGATCACCTCTACTATCTGGAATTGTCCATCATGCAGATGAATGCCTGGATCCCACCACCAACTAAGGGGTCCACCAAACCCAACTCTAACGAACTGCTGCCGTACCATGCAGATAGCCATGTGAGCCACACTGTAATCTTCTCATAGAAACCAGGTACTAAGAACTGACTTTGCTCCTGCTAATCTAATTATCTCCATCCAAACTACATCTATACATCTACTAACCCCCATACTATCAAGGTGCTCAAGTAATCCATGGGGTATAAGCAACTCCCTGGGGCATAGCTATGCCACCTGCGATGTCTCATACTCATGCAAGTACTGAGAATGCCATTCCCAATGCACATCACTCATAGCCCTCATGAATCTCTCCCTACGTAAGGACTCAGGGTTGAAACTGGTACAATATCTATGGGAGATGATGTATTCTACTACTTTGTCAGTTGTGATCCCCGTGAACAAATCTAATACCATCCCTGCAATGTTGATCCTACCATACATCTCTAATGAACTTGTGCTGCGAGGTGTTTACACATCCTCTCTACTTTGTCCGGAGATGAGGGTGATCTGCCCTAGTCTGACTATATAATCTTGCTCTGAATCATGTGACTGGCAAGTCAGACACTCCCTCCAATGTCTCGTCATATCATATTCGAGATCCCTCCATGAGAATCTCTCGCTAATCTGCTGACAGGTCATGAGGTGTCCCTTTAAAGGTGTCTCCTGTATAGTTCTCAGTATCTCGATCCTAAGTGCAAACTCATATGCGAGGAATATGGTGTCTATGTAGTATATGATGTCGTCCACTACCCTGTACTGGTAATCCTAGATGCGCCCATCCATTAACTCACATGCGAAGCAGTCCTTGGAATATTCCACCAAAAGGTGGGATTTCCAATCAGGGATAATCATAGTGATCCAATCCCACACGTCCGAATCCAAATCCTCTATGTTAGATCTCTCCTCGGTTACCAACAACTCTGAGTGCTCCTCCTTCAGAATACCGAACTCCACATGCTCCTCATGCAGAGTCATTACCGGAAGTTGTTCTCCCAAACCATGAGTGACACTCTTTCTCTCATGTGCCACAACTGTCCTGTATCCTGTTTGTGTTGCTGTATCCTCCTGCGCGCTCACTCTGCTGGTGTCAACTTAACCAGGATCCCACACATCTATACTATACTCATCATGAAAATCATGAGGTGTATCTATATCACTATCAAATGGTCCCTGGAGCATGTATCCCATCAACACATCCGCAAATCCCAGTGGAGCCATCCATGGCCCCTACACAATAAGTGAATCATAACCTCCATCTGTTCTAGCATGTATAGAGTCAATCCTCTCCGAGTCATGCTTCTCCGCATGTATCTTGTCTATCATGAAAGTCACGATTGTTGTAGTAGATGATGAAGAGTGTATCAACTCCCACTCGTCACATAACCTGTCTATATGCATATCTGATTCCTTAAGAGCCATCTGACTGCTGTTCAAGGAATCTCTAGTAACTATAGGCTCATAGGTGGTCTCATATTCCTCTTCAACGTCCTGTACGCCCAAATTGTTCCATATTGTATCCATGTCAAAGCTAGGTGCTAACACCCCCTGATCCTCACAAGAACCACTACTAAGGTGAGATGATGAATCCTCAACGATGGATGATCTAATAATTGCATCATATGTACTATCCTCCTCATGTATTGTCAACTCCATATCAAGTTTACTATCAACCTGTATATCATGCTTATCTCGCTCTGCTCCACTGGAGTATATAATACTTCATGAAACCTTCTGAAACCTACAAGTATTTCTAAAACGTCTACAAATACTCGAAAACCCACATTTTGATAATAATATATTGATGAGATAATTTATTACATTACAAGCATTGACCATTTATAGGTCAATTGGGTATCGTTTCAATGGAACGATGTACCCATTAGAATTTAACTAGTTAGTTTAATTAATTAATCCTATTTGTGTTTAATTAATACTTTTGCTATTTAGATACACAACATTGCCTTCCCCTCAAGGAAATATTTGTCCTCAAAGATGAATTTGCTGATGTTGTCCTTTATTCTAGCTCTGCGTCGAACCGATGACGTGAGACATGGAATGTTGATTACATGCATGGCTTCCTCTTGTTTCTTTTGTTTCGGAATCCACATTAAGTATGTACATGGTGAAGTTTTGTTGACACCTTTACTGCTTGCGTGGTTGTTTCTTTTAACTTCTTTTGTCGCCACTTGAAAGGAATTGATAGACTTGACAATATAAACTATTTTTTTGATGTCATTCCCAACACATTCTATGTCAGTTTCTTTGAAGGGAATCCTTGTACTTATAATGGTCACATGAGCACCAATCTCATCTTGTATCTGATTAATCTTATAGATGTTCTCATTAATGTTTCTTATAGTGATCTTTGGGGCGACAAATGTTCTTTGTGCATCTATTATTGTGATATTCTTGTCGATGCATTGATACTCATTGTTGTCAGTAATATTGGTTTGATTCTCATCAACATCTTGGTCACAATCATCTTCATTTTTTTCATTGTCAATTTCATCACTAAGGGATTCTATATCTTTTTCAATTATGTCGATGTTAACATAATGGTTTGATGTACCTTTGTCATCATTGAATGAGTATGAAACATAGATGTAACCCTTGGATCTCTCAACAGTTGCAATTTCAAGCTATATATTGCAATAGTCATCTCTTGCACTCTTTTCTGCTTGTGTTAATTCATCAAGTTGTTCCCTTGCATGTTTTCTCATGGATTTTTCAGAGTTCTTGACTAGCTCGCATGATGATTCGCTTGGTGAGCACAATTCAAGTGCCACCCAGTGTGTATAATTAGAAGCATTGACAACGTCTTGCATTTGTTGTTGTTGGTCACTGAGTTCTATGGGAAACTCTGTCAGAGTTGATTCCAATAACACCTTTGATTCAACCGCTTCTGCTTCTGCTTCTGATTATGTAGTTTTCTCTTGTGATAATAACTCTTTCTCTTCTATAGAAGGTTGTGATTCTTCCATATCTTTCATGACTTCATGTTTTTCATCCATGATCTTTATTCTAAATGGGTGTTCGTGCACCTTTCGGTTTTGGTATCTTTTATCTAAATTTTGAAAAATATTTGATATTATTTCTTCTTTATTTTTCCTCATTTCTTCAACCAAATTATCATGTCTCGAATACATTTGTCGAAATTTTTCTTATCCACGTAAAAATATTTAAATATAATAATTAATAATTAATATATTTAATAACAATATTAATATTACTATTAATAATATGGTTATTATTAATAATATTTAATATTAATAGTTTTTTTTTTAAATAATGGAATTTTTATAATAATAAAATTGTATTTATGGTTTAATGGAGCAGAGGAGGAGTGGAATTAGGGTTACATGGAGTAGGTGGGGTAATGAGAGTATGAGGAGGAGTTGGGAGATGCTTGTGAGGAGGGGAGCCAGATGAGCGTGGTGAATGGAGGATTAGATATGGAAGAGATGAGAGGGTTGGAGGGAGTACGTAATGAGTTGGGACAACGACGATGGAAGGAGGATATGGAGGATGGAAGTAAGGGCGTGGAGGTATGTGCAGGGAGGGGTCGAGCTAGTGGTGGAGGGGCATAGGTGTGGGGCTGAAAGAGAGGGGGGAGGGCGAAGTAGCAGACGAGGAGTTGTTGCGTAGGTGGGAGCGTGAGGGTGCAGCAGAGGGCGCAACAGGAGGGCGGACTGGAAGCTGGAAAAGGGTGGAGTGGAGGAGATGGTGTGGATGGAAGGGGAGGTTGCAGGGATGGGCGTTGGTTGTGGGCGGAGAAGGGAGTGCTCGTTGGATATGGGGTGTGAAAGAGTGGAAACATGGAGAGTTGCAGGTGCCATAGGGAGTGAGCATGGGAAGATGAGAGGGTTCGCAACAAACTTTTTTTTCTTTCTTTCTTTAGAAATTCTGATTTCAATGGCCAAAAGCCAAGTTGGAGAAACTCCGAAAGAGAGGCCAAAAGCTGAATCAGGAAATGAAGGTCTGATACCAAATGGAGTATATAATACTTCATGAAACCTTCTGAAACCTACAAGTATTTCTAAAACGTCTACAAATACTCAAAAATCCACATTTTGATAACAATATATTGATGAGATGATTTATTACATTACAAGCATTAACCATTTATAGGTCAATTGGGTATCGTTTCAATGGAACGATGTACCCCTTAGAATTTAACTAGTTAGTTTAATTAATTAATCCTATTTGTGATTAATTAATATTTTTACTATTTAGATACACAACATCCACCAACTATGCTTTTAAGGAGATCCTCGTCCAAATCCTTGGGCTGGCTCCCGAACTGGATGGAGTAATAGTCTTCAAAGGACAATGCTGCACATAACTCATTCCCCAAGTCTAGATATTTCTGATATCGAGGCAAGTGTCTAAGTGCTGCTCAGTTCCCAAAATTTCTAGTTGAGATCCTTCTCAGTGTTTCCATGATCTCACTGGATGGAAAGAAACTTGTGATTTCAGGTATGCACTTCACCAAAATTGGTATGTACTTTCATCTATTGGAATTTCTCTGTATTCATCTATCTGTTTATAACTGTATGCTCCCACAGTTGGCGAGGAACATGCTCTCATACCATTGTAAGATCCCCTACCCCAAATGGACTACGAATTTTCTCCTAACTGTCTTGTAGTAGACTATGGGTTACATTAACCCCTTAATCCAAGACTGCTGTAACTTATTGTGCAAGTAAACTTCCCAGAGGATCTACTGTTTGGACAAGTATATGTATGGAATCTGACAATCGCTGCTCACTGTTGTGAAAGTGTAACTGAAAACTCTTTGTATGAAATACTTGTTATTCCCTTACGACTGGTTTGTAATTGGGTTTGTTGTTTATGTATGGCATAATGGTTTGATCATAGATAGCATGTATTCATCAACACAATATACTTAAAATAGATATTACCAGAGATACATCTTACAACACTAACAGGAAGACAATATACTCATTTAAACAGATCTGATTTATATTAAAAGAGGACTGTTTTTACATCCCTGTAATGCCCATTGAACATATATGAAAATACAATCCTTTTCTCCACCAATGAAGCCGTCCTAATGCTGTAGCTGATAATTGAAATAGATCTAACCTTGAGCTACAATATTCTTGGAAAAAGATGGTTGTATCAGATTTATAATGTTGATGTCTCCGGCTGGATGTGGTTGGCAACAAGTAGAATACATACAAGCTTCCCTATAGCTACTTGCTTGTCTTTATAATACTGCACCAATCAGATTTTCATCATACTAATACCTCTTGTAGATAATGTCCTGTAGGTGATGGGTGTTGGAAGACTTTCTTAAATGGCTCTATTGAATGTCTCCTTGACCCAGATTGAAAGACATGTTCACAAGTGATGATAGAAAGCTTCTTAAAACGTCCATCAATTTGAGATATTCTCCCCACATGCACTATGAATCGATTTCTCCTCCCGCGACTTCTATAATGGAGATATAATACCTATCTAAGGATCACGCCCTCCACAATTGACAGAGACTCTCAATCAAATGTCTCATTGATCTACTGTGGCATCACCCTTCTTTCAATGGTTTAGATTGCAATAAGAGAAGATTGTAGAATAGACACAATGGATAGGAATAAGCTGACCCCTTCAATCGTTGTTAGTTCCCTACCATTGGAACCTATGGGTGATCCCTCTTGTAAAACACAGAACTACCAATCCCTCTCAGAATAATTACTGCAACGTCCATACGGATCATTGTAGAATCAATACGAGTTACTGTAGAAACAATATGGATTACTGTAGTAGTAGTATGAATTACTGTAGCAACATCCAAAATTCATAAAATCTTTGGATTCTTTAAACTGTCTCTGCAACAAGTTATTCTTCGAAGCTTGAATCCTCCATAAAATAATCAAATAAACTCAATATGAATTCTCAAACCATAGCAATGAAGCCCAATAGTAGATCTGTGTGATCCACTCAATAAATTGACTAGGACAGATAGATTTCACTGTCAAAACCAATTGTTGGCTAGGGAGGTGTGCCCTAAACCCTAAATGGCTCTCATATCTCTTTAACAAAAATATCAATGATCAATAATAATAATGGATGGTGAGTAACTCACTTTATCTTTCTTTTATAACCTTGACTTTGCATGCCCTATACCTAAGTCACTTTTCTCTTCTATTTCTCCGTTGAGTTGCATGCCTCTCACTAGTTACATGCGTGCATGCTTGCATGCATCTCACTTTTGCATGTGTGCATGCTTGCATGCATCTCACTTTTGCATGCATGCATGATTGCATGCATCTCACTTTTGCATGCACGCATTCTTGCATGCATCTCACTTTTTGCATGCATGCTTGCATGCTCTCGAGATAGGGCTCGCATGCTCTGCATGTACTTTGTTCCAGTTTTACCCAAAATGGAACATTACATACTCCTCCATTGTAGATTTCCTAGCATCATCTCATGGAACTCCTTGCTCTTATTGTCATAGTATATTTCAGAAAGATATTTCTACTTGAAATAATTTTCAAACTTCTTCTAGTCGGTCCTCCTTTCTTTGAGGTCTTTTAGTTGTCAAAGGTGATCCCACTAGATTGAATCTCTTCCATTCAGATTAAAGATGGTAATCCTATCTTTATCATTCTCGGAAAATTCATGAACCTAGAAGTGATTTTCCATTCCAAGAAGCCATGCTTCAGCCTCCTATCCTAACTTACTTTCCCCGTCGAATGTAGGTGGCCTCACCTTCCCGAATTCCCCAGAGGAATTCTCTCTACGAGGCCTTCTCCTTTTAGACCTTCAAGCCAAATTCATTGAGCTTACTGATGAGATTTTTGATTTACTCAATTTGTTTCTCGAAGTGCTTGATGGAGAAATGCGCATTCTCCTTCTATGATTACTTATTTCTTGGCATTGCGACCTTCCTCTAAACTGACTGCTGACAATATTTCCATCCTTATTGCCAATATTTTTCTTTGACCCCAGATTGTATTTTTGATGAAGGTCTGTTAGGATTTACAGTATGGCAACGTTGATCTGATGCTCCTCCTCCTACACCCTAGTCAACCTTTCATTAAAAATTCTCATAGTTTCTTCCATATCCGGAGGTGTGATTTGTGTCGTCCTTCCATTGGACTCCGTTTCTACACTAACTCCATGCACATCCTCTCCCATAAAATCTTCTGTATGATCATAGGGATCTTGCGCATCATCCATGGTAATCATTCAACTAGATAAATCTAGGTCCTTCTACTTGCTTCCTTCTTTCCTTTGTCGTGATATCCTTTCTTCTACTGCTAGCATTGTGAACAAAGGAAAATCTATTAGCGAACACATTAATACTCTTAATAATCATTCTAATATTACCACACATGATTCCTTTTTTCATTCAGAGGCTTAGTGTTGAAACAACTACTTTGATAACACTTTGTCATGTCCCCAAATATATCTATGGCCTATCGCTACCATGGGGGATTTACTTTCATATTTTTAACCTAATGATACCAAGACATTGTTGTCTATAACTGGGTTATTTACCTCACAATAGTTTTCACCATATATTCTTAACCCATTTCGCAATGGTGTGTGCCCAATACTTCCGTCTACACACATTTTTTCTCTTATCATATCTTTACTACACAACCACACTATGTGCACAAGATAGACTGCCAAGTGATTTACTGCACAACTACCCTTCTCTACTATGCATCCATTGCCACACATTCCAACCACTTTGTGGTAGCTTAACTTACGATGCCCATTCACTGGCTTCCTGCACAGTTAGGATGACATATATGGTGGAATTCCATATACCTACCATTATCTATATGCAATCACATACAACATACATCTTAACATTCATTCTGATTATCAGTCATATAATGAAATACATAAAAAATAAAGTATCACATAACACTTATCTCAAATGAAGTGTGTCCAAGCAACTGACTGTGTAAGAGCAACTTTCCACCCAATTGTAAGCACTTTGTCTAACATATACTTTTCTGCTAGGAGGCCACCCCCATGTCGGGCATGATTACTTTAAGGAAAGGGGAATTACCCACGGCTCTCTACCACAATAAAATAGGCATAAGATCTTAGCCAAGCTAGCCTTCGCTGGGTTATTAGGATGTCTTAGTCTTACAGACTTATCTCTCAAGCCACAACAACCTCCGCTGGGTTATTAGGTTTACACAGGTAGTAGAGGGAAATGCTAACTAGTGAATCTCTACAGAGTAGCAGGAATCTCACGCAGAATCAGTTAGATTGGATTCCACAATACCTTCTCCACACAACACCGTGGAGGTGTTATTCCCGTTTGTGTGTGTAGAAAGACTACCCAAAACCTCGTTATTCCACCAGGATATCATGACCTTCACTGGTATCTTAGCTAGATATGCGCTCTACATCACTCTGGTACTCAATACTAGAAATCAATCTCGTGTAGACTCGGTTAGCTTGGGGTCCACAATACCCACCCCACACAACACTAAGAGGGTACCCCTTCACCGCTCAAAAATACCTCAGGTGTCACCTTCCTCCAGGTGCTATACTGGTATGTGCATAGAAAGGCTACCCAAACCATGGATGATCTACCTACATGCTCTGTCTTCCCAATAATTACAAATCTTGGCTGTGCTGAAAGAAAGGCTTCAAGGGAATCACTTTGGTCACTGTCCAATAGACCATTCTATTACAACCGGTCTCACAACGATCGCGCTCAGGATGTCCTAATATTGAGTAATGGGAATTTTGAGGTGCACGATTGGGGAGTCACAATGCTTCACCACTATCTTATCACTTTAATGAGACTTACTCAAACATTTATGGGAACAAACTCAGTCACACAGGTATTCAACACAAACTCAGGATGCTTGGGCTCAAGCTAACAATTGGGTACCTTGATACCACTGTGTTTCCTAGCTCGACAGAAGAACACATAGAAACTGCATCCCTAAGCTATCTCTTCATCTCACTGTCTTAACCATGAACCAGAACTGAGTCCCCTCTTCACTTTGTCACTGCTAAGTTTAGGCTTCCTCTTAAGCAATGGTCGACTCTTATCCACAGGTGGGAATGATAGATTGGTCAATGATGGTGTTAGCGCTATAGTATGTCTTATGACTATAAATAGGACATGCCTAACACATTTTAAACTTGGGATAATTTAGAAAAGGTTGATAAGATTTGTAAAGAAGGTTTGAGGGGAAAGGTTACAAGGATGTGAAGGATTTTGGATTTAAGGTTTTAAAGGTTTCCAATACATAGGGTGAAATTACAAAGTTCATAGGCATTTTACTCATAAAACAAACCAGACATAACATAAAGAAAATATTTAAAACAGATGAACATATAGGTAAGGAAGCTATATACTCATAAGTGAGATTCAAATCCAAAAACAATGTTCATAGATCTGAAACATTTACTCAAATACAGCCTTCAATCTCACGCAATTAACAGAAATTTATAACTACTAGTTGATCTGAACATAGAAGGAAAGTTACTTTCACTGCAACAAGTTTTACTATATGCTAGTTACTATCTGAAAACACGCATATGCAAGTCAAAAATGAATTTATTTGAAGGATCTTTTCACATTTTGATGTGCAAAGGGGTGTAGGTTTTTTTAGCATTAGTATAAGGACCTCACCAGGTCCTTAGTTTAATTTAATGGAAATCTAGCAGGTACTACTATCTTTTGTTTCCGATATACATAACAATAAAATCTTTTGTTTTCGATATAGATAGCATTTCCAACATGTAGAAATCAAATATGAACATGTATAAGCAACATCAATTTCTTAGCAGTTCTATCTATATTTATTTTCAACAGTTTATACACTTTATATCATTTTCTAAATGTAAAATTTGAAATTTCATATAAGTAAAATACCTTTAGGATAACATGTCATATCCCCCTTTAGATCTTTAGAAAACTCAATCATCCAAATCATTTTTCCACCCTGCCAACTAAGAAAGCCTCGCCGACGTCCTAGCTCTAAGAAACTTTGTTTCTTGGACCCCCAAGCCCAAAACTTGAGTACAAATTCCAACCAATCTCTCCCTTAACAGAATTTCATACCTCCTCTACTAAATTTCTCATGTGACAGAATGATGTCCCTCCAAAATCCATCTCCCCCTATCTATCTCCTTTGTCCTGCCGAATCCATCCCCTAGGCCTTTACTACCCCTATTTGTTTATAAATTCCACAACCACTTTCTTGACAAACTCAAACAAGTCACATTCATTTTTCAAAACAATAAAATATATTCTTTTAATTCTATTTAATATCATGGTCATGATTCACAAGAAATATTTCACTATCATTAAAATAATGACCACCGCCAATATCCATATCAATTCTGACATAATTATATTTTAATAATATAACTAAATCACGATTTCTGACATATCAAGTTATTATTAAACTATATATTTCAACATAAAATTAAAGGTCCACCGTCAATTTTCACATAGATTTAGACATAAATTTTATTTAATAATACAACTTCATCATTACTTGAATCATACAATTATTATTAAATTACAATTTAACATAATTATTAAATAATGATATAATTCCACATAATTATTTAATAACAATGTAATTCAACATAAGATTGACATGACAATTTATTGTTAATATTGTACATGACGTTAATTTGACACCAAATATTTTATTATAGTTAAAACTTAATTAGTAATTTAATTAATTAATTAATTAAGACCCTTCTAGAATCCACTTATCATTTATTTAATGATTACACCCAACAATCAATAGTCAAGCTTAGTTACAATTAAAACCTATTTAATATTTATTGACCAAGTTAATAATAGTACAATTAATCACTAGTTAACCTTTATTTAGTGATGACCATAGTTAATAATTAACCTTAATCACAACTAAACCTTTCATTAATAATTTGACGCAATTGTATCAATTCATAACTAAATAAGTAGTAACATTTATAATGTAATTAGTCACAATCAGAACACATTCAATCCCAATTATAATAGTATAATAGATAATTCATACAACATGTGTAGACGAGTTATGTAAGCGTAGCTAATGCTTACATACATCATGTAGGTACACCAATAGTACTCAACCACACATCACACATAATCACACAAGTAACTATCTCCTGACGCATACTTAAACATGAATTTGAAATGTCTAGCTACTAACTCAGATCAAAATAATATATGACACAAACACAATATATTGAGTTACAACACAAGAATCAAGCAAATGTTTCAACACGCACACATAATTGATTAAGTTTCTCCCTACGACTTCAATGAAATTCCTATCTACCTACTTCATTCTATCTAATTCAAAAATAAATTCCTCATCCTATCCTTCCTCTACTGGAATACCCTGTAGCATCAACTACATGACCTAACCCTAGTTAGAACTTGTAAGCGGAAGTGTTGACTACATTGACCAAGCTTCCCCAACATGCACCCACTAGTCATTATCACACACCTTGGGGAGCACACCGTAGCACAACCCTCCCATGACTTCGGGTTTCATAGAATAAACGGTGGGTAATGCCTCCACACATCCTATGGAACAAGGGACTATGTCTACATCGACATAGTGATTGCATTGCGACTATTGTACTCAATTTTTGTCATCGAATAACCAATTTGGAGGTTGAGTTTCCTGAAACCCTTCAACTGTCCATACATCATGATAATAAACTAATACTTATGATAAACAATAATGCATCACTTGCATACCATTTATCTTTTGGAATTCATGTCCCCAATGTTAAATTTAGCATAAAAATCACAACAAGAGCATAATAAGGATCACTGAAAGAAACACAATCACAAGATAGACACAAATTTATCTTGGGAAACCCTCATGGGGTAGAAAACCCAACAAAACTTCCTCAATATAGATGATCAAAAGTGCAAATACAAAATCCCCAAAGCAAGGGCTCCTTCTCCTTTGCAGATCTCTCTCTCTCTCTCTCTCCTATGCGCAATACACAAGTGAGTGTGTGTTCAAATGAGAGACACAACACTTCTATTTATAATTTATCTCTCACTTGAGATTTTACCCAGCTAGGTCGGCCCCATAACTAAATGACCAATTACTAACCAGCCCGACTTCTCTAGGGGACTTAAACACCCCATTACAACTGACTCTAGGGGAACTAATGCCCCGACTTACATGGGAGGATTTACCTCATTGACTTTACATGATCAAATACAATAATGACATCTCGACGAAGGAATACAAAATCTCTGAATAAATTACAATAATAAAATAAAAATAGAATATTCTTCGAAGTTACAATATTTCAACACTCCCCCTTAACGAGAGGGGTATTCTACTGACAAAAACAACATCAACTGTAGGAGCAAGGAGAGAGATCATCATCAACAACATCATAGTGATACATCTATAAATCATTGGAATTTTTCTTCAATCATCATCAGCAATTGGAACAGTTGCTGGAACATCTTCAACATCTTTAGTATTGGAACATCAACATCTATAGTACTGAGTCTTCATCTTTTGCAATACTCAATCACTCGATCGTCTACAACATCATCATCTGGATCTCTTGATCAACAACATCATCTGGATCTCTTGATCAAAAAAATCATCTGGATCTATCGATCAACAACATCATCTGTATCTCTTGATCAACAGCATCATCTGGATCTCTTGATCAATAACATCATCAATATTTGGATCTCTCGATCAACAACATCATAATATGCAATACACATGATCCAATTACGGGATGATCAATCCCTCTCACTTTAGGACATAAGTCCAAGGATGATACAATCTTGATCCACTTACGGGATTATCAATCCCTATCACTTTAAGACACCACATCATGTCTAAGGACAATGCAATCTCGATCTACTTACGGGATGATCAATCCCTATCACTTCAAGACACCGCACCATGTCTAACGACGATGCAATCCTGATCTACTTACGGGATGATCAATCCCTATCACTTTAAGACACCACACCATGTCTAAGGACTATGCAATCCTGATCTACTTACGGGATGATCAATCCCTATCACTTTAAGACACCACACCATGTCTAGGGATGATGAAATCCCCTCGTCAACTTAGAGCAAGTCTAAGGACCACTCACGAAGACACAAGTCTCTGGATTCATTTAGGACTAAATTCCAGGGATGATGCAATCCACTCATCAACTTAGACCAATTCTAAGGACCACTCATCGACCTCATCGTCGGTATAGGCATCCTCATCATCGACCTCGTCGTTGGTACATGAATCCTCATCATCGACCTCATCGTCGGTACAGGAATCCTCATCATAAACCTCATCGTTGGTACAGGAATCCTCATCATCGACCTCATCACTCCCCCTTTCGAGGAGGGTCCTTTTGAACTACACCAAGCTTGTCTCAAAAATACTCAAACTTTACTCAAGACAGAGGTTTGGTCAATACAGCAACAACTTTCTCATTAGTGCTCTCACACTCGAGCTTTATATCTCCCTTCTGCACCATATCCCATATATAGAAATATCATATCTCTATGTGCTTTGACTTATCATGGAACACTGGATTCTCCGTCATCTTGATACAACTTTGGTTGTCACACAAGATCATAGTGGAGTCCATCTCTAAGTCAAATAGTCCTGACAATAGCTTCCGAAGCCATATGGATTCACAACTAGCAGAGCAAGCTGCTATATATTCCGCTTCATCTGTGCTGAGAGCCACACTAGACTGCTTCCTGCTAAACCATGAGATCATAGCAGATCCCAGAAAACAACATCCACCTGATGTGCTATTTCTGTCTAAGACACTTCCAATCCAATCTACATCTGTATAACCATACAATCTGAAGTCATGATCTCTAAGATAATATAGACCAAAATCTATCGTACCTTTTAGGTACCTCATCACAAGCTTTGTAGTGGTCAGGTGAACATGTCTAGGCTCAACTAGATACTAACTCAGGGTGTTCACAGCAAAGCATATATCTATCTTGGTATTCATTACATACATCAACGACCCAATAATATGTATGTACTGAGTCACATCCACTAATTATGACGATGTGTCAGCTAGCAAATTCAAGTTGGTATCCATGAGAGTGGCCATGGATTTACAATCCAACATATCAAACCTTTTCAATATTTCCACAACATACTTTCCCTGGTTGAGAAAGATTCCTTCTGGGCCTTGCCATACTTCCAGACCTAGGAAGTAATGCATCAATCTGAGATCTTTCATCTCAAATTTTGCAGCTAGCTTCTTCTTGCTTTCCATGATCTATTTCTCATTTTCTGTCAGAAATAGATCATCCACATACAGTAATAGTATGATAGGTTCATCATCCATAACCTTAAGGTAAAGGTTAGGGTCAACTTTACTTTTGGTAAAGCCCAAGCTTGTCAAGAAGCTATCAATTCTTCCATACCAAGCTTTGGGAGCTTTCTTCAATACGTACAGAGATTTCTTCAACTTGCATACATGATTTCTTCTATCTTCAAATTCAAATCCTTGTGGCTGTTTTATGTACACTTCTTCCTCAATTACACCATTCAGGAAGGCTGTCTTCACATCCATCTGATGTAAACTCCACTTCATCACGAATGTAAGTGCCATTATGGTTCTAATGGAAGTGTACCTTGAAACTAGTGCAAATGTTTCTTCATAGTCAATTCCCTCTTTCTGAGAGAATCCCCTAGCCACAAACCTTTCCTTATACTTTTCAATGCTACCGTTGACAACATGATTTATCTTGTATATCCACTTGGAGGATACCACACTCTTGTCTTTTGGTTTGGGAACTATATCCCAAACATCATTCTTCATTATTGATTGATACTCCTCTGTCATTGCTTCTACCCATTCTTTCTTCTGAACTGCTTCTTCATAGCTGGTAGGTTCTTGATCTACAAGATCACACATCAAAGCCACATAGCAGGAAAATGGATTTGGTTTCTTGCTCACTCTTGTGGAGCCTTCTGGTGCTCCATACTTTTCTACTTCCTGTATAATTTATCTTTCCCATGCAAAATTTCTCTTCCATGATATGTTCAGATATGGGGGTTCTTGAGGTTCTAGCATATTATGGTCTTTTGGTGTTTCCTCTTCAGGGTAGGGAGCAACTTCTGTATTTCTAGAAGGTATACCTTCTTCATATACTTCTTCATACTGGCACTTTCTGGATCTTTTGAGAGCAGCTTCTTCATCAAATGTTACATCTCTACTAATTTCCATGTGATGGAATCCTGGGATGTATATTCTGAATGCCTTGGATGCTTTACAATACCCAACAAATATTCCCTTCTTTCTGGAAGGGTCCAACTTGGTTCTCTTCTCTTTTGGTATGTGAACATATATAGGGCACCCAAATATCTTGAGGTGGCTTACCTCAGGCTTCTTCCCTGTGAACATTTATTTTGGAGTCTTGAATAGTTTGAATCATTGTCACTTGTTCTATGGAACAAGTCTCATCATTCTTCATTTGTAGGTGATCGTTGTACGATACTTCCTACAATTCAAATTCAATAGCATGGTTAGAAACATCTCATAGTTTCTAAATATATGCATAAAAACATTAGTCACACTATCTTAGCCAATGCCACAACATTCATCCATATCCCATATTCATATGGTAACTTTCTAGATGCCTTCCATCTCTACCAGGACATTATTTAGAGTGTGCACTACTCCCAATATGTCAGCAAAGAGGTTTCACTCTAGATAAGTAGCAATGGAATGTTGTATAGCACCATAGGCTACTTACCCATCACATGCATGACACTGCAAAAATCCTAAATAAATGTGTATACAACTGGATACTATCATTTAAACAATGTGATAGAAATGACAATTCAAATACTTATCTTTGTTTGCTTGGTAGGACCTCCTTTGATCCTAGTCTATTGGAAGGTATTACTGGAATGTCTGATGGTGAAATCTACTCCATCATCAAGCTTGTATTTTTATTCTCCTATGATCCTTTCTGAGGGAAGTCCTTTTTCTTCTGAACTGGAGAGAGTCTTGTTCTGACCTATCATGTTCTTACAAAACATATTCTTTGACTTCTTCCTTTGCTTTCTTCCTGGGAGGTTCTTCATCTTCTGATTCTTCTTCATCGTCTTCGGCTAGGTGTGCATGATGTCTTTTGTTGTTGTTCCCTTTCTTGTATTCTTCCTTCTTTAATGGATAATTTCTGGCAATGTGTCCTATCTTGTTGCAATTGAAACACTAGAAAGAAGACTAGTCCCTTCTTGAATTGTTTTCTCTTCTCCTTTGGAACTTCCTGGGAGGTTGATACTCCTTGTGGATTTCCTTCTTGAAGTTAGATTGGATTCTTCTTATCTTGGTATGGGTGACTAGGGCTTGATCCTCTTCTTTAAGTAGAGCTTCTCTATTGGCTACTCTAGCCTCTTCTTGGATGAAATCTTCTCATACAATGTCAAACTTCATGCTTTCCTTTCTGGAACACATGGTCTGGATGAATGAATCCCAAGGTCTAGTGAGACCATTGAGAGAAGTCATAAGTAGTTCATATTCATCAAGGGATTCTCCAATGGCTTCTATTTGCTCCTTGAACCATGTTAGGAACCCATGTCAACCCTTCTATTTACTTTGTTAGTATATTGTTGTTGGATGCATATACTTTGTAAGTCATCCCGTAGTATTTGTTGATCCATAGTTTGTATTATTGTTGTTGGACACATATGCTTTGTAAGTCGTCCCGTAGTAATTGTTGATCCGTAGTTGTATTGGCCCATGGTTTGTATTGACACATGGTATTGACCCATGGTATTGGTTCCTAGACTTAGTATATAAGTTTGTGTTGAGACCAATGAAGGTACCATGAAGTTATTTGTATTGAGCTTGCTCAAAGGAGGTTTCCCCCTCAAAGTGGCCTGCGATCAATAAAAGTGATTCTGAGTTTTGTTATTTCTGCTATCTCGTGTATTTTCATTAATTAATTATTGCAGGTTCTTCACAAATTGGAAGACCCTTGTGAAGTAGTCTTGGATAGATTCTCCTTGGCTCATCTTGGTACTCTTCAACTAGGATCTCAAATTCATCTTCCTATTAATGTTCCTTCCTTCATACTTTCTGGCTAGGGTATCATACATTTATTTTTGGGTCTTCTTTGATGGAATCAACAATGATTCTCTTTTCCCTAATTAGGCCCTTCTTGTGCTTCTCCATATCTTCATCTTCTTCAGGTTCTGCAACTTCATCCTTGATGTATTTGGAAAGATCATTCTCTTCAAGAATGAGGCCAATCCTATATTTCCATGCTCGTAAATTCTCTATGCCTTCTAGCTTGTCCTCAAGCATAATGCTTGGGGCCATCTTATCCAGGAGGTCACCAAAAAATGAAAATTCTCAAAATGCAAAACCGGCCTTACCAGGAGATGTATTTGACTGAGGAGAGATGACTGGTACACTTGCTTTTTGGAGATTCCAAATTTTCACCCTTCAAATTTGACTTGCGAATTTCAGACCCGCAGTAGAATTCTGGTTCGCAGTTTTTCTGGTTTTCTGGTTTTTTGCAGTTTCTTGTCCAAAATTCAAACTAGGGTTTGTCTTTCTCGAAGACCTACCCACTCAAAAAATTTGATCTAGGGCTCAAAATTTATCTTTTGGAGAGCCCCACCTTTCTATCCAATCAGGTTCCAAAAATTCCAATTTTGACAGAAACCCTAATTTCTCACCGGAGGAAGAAGAGAGATTTTTACCTTGTGAAAGATGTCCTATTCAAGTTAGCTTTGATCCCACGTTAAGTTTAACATAAAAATCACATCAAGAGCATAATAAGGATCATTGAAAGAAACACAATCATAAGATATACACAAATTTATCCTGGGAAACCCTCATGGGGTAGAAAACCCGTCAAAACTTCCTCAATATAGATGATCAAAAGTGCAAATGCAAAATCCCCAAAGCAAGGGCTCCTTCTCCTTTGCAGATCTCTCTCTCTCTCTCTCTCTCTCTCTCCCATGCACAATACACAAGTGAGTGTGTGTTCAAATGAGAGACACACCACTTCTATTTATACTTTATCTCTCACTTGACATTTTACCCATCTAGGTTGGCCCCATAACTAAATGAGCAATTACTAACTAGGTCGACTTCTCTAGGGGACTTAAACACCCCATTACAACTGAATCTAGGGGAACTAATGCCCTGACTTACATGGGAGGATTTACCTCATTGAATTTACATGATCAAATACAATAATGACATCCCGACGGAGGAATAAAACATCTCCGAATAAATTACAATAGTAAAATACAAATAGAATATTCTTCGAAGTTACAATATTTCAACGCCGAAGGTACTTCCACCTTGTAGGACCCAGCTACTACTTAGCTCTTTTAACCTGTACGTTAGTTTCCAAACAAAAGATCAAGAAATATCATGCAACCATTTACACATATACATATTTCATTACTAATGAACAATAAAGCAAATCAGTTTTCTATGTACCATACACCTGGTATCATATCCATCCATTCAACATATAGCTCTAACTTGGTATGCACGTACC
The DNA here is from genome assembly GCA_027924585.1 of Larix kaempferi. Lineage (NCBI taxonomy): Eukaryota > Viridiplantae > Streptophyta > Pinopsida > Pinales > Pinaceae > Larix > Larix kaempferi. Next base: position 838,178 of record BSBM01000008.1, read on the forward strand.
CATCATCTATTAAATTTGCATGCTAGATACATAATAAAAAAATGAACACAATTCATAATATTAACATCACACACACACACACACATATAAATTCTGCAAAATAATAAATCCATATGTCCACAGTGTCATCAAACTGACGAAGTTCCACAATAATAAGCAAATACAATAGGTAATATTGATAGTTCAGGTGATAAAGTCAAAACAGGGCATTACAATTAGTGAGTTAGGAAATGCTATAACAAGACCCCCCTAATGGATGAGGTCAAAGGAGGATCTAATGGCCAAAATGCATTGCATAATTATATTGGAATCTTAATCAGAGGGAATGAGTAGGATTCAACAAGACTAGATCAAGAAATCTATCTACAACAAAAAATCAAGGATTAGAACACTCTCTTCCCAAGGAGGGCATACCCATGCTTAGGTGTAAAATAAAAGGCCGCCAAATCAAATACATTGTGGATCCACAAAATATATTTGGAAATGTTGAATCATGGCATATTTAAAAAAAAAACATAGTGGATACATTTCATAAGTAGATCATAGCCACGAACATATACATAATGGATCTATGTCTTAGTATATAGTAGGAGAATAACTGGAACTCAGTGTAAAATTTTTCCCCATGTAATACCAATGTTAAAATGTATGGTATAATCTTGTGCAACTCAGGAAATATAAAATAGGAGGATGCTACTGGAGCCTAAGGTCTTCCATCCCAAGTTGTCGACATGTACATGTTCTTACCATGTGAATAAATGAGTTGAAGTCGAACATGGGGAATACCATTTGACTATGGGTGATTGATGTATTCCATTGAAAAATTAGAGAAAACCCACCGATGATGATAATGGGATTCAATGTACTTAGTACATTCTAGCAAGTGTGAATAAGAGAGTTGTTTTCAAACACTTGTAGAATCTATCAATAAGGGGAGACTGATGAATTCCCACTATCAATAGAGAGGGAACCTATCACTGATGACTGCAAACCCCAAGGTACCAAATCATCTCTAAACCTCATTTCTATAGAAAGATGAGCTAGTGTCGATGGGAAGAGATCCACTAGAAGGGAGGCATTGAGGTGTCCCCCATCAACCAACATGAGTAGATATCAAGAAAGGATTTGTTTTTGGAAAGGTATCAGACAATGCTTTACAAGAACATACCATTGAGTACACCTCTCGCATGTACCATATGTGTATAGTGTTGAAACTTTACTTAAGCATTTATGTTATTCAAAATTCTTTAGACTTTAATTCAATTTATATCATATCATAATAATTGCATGCATAAGGATCACTATAAGAAAGACATTCACAACATACACAAAGATTTATCTCGGGAAACCCTCTTGGGGAAGAAAACCCAACATAACTTCTTCAGTATAGATTCATCAATAAAGTACAATGTAAATACAATGAAGAGCTAAGGCTCTCTCATAGAAAGATACCCTAGATACAAAGATAAGATAAAACCCGAGATATTAGTATTCCTCTAGCTGCTGCCTCTCTCTCTCTTGTGCACTTGCCTCACTTACTTGATACGAAATTGCTTGATGTACAAATGAGGAGGGCGTCACCCTCTATTTATATTTATTTTGGCCAAATTTTCACTGTGGGGACGACTTCACTTGGGTGACTGGGATGACTTTCTTGGGGCACTTTTATCCAGTTTTGGGGCAATTTTACCCTAGGGTCAACTTGTCTATTTTCATTGGGCCGACTTGTCTAGGTAACAATAAAATATTCTTTTATTTATTATTCTTCTAGAATATTCTAGGCCGACATAAGAATATCTTTCGAAGCTACTTAAAATATCAACACTCCCTCTTAGCAAGGAAGGTATTCTTCTGATGCGATCTTCAATACTGCTTCCACTGACCCATACTTGAACATTTACTTGTTGATATTTTGTGAATCTCTCCATCAGTAGAAGTTCTGTACGATCAAGTGATCACCACATCATGCATATGAGGCCTCAACATCATACATATAATCTGTCTAGTGGGAACAACATCCTTTTGGACCTTATGGGTCTTGGTGTCCTTTTAGACCTTATGCAATTACATGAATTCATCTAGTTCACACAGAACTAGGCATCTAGCTCACACAGAATTTAGGCATCCAACTCACAAAACTGGGCATCCAACTCACATAGAATCTGGGTAAATATCCAACTCACATAGAACTGGGAAACTAGCCTAAGAGCTATCCCTTTTGGTTGGAACCACTAGGAATTAAACCCATAGTGATTGGGTATCACACAGAATTGGGCATCTATCTCACAAAATCTGGGTAACTATCTAGCTCACACAAAACTAGGAAACTAGCCTGAGAGCTATCCCTTCTGGTTGGAACCACCAGAAATCCAACCCACAATGACTGGGAATCTAACCACAAGGGTTAGATGATATAGTGCACACACACTATCCATCTAGCTCAAGGATAGGAATCCTCCAACCCACATAGGTTGGCTGTCCAGCACGAAATATGGTTATCCACCAGTCCACATGACTTGGTCTTCCAGCCTCGAAGCTTGGGTATCCTGAACCTGTGCGAGGTCAGTCCAAATTGTGCCTTAGTCGGTAACGTGCTCATGAATGACTACCCGCTTATGCCACACTCTGATGATACTGCCCCTGGAATCACATCTGTAACTCAACACTCCCTCTCAACGAGGGAAGTTATTCATCACCACACCAAGATTGTCCTTGAAATACTTAAACTTTATCTTTGATATAGGCTTGGTCAACACATTGGCTATCTGCTTGTCTGTCTCAATATACTGGATATTTACAGCTCCCTTCTGCATCATGTCTCATATATAATGGTACTTGATCTTGATATGCTTTGACTTGTTATGAAACACACGGTTCTCAAACAACTTTATGCAACTCTGGTTTTCATAGAAGATACAAGTCACCTCCAACTTGAGATCAAACAACCCTGCAAGCAACTTCCAAAGCCACACATCTTCGCTACTAGATAAACATGTTGCTATATACTTTTCCTCAGATGTACTAAGTGCCACACTAATCTGCTTCCTGCTGATCCACAAGATCATAGTTGATCCCAAATTGAAGCAACATCCTGATGTACTCTTTCGATCTATGGCACTAATGACCAATATGAATAAGTATAGCCACTTGCAGTCTTATATCATGATTTGAAACATATCAAAGTCCATAGTCAACTGCACCTTTCAGGCACCTCATCATGTGTTTTGCTGCAATCAAGTCAACACATCTTGGCTTGACCATATATTGAATCAATGTGTTCACCAAAAAGAATATATTTGGCCTCGTGTTCATCAAATACATCAATGAACTAATCATCTGTGTGTACATGGTGGCATCCAATATCTCTGAAGAAGTATCACTCAATAACTTCAGGTTCCTTACCATCGGTGTAGGCATGGGTTTACAATCCATCATCCCGAAGCTCTTCAGGATTTCTACATCATATTTTCCTTGGATAAGGAAAATATTGTTTTGTTTCTACCACACCTATAGACCCAATAAAAAGTGCATCATACCAAGGTCTTTCATTTCAAATTTTACAGTGAGCTCCTTATTGCACCATGCAATGAGCTCTTCGTCCCTTGTTAGAAACAGGTCATCCACATATAATAGAAATATTACTGGTATACCATCCAAAACCTTGTAGTAAAGGTTGGAATATGATTTACTCTTAGCAAATCCCAAGCTCATCATAAAACTATTAATTCTTCCATACCACTTCTTTGGTTCATGCTTTAATCCATACAAGGCCTTCTTCAACATGCAAACATTTGTCTTCCTATCATGTGTCTCGAATCCTTGTGGCTTTTTCATGTACACTTCTTGTTCCATTACACCATTCAGAAAGGTTGTCTTTACATCCATATGATGTAGCTTCCATTCCATCACTATAGCTATTGAAAGTATATATCTAATCGAAGTGTATCTCGTGACATGAGAAAATGTCACTTCATAATCTATTTCTTCTTTCTAGGAGAAACCATGAGCCACGAACCTTGCCTTGTACTTCTTAACACTGCCATCTGCTCCATGCTTCGTCTTGTAGAACCATTTGGAAGTCACCACTAAAGTCCATTTCAGTCTTAGAATCACATCCCAAACATCATTCTTCATAGTAAACTAATATTCCTCGATCATGGCATCCTTCCATACTTTCTTATCAACTACTTATTCATAATTGGAAGGCTATGCATAAATGATGTCACATAGTAATTCCACATAGTTGGAATATGGTAGAGGTCTCTTTCTCTCTCTGAAAGACCCATTTAGCGCACCATATTTCTCTGCATCCTGAATAATCTCTAGAGCCAAAACTAGTCTTCTATTATGTGTAATCATTTCTCGGGTTGGATCTACATGTCTCTACGGTTCTACCATATCATGATCCTATGGAACATGCTCTTTTGGTACAACATCATATTCTTGTTAGTTTTTCATCATTTAATTCAATAGATCTAGGATCTTAACTGAAAGAACAACATGTACAACATATCAAGCATAAGAGACAAGAGACAAGAGACAAAAAACATTTCACCGGGGAAAACCAAGAAGGTGAAAAACCCACAACTTCCTCAGAGATAGAATAAGCATCAATACAAGGATCACCATGATCAAACCCAAGAGATAGATATCTTCAACAACATTCTCCTCCTCCACTTGTGCGCATCCTCCTCTTCTCTCACTAATGCGAAGTGAGTGAATAATAGAATGTGTAAAATGAGAGAGACACACTCTCTATTTATACACTAACTTTCACTTGACCTTTACTCAACTAGGTCGGCCCTAACTTAACCACTTAACATAATGATGACTGGGATGACCCCTCTAGGGTGGTATAATAACCCTTTGACCCACATGACTCATACAGGTCCGACCCCATCAAGGTGGTCTAATAACCCATCAAGTATAAGTTACAACCCTTACAATATAACTTGCGACACTTGCAAGTACACATGACGACACTTCCAATCGGAGGAATAATACATCTCCGTTGGAGATACAATAAAGTACAAATACAATATACAAGTGAATATCTTCTAAAGTTACAAATACATCAACACTCCCTCTTAACTAGGAAGGTATTCTCTTGACACAAGTCATCAATACATATAGGCACAAGTCTTCAATTCTGGAGCTGGATCATCATCACTGGATCACGGAGCATCATCATCATCACTGCTGCTGTACTCGACATCTCAATCACTGGGCTATCTTTGAATTCTGCTCGTCATAGGAATTTCTAGAGAGCCAACCCTTTTTCATGCTGGATGTAGGCCCACCACCTGTAGGTCTTCATCATCACTGCGAGTGGTCTGATAGAGGTGGTCTCTCAGGACTCATTACGCGCATATGCAATGCCTGACAAGAGTATCCCAGGAACAGTTTACGTGCCTAAGCACAACCGACAAGATATCCCAGGGATTATATTGTGAAGAACCTGCAACAATTAATTAATGAAAATACACTAGATAGCAAAAATAACAGAACTCAGAATCACTTTTATATTGATTGTAGGCCACTTCGAGGGGGCAACCTCCTTTGAGCAAGCTAAATACAAATAACTTCACGGTACCTTCATTGGTCTCAACACAAACTTATATACTAAGTCTAGGCGCCAATACCATGGGTCAATACCATGTGTCATTACAAACCATGGGCCGATACAAACTATGGATCAGTAATTACTACGGGGCGACTTACAAAGCATATGCGTCCAACAACAATAAGACAAACTATGGATCAACAAATACTATGGGACGACTTACAAAGCATATGCCTCCAACAACAATATACTAACAAAGTAAATAGAAGGGTTGAAATGGGTTCCTAACATCCTCTCTCCCTTAGAAAAATCTTTTTCCTCAAAGCTTTAGATGTGGAAATTGATGCAGAATCTGAAGGAGTGGTTCCCCTGTAGCATCCTCGGGTTGCATTCCGGGCCACGAATGCCTTTTGAGTTTCAGGGAGGGTTGCTTGGAAGGATGTAGACAAAGAAGAATCATATCAGCTGCATGAAAAGCGCGCTCAAAATGGTTTCGATCGGCTTGTTGTTTTAGTTGAATTCTTGCCATGTGAAGATTGTCCTGCAGAATGAGAAGAATCTGATTGCGGTTTCGAAGAACCGAGTCAATTGCCTAAACTGGGGAGATGCTGAGGGTGTATGGAAGAAGAACTGGTAGTGTATGTCCATAGATTGCTTCATATGGTGTCCTTTTAGATGTGGTATTATACCACTGGAGCACTTCTAGGAAATCCATAGAAATAGTTGTCCAAATCTATGTAGGGATGGGAAAGGGTTCGAGCAGTCCCGAAAGGAGTGTCGTTTCACCCTTGTTAACCTGGAAAGTATCACAGTCAGCCACCATCTGTTGAATTATCATTTTCAGTCCCTACCAAAAGAAGTTACATTGTTCTCGGTCATACATTTTGAGGAACCCAGAGTGTCCTAATGATGAAGAAGCATGGATGTCATAGAAGAGATATCCCTGTTGAACAGATTGCAACCAATTTGGAACAAGTAGAGAAATAGCTGTAAGAGAAACTGGGTCATCAAATGTGCGAGAAGGAGCATCTGTCACCATATTGTCCTTACCCTTCTTGTAAGTGATTGCACAGGCATAACCCATGAGTTGGATAACCCATTTCAGGTGTGTTGGGGAGGAGACCCATTGTTCCAGGAAATTTTCTAGACTCTGGAGATTAGTCTTGATGTAGAAATAATTCCCTAATAGGTATGGCTGCCACTTTTGTACGACATGCAAAATAGCCATCATTTCCTACTAAGATGTAGATGCGGCTAAATTCTTACTGGAAAGGTCTCTTGAAGGTGACAAGCCCACTGGTTTAGCAAGGACACCTGCATATATATCCAAGGAAGTAGGGGAGACCGTTGATGGGTGCATCTGAATGGAATGGAGTTGAGCGATGACACCATGTGAATTCTTCTTAAGAATCTTTTCCAGGCGATGTGAACTGATGAGGCAGAGAGACCCTCATTGTAAGCCATTAAATTTGTGTTGTTTCCCTATTAGAGCGCAGGTTATAATCTTCCAGAGAGATACGCACATTGTGACACTTCCCCTTGTAAGGTATGGTGCCCCCATTGGCAACTATGACTTCAAAGTTGGAGCAAGGATGGAAAAAACAATCAGCATGTTTGGCGATCCGAGGGTCAAAGAAGTTATGAGTGCTACCAAAATCAATGAGTATTGTAAGAGGAAGCTTCTTGAAGTAACCCCTGAATTGCATTGTTTGGGGGGTGGTGACGCCGGATAAAGCATGGAGAGATATCTCTGGTTGTTCATCCTGATATGGGGGGTCAATAGACGGCTCCTGAATGTCGACCTGATCATCCATTGTATATGGAGCTTCTTCACCAATTTTAGAGGCAGGCGTAGAATCCATATCCAAGAGATAGAGATTTTGTTGAACACATCTATGTCCCCGATTGAATTTCTCATCACAATTATAACAAAGCCCTTTTTCTCTACATGCCTGCATCTCTGTTTCACACAAATGCTTGATAGGAGTTGGTCGAGGAGCTGGCGGGATGGGAGGTCATTGAGAACCCATATTTTGGAAGGAAACAAAAGTGGTTTTGGAGCGTTGTTGGGCTGCAATCTTGTCTTCTTCCAACTTAGCCAACCTAGGACTTCCATCATTGTGTTGGGATAGAACATTTTAACCTCTGACCGGATTTCATCCTTAAGACCACTGATAAAATAACTACTGTAGAAGTCATCAAACAATCATTCTGTGTGATTGGCTAGTTTCTCAAATTTTGTCTGATACTCTCTCACAGTGCCAATTTGACAAATTTTAGTTAATGCTCTGGTGAAGTCATCAAAAGCACTAGGACCAAATCGTTGCAAAAGGAGTTGGAAAAAATCTGTCCATTTTGGCTCGTCATGAGCCTTGATGTACCAATGGTACCATTGAAGGGCTTCCTATTCCAAATGAAAGGATGCAAGTGGAATTTTTTGGACATTAAAAGTATTATGCAGACTGAAATATTGTTCTGCACGATAGATCCATCCAGTTGGATCAATACCATTGAAGCGAGGAAATTCAAGCTTCGAACCACAGAAATTGCTAGAAGAAGAGAACTCATTGGTTGCAGAAGATTCTTGCTGTTGGTTAGTGTTCATGGCTGAATGCTGAAGATGGAGGCTGAGAAATTTTTCATCCAGATATTGGAGTTTGGTTTGGATGGCTGCAAGTGCTTCCTCCATGGTTGTTGCTCCTGCATGGGTGACAACCATAACTAGGAGTTATTTTTTTGGTGGGGGGGAATGAGTAGAAAAGCACAAACAAAAGCTTATTTAGTAAAGGAAAATTTGGATTTGGGAAAAACTTGGATGGGTAATTGGGGTTTGACTAGGTTTTGGACACTTTCTCATGGACAAGGAAGCAAAAAATGGGGATTTCAGAGGAGGGGTGAAAGAATGAGAAAATTGGTCAAAGAGGGACAAAGAAGCAGAAATAGGGAATGAACACTGTGGCAAAATGTGGAGGTGAATGGGTGAAAATTGAAGAAGTTATGGAAAACCCTAAAAATAGATAAATGTGAGATTTCTGGCTTTGGGAAGTAGAATTTGGGATAGGGTCCTCAAGAATGAAATATGCAGAATGGGATAGTAGGGGTATCGGAAAGTTTCAAGGGAAACATAGTGAAAACAAGGGAGATATGGCGAAAAAAACATTTTTTTTTCTAGAAATGGATCTGCAACGACGCAGAAGGGATCATAACAATTGGATCTGAAAAGGCGCGGAAGGGATCGGCAATAGATGGATCTGAAACGACGCCGAATGGAGTGAAAACGGCTGGATCTGAAACGGCTTTCAGAATAGATCTGAAACGACTGGATCTGGAACGGCTTGGAATGGATCTGGAACGGCTTGGAATGGATCTGAAACGGCGTGGAAGTGATCGGCAACAATTCAACTGAAAATAGATATGGACCCCAGGTATGTTCGGCTTCCTATCGGTTCAGGGGATTCACTCGGCCACCAATGCTATCTGACGGCTTGCGTATTGGGGTAGTACCCCTCACTCCATGGCTCAGGTAAAACTGATAACCGCTTTTCCACAAACGACAACTCTTGGTTTACCTCACGGGTGGGAACTAGTCAATCAGGTAGGGGTCCTTGCCCTTTTCGTTGGCAGGTCCTCTCAATGGGACAGCTACTTCGGGGTTCCTGTGGTACTCCTCACAATGAGTTTTGGGGCTTATGCCCAAGTACTTCCCATAGCTAAGCAGATAGGGATTATTCCCAGATCCGAAGCTGCAACAGATGCCCAAAAAAAATTTAGCAGAAATTTCACCCGGCAAGCCCAAGAAAGTGCTCTGATACAAGATGTGAAGAACCTGCAACAATTAATTAATGAAAATACACCAGATAGCAGAAATAACAGAACTCATAATCATTTTTATATTGATCGCAGGCCGCTTCAAGGGGGAAACCTCCTTTGAGCAAGATCAATACAAATAACTTCACGGTACCTTCAATGGTCTCAACACAGACTTATATACTAAGTCTAGGTGCCAATACCATGGGTCAATACCATGTGTCAATACAAACTGTTAGTGCCAGAATTTGTTCCTAGACTACTAAGGGACAAGCCAACACAATCTTCAGAATCTCAAGATAAATATGCAATAGTTTTTTCTGTTGGTTTAGAGTTTGTGGTTTGAAGGTTTCAATCTCAAGATGAACAAGAGAAAACAAACTAAAACAATTTACTGAATCATATACTTCATTGAAAACTGAATTCATAAATATAAATCAAATAAATATAAACCATCACATCATAATCACTCATACTGGTTTTCATCTACAATGCATGAGCATTCGCTGGTTTAAAAGACATTAAAACAGAAATGAAATCATGCACTGAATGATCAAATTGATCAGGAATTAAAAAATCAATCAAATAGTATAAAATGGCTTATATAATATGTGTATTAAGTCTCAGTTCTCATGACTTACACGATAGTTTTGCTAGCTTATTCAACAACACTGTATAGTTGCTTCAAACCAAAAAATCGAACCCCTTCTACCTCCTCCTTTGCTTCCTTTTAACCATTTACAAAAAGAGTAGTTTGTTAACTACCTTCTAGGTCGAATTTTGGAATAAGTTACATCCATTAGTTACACTCTAACCTAAATATTTAAAGAGACATTAACTAAAAATAACAAATCGGATTCTGAGAAATTAGGTGAATTTCTGGAACATTGGGTCTCAAAGATGCTACCATATCTCTCGATCCTTGACACCTGTTAGAAAAATGAGAGAGAGTTTTTTAAATGAGTCCATGATGAACAAAAACCTCTCTTGGTTTTTGAAAATTCCTCTCGAGTTGATCAGTAGATGGGCCGAAAAGTTGTGACTAAAACAGTAAAATATTAAACATTTTTAACCCTGAAAAATAGGCCACGGAGATGAATTCGAATCTCTCAAATCGTGACAGCGGTTGTAAAACTGCAAGAGGTTTTTGTGAATGAGTCCATGGTGGACAAAAACCTCTTTGGGATTTCTGAAATTTTCTTCCATATACTCGTAATCCGTGCTCAAATACCATGACTAAAACAGGAAAAAACAAAATCTTTTTCTTCTTAAAGCTTGCTTGGCCACATTTCACTGTAAATTTGTTAATCAAGCTTCTTAGAAAAACAGAGGTGACAATGCTCAAAGATCTGGAAGTAACCACGTTTAGCTAGAGATGTCCTCAGTTTTTCCTTTCGCGATCCCCAAATTGACTCGTGGCAACTCAAACCCCGATCTCTCTTAATGATGGAATGTAATGGAGCTTTGAAAATATTATAATTCTTTGATATGTGTTGAAAAACTTTGAATCATCATAACATAAGTTGTCTAGTCGTCATAATCTGAAATGAACCATTACCCAACATAAAAGTTAAAACTTGGTTATAAGCTTAATAATGAAGCTTAGAATGAAGTTGAAGACTTTGAGGAAAAACACCATGTTGAATAAGACATTTGAAGATTTTGGATCAAAGAAATAAAAGCAATCAAAGATTAATAAATTGAAAACAAAATAATACAAACCATGAACAAATAAAAGAAAACAATCAAACAAACCCTAAAGAAACACATAAAAAATAACAACATTCTTAGCATTAACACAAACCATGGGCCAATACAAGCTATGGATCAACAATTACTACAGGACGACTTACAAAGCATATGCGTCCAACAACAATAAGACAAACTATGGATCAACAAATACTACGGGACGAATTACAAAGCATATGCATCCAATAACAATATACTAACAAAGTAAATAGAAGGGTTGACATGGGTTCCTAACATATATGCATCCCTTCACAAAACCTTTAAAGAGTATCCCAGGATCAATTGACGTGCCTGAGCACGACCGACAAGATCTCTAAAGAGCATCCTGGAACTTATTATGAGCACCCAGCTCAACCTATCGGATCTCTAGGACTGATTACATGTGATTAGGCAAAACATTAAAAGAATATCCCAGGAACAGTTTACGTGCCTAAGCACAACCGACAAGATATCTAAAGAGCATCCCAGGACTTATTATGAGCACACAGCTCAACCTATTGGATCTCCAGGACTGATTACATGTCTCCCTAGCAAAACCTCGAAAGAGCATCCCAGTACTGATTACGAGCACATTGCTCAACCTATCGGATCTCCCAGGATATTTTACATGCTATCCGCACAACCTACCACATATCCTTGACCTCTGAGTATCATCCTGAAACTCATGATCCACTTGATCATCCTTGCACGGAGCATCATCCTGATGCTAATGATCAACCTGATAATCATCATACCGTACATCATCTTGATGTACATCATCACACATGATCATCTTGATCATCCTCACTGCGTCGTCCTGATGCATATCATCCAGAGCATCGTCCTGATACTCATCACACATGATCATCCTGATCATCGTCACTGCATCGTCCTGATGCATATACATATACATGATCCAACTGATCATACAAAGCATCCACCTGATGCATATCCAAAGCAGTAACTAGAGCATCATCCTGATGCTCATCACACAGCACTTACATCCATAGCCATGGGAAGGATCCTCCTCTCACCATGCTTGGAATGACTCCTGCAAATGTGTCCCATCACTTCTTCCTCGAAGTATCTTCTATTTGAAGAACACCAAGCCTCTCTCTGAAGTACTCAAACTTCGCTCTAGCTAGTGGTTTTGTCAACACATCTGCAACCTGCTCATCCGTCGCAACATACAGGAGCTTCACTGCTCCTCTCTGTACCATATCCCTGGTATAGTGTTATTTGATCTCAATATGCTTCAACCTGTCATGGAACACTGGGTTCTCTGACAACTTCACACAACTCTGGTTGTCACAATAGATACAGGTAGCATCCAACGGGAGATCAAATAACTTAGACAATAGCTTCTTAAGCCATACTGCCTCACAACTGGCCGAACAAGCTGCGACATACTCTGCTTCGGTTGTACTCAGTGCTATGCAGGACTACTTCCTGCTAAACCAAGAGATCACACCTGATCCCATGCTGAAGCAATACCCAGAAGTGCTCTTCCTATCTGCAGCACTGCCTTCCAAATCATAACCCTCCAGGTTAAACTTTTGATTCGCATCATAGTTGATCCCATAATCGATTGTACCCTTCAGGTACCTTAGAATATGCTTTACAACAACCAGGTTAACACCTCTGGGATCCGTCAAGAACTGGCTCAATGTGTTCACTGCAAAGCAAATATTTGGTCTCGTGTTCGTCAGGTACATCAAGGACCCAATCATCTGATGATACACCATGACATCAACCATCTCTAATGAAGCATCACACAATAGCTTCAGGTTCAATGCCATAGGTGTGGCCATGGCCTTGCAGTCCATCATCCCACCGCTTCAAGATCTCTACCGCATACTTCCCTTGTCCAAGGAATATTCCATCTGCACTCTGCCACACCTCCATGCCTAGAAATTAGTGCATCATCCCCAAGTCCTTCATCTCAAACTCGACAACAAGCTTCCTCTTCGTGTTGGCAATCAACCCATCTTCATCTGTAACAAACAGGTCATCCACATACAGTAGTAGTATCACAGGATTGCTTTCCTCAACCTTGTAGTAAAGGTTGGAATCCGCTTTACTCTTGGTAAAGCGCAATCTGGATAGAAAGATGTCTATCCTACCATACCAAGTCCTAAGAGCTTTCTTCAAGCCATACAAGGCTTTCTTCAACCTGCACACATATGACTCCCTGTCATGTGTCTTAAAACCGAGTGGCTGCTCCACATACACTTCCTCTTCGACTACACCATTCAAGAAAGATACCTTGACATCCATCTGGTGTATCTTCCATTTAATCACTGCAGCCAAAGTAAGTACTATTTTGATGGAAGTGTATCTGACTACAGGTGCAAAAGTCTCTTCATAAACTATCCCTCTTTCTGGGAGAAGCCATGAGCCACAAACCTCGCTTTGTATTTTTCTATGCTACCATCTGCATCATGCTTGATCTTATAGATCCACTTGGAAGTCACAACAGACTTCCCTTCTATTCTTGGGACCACATCCCAAACATCATTCTTTATGATCGACTGGTATTCCTCGACCATGGAATTCTTCCATTACTGCATCCCGGATTCTGGGAACTTCAGATTCTTCAATATCTTCGATAGAAAGTTTTCTTGAACTTTGTTGTTGGAACAAATGTTGTTGTCTTTCTTTTGTAGGTGATTGTACACAATCTTTCCTACAAGTCAAATTCAATTGCATGATTAGAAACTTCTCATAGCTTTTTCAAAAAACAAATTCTTACACATAAGTACATATGTCATATAGTCATGCAATTATGTTAGCCAATGCTTCAATACAACATTTATCCATATCTCGTATTCATACGGTAACTTTCTAGATGCCTTCCATCTCTACCAGAACATTTGTTAAGAGTGTGCACAACTCCCAACATGTTAGCAAAGAGGTTTCATTCTAGATAAGTAGCAATGGAATGCTGTACAGTACCATAGGCCACTTACCCATTACTTGCATATTAGTAGTATCTTGTTCATTAATACAACTTTTCTAATATGCATAATACATATACTAAATCTAGGAAGATAAGTATGTATATGACTGGTCAAAATTATTTAAGTAATCATATATACAGGAATTGACAATTCAAATACTTATCTTTGTTGGGTTGTAGGGTGGACCCCCTCTTGATATTTGCTTCTTGGAGTGCTTCCTCTTGACCTTTGCTTCTTTGCAAGAATTTTTGGAGTGTGCTCCCTCTTGATCTTTGCTTCTTGGATTACTTTTCCTTGAACTTATATCCATCCTGGACCACTATGCATGCTTAAGTCTGCACTAGTGTCATGATAGGTCATCCTCAAGATCTCATACATAACCATACATACATTAGTATAATCTCAATACTATCAAAACATTATGATCCTAAATAATCTTAACATGTATGGTCATGATCATTTCACACACAGGTAATTTATCACAAGCATTAATATAGGGATGACTTCTATTACGCATGCATATTCTTATTTGACCATAAGACTCTTCTGGTTAGTCATATCATCAATCAAAGTAAGAAACATAATATGCATAAACGTTTGATTTCTAACTTCAAGAATAATCATTATCATTCATACAAAAGTATAAGATCCTAACACAAGGATTCTAACTTGATATAGGAAAAGCATACCTAGATTATCATGCTTGCTAGTTATGTCTAACATACCCATATAATGTCTTCTTGTTCCCTTCAATGACTTGTGCTAGTAACCCGCATAACTCATAAGTTAACCATTGTAGAATCAAAATATACATACCTCGTAAGTAGAGCTTCTATAATGGCTATGGATGAGTCTTTGTCTTCATGTCACCATGGTCATATGTTCTTGATCTAGAACTTGATTTGAACCTTCTTGATGTACCTTTCATGTTAGCGGACAACATCAACCTCATACAACACCACAGTGCATTAGTATAATCATAAGTGTCATAACCCTAATCAATGAATGTCTTCTATCATTCACATGCATTCATACTTTTACTAGGGTGATGAGACTAGTCTAAGATTAATCAAGATTGTACTAACCTCAATAATATGAAGACAAACATATCATAAAATTAATCATGAACAAATTTCAAAACATACCTGTATCTCTTCAAGTCATAGCTGTCGAGATTGCTTGTAGCATTCTTATGTAAATCCTTAGCCTCATCTCCCTTTGGAACTGGAACTTCTTCACTTATGCAGGTGTCCAATTCATTCTTTTATAGGATTAACCCAATCCACTTTAATTTGTTGAGACTGGATCTAGAGCTGGATTAGGGTTTGTCAGAGAAACCCTAAAAATTCAAACTTTGAATTTCAAACTTCTGAATGGATGGAAAGATGTGGCTTGCTGAGCTGATCAAGCTGCTATACTTCAATTTTGAAAACTGCAAAATTTGACCCCTCAAAATTGCCTTTGAAACTTTCAGATTCACTGGACTGGACCCTGAACTAGGGTTTGATAAAGCCCACCCTTCTTCCCAACCAAAAATTTCGATCTAAAGCTCTAAAATTTGATTTTTCTAGGGAGCTTCTAGCCGTGGTCACAGACTTAAAAAATTCCCACTTTTGCAGAAGCCCTAATTTTCCATCTTTCCGATCAAAATCCCAAACTAGGGTTTAATCAAGCCCGACCTTCTTCCCAACCAAAAAAATCGATCTTGGTCTCTAAATTTCGATTTTGATGAGGAGCATTCAGCTGCGGTCCTCGATTCCAAAAATTCCAACTTTCTCCGAAGCCCTAAATTCCCGCAGCAGTGACAAGCCAAGAATGAAGGTGCTCAGAATCCAAATATGTTTTGGCAGAAATATGCACCTGATTGTTTTTCGTGCATCTTTGAAATTACGAACCCACATGTATGAAACTTCGGCTTGTGGTATCCTGACCTATCATATTTCCAACCCCACAGGTCTGGCCTCAATTGGATTCTCTGAGAGAGAGTAATGCCAAGTGTCGCAACATGACCTGTTTATGGGATAAAACAGGAGCGCGAACTTGTATGGCGTGCCACGTGTCACTGGTTCAACTTCGGCCTCTAAAAAACTTACCTAAGAAACTAAAGTCCGTGATATACCTTTCACTATTTACTAAGTTTCATTTGGAGATCCCTATCCCAGGTTGTGACCTTTTTTCCTAGGTCACCTGTTTATGATTGAGATCTGGAAGAGGAAGAAACCCTAGATTGTACTGATCATAAAACACAAAGTACAACGAATCAGATGCTGTGATTTTGACACAAGGTACATGGGGATGTTATATACGACATGTAAAAGTTTCATATCCTGAACCTTATCCAAAATGGATTTATAGATAAAGTTCTACGATGACTAGTTTTTTCTATATCAAGCCCTAGCTTCCAATTTGTCGCAAGTGCAACAAGTCTCATAAATGCCATATCATGACTTCCTTCAGGCTAGCTCTAATACCACGTTATTTTTTCATCATTTAATTCAATAGATCTGGGATCTTAACTGAAAGAACAAAATGTACAGCATATCAAGCATAAGAGACAAGAGGCAAGAGACACAAAACATTTCACCAGGGAAAACCAAGAAGGTGAAAAACCCCGCAACTTCCTCAGAGATAGAATAAGCATCAATACAAGAATCACCATGATCAAACCCAAGAGATATATATCTTCAGCAGCATGCTCCTCCTCCACTTGTGCACATCCTCCTCTTCTCTCACTAATGTGAAGTGAGTGAATAATAGAATGTGTAAAATGAGAGAGACACACTCTCTATTTATACACTAACTTTCACTTGACCTTTACTCAACTAGGTCGGCCCCAACTTAACCACTTAACATAATGATGATTGGGCCAAACCCTCTAGGGTGGTATAATAACCCTTTGATCCACATGAATCATACAGGGCCGATCCCATCAAGGTGGTCTAATAACCCATCAAGTATAAGTTACGACCCTTACAATATAACTTGCGACACTTGCAAGTACACATGACGACACTTCCAATCGGAGGAATAATACATATCCATTGGGGATACAATAAAGTACAAATACAATATACAAGTGAATATCTTTTGAAGTTACAAATACATCAACCAGTATCCGTGACTCTAGGAGCTTCAGGCTCCTAATCATGGACATCATCTGTATCACTTTTCCTCAAATTGCTAAAAGTTGCATCCTCATCAAAGGTGACATCTATGCTAGTCTCAATCTACCTATAACCAAGAATTTAGACTCTGTATGCCTTTGATGACTCACTGTATCCAACAATTATACCCTTCTTTCCTGAAGGATCCAACTAAATTCTCTTATCCTTGGGAACATGTACATATACATGACAACGAGATATCCACAGGTGCCTGACCTATGGATTCTCTCTTGTAAACATCTCTTTTGGCATATTTTTCCCAACTACATGATGATGAGTTCTTTTCTACAAATATACAACGGTTTTGGATGCCTTTGACCATAGGTGCAATGGTAAATCTTGATCATGAATCATAGCCTTCATTGCTTCCATTATCGTCCGATTCTTTCTTTCTGCCATGCCATTCTACTGAGTATTGTAGGGAGTGCACATCTCCCTCTTAATACCAACTTCTATGCATAATGTCTTGAATGCATCTGATGTGAATTCTCCTCCGTTATCTGACCTTAATGTCTTTATCTTCTTTTCATAGAGATTCTCTACAAGGGCCTTGAATTCCTTGAACTTGCTGAACAATTCACTTTTTGCTTTCAAGAAATAGATCCAATTTTTATGTGATTAATCATCAATAAATGAAACATAATATAGGTCCATGCTAAGTGATGTTGATGAAATTAGTACACACATGTCTGAATGTAATATGTCCAAGATTCCTTTTTCTTTGTTGTTACTTCTTGGAAACATACTCTTCACGTTCTTTCCTTGTGCACATCCCTTGCATATACCATCATGATTCACCTAGATCTTTGGTAGACCTGTAACCATCTTGATTATGATCATAAATGCTTTGTAATGTATGTGAGCAAGTATTCTATGCCATAACTCACTTGGATTCACAGTGCTATGTACCAATTCTTGATCTAATTGTCTCTTCAGCTTGTACAAGTGTTGGCTATACAAATGTTGACCAAAGGTTTTATGAAGACCCAAGTTCTGCGCGGCTACCTTAAACCAACAAAACCCCTTCGCACCGGCCATTTCAGCAACAGCCTGCGAGCAGGCTGAGGTCTCACCCGAGGTGTTTCTAATGGGGCACTGTGGACTCATATGTCCATAGTGAGTGATGAGTTGATGACTATGACAAAGTTCACGGCAGCGCACCGGTTGTACACTACGAGGGTCAGATTGCATGGCGATGGTCAACACCGCGGCCCGCACCACTATCTTCTCCCTTACTGCGAGACTTAATGTTACACTGCGAGCACTGCTGCTTGACTTTCTACACTTGGAATATTTGAAAAATGCTTAAAGAAATGAGCTGAATATCACTCATCCATTCAGTCATACACTTAACTAACTTACTACTTAATGCTCACTCACACACTTAGATTGTTACTATTTTAAGCATAACCCTCAAGTGCGGACTAATTGTTATACATTCGTCGACTGCAACCATTCAAATACGTGAACAACTTTCCCCATGCTCAAGCAGATGATAGATTTATTGTCCCTAGAAGCAAAGCTAATATTAACCATACATCCATTCATGCAGACTTAACATATCATTCCATACTCTCTTGATGGTAAATGCATATAAAAGCCTTCTCATAACAGACTGTAAGCAAATATCCAGACATTCAACTACAAAAACAGATAAAAATAAACACACATATAAGCATTCAGTCACACAACACACTATTTAACGTGGTTCACTTCCCCGGATGGAAAGCTACGTCCACAAGAACTGTGTTTGATATGTCTTTTAAGGAAGGGTTCACAGCTCTTATCCACACACTCAGCTGCAGCTCTCTTCTTGCTCAGATAGGTCTCTGCGCACTCAGCTGCAGAGCCTTTACAATCTATTCTTGATTTGAAAGTTATTACAATACAATATGATCACCATAACAATCATCAACAACGGCCCTTCACCTTCACCAACCCTTCCTATACAAAAATGGTCTTCTTAAATAGATCACGCCCGAAGGTCATGTCTTTACAACATTGAAGACCAAAACCCTTAGGGTTTCCAAACCACTACGGTCCCTCTGAACCATCTTGCCGACTTCTGATAGCGATTCTGTTGTCGTGGCAGTCCTCCATGCCTTAGATTTGCAGCTTTCAGCCTTCCTGTTGCGTGCACACCAACAGGTCATCCACTTCGAGCCACCCTTCCACTAGCGGACTCATGCGACTGGCTCAGCTCCTAGTCGCTTCCTCTACAGGTCGTCCGTCCCTTATCGGCCACGTGCAACTGGATCAACTCCTAGTCGCTTTCCATCCACCGTTTTCCTTTTAACGGTCACGTACCCTGCTGCACGCCAAACTGTCACTTTCCCGACCCGTCCTCTGCTTAACGGACTCATATAGTTGGCCGCATTCCTAATCTGCTTATGCCCGCAACTCAACATCTTTTCAACAGTCTTACTAAAAGTAGACCACCGCTGGTCTATCCACTATATCTGGCCATCCTCCATCTAGTACACAACTTTACTGGTTCCACGTGGCCTACTACCTTCGCAGTACTGAACCTGCGCAGCGCTGATCCTCGCGACATCCTTCAAAACTTGGTACTGTGCACATCTTCGCAGCACTCCCGATACTTAGGCAAAATTTGATATTTTCCTGAGCTGCGCACAGCTCTGGTCCATTTATGATAAAAAAATGTCACCAAAAATGGCCCTGTTGGGATAGGCCCAACATGCCCCTAACACTTACATGTGGCTCATCCCTGAGCCACTTTCAATATCTACTACCGGAATTTGCTCGTCGATCTACGTGTTTAGCTTGACTGTGAACCCATGATAAGTGTCCGTCAGCTCGTCCATTGTTGCTTTGACCTCTTGCTCCATTTGCTTGACGGTCTTAAGCACTTCAGATGTTGTCTCCTCGCCAATTTGGGCTTCCATCGCTTCTTGGTTGGTGCGGATCTCTTTCAATTTATTTTCTATGCGCTATGACACCTCGGAGGCATCTTCGAGGAGTGGCTGCGACTGATTGTCTAGTGCAGTCTCCTTTTCTCTTAAGATCTGTACTTCCTTTTTCAGGGAAAATATTTCTCTGAACTTCTGAAGTCTATCTCATGGTGGCAGAGTCTTCACCTCTGCTTCCATGGCTTCCAATGCGGTTTGTTTTTCCTTCACTGCGGTATTTGTCTGCTGCAGTTGTGGATTTTCCTCAAGGTCTGTGAATGCCTTCAAGGACTGATCAAGTAATTGCTGGCACTTTGCAACCTCTGCTGTGATGCTCTCTATTGCAGTCCTTACTTCAGCTTCTCTCTGTTGCTTCTCAGTTAACTGATCCTACGGTTTCAGTTTTTCCTTGAGCAGATTGATATCTACCTCATATAGGACTACCTTGTCCTCCATTTTTGACTTTAGGGTCCGCACCCTATCTGTGTTTTAGTGGACTATGTCCTCGGGATTATCTTGGATCTGGACTCCTTCGATTTCTTTTGCAACAGAATTTATTGCAGCCTCTAGTCCTCGTCGGTGCTGCTATTCATCTTCCATCAGCAGCGTGGTGCGCGTGCTTGACTCCTCAAGCTACCTGTTCGCGGCTTGCAACTAAGCTTCTTCTCTCATTGACATCGTGGCTCTGTCGTGCATCTCATCACCCACCTGTGTGTGCAAGTAATGCAGACCAGGTAGTGGAATCTTAGCCAAGTCGAGCTCAACTGCATTGACATTTGTTGTGTCCAGAACCATGTCCTTCGACATAGGCAATGTTACGGCCATCAGGTCGAGACAGACAAGTCTCGTTCTTACTGGCAGCGCGACAACAAGTGGGGATGGTGCCTGCTGTGAAGCTCCTGCAATCCCCGTGACGCGCGAAAAAGGTAGGCTCTTGTGGACATCCTCCATTTCCTGCATGAGCCCTTGCATTGCGATCCAGTTTCTCTGAAGGTCATCTTGGATGGCCTTATCGTGTTTCTCTTTTTCAGACATGAATTCTCCAAGGGTCTCAGTCACTTTGTCCGCAATCATGTCAAAATCGTCCTCTTTCAAAACCGTATCCACGGGAGTTTTCGTCACCTTTTGCTTCTTTCTTGCCTTCGGCTGGGATGGGCTTTCTGGATCTTTTCTCTTGCCCTTCTCTAGCTCTTTCTCTTCAATAATCGGACATGATGTAGGAATCAACTCATCATCTTCTGAGTTTGTTGGGACATCCAGAACTTCGACGTAGTATTCAGTGGGCCATTCCTTCATAATGAGCTCTATATCTTCTTCTGTCATGTGGTAGCGCCCAGGGAAAAACTGCGGCTTCTTCATCTTTGCCCTTGGAGAGATAAACACACAACACATCTCAGCAGTGAAATTGACAATTCCTATGTACTTTCTTGTTACCTGCTTAGTTATTCTTGGTGTGCATGTGATGACATCGCGCAGCTACGTTTAGTACTGATAGAAGACTTCTTGGGTAGCGTGCTGGCGTTGTGGATTTATATTTTCCCATAGGTTCATGAACCTGATTCGTCTAGGTTCGCACCTATCAAAACTGACGCCAAAAAAGTCCTTTGGCTCCTTCCAACCAATGGATGCGATGAGGACAATCAGCCATGTAAAATGGAAGTTTCCCCCATTCTGTTGAATATCGTTGAGCTCCTCCATGAACTCATTGAGTAGGTATTGGCACCAATTAAACTCTGTGCCTTCAGCTACTGCGGCGCAAAGAAGCACTGCGCCCACAGGCACTTCCGTCGGTCTTGTTGTTCTCAATATCTTTGCTGCGAGCAACTGTGTGATGAACTTTGTTGCTCGATCATCAATATCCTCGGTAGGAAAACCCCATTTTCCTTTCACCAGCACATGGCTCTTCTTCATCTTTTCCACGACCTCTTTTTCTTTGCTCTTCCCTTGGAAGAACTGCTTCGGGTCCTGGCCGCGCTTACTAAATCCTGTAATGACATGGATTAAGTCGATACTGATGTCTATTGGCCTTTCCATCCATAAATAACCTTGGTGGATTCGTGCCATCAAGGTGCGAACCACGATGTTTAGTTCGGTCGACCTTTCAAAATGGGGTAGTCACAGCAGGTTTAACAGTCCTGACTCCACTACCGGCGTTAACCAGCTTTGAGCCACCAGATTCAGCTCTCCTTTTGCATCCTTTTTCCAGCACATATATTGATCTTGTTGAAAATCTGGGTACTTGGGATCATGTGGCTCGTCCTTCTTCACTCCCAAGAGGTCATAATCCTCCCATTTGCAATCTGGGATCTTTCCCAATAGATTTGTTGTAATTTTTATGTGCTTAGACATTGGCGACAGAGGGATATCATACTTGGAATTCTTTACGAACTTATACACAGGGGCATCCAGTGCCCGCGGCGAGATATAATCTGGTGTCATCTTGAGTGAAATTTCCTTGGTGAATATGGGTTGCCTTGTGCCCGCCGAACTCGGCTTGGAATGCTTTGTTCAAGGTGCACTCACTGTGTCCTTTCCCTTATCCCGCATTGTCGGATTAATCCTTGGTGATTTGCAGGATCCTTGACCTTGTTCTACAACGACCTTCTTAACTGGAGTTTTCATTAACTGTTGAATCCCTCTGTGCTGAAAGATTCTCAATGTTTCTTCAATAGTAAGCTCTTGCTCTGTGTAAAGTGGTTTGGACATTCACTAATGAGATAGCGGCTATGGAAGACAGAATACAGATGACTACTAGCTCGGGGGGTTAATTGCAAGAAAATACTAAGTGTTTGGTAACGCCCGCGAGTCTCCAAACGGTGTTATTTATAGGCGTAGCAGACCCCCTCCCGCGCCCTTCAACGGCTAGATAGGCATTAAATGCAACCTCTGGAGGCAAAATCCCTTGGATCTTTCAGTCTTTTCATCCGCCAGTCTATCCAGAATGGCTATCTTCCCTTTAAATGCTGAAGCGGTTGTTGGAACAGGCATTTTAACGGCTATTTTGTCAAAAGGCATGCAACGACTACTTTTCTCTGAATGCTGTGCCGAACTACGCGACAGGCAATTCTGACTCCTGCACAGTTCCTTCGTAGTACTGATCTTTGAACTGTTGCGGCCGGTTTTCCACTGCTCTTCTTTCGGCTCCTACACAGCTTCAGCAGTGCTGCTCAACTCATACATTCTTCCTTTATGATACATGTACAGACTCTATACATTTCTAGTGCCCAATTTCAACTGTACTTGACACTTAGAAATTTCTCCCCACACTTATATTTCCGCATGCTGCGAAGCAGGACTATCGTGGTACAATTTAAGTCTTCTTCCATTTATCATAGTGGGTAGGGTATCACCAGCTAAAGTGGCTAACTGAACTGCACCACTGTCAGTGACATGCATAACAATATATGGACCAAGCCAATGTATTTTAAATTTGCCAGGAAATTTCATGAACTTGCTATCATACAGGAGGACTAAGTCACCTACCTGAAAGAATTTGTTCCTGATATGGTGATCATGCCATGCCTTTTCATGATCCTTCTGGACTTGCTATTGAAATCCTGCAATGAAATGATCCTCTTCCAAGTCGACTAATTGTAGCATTATTTCATCTAATGCTTCGCGATCTGCCATTCCGGTGGACACAGCAATCCTCAGACTGGGGACAATGTACTCCATTGGCATTATGGCCTCCTGCCCATAAGCCAACTGAAAAGGTGTCTGTCCCGTCAATTTCTTACAAGTTGTCCTGTATGACCAAAGAAAAGATGAGATGCACAGGTCCCAATCGTCCCTGTTTACATTGCACACCTTTGTCAGCGCGTTTTCCAATATCTTTTTGAAAGCTTCAACAGTTCCATTCGCCTGCGGATGATATGGCGTACTACAGTGATGTCGAATGTGGAACTCCTCTGTCAGGGCCTCTATGGTCTTATTCAGAAAGTGGGTGCCCTGATCACTCATCAAAATTTTTGGACAGCCGAATCTTGACAAAATTTCCTCAAAAATGAACTACGCAGTGGTACCTGCGCTGCAGTCCTTTACTGGTTTAGCTTCTACCCATTAGTGAGGTAATCAGTGGCAGTAATGATATACCTTGCACCAGTTCTCTTCCCTGGTGGGTTTATAGGTCCCACAAAATCAATTGCCCACTTCTCAAAGGCCTATAAGCTCAACTGCGGGTTCAATGGAATTTCGTCTCTTCGCGACGGCTTCCCTGTCCTCTGACGGACATCACAGTTCCTGCAGTATTCCTTAGAATCTTTGTGGATGGTAGGCCACCATAGCCCTGCGCGCAATATCTTCTACGTAGTAGCCTTTCCTGCGTAATGACCTCCCGCAATCCCTGAATGCACATCTGCTAGTATATATGGTTTTTCATGGTTGAGTACACATCTGCGCAGGACTTCATCTGGTCTGAGTTTGTATAACGGACCTGCAATGATAGTGAAATCCACGGCGCGCACTACTAGCTGCTTCTTCTGCTGAACAGAAAATTCTTGCGGTGCCAGCCCTGTTGTCAGAAAATCAATGATATCCTTATAGTAATCATCTACAATCTGTATAGAAAGCAGCTGTGCATCGGGCATACTGTCTTCAATGTTCATCGGCTCCTCTCCCAACTCAATTCTAGACAGGTGGTCAGGTCCCAAATTTAGCCTGCCAGGTTTAACAACGATCTCAAAGTCGTACTCCTGGAACAACAACAGCCATCTGCATATGCGCCCCCCTAACACTGGCTTATTGACCAGATATTTCAATGTAGAATGATCAGTGAACATAAGGAAGTGCGCACCAAGTAGATAATGTTTGAACTTCTGAAGGGCATATACCATCGCAAGTCCTTCCCGCTCAGTAGTGGTATAGTTTTTCTCTGTTGTCGATAGATTCCTACTAGAAAATGCAATGGGGTGGTCAATACCCCCTTCTCCTAGCTGAGCTAACACAATGCCTAGGGCAATGCATGATGCGTCCACATGAACATGAAACGGCTTTTCCCAGTTTGGAAAGACTAGGATCAGTGCGGTAACCATCTTTTCTTTAAGGGTGTCAAAACCCTATTCGCACTCCTCGTTCCAAATGAACGGAACGTCCTTCTTCAACAACTTCTCCATTGCCGCGGTTATCTGTGCGTAACCTTTAATGAACTTCCTGTAATAACCTGTATGACCCAAGGTAGAGCGTAGCATATTAACTGAAGTTGGTGTAGGTAAATTCACAATAATGGCAATCTTCGCAGGGTCCACCATCAAGCCCTGCTTACAGACAATATGTCCCAGTAAGATTCCATATGGAACACAGAAGATGCACTTCTTCAGATTCAGCGAGATATGATGCTGTCTACATTTTTCAAGCATCATTCTCAGATTTGCACAATGGTTCTTCAGCAAACCAAAGACAGTCCAGTCATCAAAATATGCTTCTAGAAACTTATGCATGAAATCTTTGAATGCCGCGATGACAACTCTAGAGAAGATGGCAGGTGCGTTCTTCAGGCCAAAGGGCATGACTGTATATTGGAATGAGCCCCATTCTATAGCGAATGTCATCTTATGCCTGTCCGCAGGATCAATTCTGATCTGATGATAACCAAAGAAACCATCAGTAAAGGAGTAGGCCTCATTCCTTCCAACATTGTCAAGTAATTCATCCGTAAAAGGAGTAGGGAATGGGTCATGCATAGAGGCATCATTAAGTTTTCTGAGATCGACACAAATCCTGATCTCTCCCTTCATCTTCTTGTCCTGGAAAACCATAGGCCTGATCCATTTAGATTCCTCGACAGGTTCAATGATTCCTGCCTCTAACATTTTGTCCAACTCTACGTGGACTCTCTCTTTATATTGTGGATTCAGTCTATACGGTCGCTGCTTCACAGGCTTAGCACCTGGCTTCAAAGGGATTTTCATGACTCCTAAGTCACTCAATATTCCTTTCATCTCTGTAAACTTGGTCGGAAATAGCTCTTGATATTCGTGCAAAGCATCTGCAATCTCGGCGACAGTCTGATCATCCCAGTATTCTCCGATAGATGCGAACTTCGGCTCTTCATTCCTGCCAATGTTTACCTTCTGTGTCTTGACCGGTCCACTCATGTCTAGGATTTCCAATGGTGGCCCTTCTATATCGCGCGCACCTTCTGACTCTGGTATATTGATATTGCACGGATCATCTTCATCTTCTTCTCTTCCATGCTCATAATCCTCAGCTAAATTATAACAGTCTATCAGATGTTCTTCATGTTCTTTCCATTCTGAGTGTATGTTCGCAGGATTGTCATGTGTGTCAAAAAATTCTTTCCTTGACATATCTTTGCGAGGGTAATCTGTTCTGAATACATGTTCCTTGATTATCTGCAGTGCCTCATGTATCAAAGGGTTCTCATCCTCGAAGTTGAAATCTCTCTGGAATTTTGCAGTTAATGTTTCCCAATCTGAGGTCTCCCTGCGTAACTGCAGGTCTAGATACCATTTCTTTGGAATATCCTATTCCAAAGTATGCACAAACAGGTGCACCCACTCTTCAGGTGGTCTTTCTTCCCATGCCTGCAAGCAGACTTCCAAATGCTGACTAAGATATGTCTGCCCGTTGAACTTCTCAAAGGGTAAGGTAACCCTTTCTGCGAACCGAATCTGTATCTTTGTTCTACATTGCTCCCAAGTGATCAATATGTGTTTGTGCGAAGCCCACCATCTGGCAGGTATGCCACAAAGTTCCATATCCAATGTTGGTAACCCGTGCTCTTCTGGAATTGCTGTAGTATAGTCTTGAATAAAAGTATAAACATTAGCAGAACCATCAAATGTAGGGATCGGACTTACCTCCTTTCCAATCCAGCACAGTGATTTCATGACCTGCATGCACCTTCTAGATGACACTTCGTGCATGCGATTCTGCTAGTTTTCCAATCCAGCGTCTGAGTCAGAAATGCATGAGATATCGCATCTCCAGCTGAGTGTACCATCCGCAATAGGATTAATGTAATCCTCCTGGTTCACAGTCATCTGATACAGTCGGTCCAAATCCTGGGCCTTAGATTCCTCTTGAATTGGCTCGCTATATCTGTCCCCATCTGCAGGATCCAATGGTGTGATAACCCATAGATGCTTGCCTTCGAATATCATCTTCTTTGTTCTCAAATTTATAATGGCTAAATTGTCAATAGCCCAGTCAATTCCTAGCAGTGTAGGAAAGGGTTGGCTATCGTCAACAATCTTGATGACTTCAAAGTCCGCATGGCTTTGTACTCCATCAATATCAACCACAACATTGGCTAATCAGCCAAATGGTATAACTTTCTCTTGGTTGGCCATTCTCAACTGGATAGGTGACCATGATAGCTTTGGTCGACCCATCTGCTGCCATGTCTGCTTGGTCAAGACATTTACTTCTGATCCCAGATCAAGGATAACTTCATCCATCTCAAAGTCTCCAATCTGCGCAATGAGCCTCATCTCTCAGCCCAAACTCTTATGTTTCTTTATATGATGTAGTGTGCCATTAGAAGCTTCTGCTTCTGTCTGTGGTTCGTATATATTTATGAGCTTCTCCAGCTTTGCTATCGTGTTTTCATTTTTCAGCAGCTTCATGCAGCTCCTTAGGAACTGTTCAACAGAGGTGCTAACATCCGGTGTGTGTCTTGTCTTGTCATACACAACAGGTGTGTCTTCAACACATGATACTTCAATGCACAGCGGGATCCTTGGTAATTTAGGTGCTAGTTCTCTGAAGGTATCCTGCGCATCAACAAAAGCTTCTTTGTTCTTCTTCAGGTCCAGAGCAGGCGTCTTTCCTGGAGCTTTTCTTACCCATATTGTTTCAAGAGGGCCTTGCTTCACATGAGCCTCTCCTGAAGTGGAAGCCTCTGCTCCCCTATCGCGGCCTGTCTCCATGCCACTGCGTGTGACTACTTTAATGCTAGGATCCACAGGTCTGTTATCTGCTGCGATCCACTAGATGTCCGGGGCTGGCGCATCTGTCCTTCTTCTTTTATGCATCTCTACCTCTAGCACCGGGCAATCTTCTATCACATGCTCAAATGATTTACAATAATTACAGGTGGTGCAGGGATTTACATAGTCTCTGGATACGTGACCTGGCTAGCCACAGTTATAGCAGATGACCCCACCGTGGGCTCTTCCTTGTGCCAGGCCGGTATTTCTTCCTCTATTGCGGTATCCACTACCATGGCCTCTGTAGGTAGCTTGATCATAATGCATGTTTTCTTGCTTTGGCTGGTTATCTTCTTTCACTCTGTACAAGCCAACGCCTCTCATTGAATCCATGTCATGCTTTCTTTCATTCAATAGTTCATTGGCGCAGCAATTGGATTCATCATGTCCAACTGATTTACATAAATTACAATATAGATTCTTAGGTGTCTTCACATATTTCTGTATTAGGTAACAATCTTCAGGTCTATGACTAGTAGTTCTGCAGATCTCACACCAGGGTGCCTGGTTCTGATTGATGGGGTTAGGTGCACCACTGGCGAGGTAGTCGCGGTATAGGGGACAATGCTCCCGGTCATGACCTTCTCCTTTGCAACTTGTGCACCAAATCTCGTGATGAGGTTCATATCGCTGCTCTTTTCCATTCTTCATGCTTTGTAGCTCCAGTGTCAGGGTGGTAAGTTGGTTCTGAATCTATGTCATCCCAGAACTAGACTCACCGACTGGTGAAGCCTCCAACTTCATCGCGATTTCCAAGGCCTCTACCTGGGATGTGATCTTCTGTTGCATCAATGGTAACCTGATGTACGACAACAGCACAGCAATGAACCATTCTTTATGCTGTTCGGGGCCTATGACAAAGCTCACTTGGTCCAAGAGTGTCTTGAACTTCTGGTCGAATTCCTAGACCGATTCTATCAGTCTCTGCTTGATTTCCTTCAGCTCAGTTATACACTGAGACTCAGACTTTGGTTTCTTGAACTCTACTATCAGCGCAACTTTAATCTCTGCCAGGGTCCTGGGCTGCGTGGTAGAATACTTCATGAACCATTGTAGCGCTCTATCTCTGAATGTAGTAATAAGCTGGGATTTCTTCTCATCATCATCCCGGATCTGTCTGACACTCCAGACAGCTTCAAAAAGGAACCAGTGCAGGTCAGGATCTTCTAGACCCATTCCTTTAAATATAGGCAGCTTCATATCTGTATGGGCCATGGCTCTAGGGGGAGGTGTAGCACTCGAAGGGGCACCCTGAGGTGTGCCCTGAGGGGTGTTAGGGTGTCGTAAAGGACTCTGCGCAGTGAAAACAAATGGGTGTATAGGGGTAGATGTACTAGGCTGCGTATTCGGCGGGGTGGGATCTGCAAGTGGAGGGTTCTGAGGGGTAAATGGCGGTGCGGCTTCGCTTTCAATGTCAGATGGGATCTCAGTATCTACGTGGAGTCCAGAGCCTCCAGGATTCTTATTGAACTTGTATCTTTTCCCACTTCTTAAGTTGTGAGTATCTTCGTCGGAATCGCTATAAATGCTATTTACCATGACAACTTGAAAAGATTACTGCATTCTTAAAACACCTTTCTCAGCTAACAACATCTTAATATATAGACTGAGATTGTTTAGGAACTTACCTTGGGAACCTCCGAAAAAGTGTGCCTCTGCTTGGCTGTAGGATTTGAGCGTATCCACAGCAAACTCTGTGACAAAGCCTTCTAGCATATGATCGACCCAAAATTCAATTGCGCACATCAATGCACTGTCTATTGCTTTGAGTTGTGATATGAGCTCAGGATTCCACTCTGTAGGAATGCCTCCTTGAAAACAGGTTTTCTTTTCTGCGAGCCGCGAGATCCACGTGTGCAGCTCGTCCGGTAATGTAGCCCAAAATATTTCATGAATGTCATCCAACAGATATCTATCCGACCACTATGTGTCGCTTAGACGCGGATGTCTATTCTCTTGTCTTTTAAATTCTCTTATTGTCTTATCCCACCAAGCCTGGATTTCTGTCTTCTCAGGATGCCAGTTCAATGCACTTTCCGGGAGCTCAGACTCTTCATCACTCATCACGACTGGAACTCATCACGGATTCTAGCACGGCAACGGAACCATTTGTTAGCTATACAAATTCTGACCATAGGTTTTATGAAGACCCAGGTTATGTGCGGTTACCTTAAACCAACAAAACCCCTTCGCATCGGCCCTTTTGGCAACACCCTGCGAGCAGGCTAAGGTCTCACCCGAGGTGTTTCTAATGGGGCATTGCGGACTCAGATGTCCACAACGAGTGATGAGTTGATGACTATGACGAAGTTCACGGCAGTGCACCAGCTGTACGATGCGAGGGTCGGATTGCATGGCGATGGTCAACACCGCAGCCCGCACCACTATCTTCTCCCTTACTACGAGACTTAATGCTACACTGCGAGCACTGCTGCTTGAATTCCTACACTTGGACTATTTGCAAAATGCTTAAAGCAATGAGATGAATATCACTCATCCATTCAGTCATACACTTAACTAACTTACTACTTAATGCTCACTCACACACTTAGATTGTTCCTATTTTAAGCATAACCCTCAGGTGCGGACTAACTAATATACATTCGTCGGCTGCAACCATTCAAATACGTGAACAACTTTCCCCATGCTCAAGCAGATGATAGATTTACTGTCCCTAGAAGCAAAGCTAATATTAACCATACATCCATTCATGCAGACTTAACATAACATTCCATACTCTCTTGATGGTAAATGCATATAAAAGCCTTCTCATAACATACTGTAAGCAAATATCCAGACATTCAACTACAGAAACAGATAAAAATAAACACACATATAAGCATTCAGTCACACACACACTATTTAACGTGGTTCACTTCCCCGGATGGAAAGCTACGTCCACAAGAACTGTGTTTGATATGTCTTTTAAGGAAGGGTTCACAGTTCTTAGACGTGCACTCAGCTGCGGCTCTCTTCTTGCTCAGATAGGTCTCTGCACACTCAGTTGCAGAGCCTTTACAATCTATTCTTGATTCAAAAGTTATTACAATACAATATGATCACCATAACAATCATCAACAACGACCCTTCACCTTCACCAACCCTTCCTATACAAAAATGGTCTTCTTAAATAGATCACGCCCAAAGGTCGTGTCTTTACAACATTAAAGATCAAAACCCTTAGGGTTTCCAAACCACTACGGTCCCTCTGAACCGTCTTGCCGGCTTCTGATAGCGATTCTGCTGTCATGGCAGTCCTCCACGCCTTAGATCCGTTGCTTTCAGCCTTCCTGTTGTGCGCACACCAATAGGTCATCCACTTCGAGCCGCCCTTCCACTAGCGGACTCGTGCGACTGGCTCAGCTCCCAGTTGCTTCCTCTACAGGCCGTCCATCCCTTATCGGCCACGTGCAACTGGCTCAGCTCCCAGTCACTTTCCATCTGCCGTTTGCCTTTTAACGGTCACGTACCTTGCTGCACGCCAAACTGTCACTTTCCTGACCCGTCCTCTGCTTAACGGACTTGTACAGTTGGCCGCTTTCCTGATTTGCTTATCCCCGCAACTCTACATCTTTTTAGCAGTCTTACCAAAAGTAGACCACCACTGGTCTATCCGCAATATCTGGCCATCCTCCATCCAGTACAA
This sequence comes from Larix kaempferi, assembly GCA_027924585.1. Classification (NCBI taxonomy): domain Eukaryota; kingdom Viridiplantae; phylum Streptophyta; class Pinopsida; order Pinales; family Pinaceae; genus Larix; species Larix kaempferi. Next base: position 869,904 of record BSBM01000008.1, read on the forward strand.
AACTTTACTGGTTCCACGTGGCCTACTACCTTCGCAGAACTAAACTTGTGCAGCGCTGATCCTCGCGGCATCCTTCAAAACTTGGTACTGCGCACATCTTTGCAGAACTCCCGATACCTAGGCAAAATTCGATATTTTCCTGAGCTACGCACAGCTCTGGTCCATTTATCATAAAAAATGTCACCAAAAATGGCCCTGTTGGGCCAGGCCCAACAACAAGCCTCCCTCATGAAGACCAATCACGATAGCATCATCAATAGTCTTTCCCTTTGTCCACATGAGAAATTGGAAATCAACGAAAGAAACTCTATATCCACGTTCCTCTAATGCTGATATGGAGAGGAGATTCTTCTTCAAACCAGGTACATACATTACATCTTTCATCTTCATGGGATTTCCAGAATCCAACTTGTGGAGGATTCTCCTACCCCTTTTATGGGATACCGATAATCATAATTGAGCTTCACCTTATGAGGTGAATCCTTCTGAACCAAATTTGTGAGAGAATTCTTGTAACCGGTCATGTTCTTAGAAGCACCACTATCAACAAGCCATGTGTCACTTCCATGAGTGACTGCCCCTGTAGGAGCTGATATTAACACATATTCTTCACTTGAATCATCTTCTCTTTCTTTCTTTTGAATAGGTTCATCATCTTCTATGGCATGAGCAAGATGTATTTTATTCTTTCCTTTTTTGATCTGATCTTTTATGTGAGGAAAATTTCTTGCAATGTGTCCCATCTTCTAGCAGTTGTAACATTTGTAATTTGATTAATCTTTTGTGTCTTCTGAAACCTTTTTCAGGAGTGGGATTCTTTCTTTCTTTTCCCTTTTCTTGCATGTCCTGATAGTGCTTGATCTTCATCATCACCCAACATTTATTCTCTTACTACCAATCTAGCTTCATCTTGTGTGCACTCTTCCCATAGCCTGCTGAAATTTGTTCGCTTTCTTCTGGAACAAATTCCTTGAATAAATGATTTCCAAGACCTTGGGAGATCATTCAATGTAGTCATCACTATCTCAGCTTCGTCAACTATTTCTCCAATGGATTCAATATGTTCTTTGATTTGAGATGCCCTTGTGAAGTAGGATTGAATGGTTTTTGAATTCTGCATTTTCACATTCTTGAGATGTGCCCTCAATGCCATCTTCTGGTTTATATTCTTGCCTTCAAACAATCGGGACAAGGAATAAACCATCTACTTTGGAGTATTTAATGATGAGGAATGAGGGATCAAGTGATCCTTTATAGAATTTGCAATGCAATGATTCTCTTTTCCCTAATCATGTTCTTCTCATGCCTTTCCTTAACTTCATCTCCCTTTGGCTCATCAACCTCTTCTTCAACATATTTTTCCAAATCATTCTCTTCTAGAATGAGAATCACCCTATACTTCCATGCTCGAAAGTTATTAGACCCTTCGAGCTTCCCATCAAGCTTGGTGTTGTTTGTCATTTTTTTTAAGCTTAAAAATATGATAGAGATGAAAGTTTTCAGAAATGGAATTTGGACTTACCAGTCAGTGTGCTATGCCAAACTGATCTCCACAAGCCAAAATCAACTCCAATGTCAACCAAAAAACTACTTTAACGTCCAACCTAGGGTTTTACAAAGAAACCCTAATTTTTTCAAATTTTGAATCTAGAGAATCGGATCTAGGGAGAAGATGAGACCTCCCAAGGCAAGTTGAGAAAACCTTCTTTTCTTCAGATCCAAGGTCAGAACAGTAAAAAACTGGAAGCCTTAATTTTTGTAGCTTCTGCAAAATTCAGGTCAAAACTTAAAATTCTTGGATCTAAGATCTGACTCCACATATAGATACACCCTCCTAGGGTGAGTTCAAGAATGCTAAGATCGAGCTTGATCTGTGGATGTAAGTGATTAAAACTAGAATCCCTAGTTTCCAACTTTCAGTAGTTGCAGCTGTTGCAATGACTTATTTTAGCACTGCTCTGATACCATGCTGAGATTTACTTAAGTGGTTATGACATTCATAATGATTTAGAATTTAATTCAATTTATATCATATCATAATGACTGCATGCATAAGGATCACTGAAAGAAAGACATTCATATCATACACAAAGATTTATGCTGGGAAACCCTCTTGGAAAAGAAAACCCATCATAACTTCTTCAGTATAGATTCATCAATCAAGTACAATGTCAATACAATGAAGAGCTAAATATATCTCATAAAAAGACACCCCATATACAAACATAAGATAAAACCCGAGATATTAGTCTACCTCTAGCTGCTGCTTCTCTCTCTTGCGCACTTGTCTCACTGATGTGATACAAACTTGCTTGATGTACAAATGAGGACAACGTCACCCTCTATATATACTTGTTTCTGACTGAGTTTTCACTATGGGGCCAACTTCACTTGGGTGACAATGTCGAATTTCCTGGGGTAGTCTTACCAAGTTTTGGGGCAGTTTTACCTTGGGGATGACTTATCTATTTTCATTGGGCCAACTTGTCTAAGTAACAATATAATATTCTTTTATTTATTATTTTCTGGAATCTTCTGGGCCAACATAAGAATATCTTCCGAAGCTACATTAAATATCAACAACACATGGAAGAGGCCCTATGAGAAGCAATTGATAATGGAATTTATTGATAGAGGTAAGGACTTACATTAATGATGAAAATGTAATCCAAGGTACAACATGAATCCCAAAATGTGAATAAAGTTCTTGCAGTCGAACATAATGGGAAATCGCTCAGTCATAGACCAATGATGAGATGTCATATGCTAAGTGTGAGGTATCCTACTGATGATGTAAGTAGGGCTAAGGTTCTATTGACTCTAGGTCATCTTCTAAGAGCAATGTGCCATCATCTATGAGAAGTGACCCACAAGTTAGAAGTCAATGGGGACCCCTTACACTAGCATGAGTCCCAACACTGTATGCGATGATATTAAGAACAACTTGTTAATAGGGAAGGGTGACATGCAAGGTCAATGAATATGAGAAATGGATGACTTAGGTTTAAAATTCCTTTGAACAAAACTATGACACATTATGTGACTTGAGTATAAACAAATATCCATGGATAAAACAATGATATAAAGAAAACAATGCATGAGGTAATGAAGGCTGCTCCATAGTGGTTGGAAGAGTAACCAACTGAAGGAGTTCTAGATTCAAATAATGGTCTTAGCTTCTAAGGCCAAAAATGCAATCCAATTTGTGAATATAGACACAACATAAGCGCTTTGTTCAAAGGAGACACAACTGTGTTTCTTAGGATGCCATATAACATCAAAATTCTTTTCCACCTCTCTTTTTATAAATATTTGATTTTTTTGACTTTTTCATATAAGGAATCCTAAAAAAGAATAAAATAATGCGATATAGTGGAGGAGACAAGTGTCGCATGGTGTGCAACTAAGTTTCAAGCACACATAACATACCTATTCCAACAAAATGCAGAAAATGGATGTGCAAGATGTGGACACTCATAAGACATGTCTCCTCTGCTAGAAGTTTCAAGGAGTGGCTACAATTAATGTAAAGGCTAGTGGTCAATGAGAATGCATAAGAATTGAGTGATAAGTCAAAAACAACAGTGGGAATTAGACTTAATTAGCACAAGAAGTGGTATACAATGAAACAACACAATTGAAACAAAAGGGTGGGAACCCCTACAAGGAATGGGAAGAAAGAGATGAAGGCAATATCATGTGGATTCAACACATAGTCATGGCAGGGATAAAAGGGACTCCTGATTCTAATATGAAACTTTGGCATGAGAACCATATGAATAATAGGCATTCTATCTAGGGTACCCATGTTTTAGGTAAGCTCTAACTCACCAATTATGATGTTTCATTATGGATGGTTAATGTCACAACTTAGTGAGTATGGATCCTAAGATGAATAGTGTGACAAAAGATGATAATGCATATGCAACAATGGAGTGGATCTATGCTACATTCCAGTTTGAGACATTATTACCTCAAACTTCTCTATATTAATGTCATCTTGAAATGTTCTCTGCATGTCGCCACCCTACTCACAATCAAAAGTGACTCTACCGAAATGTTCATTAGTCGAAGTTCCTAAAAGAATGTTACATTAAAGTTTTTTAAGGCACTTTTTGGTAAATATTTGTGTTAGAAAGTTTTAAAAAGTGAAAAATGACCCTTTTTACCAAATCACTTTTAAACTCCACAAAACTTACCTAACTTACCAAATTACCTTAAGGCTTCAAATTTTAATTATGAGAGCTTCGTCGATTGGAATCCAAATCCGTCACCACCATGTTCTCTATTTCTTCCTCCTATTTGATTTTAGTGCTTTCATTTCAAATTTTGATGAATATTTTCTGTTAAGATTCAATATGCTAAGACAAAAAATATCAGTATTACATTCCATTTCACAACAATAGCATATACAGGATCACTGAAAGCACAACAAGCACAACATATAAACAAGAGACACAGATTTATCCTGGGAAACCCTCGTGGGGTAGAAAACCCAACAAATCTTCCTCAATATAGATGACCAGAAAATACAAAGATGTAATCCCCAAACATGAGCTGTAATGTCCCCTTCTCCTTATTAAATGCAGGGAAGGAAACATTAACAACGCACCGGGCTTTTAGCAGACTTAGCCCCAATATTTAGACCCGTAAATAGGTAACAATTAAAAACTTCTCTATACAGATGCAAACTTCAATAAAACGCGGCGGGATTTAAACATGACATATGCACACAGATTCATCATGCGTTCAATCATATAAACAACAGTCATTAATTAAAATATTTACAGAGAATAGAATTAACATAACTCAACCGCAAGAGTACTTATCTTGAATTGTAATGGCCCAAACGACTGGCTACGTGAGAGCAACGTTCCACCCGGCAACCATAGATCTCTGTCCAGCCTGTATTCTTTCAGCTGAGAGATCACCCCCGAGCTGGGCTGTGTATCCACTAAGGAGGAACTAGATGGCTCACTCCCAGTCAGGGTCTTACTCAGACAGCCATGCTAAGCCAACACACAGTTGGGTTTTTCAAGCATGCAATAGGAGATGGAGGAGGATGCTAGTCCACTGAGCTCAATCCCAGAGCCACATACACTTCCAGCTAGACTCAGCAATCCCATCCTCTATTCATACATCCACCATTGGATTTCTCACAACTCTGTCACAAATAACCCCAAATCCGTCACTGATTTTCTGGGCAATTAAAACTGGGTTTTCCCATGGATTTTGGGGTAGCTATTGCTCCCAAATTCGCCCCAAGGCTCCTACCAACGGATCCCCCATTGGATTTCACTATCTAATACCCATTCTGGACGTTTTTGGCTTCCCAAAACATGGGTTTATTCCAAGTCGCGATTTCTGGTTTTTCTCACTCATGGGAGCTCGTTTTTGGATGAAGAATGAAGCTGGGTCCTTCCCCCATGGAATGGGGATGAGGAAGAAGCAAATTCCAAGAGGTAGAGTGACTTGTGGGACAATTAAACAGAGCCCATACCTACCCATACGAATTTCAGGGCTGCCCATGCTCCATTGAGGCCATGGGATGACATCTCAACCACTTCCTTACAACAGGCATACATGTCATCTAGAAAAGTCAAATGGGTTCTCATAATGACATATGGCAACCTATGGTTCACTCCCTTAGCCCCCTCACCACTCCCTAGTGTATACACGTGGCCCCTTCTCATTCGTTGCCTCCGTAGCCAGTTTTGGTATTTTATATTGCACGATGTTTATTTACATCCTATTACAATGTTCCATGGCTTCAGAGCACATGGTATCAAAATATCAAATACTTTCCTTTTAAATCAAATTCGGGCTTTCACTAGCGGGGCCTTGGCCTTGAGCTCCACACTAGAAAAACATACATCACATGTACACATTATTTACATTAAAGGCTAATATATCGTAAGGGTCGAATTGGGGGTATTACATGAGCTCCTTCTCCTCCATAACAGATCTCTCTCTCTCCTATGCGCCAATCACAAGTGAGTGAATGTGTGTTAAATGAGGAACACACCTCCTCTATTTATACACAACTCCGACTTGAATTTTACACTAACTAGGCCAGCCCCAACTTAACTACTTAACATAATGTGACAGGGTCGACCCCACTAGGGTGGTCTAATAACCCTTTAACCCACATGACTCATACAAGGTTGACTTCACTAGGGAATTATAATAACCCAAGTTACCACTTTCTCCAAGGAGGAATAAAACATCTCCGGATATACAATAGGGTCTCCACGGAGGAATGAAACATCTCCGGAATAATAAAGTACAAATATAATATTCTTAGAAATTACAATATCTCAACACCCCCCTTAATGAGAAGGATATTATAACAAGATCTGTAGGAGCAAGGAGTCATCAACTACATTATACATGATACATCTATAAATCATTGGAAGCTTTCTTCATACATCATCAATAACTCAAATAGTTTCTAGAACATCTTCAAGATCTTCAATACTAGAACATCAACATATTCAGTACTGAGTCTTCATCTTTTGCAGCACTCGAACAACTACAGTAACATCATCATCCAGATATCTTGATCAACATCATCAACATCTAGATCCTCTCGATCAACAGCATCAAAATCTGGATCTCCTGATCAACAACATCAACATCTGGATCCTCTCGATCAACAACATCAACTGGATCTCTCTAGCATCATCTGGATCTCTAGATCAACAACATTATAGAAGCATACATTGCAACACACATGATCCAATTACGGGATGATCAATCCCTCTCTCTTTAGGACATAAGTCCAAGGATGATACAATCCTGATCCACTTACGGGATGATCAATCCCTCTCAATTTAAGACACCTCTCATGTCTATGGATGATGCAATCCAGATCTTACTTACAGGATGATCAATGCTTATCATTTTAAGACATCTCACCATGTCTAGGGACGATGCAATCCCAAATCAACTTACAGGATGATTATTCCTTATCACTTTAAGACATCTCATCATGTCTAGGGACGATGCAATCCCAAATCAACTAACATGATGATTAATCCTTATCACTTTAAGACATCTCACCATGTCTAGGGACGATGCAATCCCAAATCAACTTACAGGATGATTAATCCTTATCACTTTAAGACATCTCACCATGTCTAGGGACGATGCAATCCCAAATCAACTTACAGGATGATTAATCCTTATCACTTTATGACATGAATCTAAGGACGATGCAATCCTAATCCACTTACAGGATGATCAATCCCTATCACTTTAGGACATAAGTCCAAGGACGATGCAATACTGATCCACTTACAGGATGATCAATCCCTATCACTTTAGGACATAAGTCCAAGGACGATGCAATCCTGATCCACTTACGGGATGATCAATCCCTATCACTTTAGGACATAAGTCCAAGGACGATGCAATCCTGATCCACTTACAGGATGATCAATCCCTATCACTTTAGGACATAAGTCTAGGGATGATGCAATCCCACTAGTCCTCTTAGACAAAGTCTAAGTACCACTTCATTGACCTCATCGTCGGAACATGTAACCTCATCATCGACCTCATCATCGAAACAGGTATCCTCATCATCGATACAAGTATCCTCATCATCGACACAAGTATCCTCCTCATCGATACAAGTATCCATATCATCGATACAAGTATCCTCATCATCGACATAAGTATCCATATCATCGATACAAGTATCCTCATCATTGATACAAGTATCCATATCATCGATACAAGTATCCTAATCATCAATACACATATCCATATCATCGAAACAAGTATCCTCATCAATACACGTATCCTCATCATTGACCTTACCGTCGATATAGGCAATCTCATCATCGATACATGTATCCACATCAATACCAGTATCCAAATATCATCATCGACCATATCACTCCCCCTTTCGAGGAGGGTCCTTCTGAACGACACCAAGCTTGTCTCGGAAATACTCAAACTTTACTCGAGACAGAGGTTTGGTCAATATATCAGCAACGTGTACGTCAGTTCTCACATAATCGAGCTATATAGCTCCTTTCTGCACCATTTCCCGTATATAGAAATATCGGATCTCTATGTGCTTTGACTTATCATGGAACAATGGATTCTCTGCCATCTTGATACAACTCTGGTTGTCACACAGGATCACAATGGGGTCCATCTCTAAGTCAAACAATCCTGATAACAACTTTCGAAGCCATATCGCTGCATAACTAGCAGAGCAAGCAGCTATATATTCCCCTTCAGCTATGCTGAGAGCCACGCTAGACTGCTTCCTGCTAAACCACAAGATCATGGAATATCCCAGGCAATAACATCCTCCCATTTTGCTCTTCCTATCTTATACAATTCCTTCCCAATCAGCATCTATGTAGCCATACAATCTGAAGTCATGATCTCCAAGATAACATAGACCAAAGTCTATCATTGTTAGGAACCCATGTCTTTACTTTGTTAGTATGTTGTTATTGGACGCATATGCTTTGTAAGTCGTCCCGTAGTATTTGTTGATCAATAGTTGTGTTATTGTTATTGGCGCATATGCTTTGTAAGTCGCCCGTAGTATTGTTAATCCATAGTTTGTAACGGCCCATGGGTTCGACCCATAGTATTGGCGCCTCGAATTAGTATATAAGTGTGTGTTGAGACCTATGAAGGGAGGGTGAAGTTATTGTATTGAGCTTGCTCAAAGGAGGTTGCCCCCTTGAAGTGGCCTGTGATCAATACAAAAGTGATTCTGAGTTCTGTCATTTCTGCTATTTTGCGCATTCTTGTTAATTAATTGTTGCAGGTGCCTCACATCTGGTATCAGAGCACTTTCTTGGGCTCGCTGGGTGAAATTTCTGCCAAATTTTTTTTCGCATCTGTTGCAGGTTCGGATTTGGGAATAATCCCTATCCGCTTAACTGTGGGAAGTACTTGGGCATAAGCCCTAAAACTCATTGTGAGGATTACCACAGGAACCCCGAAGTAGCTGGCCCATTGAGAGGACCTGCCGGCGAAAAGGGCAACGACCCCTACCTGATTGACTAGTTCCCACCCGTGAGGTAAACCAAGAGCTGTCGTTTGTGGCAAAGCGGTTATCAGTTTTACCTGAGCCGTGGAGTGAGGGGTACTGCCCCAATACGCAAGCCGTCAGACAGCATTGGTGGCCGAGTGAAAACCCTGAACTTTTAGGAAGCCGCACATACCTGGGGTCCATATCTACCTTCAGCTGAACTATTGTCGATCACTGCTGCGCCGTTTCAGATCCATTTAGCAAGTCGTTCCAGATCCAGTCGTTCGGCGTTGTTCCAGAATCCTTCAAACCGGAGATCCCATTCTGCAAGCAGAGCCGTAGCCGCTCCAGTTTTTTCTCCATATCTCCCTTGTTTTACCTCTGTTTTCCTTGAAAATTTCAAGGAACCCCTGTCATTCCATTCTGCATATTTCATCCCTGAGGACCCTATCCTCAATTCCCCTTCCTACAACCCGAAATCTCACATTTGTCTATTTTTAGGGTTTGCCATAACTTCCTCAGATTTCACCCAATCACCTTCAATTTTTACCACAGAGTTCATTTTTGAATTCTGCTTCTTTGTTCCCCTCTGCCAAATTTTCCCATCCTTTCACCCCGCTTCTGAAATCATCATTTTTGCTTCCCTGTCTATCCAACAGTGTCCAAAAAACGAGTCAAACCCCAATTACCCTTCTGATTTTTTCCCAAATCCAAATTTTCCTTTACTGAAGTAGTTCCTGTTTTTGTTTTCCTACCCAGTCCAAAAAAAAAAAAATTAAAAAAAATAAAAAAAAATCCCTGGCTATGGTTGTCACCCGTGCAGGAGCAAAAACCATGGAGGAAGCCCTTGCAGCCATCCAAGCCAAACTCCAGGATCTTGATGAAAAATTTCTTGGTCTCCATCTTGAACATTCAGCTATGAACAACAAATGGCAATCCGAGTCTTCAGTAGACAATGGGTTCTCTTCTTCCAGCAATTTCCGTGGTCCGAAGCTTGATTTTCCTCGCTTCAATGGTACCGATCCAACTGGATGGATCTATCGGGCAGAACAGTATTTCAGTCTGCATAATACTTTTGATGTCAACAAAGTTCCGTTGGCATCCTTTCATTTGGAACAGGAAGCTCTTCAATGGTACCGTTGGTACATCAAGGCTCATCCAGAGCCCAACTGGCCAAACTTTTGCCAGCTCCTTTTGCAACGATTTGGTCCTAGTGCTTTTGATGACTTCACAGGAGCCCTCACTAAACTTCGCCAAACTGGCACTGTGAGAGAGTATCAAACCGAATTTGAGAATCTAGCCAACCACACCGAAGGATTGTCTGATGAATTTTACCGGAGTTGTTTTATCAGTGGTCTAAAGGATGCCATCCGCTCTGAGGTCAAAATGTTCTGTCCCAACACAATGATGGAAGCACTCGGGTTGGCTAAGTTGGCAGAAGACAAGATTGCAGCCCAACAACGCTCCAAGCCCACTTTTGTTCCCTTCCGAAATATGGGTTCTCAGCGACCACCTATACCGCAGGCTCCTCGACCGACTCCTATCAAGCGTTTGTCTGAAACAGAGATGCAAGCACGCAGAGAAAAGGGGCTTTGCTATAATTGTGATGAGAAATTCACTCGGGGACATAGATGTGTTCAGCAAAAGCTCTATCTCCTGGATGTGGAGTCTCCGCCTGCCTCTGAAATGGGTGACGAAGATCCAGAAACACTGGATGCACCGGTCGACATTCAGGAACCGCCTAGTGACCCTCCGTCTCAGGATGACCAGCCAGAGATATCTCTCCATGCTTTAGCGGGAATCACCACCCCCCAAACAATGCGGGTCCGGGGTTACTTCAAGAAGCTTCCTCTTACAATCCTCATTGATTATGGTAGCACGCATAATTTCATTGACCCTCGGATCGCCAAACAAGCTGATTGTTTTATCCATCCTTGCTCCAACTTTGAAGTCATGATTGCCAATGGGGGCACCTTACCTTGCAAAGGGAAGTGTCGAAATGTGCGTATCGCTATGGGAGATTATACCTTGCGCTCTGACATGTTTGCCTTGCCCTTAGGCGGATGTGATGTGGTTTTGGGCGCTCAATGGCTACGCACACTCGGCCCTATCTTATGGGATTTTGCCGAACTTTGGATGCAGTTTTCCGAGAATGGACACAAACACACATTGACAGGATTACAACCAGGTTCTCTCAGCATCATCAGTTCACATCGCATGGAAAAACTCCTCAAGAAGAATTCACATGGTGTCATCGCTCAGATCCATTCCATCCAGATGCAACCAGCAGCAGTCTCCACTACTCCTTTGGATCTACAACAAATTCTGGATCGGTATACAGGTGTCTTTGCTGAACCAGTGGGCTTACCACCTTCCAGGCCAGAAGACCATCGTATTAAGCTCCTTCCTGGCAGCGTTCCTCCCAACACCAGACCCTATCGCTACCCATTTCATCAAAAAACGGAGATTGAAATGCTCGTTCGGGACTTATTGAAGCACGGTATTATTCGCCCAAGCACTAGTTCCTTCTCTTCTCCAGTTATTCTTGTTCGCAAAAAAGATGGGTCATGGCGCCTCTGCATTGACTTCCGAGCACTTAATCACCTCACCATCAAGGATAAGTTTCCAATTCCTGTTGTTGATGAGCTTCTTGATGAGCTTCATGGGGCCCGCTTTTTCTCCAAGTTGGATCTTCGTTCTGGATATCATCAAATTCGGGTTCATGAGGATGATATTCCTAAAACAGCTTTCCGCACACATGATGGCCATTATGAGTTTTTGGTCATGCCCTTTGGCCTCACTAATGCCCCTTCCACATTCCAGGCCTTAATGAATAAAATATTTCGACCCTACTTGCGGAAATTCATTCTGGTATTCTTTGATGACATCCTCATCTACAGTAAAACATGGGATGAACATCTCCAGCATCTGGATCTTGTCATGCAACTTTTCTCTGACCATCATCTCCATGCCAAGCAGTCTAAATGTGTTTTTGGACAGAAGGAAGTTGAGTATCTCGGGCACATTATCTCAGCACAAGGGGTTCGCGTGGATCCTGCCAAAATCGATGCCATGACCAATTGGCCACATCCTCAGACTCTCAAGAGCCTTCGTGGTTTTTTGGGGTTGACTGGCTACTACCGCAAATTTGTCAAGGATTATGGGAAGATTACAGCTCCATTAACTGCGCTATTAAAAAAGGATGCTTTTACATGGACACCTGCTGCTCAGTGTGCATTTGACCAACTAAAACAAGCCATGTGTACTACACCTGTGCTAGCGATGCCCGATTTTTCCAAGCCCTTCACTATTGAGAGTGATGCTTGCGGCAATGGACTTGGTGCTGTTCTCCTTCAAGATGAACACCCCATTGCGTTCACCAGCAAAGCCCTTTCAGGTAAGAATTTAGCTGCCTCTACCTATGAAAAGGAAATGATGGCTATTTTGCATGCAGTACAGAAGTGGCGCCCATACCTATTAGGAAATCATTTCTGCATCAAGACTGATCACCAGAGTCTGAAATATTTCTTGGACCAGCGTGTCTCCTCCCCGGCACAACAGAAATGGGTTAGCAAACTCATGGGTTATGACTATGAGATCACTTACAAGAAGGGTAAAGATAATATTGTGGCAGATGCTCTTTCTCGCACATTTGAGGCCCAAGGTTCTCTTTCAGCTATTTCTATGCCTGTTCCAAATTGGTTGCAATCTGTTCAACAAGGTTATGTCAATGACTCTTCCTTATCGCAAATCATCCAACGCTTGACCAATGTTAGAACATTTTTACACCTATGTAAATTAATCATGTATTAATTGATGATTAATTAGCCCAAGTGATTAATGATTACATCCCTAAGTTGATTAGATTGGTAAATGGCCAAACTGTCTTGAACTAGTTAGCAATGTGAACAAGTGCTGAGTCAAACCAGCTATGTGGAGCGCTCCCCAGGGCAATTAATGCATTCAGCATGCCTAGAGCGCCCTCCTCAGGTCATTTAATGCACTCAGCATGCTTCTCTTCTACCTAGGGCGCATTTGCTCAGTTTGTGGACAATCTTGCCTTGTTTTGTCATATTTTTGGCCAATTTTAGACTCCAAACCTCTAACCAACCATTTTCTTCACATGTGTGAGGTCACATGGGCCTGTCCAGTCATTCCCAACATTCACACAGCAGATTCGAACCAGTTTGGGATGGTTTGGGATATTTTGGTCAACCTAGGGGGGTTTGAGCTATTTCTAAGCTAGATCAGTGTGAACACTCCAGATGGATTCGAATTCTTCCAGATTTGTATATATGGGTGTTCTTAACCTATGTTAAGGTTGGACAGTTAATAATATTGACATTATTCACCATTTCATGTGTATTGTTCTTCATTCATTTAAATTTTTATGCCATTCTTGCAAATGTTGTGCAATCTTTCACCAGTGAGGAATCCACAGTAGCTAGATTCAGCTGTGCTTGAGATTTTACATGGTATCAGAGCTCTTGGAGCTAGAATTCGAACCAGCAAGACTGTTGTAGTGGATTGCCAGAAGCAGTGGAGAAACCACATAATTCCTGAGGCCATTGCCTTGAGCTTACTGGAGAAATCTAGTGGCTCCTCTCAGGTGTGATGCTCTCCCGAATGCACCCACTATCCATACAGGGTTCGAATCTGTTAGTGTAGATCCCTCCTGAGTGATTTGAGAGTTGTTTGCAGGTACTGAAGATCAGCATTGTCAGCAAGTACGAATTGCAGCAGAGGAAAATGGAGCCATCTCACCCAAACGTGCTCACACCCTTCAACTATTTCGATTGGAAGGCAGAAATGGTGATTTTGCTGAGATCTAAGGGTCTCTACAGAATTAAGATGGGCACTGAGGTGGATCCAAACTCAGCTGTGGAGAAATCCAAGTTTTTTAACAGAATGGATGAGGCATTTGGCCTCCTTTGTCTCAGCATTTCGAGAGACCTCCTGTTTCATGTAGAAAGTCTAGCAACTCCAAATGAAGTGTGGCTCAAGCTTGAGACACTGTTTGGAAAGACTGATGAGATGAGAGGCCACCAGCTCGAAAATGAGCTTGTCTCACTGAGCCCAGGGAATTTCGATTCCATCCAGGACTTCTTCACCAAGTTCAAGAACTTGGTCTTGCAGATCAGACAATGTGGCATAGAGAAGAAAGAAGAACAGTTGGTGTTGTCCATTCTCTCCAAATTGGGTTCTGAATACTCAGTTTTTGTGTCTTCCTTCAACTCCACAAGGCTCACAGTTAGAGGTTGGAAGATGCCATCCTTGGCTGACTTCATGGAGATGCTAACTCAAGAGCAAGACAAGCTGGTCTTGATGGGCTCCATCAAGCAAAAAGATCAAGTGCTTGCAGCTGGAGATTCGAAATGTGGAAGAGGCAAGCAAAAACCCAAGGGTTCGAAACCTCAAGAGAAGAAGAGAAAGGATGAGAGGCCCAAATCCTCTGAGGGGGTTTCGAATCCTGTCAAGAACAAGGGAAAGAAGGCTGAGAAGACAAAATGTAGCTACTGTCAAAGAGGTTTTCATCCAGAGAGCTCATGCATGAAGAAAACCATAGACACCATGACCCATCTCCTACAGAAAAATAACATTCCTCTTCCTGAAAGTTCCAAGAAGAAGGAGTGCGTTTCTGAAGACAAGGAGAGCTGCCATGCTTTGGTGGCTAGCTCATCTCATTCACCTTTGTTCATCATTGATTCAGGTGCCTCAAGGCACATGGATTCCTCAAGAGACTCGTTTTCTGAACTTGCTCCCTACAGTGGCCTCTCAATTCGAATGGGAGATGACTCAGAAATCCCTGCTCATGGCATTGGGAAAATTTCTATGGAGAATGGCTTCTTCTCCAATGTGCTGTACGTGCCAAATCTTGCAGCAAACTTGCTCTCTGTATATCAAATGACACATACTGGAGCAGCAAAGAAGGTGGTCTTCACTCAGGATGAAGTGGAGATATCAGAAGTTTCCACCGGGAAAATTGTTGCAAAGGGTGTTGCAGACCATGACATGAAGATGTACATGTTCTCCCACTTCCTCGAATTCTCTTCACAAAGTGTGCTTCTGTCACATGGGAATGAGACCAGCAAGCTATGGCATCAAAGGTATGGTCACCTAAACTACAGATATCTTCAAGTTTTAAGCAAAGAAAATATGGTAGAAGGGCTGCCCCAAATCAGTTTTTCGAGTGGAACATGCAAGGGTTGCATGATTGGGAAGCATCCTGAAAAGAAGTATGACAAAGGGAAGGCAAGGAGGGCTGATCAACCTCTTGGGATAGTACATTCTGATCTCATAGGGCCACTCCCCACACCCTCCTATGGCTGCAGCAAATATGTGCTCACCTTCATCGATGACTACTCAAGGTACTGCTGGTTATTTTTCCTTAAGCAAAAATCTGAAGTCTTTGAATGTTTCAAAATTTTTAAGAGCATGGTTGAGAACTTCAGTGGGAAGGCCATGAAGGTTTTGAGGACTGATAATGGTAGAGAGTATGTCAATAACAATTTGCAGCAGCTCTGTCAAGAGCATGGCATTCAGATGCAACACTTAGTGCCCTACACACCTCAGCAAAATGGTGTTGCAGAGCGCAAAAATAGAGCACTGAAAGAGATGGCAACTTGCATGTTGCAAGCAAGGGATTTGTCTCCCAAATTGTGGGCTGAAGCTATGAATTGTGCAGCATATGTTCAAAACAGAGCACCACACAAAGCATTGCAAGGAATCACTCCATTTGAAGCTTGGATGGGCCACAAACCAAATGTCTCACATTTCAGAATTTTTGGCTCAAGGGCTTGGGCCAGAATTCCACCGGAGAAGAGAAAGGCCTTGCAGCCCCAAAGCAAGGAGTCAATCATGGTTGGGTATGCAGAGGATTCAAAGGGCTACAAGCTCTTTGATCCATCCACTCACAAAAATTTCATTGAAAGAAGTGTCAAATTCGAAGAGGAAGAATTTTTGCAAGCTAGTGAACAAGGTGATGGGGAATGCTCATTTCCTCGACTTGATGATGAAGTAAGTAGTGATTCATTCTCTGATATTTCTGATTCTGATATTGCTGAAGATGATGTTGATATGTATTCTGAACATATCCCTCCCTCAAGGCCCAAGTGGGCAGAGAAAACAATTCAAAGTGCCGGAGAGCTTGTGGGAGATCCCCAAGATGCTAGGAAAACTAGATCTCAATTTCACAATTCCTTTGCATGTGATAATTCTGATCTGAGTGAGGCATGTTATTTGATGGTTGGATCTGATCCAATGTCATATTCAGAAGCATGTACAGACCCAAGGTGGCAATCAGCCATGCAAGAGGAGATGAACACACTCCATGAGAACAAAACTTGGGATTTGGTCCCTCTTCCTCCCAAGAGGAAACTAGTGCAATGCAAGTGGATTTATAGAACCAAAATTGGATCTGATTGCTCTGATATGAAGTATAAGGCCAGGTTGGTGGCTAAGGGTTACTCTCAGGTCCAAGGAGTGGACTATACAGAAACATTTGCACCGGTGGCAAAGATGGACTCCATAAGACTAGTTTTGGCCATTGGGGCTTCCAAGCGCTGGGAGATTCATCACATGGATGTAAAAAGTGCCTTTCTTCATGGGGATCTGAATGAGGAGATATATATGCAGCAGCCTGAAGGTTTTATTTCTGATCATACACTTGTTTGCAGGTTGAACAAGTCACTCTATGGGCTCAAGCAAGCTCCTAGAGCATGGTATGCAAAAATGGACAATTTTCTGCTATCTTTGGGGTTTGAGAGGTGTAAGTCTGATCCAAATGTGTATATGCAGCATGTTAGTGATCTGATATTGATTATTGTACTGTATGTTGATGATCTTTTGATCACTGGTAGCTGCACCAAAGAACTTGACTCAGTTAAGAGAGCATTGCACAGTGCATTCTCCATGACCGATCTAGGATTGCTAAAACAATTTCTGGGTTTGGAGATAGATCAAACTGTGAATGGAATTTCTGTATGTCAGTCAAGGTATGCTTCAGATTTGCTGCAGAAATTTAAGATGGCTGAATGTAAGTCTGCAAAATTTCCATTTCTTTCAGGAGTTAAGCTTACAAAATGGGGTTCTTCACCACTAGTTGACAGTTCATTGTATAGACAACTAGTTGGGAGTTTGTTGTATCTTACACACTCTCGACCAGATTTGTCTTATGCTGTTGGGGCTGTTGCAAGGCACATGCAAGAGCCTCATGAGATCCATTGGAAGGAAGCCAAGAGGATCCTTCATTATGTTCAGGGTACTAAGTCTTTTGGTATCCATTATGCTGCTGGTTCATCCCTTGAACTAGTAGGATTTACAGATTCTGATTGGGCCGGTGATTGTATCGATCGGAAGTCAACTTCCGGTTATGTCTTTATGCTTGCACATGGACCTATATGCTGGTCAAGCAAGAAACAAAGCACTATTTCCTTATCTTCAGCTGAGGCCGAGTACAGGGGAGCAGTTAATGCAGCCACACAATGTGTTTGGTTGCAAGGTATTCTTGCAGAGTTCGGGATTGTTTTTGATTCACCCACTATTCTTTGGTGTGATAATCAAAGTACAATCAAGATTTCTACCGATCCAGTACAGAGACAGAGGACCAAGCACATAGAGATACACATGCATTACATTCGGGGGTTGGTGCATGACCGGACCATAGCATTGCAGTATTGCCCATCCAGTGAGCAAACTGCTGATATCTTCACCAATTGTTTTACCGAGAAGACCTTCACTCACCTTAGATCTTTGCTTGGGGTGAGTGATGAATGGTGATGATTGGTGTATTTTGATATATGCCACATGTCCATTTTAGAGGGGAGGTTTTATTTCCCATGTGGTTTTCCTCCTTACCTTGGTTACATGGACAAATAAATTTTCATGATGTAAAAGGTGACTTGAGCCTAGTTGCCAAGGCCTTAATTTTTGATATTTCACTAAGTCTAGCTTAAGGGGGGGTGTTAGAAAATTTTTACACCTATGTAAATTAATCATGTATTAATTGATGATTAATTAGCCCAAGTGATTAATGATTACATCCCTAAGTTGATTAGATTGGTAAATGGCCAAACTGTCTTGAACTAGTTAGCAATGTGAACAAGTGCTGAGTCAAACCAGCTATGTGGAGCGCTCCCCAGGGCAATTAATGCACTCAGCATGCCTAGAGCGCCCTCCTCAGGTCATTTAATGCACTCAGCATGCTTCTCTTCTACCTAGGGCGCATTTGCTCAGTTTGTGGACAATCTTGCCTTGTTTTGTCATATTTTTGGCCAATTTTAGACTCCAAACCTCTAACCAACCAGTTTCTTCACATGTGTGAGGTCACATGGGCCTGTCCAGTCATTCCCAGCATTCACACAGCAGATTCGAACCAGTTTGGGATGGTTTGGGATATTTTGGTCAACCTAGGGGGGTTTGAGATATTTCTAAGCTAGATCAGTGTGAACACTCCAGATGGATTCGAATTATTCCAGATTTGTATATATGGGTGTTCTTAACCTATGTTAAGGTTGGACAGTTAATAATATTGACATTATTCACCATTTCATGTGTATTGTTCTTCATTCATTTAAATTTTTATGCCATTCTTGCAAATGTTGTGCAATCTTTCACCAGTGAGGAATCCACAGTAGCTAGATTCAGCTGTGCTTGATATTTTACAACCAACAATCCTTCTGCTGTACCACATTACTCTTGGGATGGTGCTTCTCTACGATACAAGGGTCGTCTGGTGCTTCCCCAGAGCACAGATCTTCAACAGGCTGTCTTCTATGAACTCCATGCTTCTCCATCGGCAGGACACTCTGGGTTCCTCAAAACATATGAACGAGCACGGCGTAACTTCTTTTGGCAGGGCATGAAAAGGACAATTCAACAGATGGTGGCCGAATCTGATACTTGCCAGCGCAATAAGGGTGAAACAACACTCCTCCCAGGATTGCTTGAACCCTTGCCCATACCTACACGGATTTGGACAGATATTTCTATGGATTTCATTGAAGGGCTCCCTAAATCTGGTGGGAAGACAGTGATTCTCGTTGTGGTTGATCGCCTCTCCAAATATAGTCATTTTTGTGCTCTCAGCCATCCCTATACAGCCTCCTCCGTCGCTCAAATTTTTCTGGACCAGATCTTTCGTCTTCATGGCATCCCTTCTTCCATTGTCTCGGATCGTGATGCAACTTTCACCAGTCATTTTTGGACAGAACTATTTCGCCACACGGGCACCAAACTGCAGATGCGTTCAGGGTATCACCCACAAACAGATGGTCAGACTGAAATTGTCAATAAATGCTTGGAAACTTATCTTCGTTGCTTCACCTCTGAACAACAACATCAATGGGCAAAGTGGCTCCCTCTCGCTGAATGGTGGTACAATACCTCTTACCACACTGCCTCTAAAATGACCCCATATGAAGCAGTCTATGGTCAGGCACCTCCAGCTCTTCTTCCCTACACCCCCACCAGTTCACCAGTTCAGGAAGTTGACACGGTCCTTCGCAACCACGATAAGATTCTTCGCATTTTGCGGGACAATCTTCACATGGCAAGAAATCGCATGAAGCAACAAGCTGATCAGCACCATTCGGAGCGCACTTTTCAAGTCGGCGATATGGTTTTTCTTCGTCTCCAGCCGTACAAACAATCCTCCTTGAAACTCAAAGGGCGTCATAAGCTCGCTCCAAAGTTCTATGGGCCATATCGGATTCTTCAGAAGATTGGGTCCGTTGCTTATAAATTGGAACTTCCTCCTTCTTCCCGCATTCATCCAGTCTTTCATGTCTCTTGTCTGAAGAAAGTTCTTGGCACCAACATCAGCGGACAAACGATTTTACCTGAACTGGATAATGAAGGATCCATCCTTTTGGAGCCAGAGGCCATCCTCAATCGGCGCACGCGTCAGCTTCGCTCTCGCTCTATCACAGAGGTCTTAATTCAGTGGCACGGCATGCAACCAGAGGACGCTACATGGGAACCACTCCTTCAGATTCAACAGCAATTTCCACATCTAAAGCTTTGAGGACAAAGCTTTTTTTTAAGGGGGAGGGGATGTTAGGAACCCATGTCTTTACTTTGTTAGTATGTTGTTATTGGACGCATATGCTTTGTAAGTCGTCCCGTAGTATTTGTTGATCAATAGTTGTGTTATTGTTATTGGCGTATATGCTTTGTAAGTCGCCCGTAGTATTGTTAATCCATAGTTTGTAACGGCCCATGGGTTCGACCCATAGTATTGGCGCCTCGAATTAGTATATAAGTGTGTGTTGAGACCTATGAAGGGAGGGTGAAGTTATTGTATTGAGCTTGCTCAAAGGAGGTTGCCCCCTCGAAGTGGCCTGTGATCAATACAAAAGTGATTCTGAGTTCTGTCATTTCTGCTATTTTGCGCATTCTTGTTAATTAATTGTTGCAGGTGCCTCACAATCATACCCTTTAGGTACCTCATCACATGATTTGCAGCTATCGGGTGAACACATCTAGGTTCCACTAGATACTCACTCAATGTGTTCACAGCAAGGCATATATCTGGCCTGGTATTCGTCAGATACATCAATGACCCAATAATTTGTCTGTACAGAGTCACATCCACTAACTTTGATGAGTCATCTGCTAACAACTTCAAGTTGGAATCCATGGGAGTGGCCATGGCTTTGCATTCCAACATATCAAATACTTTCCATGGTTGAGAAAGATTCCTTTTGGGCCTTTCTATACTTCCAGACATAGGAAGTAATGCATCTATCCAAGATCTTTCATCTCAAATTCTGTAGCTAGCTTCTTCTTGCTTTCCATGATATGTTTCTCATTCCCTGTCAGAAAGAGATCATCCACATATAGTAATAGTATGACAGGTTCATCATCCATAACCTTAAGGTAAAGGTTAGGATCATCTTTACTTTTGGTAAAGCCCAAGCTTGGCTATCAATTCTCCCTCTGTGACTGAACATCATTCACACTCTGCATTGAGTGATCTTCTGCATATCTATCCGTGCCATCTCCCGTCAAATGGGTCTATTGATATGATCCTTAATATCATTCGAACTCTGTGGTGAGTTCCTTCTTGAATCCATCTAAGAGAAGAATGTCATCTGTATATAGACACCATCTTCAACCTTGTAGAAAAGGTTGAAATATGCATCACCCATGGTGATCATTAAGCTCATCAAATGACTATCGATCCTGGGTACCCGTATAGAACTTTCTTCAATTGAATCCTGGGAGTTTTCTTGATTTGCACTTCTTCTTCAATTACACCATTAAGAGAACGGTTTTATCTAGGCAATTGGAGCAAACATCTCGTCATGATCCTCTTTCTCTTTTTAAGAGAATCTTCTAGCCACGAGCCTTCTATAGTATGTTTGATTTGTAAGTATTCTTGTTGAATATTCATCACTTGTTCGGTGTTCATCATTCTTCATGATCTTTCCTACAAATCAAAGTTAATTACATGATTAGTACTACTTCATAATCTTCAAATCATGTTGAAATTTCAATGATAACCTATTATGCATACTGATATGATCACATAGTCATGCAACTATCTTGACCAATACTTTGGAACAACACTTTTCCATATCCTGTATGCATACAGTGGTTATCTAGATGCCTTCCATCTCTACCAGAACATACTATCGAGAGCGCGCACAACTCTCAGCATGTCAGAAAATAGGTTTCATTCTAGACAAGCAACAATGGAATGTTTGTCCAACTTACCCATCATATGCATGTTAGTAGTATATTGTTCAATGCTATATGAATGCTTACACTCTGCATGATATATTCTAGGAATACAAATATGCATACAACTATTACGAGCAATATCATTGACTATTCAGTAATTTAAATAACAACTCAAATACTTATCTTTTATGTTTGTGTGGTTGCCTCCTGCTTGATCTCTATTTTATGATAGCATCATTATATGTCTTTGAACTTCTATCCATTATGTACAAATAGTGTCATCCTCATGGTCTCATACATAATCATACATTCATTAGTATAGTCTCAATACTATCAAAACATTATGATTCTAAATAACCTTAAGTATGTATGGTCATGATCATTTCATACATAGGCATACTTACCTAAGATCCTAACACAAAGTAGTATTTTAACTTGATATAGGAAAACATACATGGATTATCATGCTTGGTTATGTCTTAACATATCCAAACAATATCTTCTTTGTTCTCTTCAATGATTTAGAGACCTTGTGCTAGAACCTGCATATCTCATAGGTTAAGCATAGTAGAACAAAGTCATACATACCTCGTAGTCAAATACCATGGATGAGTCTTTGTCTCCATGTCATCATGTATGTTCATGGTGCTAGGATGATAGGATATCAGTTCCATTTAAACCTTCTTCATCGCTTCCCTATGAGTCTCCAACTTTGCTAGGGTTTCTTCTTACTTGGAAACCCTAATCTTCAATCTCCTTCCTCCCACAGCATTTTGATGGAGGATCAATATATATGATGAATGGACTACAAATCCATTATCAAAGCTTCCAATGTTGTATCAGGTGTCTCCAACATTGTATCAGGTCCTTCTAGACCTAAGAACTGAAAACCCTAAGTGAGAGCTTCTTCCTCCTCATCTTAGATTTCCTCCGTTTAGCCATTTCAGATGGGCCATATTGTTTCTGGTGCAACTCTGAAATTGCGGGTCTACAGGGTCTGAAAATTTGGCATGTGGTAGCTTGACCTGTCATATTTCCAACCCCATAGGTATGACCTCAAATGGATTCTCTGAGAGAGAGTTATTCCAAATGTCGCAAGGTGACCTGTTTATGGGATGAAACAGTATAGCGAACTCGTATGGAGTGCCATGTGTCACTATTTCAACTTCGGCCTCTGAAAAGAGGACCTGTGAAACTACAGTCTGTTCCCTACTTGTCACTTTTTATGAAATTTAATTTGGAACTTCCTATCCCGAGATATGACCTTTTTTCCCAGGTCACCTGTTTATGACTAAGATCTGGAAGAGGCAGAAATCCTAACTTGTACGGATCATAAATCACAAAATACAGTGAACTAGTTGTTGTGCTTCAGACATAAGGTACATGGGAATGATATCTACGACCTGTATACGTTTCAGATCTTGAACCTTTGCCAAAATGTATTTATAGCGAAAGTGCCACGATGACTGGTTTTTTCTATACAAACACCTAACTTTCAAATTGTCGCAAGTGAAGCAAGTGTCGTAAGTGCCATACATTGCTTTCCTTCAGGCTAGCTCTGATACCATGTTAAGATTCAATATGATAAGACAGAAAATATCAGTATTACATTCCATTTCACAACAATATCATATACAGGATCACTGAAAAAACAACAAGCACAACATAAACACAAGAGACACAGATTTATCCTAGGAAACCCTCATGGGGTAGAAAACCCAACAAAGCTTCCTCAATATAGATGACTAGAAAATACAAAGATGTAATCCCCAAACATGAGATCCTTCTCCTCCATAGAAGATCTCTCTCTCTCTCCTATGCACCAATCACAAGTGAATGAATGTGTGTTAAATGAGGAACACACCTCCTCTATTTATACACAACTCCGACTTGAATTTTACATTAACTAGGTCACCCCCAAGTTAACTACTTAACATAATGTGACAGGGCCGACCCCACTAGGGTGGTCTAATAGCCCTTTAACCCACATGACTCATACAGGGCCGACCCCACTAGGGAAGTCTAATAACCCAAGTTACCACTTTCTCCACAGAGGAATAAAACATCTCCGGATATAGAATAGGGTCTCCATGGGGGAATGAAACATCTCTGGAATAATAAAGAACAAATATAATATTCTTAGAAGTTACAATATCTCAACATTTTCATGTACGTGACCCTTCCAAATAATGGTTCTGCACATATGCGGTTTGTGGGTAGCGTATGTACATTCCCACTTAGACCAAAATAAGCATATGCAAATCCCTATACACCCCTGTTTGAAAATAAAGTTGTGTATACCATTGGGAATGCTCAAATATTTTCCATTAAAAGATTTGATAAGTACTAACTCTTCAAAATTTTGTATTGTAGGGCTTATAATGGCTGTCCAATAGAGAGAAAGAGAACATAAGATGGTTGATAGATTTGTTGTGGGTGATCAAGCCACATTGGATGCACTTCGTTAATGTGGAATGTTGAAATTCTTTCAATGTGAAAGCATGTAGGCTAACCCTCAATTGCTCAACATGTTAATACAATATCGAGACTCTATTAGAGAAGATTCCATAATTGATGTACCGTCGAGGTAGATGACATATAATTTATTACCAATGTATCCCACTATGGTGAGGTTGTTAACCTCAAGGGAGGACCCCGAGGAGGATTTTTCGGTGCAAGATTACATCGATACTTATTGTAGTGTTGATGTGGAGAAAGTTGGAATACAAGTATGTTGATGTATATGTAACTTCGGAATGTATTTCACATATGTATATTGTATTCTTATAGAGATGTTATTATTCCTCTATACGGAAGTGTCGTCATTTATATTGTAAGTGTCGTAACTTATACTTGATGGGTTATTTGACCACCTTGATGGGGTCGGCCCTGTATAAGTCATGTGGGCGAAAGGGTTATTAGACCACCCTATTGGGGGTTAGCCCTCTCAGCATTATGTTATGTGGTTAAGTTAAGGCCGACCTAGTAAAGGTTATTAGGCAAGTCAAGTCATGTATAAATAGAGTGCAGGAGGCACTCTATTTGATCATTCACTTTCTCACTCATACTCTCATTGGAGAGTGGCGCACTTGTGGAGGAGGAGAAGCTGCTGCTAGGAGGACTATATCTTGTACTTGGGTTGTATCATTGTTCTATATATCTCTGAGGAAGTTGTGGGGTTTTTCACCTTTATGGTTTTTCCCAGTGAAACTCTGTGTGTCTATTGTCTCTTGTGTGCTTGCATTATTATGTCCATGTTTGATATGTTGTAGATATGTTGTACATGTTGTTCTCTCAGTTAAGATCCTAGATCATATTGAAGTAAATTCTGAAAAACCAACATGGTATCAGAGCTAGCCTGAAAGAAGGCATGGTATGGCATTTATGACAGTTGTTGCACTTGCAAAGCTAGGGCTTGATATAAAAAAAACCAGTCATCGTATCACTTTCTCTATAAATACATTTCGGCGAGGTTTCAGGATCCGAAAACATTACAGGTCGAAGATAAGATCCCCATATACCTTGTGTCCAAAGGACAACCTCTAATTCCTTGTACTTTGTGATTTATGATCAGTAAGAGTTAGGGTTTCTTCCTCTTCTAGATCTCAGTCATAAACAAGTGACCTAGGAAAAAAGGTCAAAATTTGGGATAGGAAGCTCCAAATGAAATTTAGTAAAATGTGACAGGTAGGGCACAGCCTTTACTTTCACAGGTACGTTTTTCAGAGTCCGAAATTGAACCAGTGACACGTGGCACTCCGTACAAGTTTGCTCTTCTGTTTAATTCCATAAACAGGTCACATTGCGACACTTGGCATAAATCTGTCTCAAAGAATCCATTTGAGGTCAGACCTATGGGGTTGAAAATATGACAGGTCGGGCTACCACAGGAAGAATTGTCAGACCCTATAGATTTGAAATTTTGGAGTTACACTAGAAACAATCAGGTGCATATTTCTGTCAAAACATAATTGGATTTTGAGCACCTTCATTCATGGCTCCAAGAATTTAGGGTTTCGGATAATGTTGAAATTTTTGTATCGGAGACCATGGCTGAATTCTCCTCATCAAAATTGAAATTTAGAGACCAAGATCGAAGTTTTTGGTTGGGCAAAAGGCCGTGCTTTATCAAACCCTAGTTTGGGACTTTGATCGAAAAAGTGGAAAATTAGGGCTTCTGCAAAAATGGGAATTTTTGAAATCTATTACCATAGCTGGAAGCTCCTTGGAAAAATCAAATTTTAGAGCTTTGTATCAAACTATTTGGTTGGGTGAAGCTCCGGGAAACTCAAACCCTAATTCAGGGTCCTCCCTAGTGAATCTGGAAGATTGAAAAGCAAATTTGAGGGGTGAAACTTTACAGTTTTCAAATTTCGAGCATAGCAGGTTGATCAACTCATCAAGGCGCATATTTCTATCCTTTCAGAAGTTTGAAATTCAAAATTTGAATTTTTAGGGTTTCCCTAACAAACCCTAATCCAGCTCTAGATCCAGTTTCTGCAAATCAAGTGGATTGGGTTAATCCTAGAAGAGAATGGATTGGTCACCTGCATAAGTGAAGAAGTTCCTGTTTCAGAGGGAGATGAGGCTAAGGCCTTACATAAGAATATTACAAGCAATCTCGACAGGTATGACTTATCCAGGTATGTTTCGAGATATGTTCATGATTAAGTTTATGGTATGTTTGTCTTCATTAAGGTTAGTACAATCTTGATTAACTGTAGACTTGTCGTATCACCTTAATAAAATTATGAATGCAAATATTCATTAATTAGGGTTTTGACACTTATGATTGTATTAATGCATTGTGATATTGTATGAGGTTGATGTTGTCCACTAACATGAAAGGTACATCAAGAAAGACAAATCATGTTCTAGTTCAAGAACATATGACCATGGTGACATGAAGACAAAGATTCATCCATTGTCATGGATCACATAGAAGCTCTACTTACGAGGTATGTATAATTTGGTTCTACAATGCTTAACCTATGGGATATGCAGGTTACTACCACAAGTCATTGAAGAGAACAAGAAGACATTGCTAGACATAACTAGCAAATATGATAACCAGGTATGTTTTTCCTATATCAAGTTAGAATCCTACCTTGTGTTAGGATCTTATACTATTGTATGGTTGATAATGATTATTCATGAAGTTAGAAATGTAAGTAATCAAGGGTTTATGCATATTATGTCTCTTACCTTGATTGATGAAATAAAGAATATGCAAGAGTAAAAGAAGTATTCCCTGAAACCTTGAATACTAATGTTTATTATCTGTGTTTGAAATGATCATGACTATACATGTTTAAGATTATTGTGACTATACTAATGAATGTATGTATGAGACCTCGAGGATAACACAATGATGATACTAGTAAGTATGTGTAAGTGATCGAGGATGGATATAAGTTCAAGGACAGGTAATCCAGGAAGAAAATATCAAGAGGTAGTACACTCTAGTAGTTCCTGCAAAGAAGCAAATATTGAGAGGGAGTCCACCCTATAAACCAAACAAAGATAAGTATTTGAATTGCCGTTTCTTGCATATTTGTTTTTGTAAATAATATTGTTCAATGATGTATATGTTCCTAGACTTAGGGTGTGTGTGATGCATATTAGAATAATTGCATTAATGAACAGTATACTACTAATATGCATGTGATGGGTAAGTGGCCTATGGCACTGTACAACATTCCATTGCTACTTATCTAGAATGAAACCTCTTTGCTAACATGTTGGGAGTTGTGCACACTCTTAACAATGTTCTGGTAGAGATTGGAAGGCATCTAGAAAGTTACGAGATATGGATAAATGTTGTATTGAAGCATTCGCTAAGATAATTGCATGACTGTATGACATATTTATTTATGTGTAAGAATTTGTTCTGAAAACTATGAGATGTTTCTAATCATGCAATTTAACTTGTTTTGTAGGAAAGATCGTATACCATCACCTACAAAAGAAGGACTACAACATTTGTTCAACAACAAAGTTATCTATTGAAGATATTGAAGTTCCCAGGATTTGGGAAGAATTCCATGATCGAGGAGTACCAGTCGATAATGAAGAATGATGTTTGGGATGTAGTCCCAATACCTGAAGGGAAGTCTATTGTCACTTCCAAGTGGATCTATAAGATCAAGCATGCTGCAAATGGTAGCATAGAAAAATACAAAGCGAGGATTGTAGCTTGTGGCTTCTCTCAAAAAGAGGGGATAGACTATGAAGAGACTTTTGCTCCTGTAGCCAGATACACTTCCATTAGATCAGTACTTGCTCTGGCTGCAGTGATGAAATGGAAGATACACCAGATGGATGCCAAGACAACTTTCTTGAATGGTGTAGTCGAGGGGGAAGTGTATGTGGTGCAGCTACTTGGTTTTGAGACACATGACTAAGAGTCATATGTGTGCAAGTTGAATAAATCCTTGTATGGCTTGATGCAAGCTCCTAGGACTTGGTATAGTAGGATAGACAACTTTCTATCCAGTTTGGGCTTTACCAAGAGTAAATCAGATTCCAACCTTTACTACAAGGTTGAGGAAGGCAATCCTGTGATACTCTTATTGTATGTGGATGACCTATTTGTAATAGGAGAGGATAGATTGATTCCCAACACGAAGAGGAAGCTTGCTGCCGAGTTCGAGATGAAGGACTTGGGGATGATGCACTACTTTCTAGGCATGGAGGTGTGGTAGAGTGCAGATGGAATATTCCTTGGACAAGGGAAGTATGCAGTATAGATCCTGAAGAGGTTTGGGATGAGGGACTGCAAGGCCATGAACACACCTATGGCATCGAACTTGAAGCTTCTGTGTGATGCTTCATCTGATCTAGTTGATGTCACTATGTATCGTCAGATAATTGGGTCCTTGATGCACCTGACGAACACGAGACCAGATATTTGCTTTGCGGTGAACACATTGAGCCATTTCCTGACAGATCCCATATGTGTTCACATGGTTGTTGTAAAGCATATTTTTAGGTACCTGAAGGGTACAATTGATTATGGGCTCAAGTATGATGCGAATCAAAAGTTTAACTTGCCGGGTTATGTTGATTAAGATTAGGAAAGTAGTGTTGGAGATAGGAAGAACACTTCAGGGTGCTGCTTCAGTATGGGATCAGGTGTGATCTCTTGGTTTAGAAGGAAGTAGTACTGCATAGCACTGAGTACAACCGATCCAAAGTATGTTGCATCTTGTTCGGCTAATTGTGAGGCAGTATGGCTTCGGAAGCTACTGTCTGAGCTATTTGATCTCCCATTGGAGGCTACTGGTATCTTTTATGACAACCAGAGTTATGTGAAGCTATCTAAGAACCTGGTATTCCACGACAGGTCGAAGCACATTGATATCAAATATCACTATATCAGGGATATGGTGCAGAGAGGAGCAATGAAGCTCCTGTATGTTGCGACGGATGAGCAGGTTGTGGATGTGTTAACGAAACCAATAGCCAGAGTGAAGTTCGAATACTTCAGAGAGAGGCTTGGTGTTCTTCAGATTGATGACACTTTGAGGAAGAAGTGATGGACACATTTGCAGGAGCCATTCCAAGCATGGTGAGAGGAGGATCCTTCCCATGGCTGTGTATATAAGCGTTGTGTGATGAGAATCAGGACGATGCTCTAATTACTTCTCTATATGCATTAGTTGGATGCTTGATATGATCAGTTGGATCATGCATTTGTATATGCATCATGATGGATGCTTGATATGATCAGGTGGATCATGTATTTGTATATGTATCAGGTGGATACATTGTATGATCAGGTGGATCATGTATTTGTATATGTATCAGGTGGATACATTGTATGATCAGGTGGATCATGGATATGTATATGTATTAGGTGGATACACTATATGATCAGGATGATCATAGATGATGAGCTTTAGGATGTTTCTCCAGATGATATGTATCAGGTGGATACATTGTATGATCAGGATGATCATGGATGACGAGCTTCAGGATGTTGCTCCAGATGATATGCATCAGGATGATGCTATGATGATGATCAAGATGATCATGTGATGATGTACATCAAGATGATGTATGATGAGTATCAGGTTGATGCTCTGTGGCCGTGGACAGGTTGTACAGATGAGCATGTAAGTTGACCTGGGAGATCCGATAGGTTGGGATGTGTGCCCGTAATAAGTCCTACGATGCTCTTTTGAGGTTTTGTCCTATGGCATGTAATGTAGTCCTGGGAGATCCGATAGGTTGGGCTGTGTGCCCGTAATAAGTCCTGGGATGCTCTTTCAAGGTTTTTCCATGACCACATGTAATGTAGCTCTGGGAGATCCGATAGGTTGGGTTGTGTGCCCGTAATAAGTCCTGGGATGCTCTTTCAAGGTTGTGTGGTGGAAATCCTAGATTTGTTCTAGGTCCCATCTAGTATGAAAAAGGACTAGCTCTGTGGTAGAAATCCTAGATTTGTTCTAGGTCCCATCCAGTATGAAAAAGGAATGGATCTGTGGTAGAAATCCTAGATTTGTTCTAGGTCCCATCCAGTATGAAAAAGGACTAGCTCTATGGCGGAAATCCTAGATTTGTTCTAGGTCCCATCTAGTATGAAAAAGGACTGGCTCTGTGGCAGAAATCCTAGATTTGTTCTAGGTCCCATCCAGTATGAAAAAGGACTGGCTCTGTGGCGAAAATCCTAGATTTGTTCTAGGTCCCATCCAGTATGAAAAAGGATTGGCTCTATGGCAGAAATCCTAGATTTGTTCTAGGTCCCATCCAGTATGAAAAAGGACTGGCTCTGTGGCGGAAATCCTAGATTTGTTCTAGGTCCCATCCAGTATGAAAAAGGACTGGCTCTGTGGTGGAAATCCTAGTTTTGTTCTAGGTCACATCCAACATGAAAAAGGGATGGCTCTGTAGATGATGAAGACTTGTAGGCGGCAAGCCTACATCCAGTATGAAAAAGGTCTGGCTCTGTAGAACTTCCTATGACGAGTAGATTGGATATTGATTGAGATAGCAGTAGCAGTGACGATGACGATGATCCAGTGACGATGATCCAGATAAGAAGACTTGTGCTAGCATATCTATCTCGAGAAATACCTTCCTAGTTTAGAGGGAGTGTTGATGTATATGTAACTTCAAAATCTATTTCACATATGTATATTGTATTCCTATAGAAATGTTATTATTCCTCTATACGAAAGTGTCGTCATTTATATTGTAAGTGTCGTAACTTATACTTGATGGGTTATTAGACCACCTTGATGGGGTCGGCCCTATATAAGTCATGTGGGTCAAAGGGTTATTAGACCACCCTATTGGGGGTTGGCCCTGTCAGCATTATGTTATGTGGTTAAGTTAAGGCCGACCTAGTAAAGGTTATTAGGCAAGTCAAGTCATGTATAAATAGAGTGCGGGAGGTACTCTATTTGATCATTCACTTTCTCACTCATACTCTCATTGGAGAGTGGCACACTTGTGGAGGAAGAGAAGCTACTGCTAGGAGGACTAGCTCTTGTACTTGGGTTGTATCATTGCTCTATCTATCTCTGAGGAAGTTGTGGGGTTTTTCACCTTTATGGTTTTCCCCAGTGAAACTCTATGTGTCTATTGTATCTTGTGTGCTTGCATTATTATGTCCATGTTCGATATGTTGTAGATATACTGTACATGTTGTTCTCTCAGTTAAGATCCTAGATCAGATTGAAGTAAATTCTCAAAAACTAACAAAGTACTGGTGGAGAATATTGTTGACCTTGGCCTCAAGGTCGTTGTTTTAACGATAGCGAAGATAGTCAGTTAAGATTCACCTCACCTAGTTTCATGGGTATACATGTACTAATCCATGGTGTGTTTCCAGATGACCATATATGATTGGTGCTCAACTTTGCTGAGCAATATGAAATCATAGTTGACTAGGTGCAAGACAGATGGAGTTAAGTTATTTGGTATGGGTCTCTCTTAGTCTCATTCTTCATGGAGAGAGTCCCTGCTATGCACCCCCGAGCCATTATGCTCCCTAATGATCCTTGGGAGCCTTGTATGAGTGTGTAGGGAAAATGATGAGAAGGCTTGGAGGAGGACAAGTTCTCCATGCCTTTAATGATGAGTGTTTTTTATGGTGGAAACACATGTAATTGCCACCGATGATTATCCATTTGAGTAGATGGATTATTGTAATGAACTTGAGCTACCACTCCATCTAGATGCACGCTGGGGAACATTACCTCCTTACCTTAGGATCATGCCTCCTTGAAATAGTTGTGCACGTAGCTCCGATTTGGGATTTTCGTAGAATGAATTTAGAGCACTTTAATTAATATTATGCAAATTAAATTAATAGAACAAATCCGCTTTCATGAAATCAACTTCACGATAATGCTTATCTATCCAGTAGGTTAGATCTAATTTAAATTAGATAAAATAAGATCCATTTTAAAACCTTGGAAATAATATAATTCCAATATCAAAGCTTTAATAAAAGCATAATAAACCTAGGCCACCTGTGTGTGTGTGTGTGTGTGTGTGTGTGTTAGGGCTTGGCCATTGGTATCAGCCTCCTTCCTTTGTATCCTCAAACAACTTGAAAAAAATTTCAACCCTTCCACTGGATCTCATACAATTTAACATTGAATTACAAAAAAAGACATTTAATATGATACACTAACCTTATCATGCTTCTGTATGCAATCAAAGAATTGAGAAACTTCTTGTCATTTTTGCATATAATATATAACCAACTTTAGATATCTTGTTTGCAATTCGTTTCCCTTTCAAAAGTATCACCAAAAATTTCCATTTTCTGAATTGAAGTAATGTTAGCTCTCCGTTGAGACTGTGGCAATTCGTCCTATAATTTTGTTTCACCTTCTTCTTCATGCATTGAAAAATGATTGTGAAACTTCAATTCAGATGAGTCCTCACTAGCTTTGTTAGGGTTCCGATGGACATGAAAAAATTTGATACTATTGAATCTAGGGTTTCTGTAACTATGTGATTAAGGATGGAAGGAGGATTTGATCTCGTGGCCTTGGTTCAAAAATTTAAACTTATTCTCCTGCATTGGTAGTGACAAGTTGATGGTTTGAAGTTCAAGGAAAGCCACCTTTCTTCCATCTCTTATACATTTTGTATTTTTTGCATCTTGCTGCTTACTACCACTCTTTGAACTCTAAAACACTATCAACCAACAAAACACCCAAATACTACCACTCTTCAAAAATTTGGAAACTTTGAACTAGCGAAACTAGCAAACCCGAACTGACTATGACTTGCCTATTAGTTCATTGTTGGAAGAAGATTAAACCCTAATAACCATGTACCGAGGTTGGTATTCTTTAGTGTGCTCAATGATGATATATGTCAAGCCAAAGCTTGCAGATTTCCCACCTCTAGACTAGGTTCTCAAACCACATAAAAACAAAAGTCTAAACATTTTACAATTTTACTCGTTCGGTGAGTTTTTTACAGAAATCCGACGAATATTATTATTTTTAAATCCAAATTCCATGTTACTCAAATCATTCTTCTGAATGCATAAATGGATTCCACACCCTTAAATACCCCCAAAACAACCAGATTAAGCAAGTTTAATCACTGTTATTTGAGATCTTAATTTTTTTTATTGGATTCCATCAAGATTGTGTGGGAAGATCATTAGAGCAAATTTGGTGTCTAAAATGGGCCTCATAAGAAGAACAACCATTGATGAGTTGGAATTCAAGAACTAATAGAATTTAAAAAAAAAGAATCAACCATAATGTTTGGCTTAGCATATTTGTCATAAAAAACTATTTTTTAATTCGTATATTCAACTTATCTCCCCGTGGTTTTACTCAAATCTTGAGTGGGAGCACTCATTAGATATGTAATCCAATTCCACATCCAACAAGTACCCACACTACATACTTTTGATGGATACCACCCCATATTTTTCATTTTTTGTGGGTTGGGGTCCATCAAAAGTATGTAGTGTGGGTACTTGTTGCATGCGGAATTGGATTCCACATCCAACGAGTGCTCTCGCTCGAAATTTGAGTAAAACCACAGGGATATGTTAAAAATAAGAAGAAAAAAAGTAGATTTTTCTCCCTAAAGTAAATATTGTATATATTATTTTAAGGAGTAATATATGGCTCGCAAAGTCGTATGATGTAAAGATATATTTTGTGTGTAGCATAAACACTTGACTATTCCACCCTTTCGTGAAAAGCACTAGAGAAAATTTGGGGTCTAAAATGGGCCTCTCGAGGAAAATAATAAAATAATATTTATGAATTTTAGAGGAAGAGAGAATTTGTTTTTCTTCGTATTTTCAACATATCTCCCTGTGGTTTCACTCAACTTTGGAGTGGGAGCACTCATTGGATACATAATCCAATTATGCATCCAACGAGTACCCACACTGCATAGTTTTGATGGACCCCACCCCACGAAAAACAAGAAATGCATAAAAAATAGGTTACTTGAAATATATTATTCCACACACACATATATATGGGTAGCTCAGTTGGTTGGAGCTTCCGAGTCCAAGAACAAAGTAGTCGAGGTCATATGTTCAAATATTTAGGTCCTTCAGGGTTAGGATCTCGAACTTGGAGCTGACAGGGTGAGGCCCCTTCAGGTGCCCCCCTAAGAATTATTTCCATGGATGTAGCGAGCCCTCCATCTTCTAGGGATGTGAACCACATGATATATATATATATATATATATATATATATATATATATATATATATATAAGGTCATTAATATTCTACTTATTTTATGTTTTTTTTCTTAAACTGGAATTTTATATAATATAGACCAACAACAATGTTAATTTTGCGATAATTTCATTCAATATTATCTACGATCACTAAGAGAATAACATGTACAACATATCAATTGAAACACAAGAGACAACAGACACAGAGTTTCCTTGGGGAAAACCAAGAAGGTAAAAAACCCCGCAACTTCCTCAGAGATAGAATAAGCCACAATACAAGATCACAATGATAAAACCCAAAGAGATGTCTCTAGCAGATACTCCTCCTCCTCCACTTGTGCGCAACTCTCCCTCTCAACTATGCAAGTTGGATGAGTGAGTGAATTAATAGAATGAGACACACTCACTCTCTATTTATACACTAACTTGACTTGCCAATAAACTAACTGGGCCGACGTCCTAAAGAAGTCTAATAACCCAACCACTTAACTCAACTAGGGCCGACCCCACACTAGTGGTCTAATAACCCATCAAATATAAGTTGCGACAATTGCAACACTTGCGACACTTACAAATAAAAATGACGACACTTCTGATTGGAGGAATAATACATATCCATCATGCATATAACAAAGTACAAGTGTAATACATAGAAGAATATCTTCTGAAGTTACAAGTACATAAACACTCCCTCTTAACTAGGAAGGTATTCTCTGGACTCAGGTCATCAATACATATCGGCACAAGTCTTCAATTCTGGAGCTGGATCATCGTCACTGGATCATGGAGCATCATAGTCACTGCTGCTGTACTTTTCATCTCGATCTCTGGACTATCTCTCAGTTCTTCTCATCATAGGAAGTTCTACAGAGACAACCCTTTTTCATGCTGGTTGTAGGCCTAGTGTTAGGATATCTCATCATTCAGTTATGTACTTCGCATGCATTTTGCATTTTGCATGCATCTGCATGCGTCATAGTCACCAGTTTGATGCCTCCAACACCTTGTCCTTAGTCTGCCAGCACCCGGGAGCTTCTTTATGATCAGTTTCAACCCTCCTAGTGCTTAGTGCATCCTGCATGCATCCCAGGCACCCTCTCTCACCTACCACTCAGTTGCACTTTAGTTAGTTGAGTTATCTTTAGATCTTTCCTTGATTTAAGGCTAGACTGACTCTCAACTGACTGTATCACTCCGATGGACCTACAGTGAGACTAGAATGCCTATTTTGACTCCAGTTAGCTTCTCATGCACCCTCCACTGAGCCTCCTTCATTCAGTTAGTGCCTACATGTGCCAGTTACACCTACCACACTCAGTTAGACTCAGTTTGACACCTGGTTGACCGTTACTTGTGCATTGATGACTCCACTAATATGATGATGAGGACTCCTAGTTGGATCCAAGCTATTCCATGCAGTATATTCGAATAACCTCCTTGGCTAATTCAAATTGCTCAGTCATTGTTACTGTATTGTATTGTATTCTAACTATTCTGAGTTATAGAGCACTGATGCATCTCTCTTGCACATGTTTTACTCCAAATTGTTTTGCATCATTGTGATTGATTTACTTGTTCAATAGATCTGCTGTGACTAATTTCACATGGTATCAGATCCATGGAAGGGACACGATTTATTTTCTGCAGGTGTTCTACATGAAGAATTGAGTGAATTTGATCAAAATACTACACTTTGGCATGCAAAATCTCATGTGCATTCCCTCATGTGCATGCAAGACTGAAATTTCTCTCCAATCCACTCCATAAACCATGAGTTTTCCAAAGAATTCCTGGATATAGATCATTGGATCATCAATCTTGCTTGATCTCCTATGCTGGGTGTGATGCAACTCTAAAACAGATGGATTGTTTGACCTTATGGTTCTTGTTTGCTTGTGATTTACAGGTTTCTTTCTTCCTCCATTTTTATCCTCTATTGCAGAGATGGAATATTCTTCTTAACAAAATCTTCTTACTCCATTCAACTATGATGAATGGAAACCAAAGATGATTGCATGTTTGAAGAGACAATGTCTTTTTGATGTGTGCATTGGTATTACAAGAGATTTTGATTCCGATGAAGAGGAGAATGATTGGCTTAATGATTGTGACAGAGCTTTTGGGACAATATGTCTTACTATGTCTCCTTGTATGCGCAACCTCAGTACTATTGCTGAAAATCCAAGAGATCTATGGGCCCAACTCAATAAAGAATTTGGAGAGTAGGAAGAAGAAGATCATGCTAGCCTTTTGGAGAACAAACCCATTGGGATCTCCTTATGTGCTCTCTCTGATTATGTCTTGGCCTCATCCGATGTTCAATATGAAGAAGAAACTGTAGATTCAACACTCATTCTCTCAAA
Source organism: Larix kaempferi (assembly GCA_027924585.1). Taxonomy (NCBI): domain Eukaryota; kingdom Viridiplantae; phylum Streptophyta; class Pinopsida; order Pinales; family Pinaceae; genus Larix; species Larix kaempferi. The sequence continues at coordinate 906,639 of BSBM01000008.1, forward strand.
GTCTTCTATTTTGAATTCTGAGCAAGATAAACCAACTCATACTCTAGATTTCGAAGAGGTTCTTGAATCCTCTCTTTCACATGAGTTTTCCGACATGCATAATAATGATCTACTTGATGTTTTGGAGGTAAAATCTGATTTTGGAGGTGAAGCATTCGTCCTCCTTGATTGCATGCCTCTTATAAACTTTTGTTCTATCATTTGCATAGTTTCTCAGAGTTTTACTGAAGATGAAGATCACTACCATTCGCTTGAGTTCAATTCTCATGCAATTTTTGCTGATTTTGGTTTTGATCTCACCCCTGTTGGTTCAAAGGAGATCTCAAGAAACCATTTGTCAAATATTGGAGCTGATTTAACTTCCACTGATAAGAAGTTCAAGTTTCAAGATCTATTTGATCCGATTGGAGCTATTCCTACCTCACTTGGTTCGAATCATAGGTTCCAGGATAATCCTCATATTTTCAGTTTTGTTCTCACCATTTTCGGTATGAAGAGCAAGTTCATAAGGTCTCCACATTCGCTTGCATCCACTGATGGAGAATTCAAGCACATGTTTTTGGAGCATTATCCATTTACTCCCAAGAGTAAGATACCTCCAGACATATCTACTTGAGTTTGGGGCAGTTAAATCTTTTGGTGTGTTACAGTACATTTTGAGGGGGGGTTTTTCCCATGAGGTTTTCTCCATTTCCTCGGTTCATGGACTATTCTTTATTTGGATTATTATTGTATTGGGGTGACCTCTGGTCTCAGTTACTAGGGCCCTATCATCTATTTTTTACATCATAGTATAGCTTGAGGGGGGGGTGTTAGGGTATCTCATCATTCAGTTATGTACTTTGCATGCATTTTCATGCATCCCAATCACTAGTTTGATGCCTTCAACACCTTGTCCCCAGTCTGCCAGCACCCGAGAGCTTCTTTCTAATCAGTTTTAGCCCTCCTAGTGCTTAGTGAGCCTTGCATGAAATTGCATGCATCTCAAGTGCCCTCTCTCACCTACCACTCAGTTGTACTTCAATTACTTGAGTTATCTTTAGATCTTTCCTTGATTTAAGGCTAGACTGACTCTCAACTAACTGTATCAGTCCGATGGACCTCCAGTGAGACTAGACTGCCTATTCTGACTCCAGTTAGCTCCTCATGCGCCCTCCACTGATCCTCCTTCATTCAGTTAGTGCCTACATTTTCCAGTTACACCTACCACACTTAGTTAGACTCAGTTTGACACTTCGTTGACCGTTACTTGTGCATTGATGACTTTACTGATCTGATGATGAGGACTCCTAGTTGGAGCCAAGATATTCCATGAAGTATATTCGAATAACCTCCTTGGCTAATTTGAATTGCTCAGTGATTGTTACTGTATTGTATTGTATTCTCACTATTATGAGTTATAGAGCATTGATGCATCTCTCTTGCACAGTTTTTACTCAAAATTGTTTTACATAATTGTGATTGATTTACTTGTTCAATAGATCTGCTGTGACTAATTTTACACCTAGCCTCCTGTAGGTCTTGATCATCTCTGGCCATCATATGGAATCCTCAGGACTAATTACGTGTGTAAGCAAAACCTTGAAATATCATCCCAGAACTTTTACGAGCCCACTGCTCAACCTATTGGATCTCCCAAGATCTTTTACATGCAACTACACAACTTCTCCACAACCACAGAGTATCATCTTGATATTCATGATCATACTAATCATATCATCTCATCGTCTATGGAGCACAGTCCAGATGCACATCATACAACACTTACACCACCGACATGGGAGAACACATCTACCACCATTCGGGGAAGGCTCCATCCCTTACTTTTTCACCATGGGAGAACACATCTACACCATGTGAAAAATGGCTTCAGCCCTTACATCTATACCATGGGAGAACACATTTGAACCATGTGTGAATGGCTCCATTCCTTACATTTGCACCATGGGAGAACACATCTACACCATGTGAGAATGGATCCATCCCTTACATCTGCACCATGGGAGAACACATCTACAGCGTGTGATAATGGATCAGCATTTACATCACGACCATGGGAGAACAAATCTACACCATGTCGGAAAAGCTTTAGTAATTACATCACGACCATGGGAGAACATATCTACACCGTGTCGAAAAATCTCAGCAATTACATCACAACCATGGGAGAACATATCTACACCGTGTCGAAAAAGCTCGACAATTACATCATGACCATGGGAGAACACATCTACAACCATGTCGAAAAAATCCCATGTGCATCTGCATCTTCCGGACTCATCACACATGATCCAACTGATCATGCAATGCATCCACCTGAAGCATATCATCACATATGATCATCTTGATCATCATAGCATCCACCTGATACATATCATCACATATGATCATCCTGATCATCATAGCATCCACTTGATGCATATCATCTGGAGCATCGTCCTGATGCTCAGTTCACAACGATTACATCCATAGCCATGGGAAGGATCCTCCTATCACCATGCTTGGAATGGCTCCTACAAATGTGTCCCATCACTTCTTCCTTGAAGTATCTTCTATCTGAAGAACACCAAGCCTCTCTTTGAAGTACTCAAACTTCACTCTGGCTAGTGGTTTAGTCAACACATCTGCAATCTGCTCATCCGTCGCAACATATAGGAGCTTCACTGCTGCTCTCTGCACCATATCCCTGATATAGTGATATTTGATATCAATGTGCTTCGACCTGTCATGGAACATCGGGTTCTTAGACAACTTCACACAACTCTGGTTGTCATAGAAGATACAGGTAGCATCCAACGGGAGATCAAATAACTCATAAAGCAGCTTCCTCGGCCATACTGCCTCACAAATAGCCGAACAAGCTGCGACATACTCTGCTTCGACTATACTCAGTGCTACGCAGGATTGCTTCCTGCTAAACCAAGAGATCACACCTGATCCCATACTGAAGTAGCACCCCAAAGTGCTCTTCCTATCTACAACACTGCCTTCCCAATCTGAATCAACATAACCCTCCAGGTTAAACTTTTGATTCACATCATACTTGAGCCCATAATAAATTGTACCCTTCAGGTACCTCAGAATATGCTTTACAGCAATCAGGTGAACATGTCTAGGATTTGTCAGAAACTGGCTCAAGGTGTTCACTGCAAAGCAAATATCTGGTCTCGTCTTTGTCAGGTACATTAAGGACTCAATCATCTGACGATACACCGTGACATCAACCGAATATGATGAAGCATCACTCAATAGCTTCAGGTTTGATGCCATATGTGTGGCCATGGCCTTGTAATCCATCATCCTGAACCGCTTCAGGATCTCTACTGCATAATTCCCTTGTCCAAGGAAGATTCCATCTGCACTCTACCACACCTCCATACCTAGAAAGTAGTGCATCATGCCCAACTCCTTCATCTCGAACTCGGCATCAAGCTTCCTCTTTGTGTCAACAATAAATCTATCATCACCTGTCACAAGCAGGTCATCCACATGCAATAGGAGTAACACTGGATTGCCTTCCTCAACCTTGTAGTAAAGGTTGGAATCCGCTTTACTCTTGGTAAAGCCCAAACTGGACAGGAAGCTGTCTATCCTAGCGTACCATGTCCTAGGATCTTGCTTCAATCCATACAAGGCATTCTTCAATCTGCACACATATGACTCCCTGTCATGTGTCTCAAAACCTAGTGGCTGCTCCACATACACTTCCTCTTTGACTACACCATTCAAGAAAGCTGCCTTGACATCCATTTGGTGTATCTTCCACTTCATCACCGCAGCGAGGGAAAGTACTGTTCTGATGCAAGTGTATCTAGCTACAGGAGAAAATTTTTCTTCATAATCTATCCCCTCTTTCTGGGAGAAGCCACGAGCAACAAATCTTGCCTTGTATTTCCGTATGCTACCATCTGCAACATGCTTGATCTTATAGATCCACTTGGAAGTCACAACAAACTTCCCATCTGGTCTTAGGATTACATCCCAAACATCATTCGTCATGATCGACTGGTATTCCTCGATCATGGAATTCTTCCATTTCTGCATCCCAGATCCTGGGAACTTCAGATTCTTCAATATCTTCAATAGATAGTTTTCTTTGCTGGAACAAATGTTGTAGTCCTTCTTTTGTAGGTGATTGTACATGATCTTTCCTACAAGTCAAATTCAATTGATTAGAAACTTCTCATAGTTTACAGAACAAAGTCTTACACAGAAAGGCATATGTCATATAGTCATGCAATTATCTTAGCCAATGCTTCAATACAACATTCACTCATATCCCGTATTCATATGGTAACTTTCTAGATGCCTCCCATCTCTACCAGAACATTGTTAAGAGTTTGTACTACTCCCAACATGTCAGCAAAGAGGCTTCATTCTAGATAAGTAGCAATGGAATGTTGTACAGTGCCATAGTCCACTTACCCATCACATGCATATCAGTAGTATATTGTTCATTAATGCAATTATTCTAATATGCATAATACACAACCAAACTCTAGGAACATAAGTATATACATCATTGAACAATATTATTTAAACAATCAGATATACAAGAAATGACAATTCAAATACTTATCTTTGTTTGTTTGTTGGGTGGATTCCCTCTCAATCTTTGGTTCCTTGCAGGAGCTACTGGAGTCTTTGATAGTGTGCACCTTAACCAATGCTGAAAATGGATGAGAGGTTCTTCCTTTCTGCAACTCCATTATGTTGTGGATTGTAAGGAGTGGTCAACTCCCTCTTAATCCTCGAATCACGGCATAACTTCTTGAAGTCTTCTGTAGTGAATTCTCCACCATTGTCGAATCTAAAAGTATTGATCTTCTTTTCAGTGTGGTTTTCTATCAAGGCATTGAATTCCTTGAATTTGCTGAATACTTCATCTTTGTTTTTCAAGAAACAAATCGAAGCCTTCCTAGAGAAATCATTAATGAAAGAAACATAATATACATACCCACTCAAATACTCGGACTGCATACATCGGAGTGGATAATTTCCAAGATTCCTTATGCCTTGCTTTCATTGCTTGGAAATGACTTCTTTGTGTTCTTTCCTTTTGCAAACACCTTCATGCTTTGATTGGATTTCAGGAAGACCTTCTACTGCTTTGCTTGCAATTGGTAGTGCCCTGTAGTGCACATGAGTAAGCCTTCTATGCCAAAGTTCACTTGGCTCCATGGATTCATGTACCATAGCATGTTCAGGTTGCCCCTTCAATTTGTACAAGCCTCCCTCTTGTTCTCCAATTACTATTGCATCATCAATGGTCTTACCTTTAGGCCACATGAGTACTTGGCCATCCATAGATGCAATTCTCATCCCTTTTGCATCCAAAGATGATATGGAGAGAAGGTTCTTCTTGAGTCCAGGTACATATAGAACATCTTGCATCTTGAAAGACTTCCCAAAGTCTAGCTTGTAGGAGGCTTCACCACTTCCTTTTATAGGGTATTGATAGTCATCCCCAAGTTTCACCTTATGAGGTGACTCATGTTCAGATAGGTCCATAAGAGATTCTTTGAATCATGTCATATGTTTAGAAGCCCCACTATCAATAAGCCAATCATTACACCCATGTGTAACAGTACCTTTGAGAGTAGAGATGAGAACATACTCTTCATCACTTGAAGAGTCTTCACTTTCTTCTCTAGCCTTCTTCCTGGGAGGTTCATCATCCTCTACAGCATGTGCATGATATATCTTCTTGTTGTTCTTCTTCTTGAAGTTGTTGTTGTTTTTCCTTTTGTTCTTGGGACAATCTGAAGCAAAGTGTCCTTTTTCATTACATGAGTAGCATCTCAGATCTTTCTTCTCTTTTGGATGGTAGTGAGAATATTTCTTGTGATGAGATTGCTCCCTCTTGGGATTACTTCTCTTGGTGTGAGCTGTGAGGGCTTGGTATTCACTTCCCATCTTTTCTTCTCGAGCTACAAGCCTAGCTTCTTCTTGTGAACATTCCTCCCATAGTCTATTGAAAGAAATCAATTTCTTTCTTGCACAAATACCTTGGATGAAGGAGTCCCATGACTTAGGTAGGCCATTCAATGTGGTCATGACAATTTATCCATTCTCCACTACTTCATCCACTGCTTCAAGTTGTTATTTGATTTGAGAGACCTTAGTAAAGTAGGATTTGATGGTCTCTCCCTTCTGGAACTTTACCCCTTTCAATTGATTCCACAGAGTCATCTTCCGATTTATATTCTTTCCTTCAAACAACTTGGTCAAAGAGTCAAACATCTCCTTAGGTGTCTTTAGGGAAGACACATGGAGTATGAGATGGTATTTTATAGAACTAGCAATTATTCTCTTGGCCTTAACCAAGTTCTTCTTGTGTAAGACCTTAGCCTCATATCCCTTTGGAACTGGAAACTCTTCCTTTATGTAGTTGTCCAATTCATTCTCTTCTAGGATTAACCCAATCCTATACTTCCATGCTCAGAAGTTATCAACTCCTTCAAGCTTATCCTCAAGCTTGGTGTGGTGAGACATCTTAAAGAGTACTTCAAATGGAAATAGAAATTTTTAGGTCTTACCACTTGATTTGCAGAAAACTAGTTCTGGAGCTGGATTAGGGTTGTCAAAGAAACCCTAAAAATTCAAACTTTGAATTCCAAACTTCTGAATATATGTAAATATGCACCTTGCTGAGCTGATCAAGCTGGTATACTTCAATTTTGAAATCTGCAAAATTTGACCCCTCAAAATTTCCTTTGAAACTTCCAGATTTCCTAGACAGGATCCCGAACCAGGGTTTGATATTGCCCAGGGTTCTACCCAGCCAAAAAGTTCAATATTGTGCTCTAAAATTTGATTTTTCAAAGGATCTTCCAACCGTGGTCATAGATTCCAAAATTTTTAACTTTTGTAGAAACCCTAATTTGCCACCCTTCCGATCAAAATCCCAATTTAGGGTTTGATGAACCCCGACCTTCTGCCCAACCAAAAAGTTCGATCTTGACCTCTAAACTTCGATTTTCGTGAGGGGAATCTAGCCGTGGTCTCAGATTCCAAAAATTCCAACTTTCTCCGAAACCCTAATTTCCTGCAGTAGTGACAGGCCAAAAACTGAAAGTGCTCATAATTGAATTACGTCTTGACAGAAAGATGTGCCCTTCCAAGGAGAGTCATCCTAGCCTCCTGCCTTTGATGAATTGAGGAGAGAAACCCAAATATTAAGAAGCCATAGCTTCCACAGCTGCATAGTGTCTTCTTCTTAGCACGACTCTGATACCATGTTAATTTTTCGATAATTTCATTCAATATTATCTAGGATCACTAAGAGAATAACATGTACATCATATCAATCAAAACACAAGAGACAATAGACACAGAGTTTCCTCGGGGAAAACCAAGAAGGTGAAAAACTCGCAACTTCATCAAAGATAGAATAAGCCACAATACAAGATCACAATGATAAAACCCAAAGAGATGTCTCTAGAAGATACTCCTCCTCCTCCACTTGTGCACAACTCTCTCTCTCAACTATGCAAGCTGAATGAGTGAGTGAATGAATAGAATGAGACACACTCACTCTCTATTTATACATTGACATGACCTTCCAATAAACTAATTGGGCTGACCTCCTAAAGAAGTCTAATAAGCCAACCACTTAACTCAACCAGGGCTGACCCCACACTAGTGGTCTAATAACCCATCAAATATAAGTTGCGACACTTGCAACACTTGCGACACTTACAAATATAAATGACGACACTTCTGATTGGATGAATAATACAGCTCCATCATGCATATAAAAAAGTACAAGTGTAATACATAGAAGAATATCTTCCGAAGTTACAAATACATCAAAAAACAACCATATTAATAATATTAGTGTGCTGAATATGTTGATAGGCGTACATTTGACACATCGATAAAAAAATTTCCCATGCCATATATACGCCTATCAACATATTCAAACACATTAATATTATTAATGTGGTTGTTACTAGTAACCAGTAAGTGCATATGAATGTCTTCAAAATATTAATATTATATTATAAAATAATATAAATAGTAAATATATTATATTACCATGGTTGAATAAATTTGACCATTGTTTACCATGGTTGAATATTGTTTTGACTATGGTTGACTTTAGTGGACCATGGCTAACTTTGGTTAACTATGGTTGACTTTAATGGACCATGGCCGACTTTGGTTAACTATTGTTGACCAAAGAAAATTTTAGGGGCGAAATTTAGCCCATGGGCTGGTTTTTTACCTTTTTTCCCAAAAATATTCATCAATTTCCATTTTTTCTCTAAATTGATTCACCCAAATTTCACTGGATACAAAATATTGACTTTAAAAATCGCCAAAACTGTCCAGAAACCATATAAACTTAGAAATTTGAATCTTTTAAAAAAAATACTGCCCAACATTTTATGGTTGGAAATTTAAGAATTAATAAGATTCGCTAAGGTTTCTACACTAAAATTATGGATCCTTAAAATTTTCCTTGTGGTTGACTTTAGTTAGTTTACCTAGTTAAATATTGCTTGATGATGATTGACTTTAATGGATCATGGTTGAATTTTGTTACCCATTGCTAAATTTTGTGAACCATGCTTGAAGGTAAGGTTGACCATGGTCAATCATCATTAACCAAGTTTGGTTGTGGTTAACCATGTATGACTATGGATGACCCTAGTTTGAAAATGGATGGCTATGATTGACTATGTTTAACCATCATTGATCATTATTGATGATGGGTGAGAAATGATGATTGGATAAGTTTGACCATAGTTTACCATGGTCGAATAGTGTTTGACCATGGTTTAATTAATAGACTATGGATGAATTTGGTTAACTATGGTTGACTTTAGTTATCCATTGTTGACGTTTTTGAACCATGCTTGAATATGGTTGACTTTGGTTAGGTAAGGTTGACCATTGTCAATCATCAATGACCAAGTTTTACAATGGTTAATTGTGTTGTGGCCCTAGTTAATGGTTAATTGTGGTAGAGTATGGTAGACAATGGTTGACCATGGTTATCCATGTTTGACTATGTGTTATCATGGTTATCCATTTTTTTTCTAAATTGATTCACCCAAATTCCATGAGATAAAAAATATTTACTCTAAAATTGCCAAAATTGTCCAGAAACCATATAAACTTAGAAATTTGAATATTTTTAGGAAAATATATCCAAACATTTTATCGTTGGAAATTTAAGATTAGTAGGATTCACTAAAGATTCTATAGTTTAAGAAAATTATGGATCCTTAAAATTTTCCCTATAGTTGACTTTAGTTAGTTTACCCAGTTAAATATTGTTTGACCAGGGTTGACTTTAATGGACCATGGTTGACTTTAAGTAGCCATTGATAACTTTTGTGAACTATTCTTGAAGGTAAAGTTGACCATGGTCAATCATCATATGGTCAATCATCATTAATCAAGTTTGACCATGGTTAATCCTGTATGACTATGGTTGACCTTACTTTGAAAATGGTTGACTATGGTTGACCATGTTTAACCATCATTAACCATTGTTGATGATGGGTGAGAAGTGATGGTTGAATAATTTTGACCATGATTACCATGGTTGAATAAGTTTGGCCATAGTTTACTATGGTTGAATATTGTTTAACCATGGTTGACTTAATGGATCATGGTTAACTTTGGTTAACTATGGTTGACTTTAGTTAGCCATTGTTGAATTTTTTGAACCATGCTTGAATATGGCTGACTTTGGTTACGTCACGTTGACCATGATCAATCATAAATGACTAGGTTTGACCATGGTTAACCATGTTTGACTATAGTGGACCCTAGTCAATGGTTAACTGTGGTAAAGTATGGTAAACAATGGTTGACCATGGCTAACCATGTTTGACTATGTTTGAACGTCATTAACCATGTTTGATTATGGTTGACTATTTGACCATGGTTGAGAAAGTTAAACCTTGGTTAACCATAGTTGACCGTGGCTAATGAAGGTAATTTATGTTTACCATGGTTGACTTTATGGAACCATGTTTGAATTTTGTTGACTTTGGTTAACCATGGTTGATTTAGTTAAGCAAAGTTGGATTTACCATGGTTGAATATGGTTGACAATGGTTAGCTAAGGTTAACCATATTTGACCATTGTTCACAATGGGCATCGCATGATGGTTAATAATACTTGAGCATAATTAACCATGGATGGCTATTGTTCGATAAAGGTAGAATTTAGTTAACCATCAATGACTATGGTCGACTTTGGTTAACAATGGTTGACTTTAGTGAACAATGGATTATTATGGTTAGATAAGTTGACCATGTTTGACCATCATTTACCATGGTTACTATTGGGTGACAAATGATGGTTGAAAGAATTTAGTTAACTATGTTTGGTCTTACTAAACAATGGTTGATTATAGTTACCTGAGGTTGACCTTATTTTACCATTATTGACCATGGTTCACAATGGATGACAAATGATAGTTGAATAATACTGACCATAGTTTACCATGGTTAAATATTGTTTAACCACGGTTGAATTTAGCTACCCATTGTTGAATTTTTGTGATATGTGTTATAGGTCAAATATGCACTTCTCCATCCGTGATCACATTGCTCTATCGATCACACAAAAGGAAAACATGGATTGAAGAGCTAGATTTCCTTGGATGATGTATGGACTAAACCTACCCTCTTTAGCTAGGAATTTCCCTGATTTACCTGATCTTTTGACATGTGCGCTACTATGTGGGAAGAACGCTAGTGCACATATGCTAGTATTCCCTACTTTGCTCAAGTGAAACTAGTACACACCTTTGAAAAGTTGTTGGCACTTGTTGCAAAACACTAAAGTTGTGTCCTATACGCAACTATGCCTTGAGGAAACTTGTGCACATCTTAAGATGAAATAAAAAATATATTAAATTGACAAATTGGGATTAATTGAAGTTGGTTCTACAACTTCCCCGACCTCCCAATCCAACCACCTATCGATTACAATTTCCTACCTTATCGCATAAATAAAAGGAGGATCCATGAGAGAGGTACCTAGAAGAAAGGATTTTAGCATTGTTACGCTGGAGGAAAGTCCCAAATCATTGTGAAGAGAAGAAGCCCAGGACTCGGTTGTAGAAACATCTTGACACATCAGGTATATTGTACTAATTCATGTTTCTTTGACAATAAAAAGGTCAAAATACCCTTCCTGTCCCAAATCAGATATCTATTAGATTGTATGTCTATTTGGATTAATACTTGATTATATTTTATGTTAAATTGATTTATAATTTCATCATATGTTATATGGTCAAGATACATTGAGGAAGGTATCCTTTGTATTGCAGGTTCATCAAGCAGGAGATCCAGTGAAAGCTAGGACCAGCCGTCGAGTGAAGGTATGTCTTTCGATATCCCAATCTCTGTCATTTGTAAGAACTAGTTGTAATGCAAATAATGTATTTACCTGTCAACCTTGCCCAGTTGGTAGTGTCCATCTCCTCACTATAAGGTAGAAATCCTGAACAATATACTGGCGACTCCGCTGGGGAGTAATCGCTTAGTTATTCTGCTCTAGGAGACCTAATTTTGGTTTTCTTCCAGCCCTTTTTTTCAGTTCTTGATTCTTGGAGAGGTTTTTTAGGTCTATGTTTACTGTTCCTTGCTACTTGATTCATCTTAGTTGGCTGTTGCAAAGCCTGTTTCTGTCTTTCTGACACATGTGCGCTGGTCTTCCCTAGTAACAACAACGCATATCTCTTGATGGGTGCTGCTCTTTACACTGCACAGTAGCGCACATATCCTAGTGTGCGCTGGTTTCTGCACTGCACAGTAGTGCATTTTCCTATAGTGTCCAATTTTTAGTTAGGGTTTGTTTTTCAGTGGTTTGATTCCACTTCCATCCTGTTGCTTTTCCCTCTTGACTGACCCCTGAGACTTCCATGTCTCTTTTGAGTCTTGTTGGCCTCTCTTGAGTCTTTTTAGTTGGTTTGCTTGCTTGAGTACTTGCTTAAGTGTCTTTGCCGCTTACTAGCCCTTTTTGAAGTTTGTGCACTATTCTCTTTCCAACATAGCTGCATACCTTCACCCTAGTTGCTGTTGCAGTCATACAGACCTGTATTTTGAATGTTTTTTGTCTGTTGCAAATTTAGCACACTTTCACTTTGTCTTATCCTTTCCATTAGGGTTTGAATTCAAAGTTTGAGTCCTTAGGGTTGCTTTCGAAAGGTTGCTTGGTTCAGATACTTGTTGATTGTCTTATCAGTTCAGTCCAAGTAAGTCAAGTCTTTATAAATTTTTCTTTCTGTTGAGTCGGTGTGTTGTTAAAGTCATTCTTGGTTCGCTTGCTTACTTTTCGCTTGGCTTAGTGTTTTCTTAGGGTTTTGATGCTTAGAAGCAACCTATTCAGGTCTTCCTTTCCGCCACAAGTGTCTCCTTTCCCTGCTTCTTTTTCACTTTGTTTCCAAGCCTCAAGTTTTTCTTTTGAAAAAAATTGGTAAGTCAAGTCTTCATCGAGTCTCTTGATTCGTTTGCTTTGATCCATTTAGATGTTTGTATTACACATGCTTTATATTTAGATCTTGCTTGCTTTTGTACAAAGTTCTCTTTCTTTTACATTTATCAAAAAAGACAAAAAATTGTTCAAATAGCTTAGTAGTAAGGTCTTGCATTATTTCGAGGTAGCATAGTTTGCTTTGAAATATTAAAAAATAAAATACAAAAAGATTTTGTTTTAGGATTGCTTAGGTTTCAAGTTTTTGAAAGAATTATAAACGAAAAGAGAAAATTTTGTGAATTTGAAAGCGTTATTTTACAAGTACTTTACTTTCATAACAAACCATTCCACACACCGCACTACAACCCTTGAGTAACAAGTAGCCCTTAAAAATAAATTATTAATAAAATTTATTAGCAACATTTTTCTGTTTAGGTATACACGATATCAACTAGCTTAGGCTAGAGTTTCGAGCTTAAATCACCTTAAACTGCTCGGAACTGGCTTCATTACTCAACAATCGTAGTAGGAATTTGTATTAGGTAAATCCATCTATATCAAATAGTCCTGGGAAACTCTACTTAAACCAGAGCTAAGCACAAGGCTGTGGGAGATTGGAATTGTTGAGGATATCCCCTCACTTTCCTTTTTACCATAAACCAGAGTTGATTCGCGTACGGGGGTCCTTTCGGACTTCGGGCTTTGCTACCTTGCCCATGCGTTTCGACTAGGATAACGAATGTCCCCCCAAATTGTTTTGTATTGATGGTAGCATTAGTATCAGACCTTTAGGATTCTACACAGGTAGAGTGGACAGTTATTCCCACTTCACCTCGGACAGATGTGGAAGGTAACCCTCTGGCAGTAATCCCGGGAAAGTAGTTTGGCGATTCAAGTGCTTCCAGCCAGTGTACCTCTGGAGGATGCCACGTAACTGACTGTTGATACTATGTTAGTCTTTTATGGGCCCTGATCATCCCAGACTTGCTTCCGAGAGTATTTTCCATCTGTTTGATTGGTTTGATTACTTAGGAAATTTTTTAGTGGTATGATGTTTGCTCCTTAGTTGTGGTGGCCACTAGGTTTTTACTTAGTTTTATTTTGTTATAGTTGTGGAGGATCAAGATCTTCATCGGTCTCAGAGGTTTCAAAACCTTCCCCCACTCATAGTGGAGCCTCCATCGCCACCGCGATGTAGGAGAACGAATTCCCATGGTTCTTTTGAACTTACGGGCGACACAGAGGTTCTTGGAGAACCACAGCCTAGAACACCGGATCGAAAAGTCTCGGATACTGTCAAGGTTGAGGATCTAACTACTACAGAGTTTAGTACTCCTTTTAACCCTCCTCTTACAGGACCCAACGATCCACTTTTGGTACCTGTTGGATTCCAATAGCCTGAGTTTAGTGCTTACCCTTTTACACTGGGTTATACCATGGTTAACCCAGGAAACAAGCAGGGAGTTCCACAAACTCCCACAACTTCTATGGATGCAAGGATTCTTAATCCTTCTTTCTCAAACACTACCCAATTGAGTTCATCACAGAATGCTTTGCCCTCGACCCCGTCCTTCAATTTCAATGTTGGAACTTTAGGCATTCTGAGCTCATTAGCCTCCACATCTGCCTCAGCCTCCACATCCACTTTTGGACCCAACAATGTCCCTCTATCGGGGGTACCCGTAGTGAGTTTCACTCAGTCTTCTGCCACACAACCTTTACAAGGTGTAACTCAGAATATTACTTCTTCATCCGTGGTCAGATCAATCCCTTCTACATCCATGCCCGCCATGTGTACAATGATGGCACCATCCACTACTACCATGCTGGGTTTCAACCCCTATGCAGGTTATAACATTAATCCATCGAATATACCTGTAGGGAGTGTCCCCTTCTCTCTATTTGCTAGAGGAGGGGGTAATATCATTAACCCACAGTTCGGTGGGGTTAACCCCTAGTCACAATGGACTACTTCCCAAGGATTTAATCCGCTTACTTTCGGATGGAACAATTTCAATCCTTTCATTTCACAACTAGTGGCTGGGGGAAACCCCAACCAACAGTACACGAACCAGGACATGGTCCCCAATACCAGGTTCCTGTTTACCAGATGTCATCGGCTCAACCGCGTTTACCATTTCTGGCAACTTTAAACTTGCCATATCTTTCAAATCTTATGAACGACCCCATGCGCCATGATGCTGCATGGTCACCCGTTCCCACCAAATTGTCCTCAGAAATACCAAAGTTTGAAGGTAAGACTGGTGAGGACCTTAGTGACCATGTCACAAATTTTCATCTCTGGTGTTCCTCCAACTCACTGAACGACGATTCCATAAGGTTGAGGTTCTTCCAAAGAACCTTGACAAGTGTTGTGGCCAAGTGGTATATTGAACTACCCGCGGCTGCCTATAGCACCTTTCGGGATCTTGCCATTGTTTTCTTGAACCACTTTCAACTTATTTTCCGGTACGATGCCATCACAGACCTTTTGTCGACATTTCGGCAAAACAAGGCCACTCATATGTCTGATCATATTTAGGAGTGGTGAAGGTGAAAGAGGCTCATCAAGGCCAACATCCCCCCAGCATTCTTATTAGAATGGTACCTTAAGTCTCTTCTTCCTTATGTTTCTAAGGAAGTTGCCACTTCAGGGGTGTCTTCCGAGGAGGAGGCCATTTTGAGAACTCAGTAGCTCGACTTAGTTTATGCTTAGTTCGGTCTGTTGTACGAGATTATTCCTAATGCGCCGAGGTCTAATATAGACTTAGGTAAGCCTAAACCTGGACCACATGCCGATGGCATTGTGGGTTCATTCAACTCTGTAGCGTTTGACGCCTTAACAAAGCAGGTTCACACCTTGTCAGTCAAACAATTTGTTGCAGAAGCAACTTCTATTGCATCCTCCCCTTCTACAATTGAATATGTACAACAGTTGCAGACAAACCAAAAGGGCTCTCGGCAGCCCAAAAGAAAGGGAAAGAAAGGGGAGGGAAACCAACAAAAGCCCAAAGATAGACAAAATGTCGAGGAGGGAAAAAAAGAGAAAAGGAAGGCTAAGTTCCCTTGCAAACTGTGTCAAGAGGACCACCTTACCCACCAATGCCCTCTAATAGAATAATCCCAGAAGCTGATCCATGAGAAGAAACCAGCTGTCTTGAAAGATCATTTTCCTCATGGATAGAGTTCAGCTTGTGGCAGCTCTAGTTCTGGGGGCACTATTTGTGCCACCACAGCTGATCAATCATTCGTTAACATGATTAACTCATATGCTTTGTTGCAAACTAGAGCAAGAAATTATACCCTGGACCTGCAGCAGAAGGATGTCCCTAAGTCATCTACCCCTCTCCACATCAAGAGGCCGGTGGATCTGCTGCCAAAGATCCCGAAAGGTGTCTTCAAACGGGCTATGCACAACCCTAACATGAGGGTTGCTTCCAACTACAATGTAGTGGAGGATTTAGCCCAAACCGCTTGTGCCATGTCCACCCTGAAGGTATTGCAAAGTTTCCCATTGCAACGCAGTGCTCTTCTGGAAGTGATTGGGAGTGTTGATTTGTCCAACATGCTTGCATGCTTTGATAGGAAAGATATCAAGTTCTGGTTGTCGTACCACGTTGCTCTCCATATAGAGGTCGTTCATGGTCCTATGACCATTTGACGAGCTGTTGTAGATGAGGGCGCGTCCACGTGCATAATGTTTATTTCTTGTTGGAAAGATTTAGGTGAGCCTGATTTATCTCCCTCGAACATGATACTTACTGCCTTTGATGGAAGATCCTTCTGTCCACACGAAGTCTTAACATCCTTCAATGTCGAACTTGAAGGTAATCTAGTATCAGTAGAGGTCGAAGTTCTGGATGCCCCACTCGATTAGAACTTGTTCTTGGGTAGGAGTTGGACATATGCCATGCAGGTAGTGCCATCAAATGTCTTCCGGGTCATAATGTTCCCACATGAAGGAAAGATCGTCACAGTTGATCAACTTTCCTTTACCCAGAGGAATAACCGGACTTCATCGGATTCATCTATCTCGTTGTTTGATCATTCCTGTCCAGTCACTGAGAGTTTGGGAGCAGGTCTCTATGGGTCATTAATAGGCACTTTTGACTTACCTACTCCCACTTTGTTTATTGGATTTGAGGAATGTTCATCTCCTGAGACTTCCACGGTCCGTTTAACGACAGACCAGCGAATTCTCCCAACTAAATCAGAAACAGTTGTGCCTGTATCTGTTGTAGAGGTAACCTACTTGGATTCACAACAAAATGCAATAGAACATATCATGACTTCGTTGGTCTCTGTTGAGTCAGATATGGACTGTTCTCCTGCATGATCAGTAGAATCCACCTACCCTCCTGATTGTTTAGACACGGTTTTTCCTTCTGACGAGACGTTTTTGGAAGCTATGATAGGCTTGGACTACTCTCAAGAAAATATGCATCCCAGGTCCTATTTACTTCCCATTCTGAACTTGATAGAGAGAGGTGAGTTCTCTCTGAGACCTAGTGAGAATGTTGATTGGTCCTCTGTCCCTTCCACTTCACAAGCTGTTTTTGCCGAAGGGAATAGGGCGAGTACATCGAGAACCATCCCGATCAACGTTTCCACTGAACCAGGGATCATGGAAATTATTCTTATTGAAGTAGATTATTTTCTTGATGAAATAGTTCTATATACCAATCTTTTCAATGATTTTCATGACATCTTTGTCCGGCCTCATGAAGAGGCCTGAGGCATCGATCCTACCTGAATAAGTACTCTGCTTAGGTATCTGTGCTTTTTCCTGTATTATAGTTGTATATTTTTGTATAGTTATTTTTTCTTATGTTTTACGCATCTAGTATCATATTGTCATTATTTTGTCACTGAGAAACTCGGTCGATAGTTACTAATGCGATTGTTGAGATCCTATTCTTTGGTAGGTCATGAACTTATGATCCTAGAAGCTGTCTTTTAAGTCGTTTTAAGCTCTTGTTTTGACAATGAAAAACTAAACAAGATTTCCGAGCAAACTTGACCTCTTCAATCTCGTTAAAGGAATTGAAGGTTCATTTCCTTAGGTATAAGTTTAACCCTTTTCCAGACCTTTGCAGATTAATTATGAAAAATGAATACTCTATTCATGCGTGGCTAGAAGAGTTCTCCTCTCATTGTTTTATAATTTTTCGGGGGAGGGGACTAACTTTACGAAAAAGGACCTTTTGGAGCCTTCTTTAGGGTTTTCATGCTCTTGAAACATGAAAACACCAAGTGAGCACTCACCTACTCGGGCTCGATGTGAAATCCATGAGAGGGTAGATAGAGGATTGTTTAAGTTTTTCAGACTCTATAAACAAGAAAACACCGGTGAACATTAACCTACTTGAGTTCGATATTAAAATCCATGAGTAGGTGTATGGGGTTATTGTTTAAGTTTTTCAGACTCCTTAAAATTGAAAACACCGGCGAGCAAGAATAAATCTCAGCTCAATATTAAAATCCAAAGATCAGTATTATAGAGTATTCTTCTATCTCTTCTTCAACTCTGTAAACAATGAAGAAGGTCCTGAGTCTTCCTCCCATGGGCTCGTTAAACTCTTTACATGGTTGGACCTATTGAGTTTTCTTTTCTTCTTGGACTCATTAAAACAACAAGACGGATATTCTTTTATAAAAAATAATAAGGGATAAGAAGGGTATATCACATCTTTTTTAGTTTCAAAGGAAGTTAAGTCAGTCATGTCCTTGAACACAACACCTACTTGAGTCTTTCATGTTAGTTGGGTTTTAGTTTTTGGCCTTAGGATGAACCTGATCTCCAAGTTTTTACTCCCTCGGTTGGTTATTCTTCCAACCATATGGAGGGTTTGTCAATGTCTCCTACATTGCAGGCTTATATCATCTTCCTCTTCATGTTGAAAACTTCCTAAGTCACTTTGTGTCGTCCTCACTATTCAAGGATACAACCTATGTCGACCATTCTGCAATTTACCTTGACTTCATGTGTCAGCCATCCTAGTGTCAGTTTGTTTCATTTGTTACTTATCCTACTCCACATCAGCTCATACTTGTCAGTGTTCCTCGTGTTGGATGATGGAGGATGCATTAAGGCCTCCCTTCCAACGGACTTCTTCCCATCGACATCAGCTCATTATGCTCTGGCAATGAAGTTTATAGTTTCAATTAGAACCTTGGGGATTGCAGTCATCAGTTACAGTTTCCCTCACTGTTGAATAATGGGAATACATCAATGTCTCTTATTTGATAGGTTCCTCAAGTGTTTAAATTCAATTCCTCTTATTCACACTTGTTTGGATCGTACTAGGTACCTTGGACCCCATTATCATTATCGATGGAAGTCCTCGCGTTTGTTAATGGTATACATCAATGATCGGTAATCAAACGATACCCCCCATGTTCGAATTCAGCTCATTTATTCGCATGGTTAGGCTTTGTACCTTGGGAAGTTTGGATGAAGACCTTGGGATTATGATATCATCACCTTGTTTATGTTATCACCCAAGTTGCGCAAGACTGAGCCTCACTCATTTTGGCTCTTTATGAGACATAGATCCAGCTTGTTGTTATGGCTATGAACTCTCTATTGACATGGATCCACGCTTGTATTTAAGTGGCCATGCTCTATATATACATCCCCTAGTTATGTATCGGAGATCATGTTACACACCTATGTGATGCCAAGATTGTAATTGCTCGCTGACCTTGATCGTTGTTTCAAGTGCTTTTTGTGACTTGGTTCTGCAGTTTCTTGCTCCTCCTCTGACTTGGACTTATAATGTATTTCATCCATCATTTACCTCTGACCTCACACATTAGGGGGCATCTGTTATAGGTCAAATCTGCACTTCTCCATCCGTGATCACATTGCTCTGTTGATCACAAAAAAGGACAACATGGATTGAAGAGCTAGATTGCCTTGGATGATGTATGGACTGAACCTACCCTCTTCAGCTGGGAATTTCCCTGATTTACCTGATCTTTTGACATGTGCGCTACTATGTGGGCAGAAGACTAGCGCACATATGCTAGTATGCCCTACTTTTCTCAAGTGAAACTAGCGCACACCTTTGAAAAGTTGCTAGCGCTTGTTGCAAAACACTAAAGTTGCATCTTGTGCGCAACTATGCCTTGAGGAAACTCGCGCACATCTTAAGATGAAATCAAAAATATATTAGATTGACGAATTGTGATTAGTTGAAGTTGGTTCTAAAACTTCCCCAACCTCCCAATCCAACCACCTCTCGATTACAATTGCGTACCTTGTCCCATAAATACAAGGAGGATCCATGAGAGAGGTACCTAGAAGAAAGGCTTTTAGCATTGTTACGTTGGAGGAAAGTCCCAAGTCATTGTGAAGAGAAGGAGCCCAGGACTCGGTTGCAGAAACATCTCGACACATTAGGTATATTGTACTGATTCATGTTTCTTTGACAATAAAAAGGTCAAAATACCCTTCCTGTCCCAAAATCATATATCTATTAGATTGTATGTCTATTTGGATTAATACTTGATTATATTTCATGTTAAATTGCTTTGTAATTTCATCATATGTTATATGGTCAAGATACGCCGAGGAAGGTATCCTTTGTATTGCAGGTTCATCAAGTGGGAGATCAAGCGGGAGATCCAGTGAAAGCTAGGACCAATCGTCGAGTAAAGGTATGTCTTTCGATATCCCGATCTCTGTCATTTGTAAGAACTAGTTGTAATGCAAATAATGTATTTACCTGTCAACGCCACCCAGTTGGTAGTGTCCATCTCCTCACTATAAGGTAGAAATCCTGAACAATAATATGCTTGACTTTGTTATCAATATTTGACTTTTTCTAACCATGCTTGAATATGGTTGACTTTAATTATGTAAGGATGACCATGGTCAATCATCATTGACTAGTATTGACCATGGTTAACCATGTTTGACTATGGTTGACCCTATTTTGACTATGGTTGACCCTAGTTTGAAAATGGCTGACTATGGTTGACAACGGTTAATAGTGGTAGAGTATGGTAGGAAATGGTTGACCATGTTAAACCTAGATCTATCAAGCACCAAGAGGGATCCAATTTCTTGAACTGCAAATTTTTTACACATCCAAAAAAAATTACACCTCATGAATTTTGATCCTTCTCAGTGCTTAATAGATTAGGGTTTAATAAGGATCTATCCTGGTTTTAATTTTTTTTTTTAAATTTTTATGAGTAGACATAGATTTTTTTAATTACTTTTCCTTTGGTTTTAATTTTTATTTTATGAGCCAACATGAATTTTTTTAATTACATTGTATTTTTGGTAATGTCATGTTTTCTTCATGAGGAGCCTCCATGAGATCTTGGATCTTAGCCTTATTTCAATTCTTCAAAATTTTGGTAGTGTTTAATTGAGTTTGGACTTTGCAGGTAAGCTCTTTGGCTAGGTTTTGTAGATGTTTCTTTTGATATTCTACCACATCTTGTTTCAACTTGAGGATTTGAGCTTCCTCCATCTTTGTCATAGGTTGATATTTAATAGCCTCTATGTAAATGTGATCATATTGATCTCGATATTGTTATCCACTCATGAATACACCACTCAGGTTTGGTGATGATCCCTTTATGTATTTAGAACTTGGCCCATTAAGCAGGGAAGTTTAGGTGAAACTACTCTAAGTAATTTATTTGTGACTATGATTATGCCACTATGGGATCTATTATTAGTGCACACCTTTTTCTCTATGCTTTCATTTCTACCTTTGGTTCTTTAGCCTCATACCATACTCTCTTTGTGGTCTTCCCATTTTCTGTTGCTATTGCTAATTCCAACAACTCCTTATTTTTGGCTATCTGTACCAAGGTACTTATTATCTTGGTGATAATGGTACGTCATTATTGAGTGACCCAAAATTATTACAACATATAGGAGAACCTCCTTAAATCATTCACCATCTCTTGCTATGCTTTTCCCACCTCTTCATGAATTGCATATTTTGATTTCCTAACACCTGAAGCTTGTTTCCTCAGTCACACATTCCCTAATTTTTCTTTGTCTACTTATGCTTTCCAATGGGATTTTATTTCACCAGCTAAATCAAATTGAATTCATACTGCTTCTAGTTCCTATTTTTGCTTCTCAACCTCTTTCTTCTACTATAGGTTTTGTGCATGTAGTTCAACAACATAACAGTCCTTGTTTCTAAACCTCCCCTATAGATCCTTGCTATAATTTACAATCATCCTTGCAAGGTCAGGTAGATTAAGCCTTTGCAATTCCAATATATGATGTAGGTGGACTTGGTCTCCCTCCCATATTTTTGTTGAGGTAGGTGCCCCTTGAAAAATATTAAAGGGGCTCTATTATGCTTCATCTTTGTCCTATCAACTTATTGCTTCACTTTCTCTGTCTACTTTGGAATCCAAACCCAAATTTGAATCTCAGTCTTTGAAGCATTGCAAGGGGGTTATACACCATGTTGACTAGCTAAGTCAATGAAGGAAGTGTCCGATGGCAGTGTCACCTCCTCTTGAATTGATCCTTTTAGGCCTATGGTGAAGTCATTTCGCTTGGGACCATGACGATTACTATCAAATTATGATAGGGGGCCTTGATGGGATCTTAAACATCACTTTGGTTATAATAGTCGATGGGAACAAGCCACAATTCACCATTGTACATGTTGTTTTTCTCTCATAGCCTATTGTTAGAAGGACTTGTGTAATTACATGAGAGGCATTTTCATGACCCCACTCTATTGTAACAATGAGGCTTTGACCTTAGTAGTGGTTCTCACTACCTTGAATTGGGGTGACACAGATGTATTGTGCAACCCCATGCTATTGAATTCCTTGGAGGTTGGAGGAGGGGTAAACGATGATTTTCTTGAGATGGAGTCGAAATCCCTAGGGTCAAGGAAAATATTCCCTTTCCTTCTTACTTCCAAGTTGATGAATCTACAATTTATGTTTTCTCTTCCATTCCATGTCGACCCTTTTCCACTTCTCCACTTCCCCTATAGAAAATCCCTCCACGTTGATAGATGATGTATTATATTTAATGCCTTCCTTATTGATAGTTTGGATCAACAACTTCTTCCTTTACCTCTTTTGCAACTCCTCCTCTTTTTTCTCCCATCCTTTTAGTTTTTTTTTTCCATGTTCCTTGGAGATATCATGAAGTCAAGGGGATCAACTTTTTCGTCCTTATATATGGTCCCATTCCTTAGTTACAATCACATATAGAATTAATCCATGCTTACATAAATTTGGTATTGCAATCCTTATGTGTTGATCACAGTCTTGGGGATCCTTGAATTATTTTGGATTGCATCTCAAATATCTCTATACTATCCCTTAAATATCATGCCTATTAGTATCTACATACCTTTTTCAATGGTGCAGGAAAAATTTTCATACCTAGTCATGATGAAATTGGTTGGTAGGTACCTTGGTGGATAATTTATGCCCAATGAATCACCCCAGTATGATAAATATAACAATATAATGAAGCTTCCATACTAGAAAGAATGGTTTTGGACTTATGCTTCCATACAATTCTATAGGATCTTGTTGGTTAAGTATGAAACCTAGTTCAAATTAATCCCATTTTTTCATACATCCATGACATGGAAAACATATGTGGATAAATCCCCATCATGATAAGTGTGCAATACTTTGGTAGACAACAGTTGTGCTACCATGGCCACTAGGAGAGTGTTTATAGGTGGGATCTAGTATGATCATGGATATTTTATTTGTGCCATATTTTAGGAACATGTTTTCCTAATACTTATCTTCTTCTTCATCATCCATGACTAGTTAGGAGAAAAACATGACATCGATGTCATTCCCCTCCCATTGAAACCCAGTGATATCCTCAATGCTATCTTCATCAATGTTAATGCAACTAGTATACCAAACCCCCTTGGTATTGGTTTGCACAATAAAAACCTCATATTTATTTACCACTATTGAGGTCCTAAAGCACGAGACATGAAATAGATGGTAATGCCTTATTTGAATATAGGCTTAAACATAGGAAGCAACAATGTCCAACCTCCAACAAATTCTTAGAAAACTTGCAATGCTAGCCAGGGGAGTTGTAGAATTTGAACATGTATATCTAGATACTAAATGCGAGAGTAATATAAGTGCAAAAGATTGAACATGTGACAAAATCATGTAATTAAATGAGAAAAAACATGAAAATAAGAACAATAGATCTTTAATGTCACAAAGGACTTTGTATTGTAGTAACTTTACAAGAATGGATGAATGATTACATACAAGAAATTCAAATCAAGGATGATTTTAAGAACCCCCCCTAAATTTATATGTATAAAAAATGGGCGAATTTGCATGATACACATAAAAGTGTGAAGGCTATTTTATCAATAATATAATATGTATATATAATTTTTTGGCGAATCTTTCACGGAATTATAAAATCTTGTAAATTTTGGGCAAATCTTTCACAAAATTATAAAAACTTGTAAATGTTTTAGCAAATATTTCATGAAATTATAAAATCTTGTGAAATCTTACACTAAACTATAAAAACTTGTAAAGTCTTGAAAAATTGGTTCAAGTTTAAAGAATTTTAGCAGCCGCCTTTATAGGGGTTACCAAACACATCGAGATCCATATGCATTTCATCAGAGAGATGGTAAATGACACGATCATTGATTTGCAGTATTGTTCATCTATTGAATAGATTGTCAACATATTCATCAAGACATTGCTAAGCAGAAGTTCCAATTCCTATGTGATTGTCTTAGACTGAAAGACACAATTTCCTATCAGCTTCCTTTCTTTCTTCTTCTTTGATACATTGTACTTTAATGGGTGTTTTTTGTATGAGGTTGTCCTACTTTCCTCTATTTTTAAGTGTTCATTATTAGATGCATTGTAAAATGGGTACCTAACATGGTCTTGGTTGTTGGGACCCATTCATCATTTACACCTTAGTAGTGTTCATGGGGGGTGTTGGAGATATTACACACTAGTGACCTCCATAAAGCGTGAATTTTACTTCCATAAAGCATGTATTTTACTGCCATAAAGCATACCAATAGAAACCTCCATAAAGCATGGGTTTTACTTCCATAAAGCTTGGCTTTTATTGTTGGTGAGTGTCCAATACCTCTCTAGATAACTACTATGGTAAATTCAGTTAGCCATGTAGAGTATATCATGAGTAATTATATTCATTCCAATAACATAATTAATTGTTTCTCTCAAGCTTGTTTCACTTCTCTTCTCCCTCTCTCCCAAGATTTATGTGATCTTTATACTAGATAGGTTCACTATGTAAACATCATAATTTTAAGGCCTTCCTCATATCTATGAAATAGAGCCATCTTTCAACGAGAAATCAAAATACTTGTAGAAATGCTTACCAATCAACTGAGCAAGTTTCTGGGACATTCCTTATGACCTTTGTTAGAAAAACATATTTACATGCACAAATAAGTAGCTTTTACTTCCAATTGGACCCTTAATTTGTCATTTAAAATGCTAAAGAGTTTTCCTTTATTTCCACAAGATGCCCGAAATTGAATGTTATAAGCAACACATAGTAAAATCTCTCCTCAAGAACAAGATTATACATTTTTGTAGATGTCTGATGTTGATCAACACATGAATATTTATGAATATAATAATTTGAAGAGACCAATTAGTAGCTTTCTGTTGTTTGGAATCTTTCCACAAGCATACTCATAACAATATGTTGCAAGATCCAAGCAATTAAGTCATTGGAATACAATTTGAAATGTATTGAGAGTAATATAATCCATAGGACAAGCATCCTTATCATTTAAGTAGAGGGGCAATGCTTGATCAACCTTTCTCATTCTTTATATAACTATTGAAAACTGGATTCAGATTTATTTCATGGATCTTTCTTAGTATCTGAAATACAAACCCTTGAATAATTCAATAGAAAGATTCAAATATCAAATTTATACCTAATGTATAAGGAGTGCCACCAATAATAACTGGTTTGATGTATGCTTCTTATAAACTAGGCTCATCAATTTAGAAGCCAGTTTCTAGAGTGTTAGGAGGAATGCTCATACTTCCTTGTTCACTAACACGTAGTGAAGTGATATTTAGTAAATCTTCCACATTATCTTCCCATTTTCATCTCGCTAGGCATATCTTATTGCATCTTATCTAGGATATGGAAGAAAAGTAAATAGAAGTAGTGAAACCAAAGTAATCCCATGAGTCCTATTGGTGAACTTAAGGTGGTGCTTGAGATAGTCCAAATGACAAAATGGAAGGCATACAACTGCATGATAAATATTAGGAGGAGATTAGTTGCAACTAGAAGAATAATATTGAAAGTAGAACAACCCTCTGCAAACTAGAGTTGTTTGTAGTTGCAACAAAATATATTTTAATTTTGCAACATCCTAAAAATTTCCATACCATTCTGATTTAGAGAAATCCGCTTTGCTTCTTTGGTTGATTAATGCATTTATGTAGAACTTGTTTCTGGAACAAGATGTACTACATTCTTGCAAAACGTATCTCTATAGCACGAAATCATTTAATTTGCAATAGAAGGCCAATCTGTAGCAGGTTGATGAAAATTAAGACTGGTTCCAAGAAGTGACTCCAAAACTAGCCTCCTTACTTCAAGGATAGAAATATAAAATCGAACTAAGTGTGTGAGTATGATCACAATATTATGTAGAAATTGCCTATGAAATGAAACTGTGGATTGTAGCAACTTGAAAAACTTGAAACCCCTTCTTTTTTCTTTTTCTTTCTTTTTTTTCTCAAACATTTGTGTCTATGTGTGTGTGTTTCCATTTTATATTGCAACCTTAATTTCATTATGCAAATAATTGATATCACATCTTGTCTCTATTGCAATCATTGGTCTAACAATTTTAAACTGGTTCAATAGTGGCTCCTAGAGGTATTTGGAACTTGGCCAAATTTCCATTAATTTCATATGCGAGAAAAATATCACCCTAGAACATAAATCATATTCATTGTTGTAGTCAAATAGATAAAGGCCGTTGTCAATGGTCCACAGTTGTGATCAATCCCTAATCATATAGAACCATGAAGAAACTCTTACTAGCCTTTGTCATGGACCTTATTGTTCCATATTATTGATAATTAAATAGTATAGAAAACCTTACTTCAAAATACTAAACCATTTTATTCTCATATCTATCTATTCATTCCCCTCCTATGGATGTCTACTCAATAAAATTTCTCACTATAAAAAAGAGATACCTACCACATTTATACTATTTATATTTATACTCATGATGCCAATAGCCAATTTGGGGTCCACAGAGCATTATTTTTCGAGCTTCAAAGATCCATTTAAGGGAAGACAACATTGGAGAATCCTTAAAAATGATGTAAAGTAGCTGGCTAAAATGTCAGCTTAGATGTAAGTTGTAACATGGGTGGTATACTAGTGTTTTAGGATCACATGGGATTAATTTTTTCATCAAATATAATTTATTTGTTATAGGTGCCCATCAATTTTAAATGGTATCTCAATGAAGGAAAATTTTGGGATGTTCATCATTACATGTGTATATAGGACAACCAAAACACACATTATCATCATCCATTAACAATGACCAATGGCTTCATTTTCTTACTACTAGACTATTGTATCAGAACCACTAACTACCTTTTGTTCTACATCCACTCCTTCGCTTTCTTCTCCCTAATTGGATTAATGTTTATTCGTCATGGTTGAACCATTCATTTTCTTCTCCATAGATAAATTATTTTTTCTTCTCCCTAGCCACCTATTGACCCACACACACACACACATAAGCAATGACTATGTTGTAGATTATATTGTTTAGTTTTTCCTAGTAAATTTTAATATTCTATTGATTAGTTAGTACATTGAGTTATGAATGTACAATTAAATATATTAATAAATTTATACATTAGAAAATTCAAGAAGCTATTTATGGAAAAAGGGATTTATGACACTACATATTAATGTAGGATCCCCACCTAAGGAAAGTTTGGTTCTTTGGATTTTGTTTAGGGAGAAAAGCTAAAAAATATAGGCAAAAGAACCTAATACTGTGGTGAATAAAATGTAATTAAGAGAAATGAATAAAAAATGTGGAGAGGGTCACCCAAAAACATGGAGTGAGCAAACAAAGAAAAATGAAACTTGAAAAGCCCAAATGAGTAACATCATAAACACTGCATTGCTGAGAAAAAACCTCTAACATCAAATATAATGTAAAAGTTTGATCTCCAAGATCAAATATTGAACCTAACAAAAGTACTATACAAATATACATTACATTGAAAGAGACAACTTTATAATTCTACTAATCAACACTTTGCAAGTTGATCAACCAAGCTTACTATATAATTTTTTTTAGTATAGAATTTCAAAATTCAAAACTACAATTGAGAAATTCATAACATCAAAGTCATTTTTATCAACATACTGAATTACTGATGTTACATTATTCATTATTTTATTCACACCATATTCCCTCTTATTTTTGAGAGATTTCTATGTCCTCCTTACCCATTTTAAACTTTGCGAAACATCAACTCTACACATAAACATAAAGATAACACAATCATATTTCCCATTTGTCTTTATTGATAGGATTAATAATCAAATAACACTAACAGTTATTCCAATATGTACAAGCAAATGTGGTAAGAATATTTATTATATAGGGGTCACCAAAAAATAGTGATAAATTTGCCCAATGAACCACTCACATTTCATTGATTATTTACTCTTCCACTAGGAGGGCATAAATAGTGATAACTTAGAGATTTATAAGTGTATTGTATCATTGAATCCTCAATGCATAAAGTGGGGAGGAAAATAATGGAAAAAACTAAATATATGACTAAAACATCAACCCACTTCTCCTTTGATCCATCTCTAGAATTTTGTAATTTCCTAGCTTTAGTCATGCTAGATCATCGTCTGCTTGGTCCTCTTCATCTACATGTCATGTAAAACTATTAACATCATTTATGGAATGTGAATATGGTTGGCCCCTTGCTCAAACTTCATATATAATTGATCTAACTTTTCCATCCAAACAAATGATTTTTGGATTCTTTTGTTTGGTGATATTAATGTTTAGCTTTTCTTACAGGGTGCTTATACTGAAAGTCTATTGGAAAGGAGTGCGGGTCGGAATTAAATCTAGGAATTTTCCTTCATATTTCAGACACTTTCAACTTTGATTTATTTATTTGTTTTCTGAGTCATATATGAAGCATTTTCCAACAAACAAAAAATGAACCACGGAAGAGAGAGACTCTAAGCACAAAGCTGAACCAAGAGCAAAGATCATGTGGGCTGGGAAAAAAAACAGAGAGGGAAGAAATTAACAAGGACAAGACACCAAAGGGAAAAGGGAAAAAGAAACATTACTTGACATTGTAAACCTACCTCGGGGGATCATTACTTCAATTTCATAGATTGGGAAGCCAAGTTCTATTAATCTTTGAGCCCATCATCCCTATTGAGACAATTCCTAGCCTTCTCAGTTTTGATACCTTGCCTTGTGCTTTTCTCAAGCAATGTTCAATCTTGTCTAGGTCCTTGATGTCCTCAATACAAATCTGATGCTCTCCCAGGGCCGAGGATCAAACACGAATGTCAATAATATCCACTTTATGTTCATCAACTTTGACTTGAACTGACCTCCCAATTTCCCCAATATAGAATTGCCTGCAAGAACATGGGAGACAATAAACCACTTTTCGAAACCAAGGGTCCTTAACAAACTTGATTATTTCAAATTATTTAATTAACTTCACAACTGTGAAAATCTTGTCTCAGGGACTTTAAATTTACTATGGTTTCATCACCTCTGTTATTAAAATTCAAAAAATAAATTGCATCCGGTATAACTTACAAATTCCAATCATGTCCAATCATGGACTTTTGCATTTTGAACCAAATCCGCAAGACTTCACTTCATCAGTAGAAAAACACCCAGTCTGAAATACTAAAACTGTGTTGTCCACATCTTTGAAAACGTCTTCAATAACTTGTCTCTGTGCAACAAAAAATACGGTTACCAATCTGAGCTTTCCTCCACGTCAAATCAATCTGTATGCAACAATCTGAGCATTCCTCCACATCAGTATGTTCAGTGTTTATGCTGTTGTAAACCTCTGCCATGTGTACAACTGCCCTTCCCTATATGATCGTGTTCTGTTTAAACTTTAAATGTATACAGGTCTGAAAATATGGACATGTATACCTCGTATTCATATTTCTCTTAACTCGTCTACACATGTCATCATGATTTGTGTCCTAAGGTGTTTTTCTTCTCATTCACCACACTCCAACATGATCCTTGTTTGTAAGCTTTTATGACCTATGTTTGCAGTGGTTTCCCTATATACTGGCCCATTTCTAGATGTCATGCCAAAGCTTAATCACTACTGATTCTTCAATTTCTCACATTTGTATATCTGCCTGTTAAAGTAGAATCAAAACAATTCTCTGCAAACATTACTATGAGCAGAACTTAAATCGCGTTATTCTGGGACAATGTTTGTCACATGTTTACTTGTAGGCAATGTTTCTTTCAGTCAGACTTCTCAAGATTCAGATATATAATTACTTATACATAGATCCACAATTTTCATGCAGACTTTAGGTTGTCTGCTATTCTGAACACTGAATGTGCCTTTTTCTTGTATTGACATCTTTAATGGCAATGTGACATCTTTAATGACAACATCGACATTTATAGGTACTGTGTCTCAACCATAGTTGAAATAATCTCCAATGAATCAAATTAATCCCAATGCAATCATTGAAACAATCATTTCAAAATAATCCCAATTATTTCATTAAAAAATACAGATGCGTCAAGATTGAATGATTTATCCCAATTATTTATGATTATTTCCAATTTAATCTTTTCAGGACCCTCGCTGAATAATTGCCAATTACGATTATTTCATTTATGGTCCGAGCCTCTAAACTATTATGGCATCTGCTGCACATTTATGTTGTTCACCATTTGCTGGGTGATCATCATGGAGTTAGCATTTCCTTCCTATGGTACCCCAAAGGCTTTAATCCACTTAATCTTAATCATAATGGAAGGGATACATAGTAGGTGCATTAAACAATCCTTTGGCAATCCTTTATGCGAAATGCCAGGGAATTCAACTCCACCTAGTATTCACACATATCATTGTCTCAGTTGATTCAATCTTTTGAAGCTAGGAAGATAATGTGGAGAACATTTGGGATTTTCAAATTGGGAATTCAAGGTTGGAGGTATGCAGGCACTAGAGAATGGCTCACTCTTTCCATCATCTATTTCATTGTCATGAAACCTAAGCCCAAGGATAGAGCATAGGGTGTAGTTATACCCCTCAAGCACGCCAACCTCCTCTTTTCAAGTCTTTGGGAAGGCATCCCAAGTCAATAATGAGAAAATGTAAGCATTTCCTCTAGGTTGCTTGAGAAACAAATTGGAATCCTAGTTGATGTTCTGTAGGCTGTCAAATTCATTTTTTGGTGCAATATGGATAATCAAGCCCCTCAATCACTTAGTGCTATGGTATCTTGCAATACTACTTTGTGCAGTGTGATTAGAAGAGTGTGGCATTGTGCTCTCTTGAATTATTGGTTTGAGTCAACTCATAAGGAAAGACAAATAATTGACACAAAGGGACATAATACGAGCTTAATTACGGGCTATAGTTTCTCCCCATTTTATTTTAATTTGAAATCTTTAACCTTTGCTCTGTGTTCTTTCAGAATGTGCACTTGAGTAGTGTAACATACTCAAGACCCTCAATTATCTAGTTGGGATATGGGGTATAAGAGTTTTATCTACACAAGATGGAATGCCATTTCCAACAAAACATAATCCCCAAAGTTCCAAACATTACAATTATTATTTATGCAAAGGCATTAGTCTGGTTTATAATAACCTTAGTCATTTTAAACTCTACATGTCTATCTGGCAAGTTTTTCCATAAATCAACATGTCTACCTGGCAAGTTTTTCCATAAATCGACATCAAAATAGAGAAGGATTTTTTATCTAGAAAATAAAATCCTTTCTGATCTAGAGACTTTATCACATAGATGTAGTTGATTTCTGGAGGCTACAAAGTAACCGCCACTGATGAAAATTTCTCACTAAGAAGTAACTTCAGATTTCAACAGATACAACTAACTTAATACAATGCCGAAGATGAGGTGAATGGCGGAACACTCACCAATTGTTTGAATGAATCCAAAAGAACATCAATATTCCAAGAGGATAACTATGAAGAGTAAGTTATGGAACTGCTAAACATTGAAGTATAAAATGTTGCATGTGTACCATGGGCATCCTCAATGCTTGTATGAGTGCGCAAAACCATGCTAATTATCTTGGACACAGTCTTCTCCTTCACTGCAGAAAAAAATGACAAAATATCTTTACAGTGTGAAACATCAATTGTACATCCATATCCAAGCTCCTCCATTATTTTTTCAACACCAGTTACCTCTTCTAACTGGGTTAGAATATCATCAACGAATAGCCCAGTGCTTGTAAAGAAAGATTCAAAACTCCTGTATCAAAAAACTGGCATGGAAATGAAGAAACATGCATACATTGCTGATAAAAGAAAAAAATATAACTTGGTTCCCTTTAAGGCCATGATCCTACCTTTCCGATAAATTGTTCAGTCATAAATATTAACACAACACTACATGAAAAACTATTTAAATAATGTGCATACCTCAAGGAATTAACAACATTCACTTCATTTGTAAATAATGGAGTTAGTAATAGTGATGTTTGGTATTTCAAAAAACCCTACAATTTACTTCTTCTAACAAAATCTACAATTTATGCAATTACAAATTCATAAACTATATTAATTAACATTTTTAATTCATTCAGGAAAAAACAACTAAAGAACAACTGCTTATAGCCATAGACATGACTTTTGGAGAAATCACCAAAGAGAGTACAACATTTGATCTTGTTGTCCTAGATAATATTAGTATAAAAAATTCTCAATAGTCTATACCATAGAAAGAAGATTTAAATGGTAGAACCAAAACGAAAAGCAAAGTGATATTTATACAACCACATTGTTTGTCAAGGGTTATGAAACGCAATTGCGTCGTACACCAATTTTTTTCTACCTTGATCAACACATGTCATTGAGGTCCTCATTAAAGGTTAGGTGAGTAGGTTACCTTACCAAAATTATATTGAGAGATTGTCATCAATTCATAAGCATAGGGAAAACATGTACAAGCTCCTTGAAGTTTGGAGGAAATAAACCATTCAAAAAGTGTGAAAACAATTGCAACATACCATTAGAAAAGCATGGAA
Organism: Larix kaempferi; assembly: GCA_027924585.1. Lineage (NCBI taxonomy): Eukaryota > Viridiplantae > Streptophyta > Pinopsida > Pinales > Pinaceae > Larix > Larix kaempferi. Next base: position 939,416 of record BSBM01000008.1, read on the forward strand.
AAATCTGAAAAGTTCTCATCCATAAATCAACAACATAAAAGTAAAATGAACAACAAAATAGTGAGTAATATCAACATAAAAGCCTTGATAGGTAATGAAATGGGATTTACATGGTTGCAGAAGATTTATTAGAGTGGGGGATGGCTAGTTTACAATATTTCACGTTATGTTAAATTTGAATGATGCTCTGTTACTATTACCTATTACTAACTCCATTATTTCAAAAACCCCTATTTCCAAGAATGAATAGTGAGATGTTCATAATAAACATACACAACTATTAGATGAATAGTGAGATGTTACTATACATACCTTCTTGGCATTGATTTGTATCATTTGACTCTGCCAAGGCCAGTCCCAATCCAATCTTCTCAAGTAATGAAAAATGCAAGGTCTTTGAAAAATTCCCAAGAATAGTTTCACGTGTATGAGTATTCTTGACAACTTCACAAAACACTGTACTGAGATTTGGTTGATGCATCTGATATTTTACTACACTAGAAAGGAGTTCCAACTTCAATTCTCAATTCCGATTTCAACTGCATGTTCTGCACATATCCTTCGCACAAATTCACATGATCTGAGCAGCTCTGGAGAAACACAATGCTACCATCCAATCGATATCCTGTAAGATTATAAAGAGAACATAAATGTCATTAACAAACTCATTTCATTTGATTACAATGTGTACATTGATCAGTTTTCCAGTTCAAACTTTAAATATGCAAAATAAAGGAAAACATGTATCGAAACCATTTGTTTAAAATGGATGAGATATAGCATTAACACTGGACAGATAAGATGGAAGCACCTATCCTCCACAAATATTCTCATCACCTCCTCTCTAGACTAGAATTCACCCTATCCATAACAATGCAGATAAGATAAGATAAGATAATTATTTTAATATCCAACAAATGACCACAAAAGTGAAAAGCAGGCCAACTGTGATGGAAGTTATACTGCAACCAAGGAATAAGACAAAGAGCTAGTGCTCTTTCACCTTCTTTCACAATCCAATCACCAAAGAGCTAGTGCTCTTTCATATCGAAAATTGTCTTCCTCATACTTTGTCAAAAGGCTATTGTTGTTAATATCCATGGATAATATGCTTGCATTAGATTTCATCCCTACAATCTTTGATATGAGTTGTGAATTACACCCATTTTTTGCATGGGTGCGCCCTAATTCAGAAGTGGGTATGTCCTAGGAAATATGGAAACTCTTGGACATTCTATCCCAAAGAGAAGGTCTTCTACAACCTCCATCATCATTTTTGGGAAAGTCCTAGGTGGATCTGGGCATATCCTTGATCAGTTTAGGCAACTTCCAACAAGTTTCAATATTTCTAGGCACTTTGCAGCAGAAGAATGCCAAATATAGGAATTCTGGGAACCCTTTCATCTTCATGGAACAATTGTTAGTACATTTCAACAACAATTCATTTGTACAACAATATGGGTATCTTTATGGAGTTACAGGAGTCACCTACAAAATTTGAGCTTCCTATAAGAGCTTCTTTGTGTTATGTAGTAGCAACCTTTGATGAAAGGGCATGTCCATAGTGGTAGCATATCAAGTTTTTTATGTAGACTTGTCTAAAAGATATATGTATCCTGTTGTCAACCCTAAATCAAAGTCCATCAAATAAAGACATCACATTGTTGAAGTGGAACACTCCTGGAATTGGAAGACAATGGTTGTTTTAAAGGTCAGGGTTTGAAGAAATACAATCAAAGAAGATGTCCTTTTCTTTCTAGGATAGAATAACATAGATGGATTTTTACATATTAAATGTTTTTATTCTGTGGAAAATCATACAACCCTCAGTTGTCATATATTGGTTGTAAATATTGTGAAGATTGGTTTACATGGAAATGACTTTGGGTTTACCATAGAGTATCATTGTGTGATTGAATTCAAGTAGTACACCTATCTATTCTTGTTCCAAGAAGGGTGATCTATGTGAGGCGGAGATGAAAATTGATACCCAACCTTGATTTACAAAGCATTCTTTTCCAACATTCAGTTGCAAGAAGAGTTTTTGTTGCTCATTTGTGGTCATATTCTACTGAAGAGTCAACATCCCTGTTTCAGCATAGGAGGAGTCACATCCTGTTGATATATTGTAACTTCTAAGAATATTATATTTGTACTTTATATTCCGGAGATGTTTCATTCCTCCGTGAAGATCTTATTGTATATCCGAAGATGTTTATTCCTTCGTCGGATTGTGGTAACTTGGGTTATTAGACTTCCCTAGTGGGGGTCGGCCCTGTATGTGTTATGTGGGTCAAAGGGTTATTAGACCACCCTATAGGGGTCGGCCCAATCAGTTGTAATGGGGTGTTTAGCCCAGTAATTAAGTCGGGGCCGACCTAGCTTGTGTAAAAGTCAGTCGGGGAACAAGTATAAGTAGAGGAGGATGTTCTTCACTTATCTCACTCATTCATTCACTTGAGAGTGGTGCACTTGTGTGAGAGAGGTCTGCTATGGAGGAGGAGGAGATCATGTCTTTGGTTTACATCTTTGTATTTGCTGATCATCTATATTGAGGAAGCTTTGCTGGGTTTTCTACCCCATGAGGGTTTCCCATGATAAATCTGTGTCTCTTGTGTTTATGCTGTGCTTGTTGTTTCTTCAGTGATCCTGTATATGCTATTGTTGTGAAATGAAATGCAATGATGATATTTTCTATCTTAGCATATTGAATCTTAACATGGTATCAGAGCTAACCTGAAGGAAGGCAATGTATGGCACTTACGACACTTGCTTCACTTGCGACAATTTGAAGGTTAGGGTTTTGTATATAAAACAATAGTCATCGTGTAACTTTCGCTATAAATCCATTTTGGAGAAGGTTCAGGATCTGAAACCTTTACAGGTCGTAGATAACATCCCCAGGTACCTTGTGTCCAAAGGACACCCTCAGATTCGTTGTACTTTGTGAGTTATGATCAGTACAAGTTAGGGTTTCTGCCTCTTCCAAATCTCAGTCATAATCAGGTGACCTAGGAAAAAAGGTCATAACTTGGGTTAGGAAGATCCAAATGAAATTTTGTAAAAATTTACAATACACAGACAGGACTATCTCAGGAACCATTTTCAGAGGCCGAAGTTGAACCAGTGACACGTGGCACGCCGTACAAATTCGCTCTCCTGTTTTATCCCATAAATAGGTCACATTGCAACACTTGGAATAACTCTCTCTCTCAGAAAATCCAATTGAGGTCAGACCTGTCGAGATGGAAAGATGACAGGTCAGGATACCACAGAAAAAGTTTTCAGACCCTTTGGATTGAAAATTTAGGAGTTACATCAGAAACAATCAGGTACATATTTATGTCAAAATAGAATTATTTTTGGAGCACCTTCATTCATGGCTTCCGGAATTTAGGGTTTCGAAGAAAGTTAGAATTTTTGGAATCGGAGTCCACGGATGAATGCTACTTAGGAAAATCAAAATTTAGAGACTAATATCGAATTTTTTGGTTGGGTAGAAGACCGGGCTTGATCAAACCCCAATTCGGGATTTTGATCGGAAAGATGGAAAATTAGGGCTTCAGCAAAAGTTGGAATTTTTTAAGTCTGTGACCACGGATGGAAGCTCCTCAGAAAAATAAGAGTTTAGAGCCTTGGATTGAACCTTTTGATGAGGCAGAAGGGTGGGCTCCATCAAACCCTAGTTCAGGATCCTGTCTAGAAGTTCCAGAAGTTTCAAAGGCATTTTTTGAGGGGTCAAATTTTGGAGATTTCAAAATTGAAGTATGCAAGTTTGATTAGCTCAGAAAAACACATCCTTCCATCCATTCAGAAGTGTGAAAGTCAAAGATTGAATTTTTAGGGTTTCTCTAACAAACCCTAATCGAGCTCCAGATCCAGGTTCAGGGGAAGTTGAGGTTAAGGCCTTACATAAGAAGACTACAAGAATTTCCTGACAGGTATGACTTGAGGAAATACAGGTATGTCTTGAAATCTAATTCTTAATTAAGTTCATAATATGTTTGTCTTCATATTATTTAGGTTAGTACAATCTTGATTAATGATAGAATTGTCTTATCACCCTAGTAAAAGTATGAATGCATGATAGAAGACATTCATTGATTAGGGCTATATGATTGTACTAATGCACTGTGGCGTTGTATGAGGTTGATGTTGTCTGCTAACAAGATACAGGTACATCACAGAAGACAAATCAAGTTCCATGACCATGAAAACATGAAGACAAAGACTCATCCATAATCTTTGATCACATAGAAGGTCTGCTTACGAGGTATGTATGACTTTGTTATATTATGCTTAACCTATGAGATATGTAGGTTCTAACACAGGATCTCTAAATCATTGAAGAGAACAAAGAAGATATTGTTTAGATATGTTAGACATAACTAAGCAGGTATACTAATCCAGGTATGTTTTCCTATATCAAGTTAGAATCTTACCTTGTGTTAGGATCCCTTATATAAGTATACTTGGTATGATTGGTTATGCTTATTCATAAAGTTAGAAATGTAAGTAATCAAGGGTTTATGCATATTATGTCTCTTATCTTGATTGATGATTTAACTAACCAGAAGGGTCCTATGATCAAATAAGAATATGCATGAGTAAAAGAAGACTTCCCTGAAACCTTAAATACTAATGTTTATTATCTATGATCATGACTATACATATTCAAGATTATTTAGAGTTATAATGTTTTGATAATATTGAGATTATACTAATGAATGTATGTTTGTGTATGAGATCATGAGGATGACACTAGTGCACACTTGAGCATGCACAGTGGTATAGAATGAATAGAAATTCAAAATTCATATAGAAGATCAAGCGGGAGGCAACCACACAAACATAAAACATAAGTATTTGAGTTGTTATTTGAAATAGTAAATGATATTGCTTGTAATAGTTGTATGCATATTTGTATTCCTAGAATATATCATGCTGTGTGTAAACATTCATATAGTATTGAAAAGTATACTGCTAATATGCATCTAATTGGTAAGTTGGACAAACATTCCATTGTTTCTTGTCTAGAATGAAACCTCTTTGCTGACATGCTAAGAGCTGTGCACACTCTCGATAGTATGTTTTGGTAGAGATGGAAGGAATCTAGATAGCCACTGTATGCATATAGGATATGGAAACGTGTTGTGCCAAAGTATTGGTCAAGATAGTAGCATAACTATGTAAATCATATCTGTATGCATAATAGGTTATCATGTCAACATGATTTGATGATTATGAAGTATTACTAATCATGTACTTAATTTTGATTTGTAGGAAAGATCATGAAGAATGATGAACACCGAACAAGTGATGGGTGTTCAACAAGAAGATTTACAAATCAAACATAATATAGAAGGCTTGTGGCTAGAAGATTCTCTTAGAAAGAGGAAGAGAATCATGACAAGATGTTTGCTCCAAGTGGCTAGATAAGACCATTCTCTTAATGGTTTAATTGAATAAGAAGTGTGAATCAGGCTCTGTATGGGTACTCAGGATAGATAGTCATTTGATGAGCTTAATGATCACCATGGGTAATGTGGATCTCAACCTTTGCTACAAGGTTGAAGATGGTTTCTATATACAGATGCAAGAAGGAACTCACCACGGAGTTCGAATGATATTGAGGCTCATATCAGTAGACCCATCTGACGAGAGATGGCACAGATATATATGCAGAAGATCACTCAATGCAGAGTGTGAATGATGTTCAGTCATAGAGGGAGAATTGAAAGCTTCTTGACAAAGCTTGGGCTTTACCAAAAGTAAAGCTGATCCTAACCTTTACCTTAAGGTTATGGATGATGAACCTGTCATACTATTATTGTATGAGGATGATCTCTTTCTGACAGGGAATGAAAAACAAATCATGGAAAGCAAGAAGAAGATGGCTACATAATTTGAGATGAAAGATCTCAGATTAATGCATTAATTTCTAGATCTGGAAGTATGGAAAGGCTCAAAAGGAATCTTTCTCATCCCGGGAAAGTATGCTGTGGAAATATTGAGAATAATTGATATGTTGGAATGTGAAGCCATGGCCACTCTCATGGGTTCCGACTTGAAGTTGTTAGTTGATAACTCCTCAGAGTTAGTTGATGTGACTCTGTATAGACATTTTATTGGGTCAGATATATACCTTGTTGTGAACACCTTGAGTCAGTATCTAGTGGAAACTAGATGTGTTCACCTGATAGTTGCAAAGCATGTGATGAGGTACCTAAAGGATACGATAGACTTTGATATATGTTATCTTGGAGATCATGACTTCATATGGCTACACAGATGTTGATTGGGAAGAAAGTGTATCAGATAGGAAGAGCACATCGAGAGGATGTTATTGTCTAGGATCAGCCATGATCTCATGGTTTAGTAGGAAGCAGTCTAGTGTGGCTCTCAACACAAGCAGAATATATGGCTGCTTGCTCTGCTAGTTGTGAAGCGGTATGGCTTCAGGATTGTTTGACTTAGAGATAGACCCAACTGTGATCCTATGTGAAAAACAGAGTTGTATCAAGATGGCAGAGAATCCAGTGTTCCATGATAAGTCAAAGCACATAAAGATCTGACTATAAAGTTCGAATTTGTAACAAGTTACCAATGTACTAACCAAATCTCTACCTCAAGTAAAGTTTGAGTATTTCCAAAGACAAGCTTGGTAGGACCTTCCTCGAAAGGGGGAGTAATGTAGACATTGATGATGAGATTGCCCGCATCGACAGTGAAGTCAATAATGAGGATACCTATATCGATGATATGCTTACATGAGGTAATGCCGACAGAGAGGTTGGTGGATGGTCCTTAGACAGGGTCTAAGTTGACAAGGGGATTGCATCATCCTTGAACACATGTTCTAAAAGGATCCGTAGACATATGTCTCCGAAAAAGAAGAGGGATTGCATCATCCTTGAACACATGTTCTAAAAGGATCCGTAGACAGTTGTCTTCAGGAATGAAGTCCTTGGTGGATAGGTGGGGATTGTATCGTCCCCGGACTTCAGTCCCTTGAATTGATCCGTAGACATATGTCTTCGAGAATGAAGTCCTTGGTGGACAAGTGGGGATTGTATCTTCCCCGGACTTCGGTCCCAGAATTGATCAGTAGACAGATGTCTCCAAAAATGAAGTCCTGAGTGGACAGGTGGGGATTGTATCTTCCTCGGACTTTGGTCCAAGAATTGATCCGTAGACAGATGTCTCCGAAAATGAAGTCCTGAGTGGATAGGTGGCGATTGTATGTTCCCCGGACTTTGGTCCCAGAATTGATCTGTAGACAGATGTCTCCGAGAATGAAGTCCTGAGTGGATAGGTGGGGATTGTATCTTCCCTGGACTTCGGTCCCAGAATTGAGCCATAGACTGGGTCTCTGAGAATGAAGTCCTGAATGAACAGGGTGGGGATTGTATCTTCCCTGGACTTCAGTTCCAGAATTGATCCATAGACAAGATGTCTCTGATAATGAAGTCCTGAATGAACAGGGTGGGGATTGTATCTTCCTTGAACTTCGGTCCTAGAATTGAGTTGTAGACTGGGTCTCCGAGAATGAAGTCCTGAATAAACAGGTAGGGATTGTATCTTCCCCGAACTTCGGTCCCAGAATTGAGCCGTAGACTGGGTCTCCGAGAATGAAGTCCTGAATGAACACGTAGGGGATTGTATCTTCCCCTGACTTTGGTCCCAGAATTGATCCGTAGACATTTGTCTCCGAGAATTGATGATAGGACTGTATCGTCCCTGGACTCTTGGTTCAAAATGTACGTGATGGGATTGCATCATCCCTAGACATGAGACTTGTCTTAAAATGATAAGGATTGATCATCCTAGAACTTGATCTAGATTGTATCATCCATGGACATATGTCCTAAAGAGAGCGAGATTGATCATCCTGTAATATGATCGTTTGTATTGCAGAGTATGCTACGCTGATGATCCAGATGCTGTAGATCGAGATGATGATCCATATGCTGTAGACCGAGATGATGATCCAGATGCTGTAGATCGAGATGATGATCCATATGCTGTAGATCGAGATGATGATCCAGATGCTGTAGATCGAGATGATGATCCAAATGCTGTAGATCAAGATGATAATCCAGATGCTGTAGATTGAGATGATGTGATGATGAGGTTGATGATTGTGTGATGACGATGCTGATGATCGTATGATGAAGATGCTGATGATCGTATGATGACAATGCTGATGATCGTATGATGGCGATGTTGATGATCATATGATGACGATGTTGATGATCGTATGATGACGATGCTTATGATCGTGTGATGACGATGTTGTTGATCGTGAGGATCCAGATGATGATATTGCTGTAGCTGTTCAAAGTGCTGCAGAAGATTCGGTACTGAAGATGTTGATGTTCCAGTATTGAAGATCTTGAAGATATTCCAGTAACTGGTTGAGTTACTGATGATGTTGAGAAAGCTTCCAATGATTTATAGATGTATCATGTACGATGTTGATGACTCCTTGCTCCTGCAGATGTTGTTATAATATCCTTCTCATTAAGGGGGAGTGTTGAGATATTGTAACTTCTAAGAATATTATATTTGTACTTTATATTCCAGAGATGTTTCATTCCTCTGTGAAGATCTTATTCTATATCCGGAGATGTTTATTCCTCAATCGAGTTGTGGTAACTTGGGTTATTAGACTTCCCTAGTGGGGGTCGGCCCTGTATGTGTTATGTGGGTCAAAGGGTTATTAGACCACCCTAGAGGGGTCGGCCTAGTCAGTTGTAATGGGGTGTTTAGCCCAGTAATTAAGTTGGGGCCGACCTAGCTTGTGTAAAAGTCAGTCGGGGAACAAGTATAAGTAGAGGAGGATGTTCCTCACTTATCTCACTCATTCATTCACTTGAGAGTGGTGCACTTGTGTGAGAGAGGTCTGCTATGGAGGAGAAGGAGCTCATGTCTTTGGTTTACATCTTTGTATTTGTTGATCATCTGTATTGAGGAAGCTTTGCTGGGTTTTCTACCCCATGAGGGTTTCCCATGATAAATCTGTGTCTCTTGTGTTTATTTCGTGCTTGTTGTTTCTTTAGTGATCCTGTATATGCTATTGTTGTGAAATGAAATGCAATGCTGATATTTTATGTCTTAGCATATTGAATCTTAACACATCCCTATGGGAGGGGATCTATTGGGGCCCACATTCCTCAGATATCTATCAGATACCTCAACTACATGTATATTTCAGGTTGTCACAAATAAAAAGAGAAAAGACACATCTTCCATTTGTGCCTTAGATAGTAAGATAATTGAGGGCATTGACCTACCTCAGTTCCGCATTTCAAATCCTAGCCTTTGAAGGGTTTTCAATACTGATTATGGTTTGGGATGATATATGCACAACTTGAATTCCTTGTACTGTGAAAAAGGTAATTACAATCACACAATCATCCTATTTTTTAGACCTGTTTGAATCTTTTGACCATATAACAAGTAGTAAAGAGATATGTGATATTTTCATCCCAGAAAACATACTCCAAATCAATAGTCTAGCTGTGTTACGGCATCCTTTTGTAACCGTACGAAACAACATGAGTCTTTCTTCCCTAGACCCCAATATTCAAGATGGAAAGCAACATATTATGGGCATGTTCTAAGCCCCCATACACCGGTGATCCTCCTGTGGAAATTCAATTTTGAGGATACCGATCTATGAGACTTTGTCTATGGCCAAGGTTCATATTTGGAGACAATTTATGCCCTGTTCCCAACCCGTTTTTTCCTTAGAGAGGCTTTAAGTCATGGAATCATGCCCTAGGATGGCCATCCATCAATCCATCATCCTTGGGAAATCCTTCATTTGCACCCTTTCTCATATCATGGAGCATTCAAATTTTAGATCTCATATCATGGATCATTCAGATCTTTGGAGGTCTCTTTTGCCATTTTGGTGGAACAAACACCTTTGAGTATGCTTCATATGCAATTATATAGGCCATGGCCATGCTCATATTGTTTTTAGTGGTTGAGGTGGTTTACTTCACTCTTGGTGGTGACCGTTGGCATGTAGAGGGGCCTAAATGGGTCATATCCTAGAGCTTTAAGGGCTCTTTTTCCAAACAATTATAATACAATCATGACCGGTCATACTTTTTCCAAGCATTATGCCATAGTGCTTCACTTATGGATTTCCAACAAGCTTGACTGGAGACACCTAAAGGCTAGAGGGAAAGGATTTTTTCACCTAGGGTACCAAACCATTGATCACATATTCATGCTCTAGGCCATCACTGAGGCACGTCATCGCTCTTCGAAAATCTATTGTTGTTTTGTTGGCTTTCAAAAGGAATTTGACTTAATCCGAATGCCTTATTTAAGAGATTTCACAACAATGGAATTATGGGGACACTTTTGGATGCTATCTTGATACTTTTTTACGCGGTGCAAGTGTTAAGCACAAAAAGGAAGAAAACACCATTATGGTTTGGGTCTAAGCCGTACTAGTCTACTAGAACAAGTTCTTATCATTATGGGAAATATTTGTCACCTAATGTTTTCAAGAATACAATCTAGATGTAATACATTCAATACTGTTGGTGATAGAACTTTGTAATATGCAGTTTTCTCTATTTCCTTTGTTCTCTATTAGTAATCTCTTACAACTTCCCATCATCGGCTTACTTACATGCAAACTGTGGAGCTTGATATGGTCGATTGGAAGTTTGATTCCACTCTCATATTTGGTCAAACTGTAAGACACGAACCTTCAAAAATATTTGCATCGATTGTGTATGGAAACTACATCCAAGTGATTATAGTAACACATAAGCACAACTAAAGGTGAAATTCTTCAAGGGCACATAACCCATATCTAATGCAATTCTCACTTTCTACTAATTATTCTAATTGCGATTAAAAAGAACCAACTCATAACATGAATGCAAATCAACAAATCCAATTGGAATCCTTAGGGCACACATTATGTGCTATGTAATAACAATCTATCCCAAGTTAGTAAGAATAATGTTAACATTAGAGGAATGTCGGTCTTGTTCCCATAGGTCTCCTACGATGAATGCGTAGGAACCTAGCACATATACCATTTTTCTCTTCACTTGTCTATGCAGAGCTCATTTCCCTTTCTGAATACTGATAAGTATTTTCAAAGACAATATGAAATAAGTAAATACATTCTAAAAAGTGAAGATGCTTAATTCATGGAAGTGAAAGGAAATAAAAACATATTTCCTCAAACGGTTGAATCAAAGGAAATCAAATGAAACCAATGAATCTACAACAAAGGGTGCATTCAAGAATCAAATAGGAACTGGAAGCATTCAAGGGACTAACATAATCTTTAACCAAAATAAACCCAAACTTCCACAATTGACATAATACTACAAACACAAACAATAAACAAACCATAGAAATTTTCCAAGGTATGAGAGCTACACATTAACACGGTTTCATGTACTAGATTGAGCCCATTCTTGCTTAGCGGAAGTCTTGTTAAATTATTTATTTATCCTTTAATAAATTAATACTAAGACACTATCTATGTGAAGAGATAGGCCCTAGCCTCGTGAAATTCCAACTTCATTTCCTATCACAAAAAAGAAAGAGAATGTAATAGTTAAATACCAAAACATCAATTTTAAATAACTTACATCAAGTAAATGTAGTCCCAATCATCAATGTTACAATGAAAAGCACAAAATATAGAATCTATTTTTACCTAAAATGCATAAATAATTTCCAACCTACTTCAAAAAAAAAGTAACAACAAAGTTACTCAAATAACATGAATTACATTATCAACACTAGAACACCTAGATTCCCAACTGGAAGGTGTTTGTTGCATATAATCTTAAGCATGCATCCACATTTTTATCAAGCTTGTTCCTCAACTTTGACTTCGAGAATGAGAATGCACTAAACATTCTCTCATCCTCCACTCATCCCAAAATCATGGTTTGACATAAATATGCTAATTTGAAATAGTCTGGCATTCTTTGCAATAGGATTTCACTACCACTGAGTTTAGTCCATAATATTGTAATTTCACCATATTCTAAAGGATTCTTCAACTGAGAAAATTGCAAACACATTGTATTAGCAAAGAATTCGGCTTGATCTAACAATTTTTTCCTATCTAAAATACCTTGAATATGTTCTCCTTGTATCTCGGCCTCTCGATGAAAATGGCTCGGAAAAGTCTTGCATTTCGCTATAAAGTCAACCTTTAAAGTGTCCGAACATTGACAAGTGTTCCAATATTGAGGGTATACCATAGACATAGCCTCCAACAATTCATCTCGAGGAAACCGTTCTCTTATCTCTGATGATATTGATTTTGGAATTTCTCTGAAGTTGCATCTCATTGGAATCAAAACATTGTAAAATCATTCTCTTGCCACAAGAAATTTTTGGTGTATCTTCCTATCTTATCATTATAGTAAAAGGGAACCATATGCCCACTCACTACCATACATAGCATCCCTTTTTCATCAAACTTCAGAAAATTTTCATCATTTTCTATATTTTTTTTATTATCTTAGTCCAATTTGTAAACGCTAGATCTGTAAAATACTTTTCTATCATATACAAATTATCCAATGCAAGGTGTTATCACTCAGATTTTACCCTTTGGTTGTGGAAGGATAAACCTAAGGTAACTGTTTCAAACCAAACTTTAGGAGGGAAATTAGCCTTTTCCCTACCAGAGAGGGCTCTCTCAAAAATATGTAAATGGCTAAAGATAATAACTGGGATTTTTTTCAAAATAAATATGTGGTTGAAATTCACACAAGAATCATTGGGCATGGAGTCAAAACTATGAAATTTATAGACCAGCAGATAAACAACAATAAATATTTTCATAGAGGCAAGGTAGTCGTCACAATACAGTAAAATATTTTTGCAGGCGATTTAGAAAGAAACATAGACAGTCCATAAATAATGGGCATAAAGAGATGAATCCACTATCAACTTTAGAGAAATAATGGATACTCAGATCCGATAAATCAAGGCATAAAACATATGAATCTCAATTTATTATAAACTCTCATCTGAGCATAGAATATATGACACAATGGAATATATAACAAAGGAAAGTAAACATGCACATATAAGAAAAGAAAGTACAGACTGTAATTTGTTAATTTTTCAATAATTTCATTCAAACATTATCTTAGGATCCTACTAAGAGAATAACATGCACATCATAAAAATCATAAACACAAGAGGCACAGAGTTTCCTCAGGGAAAACCAAGAAGGTGAAAAACCCCGCAACTTCCTCAGAGATAGAATAAGCCACAATACAAGATCACAATGATCAAACCCAAAGATATGTCTCTAGTAGATGCTCCTCCTCCTCCACTTGTGCGCAACTCTCTCTCTCTCTTATGCGATCTTGAGAAGTGAGTGAATTGAATAGAATGAGAGAGGCAGACCCTCTATTTATACACTGAATTGACCTGGCAATAAACTAAAAGGGCCGACTTCCTAAGGAAGCCTAATAACCCAACCACATGAACTAACTAGGGCCGACCCCACACTGGTGGTCTAATAACCCATCAATACAAATGACGACACTTACAATGTAACTTGCGACACTTGCAAATACAAATGACAACACTTCCAATCAGAGGAATAATACATCTCTGTTGGATATACAATAAAGTACAAATGTAATACACAAGTGAATATCTTCCGAAGTTACAAATACATCAACACTCCCTCTTAACTAGGAAGGTATTCTTTCAACACAGGTCATCAATACATATTGGCGCAAGTCTTCAATTCTGGAGCTGGATCATCATCACTGGATCACGAAGAATCATCATCATCACTGCTACTGTACCCGACATCTTAATCATTGGGCTATCTCTGAATTCTTCTCATCATACGAAGTTCTACAGAGCCAGCCCTTTTGCATACTGGGTGTAGGCCTAGCCTCTTGTAGGTCTTCATCATTTGTGCAAACGGTCTGATTGAGGTGGAATCTCAGGACTAATTATGTGTTGAAGCAATACCTGACAAGAGCATCCTAGGAACATTTATGTGCCTAAGAACGACCGGAAATATCTCTCAGGACTGATTACATGCATCCCTTCACAATACCTTTAAAGAGAATCCCAGGAACATTTATGTGCCGCAGCACAACCGGCAAGATCTCTAAAGAGAATCCTAGGACTTATTACGAGCACACAGCTCAACCTATCGAATCTCCAGGATTGATTACATGTGAATAGGAAATAACTTTAAAGAGCATCCCAGGAACATTTATGTGTCATAGCACGACCGACATAGAGCATCCCAGGACTTATTATGAGCACAATGTAGCTCAACCTATCGGATCTCCAGGATTGATTACATGCCTCCCTAGAAAAAACTCGAAAGAGCATCCCAAGACTGATTACGGGCACACAACTCAACCTATCGGATCTCCCAGGATCTTTTACATGCTACTGTACAACCTGCCACATATCATCCATGACCTCAAAGTATCATCCTAATACTCATGATCCAACTGATCATCATCTCACGGTGCATCAAACTGATGCACACCATCATCACATAATTATCCTGATCATAATCATAGCATCGTCCTGATGCATATCATCCAGAGTATCATCCTGATACTCATCACACATGATCATCTTGATCATCATCATAGCATCGTTCTGATGCATATTATCCAGAGTATCATCCTGATACTCATCACACATGATCATCCTAATCATAATCATAACATCATCCTGATGTATGTCATCTAAAGCATCCTCTTGATGCTCATCACACAACGCTTACATCCACAGCCATGGGAGGATCCTCCTACCACCATGCTTGGAATGGCTCCTACAAATGTGTCCCATCACTTCTTCCTCGAAGTATCTTCTATCTGAAGAACACCAAGACTCTCTCTGAAGTAATCAAACTTCACTCTTGCTAGTGGTTTGGTCAACACATCTACAATATTCTCATCCGTCGCAACATACAGGAGCTTCACTGCTCCTCTCTACACCATATCCCTGATATAGTGATACTTGATCTCGATGTGCTTCGACCTATCATGGAACACTGGGTTCTCTGACAACTTCACACAACTCTGTTTGTCATAATAGATATAGGTAGCATCCAACGGGAGATCAAATAACTCAGACAGTAGCTTCCTAATCCATACTACTGTTAAATTTTGAGCATTAATTCACAATACTCTAGGATCTTTGCTGAGAGAATAACATATACAATATATCAATGCATGAAAATCACAATATGACAAGCATCACAAGAATCAAAATCATAAGAGACAAGAGACACAGAGTTTCCGTGGGCAAAACCCTAAGGTGAAAAACCCCACAACTTCCTCAGAGATAGAGAGAGCAATGGCTCAACCAAAGTACAACCAAATAACACTGAGATAGTCTCCTAGTAGCAGATGATCCTCCTCCTCACTAGTGCGCCACTTTCTGAGTGAGAGTGAGTTAATTTTTCGAGTGTGTAAAATAGAGATCTCCGATCTCTATTTATACTAACCTTTTTTCCCAGTGACCTTATGGGGCCGACTTGTCTAGCTAGGTACATCCACATTATATTATATATAATTCAGGGCCTACCCCACAAGGTGGTCTAATAACCCATCGACAAGTACACAGACTTGCGACACTTGTCAATCCACATGATGACACTTCCTTATAGAGGAATGACACATCTCTTATAAGGGTACAATAAATATATATAAAATACACAGATGAAATACATTCCGAAGTTACATATACATCAACACTCCCTCTTAACTAGGAAGGTATTTCTCGACACAGTTCTGCTAGACAATTCTTCTTCTCGGGATCATCGTCATTGATGCATCGTCATCATCATCGTCACTGCTACTGCTATCTCAACCAATCTCTGACTCTACTCGTCATAGGAAGTTCTACAGAGCCAGTCCTTTTTCATACTGGATGTAGTCCCACCACCTGCAGGTCTTCATCATCACTGGCCATACTGTGGAAACCTCAGGACTTATTACGTGCGTCACAAAACCTGGCTGCAGCATCCCAGGCTATTACGAGCACACAGCTCTACCTGTAGGATCTCCCAGGAGCACATTACATGTGACCCATCACAAAACCTGGCTGAAGCATCCCAAGCTATTATGAGCACACGGCTCTACCTATCGGATCTCCCAGGAGCACATTACATGTGATCTCACGACAAAACCTGGCTGAAGCATCTGAGGCCTTTTTCATCCTGTCCAGATCTCCCAGGAGCAAATTACATGTGGTCATGGAAAAACCTGGCTGAAGCATCTGAGGCCTTTTTCATCCTGTCCAGATCTCCCAGGAGCAAATTACATGCCACAGGACAAAACCTCGAAAGAGCATCTTCCAGATATCCTAGGGCACCGAATTACATGCCATAGGAAAAACCTTGAAAGACTATCTGCAGATCTCCCAGGGCACAAATTATATGTTCTCCCAATCAAAACCTCAAAATAGCATTTGCCAGATGTCCCAAGGCACCGAATTACATGCCGTAGGAAAAACCTCGAAAGACCATCTGCAAATCTCCCAGGGCACAAATTACATGATTACCTGCACAACCTGATCCACGACCACAAAGTATCATTTGATACTCATCATACATCATCCTGATGTACACATGATCACCTTGATCATCATCACTGCAACATCCTGCTGCATGTCATCTGGAGAAGCTCGTCATCCACGATCACCCTGATCATACAATGCATCCATCTGATGCACACCACGTATCTACCTGATACATATCATCATACATATCAATATACATGATCTACCTGATCATACAATGTATCCACCTGATACAAATACAAATACATGATACATATCATCATACATGATCCACCTGATCATATCCAGCATCCAGCATGATGCGTACATACATATAAATGATCCAACTGATCATATCCAACATCCAACATGATGCATACATACATACATAAAAATGATCCAACTGATCATATCCAGCAAAAACCAGAACATCATCCTGATGCTCATCATCCAGTGCTTACATCCATAGCCATGTGAAGGATCCTCCTTCCAACATGCTTGGAATGGCTTCAGCAAATGTGTCCATCACTTCTTCTTCAAAGTGTCCTCGATCTGAAGAACGCCAAGCCTCTCTATAAAGTACTTGAACTTCACTCTGGCTAGTGGCTTCATCAGCACATCTGCAATCTGCTCGTCCGTCGCAACATACAGGAGCTTCACAGCTCCTCTCTGCACCATATCCCTGATATAGTGATATTTGATCTCTATGTGTTTCGACCTGTCATGAAACACTGGGTTCTCAGACAGCTTCACACAACTCTGGTTATCACAGAAGATACCAGTAGCATCCAACGGGAGATCAAATAACTCAGATAGTAGCTTCCATAGCCATACTTTGCAACATACTCTGCCTCAGCTATACTCAGTGCCACGCAGGACTGCTTCCTGCTAAACCATGAGATCACACCTGATCCCATACTGAAGCAACACCCAGATGTGCTCTTCCTATCTGTAGCACTGCCAGCCCAATCTGAATCAACATAACCCTGCAGGTTAAACTTTTGATTCGCTTCATACTTGAGCCCAAAATCCACTGTACCCTTTAGGTACCTCAGAACATGCTTTACAACAACCAGGTGAACACTCCTCGGATCCGTCAGGAACTGGCTCAATGTGTTCACAGCAAAGCAAATATCTGGTCTCATGTTCGTCAGGTACATCAAGGACCCAATCATCTGACGATACATAGAGACATCAACCGGCTCAGATGAAGCATCATATAGAAGCTTCAGATTCGATGCCATAGGTGTGGCCATGGCCTTGCAATCCATCATCCCGGATCTCTTTAGTATATCTACTGTGTACTTCCCTTGGCTAAGGAAGATCCCACCTACATTCTGCCACACCTCCATACCTAGGAAATAGTGCATCATTCCCAAATCTTTCATATTGAATTCAGTAGCAAGCTTCCTCTTAGTATTTGCAATCAGTCTGTCATCTCCTGTTACAAATAAGTCATCCACATACAGGAGTAGAATCACAGGATTCCCTTCCTCAACCTTGTAGTAAAGGTTGGAATCCGCTTTACTCTTGGTAAAGCCCAAACTAGATAGGAAACTGTCCATCCTACCATACCAGGTTCTGGGAGCTTGCTTCAAGCCATACAATGATTTCTTCAATCTGCACACATATGACTCCCTGTCATGTATTTCAAAACCGAGTGGCTGTTCCACATATACTTCCTCTTCAACTACACCATTCAAGAAAGCAGTCTTGACATCCATTTGGTGTATTTTCCATCTCATTGCTGCAACCAGGGCAAGTACTATTCTGATGGAAGTATACCTGGCTACAGGTTGTTTGGGTACACAGGGTACTACCAAAGGACCGAACACTAAGAGCAACCACTTCACATAAACAAATCACATATCAACACACCGATGTTTTGGCGTGGTTTAAACCCTCTTGAGAGAAACACTCCACGGCCCCGGCCAAATAGCTTCTACGGGACAATTTATTATGCAAAGAAAGAAAGTTACAAATGAGCTTCTCATAATTGATCAACTAAACAATGACCCTCCATGCTATTTAAATAGAGATCATGGACCAATCGGGTGTTAAGCCACAGATCAAGGTTAGGTTTGATCTAAGAGAAGTTGAGCCGTCGGATCACTCTATGTCGGAAACATATCGTGACCGTCGGATTAAGTATTTACAAATGCATACTAATGCATACTAAAGAAACACACTATCCCTAACGGATATATTACACAAGTTGATCTTAACTAACTCCTAAGTGTCTAAATATCCTAACATCCCCCCTTAAGAACAACTTGGGATAGGATTGAAGGATTTACAAAAGTGACACTATTAGGAGAAGGAAGGAGGCATTAGAGCCTATCCCCCCTTAATGACAAGTTCCTGAACTCCTAACATAGATCGAAGTTTAGAAAACTTCGCTTCTGTAAGAGACTTGGTGAAGATGTCTGCAACTTGATCATCTGTAGGGCAAAATAGCACTTCAAGAACACGATCATGAACAAGATTTCTGATGAAGTGGATATGTAGCTCAATGTGTTTGATGCGTTGATGTAGAACTGGATCTTTGGCAAGCTTGATGGCACTTTGATTGTCGCACCAAAGTGGAGTAGGCTGTTGCTGCTCGAATCCAAACTCTGAAAGGATCTGTCGAAGCCATAAAGCTTCCTGACTGGCATTAACTGCTGCTCGATATTCTGCCTCTGCTGAAGAAAGAGCAAGAGCTTGTTGTTTCTTACAAGCCCAAGTAATAGGTCCAGATCCCATACTGAAAACATAACCTCGAATATATCGAAGTATTCTTTTAGCTTCTTTCCAGTGACTTTCATGAGGTGTCTGCATATAACGGGCAACTCGACCAACGGCAAAGGAAAGGTCAGGATGGGAATGAGTCAAGTATAAAAGACTACCAACAAGCTGACGATACAAGGTGGCATCTACTTCAGGTGAAGTACAAGTGGCAGAAAGTTTGACTCCAGACTGGAAGGGAGAAGGGGCTGGTGTACAATCTTCCATGTGAAAGCGACGAAGAAGGTCACAAGCATACTTAGACTGAGAAAGAAAGATTCCTTCTTTGGTTTGCAGAATTTGTAGACCAAGAAAATAATGCAAATGTCCTAAGTCTAACATTTCAAAAGTTTGTTTAAGACTGGATTTCACATGGGTTATAAGCTTAGGGTCACTACCAGTAGGAATAAGGTCATCAACATATAGAACAAGTATGATGAGATGGTTTCCTACTTTCTTGGTATAGACATTGGGGTCAGAATGGCATCTAGAAAAACCAGTGTCAAGGAGAAAGTTATCCATTTTGGCATACCAAGCTCTAGGAGCTTGCTTAAGGCCATATAAGGATTTCTTAAGGCGGCAGACAAGGCTAGAGTTATTTTGAACATAGCCAGGAGGTTGTTCCATGTAAATTTCCTCCTGTAAATCACCATGTAAGAAGGCAGACTTGACATCCATTTGATGGACTTCCCAGTTGTGTAAGGCTGCAAGGGAAAGAACAAGGCGGATGGAGTTCATTTTGGCGACGGGAGCAAAGGTTTCATTGTAGTCAATCCCTTCAACTTGGGAAAAACCTTTGGCAACTAACCTTGCCTTAAGTCTTTCAACACTTCCATATGATGCATACTTAGTTCTGTAGACCCATTTACATCTGAAAAGTTTTCTTATTTTTGGAAGAGGTACAAGATCCCAAGTATCGTTCTCCATTAAGGAACGATATTCTTCATCCATGGCTGCATCCCAATCTGGATTCCCTGAAGCTTCTGCAAAAGTTTCTGGATCATGATTCTTGGAAACTTGAGCCAAAAGAGAAGAGGCTTGCTGAAACTAAGAACGTGTTCAACGTTGATCTCTAGGATCACTGGCAAGATCACCAGCTGCTTCACATGTTGAACGGACCCATTGAGGAAGCACTTGTGCTGGTGCAACTGGAGGAACATGAGCAGGCGGAGGTGGATTTTCATCCTCACTGTCATCATCAGAAACTGGAGTTGGAAACTTGTCAAGGAAGTTGGAAGAAGAAGAAGAAGGCACAAACTCCAAATCAGGCTCGCAGGCCAAAGATGGCACACTCGCCGAGTTAGGCTCGCAGGACAAGATATTTTCATCAAATTTAACATCTCTTCTAATGATTATAGCATGAGAATGTGGTTGAAGAAGTCTATAACCTTTTACATCTTCAGAATATCCAACAAATATGCACTTTTCACTTTTAGGCTGCAATGCTTTCCGTTTTTCATCCGGAATGTGAGCCCATGCTTCACTACCAAACACACGAAAGTGACTTACATCAGGTTTAATTTTACTCCATGCTTCTTCCGGTGTTATACCTTGTAATGCTTTTGTGGGGGTGCGATTAACTATGTAATTTGTACAATTTATGGCTTCAGCCCAAAATTGAAGACTTAGTCCCTTAGATTGGATCATACAATTAGCCATTTCTTTTAAAGTGCGGTTCTTCCACTCAGCTACACCATTTTGTTGTGGTGTATATGAAACAGTATGTTGTTGTTGGATGCCTTGTTCAGTGCAGAAAGTAGTGAACTGTTTGTTAACATAATCTCCTCCATTGTCAGATCTTAACTTAATAATTTGATGACCAGATTGTTTTTCAACAAGGGCCTTGTAGGCCAAGAACATGTTAAATACTTCGCTCTTAAGTTTTAGGAAATAAACCCAAGTGCATCTGGCGTAATCATCAATGAAAGTTAAGAAATACTTGAAACCAGAAAAGGAAGCAGATGGAAGAGGACCACACAAGTCACTATGCACAAGCTCCAAGGGAACCGAGACGTGCCAAGAGGCACGTTTGTCAAAACTGTCCCGATGATGTTTTCCAAGTACACAACCGGAACAAACACCATCTCTGCAAGATACCATCGGAAGACCTGTCACCATATTTTCTTTACATAGTTGTTGCAATGAACGATAATTTAAGTGACCAAATCGCTCATGCCAAAGTTTGCTCAAGTTATCACTATGAGCAACAAAAACTGAAGGGAAAGGTGATGACCCAAAGTTGTTAAACTTGTACAACCTGGTAATCTCATCAACAATTCCGGTAGCTAGGACCTGTTGAGGATCTTTAAAATCCTTGATTACAACTTGGTGAGGTGTAAAGGTCACAGTTTTACCTTCACCAGAATGAGTGATCTGATAGACTGATAACAAATTGCAGGAAATTCTTGGAACACATAGTACATCACCAAAATGACCATTATCTACTGGAACTGTTCCAGCTCCTACAACACTTAGAGATCTATCATCACCAACAAATATTTGTTTGGTGTTACATTCATGCATAGTAGAAAAGATGGCTTGATCCTTAGCCATATGATAAGATGCTCCAGAATCAATGAGCCATTCATTTGAAGTAGAAGAAGAAGATGCATTATAAGAATAACCAGAAGCACAAAGTGCATGTCCATGAGAGGTAGATTCTGAAGACGAATCTAGGCTGATGTGGTGCTTCTTCATTACTGCTTCCAAGGCTGCCATCTTCTTGAAACACTTAGATTCATCATGATTATCTTTCCCGCAATAGTTGCAATGACGCTCAGTCTTCTTGCCTTTTGGCTTGGATCCTTTGTCATTTTTTAAAGAAGGAGCTGACTGAGAGGGTTTGGGACCCTTGTTTGACTTATTATTGTGAAAATTTTGTTTCTTGGAAGGCTTGGACTTTTCTTTCTGTTGGGACAATAAGGCTTTCCCAGATGTATCTGCATTGTTGATTATTCCAAGATGAATGAGTTTATCTTGTTCTCTAATAAGGGAATCACAAAAGGATTCAAGACTAGGCTATTGATAGCTAGCTGCATTCAAGGATGCTTTCATGGAGTAAAATGTAGATACAAAAACAGAATATGCAAGTCCAAGTTTGGAAAGAATATGATAAATGCACTGTTTGTCTTCCCTCTCAATCTTACATTCTGCAGATAAGAGCTTGAGAGTTTTGTACTTAGATAAATAATATTGAATGCATGAAAAGTCACTTGGATTTAAGGAAATCAACTCATTTTCGAGTTGGTGACCTCGAATTTCATTGTGTTTACCAAACACAGTTTCCAACTTGTCCCAAGCAGCATTAGGTTCATCAATTCCAGATATGTGGAATCGCAAATCAGTAGAGATTGACATCCCAATCAATCCACGAGCTTCATCACATCTATTTGCCCATTTTATTTTCTTATCATCATCAGTGGGTTCTTTTTCTTTCCCTGTTGTAATTCTGAAAAGTCCCCTACTTCGTAGAACATCCTCCATACGAGATTTCCATGAGAAATAGTTGGAACTATTAAGTAGAATATCACAAGGGGCGGCCATATTTATAAATTAATAGCTGTAAAAGTAGAAACCAATAGTCTGGATGTGAAGAGCTCGAAAAAATAGGCGGTTTAAAAAAAACCGGCACTGAAAACTGACTCTGTATGATGAAATTATGCTTGAACAAAGAAACTGTTGAAGATGTCCCCAATAGTGACGTGGCAGCTAGAGAATGTCCAGCTAAAAAAAAGAACCCCCCTCTTCCCAAAATGAACCTTTTGACAATTACTTTACAAAAAAAGTTGCTTGAAGTGAACCACTTTTGTAAAATAAGTGATTTCACTTTTACAATGATATTACTTTTAAATAGTGCAACAATAAAAAAAACTTAAGTGACTCACTTGTATTTTTATTTTTTATTATTTAAGTGAGATGCACTTTTACAATAAAGTAACTTGAAAATAGAAATTGAATACACTTTTCCTTTTAAAAGTAACTTCCTAAGACTTGAACTCAAGACCTATTAAGGAATAAAGCAACTTTGAACCAAGTGAGCTAGATTAAAAGGTATGTAAAATATGGGAATGAGGAAGGGGGCTTTTTTTTATTTTTTTTATTTTTTACTCTTCTTGCTCGGTTTGCGTGCTTGCCCTTTTTCCTGTAAAACAGACCACAAAACGAAACAAAAAAAACTTTTCCACACTTTTGGAGTTAGATCTTGTTAGCTTTCCCGGAAAGTCTATGTTTTCTCTCTGTTTCTAATTTGCCGAGATCACGCAAGGTGCACGGCAAAGAGCATACGCAGCCGAGAAAAACCCTTTCCCTTTATGTTTCTGATTTGCCGAGATCGCTCAAGGTGCACGGAAAAGAGCATACGCAGACGGGAAAGCAACAATCTGAATCCAAAAAAAATATAACAGTAAAAAAAAGAAATATAAGATTTTTTTCTTATTAAAAAACGAAATAAAAAAATGCGTCACTGTAACATTATACCTTCAGATCTGATGAAATACGCGTTTCTGGAGCAACCGGGAACCGTTTTCGATCAAACGAAAACTATTTCTCAATGGAAACGATGCTCTGGTCGCAATGGAACACCTCCCATAGCCCAGAAATGTACAGAAATACCATAAATAGAAACCCTTTCGAGTTTCGGCAACAACAGTTCAAGATCTAGATCATAACCGGAAGCGGCACTTCATAAAAGCTCTGATACCATGTTCGGGTACATAGGGTACTACCAAAGGACCGAACACCAAGAGAAACCACTTCACACAAACAGATCACAGATCAACACACCGATGTTTTGATGTGGTTTAAACCCTCTTGAGGGAAACACTCCACGGCCCCGGCCAAATAGCTTCTACGGGACAATTTATTATGCAAAGAAAGAAAGTTACAAATGAGCTTCTCATAATCGATCAACTAAACAATGACCCTCCATGCTCTTTAAATAGAGATCATGGACCAATCGGGTGTTAAGCCACGGATCAAGGTTAGGTTTGATCTAAGAGAAGTTGAGCCATCGGATCACTCTATGTCGGAAACATATCGTGACCATCGGATTAAGTATTTACAAATGCATACTAATGCATACTAAAGAAACACACTATCCCTAACGAATATATTACACAAGTTGATCTTAACTAACTTCTAAGTGTCTAAATATCCTAACACAGGCACAAAAGTTTCTTCATAATCTATTCTCTCTTTCTAAGAGAAACCACGAGCTACGAATCTTGCCTTGTATTTCTCTACACTGCCATCTGCAGCATGCTTGATTTTGAAGATCCATTTAGAAGTCACAACAGACTTCTCTTTAAGTCTTGGAACAACATCCCAGACATTATTCTTCATTATTGATTGGTATTCCTCAACCATGGCATCCTTCCATTCTTTATTTTCCACTGCTTCTTCATAACTGGAAGGTTCTTTGTTCAAAATGTCACAAAGTAAAGCAACATAGCTGGTATGTGATCTGGTTCTCTTCTTTGCTCTGTGTTCTTCTTCTAGAATGCCAAATATTTCTACATCTTGAATGAGCACTCTAGCCCATGCAGGTTTCCTCTTGTGAGAGTTATCCTCACGGGGTGGATCTACGGGTTCTTGTGGATCTTCAAACTCACGAACAACTTCTGGAACTGCTTCAGTCATGGTAGTGTCTTGAAATCTGGTTTCCTTAGGTTCTTCATAAACTTCGATAGGTGCCTTCCTTGATTTGATGAATGCTGAGTTTTCATCAAATGTTACATCCCTTCTGACATCAATCTTCTTGAACCCTGGAAAGTATATTCTGTAAGCCTTCGAGCTTTCAATGTAACCCACAAAGATACCCTTCTTTCCTGAAGGATCTAGTTTAGTCCTCTTTTCTTTTGGGACATGAGTGTATACTGGACAACCAAATATTCTGAGATGGATGACTTCAGGTTTCTTATCAGAAAAGACCTCTTTTGGTGTCTTGTTTTCCAATATCTTGTAGGGTGTTCTGTTCTGCACATATACAGCTGTTCTAGCTGCTTCTACCCATAGATGCATAGGTAGATCCTGGTCATGGAGCATTGCTCTTGCTACTTTCATGATTGTTCTGTTCTTCCTTTCTGCAACTCCATTTTGTTGTGGATTGTAAGGAGTAGTCAACTCCCTCTTAATCCCTGAATCACTGCAAAGCTTCTTGAAGTTACCTGAGATGAATTCTCCACCATTGTCGGATCTGAATGTTTTGATCTTCTTGTCATTTTTATTCTCCATCAAGGTTTTGAATTCCTTAAACTTATCAAACACCTCATCTTTGTTCTTCAAGAAGTATACCAAAGTCTTCCTGGAGAAGTCATCAATAAATGAGACATAGTAAACATACCCACTCAGAGAACTGGATGACATAGGACCACATACATCTGAGTGGATGATTTCCAGGATGTCTTTTGCCTTGATTTCACTGCTTGGGAAAGCCTTCTTAATGTTCTTACCTTTTGCACATCCTTTGCAAACACCTTCATGTTTGGTCTTGATTTCAGGAAGACCCTCTACAACCTTGCTTGCAATTGGAAGTGCTTTATAGTGCATATGAGCAAGTATTCTATGCCAAAGTTCACTTGGCTCCATGGATTCATGCACCTTGGCATGTTCAGGTTGTCCCTTCAATTTATACAAACCTCCCTCTTGCTCTCCAATCACTACTGCATCATCTACGGTCTTTCCCTTTGGCCACATTAGGACTTGGCCATCCACAAATGCAACCCTCATACCTTTTGCATCCAATGCAGAGATTGAGAGTAAGTTCTTCTTGAGCCCAGGTACATAAAGAACTTCTTTCATCTTCAAAGATTTCCAGAATCTAGGTTGTAGGAGGCTTCACCACTTCCTTTGATTGGGTATTGATAATCATCCCCAAGTTTCACCTTATGGGGTGATTCATGTTCAGATAGATTCACAAAAGATTCCTTAAACCCAGTCATGTGTTTGGAAGCCCCACGATCAATCAACCAATTATTACAACCATGGGAGATGGTACCTGTGAGAGCAGAGATTAGAACATACTCTTCTTCACTTGATGAGTCATCATCACTTTTTGCCCTAGCCTTCTTCTTGGGTGGTTCATCATCCTCGGCAGCATGAGCATGAAACCTTCTTTTGCTACCCTTCTTCTTCTTGTTGGAGTTGTTGTTGTCCTTCTTGTTCTTGGGACAATTTATGGCAATATGTCCTTTCTCATTACAGGTGAAGCATATTCTTCTTTCTTTGAAGTGATGTGAAGATTTCTTGGAGTGAGATGGCTCTCTCTTGGACTTCCCTTTCTTGGTGTGAGCTGTGAGAGCTTGATCTTCATTCTCCATCTTTTCTTCTTGTGCCACAAGCCTTGCTTCTTCTTGTGAGCATTCTTCCCGTAGTCTATTGAAGGAGATCAACTTCTTCCTTGCACAAATTCCTTGGATAAAGGAATCCCATGACCTGGGTAGGCCATTTAGAGTGGTCATTACCACTTCACCATTTTCCACCATTTCATCCACTGCTTCTAGTTGTTCCTTGATCTGGGAGACCCTTGAAAAATAAGATTGAATGGTTTCTCCATTCTGAAACTTTACTCCTTTCAATTGGTTCCGCAGGGTCATCTTTCGATTTATGTTCTTCCCTTCAAATAGCTTGGTCAAAGAGTCAAACATCTCCTTGGGTGTCTTTAGAGAGGACACATGGGGTATGAGATGATATTTAATGGAATCAGCAATGATTCTCTTTGCCTTGACCAAGTTCTTCTTATGCAATACCTTGGCCTCTTCATCCTCTGGGATAGGGATGTCTTCTTTCACATATGAGTCCAACTCATTCTCTTCTAGGATTAACCCAATCCTATACTTCCAAGCCCGGAAGTTATCAACTCCTTCAAGCTTATCCTCAAGCTTGGTGTGGTGAGACATCTTAAAGAGTACTTCAAATGGAAATAGAAAAGATTTAGATCTTACCACTTGAAATGCTGAAAACTGGATCTGGTCCCGAATTAGGGTTTGTCGAAAAAACCCTAAAAATTCAAAATGTGAATTTCAATTTTCTGAAAGGATAGAAAGATGCGCCTTGATGAGCTGATCAGCCTAGTGTATTCAAAATTTGAGATCAACAAAGCTTTACCCTTCAGATTTGATCTTTTGTCCTCCCCGGTTCACTATGGAGAGCCCTGAATTAGGGTTTGAGATTCCCAGAGATCTACCTAGCCAAAAATATCGATCCAAAGCTCTAAACTTCGATTTTTGCAAGGAGCTTCCAGCTGTGTCTTCAGATTCTAGAAATTCCTATTTTTGTGGAAACCCTAAGTTTTAGGGCCAAATCTGAAAATGCTCGGAATTGAATTCTGATTGGACAGATAGATGCGCCTTGATGAGTAGAGTCAATCTACTATACTAATTTTCCAAAATCTGTGGAGAGAAACCCAATAAACAAAAAAACTCAAGCTTTCGTCACTGCAAAATGTCTTCTTCTCAGGTTAGCTCTGATACCATGTTAAATTTTGAGCATTAATTCACAATACTCCAGGATCTTTGCTGAGAGAATAACATATACAGCATATCAATGCATGACAATCACAATATGACAAGCATCACAAGAATCAAAAGCATAAGAGACAAGAGACACAGAGTTTTCGTTGGGAAAACCCTAAGGTGAAAAACCCCACAACTTCCTCAGAGATAGAGAGAGCAATGGCTCAACCAAAGTACAACCAAATAACACTGAGATAGTCTCCTAGTAGTAGATGATCCTCCTCCTCACTAGTGCGCCACTTTCTGAGTGAGAGTGAGTTACTTTTTCGAGTGTGTAAAATAGAGATCTCTGATCTCTATTTATACTAACCTTTTTGCCCAGTGACCTTATGGGGCCGACTTGTCTAGCTAGGTACATCCACATTATATTATATATAATTCAGGGCCGACCCCACAAGGTGGTCTAATAACCCATCGGCAAGTACACACACTTGCGACACTTGTCAATCCACATGACGACACTTCCTTATAGAGGAATGACACATCTCTTATAAGGGTACAATAAATATATATAAAATACACAGATGAAATACATTTCGAAGTTACATATACATCAAAAACTACCTCACAATTGGCCGAACAAGTTGAGACATACTCTGCTTTGGTTGTACTCAGTGCTACGCAGGATTGCTTCCTGCTAAACCAAGAGATCACACTTGATCCCATATGGAAGTAGCACCCCGAAGTTCTCTTCCTATCTGCAACACTGCCTACCCAATCTAAATCAACATAACCCTCCAGGTTAAAATTTTTATTCGCATCATACTTGAGCCCATAGTCAACTGTACCCTTCAGGTACCTCAGAGTATGCTTTACAGCAATCAGGTGAACATGTCTAGGATATGTCAGAAACTGGCTCAAAGTGTTCACTGTAAAGCAAATATCTGGTCTCATGTTCATCAGGTACATCAACCGATTCAGATGAAGCATCACTGAATAGCTTCAGGTTCGATGCCATAGGTGTGGCCATGGCCTTGCAGTCCATCGTCCTGAACCGCTTCAGGATCTCTATTGCATACTTCCCTTATCCAGGGAAGATTGCATCTACACTATGCCACACCTCCATGCCTAGAAAGTAATGCATCATCCCCAAGTCCTTCATCGCGAATTCGGAAGCAAGCTTCCTCTTTGTGTCGGCAATCAACCCATCCTCACGTGTAACAAACAGGTCATCCACATATAGTAGTAGTATCACTGGATTGCCTTCCTCAACCTTGTAGTAAAGGTTGGAATCTGCTTTACTCTTAGTAAAGCCCAAACTGGATAGGAAACTGTCTATCCTACCATACCAAGTCCTAGGATCTTGCTTCAAGCCATACAAGGCTTTCTTCAACTTGCACACATATGAATCCCTATCATGTGTCTCAAAACCGAGTGGCTGCTCCACATATACTTCCTCTTCGACTACACCATTCAAGAAAGTTGTCTTGACATCCATTTGGTGTATCTTCCTTTTCATCACTGCAGCCAGAGCAAGTACTGTTATGATGGAAGTGTATCTGGCTACAGGAGCAAAAGTCTCTTCATAACCTATTCCCTCTTTCTGGGAGAAGCCACGAGCTGCAAACCTTGACTTGTATTTCTCTATGCTACCATCTGCAGCATGCTTGATCTTATATATCCACTTGGAAGTCACAACAGACTTCCCTTCAGGTCTTGGGACCACATACCAAACATCATTCTTCATGATCAACTGGTATTCCTCGACCATGGCATCCTTCCATTCTTTCTTTTCCGCTGCTTCTTCATAACTGGAAGGTTCTTTTTTCATAATATCACAGAGCAAGGAAACATAGCTAGTGTGTGACCTTGTCCTTTTCCTTTCTCTATGTTCCTCTTCTGGAATACCATACCTTTCTACATCTTGGATGAGCTCTCTATCCCATGCAGGTTTCCTCTTGTGAGAGTTCTTCTCACGGGGTGGATCTACAGGTTCTTGTGGATCTTCAATTTCACGATCTTCTTCTGGAATTGCTTCATTCATAGTAGTGTCTTGAATTCTGGTTACCCTTGGTTCTTCATTGTCTTTAGTAGGTGTTTTTCTAGATTTGATGTAAGCTGAGTCTTCATCAAAATTCACATCCCTGCTTATGTCAATCTTCTTGAACCCTGGAAAGTAGATTCTGTAAGCCTTCGAGCTTTCACTGTAACCCACAAAGATGCCCTTCTTTTTTGAAGGATCTAGCTTTTTCCTATTTTCCTTTGGAATGTGTGTGTATACTGGACAGCCAAATATTATGAGATGGCTAACTTCTGGTTTCTTACTAGAGAAAAACTCTTCGGGTGTTTTGTTTTCAAGTATTTTGTGAGGTGTTCTATTCTGCACATATACAGCTGTCCTTGCTGCATCTGCCCACAGGTGCATGAGCAAATCCTGATCATGCACCATTTCTCATGCTGCTTCCATAATAGTTCTATTCTTCCTTTCTGCAACTCCATTCTGTTGTGGATTGTAAGGAGTAGTCAACTCCCTCTTAATCCCTGATTCAATGCATAAATTTTTGAAGTCTCCTGAAGTGAATTCTCCACCATTGTCAGAATTGAAGGTCTTGATCTTCTTATCAGTTTGATTTTCTATCAAGGCTTCGAATTCCTTGAACTTATCAAACACTTCATCTTTGTTCTTCAAGAAATAAACCCAAGTCTTCGTAGAGAAATCATCAATGAAGGAAATATAGTATACATACCCACTCAAAGAACTGGATGACATTGGTCCGCATACATCAGAGTGGATAATCTCCAAGATTCATTTTTCTTTGCTTTCACTTCTTGGAAATTTCTTCTTTGTGTTCTTTCCTTTTGCGCATCCTTTGCAAATACCTTCATGCTTTGACTGGATTTTAGGAAGACCCTCTACTACTTTGCTTGCTATTAGAAGTGCTTTATAGTGCACATGAGCAAGCCTTCTATTCCAAAGTTCACTTGGCTCCATGGATTCATGTACCATGGCATGTTTAGGTTGTCCTTTTAATTTGCACAATCCTCCCTCTTACTCTCCGATCACCACTGCATCATCTATTGTCTTACCATTTGGCCACATGATTACTTGGCCATCTATAAATGCAACTCTCATTCCCTTTGCATCCAAAGATGATATGGAGAGAAGATTATTCTTGAGTCCAGGTACATATAGAACATCTTTCATCTTCAAAGACTTCCGAGAGTCTAGCTTGTAGGAGGCTTCACCACTTCCTTTTATAAAATATTGATAGTCATCCCCAAGTTTCACTTTATGGGGTGACTCATGTTCAGATAGGTCTATAAAGGATTCTTTAAATCCTGTCATGTGTTTGGAAGCCCCACTATCAATAAGCCAATCATCACATCCATGTGAGATAGTACCTGTGAGAGCAGATATTAGTACATATTCTTCCTCACTTGAAGAGTCTTCACTTTCTGCCCTATTCTTCTTCTTGGGAGGTTCATCATTCTCAACAGCATGATCATGATACCTCTTTTTAATTTTCTTCTTCTTGAAGTTGTTGGTAACTTATTTTCTTTTCTTGGGATATTCTGAGGCAAAGTGTCCTTTCACATTACAATTGAAGCATCTCAAATATTTCTTCTCTCTATGATAGGGGTGAGAATATTTCTTGTGGTGAGAAGGCGCCCTCTTGAAATTTCCTTTCTTGGTGTGAGCCGTGAGGGCTTGATCTTCACTTCCCATCTTTTATTCTCGGGCCACAAGCCTGGCTTCTTCTTATGAACATTCTTCCCATAGTATACTAAAGGAGATCAATTTCTTTCTTGCATAGATTCCTTGGATGAAGGAGTCCCATGACCTAGGTAGACCATTCAATGTGGTCATTACAATTTATCCATTCTCCACCACTTCATCCATAGCTTCAAGTTGTTCCTTGATTTGAGAGACCTTAGAAAAGTAGGATTGAATGGTCTCTCCATTCTAGATCTTTACCCCTTTCAATTGGTTCCACAGAGTCATCTTCCGATTTATGTTCTTACCTTCAAACAACTTAGTCAAAGAGTCAAACATCTCCTTAGGTGTCTTTAGGGAAGACACATGGGGAATGAGATGGTCCTTAATAGAATCAGCAATGATTCTCTTGGCTTCGACCAAGTACTTCTTATGTAAGGCCTTAGCCTCTTCTCCCTCTGGAACTGGAACCTCTTCACTTATGTAAGTGTCCAACTCATTCTCTTCTAGGATTAACGCAATCCTATACTTCCAGGATCGGAAGTTATCAACTCCTTCAAGCTTATCCTCAAGCTTGGTGTGGTGATACATCTTAAAGAGTACTTCAAATGGAAATAGAAAGTTTTAGGTCTTACCACTTGATTTGCTAAAAAAATGATCTAGAGCTGGATTAGGGTTTGTGAGAGAAACCCTAAAAATTCAAACTTTTTAAAGGATAGAAAGATGCGCCTTGCTGAGCTGGTCAAGCTAGTATACTTTGATTTTGAGATATGCAAAATTTGACCCCTCAAATTACCTTTGAAACTTCTGAATCTACTAGATAGGATCTCGAATTAGGGTTTGATCAAGCCCGATCTTCTGCCCAACCAAAAAGTTCAATCCAGTGCTCTAAACTTCGATTTGCTTGAGGAGTATCCAGCCATGGATACAGATTCCAAAATTCCAACTTTTTTCAAAACCCTAATTTCCCGCAGCAATGACTGGACAAAAACTGAAAAATAATCAGAATTGAATTTTGTCTCGATAGAAAGATGCACCCTTACTAGGAGAGTCAATCTAGCCTCCCACCTTTGATGATCTGTGGGGAGAAACCCAAAAATTAAAAAGCCCTAGCTTCCGCAACTGCACAGTTCCTTCTTCTTAGGTCAACTCTGATACCATGTTAATTTTTTGATAATTTCATTCAAACATTATCTTAGGATCCTACTAAGAGAATAACATGCACAACATAACAATCATAAACACAAGAGACACGGAGTTTCCTCGGGGAAAACCAAGAAGGTGAAAAAACCTGCAACTTCCTCGCTCTCAGAGATAGAATAAGCCACAATACAAGATCACAATGATCAAACCCAAAGAGATGTCTCTAGCAGATGCTCCTCCTCCTCCACTTGTGTACAACTCTCTCTCTCTCTCTTATGTGAGCTTGAGAAGTGACCGAATTGAATAGAATGAGAGAGGCACACCCTCTATTTATACACTGACTTGACCTGCCAATAAACTATGAGGGCCGACTTCCTAAAGAAGCCTAATAACCCAACCACATGACCTAACTAGGGACGACCCCACACTGGTGGTCCCATAACCCATCAATACAAATGACGACACTTACAATGTAACTTGCGACACTTGCAAATACAAATGATGAAACTTCCAATCAGAGGAATAATACATCTTTGTTGGATATACAATAAAGTACAAATGTAATATACAAGTGAATATCTTCCAAAGTTACAAATACATCAACATAATTCTGATCAACACATGAATCTCTGATACTGTAAAGATATGTTATTTTCTGTATGGTTCTTTTATATCAAAAATATATATTAGCCCGATACAAAACTCTTGTCTTCAAAAAGGTTTCCAACCCTTTCAAAAATAACTCACATTGTCTTTTATACAAAACTTCTTCGAAGAAAAACCTAACTGCTTCTTTTAACTAAAAATCAAATAACTTTAACTAATTTTCCAAATGTCAATTAAGTCAAAATTTATACAAAATTATTACAAATAAAATTCTTCAAAAGTCTTCATTTTGTTGATAATTTGCTCGACGAGCATCTTCAAGGACGAAGGGTCTACTTCATTTTTCCAAACTTTTCCACATAGCTCCACTGGTTAGCAGTAATAGTTTCGTACAAAAATCATTTCTTTTTCTAAGACTTTCAACTCCACACTTTCTTCATTTGACATAGGAAGGATTTCCTCGCTCAGGTTCTTCCACATATCCATGATTTCGAAATCTTCTGCAGGCTTTTCTACTAAGATTTTACCTGTAAGAACATGAGTCAATTTCTAGAATTTATCATGATTCATTCTTATTGCAAATAATAAAATTTTTGTAATCATTCTGGGAAATCAATTCATCATTTTCATTCCAAAAAGGAGGTAATCCTTTTTGGAAGACTTTCTCGAACTTTTTCTTGAAATCAACAACTTGTATTTTCATTCTTGCACACTGAGCTTCAACACTTTCCAGATGGGTATATTTCCCTAATATCCTTCTCGCCCAAGCGATCACTGAAATTCTATTTTACTACCCAATGTATTCAACTTGTCTTCTGATAAAACTCTCAAGAAATCCATGGCATTTTGAGCTGTCTCTTTTGGTCTTTTGCTCAAATTTTCTCTTATTGCTACACAGTTCTTTAAGGCTTCTTTTATTGTTTTTTAATTTGCTTTCACAAAATTTAAATAAGGCCTGAGACTGATAGTTATCTCAATGATAATATCCGAAATCATATGCTTGCATCCTTGCATTGGGACTTGTCCAATCACCTGGGAAGTAAATCTTTTATTTGTATCTAACAGCTCCTTAATTTTGTTTTGCAATCCCTTTATTTCTTCATCTTTCTTTTGATTCTGTTCTTCTAACTTCCATTTCTCTTCTTTCATTTCTTTAATTTCTACTTCTTTGAGACTCACTTGAGACATGGAATGCACGAGGTTAGCTGTATTAGTTTCTTCACTCACTTGGTTGGTACTTGATTTTTATTGAGCTAAAACTGTTAGCTTGCCTTTCAGATCTTCAATTTAATTTTTCAAGCTCATTTTGTCTTTCTCCCACTCTGCTTCTTTTTCAACAAATTTTAACAATTCTACTTTACTATCACTGATTTCTTTGGACAAACCTTCTTTTTTTTGTTCTAATTTTGTTTCTTCAGGAGCTTGGATTAACTGAGTACTTGGAATTTTCATCTTCTTTTGTAATGCTTGAATCATATTATCTTTTTCTATCAATAATTGTTTGCTTGCCTTGCCTCCACCATCACTCGCAATCAAGTCAAATTGTAATTTTTTGACTTGTTGTTGGTGAGATTTATTTTCCAATGTTTCTTGTTTTAATTGATTGTCCATTTTACTTACAATAGCTTCCAATTTAGAAACTCTCAAAGTTGCTTGTACAAAATCTTCATATATCACCTCTCCTATCTGCTTGTGCAATTGGATCTTATCAGGCACCGTTATTTTCTTCAAATTAAACTTTATCTCTGTCATTTTTTCTTCAGTTGATACTACCAAGTTTAAAGTATTTTCTGTGAAGAACCTGCAATAATTAATTAATGCAAATACACAAGATATCAGAAATAATAGAACTTAGAATCACTTTTATATTGATCATGGGCCACTTCGAGGGGCAACCTCCTTTGAGCAAGCTCAATACAATTAACTTCACGGTGCCTTCATAGGCCTCAACACACACTTATATACTAAGTCTAGGCACCAATACCATGGGTCAATACTATGTATCAATACAAACCATGGGCTAAGTCTAGGCGCCAATACTATGAGTCAAAACCATGGGACATATAATACTATGGGACGACTTACAAAGCATATGTGTCCAATACTATGGGCCAATATAAACTATGGATCAACAAATACTATGGGACGACTTACAAAGCATATGCGTCCAACAACAATATACTAACAAAGTAAAGACATGGGTTCCTAACATCCCCTCTCCCTTAGAAAAAGCTTTGTCCTCAAAGCTTTAGATGTGGAAATTGATGCAGAATCTGAAGGAGTGGGTCCCCTGTAGCATCCTCGGGTTGCATTTTGAGCCACTGGCGCCTTTGGAGTTTCAGGGAGGATTGCATGGAAGGCTATAGATGAAGAAGAACCATATTAGTGATGTGAAAAGTGCGCTCAGAACGGTGCTGATCGGCTTGTTGTTTCAGTCGAATTCTTGCCATGTGAAAATTGTCCTGCAGAATGAGAAGAAACCGATCACGGTTTCGAAGAATTGAGTCAATTGCCTGAATTGGGGAGCTACTGAAGGTGTATGGAAGAAGAACTGGTGGTGCATGTCCAGAGACTGCTTCATATGGTGTCCTTTGAGATGTGGTATTATACCACTAGAGCACTTCTAGAAAATCCATAGAAATAGTTGTCCAAATCTGTGGAGGGATGGGCAAGGGTTCAAGCAGTCCCAAAAGGAGGGTCGTTTCACTGTTGTTGACCTGGAAAGTATCACAGCAAACCACCATCCATTGAATTGTCCTTTTGAGTCCCTGCCAAAAGAAGTTACATTGTTCCTGGTCATACATTTTGAGGAACCCAGAGTTCCCTATTGATGAAGAAGCATGGTGTTCATAGAAGAGATAGCCCCATTGAACATATTGCAACCAATTTGGAACAAGTAGAGAAATAGATGTAAGAGAAGCTGGGTCATCAAATGTGCGAGGAGGAGCATCTTCCACCATATTATCCTTACCCTTTTGGTAAGTGGTCGCATAGTCATAACCCATGAGTTGGATAACCCATTTCAGGTGTGTTGGGGAGGAGACTCGTTGTTCTAGGAAAGTTTCCAGACTCTGGAGATCAGTCTTGATGCAGAAATAATTCCCCAATAGGGATGGCTGCCACTTCTGTACTGTATGCAAAATAGTCATCATTTCCTGCTAAGAGGTAGATGCGGCTAAATTCTTATCGGAAAGGTCTCTTGAAGGCAACAAGCTCATTGGTTCAGCAAAGACACCTGCATATCTATACAAGGAAGTAGTGGAGACTATTGATGGGTGCATCTGAATGGAATGGAGCTGAGCGATGACACCATGTGAATTCTTCTTAAGTATTTTTTCCAGGCAATGTGAACTGATGATGCAGAGAGACCCTGGTTGTAAGCCCATAAATTTGTGTTGTGCCCCATTGAATGAAAAATGCATCCAAAGTTCAGCAAAATCCCATAAGATGGGGCCAAGTGTGCGTAACCATTGAATTCCCAAAACCACATCACATCTGCCTAAGGACAAGGCAAACATGTGAGAGCGCAAGTTATAATCTTCCATAGAGATACGCACATTGTGACACTTTCCCTTACAAGGTAAGGTGCCCCCATTGGCAACCATGACTTCAAAGTTAGAGCAAGGATGGACAAACCAATCAGCCTGTTTGGAAATCCGAGGATCAATGAAGTTATGAGTGCTACCAGAATCAATGAGTATGGTAAGAGGGAGCTTCTTGAAGTATCCCATGACTCGCATTGTTTGTGGGGTGGTGACGCCGGTTATAGCATGGAGAGAGATCTCGGGTGGGTCGTCCTGAGATGGGGTGTCAACAAGCGGGTGTTGAATGCCGACCTGATCATCTACTATATCTGGAGCTTCTTCATCAAGTTCTGAGGCAGGTGGAGAATCCACATCCAAGAGATAGAGCTTTTGTTGAACACACCTATGTCCCCGAGTGAATTTCTCATCACAATTATAACAAAGCCCTTATTCTCGGCGTGCTTGCATCTCTGTTTTAGATAATTGCTTGATAGGAGTTGGTTGAGGAGCAGGCGTGATGGGAGGTCGTTGGGAACCCATATTTCTAAAGGGAACAAAGGTGGGTTTGGAGCGTTGTTGAGCTGCGATCTTGTCCTCGGCCAGCTTAGCCAACCCTAGGACTTCCATCATTGTGTTGGGACAAAAAATTTTGACCTCTGAGCAGATTTCATCCTTGAGACCACTGATAAAACAACTCCTGTAGAATTCATCAGACAATCCTTCTGTGTGATTGGCTAGTTTCTCAAATTCCGTCTGATACTCTCTCACTGTGCCAGTTTGGTGAAGTTTAGTGAGTACTGCTGTGAAGTCGTCAAAAGCACTAGAACCAAATCGTGGCAAAAGGAGTTGGCAAAAATATGTCCAGTTTGGCTCGAGATGAGCTTTGATGTACCAATGGTACAATTGAAGGGCTTCCTATTCCAAATGAAAGGATGCAAGTGGAAATTTTTGGACATCAACAGTATTATGCAGACTGAAATATTGTTCTGCTCGGTATATCCATCCAGTCGGATCAGTACCATTGAAGCGAGGAAAATCAAGCTTCGGCCCACAAAAATTGCTGGAAGAAGAGAAGCCAATGGCTACAAAATATTCTGGCTGTCGGTTATTGTTCATGGCTGAATTCTAAAGATGGAGGCTGAGAAATTTTTCATCTAGATCTTGGAGTTTGGTTTGGATGGCTGCAAGTGCTTCCTCCATGGTGTTTGCTCCTATGCAAGTGACAACCATAACTAGTAATTTTTTTTTTTTTTTGGTGGGGGGGGAATGGATAGAAAAACACAAACACAAACTTATTTAGTAAGGGGAAATTTGGATTTGGGAAAAACTCGGAGGGGTAATTGGGGTTTGACTAGGTTTTCGACACTTTCTGAGGGACAAGGAAGCAAAAAATGGGGATTTCAGAAGCGGAAACTCTATGGTAAAATTTGAAGGCAATCGGGTGAAAATTAAAGAAGTTAGGGCAAACCTTAAAAATAGATAAATGTGGGATTTCTGGTCTTGGGAAGTGGAATTTGGGATAGGGTCTTTAGGAATGAAATATGCAGAATGGGATTGCAGGGATGTCAGTGAAGTTTCAGGGAAAATAGAGTTGAAACAAGGGAGATATGGCCGAAAAACATAATTTTTATTTTTTATTTATTTATTATTATTATTATTATTTTTCAGAAATGGATCGGCAACAGCGGCGCGGAAGGGATCTGCAACAGCGCGGAAGGGATCGAAAATGGATGGATCTGAAACAATGATTGGATCTGGAACGAATTTCAGAATAGATCTGAAATGGCTAGATCTGGAGCAGAAGTGATTGGCAACAGTTCAACTGGAAATAGATATGGACCCCAGGTATGTACGGCTTCCTAACAGTTCAGGTGTTTCACTCGGCCACCAATGTTGTCTGACGGATTGCATATTGGGGCAGTACCCCTCACTCCATGGCTCAGGTAAAACTGATAACCGCTTTGCCACAAACGTTATCTCTTGGTTTACCTCACGGGTGGGAACTAGTCAGTCAGGTAGGGGTCGTTTCCCTTTTCGCTGGCAGGTTCTCTCAATGGGCCAACTACTTTGGGGTTCCTTTGGTACTCCTCACAATGAGTTTTAGGGCTTATTCCCAAGTACTTCCCACAGTTAAGCGGATAGGGATTATTCCCAAATCCGAAGCTGCAACATATGCAAAAAAAAATTTGGCAGAAATTCCACCCAACGAGCCCAAGAAAGTGCTCTGATACCAGATGTGAAGAACCTGCATTAATTAATTAATGCAAATACACGAGATATCATAAATAATAGAACTTAGAATCACTTTTATATTGATCACGGGCCACTTCGAGGGGGAAACCTCCTTTGAGCAAGCTCAATACAATTAACTTCACGGTGCCTTCATAGGCCTCAACACACACTTATATACTAAGTCTAAGCACCAATACCATGGGTCAATACTATGTGTCAATACAAACCATGGGCTAAGTCTAGGCACCAATACTATGAGTCAAAACCGTGGGACATATAATACTATGGGATGACTTACAAAGCATATGTGTCCAATACTATGGGTCAATACTATGGGCTAATATAAACTATGAATCAACAAATACTACGGGATGACTTACAAAGCATATGCGTCCAACAACAATATACTAACAAAGTAAAGACATGGGTTCCTAACATTTTCTTTGATATCTCTGCTTGTTACTAAAGTAACATCTGAACTTGTCAAATCTCTAACTTTTGGCAATAAACTATAAATCATTTGGGAAGAAGCTTGCTTATTTTTCCCATATTGCTTATACATTTCAAGTCTGGATTGAAATTTACTTATATCTCCACCCTCCTTAACTTCTTGAAAATTATATTCCTGTACCTGGACCTCTGGGGCTGAAAAATCCTCTTTTTCACAACTTTCATTATCTGTTGAAACAACTAATTCTCATTGTGTCTCAATTTTAAGTCTCTTTTCTCTATCTCTTTCTTCATCATCTACATCCATTATTTCTTGCAAACTTCTTTTTTCTCCAACTTCCATAGTATTTGGTATACAATCTATCTCTATTGCTGATTCTATAAAAATAAGGTCTTCCACCTATAAACTTGTAATTGTTTCATCATTAGATTCATACCGCAACAAATTTCTTCCCTTTAACAATCCCTCTGTTTCTTTGTGTTCAAAAGCATTAGTATTATTATTCTTTCTCCTTCAGAAATGATATGGAGAGGATCATATTCAACTGCTACATCTTTTTTGAACTCCATACTTTCCAACAACTTCTTCACATCCAACAAATCATCTTTACTTTTTATAATAAACGGGCCTATTTTCCATGGATATTTCAAATCAGAAGCTTTCTTGAACTTTAGGAAGTGTTCATCTTCTAAAATCAATTTCTGTATAACAAATTCCAAAGTGAAAATTCTTAAAGTTAAGAAGGCAGGAAGCACATAAGGTTCGTGTACAAAATCGTACAATCTAATCACTGTGTAATCTTTAAATAAAAACCAATCTCCCACTGCTACCTCCTCCTTCAACTGCATTAGGGACTTCATTTCTGGCAAAACCCTTGGTAGGTTTTCCCCAAAAATCATTCTATATATTTCAGATAGAATGTAATTCATACAATTGAACATATTATCATCCAAAGTATCTGTGTAAAGTATTTGTGAGAATTGTAACTCTTCTAGACTGCTAAACATG
Organism: Larix kaempferi; assembly: GCA_027924585.1. NCBI lineage: Eukaryota > Viridiplantae > Streptophyta > Pinopsida > Pinales > Pinaceae > Larix > Larix kaempferi. Next base: position 979,874 of record BSBM01000008.1, read on the forward strand.
ACCATTTTCATCAACTATGACTGAAACCTGAAATGTCATGTGTTGGAGAAACTTGTCAACTATGAATTAATACTTTCTATAAAAAATTATTCAAACTTGAGACTCGGCACCGAATCGTATTCAATTCTAGTCGAACCAACACTTATTATGAATAATAAACTCAACTGCAGTTTAGTCACCAACATATCTCTATCAAGACCTAAAAATTGAGCTATCAAGGAAAGGACCAATTGAGTATTGTCATCGAAAAAACTAACATATAAAGGGTACGGAGTACTTTCAATTTCCAAGTCGGGTTTAAGACAGGTGGTCAAAAAATATTTTCGACTCTCAGGAGAAAGCTGACGATACAGGGTGACGATTGATTCTTCACAAAAATTTTCAGACTCAGATGCTTGGGACACAGGCATTCCAAAAGAACTGTCTACAACTGACGGCTTTATGGAACAAACAATTCTATTCTTCTAAGAATTCATAATGACTTTCTGGGGTTCAGAGTAATTAGACGCACACCAGGATACGAATTCAGGAAAAGGCATAATTTGGTCAGGGAAGAACATGATAAAGGATGATTGAAACACTCTATGTACATCTATGCCCTATGTATGGGAATTCTTTAATATTCTTTTAATTTCAGGAACAGGAAGCTGAATTTCCGTATCAAACACATTAAAATCCCTATCTTCCAGAGCGTTCTTAACCCTAACACTACTAAGACTTGGATCTTCTTCCATTTCTTATTATAAACAAGTTTAAATTACTGACAACACCGGTTACAAGACCCTACCTGTCACTGAAATTCTCTGAGAATGACCTGCCTTGTTTCCTTCTTCATCCTACACACGTCCGGAAATTTCTGACTCTGGCAGCTTCCAAGAACAAATGTCAACTTTATGTGCTCACTACTATATGTAACCTTCATTCATTATCTTTCGGTCTTCTTTTCCAGTGGTCAATTTCCTCATCCGTTGATCTCTTGTGCGATAATCCTAGCCATTGGATTTGATGTTCTTTTAATGCCTTGACAATCTTTCCCCATCAACTGTCCGATTTCCCTCATCTTTTGATCTCCGCCGTTCATTATTTGGCACCATACTTCTATCATAGTGGTTTCGTGGCTTTCTAAAATGGTTTTCATTACCACTTCCATCCCTTGCAACATACTGTGGCATTGACACCTGGAAAGTTGTTTTTCCTTTCGCAACCACTTTCCTCCTTATCACCCGCACTTCTTTATAATGCATCGATCACCCAGAACCGTTGATCAACCTTATAATCATCTAGACCATTGCTTGTTATACTGCACTTGTGCTTTTTGAAAACTTTTCTCTTTAACGACTGGATTCCCTCAACACTGATCTAAGCCGTCCATGTGTTTTAACATAACACTCATCACACAACACTCAAGAGGGTTTACAATACCACCTTTCTTCCTTGCGACTTATTTCAAAGGTGACATGTGGTAGGTTGTTTTGGTTTTCGCAACAACTTACATCCTTTCTATCTCCGCGCATGTTGGCAATGCAACAACAAACAAGGACTGACGATCTCCTGCTTGTGCCCAATCAACAGTGCATCTTGCACGGTGGTTAGTGCTTATAATATTTACTTTCGAACTATTCTTTTTGGTATTCTTTTGCTTATTTTGGTCGATCTTTGCATGTTTTCTTTTGAAATTTATTTTGTTTTTCCCCTTAATACCTTCACTTACAACCATTTGATCATACCTTAACCCATAGTCACAAAAACAAGGACACTTTAAGCTTTCTCAAGAAAATTTCAAGACATCTTACTATTACACATCATCACTTGTGTTGCAAAAACTAGGTGTTAACACAAGGCATGCTAATTTTCTTGCGTTTGTGTATTCAACAATATACATCATGGGACCCTGATACATCTTCACGAGGTTATTCATTTCATGAAGCATAGGAAGAATTCCAGCCAATGTTAATAATGTCTCTATATCAATTAGTATAAAGAGAAGAGATTGAGCTTTTTCTATACTTGTGTGATGTTCATACATCACCCCTACCAAGGATGAATATTTATATAATAGTGTTTCAACTAGTCCCTTCAATGACATCGATTTTGTATCAACATCTTTTAATAGTTTTTTTCCATTTGTAACACTGTCAGAAATTTTTTTAAACTCTAAAAATCGTTCGGGACTCCGACAAAAGTATGCATGAACCTCACATACAAGATATTCAACTTTTGAAACCAATGGAAAGTTGCTCACTATTTTAAATGTGAGATTCATCCCATGAGCCATACAATGATACTAAGCATATATGATGAAGCTGAGAGTTGTAGTCTGGCACAAAGGTCGTTCCTTTCTCCCTGCATTACTGATGCTCCATTTGCTCCAACACATACCAATTTTTTTGCGATCATTGAATGATCCATACCACCAATTTCCTTCAAACTATTAATAACAGGTTCATAAATATTTCTTGTTGTAGAACGTTTGCTTATTTTATGAATTCTAAGTAGATAGGAATGCCTAATATGGTTATTGACCATATAAATTCCATGCAAATCCATGAAGTATTATCAACATCTGTAACCTCATCCAAAGACAGTGACAAAAATGTAGCATTTGAAATATTCTCTTTCATATCATCATTTTCTACTTGAACTAGATATTTTCCCCATTCCCAACCACTCGTTAAAGACCAAAGAGAAGATGGAAAATTTGGCACTTGAATAAAAGATAGATATTTCCTCATTTATGGACAATCTGTCATAAGATGACCATTGCATAGGATGTGAAATACAATGCTTAATTGTATCTTCTTCGATAACAAATTTGTTTCCATAATCTTTCCAAATTGAGATGTGATGGTTCCTCCCTTTCCTCAAGTTTTCTTTTATTTATTAAGAATTTTTATATTCCTCTTCATATTGGATATGTTGACATTGGCTAAGAGATTTCCATCTAGCAGTTTTTTTTGTTGTCATCATTTACAGTTTTCTTATCTTACACCTTTCCAACATGATTCTCTATTGTGTCTAACTTCATCTGCAATTTCACTACCTTTCCAAGTTTCCAACTACATGAAATGCATTTAACTTCTCGTGAGGTCTCATTCTCATTTGCTAGATGTATCGATTCAATAAATGGGAACCTTGAGACCCAATTAATTTGCAATTGTCTCTCTATGTCCCATTGGCCTTTTTTCCTTTTTTGTGAATGGACCGAGTCACCTTACAAGGAAAACTATTCAACATTTGAACTGCCAATTTCCAACGAAAATGCATTTGTCTCACTTTGATCACTAGAGGAATGTATTCTACCATCCATTGTATGGGTTGCCAATGCATTCTCAAAAGAGTTGACATCTCTCTCACCGATACCTTGCTCAAGAGAGCTTGAAGCATCAATAGGATGTGGATTATATGATTGAGGCTTTTGAAAATATGATATTACATCCTTCTATCTTGATATTTTATTTTTCTTTCCATGATCCATGTTTGACATCTTACTTAATATTCCACAATTGAAATTCCAAATCGATATAGAGACCAGAAGTGTAGCCTGCATGAGAAAAATGATATAAAATTAGTACAATAGCACATTATATTGCAAGAAAATATAATGAGACAAGACAATGAAGTAGGAAATCAAGAATAATAATTGCTCCACAGATAACTACTATCAATGCATTAATTTTTTTTCAGAATGCGTCTCTTTGTTCTTGCTAAATTAGAAGAGTCTATTCTTCTTAATTATGAAATAATGCTAGTATGGGTAAAAAATACCCCATTATTTGGCATGGAACCACCATATTTCACCATGATTGATTTGTTCCTACCTTTTAATAAATATATGACATTGTTGCTGTTTGAAGTTATAAACCGTCACAAAATGCAGATTTATTAATAAGGAAACAACATATAGGTCTATTTAGCCACAATAATCTGAACATAAAATTCCTACATTGTGAAATAAAATTCCCATGTGTTATGCTTATGGATTTCCAATTAAATGTTTCATGAGGCAGAAGCTAAGTGTCACAATAAGCAGGCACCAAAATGCCAAAAGGACTTGCATCCAAATGTATACATAAATTCAAATGAAGCATTAATAAGAAGATTATTTGCGCAAAATAGTCTAGTGGCAACATTCAAGGGACAACTGATTCTCAAATAAGATCATCACAGTGTAGGAAGGCATGGAGTGTGTTATCATATGAAGTGGTCCTTGGAAAAATTCCCAAGGGAGGCCAAATGAGCACTTAATAAAGTACTGCCACTAGTACTCTTATTTCAAAACTAGTGCTTCATAGTTTCATATCGAAAAATAAAATAATTTCGGGTAGAATATTGTCAAGCTGTAGTCAACTATTGTTTGTCCACTTATGGGAGTAGCAAGTTATACATTCATACTGCAAGAACTACGCCAATCCATTTATAATAAAGAGATTGTATGATTTCCTAAATTAAGGAAATGGTGAACAAAGGCCAACATATTGTGTCATCTATTTTACATAGGCCAAGATATGTTCATGAATATTTAGTTGTTGTGATTTCACCCCAAGTTAGTCATGATAACTGATCCTACTACTGATTCTATTAGGGATTAAGTGGTTGGTCTAAGTACAAAAAAGAACCTTTTCATTGTTCATACCTCATAAACAACGCTAAAAGTTTCAATTATGGGAAAATGGGTGCATTTAGAGCTCAAATCAACACTAACAAGTATCATTCTCGTAATCTGGGCACTCCGAGGTAGGCTTGAGGCAATAAACAACAACAATGAGCAGCCTAATCAACATGAGGGGAAAATCTGGGTTGTTTCTGGGCACATTTGGCCATGGTTAAGGATTGTTCTTGGTGGTTAATCCAATTCCCAACCCTATTTGACCTTCATAGAGAAGTGACAAAGCATTTTGGGTGAACCTCAACCACAAATCAACATTAAAATAGATCTTTCTTTCAAAAAGTTTAACAATTCAACTAAAACATTCCATTGTTTTTCCTATTAAGAATTTGTTGATATGTATGTATGCATGGTATGAGCAACCTAGTCCAGATAACTACAAAAATGTTGGGACCCTTCTTATTGTCTTTCTTGTAGATTATTGGGAAATGTGATGTAAATGATAGACCCAAATCCTTACGATTCACATTTCAAACAAGATGTAAGTTGTAGACCCAAAACCTTAGCATTCACATTCCAAACATGAGAAATGATAGAAACAAGACATAGAGATCCATAAATCGAGTATAGGAATAACTTATAGAATCTTTTGCATGTACACTAGATTGTGGCATGGTCTATGATATTCATGATGTCTTGATTGTTACATGAACTAATTGCTTGTGCATTTATGAGAGGCATCACCATAGAGAAGACAACACATGCCTTCACATGGATGAAATGGGAGGCATCACCATAGAGAATCAACATAAACATCAAACCAAGAATATAATTTCACAATTTACCAACCAAAATGCAGTAGCAACAAGAAGAAGAATGACTATAGAGGTGAACTTGCCATTACAGATGACATCTAACTGTTCAATTTCTTCTGTTGATATGGTATTTTTCACATTGGAATGCGTTTGAATTCAAACATTAATGGAGAGATCCTGAAAAGACAAAGTTTTTAGAGAAATAGAGAATTTGCATTGTTCTAAACTTTAAGTTATGCACAGAAAATGCACTAATTTCATAGGCCTTTTTCCTTGAGTTTGTACGGGGTAAAAGTAGCCTACAAATGTGGTTATCAGAGAAGGTCCATGTATGGTGATTTTACTGTTTCATGATAATCCAATCCCAATTATTTAGAAAGAATCTTAACAAGGAAACTATGAAAGAAGTCACAAAGCTCCATCAAAGCTTGGATATTCAATTCCATAAAATTCTAAACCGAGTCACCTAAAAACCAAAGGTCTTCTAAAAAATAGCTAAAAGGACCATCAATTAGGATTTCAATTTAAAAATCTTGTGAATGTTTGTGTTTATTTTAACAAGCCCTTGTAAATTCATTTGGAAGATTGATGTAACAATGTCACCACCCCCTGCAATATCACACATATAAAGCATACTTTTTCCACAATTATCGTAGACGAATCAAATTATAAAATCAAATAAAAAATCACCATTAATTCGATTGAAACACAATCATAAATACATCATAATAATAAACCACTTAATACAACCACATAATCTTACAATTCAATTGAAAACAATTGAAATACAATAACAACAAATCTACACTATTTAATAAATAGATTGGACAAGATTTTGGGCCTCCATCACATTCAAAAAACTTTGGAATCAACAACTGTCCACACTACACCAATGAAATCAATATTCAAAAGGTCTTTTCTCATTCACAAACTTCATATTTATACTTGCGCTCCTTGGATTTTGGCTTTACAACTACCCTAATTGTTCACATTCCAAATACATTCCTTCACATTCCAGTGGTTGACAATTCATTAAGGAAAACAAATATTTCATTACATTTACAAATTTTATTTAATCACAAAATAGAACCAAAACTAAGCAAATGTAAGAAAATGTGCAGAACAACTACAGTGCTAGGGATGTTCCACTTCACTTGTAACAAAGCCACCACACAAAACATTATGTTATCAAATATTCATATCTGCTTCTCTTCCACTATTACACGTGGTAACATCATCTCATTGCAACTTGAGTTTTGCAAGACCACTGTATGTTGTAATACCACCTTTGTTGTAGCAACACTCATTGTTGCAACATCACATAACTCAACATATCTCCCTTGAAACTTTTGCTTTTTGAATTTATTGCACATATGTCAATATTTTTCTTGTCATATTTAATTGCAAATATTTATTCAATGCTCTCCTATGGCATGAAATCCATAACATGCACTTCACACACTTTCCTCATCATTTTTCTCAACATGCATCCCACTTTCACAAACAACACTCTTTGCAATCACATTCAAAAGAAATTCTTTTTCTTTATCCTCTCATTGCCTGCTTTCATACTTTTCTTTGTCTACACCCTCTCAATTCTCAAAGCGAAATGATAAGCCTCTTCTAATGACCACATTTTCTTTGCACTTGTCTTTTCTTTTTAATGGATATCTTCAATCCATTGAGAAACGTATGATCTTTTCATCACTATCGTGTACTCATGGTCATGGAACTACAAAATTCTTCAAATTATTATTCTATACATCTATTCTTTTGTTTCAATTTCTTTAGTATTTTCTTCATTTTTAAAGTATAATCAGAATTTACACATACCTTTCAATTTGGTGATTGTTTTGTCTCAATTATAGATCTTGTATTTGTCTCTCTGTTTTCTCTTGCTCTTCAATTGTTACCAACAATCATATGCATAGATTCTCAATCTTTCACAAACAATTTTCACTCTCTAGGGAAGTTTAATCTCATCGCGCTTAAAATGTTTCTACATGCCTTCTATTCACACCATCACCTTTTTCCAATCCGCACATATAGAAACTTTTGTCATCTCCATTTCCATTTGGTGCCGCTCCAGTCTCTCTACATTTTCTGCATCATTCTCATCTTTGCTATATGTGCCTTTTAACAATTTTCTCCGCCAACTCAATCCTATGGCTTCCATCTTCTTCATCATCTTCTGCAACATTGTTGCACTTTATTTTCTTCTAGTTATGTTTTACTGAATACCTCATTCTACACAACCTCTATTTAGCACTCTTCAAGATTTCCCAAAACACCAAGCCCTCTATGTTTCTCAATGTTGGTGGTATTCATTGTTGAACTCTTCTATCATGACCATAGTAAATCATAAAAATGTACCCTTCGCTCAAGTAAAATTATTGATTAGTCATGTTGAACTTTTTTTACCTATTAATTTAACTCTTGGATTAAGGAGTTTTTATCAAAATTAGAGGGTATTATCCAAGAAGAAGAGGCAAAGGGTGCTATTAATGACAAGGATCCCAAGTTTCAATATAGGAGATGATTTTTATATTTAATTCTTTATTGTAGCATATTGGTTTTTGAACTCATGCATTTTGTTTTGGATATGTATTACCTTTCTCACTCATGCCATTTTGGTATACTCACCTCTAGTACTTACACACTTTATTCATGATCAAACTTTGAATACTTGGTGCCTAATGATTTGGATTTACATTTATGTGAATGTGCATGAGAATGAGAATAAAATAAATTCCTTATAAAAATTCTAGTTCATATAAAAGAAACTCCTTATATATGAGTAGCTAGAAAATTTGGAAGAAATAGAATATTTGGTCTATGGATGCAACCCTAAATCCAACCACTTGTGTGCATCTCAGACTCCTCATCCATCTTGTTCAATTCTTGGGAACTTTGTCGATGAATGTAGCCTTCAATTTTCTTTTCTGCACCTTATAACAATAGTTCCATGAATTCCGGGAAAACAAAATCATGAAACAGACCTGTCTACAATTATTTGGGATTCTGAGTCAAATTTGGGCATCAAAATCAACCCATCGAAAGTACAAAAAGGTTAAAAACCTAAAATTGAACATGGGAACTCTTATACCAGTTGTTAGTACATAGAAGCATAAATGAATTAATCATGTAGCAACACCTAAGGAAGTAGTAAAACCAAAAATATAATTTCTTAGTTTCCAACCAAAATGCAGTAGCAACAAGAAGAGGAATGATTATAGAGGTGAACTTGCCATTACAGATGGAAGCTAAATGTTCATTTTATTCTGTTGATATGATATTTTTCACATTGGAATACATTTGAATTAATACATTAATGTAGAGATCCTGAAAAGACAAACTTTTCAGAGAAATAGAGAATTCACATTGTTCTAAACTTTAATCTATGCACAAAAAATGCACTAATTTCGTAGGCCTTTTTCCTTGAGTTTGTATGGGGATAAAAGCAGCCTGCAAATGTGGTTATTAGAGAATATCCATGTATGGTGATTTTACTATTTCATGATAATCCTATCCCCAATATTTAGAAAGAATCTTAACAAGGAAACTATGAAAGAAGCCACAAAGCTTCATCAAAGCTTGGATATTCAATTCCATAGACTTCTAAACTGTCACCTCAAAACCAAAGGTCTTGTCAAAAAAAGCTAAAAGGACTGTCAAATATTGATATTTTAATTTAAAAATCTTGTGAATTTTTGTGTTTGTTTTAACCCTTGTAAATTCATTGGGAAGATTGATGCAACAATGTCACCAGCCCCTGCAATATCACACATATAAAGCATACTTTTTCCACAATTATTATATACGAATCCAATTATAACATAAAATAAAAAAATCACCAGTAATTCAATTGAAACACAATCATAAATACATCATAATACATACCCAACGTTTCCAATATTATACTGTTCTTTTAAGAATATACTGTTGACTGCTAATCATGATCATCCAAATTGTTGGAACTAACCTCAAACATGGTGCTTCTCTTCAATACACATGTTGTTTACTAATTCTGATCATCCAAATATGCTAAAACATGTACTAGAACATACCATTTCCACAATTTTGGCTGCATTCTAATAGTAATTACAACCTCAAGCTAAAAGTATGGTATCTAAGGGAACATATGTTGTTTACTATTGTTTTTTGCTAGCATTATTTAGTGTGTTGAATACATTGGTCATTAAGGTATACTGTTTCAAAGGTAATGTTGTTTTCTCTTGTAATAACCTTTATGCTGACTCTGGATATTTAGTTAAAGAAACCACGGATTATTATCTAATATTTTTCTTTCACACTTGCTACTTATACCTTCCACAACAGGAATCACCAAGGTTGTTAACTCTGTATCCCTTTGAGCAATCCACTTTCCTTATATATTCTCTCAGGAAATTCACCTGTTCTTCGCGATTCATCTAAAACTCATATGCATGTTTCCAACTTTCCATCCCGCATTCATAAATAGCTCTGGGACCGTGTTAACATTTGTGCAATGGTGAAAACACATCCATTCTCTATTTTCTAGAGATGGTATAAAATATCAAATCTAATGATTCTAGTCCATTTCCATGTTGTTTGAAATTCCACATTCCATGGGAGAGAGTATCCTAAAATGGTTGACTTCCATGTGATACTTGATGGGAGCTATTATCACTCAAAATTTCTCCTCTGGTTGTAGAAGGATAGTTCCACGGTAACTTTTCAAACCAATATTTAGGAGGGGAGCTGGATTCTTTCCTACTAGAGAAGGCTCTCTCAATAAATAAATACAAAGTCCAGAAATATTTAAATAAGATAAATTAATGATGCAAATGGATGAAACAAGAGGACACCATTGGACATGGACTCAAAATCATGAATCTTTAAAGATAAATAGAGTCTTAGAAATATAGTTTTTCACAAAGGAGGGATAGTTATTCTTTTACAGTTGGGTTCTTTCTTTCGGGTGATAATATAAGAAAAATGAACATCCCATTAACATTGGGCACCAAATAAAGAGGAATCCAATATCAATTTTAGAGGAAATTTTTGTGAATACTTGAATCTTGTGAACCAGAGCATAAGAATATGAATTTTGACTCAATATAATTTCATTCAAGCATGAAAAGATAACATAATGGAAATAGATAAAAGGAATAACATTCACATGAGGAAAGGAAATACAAACTGCAAAATAATAACACGAGAATATCTACTAAGGAAAGTTTCCTTCTCTATTCTATTAGACACACCCAGGTCTAGTAATTCCTCTTCTAGGGATCAGGTTTCTCCCCCACACACTCCACCCAACGTAGAATGGAGTGCACCCACCTTTCGTTGCATGCATAAGTCTCTGCATGCAAACTGAAAAACACGGAGGATCTCCCAACCATTTAATTAAAACACATAATCACTTCATTTAATTAAGATTTAAACCTAAGTATTAAGTCATTTATATGGAATTATGACTTAGCCCAAAATTTGGGTATTTTTAGGGACTTAGGATTATAAAAGGGTCATAGAAAAGGTTCCCCCACCTAAGGAATTTTAACCCCCTTGCTGAATTTGGTGAATACATGAGTCCCCAATATTTCAGCGTTCTTCCTTAGCCAAAGCCAGTTATAATTTTTATCATTATAATGTCGAAATGTACAATTGTCTCACCTTTTAGGCATTACATAATAATAGTCACATTGTACTTAGGAGAGTCAGTTCATGGGTCTTAACGAGGGGTATTACATGTTCAATTCTTCCTTTTGTGTTTCCACCATCTCGTAGGTATTCCTCGGGTGACACCACCCATTTCTTCTACTCATCGTTCCTATGGAGCTCAGGATTGCATTTGTTCTAGGAAAGCATCTTCTTTTTCTATTCCATCGAACACAGGTGGATCATGAAAATTTGATCCAATCCAGCAAATTGACTTTGTAATGCGTGCACATCTCCTTGTGGACACATCGTACAGTTAGTTCTGCCATCGATCCATTGCCTCTTGTGAATATGTGTCGAACGACTTGACACTGTGCAAACCAATCTCTCCATCTGATGAGGGGTTTATATAATCCTCCTTTCTAGCAATCACATTGTAAATTTTTTCTATCTCCCCATCACCAATGTCATCTTGAACCAACTCTGTGTACCTTTCTCCTTCCATAGCATCCAACAAGGTTACCGTGCATAGTTCCTCGGATTCAAAGGACATGCATCCTTGATTTAGGTTCATAATTGTTTTTTTATCAAATACCCAATCTATCCCTAACAATGCAAGATAGGGTTCAGTATCCTCTAGTATTTTAATTACTTCAAACTCCACCATTGTTTTTACTCAACCAATATTTACTTCCACATCGGTCAATGTACCAATGGGAAACACTTTATACCGATATTCTAATATGATTTGGATGGGAGATTGTTGGGTCCAGGAAATGCCCCTTTTTGGCCACCTTTATTACATCATTTTGCCCTGATTCCATCCTACTTTCATGAGCTATATCCATGTCTTTCCTAGATCAATCAATGATATTGACAGGTATAATTTGTTGTTGCCTTATTTATTTCTATGCCTAAGATTGTGAAGATTTGAATCCTGACCTTTGGTTTATGCTAACACTTGTGAGTTTATTTAGTTCAAATCTAAAGCATAGGTGTATCAGCCCAGCAACGCCAGTTGTTACTCTTCAAGCACTGGCTCCTCCTACTCCAAGGGACAACGCATCCTCCATGCAAGCTATATCAGATCCCCACTGTAACAGATTCCATTGAAGCAAAGCCTAGCTGCGATAGACAAGTGGCGTTCCAGCTGTTGAGTCCGTTGATTCATTAACTATCAAAGCAACAACATCTTTTAGAATTAACAACCCTGTTTAATACGTTGTATCAGTTAGCTGTAACTTCATAGCATGAAGATCATAGATCTTCATTGCTACACAATTTTAGTGGATCTGAAACTGTATTTCCTTTGTATAAATTCCAGAAGGCTCTCGTAGCCTAGGGTTGGACAATCATTACTTGTGTAAGTTGTAACAGAGCACTGAGACTCACGATTTTCCATCAATAATATGAGAGCAGAGTTCTTCATTTCTGTGTCTTAATTTGCTGTGACTCTCGGCATCTCTGTTAGAAGGCCAAGGCCCGCCTTCTCACAGAGATAGCCGGTTTAAGTAGGTAGAGTAGTTTAGTTTTACTTCTGTTGTGTGGTGTGGAATGATTGCAGACATTATTGGTAGTTGTAACAGAGATTAGCTTTCCTTTCTGGTAGTTTATAATTGCATCTTGAATAGCTATAACAGAGTGGTGTGACAGTTGACTGTGTATGATAATTTACCTAATTGCATGTGCGTTTTAATCAGCTGTGACAGCCAAGCTCAATTCCAATTATCCTCTAGTTGTTTATGCTTTCTAAGATTTGCAGTAATTATCAGTTAGAGTTCAAGCTTGTGTTTTAATTCTGGTTGTTGTTGTATCTTCAATTGCATTTATAGATTAGACAATTAATGGCAGAATTACAGTAGCTACTGGATAGATCATTTTGGTAAAGATTGAATGCTGTAATTTGATAATTATAGGATTTAACTTCTTGCAAAAGTAATCTAGTTTCATTTCATCATTAGATCATTAACTTGCTGGGTTGATTTTTGTAGGGAAGTTTCTTTATTTGGATTCTTAGATGTATGAATTAGATTAGTGTTCTTAAGGAATGAGTTGGCTAGACACATTGGTAGGATCATCATTTACATTCAGCAAATCAACTGCTTGATCTGTTTATGCATAGATTGTGCTTATTTCCTTTGAAATAAAAGACCTTCCTGGGTTTGACAATTTATATTGACTATTCTGTGTGTTAGGTTTAATTAACTGACATATAGGGTGACCAACATTTTGGCGCCGTTGCTGGGGATGGTAATAGATAGACAGAGTTAGTAGTTGGTTTCATTTGATTTGATTTTAGTTCAATTTTTTATAGCATGCATGAATACAAGAAAAAAAAATCAGGAACCCCTTTTGAATACTAACATTGCAGGTGGAAGAGGTTGAGGTCATAATGCAGGTCAGGGAAGACACACATATATTGATGAGATAATTGCTAGAGCTGATTCTTCCACTAGACCATCGCAGAACTCTACAGGTAGGGGAAATTATGTTCCTCCCAATCTTGAACATTTAGTATCCATAGTGGAGAATACAATGGGACCCTCAACTTCTGTTGCAGAAAGTAAACCTCCTGAAGATAAGGGAAGTACTGTAGGTGCACCAGATAGAGAGGAGATTTATCACATTGATGGAACCAGAGTTACTAAAGAGGTGTGGTTGGAGACTTGTAGAGTAGCAGAGGAAGAAAGAAGGAAAAGAGAAGAGAGGAGAAAAGAAGAAGAAGCTAAAGCACAGGAAGAACGCATAAAGAAGACTGTTTAATTTTGGACAAGAGCCATGGTGATTAGAGAACAGGGGGGTGAGAATGAACATGAGGATCATCGGGAGGAAGAAGGAGAAAATAATCAGCCTGGTAATGCTGTGGCTACATTAGAATTTCCTATCCTTCAGACACCTAGAGCAGCTCCTATGAAGAATATCTCACCATCAGTGCTCCCTAATTTTCATGGTAAGTCCTCTAAGGATCCTGATGAGTTTCTTTTCAAGTTTGATATCCTCTATCGCAGCTATGATTACACCTCTAATGGTCAGAAGCTGAAGCTATTCCCATCCACCTTGAAAGGAAATGCTCTACACTGGTTCATGAGTTTGGGTCGTGAGACCATTACCACTTGGGACCAAATGAAGAACACCTTCCTTTCTAAATATCAAGAATATTGCAGAACTAGAGATAGAAAGGAAGAGTTGTTTAAAATGGTTCAGAAGGATGAAGAGAGTTTGGAGGACTTTGTGGAGAGATTGCTATACGATTTGCAAAGATTTGGTTATGCTGAGATTGGCAAGGATGTGCTCAAGATCATCTTACTAAGAGGGATTAGGGAAGATTTCCTTGATATGTTGAATCTACTGGGGAAAGGGGATATCTCGAAGGAACCTTTTAAAAAGATTATTGAATTATGTCAAAGGTACTCCAGGGGATCTTCCAGAACTAGCAAACGAGACAAAGACCGAGACCAAGATGTCTTTACTAGGACTTAGAAGTCAGCTAGTGGAGGTGCCACTCGAGCAGAAATAGGAAACCTATTGGAGAAATTTAAAACAGACGTGATGAGCTCCATTTCCTCAGAGCTGGATGCCATGAGGGAAAAACAGAAACAAGTAGTAGAAGATCTTACACTTGGGGTATTCTGTCCTAAACGTAGAAAGAATCATCCACTGAAGGAGTGCCCGTTGGACAAAGAAAAGGTATGTAGGATATGTGAACTTGAGCATGATACTAAGGAATGTCCTTCATTACCTAAGGTTAAAGCAGTCCTGCAGGCATCTATTCCAGATGTAGAGCCAGCATACTTTTTGGCACAGAAGAAACCATGGCAGCCTAGAAACCAAGGTATGAATCCAGATCCAGCATTTTTCCTGCATAATATGAATGGAATGAACAACATGCATAATATGAATACACAATTCCCTTCACATTATTCCAACAGCCAGTGGCCTCCATCTCAGAACCCAATGCAAAATTCTAATTCATGGACACCATGGCCACAGCAGTCAAACCAAAATCCTTTGAATTCCAACTGGAGAAACTCTTACCAAGCAAATAACTTTCCCCATCACTAGAATCAGTATCAACATTACCCTCCTCAACAGTATCAGCATCAGCAGTATCAGCAACCACAGCTCCCTTTCCCGAATAATGCCACACCTATGAATGCACCACTTCGACCACAACTACCTACACAACCTAACCCGAACCCAAATAATAAAACAGTCCATCAATTTGAGACTACCAACATGCCTGTGTATTCCATTACTCAGATTCCCTACCATGATATACAATTACGATCAGGGAGGGTAGTGGAGCCTATTATGACTGAGGATATGCCATCCTCGATGATTGGAACTGGAGTAAATCAACACTATTCAACAAACCCCATTATTGAGGATACTGATACTCCTACTGAAGCAACAACTGAAACTCAGGAAGCAACACACGATCTGCCACAACCTACATAGTCGAATAGAGAACCACTATACCCTGAACGATTGCAGCTACAGAAAACAGTGGAACAACCCCGATTTGATCTCGTGGGAGAGTTGAAAATTTTGTATGTTAAAATTCCACTGTTACATGCCCTCCATGATGTGCCCATTTATGCTAAGACAGTTAAAGATTTGTGTGTTAAGAAACCAGGAAGAAGGCCCAGGGATCCTCCCATTGTCCACGTGCTGGGAAAGCTTTCAGAATTGATAACGGGAAAGGCCCCTGTGGCAAAGTACGATGACCTTAGGAACCTGACTGTTACAGTGTACATAGGGAACACACAAATTCCAAATGTCTTGGGGGATTTGGGCGCAGCTATTAACGTTATGACCATAGAGACTGTGAAGAAATTGGGACTCACTAATCTTCGGCCAACCCCTACTGTTTTGGAACTTGCTGATAGATCAACGATCAAACTGGAAGGAATCCTAGATGACCTTGTAATTTCAGTTGACTCGTGGGAATACCCTGCGGATTTTTTGGTATTACAGCAAAAATCTCAGTTGGGGGGACACCCACTGATCCTGGGAAGACTGTGGTTGGCCACAACTGATGCCTGTATCAGCTGCCGGTCAGGTTCTATGACTATTTCAGATGGAACTGAGATAAAAAATCTAACCCTGTACCCTCCAGCTCGACCAAGCACAGAAGCTGAAACTCCATTGTGGGCATATTTGGAGGGGGAAGAGGGTGTGCAGCCACTATTAACCATAGGGAGAGCCTTGACATTTAAAGATGAAACAGAGGATGATGCCATTAATAGTTTCATCAGTGAGCCCACGTTAGTCAATAAGAATGTCTATCAGATCTTGGACAGTACTTTAGCTACAATAGAACAAGAAAATCTTACAAAAGAAAATATGATCGGTGATGATAATGTAATTCCAATACTTAATATTTCGAAGAGTGTTCCAGTGGAAATTGAGCCAGGAAAAACATTGAATATCAATCCTAATCTAGCACCTAGCGAGTTGGAACAGCTAGTCACTCTGCTGAAACAACATAGGGTAGCTTTTGCTTGGGAGTACACAGACATGAAAGGAATTCCTTCTCATCTGTGCACTCATCACATCTATATTAAGAGCGACTCCAAGCACATATGCCAACCCCAACGAAGGATGAACCCGAACCTGAGAGACATAGTGAAAGAGGAAATCCAGAAACTGTTGGAAGCTGGAGTTATATATCCAATTTCAGACAGTGAGTGGGTTTCTCCACTTGTGATCGTGCCAAAGAAGAATGGGAAATGTGTTGAGATATTGTAACTTCAAAGAATATTATATTTGTACTTTATTATTCCGCAGATGTTTCATTTCTCCGTGAAGATCTTATTGTATATCCGGAGATGTTTATTCCTCCGTCGGAATGTGGTAACTTGGGTTATTAGACTTCCCTAGTGGGGGTCGGCCCTGTATGTGTTATATGGGTCAAAGGGTTATTAGACCCACCATGTGGGGGTCGGCCCAGTCAGTTATAATGGGGTATTTAACCTAATGGTTAAATACGAGCCTACATGTACTTGTGTAAAATATATATTAGAGTAGTGTATAAATAGAGGAGGTGTGTTCCTCATTATACATACTCACTCACTTGAGGATAGCGCACTTGTGGAGGAGAGGTCTGCTATTGTGGAGGAGGAGATCATGTCTCAGGGTTTCATCTTTGTATATTGCTGGTCATCTATATTGAGGAAGCTTTGCTGGGTTTTCTACCCCATGAGGGTTTCCCAGGATAAATCTCTGTCTCTTGTGTTTATGCTGTGCTTGTTGTTTCTTCAGTGATCCTGTATATGCTATTATTGTGAAATGGAATGTAATGCTGCTATTTTCTGTCTTAGCATATTAAATCTTAACATGGTATCAGAGCTAACCTGAAGGAAGGCAAGGTATGGCACTTACGACACTTGCTTTACTTGTGACAATTTGAAGGTTAGGGTTTTTCATAGCAAAAACCAGTCATCGTGGAACTTTCGCCATAAATCCATTTTGGCGAAGTTTCAGGATCTGAAAAGTTTACAGGTCGAATATAACATCCCCAGGTACCTTGTGTCCAAAGGGCACCCTCATATTCGTTGTACTTTGTGAGTTATGATCAATACAAGTTAGGGTTTCTGCCTCTTCCCGATCTCAGTCAAAATCAGGTGACCTTGGAAAAAAGGTCATAAATTGGGCTAGGAAGCTCCAAATGAAATTTCGTAAAAAGTGACAGGTAGTACACAGACTGTACTATCTCAGAAAACGTTTTCAGAGGCCGAAGGTGAACTAGTGACACATGGCACACCGTACAAGTGCGCTCTCCTGTTTTATCCCATAAACAGGTCACGTTGCGAAACTTGGCATAACTCTCTCTCAGAGAGTCCAATTAAGGTCAGACCTATCAGGATGGAAAGAGAATAGGTCGAGCGATCTCAAGAAAAGTTTTCAGAGGTCGAAGTTCAAACAGTGACACGTGGCATGCCGTACAAGTTCGCTCTCTTGTTTTATCCCATAAGCAGGTCACGTTGTGACACTTGGCATAACTCTCTCTCAGAAAACCCAATTGAGGTCAGACCTGTCAGGATGGAAAGATGACAGGTTAGGCTACTGCAAAAAATGGGTTTCAAACCCTGTGGAGCAAAAATTTCAGAGTTATAGCAGAAACAATCAGGTGCATATTTCTATCAAAACAAAATTATTTTTGGAGCACCTTTATTCATGGCTTCCGAAATTTAGGGTTTCGGAGAAAGTTAGAATTTTTGGAATCGGAGTCCACGTCTGAATGCTACTCAGGAAAATATAAATTTAGAGACCAAGATCAAATTTTTTGGTTGGGTGGAAGACCGGGCTTGATCAAACCCCAGTTCGGGATTTTGATCGGAAAGATGGAAAATTAGGGCTTCAGCAAAAGTTGGAATTTTTGAAGTCTGTAACCACGGCTGGAAGCTCCTAAGAAAAATAAGAGTTTAGAGCCTTGGATCGAACCTTTTGTTTAGGCAGAAGGGTGGGCTTCATCAAACCCTAGTTCGGGATCCTGTCCAGAAGATCCAGAAGTTTCAAAGGCAATTTTGAGGGGTCAAATTTTGGAAATTCCAAAATTGAAGTATGCTAGTTTGATCAGCTCAACAAGACATATTCTTTCATCCATTCAGAAGTGTGAAAGTCAAAGATTGAATTTTTAGGGTTTCTCTAGAAAACCCTAATCAAGCTCCAGATCAAGTTTCAGGGGGAGTTGAGGCTAAGGCCTTACATAAGAAGACTACAAGAAGTCTCGACAGGTATGACTTAAGGAGGCTCAGGTATGTCTTGAAATCTAATTCTTGATTAAGTTCATGATGTGTTTGTCTTCATATTATTTATTAGTACAATCTTGATTAATGTTAGAATTGTCTTATCACCCGAGTAACAGTATGAATGCATGTGAATGATCAAAGACATTCATTGATTAGGGCTATATGATTGTACTAATGCATTATGATGTTGTGTGAGGTTGATGTTGTCTGCTAACAAGATACAGGTACATCAGAAAAGACAAATCAGGTTCCATGACCATGAAAACATGAAGACAAAGACTCATCCATAATCCTTGTTCTACTTACGAGGTATGTATGACTTTGTTATATTATGCTTAACCTATGAGACATGCAGGTTCTAGCTCAGGATCTCTAAATCATTGAAGAGATTGTTTAGGTATGTTGTACATAACTAAGTAGGTATACTAATCCAGGTATGTTTCCCATGAATCTTACCTTGTGTTAGGATCCCTTATATAAGTATACTTGGTATGATTGGTTATGCTTATTCATAAAGTTAGTAATCAAGGGATTATGCATATTATGTCTTTTATCTTGATTGATGATATTCATGAGTAAAAGAAGACTTCCCTGAAATCTTGAATACTAATGTTTATTAACTATAATCATGACTATACATTCTCAAGATTATTTAGAACTATAATGTTTTGATAACATTTAGAACATACTAATGGGTGTATGTTTGTGTATGATATCATGAGGATGACACTTGAACATGCACAGTGGTACAGAATGAATAGAAGTTCAAAAGACATACAGAAGATCAAGCGGGAGGAAACCACACAAACATAAAAGATAAGTATTTGAGTTGTTATTTGAAATAGTAAATGATATTGCTTGTATGCATATTTGTATTCCTAGAATATATCATGCTGAGTGTAAACATTCATAGAGCATTGAACAATATACTACTAATATGCATATTATTGGTAAGTTGGACAAACATTCCATTGTTGCTTGTCTAGAATGAAACCTCTTTGCTGACATGCTGAGAGATGTGCACACTCTCGATAGTATGTTCTGGTAGAGATGGAAGGCATCTAGATAGCCACTGTATGCATACAGGATATGGGAAAGTGTTGTGCCAAAGTATTGGTCAAAATAGTTGCATAACTATGTAAATGATATCTGTATGCATAATAGGTTATCATGTCAATATGATTTGATGATTATGAAGTATTACTAATCATGTACTTAATTTTGATTTGTAGGAAAGATCACGATGAATGATGAACACTAAACAAGCGATGGATGTTAAACAAAAAAAAAAAAAGATTTTCAAATCAAACACACTATAGAAGGCTTGTGGCTAGAAGATTCTCTTAGAAAGAAGAAGAGAATCATGATGAGATGTTTGCTCCAAGTGGCTAGATAAGACCATTCGCTTAATGGTGTAATTAAAGAAGAAGTGTGAATCAGGTTCTGTATGGGTTCCCAGGATCGATAGTAATTGATGAGAATACATGTGAGGATTGCATCATCCTTGAACACAAGTTCTAAAGTGAGCCGTAGACAAGTGTCTCTGAGAAAGAAGAGGGATTGTATCATCCTTGAACACTTGTTCTAAAGAGAGCTGTAGATGTATGGCTTCGAAAATGAAGTCCTTGGTGGACATGAGAGGATTGGATCATCCCTGGAATTCAGTCCGAAAGAAGAGCCGTAGACGTATGTCTTCGAGAATGAAGTTCTTGGTGAAAATGTGAGGGGATTGGATCATCCCTGGACTTCAGTCCGAAAGAAGAGCCGTAGACGTATGTCTTCGTGAATGAAGTTCTTGGTGAACATGTGAGGGGATTGGATCATCCCTGGACTTCAGTCCGAAAGAAGAGCCGTAGACGTATGTCTTCATGAATGAATTTCTTGGTGAACATGTGAGGGGATTGGATCATCCCTGGACTTCAGTCTGAAAGAAGAGCCGTAGACATATGTCTTCGAGAATGAAGTCCTTGGTGGACGGTTGAGGATTAAGTCATCCTTGGACGTGGTCCTAAATGTACGGTGGAGGATTAAGTCATCCTTGGACATAGTCCTAAATGTATGGTGGAGGATTAAGTCATCCTTGGACGTAGTCCTAAATGTACGGTGGAGGATTAAGTCATCCTTGGACGTGGTCCTAAATGTACGGTGGAGGATTAAGTCATCCTTGGACATGGTCCTAAATGTACGGTTGAGGATTAAATCATCCTTGGATAGTAAATCCAGTAATTCCGAAAGGAAGGATAGTCCTAAATGAATTGAGTGGATTAAATCATCCTTGGACAGTAAATCCAGTAATTCCGAAAGGAAGGATAGTCCTAAATGAATTGAGTGGATTAAATCATCCTTGGACAGTAAATCCAGTAATTCCGAAAGGAAGGATAGTCCTAAATGAATTGAGTGGATTAAATCATCCTTGGACAGTAAATCCAGTAATTCCGAAAGGAAGGATAGTCCTAAATGAATTGAGTGGATTAAATCATCCTTGGACAGTAAATCCAGTAATTCCGAAAGGAAGGATAGTCCTAAATGAATTGAGTGGATTAAATCATCCTTGGACAGTAAATCCAGTAATTCCGAAAGGAAGGATAGTCCTAAATGAATTGAGTGGATTAAATCATCCTTGGACAGTAAATCCAGTAATTCCGAAAGGAAGGATAGTCCTAAATGAATTGAGTGGATTAAATCATCCTTGGATAGTAAATCCAGTAATTCCGAAAGGAAGGATAGTCCTAAATGAATTGAGTGGATTAAATCATCCTTGGACAATAAATCCAGTAATTCCGAAAGGAAGGATAGTCCTAAATGAATTGAGTGGATTAAATCATCCTTGGACAGTAAATCCAGTAATTCCGAAAGGAAGGATAGTCCTAAATGAATTGAGTGGATTAAATCATCCTTGGACAATAAATCCAGTAATTCCGAAAGGAAGGATAGTCCTAAATGAATTGAATGGATTAAATCATCCTTGGACAGTAAATCCAGTAATTCCGAAAGGAAGGATAGTCCTAAATGAATTGAGTGGATTAAATCATCCTTGGACAGTAAATCCAGTAATTCCGAAAGGAAGGATAGTCCTAAATGAGATTGAGAGGACTAATCATCCTGTAAATAGATTGGGATTGCCTCGTCCCTAGACATGGTGAGATGTCTTAAAGTGATAAGGACTAATCATCCTGTAAATAGATTGGGATTGCCTCGTCCCTAGACATGGTGAGATGTCTTAAAGTGATAAGGACTAATCATCCTGTAAATAGATTGGGATTGCCTCGTCCCTAGACATGGTGAGATGTCTTAAAGTGATAAGGATTGATCATCCTGTAAATAGATTGGGATTGCCTCGTCCCTAGACATGGTGAGATGTCTTAAAGTGATAAGGACTAATCATGCTGTAAATAGATTGGGATTGCCTCGTCCCTAGACATGGTGAGATGTCTTAAAGTGATAAGGACTAATCATCCTGTAAATAGATTGGGATTGCCTCGTCCCTAGACATGGTGAGATGTCTTAAAGTGATAAGGAATAATCATCCTGTAAATAGATTGGGATTGCCTCGTCCCTAGACATGGTGAGGTGTCTTAAAGTGATAAGGATTGATCATCCTGTAAGTTGATCTGGATTGCATCATCCATAGACATGAGAGTTGTCTTAAACCGAGAGGGACTGATCATCCCGTAAGCGGATCAGGATTGTATCATCCTTGGACCTATGTCCTAAAGTGAGAGGGATTGATCATCCCATAATTGGATCTTGTGTGTTGCAGGGTATGCTGCTATTGTGTATACTTGTATTGATGAGGATACTTGTATTGATGAGGATACTTGTATTGATGATATGTATACTTGTATTGATGAGGATACTTGTATTGATGATGTGTATACTTGTATTGATGAGGATACTTGTATTGATGATGTGTATACTTGTATTGATGAGGATACTTGTATTAATGATATTTATACTTGTATTGATGATGTTGTTGATCGTGATGATCTAGATGACGATGTTGTTGATCGTGATGATCTAGATGACGCTGATGTTGATCGTGATGATCTAGATGACGATGCTGCTGATTGTGATGATCTAGATGACGATGCTGCTGATCGTGATGATCTAGATGACGATGCTGCTGATCATGTGATGATGATGTTGATGATCATGTGATGATGATGCTGATGATCGTGTGATGACGATGCTGATGATCGTGTGATGACGATGCTGATGATCATGTGATGACGATGCTGATGATCGTGTGATGACGATGCTGATGATCGTGTGATGACGATGCTGATGATCGTGATGCTGATGACGATGCTGATGATCATGTGATGACGATGCTGATGATCGTGAGATGATGATGCTGATGATCGTGAGGATCTAGATGTTGATGTTGTTGTAGTTGTTCGAGTGCTGCAGAAGATAAAGACTCAGTACTGAAGATGTTGATGTTCCAGTATTGAAGATGTTCCAGTAACTGCTTGAGTTACTGATGATGTTGAGAAAGCTTCCAATGATTTATAGATGTATCATGTATGATGTTGATGACTCCTTGCTCATGCAGATGCTGTTATAATATCCTTCTCGTTAAGGGGGAGTGTTGAGATATTGTAACTTCAAAGAATATTATATTTGTACTTTATTATTCCGCAGATGTTTCATTCCTCCGTGAAGATCTTATTGTATATCCGGAGATGTTTATTCCTCCATCGGAATGTGGTAACTTGGGTTATTAGACTTCCCTAGTGGGGGTCGGCCCTGTATGTGTTATATGGGTCAAAGGGTTATTAGACCCACCATGTGGGGGTCGTCCCAGTCAGTTATAATGGGGTATTTAACCTAATGGTTAAATACAAGCCTACATGTACTTGTGTAAAATATATATTAGAGTAGTGTATAAATAGAGGAGGTGTGTTCCTCATTATACATACTCACTCACTTGAGGATAGCGCACTTGTAGAGGAGAGGTCTGCTATTGTGGAGGAGGAGATCATGTCTCAGGGTTTCATCTTTGTATATTGCTGGTCATCTATATTGAGGAAGCTTTGCTGGGTTTTCTACCCCATGAGGGTTTCCCAGGATAAATCTCTGTCTCTTGTGTTTATGCTGTGCTTGTTGTTTCTTCAGTGATCCTGTATATGCTATTATTGTGAAATGGAATGTAATGTTGCTATTTTCTGTCTTAGCATATTAAATCTTAACAAAATAGAGGGTCTACGTGGATTACAGAGAATTGAACAAGGCAACGCAGACGGACCATTTCCCCTTACCTTTCATTGATCAGGTCCTTGATACCTTGTATGGGAAGACGTATTTCTCTTTTCTGGATGGCTTTAGTGGCTATAACCAGATTCAGATTTATCTAGAAGATCAAGTCAAAACCACTTTCACCTGTCCTTGGGGGACTTTTGCATATCGAGTACTTCCTTTTGGGTTGTACAACGCACCAATTACATTTTAGAGAGCAGTGATTGGAATCTTTTCAGAAATGGTGAATGATTGCATGGAAATTTTTATGGATGACTTTACTCCATATGGTGACAGTTATGAAGAAGCACTGAAGAACTTAGAAAAGGTCCTAAATGTTGTGAACAAAGTCAGCTCTCTTTGAGCATTAAAAAGTGCCACATGATGATGAGTGAAGGCATAGTGCTGGGACACTTCATCTCTTCTGATGGTATCCAGGTAGACCCATCCAAGATCAAGGTAATTGAAAATATACCGACTCCTGGAACACAAAAGGCTGTACGTAGCATCTTGGGGCATGCTGTCTATTACAGAAGGTTCATAGAAAAATTTCCAAACTAGCTTCTCCTTTGTTCACTCTGTTGATGAAGGATGCACAGTTTGTCTAGAATGATGCATGTCAAATAGCGTTTACTGAGCTAAAGAAAAGGCTGTCTACAACACCCATCTTAAGAGGACCCAATTGGGCTCTGCCTTTTCATATTTCTTCAGATGCCTCAGACACTGCCATTGGAGCAGTTTTGGGATAGCAGGAAGGTAATGCTCCTTATGCCATTTACTACATTAGTAAAAATATATCTCCTACTGAACTGAATTATATTGTCACAGAAAAAGAATTTCTTGCCATTGTTTATGCCATCAACAAATTTAGACATTATATTACTAGATATTCTACTTTTTTGCACACTGATCATTCTTCTATCAAGTATTTAATGAATAAACCAATCACGAATGCTAGAGTTACTAGATGGCTGTTACTGTTACAGGAATTTGATATTATGATTATTGATAGACTAGGAAAGGAAAATGTTGTTGTAGATTTTTTATCTTGACTTACTAACAGTGATGGCAATTTACCAGTCGAAGATTCCTTCCCTTATGAACATTTGTTTGTAGTATCAGCTCATTCCCCATGGTATGCAGATATTTCTAACTTTTTGGCTGCAGTTAAGCTCCCAGCACATCTGTCAAAAAGAGAGAAATGAAAGATCATACAACAGAGTGCTAGGTATTGCTGGATTGATGGCCATCTTTTCTACACCGGGCTTGATTTAGAAATCAGAAGATGTGTTAGAGAAGATGAGATCTTCAGCATTCTTAAAGCTTTCCATGATAAACCCTGTGGGGGACATTTTGCTGACAAGAGGATAGGTCATAAAGTTTTGAGAATGGGCTATTTCTGGCCTACATTGTTCACGGATGGGAAGAAGTATGTTCAGGCATGTGATAGCTACCAAAGGATGGGCCAACCCAACAGATTAGATGAGATGCCTTTACAGCCACAGCTTGTGGTTGAACTGTTTGATAGGTGGGCTCTAGATTTTGTAGGGCCTATCAACCCTCCCTTAAAGCAGAAAGTTCACATCTTGGTTTGCACAAACTACATGACTAAATGGGTAGAAGCTGTAGCCTTGGTCAAGGCCAATGATCAGGCTGTGATTGATTTCCTGTATGAAGAGATTTTTACTCAGTTTGAAGTACCTAAGGAGATCATTACAGATGGTGGACCACAATTTGTATCTCACAAGCTGGAAGCACTGTTGCAGAAATTTCATATTCAGCACAGAATAACCTCACCATATCATCCACAAGCCAATGGGTAGGTGGAGAGCACGAACAAGGTTATTGCGGCTATTCTGACAAAAATAGTGAAGAGCCATCGTAAAGATTGGGCTGAAAGACTTCTAGAGGCACTGCGGGCCTATCGTACCACTTGGTGTAAAACCACTGGTTTTTCCCCATATGAGCTAGTGTATGGCAAGAATGTTGTTTTTCCAATTGAATTTGAAATCAGAGCTTTAAAAACAGCTGTTGAAGCAAATATGGATTTATCAGAGGCACAGAGGAATTGACTGAATCAACTCAATGAATTGGATGAGAAGCGCACAGCTGCAGTGCATCATACAACTTTAATCCAACAACAACGCTCTAGATGGCATGACAGATTTATAAAGAAAATATTCTTCCAGGAAGGAGACTGGGCCCTGTTGTATGATTCACAATTTAAGAGGGACTTTAAAGGAAAATTGCGCACCCGTTGGTTGGGACCCTATCAGATAGGTTGGGTATTTGATAATGGAACAGTCCGGTTGATCACCATTGATGAGAACAAAGTACCATTATTCACAAATGATCATCGGCTGTAACTGTATCACAGGCCGATCTCAAGGGAGGCTTTTATTTCACAAGTTGCAGCTGATCCAGAGAATCAGTTAACGTCAGGGCAGGGGTTTTTAAACCCTGTGAATTCTTAAAAGTTGCAGTTTCCACAGATATTTTTGTACATAAATAATTGGTTTCTCTTTCATTCTGTATTTTATCTATTTTTAATTTTTCTTGCACTTGATCGGTTTGTTTTGAAGTACTGTGTGCAGGAACTTACTGGAGGAGCAGCAACCATGACTGGGCCAGACGACTGTAGACACCCCATATTTGTTCCTGATCTAATAAAGCTCTTTGAAGAAGATGGATAATTCGTGGTCTTTCACAGATAAAATTTGCTTCTACTACAGTCTGACGCAGCTGCGACTTCGCCATATTTTCCCGCTCTGCCAAATTCCGCAGCTGCGACTCCGTTATTTTTGCTTATCTGCCAAATTTCGTAGCTGCAACTCCGCCACATTTGCCCATTTTTCCAAATTTCGTAGCTGTGACTCAGCCACATTTTCCCATTCTGCCAAATTCCGCAACTGCGACTCCGCTATCTCTGTTTACCTTTCAAATTTCACAGCTGTGACTCCGCTACATTTGCCATTCTGCTAAATTTCGTAGCTGTGACTCCACCACTTTTGCTCATTCAACCAAATTTTGCAGCTGCGACTCCGCTATTTTTGCTTATCTTTCTAAGTTGACAGCTGCTACTCCACCATTTCCGATTTATTTTTTACTCCTTCTCAGTAGCTGAGACTCTGATACCTTTGTCCATTCCACTAAACATGGCATTTGCGACTCCGCTATCCTTGATCGATTCTGCTAAATCTAGTAGCCACGACTCTGTTCTTTTCCACTTCATCCTCGCTCCTTCCGTACAACTACGACTCCACCATTTTCGCTTATTCTACTAAATTTCGCAGCTGATACTCCTCCAGTTTGTCTGCTCTCCGATCGGTGCTGCCAATAATAGTTTGATCGGGCGTCAGTCTCAGTCACCTATTTCATCAGTCCAATCACAGTCCTTCATGAAGAAAATCATTTGGATATCGTGGTACCTATCAGTTCGCATGGCGTGGCCACATCACTTCAGCACATGTGTGTTTATGCTTGTTTTAAAAATGGAGATGATAATGAAGGAGGGCTATAATACTTGGTGCACCATAATAATTACTTCGTGGCTGAACACATAAATGAAAGGTATGGTTCGAAACTTTTACATGATTTGGCAAGGAATTAAATACAGTAATAATAATTATATGTTGTCTTAAACCCTTGATTGAATGAACCTATAATGTTTAATTACTGGAGGGTATGTCAGAACCACGTCTGTATTTATTCCCTGACACCACACCCGAACAGTACCAAAACACTCCAAATATGCCAATTTTCCATAACCATCTTATCTTACCGAAATTTTATGCCTACGCCAACTTTCCCAAAATACCCTATTTTCGAACTCCAACTATTGCTTGCATGTTTGTATGCTGCATCTCCTACGTCAAGACTGGTGACTGTTGTATTGGTTTCGAGTTTTGAGAAGAAATTAAGATGGGTAACTTGGTCCGACATGAGCCAGTAGACACAGAAGCTGTGTGTGCTAATGTAGAAGTCCTTAATATTTTTACAGCAGCAGGTTGGATGGAATATTTTAAATGATTGAACGGTTCCCATACAGAAACCGCATTGCAGTTTGCACTTAACTTGACTGATACTTACTCTGAGGTTAGAGGGCTGCGTGTGGATGTTACAGAAGAGATTATATCAGAGGTTACTGGTTTACCCCAGGTTAGGAAGAAATTATTTGGACGGAAGGTGCATAATGCAAATGCTATTAGAGAATTCTTAGCAGTTGGGGAGCATGTTCCTCCAAAGCATCGTGGAATGGAATTGGCATCTTTACCACCACCTTAGAATCAAGTGGCAATCTTTGTGAAAAGATACATCTCCTGTGGAGGTAGGTACCAAACTGTTTCCTTCTCTGAACTCCCCCTACTTTCTAATTTACGCCATGGTAATTTGGTGAATATACCATTCTACCTGCTCAAATCCCT
This sequence comes from Larix kaempferi, assembly GCA_027924585.1. Classification (NCBI taxonomy): domain Eukaryota; kingdom Viridiplantae; phylum Streptophyta; class Pinopsida; order Pinales; family Pinaceae; genus Larix; species Larix kaempferi. The sequence goes on from BSBM01000008.1 coordinate 1,008,354, forward strand.
ACAAACCATGGTTAGTTATGCAAAAACTACCCAACACCCAGTTTCCTCTCTTACCAATCATGGCCTAATTAAATTACTGGTTTTAAGAGCCATTGTAAACCGTAATTTAACTTGGGAACAATTTTTGGCTGGATATGCGCCAATTATACAACCTATGTTGGAAATGGATGGTGTTGGTGAAGGTAGTGAGGACCGGCGTTCCTCAAACCCAGTTGGGGGGGAGGCTGGAACAACAAGAAACCAGGCCAATGACAAAGAGGAAGTAAACAAGGGAGAAGCGACAGTAACAGAAAACCCTGTAGCTGAAGAAAACCCTGTAGCTGAATAAACCGTGATGGAAACTGTAACTGTAGAAAAAGTTACTCAAATAAAGGAAGTTGAAACTGGAGCAGCTATTGGAGCTGCGACAGTAGAAGCTGCAGTTGCAGAAGTAGGGATTCAGAAGGAAGGATATCGGATAGGGATAGTAGAATAAGGCACTGTGGAAGTTTTGGAAGTTGAATCCTCTTCAGAAATAAGGGGTACTATTATTGAAGAAGAAAAGACTAAGGTAGGGACCCCTGTGTCAAAGAAACAAGGAGTAAGATCAGGAAACAGGAGCCATACACCTACTGCAACAAAGAAAAGGAAAATTAGAACTGTTAAATCACCAATAGCAGTAGGCATGGAGGAACACCCAGTGGGAATGGTGAGAAGAAGGAATCTATCAGCAGCAGCAAAAAAAGCAGCTGTGATAGAAAGAACAACAGAAGAAGTGGAGACAATGGATGCAACTGGGGGTAATATTGAATCACCCCTAGCAAAGATAGCAGTAGCAGAGACAACGGGAGTAGTCAGAGAGAATAGGGAACCATCTTGGGTGGAGGAAATACCTGTGATGGGAATAGATTTAGAGATTCCCATTTTGAACCCTAAGTCATCTACTGTTATGTAGGAACCTCCCAGAGAAGAACCCCAAATTGAAAATCTCCTATTTGAAAATGAACTATTAAAAGAAGAGGTGCAAATATTGCGAAATGAGTTGGAAAGATGGAAGGGATTAGTTGGAAAGTAGGCAGAAAATAATTTGGATACATTAGCAAATGCTGCAAATTTATTTGAAAAGTCATCTTTTGCATTTGAAAATGAGAAGTATGGAGAGACTGTTTGTCCTGAGAGTGGAGACATATTTGCTGCAGTAGGACATAGGGTTGTTGTGTTGGGGGATGTATCAAAGAAGCATGTACATATAGAGGAGATTGAAGAAGGAGTGCCAGAAATTGAATGGATGGGGGAAAATGAGCCAAGAATTGAAGAGATCCCTACTATGAGTTTATGAGATGAAATAGTACAGTCCCAACCATCAGGAAGTACTAAAATTCTTCAGTCCCAACCATTAGGGGATACTAAACTTCTCCAGTCCCAATTATCAAGGGATACCGAGCTTCTTCAGGATCAGTCTCATCAGTCAGAAAAACCTGATATAAACCAGACACGATCTCAATAGCTCAAAGAAACTAAGGAACAGGGGACTGCTACACAAGAACCAGTACCCTTGAAAATGTTTAGTAAAGATGCAACTCAGATAGCAACAGTTGATATCAAGGACCAGGAGGAAAACACTGTTACACAAGAACCAGTGTTTCTAAAATCATTTCCTACAGTGGCAACACAAACTGAGATAGCTGAGATTGAAATAGAAAAGGAGGATGCTGCTACACAAGAACCAGTAGTCCTAAGAATATTGACTAAGACTGTAACACAAACTGAGGAAGCTGAGGAGAATATGGAAATAGAGAATGTTGTTACACAAGAACCAGCATCCCTAAAACCCATGGTTGAGACTGCACTACATGCACAGACCACTGCAACCCCACTAGAGGATGAAACTATCACAATACCAAAGCAAGATAAGGAAGTCATTCACGTGGATTCTGATGATGAAGAGGAGGTAGCAGACAGAAGAATTCAACGATTGGAGAAAAAGGTTTCCTGGTTAAATCTCGAATTGGATAAATGGCTCAAGTGGATCGAACAGTTCAGAACATGTATGATATCTCTTTAGGAGCATAGGAATGTCATTAAGGGACTAAGAGAAAAGTGGGCTGAGGAGTTATTCTTCCAGAAACTTCAGTGGGAGAAACTTCAAGAGAAATTGGAAGGATTGAAGAAACTTAAGTTCCTGCAACAAGAAAAAGACAAGATGTACACTCTTTCCATAGAATTGTTAAGTTGCAAGGCTCCATCCCATTCTTACCCTGTTTTTCTCCATGAGCAGACAACCTTATTCCAAATAAGAGCTCTCAAGGATGGGAGATCATTTTATTTGGCAACAGCTACTCAGTTTTTGGAGACTTTTCTGAAGAGTGACTTTGAGGACCAGCATTTGTTATGTGAATTATATTTACATGACAGGGCTTGCTACATTGACTTTCCATCTAATCCTTTACCTATTCTAGGGGATATTCAGCTGAGAGCATTTGCCTCCTTTTTCATTAACCATGTGAGATGGCGAGATGCTTTCCAAACCATCCTTAGGAATCAGGAGAATTCTACTCTTTGGATTAGGGGGGAACCTCAGAATCCATCAGCATTTATGGAAAATCATGCTAAAACTCTCAGGGTTCCCTCAATTTCTCGATATTTTGAGAGACTGCAAGATAGACTCCTTACCACATGTGTCCCAATTATTCTCAATATGCAGTAGGACGCCCTAGAGGGGAGTGAATACAGATGGTTGTACTCTTCCTCATCTCTTAAGGAAATGGGTCCATATGACTTTGAAAATTTTAGGCAAGCTTTGACAAGGATTCCTAGGTATGTGTGGTGCATGGAAAGGTGTGGGTCTTGGTGGCTTGGTTTGAGATTCAAATTCCCTCTCATTTGGTTGCCTATAATCAATTCTTATAGAACCAACTATGCTCTAACATTAGAAGAAGAAGAGCTGTGGTGGGGGCATTGGGTATCCTGCTATGGGTTTGTTCCTCGAGGGGAGGCACTAGAACTTGCTTGTAATCTTACAAATCTCCACAGATTTCACTCAGACTCAGATTCAGATTAAGGGAGGTTGTTGCATGAGGACATGCAATAGGATAGTTGGGGGGAGATGTTGGGTCCAGGAAATGCCCATTTTTGGCAACCTTTATTACATCATTTTGCCTTGATTCCATCCTACTTTCATGAGCTATATCCATGTCTTTCCTAGATCAATCAATGATATTGACAGGTATAATTTGTTATTGCCTTATTTATTTTTATGCCTAAGATTGTGAAGATTCGGATCCTGACCTTTGGTTTATGCTAACACTTGTGAGTTTATTTAGTTCAAATCTAAAGCGTAGGTGTATCAGCCCAACAACGCTAGCTGTTACTCTTCAAGCACTGGCTCCTCCTACTCTAAGGGACAACGCATCCTCCACGCAAGCTGTATCAGATCCCCATCGTAACAGATTCCATTGAAGCAAATCCTAGCTGCGATAGACAGGTGGCGTTCCAGCTGTTGAGTCCGTTGATTCATTAACTATAAAAGCAACAACATCTTTCAGAATTAACAACCCTATTTAATACGTTGTATCAGTTAGTTGTAACTCCACAGCATGAAGATCATAGATCTTCATTGTTGTGCAATTTTAGTGGATCTGAAACTATATTTCCTTTGTATAAATTCCAGAAGGCTCTCGTAGCCTGGGGTTGGACAATCATTACTTGTGTAAGTTGTAACAGAGCACTGAGACTCACGATTTTCCATCAATAATATGAGAGCAGAGTTCTTCATTTCTGTGTCTTAATTTGCTGTGACTCTCGGCATCTTTGTTAGAAGGCCAAGGCCCACCTTCTCACAGAGATAGCCGGTTTAAGTAGGTAGAGTAGTTTAGTTTTACTTCTATTGTGTGGTGTGGAATGATTGCAGACATTATTGGTAGTTGTAACAGAGATTAGCTTTCCTTTATAGTAGTTTATAATTGCATCTTGAATAGCTATAACAAAGTGGTGTGACAGTTGACTGTGTAGGATAATTTGCCTAATTGCATGTGTGTTTTAATCAGCTGTGATAGCCAAGCTCAATTTCAATTATCCTCTAGTTGTTTATTCTTTCTAGGATTTCTAGTAATTATCAATTAGAGTTCAATCTTGTGTTTTAATTTTGGTTGTTGTTGTATCTGCAATTGCATTTATAGATTAGACAATTAATGGCAAAATTACAATAGCTACTGGATAGATCATTTTGGTAAAGATTGAATGTTGTAATTTGATATATATAGGATTTAAATTCTTGCAAAAGTAATCTAGTTTCATTTCATCATTAGATCATTAACTTGCTGGGTTGATTTCTGGAGGGAATTTGCTTTATTTGGATTCTTAGATGTATGAATTAGATTAGTGTTCTTAAGGAATGAGTTGGATGGACACATTGGTAGGATTTTCATTTACATTCAACAAATCAACTGCTTGATCTGTTTATGCATAGATTGTGCTTATTGCCTTTGAAATAAAAGGCCTTCCTAGGTTTGACAATTTATATTGACCATTCTGTGTGTTAGCTTTAATTAACTGACATATAGGGTGAGCAACAGAGACCACACCAACTTTGGCTTTCCCATCAACTCCTAAGTTTCCTTAGGAAGAATGTTCACATCTGCCCCGAAATCAATCATAACATCTGTCATATGAAATCCCCCCAATTCAAGTGACAACATGAAATCCTTCTCGGTTCTTCTTCTCTTACCCACTTTGCAAGCATTCCTTTCAAGAAGTGGTACATAAATAGGTTCTTCGAATTCATCAAATATTAACAACTTGGCAAGCATAGTAGTTATTTTATTTACAATAAGATGATCATTTAATATATGTACACAACTTTGCAGCAAAGTACTTACTGGATCTTCCTAGTGAATTTTGTATAATTCTCTAGGATGCTCTTTTTTATGCTGTGTTGGGTTGTGTTGCACGGTCTTCTTTATCTCCTCTTTGTGCATGTTGTGCAGTAGTTATTCTTCTCACCATATTATTCTAGGGGTTTCTTCTTCCTTGTGCAAGCAACGTATTTCATCTTGTCGTTGCGCAACTTCTTAAACATCTCTTTGCACCTCACATAGGATCTGTAATTGGTCCCTTGCTTGAAACTTCGGCGGAGGTTGTGCAACATACTTTTATAACTTTCTGATCCTTCGGTACTCCTGTGATATAATGTCCAATAAGGTCCTCACTTGTCTGAGCACCTATTTTTGTATCTATGTTTATGTGTTCCATATCCTTCCCATTATTATCCTTCCTTGGTTCCATGGTGACAAGATTACAACAACCTTTCTTCTCTTCCCATTTTTTGACCAGGTTCAAGAATTACTTTGTTGCATGTTCCATGCTATGGAAATATGTGCACAAATCCCATGGTTTAGTAAAGTATCTCTCCATGTGTCTTGGTTCTCCACAATTGAAGCAAATTACCTACCTTACACAACCATAGCCTCTTCCTTGAACTTGAAATCCACTGCACACTGCTCCCTACTGTCCTCCTAGTTCAGGTTGTCTGTTTTCTTCTATAACTTGCACCCAATAAGCATCAATAATATTATATTTAATTAGTTGCAGAGCGTGATAGTTATTCACATCATGGCCAACGGACTTGCAGAACTCATAGAATGGTGCATGCATAGAGCTCTGGTACTTCTGCAGCATGGGAAAATTAGGAGGTTCTTTCCCCCAAGCTCTACAAATATTTCACCATTCAGACTTCGCACTATCAAAAAAGTGTTAAAATTCAATATGCTAAGACATAGAATATCAGTATTACATTCCATTTCACAACAATAGCATATACAGGATCACTAAAAGAACAACAAGCACAACATAAACACAAGAGACACAGATTTATCTTGGGAAACTCTCATGGGGTAGAAAACCTAGCAAAGCTTCCTCAATATAGATGATCAACAATACATAGATGTATAATCCAAACATGAGCTCCTTCTTCTCCACAGAATATCTCTCTCTCTCACCTATGCACCATTCATGAGTGAGTGAATAATGTGTGAGTGTGATAAATGAGGAACACAACTCCTCTATTTATACACTACTCCGACTTGTCTTTTACATTAACTAGGTCAGCCCCAACTTAACCACTTTACATAATGTGATAGGGTTGACCCCACTAGGGTGGTCTAACAACCCTTTAACCCACATGACTCATACAGGGACGACCCCCACTAGGGAAGTCTAATAACCCAAGTTACCACATTCTCCACGGAGGAATAAAACATCTCCGGATATACAATAAGGTCTTCACGGAGGAATGAAACATCTCCGGAATAATAAAGTACAAATATAATATTCTTAGAAGTTACAATATCTCAACACTCCCCCTTAACGAGAAGGATATTATAACAACATCTACACGAGCAAGGAGTCATCAACTACATGATACATGATACATCTATAAATCATTGGAAGCTTTCTTCATACATCATCAGTAACTCAAACAGTTACTGGAACATCTTCAAGATCTTCAATACTGGAACATCAACATCTTCAGTACTGATTCTTCATCTTCTGCAACACTCAAACAACTACAGTAACATCATCATGTGGATCACTTGATCAACAGCCTCATCGTCTGGATCAACCGATCAACATCATCATCTAGATCTCTCAATCAACAGCCTCATCGTCTGGATCTACCGATCAACATCATCATCTGTATCCTCACGATCAACAACATCGTCATCTAGACCATCACGATCAACAGCATCATCATCTAGACCATCACGATCAGCAGCATCGTCATCTAGACCATCACGAGCAACAGCATTGTCATCTAGACCATCACGATCAATAGCATCATCATCTAGACCATCACGATCAGCAACATCTTCATTTAGACCATCTCAATCAGTGACATCGTCATCTAGACCATCACAATCAGCGACATCATCATCTAGACCATCACAATCAGCATCATCATCATCTAGATCATCACGATCAACAACGTCATCATCTAGATCATCACAATCAACAGCATCGTCATCTAGATCATCACGATCAACAGCATTGTCATCTAGATCATGACGATCAACATCTGGATCCTCTCGATCAACATCATCAACATAGCAGCATACTCTGCAATGTACAAGATCCTATTATGGGATGATCAATCCCTCTCACTTTAGGACATAGGTCCAAGGATGATACAATTCTGATTTGCTTACGGGATGATCAATCCCTCTCAATTTAAGAGATCTCTCATGTCTATGGACGATGCAATCCAGATCAACTTACAGGATGATCAATCCTTATCCTTTTAAGACACCTCACCATGTCTAGGGATGATGCAATCCTGAATCAACTTACAGGATGATTAATCCTTATCACTTTAAGACATCTCACCATGTCTAGGGACGATGCAATCCCGAATCAGCTTACAGGATGATTAGTCCTTATCACTTTAAGACATCTCACCATGTTTAGGGATGATGCAATCCCGAATCAGCTTATAGGATGATTAGTCCTTATCACTTTAAGTCATCTCACCATGTCTAGGGACGATGCAATCTTGATCCACTTACGGGATGATCAATCCCTATCACTTTAGGACATGAGTCCAAGGACAATGCAATCCTATCACGTACATTTTGAACCAAACGCTCAGGGACGATGCAGTCCTATCATGTATATTTTGAACCAAACGCTCAGGGACAATGCAGTCCTATCATGTAAATTTTGAACTAAATGTTTAGGGACAATGCAGTCCTATCATGTACATTTTGAACCAAACGCTCAGGGACGATGCAGTCCTATCATGTACATTTTGAACTAAATGTTCAGGGATGATGCAGTCCTATCATGTACATTTTGAACCAAACACTCAGGGAATATGTAGTCCTATCATGTACATTTTGAACTAAACGTTCAGGGATGATACAGTCCTATCACGTCCACTAGGGACCACTTTCTCGGGGACATATGTCTATGGATCTCTTTTAGGACATGTGTCCAGGGATGATACAATCCCTCCTCGTCCACTTAGAAAAAGTCTAAGAACCATATATTGACCTCAATGTCGGAACTGGTAACCTCATCATCGACCTCATCGTCAGAACAGGTAACCTCATCATCGATGCAAGTATTCTCATCATTGATACAAGTATCCTCGTCATCGATACAAGTATCCACATCATCAATACAAGTATCCTCGTCATCGATACAAGTATCCACATCATCAATACAAATATCCTCATCATCGATACAAGTATCCTCATCATCGATACAGTATCCTCATCATTGATACAAGTATCCATATCAATACAGTATACACATCATCAACCTTACCATCGATATAGGCAATCTCATCATCCATACAGGTATCCACAATGATACCAATATCCAAATATCATCATCGACCATATCACTCCCCCTTTCGAGGAGGGTCCTTTTGAACTACACCAAGCTTGTCTCGGAAATAATCAACCTTTACTCAAGACAGAGGTTTGGTCAATACATCAGCAACTTGTTCCTCAGTGCTCACATACTCAAGCTTGATAGCTCCTTTCTGCACCATATCCCGTATATAAAAATATCGGATCTCTATGTGCTTTGACTTATCATGGAACATTGTATTCTCTGTCATTTTGATACAACTTTGGTTGTCACACAGGATCACAGTGGGGTCCATCTCTAAGTCAAAAAATCCTGATAACAACTATATATATTCCGCTTCAGCTGTGCTGAGAGCCACACTGGACTGCTTCTTGCTAAACCATGAGATCATGGCAGATCCTAGACAATAACATCCACCCGATGTGCTCTGCCTATCTGATACACTTCCATCCCAATCAGTATCTGTGTAGCCATAAAATCTGAAATCATGATCTCCAAGAAAATATAGATCAAAGTCTATCGTACCCTTTAGGTACCTCATCACTTCCTTTGCAGCTATCAGGTTAACATGCCTAGGTGCCACTAGATACTAACTCAAGGTGTTCACAGCAAAGCATATATCTGGCCTGATATTCGTAATACATTAATGACCCAATAATCTATCTGTACAGAGTCACATCCACTAACTCTGATGAGTCATCAACTAACAACTTCAGGTTGGAACCCATGAGAGTGGCCATGGCTTTACATTCCAACATATCAAATATTCTCAATATTTCCACGACATACTTTCCCTAGTTGAGAAAGATTCCTTCTGGGCCTTGCCATACTTACAGACCTAGGAAGTAATGCATCAATCTGAGATCTTTCATCTCAAATTTTGTAGCCATCTTCTTCTTGCTTTCCATGATATGTTTATCATTCCCTGTCAGAAAGAGATCATCCACATACAATAATAGTATGATAGGTTCATCATCCATAACCTTAAGGTAAAGTTTAGGATCAGCTTTACTTTTGGTAAATCCCAAGCTTGTCAAGAAGCTATCAATTCTCCCTCTATGACTGAACATCATTAACACTTTGCATTGAGTGACCTTTTGCATATCTTTTTGTGCCATTTCTCATCAGTTGGGTCTACTGATATGGGCCTCAATATCATTCGAACGTGGTGGTGAGTTCCTTCTTGCATCCATCTAAGAGAAGAATGTCATCTGTATATAGACACCATCTTCAACCTTGTAGCAAAGGTTGAAATCCGCATCACCCATGGTGATCATTAAGCTCATCAAATGACTATTGATCATGGGTACCCATAAAGAGCTTTCTTCAATTGAATCCTGGGAGTCTTCTCGATTCACACTTCTTCTTCAATTATACCATTAAGAGATTGGTCTTTTCTAGCAAGCATCTCGTCATGATCCTCTTCCTCTTTCTAAGAGAATCTTCGAGCCTTCTATAGTATGTTTGATTTGTAAATCTTCTTGTTGAACATCCATCACTTGTTCAATGTTCATCATTCTTCATGATCTTTCATACAAATAAAAAATTAAGTATATGATTAGTAATACTTCATAATCATCAAATCATATTAACATGATAACCTATTATGCATACATATATGATTTACATAGTTATGCAACTATCTTGACCAATACTTTGGCACAACACTTTTCCATATCCTGTATGCATACAGTGGCTATCTAGATGCCTTCCATCTCTACCAGAACATACTGTCGAGAGCGTGCATAGCTCTCAACATGTCAGCAAAGAGGTTTCATTCTAGACAAGCAACAATGGAATGTTTGTCCAACTTACCAATCATATGCATATTAGTAGTATATTGTTTAATGCTATATGAATATTTACACTCAGCATGATATATTCTAGGAATATAAATATGCATACAACTATTACAAGCAATATCATTTACTATTTCAGAGATTCAAATAACAACTCAAATACTTATTTTTTATGTTTGTGTGGTTTCCTCCTGCTTGATCTTCTATTCATTTTGTACCACTATGCATGCTCAAGTGTGCACTAGTGTCATCCTCATGATCTCATACACAAACATACATTCATTAGTATAATCTCAATATTATCAAAACATTATAATTCTAAATAATCTTAAGTATGTATGGTCATGATTATTTCATACACAGGTATACTTACCTAAGATCCTAACAAAGTAGGATTCTAACTTGATATAGGAAAACATACCTAGATTATCAAGCTTGGTTATGTCTTAACATACCCAAACAATATCTTCTTTGTTCTCTTCAATGATTTAGAGACCTTGTGCTAGAACTTGCATATCTCATAAGTTAAGAATAGTAGAACAAAGTCATACATACCTCGTAATTAGAGCTTCTATGTGGCCAAATACTATGGATGAATCTTTGTCTTCATTTCAACATGGTCATAGAACTTGATTTGATGTACTTGTATCTTGTTAGTAGACAACATCATCCTCATACAATACCACAGGTGCATTAGTACAATCATAAGTGTCAGAACCCTAATCAATGAATGTCTTCTATAATTCACATGCATTCATTATCAAACAATCATAATTGTACTAACTTCAATAATATGAAGACAAACATATTATGAACTTAATCAAGAATCATATTTCAAAACATACCTGTATTTCCTCAAGTCATACCTGTCAGGATTGCTTTTAACCCAATCCACTTTGATTTGTTGAAACTGGATCTAGAGCTGGATTAGGGTTTTTCAGAGAAACCCTAAAAATTCAACCTTTGAATTTCAAACTTCTGAATGGATAGAAAGATGTGGGTTGCTGAGTTGAACAAGCTGGTATACTTCAATTTTGAAAACTGCAAAATTTGACCCCTCAAAATTGTCTTTGAAGCTTTTGGATTCAATGGACAGGACCTTGAAATAGGGTTTGATAAATCCCACCCTTCTTCCCAACCAAAAGGTTTGATCGAAAGCTCTAAGCTTCGATTTTTCTGAGGAGCTTCCATTCGTGGTCACAGACTTCAAAAATTCCAACTTTTGCGGAAGCCCTAATTTTCCACCTTTCCGATCAAAATCCTGAACTAGGGTTTCATCAAGCCCGGCCTTCTGCCCAACCAAAAAAATCGATCTTGGTCTCTATATTTCTATTTTGATGAGTATCATTAAGCCATGGTTTCCGATTCCAATAATTTCAACTTTCTCTGAAACCGTAATTTCCCACAGCAGTGACGATTCAAGAATGAAGGTGCTCAAAATCCAAATCTGTTTGACAGAAATATGCACCTGATTGTTTCTGGTGTAAATCCGAAATTACGAATCCAAAAGATCTAAAACTTCTTCCTGAGGTATCCTGACCTGTCATATTTCCAAACCCATAGGTTTGACCTCAATTAGATTTTCTGATAGAGAGTTATGCCAAGTGTCGCAACGTGACCTTTTTATGGGATAAAACAGGAGAGCGAACTTGTACGGAGGGACACATGTCACTGGTTCAACTTCCACCTCTGAAAAAATTACCTGAGAAACTACAGTCCGTTCTCTACCTGTCACTTTTTACGAAATTTCATTTGGATCTTCTTATCCCAAGTTGTGACCTTTTTTCCTAGGTCACATGTTTATGACTCAGATCTGGAAGAGGCAGAAACCCTAACTTGTACTGATCATAAATCACAACATACAATGAATTAGAGGCTGTCCTTTGGACAAAAGGTATAGAGGGATGTTATCTACGACTTGTAAAGGTTTCAGATCCCGAAACTTCACCAAAATGGATTTATAGCGAAAGTTCCACGATGACTGTTTTTTGCTATATAAAACCCTAACTTTGAAATTGTCGCAAGTGAAGCACGTGTCATAAGTGCCATACATTGCTTTCCTTCAGGTTATCTATGATACCATGTTAAAATTCAATATGATAAGACATATAATATCAGTATTACATTCCATTTCACAAAAATAGCATATATAGGAGCACAACATAAACACAAGAGACACAGATTTATCCTGGGAAACCCTCTTGGGGTAGAAAACCCAACAAAGCTTCCTCAATATAGATGATCAACAATACAGAGATTTATAACCCAAACATGAACTCCTTCTCCATATCAGATCTCTCTCTCTCACCTATGTGCCATTTACAAGTGAGTGAATAATGTGTGAGTGTGATAAATGAGGAACACACCTCCTCTATTTATACACTACTCCGACTTGTCTTTTACATTAACTAGGTCGGCCCCAAATTAACCAATTTACATAACGTGATAGGGCTGACCCCACTAGGGTGGTATAACAACCCTTTAACCCACATGACTCATACAAGGCAGACCCCCACTAGGAAAGTCTAATAACCCAAGTTACCACATTCTCCATGGAGGAATAAAACATCTCCGGATATACAATAAGGTCTTCACGGAGGAATGAAACATCTCCGCAATAATAAAATACAAATATAATATTCTTAGAAGTTACAATATCTCAACAAAAGGGACTAGGCACACCAGTACCCAAATAATTATTTAGTGTCAGGAATTCATTCTTATGGTGTCCTTATGTTCTACTGAATCTACACCATATGTTTTCTATCATTGTATTACCAATAGACAGGTGTTGTAATTATTCATTCATAATAACAAGCTTTGTTTGCACCTGCACCATTCCTGGCGACGCTTCCCCTCCAGGAGTTGATTCCAACCTAATGGAAATCTCCAAGGAATGTGACTGAGTCTTCACCTTATGTTGTGTCGGGGGAACTCTGATCTGTGACAATAGGCCCGCAATAAACCATTCATGGTGCTACATTTCCATGATCTGAAAACTAAGTTGATTTAGATCTTGAATCATTGGTCCTAGTCCCACATAGACTTGCCGACATGTTGTTTCATTTCTTTAATCTCCATGATGCACTACCACTCGGACTTCGTCTTTTGAAATTTGTTTAGAAGGTCGTTTTTAATTATATCCAACGTGTGGGGTTGACCTGTGATGACCGTAGTCTTACACTTCATTTACCATGTCAAATATATGTCTATGAATGTGGTCTTCAACTGCGCAATCTTAGCAACTTCATTCCTAACATTCTTTACAACCCAAATTGCTTTGTAGGTAAACCAATGTTGTTGTGCATTGTCTTTTCCCGTTCCATAAAAATGGTATACTCACAAGGTAGAATCTGACGTTGTCGCCATTTTGATAGGTATATGAAGATTCACACATCTACTTGTGATCAGTGGACTTGGAATAACTACTAATTCTTGAACTTTGTAGATCTGGGTTAATCCCCTGTGTAGGACTGAATTGCACTTGTCTTGAATTTGGTTTGTCCTTCATTCTTTCTTCTTGCAAAAAATCAATTAATAACCGGTTTTCTTGATTTGATCAAGAACGATGGGGGGGTTGGGCCAAAGGGTGGATCACCTTCTGGTGTACATCTTCCAATAGTATTGATTCTATGGGAGCTCGAATATAGATGCGTAGTCTCTCTTCTTATGATGCAAGAAGCTCCATTCGTCCATACTCCTTGTTATTACAGATCTTCTTGAGTCTTCCTTCCTTCCAACCTCAGGGGTTCGACATCACTGTTTTCATCAGATCTCTCACTTTATTCCATTCCATGCCTCTTGGGAGGTCTCTCATCTTCTGATCACTCTTTTTTCCTGGACCCCGTGCACCCTTCTGGCACAAAGGGACCTTCTACACATTCTCTTTGCGTAGTCCCATCTCTAGCATTTTTCTTTCCTCTTTGATCGGACCTCAATTTTCCCTTTAGCTACTTTTATTTCCTTTATTTCCTCACTGGTTTTCTTATCTCAACCCATATTTCATTTATTTTCTCCCTTCAAAGTCTTTTCTCTTCTAGATCCATGGTGCGTCTATCAGTTCTTCCACTTCCTCATGCCCCACCCCCACAATGCAAGGCTTACACTGCCATACTATTGAGGTTAATTGTCATTAGCCCCTTCTCCATGAACATCATCTTTATCCAAAGTGGAATTAACTTCAAGAACCTCTTTCTTGTAACTTATTCAAATATTTCTTTTGCGTGGCTATATGATTCACTTGATCCTATAGAAAATTCTATCATATATCCTTCTTTTACATGCAAGAACCATAAATTCATAGCTCTAGACCAAGTATTGTTCAGATATTTCAATTCGTGAATCTTCTCCTTGGTCAAGTCTACTACCTAAGGTGGAATCCAGGTAGTATTTATCTTATTCTGCCTCTGCACCCATTCAAACAACAAAATAGGAAAATCACGAAAGAAAATTTCATGCAGATCAGAGTAAATATGTAAGGAACCATCCTTACATGATTATCATAATTGGTAATATATATATATATATAAATGAATTGATAATATTACAATGCAATGGTAAATGTTTTATATGGCCATAGGATGGATAGTCGTGTCTTCTCATTAGGAGACACGACATCTTAATAATTAATAAACTAGACTAATAAAATAACAATTAATAATTTAATAATAGTAATATACTTATTTAGGTATATTACAAGTCATCCTGCTCTGAAAATATTCGTCCACGAATCTTTCTTATGAGCGTGCTGCAATTGGATTTCTTCCACGAATAATGGTGCCACAGTTTAGTATTTCTTGAAATATTTGGTCACATTTCCATTTAAATATTTTCATGGATATGATTCTGTACATAACCACTTAACAACTATATGGAGTATACTTATGAGATTCTAATCTGATGGTGTTCTTTTGACCTTCTAATTTGATGTAGATTGCTGATATTTTTTCATGTCTTGATATGGTTTTCTTATCTGTAGCGGAAACTACTAATAATGCACTTACATTCTTGTCTGACGAGCTTGTCTTTATTTGTTCTTTGGGAACATTTTTAGATTCTAGAATATCTTGAGTTGCGACTATTGATAGAATGTTCATCTCATCATTTGTCACAACATCTTCTCGATTTCCTTCTTCTACTTTATCATGATCCAAGTCATCTCCAGTGCTTTTATTTCCTTCATTGTATCCTTCTACAACTTCAATTCTTTCATAATTGTTACTAACATTGACTTCCCTTTCAACGTTATTTTTATTATTACAAGCTATGATATCGTCATTATCTTTACAATTGATATTGACATCATGATTGTCAATATCATCTTGATATTCCATATCCTTGTCCTCTACAGCTTTTGTTTCATCATCTTCCTTATCCTGTACTTTGCTTTGACTAGGAATCCCAACATGGTCTCTCATTTGTCCTTGAGTACCACTGGACATCTTTATAGAATTTTCGATTTGCTCATTAATGCGACTTACTTCCTTACTTTGTAAGAAACCACAACAAAATTTTGGAAGACGTGCATATTTTTTACTGAGTATCGCATTTTGAGGTTTGTAGTTTGGATGTCTTTTGTTATCCCTCTTGGAATATTGGGGGCTGGATATTTTGTGAGGAGGAATATAAGGAGGCAGTCGGCGTGGCTTCCCTTGTTTTTTGGGGTTAGTAGCAAATTCAGGCTCTTTTCTATTTAAACAATCAAGAGTTGCAATAGTTCATAGTTCTTCTTTACTTGGGAACCCAGGAGACACAATTGCTCCTTCCATTGTGATTTCAGTCGCTTCCTCTGTCGTGGGTACAGATGCAGTTTCCATCTCTTCTTGACCTAGGAATTCCGAAGTCATTGTAGCTTCTTCTTCGACTTTAATTCTTTCATCTCTTTTAGGTTTGTGGAATGGGCTAATAATGATTTTATTAAAAGGGTGAAACATGGAAGTTCCACTATAAAAATCTTCCAAAATGAATTTGAATAAATTTGTTTTTATACAAAATTAATAATTAATAATAAGAATTAATTATTAATAATTAGTAATTATTAATAATAATTAGTAATTATTAATAATTAATAATTATTAATAATTAATAATTAGTAATTATTAATAATTAATAATTATTAATAATTAATAATTAGTAATAATTAGTAATTAGTAATAATTAATAATTATTAATAACTAATAATTAGTAATTAATAATAATAATAATAATAATAATAATTATTATTATTATTATTAAAATTATATAGTTTTTTTTGGGAGTGTAATAAAGGTTTAATAAAAGAAAAATATTATAATAATGGTAATTATATTATATAATATTTGAATTTATTAAAAAAAATGGATTAGGGTTTACGTGAAGTGTGATGTAGGTGAGTGAAGCTGTGAGCGAGTGGTAGTTGGGGGATGAAGAGGATGGAGAAGATCACAGTAGAGTGGGGTGCGAGCAGGAGGGGGGGTGGTTGGTCGGGAGTGGAGGGAGCTGTGGGTAGTGGAGCGCGGAGGGAAGGCTAGGATGGAGGAGGTAGCGCAGGAGGGGGGGGTGAAGCGTGCGGGGGAGAAGGAAGCAACAACAATAGGGTGATCTAGTTTTGGAATTGGTGGGAGTGGTGAGGACGCTCGGAGCAGGATGGGGAAGACCTGCGCAAGAGCTGGATGCAGGTGGTGGACTACGTGGAGCGGATATTTTGTGTATGGTGTGCGGAAGTGTTGGGGTAGAGGTGGAGCACTGGAAGCTATGGTGGAAGATGGGAAACACTGGTGATGGATTGGGAGTGTTGAAGCCTGAAAGCATGAGAGAAAGCCGAGAGTGAAAGCTCTGATACCACTTGTAAGGAACCATCCTTACATGATTATCGTAATTGATAATATATATATATATATATATATATATATATATATATAATTGAATTGATAATATTACAATGCAATGGTCAATGTTTTATATGACTATAGGATGGATAGTCGTGTCTTCTCATTAGGAGACACGACATCTTAATAATTAATAACATAGACTAATAAAATAAGAATTAATAATTTAAGAATAGTAATATACTTATTTAGGTATATTACAAAATATGCCTTTCCTTCCAATCTTGGGCCGAAATATATAGATCTTTAGTCTCTTTATATGCAACTTCATCATCTTTTGTTTCCATCTATTGCTCGATCTCATCTTTGTTAGGTTTGCACCTCATTACTTCATCCTTCTAACACAATCCCTGTAAGGTCACGACAATGGAACCATTGTTGGTTGCAATCTGTCAGACCCAGGGTTCAACTTTATGTGACAATAAAAACCCATATGCATCGACATCTTTCAACTCTCTGCAAATAGAGTACACTCTCACATGATATGTGCACAAGAATTAACAGAGACCTGAATTAGGGTTGCGTAGGAGGAAATAAGTTCTTTCTATTCAACATTTTAGCAATTCATTTCAACACATACATCAGATCCATAATTCGCATACATTCAACAAATTCAAAACTCATAGGCGTTGATTCTTACAAGCAATGCACAACAAAGTATATATAAATACAGGCTTCATTATATTACTTGACAATAATTGGTATCACCATGACATTATAGAGACTCATCTCAACAACTTATATGTTCCATGACTCATAGATTCATTATTCACACATGATCCCATCAAAACATATCTTACTATCAACGCAATTCTTTTGCTACTAATAGAGCTCAAAACACTATAGACTTACATAATAAAACCTAACCAACCAACTGAACCAAACCCCAACCCTTTAAAAACAGAGGCCTTATATAGGATGGAGTAACAAAAACTGAAATTTGTTACTAGCATGCAGCTAATAACTAACTTTTGTTTGGTGCAACCGAATCTGACATAGGTTGGCTCAACATGCAGGGATCAACATGCAGTACCTGATCAAAACTTGGGCACCAACAATATTTTATAGGAATGATGAACATGTATGTTGAAACATCCTTGCAATACAATGCAAATGATGATGACAAATATGATGACGATATAAGTGATGACCATGAATCATGTTGCAATTACATGATATGCCTAGAGTCTGCAAGGATGATGACTGTGATGACAATGATATAGGTCATGACAATACATAACATGACCATGATGATGGATGAAATTGGTGGTGATTATGTCAGAATTCCGAGAAATTTATGATGAATATTATATATCTGGGAATGATGAATGATGATAATGAGGATGATTTCAAAGTTAATTTGGGTATATGAGTCGTCCTTGATTCTTGAAACACTCCCATACCTCCATGGCATGTAACTATTCTAACCATGTCAAATTTCAATGCATACATGCATAGTTTGAAGAAATTTCAATGTTGTCCCCATTCACTGGTCGCTATTTTGGGTTGACATAAGCCAACACTCACTCTATTTATCAAATAAATTCCATTCAACTTTAAGAAAAAGAGATGGTTGTGCCTTATATCTCTCTAAAAAATATTTGAATGAGTCATATTTAGCACATCTTTGACGATGCTGATGATGACGATGACAGTGGGTCATATGTCAAAAGTCCCATGTTTTTGGAATGTTATGATGAAGATGTTATAGGAACAATGAACATGTTCATCGAAACTTTGTCGAAATACAATGGCAATGATATTGAAAAATACGATGACAGTATAAGTGATGACCATGATGTTGTAAGTACATGATGTGCCTGGAGTCCACAAGGATGATGATTGTGATGAAAATGATAGAGGTGATGACAATAAATAAGATGACCATGACGATGGATGATATTAGTGATGGGTATCTTGAAAGTTCCATGACATTTCGAGGAAGTTCAAACAAAGATTCTATATATGGGAACGACGAATGATGACAATTGGTACATGATGAAAGTTGATGCAAACAAGGATGATGTTGAGGATAATGTAGGTATATGAGTCATTCTTGAGTCTTAAAACCATCCCATACAATCAAGGCATACACCTAGTATAACCATGTAAACTTTCAATGCATACATGCATAGCTTGAAGAAATTTCAACATTGGCCCCATTCAGTGGTCACTATGCAGGGTCGACATGAGCCAACACTTATTATATTTATCAAATAAATTTCATTCACCTTTCAGAAAAAAAATAAAAAAAAATAAAAAAAAAAATTATTGTTCCTTATAACTCTCTACACAATATTTCGAATGAGGAATATTATGCACATCTTTGATGACAACTATGGGTTATATGTCAAAATTCCCATGTTTATGGAAAGTTTCGACGAATATGCTATAGGAATGAGGAACATGTTCATCGAAACTTCATTGCAATACAATGGAAATGATGATGACAAATACGATGAAAACATAAATGGTTACCATGATGTTGTATGTACATGATGCACCTAGAGTCCACAAGGATAATAATTGTGATGACAATGTCCAAGGTGATGGCAATCAATAACATAACCATGAATATGGATTCCATTGGTGATGGGTATGTTGAAATTTTTGTTATATTTCGAGAAATTTTCGACGAAGATTCTATATATGGGAACAACGAATGAAAATTATGTGTACATGATGAATATTGATGGAAACGAGGAGGAAGTTGAAGACACTGTGGGTATATGAGTCATCCTTGAGTCTTGAAACCATCCCATACCATCAAGGCATGCACCTAGTCTAACCATGTCAAATTTCAATGCATACATGCATAGTTTGAATATATTTTAATGCTGGCCCGTTGTAGGCACAACAGATCCCATTTTATCAATAAAAATGGGAGCCCCACAATTATTTTTGAAGGTAACTTGGAATTTCTTTATCTATTTTTGGGGTGTTTGTGATGGTTGTCCTTATCCTTTCTTATTCCCATGCTTTGGATTTAATAAAGTTTGTTGTAAAAACCTTTCTTTTGTGCGTTTTGAAAATTGCGGAAAACTTACTTTTTCTTGAAATTATATCGTTTCCACAACCTTCGATCCACAATCCGCAATGTGGATTGCGGATGTTGAAAATTTTAGGATAATAAAATTTTCCTTTCCGCAATTCACAACCCACAAATTCAAATTGTGGATTTGATCCGTATTTGTGTGGGAATGAAACAAAAGATAGCATATACATAATCATATATAGATATATATATTCACATACACAGATATATGGCAAGAAACACAGCAATACAGTAAACACATTCTATTAAATATCGGAAATAGAACAGACTGTAAATACAACATCTAGAATGGTAGTAGCTATCTCTGAGAAGAGATGTGGCCACTGTGCTCATTTGTGCGAAGATTAATACAAAGAGAGGAAGAAAGGCCTATTTATCATAAGCATGAGGGAAAGAATCCCAAACATCCAAAAACCTAACCCTAGAAGATGAACCGTCATAAAGTTTCTGGCCCCAAGGTGGTTAGTTGAACAGTCAACTTCCCGGGGTCATAACGTTTGCATATGATCTCTGTTTGGGGCACTTGGTGTTGGAACATTTAAAAACCCATTAAATACTTAGGATATATTTTACTAGTCATCTAGATTAATTTCCTAAGTTTTGCCTAGCTAAATAGGGTCAATTTTGTCTTTTAGTGGACCACTTGCCATACTAAGTCACAAAAACGAATTTGGACAAATTCTGGATAAGATTTCCTTGGATTCTGTCTGATTTTATTCCATTCCTGAATTAGAAAGACACTTTCATGATTTAGACAGCTTTATCCTGCGTTTTTCTACCTTATAGTGGATAAGGAAAAGCCAGTTTACTTGGAAACTCTTACCACTTGACCAATTCGACCTCCACATCATATTTTATCTTCTAAAGCCACCATTACAGTCCATTTACCTCACTCATGAGCTGCCATACCATACTTGCCAAATTCGTGAGCCTCTAGCATAGTTTTGGAAACTGCTTTTGCCACCTAGGGGGTTTTTATGTTTTTAGTAAGCCTTACTTTTTGTGCTTTACAACTTTCCTTTAAGGCATTCTATTTTCTCTCTTGAGATGTATTATATATTGTATTCACATTGAGGAATAATACATGAGATAATATTTCCATCAATTGAGTTCCTTCTCTTATGTTATGTTTCAACATTTCTTCTTATTCTTGCATATCTTTGAATAATTCTTGTGAGGAATTCTTTGCTTCAAGATTCTTGGCTATTAGAGTTCTTTCATGGTATTCAACCTATATAGAATTCTCACACTTGGTAGCCTGTTGGAAAGATCTCTCCGAGGACTACGCCGTCGGACCCAGATTTCCCAAAAAACGTTGTTTAGGGCCTCAAAATGGCCCCGTAAATTTGGGACTCAAAAAACTGTAGAAAAATTACTAGAAACTTAGCAAACTAGGAAACTGTTTTGGGAATAGGTGGGTGGCCACCGATAACCATCTAAATCAAAATGCCGAGAAACCTTTTTCAATCAAATTAAAATTTTCTTCCGCAACCCGCAAATTGCGGATTGCGAAACGCGGAAAGCACTTAGCCGTTGACAATAACATTTACGTTTCCGCATCCCGCAACCCGACAATTGAGGATTGCGGAAATTGGAAATCATAATAAGCGAAAGAGAATTGTATACCCGCAATCCGCATTGCGGATTGCATAAACATTGATTTTTCCCATAAGTTATTCACTGCTCCATCTTTCCATTGCAAATTGTGGATTGCGGAAACATTCAAATACTTAAATTTCAAACTTGCACTTCTGCAACCCACAACCCACATTGTGGAAACCTAAAATCAAAATTACAAAAAATTCACTCCCACATTTCTTTTCTGCTTTTTCACATTTTGGATCTAGGCCATTGATTCCTTTTTATTTTACAGTTTGGATTGATCCCACTATCGCTTAAATATTTTCAATTTTTACGATTTTTCTACTATTTTTGAAGTTGCAAATTCCACTTGGGCAAAAGAGTTATTGCATATTTTTACCAAAATTACCATTTTACTCTCTTCTTTGACACAGGTTGGTTTTCTGACACTTTCATCCTCATTTTGGTGATAATTCAGAGTTAAAATTAGTTTTATTGACTTTTTTTCTTGTTTTATCATATTTCTAAGTTTCCCAACCATGTCGAAAAATACCCGGTCCAAAACATCCCTATAGGAACTTAAAAACAAAGACCCAAATAGTGGGATCCTTTCTGATACAAACGGCAGGGTATCTGAGACCTATCATTTGGATTGGTCTCATATTTACTCCATTTTTGACAATGATGACTTGTCTGAAATTCAACACAACCAATCCTCCTATGTGAACATTAGAAAATCTCAATTGCAAGCCATTGCATCCAGACCTGCGCTCATGCCCTATACCGAGGCTATCAAATGGAGAATTGACCATGCTCATCCTCAAGGCTGCTCTTTCAATGACAAGGTTGGGGCTCAATTAACTTCTTTCCGGCCTAAATTGTTTTCTAGAGCTTATTCCCTAAGACAATTTGACCAGTTGTTGAATACGAAATTCCTGGACTCTGCCAAAACCCAATTAAATTTTGATGAAATTATTAAATCATGGATGAGTAACCTTGCAAGCTTCACGCCCAAGGCTGACAGATTCTATCCCATCTCATGTTTTAAAGAGCCATTCGCTCTGTTGGCAGCCATGCTCTGCAGGTTATAAGAAGTACCAGACTGTTCAGTATTCAAGTCCGAGTGGGAAACCCTCTCCCACCATGTACTCACTACAAGATAATCCTTCCATTGGGCTCAAATCCTATCAGTGGAGCTCAAGACAACAATTGAAAAATATTAGAAGACCCCAATCTCTAGAAAACCTACTTTCTTCTATTCGGCATATGTGATGGATGTCTTTTGTTTGGAATTTTAGTTTCCTTCCATGGGATGGAACTGGACTCTGTCTGCACTACCTGTCCATATTTGTTGCTCTGCATCGTGGGAAGGAAATTTCATGCCTCTTCTATATGATATCTTTGACCATTTTGTTGGCTCAATTCATTTGATTATCTTCAAAGAGAATGCTCCCACTTTCTTTGAACATGCCAAGGAACTTGTCTCTACTATGGGTGATTGGTATGTAGGAGAATACTTCTCTTATGTCAGGATTTGGGGAAACAATACAACACATCTACTTCCCAGAATTGTGCCAGACAGGTTACTGTTAGAGGAGATTTCTTTCTAGACAGTCACAAATGGTGTCTTCCCTAAACTAACTGGAGCCAAAAGAAGAGGGTGTCCGAAATTCCCACTTCATCTTGGACCTCTCTTAATTCAAAACTCAACCCATGCTAGAATACTTGGAAAGAATATTGCCTCCCTCAAGCTTGGGAAATCCCCAAAAAGGATGCATGATCCTAGATCATTTCTGGCGAATCATTTTGCACAAGAGCACATGAAAAGTATATATGCTCATCAGACTAACGCAGATGACTCAATATACCAGGGATTTGATTCATTTGTTGAGGTCCTGAACAAGACTTATTCCCTGGAAACAAATAATTTCATTTTTCAGTATCAACATGAGCTCAAGGCTAAGGTCTTTCAATACATAAAATTTGAGATGTCACTTGATGAAAAGGTTCAGAAAGACAAGGCAGAGAAAGAAGCTCAAAAAGCAAGCACCCCCTTGATGCTGACCTACCATGCTGATGATAAGGGAAAAGCCCCTGTTGAAGACACACCCCAGCCCAGGCCCTTGTCCAATCTCAATGCTCTGATTCAATTGGCTATTGATATGAAAAGGGAACTAGAAGCAATGACCTCAGCAGTGGAAACTCGTGCTATTGCTGCAACAACTCCAGTCAAAAGACAAAAGGTTGAATTTAGTGCACCATAGGTAACAATGTTGCATATATCAGATAGTGATCTGGAGGATGAAACCCTTCCTTCAACATTTTCTCGGCTAATTTCCATTCTTGTCACCCTACAATAAGTTATTTCCATTACCCCTACCTCTTCTGATCCTTTGGAGAGCATAGTTGTTGATGACTCTCATCCTGAATTTAACTTCCCGAAGGTCGCCATCACCACAGACATAACCTCTTCCATACCATTGGACATTCCAATTGCTTCACACCCCATGTCATCACCTATTATCATAACTCCTGCACCTGCATCGGCTGAGCCACTGGTCATCCCTGTGGTGAATTCACAAGAATCAATCATGGCTCCAACCTCTTTTCCACTTACATAGGATGCTCATACCCAAGCCCGTACTATACCTGTAGAAGCACCTATGATCCCAATTTCTATTTCACTCCCAGAGATCATTTCTGTAGCTTCCACTTACTCATCTTTACCATCAGTCTCTAATATCATTTCTCCTTCCATCTCCACCACCCAAATCACTATCCCAATTCCAACTTCTGTTGTTTCCCAAACTTCACCTTTGGTCTCAACTTCTGATGTGTCCACTTCCACAGTGGACATAGTGGCATATTTTGGAGAAGATGTTGTGGTTTCCTTGGGAGAATATTTCTACAACAAGTCGGAGAAAGAAGTAGTGAAAAGAGGAACTAAAACACAAAGGGAAGGGACTTTTATGCAGGGCCCTATTCCCAACCAAGTCATTTGGAAGAAAACATCCACTAATGTACAACAAGAAGCACTTGAAACTGCTGCAGCAATGGGATCCTTTGCAGGGGCTAATTATGTCTTTGTCACCTCATTGAACAAGGAGATTGAGGCCAAGCAGCAGGAATTGCAGCAGCTCAAGAAAAAGTAGAATGAAATCAACAAACAACATGAATCTCAACTTCACGAATTGAGAAGTGAGCATGATAATCAATTGAAAGACTTGTAGGCACAAAATGCATCTCTCCAGTAGCAACTACAGCAAGCACAAGTGATAAACATTGGCTATGCTGAAAAGATCACACTGCTTGAGCAACAATTGAAGGATTCATTGGCCATGGAAGATACCTCCTATTTTTCTAGATTTTCCAAGGAAGAATTCAAGGAGCTAGCTCTTAAAATAAATGAAGACCAGAAGAACCTCTTGGTTGAGCGATTTCAATGCCTAAATGAAATTCATGAAACATATAATGTACCTGATCATCATTCTGATGTCCTAGAAAAACATAATGACAGAAGGGAAGAAGCAACTAGGGCTATTGAAGATGTGATTGATTGGAAAAAGTACATCAAAGATAAGCCTAAAGATATCCCTGTTCTAGACAACATCAAGTTTAACAGAATCAAGATCTCTTTGGAGTCATGAGAACATGATTGTGAAACAATTGAGTCCACCATTCAGGAAGCACAAGGAGTTTGTGGCAGGAGGTGGTATGCAATTGATAATATAATGATCATGCTGGAATTTCCAACCTTGGACCTTATTGAAAAATATTGTCCACCTAAGGTTATAATTGAGAAGGTTGATGAGAGATGCTCAGAATACAAGGAACGAATTGAACAATTGGATTGTATTCACATTTCTGATATTAAAGAATTAATTGAAGTACCCATCAGTCTAGGGATGAAGATCAACCTCTTTCTGCGTGAATGGGAAAAGGTGATGAAAAGAGAAGTTGTCTCTTTCACTTGCAAGACCCAGCTGGCGCTTGAACTAGCTAAATATCAGGATGTGGATGATTTGTTAAATGAATGGACTAAGTGGCGAATTTCCCTTGGCAAGTATCAGATTATAAATATTTTGTAAATGTTGGCACGGGATAGATCCGCAGGAAGTGCGGAAGCTGACAGGTGCGAAAGGGCCATTGCGCGAAAGAAGGATCATTCATGGTATTCATGGGAATGCAATTATTAGATTAGTCAAGTTGGTCATGTGGACCATTTTGTAATAGAATAGAAGCATATAAATAGAGTAGGATTGTAATCCTAAGGGCATCGAAGTTTTGGATGATTATCCTATCTTTTGGGTTCGTTTTGTATCTGCGATATGATGTCTTGACAGTTTCTACGAGGTTTATTCCACAGGGTTGGTGAATGAATGGAGATGTTCAGTTATTGTGTAATCTCTGTCTTTAATCTTATGCAATGATGAATGTAAAACTATGTTATGTGAATGATTTACATTGGTTGATGTGAATATGTTGTAGAAGTAATGCTAGTCTGAATTAGTATGTCGAATATGTTGTTCCGAATGTTTATTGAAATCTGTGAATGATAAGATAACGGTATGTGGTGAATATTGTAATATCTGGTTAGTGTGAAGGTAATGTGTGCATATCCTCGACTTTACTGCGGAAAATTGGTTCCAGCAGCCCCCTTCTCCATCTCGGGTGAGAATGCACTTTCTTCGCAAGTGTTGCTGGGAAGGGTTACACCTTTCCGGGCCAGTGTATAAAGGAGGTTGGGTTGATATTTTGTTGGCGACAGTGCGAAGTGAACCCCTATCGATAGACACTACGTCAACAAATGGTTCCATTGCCGGTACCCTAAGGAAGAAGAGAAGAGGATATGCTGTGGCATCCGACGAAACCAAAGATCCAAGAGTGGTTCGACAAGAAGGCAGAGGAATTCGCACAAAGTGAGAAGCGAGATTCTAAACAGATAGCGACCAGTTGGTTAGAAATATACATCTACTCGGACATCCACGAAATATTCTTCTGTGAATTCCCGGTGTTGATACATGAGTGGATAGCACAGTTGACGTTCCGAAAGAACCACTTCCAGAAGACTGAACCTGATTGTTGGGCCCCGCATTTGGTGCGACAGCTAAAGCAAGTCTATAACAAAGTATTAAGAGCTATTGATTTTTGGGTAGACAGTATCCTCGAAGGGTACGTAACTGAGTTCGCGGTAGATACCATCAAGTCGTACAGTGACGCCGAAAGGAACTTCTTCAAGGGACCAAGTGGAAGATTTTTGTCATCATTAAAAATGTGGATTAAAATGCTCGTCTACGAAAATGTAATATTGAGGATGTCTTCTGACGAGTAGAAAAATCGGTGTGCTGAGGGTGAAGGCATCGCGTAAATGCGAGTCTGACGGAAAGATGTGGTAGATGGACATGAGAGACGACAAGTTTCTAAGGGAAGATGACGAAGAGTGTGGTACCTTGAGGAGTGGAGCAATATTTTGGCATCTTGAGAAGAAGAGGAGGACTGAGAGAGAGTCTCCTGAGAGGACCGGAACAGAGAACTATGAAACAGGATCACAAGGGAGGAAGCGACCTTATTGAGAAGGAGACGTCGACCAGGCTACCCCAGAGGCAGAAGGAGGTCAGATCGTAAGTTACCACGTACCTTCTACCCTGCACACGAATCTGAATTTTATAGGAAGAAATCCAAACTACTCACGGAGTTTCCCTACATGCAGTGGCAAGAGTAGCGCTTCAGTGAATAATAATACTTGCAATGTTAGGATGGAAGACGAGGGAAAGATACCCACCTTTCAGGGGAACGAGATCGAGGATCCTGAACAATATTGGTTTAAATGCGAAGCAATATGGACTGTGAAGCAGGTTCAGGATGATGCTATACATATGGGACAGCTAGCAACGACCCTTAGGGGTCGGGTGTGAGACTGGTACATGAAGTTTGTAAAGGTTCCAGTGGGAACAACAGCCAAAACACTGGTGCAGGTCATAACAACGATGATTGACGAATTTAAAAAACCAAAATATGAGTCACAATTGTTATACCTCTATATTTCACGGTGTCGCATCCCCATCACAAAACAAGTTGACGACACTTTCCCTACTGTTTTGAACCATCCAGAAGAGACAGATGATGAGTCAACCTTGAAGGTAAATCCACCCTGGCAAGTTTTGACCCACCTTGGACTTTATTTTTACACACTACCGCGCCTTGCTATGTTCCAAAAACGAGGCACTATACACTACCGCGTGCTACTTTTGCCTCAAAGCGCGGCAGTGCCGCGTTCTGCAGACTTTGCAAAACGCGGTACCCTTTTAATAGTTTTTTGCCCTTGGCTTGTGGGATCTTGGATTTTCGAAGATAATGGAAGATTGGGTTCCTTGATTCGATCTCAACTCATCTCCTTCGATTAGAAACCCTGATCCACTTATCCCTCCTTAGATCCACTCATCTCTCTTGTTGGTTAACCTCACCATTCACTATAAAAGAGAGGCATGCCATTGGAAAGAGGGAGGACTCTTGAGAGCACCAAACTTATGGTCTTGCAGCATTATGGAGATAGCTAGAGGAGAAGACACTTGGAGTTGGAGGATTGGCTTGGGCATCAAGCACCCTTTGTAAGTAATCTTCAAGTTGTAATGGAATAACTTGTCTTGTTTTCCCAAATCATTTGTGTTAATCTTGTTTTAATGATATGATTTGTATCTCTCATAGATTTAGATCCTAACTCATGTTTTCAGATTGCTAGAGAATAGTGCATGCTTGTATTTTGGTTCCTCTTTAACAGGTTCATTTGTGAAGACTTGGAGCTTGGAGCAAATATCAAAGACAAGCGTTTGGACATAAGGTCAGTTAAACTCCTTCTATTCTCTTCAGCATTTTAATTCTGAGATGTTTGTTAGATCTAGGGATTCAAGGTTGCATTTGTTTCGTTTTGTTCTTAGCCTAGAGTTAGTCTAAGTCTGCTTTAGCCTAAGGGAATTTTGACTTATCCGTAGGGCAGAATTCCACATAACAAGAATGGCGACTCCGCTGGGTTTGATTACTGATTGATTGATTTTAATTCACAGTCATTCATCTTTGAATTGTGAGTTTTTGCATTTCAAACCAGCTTGAATCTTGGTCTTTTTTGACCCTTATTCGCCCCTCCTCGCAGTATTTATCTCCCTGTTTAATTATTGAGTCCCCTGGGTTAGCAACAACCCTGAAAACTTTATTTTTTCTTTTCCAGTTGCGTTTTTTTTTCCTCTTGCCACAGTGCCGCGCCCTCTTAACCACTTCCAGCGCGACAGTTACACAGTGCCGCGTCCTAGGCATTAATACCAGAGCGGCAGTTACACAGTGCCGCGCTTCAGTCAGGCTTTAGCCCGCGGTAGTGTCTGCAAGTGGGTAATTTTTTTTAATTTTTGCTTGGTTTCCTGAGTTTCTCCCTGCCTCAGATAGTCTTTACTGTTGCCTGTTAGCATCCTGGTTAATTTCCAGTCTGTATGGTCTGCTTATCACCTAGTTTGTGAGTTTGATTGATTGATTGAATTAAGTGGCACTTTTGACATATTGGTCATTTTTCAATTCGATTGCATTTTGACTTGATTTTTTCCCCACAACCAACTCAACACCACTGTCTTCTGTTACTGAACACTGTAGTTTTACAGTCATATTGTCATTATCATTTTCAGTAAATTAAAAAGATCATTGGTTGAGAGCAAATTTTGTTGTTTAAATCGAAAAAGTCTAGTGGTATTTTGCATAGAGAAATGAACCATCAATTTTGCCATAAAAATTCTCATTATAGAAGCATTGTAGATTGTGAAATCAGTGCATTGAAAAGAGTATTTACTTCAGTTTGGCTTTGTTTATAAATCAAAAAGAAAAGAAAAATCTTTTACTTTGATCGCTTGTGAAAATTGTTATGCATACTTGATCGAAGAACCTCTATCTTTACCTTAGCTAGATTTCATCGAAGACAAAGGCTTGTTTATGATTCATTCTCATTTGCATGGTTTGAGTCGTCATAACACCATCAAGTTTCACGTCCACTACCCGATTGAGTAAAGACAGCCACTAAAATTAATCACCCTAATTAAACCAACTTTAACCTCACTTGAGGAAATCAAAAGAATTTGGTAGTTAGGTAGGACACCGGGGATAGGCATCAAAATAATTCCCCCTTGTCATTTTCATCTGAGACATAGTCGTTGTCTTTAGGGAACTAAAATCCTCTAGTACTTATTGACACGGTCACAGCTAGTTTGTGGAGGGGCCTCCTGACTGTTTCCAACTGTTCAGGGGTTAAACGGCCGCGATATTGAGAACCGGACGGACTCTGTGGAATACCGCACTCCACTTAGCCCTAAGGCAACATCGATCACTGTCTTCTTCGGAAGGCTGAAGTGCCCAAAACCTTTTCCGACGTGTCATGAACGAGGTGGCTTAGTATCTATTCTACTAGGGCTCTTTTACCCAGGATCCCTTTCGGTAGAGGGATATCCTTCTTATATCGGTCTCTCATGTTGTATTGTTCGACTTGGATTTCATCACCTTGCGAAGGATACATCCTGTTGAGGTCTCCAGCTCTTAGTTAGGAGTTTGCTTGGCGTCTCATCTTTGTAGAGGGTCATTTTTTCTTTGTAGGGACTGCTTGTTGGCATTCTGGCCATTTTTGTTGATTAGCTCGCTTATTGAGACACCGGTCTCAGTATAGATTTTAGAGCTTGCTTTTTTGGCCTGTGAGCCTTGCTTTTTCTAGCTCCTCTTTTGCACACTCGGCTGCATTAGAGTTTTTGAGTTCTTTTGTTTACGGTACTGCCCCCGATTTTCATTTTCCTGTCATCATGTCAGATCAACAACGAAGATCACGAAGACAACAGGGCCTAAGCCCTCCACCACCACCACCGCCACAGACTTCTGGTCCGCCTGCATCACGCATTCCTGCTCCTCCCAGCCGCGGTGCTGGTCGAGGCAACATCCCACCGCCGATACGTACAACATCTTCAGTTACGCCTGTAACTGCCACACACAGCACAGTCTCAGAATCTATTGCAGCTTCTATGACCACTAGCATGTCTGAGGCTTCCACTGTCACCTCACCCACTGTCATTCCAGATTTATCTGTAACAGTGGGCACAGTTACAGTAGCTGAACCTAGCACGACCGAGAGTACTAGACCAGAGGTCATCCTTCTACCGGATGCCAACACTTCTCGTCCATCGGACACTTTCCACGATGATATAGACGGATCTGTTGGCACCACAGAAGGGTCTGACCAGGACATACCCGGCTTAATTTCAGTCCCAGGTGGATACGTTGAGATCGTTGAAGATACTCGTCTACCTGACACACCTTTTGAACCTGATTATGGCTTCATAACTTCCCAGACGGAATTTCCGCCTGTCATTACTACGTCACCCAGTGTTCATCCTCAGGAGACAAGTTCTTCTAGCAACGTACCTCGCACTTTACATCTACCCAACATCCCACCAGGACACGAAATCATGGCTTCCATCCAGTCTAGTATGGTTAGCCTAGCGAACTCTCCGTTAGCATCGGCACAATTTAGACGCAACACAGAGCAAATGCTTTCGACAGCATCTAGATACCCCCCTGTTTCTCGTCCTTCTGACTATAGGGATCCCAACGTCCCGTCTAGCACAGAATTTCATCACTCTTTTGCAGACGGCTCAGGACCTTCGGACTTTACTACACCTAGGTTCCTGCCGGATCCCCAAAATCTTTTCCAGGATATGAACTCGGACCCAGTTCTCGTTGGTCCTCCTATTATTGAACACGTTATGGACGACACCGATACCCCTGGGCTAAATTCCCCACATTTGCTGTCATCACCTATGTTTGGTGCACATTCTATGATGGATAACCCAGTTTTTTCTCCGTCCTCACCTGTCCAATATGGATGACCTCCTCCGCAAATCGGTACTTTTGGCGCCGTTGGTCAATCCATGTTATCATATTTGACTAGCTGTGGAAGAACACATAGTCATACTGCTAGATCTTCCGTTTCGACCGGAGGATCACCTTCAGCCACCATTTATACTATTTCAGGAGGTGGACAACCGACTGCAATGGTCCCTAACTCCAACTTACAAACCCTCCCTGGTGGGCCATCAACCCAACCAGCTGGGGGGCAACCTTTTGTTGGGAACCCCATTGTTAGTCAACAACCTCCAACTGGTGGGCCATCAACCCAAGCAGTCGGAGGACAACCTTTTGCTGGGAACCCAGTTCCCAGTCCACAGCCTCCTCACATAGGGCCATCCAACCTAACTGCTGGCGGACAACCTATTGGCTCGCTCCAACAAGTTTCCCAACCAGCGGTGTCTACTCAGTTCGGTATGTACAATCCACCTGGCAGTGGGCAACCTTATTCCGGTGTTCCAACCGGACCTTACTCTCAACCACCCCTGTCAGGTATGCTTCCTTCTTGGGATCATCAAATCCCACAGAGTGGGGGGTACTCACTTTTTGGAAACTGGAACCAAGCTGGGGGGCAATCTCAGATTTCCCCCAACTTGAATTCTGGCTTACCTTACCCTTCGGCTGCTACAACTCCATGGAACTCGTCACTTCAATTTCCACTCGTTCCTCAAGCAGGAACGAGCCTTCCATGGACACCACCGTCGCAGCCACCCCCCAACCCTGCTATGGGAAATCCTCCACTTACACAGTATGGTGGCAACATCCCTGGAACACAACAATTCCAAGGAACTTTTCCCCAAAAAGGAACAGCAACCATTCCTGGGTATCAACAGCCTCAGGGTACTATACCCACTCAGCAGAACACCTACCAACCGATTGCTTACAATCAACCGGTTAACCAGATGGCTTACTATCCGCAGAACTTCCAGCAGTATCCCGCGGGAAACTCATATGGGTATAACACACAGCAGCATGCTATGCAGGGCCCTCCAGGGTTCTCGGCACCACATGGTTATTACTCATTCCCGCAGACCAACCGTCAACTTCCCTTTTTGGCCACACTTGATCTACCTGATTTGTCGAGGCTTATCAACGATCCTATATGGCATGAACCTCACTGGCCTCCTATCCCAACCAAACTACCATCGGACATTCCCAAGTTCGATGCTAAGCCCGGGGAAGACCCCAAGAACCACGTGATGACCTTCCATCTTTGGTGTTCATCAAACTCCTTGATGGATGATTCCATCCGACTTCGGCTCTTCCAACGTACGCTTACCGGAACGGCAGCAAAATGGTACATCGAGCTGCCACAGCACTCTTTTCGTGATTTCAACACTTTGGCTATGCAGTTTCTGACACATTTCCAGCTTCCCATCCGGTATGAGACTGGAACAGAACTGCTAACTTCACTGCGTCAAACCACTTCCACACATATTTCGGATCACATCCACGAGTGGCGAAGACGCCGTAGGCTAATAAAGGCACCTATTCCAGATCAGCTACTTGCTGATTGGTTTACAAAATCCTTTTTGCCTCCCATAGCCAGAGATATTGCTATGCGCGGACCTGTTACGGAAGAACAAGCCATCTCGGCAGCACAATACATGGATTTAGTATATACTCAATCCGGTACTTTACATGAACTTCTTCCACATGCTTCCCGCGTTCACACTGATCCTACAAAGCCTACTACTGAACCACCCATTGATGGTATCGTTGGTTCAGTTAAGGCTCAGCCTGCTACCAACTCGACGGGGCAACAAGCTTCTGCTTCCCCCGCTTTTACCCAGGCCGCTTCAAAAGCTTCCACCTCTCCTGCTGTCTCCTCCGAAGTGAATGCAGTCCAATCTACCTCACAACCATCCGGAGGAAAGAAGAAAAACAATCGTGGTAAACCCAAGAAGAACCAGCAGGAGAACCCCAAACCACAACCTACCCAGAATGACCAAAAACCACGTCGGAAAGCTAAGTTTCCCTGCTTGATTTGTCAAGATGATCATTATACGCGTGACTGTCCCTACAAGGACGAGGTCCATAAGTTCGTTAAAGGATCCTCTCGACCGGCAGTGCTAACTGATCCTTTCCCCCAACAGCAACAGCAAATGGTTGCCCAGGAATCCCCACAAGGGGGCAACCCGACCAATCCTTCCCGTGGAGAGACGTCCACAAACCGCGAAATTCTAATGACAAGTAATGAGGAGATTAATATCACCACTCGTTCAAAGACGTATGACAATCCCCCAAGTTCAAACAAACAATCAGAGACAGCCAAAGGCAAGTCTCCTGTTGAAGATCCGATTCCTATTCCCCCCCCTAATGGTCATCTCCATATCGAGAGACCACTTATGGATACAGTGCTACGCCCACCCAAGGGCACCATACGAAAGGCGACATTCAATCCGAATGCGCGAGCTGCCCAAAACTACAACATTGTTGAAGATTTGGCTCAAGCACCTTTCGCTATGTCAACTCTCGAGGTTCTCCAACACTGCCCCACGCAGCGTAGAACCCTACTTTCAGTACTGGGGGCATTGGACCCAGATACTTCAAACTCCATCATGTTTAACTTGGAGCACGCTAAACCTAGGCTTTCTCACCAGTTAGCCTTCCAGGTGCATACGAAAATCCGTGGAAATGTTATCCACCGCACAGTGTTAGATGAGGGTGCTTCCACGTCGATTATGTCTTTGAACTGTTGGAGAGCCCTCGGCTCGCCTGAGGTCACAACTTCTCCTACTACTCTTAGAGCGTTTGATGGACATGGTTTTCAACCATATGGACTCATCCCCTTAATCGGTGTTGAACTGGGGGGCAAAACAGTATCCGTACACATCGAAGTCGTAGATGCACCTTTGGATTACAACCTCCTACTTGGTCGGAACTGGTTCTATGCCATGACTACCATAGCATCTACAGTCTTCCGGATTGTACAATTTCCTCATGAAGGGAAAATCGTCACTATTGATCAATTGGATTACTGTATCCCAGACTCCCATCCGAACTCCGCCAATACCGTTCCGTTATTGGATCAACCACGGTACCGGTTCCAAGACATAGGTGTTGGTCTCATGAAGGATTCATCCCTCATTGGAGTTTTTCCAGAGCTGGGAACCCATCTTCAACCAGTCAACATGATTTCATCGCATGTCACCCCGTCCGATGATTCATGGGTGATCCCGAGTCCTACTCAGATCCAAGGCTATGGCAATTCCATGCCTTTGAACAGAAACCTTGCAGCTTATGACGCGATCCAATCAGCCACAGATTGGGTCGACTGTTCTACTGATCACACAGTGGCACAGCTCTCGACTGAAACTCATACACGCCCACCATTGTTTGATCCTCTCAACTTGATTTTTCCCACCGATGAATCAATCATAGAGGTTATGTGCGGTAATGAGCCACCATGGGGAGATTTTCATCATCGATCTTCATTCCCCACCATTCAGTCACTTGAGCCTGATACCAAATCTAGTGCTTCACTTGGGATGGTTCAAACCAAGTTCCCCACTTCCCTCGACGAAGTATTTTCTGAAGGCAACTTGGCCAATCTTATGGCAACCACTCCCATCGACATTTCAGTAAAGCCTGGTATCGTGGAAAATGTACACATTGGAAAAACATGTACTCCTCTCGAGACGGAGTTCTATAATGCCTACTTTAAAACTTTCCGCGATGTTTTCGCTTGGAGTTATGAAGAGATGCCAGGAATCGACCCGTCAATTGTGGTCCACGAAATTCCAACTTTCCCTGGCGCCCGACCTGTTCGGCAAAAGCTTCGACCCGTTCACCCTCGTAAGGCAGCCGCCATTAAAGCAGAAGTTGAAAAACTTTTGCGTGCTGGTTTTATCTATCCTGTCCCATTGACAGAATGGGTATCCAACATCGTCCCTGTAGCCAAGAAACAGGGAACGATCAGAGTCTGTGTTGATTACCGAGATTTGAACAAAGCTTGTCCCAAGGACAACTACCCAACTCCGTTTATTGACCAGATCATCGATAACTGTGCCGGAAGTGTTATCTTTTCATTTATGGATGGCTTTTCTGGCTATAATCAGATCGATATCCTCCCAGCCGACCAGCAAAAAATGGCCTTTATCTGCCCTTGGGGGATCTTTGCATATCGGAAGTTACCTTTTGGCCTCAAAAATGCCGGGGCAACTTTCCAACGGGCGATGTCCTACGCATTTCATGACATCAAACATATCGTAGAGCCATATCTCGATGACCTTCCCGCTCATTCTCGAACTCGGGAAGAACATCCAGATCACTTGAGTGCCATTTTCGAAAGGTGCCGGCGCTACAATATACGTTTGAACCCGCATAAGTGCGTTTTATGTGTAGAAGCCGGAAAACTGTTGGGCTTCATAGTCTCCAAAGACGGGATACGTCTAGATCCCGCAAAGGTAGCAGCTATCATAGCCCTGCCTTCACCTACCAATATTCCAGAACTTCAATGTTTGCAAGGGCATGCAAACTTTCTACGCCGTTTTATCTGTAATCTGTCTGAGATAACAAAAGGCTACATGCGGCTTCTCAAGAAAAATGTTCCCTTCATATGGGATGATGAAGCCCAACGATCCTTTGATAATTTAAAGGCGGCCTTAACCAAAGATCCTGTGATTCAACCCCCCAATTACACACAGGATTACATTCTTTATCTCGCAGCCTCAATTTCCACCATTGGTATGGTGTTAGTCCAGGAAGACCACAACGGCATAGAACATGTGGTGTACTACCTCAGCAAGAGTCTTCTCGACTCTGAAACTCGCTACTCACATGTTGAAAAGCTGGCTCTGGCAACAGTATTTGCTGTCCAGAGATTCCGTCACTACATCTTACTCCGTCGGACCACCGTCATCGCTGATTTCAATCCGATGTACTATATCCTCACACGACAAGTGCTTGGGGGCAAGTACTCCCGTTGGATTGTCATCCTTCAAGAGTTTGACTTGGAATTTGTCAAAGCCAAGTCTAAGAAATCTCTGGTCTTCGCTGAGTTAATTTGTCACTTGCCCCGTGCTACTGAGCAATCCGAGCCCATTGATTCTCTTCCCGACGAATCATTGTTCCTCATTAGCACGTCTGATCCGTAGTATGGGGATATTCTCTTATATCTCCAAACCCAACGCTTCCGTCCCGACCTCAACCGCGATGAACGACGACGTATCAGACATCACGCAAAATACTACCTTATAGTGAACGATACTTTGTATCGGCGTGGTGTCGACACTGTCCTTCGATGCTGTTTGACCTTAGATGAGGCGGAACGTGTTCTCAATGACTGCCACGCTGGAGCATGTGGTGGTCATCTCTCTGGGATGGCTACGGCCCAGAAAATACTGCGAGCAGGATACTTCTGGCCCTCGATTTTCAAAGACTGCATTGAAACAGTCAAGAAGTGTCCGCCATGTCAATTCTTTCATAGCAAAGCACGCTCGCATCCTGCTCCACTCCATCCTGTCATTGCCGTCGGCCCCTTCTCCAAATGGGGCATTGATTTTATGCACTGTAAGCCCACTTCAGCCGGGGGGCATAGCTATGTCATAGTAGCTGTGGACTATTTTACAAAATGGGTTGAAGCGATGCCTACGTATGCTGAAGACGGCAAAACAGCAGCGCAGTTCATATTCAATCATATCATAGCTAGATTCGGTGTCCCACAGTCTATTGTGACCGATCATGGTTCCCATTTTAGGAATCATATGATCGAAGAACTAAGTGCCAAACTGGGTTTTCGCCACGAAAACTCAACCCCGTATTACCCACAAGCTAATGGCCAAGTTGAAGCCATCAATAAGGTCCTGAAACGAATGATTCAGCGCATTGTGGGTACCCAAAAATCCAATTGGCACTCAGCTCTGTTCTCAGCACTATGGGCATACCGAACCTCAGTGAAAAATGCTACTGGGTTTACACCATTTCAATTGGTGTACGGCCTAGAAGCCATTCTCCCGATTGAATGTGAAATTCCATCACTCAAGATAGCCATAGAGCTACTCCCACACACTACTTCCGAAGAAGAACGGTTTCTATACCTAGCCAAGCTAGATGAAACCCGCCGCGACGCCGCTTTGGCTAATGAAGCCCACAAAAAACGCGTCAAAGCTCAATACGACAAATCCGTTCAACCTCGGATCTTCAATGAGGGTGACCTTGTACTTACATATGATCAGATGCATGATAAGCTTGGTAAAGGTAAACTTGAATCTATGTGGTACGGCCCCTTCATTGTAAAACGTGTCTTAGAAAAAGGAGCCTATGAACTAGTCGACTGTGATGGTACGCCATTGGCACGGCCCCGCAACGGGCTATACCTCAAGCGTTTCTACGCGTGAGGTTACCCCACGCGGGTTACTTCTTGTACATAATGTACTTAGTTTGCTTTTTGCTTTATTTTTTAGTGTGCGCATGGATCTTATGTATCTACTCTTACTTTGACCCGTGCCTTTATGCGCAGATGTCTACCTACTTTGGATTCGCCGACGGTGCAAGCCGACATACCCGGAATCTCGCTTCCGCAGCGTGGGTGATCTATTCCCCCACTGGCGAGTTGATTTCTTCGGGAGCCAATTGTTTAGGTCCCGCAACCAACAATATCGCAGAGTACCATGCAGTCATTGGTCTCTTGACAGAGGTTGCTTCACTCGGGATTGACTCCTTATCGGTCTTTTTAGATTCCCAACTCGTGGTTTCTCATCTAAACCGTGTTTACACAGTTCGCGATCCTACATTACTTCGTTTATTTCGAAGAGTACGCCTCTTGGAACGGTCATTTGATTTTATCACATATCAACACATACCGAGAGAATTCAATTGTATTTCCGATTCATTGGCTAATTACATTTTGGATTGGCATCTTGCCCATACATAAACACATCATAAAAAATAAAATGCACAAGTCATTGTAAATATTTAGATCATAAATAGGTCCATATCACTGTATATAAAAGTGTTTTTTCCAAAATACATAAAGTTTGTGTCAAAGACAAAATTGGGGATTAAATCCCATATACAAAAATTGGCCCTCAAAGCCTACATATCGTGTACATGCCGAAAAAAGATCTAAAGACCATCTATGGAGATCTAGGAGACCTATCATGCCCCTCATCGGACTCCTCTTGCTGATGGTGGTAACACATCACAGCTCGAACCACCTTGCGAAGAAGTCGACTAATACGTCCAGGTACACCCACAGTATGCCGCTGGAGGTGGTAGGGGACATCATCCATCCGCATAGCAGGGATACCATGAGTCAATCCCTGCAGGTTTCTCTCAATGTCCCGGACTCCTCCTGCCTCGTCTTCATCTTCTTCTTCGACAGGATCAGCTTGACGATCTACACCGCCACGACGTAGTGGAGAGTATCCAGCTGGCCTCTGTGGTCCACGATCTGCAACATGCATGCGAATATACATTAGAAGTCTTTTACACATTCTAAAAAAGCATTAAAAAATTAAATATTCAAAAAGAAAAATACGTATCCATGAAGGTCATACCAGAGTTGTCCCAGTCATCGTCTTCTGGAAAAGCCAAGTCAATATCCTCACGGAAATCTACCCCTGAATAGGGATAGTCGTCGATCATGACTATCTGCTCCTCTAGCCAAGAGAAAAAGTCCTCCCCAAAGGCTAACCGCTGAGGTCCCCCAAGGCGTCCAGCGTAGTCACTCCATCGAGCCATCCATGGCTCAGTAGGTGGACGAGGATGCATAGATATCTGTGGACGCAGTAATGGCACCCTTGCCAGGAAGAAAGTGACCAAGATACTCCCATAGCCAAACTGGGTATTTTTCCCGGTTCTACATTTGTGCACCTGTTCCTTCATGTGGGACAACACTGCCTCACACCAGTTGAAGACTGTCCCTCCCATGCACTCTGCTGCGAGATTTACCTGTGTGCGGGTTGCCTGATGTGGGCTCACGCTTCCTGCTGCACGTGTAATAGTGAATAGAAAGGTTTTAAAAGGAAGATTTGTGACCTCTTTTATGGCCACTTTCCCACTCTTCTTACTCGAACCCGCCTGACAATATCGAGCACTCAAATCATCCGTGCTTGAGTCTGAAGCACTGTACCCGGTAAGATTCGGCCGGGCCCCTCTTTTCGAGAGGCCCGTGAGAAAGTAGATGTCTTCAAGTTGGATTTCAAGCACATGCTCTCCCACTCGGAAAGCTTCGATATCAGGGTCCCACAATTGAACAAGGTGAGTAAGAAGCTTAGGTTGTTGGCGGATCCCTTTAGTCTTGAAAAACTTTAGCAAACCACATTCTCGCAATGCGGTCACGGTTGTTAGGTCATTTTCGGCTGCGAAATCATCCGCTTCATGCTCCCTCTCTTTCCAACTCACCATTTTGCTCCAAATAAGTTGCAAATCCCCGCAAAAGGGCAAACAAAGTAATTAGTAACTATTTAACAACTTACTTCCAGCAAAAAATTGAGGAAAATTTGATTTTTTGAACTTAATTTTCGCACGTGCCGCGCCTGGAGGACACCTTATCGCGCGGCAGTTCACAGTGCCGCGCCTCATTTTGGAGCTACAGCGCGGCACTGTTGAACAGTGCCGCATTTTTCGATAGGGGACCCGCGCGGCAGTACGGCAGGCGATTTTTGCCCAAAAGGGCTTCCCAAAAAATTAATTTTCCCCTGGTGAAAACAAAAATTTCTTGCATGAAATGAAAGAGGGGCTCAAGCACTCTTACCTGGCGCAGACGACGGTCGAAATGGTGTCCCAGAACTCTCGGTATCGATCCTTGAAATTTTGCTCCAAAATGGGTAAAAATGACTCCTTTGGGTAAAGATCACAAATGAATAGTAATTTCTATTTTTACCATGCCTTATATAGCATTTTTTCATATTTTTTAATTAATTAATTACTATTTCAAATTAATAAACCCTTATTCATATTACTAATGCCCGATTTTTGAGCATTCATTGACAGGATCTGCGGTAGAGATGGGATGCATTCATACTGGTATTTGTTCGTAGTTTGACCTTGACATTGAGCCCACTTTATCTTTTTCGTGCTCTGGATTTAAAACTTGAAAAAGATTCCAAGCGCTTTCACACCTGTGTCGTGCTTGTCAAACGCAAGTAAACGGTGTCGAGTACGGTCAGCTTTACTCATGCTCGTTAAACGATGAGGAAAGTATTATCCTGGTTGTATTTTATTCTTTTTTCGGACCAGAATAATTTAAAATTTACGAAAAAGACCACAGGAGTCCATAGTTAAGCTCTTTTTAGACTCCTTAAAATTGAAAAGATTGCCAAGTGATCTT
Organism: Larix kaempferi; assembly: GCA_027924585.1. Lineage (NCBI taxonomy): Eukaryota > Viridiplantae > Streptophyta > Pinopsida > Pinales > Pinaceae > Larix > Larix kaempferi. The sequence continues at coordinate 1,049,202 of BSBM01000008.1, forward strand.
GACTCTTTCACACTTGTAAAAGTATTTGAAAGGTCGTCTATTCGGTGATAGGTTACCCCTTTTTCGGCCCGTCTAGACTATCTAAGAGAAAGGTATACCTCAGTCAATCTCGGCTGGGAGAGTTCTCTCGAGAATCGTTTTACACTTTTTCGGGATCGAGAGACTAAATTTTACGAAAAAGTACATTATGGAGCTTCCTTTAAGTTTTTTAGGCTCTCTAAATATGAAAAACTACCGAGTTTTCCTTCCGTGGGCTCGTTAAAATATTAACATCGAAGGACCCACTTTGGGACGAACCCCTCCTTTCTCAGGTTCGTAAAACATGTGAGATTGGACTCATCCACAAGATGAGCTACACCGAGCATCTGTTATCCTCTTCAAGCTCGTAAAACAAGAAAGAGGTACTCGTCCATCATGTCGGGGAAATATGGGGGAACAAGTCAAGTTTATCTATGGCAGCTTGTCAGTCGTTACCTTTGAACATGGCATGTGTCCATCTCTTGTCTATATTTGGGTACCCGTCTTTCATTGAGTTACAGTCATCATCATGGGTCGTCTCCCTGGCCACGAGTCCGCTCATCCGGTGTCTATCCTCTATTCATCAATAATCCCTGCTGCCAAGTCTTGTTACATGCCGTTATATGTTCAAAGGGTTGCATTGTATCGAGTCATTCATTGTGTCAGGCCTCCGCTGTGTCAGTACATATTTCATTACTTCATCATCCTATCATATGTGCCGATTTCGTGTCGATGATGTGGGAATCATCATGGCCCACCTTCGACGAGTCTATTCCTGTCGACACCAAATCACTATCCAGGAATTAGACTTAGAAATCAACCATTAGTACCTTGGTACCTGCATGCCTCAATGGCAGGTTTCCTCGTGTTTGACAGCAGGTTCACCTCATTAACCTCTGATCAAGCGATCTCTCGGATGCTCGACATCAACTCATTCATTCGCATTTCGTTGAGATGTACTATTGATACCTTGGGAATCATTGTCATTATTGATGATCTCCCTCGCATTTGTTAACGGTCCACATCATTGACCGGTAATCAAATGGTTTCTTCCATGTTCGACTTCAACACCTTGTAATCACATGGTTAGATTCGTATCCTTATGCGATCGGGTAGAAGACCCTGGGCGCATCACTGTATCTTGACTGCGTCCAGGCTGCGATGGAGATGTCTCTTGTATTGTCACACAGATCCACTTATTGTATTGGTCGTGGCTGTGTCGTTACTGTCTCATGGATCTACGATTGTTCATAGTAGCCATGATCTGTCCACAGTTTACATTATCTCAGTACTCATGGATCTGCAATGTATTGGTCGGCAGCCATGCTTTGAGTCATTTGTTTCCGAGCATGGGAATGCCCGCCTCGGTGGTATATCTAACACTTTGTTTCTATTTCAGCTCCGTGTCGCTCTCCTCGATGCTATCTCTGCACATTTTATTCGTAAAGTCTTTCGGCCATCAGTCCCTTCTGACCTCACACTTTAGGGGGCATCTGTTATACCTCTATATTTCACGGTGTCGCATCCCCATCACAAAACAAGTTGACGACACTTTCCCTACTGTTTTGAACCATCCAGAAGAGACAGATGATGAGTCAACCTTGAAGGTAAATCCACCCTGGCAAGTTTTGACCCACCTTGGACTTTATTTTTACACACTACTGCGCCTTGCTATGTTCCAAAAACGCGGCACTATACACTACCGCATGCTACTTTTGCCTCAAAGCGCGGCAGTGCCGCGTTCTGCAGACTTTGCAAAACGCGGTACCCTTTTAATAGTTTTTTGCCCTTGGCTTGTGGGATCTTGGATTTTCGAAGATAATGGAAGATTGGGTTCCTTGATTCGATCTCAACTCATCTCCTTCGATTAGAAACCCTGATCCACTTATCCCTCCTTAGATCCACTCATCTCTCTTGTTGGTTAACCTCACCATTCACTATAAAAGAGAGGCATGCCATTGGAAAGAGGGAGGACTCTTGAGAGCACCAAACTTATGGTCTTGCAGCATTGTGGAGATAGCTAGAGGAGAAGACACTTGGAGTTGGAGGATTGGCTTGGGCATCAAGCACCCTTTGTAAGTAATCTTCAAGTTGTAATGGAATAACTTGTCTTGTTTTCCCAAATCATTTGTGTTAATCTTGTTTTAATGATATGATTTGTATCTCTCATAGATTTAGATCCTAACTCATGTTTTCAGATTGCTAGAGAATAGTGCATGCTTGTATTTTGGTTCCTCTTTAACAGGTTCATTTGTGAAGACTTGGAGCTTGGAGCAAATATCAAAGACAAGCGTTTGGACATAAGGTCAGTTAAACTCCTTCTATTCTCTTCAGCATTTTAATTCTGATATGTTTGTTAGATCTAGGGATTCAAGGTTGCATTTGTTTCGTTTTGTTCTTAGCCTAGAGTTAGTCTAAGTCTGCTTTAGCCTAAGGGAATTTTGACTTATCCGTAGGGCAGAATTCCACATAACAACAATATGTCACTGAGGTTAAGGATATTAAGCAATTCCAGAATGAGTCAGTGTGGGAATTCGATCAGCAATACAAGACGCTGATAGTGAAAGTGAGCTTTCCAAAAAATGAGCTGCAACATAAAGAATGGTTCATCGTAGGACTAGTATCGCATATCCAAGGGTCGTTGATGCAACAAAAGGTCTCAACACAAGTAGAAGCATTAGAGATCGTGATGAAGCTATAGGCTTCACCAATCGACGAAGCAGGAATGGGAATGGACAGAGTTCAGGCACAATTGGCCAATTAAACATTGCAACTGGAGGATATCAAGAAGGGAAAGGAAACCTGCGGAGATGTATGGTGCACCAGATGCAAAAGTGAGGGGCACCATAAGGACAATTGCCTAGAATTTTGTGAGTATTTGCAGTCGGGGGTACCAAACTCCCTTCATCAAGGAGGCATGCCATGGTGTATTATCTGTCAAACTAGAGGGCATCGACCGGAGGAATGTGTATATCTGCAAAAGATGGTATCAAATCCAGCAAACTTATACTGCAAGTGTTGCCAATCGGTTGGCCATGATGAGAAGGATTGCGGGGCCTATGACCTGCTACAAGATCGGACAACTGACACGTATTTTATGAAGGGGGAAGAACCATCGGTGGTGCATCAACAATAGCAAAATAGTTAGCCGCAGTTTAACCAATTGTAGCAATATGACCAGGGGAAATACGGGAAGCCGCAGGATGGGCACCCGCAATATCCATCACTGCTATATGGCCAGCTGCAGTATGGGAAGCAACAGTATCAACAACTACAGTATGGGAAACCTCTATATCAACCATATGGACCACCATGCAGAGGTTTCTGGGGAGGATTCTGCGAAGTCCGAGGTGCCGGTATGGGACACAGAGGAGCCACGGGACGGGGAAGAGGACCCATCATCTGTTACAATTGCAGACAACAAGGGCACTACCAACGGGATTGTCCAAACCTTGCGCTGCAGTGTACATACTGTAGTGTCGTAGATCATAGTATAGAAGACTACCCTCACCTTGTTGCAAAATGGAAAACTAAGCATCCACCCCAAAACCAGAACCCAAATAATCCAAATGCGCCACTTGCTGTACAGATTATTTCGACAGAAGCCAGAGGTAACCATGCAACGATTGGGATAGTGACACAAGGAGGGCCGACGATGGGTGGAGAGAAGCCACACACCAATGTCAAACCAACACAAACACAGTGGAAGCAGGTCACAGTCGGCGCAGAAGCGGAAAAATACATCTTTTTGAAGGCACGGGATGCAATGAGGAATAGGAGGCGGATACCTCTTGAAGAAGAAATATATGACATGCCACCGACGTTCGACTCAATGAAGTCACGAAGGAAGGAAAACACTCTAAAAGCCTTGTTGGGGAGTTGCTTGGATTTGGAAAAGGACCCAAATGTATTGGAAGAGATAGCTAGTCTACTACAACGACGAGGAGGTGCACAACTGGAACAGAGAGTTAATCGCATACATAAAAGAAAGACAGGTAGGGAGATGAGGATGTCAGCACAGATTGGAGAATTTGATGTCGACTCCATCATTCTGGATTTGGGTTCGGACGTGAATATCCTGACTAAACAGACATGGGAGACAATGGGAAAGTCGCAGATGACCTAGTCACCAGTACAGTTGCGACTGGCGAACCAGAGCAAGATCACCCCGCTCGGTCAGGTATGTCGACTTCCGGTTGAAATTAAAAGACTCGGAACGTATGTGGATTTTGATGTCATTGAAATTGTGGATAATACCAGTCCCTATCCGGTACTGCTAGGGATAGACTGGGCCATGGAGAATCAAGCAATTATCAACTTTAAGAAAAGGATAATGTCATTCGAGAATCAACAAATGATGGTCAGCGCACCACTGGATCTTGCGAAAGGGTTGCGCTATACGGAGCCATCCAGAGACAAGTTTACAGAAGGATGGGACAATTTGTATAACATTTCTAAGGATTATGTTAATCCTACCACGAATGGAGAATTAGGATGGCGCAGTGATAGCTCAGCATCCTCTGAGTCAGACGAGGCCCTTGAGAACTAGCAGAACCGGTTGCACGAAGTGTCCTTTCGAAGATGCGCACGGATAACACAGACCCTGCGAAGGCTAGCCACGGAGGAGAATGCGTTACCTACCTATGAGGGATTGCTCAGCTTGGGCATGTTTCTCATAGAATTTGAGGAGAAAGTAGCAGAACCAAAGCATCTACTAGCCTTCGAGGAAGCCCTGAAGGCTACTCCTGCACGATGGTGGGCGGCGCATAAATCAAACATCACATCTTGGCCAATATGTCGACGCCTTATGGAGGTTCGGTTCAGCGAAGCTGCGGAGGATGACCATATGCAATATGACATACGAGGAGACTCGAAGGTGCATATGAATGCCTATCAACATCAATGGGGATCGAGAGCACGACAAGAGTGGGTACACGCATTCGTACATACATTGGATGAGGTGCCGCGGAGCTAGTATGTCGCAATAGAACTACGACGTGGGGCAAAATCTTGGGAACAACTTACCATTGGCTTCAGCCAATCGTTCTCATTCTCAGATGAAAATCCCTTGATCCACACCATGCTGTAGGCAATCTGCGGAAAAATATTTGAAGTAGCACTGACTGGACAATTGATGGCACTCCAATGGACTGTGACACCAGAAATGTTGATGAAGTGTTACAACGTTATTGGAGAGCCCGAAGATGATGATGACCCCAGGGAAACATATGTACTAGAATCAGAGGGTAGTCGTAGTGTTGTGGCACCAGATATACCATCGGACAAATTTCAGCAACCATTAAAGATCAAGAAGGTGAACATTCGGTTAGAGGAAAATCCCAAGTTCACAAGCATTGGCGACTACTGGGATGAGTCAACCATTGCGAAGATGACTGACTTACTGCATGAGTTTTAGGATTTGTTTCCAACGACATTCTCAGAGGTGAAGGGAATTTATGGAGACCTAAGGGAAATGAAGATCCCCCTGAAACTTGATGCGAAGCCAGTTAATCAATAGCCGTATTGATTAAACCCGAGATACAAGGAATGCATGCAAGCCGAAATCAAAAGAATGCTGGAGGTAGTCATCATAGAACCAGTAGATGAATCAAAATGGATCAGTTCAGTGGTTGTACAGGATAAGAAAACTGACGAAGTATGAATATGTGTCGACCTACGGAAACTAAATGATGCCTTCCTACATGATCCGTTCCCGACCCCATTTACGGATGAGGTGCTTGAAGGAATAGGAGGTCAGGAGATATATTCCTTTATGGATGGATTTTCGGGCTACCACCAAATCAAGATTGTGAAAGAAGACCGACACAAGACTACATTCATCACAAAGTGGGGATGATTTCAATACCCGGTGATGCCATTTGGATTAAAGAATGCTCCTGCAATCTTTTCAAGAATAGTGGTAGTAGCCTTCAAAGATTATATTCATAAGTTCCTCGCTGTATACATGGATGTTTAGACGGTATATGGGTTAGTCAAGGATCATGTCGCGAACTTAAGACTCATGCTAGAACGCTGTCGACAGCACCAAATTTCTCTGAACCTCAAGAAGTGTATCTTTTGTGCTCCGTTCGGCATTATATTAGGACACATTGTCTGCAGAGAAGGAATGTTGGTAGATTCGACGAAGATTGCCATCATTGTCGACCTCCCACCACCAACGACTGCCAAACAACTATGAGTGACATTGGGACACACAAGGTACTACAGAAAATTCATTTGAGGATATGCAGCTATCACAGCACCCATGGAGAAGTTACTAAAGAAAGATGCTAAGTTTGAATGGACCAAGGAATGTCAGAAAAGCTTGGACATATTGAAATAGAAGATGGTCGTAGTGCCAATCCTTGCATTTCCGGATTAGACGAAGGAATTTCATGTACATGTTGATGCATTGTCAGTCGCACTTGGTGTTATCTTGTCCCAACTAGGAACCGGCGACATTGACCACCCGATAGCATTCGCAAGTAGAAAATTGTTTACTGCGGAGAGGAAATATACGACCACCGAGCGGGAAGGGTTGGTGATGGTCTATGCTTTGCATAAATTCTGGGATTACCTCTTAGGGGGCCACTTCAAGATGCTCACAGATCATTCCACACTGAAATACCTGGTGAACAAGCCTGTGTTGGTGAGGAAGATCTGGCGCTAGTTATTGTTGTTTCAAGAGTTTGATTTTGAGATTATCGTGAAGCTGGGATGATTGAACATGGGACCTGATCATCTCTCATTGATATAATTAGGAGAAGAACCAAGGAGCATCGATGAAGGATTTCTAGACGCTTAGTTTTTCAGGATTGGAATGGTCGATAACCACTATGAACAAATCATTCAATTTTTGGCGACAGGGGAGGCACCGACTGAGTTCACTACCATCCAAAAGAAGCATCTAGTTGTCCAAGCTGCAGATTTCCAGCTCATTGCAGGAGAATTATATAAAATGGGACCAGACGAGATTCTACGATGATATGTCCTTCCACGTGAACAGGAACAGATTCTGTCGGAACTCATGACGAAATTCTTGGGGGACATTATGGTTGATGAGCAAGTCCTAGGAAGAACCTTCGAGCAGGGATATGGTGGCCAACTTTGCATGGAGATGCCACGGACTATGCCAAGAGCTGTGACCTATGCCAATGAACCGGGAAGCCATCACGTCGAGACGAAATGCCACTAGTACCACAAGTAACACTGCAGGCCTTCGACAAATGGGCCATTGATTTTGTGGGACCCATCAACCCACCTGGGAAGAGAACAGGGTCGCGTTACATCATCACTGCGACAAACTACCTGACGGGTTGGGTGGAAGCTGCACTAGTGAGAGATTGTTCTGCTACAACTGCAGCACGATTCTTATTTGACAATGTGGTCACTAGGTTTGGTTTCCCAAAAGTATTATTAAGCGACCAAGGGACGCACTTTGTTAACCAAACAATTGCCACGATGACAGAAGAATTTCAGATCCAGCACAAGAAGAGCACACCTTACCACCCTCAGGAAAATGGGACAGTTGAGGCGTTCAATAAGATATTGGAGCATGCTCTCACCAAGGTGTGCAATGTGAACCACGACAATTGGGACCTAAAAATCCCAGCGGTCCTTTGGGCATATCGCACCACATGCAAGCGATTGACTAGCTAGACCCCATTTGAGCTCAGTTACGGCCAGGAAGTAGTTATGCCGATGGAATACATAGTACTGAGCTTTCCTATCGCAACAGCAACAGGGATGAACGATGATGGCACGCTGGAGGAACGGTTGACACAACTAATATAGCTGATGAAGATTGATTCATCGTAGGGTTCCATCAGAAGGTAGGAAAAGATCACCAAAAGGCATGGTACAACCGCCATGTCAAGACGAGGCACTTTCAGAATGGGGATACAGTTCTGTTGTATGACAGTAAATTCACGAAACACCCCAGTAAGTTGCAAATGCACTAGTTGGGACCATATGTCATCATTTTTGTCACCAATGGAGGTGTAGTACAGTTACAGAGTCTGGATGGAGTACTATTACCTAAATTAGTCAATGGGAATAAGTTGAAGCCCTATCACCACGATCCGATACAGAGTGGATGAGGACTGGAAAAAAAATAAAAATAAATCAAATAAATGTAGGATTCTAGGTGGCAGGATGACGCACAAGCAGGAAGAGAGTGTGCAAGCGAGAGTGGTTGTATCGCATTTCAGGTTGCAATAGCTGCAGGGTCGCGACCCTATCAAATCAGCGATCATTCCCGACTATCAGCAGATGGGACTTTTTCAGATGATTGGTCTTTATGGCAGGTTTGATCGCGGGGTCAGACATGTTTGGCACATGGCAACACATAGTGGCAGCATGGCTGGTGGCACCACGGGTAACGGTTCGCACGAGTTTGCAATGACTGGTAGTATGGTCACCAATCACACACGTAGGAATTCCGGTCTCAACAAGCAGGAAACAAATGATGACAAAATCGGCACATCAAGTGAATGTATTTGCAAATGATTTTCGAAGCAGGCGTCCCAAGAGATGAAATGCATAAATATAGACACCAGAGGCTAAGCGGAGCCAAGAGGGATTTACCAGATGAGAGAAATACATGCTGCGAGTAGGTCAAGTAATTGGATAAGCTAAGAATTCCAAGGAGGTTGTGGAAATGATCCATTTCCTTTTGTGCGGTAGCACACCAGTTGCGTTGCGAGCCCAAATGACGAGTGTGCATGAGCACCTTGAGCATGCCGAGGCGTGGGCACTTGGGTGTCACAGAGGCAATGTATCATCTCAGATGTCTAGGTATGTAGGGGTAGTTCGAAGCTTCATGGGCTCGGTGACCACTAGATTGATAGGGGAAGCAGCCCCCTGGTCCCGATAGGAAGTGATCCCAGGTGCGAAATAGATGTGTTGCTAGAGCAGTTGGCCTGGTTCGCACCTTGGCGCTCTCTATCAACTTTTCCTCCATCTGCAACAGGTTTCCAAAGACTGGAGGATGCGTTTGAGAGGTACATGATAGCAAGCCGTCCGATTCCTGCAAGAATTTGAGAAGTACACAACAACAAGCCCATGATTGATGACTAGAGTTGAGAAGTACACAACAGTGAGCTCCAAACGACAAGAACACAATGAAGGATGGGTGCAAACCAGAGAAATTTTTAAGGGCAAAATTTCACCATTTGGCTATTTTTGGGGCATTTTTTCAAAAAATAAATTCGTGATTTGGTCATTTTTAGTCTCTAATATCGCCTATATTTACATAAAATATGTTTTTTTATCGTAATATTTGCCAAAATTCACAAGTTTCAAGAGTAAATTGTAGGTTTCATATTTAATATTTGCTTACCAATCTATATATATGTTTTTTTCAATCCAAAATAATCGCCTAGAATACTATACTTAAGTATACTTTTATAATCCTTAAAAAATACCCTGGTGCAAACCAGTAGTGTCCAACTGGGGTGGCTCGGGACTAGCCACAAGTTTGTGTTGGGGGCATGTTTCACGGGATATATTTGCAAGAAGTGTGGAAGCCGATAGGTGCGAAAGGGCCATTTTGTGAAAGAAGGATCATTCGCGGTATTCACGGGAGAGCAAGAATTGTTAGATTAGTCAAGTCGGTCACGTGGACCATTTTGTAATAGAATAGAAGCATATAAATAGAGTAGGATTGTAAGCCTAAGGGAATCAAAGTTTTGGATGATTATCCTATCTTTTGGGTTCGTTTTGTATCCGCGATATGATGTCTTGATAGTTTCTGCAAGGTTTATTCCGCAGGGTTGGTGAATGCATGGAGATGTTCGGTTATGGTGTAATCTCTGTCTTTAACCTTATGCAATGATGAATGTGAACTATGTTATGTGAATGATTTACATTGGTTGATGCGAATATGATGTAGAAGTAATGCTAGTATGAATCGGTATGTCAAATATGTTGTTCCGAATGTTTATTGAAATCTGTGAATGATAAGATAATGGTATGTGGTGAATATTGTAATCTCTGGTTAGTGTGAAGGTAATGTGAGCATATCCTCAACTTTACTGTAGAAACTTGGTTCCAACAGCCCCCTTATCCATCTTGGGTGAGACTGCACTTGCTCCACAAGTGTTGCTGGGAAGGGTTACACCTTTCTGGGCTGGTGTATAAGGGAGTTTGGGTTGATAGTTTATTGGAGACAGTGCGAAGTTGTTGAATTTTCTGAATTTACTTCCATATGATCTAGGATCTTAACTGAGAGAACAACATGTACAGCATATCTACAGCATATCAATCATGGAGACAATAATGCAAGCACACAAGAGACACAAAGATTTACTTGGGGAAAACCATAAAGGTGAAAAACCCCAATAACTTCCTCAGAGATAGATAGAGCAATGATACAACCAACCAAGAGATAGACATAACCTAGCAGCAGATCCTCCTCCTCCATAAGTGCGCCTCTCCTCCTTGAGAGCATGTGTGAGAAGTGAGTGAGTAAATAGAGTGCCTCCCGCACTCTATTTATACTTGACTTGACTTGCCTTTTTACCTAACTCATGTCGGCTCGAACTTAACCACATAACATAATGATGAGTGGGCCGACCCCCAATAGGGTGGTCTAATAACCCTTTGACCCACATGGCCGACCCCCAATAGGGTGGTCTAATAACCCTTTGACCCACATGACTTATACAGGGCCGACCCCAAACAAGGTGGTCTAATAACCCATTGACCCACATGACTTATACAGGGCCGACCCCAAACAAGGTGGTCTAATAACCCATCAAGTATAAGTTACGACACTTACAATATAAATGACGACACTTCCTTATAGAGGAATAATACCATCTCTATAGGAATACAATATGCATATATGTGAAATACATTCCGAAGTTACATATACATCAACACTCCCTCTTAACTAGGAAGGTATTTCTCAGCACAGTTCTTCTAGCACAAGTCATCTTCTCTGGATCATCGTCACTGGATAATCGTCATCGAGTCATCATCATCGTCACTGCTGCTGCTATCTCAATCAATCTCTGAATCTACTCGTCATAGGAAGTTCTACAGAGCCAGTCCTTTTTCATACTGGATGTAGGCCCACCACCTGCAGGTCTTCGTCATCACTGGCCATACTGTGGAATCCTCAGGACTTATTACGTGCGTCACAAAACCTCGAAAGAGCATCCCAGGATGTTACGGGTACACAACTCCGACCTGTAGGATCTCCCAGGGCACTATTACATGTGACCCCACCACAAAACCTCGCAAGAGCATCTCAGGATGTTACGGGTACACAACTCCGACCTGAAATCTCCCAGGGCACAAATTACATGTGGTCCACCACAAAACCTCGCAAGAGCATCTCAGGATGTTACGGGTACACAACTCCGACCTGAAATATCCCAGGGAAACGAATTACATGTGGTCATGGCAAAACCTCGCAAGAGCATCCCAGGACTGATTACGGGCACACAGCCCAACCTATCGGATCTCCCAGGGAAACGAATTACATGCCATAGGACAAAACCTCGCAAGAGCATCTGCCAGATATCCCAGGGTGCTATTATATGCCATAGGCAAAACCTCGAAAGACTATCTGCAGATCTCCCAGGGCAACGAATTACATGTCCTCCCAGAGCAAAACCTCGAAAGAGCATTTGCTAGATGTCCCAGGGCACCGAATTACATGCCATAGGCAAAACCTCGAAAGACCATCTGCAAATCTCCCAGGGCAACGAATTACATGCTCATCTGCACAACCTGATCCACGGCCATAGAGTATCAACCTGATACTCACCATACATCATCCTGATGTATCCATGATCATCCTGATCATCATCACTGCAACGTCCTGCTGCATGTCATCTGGAGCAACATCCTGAAGCTCGTCATCTATGATCATCCTGATCATCACTGCAACATCCTGCTGCATGATCCACCTGATCATCAATGCATCTACCTGATGCATACCAAGTATCATACATGATCCTCCTGATCATCAATGTATCCACCTGATACAAATACATGATACATATCATCATACATGATCCTCCTGATCATCAATGCATCTACCTGATGCATACCAAGTATCATACATGATCCTCCTGATCATCAATGTATCCACCTGATACAAATACATGATACATATCATCATACATGATCCTCCTGATCATCAATGCATCTACCTGATGCATACCAAGTATCATACATGATCCTCCTGATCATCAATGTATCCACCTGATACAAATACATGATACATATCATCATACATGATCCTCCTGATCATCAATGCATCTACCTGATGCATACCAAGTATCTACCTGATACATATCATCATACATGATCCTCCTGATCATCAATGTATGCACCTGATACAAATACAAATACATGATACATATCACCATACATGATCCACCTGATCATACAATGTATCCACTTGATACATATACAGATACATGGTCCAAGCATCCAACATGATGCATACATACATACATAAAATGATCCAACTGATCATATCCAAGCAGAAACCAGAACATCATCCTGATGCTCATCATCCAGCGCTTACATCCACAGCCATGTGAAGGATCCTCCTTCCAACATGCTTGGAATGGCTTCAGCAATTGTGTCCATCACTTCTTCCTCGAAGTATCCTTGATCTGAAGCACGCCAAGCCTCTCTCTGAAGTACTTAAACTTCACCCTGGCTAGTGGCTTCATCAGCACATCTGCAATCTGCTCGTCCGTCGCAACATACAGGAGCTTCACAGCTCCTCTCTGCACCATATCCCTGATATAGTGATATTTGATCTCTATGTGTTTCGACCTGTCATGAAACACTGGGTTCTCGGACAGCTTCACACAACTCTGGTTATCACAGAAGATACCAGTAGCCTCCAACGGGAGATCAAATAACTCAGACAGTAGCTTCCGTAGCCATACTGCCTCACAACTAGCTAAACAGGCTGCAACATACTCTGCCTCAGCTGTACTCAGTGCTACGCAGGACTGCTTCCTGCTAAACCAAGAGATCACACCTGATCCCATACTGAAGCAGCACCCAGATGTGCTCTTCCTGTCTGCAGCACTGCCAGCCCAATCTGAATCAACATAACCTTCCAGGTTAAACTTTTGATTCGCCTCATACCTGAGCCCATAATCCACTGTACCCTTCAGGTACCTCAGAACATGCTTTACAGTAACCAGGTGAACACTTATCGGATCCGTCAGGAACTGGATCAATGTGTTCACAGCAAAGCAAATGTCTGGTCTCGTGTTCGTCAGGTACATCAAGGACCCAATCATCTGACGATACATAGAGACATCAACTGACTCAGATGAAGCATCACATAGAAGCTTCAGATTCGATGCCATAGGTGTGGCCATGGCCTTGCAATCCATCATCCCGAACCTCTTTGGGATCTCTACTGCATACTTCCCTTGTCCAAGGAAGATTCTATCTGCACTTTGCCACACCTCCATGCCAAAAACAAATAGTGCATCATCCCCAAGTTCTTCATCTCGAACTCGGTAGTAAGCTTCCGCTGCGTGTCGGCAATCAATCTATCTTCACCATACCAAGTTCTGGGAGCTTGCTTCAAGCCATACAAGGCTTTCTTCAATCTGCATACATATGACTCCCTGTCAGGTCTTGGGACTGCATCCCAAACATCTTCTTCATGATCTACGGATCATGGCATTCCATTTCTTCATCCCAGATCCTGGGAACTTCAATATCTTCAATAGATATCTTTCTTGCTGGAACAAATGTTGTAGTCCTTTTGTAGGAGATGGCATATGATCTTTCCTACACAACAAGTTAAATTGCATGATTAGAAAACATCTTATAGTTTTCAGAACAAATTCTTACACATAAAGAAATATGCCATACAGTCATGCAATTATCTTAGCCAATGCTTCAATACAACATTTATCCATATCCCGTAACTTTCTAGATGCCTTCCAATCTCTACCAGAACATTGTTAAGAGTGTGCACAACTCCCAACATGTCAGCAAAGAGGTTTCATTCTAGATAAGTAGCAATGGAATGTTGTACAGTGCCATAGGCTACTTACCCATGCATATTAGTAGTATACTGTTCATCAATGCAATTATTCTAATATGCATAATACACAACCTAATTCTAGGAACATCAGTATATACATTGTTGAACAGTATTATTTAAGAAATGACAATTCAAATACTTATCTTTGTTTGTTCGTTGGGTGGACTCCCTCTGAGTCTTTGCTTCCTTGCAGGAGCTGCTGGAGTCCTAATCTGAGGTAGCTTCTTCTACACCTTTCTGTTGTGAAATGTAGAGAGATGATCAACTCCCTCTGAATATCTGCATCCTTGCAGAAACTACTGAAGTGTGCTCCTTTGCTTTCTTGCAGGAACAAATAGAGTGTGCTCCTTTGCTTTCTGGCAGGAGCAACTGGAGTGTGCTCCCTCTTGATCTTTGCTTCCTGAATTACCTGTTCTTGAACTCATATTCATCCTTGGTCCCTATGCATGCTTATTAGTATCATGAATGTGTTATCCTTGTGATCTCATATAAAATCATACATTCATTAGTATACTATTAAAACACAATAATCTCAAGCATGTATAGTCATGATCATTTCAAACAGAAATAATAAGCATGAGCATTCAAGGATTCTTATGGTTAGTCAAATCATAAGAAACATAACATGTCTAAACCTGTAATTACTCAAGCCTATGACTCTTCAGGTTAGTTGAATCATCAATCAAGATAAGAGATATAAAATGCATAAAACCTGTGATTATTCAAGCCTATACTTTCATGATTCTTCTGGTTAGTCATATCATCAATTATAATAATATACATCCAACCATGATTATTCAAACCTATGACTTCATGAATAATTATTATCAACAACAGTATAATATCCTAACACAAGGTAGGATTTTAGCTTGATATAGGAAAAACATACCTGGATTAGCATGCTAGCTATTTATGTCTAACATACCCGCATAATGTCTTCTGGTTCTCTTTAGTGACTTGTGCTAGTAACCTGCATGTCTCATAAGTTAACCATTATAAAACTAAGTTATACATACCTCGAGAATGGATCTTCTATGAGATCCATGGCAATGGATGAATCTTTGTCCTCATGATCATATGTTCTTGAACTAGAACATGATTTGTCTTCTTGGTGTACCTGTCGAGATCACTTGTAATCTTCTTATGTAAGGCCTTAGCCTCATCTCCCTCTGAAACAGGAACTTCTTCACTTATGCAAGTGATTAACCCAATCCACTTGATTTGCAAGAACTGGACCTTGAGCTGGATATGGGTTTGTCAGAGAAACCCCAAAAATTCAAACTTTGAATTTCAAACTTCTGATAGGATAGAAATATGTGCCTTGATGAGCTGATCAAGTTGGTATATTCAGAATTTGAAAACTGCAAAGTTTCACTCCTCAATTTTGCCTTTGAAACTTCTAGATTCACTGGACGTGACCCTGAACTGGGGTTTGATGAAGCCCACTCTTTTTCCCCATCAAAATGTTTGATCCAAAGCTCTAAGCTTCTATTTTTCTGAGGAGCTTCCAGCCGTGGTCACAGATTTCAAAAATTCCCATTTTTACAGAAGCCCTAATTTTCCACTTTTCTGATCAAAGTCCCGAACTAGGGTCTAATCAAGCCCGGCCTTCTGCCCAACCAAAAATTCTGATCTTGGTCTCTAAATTTCTATTTTGATGAGTAGAATCCAGCCGTGGTCTCCAATTACAAAAATTCCAACTTTCTCCAAAGCCCTAAATTCCGGAAGCCATGAATGAAGGTACCAAAAAATAATTATGTTTTGACAGAAATATGTACCTGATTGTTTCCGGTGTAACTCCGAAATTTTTGATCCACATGGTCTGAAAAAGTTTCCTGATATAGCCTGACCTGTTATCTTTCCATCCTGACAGGTCTGACCTCAATTGGATTCTCTAAGAGAGAGATATGCCAAATGTCGCAACGTGACCTGTTTTGGGATAAAACAGGAGAGCGAACTTGTACGGCGTGCCACGTATCACTGTTTTAACTTCAGCCTCTGAAAAAGTTTTCTGAGATATCTCGGCCTATTACCTTTCCATCCTGACAGGTCTGACCTCAATTGGACTCTCTGAGAGAGAGTTATTCCAAATGTCGCAACGTGACCTGTTTATGGGATAATACATGAGAGCGAACTTGTACGGCGTGACACGTGTCACTGGTTCGACTTCGGCCTCTGAAAAAGTTTTCTGAGATAGTGCAGACTGTGTACTACCTGTCACTTTTTACGAAATTTCATTTGGAGCTTCCTAGCCCAAGATATGACCTTTTTCCCAAGGTCACCTGATTTTGACTCAGATCTGGAAGAGGCCGAAACCCTATATTGTACAGATCATAAATCACAAAGTACAACGAATTAGAGGTTGTCCTTTGGACACAAGATACCTGGAGATCTTAGCTTCGGCCTGTAACAATTTCAGATCCGAAAACTTTGCCAAAACGGATTTATATCGAAAGTGCTACGATGACTGGTTTTTGCTATATCAAGCCCTAGCATCGTAAGTGCAACAAGTGTCATACATGCCATATCATGCCTTCTTTCAGGCTAGCTCTGATACCATGTTGAATTTTCTGAATTTACTTCCATATGATCTAGGATCTTAACTGAGAGAACAACATGTACAGCATATCTACAGCATATCAATCATGGAGACAATAATGCAAGCACACAAGAGACACAAAGATTTACTTGGGGAAAACCATAAAGGTGAAAAACCCCAATAACTTCCTCAGAGATAGATAGAGCAATGATACAACCAACCAAGAGATAGACATAACCTAGCAGCAGATCCTCCTCCTCCATAAGTGCGCCTCTCCTCCTTGAGAGCATGTGTGAGAAGTGAGTGAGTAAATAGAGTGCCTCCCGCACTCTATTTATACTTGACTTGACTTGCCTTTTTACCTAACTCATGTCGGCTCGAACTTAACCACATAACATAATGCTGAGTGGGCCGACCCCCAATAGGGTGGTCTAATAACCCTTTGACCCACATGGCCGACCCCCAATAGGGTGGTCTAATAACCCTTTGACCCACATGACTTATACAGGGCCGACCCCAAACAAGGTGGTCTAATAACCCATTGACCCACATGACTTATACAGGGCCGACCCCAAACAAGGTGGTCTAATAACCCATCAAGTATAAGTTACGACACTTACAATATAAATGACGACACTTCCTTATAGAGGAATAATACCATCTCTATAGGAATACAATATGCATATATGTGAAATACATTCCGAAGTTACATATACATCAACAGAAGTGAACCCCTATCCACAGACGCTGCATCAATAGTAATCCATGTTTTTATGGGAAACCTAACAATCAAAATTTGAATAATCAAAACACAGATAATATGAACATAGCTCGATAAGAACTGTTCCCTGACATCCAGATCGATTCATTATTTCAAGAAACATATCAAGATCAGAATATCCCATAGCCTAACATAGGATCCCAACCAATGTTCTTCCTACAGAAGAATTATTAGTTCCATATTGCATTAAAGGACTTCCTATCCCTATTGCCATGTGGGTGAAGAGAGCTCATAAGGATAACTTGCAAGAGGATTTTGATGAAGCCATCCAGGTAGAAAGGGACATGTTTTCTTTAAAAGATAATCTTGACACTCAATTTGATCAACCTTCTACCTCCCGAAAGAGACAAGAGAAACCTCCTAAACCTACTGTACAAAGTAAAGATCCTTTTGAAATGAGTGATATTACAAACTTTATGCAGAAGATCTCAAATGAAATGGTGTATTTGAAAAAGACCAACACTGAAAATAGAACTAATAATAGAGGATTTGTAAGGCCACCTTTTAGGATACCTTACCAACCCCCTCAGAATCAAACTCCACCTAATCCTGATGAAGGGTTAACTTATGAAGAAATCTATTCCATTTTTAAATCCCGGGCTACAGAATCTCAGAATACTCCCAATCACCCTGATGAAAATCCTAAAGAAAACCAAGATCCCAAACCAACTGATGAAAAAGAGGACCAACAGGTCAACATTATTAGTTATTTTTCAGAACTCCCCATGGATGAAGAATAAGATGAGCTTGAGACTATTTTTAATGTCCAACACCCTTATAACACTAGATTCAAAGGACAATCTTCACAAGAGACTTCCCCTTCAACATATACCCCAAACAAAGGAAAAGCAGTAACATAGAAAGAGACTATCATTCATGAGATTGAATATAGTTTAGTTGATGACTTGAAAAGGGTAAAGGCTAACATCTCTCTTTTTGAACTTTTGAAAATTCCTTCCATTAGGGATAGTCTTCCTAAAAGCATGATTGTCAACAAACCTAGAGAATTTCAAAACAACAACTTAGAGACTTATTCTAAACCTGGTAGCCAAAATCCCAGTGGAAAGAAAACCCCTCCTTTCTTGCTCACCTTCGATATTTTCAATAGGAATGTACATAACTACATGATAGACTTAGGTCGTTCATCAAATTTAATGCCACTGTCTGTCTGCAAGAAACTGAATGTTACTTGGGAACCCTGCCCTACCCAAATAGTCCAACTTGACCAATCAAGATTTAGGGTAGTAGGAGAATTGGAAAATGTTCTCTTGACATTATCTGTTGATCCAAGAATCCACCAAACCATTGACATAGTTGTGGCTGGTATCGTTGAGGCATATGGAATGTGGCTAAGTAGAGATTGATCAGAAAATCTTAAAGGTTATTTTGCTATTGATTGGTCCCATTTATGGCTCCCTTACAATGGAAGACCTAAAAAAATCAAAATTAGTAGAGAGCCACACATTGAACACTTCACTTTTGATACATTCTTCGGGGATTTACCTACTGATTCATCACCTGCTGAGAATGTTCAGAATCAATCTGAAATTGTTAATTTTACTTTTGTCCCATTCTCTGATTCCATTGTACATAATGTTTATAATGTGAATACTAATTTTAGAATAGATTCAAATGCATGGAATTTGTTCTTTGATGGGTCGAAATCTAAATATAGAGCTGGTGTAGGATGTGTTTTAATAGACCCAAAAGGCACCACGATAATGATTTCCTGCATACTAGAGTTTGAATGCAATAACAATATTGCTGAATATGAGGCTCTAGTTCAGGGACTCAGGAAGGAAATCGATATGGGTGCTCAGGTAATAGAATGCTACGGGGATTCCGAAATTATTGTGAAATAGCTAAGGAATAAAATTCATTGTATATCTCCCCGTTTAGTAAACTATCAGAAACTTGTAAGGGATCTGACTAATTCGTTTGGTGCTTTCAGTATTAAATCAGTCCCTAGGTCCCAAAACTTTGATGCAGACTTATTCACCAACATTGCCTTCAGACTAATACCTCCTGAAGGTCTGTCTCCTGATACTTTCTCTATTGAGTTAGTGTATAGACATTCCATCCTTGATAATGTCACAAGTTGGAAATTTTTTGATGATGATCAACAGATTTTTGACTTCCTCATAGCTCAAGATACTTTCCAATGTGTAGCTATAGATGAGGACGATAATGAAAAATCCTTGTCTAATCCTAATTTTCCCTCCAACCTTATCCCTAATTCAGTCATTAATTTAGATAAGTACTATGATTCACAAGAAAAATTTAAGCATAAAACTAACTGCAAAACACATAGTTCCTCTTTGAACTACCAACAGGTTAATCTAGGAACTGATCAAAAACCTCAACTAATTAATTTGGGGGACTGATTGATCTCCTGATGAGAGAAAAGATTCCATTAAACTTTGCAGATAATTTAAAGATGTGTTCGCTTGGACTTATGACGATCTCAAGAATTTTGATACCCACATCATGCACCACAATATTCCCATGAAGCCTGATACAAAACCCTACCAGCAGAAATTAAGAAAGATGCATCCTAGTTTGGAACCATTTGTCAAAAAAGAAATGGAGAAATTGTTAGCAGCGAGAATTGTATTTCCAGTGAGACATTCCCAATGGATTGCAAATCTAGTTCCCGTTCGGAAAAAGAATCGGGAAATTAGATTGTTTGTAGATTTCAGAAATCTCAATAAAGCATCTCAAAAGGATAACTACATTGTCCCTCCTATGGAACATATATTACAGAAAGTTGTAGGTGTTGACATGTTCTCCTTGTTAGATGGTTTTTCGGGGTACAATCAGGTATTAGTTTCCCCTGCTGACCAACTGAAAACTTCTTTCCAAACACCTTAGGGAACATTTTCCTACAGAAGAATGCCTTTTGGTTTGATAAATGTTGGCGCCATATTCCATATGGCTATGGATATAGCTTTCAGGGGGTTAATGCATAGTTCTTTTGTTGTTTATCTAGATGATATTACAATCTATTAAAAAGAGAGGCATGATCATCTGTTTGCTCTTAAACAGGTATTTGAATGGTGCAAAAAGCATGGGATCTCACTAAATCCAAAGAAATCCACTTTTGTTGTTATAGAGAGTAATATTTTGGGATTCATTGTTTCAAAGCACGATGTGGTCATTGACCTCGAAAGGACAGATGTCATAGTGAAAATTGGACTTTCGAACTCCAAAAAATCCATGCAGTCATTCTTAGGTAAGATTAACTTTGTTAGAAGGTTTGTACCTAATTTTGCAAAGATTGTTAAACCCTTACAAGAGCTTATCAAGAAGGATGCACAATTCAAATGGTCCGATGAGCAAAGAGATGATTTTTCATAAATTCACAAAGCCATCGTTGAAGCTCCTACTATGATGTCTCCCGATTTCAATAAAGATTTCATTTTGTATACATTTGCTACTGATTTCTCTTATGCTGTTGTCTTGACACAAAAACATGTTGATGATGTTGGGATTCGTATCTCCTTCATGAGATCCACCTTTAAAGGGGTGGAGTTAAATTATTCCTAGATTGATAAACAAGCTTATGCAGTCTATAAGTCTGTGAAGCATTTCAGACCCTATCTTTTGAAATCTAAGACTAAATTTATTGTCCCCTATGCAGCAATAAGGAATGTGTTAATTCAAAAGGAACTTGGTGAAAAGCGTGCTCACTGGATGACAATGCTTCAGGAATACGACCTTGAAATTAAACCTGCTAAAATCGTAAAGGGGCAAGGTTTGCACTTACTTATTGCTTAGTCTAATGACCCTGTGCATGAACAACTCGAGTGGAATTAGGAAGAAAGTGTACCTGAAAGTTATGTAAATGTTATTTCTACACCAAATTTCAATGGTATGACGACATCAAGTTTTTTCTTACACATGGGTTTTCTCCTTAAACCCTGGATTTTAAAAAGCGTAGGGCTTTAAGATTGAAGGTTGCACCATATCAGTTTATTGATGGTGTGATTTATAGAAAAAATTATGATGGAATCTTTCTTAGATTTTTGGAAAAACCTAAAACTGAAAATATCTTATTGGAATTTCATGCAAGACCCACAAGAGGACACTTTTTAGGGGAAACCACTGCCCATAAGATCCTGATAGTAGGATACTACTGGCCAACTCTATTCAGATATGCATATGCCTTTACCAGGAAATGTGAAGCTTTCTAAAAATGTGCTAGAAAAGTCAAGAATCATGCCTTTCCCCTTCAACCAACACTGTCCAGTTCCCTTTTCAACAATGGGGCCTGGATTTCGTTGGTCCTATTACCCCTGCCTCCTCCTTGCAACATCGATGCATCTTGACAGCCATATAATACTTCACCAGGTGAGTAGAGGTAGTTCCTCTTAGGCTAGCCAATACAAACTCAATGATTTCGTTTTTGGAGAGTAACATAGTCACTAGGTTTGGGGCACCTGAGTTTTTGGTTTTTGATAATGCTTCCTACTTCTCCTCTATCGACCTTACCCAGTATGCCCTTGAAAAAGGGATTAACCTTAAATATTCTGCCAACTATTATCCACATAGAAATGGACTAGCTGAGTCTTCCAATAAAAATCTGATCAACATATTGAAGAAGACTATAGCCATCCATCACAAGAATTGGCACACTCAACTGTTCAATGCTCTTTGGGAAGATCGTGTAACCCTAAAAGCCATCATTGGAAACTCCCCTTACTATTTGGTTTACGGTAAGGAGGCCATCTTACCATCTAATATTTTGATACCTTCATTACAATTAGCTCATTCAATGCAACAAGATGACTCTTCTTCCATCTAGCAAAGGATTGAATCATTACTTCAATTGGAGGAGGAGAGGGAGAAGTCCAATAATAAGCTATATCAACATCAACAATTAGTTAAGAAATGGTTTGATGAAAAGTCCTCAACTGATAGGGATTTCACAGTGGGATATTTGGTTTTAAAATGGGATAAACATCATAAAGATAAAAATGACTATACCAAATTTCAACGCTTTTGGCTAGGGCCATTCATTGTTACAGAAAATATTGGCCCTAGTACTGTCCGGTTACAAACACTGGAAGGTGTCTTTGAAACCTATCCAGTCAATGTTTAACTGCTCAAGAAGTATTTCATTTAAGATAAGCGTTTGGCTTATCTGTACATAGGTGTGGTTTTTTTTTTTCCTTTTTCTTTATTTGAATTGTTTGCTTCCTTTGAATAATGCTTTTCTTTGAATCATAATAATGACAACATATTTGGTATAGGATGCTAATCAGTGCATCTCAAATCAATCCAGGTTGAATATTTGGGGTGGCCATGTCAGATTCACTTTACTCAGTCTATATGTGAAGGTGTCCTTTCATGAGATATAACAGCCAATCTATGTAGATCTTTAATTGATACTTTCCCATCTAAATCGCCATCTTTATAGATGTCTCATTTTTCAAATTGAAGTTATAGGGGTGACTAGGTCTTCCTACCTTATGTTCCATTAGTTATTGGTAGTAAATATTTATAGCTTGGTCAACCTTTGTCTGTTCTGGATCCCATCATGATCATCTTGAAATTAAATACACTCTAATAACTGTGAATTGAAAGATGGGGGGTCTTATCACGAGCCAACCCATTATGTTCATAGATGCTCAGTGGAATTCCATGTCCACATCTGGTCATCAAGCTAGGGAGGTGACTTTCAGCTACTGCTGGAAGGTGGAAGATCCTATCGCAGGTTGATCCATTCATGATCCACAAGTATCAGTAAGTAACACTACTAAAATGTGGTCACCAAGCCATGGTAGTGTCCTGCAATTTACATTTTAATTAATCTTGTTTTTCTTTCTTAAGACAACTTGTTGTATTCAAGGACAAGGGGTATTATTACAATCCATCCTGACCATGATCATGAACTTTATTTTGGACTGGAATTATTGCTATATGGTCACCAAGCCATGATAATTGATTTTAGTGTCAAAACTAAAAGACAAGGAGTCTCCTTACAGAGCTAGCTTGCTCAGTTTCTAGGTGAGGTTTGTGAATGGAATTGCCAAAACCCGATCACCAAGTCATGGAAATGGCCTTGTTTCAACACAAGTTTTATTTGCACATATTTTTCAAATTAAAAAAAAGGAATAAATAAATGATTTCGATTAATGAAATCAGTAAATACAATAAATGAATGGTTAATAGTTCAAGGTGACTCATGATTTGGTGATCTGGAATGGTTGTTAATTTTTGAGCATTAATTACATATACTCAAGGATCTTTACTGAGAGAATAACATGTACAGTATATCAATGCATATCAATCATAGAAAGCATATCAATCATCACAAGATGCAAACATAAGAGACAATACACACACATAGTTTCCGTGGGGAAAAACCTAAGGTGAAAAACCCCACAACTTCCTCAGAGATATATAGAGCAATAATACAACCAAAGTACAACCCAAGTACACAGAGATAGACTCCTCCTAGCAGCTGATCCTCCTCCTCACATGTGCGCCACTTTCCAAGTGATGTAGAGTGAGATAATGAGATAATGAGATGATCAAAATAGATATCTCTCGATCTTTATTTATACTTGTCCTGACTGCCCAATAAACTTATGGGGCCAACTTGTCTAGCTTAGCATAATGACCCATTGTTAACTTAATCAGGGCCGACCCCACACATGGTGATCTAATAACCCATCGGCAAGTTACGGCACTTGCAACACTTTTCAATACAAATGACGACACTTCCTTATAGAAGAATAACACATATCTATAGGAGTATAATATTCATAAATAAAATACATAGGTGAAATACATTCCGAAGTTACATATACATCAACACTCCCTCTTAACTAGGAAGGTATTCCTCGACACATATCTACTAGCACAAGTCTTCTTCTCTGGATCATCATCAGCGAATCATCATCCTTGAATCATTGTCATCATCACTGCTGCTGCTATCTCAATCAATATCTGAATCTACTCGTCATAGGAAGTTCTACAGAGCCAGTCCTTTTTCATATTGTATGTAGGCCCACCACCTGCAGGTCTTCATCATCACTGGCCATACTGTGGAATCCTCAGGACTTATTACGTGCGTCACAAAACCTCGCAAGAGAATCCTAGGACTTATTACGGGAACACAGCCCAACCTATCGGATCTCCTAGGGAGCTATTACATGTGACCCCACCACAAAACCTCGAAAGAGAATCCCAGGACTGATTACAAGCACACAGCTCAACCTATCAGATCTCCCAGGGCGCTATTATATGTGGTCATGGAAAAACCTAAAAAGAGCATCCCAGGACTTATTACGGGAACACATCCCAACCTATCGGATCTCCCAGGGTGCTATTATATGCCATAGGACAAAACCTCGAAAGAGAATTTGCCAGATCTCCCAGGAAGCTATTATATGCCAGCGAAAAAACCTAGCAAGAGAATCTGCAAACCTCCCAGGGCACTATTATATGTCCTCCCAAAGAAAAACCTCGAAAGAGTATTTGCCAGATCTCCCAAGGAGCTATTATATGCCAGCAGCAAAACCTAGCAAGAGAATCTGCAAACCTCCCAGGGTGCTATTATATGCTTATTTGCACAACTTGTCCATGGCCATAGAGTATCAACCTGATACTCACCATACATCATCCTAATTATCATCACTACATCATCCTGATGCATGTCATCTGGAGCAACATCCTGAAGCTCATCATCCATGATCATCCTGATCATACAATGCATCCACCTGATGCACACACAATATCTTCCTGATACATATCAACATACATGATCTACCTAATCATACAATGTATCCACCTGATACATATACAAATACATACACATGATCCAACTGATCATATCCAACGTCCAACATGATGCATACATACATATAAATGATCCAATTGATCATATCCAACATCCAACATGATGCATACATACATCTAAATGATCCAACTGATCATGTCCAGCATCCAATATGATGCATATACATAGCAGTAACTGGAGCATTGTCCTGATGCTCATCATCCAGCACTTACATCCATATCCATGGAAGGATCCTCCTCTCACCATGCTTGGAATGGCTTCAGAAAATGTGTCCATCACTTCTTCCTTGAAGTGTCGTCAATCTGAACAACACCAAGCCTCTCTTTGAAGTACTCAAACTTCACTCTGGCTAGTGGTTTCGTCAATACATCTGCAATCTGCTCATCTGTCGCAACATACAGGAGCTTCACTACTCCTCCTTGCACCATATCCCTGATATAGTGATATTTGATCTCAATGTGTTTCAATCTGTCGTGGAACACCGGGTTCTCAGACAGCTTCACACAACTCTAGTTGTCACAAAAGATACCAGTATCCTCTAGTGGGAGATCAAATAACTCAAACAGTAGCTTCCAGATCCATACTGCCTCACAACTAGCCGAACAAGCTGCAACATACTCTTCTTCAGCTGTACTCAGTGCTACATAGGACTACCTCCTGCTAAACCAAGAGATCACACCTAATCCCATACTGAAGCAGCACCCAGAAGTGCTCTTCCTATCTACAGCATTGCCTGCCCAATCTGAATCAACATAACCCTGCAGGTTAAACTTTTGATTTGCATCATACTTGAGCCCATATTCAATCGTACCCTTCAGGTACCTCAGAATATGCTTTACAACAACCAGGTGAACACCTCTAGGATCCGTCAGGAACTAGCTCAATGTGTTCATCGCAAAGCAAATATCTGGTCTCGTGTTCATCATGTACATCAAGGACCCAATCATCTGACGATACACTATGACATCAACCGGATTAGATGAAGCATTACACAGAAGCTTTAAGTTCGATGCCATAGGTATGGCCGTGGCCTTGCAGTCCATCATCCTGAACCTCTTCAGGATCTCCACTGCATAATTCCCTTGTCCAAGGAAGATTCCATCTGTACTTTGCCACACCTCCATGCCTAGAAATAGTGCATCATCCCCAAGTCCTTCATCTCGAACTTGGCTGCAAGCTTCCTCTTGGTATCGAAAATCAAACTATCATTACCTGTTACAAATAGATCATCTACATACAATAGTAGTATCACAGGATTGCCTTCCTCAACCTTGTAGTAAAGGTTGGAATCCGCTTTACTCTTGGTAAATCCCAAACTAGATAGAAAGCTATCTATCCTACCATACCAAGTCCTAGGAGCTTGCTTCAAGCCATACAAGGATTTCTTCAGTCTGCACACATATGACTCCCTGTCATGTGTCTCAAAACCAAGTGGCTGCTCCACATACACTTCCTCCTCGAATACACCATTCAAGAAAGAAGTCTTGACATCCACCTGGTGTATCTTCCATTTCGTTATTGTAGCCAGAGCAAGTACCGATCTAATGGAAGTGTATCTAGCTATAGGAGCAAAAGTCTCTTCATAGTCAATCCCTTCTTTCTGGGAGAACCCACAAGCCACAAATCTCGC
This sequence comes from Larix kaempferi, assembly GCA_027924585.1. NCBI lineage: Eukaryota > Viridiplantae > Streptophyta > Pinopsida > Pinales > Pinaceae > Larix > Larix kaempferi. The sequence continues at coordinate 1,076,018 of BSBM01000008.1, forward strand.
TTTGTATTTCTCCATGCTACCATTTGCAACATACTTGATCTTATAGATCCACTTGGAAGTCACAACAGACTTCCCTTCAGGTCTTGGGACCACATCACAAACATCATTCTTCATGATCGACTGGTATTCCTCGATCATGGCATTCTTCCCGAATCCTAGGAACTTCAAATACTTCAATATCTTCAATAGATAGCTTTGTTGCTAGAACAAATGTTGTAGTCCTTCTTTTGTAGGTGATGGTATACGATCTTTCCTACAAGACAAGTTAAATTGCATGATTAGAAAACATCTCATATTTTTCAGAACAAATTCTTACACATAAATAAATATGTCATATAGTCATGCATTTAATTTAGCCAATGCTTTAATACAACATTTATCCATATCCCGTAACTTTCTAGATGCCTTCCAATCTCTTCCAAAACATTGTTAAGAGTGTGCACAACTCCCAACATGTCATCAAAGAGGTTTTATTCTAGATAGGTAGCAATGGAATGTTGTACAGTGCCATAGGCCACTTACCCATTACTTGCATATTAGTAGTATCTTGTTCGTTAATGCAATTATTCTAATATGCATAATACACAACGTAAGTCTAGGAACATAAGCATATACATCACTGAATAACATTATTTAAACAAACAGAATATAAAAGAAATGACAATTCAAATACTTATCTTTGTTTGTTTGTTGGGTGGACTCCCTCTGAATCTTTGCTTCCTTGCAGGAGCTGCTGGAGTCCGAATCTGAAGTAGCTTCTTCTATTCCTTTCTGTTGTGGATTGTAAGGAGTAGTCAACTCCCTCTTAATCCCAGCATAACTTCTTGAAGTTCCTTGAAGTGAATTCTCCGCCATTGTTGGATCTAAATATCTTGACCTTCTTTTCAGCGTGGTTTTCTATCAAGGCTTTGAATTCCTTGAATTTGCTGAATTCTTCATCTTTGTTCTTCAATAAATAAGTCCAAGTATTTCTAAAGAAATCATTAATGAAAGAGACATAGTATACATACCCACTCAAAGAGCTGGATGACATCGGACCGCATACATCATAGTGGATGATTTCCAAGATTCCTTTTGCCTTGCTTTCACTGTTTGGAAATGCCTTCTTTATGTTCTTTCCTTTTGCACATCCTTTGCAAACACCTTCATGCTTTGTCTTGATTTCAGGAAGACCTTCTATAGCTTTACTTGAAATTGGTAGTGCTCTGTAGTGCACATGTGCAAGTATTCTATGCCAAAGTTCACTTGGCTCCATGGATTCATGTACCATGGCATGTTCAAGTTGTCCCTTCAATTTGTACAATCCTCCCTCTTGCTCTCCAATCACAACTGCATCATCCATGGTCTTACCTTTTGACCACATGAGTACTTGGCCATCTACAAATGCAACCCTCATGCCTTTTGCATCCAATGCAGATATGGAGAGTAGGTTCTTCTTAAGCCCAGGTACAAATAATACATCTTTCATCTTCAAGGATTTTCCAGAGTCTAGTTGGAAGGAGGCTTCACCACTTCCTTTCATAGGATATTGGTAGTCATCCCCAAGTTTCACCTTATGGGGTGACTCATGTTCAGATAGATTAGAAAAGGATTCTTTGAACCCAGTCATGTGCTTTGAAGCCCCACTATCAATAATCCAATCATTACATCCATGGGAGATAGTACCTGTGAGAGCAGAGATTAAAACATATTCATCTTCACTTAATGAGTTATCCTCATCACTTTCTGCTCTAGCCTTCTTCTTGGGAGGTTCATCATCCTCAACAGCATGAGCATGATATCTTCTTTTGTTGTTGTTCTTCTTCTTGTTGAAGTTGTTGTCTTTCTTCTTCTTGGGACAATCTGGAGCAAAGTGTCCCTTCTCATTGCATGTGAAGCAGCTGAGATCTTTTTTATCTTTATGGTAATGGTGGTGTGAAGATCTTTTGTTATGAGATGGCTCTCTCTTAGGCTTGCTTCTTTTGGTGTGAGCTATGAGAGCTTGGTCTTCATTTCTCATGTTTTCTTCTATGGTTACAAGCCTAGCCTCTTCTTGTGAACACTCCTCCCATAGTCTACTGAAGGAGATCAATTTCGTTCTTGCACAAATTCCTTGAATAAAGGAATCCCATGACCTAGGTAGGCCATTCAGAGTGGTCATAACAACTTCACCATTGTCCACTACTTCATCCACAACTTCGAGTTGTTCCTTGATCTGAGAGACCTTGGAGAAATAAGATTGAATAGTCTCTCCATTCAACAGCTTGACCCCTTTCAATTGATTCCGTAGAGTCATCTTCCGATTTATGTTATTCCCTTCAAATAGCTTGGTCAGGGAGTCAAACATCTCCTTGGGTGTCTTTAGAGATGACATGTGTAGTATGAGATGGTATTTGATAGAATCAGCAATGATCCTCTTTTCCTTGACCAAGTTCTTCTTATGTAAGGCCTTAGCCTCTTCTCCCTATGGGATAGGGACTTCTTCACTTATATATGTATCCAATTCATTTTCTTCTAGGATTAACCCAATCCTATACTTCCATGCTTGGAAGTTATCAGCCCCTTCAAGCTTATCTTCAAGCTTGGTGAGACATCTTAAAGAGTACTTCAAATGGAAATAGAAATATTTTTAGGTCTTACTAGTTGATTTGCAAAAATCCGGATCTCGAGCTGAGTTAGGGTTTGACACAGAAACCCTAAAAATTCAAAATGTGAATTTCAAGTTTCTGAAAGGATAGAAAGATGTGCCTTGATGAGTTGATCATCCTGGTATACTTAGAATTTGAAAACTGCAAAGTTTCACCCTTCAGAAATGCTTTTCAATCTCCCGGATTCACTAGGGAGGACCCTGAATTAGGGTTTGAGTTTCCGAGAGATTTACCCAGTCAAAAATCTCGATCCAAACCTCTAAACTTCGATATTTCCAAGGAGCATCCAGCTATGTCTTTAGATTTCAGAAATTTCTATTTTTTTGGAAACCCTAATTTTTAGGGCCAAAATTGAAAGTGCTCAGAATTCAATTATGATTGGATAGAAAGATTCACCTTGCTGAGGAGAGTCAATCTATCATATTGCTTTTCCAAAATCTGTGGAGAGAAACCCAAAAACAAGAAGCCCTAGCTTCCACAACTGCACGGTGTCTTCTTCTTAGGTTAGCTCTGATACCATGTTAATTTTTGAGCATTAATTCAATATACTCAAGGATCTTTACTGAGAGAATAACATGTACAATATATCAATGCATATCAATCATAGCAGGCATATCAATCATCACAAGATGCAAACATAAGAGACAATAGACACAGAGTTTTCGTGGGGAAAAACCTAAGGTGAAAAACCCCACAGCTTCCTCAGAGATAGATAGAGAAATAATACAACCAAAGTACAACCCAAATACACAGAGATAGACTCCTCCTAGCAGCTGATCCTCCTCCTCACATGTGTGCCACTTTCCGAGTGATGTAAAGTGAGATAATGAGATAATGAGATAATCATAATAGAGATCTCTCAATCTCTATTTATACTTGTCCTGACTGCCCAATAAACTTATGGGGCCGACTTGTCTAGCTTAGCATAATGACCCATTGTTTACTTAATCAGGGCCGACCCGACACATGGTGGTCTAATAACCCATCGGCAAGTTACGACACTTGTCAATACAAATGACAACACTTCCTTATAGAGGAATAACACATCTCTATAGGAGTACAATATTCATAAATGAAATACATAGGTGAAATACATTCCGAAGTTACATATACATCAACACTCCCTCTTAACTAGGAAGGTATTTCTAGATACAGATCTGCTAGCAAAAGTCTTCTTCTCTGGATCATCATCAGCGAATCATCATCCTCGAATCATCGTCATCATCACTGCTGCTGCTATCTCAATCAATCTCTGAATCTACTCGTCATAGGAAGTTCTACAAAGCCAACCCTTTTTCATACTGGATGTAGGCCCACCATGTGCAAATCTTCATCATCACTGGCCATACTGTGGAATCCTCAGGACTTATTACGTGCGTCACAAAACCGCGTAAGAGCATCCCAGGACTTATTACGGGCACACATCCCAACCTATCGGATCTCCCAGGGAGCTATTACATGTGACCCCACCACAAAACCTCAAAAGAGAATCCCAGGACTGATTACGAGCACACAGCTCAACCTATCGGATCTCTCAGGGCATTATTATATGTGGTCATGGAAAAACCTCGAAAGAGCATCCCAGGATTTATTACGGGAACACATCCCAACCTATCGGATCTCCCAAGGCACTATTATATGCCATAGGACAAAACCTCGAAAGAGCATTTGCTAGATCTCCCAGGGAGCTATTATATGCCAGCGGAAAAACCTAGCAAGAGAATCTGCAAACCTCCCAGGGCGTTATTATATGTCCTCCCAAAGCAAAACCTCGAAAGAGCATTTGCCAGATCTCCCAGGGAGCTATTATATGCTAGTGGAAAAACATAGAAAGAGAATCTGCAAACCTCCCAGGGCGCTATTATATGCTTATCTGCACAACCTGTCCACAACCACAAAGTATCAACCTGATACTCACCATACATCATCTTGATGTACACATGATCATCCTGATCATCATCACTGCATCGTCCTGACGCATGCAATCTAGAGCAACATCCTGAAGCTCATCATCCATGATCATCCTGATCATACAATGCATCTACCTGATGCACACACAATATCTTCCTGATACATATCAACATACATGATCTACCTAATCATACAATGTATCCACCTGATACATATACAAATACATACACATTATCCAACTGATCATATCCAGCATCCAACATGATGTATACATACATATAAATGATCCAACTAATGATATCCAGCATCCAACATGATGCATACATACATATAAATGATCCAACTGATCATGTCCAGCATCCAACGTGATGCATATATAGAGCAGTAATTGGAGCATCGTCTTGATGCTCATCATCCAGTGCTTACATCCATAGCCATGGAAGGATCCTCCTCTCACCATGCTTGGAATGGCTTCAACAAATGTTTCCATCACTTCTTCCTTGAAGTGTCATCAATCTGAAGAACACCAAGCCTCTCTCTGAAGTACTCGAACTTCACTCAATCTAGTGGTTTCGTCGGTACATTTGCAATTTGCTCATCCGTCGCAACATACAGGAGCTTCATTGCTCCTCTCTGCACCATATCCCTGATATAGTGATATTTGATCTCAATGTGTTTCGATCTGTCATGGAACATTGGGTTCTCAGACAGCTTCACACAACTCTGGTTGTCACAAAAGATACCAGTAGCCTCCAATGGGAGATCAAATAACTCAGACAGTAGCTTCCGGAGCCATATTGCCTCACAACTAGCCGAACAAGCTGCAACGTATTCTTCTTCTGCTGTACTCAGTGCTATGCAGGACTGCTTCCTGCTAAACCAAGAGATCACACTTGATCCCATACTGAAGCAGCACCCGGAAGTGCTCTTCCTATCTATAGCACTGCCTGTCCAATCTGAATCAACATAACCCTACAGGTTAAACTTTTGATTCGCATCATACTTGAGCCCATAGTTAACCATACCCTTCAGGTACCTCATAATATGCTTTACAACAACCAGGTGAACACCTCTGGGATCCGTCAGGAACTGGCTCAATGTGTTCACTGCAAAGCAAATATCTGGTCTCATGTTCGTCAGGTACATCAAGGACCCAATCATCTGACGATACACTGTGACATCAACCGGATCAGATGAAGCATCACACAGAATCTTAAGGTTTGATGCCACAGGTGTGGCCATGGCCTTGTAGTCCATCATCCTGAACCTCTTCAGGATCTCCACTGCATACTTCCCTTGTCCAAGGAATATTCCATTTGTACTCTGCCACACCTCCATGCCTAGAAATAGTGCATCATCCCCAAGTCCTTCATCTCGAACTCGGATGCAAGCTTCCTCTTGGTATCGGAAATCAAACTATCATTACCTGTTGCAAACAGATCATCTACATACAACAGTAGTATCACAGGATTTCCTTCCTCAACCTTGTAGTAAAGGTTGGGATCCTCTTTACTCTTGGTAAAGCCCAAACTGGATAGAAAGCTGTATATCCTACCATACCAAATCCTATGAGCTTGCTTCAAGCCATACAAGGATTTCTTCAGTCTGCACACATATGACTCCCTGTCATGTGTCTCAAAACCAAGTAGCTGCTCCACATACACTTCCTCCTCGACTACACCATTCAAGAAAGCAGTCTTGACAATGATGACCTGTCTGAAATTCAACACAATCAGTCCTCCTATGTGAACATTAAGAAATCTCAATTGCACGCCATTGCGGCCAGACCGACGATCATGTCCTATACCGACGCTATCAAATGGATAATTAACCATGCTCATCCTCATGACCACTCTTTCAATGACAAGGTTGGGGATCAATTAACTTCTTTCTGGCGTGAAGTGTTTGCTAGACCTTATGCCCTAAGACAACCTGACCAGTTGTTGAATACGAAATTCCTGGACTATGCCAAAACCCAATTCAATTTTAATGAAATGCTTAAATCATGGATGAGTAACCCTGTAATATTCATGCCCAAGGCCGACAGATCCTATCCCATCTCCTATTTAAAAGAGTCATTTGTGCTATTGGTAGCCATGCTCTGCAGGTTATACGGATTACCAGACTATTCAGTATTCAAGGCCGAGTGGGCACCCCTCTCCCACCACGTACTCACTACAAGAGAGTCCTTCAATTGGGCTCAAATCCTATCAGTGGAGCTCAAGACAACAATCGAAAAATATTAGAATACCCCAACCTCCAGAAAACCTACTTTCTTCTATTCGACATATGTGATGGATTTATTTTGTTCGTCATTTCAGTTTCCTTCCATGGGATGGAACTAGACTTTGTCTTCACCGCCTGTCCATATTTGTTGCTCTGCATTGTGGGAAGGAAATTTCATGCCTCTTATATATGATATCTTTGACTATTTTGTTGGCTCAATTCATTTGATGATATTCAAGGAGAATGCTCCCACCTTCTCTAAACATGCCACGACACCTGTCTCTACTATGGTGACCAGTATATAGGAGAATACTTCTCTTATGTCACGATTTGGGGCAGCAATTGTAATACCCCATTTTAACCCTTAGGATATATTAGCTTTTAATGTAAATATTGTATACATGTGATGTATGTTTTCCTAGTGAGGAGCTCAAGGCCAAGGCCCCGCTAGTGGAAGCTAGAATTTTATTTAAAGGCAAGTATTAGACATTACGTTACCCATGTGCTATTTAGCCATGGAACATAGTAAAAATGATGTAAATAAACATTATGCAATAAAATACCAAAACTGGCTATGGAGGCAACAAATGAGAAGGGGCCATGTGTATCCAATAGGGAGTGGTGAGGGGGTTGTGTGGATGAACCATATGCTGCCAAATGTCATTGTGAGAACCCATTTGACCTTCCTTGATGACATTTATTTCTGTTGTAAGGAAGTAGTTGAAGATTTTAGTCCATGGCTTCAATGGAGCATGGGAAGCCCAGAAATTCATATGGCAGAGGATGGGATCTGTTTTCTGTACCACAAGCCACTCTACCTCATGGGCATTGCTTCTTCCTCATTCCCATTCCATTGTGGAAAAACCCAACATCAATTTTCATCCCAAAAAATGAATTCCCAACAGTGAGAAAAACCAGAAATCGCAACTGTGAAAGAACCCACATTTTGAAGAGCCATAAACGCCCAGAATTGGTATTGGATAGTGAAACCCAATGGGGGATCCATAGGTATGAACCTTGGGGTGAATTTGGGAGCATTAGCTACCCCGAAATCCATTGGAAAACCCAGTTTTGATAGCCCAAAAAACCAGTGACGGGATTGAGTTATTCGTTGACAGAATGGTGAGAAATCCAAGTGTGGATGTTTGAACAGAGGATTGGATTGCTTGAATTTAGCTTGAGATGTATGTAGCTCTGTGGTTGAGCTCACTGGCTTAACCTCCTCCTCATTTGTCTTTTGTATGCTTGATAAACCCAACTGTGTGTTGGCTTAGCATAGCTGTTGACTGAAACCATGGTTGTGAGTGAGCCCATCTAGTTCCTCCTTAGTGGATACACAACCCAGCTTGGGGGTGATCTCTCAGCTGAAAGAATACAGGCTGGATAGAGATCTATGGTTGGGTGGAACTTTGCTCTCAAATAGCCAGTCGTTTGGACAGCTTCATCTTCCAGATAAGTGTTCTCTGTGATTTAAATTATATGCATTCTGTTTCTTGCAATGTGTTAATTCAGAATGATAATCGTTCATGTTAATGGAATTGATATGAATTCTGTGCATAGCATGAGAATGGGATGGATTCTATGCCTGTTGATTTATCATTTGATTGAGATAAATATGCTTATGCATTTCAATTTGTGTGTGCAATTGTGTTTATTTCTGCTGTGTATATATTGATTATGTATTTGCACACAGAAGTTTTTAATTGTTATGAATTTCTTAGTAATGAACGGGGCTGGGATTGCCAATAAGCCCAATAGATTGGTCATGTTTCCTCCCTTGCATCGGGTTGATGGAAGGGGACGTGACAGTAATGCAAAACATATACTGCCCAGAATTTTGCCAGACAAGTTACTGTTAGAGGGTATTTCTTTCCAGACAGTCACAGATGGTGTCTTCCCCAAAATAACTGGAGCCAAAATAAGAGGGTGGCCTAAGTTCCCACTTCATCTTGGACCTCTCTTAATTCAAAACTCAACCCATGATGGAATACTTGGAAAGAATATTGTCTCCCTCACACTTGGGAAATCCCCAAAAAGGATGCATGATCCTAGATCATTTCTGGAAAATAATTTTGCACAAGAGCACATGAAAAGTATATATTCTCATCAGACTGACCTAGATGACTCAATCTACCAGGGAGTTGATTCATTTGTTGAGGTCCTAAACAAGACTTCTTCCCTAGAAGAAAAGAATTTCATTTTTCAGTATCAACATGAGCTCAAGGCTAAGGTCTTGCAATATAGAAAATTTGAGTTGTCACTTGATGAAAAGGTTCAGAAAGACAAGGCAGAGAAAGAAGCTCAGAAAGAAAGCACCCCCTTGATGCTGACCTACCATGCTGTTGATAAGATAAAAGCCCCTCTTGAAGACACACCCTAGCCCAGGCCTTTGGCCAATCTCAATGCATTGATTCAGTCGGCTACTGAGATGAAAAGGGAACTAGCAGCACTGACCTCAACGGTGGAAACTCAGGCTGTTGCTGCAACAACTCCAACCAAAAGACAAAAGGTTGAAGTTACTGCACCAGAGGTAACAATGCTGCATATATCAGATAGTGATCTAGAGGATGAAACCCTTCCTTCAACATTTTCTTTCCCAATTTTCATTCCTGTCACCCTGCAAGATGTTATTCCCATTACCCCTACCTCTTCCGATCCTTTGGAGAGCATAGTTGTTGATGACTCTCTTCCTGAATTTAACTTCCCATAGGTTGCCATCTCCACAATCATAACCTTCTCAATACCATTGGACATTCCAGTTGATTCACCCCCCATATCATCACCTATTATCATAACTCCTACACCCACATCAACTAAGCCACTGGTCATCCCTGTGGTGACTTCCCAAGAATCAGTCATGGCTCCAACCCTTGTTCCACTTACACGGGATGCTCACACCCAATCCCCTACTATACCTATAGAAGCACCTGTGATCCCAATTTATGTTTCACTTCCAGAGATCATTTCTCTACCTTCCACTTCCTCCTCTTTACCATCAATCTCTAATATCATTTCTCCTTCCATCTCCACCACCCAAATCACTATCCCAATTCCAACTTCTGTTGTTTCCCACACTACACCTTCGGTATCAACTTATGATGTGTCCACTTTCACAGTGGACATAGTGGCATATTTTGGAGAAGATGTTGTGGTTTCCTTGGGAGAATATTTCTACAGCAAGTCGGAGAAAGCAGTAGTGAAAAGAGGAACTAAAAGACAAAGGGAATCGACTGTTATGAAGGGCCCTGTTCCCAACCAATTCATTTGCAAGAAAACATATACTAATGTACAACAAGAAGAACTTGAAACTACTACATCAATGCGAGCCTTTGCAGGGGCCAATTATGAATCTTTCACCTCATTGAACAAGGAGATTGAGGCCAAGTAGCAGGAACTGCAACAACTCAAGAAGGAGCAGATTGAAATCAACGAACAACATCAATATCAACTTCAAGAATTGAAAAGTGAGCATGATAATCATTTCAAAGAACTGCAGGCACAAAATGCATCTTCCGGCAATAGCTACAGCAAGCACAAGTGCTAAACATTGGCTATGCTGAAAAGATCACACTACTTGAGTAGCAATTGAAGGATTCAGTGGCCATGGAATCTACCTCCGCTTTTTCTAGATTTTCTAAGTAACAATTCAAGGATCTAGCTCTTAAAATAAATGAATACCATAAGAACCTCTTGGTTGAGCTATTTGAATGCGTGAATGAAATTCAGGAAACATATAATGTATTTGAGCATCATTGTGATGTCCTGGAAAAACATAATGACAGAAGGGAAGAAGCAACTAGGGTTATTGAAGATGTGTTTGATTGGCAGAAGTACATCAAAGATAAGCTTGAAGATATCCCTATTCTAGACAACATCAAGTTTAAGAGAATCATGATCTCTTTGGAGTCATGGGAAAATGCTTTTGAAACAGTTGAGTCCACCATTCAGGAAGCACAAGCAGTTTGTGGCAAGAGGTGGTAAGCAGCTGATAATATAATGATCATGCTGGAATTTCCAACCTTGGACCTTATTGAAAAATCATGTCCACCTAAGCTTACAATTGAGCAGGTTGATGAGAGATGTTCAGAATCCAAGGAACAAATTGAAAAGCTGGATTGTATTCACATTTTTTATATTAAAGAATTAATTGAAGTAACCATCAGTCTAGGGATGAAGATCAACCTCTTTTTGCATGAATGGGAAAAGGCGATGAAAAGAGAAGTTGAATCTTTCACTTGCAAGACCCAGCTAGCGCTTTAACTAGCTAAATATCAGGATGTGGATGATTTGTTAGATGTATGGGCTAAGTGGTGAATTGCCCTTGGCAAGTCTTAGATTAGAAATATTTTATAATCCCTGTTTTTATGGGAAATATGTCCTTTGTAATTTCATGTAATTATTATTTAAGGGGATTAGATCTCATAGAATGGGGAGGAGAAAATCACCAAATGAGAACTGGAGATGCTTTGTTTCCTTGAGGCATTGTAATTTTTTGCAGACTTAATGAAATTCAGTCAGTTTCTCTTGGCCATCTCTTTTGCATATTTTGTCAAATTTCTTTAATAGGTTCTGATTTCTCACTTCGATCATTGGATGAACTCTGTTTTATGTTGCAAATTTATTGAATGCATCGATATGTAGGTTGGATTTATCTTAACATATGATTCATGTGTCAATTATGTGTTAAATGAATTTCTTTGTTTAATTCATGTTATCTTTCTCTGCAATTGATAAACAATCATAATTATGTTGATGCTAATTTGTCAATCAGCATATCACAACAGAATAGTATTATATATGTTTTAATTCTTTGGGTAAAATTATTTAATTTTTATTGTCTGATTTTGTCTAAAGCTGATAAGCACTGATCCAGTTCATATGTTTATTAATTGGTGATATACTTATTAAGCAGTTAAGATCTGATTGTTCTGCCAACTCAAATCACATTTTCTATTTTGATTTAACTTAATTAGATATTTGCTATGCTAAAACTACTTACCCATTAGACTTAGAAAACTATTCAATCTTCCTTGATAGGAAGATAGATCCATTAGGATCCATTCACATAAGTGCCAGTAGAGGCCTGATATCCGTAGGAGTTAGTCACACCAAACAATTTGGGGATAGAACCACTCTTGCGTAGGGTTGTTTGAAGCCTTTCATATTGGGCTATCACCTTCTGTTGATTGCCTTGGAAAATATTCCAGCATCTCATACGGGGTTTCAACATGGCCCCATTCATTGGTCACTGTGCGAGGTCAACATGAGCCAATGCTTATTCTATTTATCAAATAACTTATGTTCACCTTTTCAAAAAAGGGATGGTTGTGCCTTATATATTTCTAGACAATATTTCGAATAAGCCATATTGTGCACATCTTTGATGATGACAACGATGATGACAATGGTGGTTTATATGTCAAAATTCCCATGTTTATGGAAATTTCTAATGAAGATGGTATAGGAACGATGAACATGTCCATCGAAAATTCATCACGATACAAAGGAAATGATGATGCCAAATATGATGAGAGTATAAGTGATGACCATCAATGTTGTAAGTTTGTGATGTGATTGGAGTCCACCAAGATGATGATCACGATGACAATGACAGAGGTAATGGAAATAAATAACATGACCATGACAATGGATGACATTGGTGATGGGTATGTCAAAAGTTCTGTGACATTTTGAGAAATTTTTTATGAAGATTCTATATATGGGAATGATGAATGATGACAATGAGTACATGATGAACGTTGATGGAAACAAGGATGAGGTTGAATATAATGTGGGTATATGATTCATCCTTTATTCTTGAAACCCTCCCATACATTCAAGCGATGCACCTCCTCTAACCCTGTAAAATTTCAATGCATACATTCATAGTTTGAAGAAAATTCAATGTTGGCCCCATTCGTTGGTCACTGTGCGGGGTCGACATGAGCCAATGGTTATCCTATTTATCAAACAACTTATGTTAACCTTTATGAAAAATAGATGGTTTTTCCTTATAGATCTCTACACAATATTTAGAATGAGCCATATTCTGCACATTGTTGATGACGATGGCGATGGGTTATATTGCAAAAGTCCCACGTTTATGGAAAGTTTCGATGAAGATTCTCTAACAACGATGTACATTTTCATCGAAACTTCATTGCAATTCCAAATGATGATGGTATAAGTGATAACCATGATGTTGTAAGTATGTGATTTGTGAGGATTCCACAAGGACAATGATTGTGATGACAACAACACAGGCGATGACAATAAATATCATGACCATGACGATGTATGACATTGGTGATGGGTATGTTGTAATTTCCATGACATTTTGAGAATTTTTTGACGAATATTTTATATATGGGAACAATGAATGATGACAATGAGTACATTGTTGAACTTTGGTTGTCGTTGATGTCAACTAATGTCAAATAGTATATCAATTGATTCAGTTTGAATCATTGATGTCAAGTGATGTCAAAGTGGATACAACATTTCTATGCCAGATTAAAGAAGTATATGGAAGCCACTTTGAAGAAGTATATGGGCAAGAAGGTGAAGGATATAGATGCCAGTTTGAAGAAGTGTGTCTAGTAGTTGCATCCAATCTGAAGATGTGTGTCCAAGGATACACCATGCAAGATCAGTTTGAAGAAGCATCTAAGGAAGTTACCTCATATAGATCCATTTTAGAGAATCACATAAGCAATGTATCCTACTACATGTGGTACCTAGGCAGATATCAAGTCCACTAAGTCATACTTTCTCAAGATAGCAGCCAAAGAACTATCTGGAAAAAGTTACATGTGCACAAGCAACAAAGGAGTTGGTTAAGCAAAGGTACAAGTGTGCAAGCATGCCGTGAGAAGATTCTGGAATGAGAAACCAAGCCTAAACATTGTTTGGTCAAAGATCAAGAGTGCGCAAACAGTAAGAAAAAACTTATGGTTGGGAAGTCCTAAAAGTGCGCAAGTCTTACCAATCAAAAGATGCTTTCAGTTAGTAAAGGGCACACAAGTTCCAAGAAAGGGTGTAGCATTTGAAGTTTGTTTATGCACAAATCCCACAAAACGACGATATAGTTGATGCGCAAGTCCCACACATGATGATAATGAAAGGGTCAAATTCCCACCAAGTAGAAGTTAGTTTATGCATAGATTACACAAAGAATTAATACATCAGGTGCGCGATACCCACAAGATATGGTACAACAAGGGTCAAATACTCAGCAAGTTAAAGAGTAAGGATGTGCACATACCTCAAATCAATGGTACATCAAGAGCGAAAGAGTACAGCAGTAAGGTGTATGTCCCACTAAGGCGTGGACCATGAATGCACAAGACCCACAAAGGATGAAACATTAGTAGCGCAGAAGATGACATGTGGCAACAGCATAATCAATAAAGTATAGAAGAAGGGATGCCATGACCAACTTGTGGACATACAATCCATGTAGGACATGTATATATAGAGATACAAGTTAGAGATTTGAACTAAGCTTAATGGTGAGATCATAGAGCTTCAAGTGGAATATACAGATTTATATTCAGGGCATCAAGGGATCGAGGACAGAATAACATGATCTAGCGAGGAGATGGGTGCGTACATGAAGCATAAGGAAATACCGATGGTACATACTGCATAGAATGATGATTTTTATCTATGAAAGATGCACAAATACTGAAAGGCGTAAACATGAAAGGATGCGCAAGTGCGTGAGGAATGATTAACAGTATCACATAAAACACTCAGAAAGTCACATATGTTGTATGTCAGAAGCACAGATACGAAACCAAAGTATTTTAGATGATGCACTGATGTTTGGATGATGCATGAAAGTTGAAGTGAATTTTGCAAAGTTGAGATGTCCATATGATGTGCAAAAATAGAGAATCGGCAAGATCCAGTAAGTGCTTCATGATGAGGATGATATGAGACAAGTTCGGTAAACCGAAAGGATGAATCACTTGATACACAGTATGTCATAGATTGTCTAAAATACTATGGAACTTAAATAGAATGGACACATCACAGTAAGTGCACATTTCCATCTATTACTGGTGCATTATCTTAGAACACCAAACTATCAATTGAAATCATAGTATCAGTTGGTGAGTGCAGTTGTGCAGTAGCAGATCGAAAAAGAATGCCTTAGCATAGACTGCATAATCAACAACATACAATACATGAAGTAATACATCAACATAAGTGTAGAATTGAAAGGAATGAGAAGTCAAGTGATGTATGAATCACAATGACAGTGAATCGTCTACATACGAAGGTAGCACACAACATAACTAATATCAAAAGATCATAAGTGTGCATGAGTTGGAAGTTCAGTAAGTCAAATTCGTATATTGGATATATGGGAGGCAGGAAGGGGGAATGAGCAAGAGGTTGTAGCCTCCTTCCATTTGATGTTGGAGAACACAGGAATTTGAATCTTCCTTTAGGTAGGTTCTTGTAAAACTAGGGGTTAAGTGCCTCCTTCCAAATGGTGTTGGTAAACACACAAAGTTGGTGCTTCCTTGAATGTATTCTTTTCATTACAAAAGAGCATTTTGTGGTTTTCTCCCAATAGGGCTTCCATGTCAAAATCCTCTGTGTTCCGTGTTCTTTATCTTGGTGCATATATGGATGAGTGAATTTTTTTATATTGGATGCATAACTAAAGATCAATATTAAGTTAAGACTAATATGTTAAAGAAGGTAACAATTGCTGATAACTGCGCTAATATTGATTCATTGCCCCTCTCAGTATTAAATCGATTCCAACATACATGATGAACAATTATGGAAAGGAGGATGAAGTAAAATATAATGTGGGTATATGAGTCATCCTTGAGTCTTGAAACTCTCCCATACCATCAAGGCATGCACCTAGTCTAATCATGTCAAATTTTAATGCATGCATGCATAGTTTGAATAAATTGCAAAATTGGCCTTATTCATTGGTCACTGTGTGGGGATGCCATGAGTTAGCGCTTATTCTATTTATCAAATATTTTTTTTTTTACCTTTCAAAAAAAGAGATGGTTGTGCCTTATAGATCTCTACACAATATTTCAAATGAGCCATATTTTGCACACCTTTGATGACAACGATGATGATGATGGTGGGTTATATGTCAAAATTCTCGCATTTTTGGAAAATTTTGAGGAATATGGTATAGGAATGAAGAACATGTTCACAAAACTTTGTTTTAATACAATGACAATGATGATGAAAAATACGTTAACGGTATAAGTGATGACCATGATGTTGTAAGTATGTTATGAACCTGGATTCCACAAGAACGATGATCATGATGAGGATGATAGAGGTGATGAAAATAAATAACATGATCATTATGATGAATAACATTGGTGATGGGTATGTCATAAGTTCCATGACATTTTGAGAAATTTTCGACAAATATTTTATATATGGGAACGACGGATGATGATAATGAGTACATGATGAACGTTGATGAAAACGAGGATAAATTTGAAGATAATGTGCATATATGAGTCATACTTGAGTATTGAAGCCATCCCATACCATCAAGGCACATGCCTAGTTTAGCCATGTCAAATTTCAATGCATACATGCATAGTTTGGAAAAATTTCAATGTTGGCCCCGTTCACTGGTCACTATGTGGTTGACATGATCCAACACTTATTTTATTTATCAAATAAATTACATACACATTTTAGAAAATGGGATGGTTGTTCCTTGTACCTCTGTACACAATAGTTCAAATGAGCCATATTCTGCACATCTTTGACGATAATGAGAATGACGGGTTATATGTCAAAAGTTCCACATTTCTAGAAAGTTTTGATGATGATGTTATAGGAATGATGAACATGATCATTGAAACTTCATCTCAATGCGATGACAATGATGATGATGATTACAATGATGGTATAAACCTAAATGAGCTTCTCTTGCTTTCAAGAATAATTTATTCTCTATTGAACAGGGCCAACCATGTGAAGGTAGAAGCTCTTATGGCCTGCCCCCCTCACATCACTCTAAATTCCCCAATACCCAATTTGACATAATAAACAGCATGTAACATATGACTTAGAAAATGACATAAAACTCAAAAACACTTAATTAACCCATATAAGTAAATTATTTAAAGAGAATGCTTCATAGAAAATATATAATTACATTTCGTACATTTCAACATTTCAATATCATTAATATTCTTCTTCATCCAACTCAAAAAATTTATCATTTGGTTTAGAATTGATGTTGAAAGGATTGGCCATACCAACATTGTCATCAATGTAATTTTCGATCATATATGATCGTCAGCCTCATCATCAACAACATTGTCTCCTACTTTTGGTTAAACTTCTTCAAGTTCTTCATCTGAAACATTTGTTACATGATCATATTCATCATCTTCATATTCAATATTAAATTCTTGAACTACATTATACTTTACATTCCTTCCTCTTGGATCACATCTAACAACATATGACTAACCGCCTTTACCTCGAACCTCTGAGTAAAAGACATGTTCACATTGGCATGGAAGAACATAGGGATTTTTTCCTGGATCAACCATCCTTGTATTAACCATGGTAAATCCGTTATCATGTTGAATAATAATTCTCTCAGGATCACATTCATTCATTCATAACCTATACCATTTGACGTCAAACATAACTAATTTGAAGGATTGAAAGTCACACTTAGGTATATCATCCATATACCCATAGTATCTATTTTTAGATACTTCTAGATGTCTTTCAATCCAAGAGGAAACATTAGTGATCACTTGGAAGACTACAATTATCCCACAATAAAAACTTTTATTCTTTTCATCCAACTTTTTAATGCAGAATTTATGAACATTACATCACATAACCTTGTGGTGTTTCAACTGCAATATTATAGTCACGTAAAAAGTTCATTGTCAATTAATAAAAATATTTATATAACTTGGAAAGTATTCTAAAAAAATAAACACACCAAACACATTAATATAATAAAAAAACTTAATTTGCTTGCCTGTTTATTTTTTAAACCATATGCTAAATCAATTTCCCTCCATGTAAGAGATTGGTATCTTGATTACGATGAGCTCATTTAATCAATGTTTACACCCCTTCCCATGATAACCTACCATAACATTGTATACATATTTCAATCCATACCTTCATCCAATCAATATTGTTTGCAATGTATAAATGTAGGGCATCCCACTCTCGACCAACTATATGAAAAAATAATAAATCAACAATAATTAGTTGCCATGGTAAAGATTAATAATTAATGAAATAATTAAAATTAAATAAGTATGATATACAAATAAAGCAAAAGTCATATTTATTATAAATCTCCACCATCTAATTACCTTTCACTTTCCTCATTCTACCTTACCCCAACAAGAACTCCCCTTCAAATTTTTTGATGGAGTTCACATATCAAATGCGATCAACTTGAATATTGATGTTAATTTAGGAAGGTATTGACTAGCATACACCATGTATTGATATACCATATATCCCTCTACCATAAAACCCCAAGGACATGCTCTTTATATAACCAAATACTTCAATGATTTCAAATGCCTCTCCACCATCCACATTAACCTTGTGTGTATAGGTCCACACATTTCAATCTCCTCAACTTAGTGTACGAGGTAGTTTCCTTGAGTATTGAAAAATGTCGGAGGTATATACTTTTGCATTTCACATATTAGCTAAGGAATTTCTCTCCTCCAATACTTTAAATCTTCTTTATGGATTTATTTAGATGACAACCATCTACAAATGATGCAAGTAAACATAGGTTTCAAGAAAAGCGCTATATACATTACAAGTAAAACACACGTCATTAAGTTTGAAAACAAATTAGATTTTTCATATAAATCGCTACTTAGCTCATGTATTTTCCAAGATCATATATAACTTGTTTGAATATGTTGTCAAAGCTATCTATGAGAGAAAGAGGTAGAACATACTGTAACAATAAAAAGGAATCATTATTTGATTCCAAAGTAGACAAAAAATACTAAAAATATGTATAACAATATAGAAATATATATACACTCAAATAATTACCTTAATGAAGGTATTCCAATCATGAGTTTTTACCCCACCAAATTCACCTTTCTTTGTTAAGATATTATTTATGTTTCAAGAAAATTTTGTGGGAATTTTTTTTTTTAATGACCTCTTTTACAGAATTGCTTTGTTGCTTTGTCAATAACCATGGAAGGCTATTTTAGTCTCCACTGTTATTTGAATGAATCACACTTTGCATTGATTGATTGGCTTCCTAGATGTCACTACAAATTTTAACAATCTTTTTTGTCACTCTTACCATCTAAGATTCACCATAACGTCTCTATTACATTCTTCCTGGTATGCATTGTATCAAACAAATGAGTTATTTGTAGTTCCTTGTAGTCGGGAAACTTATTGAATTGTATGGGATAAATTTTCATTCCTCATAGAATCACATTAATGCCTCGATGACCTTCATGAAGCATAAAATAAATTACAACAATAATTGTCAAATATGGTAAATAAAATGCAATAAAAATAAATATTCCAAACATTTCAGATATGATACACATACGATTTGCATACCTTGAAGATTTCTATTATACTCCAACTTTCATTGGTGGTGTGTCATTCTTCGTGGTTTTAATCCAGACTCTTATTTCCCATTGAAGATATGTTTCTCAGTGGTTTGATACCCGAAGCAGGAGCATTGACCCAAAGTTCTATATTTTATGCTTCCTTGTAATAGTTTCTAGAAGTCTAGGGTCAGTTATTGATTTAATTGTAATTGGTTTTGTGATAGCATTAGTTTGATTGTAATAATGGTAATTTGCCACTGATGTCTTCGTATATTGCAGAGAGGTTGATTGAGGATAGGTTTGTTGTGTAATTGCTTTCTTTCATATATCAGATCCTTCTTATTCGGATTTGACAGGTTTATGGAGTCCTATTTAATCATCAAATGTAATTGATCAAAGGGTTGTTGATGAAATGAAGAACAAAGCTCTAAGACTCTGCGTTTGATTGAATATTTAATGTCTTCTTTCAATAACCAGAACTGTGTGTAAATTCCCTGTGTATGAATGAACAAAGTGTGGTCACTAGAGATCCCTAGAAGCCGAAGCATGTGGCATATTCATTCGAATACAAGGTGTGTTAAATTGATCATTCAACTGATCAATTTAACGAGATCATAGCCTCGATTTATCAGAGGGAACGAAGCAGACGAAAGAGTTTCCCTTCAATGATACAATGTTGAAGGAATAGTTTGGACGATCCAAATCGAAGCAAGGAGATTGGCAAACTACGAAGCATTTCACTAGGTGAACATGCGTAGGAGATACACCTCTGAAATCCAAAGTGAATGTTTCACATTTGATCGTAGATCAATGGATGAGAAATGTCGTGAAGTGATCAACGACTCAGGCGACATCTCGCTCATGTAATTGAGAGGGGGTTAACAAAATAAACATATCCGAAATATCCATCAAATGTACCCTAATTCAATTCAATCCACCGTTGATATGACCTGCATCCTATCTGACGGTCCAAGATAATTGCGGAAGGAGATTGCGGAAAGAGATTGTGGAAGGAGATTGTGGAAGGAGATTGTGGAAGGAGATTGTGGAAGGTGATTACAGAAGGCAATTGTGGAAGGATATTGCGGAAAGATATTGCAGAAGGAAATTGCGGAAGGATATTGCGGAAGGTAATTGCGGGAAGGTGACCTGAAAGGTTTATGAAATCCAACTCACTGCTAATTTGAATTCCACCCTTCAACAACCATTTGGAGAAACACTTAGCTGGTCTTGCTCAGTTTGGTGATTCTACTAAGTTTGGAATCAAACTAATCCTGGGAAAGCGGGTTGGATTGGTTTTGTTGATTCCTCCTGCATCAATTGGTATTAGAGCCAAGGCTTATAACAAAAAGAAGGATGCCACCAAGACGAGTTCAAGCATGTGGAGTTTCAGTTGGAGGTGGTCGAGGAATACAAGTTGTAGATGTAGATACGCAAAGAGAATTGAGACAACCTCAAGTTAGGATGGAAGCTATGGAGAGAATAAATCTAGGGATTGTAGATG
This sequence comes from Larix kaempferi, assembly GCA_027924585.1. Taxonomy (NCBI): domain Eukaryota; kingdom Viridiplantae; phylum Streptophyta; class Pinopsida; order Pinales; family Pinaceae; genus Larix; species Larix kaempferi. The sequence continues at coordinate 1,096,879 of BSBM01000008.1, forward strand.
TCAGTGATGAAGAAGAATCCCCTCAAGAGGAAACATAAGAGGGTGTTGAAGAAGTGAAGGTATTGAGGATGCTGGTAAAGGCTAGTAGCAATACTAAAGTGGAAGTCCCCATGTATGAAGGTAATCTAAATGTTGAAGAGCTCATGGACTGGAGAAATTGAAGATAAAAAGAAGGTGAAATATGCAACAACCAGACTGAAAGGATATGCAGCCATTTGGTGGGATGAACTACAGATCCATGGGGAAATAAAAGGTAAGTCCAAAATAAAAAATTGGGATAAGATGTTAGATAAAATTAAAAGTTGGTTTATGCCTAAGGATTATCAGTTAACTCTCATTAGACAACTGCATAATATTAGACAAAAAAGTATGACTATTAAAGAATATACATCAGATTTCTTTAGGCTGAGTATTAGAGTTGGACAAATACAAGGAGACATAGAAAGGGTGGCCAGGTGTATAAATGGAATAAGATATGAAGTACAAGAGGAGATCAACTTATTGAATTTCATAACTGTTGAAGATGCTTATCAGGAAGCCTCTAGGGTAGAAGAGAATCTACTAAGAAAACATAACCAGAAGAGTAGAGGAATAAGTACAGCAAGAGGGAAAGGATATTCAAATAGAGGAGAAAAGTTTCAGGCTTCTAGGAATGAAGCAGAAGGTTCCAACAGCCAAATACCCCAAAGAGGAGGATTTAGGGGAGGCATATTTGGTGCTAGAGGAAGAGGCATAAGCAAAGAGATGAAATTCTATGCATGTGGTGAGATTGGACACATGTCATGGGAGTTCCCAAGGAACAAACTAGCAGCTCATAGGAATGAAACCATTGCTGAGGCTCGAGAGGAGTCCTATGAGAAAGCAGAGATGGGAAATCCTCCTGAGGAAGGAGAGTTGCTTATGATGAAGAGAGTTTTGGTAAAAAACATAAAAATAAGTACATGGACTAGCACAAACGAAGAGTCTATTCAGGACTAAGTGTAAGTCACAAGGGAAGTCTTGCAAGGTGATCATTGATAGTGGTAGTACAGACAATTTGGTCTCCACTGAGATGGTAGAGAAGTTGGGATTGAAGAGTATGAAACATCCCACTCCTTATAAAGTGTCCTGGTTGCAGAAAGGACATCAGATTTTGGTGAATGAGCAGTGTAAGGTGGAGTTACAAATTGGTACTTACAAAGATGTGGTATTATCTGATGTAATGTCTATGGATGTGTTCCATATACTCTTAGGAAGTCCATGGAAATATGAAAGAAAGGATGTTCATGATGGAAGGAGAAACACTTATTCTATGGAAAAGGATGGAAAGGAACATGTGATGCTACCTTTGAAGGATGAAGGAGCTCAAGAAGATACAGGATATAATATTTTTTTGATGACTAGGAAAGAGATGCTACAAGAAGTCAAGAAGGAAGAGGAGCTACATTTTCCCCTCATTGGAAAACCAAAGGTAATTTTGAATTCTACAAATTTAGATGATTTTCCTATTGAAGTTAGAATTTTGCTCAATGATTTTGCTGATATTATTGTGGATGAGTTACCAAATGATTTACCTCCCGTGAGAAGTATTAGCCATCATATGGACTTAATACTTGGTGCAAGCTTACCCAATAAGGAAGCCTACAGATTGTCTCCTCAAGAGAATGAAGAGATTAAACAACAGGTACAGGAGTTACTAGATAAAGGTTTGGTGAAAGAATTTTTGATTCCTTGTGCAGTGCCCACAGTGCTTAGCCCAAAGAAAGATGGTGGATGGAGTATGTGTATTGAGTCCCATGCAATCAATAAGATCACTATCAGGTATAGATTTCCCTTACGCCGTATTGATGATTTGATGGACTATTTGAGTGGGTCCAAGTATTTTTCAAAGATAGACTTGAAGAGTGGTTATCATCAAATAAGAATTATTGAAGGGGGTGAATGGAAAACTGCATTCAAGACCAATAATGGATTGTGTGAATGGTTAGTAATGCCCTTTGGAATTACTAATGCACCTAGTAATTTTATGATATTAATGACTGAGGTCCTAAAGGAATACACTGGAAAGTTTGTGATAGTGTACCTAGATGATATTCTGATCTTTAGTTAGAATAAGGAAGAACATCTGAGACATCTCAAATTGGTGTTGGATACCCTACAGAAGGAGAAACGACAGATAAATTTGAAAAAGTGTAGTTTCATGAAGAAATAGTTGATTTATTTGAGTTTTTTAGTCCCATAAGAAGGTTTAAAGATGGATCCAGAAAAGATACAAGCAATTCTCAATTGGCCAATCCCCAAGAGTACTTTTGAGGCCATAAATTTTCATGGTCTTGCAAGTTTTTATAGAAAATTCATCAAGAATTTTAGTCAAATGTAATATCCCAATTTTGACCCCATTGCATTAAAATGTAAATGATGTAATATTGTTATAAAATCGTGGTGACGAGCTCAAGGCCAATGCCCCACCATCGATTTAGTGATGCATATGGTTTACGTGCTAGCCAGGCACAATGGAATTGCAAATATCATGTAAATATGCATTTAAATAAAATATCCACAACTAGCTATTCAATGCAACAAGAGATGGGGGCATGATTTTACAAGGAATTGGGAGGGAAATATTCAAACCCTTGGAGCCAATCAATTCAATCCAAGTTTCAATGAGAGAACCCATACAACCCTCAACTACCCATGTTGACGTTTGTAGCCAATCATTCATTTCTCCCAAGAGTTTGTTGAAATAGTTAATGCCTTGGGGAATGGAGAGGTATGGCTATCCAAATTCGGGTATGGGCAAGCCACCCTTCATGGAAAATTGTGTTTGGATTCCTTGGAAAGAAAAGAGCCATGAAATTGCTCCCCAATCCATTCTTCACCCATGAGTTTGCCTCCCTCACGTTTTTGGAGCTGCCTGGGCGTTTTCCCTCCACATTTTTTCTGGTTTTTCAGGGTTTTCTAGCTGGGAAGAGGGCGTTTTTGTGTTGCAGAGCTACTGGGAAGAAGAGAGACCTATTTGGGGGTTTCATTGAGGCCATTTTGGCCATTGGAATGCTCATAACCTGTGGGATAAATCTTTTTTTCTTCCTGTGGTCGAATTTCCCTTTTCACAGTCCGTTTTGGTGTGCCCACGATTTGGGGGAAGCCCATGGCCATTTTGTTTGTAAATCCCATTGCTAAAAATGTGTATCCATGCCCAATGATTGTGCTTGCTATGTGTAGATAGATTATGCTGGGGTATTTGTTATGGGTATCCATTGCTTTGGCTTGAGCTTGAGTGCAAGCATCCAGAAATGAAGAGGGTCCAGGTTTAACCTGATAAACCCAGCTATGGACTGGCTTGGCTTAGATGCAATGTTTATTTGGTTGTGCATGAGCTTGAGCATCCCATTTTCCTTGTAGAAATCATGCCCAACTAAGGGGTGGCAGTTGTGTTGTGAGATTAATGAATACAACTGGCCTATGGTTCGGTGGAACGTTGCAGCAACATAGCTAGTTGCTTGGGTAAACTTTACATCAAGATGAGTATATGCTTTATGTGTATTTACTTCTGCAATGTTTTAATTATTTGATGAATGTTATCAATATGCTAGAATTTGCATGATATATGTGTGTAGAAGAATTTTACTTCTGTTGTGTTTGATAGATCTACACATACATATGTTCTCATTTGTATGGATCTAATGAATGGGGCTGAGTTTATGTAAAAGCCCAGAATTTGGTATCATGTTCCCTTCCTTGCGTTGGGTCGACGGGAGGGGACGTGACACCAAATTTTTGCACCCATAATAGACACCTTCAGTTAAAGTAGACAACCTTTCAAGTGGGAAAAAGCAACTGATAAAAAAATCAATCTGTTGAAAAAGAAGATCACTAAGAAGCCTATTTTGGCTTTACCAAGTTTTGACAAAGTTTTTCAAGAGGAAATAGATGCTAGTGGGACAAAAATAGGATCTGTTCTGAGTCAAGAACAGAGACCAATAGCATATTTCAATGAGAAGTTAAATGAAGCAAAACCAAAGTATTCCTCATATGACAAAGAATTGTATGATGTTGTACAAGCTCTTAATAAGTGGAGGCATTACTTGATGCCCAAAGAGTTTATATTATATTCAGATAATCATGCTTTGAAATTCATAAATAGTCAACCTAAATTGAATCAGAAACATGCTAAGTGGGTGGAAGTTTTACAGAATTTTACCTTTGTGATCAAGCATACAAGTGGAAAATCTAATAAGGTGGTTGATGCCTTAAGCAGAGTAAATTTGATCTTGCAAGAAATTAGTGTCAGCACTTTGGTATTTGAAAATTTAGTTGATATGTATAAGGAGGATGTGGATTTCAAGGATATATATGCAACCTGTGAGAATCCAGTTGTCCACAATAGAAATCAATGGTTGGACTACATGCTTCAAGAAGGATTGTTGTTCAAAAGCAGTAAATTGTGCATTCCTAAATGTTCTATGAGAGAAAACTTGATAAAGGATAAGCATAGTGGAGGTTTGTTAGGTCACGTTGGAAGCAACCTACCTTGCATTATCTCAACTATTAATGACTTAGAGGTAAAATAAATATTTACATGTAAGTTGTCAACGTTGTGTTCTTTATAAGAAGCTAATTTGATTAGAATACAATTACTTTGTATGTTTTTTATTAAATTTTGTTTAAGAGGATGAGCACCAATGATCCTAGAGGTAAAACAAGGATTTATATGGAAATGTTGTCAAAGTGGCATCTTTTATGAGAGGCTAATTAAATTGGTAAGAATACAATTTTTATATTCTTTTGTCCAAATTTGACACCAACCGAACATCAATAGCCTTAGAGGTAAAAAAAAGATCCACATAGAAACTGATGCAGGAACATCAGGACCTAGGAAGAACAGTCGAAGATGATCGACATGAGAAGGCCGACCAGAGGGAGTGCCGACGACCACTGGTGCAGAAGTGAAGATTGGTTGTCGAAGTCAATAAGTCAAGCAAAAGCTGTCGAGGTATGTCGACAGGAGGAGTAAGTCGAGAGTCGACATGTTCAAGGTTGACATATGACAGGATTGTAGTGGAAGGAGTCATAGGTGGACATGTTCTCGAACCGCAACAACGACATGTTTGGGCATGAGCCAAGCGAGAAGTAAGGGGTGGACTAGCGAAGCCTGAAAGTGCGAAGAGAAGCCGACGGGTATGTCAAAGGCTGACAAAAGACAGTATGGTCAACGTCGTGATAGGACCGACTACTATATCAGTGTCAGAAGGATGCACAGAAGTCAATCATAGTACTTGGTAGCCATTCAGGGTTGCTAAAGAAGTTCTGAGCAGTTATTGCAGGTTGTTGGGATCGTGACAAATGTCAACAAAGGCAAAGGTTGTGCAGCTTGACAGAGGCACTGACAACTGTAGGTCTGCAGGATCAAGGAAGATTGATGGACAGAGGAAGAGTGTCTCGAGAGTTGGAGTAGACCTTGGGATGAGCAACAGTAGAGTAGAAGACTAGTGAAAATGCACATAGGAGAGGAGTTCGATCAGTAGAGGATCGAGAGGAGTTCCATTTTGGAGGAGCAGAGTTCAGAGTTGGTCTAGAGATTGGAGAGAACAGTCACACATCTATCGAACACAGAGAATATTAGATCCAAAGCTCAGTGAGCGCTTGCATTCAGCAGAGGCCGTGAGAGGGTGAAGGTCGACACATTGAGAGAGAACACCACTTACTTATGTATATTGTAATAGGCTGAGAGGGGCATAGTTAGTTGTTTTACATTCCTTGCATTTCGCATTGTAACCGATTTAATTGAAGTAATAGAAGCCAAATTTTGGCATCCTGTTTACATCAAGTTCATGTGAACGTGTGGTGGTGTCGTGTGTTATCGTTAAGCAAGAACCCTTGTCGAGTGACCTTGCGTCAAGTGGTATCAGTGCGGGAAGAGAATCCTATAGGGTGGAGGTATCCTATGAGTAGAAGGATATCAGATCCTAGAAGTGAGCCTAGTTGAGTTGAAGCATCCTGTGAGCAAGAGAGCATAAGTTGTTGTCACCGCTGGAAATGAAACCAGTGTCGAGTGTGTTTACAGCTCCAGCTACGGTTGGGTAGAGCTGTGCACGACTTGTGAAATTCCGGTTGCGATTGGATGAGTGGGAGTTTCAGTTGAGGTTGAAAATGGCTCATAGAAGCATTAATGTCCAGGGTACAGGACGAAGAGAGTGTGGCGTAGTAGTCACAATTGATTTTGAAATGTTTGACGAATGCATGCGAACAATGCGAAGTCTGACTAGTGAAGTCGCGGTGATCAAACAAAGTCAAATACATGGATGCATTCCTGATGTGTTAGACCACAATGACAAGGAGGTCAAAGAGGTGGAAGCACATGAAGAGGAAGTAGAGGAACCATAAGACAAACTCATCAAGACTCTGATGGATATGATAGGTCGGACAAAGATAGATGTACATACCTACTCGGGAAGTCTGGATCTAGAAGACTTGATCGACTAGTTCAGATAAATGGAGAAATACTTCGACATAGAGCAGATCGAGGATCCCAAGCAAGTTAAGACTGCATGTCTGAGGTTGAAGGGTCATGCCTCATTGTGGTGGGACAATGTAGAGGCTAACAGAGTCAAGAAGGGAAAGGAGAAAATCAAGTCTTGGGACAGGATGGTCTCCAAGCTAAAAGGGAATTTATTTTAAGGTGACTATGTGATTTCCTTGTTCTAGAAGTTACAGAACTTTTGACAAAAAGAGATGATCATGAAGGAGTACATGGAAGAGTTATACAGACTGTCGATAAGGTTGCGGCAGACTGACGAAGGATAATAATTTGTCAGTAGATATGTGAACGGCTTGAAGTATGCGATACAAGACCAGTTGAGCTTGTCAAAATTCAAAGCGGTCGTTGATGCCTATCAACTAGCTCTAAAAGCAGAAGAGAAACTATCAAGTAAATCTACGGCGACCAGAGGTAGGATGATTGGTGGAGGTGCGAAGACTGTTTACGTGAAAGGCCAAAGTAGAGGATATGAGAAGGAATCTGTCGAAGACAATCGACGGATGAAAGGGACATCGACTACAGAGAATAAGAAAGAAAACCAACGTGATGGTCGTGAGAATCATGGTCGAGGTGCGTATGGTCGAAGTGGTCCATCCGACAGGAAAGGAGCTGACGGACTAGCCATAGTCTGTTACAAGTGTCGAGGAGTCGGACACAAGGCATACGAATGCCCAGAGAACCTACATGCTACAGAGGATTCGAAACCCATACGTCGAACAGATGAGCAAGTCGACGAGAGGCAGAGTCGGCATCCAACAATAGTGAAAGTGGGAAAAGAAAGAGTCGCACCATGACAGCTAGCAAAACATTGGTTCAAGATGACTGACGCGATGAGAAAGAACCACCTCAACGAAAGGATATATTTCGAACTAGAGTGTGGATCGACGATTGGCGTTGCAAGACCATAGTTGATGGTGGCAGTACGTAGAATATTGTGTCGACAAAGGTCATCGAAAAAGCAGGACAGAAGTGTTGGGAACACCCACACCGGTACAAGATCTCATGGTTGCAGAAAGGACACCATGTGAAGGTGACCAAATAGTGGTTGATTAACTTCAAGGTTGGGAAGCTTGAAGAAAGTGTACTGTGCGACGTAATCCCAATGGACGCATGTCATCTGTTTTTAGGGAGACCAGGGCAATATGATCGAAAGATGATCTGTGATGGTCGAGCCAACACAGTCACAGTGTGGAAGAATGGCGTGCGGAGGACTCTAAATCCTAAACAGGAGGAGCAAGCCGACTATAGGCAGGGTGAGAACAATTATTTGGAGAAGTGAGTGTTGATGTGCTCAGCGCTAGAATTCCTCGCGGAGGAGGAAAAGCAGTTGGGATGTTTCACCATCATTCTAAAAGGACCATGTGTCGAGAGGTCGAAAATGGAGAGAATTCTAATCGAAGTCGAAAGGATGCTCGACGAGTTTCAGAGCACAGTAGTGTATGAGGCACTAACATTATTGCCACCGATGATGAGAATATCCCATCAGATCGACTTGATTCCAGGATCGAGTTTGCAGAACAAGGCACCGCATAGAATAACTCTGGTAGAGGGTCAGGAACTCAATCGACAGGTCCAGGAGTTGTTGGACAGAGGATTGATCAGAGAAAGTTTGAGTCTATGCACGGTACCAGTAGTATTAGCGCCGAAGAAAGGTGGAGAATGGAGGATGTGTACAAACTCCAAAACTATCAACAAGATCACGATCAAGTATCAGTTTCCATTGCCGAGAATGGACGAATTGATGGATTTCCTGAGTGGAGCGAAGTACTTCACGAAGATCGATCTAAAGAGCAGTTATCACCAGATTCGGGTTAGAGAAGGAGATGAATGGAAGACAACATTCAAAACGAAGGAAGGGTTGTATGAGTGGTTAGTCGTGCCATTCAGATTGACTAATGCACCCAGTACGTTCATGCGATTGATGAACAAAGTATTGAAACCATTCTTGGGAAAGTTTGTCGTAGTCTACCTAGACGACATTTTGATTTTCAGTCGAACCAAGACAGAACACTTTGAGCACATTCGACAGGTATTGCAGAATTTGCTGGAAGAGAAACTAATGGTGAAACTGCAAAAGTGTTTCTTCATGAAGGAAGAACTGGTGTACTTGGGATTTGTAATCTCGGGTAAAGGGTTGGTGATCGACCCAGAAAAGTTGAAGGAAATATTGGATTGGCCAGAACCGACAAGTGCAACTAGAGTAAGTAGTTTCCATGGACTTGCCAGTTTCTACAGGAAGTTAATCCAGGGATTCAGTTGGATTTGTGCACCTTTGATAGAGTGCATGAGAAAAGGGGAGTTCAAGTGGATGGGATCTGCCCAGATTGCTTTTGAAAAGTTGAAGGAAACGGTCACTGAGAACCCAGTGTTAGCACTCCCAGATTTCAACAAAGTTTTCCAAGTCGATTGCGACGCGAGTGGGATGGAAATTGGAGCAGTGTTGAGCTAGGAGGGCTGACCAATTGCATTCTTCAAGGAGAAGTTGGATGATGTGAAGCGGAAATATTCAGTCTATGACCAGAAGTTCTATGCTATTGTCCAAGCATTAAAGAAGTGGAGGCATTATTTGTTTCCCAAGGAATTTGTGTTGTACACAGATCACCAAGAAATGAGGTATTTGAATACTTAGTCAAAGTTGAATTAATGGCACATGAAATGGGTCAAGTTCCTACACGGATATACCTTCATGTTGCAAGATAACTCGGGCAAGTCGAATAAGGTTGCTAATGCGCCGAGTTGAAGAGTTGCATTGCTGAACACGGCGACAATTCAGGAAACATGAATAGAGTCGGTGAAGATGGAGTATGCGATCGACGGGGGTTTTGTGAAAGCATGGGAAGCTTGTCGTGAACCGTGGAGTGTCGACAGAAATCCATACTTGGATTATTTCATCCAAGAGGGATACCTGTTCAAGGGACAACAGTTGTCTATTCCCATAGGATCTGTAAGGTAGAACCTAATCCAAGAACTGCATAGTGGTGGATTAGCAGGTCATTTTGGCATCGACAAGACCAAGGCATTGGTCGAAGAAATGTGTTACTGGCCAGGAATGACGACAGATGTCGGTAAGTGGGTACGACAGTGTCGAGTTTGCCAGTTGGAAAAAGGGAGAAGTCAAAATACAAGGATGTATACACCATTTCCAGTACCAAATACCCCATGGGAGCACCTGAGCATGGATTTTGTGCTAGGATTGCTGAAGAAACAACAAGGAAGCGACTTAATCTTTGTTGTAGTCGACAGATTTTCGAAGATGCCACACTTTATTTTGTGTCGAAAGACAGGTGACACCACAAGCATTATTGTAATATTCTTCAAGGAGATAGTCAAATTGCATGGGTTGCCGAAGAGTATCACGTCAGACAGATATACCAAGTTTATGGGGCATTTCTGGAGAACCCTATGGAATAAACTGAACACGAGGTTGCAGTTTAGCTCGGCACATAATCCGCAAACAGATGGAGAGACCGAGGTGGTGAACATAAGTTTGGGAAAACTTCTGAGATGTTTGATGACCGACATACCCATGCAGTGGGAGATATTGATGTATATGTAACTTCGGAATGTATTTCATCTATGTATTTTATATATATTTATTGTACCCTTATAAGAGATGTGTTATTCCTCTATAAGGAAGTGTCATCATGTGGATTGACAAGTGTCGCAAGTGTATGTACTTGCCGATGGGTTATTAGACCACCATGTGGGGTCGGCCCTGAATTATATATAATATAATGTGGATGTATCTAGATAGACAAGTCGGCCCCATAAGGTCACTGGGAAAAAAGGTAAGTATAAATAGAGATCGGAGATCTCTATTTTACTCATTCGGAAAAGCAACTCACTCTCACTTAAAAAGTGGCACACTAGTGAGGAGGAGGATCATCTGCTATCAGGAGACTATCTCAATGTTATTTGGTTGTACTTTTGGTTGAGCCATTGCTCTCTCTATCTCTGAGGAAGTTGTGGGGTTTTTCACCTTAGGGTTTTCCCCACGGAAACTCTATGTCTCTTGTCTTTATGCTTTTGATTCTTGTGATGCTTTTCATATTGTGATTGTCATGCATTGATATACTGTAGATGTTATTCTCTCATCAAAGATCCTAGAGTATTGTGAATTAATGCTCAAAATTTAACATGGTATCAAAGCTAACCTGAGAAGAAGACATTTTGCAGTGACGGAAGCTTGGGTTCCTTGTTTATTGGGTTTCTCTCCACAGATTTTTTGAAAATCAGTATAGTAGATTGACTCTACTCATCAAGGTGCATCTATCTGTCCAATCAGAATTCAGTTCTGAGCATTTTCAGATTTGGCCCTAAAAATTAGGGTTTCGACAAAAATAGGAATTTCTGGAATCTGAAGACACAGCTGGAAGCGCCTTGCAAAAATCGAAGTTTAGAGATTTGGATCAAGATTTTTGGCTAGGTAGATCTCTGGGAAACTCAAACCCTAATTCAGGGCTCTCCCTAGTGAACCCGGGAGGACAAAAAGGCAATTCTGAAGGGCAAGACCTTGCTGATCTCAAAGTCTAAATGCACCAGGCTGATCAGCTCACTAAGGCGCATCTTTCTATCCTTTCAGAAATTTGAAATTCACATTTTGAATTTTTAGGGTTTCTCTGACAAACCCTAGTCCGGGACCAAATCCAGTTTTCAGCACTTCAATTGGTAAGACCTAAATATTTTCTATTTCCATTTGAAGTACTCTTTAAGATGTCTCTCCACACCAAGCTTGAGGATAATCTTGAAGGGGCTGATAACTTCCGAGCCTGGAAGTATAGAATTGGGTTAATCCTGGAAGAGAATGAGTTGGACTCATATGTGAAAGAAGACATCCCTATCCCAGAGGATGAAGAGGCCAAGGTATTGCATAAGAAGAACTTGGTCAAGGCAAAGAGAATCATTGCTGATTCTATCAAAGACCATCTCATACCCCATGTTACTTCTCTTAAGACACCCAAGGAGATGTTTGACTCTTTGACCAAGCTGTTTGAAGGGAAGAACATAAATCAGAAGATGACCCTGCGGAACCAATTGAAAGGAGTGAAATTTCAGAATGGAGAAACCATTCAATCTTATTTTTCAAGGGTCTCGCAGATCAAGGAATAGCTAGAAGCAGTGGATGAAATGGTGGAGAATGGTGAAGTGGTGATGACCACTCTAAATGGCCTACCCAGGTCATGGGATTCCTTTATCCAAGGAATTTGTGCAAGGAAGAAGTTGATCTCCTTCAGTAGACTACGGGAAGAATGCTCACAAGAAGAAGCAAGGCTTGTGGCACGAGAAGAAAAGATGGGGAATGAATATCAAGCTCTCACAGCTCACACCAAGAAAGGGAAGTTCAAGAGAGAGCCATCTCACTCCAAGAAATCTTCACATCACTTCAAAGAAAGAAGAATATGCTTCACTTGTAATGAGAAAGGACATATTGCCATAAATTGTCCCAAGAAGAAGAAGGACAACAACAACCCCATCAAGAAGAAGAAGGGTAGCAAAAGAAGGTTTCATGCTCATGCTGCTGAAGATGATGAACCCCCAAAGAAGAAGGCTAGGGCAGAAAGTGATAGTAATGATGACTCATCAAGTGAAGAAGAGTATGTTCTGATCTCTGCTCTCACAGGTACCATCTCCCATGGTTGTAATGATTGGTTGATTGATAGTGGGGCCTCCAAACACATAACTGGGTTTAAGGAATCTTTTGTGAATCTATCTGAACATGAATCACCCCATAAGGTGAAACTTGGGGATGATTATCAATACCCAATCAAAGGAAGTGGTGAAGCCTCCTACAACCTAGATTCTGGAAAATCCTTGAAGATGAAAGAAGTACTGTATGTACCTGGGCTCAAGAAGAACTTACTCTCAATCTCTGCATTGGATGCAAAAGGTATGAGGGTTGCATTTGTGGATGGCCAAGTCCTAATGTGGCCAAAGGGAAAGACCATAGATGATGCAGTAGTGATTGGAGAGCAAGAGGGAGGTTTGTATAAATTGAAGGGACAACCTGAACATGCCATGGTACATGAATCCATGGAGCCAAGTGAACTTTGGCATAGAAGACTTGCTCATATGCACTATAGAGCACTGCCAATTACAAGCAAGGCTATAGAGGGTCTTCCTGAAATCAATACCAAACATGAAGGTGTTTGCAAAGGATGTGCAAAAGGTAAGAACATAAAGAAGGCTTTCCCAAGCAGTGAAAGCAAGGCAAAAGACATCCTGGAAATCATCCACTCAGATGTATGTGGTCCTATGTCATCTAGTTCCCTGAGTGGGTATGTTTACTATGTCTCATTTATTGATGACTTCTCCAGGAAGACTTGGGTATACTTCTTGAAGAGCAAAGATGAGGTGTTTGATAAGTTCAAGGAATTCAAAACCTTGATGGAGAATCAAACTAACAAGAAGATCAAAACATTCAGATCCAACAATGGTGGAGAATTCACCTCAGGTGACTTCAAGAATCTTTGCAGTGATTCAAGGATTAAGAGGGAGTTGACTGCTCCTTACAATTCACAACAGAATGGAGTTGCAGAAAGGAAGAACAGAACAATCATGGAAGCAGCAAGAGCAATGCTCCATGATCAGGATCTACCTATGCATCTATGGGCAGAAGCAGCTAGAACAACTGTATATGTGCAGAACAGAACACCCCACAAGATATTGGACAACAAGACACCAGAAGAGGTCTTTTTTGGTAAGAAACCTGAAGTCAGCCATCTCAGAATATTTGGTTGTCTAGTATTCACTCATGTCCCAAAGGAAAAGAGGACCAAACTAGATCCTTCGGGAAAGAAGGGTATCTTTGTGGGTTACAATGAAAGCTCGAAGGCTTACAGAATATACTTTCCAGGGTTCAGGAAGATTGATGTCAGCAGGGATGTAACATTTGATGAAAACTCCACATTCATCAAATCAAGGAAGGCACCTATCGAAGTTTATGAAGAACCTAAGGAAACCAGATTTCAAGACACTACCATGACTGAAGCAGTTCCAGAAGTTGTTCGTGAGTTTGAAGATCCGCAAGAACCTGTAGAACCACCCCATGAGGATAACTCTCACAAGAGAAAACCTGCATGGGCTAGAGAGCTCATTCAAGATGCAGAAATATTTGGCATTCCAGAAGAAGAACACAGAGCAAAGAAGAGAACCAGATCACATGCCAGCTATGTTGCTTTGCTCTGTGACATTATGAACAAAGAGCCTTCCAGTTATGAAGAAGCAGCGGAAAAGAAAGAATGGAAGGATGCCATGGTTGAGGAATATCAATCAATCATGAAGAATGATGTTTGGGATGTTGTCCCAAGACCTAAAGAGAAGTCAGTTGTAACTTCTAAATGGATCTTCAAAATCAAGCATGCTGCATATGGCAGTGTAGAGAAATACAAGGCAAGATTCGTAGCTCATGGATTCTCTCAGAAAGAGGGAATAGATTATGAAGAAACTTTTGCACCTGTAGCCAGGTATACTTCCATCAGAACAGTACTTGCCCTGGCTGTAGCAATGAAATGGAAAATACACCAGATGGATGTCAAGGCTGCTTTCTTGAATGGTGTAGTTGAAGAGGAAGTATGTGTGGAGCAACCACTAGGCTTTGAAATACATGACAGGAAGTCATATGTGTGCAGATTGAAGAAAGCCTTGTATGGCTTGAAGCGAAAGGTACAGTGGATTATGGGCTCAAATATGAAGCGAATCAAAAGTTTAACCTGCAGGGTTATGTTGATTCAAATTGGGCTGGCAGTGCTGCAGATAGGAAGAGCACATCTGGGTGTTGCTTCAGTATGGGATCAGGTGTGATCTCTTGGTTTAGCAGGAAGCAGTCCTGCGTAGCACTGAGTACAGCTGAGGCAGAGTATGTTGCAGCCTGTTCAACTAGTTGTGAGGCAGTATGGCTACGGAAGCTACTGTCTGAGTTATTTGATCTCCCGTTGGATGCTACTGGTATCTTCTGTGATAACCAGAGTTGTGTGAAGCTGTCCGAGAATCCAATGTTTCATGACAGGTCGAAACACATAGAGATCAAATATCACTATATCAGGTATATGGTGCAGAGAGGAGTCGTGAAGCTCCTGTATGTTGCGACGGACGAGCAGATTGCAGATGTGCTGACGAAGCCACTAGCCAGGGTGAAGTTCAAGTACTTCAGAGAGAGGCTTGGAATTCTTCAGATCAAGGACACTTCGAGGAAGAAGTGATGGACACATTTGCTGAAGCCATTCCAAGCATGTTGGAAGGAGGATCCTTCACATGGCTCTGGATGTAAGCGCTGGATGATGAACATCAGGATGATGTTCTGGTTTTTGTTGGATATGATCAGTTGGATCATTTTTATGTATGTATGTACGCATCATGTTGGATGCTGGATATGATCAGTTGGATCATTTTTATGTATGTATGCATCATGTTGGATGCTGGATATGATCGGTTGGATCATTTTTATGTATGTATGTACGCATCATGTTGGATGCTGGATATGATCAGTTGGATCATTTATATGTATGTACGCATCATGTTGGATGCTAGATATGATCGGTTGGATCATGTGTATGTATTTTGTATATGCATCATGTTGGATGCTTGGACCATGTATCTGTATATGTATCAGGTGGATACATTGTATGATCAGGTAGATTATGTATATTGATATGTATCAGGTATGATCAAGTAGATCATGTATGTTGATGGATACATTGTTTGGATCATGTATCTATGTATCAGGTGGATGCACTATGTGTAATGATATATATCAGGTAGATACTTGGTGTGCATCAGATGGATGCATTGTATGATCAGGATGATCGTGGATGACGAGCTTCTCCAGATGACATGCAGCAGGATGTTGTAGTGATGATGATCAGGATGATCATGTGTACATCAGGATGATGTATGGTGAGTATCAGATGATACTTGGTGGCCGTGGATCAGGTTGTGTAGGTAAGCATGTAATTTGTGCCCTGGGAGATTTGCAGATGGTCTTTCGAGGTTTTTCCTATGGCATGTAATTCGGTGCCCTGGGACATCTGGCAAATGCTCTTTCGAGGTTTTGCTTGAGAGGACATATAATTTGTGCCCTGGGAGATCTGCAGATAGTCTTTCGAGGTTTTGCCTATGGCATGTAATTCGGTGCCCTGGGATATCTGGCAGATGCTCTTGTGAGGTTTTGTCCTATGGCATGTAATTTGCTCCTGGGAGATCTGGACAGGATGAAAAAGGCCTCAGATGCTTCAGCCAAGTTTTGCCATGACCACATGTAATTTGCTCCTGGGAGATCTGGACAGGATGAAAAAGGCCTCAGATGCTTCAGCCAGGTTTTGTGGTGAAATCACATGTAATGTGCTCCTGGGAAATCTGACAGGTAGAGCCGTGTGCTCGTAACAACCTGGGATGCTTCAGCCAGGTTTTGTGTTGGGTCACATGTAATGTGCTCCTGGGAGATCCTACAGGTAGAGTTGTGTGCTCGTAATAGCCTGGGATGCTGCAACCAGGTTTTGTGACGCACATAATAAGTCCTGAGAATTCCACAGTATGGCCAGTGATGATGAAGACCTGCAGGTGGTGGGACTACATCCAGTATGAAAAAGGACTGGCTCTGTAGAACTTCCTATGACGAGTAGAGTCAGAGATTGGTTGAGATAGCAGTAGAAGTGACGATGATGATGACGATGCATCGATGACGATGATCCCGAGAAGAAGACTTGTCTAGCAGATCTGTGTCGAGAAATACCTTCCTAGTTAAGAGGGAGTGTTGATGTATATGTAACTTCGGAATGTATTTCATCTATGTATTTTATATATATTTATTGTACCCTTATAAGAGATGTGTTATTCCTCTATAAGGAAGTGTCATCATGTGGATTAACAAGTGTCGCAAGTGTGTGTACTTGCCGATGGGTTATTAGACCACCATGTGGGGTCGGCCCTGAATTATATATAATATAATGTGGATGTATCTAGATAGACAAGTCGGCCCCATAAGGTCACTGGGAAAAAAGGTAAGTATAAATAGAGATCGGAGATCTCTATTTTACTCAATCAGAAAAGCAACTCACTCTCACTTGAAAAGTGGTGCACTAGTGAGGAGGAGGATCATCTGCTATCAGGAGACTATCTTAGTGTTATTTGGTTGTACTTTTGGTTGAGCCATTGCTCTCTCTATCTCTGAGGAAGTTGTGGGGTTTTTCACCTAAGGGTTTTCCCCACAAAAACTCTGTGTCTCTTGTCTTTAGGCTTTTGATTCTTGTGATGCTTGTCATATTGTGATTGTCATGCATTGATATACTGTAGATGTTATTCTCTCAGCAAAGATCCTAGAGTATTGTGAATTAATGCTCAAAATTTAACAGGAGAATGTGTTGGTGCAAGCAGAGTTCTCATACAACAATTTTGTGAATCGGTCGACAGGTTTGAGCCCATTCCAGATTGTTCAAGGACGAAGCCCACATGGAGTGGTATATTTGGTCGAGTTACCAACATAAATCAAGAAAAGCACAGATGCAGAATCATTCGCAGAGCATACGAAAGAAGTGCATGAAGAAGTGCGAAAGTGCATAGAAAAGAGTAATGCGATATACAAGTTGAGAGCTGACATAAAGAAGAGGCTATAGTCATTTAGCGAAGGGGACTTAGTCTATGCACATTTGCGGAAGGAGAGATTTCCAACAGGAACATAGAACAAGATAAAGCTGAAGAAGATTAGACCACGTAAGATTCTGAAGAAGATTTCGGACAATGCTTATGTGTTGGAGCTGCCGAAGGACTTGATCATTTCACCAACGTTCAATGTCTCAGATATGTACAAGTTCGAAGAAGGTTCAAGCAACGGAAGTGTGGAAGTGTCAAACATCGAATAGATAGTGCAGATTCCAAATCGACACAAAGAGGAAATCGCAGAAGTAATAGAGGAACGCGACGTCGGGCGTATGCGAAGTTTGCGAAAGAAATAATAATTAGTGCGATGGAAAGATGACGAGTTGTAGGAGGCGACATGGATTTTCGAAGAAGAGTTCAGGATACTGACGGAGTAGTTGAGTTATTTTTCACCTAGGGAGTTTGATGCAGGAGCATCACGGCCCAGGAAGAACAGTTGAAGATGATCGACATGAGAAGGCCGACCAGACAGAGTGCCGACGACCACTGGTGCAAAAGTGCAAATTGGCTATAGAAGTCAATAAGTCAAGCAGAAGCTGTTGAGGTATTTCAACAGGAGAAGTAAGTCGAGAGTCGACATGTTCAAGGTCAACACATGACAGGATTACAACGGAAAGAGATGTAGTTTGACATGTTGTCGAACCGCGACAACGACCGGTTTGGGCATGATCCAAGCAAGGAGGAAGGGAAGGACTTGCGAAGCCTGAAAGTGCGAAGAGAAGCCGATGAGTATGTCGAAGGCTGACGAAAGACAGTATGATCGACGTCGTCATAGGACCGACTACTGTAGCAGTGTCAGAAGGACACTTAGAATTCAAGCAGAGTACTTGGTAGCCGTTCGGGGTTGCTAAGGAAGTTATGAGTGCAGTTATTGTAGGTGGTTGGGATTGTGACATATGTCAACACAAGAAGAGGTTGTGCAGCACAACTGCAAGTCTGCAAGATCAGGGAAGATTAGTGAACAGAGGAAGAGTGTCTCGATAGTTGGAGTAGACCTTGGGATGAGTAGCAACATAGTAAAAGACCAGTGCACAAGCATAGAGGAGAGGAGTTCGATCAACAGAGGATCAAGAGGAGTTCCATGTTGGAGGATCAGATTTCAGAGTTGATCAGTAGATTGGAGAGAATAGTCACATATCTACTAAACACAGAGAAGATCGGATCCATAGCTCAATGAGTGCTTGCATTCAGCAGAGGCCGTGAGAGGGTGAAGGTCGACACATTGAGAGAGCACACCATTACTTCTGTATATTGTAATAGGCTGAGGCTGACATAGTTAGTTGTTTTACATTCCTTGCATTTCGCATTGTAACCAATTTAATTGAAGTAATAGAAGCCATCTTTTGGCATCCTATTTACATCTAGTTCATGTGAACATGTGGTGGTGTCATGTGTTATCATTAAGCCAGAACCCTTGTCGGGCAACCTTGCATTAGAAGAATTGTCCAAGTTGTGTCATAGAATAAGAGGCAAATTTTATTATAAACAATTTTTTAGTACAATTTGGCATAAGAGGATCAATGTAGGCATCAATGGCCCTATAGGTAAAACAAAGATTCATGTGGAATCATTTTCCCAAGTCTCATTCTTCATAGAAAGGAAATTTGATTGTAATACTTTTTTCATATTTATTTTAAATAAAATTTGGTACAATAGGATCAATGTGAACATCAATAACCTTTAAATAAAACAAGGGTTCACATAAAAACATTTTCCAATTTATTCTCTTTGTAAAAATTCAATTTAAACAAGAATATCAATGTAAACATCAATTACCCTAGAGATTAGTGCAACTCAAAATGGATTTAAACTAAGCACCTACTAGCATGAGAACTAGTTAAATACTCAATAATAATAATAATGATAACAATAAGTTGAACTAACCTTTTAAACTATATAATTACTCATATTATATATATATATATATATATATTACAATGATAATGATATTGGAATAATATTATGAGAATCTTACCTATTATGTAGTTGTTACAATGTCATATCAAAATATGAGATAGTTAAAAAATAATAAAATGGATATCAAGAATTTACCTTACATATTATGTAGTGGTTACAATCTCATATCAAAATATGAGATAGTAAAAATTAATAAAATGGATATCAAGAGTTTACTTTCGAGTTGGCTCCACCCACAATGCACCCGTCTTTCCCATCCATTATTTTGGTAATTTTATAAGTTACATTGAATTCATGTGTGATAAATTATTAGAATGATCCTCACTTTTTTCTCAATTCCTATGAATAAGCAAACAAGAGGATGCCAAAAACCCCTTATGCACATTAAGTGAGTGCCAGTGAGTGTTACTCTTGGATGGCTCATAATTGAGTGTCTAAGGGAAAAAAAGGTAGACTCACATCATTGGCACGAAGAATAAACAAAATTTTAGTTCCATTCTCAATACACTATGAATAAGTAGTGGACAGGGATGCTTTGGAGACCAATAAAGGAGGAGATCTTCAAGAGTGGTGAAATAAACACTTAGTTCACTTGTGCAAAACTTTAGTTTAATCAAAAAGAACTTAAGAACTCTATAGGAGGTATATTTCCTTATAATTCTCTATAAGTTATATGAAAATGGATGCATCAAACTAAATATAATTCCTTATAATTCAATATAAGTTATATTAAATCTATAAGTTATATTAAATGTCTATGGCTACATAAAACTCAATTTTTGTCACAATTTGTATCAACTAATTTTTTTATAATTTGTAGTAGTTACAAATTCTTCTTTTGATAATCAGTGGGTTATATATATAAAATATGTTAGTTGAGAAGGGTGTCATAGATATATTGAAGAAATTAAATTCATAGAATTTAATTTTTTACTATAATCTATATTAATGAGTATGTTTTAGAATTTAAAGTAGACATTCACTCCTATGTAGGAAGCCAAGCCTCTTTATAGTCTCTAAGCTCTTATAACCGCAGCTACGCCATTCAGTAAGGGGACACCTTCTATTTATTTAGTAGCATCGGAGCCAGCAAATAAAGGTGTATCGGGCAGGATATTCTTTAAGCAATAGTGAGTTGCCTTGAAAATAGCTCTTCATCATGCAAAACCACAACATGATCGATTGCATACATGAGACCCTCTTTAGATTTTGTAAAAGAATGGTTTTTATTAAGTTAAAGAAAGATGTTCATATACCAACTTTTGGTTGTAAATAAAAATAATACAATCAAGAATAGGGTGTCATAATTCATTGTGACAATCAACAATAGGGGTTAGTGTATATGGGGGTGCCATTTTTGGTGGGAAGTAGTTAGATGGAGAAAAATTGAAGAGAAAGTGAGGAGTAGTCAAAGATGGATGCCTCATTCAAACAAAAGATGGAATGAGAAGAGCACTTCAATCACTAAAGAGAAATATTGATGGTTGATGAAATAAAACAAGATATAAAGTAATTTTGTTGTGAAATATATAAGGTACTATAGTTGAGTTAGATAAAAGGGAAAGACAACAAGAAGCAAGGTACCTTGATTTAAGAGGTTGCTAGTAAAAAAAGTAAAATATAAGATACATTTACAAAGTAACATTATAAGGAGATCAAGGTCAACACAAACTTGTTCTTATTTAGAAACTCAAATTATGAATGCACACTACATAGAACTAAACACAAAAAGGGCTTAGCATCAACCTTAGAAAGAGACTCTAAAAGTGTGAAAGTAGACCCACACCAATCAAGAGAGTAATATATATAGTTGAGAAATATTTGTGTTATTTTTTGGCAAATGTCTTGGAATATTGAATGTGCAGTTAGACATAAACACTATTGAATATGGTATGAAGGTGGTATGAAGATAAGCCATAAACACTATTGAATATGGTTGAATGTGGTATGAAGATAAGGAGAACCATATGTTTGGATCTCAACGATGATAATTTATATTTGGAGTAGTTGAATCATGCATGTATATTTTAGGGTATAATACAAAGTTTACCAATAAAACATATTTTTACTTCTGATTGTGAGAGATCATATGGCTTTCATTGAACATGTAGTGATGGTCTGTGATGTCCTCAATTTCCTCATTACCAATTCGGGAAAGTGGGGTAAAATGTTTTCCTTTGTAAACTTAATTGAAACAGACAATTATGTTAGTCTCAATGGTTACCTATTAAATTAATCAGAGTATCTCCATCTCTTTTGCATTTCGGCACACAGAAACATGAACATTAAGAATTACAATTATACTTAGTTGACATGTTAACCTTCTCAAAATACTTAACATCATAATCAAGGATGGGTTCAAGTTTTTGTAATTGTAATACTTCCATTAAATCAACTTAGTGTTACTTATGAGCTAACTATTTTAAATAACCTGGGTATTACTAATCTTGATGGTATCTACTCTCTAATCAACAAGTGCTTCTTAATGCACTATATTCTTCTTACGTCTTCTATGGTAATATTCCTTTCAATCGACAAGTACTTCTCTAATTTAGTCTCTAAACATTAAAAGTTTTACCAGTGCTTCAACACACTAAATAGGGGTTTCCTTATCAACTTATATTGTTCTCTTATATCCCATTCCTTCAAACAACTCATAATATATATATATATATATATATATATATATATATATATATAATCTTAATGTTTTCAATTTCAATGTTTACATAAAATAAGCAACCATTCAACTATATACATATACATGATCTTACACTATGTACCACACTTTTCAATAGAATTTAATTATAAATCACAACCTTTGTACTTATCATATAATCTTTTCAACATAGATCCATGTCTACTTATAATTCATTAATTTATAATTTCTAATTCTTTTAAACTAAACAAATTGAATTGGCAATCTTTTTTCCATTGAATAATATAATTCATATATATATATATATATTCTATTTACCTTTTTTTTTCTTCTTTAAAAATATCTTCCATGTAAATTTTAATATCTCATCAACTTATATCAAGTTAAGCTATATTAATATCAAAACTTGATCTTAGTACAAACAAACCATACAAAATCATTTTAAAATAGCCAAAATAATAGAATGTATTGCTCATATTGCATATAATCAACCGTAAGGGTTTTCCTTTTTGCAATAACCGACTTTAATAGTCTTGGTCATCCCTAGTCTCGTGTAACAATATAATATTTATGAATGGTTGTGGGAAGAAACCCCTCCTTGCTTTTACAACAATAGGGTGTACGAAACAGATATTGAATTAATGCTTATCCAGTGGACACTCAACACATAAACATAAAGAGAGAATCCTTTCTCTTCCATACTCTACTTAGAATTTAAAGGTTGGGAGCCGCGGCTCATTAGTTACTTAGTTCAATGTAAGAACCTTAATCTCTTCCACAATCTCATAACATATAATAAAACTAAAGATTGAACCCTCAACTCTTCTACGAATTCTACACTATAAGTAAAGGAAGAAACAATGCTCACTTCCAAAAATATCAACACATGATTAAAAGTGGATTTTTTCTTGAAGAAAGCAATGCTTACTAGACGTAAACAATTCTTGGAATCATAATAAATATTTGTAAATAACAAATAAAAATGATTAAGATTGACTTGTAGATTTATTCCATTTACAAAGGCATATATATATATATATATATATATATATATAAATCAGCATAAATCAGCATAGATTTATCTTAAAGGGATCTACTAAGCGACGAGAGGGATCAAAACTCTTAAAGGTGCAAACTCCTTTTTAGACTGGAAATGTTGGTGAAGTGTGCAATGCAATGCTTATGTTTTTTTTATTTTTTTAATTAGGGGAATCAGCGACTAGGAAGGGGCTGGTACTCGCGTGACACGGGGTCCAGGGATCCAATCCTGTTCGCTACCACCATACCCCTAGGTGCACCCACACAGCCCGCAAGCATGGAGCACGGGTAAGCCGGGGTGATTTGAACTCGTGACCTCCATTTACAATATTTCCTTCATATCAAGCAAATCGCTGGTTGAGTTACACCCCTATGGACACAATGCTTATGGTTTTAATTTATCTCATATAGAGAGAGAGAGAGAGAGATATGCGGTTCTAAATATTTTAAATCTGATCTTAGCCGACATGCTATTTTTTTATACTATTTTATTATTTTTTATAAAAGATACATGTCAGATATAGGATGAGCACCGAAGGAGTTACGCATCTCCCTCCTATTGCGATGTAGAATGCACCTCTTCGACGCAATAACATCTTTCTTTATAGACATACCACATCAGATGAACCTTCATACCATCGTTTCCAATAATTTTCAGTTTTCTCAAGATGTGTACGCCAAACATAGCATTCCCTCTCATCATCAATTTTTAATGTTGACGGAACTAATACACCAGTAGAGTAAATATTTAAACGGTGATACAGAGAAATCCAATCTCTGTATTGCAGAGAAATATAAGTCGTAAATCTCCAAAACTATGACACGCATCGATTCTAGATTAAATCCTTTTTGACATAGAGTTTTTTCCAAATCGATCCAAAATAAAATTACAGAAAATCGATTTCACCATTGAATTAAAATTATACCCAATTGGATATAGATCCACTTAATTCCTATAATATGCAATGCTACCATTCGAATTTAGCAAGACTTTTAAATCAGAGCTCATCCAACATTCATAAATAAAGAAAAGGCCGCATTGATCCATTAAAATAGTCTACGTGCTCCCTTCAAGGGGCCGCATTGATCCATTTAAATAGGGTCTGCGTGCTCTCTTCAAGAGGCTGTATTGAACCATTAAAATGAGATCAATCTTATATGAGAATAAGAATACAATCGTATTATTTTCATACCACAAAGATCAAATCTATGTGATAAAACAACAAAGTTCTTTAATATATAACAAAAATAAACACATATACATAATTATGTAATCATATAATAAAAATATACTTACTTGAATGAACAGGCTTGGAGAATCAGCTCCTCCCAACCATAGGAGAGAGTAACTTGGCTGTTTTCCCAACTCCATCCCCGAGTTGGATCACCACCATGCACTAGGACGACAAGCAATCACTTCCACGTGACACTGTCTCTCCCAGAGTCCATAACAAGCAATGATGGACTTATGGTAAGAGAACATTCAACTAGTTACTCTATGCACAACACGGCGTCCCATGCTATCTTAGTGTACTCTTATATATAGTTTTTCCCAGGTCTTATGCCATCCCAATCAAATCTCCAATTAATCATTAAATCCCTATGATTTAGGATCTTGTCTAGTTGTTGAGTTTCAGGATTGTATTTGATTGGTAAATATCTCTCTAGCTTGCTTACACATGTTCCCTTGTGCCATGGTGGTGTCCCCTCATTTAGCTGAACTCTCCAAGTGCCATTTTTTGGTGCAAAGTGTCACCTACTATTTTTAAGTTTTAAATAACTCTTACATAAAAAAAAAAAATTATCACAATTTAATAATTCAAAAATAATTAATAATATTTTGGGGTGTGAGATGGTTCTCGTATATTTAGACATTGATTCCTTTTTTGGAAGAGATTTCATGAAATAATAGATAACTATATAGGAAAAACTAGAAATCCAATTAACGACATCAAATATCTAAATAAGGTGAAGTATTACATTTAAATCTCTTTCTTATATAAAAACATTGACATTAAATCTTTAATGACATCTACTCTCCCACCTATAGATGATGTATAAGCCTTATCCAGGTTGTGTCTTTCATAAGAGGCCAATTTCATTAGAATACAAGTATTTCATATGATTTCACTTAAAAATTTCACAAGAGGATGAGCATCAACGACCCAAGAGATAATCCAAGGATTTACATTGAAGCATTGTCCGAGTTGTGTTATGGAATAAGAGGTCAATTTGAGTATAATACAATATATGTTTTTAATCTAATTTGACATAAAAAGATTAATGTAAGAATGGATGATCCTGAAGGTAAAACAATAAATCCAAGGATTTATGTGGAAACATTTTCAATGTTGTGTCTTGTTGCGTCGAGTGAAACGAGGTGCTCTATAGTCCAGTATGTGGGAGATGTTGAAACGTGTGTCCATGTAACGTTACACATGAGTATGAGGGAGATGTAACGTTTGTCGAATAGCATTACATGAGTAAAAAAAAGAGTAAAAAGTAATAAATTATATTATGTCGGCCATTAATAAATTCATGTCGGCTCATAAAATAAAAAATTATGGAAAGTATTTAAAACAAATCCATGTTGGCTCATAAAATAAAATATTATGAAAAGTAATTAATCGCTTATAAAATAAAAACTTAAAACTTAAACCCAGATCTATGAATAAAGAGATATCAAATTTCTTGAGTTTAAATTTAAAAAAGGAAATACACCTCAAGAAATTGGATCCCTCTCGGTGCTTGATAGATACGGATTTAAGATGAATCTATGCTGATATAAAAAACCAATTTGATTGTATATATATATATATATAATTGTACAAAAGGATCATTGTAAACATTAATGAACAAAAAGGTGAAACAACGATTTATATGGAAACATTGTTCAAGTTATGTTCATAAAAAATCATGGAAACATAAACTAAGGTATGTCCATCATATACATATGCATATATACATACATAAACTAAAAATATATGTGATTTTTTTTAGCTTATATCTTGAAATTTTATACACGTGGATAACCACACAAGTATTAGTGAATTTGAATAGTTGAATCATAAACATATATAATCATAAACACATTACAAATTCGATCACTGCAACATATTTTTATTTTGATTGTAAAATATAACATAGTCTTTATTGTAAACATCAATGAACAAAAAGGTGAAACAACGATTTATATGGAAACATTGTTCAAGTTATGTTCATAAAGAATCATGGAAACATAAACTAAGGTATGTCCATCATATACATATGCATATATATATATAAACTAAAAATATATGTGATTTTGCATATATATATATAAACTAAAAATATATGTGATTTTTTTTAGCTTATATCTTGAAATTTTATACATGTGGATAACCACACAAATATTAGTGAATTTGAATAGTTGAATCATAAACATATATAATCATAAACACATTACAAATTCGATCACTGCAACATATTTTTATTTTGATTGTAAAATATAACATAGTCTTTACTCAATTTGTAGCCATCATATATTTAAACATTGATTCTAATGGATAACTATATAGAAAAAACTAGAAAGAAAATTAAAGATGTCAAATATATTAATGAGGTGAAGTATTAGATTTGAATCTCTTTTTCATATGGACGCATCCTCATGAAATCTTAAATGACATCTATTATCCCATCTAGATAACATATAGGTATAACCAGGATTCTGATGGAAACATTGTCCAAGTTGTGTCCTCCAATAGAGGTCAATTTGATTAGAATACAATTAATTTGTATGATTTCATTCAATCTAACACAATAAAATGAGAATAAATGAACCTAGAAGTAAAACAAGAATTCACATAAAAGCATGGTCTAAGTAGTGTCATGGCAAATTTGATTATAGTACAATTTTTCATGTTTTCAATCCAGTTTGGCATAAGAGGATCAATAAAGACATCAATAGATCTAGAGGTAAAATAAGGATTCACATGGAATCATTATCAAAGTTGTTTAATTCCTAGAAGACCAATTTGGTTATAATACAATATTTTTTATGATTTCAATAAAATTTTGTATAAGATGATTAATGTTTTTAAAGGGTAAAATCAAGAATGTGGGTGTTTAATTTGGGGGGTTTATGAGAAAATAAATATTGTTTTCTCATGTTTTTCAGCTTTGGGAGAACAAAAATCATGTTTGTGTTTAGAATTTCATTTTACAACAAAAACAAAACTTTTGAAGAATTTTGTTAGCTTTCTATTCATTATTTTTTTGATGTTTTTTATTGATATTTGATCTATCAATTTAGCGAATGTTTGACAGTATGTTCTTATCAAATGAAAAGACTAATAACCAGTCATGTTGGGAGAATTGCATGAACTCATTGTTAAACTTTTGTTTATTAAAAACAAAATATGCTACGACAATCTAGATAGAGTGTATTAACACATGACTATAATTTTGTATCCAACGGATGAATATACTAATTATTTGAATTGGAACAATGTAGAAAACTTGTAGAATATAACCATGTTTAGGGAGATTTGACATTTCTCTCAATTTCCACTAAAACTAAACAATCTAAGAGTGCCGCTTTGAAGTAGACACTCCAATGACGAGTCTCATAATTTTCTGAATTTTTTTCATTGTGTTTTTATGAAGTTATTGATTTTTTATTTCATTGATTTTCTTAAGCAATGAAACCAAAATAGACACATGTTAACAAAAAAAATAATTAAAATTATCAAATCTCAACCAAATACAATAAAATTGGTACCTACAGAAAGTAGATTCAATGACGAAAATAATGGTATCAGTTCTGAAAGTCACTTTGCAGTATTGAACATCGCTTTTACATTTTGAAATTGGAGAAACCTGAAACCCTAACAATTTTCAGATGTTAATGGGTTTTCAACCAAACTTCTTTTTGGATGAAAAATAGTTCATCTGAAACAAGTTTTCCGTTAAAACTATGGCAATTTTAACATTCGTAAATATTTTGACTGAAAATATATTTCGGACGAAAACGTGATCACAAAAAAAATATGTTGGCCGAAATAACGTGGGTCCACTTTTAATAATTAAACCTCTTTCGACCCTATTTATACACTAAGAAAATTCTTAAATTCGCATTTTTCATTCCTTCACAAAATATTTCCTAAGGGACTTTTCAAGGAGGGTTTTTTCTAAGGGAATTTGTTAAGGAGATTTCTTCTCAAAAGCTCAAAGGCAATTTCTCTTAATGTGTTCTCTCAAGTGCAGGTTTCTCTTAATTTGTTCTCCCAAGGGCAATTTCTCTTAAGGTGTTCTCTCAGAGGTAATTACTCTTAAGGTGCTCTCTAAAAAGCTCTAAGGAACTTTATTTAAGGTAATTTTGTTCTCAAATACATTTTTTTAAATCAAAGGCTCAAAGACAATTCTCTTGAGGTGTTTTCTCTATGTCTCTAGAACTCTAAGGACTTTTTTTAGGATGATTTTTTTCTCAAAGACTTTTTTTCTATCAAAAGCTTAAAAGAGAATTTTCTTTAGGTGTTTTTTCAAAGGCTCAAAGACTCTAAAGGACTTTTTCTAAGGTATTTTTTTTCTCAATGACTTATTTTTAGGTGAAAGGCTCAAAGGAAATTTCTCTTAAAGTGTTTTCTCAAAGGTTCAAGGACTCTAAAGGATTTTTTTAAGGTGATTTTTTTCTTAAAGACTATGTTTTCTAAGGAAAAAGCTCAAAGGCAATTTCTCTTAAGCTATTTTTTCAAAATCTCAAAGAATGTAAGGGACTTTTTGTAAGGTGATTTTTTTGTCAAAGACTTTTTTTTAGGTCAAAGCCTCAAGGCCATTTATCTTAATGCTTTTTCTAAATGGCTTAAAGGCTCAAGGGACTTTTTTTAAAGTGTTTTTTGAATCTGAATTTTGTTTTTATATAAGGTGATGATTTTTTAAAAACCTATATAGATTAAACAATCATGGGTAATAAAAGACAATTCCAAAGCAAAAGTGCTCATACTCGAGATGATGCTAGTCATAATGGAAAGAAAAAACTATATTGTGCCATAAAAAGAAAGTTTGCACATACTGAAGAGATAAGTGTTGAATATGTTAATAGATATTTACATCCTAATGAGGATGAAATAAATATTGAAAATCAAGTTCAAGAAGAGGAAATCGAACCCGAAGAGACAGTTGTTGAAGAAGTAAATAGAGATTTACATCCTCATGGTGATGAAATTAATATTAAAAATCAAGTTCCAAAACAGGAAATGGAAATTGAACCCATAATGAAACCGAAATCGAGTCAAACATAGGTATGTAAATGTGTGTGTGTGTTTGTGTAAATTTTTAGTATATTTAATTTAATTTATGAAATTGATTTTTTTTTAATATCGATTAATAAATATGGAATCTATTTTATCTTATGTTTCTAATTTAGTATATATGATATGCTAAATGAAGTTTAATTGAAATATATAGGTATTTTCAACTTTGATGATGAAATGTTGCAAAACATTGATTGTGACAAATATGGGAAGAAAATAAAAGAGCACGTTGCATGATAGATCGTGCTAACCAAATTTATGGAGAAGTTTTTAAAAAAGAATCAGTAGTAGCACAAGCTCACATTTTGAGATGTTTGTTAGTGTCCAAAAAGTTAAAATACACTACATCATTATTGGGCATTCAGAAGGAGACGAAATAGTTAAAGGAGAAACAAAATGTGCTTGAAAATATAACCAATGCAATAATTTTTTTTGGAAGATCCAGAAAAAAAGATACCAGCATTGCACGCAGTTGTTCAAACAACAATTGTTTCAACTAGTACTAGACAAAAATGTTTGACAACATAGCTGGAAAAAACAATATGAACCTCAAGAAAAACATTCTACAAACATAACAAATTCCGATTGCAAATAGATGCAAATGATGAACTTGATTGTTGGGAAATTATTTGTAGACAACCTTGCAAAGATAGATTTGGGGAATGTGTTAAATCTATTGTACATAATTATTGGTTGACACATTATCGAGTTTCACCCAATGCAAGGGATGTGATATGATGAGCAGTATCATGAAATGAATACAAAACTCATGCAAAAAATATATTGAAAATGACATAAATACATTTGTTCAATAAATTCAATGAGGATCACCGTGGAATTATAATTTGATCAATACATATTTACAACAGAAACCATGGTATGTTATACCTATCATTGTTTGTGACACATGTTGTTGTTGTTATCATGTGGAATTTGAATTATATTATGACACATTTCTTGAATTTGGTAAAACAATTTGGACAAATTCACCTCCTGTCATGTTCGTTCCTAAGTGGTTGCTTGATGAAGTCTTGGAACTTTTTAGTCTCTAAGGGTCTAGGAGAAAGTAACAGGAAGGCATTATTAATTATTTGGGGTGATTTTGGAGCCACGACTATAGTAGTTAGTTAATTAATAATTTTAATGTTGGAGTATAATAATTTTAATGTTTGGAGTGCTGGTAATTATTTTAATTTTATAATTATAATTATTAATTAAATTTTGGCAAGTGATCATGTTCATATGGATAGGAGGGCGCATAAGGATAAGGTGGACCACACCTACTTATTTGAAAATATGGAAACAACAAGAAGGAAGCTAAAAGCAAGGTGGAAGTAGAAAAAGAAGGAAACTGTCAAAAGCAGTGAAAAGCAGGAAAGGAAATAAAGCAGGAAAGTGCAGAAAAGCATCCAGTTTGAAAAGCATGAAACATCTATAAATATAAGGAGGGCACCATTTTTAAAAGCAGAAGAAATCACAAAGCAATGAAGTTGCACAAAGCAAGAAGATTTTTCTAATTCTCCTAAGCAAGGCACCCCCATCCTCACACATGCCAATTGATTTCTCATGAAGCTAACTCAACCCATAAAATAAGGCGAAAGCACTCCTATCACATCTTTTAGCTAATTGTTTATTGACATGAGATATTTTGCTTCTCAAGGTTGAGTGATGTGGCACCTCAACCAAGATTGGGAGATGTGCCCCAATGCAATGTGTTTTCTAGTGTTCATGATCTGATACAGATTTATGGAATTATTATCTACATGATAGTATCAACCCATCAGTGAAGAATCCAAGCCATCAAGAAGAGATCTTGAGTACCAGTTCAATTAGAGAGAGTTTCTGCAGGAGATCCACTCAGAGGAGAAGTTTCAGTTGGGGAATGCACCCCCTATGAGCAGTCACTGAGACATGGTGTTCCTTCCATGAGAAATAATATGATATATATTCATCTTATTGCATACCCAGTGAAGAACTCTTCTCTTATTCCCTTCTTAAATTCTTCTACACTTCATATTGTAAGAAATTTATGTATTAGAGACTCCCTGAGAAGTCTAAGAGTAAAATACATTCAATTGCTACTCATAAATGATTAATTTCACTTTGTTTCTATTCATATGCTCAGGTATTATCCATACTATATCACATAATATTAATTCAAAATCCTCAAAGGCTGTTTGAATTCAATTTGATCAAGACTAGTTCTTTAGACATTGTTTTTTGACTAGTTTTGCAGTAATAGATATAAAAATATTTATGAGAGATAAATTTTTGTTCTATCAGTCATGTTAGATTCTTAAGACCCTAATGATGAACCTCCAAAACTTTTCCTCAGAATTCGTATCCCTCTCATCTTGTTTGGGAGAGCCTGGAAAACTACTAGCTGAGTAGTCCAATCTAGTGCCCTTCCTTCATTTTCCTCCAAACTCAGCCAAAACCTCCCAAAATATCAGGAAATATTGTGCATCATCTAATTATGGGTTTAATGACGAATATTCACCATTTTTTACCTTCAATTGTAAGTGAATAATTCTAGTATGTATATGCTGGTGTGCCCAGGAAGCCTCAGAGTAGACCTCAGCAACAACTATTGTTGAAACGTAAATGGCCCTAATACCTTGTGCATAGGAATTTGAAGCTAGCCCCGATATTGATTTTTTGTTTCTGCACACTCCCCAACCTATTTGGCAGATCCAATAGAGAGTAAATCTCAAGTTCTGGGTGGGTTTTACAGTGACCAATTCTAGTTGGCTCTTGACTAGTTTTAATATGTGTTAGTTTATGTTTTAAAATTTTGAATTTGATATAATATTCCTTGAGATCAAATCTGGGATATTACACCTCCCCCTCCCATATTCCATGCTTTGATATCTAAAATTCTATGTGAGAGAGAATACGATGAATTATGTTACAATAAGAAATGTGTCAACAAAAAAAAAAATGCGATCATTGTGGAAATCTAGCCAAATTCCACAGCAAATATCATATTGATCATGATCAATCACTTTCAAATGTAACCATTGAATGGAAAAGATATTAATATATCAATTATGATACAAGTTCTATTTATGTTATTTCCAAAATAATTGCTTTGCAAGAAGATAAAATATGTGTGACATATTTTTTGAAGAAATTTAAAAAGGAAATTTATAAATACACCAAACATGCACATAGAGCATGATGGAAAGAACTACAATTCAAACAATCTTGGGAATTTTTCCACCATGAACAATTTTTTCTACAGTTGATTTTGTAGAAAACTATACATTTACTGCACAAAAGGAGATACAAAGTGAATACTATCATTTCGAACAAGTTTCTATATTTGTCCATGTTCTATATAGACATGCTCAACAAAATATTGATAGCATTGAAAGAACGAGTGAGAGTCGACATGTGATTAAATAATATAATTTTTATATCAGTGATGCTAGTACACGTGATACACATTTTGTACAACATTGTATTGAAAATGTTTTCTATGAATCATTGAAAAAATGTGAAGTTGAATTCAATGAACATTGGATATGGTTATATGTATGTGCGGGACAATTTAAATCTTCATGATCATTATTTTGGTTATGTCAACTTCATAGAGCATTAAACATTAGACATCGTTGGAATTTCATTGAGACAAGACATGGAGAAGGAGAACACAATGGTGCAGGAGCATGTGTAAAATGAGCACTTCAAAGATGGAAAATGAACCATTTTGTCGATTGATTTCATCCAATTGCTTAGGTTGTCGAATGGTGTCATTCAAATCTAATCATGAGAATAATCAACAATCAAAAGATGTGCGCAAGTATGTACACATATTTGATTTCAAAATTTCTATTAATTGTAAATTCAAAAAATATTATTTGTAAGTATTAAATATATATTTCAAGCATATACACTAACATTAAAAACTATCATTCATTAATTGTTACATCACGGGTTTTTTTGTCAAGTATTGAAATCCAAGATATAGATAGATCAATCCCATGCGAAGCTAGCACCATACATGGGACTAGAGATTTGCACTCTATCAGAACAAAAACCTTCCAAAATGTGTTTGCATTTGATAGTAGAAAGAAATCATGTGTTTGTCCTCTTTGCATTGAAAACACTGAATCTATAGATGTCTATGAAAACATAATGAACAACTATGTCAAACCTTGGAAACATACATAAATTAATCCAAAGGGAAAAATGCCACTCACAATCTTGGAGTAGTTAGAATTAGAGGATATGGCAGTATCAAGTGATGGCGATAGAGTTTATAATCTGGTTAGAGAAGGTAATATAAATGTACAAACAAAAAATTCAAACATTGTTCATTATATATAATGTATATAGAGTAAATTATTTGTTATCGATAATGCATTTAAAAAATGGCATTGATTGCGGGAGATGTGTTTGATATGATTGCACCCATAGACAACAAAGAAAAATTGAAATACTGTTTGATGCAATGCACTAAAAGGAAGATGAAGTTATTAGAGAAGCATTTAGTATGTGCAGCTCGAAAAATATTAATAGAAGTTACATCAAAGAAAAAAGTAAAAAATAAAAGATGGAAAATGGAAAAAGTTGATCATGAACAAATAATTGACGATAGCATTTCGCTGTGGTGTTTTTAAGCAAGATTGAAGCCTTGAAAACTTTTGCATTGCATATATTGGATATATAGTGTTCTATCTTCATTAGATGTGTATTGAGACCACCAAACATTGTAGTTTTTTATGTCCACATATTTATTATTTATTTGGAATGTACATTGTTGATTGTTGCATTAGTAATTGGCCTCTCTTCAAACATTTAGTGTCATACTTTATTTTGTTGTTTTAAATTTTACGGTAGATCATAATCATGCGTATTTAATTGTTTACATGTCTATGCATTATAATGTTCATGCCTTCTCATGTATTTTGTACATTGTCAATTTGTCAACCAAAATTGGCAATTTGGGTCCCCATATGTCCAAAAGGGCCTTTAAGGAATGAGATGGACCTTTAAGGGATGAGATAACAATAGTGGTAATCCTCCACTACTTCCTGGGATCTACTTTTGACTCTTAGTTGTCAATAATGAAATTATTAATTTCTTAAATTATTAAGTTTTTTAATTGAAAAATAAATTATGTACTTGTTTAGTGGCATTTATCATTTTTTATTATTGTGTAATTAATAGTTGTTGATATATGGTCACCATGAAATTGAATAATGTTTAAACCTTTATTAAACATGATATATAATTCAATATATTATAATATTTTTCTTACATTCAAGACACATTCCCTCACACTCCATATGAAAATATTTAATATACGTTATTTCACATAAATTTTAATATTTGCACACATAGATAAATGCATCACCATTTTTACATTGATACATAACCAGATTGTGAGTATCAAGGGAAAAAAACCTTCGAGCTCTGCATCTGGATCTCGCCGCCGCTAGGGTTTGCTAGCCTGCGGCGCCCTGCGCTTTGCCTCTAGTGATCGGGCTCCTCTCATCTTTGAGGGTGCCCTAATGGACACCCCTTTGGAGCCGATCCTGGAAGAGAACCAGCGTCATCTTGATGATGCCTTCAGGGCCTTGGTAGCTACAACTCCTCCGCCGCTGCCGTATCCTTCTGCCGTTGATGCCTTTGTAAAACGTACGACTGCTCCTCGGATCTAGATCACGTCCGCAGCTTCACGCCTGAAAGCCCTCTTTTTAAGCGAGAGAGGATTGATAGGTCAGTTCACTGGGATTTGGCCTTCACCCAAAACCATGGATGCCTAGATTAACAAAAATTGGATGCCCTTGATCTTCGGGGGTCTGCAACATTGTTTTTGTGGTAAGGGTTTCTTCACCTTTCTTTTTGAGCACAAGATTGATAGAGATCTCATTTTTATAAGCAGGCCTTATTTCCTGGGCACTCGTGCCCTTTATCTAAACTGATGGAGCCTATCTTTTGATCCGAAAAAAGATGTTCCATCAGCAATACCTGTTTGGGTTCGTCTTCCACATCTCCCACTCCACTGCTGGAATGATGAAACTATGTAGGATATAGGAAACGCTCTTGGCACTTTCATTGACAAAGTAGAGCCAAAAGGGCCGTTGTTCTCCTATGCCTGTATTTGTGTGGAATTCAATTTAGAAAAAGGCCCACATGAGGTAGTAAATCTACAAATGGAGGGATGGAAACACATGCAGAAAGTAGACTATGAGCAACTACCCTTTAAATGCAAGAAATGCCATGAGTATGGCCACTTCGTCAAAAACTGCCAAAGAGCCACACATGAATCTCAGGATCAGACTCATGAAGAAGGATGGAAGCAAACAAAGAAAGGAAGGAAAACTGTTCATCCAACCTCTGCAACAACTAGTCCACAATTAGAGAAACATAAATAAAAGGAGCAGGTTGAGAAAAATGCTAGCACCAGCAATCAATTTCAAACTTTGGCTATGGAAGAAGGAGAAATCCCTTCACAGGTTTACGCAGAGATAGAAAATGAGGCAGCTACAGCGCACATACCCTTAGACTCCTCCCCACACAAGGAAACAACAGATGTGGCCATGGAGGGGTCGTCACCCCCTAGAGGCACTTGGGCGGATAGGCTAAAAAAAAGTAATGTAATGCCGCAGATATTCTCCCCGGAACCCTCGTCATCCCAGGAGGCTCTGGATACGCAGGATGTTCTTCTAATTCCAAACACGAGGGGAAGAAAAATGCAGAGATACCTTCGAGAATAGGAAGCTGAAAGGGAATTAGAATTGGGAATACAAAAAAGCATAGAAGAAACAAATCTAATCCAAATCAATAAAAATCAGGGAGGGGAAAAACCGGATGGCAGACCTCGAGCAGGGTCACAATCTAGTAAAAAGTGATGAAACTTTCCTCCAGGAATTGTAGAGGTCTGGGCGGCGCCAGCAAAGTAGAAGCACTAAGGGACTTGATAAAAACTGAAAAGCCATACTTGTTACTACTCCAAGAGACAAAAATGCAAGATGTGGAGGCAATAGAGCTCTCACGTCGCTTTTGGAATGACATCCAAGGAAAATCCCAAAGCTCTAAATGAGCCTCTAGGGGCATTGCTACATTTCTCTCTAGCAATCTCCTAATTAAATCTTTTAAAAAAAGTCAGCATTGGCTTCTACTTGAAATTCATGAAAAATATATTCAACACTCTACTTACATTTGCAATGTTTATGGTCCTACACATTACTGGGATAAATATTTGTTCTGGGATGACCTGTCAAAATTAAAAGATGATCTACAAGGAAAAGATGTGATTATCGCTGGAGACTTCAATGCCACCAGAAATCAGCAGGAAAAGCGTGGTGGCTCCAGGGTTAGGGATCCCTACGGGGAAAAGATGGAGGATCTTATTTATGAATTAGATCTGCTTGACATTGAAATGAAAAATGGAAATTTCACTTGGAGTAATAGAATAGCAGGAATAGGTCATATAGCTCCTAGGCTGGATTGGTTCCTGGTTGGATCCACTTTCCTCCTAAAAAATATTCTTCTTGCTACGTTTTCTCTTCCGTCAGCCACTTCTGACCACAAGCCTATTTGTCTGAATATTTATGTTCTTAAAACTCTTGGGCCAATCTTGTTTCGTTTCAACCACTTATGGCTACATTATGGGGATATTTTACATATAATTCATAACTCATGGAATTCCAACTTCCATGGGTCGCCTAGTTACATCTGGGAATGTAAACTTCAGGCTGTGCGTGCTGTCTTAAAAACCTAGGCCAAATCGAAGTTCAAGAATTCTGGCTTCACCAAGAGAAATCTTCAATCCGACCTTGCTTCCCTTCATCACAGAATGGAAGAGAGTGAAATTACTATTTCCACCCTAAACATTGAGAAGGATCTTAATCTCAAAATTCTTAGTGCTGTTAGGAAGGAGGAGGAAGTTTGGAGAATAAAATCCAAGCAGATATGGCTCAAAGGGAGGGATATTAATACTGAGTATTTCCACAAGCAAACTAAAGCACGACTTAGTTACAATTCGATCAAAGAGCTGAAAGACAACAATGGAAATCGAATCGATGGTCAGGAGGAGCTAAAATATCATGCCTTGGAGCATTTTCAGAGGCTCTACACAGACAACAATGAGGCCGATCCAATAGCTCAGGCAGATCTGCTCTTAGGTATTCCTTCTCTCATCTCTGAAATTGATAATCGAGAACTAGATAAGCCAATTAATGAGTATGAAATTAGAGATTCTATTTGGACTCTTCATCTGGACAAATCTCCAGGGCTAGACGGATTTACAATTAACTTTTTTAGAGCTGCTTGGGATATCATAAAGGAGGATTTGAAGAGAATACTAAACTGGACTAGGAAGAAGGATAAAATAGGGGGAGCCACAAACTCCTCCTTCCTGGAACTCATATCGAAAGACAGCAATACAACCTCTATCGAAACATTCAGGCCTATCTCTCTCTGTAACACCTCCTACAAGATTCTTTCGAAGATTATAGCTACTGGAATGAAAAAAATCATGGGTAAGCTCATTTATGATCCCAAGGCGGTTCATTGCTAGTCATCAAATACTTGATAATATCATCACAGTGCAGGAGGCTATTCACTCCAGTATGTAAATAAATCAACATGGTATGGCCATTAAGTTGGACATGGCGAATGCTTTCGACAGAGTGAATCACTTCTTTTTATTTGAAAATATGAACAAATTCGGCTTCTTCGATAGATTCATCCATTGGGTAAAAGCATGCATAAGTAAACCTTGGATTTCCCTGCTTGTTAATGGCAGGCCCACTACCTTCTTCCAAGCCACTAGGGGCCTAAGGCAGGGTTTCCCCATGTCCCCCTTCCTATTTCTCTTGGTGGCCGAATCCCTGAGTAGGAAGCTTCATAAACAACAAATTATGGGGGAGCTTAAAGGGCCGAGGATTGCGAGAGCAGTCAAAGCAGTCAATCATGCTCAATTCGCAGATGACACAATTTTGCTTGGAGGAGCTTCCACAATCATAGTAAAAAGATTCAATAGTGCATTAAATACCTTCCTCAAAGCCTCCAATAGGAAAGTCAACTCCATGAAATAAAAAATTTATGGTTGGAATTGCTCTAAAGAAACGATAGTTAGAATAGCTCGGATCCTCGGATTTTATGGTTGTCCCTCCTGGAATTCTTTTAAATATCTTGGAGTCCCTATTTTCAGAGGGAACAAGAAGGTCTCCGCTTGGAAAGACCTTATTGATAAGATCAAAACCAAAATTTCATCGTGGGGATTCATGTGGCTCAACTTGGCTGGAAAACTTGTTTTAATCAACTCTATTTTTTCTGCCTACCCTATCTACATTAGCTCTATCTCTTTATCCCCCAAGAGCGTTGTATAGAAGATAACGAAGGAGCTCTGTAGATTTCTGTGGCAAGGTGGAAAAACAAATAGATCCAAAAATTTTCACTTGATGAGCTGGGAGAAAGCTTGTAGGCCAAAATTTGCTGGAGGTGCCGGAATAAGAGATCCCTCACTTATTAATCTCACCCTAGGTGCTAAGATCCTTTGGAGAGTCATCACGGGAAAGAAAGCTTCGCGGAAAGAGATATTTCACAAAAAATATATGAATGGGAACACAAAGCATTGTGTGGAGACGATTGATCAGTCCAAAACTGGCAGTCCCATATGGAACCTATGCAAAAAGATGGCGTTCATCCTGCAAAATCGATGGAGCATGGGTAGCCCAGGAATTCGTATGGAAGAGTATGGGCTCTGCTTTCTTGTACCACAAGTCACTCTACCTCATGGGGATTGCTTCTTCCTCATTCCCATTCCATTGTGGAAGAACCCAACATTAATTTTCATCCAAAAAAACGAATTCCCAGCAGTGAGAAAAACTAGAAATAGCAACTGTGAAAGAACCCATGTTTTGAAGAGCCATAAATGCCCAGAATTGGTA
This sequence comes from Larix kaempferi, assembly GCA_027924585.1. Taxonomy (NCBI): domain Eukaryota; kingdom Viridiplantae; phylum Streptophyta; class Pinopsida; order Pinales; family Pinaceae; genus Larix; species Larix kaempferi. The sequence continues at coordinate 1,135,858 of BSBM01000008.1, forward strand.
TTGGACAGTGAAACCCAATGGGGGACCCATAGGTATGAACCTTGGGGCGAATTTGGGAGCATTAGCTACCCCAAAATCCATTGGAAAAGCCAGTTTTGATAGCCCAGAAAACCAGTGATGGGATTGAGTTATTCGTTGAAAGAATGGTGAGAAATCCAAGTGTGGATGTTTGAACAGAGGATTGGATTGCTTGAATTTAGCTTGAGATGTCTGTAGCTATGTGGTTTATCTCACTAGCTTAGCATCCTCCTCATTTGTCTTTTGTATGCTTGATAAACCCAACTGTGTGTTGGCTTAGCATCACTGTTGAGTGAAACCATGGTTGTGAGTGAGCCCATCTAGTTCCTCCTTAGTGGATACACAACCCAGCTTGGGGGTGATCTCTCAGCTGAAAGAATACAGGCTGGATAGAGATCTATTGTTGGGTGGAATGTTGCTCTGACATAGCCAGTCGTTTGGACAGCTTCATCTTCCAGATAAGTGTTCTCTGTGATTTAAATTATATGCATTTTGTTCCTTGCAATGTGTTAATTCAGAATGATAATTGTTCATGTTAATGCAATTGATATGAAGTCTGTGCATAGCATGAGAATGGTATGGATTCTATGCCATTTGATTTATCATTTGCTCGAGATAAATATGTTGATGCATTTCAGTTTGTGTGTGCAATTGTGTTTATTTCCGCTGTGTATATATTGATTATGTATTTGCACACAAAAGTTTTTAATTGTTATGAATTTCTTAGTAATGAACGGGGCTGCGATTTCCAATAAGCCTGGTAGATTGGTCATGTTTCCTCCCTTGCATCGGGTTGATGGAAGGGGATGTGATAGCAATGTAGCACATATACTGCCCAGAATTGTGCTAGACAGGTTACTGTTAGAGGGTATTTCTTTCCAGACAGTCACAGATGGTGTCTTCCCCAAAATAACTGGAGCCAAAATAAGAGGGTGGCCTAAGTTCCCACTTCATCTTGGACCTCTCTTAATTCAAAACTCAACCCATGATGGAATACTTGGAAAGAATATTGTCGCCCTCACGCTTGGGAAATCCCCAAAAAGGATGCATGATCCTAGATCATTTCTGGAAAATCATTTTGCACAAGAGCACATGAAAAGCATATATTCTCATCAGATTGACCCGGATGACTCAATCTACCAGGGAGTTGATTCATTTGCTGAGGTCCTGAACAAGACTTCTTACCTAGAAGAAAAGAATTTCATTTTTCAGTATCAACATGAGCTCAAGGCTAAGGTCTTGCAATATAGAAAATTTGAGTTGTCACTTGACGAAAAGGTTCAGAAAGACAAGGCAGAGAAAGAAGCTCAGAAAGAAAGCACCCCCTTGATGCTGACCTACCATGCTGATGATAAGGGAAAATCCCCTCTTGAAGACACACCCTAGCCTAGGCCTTTGGCCAATCTCAATGCTTTGATTCAGTCGGCTACTGAGATGAAAAGGGAACTAGCAGCACTGACCTCAGTGGTGAAAACTCAGGTTGTTGCTGCAACAACTCCAACCAAAAGAAAAAAGGTTGAAGTTGGTGCACCAGAGGTAACAATGCTGCATATATCAGATAGTGATCTGGAGGATGAAACCCTTCCTTCAACATTTTCTTTCCCAATTTCCATTCCTATCACCCTGCAAGAAGTTATTTCCATTACCCCTACCTCTTTCAATCCTTTGGAGAGCATAGTTGTTGATGACTCTCTTCCTGAATTTAACTTCCTAGAGGTCACCATCTCCACAATCATAACCTCTTCCATACCATTGGACATTCCAATTGCTTCACCCCCCATATCATCACCTATTATCATAACTCCTGCTCCCGCATCAACTGAGCCACTGGTCATCCCTGTGGTGACTTCCCAAGAATCAGTCATGGCTCCAACCCTTGTTCCACTTACACAGGATTCTCACACCCAATCCCCTACTGTACCTGTAGAAGCACCTGTGATCCCAATTTATGTTTCACTCCCAGAGATCATTTCTCTACCTTCCACTTCCTCCTCTTTACCATCAATATATAATATCATTTCTCCTTCCATCTCCACCACCCAAATCACTATCCCAATTCCAACTTCTGTTGTTTCCCACACTACACCTTTGGTATCAACTTATGATGTGTCCACTTTCACAGTGGACATAGTGGCATATTTTGAAGAAGATGCTGTGGTTTCCTTGGGAGAATATTTCTACAGCAAGTCGGAGAAAGCAGTAGTGAAAAGAGGAACTAAAAGACAAAGGGAATGGACTATTATGCAGGGCCATGTTACCAACCAAGTCATTTGGAAGAAAAAATATACTAATGTACAACAAGAAGAACTTGAAACTACTGCATCAATGCAAACCTTTGCAAGGGCCAATTATGACTCTGTCACCTCATTGAACAAGGAGATTGAGGCCAAGCAGCAGGAACTACAACAACTCAAGAAGGAGCATATTGAAATCAACGAACAACATCAATATCAACTTCAAGAATTGAAAAGTGAGCATGAGAATCATTTCAAAGACCTACAGGCACAAATTGCATCTTCCGGCAGCATCTACAACAAGCACAAGTGCTAAACATTGGCTATGCTGAAAAGATCACACTGCTTGAGTAGCAATTGAAGGATTCAATGGCCATGGAATCTACCTCCTCTTTCTCTAGATTTTCTAAGGAACAATTCAAGGATCTAGCTCTTCAAATAAATGAATACCATAAGAACCTCTTGGTTGATCTATTTGAATGCCTGAATGAAATTCAGGAAACATATAATGTATTTGAGCATCATTTTGATGTCCTGGAAAAACATAATGACAGAAGGGAATAAGCAACTAGGTTTATTGAAGATGTGTTTGATTGGAAAAAGTACATCAAAGATAAGCCTGAAGATATCCTTGTTCTGGACAACATGAAGTTTAAGAGAATCATGATCTCTTTGGAGTCATGGGAACATGCTTGTGAAACAGTTGATTCCACCATTCAAAAAGCATAAGCAGTTTGTGGCAAGAGGTGGTATGTAGCTGATAATATAATGATCATGCTGGAATTTCCAACCTTGGACCTTATTGAAAAATCTTGTCCACCTAAGCTTACAATTGAGCAGGTTGATGAGCGATGTTCAGAATCCAAGGAACGAATTGAACAACTGGATTGTATTCACATTTCTGATATTAAAGAATTAATTGAAGTAACCGTCAGTCTAGGGATGAAGATCAACCTCTTTTTTCGTGAATGGGAAAAGGTGATGAAAAGAGAAGTTGAATCTTTCACTTGCAAGACCCAGCTAGCGCTTTAACTAGCTAAATATCAGGATGTGGATGATTTGTTAGATGTATGACCTAAGTGGCGAATTTCCCTTGGCAAGTCTTAGATTAGAAATATTTTCTAATCCCTGTTTTTATGGGAAATATGTCCTTTGTAATTTCATGTAATTATTATTTAAGGGGATTAGATCTCATAGAAGGGGGAGGAGAAAATCACCAAAGGAGAACTGGAGATGCTTTGTTTCCTTGAGGAATTGTAATTTTTTGCAGACTGAATGAAATTCAGTCAGTTTCTCTTGGCCATCTCTTTTTCATATTTTGTCAAATTTCTTTCATAGGTTATGATTTCTCACTTCGATCATTGGATGAACTTTGTTTTATGTTGCAAATTTATTGAATGCATCGATATGTAGGTTGGATTTATCTTAACATATGATTCATGTGTTAATTATGTGTTAAACGAATTTCTTTGTTTAATTCATGTTATCTTTCTCTGCAATTGATAAACAATCATAATTATGTTGATGCTAATTTGTCAATTAGCATATCACAACAGAATAGTATTATATATGTTTTAATTCTTTGGGTAAAATTATTTAATTTTTATTGTCTAATTTTGTCTAAAGCTGGTAAGCACTGATCCAGTTCATATGTTTATTAATTGGTGATATACTTATTAAACAATTAATATATGATTGTTTTTCCAACTCAAATCACATTTTCTATTTTGATTTAACTTAATTAGATATTTCCTAAGCTAAAACTACTTACCCATTAGACTTAGAAAACTATTCAATCTTCCTGGACAGGAAGACAGATCCATTAGGATTCATTCACATAAGTGCCAGCAGAGGCCTGATATCCATAGGAGTTAGTCACACCAAACAATTTGGGGATAGAACCACTCTTGCATAGGGTTGTTTGAATCCTTTCATATTGGGCTGTCACCTTCTATTGATTGCCTTGGAAAATATTCCAGCATCTCATCTGGGGCTTCAACATGGCCCCATTCACTGGTCACTGTGCGTGGTCAACATGAGCCAATGCTTATTCTATTTATCAAATAACTTATGTTCACCTTTTCAAAAAAGGGATCGTTGTGCCTTATATATTTCTAGACAATATTTCAAATAAGCCATATTGTACACATCTTTGATGATGACAATGGTGGTTTATATGCCAAAAGTCCCATGTTTATGGAAATTCCCAATGAAGATGCTATAGGAACAATGAACATGTCCGTCGAAAATTCGTCGCGATACAAAGGAAATGATGATGCCAAATATGATGACAGTATAAGTGATGACCATCAATGTTGTAAGTTTGTGATGTGATTGGAGTCCACCAAGATGATGATCGCGATGACAATGATAGAGGTAATGAAAATAAATAACATGACCATGACAATGGATGACATTGGTGATGGGTATGTCAAAAGTTCTGTGACATTTTGACAAAAAATTTATGAAGATTCTATATATGGGAATGATGAATGATGACAATGAGTACATGATGAACGTTGATGGAAACAAGGATGAGGTTGAATATAATGTGGGTATATGATTCATCCTTTATTCTTGAAACCTTCCCATACATTCAAGCGATGCACCTATTCTAACCCTGTAAAAATTCAATGCATACATGCATAGTTTGAAGAAATTTCAATGTTGGCCCCATTCGTTGGTCACTATGCGGGTTCGACATGAGCCAATGGTTATCCTATTTATCAAACAACTTATGTTAGCCTTTTTGAAAAATAGATGGTTGTTCCATATAGATCTCTACACAATATTTAGAATGAGCCATATTCTGCACATTGTTGACGACGATGGCGATGGGTTATATGCCAAAAGTCCCACCTTTATGGAAATTTTCGATGAAGATTCTATAACAACGACATACATGTTCATCGAAACTTCATTGCAATACAAAATGATGATGGTATAAGTGATAACCATGATGTTGTAAGTATGTGATGTGTGAGGAGTCCACAAGGACAATGATTGTGATGACAACAACACAGGTGATGACAATAAATATCATGCCCATGACGATGTATGACATTGGTGATGGGTATGTCATAATTTCCATGACATTTTGAGAATTTTTTTACGAATATTTTATATATGGGAACAATGAATGATGACAATGAGTACATTGTTGAACATTGGTTGTCGTTGATTTCAACTAATGTCAAATAGTATATCAATTGATTAAGTTTGAATCATTGATGTCAACTGATTTCAAAGTGGATACAACATTTCTATGCCAGATTAAAGAAGTATATGGAAGCCACTTTGAAGAAGTATGTCTAGTAGTTGCATCCAATCTGAATATGTGTGTCCAAGGATACATCATGCAAGATTAGTTTGAAGAATCATCTAAGGAAGTTACATCATGTAGATCCATTTTAGAGAATCACATAAGTAATGTATCCTACTACATGTGGTACCTAGGCAAATATCAAGTCCACTAAGTCATGCTCTCTCAAGATAGCAGTCAAAGAGCTGTCTGGAAAACGTTACATGTGCACAAGCAACCAAGGAGTTGGTTAAGCAAAGGTACAAGTGTGCAAGCATGCCATGAGAAGATTCTGGAATGAGAAACCAAGCCTAAACATTGTTTGGTCAAAGATCAAGAGTGCGCAAACAGTAAGAAAAAACTTATGGTTGGACAATCCTAAAAGTGCACAAGTCTTACCAATCAGAAGACGCTTTCAGTTAGTAAAGGGCACACAAGTTCCAAGAAAGGGTGTAGCAGTTGAAGTTTGTTTATGCACAAATCCCACAAAACGATGATATAGTAGATGCGCAAGTCCCACACATGATGATAATGAAAGGGTCAAATTCCCACCAAGTAGAAGTTAGTTTATGCACAGATTCCACAAAGAATTAATACATCAGGTGCACAATACCCACAAGATATGGTACAACAAGGGTCAAATACTCAACAAGTTAAAGAGTAAGGATGTGCACATGCCTCAAATCAATGGTACATCAGGAGCGAAAGAGTACACCAATAAGTTGTATGTCCCACTAAGGCATGGACCATGAATGTACAAGACCCACAAAGGATGAAACATTAGCAGCGCAGAAGATGACATGTGGCAATAGCATAATCAATGAAGTATGGAAGAAGGGATGCCATGAACAACTTGTGGACATACAATCCATGCAGGACATGTATATATAGAGATACAAGTTAGAGATTTGAAGTAAGATTAATGGTGAGATCATAGAGCTTCAAGTGGAATATACAGATTTGTATTCAGGGCATCAAGGGCTCGAGGATAGAATAACATGATCTAGCGAGGAGATGGGTGCGCACATGAAGCATAAGAAAATAGTGATGGTACATAGAATGATGATTTTTATCTATGAAATATGCACAAATACTGAAAGGCGTAAACATGAAAGGATGCGCAAGTGCGTGAGGAATGATTAACTGTATCACATAAAACACTCAGAAAGTCACATATGTTGTATGTTAGAAGCGTAGATACGAAACCAAAGTATTTTAGATGATGCACTGATGTTTGGATGATGCATGAAAGTTGAAGTGAATTGTGCAAAGTTGAGATGTCCATATGATGCGCAAAAACAGAGAATCAGCAAGATCCAGTAAGTGCTTCATGATGAGGATGATATGAGACAAGTTCGGTAAACCGAGGGATGAATCACTTGATACACAATATGTCATAGATTGTCTAAAATACTATGGAACTTAAATAGAATGGACACATCACAGTAAGTGCACATTTCCATCTAATACTGGTGCATTATCTTAGAACACCAAACTATCAATTGAAATCATAATATCAGTTGGTTAGTGCAGTTGTGCAGTAGCAGATCGAAAAAGAATACCTTCGCGTAGACTGCATAATCAACAACATACAGTACATGAAGTAATACATCAACATAAGTTTAGAATTGAAAGGAATTAGAAGTCAGGTGATGTATGAATCACAATGACAGTGAATCGTCTGCATACGAAGGTAGCACACAACATAACTCAAATCAAAAGATCATAAGTGTGCATGAGTTGGAAGTTCAATAAGTGAAATTCGTGTATTGGATATATGGGAGGCAGGAAGAGGAAATGAGCAAGAGGTTGTAGCCTCCTTCCATTTGATGTTGGAGAACACAAGAATTTGGAGCTTCCTTTAGGTCAGTTCTTGTAAAACTAGGGGTTAAGTGCCTCCTTCCAGTTGGTGTTGGTAAACACACAAAGTTGGTGCTTCCTTGAATGTATTATTTTCATTACAAAAGAGCATTCTGTGGTTTTCTCCCAATTGGGCTTCCATGTCAAAATCCTCTGTGTTCTGTGTTCTTTATCTTGGTGCATATATGGATGAGTGAATTTTTTTATATTGGATGCATGACTAAAGATCAATATTAAGTTAACACTAATATGTTAAAGAAGGTAAAAACTGCTGATAACTGCGCTAATACTGATTCATTGCCCCTCTCAGTATTAAATCGATTCCAGCATACATGATGAACATTGATGGAAAGGAGGATGAAGTCAAATATAATGTGGGTATATGAGTCATCCTTGAGTCTTGAAACTCTCCCGTACCATCAAGGCATGCACCTAGTCTAATCATGTCAAATTTTAATGCATGCATGCATAGTTTGAATAAATTGCAACATTGGCCTTATTCATTGGTCACTATGTGGGGATTCCATGAGTTAGCGCTTATTCTATTTATCAAATATTTTTTTTTTCAACTTTCAAAAAAAGAGTTGGTTGTGCCTTATAGATCTCTACACAATATTTCAAATGAGCCATATTCTGCACACCTTTGATGACAACGATGATGATGACGGTGGGTTATATGTCAAAATTCTCGCATTTTTGGAAAATTTTGAGGAATATGGTATAGGAATGAAGAACATGTTCACAAAACTTTGTTTTAATACAATGACAATGATGCTGAAAAATACGTTAACGGTATAAGTGATGACCATGATGTTGTAAGTATGTTATGAACCTGGATTCCACAAGAACGATGATCATGATGAGAATGACAGAGGTGATGAAAATAAATAACATGATCATTATGATGAATAACATTGGTGATGGGTATGTCAGAAGTTCCATGACATTTTGAGAAATTTTCGACGAAGATTTTATATATGGGAACGACGGATGATGATAATGAGTACATGATGAACGTTGATGAAAAGGAGGATAAATTTGAAGATAATGTGCATATATGAGTCATACTTGAGCATTGAAGCCATCCCATACCATCAAGGCACATGCTTAGTTTAACCATGTCAAATTTCAATGCATACATGCATAGTTTCGAAAAAATTTCAATGTTGGCCCCGTTCACTGGTCACTGTGTGGTTGACATGATCCAACACTTATTTTATTTATCAAATAAATTACATTCACATTTTAGAAAATGGGATGGTTGTTCCTTGTACCTCTCTACACAATAGTTCAAATGAGCCATATTTTGCACATCTTTGACGATAATGACAATGACGGGTTATATGTCGAAAGTTCCACATTTCTAGAAAGTTTTGATGATGATGTTATAGGAATGATGAACATGATCATTGAAACTTCATCTCAATGCGATGACAATGATGATGATGATTACGATGATGGTATAAACCTCAATGAGCTTCTCTTGGTTTCAAGAATAATTTATTCTCTATTGAACAGGGCCAACCATGTGAAGGTAGAAGCTCTTATGGCCTGCCCCCCTCACATCACTCTAAATTCTTAATTTGACATAATAAACAACATGTAACATACGACTTAGAAAATGACATAAAACTTAAAAACACTTAATTAACCCATATAAGCAAATTATTTAAAGAGAATACTTCATAGAAAATATATAATTACATATTTCTTACATTCAACATTTTAATATCATTAATATTCTTCTTCATCCAACTAAATTTTTTTATCATTTGGTTTAGAATTGATGTTGAAAGGATTGGCCATACCAGCATTGTCATCAATGTAATTTTCGATCATATATGATCGTCAACCTCATCATCAACAACGTTGTCTCCTACTTTTGGTTCAACTTCTTCAAGTTCTTCATCTGAAACATATGTTACATGATCCTATTCATCATCTTCATATTCAATATTAAATTCTTGAACTACATTATACTTTACATGCCTTCCTCTTGGATCATATCTAACAACATATGACTAACCCCCTTTACCTAGAACCTCTGAGTAAAAGACATGTTCACATTGGCATGGAAGAACATGGGGATTTTTTCCTGGATCAACCATCCTTGTATTAACCATGGTAAATCCGTCATCATGTTGAATAACAATTCTCTCAGGATCACGTTCATTCATTCATAACCTATACCATTTGACGTCAAACATAACTAATTTGAAGGATTGAAAGTCACACTTAGGTATATCATCCATATACCCATAGTATCTATTTTTAGATACTTCTATATGTCTTTCAATACAAGAGGAAACATTAGTGATCACTTGGAAGACTACAATTATCCCACAATAAAAACTTTTATTCTTTTCATCCAACTTTTTAATGCGGAATTTATGAACATTACATCACATAACCTTGTGGTGTTTCAATTGCAATATTATAGTCATGTAAAAAGTGTGTTGTCAATTAAAAAAAATATTTATATAACTTGGAAAGTATTCTAAAAAAATAAACACACCAAACACATTAATATAATAAAAAAACTTAATTTGCTTGCCTGTTTATTTTTTAAACCATATGCTAAATCAATTTCCCTCCATGTAAGAGATTGGTATCTTGATTATGATGAGCTCATTTAATCAATGTTTACACCCCTTCCCATGATAACCTACCATAAAATTGTATACATATTTCAATCCATACCTTCATCCAATCAATATTGTTTACAATGTATAAATGTAAGGCATCCCACTCTCGACCGATTATATGAAAAAATAATAGTTCAACAATAATTGGTTACCATGGTAAAGATTAATAATTAATGAAATAATTAAAATTAAATAAGTATGATATACAAATAAAGCAAAAGTCAGATTTATTATAAATCTCCACCATCTAATTACCTCTCACTTTCCTCATTCTACCTTACCCCAACAAGAACTTCCCTTCAAATTTCTTGATGGAGTTCACATATCAAATGCGATCAACTTGAATATTGATGTTAATTTAGGAAGGTACTGACTAGCATACACCATGTATTGATATACCATATATCCCTCTACCATAAAAACCCAAGTACGTGCTCTTTATATAACCAAATACTTCAATGATTTCAAGTGCCTCTCCACCATCCACATTAACCTTCTGTGTACAGGTCCGCACATTTCAATCTCCTCAACTTAGTGTACGAGGTAGTTTCCTTGAGTATTAAAAAATGTTGGAGGTATATACTTTTGCATTTCACATATTAGCTAAGGAATTTCTCTCCTCCAATACTTTAAATATTCTTTATGGATTTATTTAGATGACAACCATCTACAAATGATGCAAGTAAACATAGGTTTCAAGAAAAGCGCTATATACATTACAAGTAAAACACACGTCATTAAGTTTGACAACAAATTAGATTTTTCATATAAATCGCTACTTAGCTCATGTATTTTCCAAGATCATATATAACTTGTTTGAAGTTGTTGTCAAAGCTATCTACGAGAGAAAGAGGTATAACATACTGTAACAATAAAAAGGAATCATTATTTGATTCCAAAGTAGACAAAAAATACTAAAAATATGTATAACAATATAGAAATATATATACACTCATATAATTACCTTAATGAAGGTATGCCAATCATGAATTTTTACCCCACCAAATTCACCTTTCTTTGTTAAGATATTATTTATGTTTCAAGAAAATCTTGTGGGAATTTTTTTTTTAATGACCTCTTTTACAGAATTGCTTTGTTGCTTTGTCAATAACCATGGAAGGCTATTTTAGTCTCCACTGCTATTTGAATGAATCACACTTTGCATTGAATGATTGGATTCCTGGATGTCACTATAAATTTTAACAATCTTTTTTGTCACTCTTTCCATCTAAGATTCACCATAACGTCTTATTACATTCTTCCCGGTATGCATTGTATCAAACAAATGAGTTATTTGTAGGTCCTTGTAGTAGGGAAACTTATTGAATTGTATGGGATAAATTTTCATTCCTCATAGAATCACATTAATGCCTCGATGACCTTCATGAAGCATAAAATAAATTACAACAATAATTGTCAAATATGGTAAACAAAATGCAATAAAAATAAATATTCCAAACATTTCAGATATGATACATATACGATTTGAATACCTTGAAGATTTCTATTATACTCCAACTTTCATTGGTTGTGTGTCATTCTTCGTGGTTTTAATCCAGACTCTTATTTCCCATTGAAGATATGTTTCTCAGTGGTTTGATACCCGATGTGGGAGCATCGACCCAAAGTTCTATATTTTCTGCTTCCTTGTAATAGTTTCTAGAAGTCTAGGGTCAATTATTGATTTAATTGTAATTGGTTTTGAGATAGAATTAGTTTGATTGTAATAATGGCAATTTTCCACTGATGTCCTCGTATATTGCAGAGAGGTTGATCGAGGATAGGTTTGTTGTGTAATTGCTTTCTTTAGGAGTTCAGGTCCTTCTTATTTGGATTTGACAGGTTTATGGAGTCCTATTTAATCATAAAATGTAATTGATCAAAGGGTTGTTGATGAAATGAAGAACAAAGCTCTAAGACTTTGCGTTTGATTGAATATTTAATGTCTTCTTTCAATAACCAAAACTGTGTGTAAATTCCATGTGTATGAATGAACAAAGTGTGGTCACCAGATATCCCTAGAAGCCGAAGGATGTGGTGTATTCATTCGAATACAAGATGTGTGAAATTGATCATTTTAACGAGATCATAGCCTCAATTTATCAGAGGGAACGAAGAAAACGAAAGAGTTTCCCTTCGATGATACAATGTTGAAGGAATAGTTTGGACAATCCAAATCGAAGCAAGGAGATTGGAGAACCACGAAGCATTTCACTAGGTGAACATGCGAATGAGATACACCTCTGAAATCCAAAGTGAATGTTTCACATTTGATCGTAGATCAACGGATGAGAAAATTCATGAAGTGATCAACGACTCAGGCGACATCTCACTCATGTAATTGAGAAGGGGTTAACAAAATAAACATATCCGAAATATCCATCAAATGTACCCTAATTCAATTCAATCCATTGTTGATCTGAACTGCATCCTATCCGACGGTCCAAGGTAATTGCGGAAGGATATTGCGGAAGGAGATTGTGGAAGGAAATTGCGGAAGGAGATTGTGGAAGGATATTGTGGAAGGATATTGTGGAAGGAGATTGCGGACCTATCCGACGGTTCAAGGTAATTGCGGAAGGAGATTGCGGAAGGAGATTGCGGAAGGAAATTGCAGAAGGAGATTGTGGAAGGATATTGTGGAAGGAGATTGTGGAAGGAGATTGCGGAAGGTGATTACAGAAGACGAATGTGGAAGGAGATTGCGGAAAGAGATTGCAGAAGGCGATTGCGGAAGGAGATTGCGGAAAGAGATTGCAGAAGGCGATTGCGGAAGGATATTGCGGAAGGTAATTGCGGGAAGGTGAGACCTGAAAGGTTTATGAAATCGAACTCACCAATAATTTGAATTCCACCCTTCAATGACCATTTGGAGAAACACTTAGCTGGTCTTGCTAATTTTGGTGATTCTACTAAGTTTGGAATTAGACTAATCCTGGGAAAGCGGGTTGGATTGGTTTTGTTGATTCGTCCTGCATCAATTGGTATCAGAGCCAAGGCTTATAACAAGGAGAAGGATGCCATCAAGATGAGGTCGAGCATGTGGAGTTCCAGTTGGAGGTGGTCGAGGAAGACAAGTTGTAGATGCAGATACGCAAAGAGAATTGAGACAACCTCAAGTTAAGATAAAAGCTATGGAGAGAATAAATCCAGGGATTGTAGATGTCAGTGATGAAGAAGAATCCCCTCAAGAGGAAACATAAGAGGTTGTTGAAGCAGTGAAGGTATTGAGGATGTTGGTAAAGGCTAGTAGCAGGACTAAAGTGGAAGTCCCCATGTATGAAGGTAATCTAAATGTTGAAGAGCTCATGGACTGGAGAAATTGAAGATAAAAAGAAGGTGAAATATGCAACAACCAGACTGAAAGGATATGCAACCATTTGGTGGGATGAACTATCGATCCATGGGGAAATAAAAGGTAAGTCCAAAATAAAAAAATTGGGATAAGATGTTACATAAAATTAAAAGTTAGTTTATGCCTAAGGATTATCAGTTAACTCTCATTAGACAACTACATAATATTAGACAAAAAAGTATGACTATTAAAGAATATACATAAGATTTCTTTAGGTTGAGTATTAGAGCTGGACAGATACAAGGAGACATAGAAAGGGTGGCCAGGTGTATAAATGGAATAAGATATGAAATACAAGAGGAGATCAACTTATTGAATTTCATAACTGTTGAAGATGCTTATCAGGAAGCCTCTAGGGTAGAAGAGAATCTACTAAGAAAACATAACCAGAAGAGTAGAGGAATAAGTACAACAAGAGGGAAAGGATATTCAAATAGAGGAGAAAAATTTCAGGCTTCTAGGAATGAAGCAGAAGGTTCCAACAGCCAAATGCCCCAAAGAGGAGGATTTAGGGGAGGCATATTTGGTGCTAGAGGAAGAGGCATAAGCAAAGAGATGAAATTCTATGCATGTGGTGAGAGTGGACACATGTCATGGGAGTTCCCAAGGAACAAACCAGCAGCTCAGAGGAATGTAACCATTGCTGAGGCTCGAGAGGAGTCCTATGAGAAAGCAGAGATGGGAAATCCTCCGGAGGAAGGAGAATCGCTTATGATGAAGAGAGTTTTGGTAAAAAACATAAAAATAAGTACATGGACTAGCACAAATGAAGAGTCTATTCAGTACTAAGTGCAAGTCACAAGGGAAGTCTTGCAAGGTGATCATTGATAGTGGTAGTACAAACAATTTGGTCTCCACTGAGATGGTAAAGAAGTTGGGATTGAAGAGGATGAAACATCCCACTCCTTATAAAAAGTCCTAGTTGCAGAAAGGACATCAGATCTTGGTGAATGAGCAGTGTAAGGTGGAGTTACAAATTGGTACTTACAAAGATGTGGTATTATGTGATGTAATATCTATGGATGTGTGCCATATACTCTTAGGAAGTCCATGGAAATATGAAAGAAAGGATGTTCATGATGGAAGGAGAAACACTTATTCTATGGAAAAGGATGGAAAGGAACATGTGATGCTACCTTTGAAGGATGAAGCAACTCAAGAAGATACAGGATATAATATTTTGTTGATGACTGGAAAAGAGATGCTACAAGAAGTCAAGAAGGAAAAGGAGCTACATTTTCCCCTCATTGGAAAACCAAAGGTAATTTTGAATTCTACAAATTTAGATGATTTGCCTACTGAAGTTAGAATTTTGCTCAATGCTTTTGCTGATATTATTGTGGATGAGTTACCAAATGATTTACCTCCTGTGAGAAGTATTAGCCATCATATTGACTTAATACTTGGTGCAAGCTTACCCAATAAGGCATCCTACAGATTGTCTCCTCAAGAGAATGAAGAGATTAAACAATAGGTATAGGAGTTACTAGATAAAGGTTTGGTGAAAGAAATTTTGATTCCTTGTGCAGTGCCCACAGTGCTTAGCCCAAAGAAAGATGGTGGATGGAGTATGTGTATTGATTCCCATGCAATCAATAAGATCACTATCAGGTACAGATTTCCCTTACCCTGTATTGATGATTTGATGGATTGTTTGAGTGTGTCCAAGTATTTTTCAAAGATAGACTTGAAGAGTGGTTATCATCAAATAAGAATTATTGAAGGGGGTGAATGGAAAACTGCATTCAAGACCAACAATGGATTGTATGAATGGTTAGTAATGCCCTTTGGAATTACTAATGCACCTAGTACTTTTATGATATTAATGAATGAGATCCTGAAGGAATACACTGGAAAGTTTGTGATGGTGTACCTAGATGATATTCTAATCTTCAGTTAGAATAAGGAAGAACGTCTGAGACATCTCAAATTGGTGTTGGATACCCTACAGAAGGAGAAACTACTGATAAATTTGAAAAAGTGTAGTTTCATGAAGAAATAATTGATTTATTTGGGTTTTTAGGTCCCATAAGAAGGTTTAAAGATGGATCCAGAAAAGATACAAGCAATTCTCAATTGGACAATCCCGAAGAGTACTTTTGAGGCCATAAATTTTCATGGTCTTGCAAGTTTTTATAGAAAATTCATCAAGAATTTTAGTCAAATGTAATATCCTGATTTTGACCCCATTGCATTAAAATGTAAATGATGTAATATTGTTATAAAATCGTGGTGAGGAGCTCAAGTCCAAGGCCCCACCATCGATTTAGTGATGCATATGGTTTACGTGCTAGCCGGGCACAATGGAATTGCAAATATCATGTAAATATGCATTTTAATAAAACACCGACAACTAGCTATGCAATGCAACAAGAGATGGGGGCATGATTTTACAAGAAATTGGGAGGGAAATATTCAAACCCTTGGAGCCAATCAAGTCAATCCAAGTTTCAATGAGAGAACCAATAAAACCCTCGACTACCCATGTTGACTTTTGTACCCAATCATTCATTTCTCCCAAGAGTTTGTTGAAATAGTTAATTCCTTGGGGAATGGAGAGGTATGGCTGTCCAAATTCGGGTATGGGAAAGCCACCCTTCATGGAAAATTGTTTTTGGATTCCTTGGAATGAAAAGAGCCACGAAATTGCTCCCCAAGCCATTCTTCACCCATGAGTTTGCCTCCCTCACGTTTTTGGAGCTGCCTGGACATTTTCCCTCCACGTTTTTTCTGGTTTTTCAGGGTTTTCTAGCTGGGAAGAGGGCGTTTTTGTGTTGCAGAGCTACTAGGAAGAAGAGAGATCGATTTGGGGGTTTCATTGAGGCCATTTTTCCCATTGGAATGCTCATAACCTGTGGGATAAATCTGTTTTTTCTCCCTGTGGTCGAATTGCCCTTTTCACAGTTCGTTTTGGTGTGCCCACGATTTGGGGGAATCCCATGGCCATTTTCTTTGTAAATCCAATTGCTAAAAATGTGTATCCATGCCCAATGATTGTTCTTGTTGTGTGTAGATAGATTATGCTAAGGTATTTGTTATGGGTATCCATTGCTTTGGCTTGAGCTTGAGTGCAAGCATCTAGCAATGAAGAGGGTCCAGGTTTAGCCTGATAAACCTAGCTGTGGACTGGCTTGGCTTAGATGCAATGTTTATTTGGTTGTGCATGAGCTTGAGCATCCCCTTTTCCTTGTAGAAATCATGCCCAACTTAGGGGTGGTAGTTGTGTTGAGAGATTGATTAATACAACTGGCCTATGGTTGGGTGGAACGTTGCAGCGACATAGCTAGATGCTTGGGGAAACTTTACATCAAGATGAATATATTCTTTATGTGTATTTACTTCTGCAATGTTTTAATTATTTGATGAATGTTATCAATATGTTGTAATTTGCATGATATATGTGTGTAGAATAATTTTACTTCCGCTATGTTTGATAGATCTACACATACATATGTTCTTATTTGTATGGATCTAATGAATGGGGATGAGTTTATGTAAAAGCCCAGAATTTGGTATCATGTTCCCTTCCTTGCGTTGGGTTGATGGGAGGGGACGTGACATCAAATTTGTTCACCCATAATAGACACCTTCAGTTAAAGTAGACAACCTTTCAAGTGGATAGAAGCAACTGATAAAAAATTCAATCTGTTGAAAAAGAAGATCACTGAGAAGCCTATTTTGGCTTTACTAAGTTTTGACAAATTTTTTCAAGAGGAAATAGATGCTAGTGGGACAACAATAGGATCTGTTCTGAGTCAAGAACAGAGACCAATAGCATATTTCAGCGAGAAGTTAAATGAAGCAAAACCAAAGTATTCCTCATATGACAAAGAATTGTATGATGTTGTACAACCTCTTAATAAGTGGAGGCATTACTTGATGCCCAAAGAGTTTATATTATATTTAGATAATCATGCTTTGAAATTCATAAATAGTCAACATAAATTGAATCAGAAACATGTTAAGTGGGTGGAAGTTTTACAGAATTTTACCTTTGTGATCAAGCATAGAAGTGGAAAATCTAATAAGGTGGATGATGCCTTATGCAGAGTAAATTTAATCTTGCAAGGAATTAGTGTCAGCACTTTGGTATTTGAAAATTTAGTTGATATGTATAAGGAGGATGTGGATTTCAAGGATATATATGCAGCCTGTGAGAATCCATTTGTCCACCATAGAAGTCAATGGTTGGATTACATGCTACAAGAAGGATTGTTGTTCAAAAGCAGTAAATTGTGCATTCCTAAATGTTCTATGAGAGAAAACTTGATAAAGGATAAGCATAGTGGAGGTTTCTCAGGTCACTTTGGAAGCAACCTGCCATGCATTATCTCAACTATTAATGCCTTAGAGGTAAAATAAATATTTACATGTAAGTTGTCAACGTTGTGTTCTTTACAAGAAGCTAATTTGCTTAGAATACAATTAGTTTGTATGTTTTTTATTAAATTTTGTTTAAGAGGATGAGCACCAATGATCCTAGAGGTAAAACAAGGATTTATATGGAAACGTTGTCAAAGTGGCATATTTTATGAGAGGCTAATTAAATTGGTAAGAATACAATTTTTATATTCTTTTGTCCAAATTTGACACCAAACGAACATCAATAGCCTTAGAGGTAAAACAAAGATCCGCATAGAAACTGATGCAGGAGCATCGGGGCCTAGGAAGAACAGTCGAAGATGATAGACATGAGAAGGCCGACCAGAGGGAGTGCTGACGACCACTGGTGCGGAAGTGCAGATTGGATGTCGAAGTCAATAAGTCAAGCAGAAGCTGTCGAGGTATGTTGACAGGAGGAGTAAGTTAAGAGTCGACATGTTCAAGGTCGGTAGATGACAGGATTGCAATGGAAGGAGTCATAGGTGGACATGTTGTCGAACCGCGACAATGACATGTTTGGGCATGAGCCAAGCGAGGAGGAAGGGTGGACTAGCGAAGCATGAAAGTGTGAAGAGAATCCGACGGGTATGTCAAAGGCTGACGAAAGACAATATGGTCCACGTCGTGATAGGACCGACTACTATAGCAGTGTCAGAAGTACGCATAGAAGTCAAGCATAGCACTTGGTAGCCGTTCAGGGTTGTTAAAGAAGTTCTGAGCAGTTATTGCAGGTGGTTGGGATCATGACAAATGTCAACACAGGCAGAGGTTGTGCAACACGACAGAGGCGCTGACAACTGCAAGTCTACAGGATCAAGGAAGATCAACGGACAGAGGAAGAGTGTCTCAAGAGTTGGAGTAGACCTCGGGATGAGCAACAGCAGAGTAGAAGACTAGTGCAAAGGCACATAGGAGAGGATTTCGATCAGTAGAGGATCGAGAGGAGTTCTATTTTGGAGGAGCAGAGTTCGGAGTTGATCTAGAGATTGGAGAGAACAGTCACACATCTACCGAACGCAGAGAATATTAGATCCCTAGCTCAGTGAGCGCTTGCATTCAACAAAGGCCGTGAGAGGGTGAAGGTTGACACAGTGAGAGAGAACACCATTTACTTATGTATATTGTAATAGGATGAGGCCGGCATAGTTAGTTCTTTTACATTCCTTGCATTTCGCATTGTAACCGATTTAATTGAAGTAATAGAAGCCAACTTTTGGCATCCTGTTTACATCGAGTTCATGTGAACGTGTGGTGGTGTCGTGTGTTATCGTTAAGCAAGAACCCTTGTCGAGCGACCTTGCGTCAAGTGGTATCAGTGAGGGAAGAGAATCCTGTAGGGTGGAGGTATCCTATGTGTAGAAGGATATCAGAGCCCAAAAGTGAGTCTGGTTGAGTTGAAGCATCCTGTGAGCAGGAGAGCATAAGTTGTTGTCACCGCTCGAAGTGAAACCAGTGTCGAGTGTGTTTACAGCTCCAGCTACGGTTGGGTAGAGCTGTGCATGACTTGTGAAATTCCGGTTGCGATTGGACAAGTGGGAGTTTCAGTTGAGGTTGAAAATGGCTCATAGAAGCGTTAATGTCCAGGGTACAGGACGAAGAGAGTGTGGCGTAGTAGTCATAATTGATCTTGAAATGTTTGACGAATGCATGCGAACAATGCGCAGTCTGACTAGTGAAGTCGCAGTGATCAAAGAAAGTCAAATACATGGATGCATTCTTGATGCATTAGACCACAACGACAAGGAGGTCGAAGAGGTGGAAGCATGGGAAGAGGAAGTTGAGGAACCATAAGAAAAACTCATCAAGATTCTGATGGATATGAGAGGTCGGACAAAGATAGATGTACATACCTACTCGGGAAGTCTGGATCCAGAAGACTTGATCGACTGGTTTAGATAAATGGATAAATACTTCGACATAGAGCAGATTGAGGATCCCAAGCGGGTTAAGACTGCATGTTTGAGGTTGAAGGGTCACACCTCATTATGGTGGGACAATGTACAGGCTGACAGATTCAAGAAGGGAAAGTAGAAAATCAAGTCTTGGGACAGGATTGTCACCAAGCTGAAAGGGAATTTCTTTCTAGGTGACTATGTGATTTCCTTCTTCTGGAAGTTACAGAACTTTCGACAAAAAGAGATGATCGTGAAGGAGTACACGGAAGAGTTATACAGACTGTCGATAAGGTCGGGGCATACCGACAAAGGATAATAAGTTGTTGCTAGATATGTGAATGGCTTGAAGTATGCGATACAGGACCAGTTGAGCTTGTCAAAATTCAAAGCAGTCGGTGATGCCTATCAACTAGCTCTGAAGGCAGAAGAGAAACTATCAAGGAAATCCACAGTGACCAGAGGTAGGATGACTAGTCGGGGTGCGAAGACTGTTTACCTGAAAGGCCAGAGTAGAGGATATGAGAAGGAATCTGTCGAAGACAATCGACGGATGGAAGGGACATCGAATACAGAGAAGAAGAAAGAAAACCAACACGATAGTCGTGAGAATCGCGATCGAGGTGCGTATGGTCGAAGTGGTCCATCCGACAGGAAAGGAGCTGACAGACCAGCCATAGTCTGTTACAAGTGTCGAGGAGTCCGACACAAGACATACGAATGCCCAGATAACCTACATGTTGCAGAGGAGTCGAAACCCAGACATCGAAGAGATGAGCAAGTCGACGAGAGGCAGAGTCGGCATCCAACAATAGTGAAAGTGGGAAAAGAAAGAGTCGCGCCATGACAGCTAGAAAAACGTTGGTTCAAGACGACTGACGCGATGAGAAAGAGCCAGCTCAGCGGAAGGATATCTTTTGAACCAGAGTGTGGATCGACGTTTGGCGTTGCAATACCATAGTTGAAGGTGGCAGTACGTACAATATTGTGTCGACATAGGTCATCGAAAAAGCAGGACAAAATTGTCGGGAACACCCTCACCCGTACAAGATCTCATGGTTGCAGAAAGGAAACCATGTGAAGGTGACCAAATAGTGGTTGATTAACTTCAAGGTTGGGAAGCTTGAAGAAAGTGTATTGTGCGACGTAATCCCAATGGATGCATGTCATATGTTTTTAGGGAGACCATGGCAATCTGATCAAAAGATGATCTGTGATGGTCGAGCCAACACAGTCACAGTGTGGAAGAATGGCGTGCGGAGGACTCTGAATCCGAAACAGGAGGAGCAAGACGACTATAGGCAGGGCAAGAACAATTATCGAGAGAAGCGAGTGTTGATGTGCTCAGCGCTAGAATTCCTCGCGGAGGAGGAAAAGTAGTCAGGATGTTTCACCATCATTCTGAAAGGACCATGTGTCGAGATGTCGACAATGGAGAGAATTCCAGTCGAAGTCGAAAGGATGCTCAACAAGTTTCAGAGCATAGTAGTCTATGAGGCAATGACGGGATTGCCACCGACGATGAGCATATCCCATCAGATCGACTTGATTCCAGGATCGAGTTTGTAGGACAAGGTACTACATATAATAACTCTGGTAGAGGGTCAGGAACTCAATCAACAGGTCTAGGAGTTGTTGGACATAGGATTGATCAGAGAAAGTCTGAGTCCGTGCGCGGTACCAGCAGTATTAGCACCGAAGAAAAGTGGAGAATGGAGGATGTGTACAAACTCCAAAGCTATCAAAAAATCACGATCAAGTATCGGTTTCCATTACCAAGAATGGATGACTTGATGTATTTCCTGAGTGGAGCGAACTACTTCACAAAGATCGATCTGAAGAGCGGTTATCACCAGATTCAGGTTAGAGAAGGAGATGAATGGAAGACAACATTTAAAATGAAGGAAGGGTTGTATGAGTGGTTATTCATGCCGTTCGCATTGACTAATGCACCCAGTACATTCATGTGATTGATGAACAAAGAACTGCAACCATTCTTGGGAAAGTTTGTCATAGTCTACCTAGACAACATTTTGATTTTCAGTAGAACCAAGATAGAACACTTTGAGCACATTCGACAGGTATTGCAGAATTTGCAGGAAGAGAAACTAATGGTGAAACTGCAAAAGTGTTTCTTCATGAAGGAAGAATTGGTGTACTTGGGATTTGTAATCTCAGGTAAAGGGTTGGTGATGGACCCGGAAAAGGTGAAGGCAATATTGGATTGGTCGGAACCGACAAGTGCGAGTGGAGTAAGGAGTTTCCATGGACTCGCTAGTTTCTACAGGAAGTTCATCCAGGGATTCAATTGGATTTGTGCACCTTTCATAGAGTGCATGAGAAAAAGGGAGTTCAAGTGGATGGAATCTGCCCATATTGCTTTTGAAAAGTTGAAGGGAAAGGTCACTGAGATCTGAGTGTTAGCGCTCCCATATTTCAACAAAGTTTTCCAAGTTGATTGCGATGCGAGTGGGATGGAAATTGGAGCAGTGTTGAGCCAAAAGAGCCAACCAATTGCATTTTTCAGGGAGAAGTTGGATGATGTGAAGCAAAAATATTCGTTCTATGAACATAAGTTCTATGCTATTGTCCAAGCATTAAAGAAGTGGAGGCATTATTTGTTTCCCAAGGAATTTGTGTTGTACACAGATCACCAAGAACTTAGGTATTTGAATACTTAGTCGAAGTTGAATTAGCGGCACATGAAATGGGTCGAGTTCCTGCAAGGATATACCTTCATGTTGCGACATAAATCGGGCAAGTCGAATAAGGTTGCCGACGCGCCGAGTCGAAGAGTTGCATTGCTGAACACGGTGACAATTTAGGAAACATGAATATAATCGGTGAAGATGGAGTATGTGGTCGACGGGGATTTTGAGAAAGCATGGGAAGCTTGTCGTGAACCCTGGAGTGTCGATAGAACTCCATACTTGGATTATTTCATCCAATAGGGATACCTATTCAAGGGACAACAATTGTGTATTCCCATAGGATCTGTAAGGTAGAACCTAATACAAGAATTGCATAGCAGTGGATTAGCAGGTCATTTTGGCATCAACAAGACCAAGGTATTGGTCGAAGAAATGTGTTACTGGCCAAGAATGACGACAGATTTTGGTAAGTGGGTACGACAGTGTCGAGTTTGCTAGTTGGAAAAAGGGAGAAGTCAGAATACAAGGTTGTATACACCATTTCCATTACCAAATACCCCATGGGAGCACCTGAGCATGGATTTTGTGCTAGGATTGCTGAAGAAACAACAAGGAAGCGACTTAATCTTTGTTGTAGTCGACAGATTTTCGAAGATGCCACACTTTATTCTGTGTCAGAAGACAAGTGACACCACAAGCATTGTTGTACTATTCTTCAAGGAGATAGTCAAATTGCATGGGTTGCCGAAGAGTATCACGTTAGACAGATATACCAAGTTTATGGGGCATTTCTGGAGAACCCTATGGAAGAAACTGGACACGAGGTTGCAGTTTAGCTCGGCACATCATCCGCAAACAGATGGCAAGACTGAGGTGGTGAACATAAGTTTGGGAAACCTTCTGAGATGTTTGACGACTGACAGACCCATGCAGCGGGAGAACGTGTCGGCACAAGCAGAGTTCTCATACAACAATCCTGTGAATCGATCGATAGGTTTGAGCCCATTCCAAATTGTTCAAGGACGAAGCCCACATGGAGTGGTATATTTGGTCGAGTTACTAGCATAAATCAGGAAAAGCACGGATGCAGAATCATTTGCAAAGCATAGGAAAGAAATGCATGAAGAAGTGCAAAAGTGCATAGAAAAGAGTAATGCGATATACAAGTTGAGAGCTGACAGAAAGAAGAGGCTACAGTCGTTTAGCTAAGGGGACTTAGTCTATGCACATTTGTGGAAGGATAGATTTCCAATAGGAACATATAACAAGCTAAAGCTGAAGAAGATTAGACCGCATAAGATTCTGAAGAAGATTTCAGACAACGCTTATGTGTTGGAGCTGCCAAAAGACTTGATCATTTAACCAACATTCAATGTCTCAGATCTGTACAAGTTCGAAGAAGGTTCAAGCAACGGAAGTGTTGAACATCAACTGGACAATGCAGATTCCAAATCGACACAAAGAGGAAATCGCAGAAGTAATAGAGGAACGCGAAGTCATGCGTATGCGAAGTTTGCGAAAGAAAGAATAATTAGTGAGATGGAAAGATGACGAGTTGCAGGAGGCGACATGGATTTCTGACGAAGAGTTCAGGATACTGACGGAGCAATCAAGTTATTTTTCACCTAGGGAGTTTGATGCAGGAGCATCGGGGCCTAGGAAGAACAGTTGAATATGATCAACATAAGAAGGCCGACCAGAGGGAGTGCCGACGACCACTGGTGCAGAAGTGCAGATTAGTTGTAGAAGTCAATAAGTTGAGCAGAAGCTGTCGAGGTATTTCAACAAGAGAAGTAATTCGAGAGTCGACATGTTCAAGGTTGATAGATGACAGGATTGCAGCGGAAGGAGTCGTTGTTCGACATGTTGTCGAACCGCGACAACGATCGGTTTGGGCATGAGCCAAGCGAGGAGGAAGGGGAGGACTTGCGAAGAGAAGCCAACGGCTATGTCGAAGGCTGACAAAAGACAGTATGGTCGACGTCGTGATAGGACCGACTACTGTAGCAGTGTTAGAAGGATGTGCAGAATTCAAGCAGAGTACTTGGTAGCCATTCGGGGTTGCTAAGGAAGTTAAGAGTGCAGTTATTGCAGGTGGTTGGGATTGTGATAGATGTCAACACAAGAAGAGGTTGTGAAACACAACTGCAAGTCTGCAGGATCAAGGAAGATCAGCGAACAGAGGAAGAGTGTCTCAATAGTTGGAGTAGACCTTGGGATGAGTAGCAACCGAGTAAAAGACCAGTGCATAGGCATAGAGGAGAGCAGTTCGATCAACAGAGGATCAAGAGGAGTTCCATTTTGGAGGAGTAGAGTTCAGAGTTGATCTGTAGATTGGAGAGGACAGTCACATATGTACTAAACGTAGAGAAGATCGGATCCATAGCTCAGCGATCGCTTACATTCAACAGAGGCCGTGAGAGGGTGAAGGTCGACACACTAAGAGATCACACCATTTACTTCTGTATATTGTAATAGGCTGAGGCCAACACAGTTAGTTGTTTTGCATTCCTTGCATTTCGCATTGTAACCAATTTAATTGAAGTAATATAAGCCATCGTTTGGCGTCCTGTTTACATCTAGTTCATGTGAACATGTGGTGGTGTCGTGTGTTATCGTTAAGCCAGAACCCTTGTCGAGCGACCTTGCGTCAGAAGAATTGTCCAAGTTGTGTCATAGAATAAGAGGCAAATTTTATTATAAACATTTTTTTAGTACAATTTGGCATAAGAGGATCAATGTAGGCATCAATGGCCCTATAGGTAAAACAAAGATTCATGTGGAATCATTTTCCCAATTCTCATTCTTCATAGAAAGGAAATTTGATTGTAATACTTTTTTCGTATTTATTTTAAATAAATTTTGGTACAATAGGATTGATGTGAACATCAATGACCTTTAGATAAAACAAGGGTTCACATGAAAACATTTTCCAATTTATTCTCTTTGTAAAAATTCAATTTGAACAAGAATATCAATGTAAACATCAATTACCCTAGAGATTAGTGCAACTCAAAAGGGGGATTTAAACTAAGCACCTACTAGCATGAGAACGAGTTAAATACTCAATAATAATGATAACAATAAGTTGAACTAACCTTTTAAACTATATAATTACTCATTATATATATATATATATTACAATGATAATGATATTGGAATAATATTATGAGAATCTTACCTATTATGTAGTTGTTACAATGTCATATCAAAATATGAGATAGTTAAAAAATAATAAAATGGATATCAAGAATTTACCTTACATATTATGTAGTGGTTACTATCTCATATCAAAATATGAGATAGTAAAAATTAATAAAATGGATATCAAGAGTTTACTTTCGAGTTGGCTCCACCCCCAATGCACCCGTCTTTTCCATCCATTATTTTGGTAATTTTATAAGTTACATTGAATTCATGTGTGTGATAAATTATTAGAATGATCCTCACTTTTTTCTCAATTCCTATGAATAAGCAAACAAGAGGATGCCAAAAACCCCTTATGCACATCAAGTGAGTGCCAGTGAGTGCCATTCTTGGATGGCTCATAATTGAGTGTCTAAGGAAAAAAAGGGTAGACTCACATCATTGGCACGAAGAATAAACAAAATTTTAGTCCCATTCTCAATACACTATGAATAAGTAGTGGACAGGGATGCTTTGGAGACCAATAAAGGAGGAGATCTTCAAGAGTGGTGAAATAAACACTTAGTTCACTTGTGCAAAACTTTAGTTTAATCTAAAAGAACTTAAGAACTCTATAGGAGCTATATTTCCTTATAATTCTCTATAAGTTATATGAAAATGGATGCATCAAACTAAATATAATTCCTTATAATTCAATATAAGTTATATTAAATGTCTATGGCTACATAAAACTCAATTTTTGTCACAATTTGTATCGACTAATTTTTTTATAATTTGTAGTAGTTACAAATTATTCTTTTAATAATCAGTGGGTTATATATATAAAATATGTTAGTTGAGAAGGGTGTCATAGATATATTGAAGAAATTAAATTCATAGAATTTAATTTTTTACTATAATCTATATTAATGAGTATGTTTTAGAATTTAATGTAGACATTCACTCCTATGTAGGAAGCCAAGCCTCTTTATAGTCTCTAAGCTTTTATAACCACAGCTACGCCATTCAGTAAGGGGGATACCTTCTAGTTATTTAGCAGCCTCAGAGCCAGCGAATAAAGGTGTATCGCGCAGAATATTCTTTAAGCAATAGTGAGTTGCCTTGAAAATAGCTCTTCATCATGCAAAACCACGATAGGACCGGTCGCATACATGAGACCCTCTTTAGATTTTGTAAAAGAATGGTTTTTATTAAGTTAAAGAAAGATGTTCATATACCAACTTTTGGTTGTAAATAAAAATAATACTAGTTGAGAAGGGTGTCATAATTCATTGTGACAATCAAGAATAGGGGTTAGTGTATATGGGGGTGCCATTTTTGGTGGGAAGTAGTTAGATGGAGAAAAAGTGAAGAGAAAGTGAGGAGTAGTCAAAGATGGATGCCTCATTCAAACAAAATATGGAATGAGAAGAGCACTTCAATCACTAAAGAGAAATATTGATGGTTGATGAAATAAAACAAGATATAAAGTAATTTTGTTGTGAAATATATAAGGTACTATAGTTGAGTTAGATAAAAGGGAAAGACAACAAGAAGCAAGGTACCTTGATTTAAGAGGTTGCTAGTAAAAAAAGTAAAATATAGGATATATTTACAAAGTAACATGATAAGGAGATCAAGGTCAACACAAACTTGTTCTTATTTAGAAACTCAAATTATGAATGCGCACTACATAGAACTAAACACAAAAAGGGCTTAGCATCAAAATTAGAAAGAGACTCTAAAAGTGTGAAAGTAGACCCACACCAATCAAGAGAGTAATATATATAGTTGAGAAATATTTGTGTTATTTTTTGGCAAATGTCTTGGAATATTGAATGTGCAGTGAGACATACACTATTGAATATGGTATGAAGGTGGTATGAAGATAAGCCATAAACACTATTGAATATGGTTGAATGTGGTATGAAGATAAGGAGAACCATATGTTTGGATCTCAACGATGATAATTTATATTTGGAGTAGTTGAATCATGCATGTATATTTTAGGGTATAATACAAAGTTTACCAATAAAACATATTTTTACTTCTGATTCTGAGAGATCATATGGCTTTCATTGAACATGTAGTGATGGTCTGTGATGTCCTCAATTTCCTCATTACCAATTCGGGAAAGTGGGGTAAAATGTTTTCCTTTGTAAACTTAACTGAAACAGACAATTATGTTAGTCTCAATGGTTACCTATTAAATTAATCAGAGTATGTCCATCTCTTTTTCATTTCGACGCACATAAACATGAACATTAAGAATTACAATTATACTTAGTTGACATGTTAACCTTCTCAAAATACTTAACATCATAATCAAGGATGGGTTCAAGTTTTTGTAATTGTAATACTTCCATTAAATCAACTTAGTGTTACTTATGATCTAACTATTTTAAGCAACCTGGGTATTACTAATCTAGATGGTATTCTACTCTTTAATCAACAAGTGCTTCTTAATGCACTATATTCTTCTTACGTCTTCTACGATAATATTCCTTTCAATCGACAAGTACTTCTCTAATTTAGTCTCTAAACATTAAAAGTTTTACCAACGCTTCAACACACTAAATAAGGATTTCCTTATCAACTTATATTGTTCTCTTATATCCCATTCCTTCAAACAACTCATAAAATATATATATATATATATATATATATATATGATCTTAATGTTTTCAATTTCAATGTTTACATAAAATAAGCAACCATTCAACTATATAAATATACATGATCTTACACTATGTACCACACTTTTCAATAGAATTTAATTATAAATCACAACCTTCTTACTTATCATATAATATTCTCAATATAGATCCATATCTACTTATAATTCATTAATTTATAATTTATAATTCTTTTAAAAACTAAAAAATTGAATTGGCAATCTTTTTTCCATTGAATAATATAATTCACATATATATATATTCTATTTACCTTTTTCTTTTCTTTAAAATATATTCCATGTAAATTTTAATATCTCATCAACTTATATCAAGTTAAGCTATATTAATATCAAAACTTGATCTTAGTACAAACAAACCATACAAAATCATTTTAAAATAGCCAAAATAATAGAATGTATTGCTCATATTGCATATAATCAACCGTAAGGGTTTTCCTTTTTGCAATAACCGACTTTAATAGTCTTGGTCATCCCTAGTCTCGTGTAACAATATAATATTTATGAATGGTTGTGGGAAGAAACCCCTCCTTGCTTTTACAACAATAGGGTGTACGAAACAGATATTGAATTAATGCTTATCTAGTGGACACTCAACACATAAATATAAAGAGAGAACCCTTTCTCTTCTATACTCTACTTAGAATTTAAAGGTTGGGAGCCGCGGCTCATTAGTTACTTAGTTCAATGTAAGAACCTTAATCTGTTCCACAATCTCATAACATATAAAAAAACTAAAGATTGAACCCTCAACTCTTCTACGAATTCTACACTATAAGTAAAGGAAGAAACCATGCTCACTTCCAAAAATATCAACACATGATTAAAAGTGGTTTTTTCTTGAAGAAAGCAATGCTTACTAGACGTAAACAATTCTTGGAATCATAATAAATATTTGTAAATAACAAATAAAAATGATTAAGATTGACTTGTAGATTTATCCCACTTACAAAGGCATTTATCTATATATATATAAACCAGCATAAACCAGCATAGATTTATCTTAAAGGGAATCTATCAAGCGACGAGAAGGATCAAAACTCTCAAAGGTACAAACTCATTTTTAGATTGGAAATGTTGATGAAGTGTGCAATGCAATGCTTATGTTTTTTTTTTTTTTTTGTAATTAGGGGAATCGGCAACTGGGAAGGGGCTAGTACTCGCGTGACGCGGGGTCCAGGGATCCAATCACAACGCTACCACTATACCCCTAGGTGCACCCACACAGCCCGCAAGCATGGGACACGGGTAAGCCGAGGTGATTTGAACTTGTGACCTCCATTTACAACATTTCCTTCATATCAAGTGAATCGCTGGATGAGCTACACCCCTGAGAGCACAATGCTTATGATTTTAATTTATCTCATATATATATATATGCGATTCTAAATATTTTAAATCTGATCTTAGCCGACATGTTATTTTTTATACTATTTTATTATTTTTTATAAAAAATACATGTTAGCTATAAGATGAGCACGGAAGGAGTTACACATCTCCCCCCTATTGGGATGTAGAATGTGCCTCTTCGGTGCAATAACATCTTCTTTATAGACATACCACATCAAATGGACCTTCATACCATCGTTTCCAATACTTTTCAGTTTTCTCAAGATGTGTACGCCAAACATATCATTCCCTCTCATCATCAATTTTTAATGTTGACGGAACTAATACACCAGTAAAGTAAATATTTAAACGGTGATACAGAGAAATCCAATCTCTGTATTGTAGAGAAATATCAGTCGTAAATCTCCAAAACTATGACACGCATCGATTCTAGATTAAATCCTTTTTTACAGAGAGTTTTTTCCAAATCGATCCAAAATAAAATTACAGAAAATTGATTTCACCATTCAATTAAAATTATACCCAATTGGATATAGATCCACTTAATTCCTATAATATGCAATGCTACCATTCAAATTTAGCAAGACTTTTAAATCAGAGCTCATCCAACATTCATAAATAAAGAAAAGGCCGCATTGATCCATTAAAATAGTCTACGTGCTCCCTTCAAGAGGCCGCATTGATCCATTTAAATAGGGTCTGCGTGCTCTCTTCAAGAGGCTGTATTGAACCATTAAAATGAGATCAATCTTGTATGAGAATAAGAATACAATCGTATTATTTTCATACCACAAAGATCAAATCTATGTGATAAAACAACAAAGTTCTTTAATATATAACAAAAATAAACACATATACATAGATTATGTAATCACATAATAAAAATATACTTACTTGAATGAACAGTAAAAACAGGCTTGGAGAATCAGCTCCTCCCAACTATAGGAGAGAGCAACTCGGTTGTTTTCCCAACTCCATCTCCGAGTTGGATCACCACCATGCACTAGGACGGCAAGCAATCACTTCCACGCAATACTGTCTCTCCCAGAGTCCATAACAAGTAATGATGGACTTATGGTAAGAGAACAATCAACCAGTTACTCTATGCACAACACGGCGTCCCATGCTATCTTAGTGCACTCTTATATATAGTTTTTCTCAGGTCTTATGCCATCCCAATCAATCATTAAATCCCTATGATTTAGGATCTTGTCTAGTTGTTGAGTTTCAATATTGGTTTTGATTGGTAAATATCTCTCTAGCTTGCTTACACATGTTCCCCTGTGCCATGGTGGTGTCCCCTCATTTAACTGAACTCTCCAAGTGCCCTTTTTTGGTGCAAAGTGTCACCTACTGTTTTTGAATTTTAAATAACTCTTACATAAAAAAATAATTTTCACAATTTAATAATTCAAAAATAATTAATAATATTTTGAGGTATGAGATGGTTCTCATATATTTAGACATTGATTCCCTTTTTTAGGAGACATTTCATGAAATAATAGATAACTATATAGAAAAAACTAGAAATCCAATTAAAGACATCAAATATCTAAATAAGGTTAAGTATTACATTTAAATCTCTTTTTTATATAAAAACATTGACATTAAATCTTTAATGACATCTACTATCCCACCTATAGATGATGTATAACTAATACAACGATTCAAGTGGAAGCCTTATCCAGGTTGTGTCTTTCATAAGAGGCCAATTTCATTAGAATACAATTATTTCATATGATTTCACTTAAAATTTTCACAAGGGGATGAGCATCAACGACCCAAGAGATAATCCAAGGATTTACATTGAAGCATTGTCCGAGTTGTGTTATGGAATAAGAGGTCAATTTGAGTATAATACAATATATGTTTTTAATTTAATTTGACATAAAAATATTAATGTAAGAATGGATGACCCTGAAGGTAAAACAAGGATTCATGTGGAAACATTTTCCATGTTGTATTTTTTTGCACCGAGTAAAACGAGGTGTTCTACAGTCCGGTATGTGGGAGATGTTGAAATATGTGTCCATGTAACATTACACATGAGTATGAGGGAGATGTAACGTTTGTTGAGTAGCATTACATGAGTAAAAAAAAGAGTAAAAAGTAATAAATTATATTATGCCGGCCATTAATAAATTCATGTCGGCTCATAAAATAAAAAATTATTGAAAGTATTTAAAACAAATCTATGTTAACTCATAAAATAAAATATTATGAAAAGTAATTAATCCCTTATAAAATAAAAACTTAAAACTTAAACCCGGATCAATGAATCAAGAGATATCAAATTTCTTGAATTTAAATTTAAAAAATGAAATACAACTCAAGAAATTGGATCCCTCTCGGTGCTTGATAGATATGGGTTTAAGATGGATCTATGCTGGTATAAAAAACTAATTTGATTGTATATATATATATATATATATATATATATATATATATATATATAAAATTGTACAAAAGGATCATCGTAAACATCAATGAACAAAAAGGTGAAACAACGATTTACATGGAAACATTGTCCAAGTTATGTTCATAAAAAATCATGGAAACATAAACTAAGGTATGTCCGTCATATACATATACATACATACATATATAAACTAAAAATATATGTGATTTTGTTTAGCTTATGTCTTGAAATTTTATACGTGTGGTTACCCACACAAATATTAGTGAATTTGGATAGTTGAATCATAAACATATATAATCATAGACACATTACAAATTTTATCACTGCAACATATTTTTATTTTGATTGTAAAATATAACATAGCCTTTACTCAATTTGTAGCCATCATATGTTTAAACACTAATTCTAATGGATAACTATAGGGTGAATCCATGAAGATGGGTGTTTATTTTGGGGGGTCCCGTGAAAAAATAATTCTGAATTTTTCATGTTTTTCATCTTTGGGCGAATAAAAGTAATATTTTTGTTTAGAATTTCACTTTTCACTAAAAAGCAAACTTTTAGAGAATTATGTTAGCTTGCTATTCATATTTGTTTCAATTTTTGATATTGAGATTTGATATGTCGATTCGGCAAATGTTTGACAATGTGTTCTTATAAAATGAAAGGACTGCAAAATAGCCATGTTTTGTCGCACACATAAAATCATTGTTAAACTTGTTTTTTACAAAAAACAAATATGCTACGACAATCTACACACAATATACTACTGCATGACTATAAGTTTGTAACAAATGGATCTATATACTAATTATTATATTTATTTGAATTCGATCAATGGAGAAACCTTGTCGATTTTCAACATATTTTTTGTCGCAAAATTTTTCTCTCAGTTGAATATAAAACTAAAAATTCTATGAATACCCTTTTGAAGTAGACACGCCAATTAACTGCACCATAGTTTTTGTCAATTTTTTTTGTGGTTTATTTTTTAAGTTATGGATTTTTCATTTCACCGCATTTTGAAAGAGATGAAACCAAACTCAACACCTATTAAGAAAACAAACAATTACAAATATCAGATCTTACCTATACACAAAGAAATCTATATATTCGGAAAGTATATTCAATAATGAAACTAATGGTATCAAGTCCGACAGTCGCTTTGTAGTGTAAGAGATCCTTTTTACCTTCCAAAAATGGAGAAACCTAAAAACTGTGAGAGACAATCAGATTTCCAGGTTTCAGAGGTTATTCAGCCGAATAACTGTTTTCCGTAACGGCGACGTCAATTAAATCAAAGGTTATTCGGCCGAATAACCAAACGTAAAAAAAAACTCGTCGACAAAAAAAAAAAAAAACCACACCGTTATTGTCTAAACTTATATAAATAAAACTAAATACTTCAATTAATTTCGCATACTTTCTGGTCATAATATTTTTAAAGGGATTTTCTAAGGAGTTTTTTTTTCAAATGGAGTTTTTTTTATAAGGTATTTTTTTTTCTTACTTCTTTCTAAGGAATACATTGAAAAAATGTTTTTCGAAGGCATTTTTGCAAAATGAATTTTTATTCCAAGTTTTTTGCACTTTCTATTTCTTTGCAATGGGTTTTTTTTCCAAGGATTTTCGAAGGAGCTTTTTTTGCAAAGAGAGTTTTTTTATGAAGTATTTTTTTCAAACTTTTTGCACTTCTTATTTCTTTACAATGGGTT
This sequence comes from Larix kaempferi, assembly GCA_027924585.1. Lineage (NCBI taxonomy): Eukaryota > Viridiplantae > Streptophyta > Pinopsida > Pinales > Pinaceae > Larix > Larix kaempferi. The sequence continues at coordinate 1,169,499 of BSBM01000008.1, forward strand.
TTTTTTCCAAGGATTTTTTAAGGAGTTTTTTTTGCAAAGAGAGTTTTTTTTATGAAGTATTTTTTTCGTTACTTCTTTCTAAGGAATACATTGAAAGAATGTTTTTCTAAGGCATTTTTGCAAAATAAGTTTTTATTCCAAGCTTTTGCACTTCTTATTTGTTTGCAATATATTTTTTTTCCAAAATGGTGATTTTAAAGAGTTTTTATTCCAAGTTATTTTTCAAAGGAGTTGTCTTTTTCCTTCTTATTTATTTGAAAATGAGTTTTTCACATGAGTTTTTTCAAAGATTTTTTTTTCTAGGTATTTTTGCAGAAAACGTTTTTTTTACAAAGTATTTTACAAGTGGTTTTTTCATAAAAATGTTTCTTTCCAACGTGTGCATTTACAGAGTTTTTATTCCAAGGCATTTTTGCAAATAGGATTTTATTTCAAGTTATTTTTACAAAGGAGATTTATTTTTCCTTCTTATTTCTTTGAAAATGGGTTTTTTCAAAGTATCCCAAGTTATTTTTGCAAAAAATTTATTTCGTTGCAAAGGTTTTTACAAAGAAATATTTTTCCCAGGTATTTTTTTAAAGAAGTTTTTTTTTTTTTTTTTTCGTGGTTTTATAAAGAAGATTTATTTAGAAAGTGTTCTTATTATTTTTCAATGGGTTTTTTCAAAGGTGGTTTATTGTCAAAGAGTTCTTATTTCATTCAAAGAATGTTCTTTTCAAATGAAATTTGTTACCAAAGACTTTTTCTTCAAAAAACCCTTACAAGATTTTGATAAGGTGAAGTAAATTTCAGTTCATGTGTTTATAAATTTCGTAACTGTTTTTAAATCTTCATTTTATTTTTTTACAATAAAATGATGATTCTTTAATTTATCATTTATAGATTAAATAATCATGGGTAGTAAGAGAAACCGTTAAAGAAAATATGATCGTAAATGTGCTAATGATGATGATAATAAAGAAAAGAAAAAATTTAAATATCATGCCAACAAAGCAAGCCTTGCAGAAACGCAAGCAACGATTATTGAAGATACAAATGTAGTTTTACATGATAATGTTGATGAAATGGAAATTGAAAATAGAGTACAAGAAGAACAAATTGAAGTTGAAGAAACCATTGTTGAAGATGTAAAAAGTGATTTACATACTAATGTCGATGAAGTCAATATTGAAGATCAAGTTCAAGAACCAGAAATTGGACCAGATGTATATATCATGTATTTTTCAAATTCATTTTTTATAATGAATTGTATTTTTGGATACATGTTTTAAATTAAATTTAACTTGATGTATAAGTACCTTCACCTTTGATGATGAAACATTAGAAAACGTTGATTACAACAAATATGAAAAAAAAATACCCATACATGCTGCACGATATCAGACTCAAAAAATTTATGATAATGTTCTGAAGAATTATTCAGCAACAGGACAAGCACAAATTTTGAGATGTTTATTAGTGACCAAGAAGTTAGAAGATGCTACATCATTATTGGGTATTCACAAGGCAACCAAAGAGTCGAAATTAAAACATAATGTGATAGAAAATATAGGTGATGCAATAAAAAAGTTTGAAAAATCTAGGAAGAAAGACATCAGTGCTGCATGAAGAGCAATTCATACAACAATTATTTCGACTAATACTAAACAAAAACGTTTGACAACACAGCTAGCAAAAGCAGTTGGAACCTCAAGAAAGACATTATACAAACATAGCAAATTCAGAATGCAAATAGATGAAAATGATGAACTTACTTGCTGGGAAATTATTTGTAGACAACATTACAAAGATAGAATGGGAGCAGGTGTTAACGATATTGTATGGGAATATTGGTTGACACATGCTCGAGTTTCACCAAATTCAAGAGATGTAATACGACAAAGAGTATCATAAGGAGTATATGTAAGCTGCCCAAAACATATAATGGATATGACACAAGTACAATTGTTCAATAAATTCAAGGAAGATCATCGTGGAATTAATGTGTCAATCACTACATTTGTGCAACTAAAACCATGGTATCTTAGACCTATTACTATCCGTGATACATGTTGTTGCCACTATCATGTGTAATTTCAATTATATTACGACACATTTCTTGAATTTGGTAAAATGTTTTGGACAAATTCACCACCTCCACCCACAATACGTGAATTCATATCTCAAACCCTATGTGACAGAAATCATGATGAAGTATTTTATAATAAGAAATGTGTCAATGGAAAACATTGTAATCGTTGTGGAAATTTGGTTTTATTCCACAATAAGTATCTTATCGATATTGATCACTCGCTGTCAAATGTCACCGTTGATTGAAGAAGATATGAATACATTACAAGTACTAGTGATGTACATTCCAAAATGATTGATTTGCGAGAAGATAAAATAGGTGTGACAGATTTTCTCAAGAAATTCGAAAGTGAAATTTATAAATACACCAAACATTCACATAGAGAACGATGGCAAGACCTTCAATTCAAATAGTCTCGTGAAAATTTTCCACCAGGAACAATTTTGTCAGTGGTTGATTTTGCAAAAAATTACACATTTGCTGCACAAAAAGAGATACAGAGTGAATACTATCATTCTGACCAAGTTTCGATATTTGTCCATGTTTTATATAGACATTATCAACAGGATGTTGATGGCATTGAAAGCACGTGTGACAATCGAGATGTGATTAAAGAATAACACTTTTATATCAACGACGATCGTACACACAATACACATTTTGTTTAGCATTGTATTGAAAGTATTTTCTACAATTCACTAAAGGGACGTAACATTAAATTCAATGAGCATTGGATATAGTCGGATGGATGTGCCGGACAATTTAAATCTTCGCGATCATTTTATCGGTTATATCGTCTTCATAAATCATTGAACATTAAACATCGCTGGAATTTCTTTGAAACTGGTCATGGAAAAGGTGAACATGATGGTGCAGGAGCATGTGTAAAAAGAGCACTTCGAAGATGGCAAATGAACCATAGTTCTGCACTATTCCATTCAGCTACAAAGGTTGTCCAATGGTGTAAATCACATCTAAACTATGATTATAATCAACAATCAAAAGATGTGCACAGGTATGTACACACAAATGTTTTAATTTATATTTTATTGTCAATTTAAAAAAAAATATGTACCTAACATCAAAATTTGTCATTTGTGTACTAGGTTTTTTTGGCACGTTGGGGTCCAAGATATAAATACATCAATACCATACGACGCTAGCACCATACAGGGGACTAGAGCTTTTCACTCTATTCAAACAAAAACCTTCCAAAACGTTTATGGATTTGACAGTAGAAAGCAATCATGCTTTTGACATATTTGCATTGAAAATATTGAATCTACAAAAGTTTGTGAAAACATAATGAACAACTACGTAAAACATTGGAAACACATAGAGATTAATCCTAAAGGAAAAAATGCCACTAGCAAGCATAGAAGAATTAGAATCAAAATATATAGCAATATCATCCGATGGCGACAGAATTTCAGATCTCATTAGAGAAGGTAATGATCAAATACCACTATTTTGTCGATTGTTCATTCTTGTCCTTCACCTTATACACATGTATATTAGTCAATTTAATTGAATTAAAAATCCTAACATCAATTGTAATTTGCACAGGAGATGTTTTTGTTGTGATTGCACCTGTAGACAACAACGAAAATGTGAAGTATTATTTGATGCGATGCGCTAAAGGAAAAATGAAGTTATTGGAAGACTACAATGACAACGGATATACATATGAGAGAGGATCCATCATTTTAAAGGACTATTTTTTTCAACAGACCCATATGACTCAAAATTATGTCTACTTTTAGGATTATGAACCTGATGTTATATGTTGTCAATACAGCCATTTAGTATGTGCATCCCGAATAAAATTGTTTCAAGTTCCATCGAAAAAACAATTAAAAAATAAAAAATGGAAACTGTCCAAATATGACCATGAACGGATAATTGAGGACGGCATTCCATTGCGATGTTTTTAAAACTATATATTTAAAATTAATAGATCAATGGTTTTGTCCATGTCATTTTCAAATGTTGTATACAATATATTTTTTTATTTCTATGTCTATGATTTTGAAAGGAACTGGAGTATAAGAGTTTAAATGATTGTATTCTACTATGTTGAAATTTGAATTCAAAAATTATTTGGTAATGAAAACCTCAATGTGTAAATTTTTTTCTTAATTCTGTATAAAATACTTTATTCGGGTCCCCATATGTCTATTAGACCACTTAAGGGATGAGATAACGGATCTGTGGCTGTCGCCACTCTCCGCCCTGAATCTTTAATTTAAAATATCGCTTGTGTAAGTTCACATAACTGAAATCATGGCAAATGGAGACAACGATCATTTGATTTTTAATCACAAGAAAAGATTCCAGGATTGTGAAGCTTATGCTAAATTAGATGAATGATTATTTACAACAAATCGATGAAAATTCATCAAATTGTTGTCTAAAATCATTGCTCTAATTTAGCACAAGCTTCACAATCATGTAATCTTCGCTTATGATTAAAAGACAAAAAATTGTTATCCCCATTTGCCATGATTTCAGCCGCATCAAATGTACCTGAATATTGAAAATAAGAATTATTAATTAAAAATTCATATCAAAATTTGAACAAATAATATTCATTTTTCAACTTCCTAGCATTCATATTTCAATCAAAACTTCCTAACAAATTTCGGAACTTTGATCTCAGGTAACATTCATTTTTAAACTTCCTAATATTCATATTTCTATCAAAACTTCTTGACTTCTTAAACTTCTTAACATTCAAAGATAACAATCATGTTCTTAACATTCAATCTTAACATTCATTCATTCACTGCACCTTATCATAAATTCCTTAACATCCATTCTTACCATCACATTCATTCTTAACATTCATATCAAAATTTAAACCTAACATTTAGATTTTAATCAAAACTTCCTAACAAATTCCTAAAATTTGAACTTAACATGTTCATTTTTAAGCTTCCTAGTTCGTCCATATTTCTATCAAAACTTCTAACATTCTTAAACTTCCTAACATTCAAAGATAACATTCATTTTTAAACTTCTTAGTTCATCCATATTTCCATCAAAACTTCTAACATTCCTAAAATTTAAACTTAACATGTATTCCCTTTTAAGCTTCCTAGTTCATCCATATTTCTATCAAAACTTCTAACATTCCTAAACTTCCTAACATTTAAAGATAACATTCATTTTTAAACTTCATAATTCATCCATATTTCCATCAAAACTTAGATAACATTCCTAATCTTCCTAACATTCATAAGCTTCATAACATTCCTAAGCTTCCTAGTTCATCCATATTTCTATTAAAACTTCTAACATTCCTAAACTTCCTAACATTCAAAGATAACATTCATGTTCTTAACATTTATTTTTAAACTTTCTAGTTTATCCATATTTCCATCAAAACTTCTAACATTCCTAAACTTCCTAACATTCCTAAAATTTGAAATTAACATGTGTTCACTTGTAAGCTTCCTAGTTCATCCATATTTTCATCAAAACTTCTAACATTCCTAACATTCAAAGATAATATTCATGTTCTTAATATATTCAATCTTAACATTTATTCATATTTCAATCAAAACTTCTTCATTCATGAACTTTAAACCTATGTTCATCCATTTTTAAACTTTCTTTAACATTCATAAACTTTATAATATTCAAAAATATCATGTTCTTAACATTATTGATCTTAACATTCATTCTTACATATTCATTCATTCATTTAAACATGCAAGTACATATTCTAAACCTTTAAATCACACCAAATATGCTAAATAAACAAAAATAAGTAAATCATTTAAAGCAAGTTTCACAAAATATGTAAGTTCAAAGGACATGTATATAATCCTCAAAAAAATGTTCATGAACATGTGAGTTCAATGTACATATATGTATCTAGTCCAAAAATAAATCTCCTCGACATGTCCAAAACAAATCTTTGCAATCTATGCATATCAAAAAAAAAAAAATGTCCACCATGCTATAAAAAAAAATGTCCACCATGCTATCATCCACTAGGGCCTCCCCCTGAACTCAACCCACCTTGCAACATGTATAAAAGCAGATTATGAATATCATTTAAATTATTTAAACTAAATTCAGAAAATTAAAATATTAAACTTATATATCAAAAACAATTCAATTATTAACAAAATTACATCAAATTCTCCAAATACTTTTCCACCACCATCCTCCAAAGGAGTTTTTCCTTTGCCTCCAAAAAATTTAAGAGACCCAAGCTGCAACATGTATAAAATCAATTTATGAATCTCATAAATTACTTGAACAAATTTTAACTAAATCCATAAAAATTAAAATATTAAACTTATATCAAAGATCAATTCAAGTGTGAACAAAATTACCTCCGTGCCAATATCTGCTGCATGAAGCAAAGAACCTATATCTCCCCCCTAAAATTTAAATTGTGTTAATAAATAAAACATAATGCAAACCAAAAAAAATTACTATGCCAATCAACTTAAAACTAAAACAAAAAGATTAAAAAAATATTAGCTCACAATAGATGGTAAATCATTTACAAAGTTCGTATCTAAAGAAACCTGCATGGTTAAATCAAATTAACAATAAGATGCATAGTTAAATTAAAATTCATATATATATATATATATCAAGTTCAAACATAATTATGAATATGTAAATAATAAATATACTTCTCGAATATTCTCTAGATTTTCACTAGTAGAAACATGGAAAGAATGTTCATTCATCATTCTTGAAAACTACAACCAATAAACATTTACATAATGTACCTATTACTTTACATCAAAAAACATAATTTATCATTCATATAATGTAACAAAAAATTCAATTCAAAATGAATAAAATATTTAATTAAGATCAAGTCATATCATAATCAACAAACCTCTTCCAAACTCGATGTGTCATTGGATATAACATTTGCTTCTAGGTCGCGACAAACCTTGGCATACGCCCTGAGATCTTCAATGCTCATTCCATCTATCTCATCATTAGTTTTGTAAACAAACTTTTGACGAATAGCAGAATGAGCCATTTCTCGAACCAATCCCACATCTACTCCAACTAATGCTGACGATAAACCATCGCCAACAAAATTCCTTACAGCTGTCCCAAATTGAGATGTGGGCTCTATCTCTGATCTTAATGCCACCAACCTCGGTGGGCGAGATATCTGGGGTGGAGGTCAAAGAGTTGTAGGGTCTCTAAGAGCACCTTTTCGATTATATATTCGACCATTTCCAAATCCATAAAATTCTGAAAAAACATCGGTATAGTATGGCTTCATATTTAAGAAAAACTCAGCATAAAAAAATCTAGCAAAATATTGAGAAACCTCATCATTCCATGGAAACCGACCATAGGCTGCGAGAAACCGATCATAGAGTAGATGTGCAAGATCAGGATACTTGAAATATTGCACTTTCAACATTTCTTGCTTTAGACCTTCTTTAAAGTTAAACATTGATTTGGCCTGTTCTTTCGTCACTCTTTCCTTCACAACATCCCACTTGTCTAGACCCATCACTTGCTCCCTTCGTCTTCGCATCAAATCAACAAAACCATTTGTAGTTGGTCCGAGATTCTCATATGCCTGAATGAATTTTTGCAGTGATCCCAAAACAATCTCCAAACTTTGTTTACTCTCTGGAGGGAGATCCATAGTAGACAAATCATTTTCCAACTTGCCGTAGTGGGATCTACATCTTTCAAGAGTCATTTGATGATCACCACTTTCCCATGGAAGCTCCCGAGGTAGATCAGATGGATATGTTGTAATGGGTGTACAACCCTCAGTTAATTCAATATATTGCATCCTAGCTCGACCATCATCACCTTGTGTAGAATGATGAGCCTCTTGAGAACCTTGCTCTGCACCCTCATCCGTCTCCCTTGCTCGCTCTATCTCCCTCCCTATAGAATTACAAGCATCTTCTGAACCATGCTCTGCTTCAAATAAAAACAAAGTTTTATTTAAACACAAGTACAATTTTTGCGTACACAAAAAAATAATTTGCATGTACATGTTAAAAGATCGATATTCATATATCAACAGAGGGTCGAGATCGGCGTTCTCCCATAGAAGATATAGGGGAATCATTTGTACCCCTTTCGCCTCGTCGATGTGAACTATACAATAAAATAGAATCCCGAGGGGAGGTTGACAACCTCCGATTATCACTTGTAACACCAACCCCAGAAGATTGTGAAGACCTCCTATGCTTTCGCCTCAAAGACTCCTCTCTTTCCATTTGATATAATGTCTACACTTGCACAAATATCAACTGATTACATATCCAAATTCTACATGTTAATTCTACAAATTCTAAAACCTAAATGCTAAAGAGACTAAGTTATTTAATAAGGACCTAGATTTACCTAATATCATCTAATAGTTCTTGAAAAGAGTATAGCTAATATTGTTAGATGTGTGAAGAATTAATGTACCAATGTTCTAAGTGTTTTTGATGTTTAAAATGAATGGAACCAATATAGTTAAATACTAAGTGAAGGGTTCATTTCTTTATGTCAAAGAATGAGTTCATGAACCTGTTAACTTTTAATCTAAATCTTAAATTAATAACTTAATTGATATTTTAATACTTTAAACATAAATTATATCTACAAATATTTTCATTATTCCATAGAATAATAAAAAAATTGACAATTCACGGTATTATGTTTCGAGTTTGACATGTTTCGCAAATTTTCCATGTTCCACAATGGTCTTCAGTTTCTTAAATTAATAACTTAATCAAGATATTTTAATACTTTAAACATAAATTATATCTACAAATATTTTCATTATTCCATAGAATCAAAAAAAATTGACCATTCATGGTATTATGTTTCGAGTTTGACATGTTTCCCAAATTTGCCATGTTCCACAATGGTCTTCAGCTTCAACCTGATAACGATAACGATTCTTGGTATTATGTTCTCCAAGTTTGCTATGTTGCAACCAAAGAAAAACATAATACCAAGAATGGCCACCTTTACAAGGCTAAAACTCAAGACCATTGTGGCATAATATCATCTAATAGTTTTTAAAATGACTATGACTATTATTGTTCGGATGTATAAGAAATTACTGTACCAATCTTCTAAGTGTTTTTGTTATTTCATAGTACATCTAAATTAAAGTCTATTCATGTGTATAGTTTAGTTGTACCTAAAGTCAATTTTAAAGTTTTGTTATATCCAAAGTAGAGTTTAATTGTCTAAAGTTTTGTTGTATCTATAGCTATCCATTAACACAATTTGTAATAGAACTAATATATTGATCTCTGCACTCTGTCAACGTAGACAGAGTTCATGAACTCTATCCATGTCCATGTTGACAGAGTTCAACCAATAAGACAAACCTAGAAATAAAATGGATATATCATTTGCAAATACAATTACAGTCCTACTTTTATTTTCATTTCTAAATACATAAGCAAAATCAATAATTTAACTAAAATAACTAACTAAACACTGCATATATTCCTCTTTTTATATTTAAATTTAAATAATTTTCAACATACTATTTGACCAGAGTTCATGGACTCTGTCCAATTGGACAGAGTTCATAAACTCTGCCCAACTGGACAGAGTTCATGAAATCTGTCAAATTGAAAAGAGTTCATGTTAAACCTCTTAATATTAATCCACACTATCTGTGAGTAATATGTATCATTACCTATGCTAGTTCATGAACTCTTCCCAATTGGATAAATTTGACAGAGTTCATGAACTCTGCCCAATTGGACAAAGTTCATGAACTCTGCCCAATTGGACAGAGTTCTTGAACTCTGCCTAATTTTGGACAGAGTTCATGAACTCTGTCCATTTGGGCAGAGTTCATGAACTCTGCCCAATTGGGCAGAGTTCATTTACAGGGACAAATTCAAAACTTTTCAAACCAATACTTAATTCTTGAATTAAAAAAAAAAAATCAACTTACCTATTTAGACGCAGCCGAAACGAAAGCAGGCAAATTTAGATCCGGCCGAAAAGAGCCCCAAGAGGAATTGGACACAGCCGAAACGAAACAAGCCAAGCAGCGAAGAAAATGAAACCTGCAATAACAATTAGAAATTAATATAAGAAATTTAAAGAAAAAAATAAACACATAAATATGTGAAAAAAATTACCTCTGCACAGCCTCGTGTCGACAAGTCCCCAGCTACAGCACCTCGTTGTTATGCAAACGTCCCCAGGAAAACACTTCAACACCAAAGCTCCACCAACAAAAGTGCAGCCGCACGCTAAACCTATAGATGTCCAGACACAGACTCCACCAAAGAGCGTCCAGACGTCCAAACAGGCTTACGAACTAGCGGCAGAGGCAGAACCTGGCATATGAGCGGATGGGAAAAGCAGAAGGTGGCGGACGAGCGAATGGGAGAGGCAGAAGCTGGCGGCCTAACACTCCAACAACAAAATTCGAAACATCCAACCGATCAATGACCAACCGCCAAGAAAATCCTGACGCACAGGGTGGTGGAGAAGTGACATGCAGCAGCGGGGAAGTGGGTGGCGGAGTTCGACGACAGCCAGCTAGACGGACGAGTGGGTGGACAAGAAACAGACGAGACGGGTGACACAGAGGCGGGACCAGCAACAGCACCAAGGGGTCCACGAAATCAGTGGAAAGTGACATACAATGGCCGCGACCGAGATTTTATGCCGAATAATTATTCGGCCGAATAATTGCACAACGCCATGCGTTTTCTCCATCCGGCTATAACCTCGCACACACATCGAGGCCATCGTTAGGTCTAACGGTGGCCCGTTAATTGTTATTCGGCCGAATAAAGAATAAGTTATTTGGCCGAATAAATTTAATTATTCGACCGAATAATTAAATTATTCGGTCGAATAATTAAATTTATTCGGCCGAATAATTTCCGCTATGGCTCTTCGGTGCCCGATTCTCACCAAAGTGTAACCCACCTTCGCGTTTCCACCCTATATAGAAAAAACTAAAAAGAAAATTAAAGATGTCAAATATATTAATGAGCTGAAGTATTAGATTTGAATCTCTTTTTCATATGGACGCATCCTCATGAAATATTAAATGACATCTATTATCCTCATGAAACTAGCATAGATCTATCTTAAAGGGGATCTACCAAGTGACGAGAAGGATCAAAACTCTCAAAGGTACAAACTCCTTTTTTGACTGAAAATGTTGACGAAGTGTGCAATGCAATGCTTATGTTTTCTTATTTTTGTAACTAGGGGAATCAGTAACTGGGAAGGGGCTGGTACTCGCGTGACACGGGGTCCAGGGATCCAATCACGTCCGCTACCACTATACCCCTAGGTGCACCCACACAGCCCGCAAGCATGGGGCACGGGTAAGCCGGGGTGATTTGAACTCGTGACCTCCATGTACAATATTTCCTTCATATCAAGCGAATCCCTGGTTGAGCTACACCCCTGCAGACACAATGCTTATGGTTTTAATTTATCTCATATATATATATATATGCGGTTCTAAATATTTTAAATCTGATCTTAGCTGACATGCTATTTTTTTATACTATTTTATTATTTTTTATAAAAGATACATGTCAGCTATAGAATGAGCACGGAAGGAGTTACACATCTCCCCACTATTGGGATGTAGAATGCACCTCTTCGACGCAATAACATCTTTCTTTATAGACATACCACATCAGATGAACCTTCATACCATCGTTTCCAATACTTTTCAGTTTTCTCAAGGTGTGTATGCCAAACATAGCATTCCCTCTCATCATCAATTTTTAATGTTGACAGAACTAATACACCAATAGAGTAAATATTTAAACAGTGATCGAGAGAAATCCAATCTCTGTATTGCAGAGAAATATAAGTCATAAATCTCCAAAACTATGACACGCATCGATTATAGATTAAATCCTTTTTGACAGAGAGTTTTTTCCAAATCGATCCAAAATAAAATTACAGAAAATCGATTTCACCATTCAATTAAAATTATACCCAATTGGATATAGATCCACTTGATTCCTATAGTATGAAATGCTACCATTCGAATTTAGCAAGACTTTTAAATCAGAGCTCATCCAACATTCATAAATAAAGAAAAGGCCGCATTGATCCATTAAAATAGTCTACGTGCTCCCTTCAAGAGGCCGCATTGATCCATTTAAATAGGGTTTGCGTGCTCTCTTCAAGAGACTGTATTGAACCATTAAAATGAGATCAATCTTGTATGAGAATAAGAATACAATCGTATTATTTTCATACCACAAAGATCAAATCTATGTGATAAAACAACAAAGTTCTTTAATATATAACAAAAATAAACACATATACATAGATTATGTAATCATATAATAAAAATATACTTACTCGAATGAACAGTAAAAACAGGCTTGGAGAATCAGCTCCTCTCAACCATAGGAGAGAGTAACTCAGCTGTTTTCCCAACTCCACCCCCGAGTTGGATCACCACCATGCACTAGGACGGCAAACAATCACTTCCACGCGACACTGCCTCTCCCAGAGTCCGTAACAAGTAATGATGGACTTATGGTAAGAGAACACTCAACCAGTTACTCTGTGCACAACACGGCGTCCCATGCTATCTTAGTGCACTCTTATATATAGTTTTTCCCAGGTCTTATGCCATCCCAATCAAATCTCCAATTAATCATTAAATCCCTATGATTTAGGATCTTGTCTAGTTGTTGAGTTTTAAGATTGGATTTGATTGGTAAATATCTCTCTAGCTTGCTAACACATGTTCCCTTGTGCCATGGTGGTGTCCCCTCATTTAGTTGAACTCTCCAAGTGCCCTCTTTTGGTGCAAAGTGTCACCTACTATTTTTGAGTTTTAAATAACTCTTACATAAAAAACAAAATTGTCACAATTTAATAATTCAAAAATAATTAATAATTTTTTGGGGTATGAGATGGTTCTCATATATTTAGACATTGATTCCTTTTTTGGGAGAGATTTCATGAAATAATAGATAACTATATAGAAAAAACTAGAAATCCAATTAAAGACATCAAATATCTAAATAAGCTGAAGTCTTACTATAAAAACATTGACATTAAATCTTTAATGACATCTACTATCCCACCTATAGATGATGTATAACTAATACAAGGATTCATGTGGAAGCCTTATCCAGGTTGTGTCTTTCATAAGAGGCCAATTTCATTAGAATACAATTATTTCATATGATTTCACTTAAAATTTTCACAAGAGGATTAGCATCAACGACCCAAGAGATAATCCAAGGATTTACATTGAAGCATTGTCCGAGTTCTGTTATGGAATAAGAGGTCAATTTGAGTATAATACAATACATGTTTTTAATCTAGTTTGACATAAAAAGATTAATGTAAGAATGGATGACCTTGAAGGTAAAACAAGGATTCATGGGAAACATTTTCCATGTTGTATCTTTTTGCACCGAGTGAAACAAGGTGCTCTATAGTCCAGTATGTGGGAGATGTTGAAATGTGTGTCCATGTAACGTTACACATGAGTATGGGGGAGATGTTGTAACGTTTGTCGAGTAGCATTACATGAGTAAAAAAAAGAGTAAAAAGTAATAAATTATATTATGTCGGCCATTAATAAATTCATGCCGGCTCATAAAATAAAAAAATTATGGAAAGTATTTAAAACAAATCCATGTTGGCTCATAAAATAAAATATTATGAAAAGTAACTAATTGCTTATAAAATAAAAACTTAAAACTTAAACCCGGATCTATGAATCAAGAGATATCAAATTTCTTAAGTTTAAATTTAAAAAAAGAAATACACCTCAAGAAATTGGATCCCTCTCGGTGCTTGATAGATACGAGTTTAAGATGAATCTATGCTGGTATAAAAAACCAATTTGGTTGTATATATATATATATATATAAAGAAAATTGTACAAGAGGATCATTGTAAACATCAATGAACAAAAAGGTGAAACAACGATTTACATGGAAACATTGTCCAAGTTGTGTTCATAAAAAATCATGGAAACATAAACTAAGGTATGTCCGTCATATACATATACATACATACATATATATAAACTAAAAATATATGTGATTTTTTAAAGCTTATGTCTTGAAATTTTATACGTGTGGTTACCCACACAAATATTAGTGAATTTGAGTAGTTGAATCATAAACATATATAATCATAGACACATTACAAATTCGATCACTGCAACATATTTTTATTTTGATTGTAAAATATAACATAGCCGTTACTCAATTTGTAGCCATCATATATTTAAACGCTGATCCTAATGGATAACTATATAGAAAAAACTAGAAAGGAAATTAAAGATGTCAAATATATTAATGAGGTGAAGTATTAGATTTGAATCTCTTTTTCATATGGATGCATCCTCATGAAATCTTAAATGACATCTATTATCCCATCTAGATAACATATAGGTATAACTAGGATTCACATGGAAACATTGTCCAAGTTGTGTCCTCCAATAGAGGTCAATTTGATTAGAATACAATTAATTTGTATGATTTCATTTAATCTAACACAATAAAATGAGAATAAATGAACTTAGAAGTAAAACAAGAATTCACATAAAAGCATGGTCTAAGTAGTGTCATGGCCAATTTGATTATAGTACAATTTTTTCATGTTTTCAATCCAGTTTGGCATAAGAGGATCAATGAAAACATCAATATATCTAGAGGTAAAATAAGGATTCACATGGAATCATTATCAAAGTTGTTTAATTCATAGAAGACCAATTTGGTTATAATACAATATTTTTTATGATTTCAATAAAATTTGGTACAAGATGATTAATGTTTTTAAAGGGTAAAATCAAGAATGTGGGTGTCTATTTTGGGGGTTTATGAGAAAATAAATATTGTTTTCTCATGTTTTTCAGCTTTGGGAGAACAAAAATCATGTTTGTGTTTAGAATTTCATTTTACAACAAAATCAAAAATTTTGAAGAATTTTGTTAGCTTTCTATTCATTATTTTTCTGATATTTTTTATTGATATTTGATCTATCAATTTAGCGAATGTTTGACAGTATGTTCTTATAAAATGAAAAGACTGATAAGCAATCATGTTGGGAGAATTGCATGAACTCATTGTTAAACTTTTGTTTATTAAAAACAAAATATGCTATGACAATCTAGATAGAGTGTATTAACACATGACTATAATTTTGTATCCAACGAATGAATATACTAATTATTTGAATTGGGCCAATGTGGAAAACTTGTATAATATAAACATGTTTAGGGAGACTTGACATTTCTCTCATTTTCCACTAAAACTAAACAATCTAAGAGTACCGCTTTGAAGTAGACACTCCAATGATGAGTCTCATAATTTTCTGAACTTTTTTCATTGTGTTTTTATGAAGTTATTGATTTTTTATTTCATTGATTTTCTTAAGCAATGAAACCAAAACAGACACATGTTAACAAAAAAAAAAATTAAAATTATCAGATCTCAACCAAATACAATAAAATTGGTACCTACAGAAAGTAGATTCAATGACGAAAATAATGGTGTCAGTTCTGAAAGTCACTTTGCAGTATTGAACATCGCTTTTACATTTTGAAATTGGCGAAACCTAAAAACCTAACAATTTTCAGATGTTAATGGGTTTTCGACCAAACTTCTTTTTGGATGAAAAATAGTTCATCCGAAACAAGTTTTCCATTAAAACTATGGTCAATTTTAACATTCGTAAATATTTCGACTGAAAATATATTTCGGACGAAAATGTGATCACAAAAAAAATATGTTGGCCGAAATAACGTGGGTCCACTTTTAATAATTAAACCTCTTTCGACCCTATTTATACACTAAGAAAATTCTTAAATTCGCATTTTTCATTTCTTCACAAAATATTTCCTAAGGGACTTTTCAAGGAGGGTTTTTTCTAAGGGAATTTGTTAAGGAGATTTCTTCTCAAAGGCTCAAAGGCAATTTCTCTTAATGTATTCTCTCAAGGGCAGTTTTCTCTTAATTTGTTCTCCCAAGGGCAATTTCTCTTAAGGTGTTCTCTCAGAGGTAATTACTCTTAAGGTGCTCTCTAAAAAAATCTAAGGAACTTTCTTTAAGGTAATTTTTTTCTCAAATACATTTTTTTAAATCAAAGGCTCAAAGACAATTCTCTTAAGGTGTTTTCTCTATGTCTCTAGAACTCTAAGGAATTTTTTTAAGATGATTTTTTTCTCAAAGACTTTTTTCTGTCAAAAGCTTAAAAGAGAATTTTCTTTAGGTGTTTTTTCAAAGGCTCAAAGACTCTAAAGGAATTTTTCTAAGGTATTTTTTTTCTCAATGACTTATTTTTTAGGTGAAAGGCTCAAAGGAAATTTCTCTTAAAGTGTTTTCTCAAAGGTTAAAGGAGTCTAAAGGATTTTTTTAAGGTGATTTTTTTCTTAAAGAATATATTTTCTAAGAAAAAAGCTCAAAGGCAATTTCTCTTAAGGTGTTTTTTCAAAAGCTCAAAGAATGTAAGGGACTTTTTTTAAGGTGATTTTTTTGTCAAAGACTTTTTTTTAGGTGAAAGGCTCAAGGCCATTTATCTTAATTTTTTTTCTAAATGGCTTAAAGGCTCAAGGGACTTTTTTTAAAAGTGTTTTTTGAATCTGAATTCTTTTTTTTATAGAAGGTGATGATTTTTTAAAAACCTATATAGATTAAACAATCATGGGTAATAAAAGACAATGCCAAAGCAAAAGTGCTCATAATCGAGATTATGCTAGTCATAATGAAAAGAAAAAACTATATTGTGCCATAAAATGAAAGTTTGCACATACTGAAGAGATAATTGTTGAATATGTTAATAGATATTTACATCCTAACGAGGATGAAATAAATATTGAAAATCAAGTTCAAGAAGAGGAAATCGAACCCGAAGAGACAGTTGTTGAAGAAGTAAATAGAGATTTACATCCTCATGGTGATGAAATTAATATTAAAAATCAAGTTCCAAAACAGGAAATGGAAATTGAACCCATAATGAAACCGAAATCGAGTCAAACACAGGTATGTACATGTGTGTGTATGTTTGTGTAAATTTTCAGTATATTTAATTTAATTTATGAAATTGATTTTTTTTAATATCGATTAATAAATATGGAATCTATTTTATCTTATGTTTCTAATTTAGTATATATGATATGCTAAATCAAATTTAATTTAAATATATAGGTATTTTCAACTTTGATGATGAAATGTTGCAAAACATTGATTGTGACAAATATGAGAAGAAAATAAAAGAGCACGTTGCATGATAGATCGTGCTAACCAAATTTATGGAGAAGTTTTTAAAAAAGAATCTGTAGTAGCACAAGCTCACATTTTGATATGTTTGTTAGTGTCCAAAAAGTTAAAATACGCTACATCATTATTGGGCATTCAGAAGGAGACGAAATAGTTAAAGCAGAAAAAAAATGTGCTTGAAAATATAACTAATGCAATAATTTTTTTTGGAAGATCCAGAAAAAAAAGATACCAGCATTGCACGCAATTGTTCAAACAACAATTATTTCAACTAGTACTAGACAAAAATGTTTGACGACATAGCTGGAAAAAACAATATGAACCTCAATAAAAACATGATATAAACATAACAAATTCCGATTGCAAATAGATGCAAATGATGAACTTGCTTGTTGGGAAATTATTTGTAGACAACCTTGCAAAGATAGATTCGGGGAATGTGTTAAAGCTATTGTACATAATTATTGGTTGACACATTATCGAGTTTCACCCAATGCAAGGGATGTGATATGATGAAGAGTATCACGAAATGAATACAAAACCCATGCAAAAAATATATTGCAAATGACATAAATACATTTGTTCAATAAATTCAATGAGGATCACTGTGGAATTATAATTTGATCAATACATATTTACAACAAAAACCATGGTATGTTATACCTATCATTATTTGTGACACATGTTGTTGTTGTTATCATGTGGAATTTGAATTATATTATGACACATTTCTTGAATTTGGTAAAACGTTTTGGACAAATTCACCTCCTGTCATGTTCGTTCCTAAGTGGTTACTTGATTAAGTCTTGGACCTTTTTAGTCTCTAAGGGTCTAGGAGAAAGTAACAGGAAGGCATTATTAATTATTTGGGGTGATTTTGGAGCCAGGACTATAGTAGTTAGTTAACTAATAATTTTAATGTTTGGATTGCTTGTAATTATTTTAATTTTATAATTATCATTATTAATTAAATTTTGGCAAGTGATCATGCTAATATGGATAGGAGGGCACATAAGGATAAGGTGGACCACACCCACTTGTTTGAAAATATGGAAACAACAAGAAGGAAGCTTAAAGCAAGGTGGAAGTAGAAAAAGAAGGAAACTGTCAAAAGCAGTGAAAAGCAGGAAAGGAAATAAAGCAAGAAAGTGTAGAAAAGCATCCAGTTTGAAAAGCATGAAACATCTATAAATCTAAGGAGGGCACAGTTTTTAAATGCAGAAGAAATCACAAAGCAAGAAGATGTTTCTAATTCTCCTAATCAAGGTGCCCTCATCCTCACACATGCCAATTGATTTCTCATGAAGCTAACTCAACCTATAAAATAATTCGAAGGCACTCCTATCACAGCTAATTGTTTACTGACATGAGAGGTTTTGCTTCTTAAGGTTGAGTGATGTGGTGCCTCAACCAAGATTGGGAGATGTGCCCAAATGCAATGTGTTTTCCAGTGTTCATGATCTGATACAGATTTATGGAATTATTATCAACCCATCAGTGAAGAATCCAAGCCATCAAGAAGCGATCTTGAGTATCAGTTCAATTAGAGAGAGTTTCTGCAGGAGATCCACTCAGAGGAGAAGTTTCAGTTGGGAAATGCACCCCCTATGAGTAGTAATTGAGACATGGTGTTCCTTCCATGAGAAATAATATGATATATATTCATCTTATTGCATACCCAGTGAAGAACTCTTCTCTTATTCCCTTCTTAAATTCTTCTACACTTCATATTGTAAGAAATTTATGTATTAGAGACTCCCTGAGAAGTTTGAGAGTAAAATACATTCAATTGCTGCTCATAAATGATTAATTTCACTTTGTTTCTATTCATATGCTCAGGTGTTATCCATACTATATCACATAATATTAATTCAAAATCCTTAGAGGCTGTTTGAATTCAATTTGATCAAGACTAGTTCTTTAGACATTGTTTTCTGACTAGTTTTGGAGTAATAGATATAAAAATATTTATGAGTGATAATTTTTCGTTCTATCAGTCATGTTAGATTATTAAGACCCTAACGATGACCCTCCAAGACTTTCCCTTAGAATTTGTATCCCTCTCATCTTGTTTGGGAGAGCTTGGAAAACTACTAGCCGAGTAGTCCAATCTAGTGCCCTTCCTTCGTTTTCCTCCAAAATCAGCCAAAACCTCCCAAAATATCAAGAAATATTATGCATAATCTAATTATGGGTTTAATGAAGAATATTCACCATTTTTTACCTTCAAGTGTAAGTGAATAATTCTCTTATGTATATGCTGGTGTGCCCAGGAAGCCTCAGAGTAGACCTCAGCAGCAACTATTGTTGAAACGTAAATGGCCCTAATACCTTGTGCATAGGAATTTGAAGCTAGCCCTGATATTGATATTTTTGTTTCTGCACACTCCCCAACCTATTCGGTAGATCCAACAGAGTGTAAATCTCAAGTTCCGGGTGGGTTTTACAGTGACCAATTCTAGTTGGCTCTTGACTAGTTTTAATATGTGTTAGTTTATGTTTTAAAATTTTGAATTTGGTATAATATTCCTTGAGATCAAATCTAGGATATTACACCTCCCCCTCCCATATTCCATGCTTTGATATCTAAAATTCTATGTGAGAGAGAATACGATGAATTATGTTACCATAAGAAATGTGTCAACGAAAAAAAAAATGCGATCATTGTGGAAATCTAGCCAAATTCCACTGCAAATATCATATTGATCATGATCAATCACTTTCAAATGTAACCATTGAGTGGAAAAGATATGAATATATCAATTATGATACAAGTTCTATTTATGTTATTTCCAAAATAATTGATTTGCAAGAAGATAAAATATGTGTGACATATTTTTTGAAGAAATTTAAAAAGGAAATTTATAAGTACACCAAACATGCACATAGAGCAGGATGGAAAGAACTACAATTCAAATAGCCTTGGGAATTTTTCCACCAGGAACAATTTTTTCTATAGTTGATTTTGTAGAAAACTATACATTTACTGCACAAAAGGAGATACAAAGTGAATACTATCATTTCGACCAAGTTTCTATATTTGTCCATGTTCTATATAGACATGCTCAACAAAATATTGATAGCATTGAAAGAACGAGTGACAGTCGACATGTGATTAAATAATATAATTTTTATATCAGTGATGCTAGTACACATGATACACATTTTGTACAACATTGTATTGAAAATGTTTTCTATGAATCATTGAAAAAATGTGAAGTTGAATTCAATGAACATTGGATATGGTTATATGGATGTGCAGGACAATTTAAATCTTCATGATCATTATTTTGGTTATGTCGACTTCATAGAGCATTAAACATTAGACATCGTTGGAATTTCATTGAGACAAGACATGGACAAGGAGAACACAATGGTGCAGGAGCATGTGTAAAATGAGCACTTCGAAGATGTAAAATGAACCATTTTGTCGATTGATTTCATTCAGTTGCTTAGGTTGTCGAATGGTGTCATTCAAATCTAATCATGAGAATAATTAACAATAAAAATATGTGCGGAAGTATGTACACATATTTGATTTCAAAATTTCTATTAATTTTAAATTCAAAAAATATTATTTGTAAGTATTAAATATATATTTCAATCATATACACTAACATTAAAAACTATCATTCATTAATTGTTACATCACAAGTTTTTTTTGTCTTATTGAAATCCAAGATATAGATAGATCAATCCCATGCGAAGCTAGCACCATACATGGGACTAGAGATTTGCACTCTATCAGAACAAAAACCTTCCAAAATGTGTTTGCATTTGATAATAGAAAGAAATCATGTGTTTGTCCTCTTTGCATTGAAAACACTGAACCTACAGATGTCTGTGAAAACATAATGAACAACTATGTCAAACCTTGGAAACATACATAAATTAATCCAAAGGGAAAAATGCCACTCGCAATCTTGGAGGAGTTAGAATTAGAGGATATGGCAGTATCAAGTGATGGTGATAGAGTTTATAATCTTGTCAGAGAAGGTAATATAAATGTACAAACAAAAAATTCAAACCTTGTTCATTATATATAATGTATATAGAGTAAATTATTTGTTATCGATAATGCATTTAAAAAATGGAATTGATTGCGGGAGATGTGTTTGATATGATTGCACCCATAGACAACAAAGAAAAAGTTAAATACTGTTTGATGTGATGCACTAATTGGAAGATGAAGTTATTAGAGGAGCATTTAATATGTGCAGCTTGAAAAATATTAATAGAAGTTACATCAAAGAAAAAAGTAAAAAATAAAAGATGAAAAATGGAAAAAGTTGATCATGAACAAATAATTGACGATAGCATTTCGTTGTGGTGTTTTTAAGCAAGATTGAAGCCTTGACAACTTCTGCATTCCATATATTGGATATATTGTGTTCTATCTTCATTAGATGTGTATTGAGACCACCAAACATTGTAGTTTTTTATGTCCACATATTTATTATTTATTTGGAATGTACATTGTTGATTGGTTCATTAGTAATTGACCCCTCTTCAAACATTTAGTGTCATACTTTATTTTGTTGTTTTCAATTTTACGGTAGATCATAATCATGCATATTTAATTGTTTACGTGTCTATGCATTATAATGGTCATGCCATCTCATGTATTTTGTACATTGTCAATTTGTCAACCAAAATTGGCGATTTGGGTCCCCATATGTCCAAAAGGACCTTTAAGGGATGAGATAACAATAGTGGTAATCCTCCACTACTTCCTGGGATCTACTTTTGACTCTTAGTTGTCAATAATGAAATTATTAATTTCTTCAATTATTAAGTTTTTAAATTGAAAAATAAATTATGTACTTGTTTAGTGGCATTTATCATTTTTTATTATTGTGTAATTAATAGTTGTTGATATATGGTCACCATGAAATTGAATAATGTTTAAACATTTATTAAACATGATATATAATTCAATATATTATAATATTTTTCTTACATTCAAGACACAATCCCTCACACTCCATATGAAAATATTTAATATATGTTATTTCACATAAATTTTAATATTTGCACACATAGATCAATGCATCACCATTTTTACATTGATACATAACCAGATTGTGAGTATCAAGGAAAAAAAAACCTTTGAGCTCTGCATCTGGATCTGGCCGCCGCTAGGGTTTGCTAGCCTGCGGCACCCCGCGCTTTGCCTCTAGTGATCAGGCTCCTCTCGTCTTCAAGGGTGCCCCGATGGACACCCCTTTGGAGCCGAGCCTAGAAGAGAACTGGCACCATCTCGATGATGCCTTCAGGGCCTTGGTAGCTGCAACTCCTCTGCCGTCAACGATTCCTTCCATCGTTGATTCCTTTGTAAAATGTACAACTGCTCCTCAGATCCAGATCACGTCTGCATATTCACGCCTAAAATCCCTCGCTCTAAGAGAGAGAGGATTGATAGGTCAGTTCAATGGGATTTGGCCTTCACCCTAAACCATGGATTCCTAGATTAACAAAAATTGGATGCCATTGATCTCCGGGGGTCTGCAACATTGTTTTTGTGGTAAGGGTTTCTTCACCTTTCTTTTTGAGCACAAGATTGATAGAGATCTCATTTTTATTAGCGGGCCTTATTTCCTGGGCACTCGTGGCCTTTATCTAAACTGATGGAGCCTATCTTTTGATCAGAAAAAAGATGTTCCATCAGCAATACCTGTTTGGGTTCGTCTTCCACATCTCCCACTCCACTGCTGGAATGATGAAACTCTGTAGGATATAGGAAACGCCCTCGGCACTTTCATTGACAAAGCAGAGCCCAAAGGGTCGTTGTTCTCCTATGCCCTTATTTGTGTGGAATTCGATTTAGAAAAAGGCCTGCATGGAGGGATGGAAACACATGCAGAAAGTAGACTATGAGAAACTACCCTTTAAATGCAAGAAATGCCATGAGTATGGCCACTTCGTCAAAAAATGCCAAAAAGCCACACATGAATCTCAGGATCATACTCATGAAGAAGGATGGAAGCAAACAAAGAGGGGAAGGAAAACTGTTCAACCAACCTCTGCAGCAACTAGTCCACAATTAGAGAAACATAAAGAAAAGGAGAAGGTTGAGAAAAACGCTACCACCAGCAATCAATTTCAAACTTTGGCTATGGAAGAAGGAGAAATCCCTTCACAGGTTAATGCAAAGATTGAAAATGGGGTAGCTGCAGTGCACATACCCTTAGACTCCTCCCCACACAGGGAAACAACAGATGTCGCCATGGAAGGATCGTCGACCCCTAGAGGCAATTGGGTGGATAGGGTAAAAAAAAGTAATGTAATGCCGCAGATATTCTCCTCGAAACCCTCATCATCCTAGGAGGCTCTGGAAACGCAGGATTTTCTTCTAATTCCAAACACGAGGAGAAGAAAAACGTAGAGATACCTTCGGGAATAGAAAGCTGAAAGGGAATTAGAATTGGGAAGACAAAAAAGCATAGAAGAAACAAAGCTACTCCAAATCAATAAAAATCAGGGAGGGGCAAAATCGGATGGCAGACCTCGAGCAGGGTCACAATCTAGTAAAAAGTGATGAAAATTTCCTCCTAGAATTGTAGAGGTCTGGGCGGTGCCAGCAAAGTAGAAGCACTAAGGGACTTGATAAAAACTGAAAAGCCAGACTTGTTACTACTCCAGGAGACAAAAATGCAAGACGTGGAGGCAATAGAGCTCTCACGTCACTTTTGGAATGACATCCAAGGAAAATCCCAAAGCTATAAAGGAGCCTCTAGGGGCATTGCTACATTTCTCTCTAGCAATCTCTTGATTAAATCTTTTAAAAAAAGTCAGCATTGGCTCCTACTTGAAATTCATGAAAAATATAAGCAACACTCTACTTACATTTGCAATGTTTATGGTCCTACACATTACGGGGATAAATATTTGTTCTGGGATGACATGTCAAAATTAAAAGATGATCTACAGGGAAAAGATGTGATTATCGCAGGAGACTTCAACGCCACTAGAAATCAGTAGGAAAAGCGTGGTGGCTCCAGGGTTAGGGATCCCTACGGGGAAAAGATGGAGGATCTTATTTATGAATTAGATCTGCTTGCCATTGAAATGAAAAATGGAAAGTTCACTTGGAGTAATAGAACAGCCAGAATAGGTCATATAGCTCCTAGGTTGGATAGGTTCCTGGTTGGATCCACTTTCCTCCTTAAAAAATCTTCTTCTTGCTACGTTTTCTCTTCTTTCAGCCACTTCTGACCACAAGCCTATTTATCTGAATATTTATGTTCTTGAAACTCTTGGGCCAATCTCATTTCGTTTCAACCACTTATGGCTGCATGATGGGGATATTTTACACATAATTCATAACACATGGAATTCCAACTTCCATGGGTCTCCTAGTTACATCTGGGAATGTAAACTTCGAGCTATGCATGTTGTCTTAAAAACCTTAGCCAAATCGAAGTTCAAGAATTCTGGCTTCACCAAGAGAAAGCTTCAATCTAACCTTGCTTCCCTTCATCACAGAATGGAAGAGAGTGAAATCACTATCTCCACCCTAAACCTTGAGAAGGATCTTAATCTCAAAATTCTTAGCGCTATTAGGAAGGAGGAGGAAGTTTGGAGAATAAAATCTAGGTAGATTTGGCTCAAAGGGAGGGATAGTAATACTGAGTATTTCCACAAGCAAACTAAAGCACGGCTTAGTTACAATTTGATCAAAGAGCTGAAAGACAACAATGGAAATTGAATCGATGGTCGGGAGGAGCTAAAATATCATGCCTTGGAGCATTTTCAGAGGCTCTACACAGACAACAATGAGGCCGATCCAATAGCTCAGGCAAATCTACTCTTAGGTATTCCTTCTCTCATCTTTGAAATTGATAATCGGGAACTAGATAAGCCAATTAATGAGTATGAAATTAGAGATTCTATTTGGACTCTTCATTTGGACAAATCTCTAGGGCCAGATGGATTTATGATTAACTTTTTCAGAGCTTCATGGGATATCATAAAGGAGGATTTGAAGAGAATGCTAAACTAGTCCAGGAAGAAGGATAAAATAGGGGGAGCCACAAACTCCTCCTTCCTGGAACTCATATCGAAAGATAGCAATACAACCTTTATCAAAATATTCAGGCCTATCTCTCTCTGTAACACCTCCTACAAGATTCTTTCGAAGATTATAGCTACTCGAATGAAAAAAATCATGGGTAAGCTCATTTTTTATCCCAAGGAGGGTTCATTGCTGGTCTTCAAATACTTGATAATATCATCATAGTGTGGAGGCTATTCACTCCAGTATGGAAATAAATCAACAGGGTATGGCTATTAAGTTGGACATGGCGAATGCTTTTGACAGAGTGAATCACTTCTTTTTATTTGAAATTATGAACAGATTCGGCTTCTCCGACAGATTCGTCCATTGGGTAAAATCATGCATAAGAAACCTTGGATTTCCCCGCTTGTTAATGGCAGGCCCACTACCTTCTTCCAAGCCACTAAAGGCCTAAGGCAGGGTTTCCCCATGTCCCCCTTCCTATTTCTCTTGGTGGCCGAATCCCTAAGTAGGAAGCTTCATCAACAACAAATCCTGGGGGAGCTTAAAGGGATGAGGATTACGAGAGGAGTCCAAGCAGTCAATCATGCTCAATTCGCAGATGACACAATTTTACTTGGAGGATATTCCACAATCATAGCAGAAAGATTCAATAGTGCATTAAATACCTTCCTCAAAGCTTCCAACAGGAAATTCAACTCCACAAAATAAAAAAATTTATGGTTGGAACTGCTCTAAAGAAACGATAGTTAGAATAGCTCGGATCCTAGGATTTTATGGTTGTCCCTCCTGGAATTCTTTTAAATATCTTGGATTTCCTATTTTCAAAGGGAACAAGAAGGTCTCGGACTGGCAGGACCTAATTGATAAGATCAAAACCAAAATTTCATCGTGGGGATTCATGTGGCTCAACTTGGCTGGAAAACTTGTTTTGATCAACTCTGTTCTTTCTGCCTACCCTATCTACATTAGCTCTATCTCTTTATCCCCCAAGAGTGTTGTCTAGAAGATAACGAAGGAGCTCCGTAGATTTCTGTGGTAAGGTGGAAAAACAAATGGAGCCAAAAAGTTTCACTTGATGAGCTGGGAGAAAGTCTGTAATCCAAAATTTGCTGGAGGAACCGGAATAAGAGATCCCTCACTTATGAATCTCACCCTAGGTGCTAAAATCCTTTGGAGAGTCATCACGGGCAAGAAAGTTTGGTGGAAATAGATCTTTCACAAAAAATATATGAATGGGAACACAAAGCGTTGTGTGGAGATGATTGATCAGTCCAAAACTAGCAATCCCATATGGAACCTATGCAAAAAGGTGGCGTTCATCCTGCAAAATCAATTATATTGGATCCCTGGGAATGGTAAGAAGATAAAAATTTGGGTTGATAAGTTAGGTTCGGACCAGCGATCCCTTGTCAACTTCCTCTAAAACTTCAATGATCTAAAAGCGTGGATGGATCAAGCTAATATATCTACATTACACGACCTCTCGGTATGGACCGATAAGGGAAGATGGGTGGGTTGGATTAGTCTAGAGGTTCCAAACCATCTACAAGCGGACTTAGACACCCTCCTATAAATTCTTCATGGAGCAACCCCAGTTCATCAGCATTTGATCGACAAAAGAGGTTGGAGCAAGACGAGAGCCTATTCAGTTAAGGTTGGTTATCAATTGATGGACAGCACCAGTAATCTCAAGGACACAAAATGGGAAAAAGTTTGGACCAAAGAGAGTCTTCTGAAAATAAATGCCTTCACCTGGATTCTAGCCCATCAAAAAATTCTCACTTCTGAAAATCTTAAAAAAAGAGGGATAGAGGGGCCTTCCAGATGCATTCTTTGTAAAGCCTCGAAGGAAACAGTTGAGCATCTGTTTTTGGAGTGCAAATTTTCCCAGGAAGTTTGGCATAATGCTTTTCTCAAATTAAACTTTATGGTGAATTTTCCAACAAGATGGAACGATCTCTTCTCCTGCTGGAAGGTTTACTACATGGGATCTCTTCACAACAAGCCTGACTTCAAGAGAGCTTGGGAAGTCTTACCAAATTTTATTTGTTGGAAACTGTGGACAACCAGGAACAAGGAAATTTTCAAAGGGATTAGCTCCACCCCGGCTCAAGTCCTAGCCTCGGCCAAAGCATTGTGGATTGAAGCTTTATTAGTGCATGGAATGAAGAATATAAATAAGAAGCCGCTGAAGGTTGAAGAGAAAATATGGGCCTCAAAATTTTAATCCTAAACCCCTCCCTTTGTTTGGCCCCTTCACTTAAGAAATCCAATAATTAGAATTGGCATATCAAGATCAGCGCAGAGGAGCTTCAAAATTGGAAAAAACATATTGGGTGCAACACCCTCTTTTTCGATGAAGCCTCGAAAGGAAATCCTAGGTTGGCAGGTGTGGGTGGAGTCCTCTATGACTCTGACAGAAATAAGATGAAAGACTATGCTTGGGGAATTGGCAAAAGAACAAACAATAGTGCAGAATGCCTAGCTCTTACTAAAGGTCTAGAGATCGCAAGGGAGGAAGGTATCACCAAATTAGCAGTATGTGGTGATTCTATGCTAGTGATTAGGGAAGATAGGAATTTGAGAAAGAACATAAAGAGCTCTGCATCTAAAGTACACAATATTCTCAAATGTCTTGTTAGCGAATTTAAAAGTATCAGTTTTCTTCACAGCCTGAGAAATAATAATCAAGATGCAGACGTGATGGAAACAATGGAGCTAGATTAGACCGAGGCGTTCTAATTAGAAACCAAAAGGTGAAATATAAGGTATGGATCCCTTGTCTTTGATTTCAAGAACCTACATGTCTACAACATCAGCTGAGCGACTTCACCAGGGATGGATCTCTGGAATTTCTAACTCGAAACAAATGTTTGAATTGGATGTTTTAGCCAAAGTTGTAAACCCACTTTGGGGCCTCAGTATGAGGGACGTTCGCACACTCTTTTCACATGGCTTCCACATGGGAAGCATGAAAACCCTCACTTCGGGAGACTCTCAAGGTTGGCATATCTTTTGTTCCTTCGTGATTGAGAACATGGCATATTCTGGAGTTAATTGTCTCCACTGCAAGCAGACTGCTGCTCGGTATGGTGGTGACACTCTCCCTAATTTCAGAAAAATTTTCCCCCTCATGGCCAGGGGGATAGGAATGCCATACTTGCGAGCAGCACCGTGAGAAGGTTCAAGTTTGTGGTGGCTCAAATGAACACCAAGGCCTTGCGGCCTCCCTTACTATGGTAGATGACCATTTGACTATTCTGGATGCCCAAATTCATGTCTTAAGAAGTGAGAATTATGAGATTAAACAGGCTCTACAGCATCTGAGTGCCATGGAATAGGCAGCTCATCTAGAGACTCGTTACAGCAACAACAACCTCAGCGCAAAGGTGGACATTCTTTCTGTTGTTCTGCACAGTGGTTGTTTTTGCCACAATCTGGATGCCCAAATTAGGGAAGTTCGTGTCATTGCCAAAAGAATTGAGGGAAAGGTTGATAGCATGCACAAGGATATTGTGGAACTGAAGCTGGAGATACTGAGCCATGGTGGAGATGCTGGAAACAAGGAAGCTGCGTTTCGGAACTAGCAAGCAATCACGGTGTCACCATGGGTTTTTTGGGACTACTTTCTGAATAGACTGTGTTTTGGGTCACTCTGCCTTGAGAAGTTTTGTATGTTCTATCTTAACTTTCTTTCCAGGTCGTCGGCAGTATGTATAATCGTAGGTCTGTAGTACTTCTGAAAGATCAAGTGATCTCTTTATTCTCGTAGGTTTACTTTTTTGTCGATTTAGATGTTAATGGTAAAAGATGAAGGCTAAGACATGGTAGCTCTCCATTGTCGGGAGGCAAGCCTGTTCTTACACTGTGTAACTCTGTTTTTGCCATCTTTTTATAAATACAAAAAGCTCTTACCCGTTTTCGTTAAAAAAAAAATATTTGCACACATAGATATAGTAATAGAGTAATTGGTTTTATAGATATAACTAAAATAACGGCAAATGGAGATAAGGATAATTTGGTTCTTAATCACAAACAAGGATTCCAATATTGTGAATCTTATGCTGAATTAGAGCAATTGTCATAAATCAATCTTTTAATCCCAATATTCATCAGCTTGCTTTATGACCACTGCTCTAATTCAACATAAGCTTCAGAATCCTAGAATCCGTGCTTGTGATTAAGAACCAAATGATCATTATCCACATTTGCCATGATTTTAGTTACTTCTAAAACATTTAAACACTAAACATAAACATTAAAACATACTACAAATTGTATATAAATAATTTATGAGATTCTATCATCAAACCATACTTCCACGCACTTCCAAACTACAAGCTTTAAATAATCAATGATAATCATCTTTACATAGCATGTACATGTGTATATTAATCATTAAACAATAAAAAATACTACTTGAGATTTGCCAATGTTGTAAAATCATTTCATCATTGCACATTAAATACTAAACATATACATTAAAACATACTACCTGTACAAATTATTTATGAGATGAACAACTTTTACATAATAGTCTACAACACAAGTCTTCCAAACTACAAGCTTTAGATCAGTTTTGAGATTCATCTTTTAGATAGTATAGTTAATCATTAAACATTAAGACACACTACTTAAGTTTTATTAATGTTATAATAC
Source organism: Larix kaempferi (assembly GCA_027924585.1). Taxonomy (NCBI): domain Eukaryota; kingdom Viridiplantae; phylum Streptophyta; class Pinopsida; order Pinales; family Pinaceae; genus Larix; species Larix kaempferi. Next base: position 1,199,464 of record BSBM01000008.1, read on the forward strand.
CATTTGAACATTGAATTAAACATTTAACATAAACATTAAGACATAAGTTACAAATTGTACAAACAATGTATATGAGATTTATCTTTTACATAATAGTCTACAACACACTTCCAAACTACAAGATTTAAAGATCATTTAACTGAGATTCATCTTTTACATATAGCATAGTTAATCATCAAACAAATTAAGACATACTACTTGAGCTTTACCAATATCGTAAAACCATTTCAACATTGAGTATTTAACACTAAACATAAACATTAAGAAAGGACTGTATCTAGAACAATTGGGGAAATAGATACTTCTCAAGAAGTGACTAGGTTGGTAGAACTCTCTACAACACTTCCAAACTACAAGATTTGGATCAATGAGATTCATCTTTTACATGATACAAGATTGTCTACAACACTACCAAGCTATAAAGCATTAAGTAACTAGGACAATTGGGGAAATAGAAACTTCTCAAACACTACCAAGCTAGAAAGTATTTTAACCAAGAAAATTGGGGAAATAGAGACTTAAACTCAAGAACCAACTAGGATGGTGGAATTATCTACAACACTTCCAAACTGTAAACTTTGGATCATTGAGGAAATTCATCATTTACATGATACAAGATTATCTAGAACATTGCCAAGCTGAAAGCATTGTATCTAAGACAATTGGGGAAATGGAGACTTCTAAAGAAGTGACTAGGCTAGTGGAATTGTCTACAAGACTTGGACAAACTACAAGCTTTGGATCATTGATGAGATTCATTTTTTACATGATACAATATTATCTACAACACTACCAAACTAGAAAACATTGTATTTCTAACACAATTAGATAAATAGAAACTTCTCAAGAAGTGACTAGGCTAGTGGTATTGTCGACAACTAGTATTCCAAACTACAAGCTTATGATCATTGATAGATATTCATCTTTTACATGATACAAGATTATCTACGACACCACCAAACTAGAAAACATACATTTAATAAATCATACATTCACATGAACATCATGCAAAATTATGATATGCAAATTTATCATACAAAATTATGCTAGAGATATATTTAATCCAAAAATAAAGTTCTCATCCAAAACAACTACAATATGTGTACTCAACACATATATGTAATACAATCTAGTTCAAATGACAAAATCAAAATGTTGTACTCCAAACATAACAAAAGAGACCCATAAAAACTCTATGTCAAGGAGGATCAATATCCTCCATTGCACATTTCCCTTTGTCCTCTGCATGTTTCCCTCTATCCTCTCAATTGAACTGTAACAGATCTCCATAACATTTGTAAATGAAAATATGAATTTCGTATACTAATTATTTAACAATTTTAAACTGAATTCAAAAAATTAAATAAACATAAAAATAATATTGAAAATAATAATAATTTGTAAACTATTACCTCCCCACCACTCATACTCACTCGCACCTCCAAAAATTTAAATTTTGTAATTAAATAAAACATTCCATGAGTACAATAAACTAAAATTAATCAACACTTTTTAAATTGAAACTAAAAAGTTAAAAACATGCCTACATTTACCTGTGACAAATATGAAATATCATCAAAAAATTATGAACCTAGTTGAACCTGTGAACATAACCATTTTCAATTTCAAAATATGTGTTCACATTAACAAGGAGATACATAAATTAATTAAAATGAACTTTTAACAACATTGAACAATACATCTAAAACATAAATATAAATATAAATAACAAAATGTACCTCTTTATGTCTTTGTTTTATAATTTCACTAGAAGAGACTCTAAAATCATGTTCATTGAATAATCTGGTAAACTGCAATCAATGAACATTTATTTAACATTCATTATTATATATATCTAAATTTACAAAGCCATAAATATAACAAGCAAACTTTAGATTCATATGTAATGAATGAAACAATTATCATTTAAATATAAACACAAACCTTTCCTCTACTCTCTTTATCTCTAGATTGGACCTCAAAGCATATGTTAGTACTAATATTTTCAACACAACTAACAACGAAAAACACCGTTGGTCACAAGAGTGGTTATTTTGTCAGTTTTAGGATTGGAGCTATTTTTTGTGGGACGAGGGATTCTAAGACTAATCACCCATATCCCTATGATCGACGACCGAGGAATCAAGTTGACGTCCAAGAAATAGCGCGATCAAGTACAGATTAATGGTGGAAATTTGATTCAGGGGCCTGAAGTGCACGATCTTTACCATGCCAGGACCGACCCTGAAAAGAAATCGTTGTGGCCACGTGGCGATATTAGAATCATTCAGGGCCTAAAAAGTGGTCTCCCCAAACCACTTATTTTGAGCCCTGAAAACCACTCTCGTCAACGCCAGTAGATAAGACAGACGTTGCCCCTTTTATAGTTGTCTGTCAAGGAAAGAGGGCCCCATCTCAAAATGTCACTACAAACTAGGTCCAAATTTCGAGGTGATGTGAGAAGTAATCTATAGTTGTCCTGATTTCAGGATCCATTAATAGCTCGACATTTAAGAGTTGGGTGCAAGCCTGAATAAAAACTGGCTTGGCTATGTGGTGTCCTCACGTTCATTTAGGGCCTAAAAGATGTCTCCCAAAAACACCTATTTTGAGCTCTGAAACTGCTCCTGAGGTTTGTTGCCTTCTTCCCTTAGCAAACTCACCTCAGCTTTGTCTAACGGTTATTGTTGCTTCCATTTCAAAAGAAACGATCCCCGTGCCCATCGCACAGAGGACCAATCCTTGAGTGCCACGTATACTGCTCATTAACTCCCTCTATTTTCAAATTCCCGCTATAAGTATGCTTCAGAAGAGTTTACCGAGAATTTTCTTCCTACCACCTCGGGCTCCCCTGCTATCACTCATCGCACCAGCCTATTCACAACCAAAGTTGAGCATCCATCATATTTTATTTTGTCTTACCAACATCACCATGACTTCTATCCCAAACCCTAAGGCATCTCCCTTTGTAGCCTCTACACTCAACCAAGAAGAACACTTGGGAGATGAACATTTTTATATTCATGACCCTATATCTTCAATCTCCAATCTACATCAATTGTCCAGAGAAGCAGAAGATCGGGCCAAAAGCGTAAAAGAATTCTTCAACCTGTGGAGCTACGGATTGAAGAAGATGATTTTACCATAGGCTAGACCCTTCTCGGAACTAGTGCCGTGGTGTGCAGAAAGATATGCTCTAGAAAGAAAGGTGGTTGTTTCTCAGTTGGGATCGGTCATCTTCCCAATCACTAAAGAACTTATCATGGAATTAACGGACATCGGGGAAGACGCTACCAACTTTCAATTCGATGAAGCAGTCCTGGCAGGGAAGATTCTATAATTATCGTCAGAGAGCAAGGATGCATTCTTCCGCATGATAATTCCCCTAGAAGCCAACTTTCCCTATATTCATTCAATGTTTAGTCTAGAATTATTCTCAGAGCAAGCCAAACCGGTTTTATCCAAGATCTGTCAGGTCCTCGGGTATGATCATGACTTGGTAATTGATGATGTTGCTTTATGTTTTCTCTTTCTTATAAATTTATCTAAGTAAGAAGCACTTATTAAGTTGGACCTGCCATCTTTACTTGCTCAGTCCATTCGCTTGCAGTTCAAAAGGTTTCCATCCATAAAGCTATTTATATACAATTCCTTACTAATTTATATGATCATCTATCACAATAAGGATTTCTTCAGTCGAGAAGACCTCCAAAAGTCAATTACTACTGCTCCACTTCATGAAGGTTTCTCTGTGTTTGTGGATACCATCCTGACTAAAATATATACATTATTGTTCAACTGTCCTCCTCCCAGAATATTTCCAGAATGCAAAAATTGCTCCATCTAAATCCTAATGACTCGGTTGGGGATTGGTTTTACTTTGAGACCCACACTGATATTCGAGTATATGGAGCGAAACTTGATCCATATAAGTTACTGGTATTCATGACTCCTAGGTTTTTCACCTTGGAATACAACCACCAAAGGTTCAATTGTGACGACATTCATTTCATGAAGGGTAACAGTACCAGGACTTTGAAGGTCCCCAATGAAGCTGGACCTTTTAAAGTGAGAAACAAATCTGCTCATAAGGTGGTCAAAGAAATGTTAGCTGATTTTAGCCTACCTGTGAGTTTTACATGCAAGTATGATCCTGAATGGATCATCTCCCATAAGAGACAGTCTGCTAGAGAAACAGATTACTCCCACGAGTCACACCCAACTTTAGATAAAATTGCCAACTTATATAGTTGGGAGCAGGCTAAATGATTTTTACATGCAAGGATTCCCAATTGAATCATGCACAGAATCAATTAAAATCCAAATGTGACGAGATAAGTAATATCAATGAAGAGTTAGATAAAAGAAACTTGGTCATCTCTGAGCTGCAATAGTCCAGGGAAGATCTCCAGAAAAGCATTCAAGATTTATCAAGAAAACTGGTAGGTAAGCCTTTATTCAAAAGCACCAAGTTTGTAATTTGGGAACAAATAGAAGCATTGGTAACAACATAGTGGATCCATTTTATTGTATCCCAAGGGGAGTGGGAAATCGCTGATGTAGCTGCTCAATATTCTTGTTCAATCCTCAACAACGTAAACAAAAAGAAAGACATAGAAAAGGCTGTAATCGATTTCTTAAATGAGAAAACCTTCGATGAGATTCAAGCATATGTTGTCTAAGACAGAACAAAGGTAATCATGGAATCAAATAAAGTGATTACAAAAGGATTAATGGCTCAAAATTTTGTTGATATGGCTACCTAACTAAAGCAAGATGTCCATTCATTCAAATATGTCTTCCCACTCGGTCTTCCATCCTTTTGGGATGGACATGGAGACTTATATCACAAGGATCATTATAATTCCATGATATTAGATGCAAGGAATTATGAATTCCATCTAGCGGATATTCATGAAGAACTAAATGGACAAACGATTATAGATAAGTTGCGTCCAAGTTTTGATATTCTTAATCGAATTCAGGCCATTTTCAAAGCTATACCTAAGCCCACTTTTGAACATTATTCTGAGTTAGGCATGACACTGAGGGAACTAAGTGTTTTTCAATATCCAATGGGAAAGGAGTGGAAGAATATCACAAGATTCCTTCAAGTTCAACAAATGGAAAGGACTTCAACAACGTAGTCAGCAGTTGGAATGTCACCAGCGCAACAGAATCGTCCTCCACCTCAGCAAGGAGGACCCCAATCCTCACTACCAGCGAGTCAACATCAGTTTACCAGATAGACTTCGTTGTAACCATTTTTTTATAACAAATAGAAAAAACTGAAATTCGTTGGGCTATAACATATTTTGTTGTAAATTTTATAAAGGTCGTAAGGGCTATATATAGAGAAAGACAATCTAGCCACAGGGTCAACTCTTTTTGTAAGAAGCGTAACTTCTGATGATTTCAGTTTGATCAAGGAATGAGAAATAACCTTCAAGATTTATCTTTCATTTATGTGTATTCTAAACTCTGATGTATACAGTTAGTATTCTCTTCTTTTGTAATCTCATCTTTTTTCACACTTATTCTATGATTGGAAAAGTTAGCATAGATGTTGATGTGATTATATTTAATTGATATTTGATTTAAGTATTGTTTATCGGTGATGTATGTTGTGAAGTATTCATGATATAAATATATAATTGTATCATTTCTATGAGGACTGGGTTTTACTTTGTTGTCATTTTGTTATAACTATTGAATTATTTATGCTTAGTACATTCTCTATAAACATGAGATAAATATTTACTTTAAGCAAGTACCTTCTCTCATGCTATCCCGTTAAAACAATTCATTCAAATTTTATACTAACATATCGGAAGTGCTTCCACATTCTACCAAGTTTGATTATTATTATATTTCCTATCAATGACATGATTCTTGACTAAGCATTGAAAAAGATAAACATTGAGAAATATTGATGCCCAGGCAAAGTTCTAAATACAACCTTAGAACGTCTCTGGGACTAACATATTTTTTGGCACTGTTGTCGGGGGTCTTAGAAAGAATATCAACCTTCCCCGGGGACAATGAAAATCATATGCTCCTGATTTCGTAGTGGACGAAACCAGGTAGCAGGATTTGAAATCCACTTGGCTACTCCACCAAAGAAAACCTGGAATCTGGATGCAGACATACTCGCCAGAACCCTAGCCATGAAGAATTTGTGGCTCTATAATATCTTGTCTCCTAGAGACATAGACGTGGAAAATATCAATCCACTTCACCTGGCCATCATCGACAAAGCTTCTGCCCTCCTCTGTTTGGCCCTCAGTTCAATGAATCTGAGTTTATTTTTCAAACCCTTGAACAAGAGTCTTCTCCCCAGAATCCCAACACTCCATTTGGTATACCTAGCTCACATGCCATTCCCACCGAAAGCGGAGAATCCTCGACTTAGAAAAAACCACCCAAATATTTTATTACTCCTCAATGTAAGAAGTTAATTACCAGACACCTTATGTCAAGAGGAGGAAGTGGCAGAGGACCACCACCACCACCACCCAGAACACCTCGATGGGTGGCTAGTCGGCATGGACCTCTACAATTTCCTACACCCTTAAATTATATTCCCACCCACTATCTGAACTTATTACCTAAATATGATTGCAGTAAGGGTACATCCATAGAAGATCATGTGGATCGCTTTCAAGATTTCACTGATAACATTTTTATTGACCACGATGATGTATACATGAGAGACTTTGCTCAATCACTTGAAGGAGAGCCCTGAAAGTGGTTCAAATAATTTCCAACTGCTTCTATCGGAAATATGGAAAATTTGGAAAACACTTTCATCAAGAAGTGGGGAGTTAAGCGTGATAACTTGTATTATCTAACAAAATTTTCCTCCCTAAGCAAGAACACTTCTGAAACTATTGTTGATTTTACTGCCAGGTTCAAAAAAGTATATTATAGAATCCCTGAGGATATCCGACTTACCGAAGCAACAGCTCGGGATACATATGCAGTTGCTTTCCCCTATGATTTTTCTATCATGCTAAGAGAAAGAAGATAATCCTCCCTCAGGATAATGCAAAATGATGCTATAGACGTCGGAAGAATATGATAGTTGGAGGTAAAATTAAATTGACTAATGATGTTGAGCAAAAATATAAAGGGAAAGATACAGAGGAGAGTAGTTCCTTTGGGGATAAAGTCTCTCAAGAAGCAAAGATTGAATAAATGTCCCGCATTATCAAGAACTTGTCAAACAAAGTTACTAGAATGGAATTGGAAAGTAGTAGTCCTAATAGACAATCCCTGCTCATCCTCCCACTCAGTTTCGAAGGAATTACAATCCTCAGATGACATACTGAGATAAGAGGAATGATGAAAAATCATTGAGACCACCAGTCATGGATAGCAATAAAAATATGATCGAAATACCCAGAGAATAAATTTACAAGGAAGTCGAAGAACAGTTCTGAATTTGATGGAAGAAGGGTCCTATCTCATGCATCTCACTAGAGATGATTATGGAAACTCACTTTCATCTAACCAAACTAATGAATATCATAAGAATCCTTAAGAGAATGACTCATCTTCTTATGAATATCAATTGTTCCCAAATGCTCTACAGGTTGAGTTTCAAAAGAAATATGATCTTAGGCCAAGACCAGAGTCTGGCAATCGATAGAACAATACCCTTCCTAAAAATTCCCCCAAAAATCAGGTCTAATTCAAAGCTCCCCAAACATCTCCCATAATAAAAAATGAAGACCTGTCAAAGGACAAAACCACTAAATTCTCATTTTTATTTGGCCAAAAAGAGCCAGATGTCAGCCCGCACAAAAAGATGGAGCAAGAGCCTAAAGAGTATGAAAAAAAAGAATACCTTTTAATTTGGAGCATGAATTGAGAAAACTCAAGATAGCAGTCCCCTTGTCCGAGATAATAAAGAATCCTTTGTACCAAAATAAAACTGATAATATGTTGCACAAAGTCAAAGTCATTGATCAACAAGATACCATAAATCTTAACGATGAATCCTCAACTTTTCAATGTGCCCCTCATATTGACGACAAAGAAGAAACTACTGCTCCATTTTATGTTTCTCTTAATGTACATGATAAATTACTCCACAATTGTATGCTAGACTCTGGAGCCTACCACAACTTGATGCCAAAATTTATCATGGAATACTTGGGACTAGAGATCACAAGGCCATATCACGATCTTTACAGTTTTGACTCCAGAAAGGTGAAGTGTGTAGGTATGATAAAAGATTTTGTGGTAAATCTTTCCCAATACCATCCAAAAGTATAATGATGGATGTGGTAGTAGAAAACATCCCAACAAAATATGGTATGCTTCTATCAAGGATATGGGCTAAAAAATTGGGAGGTACCATGCAGATGGATATGAAATATGCTACAATACCCATGTTTGCAAGAGAAACCAGACGTCTATATAGAGAAGCTATGTTTGCATACATAATAAGTGATCAAGACAGTCCTATTAATTATCCTATATACACCACCAATGAGGATATGCGGTGTGATATGTTGTCTACCGATGAATCCCCTGGGGAGAAAATTGTAGAACCTCAAGTGACTAAATATACTAACGAATATCACCAGAGTCGAGTGTGGAAACTATATTTTGACGGATCCTCGACCAAAGATGAATCTAGAGCTGGCGTATTGATGTCCTCACCAAGAGGGGAATAGATTATGTTGTACTACAAGCTATATTTTGATACCACCAACAATGTTGATGAGTATGAGGCCCTCATCTTAGGCCTCCAAGCTGCTAAAGACTTCAAACTTACTAAGCTGGAAGTCTTTGGAGACTCTTAGTTGGTATTAAAACATATCAAAGGTATTTATCAAATGAAGCATCCAAGGATTAGGGAATACAAGAATCTTGTTTGGGATCTTATTGAAAATTTCTTTGATGCTTTTAATATAACTTTTTCCCAAGGGAGTGCAACCAACAGGATGATTCATTGGCCCTAACAGATAGCAGATTCAAACCTCCTAAGAAACCAAAGTTGAAGTATGAAGTGGAAATGCGATATCGTCCTTCTATCCTTGACAATATCAAGCATTGGCAGTCTTTGAGGATGATCAATAGATTAAAAATTTTGTACAACTTGTGGATGAATTTTCAAGTACTAATATAGACAGTGATGAAGAGTGTGAAAGGGAAAACATCTCACAGACAGAGAAGATAACAATTCTTGAATTAATGCAATAGGTTGTTGGTCACAAAATTCTTCAACTAAAGAAAAACTATATCCCAAAAAGTATGGTTCCTCTAGAACAATTGTTCGATAAGAATGAGATCATTGTTAAACCATCAATTCAACCAACTACTGAAGTCGTATAGGAAGTCAATATTAATAGCCCAAAAGAACCAAAATTCATCAAGCTTTCACAGTTTTTGTCAACCGAGCAGAGGCAAAGGTATAAATATCTATTCAAAGAATACATGGATGTGTTTGCTTGGAAGTATGAAGATTTGAAAACTTAAGACACATATGTTATACAACACAAAATCCCTCTAAAACCAGATGTTAATCCAGTGAAGCAGAAGTTAAGGCAGGTGAATCCTATTTTAATACCTATAATTGGAAAGGAAGTGAGAAAACTACTTGATGTTAAAATAATTATTCCTCTTAGATATTCAGAGTGGGTAGCTAACCTAGTACCAGTCAGGAAGAAAAGTGGGGAAATTCGTTTGTGTGTCGATTTCAGAAATCTTTATAAATGTTCTTTAAAGGACAATTACCCTTTACCAAATGGATCATATTCTTCAGAAAGTGGTTGGGTCAACCAGAGTATCTATGATGGAAGGATTTTCAAGTTATAATCATATTTCCTTTCATCTTGATGATAGGGAAAAACAACTTTCACCACACTATGGGGAACGTTCATGTATGATCAAATTCCCTTTGGCCTTATCAATACTGGGGCAACATTCCAAAGAGCTATGGATATAGAATTCATCGGTGAAAAGGACAAATTTATTGTTATCTATCTAGATGATATGACAGTATTATCAAACTCAGATGAGGATCACCTTCAACATCTAAATCAAACCTTCAGGAAATGCAGAAAATTTGGTTTGTCTCTAAATCCTAAAAAAAAATTCTGCAATGACAGAAGAAACGTTATTGGGACATATTATCTCCAAAGATGGAGTTAAAATAGACCCTGATAGAGTGGCCGCTATAAAATTAATTGATCTCCCAAGAAATAAAAAGGAGGTGCATTCTTTTATTGGAAAAATACATTTTCTACGAAGAGCTATTCCTAATTTTGCTGAGACAATGAAGGAGATTACCGATATGTTGAGAAAACAAGCCGAGATTAAATGGACAACATAGGCAAGGAATTATTTTAAACAAATAAAGGATGCCTTAGGAGAATAATCGGTTCTAATTAGTCCTAACTACACCAAGGAATTTCTTATATTTTTTGTTTCCTCTCAAGTTACTATTGCAATAGTCCTTTTACAAAACAATAATGAAGGACATGAGCAACCCATTGCATTTTTCAACCGAGCATTGAGAGATGTCAATTTGAAATATAGTACAATGGAGAAACATGCATATGCACAAGTGAAATCCCTCAAATCATTTAGAAAATACGTCCTGCACTCTAAAATCACAGCCTACGTTCCAGGGAGCACCATCAAGGATATTCTGTTTCAACCAGACAGTGAAGGTAAAAGAGGAAAGTGGATCTCCAAAATCCAAGAGTATGACATGGAAATAAATCCTCCCAAGTTAGTGAAGGGACAAGGACTAGCTAAAATTCTAGCTGAATCAAACTATCATGCTCTCGATATAAATCTAATAGACCAACTCCCAAGTCCAGAAGAAGAAGGTATTCGACAAAATATCCCTGTTGATGTTACTGAAAAGTTTACTTAATCATAATGGTATGAGGACATTGTTTATTATCTTCAACATCTGACTTGTCCTCATGACTTGGATAAATACAAAATGAGATCTCTTAAACTCAAATCTATCAAGTATTGCATTTTAGATGGATACCTTTTTTGGAAAGATCCTCTTGGAATTCTACTAAATAGTGTAATAGAAGAAGAAACCGAAGGAATAATAGTAGATTTTCATAAAGGCATGTGTGGGGTACATCATGCATGGAGAGCCACTACCTATAAGGTCCTTCGAGCTGGATATTTTTGTCCTACCTTGTTCACTGATGCTAATAAGATTGTTAGAGCATGTAGGGAATGTCAAATATTTGTGGTGAAGCAAAAGCCTAGACCATTTCCCCTCAAAATAATCAAAGTGGAAGAAACTTTTCAACAGTGGGGTATTGAATTTATAGGAGAGATAAACCCACACTCCATCGGCCAACACAAGTGGACTCTCACAGCTACTGATTATTTCACAAAATGGGTGGAAGCAATCCCAATAAGAAACGCTAACGATATATCTATAAGAAATTTTCTAGAAGAGAATATTCTAGCAAGATTCGGTTTCCCGAGGAAGATCATTATAGAAAACGCTCAGGATTTTAAATCTGCCAAAATGATGAGTTTCTGTCAAAACTACAACATTGAATTAATTCATTCAACAACTTACTACCCCCAAGGAAATGGCCTGGGAGAATCCTCTAATAAAATTTTAGTGACCATCATTGATAATATGTTGGATGCGAATAAAAAATATTGGGACTCCCAACTAAAATTTGCACTATGGGCAGATAGAATCAGTGTCAAGCATGCTATAGGCACTCCCCCTTTCAACTTTGTCTATGGTAAAGAAGCAGTCCTTCCTATTCAGTTGGGTTTACCAATGATGAAGCTATTACAACCAGAACATGATGAACCTAATGATATGGAGAGAAGGATTCATCAATTAATCGAGATTCAACAAGTTAGGGAACAGTTGGATGACACAACCAAGATACACCAGGATAAGATGAAAGCAACTTTTGAACGAAGAGCCATAGCTAGGTATTTTCAACATGGAGACCTTGTTCTGAAATGGGATGTTAGAAGAGAGGATAAATCCAGACATGGTAAATTCGATAACCTATGGCTGGGCCCATTCAAGATAGTTTCGATCCATCACAACAACACTTATGAATTGGCACAACTTAATGACGAAATTTTCAGGAATCTTGTCAATGGAAAATTTCTGAAACGTTTCATTCAGTATTGATCTCTACCCTAACTCAACTATGATTTTTTGTATCAAATATGTAATATACGTCACTTTTCTTTCAAAAAGTTCGTTGTATTTACGCATTCCTTTTCAATCTCATGTTCTCTGTTGTTGGATTTTCAAAAGAATTAAATCCATATATGAATCTATATCCCAATGGAATTAAAGGAACTAGTCTACAATTCTTAGCCTCTTCCGAAGAAAAAGGATGCCCCCCCTAAAGCCAATGTTAGTACTAATATTTTCAACAGAGCCGAAAACGAACAACACCGCTAGTCATAGGCAAGGTTGTTTTGTCAGTTTGAGGATCAGAGCTATTTTCTGCGGGAAGATGGATTCTAAGACTGGTCACTCAGACCCCTATGATCGACGATTAAGGAATCAAGTTGACATCCAAGAAATAGCGCGATCAAGTACATATTTACGGTGGAGATTTGATTCAGGGGCCTGAAGTGCACGATATTTACAGTGCTAGGCGCGTCCCTAAAAAAGAAACCACTGTGACCATGTGGAGATATTAGAATCATTCAGGGCCCAAAAAAGTGGTCTCCCCAAACCACTTATTTTGAGCCCTGAAAATCGCTCTCGTCAACGCCAGTAGATAAGGCATACGTTGCCCCTTTTATAGTTGTCTGTCAGGGAAAGAGGGCCCCAGCTCAAAAATTCGGTCCAAACCAGGTCCAAATCTCGAGGCGATGTGGGAAGTAATCTATGGTTGTCCTGCTTTCAGGCACCATTAACAGCTCGACGTTTAAGAGTCGGGTGCAATCCTAAATAAAAATCGACTTGGCTACGTGGCAGCCTCATGTTCATTCAAGGCCTGAAAAGCAGTCTCCCCAAACCACCTATTTTGAGCGCTGAAACTGTTTTCGAGGTTTGTCGCCTTCATCCCTCAACAGACTCACCTAAGATTTGTCTAACAGTTATTACCGCTGCCATTTCGGAAGAAATGGTCCCCGTGCATTTAAAATCCTTGTTCCCCTTGCACAAAGGACCAATCCTTTAGTGCCACGTATACCGCTCATTAAATCCCTCTATTTTCAAGTTCCCGCTATAAGTATGCTTCAGAAGAGCTTACTAGGCATTTTCTTCCTACCACCTCGAGCTCCCCCGCTATCATTCATCGCACCTGCCTCTTCGCAACCGAAGATGAGAATCCATCATCTTTTCTTTTGTCTTACTAGCATCACCATGACTTTTATCCCCAACCCTGAGACATCTCCCTCCGCAACCTCTACACTCAACAAAGAATAACACTTGGGAGACAAACATTTTGATATCCATGACCTTGTATCTTCATTCTCCAATTTGCATCAATTGTCCAAAGAGGTAGAAGATCAGGCCAAAAGCGGAAAATAATTCTTCATCCTGTGGAGCTCTGGATTGGTGAAGATGATTTTACCATAGGCCAGACCCTTCCCGAAACTGGTGCAATGGTGTGCAGAAAGATATGCTCCAAAGAGAAAGGTGATTGTTTCTCGGTTGGGATCGGTCATATGCCCAATCACTAGAGAACTCATCATGGAATTAACGGACACCGGGGAAGATGCTACCAACTTTCAGTTCAATGAAGAAGTCCTGGAAGGGAAGATTCAATAATTATCGTTAGAGAGAAGGGATGCATTCATCTACATGATAATTCACCCATAAGCCAACCTGCCCAGTACTCATTCAATGTTTAGTCTGGAAGTATTCTCATAGCAAGACAGACTGGTTTTATCCATGATCTGGCAGGTCCTCGGGTATAATCATGACTTGGTCATTGATGATGTTGCTTTAGGTATTCTCTTTCTTATAATTTATCTCATCAAGAAGCACTTTTCAAGTTGGACCTACCATCTTTCCTGGCTTAGTCCATTCACCCGCAGTTCTAAATTTTTTCCTCCAGAAAGCTATTTAGATACAATTCCTTTCTAATTTATATGATCATCTATCACAATAAGGATTTATTCAGTCGAGAGGACCTCCAGAAGTCAATTACTACTGCTTTGCTTCATGAAGGTTTATTTGTGTTTGTGGATACTGTCGTGACTAAAATCTATACATTATTGTTCGACTGTCATCCTCCTAGAATCTTTCCAGAATGCAAAAATTTGCTCCAGCAAAATCCTAATGACTCAGTTGGGGATTGGTTTTGCTTCGAGATCCACACTGAGATTCAAGTATGTGGAGCGGAACTTGCTCCTTATAAGTTACCGGTATTCATGAATCCTAGGTTTTTCACCTTGGAATACATCCACCAACGGTTCAACTGTGATGATGTTCATTTCATGAAGGGTAACAACATCAGGATTTTCAAGGTCCCCAATGAAGCTGGACATTTTAAAGTGACAATCAAATCATCTCAGAAGGTGGTCGAATAAATGTTAGCCGCTTTTAGCTTCCCTATGATTTTTACATGCAAGTATGATCCCAAAGGGATCATCTCCCAGAAGAGATAGTATACTAGAGAAGAGACTTACTCCCACAAGCCGCACCCAACTTTGGATAAAATTTCCAACTTATATAGTTGGGAGCAGGCTAAATTAGTATTGGATCTGAGCCAGACCACTATGGCACCATTCATCCCTATGCCACATAAAGTGGATACTTTGGGAAAAAGGAGCATGCCTTAATCGACCTCTAATGTCGACAAGGATAAATCAGGGAGCATCGAGTCAAAATCGAAGAGGTCCATATCCAAAAATATATCCATCTCAACACTGCAAATTAAACCAACTCCCACATCTTTGGAACCTGTCATCTTGGAAAAAATTCCATCTGCAGTGTGGCCTCAAAATCAGGAGACATTGTCTCCAGGGGGTGCTTTGGTCACAACATCACCAATTAAAGCAGGATTATTTAGGCTTATACTCTCAAATCAAACACGAAAATATTGATCTCCAAAAGACCATATTACGAAAGAAATATCTCGAGACATGACACCAATCAAGGATGTTCTTTGTATTATATTATATTTGAGGCAAGGGACCTTGAAGATGGAAATTCTAAAACCACTTGTGCCCGGAGGAAAGAAAATACCTTCAAATTTCAAGACCACTCAGCCCACGGTAAATTTAGATGCATTTCCTTCAAAATATATCATGGATCTTCACCGAAAAACAAGTGAAGGAGTATATAGAGATGTGATGAAATACACTATGAGTACTAACAAGCTACAGGCTGCAGTTCAAAGGCTGGAGAAACAATTAAAGAATGAGAAGTCATCGAATAAAGAAAAACAATTGAAGATAGCTGACCTAGAGCAACAGATTATCAAATTGGTTCAAAATACTAGTGACGTGACTCCAGTTCAAGCCATGTTAAAGGAAAAGGAAAAGGATATTTCTATCCTGAAGAAAAAACTCAGCATTCCCACGTTCAACATTCACAAACATTTGAAATTTTGGCAATACAGTCCGAGATAGACAAACCTCTAGCTGATGGCCAGGCGCTTAAGGAAAAAATAATTAATCTAGAGAACGAAATAAATGAGCTCAAGAACCAAAATCAAGACACCCTTCTCCAAAAGGTCACAGCTCTACAAGCCACCTCTTCTGCAGACCCTACTAACAAGCTTGCATAGGGTGTCGCAGAAATGAGTCTTAAGGATGCCCAACTGAATCATGTGCATAATCAATTAAAATCCAAATGTGACGAGATAAGCAATATCAATGAAGAGATAGCTAAAAGGAACTTGTTCATCTCCGAGTTGCAATAGTCTAGCGAAGATCTCTAGAAAAGCATTCAGGGTTTATCAAGAAAACTGACAGGTAATCCTTTATTCAAAAACGCCAAGTTTGTAATTCAGGAACAAATAGCAGCATTGGTAACCGCACAGTGGAGCCATTTTATTGTATCCCAAGAGGAGTGGGAAATCATTGATGTAAGTGCTCAAGATTCTCGTTCAATCCTGAACATCGTAAACAAAACGAAATACATAACAAACGTTGTAATCGATTTCTTAAATAAAAACCTTTGATGAGCTTCAAGCATATGTTGTTTGAGACAGAACGAAGGTAATCATGGAAGCAATTAAAGTGATTACAAAAGGATTAATGGCTCAAAATGTTGCTGATATGGCTACCCAACTAAAGCAAGATGTCCATTCATTCAAAGAGTTATTCAAAGATGTCTTCCCACTCCTGGTCTTCCTTCTTTTTGGGATGGACATGGAGACTTATATCACAATGATCATTATAATGCCATCATATTAGATGCAAGGAATTTTGAAGTCCATCTAGTGGACAGTCATGAAGAACTAAATGGCGATTATAGATAAGTTGCGTCCAAGTTTTGAGATCCTTAATCGACTTCAGGCCATTTTCAAAGCTCTACCTAAGCCCACTTTTGAACATTATTCTGAGTTATACATGGCACTTAGGGAACTAAGGGTTTTTCAATATCCAATGGGCAAGGAGTGGAATAATATCACAAGATTTCTTCATTGTTTGGCCGAAAATTTTAAAAAGTTCAGATGAAAAATGTAAGAAGTTCGGCCAAAAAGTTAATGAAGTTCGGTCGAAAAAGTTTCGTCTATGACTTCGGCGCCCAATTTCTCATAAAATAGTCATCCACATTCACAAATTCACCCGTAAACATCGATGACCCTAGAAGTAAAACAAGGATTCACATGAAAACATTGTCCAAGTTTTGTCCTTGGTAAGAAGTCATAAATTTTTTGTCCAAAGTATGACATTCATCAAATGTTATTTTGAACAAGAGAATCAATGTGAACACCGATGACCTTGGAAATAAAACAATAGGTCACATTGTTATACTTATATTTGGTCACTTGGGAATATATTAGACAACTCAAGCCATTATACACCTTATGTAAAGGCTGACAGAACATCTCCATAGTTTATTTAATTAAATCTCTTACTATGTGCTTGTGCTGTTGGTTTCGCTAGTTAAAGTCACAATGAAGTTGCTAGCCTCCAATGATAAACCCATGAGCACCCTTAAAATAACCCAAAAAGTACAACTTGCATGTAATGCAAAGCCGAGAGTGGGAATTATGCATGCTCGACACTTGAATGATATGCATTTCACTCCTCCGC
This sequence comes from Larix kaempferi, assembly GCA_027924585.1. Taxonomy (NCBI): domain Eukaryota; kingdom Viridiplantae; phylum Streptophyta; class Pinopsida; order Pinales; family Pinaceae; genus Larix; species Larix kaempferi. Next base: position 1,216,663 of record BSBM01000008.1, read on the forward strand.
AAATTTATCAACATCCTACTCATATAAATAAGGGGTCTTGAGTTGAGGAAAGGACACGACAAGAGAATATACCATTTTCTAGAGAAATTTGAAGCCTTTAATAATCTATTAATTGTTTTATGCCCTACTTTTCTCTCTACTTGTAGAACCAACCCTTGTTTCTGCAAGTTGTGATTCGGTTTGATGTAGAGTTTGTTTAGCCATCCCTTGGCTATTGTGCCAAAGTAAAATTGTATTCATAATGGTGGAGAGTTGAGTACTTGTGGTCGAGAACGAGGGGACTCAAGCTCTAGTGAAGGATGTGTCGCATCAAGGTTCAAGTATACTTGTTGTCATATCTTTTATATGAATAATACATATCTATCTTTACCCAGTGCTTCCATATTCATTAAATATTGTCATGCATGGATAATAGAATCGGTAGGAGTTTGAATTGAGTGAAAGTTTATTAGGGTTTTATGCTTTTGCAATTCATATTGTTTATTTGGAATGCCAAATTGAAAATGAGAAAGGTTTTGTTTGTTTGATAGTGTGTATGTTTGCTAAAGTTTTTGGAGTTGGAATTAAATTTACTAATTATTGCACTGAAGAGGCGCATTCTATAGCCCAGTAGGGGGAGATGTGTAACTCCTTCCGTACTCATCTTAGATTTGACACGTGCCCATTTTAAAAAATAATAAAATATTATAAAAAATAACATGTCGGCTATTTAAAACATTTACAAAGGTATATATATAAAACTCTCTTCCTCAATATTTACACTCTAAAAATGGGCTATTTAAAACATTTACAACGACATATACATAAAAATCTCTTCCTCAACATTTACACTCTAAAAAGGGGTTTGCACTTCAAGAGATTTGATCCCTCTCGGCGCTTGGTAAATCCCCTTTAAAATAGATCTATGTTGGTTCATAAGACAAGGGACAAACAAAGATAGACAGGTTTTTATCTTTGTCTTCCTCTTTACTCTTTTATTATGAACATAAACCCTAAAGAAATGTAATTAATAGTTTGTCTTTCTTTTGTCAATGAATATAACCCACTATAATTTCACTTTTTGTGTCTTGCTTACCAACATACAAAAACATTGTCCAAATTATATTCTTCATAAAAAGCCATGTAAGAACATTATGTAAGGTATGTATTTTTTAAGAGTTCAAAAAACAAAAAACATAAAAGCATCGCGTTTCAACCAATGTAAACATCCATTACCCAATAGATGAAACAAGGATTCACATGGAATCATTATTTAAGTTGTATCCAACCATGGAAACATTGCCCAAGTATGTTCTTCATAAAAAGTCAAGTTGATAGGGAGACCAATCTTTGGATATGCTTTACTCAAACTCTGTCCATAAAGAGTGAAACTGAAGTTGATAGGGAAACCATTCTTTTGGTATGCTTTACTCAAACTCTGTCCACAAGAGGCCAATTTGATTAGGAGACCATTTTTGGGGGAACACTTCAATGGAATTTGACACATGAGTACAGAGCATCCATTGGCCGATTAAATCCTAATTGAATCGTGACCGATGCAAGAACCTTATCTTCCCGATGGAACTTTTTAGTCCACCAGTTCGTGGCTATGATCCAGAGGGTAAGAAATGGATGGCGATCGTTCATGTAAAGAGGCTAGGGTGTTATTGTACACCAAAGAGCAAGAAACAGATGGTGATTGTTCATGTAAAGGGAATAGGGTGGATGTGTGTCCCGCCAAGAATTCTGGTAGGTTCATTTTGTCCCCATTCCGAATCCAATCCCATGGCCGAGAAGTGAGGGACGACAGCGAGGAATGCGCCTACCATGAAAGGAAACGTTTGACAGGGGATGTACGTTCGATTGGCCGTGGAATAATTGGCATCCAACTGTACTCTTTTGTTCTTTTGGCAGGTTTTTAACTCTGAATTCCACAGTTTTCATGTCTTTGATAATGTGAATCAGTAATTTCATTATCTTTGAATCCATCTAGATCATTCAAATGCAATGTCGCGCTTTTTTTTGAATTTGTGAAAGTTTTCAATGCAAATATGTAATTTAACCTTTTTCAAATTCAAATCGTGTTCTACGATTCAAATTCAACTCGTATTCTACGATTGAATTATTGGAAGATGACAAAAACCTATTTTAATTTAGTTTTCAAATTTATAGTGAGGACAATTATGTATCGATATATGCAAATTGATTCATCGGAAAATTGATTCATAGTCTGATAACCCCATAAAGGTGCAAGATGCCTGTGGATCTTTGACTGTTTCTTTACATTGAAGACAAATTCTTAACTAGTAGAAACATCCAAGACAGACAAGTTCTTAGGTAATAGAAACACAGTTTTAGGTGAGAATTGGTCCCAAAAATCTTAGGTAATAGAAACACAGTTTTAGGTGAGAATTGGTCCAAAGATTTTTGGGGAATGTTACCAAAAATGCCTGCAAATTGTGTGCCGGGACGTTGGTATACATTCATGGGGTTTGAATTTGAATAAATGAAGGGAGAGAATGTCGCTGAGTGCAGTATCGTCAATGCGGCAGTGATTGTATGGCTCTGCAGGAAATTGCAGCGCGTAACGCGTTGAGCATGTATGTACCGGACTTTCACATGTCAGCAGCCGCAACAATAATGATAACGAGTCACGCAACTCTCTGAGAAGATGCCTAATTTACGGCTTACGCGTCATCTCGCCAAGAGTTTTGACTGGGTAGAGTCTGCCCTATATTGCACGTCACTGTACCAAATATTAAATGGAAAGACGCTGACGCCTAGCATTCATTTCGAATTACGGGAAGAATATCAAAGACATTCTGCGGGTGCAGGGTGATCATAGTCCTTTCATCTACCAAAAAGTCAAGACAGGCAGGACTTTATGAATTTTCTGTGGGGTCGGTACCTATTCAGATTCTGACCTTGGCCTATTGAAATTAGGTAAGATGCTACTTCTTCTAGGTACGGCTAGAAACCCTGCATTGAAAGCTGATAAGGATGGAAGATTAAGAAGATTCTTCCTGTGGGGAACGCCGGTTAAACGTTTCATTTCATTTTTACGTTCGTGATCAAAAGTCTTGAATTATGTAACGATCCAGATCATTGAAAATGTGAAACCAAGAACAAATTGCGGAGCAATTATGAGTCTATGACTTCTTGAAAATGTAAAAGCAACAACAAATTGCACAGAAATTACGAGTCTATGACTTCTCGAGAACGCTCTTCTTCAGGTTTTAACTAAAACGCCCCATTTTCTAGGATTGAACTTGAACAACACACTGCCAAGAAATCTTTACCACTTTTTGGTTTTGTCTGGAAGTTGAAATTACAATTCATATTCGTCAAATGTTGGAATGTTTTAGTTAATTGATAGAGAACGCCCTCCCATTATCCTCCACGGCACGGCAGTGACTAGTCGATTCCCGGTCCCCAAAAATTAAACCTTGACTTCATATCATTTTCTCCGAACTTTTGTTTCAACTTCCGATCGTAGACATTATCGGGCACATTGGAGAATTTGAAGGCATTGTGGTCCTTTGGACTGGGGGGCAGATCAGGTTAGCTTCAAGAAAGAAGAATGTTTTGGATCTGAAAAACTGGTAAAGGAAATTAGAAATGAGAAAGTCTGCAAGGTCGAGCGGTTTCTTGAGGCAATATGTGCGCTCGAGGGTTCCTCGCCTCCGATGGACACCCCATCTTCACAACTGCTTTGTTAATGCAGTTAAACACCTAGGCGGGCAAGACAGTAAGTTAATTAATTGTCTCTACTCTCCCCTGAAATCTTCTAATTGTTGAAGTTGAAATATGACCTATATTCACCTTTTCATTTTTTTTTGCAGAGGCGTCTCCTAAACTAATTCTTCAGCTCATGGGAATTAACGGGCTGACATTATCGCACGTCAAAAGTCATTTGCAGGTCTGTCTCTCATCACCGTGATTTCTCAGCTTGCAGGAATCTTTACGTTGTCGTCACATCGCGCATAGTTAACTATGTCGTACACCACAATATTCCCTGTGCAAATGTTCAAGTTTTGACAGGGGCAATGTAGAGTAAAGTTTGTCCGTTTTGTTGTTGCAGGTTTATCGAAGTGTGAAGAACGATGGAAATATTAGCCACAGTGAGTACTCGTCTGGATGTTTTTCACTATCATAATCTATCTTATTCTTTAATCCGTCCATCTAAGATTAAGATGAATTTAAGATTCTTTAATCGATTCATCTAAGACTGAGATGAATTTAAGACTCTTTAATCTATTCATCTAAGATTGAGATGAATTTAAAACTCTTTAATCTATTCATCTAAGATTAAGATGATTTTAAGATTCTTTAATCTATTCATCTAAGATTGAGTTGAATTTAAGCGATCCAAGATTTTGAAATGGATATCTGGGAAGCTAAATAATCAGTTTTCTTAGGGCCTATTCAGGATTCCCCGCCCTGAGCACCACACTTTCTAGGTGCAAGAAATGCTTCTGCATAATCTGTATTAGAAACTTCAAAAAGGGTTTCTGTGTAATCAGTAATTTCAGTCTTATATGCTTTGGGCTTTTCTCCACCTTGAGCATCTCACTTTGTTGGTGTAGTAAAGGTTTTTGCATAATCAATATTGGTAACGTCAGTCTTATACTGTGTTGTCAGTGCAGACTCTGAACCAAAATTGTTTGAAACTATATTGGACATGGAGCACTCTCAAAATGCCCAAAATAATTTGGGCAAAGACTCAGAAATTGGCTGCTTTCACAGCATATTGAATCAATCACTTATTGCTAATGGGTACTCATCGGCCAGAAGGTATATTGAAATCTTTGATGTTGTGCATACATAGCAATTTTTTCTTTTTCAGTAATGATTTGAAACTTAAAAGAAGCTTTTACTTTTACTGTAAATGGGATGATTACTGAAAATGGTTCTTCCATCTTTTTGTAATTGATATTCACTTTAAAAATGCCCAAATGCTAAAATGGGATAAATTTGTCAAATATGGGACATAAGTGCTTAGCACTGGTGGGATTTTTTTACCAGACATGAAAAGCTATAATCCCTACATCAGTGCAGTATGGCTGATGCCACTCGTATAGCAGACAATCCCTATGTGAGCACAGTATGGCTGATGCCACTTGTATTGCAAATTAACACCGTTAGTGTTTCTCAAGCGTGTTATGAGTGCCTGCGTAGCTTTTTTCCCTGTGATCCTCGTTCTCATGGCCTTTGTGTTACACGACAATCATTTCAGTAGTTCCTGCACAGAAGAAGATACTAATAACTCCGACGAGCAATGGCCTGAAGCTACATCAGCAAGACTTAGGCCCAGACCAGCTGATGGATTGCACGAGGTTTCCAATATAGAGGGAAATGCTTCTCCTACTTTCATTTTGGGATCCGCCAACGCAATGGGGATTGAACCATATTTCATTCAGCCAATTGATGACATCGTAAACCTCAATCATACTTTGCGATATTGGACTGAAGGAAGACTTGCACAATCCTGCCATGCAGTGAAATACAGTGATAAAGAAGTTCACTTGGATCATCACGACGGACTAGTTTCACGTTTGTTTGTAGATTCTTGCGACAGCGATCTATCACAAGCTCGATCAGGTCGAGATTCCAGGACGTTTCTTCCAACTCTGCAGGTTTGCCACTGAATTTACATTCCATTTTTGGATTTATTAGCACTTTTTAATATACTTTGCCGAGTGATATGTATAGAAGTTGTTTAAAATTCATACCAAGAATTCTTCTTCATGGGGAAGTTAGTCTGATCTACTTGGAATTTTGCACGGGAATTTCCAATGGGCTTTTAATATTTGATTGCAAATTCTTTACAGGATGGGTGGAAGGATGAACTAACTATGGGCTTAGTCCAACAATGCAACACAGATCATTCTGATGAGCATGACCTGAAGCAAGAAATCAACCTAAGAAATGAAAGAAGGCCGAGGGAATTGCAACTGATTGAGAGCTTTTACCAAGAAAGGCGGACAGTGGAGGAAACGAACATTATTATTCCTCCTGAAAAGATTAAAACAGTCGGCGCCATTAATGGTGCAGAGTATAGCAGATCGAGTACATGTCAGCATAGTAAAATTTCAAATGAGATGGTATCGTTTATACCAGAGCCAGAGCGTCATGATATCAAACTAGAGTTGACCATGTCAGTCTCAGCTGGCTAGTTTTAGTCACCTATTTATGGCTTCATAGTTTTGGTTTTTCAATGTTTCATACTTTCTTTGGTATCAAGTCGTTATTAACTAGTCTTAAAACACGATTTTATGCTTATTAAGCATCATCCACATTGTAATTGTAATATGGCCTTAGATTAGCGCTTGTAGTTTAGGAATCTTGCAAATATATAAAGTTTCAAAATCTGTATCAAACAAATATATTCATGTGCATGTAAAATTTTAAAATATTTTTAATCAAAGTTAAATACGTATTTTTAATTTATTTGTTAAAATTTTTTTTTTAATCAAAGTTAAATATTATTTTTAATTTATTTGTCAAAAATGTATATGGCTATGTAAGATAGCATCTATTGAATTGTAAACTTTTTCTTAAATTTTATATTCTAAAATATGTTTTGTAATTTAAGAGATTTATCTCTTTTAAATTTAGAGTAAATTTGAATTTTTTTAAATTTAGAGTTAACTAAAATATGTTTGTAATTTAAGAGATTTATCTCTTTTAAAGTTGGAGTAGATTTGAATTCTTTTAAATTTAAAGTTAACTAAAATATATTTGTAATTTAAGAGATTTATCTCTTTTAGAGTTGGAGTAAATTTGAATTCTTTTAAATTTAGAGTTAACTTAGATTTATAGGGATTTATTTTATTATAGCCATCTATTCTTTTTAATTTTTAATGGGATCATCTTTTATATTTATATTGGTTTATAAGTTTTTTTAATTTTTAATGGATCATTTTTTATATTTATATTGGTTTATTCTATTATAGTAATACATTTTTTTTATTTTTAGTAGGTCAATTTTTTTTATAAATGTACCTAATTTTCATATAGAAGATATTGTTGTAAATACACAAATTCATTGACTTAAAACAATAAAGAAAAATATTAATAAAATTAAACATTATTATTTTCAAAATTTATTATTACTATTTTATTTTTAGTTTTCTAAAATATTATAATGGATTTATAGGGACATATAATACAATTTTTTTAACTTGAGTTGCAAAATTTAATATAGATCTATTTCTTAATTATATTTATCTTTATCTAATTTAATAGATATATTTTTTAATTTTAATTCCGAATCTATACATATATAGTCAATTAGTTTTATAGACTCAAGACACCTCTCACACATAAGATATCTACACATATATATAGTCAATTAGCTTTATAGACTCAAGGCACCTCTCACACATAAGACGAAAATAAACTACACAATTTATTTATATTAATTTGGAAATTAATTTACATAAAATGAAAAACTTTTTGGTAAAATAAATTCCTATCAATCTAAATCTAAATTTGGGCATCCATCAATTACATGAAATTGTCTTTACTAGTGCCTCTTTCATATGGAAATAGTGCCGACATGTTCCTAGTTTACTTTGATCTCCTCTTTAAGAGCGATGAGATCTTATGTTTTACCTACTGGGCATTTTCTACTCCAATTCTTCTTTTTCTTTCCCTTTTTCATGAACTACAAGCTTATGGACTTTTTTTTCTACTATAGTTCTACCCATTATTGTTATCAACATTGTGTTTATTTCTTTCTAAGAAGTGGTTCTACCTAATGTTCTTTGTTGGAATGAATTCCATTCATTGGAATCTCCTTTTGTCTCCTAGTACTTCCTCTCTTTGTTCTTCTCTTTTTCTTTCCCCTTCTCACTCTTATCTTTGTTCCCCCCCTTTTGCAAGTGTTGATGAGTGTCAGTAAGAGAATCCTCGCATACAAACATTTTACCTTTTGTATCCATTTTTTCTTCCCACTCACACCTTTATTATCTCAACTCACAACCAAATTCGAACCCAAAATCTGATGAGAAAATCCGATGAAATTGACTCTTTCGTCGGATTTCATCTTTATAATTACAAAATTTTCTTAACTTTTTTTAAATTGGCCCCTGTAGTCGTCGAATTTTCGACGACCATCGAATATCCTACTGGTATTGTCGGATTTTCGACTTCCAAAGTCGAATATCCAACGTATCCAGGTTACAACGGTAACTATGTTAACGTCGTCGGATACCCGACGATCATTTATTTTTAGAAACTATAAATTATAGAAATATTCTCACATATTTTCTATATAAGCGATGGTTTGCGGAAATTATAATCTTCGCACGGATTGTTTTTCGTACAAAAATCCACAATTATTTCAATTGTTACTGTGATAAAAAATAATGAAGTGTGGAGCTTGATTTTTTAAGATCGATAATGATCAATCAAGCTTGGTATCAGAAAATGTCACATAACAATATTCTTGATCCAGATGAACAAAATCGAGAATTGCTTGCTAGATTGTGGGATGGATTGAAAAGAAAAGGTGATGGGAAATTTTATTGTCCATGTAGTCAACGCAAGGGATTTAAAAGGAGAATCATAAAGATCACAACAACCAAAAGACATTGTAGGGAACATGGAGACACTGAGGGGGGACATGACTATCGAAAATTGGTAGGTTTTTCATTATATATATCTTTATATTGATCGTTTTTGTAAATATATGTATCATTTTAATATTTCTTATATTAACTAATATATCTTGATGGTTTCATGTAATTATAAAGGAAAGACCTCCTATGGCATATCTCCCAGAGGATGTACTTTCAGAACAAGTACTGGAGGAACATGGAGCTATGAATAATGGCAAACAAGTTAATGATCACATTGAAGAAGATGATCATACTGATAACATAGTTGAAGATGATGATACAAATACATTGATCCATGATGCATTTAATGTTAGAATGGATGATGATGATGATGATCATGAAAAAGATGACTTTGATGATGTTCATGATTTACCGCTTCTTGAGAAGGCATACAGACCCCTTTATGAAGGCTCCAACACAAATCTTCTCTCTGCTATATTGTTGATAATGAACTTGAAGGTTATGAATGGTCTTTCAAACACATTAGTCACACGGATGTTAAGGTATGTAATATATTCCATCACATATATATGATCATGATAAATGTTATCTTTGTTCCTCTAATAATTTTATTGTTAATTCATAAGTAAAATTAATACAAATGAAATATGTTTCATTAATATTATTCATATATTATATTAACTAGTTTTTTTATTTTAATTTATTGTAGCTTGATAGGTGAATTTTTGTTACCACCGTCAAATATTTTACCTTGCACATATTGAGATTTATATTTCATCATGAAAGACATTGGAATGCAGTATGAAGCAATTGATGCATGCCCGAATGACCATATTATATATTCTAACAACATGAATTTGAAACATAATGTATGGAATTTCATATCAGTAGATATCAAATAGATCAAGTAACAAAAAAGGTGCCTCGCAAGGTTCTTCATTATATTCCCATTATTCCACCTTTGCAACAATTGTTCAGGTGCAAAAACATATCACAATTTATGGATTACCATGCATAGAACAGAAGTAAAGATGATAATATTCGAATTCCTACAGATGGTTCTGCATTTAGAGATATGGAGGAAAAATGGCCACATTTTAAAGAAAAACCTCGTAATGTTAGGATTTCTTTGGCAACAGATGGTGTCAATCCATTTGCAGAGATGAGATCTATTTACTCAGTGTGGCCTATTTTTGTTATCAACAATAACATTCCTCCATGGTTGTCAATAAAGAGGGAGCACATAATGTTGGCAATGATTATTCCAGGTATGTGTATACAACAACTTTTTTTTAATGTAGTGGCATCTCATTTGTCGTATTTTATTGCATAATGTCATATATATATTTTTTTCTTTTACTCTTGTATATTATTTATATATCTAAATGATTGTAATAATTATATATTTATATGTTCAAATAAATCAGGTAAGTACCAAGTTAAGATATGAATGTATATATTGAACCTCTTATTGACGAGATAATAAAGCTATGGAATGGCATCACTATGTATGATGTATATAGACCAATGCAACAAAAGAAATTTCAATTCCACGCAATGCTTGTATGGACCTTAAATGATGCCCCAGGGTAAACCCATTTTTGCGGTATATAATTATAATGTCGACTTTAATAGTATTTAATTTTATGAAGTTGATATATTATGCATGCATGTTTTTTTAAATAATCCATTCATTTTATAAAGGTATAATTGACATATTTAATCAATCACTTTATGTAGGTCTTGAAACAAAGGGAAAATTTGCATGTCTAGTTTATGGTCCTAAGATAAAATCTCGTCATTAAAAAAGTTTAGGAAATGAGGTGTTTGATGAGTATAGGCACTTACTCTCTAAGAATCAATGGGAAGTAAGAGACTGCAGGGAATAACACCTCACCTGTGGAAGTTGCAATATAATAGAAATCGTCAAGGTACGTACAGATCAAATTGTCTATCTATCATCAAATATAAAATGTTTTGAATTTTTTTTTATTGTGTGTTGTTTACTGTAATTGACATTGATTTTTGTAATTTCTTTATAAACTATGATTCATGATGACTTTCCTGATCATGAAGGCATTGATCAGCTTCCATGAGGAATGAAAATTTATCCTAAACAATTCATTAGGTTGCCCTGCTATGAGCACCTACAAATTGCTCATATGTTTGATACAATGCATATCAGAAAGAATGTGGCTAAAACATTATGGTGAATATTGGATGGAAGGGGTGACAAAGAAAAAATTGCCAAAATTTACAATGACATTCAGGAAGCCAATCATGCAATGAAATATGTCATTCAATTACATAGCAGCAAAGACCAAATTAATATAAACTCACTTCCATGGTTGTTAACGGAGTAGCAAAGCAATGTTGTAAAAGAAATCATTTGAAAAATTAAATTTCCCACCGGATTTTTTCCGAACATGAAGAATATCATAACAAAGAAGTGATTTTGCGGGGGTGAAAATGCATGATTGACATATCTTCATCAAGGTAATTATTATGGTATATATATATTGCTATATTTTTTTTATTCTAGTGCATATTGTTGGTATTTGTTTGTCTACTTTTTTGTAAAAAATAATGAAACTATTTTTATAGGCACTTCCTCTCTAAGAATCAATGGCGAGGCCTAACATTGACCAAGTTTTGGGAGAAGCAACTCTGCAATTCCTGGGAGGAGGGTATGGAGCGAAGAGAAGTTGACAGGAAAGGACATGTCCCCTCAGCAAAGGCGAAGTACTAAGGACGACCATAGGTGGTTGAAGTAGTTAAGGATGAAGGTGAATTGACAGCTATAGAAGCAAAGAATAAAGAAGCGGAATGGTGCAAAGGAAGCACCACTATAGAGTCAGAGCCGCATAGTCAGAAATGTGGCAGCTAGAAGAAGTGTCAGAGTCAGAAGAAGCGGCGTAAAATGACAGTAGAGTTGCAGTGAAGTTAAGACAAAGCGTGGTCAATAGGAGAACCATGCTATTTTGGGTTTAAGGGTGCTATGGGGGTTGGCCCATAGTTATTGTAATATGTGACCTTCGGGCACATTTATATAATGGGAAGTAAGAGACAGCATTAAAACTGCAGGGAATGACACCTCACCTGTGGAAGTTGCAATATAATAGAAATCGTCAAGGTACGTACGGATCAAATTGTCTATCTATCATCAAATATAAAATGTTTTGAATTTTTTTTTATTGTGTGTTGTTTACTGTAATTGACATTGATTTTTGTAATTTCTTTATAAACTATGATTCATGATGACTTTCGTGATCATGAAGGCATTGATTAGCTTCCATGAGGATTGAAAAGTTATCATAAACAATTCATTAGGTTGCCCTGCTATGAGCACCTACAAATTGCTCATATGTTTGATACAATGCATATCAGAAAGAATGTGGCTAAAACATTATGGTGAATATTGGATGGAAGGAGTGACAAAGAAAAAATTGCCAAAATTTACAATGACATTCAGGAAGCCAATCATGCAATGAAATATGTCATTCAATTACATAGCAGTAGAGACCAAATTAATATAAACTCACTTCCATGGTTGTTAACGGAGTAGCAAAGCAATGTTGTAAAAGAAATCATGTGAAAAATTAAATTTCCCACCGGAGTTTTTCCGAACATGAAGAATATCATAACAAAGAAAGGTGATTTTGCGGGGATGAAAATGCATGATTGACGTATCTTCATTAAGGTAATTATTATGGTATATATATATTGCTATATTTTTTTTATTCTAGTGCATATTGTTGGTATTTGTTTGTCTACTTTTTGTAAAAAATAATGAAACTATTTTTATAGGCACTTCCTCTCTAAGAATCAATGGCGAGGCCTAACATTGACCAAGTTTTGGGAGAAGCAACTTCGCAATTCCTGGGAGGAGGGTATGGAGCGAAGAGAAGTTGACAGGAAAGGACATGTCCCCTTAGCAAAGACGAAGTACTAAGGACAACCATAGGTGGTTGAAGCAGTTAAGGATGAAGGTGAACTGACAGCTATAGAAGCAAAGAGTAAAGAAGTGGAATGGTTCAAAGGAAGCACCACTGTAGAGTCAGAGCCGCGCAGTCAGAAATGCGGCTGCCAGAAGAAGCGGCGTAAAAGGACAGTAGAGTTGCAGTGAAGTTAAGACAAAGCGTGGTCAATAGGAGAACCATGCTATTTTGGGTTTAAGGGTACTATGTGGGTTGGCCCATAGTTATTGTAATATGTGACCTTCGGGCACATTTATATAAAGGGAGATTTTGTATAAGGAAGGGTTAGACTTTTGTTAGAGATTGTTAGATATTGCTAGATCTAGAATGAGAGAGATCTAAGAGAGGAAAAGACTCCGAAGCTGAGTGCACAGAGATCTATTGTAGAGAAGAATCTGCAGTTGAGTGCGCAGACTGAAACTTTTACCCCTTTCAAGTAATATAAGAACAGTTCCCGTGGACATAGCTCCCATCTGGGGGGTGAACCACATAAATCCCTGTGTTATGTGTATGAATCTATGATGTGTTTTTTGTTCATGTTATGATTATACCTATGTATTTTCTTTCATATGTATGTGAATGAGAATCTATGTTAAGTAAGAAAAACACATGTGTATGAATGTTGCGAAGTAACCTTAAGTATGATAAATGCGTAGTTATAGAGTAAAGACAACAACGATTCAACGAAGCCTATAGGTTGTCGATAACTGCAAAGTGCGTAGTTACAAGTTGATATTAATATTATAAGTGCATGTTAGCAAGGAATGCATTGCAAGATCGCTATATAACACATCTCTGCATCACCGCGGTTACAAAAACCTGATTCTGTAACCACCCATCTTCGCTTCAGCTGAGACTTCGGCCTATTCACAGGTTGATGCCGAAAGGGCCAATGAAGGGGATTTTGCTGGGTCTACAAGAACTTTTCCGAACCCGGGTCATCCCGAAAGATAACCAACAAATGTTTTCGTTTCCAACTTTGGACTAGTCGTGCTGGTGATGTGCTTTGTTGATGTGTCATCTTAGAAGAGAAGAAAGCGCAACAAATGGTCTTGTTGTCGCACTATATGTATGCATTTAAGCATACCAATAGATGGTTCCATGCTGTGCTTGAACTCCTATTTTGGTGATGTATCAGATTGATGTGGAATCCAGAGAAGAAAGAAATACAGAACTGGGTAAGCCAGACAAACTTGAGTTTGCGAAGAAAGAAAACAAACATCTGCTTCTTACCACAAAACAATGGTTGCAGAGGTATATATTCACTGAATTGCATGAAATTTTATTCGCATATTTTTCTAATGAGATACATGAGTGGATATCGAGGATAGCAGAATGGAAAAACTGTTCTCAGGGTGTAGAACCTATAATTTGGAATCCAGAGTTGATTCATAGGCTTAAAGGAATTGACAACTAGATTTCAAGAGAAGTAGAATTTTGTTTGGATAGCTTACTGGAAGGCTATATTACAAAGTTTGTTGTGGACACTTTGAAGTCTTACAGCGCATCATAAAGATATTTTTTCTAAGGATTTAGAGGTAAGTACCTGAAAAACCTGAGTTTATGCATTGAAATGCTATTAGCTAAAAAATGCGTCTTAAAAATGCAATCATATTCCTAGTGTTTGAGTCTGTAATGTTCAGTAACACCGGTAGTGATACAGACGAAGATATTAGTATTTTGCGTAGTGGAAAAAGATATAAAGTTACCACTAGAAAGAGGTCTCGTGAAGTTGAACCTCGCACATTGCTAGAAACTGAGTTAGGAAGTGATAGATATTCATATCAAGATGAGTATGATAGTGAAACAGAACCTAGACGAATTGGCTATCAACCTATTACTCCGCAGAAACCTATAGTTGAAGCAATAAATATTACTAGTTTCCAGAACACTACTAGTAGTAATACTGTAGGAGCAAGTACTCAGAATCAACCAAGTAGTGGTATACCTTCATCGTTTCAGAACACTATACCTCCTAGAAGAAGGATGGAAGACGACATTAATCAACATGTAATTAAAGGAACAGGTATAGAAGATCCAGAGAAACATTGGTTTATCTGTGAAGCTGTCTAGAACATTAAGCAAGTACAAGATGATGCTATAAAACAAGCTCAGCTAGTCACCACATTTAGAGACAGAGCTTTAACATGGTTCATGAAATATTTTGTTGGACATAACAGAACACTAGTTGATATTAGAACTGCATTGATTAGAGAATTTAAGAAACCTAAGTCTGAATCTCAGTGCATTATAGAGCTAAAAGAAATTAAACAGAAACCTAATGAGACTGTGTGGGAGTTTGATAAAAAATTCAAATCCTTTTTAGCTCAAGTTAGCTTTGAAATATCACCACAATAACATCAAGAATGGTTCATAGTTGCGTTGTTTCCCCACATTAGATTACCATTGATTCAATAGAAGGTAACACCGCAAACATAAGCATTGGAAATTGCAATGAAGCTAGAAGCTTCACCCATAGGAGAGACTAGCACATGAATGGTACAGATACAAACACAACTAGCAAACCTGACATTATAGCTACAAGATATGAATAAAGGTAAAGAAATAAGAGGAGATATTTGGTGCACTAAATGTAAAGGAGAAGTACATTCCAATGTAAAGGAGAAGGAAATTCCAAGGAACATTGCCCTGTATTCAGAGATTACCTCGCTAGTGGAGCTCCAAATCCATTAAACCAACCGCAAGGACCATGGTGTAAGATTTTCTGATATAGAGGACATCTCCCAGAGGACTGTTACCTACTTCAGAAGTATGTACAGACACCAAAGAAACTGCACTACACATTTTGTAAGTCAGTTGGCCATGATGATACCAAATGTAGAGAATATGAACTCATGATAGAAAGAAAATATGATGACTACAGAGTCCAAGGAGAAACACAACACAATAATGAAAATGAATAGTATGATCAAGGCACATATAGAGGACATGGTGGATTCAGAGGAAGAGGACGTAACAAGGGCCAAGGACAAGGAAGAGGTCAGATTGTCTACTATAATTATGCTCAACCTAGACATTCAGCAAGAGACTGTCAAAACCCTTGCACTACTTGTAAGTACGATAAGTCATTTGACCATATCATTAAAGCATGTCCCATTTTGCTAGGAAAAATGAAAGAAAAAAGACCAGAAGGAAAAAACCAGAATATACATATGATCGCAGTTGAGAAAAGAAATGAAGATCGCAACATCCATGTTGTGACGCGAAGTGGAGCTGTGACAGGAAATGACAGGACAAATGAAGCTTCGACTTCTGGATATCACATAAACAGACCAAATCCTATTGATGGGCCTTGGGTAAGAAAATCACTTGGAAAAGTGCCTACATTCAACCCTAACCAGGAGAAAAAGGTATTCATGGAAGCAAGAAAAGGCTTCCAGGACTCAGAGCCTTCGACCACAAGGATACAATTGTAAAGTGATTAGACACCGGTATTAGATATGCCGATCTTGTATGATGGATCGCGAACTGCGCCAGAACAGACATGTCCTATTACACAGTTTCTACATAGATGCATAAA
The DNA here is from genome assembly GCA_027924585.1 of Larix kaempferi. Taxonomy (NCBI): domain Eukaryota; kingdom Viridiplantae; phylum Streptophyta; class Pinopsida; order Pinales; family Pinaceae; genus Larix; species Larix kaempferi. The sequence goes on from BSBM01000008.1 coordinate 1,232,745, forward strand.
GCTGCTAAGGCATGGAAACGCCTTGGGAGAATTACAGAATGTATTGGGACATTATGAAAAGCGTAATACAGTAAATGATGCACATAGAGCAGTTCATCATATCAAGAACCATAGAAGGACAAGAAGAGAAATGAGGCTAAATGCGCATATTGGATATTTTGAAATGAACTAGGTAATTCTTGACCTAGGATCATAGGTGAACGTGCTAACAAAACAAACATGGGAACAGATGGGGAAACCAAAGTTATGTTGGTCTCCTATATAATTGAGATTATCTAATCAACATAAGGTTATGCCTTTCGGGAGATTATCAAGTGTTCTTGTTGACATTGATGGAGTGCGAAGTAAAGCAAACTTTGAGGTTATTGAAATCATAGACGACAATAATCCTTATCCTGCATTATTGGGGATTGACTGGGCAATTGGTAACCTTGCAATTATCAACTTGAAGAAAAAACAAATGATATTTGAAGGATTGAATATCATGGTTATCGCACCCCTATATCCCTCACAAGGAACAACGTATGTTGAACCAGTACGAGAAGAATGCAGAGCTCAAGAACTTGATAATATATACAAGATGACAGTGAATCAAGTAGTTTACATTAAACCTATAGATGATGGAACATTGAGTTGGAGATGTGACAATTCTTGTGTATCAGAATCAGACGCAGGAATGGAGAACTAGCAGATCCGAATGCATGAAGTATCAACAAGGCTATGTGCGAAGATAACAAAGTCACTATGTTGGATTGGAACAACGGTAAGTCCAAATCCTACTTATGATGGTTTGGATAATATCCATGCATTCCTTCATGAATATTTAGCGTCAGTTTCATATGAACTTAAGCTAGCAGCTTTGGATATAGCATTTCGAGCTACACCTGCTAGATGGTGGGCTGCACACAAAGACAACCTCAACACATGGGAAGAATGTAAGCACTTAATGGAAACCATATTTGCAGAACAAACTGAGATTGTACAAGCAAAATACAATGGATAGATTGATTCTAGAGATCATATAGAGTCTTGGTTGAAAGCATGGATGTATACACCTAAGACAAAATGGGTTCATATGTTTGTGCACACATTAGATCAAATACCAAAGAACTGGTATACATAAGAATAAATTCGCAAAGTAAAAATAGATTGGCACATAATGATAAAGAATTTTCAATCTACTTTAAGTTTTGAGGATGATTGTTCGAGCGTCAATGAGGCTTTACAGATCATTAAAAAGAAGATATTTAATGATGTCCTGTTGCCTGTGTATAAGCAACCAGATTGGGAAATACTGTTGGAACATGCCCTTGAATGTTATAACTTCACACTAGATTAAGATGAAGATGAAGACCCTTGTGATGTTGATATACTTGAGTCTAAAGGAAAACGCAATGTACAAGGACTTGATTTAGAAATTCCTAATCTGACTAACCCTGTGAAGACCAGAAAGATCAATATTAGTACCAATGATGAACCAAAGTTTGCTTTTATTGGGGATTACTGGGATGAAGAAACAGTAGGACAGATCACAAACCTTCTGTGCGAGTATCAATATTTGTTCCCTACCAAGTTTTATGAAATGAAAGGCAGTTTAGGTGACTTGGGAGTTATGAAAATACCTCTCAAGCCTAATGTGAAGCCTATTAAGAAAATACCTTATAGATTGAACCCCATATATAAAGAAAGCGTGAAAGCAGAAATTGATAAAATAATCGAGCCATGAATTATTGAACCAGTAGAAGAATCAGAATGGATAAGTCCCATGGTAATTCAAGATAAGAAAACTAAAGGTGAAATCCGAATTTGTGTGGATCTCGAAAAATTGAATGATGCATCTCTGCATGACCCATTTCCTACTCCATTCACAAACGAAGTGCTAGATAACGTAGGTGGGAAGGAGTCATACTCTTTCACTAATGGATTTTCTGGCTATCATCAGATCATAATTGCTACAAAAGATAGAAAAAAGACTACATTTTCTATTGAATGAGGATCATATGAGTACATTGTCATGCCTTTTGGATTAAAGAATGCACCTGCTATCTTTTCAAGAGTGGTTGTAGCTGCATTTAAGGATTATATTCATAAATTCTTAGAAGTTTACTTTGATGATTGGACATTATTTGTCCTTTTAAAGAACCATCATGCAAACTTAAGAATGATGTTAGTAATGTGTAGATAGTATCATATTTCCTTGAACTTGAAGAAGTGCGTCTTCTATGTTCCTTATGGTATTTTATTGGGACACATAGTATGTAAGAAAGGATTGATGGTTGATCCAACGAAGATAACAATCATAGTAAATATTCCAGCTCCTAATTCAATTAAGTAGCTATGCACTACATTGGGGCACACAAGATACTATAGAAAATTCATTAAATGATATGTGCAAATCATTGCGCTTATGGAGAAACTATTGAAGAAAGAAGCGAAGTACAATTGGACTGAAGATCGCCAAAAAGGATTGGATACATTGAAAGAGAAAATGGTTACAACGCCTATTCTCATATTTCCTGACTATTATAAGCCATTTCATGTAGATGTAGATGTTTCATCTATAGCACTTGAAATTGTATTAGCACAACTAGGTGAGGGAGGAATCGATCATCCCATTGCATTTTCAAGAAGAACATTATCTTCAACAAAAAATAATTATACCACAACAGAAAGGGAAGGCTTAGATATGGTATACACATTGCATAAGTTTAGACACTATATTATAGGTTCACATTTCTGTATGTTCACTGACCATTCAGGTTGGAAGTACTTTGTCAATAAACTAGTGTTAGGGGGAAGAATATGCAGATAGTTGTTACTATTTCAGGAATATGATTTTGAAGTCATTGTGAAGCTAGGAAGATTGAATGCAGGACCTGGCCATATTTCAATAATCGAGTCAGGAGAAGAACCTAGTAATTTGGAGGATAATCTACCAGATGTGCAGATGGTTGCTATCCATATAGCAGATGACTATTTCAGAGATATTGTAGAATTTATGACTACAAGATTAGCACCTGCAAAATTTGCTATGAAGCAGAAGAAACAATTAGTGGTAAGATCAACTGACTTTAACCTATTTGCGAGATAATTATTCAAACTAGGACCCGATGAAGCACTAAGAAGATGCATACTAGAACATGAAAGACCTAACATACTTGTTGAAGCACGTTCAGGTGTATCGAGAGCACACTACGCAGGAAGAGATACTGCGTAGAAAATTTTGAGATCGGGACTATGGTGGCCTACGATACACAAAGATTCAAAAGAACATTACTGAAGTTGCGATGTATTCCAAGGAACAGGGCAGCCATCTCATAGAGATGAGATTCCATTGATGCCACAACTAACATTGCAAGCCTTTGATAAATGGGCTCTTGACTTTGTGGGACCTATTAATTCACTAGGGAAGAGAACTGGCTCAAGATATATCATCATAGCTACAGATTATCTAACCAGATGGGTAGAGGAAAAACCAGTAAAGGAATGTAGCACAGTTACCACCACGCAGTTCATTTTTGAGAACATTTTGACAAGGTTTGGATGTCCAAAGATTCTAATGAGTGATCAGGGAACCCATTTCCTGAATAGAACTATTGAAACCCTAACATAAGAATTTCAGATCTACCATCAGAATATTACACCATATAATCCACAAGCTAGTGGAACTGTAGAAGCCTTTAATAAAGTATTGTAGAAGGCATTGACCAAGGTATGCAATACAAACAGGAATGATTGGGATCTCAGAATACCAGCAATATTATGGGCATATAAAACAACTTGTAAGAAGTTGACAGGTCATACACCTTTCATATTAGCATATGGACAAGAAGCTATCATGCCCATGGAATACATAGTACCAATCTTGAGAATTGCAACATTCACAGATATGGTTGATGATGAGACAATGGATGAAAGACTATTACAGTTGGTTGGATTGGAGGAAGACTGCTTCACTGCAAGTTTTCACTAACAAGTGTAGAAATTAAGAGAAAAGGTATGGCATGATAGACACATCAAGTACAAATTATTCCAAGTAGGAGACCTTTTCCTCCTCTGTGATAACAAATTTATGAAATTTCCTGGAAAATTCAAAATGCATTGGTTAGGGCCATACATTGTCAAAAATGTTACTAATGGTGGTGCAGTTCAGTTAGCCACATTACTTGGATAAAACTTGCAAGGACTTGTTAATGGGAGTAGACTAAATCCTTATAGGGATGACCCTAATCCTACAGGTATTAGTGAAGAAATGAAAGAAGGTTTTAATTGTCAAGTGCAGTTGAAATTGGACACTAAAACATAAGGTTGAGTTTGTACACAACATTTTTGTTAAAATTAGCAGTTTCACAATAGGGGAAGATGTGCTGCGAAGCACACATAGCAAGCTAAACTGCGAAGTAAAATAAGGGAGTATCTCTGCGAAGTTCAAACTAGGAGAAGGAAAATGCGAAGTGAACTTTGCCACTCACCTAACCATGAGAAAAGTAAAAGAAAACTAGCCATTACAGTTTTGGTCGGAAAGTAGCCATTATACAATACTTTTGGGAACTAGATTTTTTCGCTTTTAAGCATATTCGTCCGTTGAAGACACATTAAATGAAGGGAAATGACCAATATCTAAGCAATATTTGGCCAACGAATATGAAATTTAATGCTAAGTTAGCCATTTTTGGGCATGCCTTAGTGTCGTTGTGCATATAAATAGTAAAGACCGTATAGTTATCGGTTTTATCGTGACTTTTAAATTTTTACTACCTTCAATTTATGAGTTTTTACAAGTCAAGAGAAAGAGTAATCCGATAGTGTGTGTCTGAACAATCGATCCTAGAATATATATTAAGAGAATTTTGACATTTTGGTTTGGAAGGATTCATGAATACGCCAGTGAAAAAATCAGTCCCAAAGAGAGGTGGAACATCTAGAAGTTCACCGCAAAATATAGCAAAGTCGAAGCAGAAAGATTATTAAAAGGCTACTGAGCAAGAGAAGCCAAAGGCCACAAATATTCCAACTCCATTTCCACCAGAACAACCTCGCTATAGCCCTATTTTTCTCATACCGAAATACATCCCTCCGAGAAGAGATGGTGCGCCAGATTTGATACTCACGAAGAATCTACAATATGAGATCCCGTTGCCGCCCATGTCGAGTCATGTGCACGAAAAAGGAGAACTTGCTCGGCAAGGTTCCAGAATGCAAGTTCTCGGATCATGACTTGTTGCATGAAACAAAGTTTCCACAATTTAAACTAGACCGGTATATGTGCAGGAGACATGATGAAGCTGACAAGCAAAGAACAATTCAAGAGTAAGACTGGATTGCATTGTTGCAACCATTAGAATTGATGAACTTACTATGAATTCCACATTTTGATAGGAGCCCAGAGCTCACAATGGTTGTGCGAACATTAATCTCATGTATGCACCAGGGTTACTTGTGGTTAGACTGCAAGATCGACATCAATATAGACCTAATTTACAGAATCACGCACTTGAGAAAAAGAGGTGTTGATCCCGCAGTGGAATTCTCGACAAAGATAAATATCTTGCCAAGAGAATGAAGAATGGATTTGGTTTTCTCAAAGGAACCCGTGGATATCAGACAGCTGGAATCAAGTATCAAGATACGAGGTTCACAGTTCAACTGCTCGCAAGGAAAGTACTAAGGAAATGTAGACTGAACGAGGTGTCGACCACTGCGATCTCCTTAGCTGCGAAGGCCAATGATGGACTCCAGTATTACTGGGAAAATTATCTGCTGAACGAGTTCCTAGATGATGTTGCAGATACACAAGATAATGGACATCAATTCCATTATAACTGGTTGTTAGTGTTGATCACATTTGTAGGCTAGAAAGAGCCTAGGTATCAACAAAATGTACCGGTATTAATTGGAGATTACCGAGGACCCAGATTTCCGAACATGTGGGCCAATTCGAAGCCAGACAAGAAAATACTCAATAATATATAGTTGTATACATATTATGAGCAGCTATGCGAAGTTATCCAGCGCACTTCGCATATTACCAAAGAAATAACAACTGTGTATATCCAGAAGATGACATTAAAAGTCGACCTTCACTTCCTTTACATTCAACCGAGGGAACCGCTAAATAACCTAGAATGGTTTGAGGGGTTATATCAATTGGATGCATAGAAAATTGATCTTATCATGTAATATTGGCCGCTCGAGTGGAAGATCAATGCACTAGAGACGTTGATCACTACATCAGAGGAAAGAGTAGCTGAAAATACCCAGAACCAAGAATATGATCCAACAAGTACTCAAGATTAGGGACAAGATCCAGGAGAAGAACAACTACAAACTGTTGATTTTCCGGTAGGGAAGAAGAGGAAGAATCCCAACACAGCCGTGTCAGAAGCATCGCAAAGAAAGAAACAAAAGGAAAATAAGGCCTCGTTTGATGCGCAATATTATAACTGCATCGTAGCTCAATTCAATGAGCATCTTGAAGAGACACTCTCATTGAAGGACAACAAGAAAGAGGAAGTCCAAGCGAGCATGATAGAGAGCCTCATAGAACTGAAGAGTCTGGTAGCAAGAGTGGAACAATGAGTCCAACGAGACTTAGTAAGGTAATCAGACTCTGAAGACAGGACATACCTCTTTGAAGGAAAAAAAAAGCACCTGCTTTGACGATGAGACCTCGACTAGTCTGAATAGAGCTAATGAATGTGATATTCTCGATTGAAGAGCTTACTGAAGGTATGAAGAAACTCACACATACAGAACTAAACGTGGGAATGTTTCCCATTGAAGGACTGCATAATCTACATTTGCAGGTTGTGGAAGAAATCAGAGATAGAGATATGATCTCTTATAACCAGTATCTGAAGCTGGAAGACAGCTACAAGGAGCTGAAGAATGAATGCATGTTGAATACAAGTGAGCTAGCGAATGCACAAGAGAGGCAAAAAAAGCAGAAGAAAGCCGCCATTGAGGTTTGCGCAAAGATCCCAGACTGCGCATAAGAGCCTGAAGTAGAACCGACTATCCTAAATATTGGTAGTGTTGTGGACAATCTCAAAGCGAAGATGGAGGATATGGAGATTGACTACAAGGAGAACATTGTTGACTTAGAGTCTCGGCAAAAACCTGGAAATCTGCCATATGTAAAAGAAGCAAGGGCCGAAGAGCTGAAGACATCAACAAAAAACATCTTTGCAGAAGTTACGAGATGTCAGGACTTGCTCGAAGAAGTCGCTAAGGCATGGGCTATACTGCAAGAGGATCCTGAATTACAGAAAATTCAGGATGAAGTTTAGAAAAGACAGAAGGACCTTGATTCAGTGAACATGACCATGAAGGATTTTTCGCCAAGGCAAAGGATCCAGAAGTATGCAGAGATGAAAGATATTCATAAGGATATCAAGGAACTAAGGATAAAGGAAGCTGAAACTTCGTTGAATTTACAATCGATGCAAGAAGAAGCACTAGCACTTTCTAAAGAAATTGAGGAGAAACTGCAAGAAATCCGCACGACATAAAGTAAAGTGAAAGATCAGATGCAAGAACCCGTATCAGCGATGATGTTCGAAACGATTAAAGAATTTGAGCAAGAGACTAAGGAAGCAGTTGCAAAGTTGACCGCAACTTTCAAGAATTCGCTGTGAAGACAACCATCCCAAGTGAATCACAGTCGAATAAGTCCAGTGAAAGTGGCTCGGGGGTGAGCCACAAGTAAGTGTTAGGGGTTTGTTGGGTGCAACCGAAATGTAGGAAGTTTTGAATACAAAGGTACAGTTAGGCGAGGGATAACATTGACCAAATTTTGGGAGAAGCAACTCCGCAATTCCTGGGAGGAGGGTATGGAGCGAAGTGAAGTTGACAGGAAAGGACCTGTCCCCTTAGCAAAGACGAAGTACTAAGGACGACCAGAGGTAGTTGAAGCAGTTAAGGATGAAGCAATGAAATGACATCTACAAAATAAGAGAGTAAAGAAGTGGAATGGTGCAAAGGAAGCGCCACTGTAGACTCAGAGTCGCGCAGTCATAACAGTGACTGTCAAAAGAAGCGTCAGAGTCAGAAGAAGCGGTGCAAAAGGACAACAGAGTTGCAACAAAGTTAAGACAAAGCATGTTCAATAAGAGAACCATGCTATTTTGGGTTTAAGGGTACTATGGGGGTTGACCCATAGTTATTGTAATATGGGACCTTCAAGCACATCTATATAAAGGAAAATTTTGTATAAGGAAGGGTTAGACTTTTGTTAGAGATTGTTAGATATTTCTATATCTAGACTGAGAGAGATATAAGAGAGGAAAAGACTTTGCAGCTGAGTGCACATAGATCTATTGTAAAGAAGAGTCTCCAGCTGAGTGCGCATACTGGAATTGTTACCCCTTCGAAGTAATATAAGAACAATTCATGTGGACGTAGCTCCCATCTAGGGGGTGAACCACATAAATCCCTGTGTTATGTATATGAATCTATGATGTGTTTTTTTTTCATGTTATGATTAAACCTATGTATTTACTTTCATATGTATGTGAATGAGAATCTATGTTAAGTAAGAAAAACACATGTGTATGAATGTTGCAAAGTAACCTTAACTATGGTAAATGCGTAGTTATAGAATAAAGACAACAATGATTTAGCGAAGCCTATAGGTTGTCGATAACTGCGAAGTGTGCATGTTAGCAAGGAACACATTGCAAGATCGCTATATAACACATCTCCGCATCACCATAGTTACAAAAACCTGATTCTGTAGCCACCCATCTTCACTTCAGGTGATACTTCATCCTGTTCATAGGTTGATACCGAAAGGGCCAGTGAAGGGGATTTTGTTGGGTCTACAAGAACATTGCTGAACCCGGATCAGCCTGAAATATAACCAACATGATGATCGAAACTGACATCGATGACGATGATCATATGGCCAATCCTTACAATGTTGAATCTGGATGGGATGATACAGATGCTGACTTGGATAAAGAAGATGATGAAGTCCATTGAACTATATGAGGTATGCCTTAATATATCTGCTCTATATATTTATAATTAATATTGTGATAGAAGTATTGACTTGTATTGGTACGTATAAATTAATTGCTTTTAAGTTTTTTTTCCATTTTCTTGTAGGTTGGCATATGTTATAAGAGACATTGCTTCTTAAGTATGACAAAAAACATAATAAATTATTTTTTTGTACTTAGATTTTGTCAGGTTATGGTGAATTGAGAGTGACGTGATGGGGGGGGTCATATGAGCTTCCACCTTCACGTGGTTGGCCCTGTTTAGTATAGAATATTAAATTATTCTTGAAACAAAGAGAAGCTCGGTAAGGCAATGCACAATTATCATGCTAATTATTTTACCTTCATTTTTATATGATATTTCACAACCCAAAAGGTGTGCCTTCTCACGTAATTGACCCTGCATATTATAACTGGCATATGATTAAACAATGTTGGCATGGTTAGACTAGACATCAACGTTGAAATTTAGGGGACAACGTTGAATTTTTTCCAATTTGTGCTTGTATGCAATGAAATTTGGCATGGTTAGAATAGACACATGCATTGATGGTGTGGGAGGGTTTCCAGACTCAAACATGACTGACACAAACAATTTGACAATCAAAACACAAACCTATAGAATAATTAATGTACTGCACGGGGCCATTGTTGAATTTTTTTCAATTTTTGCTTGTATGGAAAGAAATTTGGCATGGTTAGACTAGGAACATGCATTGACGGCATGGGAGGGTTTTCAGACTCAAAAATAACTCACATAAACAATTATCCAATCAAACAACAAACCTATAGAATAATTAGTGTACTAAATGGGGCTAACATTGAAATTTTTTCAAGTTCTGCTTGTATGGATTGAAATTTGGCTTGGTTATACTAGACTCATGTATTGATGGTTTGGGAGGGTTTCCACACTCAAACATGACTCACACAAACAATTCTCCAAACATACAACAAACCTATAGAATAGTAATTAATGTACTGAATGGGGCTAACATTGAACTTTTTTCAATATGTGCTTGGGTGGACTGAAATTTGGCATGGCTAGACTAGACACATGCATTGGCGATATGGGAGGGTTTCCAGACTCAAACATGAATTGCACAAACAATTCACCAAACAAGCAACAAACCTATATAATAATCAATGTACTAAATGGGGCCAACGTTGAAATTTTTTCAAGTTGTGCTTGTATGGATTGAAATTTTGCTTGGTTAGACTAGACACATGTATTTATGGTTTGGGAGGGTTTCCAGACTCAAACATGACTCACAAACCACATTGTTGAGGACAAGTCATGTATGAAATAAAACTACCATGTCTATAGGGCACAATCAAATCCTATAGAATTAAAAATATCCCTGAAACTTTTTAAATGGTTGCGCAAGAATATCCATGTGTTCTTAGGTGTTGGTTATAAGTATGTTGTGGCCTCTAGGCTTGCAACTACATGAATGAAGACATGTTCTCAAAATATTTCTTTGGAAACAAATTGATATGTTGTTGTATGGACAAGAAATAGCCATGGTGGTTGGTTGTATACCCTTATGTTGAATATTGTAGCTTAATGTAGTTACATGTAAGTTAAAGAACTTAATGTTGGTTGTCCATTGACCTTAAGTAGTTCACATTGATAGTTTCTCCTATTTTGGTTTGCGAGAGAGGTTCGTTGTCACCTGTATAATAAATTGTTGTGAGAGATACTTGAAGTTTAGTTCTTTTTGTCGCATAATGTAGTCTATGAGTAGAGTTATAGTCATGCATTCCAATTTTATGATTTTTCATGGTTGGGTTTAACTCTATGTATAGAGTTACCAATTTTCCATGGGGATATACCCTTTTATTAATTTAGTATAGACCAACTTCCCCATAGACTGCCACTCTCATGTGGGGAGCATGATTATGTAATTCTATTGATTCTAGGAATCCAACCACCCAATATGCACCAATATCAACATCCTATTTCACACAAAAATGAGTTAGAATAGTTCATTCATGAATGGTTGGAAACATGTATGGTCCATATAGCTAGTACCAACCCCCACTCTCTACTCATCATGGTTCTATAAAAATAAGGTGCTTCACCCCTATATCCTAATTTTTACTTATGACAACAGTGATGATGCTTATGATGATGATGATGATTATTGGTGATAACATCAACAACAATGATGGTGATTCTTATGATGACCATGATGTTCATTATGATGAAGAAGAAGATGACGACGATGATGATGATGATGACGATGATGATGATGATGCCAATGATTATGATGATGATGATGATGATGATTAGGATGGTGGTAGTGGTGATGATAATGATAGTCATCAACATCGATGTCGTCAATGTCATCATCACTAAGTATCGAAACTAACATCGATGATGATGATGATGATATGGCCATTAATCCTTTCAATGTAATGCTCTATAAGGTAATGCACAATTATGCTTGTTTCACCTTCATTATTATATGATATGAATAACCCAAAAATAAGGCATGCCTGCTCATGTACTTGACCCCGCATATTATAACTGTCATGCGAATGGGGCCAACATTATATTTTTTTCAATTTGTGCTTGTATGGGATGAAATTTGGCATGGTTAGACTAGAACCATGGATTGACGGTATGGGAGGGTTTCTAGTCTCAAACATGACTCACACAAATAATTAGACAATCAAACAACAAACCTATAGAATAATTAATGTACTGAATGGGGCCAACATTGAATTTTTTTCAATTTGTGGTTGTATGTACTGAAATTTGGCATGGTTAGACTAGATGCATGCATTGATGGTATGGGAGGGTTTCCAGACTCAAACATGACTCACAAAAACAATTTGACAATCAAACAACAAACATATTGTGGTTTTAATTGATTTTATTGGTGTAATTATTTTTGGATTATTAGCTGGTTTTTGTGTGTAGGTTACATTAGAGACCATGCCATACCTCTAATCCTGGATAGTGTTGTTGAGTAGTTTGCACTAAAAAATGAAAATGGTAGAGAAAAAAAAGTGTTTGTACAAGACTGAGGGAAGATATTAAAAGTAAATGACATAAAGGAACTATGTTGGTGATTGCCAATGTTTCTTATTTGTGGATTTTAAAAAAAAATTAAAGTTTTGGTTAAGGTGGTGGGAATATGTTGTGTACCTAATAATATCATCTTCATGATGCATATGTTAATAAGTATGCGTTCATAAAAATTTTTGAATGCAAATCATGATATTTGTGTAATTTTATAACCACCATGTCATTAAGTTTAACCCTGAATCATGGTCCAAATGTGTGAGTATTGATTTTTAAAGATGTGATTATCAATTTTCAAGGGTGTGATTATTGATTATTGGTTTCCAATATTGGAATTATATTATTCCAAATTACACTGTCACTTTTATAATGTATAATTATTGGAATTCACAAGTCACATCAACTCCTATATAATGATGAAATATATATTTTAGTGCATTTTTATTCAAAATGAAATACCTCATACAAGTTGAATAAATGCATTAAAATATTTTCGTTTTCATTGATATTCAAGCCAAATTACGTAATGGTTACTTAGAAAAATATTCCAAGGTACTTGCATCAAATAATATCTATGAATTTCTCTTAAATATCATATCATAAACCAATAGAGTGAATCTCATTATGTTTCTTCAATGATCCTTTAAGAAAGTGTAGCTATTAGGAATATGCAATTAATGGATGTAATTGATTTATAGTGTTTCTCATTCATGGCTGATTTTTAATAAATGTTTTGATGAAAGTGGTAATAATAAGTTGTGTACCTAGGCATAAAAATTTCATGGATATAATGTGAATAATTATATATTCATAAGCTATTTTCAATGTAAAATCATGACAATATTGTAACTTCATAACCACCAATATTTCATTACATTTAAACTCACTAGTGAGAATATAGACCTAAAATATGGTACAAAAGTATGAGTATAGAATTTCAAGAGTGAATTATTAGCTTCTAATTGTGTGACTATTGGTTTCCAAATTTACACAATTTTATAATGTATAATTATTGGATTTCACAAGTTTAATATGTGTTCCTAAAAGACCACATCAAGTCCTATATAATGATGAAATATATTTCTTAGTGTATTTTTGTTTGAAATGAAGTAGATCAAACAAGTTGAATGATACATTAAAATATGTTCCTTTTCAATAAAATTTAAACCATATTGAAAATGTTTTACTTGGTATAATAAACATACTATGGATTTTTTTGAAAATCAAAATGTATAAGATGATTATTTGTGAATAACAACAAAATAAAAGTTTCAAGGCTAGCTAGGGGAGGACAATGATGGTCTATGAGTTCACTAGTGAAGAATAATGGGGGGGGTATACCTATGCCTATTTCTAACCTAACTCACAATACTCTTTACTTTTATTTATTTATTACCCTTATGTTATGTTAAGCCTCAATTTAAGAACCTAGAAATTGTGATATGAGACTTAGTAATTTTAATACAAATTGCCTAAATCCAATATAGAAACAACCAACTCCTAAGTTTGAGGAACTAAGATAGGAATGGATGAAATATCATCCTTCACTCTCCATTATTGTATGCACTCAAGAAAATTTCGAGCTAGAAAAAAAGAAGGTTTTTGAAGGAAGGAAGAGTTTCACGGATATCTTATTCAAAGAGGGTTTCATTCCATGGAGTAAAGTGGTCCCAATAATTAAGTATTCAACAATTCCTTAAAGGCTTGGGAAAATCATTAGGCAGGAAGAGACATCACATGAATTGTTAGATAGATGATTTGGGTGTTGAAGTGTTGCACACATCCACACCTTAAGGAAATGGTTGGGTTTCTTAAGGAAGCTATCAAAGTATTGGGTCTAAATGAGGATCTGGAATGGGGATGACCTCCTTAGTCGAAGGAGTTGCTTATTTTCCCTTCATTCAAGTCAAGTGATTGTGACTTGGAGTGTTGTATATTTTAATCAAAGGCATGCTTCTATTGGAGCTTTGATCATCGAGTCTAGGTGTAGGTGACCATGCAACTTGTACACTATTCAAGAGGTTCAAGGATCCAATAATAGGTTTGAGAAAAGGAGGAAAGTGACAAACTTGATCCTAAGGAAGAACCAAAGTTGGACTAATTGTGTAAGTGAGTGTTCTAAGTGTTGGACCTTTGCAATGGAGATGGAAGACCAAGGTAGAATTAAAATTTTGTAAGGTAGATCATCATAGTATATATATGCATATAATCTCTAAAACCTAATAATTATATCTCATTATACTTATCAAATTTAAATATTTTTAAATTAAATATTATTTTTCAATATGTATATATAAAAATTTATATAAATTACATTATATATATATATATATATATAATTATAAACACAAATATATACATAAACAATAATAAAAAATACATAAAAAACAATCAAACAAATCAAAATTTACCTCTTGCACATATGCTTCTTCCTCAATAGCATCTCATCGATCCATCGTATCAGTGACCCATGATTTGAGCAACTTGACCATTGAGGATTTGAGACAACTAGTGACCCGACAAGCAAGCAGTGGGAGAGGCGATTTGGACCAGTGGATACTAAGGAGAGCATAGTTCGATTGTGGCAGGGGAGAGGGAGGCCAAGCAAAGCAACTATAAGAGGAGCCAAAAATGCCTCCCAAATATGTGAGTACCAAGACCTAAATCATTTTGATTTGAAAAATTTTAAAATTATTTTGGAAATCACTGTGGTTTCATTGCTAATTCGATTTTCCAAGAGGGTTTCATTGTTAATTCAAATCTACATTGGGGTTTCTATCTTCCTTTCAATACTTCACACTCCATCATTTGGAAAACATACAATCTCACGTGGCATCTTCCATTTGAAAGACAAAATACCAAACCCAATTTTCCAATGTCGTTTTCAAACACCAGTGCTTGCAAATTTTGATTGTGCCTCCTTCTCAATTCAGGACAAACCCTAAATCCATAATTGAACCAAATAAAACTTACGCTAATTAACTCAGGTTTTAATCATGTCAAGGTTACAATTTCCTTGCTGATATTTCTAACTGTTTACCACAGTTTCCAAAACATGAGTATGCCCAAACAATGGCTTCTAAAATCTCACATATGTCAGGGTCCTCAAATAATTTCTCAACTCCCTTCCTACAACTTGGGGAAGGAAGACAAGGAAATAAGCTAGAGAAGCAAAGAGGAAGTGTAGTTGAGATAGATCCATACATGAAAGCAGTTTAGTTTTTTCTTCTCCCAATTTTGTTCACTACACTCAAACACATTATAAGAAATTGTAGCACTCCCTCATAAAATAGTTATAGGGTGGTCATAAATTAGAAACTAAAAATCCACTTATTTTTTAGAGTAATATTTGTAGTCATTAGCCAAGTCAACATAAGATGAAGTGTTTCAAAATTTGTTTATGAAATAAGCTTCTTTGACATTGGCATCATAAGACCACCATGTAAACCTATAGTTATATGTATAATATTTCCAACAAGCTATCATTTTACCAATTTTGGTTCTTTATGCTTAGTCTATAAAGGGCGCAAGTTGAAACATGTAGTATCCTAGAGCGGTGAAAATTTTCATAGTTGTGACTTCACTATCTATCCTAGTGGTGTCTCATTATAGTTAGTCAATCCTTATAATACAATGTGTTTTTTACAATAAATATCCATGGTATGCCTCACTTTCTTATGTTATACAAGGCCATAAATCCTCATTCCATATTTTCCAAGCATACTACTCACCATTGAAAGAATTGATAACACAAATTAAGCATCCCCTAATCTATTTAAGTCAATGTAACCCTCCTCAAAAAAGGTCTCTGATTCCATTTGACCATGTCCCGAAACTTTTCTTATAAATTGATAGCTTACTTATGATTTATATTTTATATTCCACCTCCCATGCTCTTGGGTCTTCTTGTGTTTGTTATATCCTTTTATCCCCTATCATATTGGATGAAACTACAAGTTATATTTTTTGTTCCATTTGAATTTGGATTTCCTTTGCTTCTATAATTGTATTGATTGATATTTTTGGACTATACCACCCCCCCTACATACAATGTTCCAACTTAAAGGTTTATTTACAACAATTTTGTGGTTATTTCAATTTCATTTGACAATGGATCAATACCCTTTCATTTGATTGATTTATTTAGTTAAATTTTATTTTATTTTGTTGCCCTTGCTTTGTATTATTCGATATAGGTAATCAATATTACTTTTGTAGGAGGGGATCACCTTATCTGTATATAGGGAATTATTTAAAACCCATCCCATTTATTTGTTTACATCTACATCCCAATTTTCTTCCTCTTTGTAACATTTTATATTATAGTTAGATTGTGATACACCTAGTTAATGGCTTTTTCACACTTGAGAAAGTGATAAACCCTAGGTCCCCTTTCCTACATTTCTTCATCACCATATTGAAAGGGGATAATATAATTAATGTATTTTTTCATTGTATTCATTAGGTAGAAAAGATAGATTATATAGTTATTTCCTTTGATTTCTTGCACCTCTTCATTCCATGCAAGTGGATAACGATAATGCATTTGAGATAATGCAAATAGAGTGCACATAACGGTGAAGGTTGTTGTGTTAAGGAAGAATCCTAAATTGAGTTGATTGAGGTCAAGCACAAGGTTTGTGAATTTGTTGCAATAATTAAATCACACACATGGATTACCATCACTACCATTGTAAGGAATTAGTGCATCGCTAATTCTTTCCTTCCAATGGCTTACAACAAAATTTACATTATATTACCTAGTTGTAGACATCTCAACTATATTGTCATGCAAAATATGCAACATATGCCTAGTCTGAACACCCAAAAATTGTTCCATGACTATGCGAAAAATTTGTGCCTCCCCAACATATTTGTCCATCCCTCAAGAAAATCTCACTTACTGAGTTATCATTGTATGAAAAATCTATTGAAGAAGGGTTATTCATGGATTACTGCACAATTCAATGCCATCTGTTGGAAAAGTCATTGGCCTTCTTAGTATGTAGCACCATATGTATAATACCGATATCTTGTATCTGTGATAAACCTCTCATCTCGTTTATTTTAAGGAAAAATACCCATAACTCTTTCAATGGAATTTGTAGCAATGGGGGTGAATTATCCCACGGTGTTTAGCTTTCCACATTTTCATGTTTCTCCATTTCATTATGAGCTATGAAGTATGGGTCTAGAAAAGTCTCCACTTGCCTCAATTTCACTTTTTTTTTCATAGTCAACAAAATATAAGCCATTCTATATAGGAAGGTAAAAAATGGGATTTGAAAATTGACAAGTCTTGTACTAGACATATTTGACATTTCTACATTTCCACTTTTTTATATCCAAATCTCAAATCATATGCCATTAGAACCTGGTATTTTAGGTCTAGTTGTGCAATAAATTTGAGTTGGTCTTAGAGAATGTAATCTTGGACCTAGAGATAAATTCCAAGTGTCATATGAGTTAATGGATATGGAATGTATCACATGATTTATCATCCAATAAGCTCATAGTTTTTCATGATTCCTTCTACAAAATCGAGGCATTCAAAAATGGATTTCGACCAATTTTTCCAATTTTGGACATGCAAGACAATTAAAGGAAAATTTACCTTCCTAATCAAATAATGCATTCTCAAGATTGGGGGAGTCAAGGTAACTATGGATGATTATAGTGAAGATTATTTCCCATTTCGAGGATTCCAACTGCATGCTTTGAGGTTTGGTTTGCTATTAACCATAAATAATTTATACTTAGGAAGCTCATGGACATGCCTCTAGTTTTGTGAAATATGAAGTACAATATCAAGGGTTAACATTGGATCCATATGGAGATAAAAATCCCATTGTAAGGAATGTCCTCAAAATATAGATTTAACCCTCTTTTTTAGACACCCCTTTCAAATATGCCTTCATAAACCCAATTTGCTACCATATGAGATTCATCGTGCCTCATGGATATCTCAAATTGTACATGGAATTTGAGGGTTAACACACACTACTCCTTGTACAAGCTCTTTCAATGTAATTTGCAGCAAGGGAGGTGAATTATCCCAGGGTGCTTATCTTTCCACATTTCCAGGTTTCTCCATTTCATTACGAGCTATGAATTACAAGTCTACAAAAGTTTCCATTTTACCCAATTTCACTTTTGTTTTTTACATAGTTTCCAAAATATAAGCAATTCTATGTAGGGAAGTTAAAAATGGGATTTGAAAATTGTTGAGTCTTCTACTAGAGATACTTGACCTTTATACATTTCCACTTTTTTATATCCAAATCTCAAAGCATATTCCATTAGGACATAGTAATTTAGGTCTTAATGTGCAATAAATTTGAGTTGATCTTAGAGAATCTAAGATTTCACTTGTGATATTGAAGTTCTAGTGTCATCTGAGGTAATGGAGATAGTATGTCTCACATAGTTTATCACCCCATAGGCTCGAAATTTTGATGATTCCTTCTTCTACAAACTTGAGGCATTCAAAAATTAATTTTGGCCATTTCTACCAAATTTGAACATGCAATACAGTTAAAGGAAAATTCCCTTCCTAATCAACGGATGCATTTTCAAGCTTAGGGGAGGCATGTAAACTATGCATGATGATAGTGGAGGGTCTTCCCTTTCCAAGGATTCCAACTACATGCTTGGATGTTTAGTTTAAAATTAACCATGAAAAATTTATACTTAGGTAGCTCATGGACATGAATCTAATTTTGTGAAAAAATGAAGTATAATATCAACGGTTAACATTGGATCCATGTGGATATAGAAACCCCATTGTAAGGTGCTAAAGGTCCTCATAATATATATTTTCATTCTAACCCTCAACAACACCAAACCAAAATTATGTACAATCTCCTCGTCTATAGTAGTGATAATGATTTTATTAGAAGAGTACATCAATGTGCCTAAGTGCTTTATTTATTGGAGATTTTTTTTTTCCCATGGTGCAAGTAGAACCAAACAGGTATTTTTCATATATGTCTTCCTCGAGTGAGGGGATTTTAGGAAGACTAGAGGAAAGTGAGACATCCAGTAGGTCTACAAGAGTTATATCAACTAGATGTCAAAATATCAGAAGAAAGTTCCATAAACGCATGGAATTTTTTCTCGCTGGATGGGGGTCATGTTCTTATGATGATGAAACCATAGGTGACATCGATGTTCCCTTGAGGTACAAACATATAGTGAAACAATGGGTACCCAAGGATCTTCCTCAACTAAACACATATTTTGGTGTGATTGAAAGGATATATTGGATTGCACCATCGTCATTACATGGTTTGGGGTTGTTTTGCATGGATGGCATAAAGGTCAATTACGACAAATGTATTGAATTGATGGAGTATGTTGGACCATGTTACAAATACAAAGATTGGATGAGACTGGTCCAATATATACGAAGTATGAGCAGATACGAATTGTTTGGAAATTATTTACAGCTGAAAGACAAGGATCAAAATAAAGGAGTGACGATGTACATTGATGGAATACCAAAAGCTACAGGGAATATTGTAGGGTTTATAAATAGTACACAACTAGGGTCTACAATTAAGCAACCCAATTCCATATTTGAGGGGTGTGAAGGAAATCGTGTTTTGTATGTGCCATTAAATCCATAGTTGTAGGGGAAGAGTTGCTTATTAATTACAATTTGAATCGAATAGATACAAACACAATTACTATGGGAGTGGTACATCTAACAATTTACCCAACCTTTAATTAATGTATCTAATATATTATGTATTTTTCTCTAGTCTATTGTTATAATTTTGTTAAAAAAATTTATATTTATTTCGCAGGGTAGTGATCGGGGCATCTCCCCGGCAGCTGATCAGAGGAGTACACCATCCTCGAGGCAGCATGTATACATCATTGTAATTTTACAAATATAATATGAAAACAATTTTTTTTTGTTATGTTTTTTCATGAGTATATTCATTTCGTTTAGATAATGTTATCTATATATTTGTTGCAGAGTGATGATTGGGGAAACTACCCAGCTGTTGATAAGATGACAACAACCTCGAGGCAACATGTATACCTCATTGTAATTGTACAATTTAAATACGATCAATATGTTTTCTTATTATGATTTTTTCGTGAGTATTTTGGTTTCGTTTAGATAATTTTTTCTATATTTTTTTTGCAGGGTGTTGATCGGGGCACCTCCCTAGCAGTAGATCAGACAAGACTAGCCTCGAGGCAACATGTATACCTCATTGTACTTGTACTACTATAATATGCGCAATATGTTTTTTTATTATTTCTTTTCATGAGTATATTGGTTTCATTTCGATAATTAATTCTATATTTTCCATGATAGGATAGTGATCGAGGCATCTCCCCAACAATTGATCAGAGGGGTACACCATCCTCGAGGTGACAGGGATAACTCATTGTAATTGCACACATATAATTATATGAGCAATATGTTTTTCTCTTATGTATTTTTCGTGAGTATATTGGTTTAATTTAGATAATTTTTTCTATATTTTTGTTGTAGGGTGCTGATCAGGGCACCTCCCTAAGAATAGATCAGATCAGACCAGCCTCAAGGAAGTAGGTATACCTCATTGTAATTTTACTACTATAATATGCAAAATATCTTTTTTTATTATTTATTTTCATGAGTATATTGGTTTCATTTCGATAATGAATTCTATATTTTCATCACAGGCTAGTGATCGGGGCATCTCCCAATAGTTTATCAGAGTAGTACACCATCCTCGAGGAAGTAGGTATACCTTATTGTAATTGCACATACATAATTATATGAGCAATATTATTTTTTATTATGTTTTTTTCGTGAGTATATTGGTTTCATTTTGATAATGTTTTATAGAATTTTTATTGCAGGGAGGTGATCGGGGCAAGTCTTCGACCATTGATTAGATGAGTACACGATCCTCGAGGCAAGAGGTATACCTCATTGTAATTGTACAAATATAATATGAGCAATATGTTTTTTTTGTTATGTCTTTTTCTTGTGTGTATTGGTTTCATTATGATAATGTTTTCTACATTTTTGTTACAGGGTGATGATCGAGGCAAGTCCCCAGCTGTGGATAAGACGACACCAGCCTCGAGGAAGTAGGTATACCTAATTGTAATTTTAGAAATCGAACATGAGCTATATGTTTTTTTATTATGATTTTTTCCTTAGTCTATTGCTTTCATTTCAATAATGTTTTATATATTTTTGTTGCAGGCTACTAATTTGTTGTTTGATCTAGCATCAGAGCAATCAATATATATTGATGTGGATGAGCTCATGCGTGATGTTGACATCGGATATTCACTAGAACCAATTAATATGATAGAGAAGACCTTAAAAAAAATCATGAGGAAATCCTTAGTCTGCTATTCATTCAGCCGTAGACAAAAGAGATTAGAGAAAATGTTGATGTTTTGGTAAAGAGATCTCAGAACTTGAAAGTAAGTTGTGGGATCTTGAATTAGAAGATAAATTCATTTGGGATTTTATAATTTTTACCTATATATGATCGTGAACTAAAGTATGGTTTGTATTTACATGAATTTTTTCTCCCACACACTAGTGCTCAGGGCGTTGTTGGTACTAGTGATGCTCGGTGAGAGTTGTCACATGAGAAAATGACTCCACTTGCATCTCATGTGCCATTGCTGTTGATTGAACAATCGAAAACACATTCCGTGACACCCACGAGGCCAGATGTGAGTGCACCCGATAGTGGCCAGAGCATGTCAGATCGTACATAAGAAGGGGTCGATGTAGAGACTAGTATTGATATTGCTCAAGTAGTATTTCGTAGATCTTCCCATGTCACTAGCATGGGTACACTGCAGACCACATTTTTGGTGGATGAATATATCATTCCCATAAAGACAGAGAATATCCCAGGTTTTATACATTGTTTAAGTTATTGTTTATAATGTGATTGTAATATGCTCATAAAACATTGTTTTTCAACTAATGATGACATGATAGTCTTGTAGGAAATGATGTTTTTATAAACATTTAAATGATTTGTCATTGGAGATATTTGGAACCACCATCCGCATAAGGTGTGATAAACACAATAAAAATTTAAAATATGAGCTCACTAATCACTTGTTTTCCCTATTCTACGTTCAGACCTTTAATCAAGCGAAGGTCCTAAATAAGGTTGGCCAACATATGAAGATTGTGAGGGACCAATATAGGGTTCATCTAGAAAGAAACCCTAGGTATGAGCACCCTCCAATGATTCTAGGAAGAGAGTGGAAATCCCTAGTGGAATATGGAAATGAAAGGGATTTGAGAAAAGAAGGAAAGCTACCACCAGGCATAGGAAGGTATGCGATACTTTCCACAATGTAATTATAAACCTTATTATTATTATTTTTTAGATCAAATTTGAAACATCTAACATATTTCAACATTTTCATAGGATGTCAGAAACATCAAAGGCCATAAAAGAAAGACAAGAAAAAATTGGACAGCACAAGCTTGGTCCTGGTGGTTATTTGAATTTGGCGGCATGAATTGTAAGTATCAGAAAACCAATAATGCATCCAAATAATAAATTGAAAATTATTTTAGTTTTATTGCACTGTAAAATTTAAATTCATGATGTTATGCAAATATGCAGGCCGATCGATTCAAGGAAGTGCCCATAGAGGAAGGCTTGAAGCTTGGATTCCAACACGGCTTTGGAGTTTTTGTTGAACGTCGAAAAAGCTTGTCTGGGAAAACACAGTATTCCGGTGATCCATCTTGTGTGTAGGTATATAAAATAAATGAAGTTTAATTAAGATTGATTACTTGTGAAATATATTCATTATAAATATTTTCCATAAAATATTGATTTTGTTTTGAGTAGAAAAGCAACAATCCACTTATTATCGAGGATGGAGAACAACCCATCGAAGATCATGATTCGAGTCCTAGTAATGAATGTATTCATCTGCTACAATTTAAAATATTGCGTTGAAAATGGTGAATATTGTTGAAATATTGTAACTTCAAAGAATATTATATTTGTACTTTATTATTCCGGAGATGTTTCATTCCTCCGATGGGACTTTGTTATGTATCCGAAGATGTTTATTCCTCTGAGAGATTGTGGTAACTAGGGTTATTATATCTCCTAGGAGAGTTCATCCCTGAGTTAGTTATTTGAGGGTTATTAGAGTCTCCTAGGAGAGGTCATCCCCATAGGGTAAAAAGTCAGTCGAAAAACAAGTATAAGTAGAGGAGGATGTTCCTCACTTATCTCATTCATTCATCCACTTGGAAGTAGCGCACAAGTGAGAGAGAGGTCTGCATAGGAGGATGAGGAGCTCTTGTTTGGTTTCTACATCTTGTATTGGTTGATCATCTATATTGAGGAAAGATTTGCTGGGTTTTCTACCCCATGAGGGTTTCCCAGGTTAAATCTTTGTCTATCTTGTGATTGTGTTTCTTTCAGTGACCTTTCTAGTCAAATTAGTATAAACTTAACATGGTTTCAGAGCTAGCCTGAATAGGACATCTTTCACAAGGTGAAAATACCTCTCTCTCCTCCTCCTCCAGTGAAAATTAGGGTTTCTGCAAAAGTTGGAATTTTTGGATTCTGATTGCATGGCTGGATAGCCCTCCTCAAAATCAAATTTTTGAGACCTGGATCGAGGTTTTTGGTTGGGTAGAACTCCGAGAAATTCAAACCCTAGTTTGAACAAAAGTGCAGAAAACCAGAAAACCAAAGAACTAGAAAAGCCGCGCACCAGTGAACCAAAAAAGCTGCGAACTCGTGCACTAGAAAACCAGAAAAGAGAAGACCAGAAAACTAGAAATTCTGTTGCAGATTCGGAAGGTGAAAAGTTGAAGTTTTCAGAAGCAGAACACATCAGAACCTTCAACTCAATCAAGCACATCTCTTGGTAAGTGTTATTCTATCTCCTGAGAAAATTCAATCCCTGAATAATATGGCTCCAAGCACTAAGCTTGAATATAAGCTAGAGGGTATAGAGAATTTCTGGGCATGGAAATATAGGATTGGTCTCATTCTTGAAGAGAATGATCTTGACCAATATATCAAGGATGAAATTGCAGAACCTGAAGAAGATGAAGCCAAAGAGAAGTATAGGAAGGACTTTATTAGGGAAAAGAGAATCATTGTTGATTCTATAAAAGACCACTTGATTCCCCAAGTGGCATCCAAGAAGACCCCAAAGGAAATGTATAATTCCCTTTCCAGAATGTATGAAGGAAAGAACATCAATAGGAAGATGAACTTGAGAGCTCAATTGAAGAGCACCAAGATGAATCAAGGAGAATCCATTCAAGATTATTTCTCAAGGGTTTCCCAGTTCAAGGAACAACTAGATGCCATTGGAGATACCCTTGATGAAGATGAACTAGTCATGATTGCTCTAAATGGTCTCACTAGACCATGGGAGTCATTTATCCAAACCATGTGTGCCAGAAAAGAGAGCATGAAGTTTGATGTGGTATGGGAAGATTGCATCCAAGAAGAAGCCAGGGTTTCCAACAGAGAATCCTTGCTCAAAGAAGGTGACCAAGCCTTGGCCACCCACACCAAGAGAAGAAGGAATAAACCTTACTTCAAGAATGATAGTCACGAGGAGTCTCAACCTCCACAAATATTTCAGAAGAAAAGAGGAACTACTCAAGGAAGAAAGTATTCCACATTCCAATGTTTCAATTGTCATAAAATAGGACACATTGCTAGGAATTGTCCTTCAAAGGAAAAGAAGAAGGGATTCCACCATAAAAGACATCAAGCACACCTAGCAAAAGATGAAAGTGAAGAAGAAGAAGAAGAGGAAAGGCCTCAAAAGAAAAGGGCTAGAATAGAAGAAGAAGATGCAGAAGAACATGTTCTATTCTCTACACTCTCTAGGACTGTAAAACCTGGAGAAAATACATGGCTCATTGATAGTGGTGCTTCAAAGCACATGATAGGTCAAAAGAAAACTCTTACAAAACTTGAAGAGAAGACCTCTCCACAAAAGGTATCTCTAGGAGATGACTATCAATATCCAATCTAGGGAATTGGTGAAGCAAGCTACAAGCTTGATTCAGGAACACCATTAAAGATGAAAGAGATATTATATGTCCCAGGATTGAAGAAGAACTTACTTTCTATCTCAGCTCTAGATAAGAAAGGTTCAGGGTTGCATTCATAGATGGACAAGTACTCATGTGGTCTAAAGGAAAATCAATTGAGGATCCAATTGTTATTGGTGAAGAGGAAGGAGGTCTATACAAACTCAAGGGACATCCAAAAGTTTTCCTTGTTCATGAAGCCACTAGCCCTAGTGAACTATGGCATAGGAGGCTTGCTCATATTAACTACAAAGCACTACCTCATGTGAGTAAAGTAGTCATAGGACTACCAGATTTGAAGATTTATCATGATGGCTCATGCAAAGGATGTACAAAAGGGAAGAATATCAAGAACCCATTTCCAAAGAGTGAAACAAAGACTAAGAGTATTTTGGAATTGATTCATTCAGATGTATGTGGACCAATGCCCTCCACATCTTTGAGTGGATATGAATACTACCTTACATTTATTGATGACTACTCCAGAAAGACTTGGATATACTTTCTAAAAGGGAAGAATGAAGTCTTTGGAAAGTTCAAGGAGTTCAAAGCATTGATAGAAAATATTTCAGAAAAGAAGATCAAAATACTCAAGACAAATAATGGTGGAGAATACAATTCAAAATATTTGAAGTCTTTTGTAAAGAAGCTGGAATCGAGAGGGAGTTAACCACTCCCTACAATCCTCAACAAAATGGTGTTGCAGAAAGAAATAATAGAACCATTATGGAAGCAATGAAGACAATAATACATGATCAAGACCTATCTATGTATCTATGGGTTGAAACAGCCAAGACAATAGTCTATGTGCAGAATAGACTATCTCATAGTGCTCTTGAATTCAAGACCCCAGAAGAAGTGTTTATAGGGAAGAAGCCTGAGGTAAGCCCCTCAAGATATTTGGGTGTCCTATATATATTCACATTCCAAAAGAAAAAAGAACTAAATTAGACCCTTCCGGAAAGAAGGGAATATTTGTTGGATATTGTGAAACATCCAAGGCATTCAAAATATACATCCCAGGATTTCACCACATGGAGATTAGTAGGGATGTGACATTTGATGAAGAGATAGCTCTCAAGAAATCTAGGAAATGCCAGTATGAAGAAGTATATGAAGAAGATGCACCTCCTAGAATTGCAGAGACTGCTCCCATCTCTGAAGATGTAACACCTGAAGACCATGATATGATAGAACCACGAGAACCCCCCATTTCAAACATTTCAAGGAAAAGAAAGCCAGCATGGGAAAGAGATATTATACTAGGAGCATAAAATTATGGATCTCCTGAAGGCTCCACTAGAGTGAGAAAGAAACCAAAGCCCTTCTCCAACTATATGGCTTTGATGTGTGATCTTGTAGATCAAGAACCTACTAGTTATGAAGAGGCAGTTCATAAGAAAGAGTGGGTAGAGGCAATGACAGAGGAATACCAGTCAATAATGAAGAATGATGTTTGGGATG
Source organism: Larix kaempferi (assembly GCA_027924585.1). Lineage (NCBI taxonomy): Eukaryota > Viridiplantae > Streptophyta > Pinopsida > Pinales > Pinaceae > Larix > Larix kaempferi. The sequence goes on from BSBM01000008.1 coordinate 1,259,320, forward strand.
ATAGTTCCTAAGCCTAAAGACAAAAGTGTGGTATCCTCCAAATGGATATACAAAATAAAACATGTTGCGGGTGGTAGCATTGAAAAATATAAAGCAATATTTGTGGCCAGAGGATTCTCTTAGAAAGAGGGAATTGATTATGAAGAGACATTTGCACCAGTTGCAAGGTACACTTTCATTAGAACCATCATGGCGCTTGCATCCATGATGGAGTGGGAATTACACCAGATGGATGTGAAGACAACTTTCCTGAATGGTGTAATTGAGGAGGAAGTGTACATAGAACAACCTCAAGGATTTGAGGTGGAAGATGAAAGAACCCATGTATGCAAACTGAAGAAAGCTTTGTATGGGTTGAAGTAAGCTCCCAGAGCTTGGTATGGAAGAATTGACAGTTTCTTGACAAGCTTGGGATTTACCAAAAGTAAAGCTGATCCTAATCTTTATCTCAAGGTTATGGATGATGACCCTTTCATATTGTTTCTATATGTGGCTGAGCTATTTTTTACTGGAAATGAGAAACAGATTATTGAGTGCAAGAAGAAGCTCTCATTAGAGTTTGAGATGAAAGATCTCGGATTGATGCACTACTTCCTAGGACTGGAAGTGTGGCAAGGACCAGATGGAATCTTTCTCAACCAAGGAAAGTATGCTGTGGGAATCTTGAAAAGATTCGATATGTTGGATTGCAAAACCATGGACACTCCCATGGATTCCAACTTGAAGCTGTTAGTTGATGACTCTTCAGAGTTAGTGGATGCGACTCTGTACAAACAGATTATTGGTTCATTAATGTATCTAACAAATACCAGGCCAAACATATGCTTTGCGGTGAACACCCTGAGTCAGTGTCTAGTGGAACCTAGATGCTTTCACCTGATTGCTGCAAAGCATGTGATGAGGTACCTAAAGGGTACGATAGATTTTGGCCTATATTATCGAGGAGATCATGACTTAATATTGTATGGCTACACAGATGCTGATTGGGCAGGAAGCATATCAGACAGGAAGAATACATCGAGTGGATGTTATTGTCTGGGATCTGCCATGATCTCGTGGTTTAGAAGGAAGTAGTCAAGTGTGGCTCTCAGCATAGCTGAAGCGGAATATATAGCTGCCTGCTCTGCTAGTTGCAAAGCGGTATGGATTTGGAAGTTGTTATCAGGATTGTTTGACTTAGATATGGACCCCATTGTGATCCTGTGTGACAACCAGAGTTGTATCAAAATGACAGAGAATCCAGTATTCCATGATAAGTCAAAGCACATAGAGATCCTATATTTCTATATACGGGATATGGTGCAGAAAGGAGAGATCAATCTCGAGTATGTAGGCACTGATGAACAAGTTGTTGATGTGTTGACCAAACCTCTGTCTCAAGTAAAGTTTGAGTATTTTCGAGACAATCTTGGTGTAGTTCAAAAGGACCCTCCTCGAAAGGGGGAGTGATATGTTCGATAAAGATATCTTTGGATATTGGTATCGATGTGGATACCTGTATCGATGATGTGATTGCCTATATTGACGATAAGGTCAATGATGAGGATACCTGTGGATATTGTATTGATGAGGATACTGTATCATTGATGTGGATACTGTATTGATGAGGATGTTGTATCGATGATGTGGATACATGTATTGATATGGATACTTGTATCGATGATGAGGCTACTTGTTCTGACAGTGAGGTCAGTATATGGTACCTAGTTGATATGATTGGACTGCATCGTCCCTGAATGCCTAGTTCAAAATGTACGTGATGGGGATTGCATCATCCTGGAACCACTAGTTCAAAATGTATGTGATGGGTATTGCATCATCCCGGAACAACTAGTTCAAAATGTATGTGATGGGGATTGTATCATCCCCAGAATTCGGTCCCTGAATTGATCCGTAGACAGATGTCTCCATGAAGCGGTTCCTAGTGGACGAGAGGGGATTGTATCATCCCCGAACTTTAGTCCCTGAATTGATCCGTAGACATATGTCTTCGAGAAGTGGTCCCTAGTGGACGAGAGGGGATTGCATCATCCCCAGACTTTGGTTCCTGAATTGATTCGCAGACATATGTCTCCTTGGTCCCTAGTGGACAAGAGGGGATTATATCATCCTCGGACTTCAGTCCCTGAATTGATCTGTAGACAGATGTCTCCGAGAAGTGGTCCCTAGTGGATGAGAGGGGATTGTATCATCCCCAGACTTCAGTCCTTGAATTGATCTGCATACATATGTCTTCGTGGTCCCTAGTGGACGAGAGGGGATTGTATCATCCCCAAACTTCGGTCCCTGAATTGATCCGTAGACAGATGTCTCCAAGAAGTGGTCCCTAGTGGACGAGAGGGGATTGTATCATCCCTGGACTTTGGTCCCTGAATTGATCCATAGACATATGTCTTCGAAAAATGGTCCTTAGACTTTGTCTAAGTTGACGAGTGGATTGCATCGTCCCCATACATGTTATGGTGTCTTAAATGGATCATGTGTATTGTAGGGTATGTTGCTACGATGATGTTGATCGTGATGGTCTAGATGACGATGATTCTGATCTAGATGATGATACTATTGATCATGATGATCTAGATGACGATGCTGTTGATCGTGATGATATAGATGACAATGTTGTTGATCGTGATGATCTAGATGACGATGTTGTTGATCATGATGATCTAGATGCGGATGCTGATGATCGTGTGATGACGATGTTGTTGATCATGATGATCTAGATGCGGATGCTGATGATCGTGTGATGACGATGTTGATGATCATGTGATGACGATGATTTTGATCGAGAGGATCCAAATGATGATGCTACTGTAGTTGTTTGAGTGCTGCAGAAGATGAAGACTAAGTATTGAATATCTTGTTGATGTTCCAGTATTAAAGGTCTTAAATATGTTCCAGTAACTGGTTGAGTTACTAAAGAAAGCTTCCAATGATTTATAGATGTATCATGTATCATGTAGTTAATGACTCCTTGCTCCTGTATATGTTGTTATAATATCCTTCTCGTTAAGGGGGAGTATTGAAATATTGTAACTTCAAAGAATATTATATTTGTACTTTATTATTCCGGAGATGTTTCATTCCTCCGATGGGACTTTGTTATGTATCCGGAGATGTTTATTCCTTCGCGAGATTGTGGTAACTAGGATTATTAGATCTCCTAGGAGAGGTCGGCCCTGAGTTAGTTATTTGAGGGTTATTAGACTCTCCTAGGAGAGGTTGGCCCCATAGGGTAAAAAGTCAGTCGAAAAACAAGTATAAGTAGAGGAGGATGTTCCTCACTTATCTCATTCATTCATCCACTTGGAAGTAGTGCACAAGTGAGAGAGAGGTCTGCATAGGAGGAGGAAGAGATCTTGTTTGGTTTCTACATCTTGTATTGGTTGATCATCTATATTGAGGAAAGCTTTGCTGGGTTTTCTACCCCATGAGGGTTTCCCAGGGTAACTCTTTGTCTATCTTGTGATTGTGTTTCTTTCAGTGATCTTGCTAGTCAAATTAGTATAAACTTAACAAATATTAATTGTACCTTTTCATGTTTCAAATGTAGAGCATGTAGAGGATCATACTATACAAGATGAGCCTAGACAGGAATACGAAGTACATGATTTGGCCACATTAGTTAAAAAACAACTGTGTAATGTTTTTTTAATGAAATACTTGTCATTATAATAAAAAAAATATCAATGTAACATTTTTACATTATTGCAGCAAATACGGACCCCTTGCAGCAGCATCCACGTCGTGAGTACTCTACTAGGAAGAAAGCATGGCAAGATGTAGATGCCACAAGAACTGAACAACAAGTTGTAGAAGATGAGTTTCTTGATGATTGTTTCAAAAGAAAAAACCTAGAAAGAAGTGACTGAAGAAACACTATGTATACCTATTTTTGATACTATAATGTCATGCATTTATTGTTTACTACTGAATGAATGAGTGGATTAATGAATGTTATATTTTAATGAATGTATGGTAAATGTTTCTTTATGATGAAATCCGCATGTTTGCACATAAATTTAATTTTTTTTCATGTACATGCATTGGTATGGGGAATTGAGAGTGATGTGTGGGGAAGGTAGGGGCCATAAGAACTTCCACCTTCATGTGGTTGGCCCTGTTAAACATATAATATTAAATTATTCTCGAAACAAAGAGGAGCTCAATGAGGTATTTATACTTGCCATCAATGAAGTAGCTTTAGTACCTATCATAAGTGAGACCACACTCTTACGATCACAAGATCAACTAGGTTTCAACCCATCAAATCCTTCACATGTGCAAGTGTTCATCTCAAGCACACAAGGGTTTTTCCATTAAACAACCACTCCTGGGTTCACTAACTGAAATATTTGTCCTTCAAAACAACAGGAAGGAAATTTCATCCGAATAAGTCCCCCCTAGCTATAAGAAGTCAATTCCAACCAAAGATGACCACTTTGTCATTCGTATCATAGAAGTGAACATCCAAGTACATCATCACAACACATTCCCAAGAAATGCATGTATCCAAAATCATCAATCATGACATCACATCAAGCTCCAAGTCCTCCAAACAAAGTATCTCACTGTGCTCAATGTCTTTATGTTAGTGCTCTTGTAGACAATAGGTCCATTTATCACCACTAAAACCTACCCTATACAATATATATTCTTTCCAAAATTGGATAAAGTTTCCCATACTAGAGATTACATGATTATGATGCCTAAAGTTTCCCATACTTGAAAATATTTTGTGAACAGGTTGAAGGAATCAAGCCTTCAACGGTTCAAAAATCATCTACATTTGTCATTCTCAAAGATATTGATGCACCTACAGAAAGCAGTCATCCATGACATGGAGACTGAATTTGGCATAGGTTGGTCTATAAAGAAGACCAAAAAAACAAAGGTCTCAAAATTGCAAGCGATTCTAGTGCAACTAAACAAAGAAGATAAAAAAATCCTGCCCGAGCAAAGGCTAAAAAGAGTGAATTGATGTAAGTCTTAAATTATGGAAAGAACTTGTAAAATCATATGAGAAGTCAGATGCATGGAGGAATTCTGAAGAGGAGAGTACCTAGGTAATTAAATTTTCTCATAACATTATATCAAAATTATTAAACGATTTTTATGCTTTATTTGTGCATAGTTAAATAAAGACAAGGCCTCCAAGGATAGGCTTTCCAAACTTCGTGCCATGCATCATAGTGGCCATAAAGGTCTATAGGCCTTGATCTGTACTTTTGTGAAATGATATTATTTTTAAGTCCTAGAAAAAAATAAATGATTGCATAATAATTAGTTTAACTAGTCCATGTGTCATGTGTTTTATAGGAGGAGAAACATGGCTGGGATCCAACACCATTTGAAAAAAACAATTACAAAGAAAAAAGTGGACCGAATTTGTAATCTAGATGGAGAACGAGGTATCAATATTTGACTAATAACTCTTGTTCTGACCTTTTACTACATTTCCATTCTTTCTTTGGGAATCTATAATCTTAGGTGGTTTATCACATTTATTAGGGTTCAACTTAGGCACACTACACCCTCCCAGATACAGAATAGGTTGTCCCAAGTCATACCTTTCCTCATCCCATTCATAACCAATAAGAAATTGAATAACACATAAGTTCCATCCCTTTGTGGCTCCATATGTTTAATAGTAGACTTGGAACCAATTGTATTATATGAGCCACTAGAAATTTCATGAAGGAGTCAAGGACTAAGGTTGGATATGAAAATACCATACCTTTTAGGGCTAGAGTCGTAGGTGGTTTCAATATGTTGGTTTGATTTGTGGTTCCAATGACAATATTCCCTATTTAATTAGTCTTTTGGTTAGAAGTGATTTGTAATGGACATACGAACCTAAAAAGCACATTCTAAAAAAAACTTAGTTGTTTCTTTATATGGGCCCACTCAAATATATGGGGAATTTACCCACTTAGTGTACATGGTCCTCATTACAATGATATATTGAAATTATGTTTTCTTTGATCACACAAAAAATTTGATAAATTCAATTTCCCAATGCTCAAAAGGATACATTGGAAGGATTAGGTGGAGTTCATTATAAATCCAAATAAAAATGTGTGTGCATTCCTTCTAGCACAGTGCACATCTCTTGACTCATTTGAAAGAATATTTGAATTCATGTGTGGACAACCACCAAAGTCCCACAAATATATATGACATTCTAGTGGTGGGGAAATGTCCTCCAACATTGCTTGTATGGGATTCTACTATCAAATACTCCATCTCATACGATGTTACACATTGATGAAGAGTACCATCTATTCCAACTCAATATAATAATTATGTGACCAATTTGAACCTTAGCACTTTTGCATTAGGATTCTCCATTGGAATTTTGTTACATCTTACTGTGTCTTTCCATGCCGAAAGATATGAAGTATATCATTTAGATACCCCAAGGTGATGTGAACCTCAGAAAAATTAGCATTGAGGAAGTCACCCTCCCCGGTCTTATCCATTTAACCACTATTAATTCATGATAGTTGATTGGGTCCATCATGGGCCCTATTCAATTTTACAAACATGTGAAAGTCACACTTAGGGATTGGTGATCCACATAAAAGTTAAACAAATTGTACAATAAGTAATGTCATTTTTTTGCAATTTATAAACCAAAGCTAATGCTTCCCACTAAGTTGTGTTGTAATTATGCTCTCTTCATTGTATTTTTCTACTAGTTGTGTTGATTGTGTTTTCGAGAATGATTGTAGTCGAACATGAATAGAAAAATACATTGTTACATCCTCAAATATTTGTTAGTTATTGAGGTGATATTATCGAAGGTAGCCATGGAATCGATATATCTGACCCTTAGACATTGTTTTAGTCTAATATCCGACCCTTATACACTCCATGTCAAAGGTATCCATGGAATCCATATATCTTCAAGTAACTCCTTTGGTGTCAAGTACTTCAATATGTCATTAGCGACAATTTGGAATTTGTGAATTGATGGATAGGTTGGCCAAAATTGATTTGTGACATTAATGGAAATCATATCATTCATTAGACACACAAAATATTTGGATCAAACCAACCATAAAACAACATTGAAGGGCTTGGAAGAAACTTTTGAGATGACAAATTTGAAGCTTCTTCACTATGCTCTTCTTTAGGAGGTATGGAAGAAGGGAGATAGTATGTTTATATAATATGCAAAAATATGTGAGAGGATTGTTTAAGAAATCTCAAAGCAATAATTGGAACCATAAACAACACTATAAGAGACTACGTTGAAATTTGAAAAAAATCGCTCAATATTAGAGCCATCTTCTGCTCGTAATTGTGCCATCAATTTTTTTACCCTAGATGAATATATTCCCTCACTCGTTCATGAATTAATCATTTCAAGTGAGGATAGTGGTACAATGCCAGCTCCAGTGAGGATAGATGGAATTTGTAACCATTCATAAACAATGTCTCTTAGCTGGGAATATATATATATATATATATATATATATATATATATATATATATATATATTTTAAATTTCTCAATACCGTCGAATGTATGACGACAACTCTACTAGCTTTGACGAGGTTGCTATACCTCCGATGGCAAATGTCATCGGATTTTGTTGTTGGGATGTGGTACAAACATGTCGGTTATTCGACAACTAGGGAGGGATTGTTTGTCGGTTAATCGACTACTGATGTGTCAGATATTTAATGTTTATTCGGTCAATTATCGAACTTTCTAGTAAGTAAATGTTGTCGGATATTTGACAACGAGGGAGGGATTATTTGTTGGATATTCGACATTGACTTTGTTGGTTAATCGAATACGAATGTGTCAGATATTCGACGTTTATTTGATCGGTTATCCAACCTTCTGGTAAGTAAATGTTATCAGGTATGCGACGACATTGTCGTTAGTTATTCAAATTATTGATTAAAAGAAAAGTGTAGGTTATTCGACGAGGCGTTGTCGGTTATACGACAACGAGTTGTCCCTGTCGGATATCCGGCAAAGTTTTACTGACGTTTAAAAAAAGAATACTTTGTTGGATCTTAAACAGAGCGTTGTCAAAATTCAAACAAATATGCCATTAGATTTTGGGTTCAAATTTACTCGTGACTACTTAACCTACCATCATAAAGGAGGTTAAATTATTATTTTTAATATCAGTTGGAGCAGTTTCCAAAAAAGATAGATCCTTGTTATCATGTGTCGAGCTCTAAGGAAAATTACCCTCAATGCATTTCTAGAATTCAAGTGGAGGACAAAGTGACAAAAAGTGCTCTTGTCCTCCATCTCCAAGCTTCATATTTGGAAATAATATTTAGACCCTACAAAGACTATATTCATCAATCAAGGTTGGGATTTGATGATTCAAGAATTGATTTCCCTCTTCCCAATCTCTATGTTTCTTGCATGAATGAGAATTCTCAAATGTGAAATGGGAAATGCTTTGAGCTTGTCACTGTCACAATGAATGAGGAAGATGCTTCTACATAAAACTACCCAAGTAAATTTAAATAGAAAAATCTAGTGGTGATGCCACATGATAACCTAACATGCACAGAACAATGATATGTGCCTCTTTCATTTCTTAATCTTTCTCCACATCAAGAATCACCCTAGTTTTACATTTTACTGCCAGGAGTCTTCTTAACCTAGGAGAATCCTTGGGATCACATAATCAACATCCAAAGATTGATTTATATTTTGCATTGTTTGTTTCATTTCTCAATAGGAGGGAATAAGGAAGTTGACATTGCTATAAAAGAGAGGAAACATGAAACTTTAGTGTTCTTTAGCTACAAAATGAGTTCATGCTGTTGAAAAAGTAAAGACAATGGAGTTCTATCTCATTGGCTACATTGCTATGGAAGGTAAAATATAGTTGTATGAAACAAAATATGGAAGCAGTCTAAGAGAAGTTGACACCATGATACCAATGGGGATTCATAGAGATATTGTTGGTGAATATGAATCAAATAGGGACTATTCAACTTCCACAAGAACTGAATAATTGAGGGGAAATTATAATTTTGATAAATTTGCTTGAAGAAGGGTTCAAATCTAGTGATTTGCAGTAGAAGGATAAGAAATAAAATGCCAATTTCATGCTTTTGGAGTTTGACACCAAGTAATTGCAGTATGACCTTGCCATGTTTTAATTGTACAAGTTGTGGAGAGACTTAGACCTCCAGATTGTAATCCATGGGATGATATTGGTTGTACTATTCAATAAAGAGTTCAATTCTATTACTTTCCTTTTGTTTGAAAATGTTTACATTATTAATTGTGTGTTTACGTTATTAATTGTGTCCATATCTAGTTTTGTTTCATTTGCATTTTTGTTCAATGTGCAACAAGTGGTATAAGAGTGAAGTTCATTTCATGATCAATAAGTTGCAAAATTATGAAAATTAGTTTGCTTGTGAGGACTAGGTTCTGTAAATTCAACTCCTATGCAACTGTGGTAGCAAGGAGACCCAAGTGGGTCATTTCATCTTTTGATTTCTAGAAGAAGCATTGTGGGAGGTAGTGCCAAGAAGAAAGGCTTGTGAATGGTAGTCTGGTTGAAGACTAGAATTCAACACCCAAGGATGTAGAGTGAATCCACAAGGAAGGGTAACACGTTTTGGCCAAAAGTGACAGTGAAAATTTAATTTTTTACTCATTTATTGAATAAAATCCCTCGAAACTCATGTATGCCTTATGAATTCTGACATGCAACAAAAACAAATTGTAGGGAATTATGTTGTCTTTTCACCTATATATATGTTTTAAATAATAATATTATTTAATATGCCAAAATTGCATTTAATGATAGGTTTGTTCCTGTAAATTTCAAAATAAGTTAGCAAGTGGCTTGTGTGCTCATAAAATAAATTAGTGATAAATGCATAATTTTTGAAAAAAAATGAATATAATCTACACAAAATGCACTGAGGCGTACATAATGTTTTGTAATTTATGTTTAGAAATTATATTTTTTTATTAATTTTTGAAACTGGCCATTGAAAATTTTAATCGCATTTTGTACATGTGTGTACACGTAAATTTTTTTTTACTAGTTACAAAAATCGAAAAAAAAATACCCTGTTGAAGAGGATGCATTGATCTGGGGCGTATGTATTTTTTGGTTGTGTACTTTTTATGTGGTTGATTTTTCTTTTCGTTGATTCGAATTTGTGTACATGGTTTTGTAAGAGTAAGTTTGAAAAAAAAATTCAAAAAATTTATCATATGAACTTAGGATCCCGTAAATTATATGCCAATGGATAGGCAATTCGTTGATGAATCTATATGTATGAATTACGCCACCTAAGGTGCATCTCAGGACAAGGTTTAGGCTTGGAAAAAGGGTTAGTAAAATTAAATCTGCAAAAAAGGGGGCTAAAATCCTATTTTAAAACCCCCGATCAAGATATTAGTTTGATCTAGGTTTTAAAAACCCTCGATCGAGTTTTCACATGCATTTTTTAAATACCTCGATTGAGGTTTTATGTATGGTTAACTCAAAAGCTCAATCAAGCTACTTTTTACTTTCTATAGTCTTCCCACAAGATTTTCTTTATTTTTTACTAATGACAATAACTCGATCAAGCTATTTAAAATCTCAATCAAGGGCTTGACAAATGCTTGATCGAGCTATTTTTTTTCCATACTCATGCCCTCTATTTGCCAAAAAGTGTTACCCATCTTCATGGGAACACCCTATCATCACAAAGAGGTGCAACATACTTAAACCTAGATTTTTAGAGAAAAATAACAAAATGCAACAGGATGCAAGTGTTGAACAATAAATACAAGAGAGAATTAAATAGAGCTCGAGAAAGAAGCCTTGTATTAGTGATGTCCAAAAGAGAGAGCAATGTTCACTTGCGTCTTCAAGGGGGAAACATCCTATGAGCATAGCTCCAAATACAATAACAACCCTTGGTGCATTACACAACCTTTTATTCTATATATAGTGCATCAATATAAAAAACCTAACTACTTCTAGTCCCAATATTAAAGAGGGTTGACCACCTATTGGGTCTTAATTAGTAAAGAGGCCATTTTACGTTGAATAACTATATAATAGGCCTTATTCAAAGAAGATGGCCTCATATATAAATAAAGTAATCCTATATATACTCAAAGTGGAGGGATTAGGGTAGGACCCTAACATTCCCACCCCCTCAAAAGAAACATTTTCCTCAAGGATAGACTCTGGTGAAACTATTGCAAAATGGTCGACAATTCCCAAGTAACATCTTATGGTTGCATATCCTTTCATTGAATGAGAACTTCTTAGATAGTGCATTAGGAGAGGTGATGCTCTTAGGTGCCCAAAAATGATTTTGGTTGGATCCAAATGGATCCTTTTTCATTGAGTTATGGTAAGGTAGTTTGAACTCATCAATCCTACCCCATAACCTTCTTCAAACAAAAAAAATGAAATAATGGGTGGATCTTGGAGTATGCTAAAAATGGATAATTTATAAGCCATATGTTTAATGCATTGTATAATCTGATATGGGCAATAAAAATTTAGTGTCAACTTTTGATGACCTTTAGATTTGAGATATGTTTGCTTATAGGGTTGGAGATGAAGGAAAACCTGATGCCATACATCAAAGGAACATATGAGCGATGTTGGTCTCCATATTGTTTCACGCAATTTTGAGCCATAACCAAATTTTCCTTAAGTGTGTGGAGAATGTTTTTGTGATTGTGAAGCATATTATTCATTGGATGCAACATTCAGGTCCCTATTATATATGAAACCATTGAATGTGGTTGATGGCCATATTCTTCTTCCTATGGGTCATTTTTATAGCATAATGATAAGTGGACTATTCAACCAAAGGTAGCAACCGTACCCACTAATGCTACTTTTCTAGGGAAAAACATCTCAAATAGGTTCCTAGACATATGTTCACTAATTTTATCTACCCATCCATTTGTGGATGATAAGTTGTGCTCATTTGCAATTGGGTTCCTTGTGGTTTGAACAACTCTTTCCAAAATTTGCTAGTGAATGTGGAATCCCTAGATGACACAATGGAAGTGGTCATACCATGGAGCCTAAAATTTTGATCCATAAAAACTTGGGTAACAATTTCTAGAGTAAAGGAGTGTTGCAGGGCACATGATTATTTTTTTTTTTCCTAATTTTGGAAGATATAGCATAAAATCCATGGAGATGTTCATCTAAATAGTAGTTGGGATTGGAAATGGCTGCAAGGCCATTAGATTCTTCATTGTATCACCTTTGTTCCCTTGACATATGTCACATTCAATCACAAAAGTATGTACATATCCCTTTTCTTCTTCCCCAATATAAAGATTGTCTAGTGCGTTCACGAGTTTTTTAAATCGTGAATGACTTGCTATATGAGATGAAAGCAACTCTTCAAGTATCTTGTGTTCAACTGAATTTGGTAGAAAAAATGGTGGCCTTTATACCACAATGTCTCTTGTTTAATTGTTTATATTTTGAGAGGATTCGTGTCCTATTGAAGTCATTTGATGATCTAGGACACCTATCATTGGTCAACCATTCATGGCGTGCTTCTACTAGCCATTATGGTACTGGAGAGGATATAACAAATATACATCCATATTCCTCATATTTCATGGAAGAGGAATATTCCACAATAATGTAATTTCCATTTTTATAGATTATATCATAATCATACCCCCAACATCTTAGTCACCCACTTGTGCTGCTATGCAGACTACAACCTATGTTCCAAAAAATACTTCAAACTGTGATGATCTATTTTGATATGAAAGTGTCTTCCAATAAGATAGGGGAACCAAGTTTAAAGTGGATTAAGGATGGCCATCATCTCATTATAATAAGTGGATTTACCTAACATATGATGGCATAATTGTTTCCTAATGAATGCCAAGGGGCACGCTTCTTGTATATTACTGTTCCTAGACTATGGCCTGATGCATCACATTCCAATACAAAATTATTTTTGAAATTAGATACCACTAAGACCGGTTTGGTGCACAAATTATTTTAAATATGGAAAGGCATGTTGTGTGGCCTTGGTCAAGACAAAGGAATTAGGATTTAGCAGATATGTTAATGGTGTATCAATATTCTTGTAATTCTACACAAGATTTATGTAGTAACATGTAATCCTTAGGAAGCCATGTTAGATTTTCAGTGTTTTGGGTTGTGGCTTGTCTTGGATAGCCTCAAATTTTCTTGGAATCCACTCAGATCCATGTTTAATAACAATGGGACCAAGTATTTGACCTCAGAAGCACCAAAAGTGCATTTGGACCACTTAGAAATACTTGATTGTTTCTAAGTAGTTGTGGTAGTTTATCAAGATGTTCCAAAAGTGGCTGCCAATATTCACTATAGATGAAGATATCAACAAAGAATATCGAAACAAAAAGACATAGGAAGGGACTAAAGTCAATTTTCATGAGACTCTAGATGGTGGATGGGGCATTGCAAAGTCCAAAAGAAATCACAATAATTCATAATGGCCTTCATGTGTGCAGAAATAGATCTTGGAGATGCCCACTTTCTTCATTTTGATTTGGTGGTATCTAGAGTGACAGTCAAGTTTGGTGCAAGGATAATTTTAGGGGTGAAATTTAGCCCATGGGATATTTTTCCATGTTTTTTTCAAAAAAAAGATTTGCCAATTTGCATTTTTTGAAGCCCCATTTCGCCCAATTTTGATGGGGTCAACTTTTTCAGTCTACAAATCGCCAAATTATTATATAAACTATATAAAATCCTTAGAAATTGAAATAATTTTAGAAAAATATCGCCAAATATTTTATAGTTGACATTTTAAGAATTGGTAAGATTTGCCAAGGTTTATACACTTTTAAATAAGTATGGGTCCTTAAAATTATCCCTGGTTTGGTGAAGAAAATGGAATCATGAAGCTCATCCAAGAGGGCGTTGATCAAGTTCAAATTGGGAATTTATCCTTTATTGTTAGCTTATTGAGATTACAAAATTTTGGGCACATGCACCACATGCCTTATTTTTTTAAAACCACAACCATTGGTGATGAATAAGGTCTAGTACTAGGACGTATGCCACTTTCCTCAAACAATTCATGAATAATATTTTGAATTTCATTCTTTTGTGAAAAAGGGTGTCTATAAGAATGCGCATTCAGTGATTGACTACCTGAAATCAATAGAGTACCATGATCATGTTCTCCTCTTGGTGGGGATAAAACAGTTTGTGTCTTAAATACCTAATGATGTTTGTTCAAAAACTACTACAAGTTAGGGAGTATTTCTTATAAGAGATTGTCCATAACCTACATGGCATTGAATTGGGAAATAATTCCAAGTGGTCTGTTACGAACCCATGTCAACCCTTCTCTTTACTTTGCCAGTATATTGTTGTTGGATGCATATGCTTCGTAAGTCATCCCATAGTATTTGTTGATCCATAGTTTGTATTATTGTTGTTGGATGCATATGCTTTGTAATTCGTCTCGTAGTATTTGTTGATCCATAGTTTGTATTGGCCCATGGTTTTGACCCATAGTATTGGTGCCTAGACATAGTATATAAGTTTGTGTTGAGGCCAATGAAGGCACTGTGAAGCTATTTTGTATTAAGCTTGCTCAAAGGAGGTTTCCCCCTCGAAGTGGCCTGCGATCAATAAAAATATTTTGTGATCTGATATATCATGTATTTCATTAATTAATTGTTGCAAGTTCTTCACATTTGGTATCATAGCACTTTATTGGGCTCGTTGGGTGAAATTTCTGCCAAAATTTTTTTTCGCATCTATTGCAGGTTCGGAACTAAGAATAATCCCTACCCGCTTAACTGTGGGAAGTACTTGGGAATAAGACCTAAAACTCATTGTGAGGAGTACCATAGGAACCCCGAAGTAGCTGGCACATTGAGAGGACCTGCCAGTGAAAAGGGAAACGACCCCTACCTGATTGACTAATTCCCATCCGTGAGGTAAACCAAGAGTTCTCGTTTGTGGAAAATTGGGTATCAGTTTTACTTGATTCGGGGAGTGAGGGATACAGCCCAAATATGCAAGCCGTCAAACAACATTGGTGTCTGAGTGAATCCCCTGAACTGTTAGGAAGCTGAGCATACGTAGGGTCCATATCTATTTTTAGTTGATAAATCGCAAATTTCCTCTGTCCAAAACTGTTTTCGATCACTTATGTGTTGTTGCAGATCCATCCATTACCTCACTTCTGCCTCGTTGCAGATCTATCTGTTTCCAATCCCTTCTACGTCGTAGAAGATCCATTCTGGAAAAAAAAAATTGTCATATCTCCCTTGTTTTCACTCTATTTCCCTTGAAATTCCCTGAAACCCCTGTGATCCCATTCTGAATATTTAATTCCTTAGGACCCTATCCCCAATTCCACTTCCCAAATCTAGAAATCCCAAATTTGTCTATTTTTAGGGTTTACCATAACTTCTTCGACTTTTACCCAATCGCCTTCAAATTTTACCACATAGTTCCTTTCCAATTTCTGCTTCTTTGTCCCTCTCTGCCAAATTTTCTCATTCTTTCACCCCGCTTCTGAAATCCTCCTTTTCTGCTTCCCTGTCCATTCGAAAGTGTCCAAAACTTAGTCAAACCCAAATTACCCATCATATTTTTTCCCAAATCCAGATTATCGTTTACTGAAACAATTTCTGTTTTTGCTTTTCTACCCACTAAAAAAAAAACAAAAAAAAATCCTGGTTATGGTTATCACTCGCATAGGAGCAAAAAGCATGGAGGAAGCACTTACAACCATCCAAACCAAACTCTAGGATCTGGATGAAAAATTTCTCGGCCTCCATATTGAGCATTTAGCCATGAACAACAAACGACAGTTCGAGTCTCCATCAGACAATGGGTTCTCTTCTTCTAGCAATTTCCATGGTCTGACGCTTGATTTTCCTCGCTTCAATGGTACTGATCCGAATGAATGGATCTATCATGCAGAATAGTATTTCAGTCTGCATAATACTTTTGATGTCAACAAAGTTCCACTTGCATCTTTTCATTTGGAACAGGAAGCTCTTCAATGGTATCGTTGGTACATCAAGGCTCATGAAGAGCCAAAATTGCTAGATTTTTGCCAGCTCCTTTTGCAACGATTTGGTCCTAGTGATTTTGATGACTTCACAGGCTCCCTCACTAAACTTTTCCAAATTGGAACTGTGAGAGAGTATCAAACCGAATTTGAGAAACTATCCAACCACACCGAAAGATTTCTTGATGACTTCTACTGGAGTTGTTTTATCATTGGTCTAAAGGATGCAATCCGCTTTGAGGTCAAAATGTTCTGACCCAACATAATGATGGAATCCCTAGGGATGGCTAAGTTGGCATAAGTTAAGATTGCATCCCAACAATGCTCCAAACCCACTTTTGTTTCCTTCTGAAATATGGGTTCTCAACGACCTCCCATCCTGCCAGCTCCTCGACCAACTCCTATCAAGCATTTGTCTGAAACAGAGATGCAGGCATGCAGAGAAAAAGGGCTTTGTTATAATTGTGATGAGAAATTCACTCGGGGACATAGATGTGTTCAGCAAAAGCTCTATCTCTTGGATGTGGATTGTCCGCCTGCCTCTGAAATGGGTGAAGAAGCTCCAGATACAATGGATGATTAGGTTGACATTCAGGAGCCTCTTATTGACCCTCCATCTCAGGAAGACCACCCAGAGATATCTCTCCATGATTAGGCAGAATCACCACCCCCCAAACAATGCGGGTTAGGGGTTACTTCAAGAAGCTTCCTCTTACAATACTCATTGATTCTAGTAGCACTCATAACTTCATTGACCCTCGGATCTCCAAACAGGCTGATTGTTTTGTCCATCCTTGCTCCAACTTTGAAGTCATGGTTGACAATGGGGGCACCTTACCTTTCAAAGGGAAGTGTTGCAATGTGCATATCTCTATGAGATATTATAACTTGCGCTCTGACATTTTTTCCTTGACCTTAGGTAGATGTGATGTGGTTTTGGGTGCTCAATGGCTACGCACACTTAGCCCCATCTTATGGGATTTTGCTAAACTTTGGATGCAGTTTTCACCCAATGGAAAAAAGCACACATTGGCAGGCTTACAACCAGGGTCTCTCAACATCATCAGTTCACATTGCATGGAAAAAATCCTTAAAAAGAATTCACATGGTGTCATCTCTTAGCTCCATTCCATTCAGATGCAACCTTCAGCGGTCTCCACTACTCCTTTGTATTTACAACAAATTTTGGATCGATATACAGGTGTATTTGTTGAACCGGTGGGATTTCCACCTTCAAGGCTAGAGGACCATCGTATTCCTCTCCTTCCTGGAAGCGTTCCTCCCAACATCATGCCATATCACTACCCATTTTAACAAAAAACAGAGATTGAAATGCTCGTTCGGGACTTACTAAAGCAAGGTATTATTCTCCCAAGCACTAGTTCCTTTTCTTCACTAGTTCTTCTTGTCCGCAAAAAATATGGGTCATGGCGCCTCTGCATTGACTTTCGAGCACTTAATCACCTCACAATCAACGATAAGTTTCCAATTAATATCCTAGTGGGAGACCTTCACTAACACCTCGGGGTTTTGGTGTAACAGTTCGTATCATTTGGTATCAGAGCCTCCACCCAGGTTTGAGTCACAGAGCGGGTGACAACGTCAGCATTGTAGTGTTCGTCTGGGGCTCATACGACTCAAAGTGGACACCACCGTAGGGGTGCACATCCATCCCAGATTCTGGACAGTGGAGCGTGGTGGGATGTTAATATCCTAGTGGGAGACCTTCATTAAGACCTTAAGGTTTTGGTGTAATGGTTCGTATCATGGTCTTTCTTTTATAAATTCTCCATATAATGAGAGATGATGATTTCAAAGGATCTTAACTAAATCCCTTTGAGGGTGTTTATGAGCCTCTTTAGTAAAGCTCATGTATATTCCTTGAAATCCATGGTGATTGACCCCAAGGTTCATAGCCATTATTCCACAAAAGCTATATCAAAAACACCCATATCTGTCATGAACATATGAGTTTTGAGTTGAGGGTTCCCTAGTTGGAGTTTCACATTTCCACATTTTCCTCCACATTTCATCATACCTCCATTGGATATCATCATTTGGAATTTTTACACCGGGTTGATATAGCAATGGGAATCTTCAATCATGTACTTACGAATACAATTGTGGTTGTCATCGTTGTTAACCAAAACAATCACTTTTTTGTGGTTGATCTAGTCAAGAAGTTTATGAGTTTGAGGAGTGAAAATGGAAGATAAATCATGAAAGGAGATTAGGGGTTGTTCTTGATGAACTTTAGGCTCCACATATAATTGCATGCTAGGGTCAATGGTTTCTACCTTTAACTCTGATGTATCTTCCATAGTGATTTCTTTTGATTGCATGGAAGATGTGACATCAATTTGAAATAATTTATGTTCTTTACATTTATGACTGGGGACATACTTGTCTTAATTATAGCATATTCCATGCCATTGATTCTCTACCATTTCCATTGGAAATAATTGTTTTACATTTAGGGGATAAGTAGGCAAGATGTTTGGGAAGTGGACTACGAAGAGTGAGTGAAATGCATGAAAGAGGGGTCTTTTGGATTGTGCATTAGCTATTGTCTCCACTTCTTGAGCTCATTGAGAGGCCTCCAAATATGAAGCAAGTTTCCGCATCATAAGTTGTGCTCTAATATCCTCCTTGAGGCCACTAATGAAGCATTATTTATAAAAAGAATCAATAAATTCACTTGTACAGATTGCTAATTTCTCAAAGGATGTGATAAAGTATACTATTGAACTTGTTTGGTGCAACATGGTAAACCACCCCAAATAGTGAGTATCTTGCTCAAAACAAGCATAGATGGCCTTAAGAAACTAACTCCATGCTATGTAGCCACCATAGGATTTTTTATTCCATTCCCACCACTTCCATCATTCTAGGTCCAAGTGCAACACCCCACTCTAAGTTTCAACATGTCATTAGTAATGCCATGGTGGGTAAAGTAGTGTTCCATACTGATGACCCAAACAGAGGGATCAAAACCATCAAAATTGTTGATATCCACTTTAGGAACAAAGTTCTAGTTTTTATCAGTGAAGGGAATTTTATGGATGTGAGGACAAAAATGGGGTTGTTTATGGTTCCTTTAAGATTCATCATTAGGTATCTCTATGTATGGTTCATTCCATTGGTTATTAACTTGGAGGAAGTGAGTTTTTAGATGATTATTTGTTCGTTCAAACTCCCTATAGGGGCCACCATATTTTGTATGGTTTTGATTGATTCCTCGAGTGTGGAAATCTTTTGATCCTATTGGGAAAAAATGTCTTTGAGTTTTTATTGAAGTATCAAATACTAGTCATCTAGGATTTCAAGTCTCTTATTAAACTGCATGGTGTTAGAGAGGGTCTCCATGGTGTCTTTGGGTTCCCAAAAAATATATTACTAGGGAGTGAGATCATGATGATTAATGTCTCTCAAGGAATCTGATGAGGTAGGTCATCCACAATGGCATGGTTAGGTCCACATAAAAAAATTAATTAGAGACTGATACCATGATGATTAACATGGAACAAGTTCTTTTGAAATAGGTATCCTATAAGGTATAACTAGGATACAATATTTTTCTTTCCTAAGTAATACTCCTATGAAAGTATCACTCATGTCTAATTAATAATATAGTGATGAAATTCCCAAATTATTGATATTCCAAATTGTGTAGGAATTTTGGGCCTATGTAGCAGATACTAGGGTTTGTTGGGTCCTAATATAAGAGAGTGTCGTGTGCTATATCTATCTAATATATTGGTGAAGTCCAATAGTATTACTCAGACCAATATTCAAGGGTGATAAATAAGGAGGCACGATTGTTCCCTTTTCCATACTTCATGTAATGTCCCCATACAAATAAAATTCATGAAAGAAAAATATCCACCAATCTACTAGTTCCCTAGGTTGGGGTGGAAAAATTTAGACTTGGAATAAGGGAGCTATAAGACCCCAAATTAACCTTAGTTGTAAAGTACACATAAAAGGGGCCCAATAACTAATAATAATGGATAAATAAAGTGGCATTTTGTCATGAGGGTGCATAGGTGGTGTGGGACCCACACAAGGATAGATTCTCCATTCCACATGGCATCATTCTCTCACACAGTCAAATCCAAGGTGGAATATATTGTTCTTGTAGGAGTTGGAGAGGCATTATTCATGGAATTAATATAGGAAGGTCGAATTGGAGTGAAAGAGTAACTCCCATGTAAGAGGAAGAGGCATCATGAAAGAATTGTGACACTCGAAGCTAGATTCCCTAATCTCTATGACAAAAATGATGAATATTCTATGACACCTATGACAAGTTCAGACCTGATTTCTGACATATGATAATTATGACATGTCAGGGCTAAAAATAGTCTCTAAGAGGGATCACAAGGGGAGTTATGGAATCCAAGATTCCCCCATTCGAATTGATGGAATAGGAAGGCTAGGAAGTGAGGGACAAATTTCATTCATGAGAATATTTCCCTAAATCGAGTTGCGAGGAGACTCTTGGAGGGAATTATATATATGGAGGTCATTAAAGGTTAATAAAAGGTGATGAGTAATAAGTAGAGTGTCTTTTGATCATTTCACATTTGGAACATTTGGAGAGCTTAACTTGTCCTTGCGCGGTGGATGTTCATCTTCCCTGCCTTAGAACCAATTTCAAGGGTGCAAGAGTCCCATCCAAATTGGTTGATGGAGAGGCCATTCATACCTATCAACAGAGATTCATGGAGATTTTTTTATGCAATTTCAACCCCCATATGAGTTCGAGTTCCTATTCTCTCATTCTTCTCTATTCTCATTCTACTATCTTTCTCTCAATGTCATGTAAAAGTATGATGGCACAATTCTTGTTGCATCTAGTTAATAGAGGATTTTTATTTCGACCTTATGGATATGTTAGTTTCTACATATCTCTGTAATAGATATATCATGAGAGACATAGCTCTAAATACTAAGTACTTCATGTAATATTTCCAATTAAAACTAAGATTCGAGCAATTTTCCTCATAGCATTTTCATGGTTATTTTGGGATGAGATTGTACCTATTTGATATCATATATTTATGATATTTATGTATATTTTATGAGATGAATATGGAGTTAAATTTATGTCACAAATAATTTATTCATACCCATAAATTCTTACTATAGTTTGTGACATAAATTCAAGGCGCCTTGTTTAACATCTTCACCCAAATTATATACTCTAGTAGTTGTTGCCTTTGGGATACATATTCAACCATAAAACCTGATATGATGCTGAAAAAATGTTTTACTTGATGTCCTTTAACATATTCAAGTATCATATTAAAAATTAGGGAAGGTCGTACAATGTTTGGGAGGAAAAACAGTGGCTGACCTAGGGGGGATTTCCACCAATCCAATTGACTATTTTTGTCCCAAATATTCTCTCCTTGTGAATTGAAGACCATGTATTTTTATAGCATGTTTTTGGGTGTCTATTGATTGTATTAAATTTTCCTATACCCTCCCAAGTCCCTCCTTTAACCATTCAAAAACATTTGGAAGCATTTGGAACAGATCGTGTACATCATCCCTAGATTTGAAATTGGGTGCATTTGAAAACTTTTCACAATAGGGATATTACAGTGGTATCAGAGCATCGTCCTTGCACCTGATTTGGGTGACCATTTATTAGGTCAATAAGTCATCCCCAACCCCTAGAAACCGAAACTAAAAGTACCTTTGGTGAAGAGGAATAAGCAAGAGAAGAGGTGCACTCCGATGACACTATGGCTAAGGATGAAAAAGGAACCTTAGATATGGAGGAGAAAGAGCCGTTTAGGAAATTCATGAAAATAAATTGAGGACATGACAAGGAAAATAATGCAATGTTTTGAATTGATGTCCAGTCAAATTGGAAGCAAATTGGAAATAGGACGCAGTAGTAGTTCTCATTTTGAGGAAAAAAAGAAAGTTGGAGAATTTTTTTTCTCAACGACATGGCCTCACAACTAACCTAATGAATTCCAGGGCTCAACAAGAGCCACCACACCCAATTTTCTTGAGTCCAAATAGGATCCTAACACTCAATATGGAATGCATGAAGTTCTAGCAGAATGGCAGTAGTGGAGTGAAGATTGTAGGAGGACCTTACCATTTGACCAATTATTTACTGTCTCAAACAAGATCAAAATGAGAGGAGGTAACAAAACCTATTTCCAAAATAAATAATTGAATTCTACCATAGGAAAAGTGTCCCTTCCCACCTTTGATGGCTCACCCCAAAGTTCTGCAAATACTTGGGTACAAAAGTTAGATGTACATTTTCAGCTGAATCCAATGGTTGAAGAGGATGCTTTAAAAATGGCTATTTTGCATCTTGAGGGAGAAGCAAATGATTGGTGGTTCCATGGAGTTAAAACCTTGGGACATGATCAGATCACATCATATGAAGAGTTTGTTAACAAGTTAGTGGAAAGATTTGATCAAAGAGACCCTAAAATGCCTTTCAAGGAACTAGCGTAGTAGAAGCAAAATGGAACCCCAGAGGAGTACATGTTGGAATTCCAAAAATTGTCAGTTATGGTTGTTGATATCTCTGTGGCTCGATTGGTATTTCTCTTTACTGAAGGATTGGTTGAACCTTTGAAATTTTTAGTTAAATATCACAATACTACTTCATTGAAAGATTCCATGAATTTGGCAAGCGATCTACAAACTGTGCTACCCAAGACACAATATCCTCCCAAGCCCATTTTCCCATCCAAGTTCAGAGATGACAAGAGACCATGGAAAAAATATTCATTTGGGAGGGACAAGAAAGAGGGACCAAGAAAGGAAGAACTTAGAAGAAATAAACTATGTTTCACATGCCATCAATCATGGGTGCCAAGGCATAAATATGCTAAGGGGAAAGCACACTTCATTGAAGTACTTTTTGATAATGAAGAGGACATGGAGGAATAAGCACAACATTCAACCCAAGAAGAGGGATATGACACAACATAAGAATATCATCCATCAACTAAAACAGGAAAGATGGCAATGCTATCAGGAGTACCTCGTTTTCACACCCTTCGATGAAAGGGAGTGGTACAAGGAAAGAAGGTTTCAATATTGGTAGATGGAGGAGAAAATCATAACTTCATTGATGCAGCCTGGGTGGAGAGGATAAATTTTCCTACTAAATCATTTGAAGGGTTCAGAGTCATCATTCCAGGTAGCCATTCTATGGATTGTAACACATGGATCCCAAAGGTACAACTTACCATAGGAAATTACACCTTTACTGATAGCTTCTATGTGGTGAAATTTATTGATACAAATGTGGTTTTTGGAGTACAATGGTTGTACTCTATAGGAGAACATACAGTGAATTACCAAATAACTGAAATAAAGTTCAAAAATTCGGAAGGAAAACAAATTTTAGTGAGGGGAATGCACACCTATCCTAACCAAATAGTGTCTTCCCACAGTATCAGATCCATATTGAGTCATGGGGACATTGAATGGGATGCATAATGTTTAATCATTTCCCCCAAACCAAGCATAAAAGTTGCAAAACATCCAAGGGATATAAGGAAACTATTACACAAGTATGAGAGGATTTTTGGAGACCTTCCCCATGGAAGGTCACCTAACAAAGGAGTTGAACATACCATTGTTTTGTAGGTAGGTACTTCACCTATCCAAATACCTCCATATAGACACCCAAAAAGGTCCAGAGATGATATTGAGAAGGCTATTAAAGAACTTTTGGAATTGGGGCTCATGAGGGAAGCTCAAGTCCCTATGCTTCTTCAGTTGTCTTGGTGAAGAAAAAGGATGTAACATTAAGGATGTTCATTGATTTTAGATCCTTAAACAAAAAGAGAATAAAGAATATATATTCCATCTCTTGGATAGATGAACTCATGGATGAGCTATTTGGAACAAAGTTGTTTTCCAAATTTGATCTTAGATCTGGTTACCATCAGATTCAAATGAAGGAGGAGGATGTGCAAAAAACTACTTTCAGATGTCACTATGGTCATTTCGAATTTCTTGTCATGCCTTTTGGTTTGACCAATGCTCCAGCAACCTTCCAATCATGCATGAAAAAATATTTTTCAAGCAACTCTGTAAGTTTTTTTTTTTGTATGATATTTTGATTTACAGTAAGACATGGGAGGAAAATTTGCATCAGTTAGAAGTTGTATTGAAAATATTGCATGAACAATATTTGCTTGCTAA
Source organism: Larix kaempferi (assembly GCA_027924585.1). NCBI lineage: Eukaryota > Viridiplantae > Streptophyta > Pinopsida > Pinales > Pinaceae > Larix > Larix kaempferi. Next base: position 1,283,535 of record BSBM01000008.1, read on the forward strand.
GTTGTCCAAGTGTGAGTTTGGGTTGAAAAAAATTGTGTATCTTGGGAACATCATTGGGAAAGATGGGGTAAAGATGCACTTGGAGAAAATAAAGGCTATTCTTGAATGGCCATCACCCAAAAACATCACTGAATTGATGGGCTTTATTGGGATCTGTACTTACTATAGGAATTTTGTGAAGGGGTTTTCCAAATTGACTGCTCCTCTCACTGATTTGAACAAGAAGGATGCTTTCCAATAGAATGAAGAGGCTCAAAAGAATTTCCAAAGGATGAAAGAGGTAATGACTAGTTGTCAAGTACTTGCATTACCATATTTTTCTAAAGTGTTTGTTTTGGAATGTAATGCACCAGGGGAAGGCATAGGGGTAGTACTAAAGCAAAATCAACACCCTATAGCTTTTGAGAGCATAAAATTGCAGTCACATGAGAATCTCTACTCCATATATGACAAGGAAATGTTATCCATCATGCATGCCTTGGCCAAGTTTCGACAATATCTGGTGGGGAACAAATTTGTGGTCAAGACTGATCATAACAGTTTAAAGCATTTCCTTACACAAAAAGATATCGATGAAAGGAAACAAAAATGGGTGAGTAATATTCAAGATTTTGATTTTGACATTCAATATGGAAAAGGGAAAAATAATATTGTAGCAGATGCATTGTCTAAGAGACCCTCATTTTTCCTTATGGACATCTCAAAAGATTGGAAAGATGTGCTAATAGTAGAGTATTCCAAAGATAAGATTTCTTGTGAATTGTTAGATGGGGCCAAGGGAGATGATAGGTACAAGATAATGAATGGCCTAATCTACTATAAATACCAAATATACTTAGTTCATGGTTCGAATTTGAAGAAAAAAATCTTTAATGCAACTCATGACTCTCCTTTAGTAGGCCATCCTGGTTTCTTTAAAACATGTAGGTGGCTAAGACAAAGGTTCTCTTTGAAAAGTTTGAAGTAAGAGGTTTTAAATTATGTGAATGGATGAAATATATGTAATCAAAACAAAGTTGAGCATACCCATACTACTCATCTCTTACGACCATTGCCTATTCCAAAAAAAAGTGGGAAAGCATCTCCATGGATTTCATCACAGGTTTTCCCAAGGCTCTTGGTAAGGATTGTATTTATGTTGTGGTGGATAGGCTCACAAAATTTGCTCATTTCTTTGATATTTCCTCCTCTTTTACTGCTGCACAAGTGGCTGAGCTATTCTTTAGAGATGTTTTCAGATTGCATAGACTTTCCAAAAATGTTGTGAGTGATAGGGATAGCAGATTTATGAGTGCTTTTTGGAAATAAATATTCAAGTTGGTGGGAACAAAATTGACTCCTAGCACAAGAACTAATCCTCAAACTGATGGCCAAATAGAAAGGGTGAACCAATGGCTGGAGGGATACTTGATAAACTATGTTGGTGGGAAGCAAAAAGCATGGGTTAAATGACTACATTTGGGTGAGTTTTGCTACAATACTACCTTTCATATGTCCATGAGCATGTATCCCTTCAAATCACTTTATGGTTATGAAGAACTGACATTTGTTGATCACATTTTTGGTGATAGTAGAGCCCCAAAATATAAGTATTGGATTGAGGAAATTCAAGATATTTTGAAGCTCTTAAAAGACAATTTGCAAGTTTCCCAAAATCAACAAAAAAAATATGCAGTTCAACATAGGAAAAAAATAATTTTTCAAGTGAATTATTTGGTTTATTTGAGGATGAAACCATATAAACAAACCACCTTAAAAGGGAGAGGATCATAAAATATTAAACCAAGATTTTATGGTCCATATAAGATTATTTGAAAGGTTGGTGAGGTAGCTTATGAAGTAGGACTTCCAGAAGGCAACAAAATCCATCATGTGTTTCATGTTTCATGCCTCAAGAAGGTTATTGGACAGAAAATTTATATTTCAGAAACACTCCCTCCATTAGATCATGAAGGACAACTCATACTCATTACAGAAAGAAATATGAAAACAAGGGAAAGGAAATTGAGGAACAGAACCATAAGAGAATATTTAGTACAATGGAAAGATTTTCCAAGTGAGGATGCCGCATGGGAAGAGGAACAAATTTTGCAGCATCCAAATTTGGAATTGCTTGGGGACAAGAAATATTGGGTGGGGAGGACTGTAATGTCTCCATCCAAATAAAATTCATGAAGGAAAAATATCCACCAATCTACTAGTTCCTTAGGTTGGGGTGGAAACATTTAGACTTGTAATAAGGAAGATATATAACCCCAAATAAACCTTATATTTTCAAATACACATCAAATAGGACCAATAAATAATAATAATGGATAAATAAGGTGGAATTTGGTCATGAGGGCGCATAGGTGGTGTGGGACCCACACAAGGCTAGATTCTCCATTCCACATGGAATAATTCCCTCACCCATTCAAATCCAAGGTGGAGTATAACATTCTTGGAGAAGTTGGAGAGGAATTGTTCATGGAATGAATCTATGAAGATCTAATTGGATTGGAAGAGTAATTCCCATGGAAGAGGAAGAGGCATCATGGAAGAATTGTGACACTTGGAGCTAGATTACCTAATCTCTATGAAAACAATGATGAAGATTCTATCACACCTATGACAAGTTCAGAACTGATTGCTGACATATGACCCTTGTGACATGTTAGGGATAAAAATAGCCTGATTTATGGCATCCAATATTCCCCGATTCGAATTAATGGAAGAGGAAGGGTAGGAAGTGAGGGACACATGTCATTCATGAGAATATTTCCCTAAATTGAGTTCGTAGGAGAATATTGGAAGGAATTCGAGATATGGAGGCCATTCATGGTTAATAAAAGGTGATCAAGAATAAGGATATCGGATTTTGATCATTTCTCATTTGGCACATTTGGAGAGCTTAGGTTGTCCTTGCATGGTGGATGTTCATCCTCCCTACCTTAGAACCAATTTCGAGTGTGCAATATTCCCATCCAATTTGGTCTATGGAGAAGGCATTCAGACCTCTCAACAGAGCTTCATGGATATTTTTTGATGCAATTTAAACCCCTATCTAAGTTTCAATTCCTATTCTCTCATTCTTCTTTATTCTCATTCTACTATCTTTCTCTGAATGTCATGTAAAAGTGTGATGGTGCACTTCTTGTTGCATCTAGTTAATGGAGGATTTCTATTTAGAACTTATGGATATGTCAGTTGTTGCATATCTCTATAATAGATATATCACGATAGACACAACTCGAAATACTAAGTACTTCATGTAATGTTTCCAATTAAAACTGAGATTCAAGCCATTTTCCTCATAGCATTTTCATGTGATTTTGGGATGAGATTGTACCTATTTGATATCAGATATTTCTGAGATTTTGTCTATGTTATGAGATGCATATGGAGTTAAATTTATGGCCCAATTAATGTATGCATACCCCTGAATTCTTACTATAGTTTGTGACATAAATTCAAGGATCCTTGTTTACCATCTTCACCCAAATTATATACTCTAGAAGTTGTTGTTCTTTGGGATACCTATTCAACCAAAAAACATGATATGATGCTGAAAACATGTTTTCCTTGGTGTCCTTTAACAAATTCATGTCTCAAATTAAAAATTAGGGAATTCCGTACAATGTTTGGGAGGGAAAACAGTGGCTGGCGTAAGGGGGATTTCCACCCATCCAATTGACTAGTTTTGTCCCAAATATTCTCTCCTTGTAAATTGCAGACCATGGATGTTTATAGTGGGTGTTTGGGTGTCTAGTGATTGTATTAAAGTTTCCTATACCCTCCCAAGTCCCTCCTTTCACAATTCAAAAACATTTGGAATAATTTGGAAAAATTGTGTACATCATCCCTAGATTCAAAATTGGGTGTATTTGAGAACTTTGCACAATAGGAATATTACACTTCCCAAATTCATAAATAATAGAGATTAATATCCCTCAATTTTATGTTTGGTGCCACTATAGCAACAATATGGTCGATAAGATGATTTAAATCTAGTTTCAGGTATCCTAGGGGAATTTCGATATACTCGAGGGTACATGGGAGTGAAATTATGTATACAAGTGTTGTCTAATGTAGTAATAGTTAAAGGGGTACCGAAAAGGGTTTCCCAAAAAGTGCTTTCACTTATATTTCTTGCGTGTATACCCCCCCACTACATTTTTACCCATTTAAAAATAGATATCTATGTTATTTAAAGATAGTAGAACATCTCTCTCTCTCTCTCTCTCTCTCTCTCTCTCTCTCTCTCTCTCTCTCTCTCTCTCTATATATATATATATATATATATATATATATATAATTTGGGTGTGTGCTTGGCCCAATAAGGTGCTTTGGTACCACTTGTAATGTACTTAATCCTAACATTTTAGAGAAAAATAACAGAATGTGATAGAATACCAGTTATAAGCAAAAAATACAATATATAAATATATAGGACCCTAGAAAGAACCCTTGTATTAGTGATGTCTAAAAGACAAAGAAATGTTCACTTGCCTCTTTGAGGGGGTTGCAACCTCGTATGAGCAAATATTCAAATCCAATAACAACTTGTAATCCATTACATAACCTTCTAGCCTATATATTGTTCATCAATAGAAAACTCCTAACTACCTATGGTCCCGCTATTAAAAAGGGTCAACCACCTAGTGGGTATTAATTAATAAAGAGACCCTTTTACATCGAGTAACTAACTATATAATAAGACTTATTCAAAGAATATTTCATTATACATCACTAAATCACTCCTAAGTATCCTTAGAGTAGAGGGGTTAGGGTGGGATCATAACACCGAGGAGGTGTGAGGAATCGAAAATTAGAAGAATTGAGAGGGTGAATCAAAGAATTAGAGAATAAATGAATTGGATATGTTGAATTTGTACTAGATTCAAAATCAAAATAAAATATTGAGTTAGATCAACATGCTAATGAAATATACCTTTATACATTTGACCTCTTTGTTTGATAGATAGAGGTAATGCAAGGGTGGAAGTTTCATGCTATGATGGTAGTTTGAAAGCAGAGATTCTCGTTGATTGGATAAGAGATATTGGAAGATACTTTGAGTACGCTAATGTTTAAGACCCCAATAGAGTTATTTTTGCAAAAAAAATCTAAAAGGGTATGCTACACTCTAGTGATATCTTATGTGGAAGGATATAGTAGACAAGTAGTAGGAGAAGATTAAAACCTAGAAGAAAATGGTGAGTGAGATCAAGGAGAAATTATTGCTTGTTCATTACCAACAATGTTTGTTCATAGAAGCATAGAATTTTAGGCAAAAAGAGACATATGTCTAGGAGTACACTAAATATTTATTCAAATTACCGCTTAGATAAGGACTAAAATAGTTGGAGTATCAAAGGATAGTGAGGTATGCCAATGGATTGAAGTTTTATATCCATGATGATATGAGTACATATTATGACTGGAACTGTTGATGAAGCATACCAAATTCCTTTGGAGGTAGAGGAAAATTTGAATAGTTATAACTATAGAGGAAATTTACTTAAAGAAAGAGGAAGAGTGGAGGATGCAAGAGGAATGAATAGAAATGGGAGAGAAGATACAAAGATTAATATTCAAACTGTCAAAGGAGGAAACCATCTTGGTAAAGGAAAAGGTTTTGGAAGAGGCAAGGGTAAGAATGTGATTTCTGCTACAGATGTGGAGTACAAGGGCACAAGGCATTTGAATTCCCAAAGAAGCACAATCTAGGAAGAAAGAGTGATGAAAAGATCAATTTGATGTAGGCATATGAAGCATTAGTTGATCCTTAATTGAGGGACTTATATCCCCCTCATTTCACCAACATAGATCCATTGTGGACACGATACTTTGACCTCTTCTATTACTCTATCAAAGTTATGATATCATTGAGATTTTTTATTATAAATTGGTTTTACTACTCTATCTATTCTGTCTATATAGAATTGGTTGTAAAATATACCAAATGCTAAATCAATTTTTCTACAGAGGCTTCTCATAATGGCCAATGTTTCATCAACAAAACAATCATTATTGGGATATATGGATTGATCTCTTCCTTTGCGCTTGAAATTCCAATGTCTCTCAAGCAAACACACTGGAATAGAAGTGCTTTAAATCAAATCCACCAATCCCCAAACTATGTATTTAGTCCTTCTTAAGTGGTGTGATTTAATCAAAGATCCAACACAAATAGGATGCATATTGTGTAAACGTGTGAGTATAACTGACGTATCTGTGAGGTATTTATATACAAAGAAAGTAGGATGCATCAAGTAGATACCCCATGAGAAATGTTTAATAAAACAACCCAACAAACTTACAAGGAAATATTTTCCCCATTAATAAACTGTCCAATCTCATTTAAATTTCCCAAAATAAATCTAAAGAAGTGTTACGCCCATCAAGAAAGTGACAATTTTTTTTCATTTCACTCAATGAATAAATGCCTAGGTAAACATTGTTCCAGTCATTAAAACTACCCAGTTTAACATGAAATAATTTATGAGATGTGAATAACTCACCGAGTCAGTAATACAAGGGAGAGGACAATCCTAGGTAATAAAAATAGACTGAGCAATTAAATAGAAACGTCTAAGGATAGATAATTTGTAATTGTTAAAGAAGATAAATGTCTAGACACGAATTTCTCCCCAAGAAAAAGATACAAACTAGAATGGTGTGCCTAGGCATTGTTAAATTCATTTAGGCAATGAAGAAAACATTTTAGCAATGAGGGAAACATCCCATGCAAAGAGAATTCATTCGGCGGTGACTAAAATTTCCCAACATCCATTAAAAATGTCCTAGCAATGTATAAAATTTCCCAGCAATGGAGGAATTGGGCCAACAATATACAAAAATCCCAAGCAATGGAGAGAATGCCCCAGTAAATTAAAAACACCTAGGGAAAGTGGAAAAATTACCAATAGTCAATTAAATAGATAGGAAAGTGAGAAATTTTCCCAACAATCACTAAAACAGTTTTGGAAACTTCTTACATTGATGCAACAACTCTGGGATCTCAAACCTTTATTTATGGGTTTGGAGTTACATCAAACGGTGTGAGGAAAAGATTTCTTAGACCTCCATTAAAAAATAATAACCAATAACATATTAAATATACCAATTTAATTGTCAATATTTCTTAGATAGGTAGACATTAAAATGCAGATGAGCTTCTATTAAAATCACTGGCCTTAATTAAAAATGAAGTAGAAGCAATATACAAAGAACATAATGGACAGACAATATTTTACCCTAGAAATCCAAATGGGAAAACCAACATTCAATGGGGCTCAATATTTTAATTGTGGCAATCTCTATTCATTTTTATTCTTGGCATTCTCCTCTTCCCACTCTCTCCTGGCCAAAAATCCCTTGGAGAGTGGAAACCCAATGGGAAATAGGAGAGCTAGGGGCAATGGGAAGGCCCATAGATCTGTCTTTTATTTCCCATTTCCATTCTCTCTCTTTTCATTATCTTACTTCTTTATTCATTTTCTCTCTCCTTTTTTCTCACATTTATTTTACATTTGCATTTTTTTTTACAATGCTTATTAATCTATACATTTTCTGAAGTACGTTTTTTTTTCTTTTGTAGGTACTGATTCTTTTTCCATTCGTCAGTTCAGATCCAATTTTAGATCATTATTTCATGGATATAATGTTGTATCGCTTCAACAAAAATAGGGAGGAAATATTATGTTCAAAAGGGTTTTTCAATCCTTAGAAAAAGACTATGGAGGAACCTACATAGAGGGAGAGTGTTTTTTAATAAATGCAAGGTTTAAAATAAATATTGACATTTGATCATAGATGGTTGAAGAATAGAAAATATGGTGTCAACGAAGGTTATTGAGAATATAAAATTGAAGTGCATTTCTTATCCCAATCCATATCGAGTATCATGGTGGAGCAATGCTTGTTAAGTTTTTAAATCGACAATCTTAGGGACTAGGTACTACGTTATGTGGTCTATATGGGTGATGCATGCCATGTGTTGTTAAGATTACCATTGCTATTTAATAGGAATTGTTCTCATGGCGGTATGAAAAATACATATGAGTTTAATAAGGATGGATAGTCTTACACGATAGAACCAGAGGTGGAAGATGAGACAAAAATAAGGAGCATTGGTGATAGTAGAAGTGGTGTTAGCATTATCAATTAATTAATATTATGTTCAAGCAAAGAGTTTTGAAGGAATAGAATAAGGTAATTTCTTGTATGGTAATAATTCCAAAGAAGGTACAAGTAGATGAGAAAAAGAGTCATGTGCCGATTCAAATTCAATGTTTTTAAAATAAATTTGCAGGGACTATTGGAAATTATATGTCTATGGGTATTCCTCCCATGAGATTTTTTTTACATCATATTGACTTGATTATGGGATCAAGTATACCTAACAAGGATCCTTACCAAATTACTCTCATTTATAGTGAAGAAGTAAATAGATAGGTGCAAGAACAACTCAACAAGGGTTTGATTTGAAAAGTTTAAATCCATGTGTTGTCCCAACAATATTGATACTGAAATAGGGTGGTGAATGGTGAATGTGCATGGATTCATAAGGAATTAACATGATTAATATAAAGTATTGATTTCCCTCACCAAGGATGGAGGACCTCATGGATTATTTGTGTGGGGAAAATAAGTTTTCAAAATATAGATTTGAATAGTGGATACCATCTGCCACTATGTTTTTGGGTGAACGTTGTAGAAGATGGAAAACCATGAAGAGAATGGGGATCAACATAGGATATGTAGCAAAGACATGAAGATATGGTTTGAAGGTCAATCTCCAACAATTAAGAGGATGGATAATTAATTCCTTAACATAGGTAATGTAAGGTCCAAATCGGCCTTAAGAATTTGATTTATTACAAATAGATTTGATAAACAAATAATTAAGGCAATATCATAATATAATTAACTAAAATCAATTCCATTTCCATGAGAAAAGTTTATATAACCATTTACAATTGATCATAATAATAATTTAATAGAACAAGAAGGAAGACATACCTGTAACCCAAATAAATGTCGAAAAAATGTACCTTTGGATAGCTAAAAGCAACACATGAAAACATGTGGGGGATGAATCTATAGCCAACCAACCTCTCAGTGAACCATTGAGATCACCTGATCCTTCAAACAATAAAACTAAGCCGAGTCTTTTCTCTTACCTTCCACAACCATCCATAACTTAGCAAGAATCCAAGTAGAATTTCATGCTCTTCCCCTCCAATCCTTCTCCTTTTTTAATATTATATTTCTTTCATTTGGTACTTGAACCATGTATATTTAAATGAATTTAATTAACAAATTCCTATTTTTAGTATTTACTTTTATTTTTATATTTAATATACCTTATACTTATTTTTCCTGTTTTTATTTATATAGGTATTTTAATACAAATTTTGGGTTGTTACATACTTCCCTCCTTCATGAAACTTTTTTCTAAGTTATAAACAGGTTTTAAAAAGTGGAGGACGTGGTTATGTTAAAAACATACCTCGATTGAGGGATTGAAAAAGCGTTCGATCGAGGATTAGTAAAACCATCGATAAAGCTTTATATCTCGATCAAGGGTTTTACTAACCCTCGATTGAGTGTTTTTTAATAGTTTGATCAAGCATATCCAATCATTATAAGTATACAAATGCAGCAAACCATGACTTATTTCATTTCTTTTTTGTATAGAAATTTAGTGAAGGACTAATAGAAATGGGTTGTAGATAGAGTATATGTGTTATAGATATAATAGATGTGTGATTAGTGTTTATAGATGAGAAGGGTCCTATTTGTTTATAGTTATGGGTCATAGATTAATTGAAGTTATATATATTATTGATCAAATATATGACTCCAATTACTCCACGACCCATATCTACAAATGAATATTTAGAGGAAGTGGCGGAAGTAATGCATTTACTTGATTCTTCTTCAAGGTATTTATTAATATCCACACGTATCATTTTTTTATGAAATTATATTTTATTAAATTTTATTATCATATAATTATATATTTTCCTTTCATTGAATTCGAAGAGCTTGATGGACCATAAATGATACGAGATTTTAAAATTTTTGATTAAAATTGTTTTTGGGTTTCCATATTCATGTGCACACACGAATATGGGCACTCAAATTTTTTTAACAACTTGATCGATATTTTTAGCTCGATCGAGATTTTTTCTAACCATACATAAACCCTTAATCGAGGCATTTAAAAGGGTGCATAAAAGCTCGATTGAGGGTTTTATAGACCTTGATCGAGCTAATTGCTTGATGGAGGGATTTAAAAATGGGAATTTATCCCCCATTTCAGGAAATTTAATTTTACTGACATCTTTTCTAGAATTAAACCCTGTCTTGAGATGCACCTTAGGTGGCAGACTTCATACCAACGGATTCGTCAATGAATCGTTTATCCATTGGCATATAACTTACATATTTTTGAATTCATATGATAATTATTTTTTCTTTTCTTTTCAAACTTACACTTAAAAACCATGTCCATAACTTTGAATCAAAGCAAAGAAAAATCAACAACATAAAAAGTACACAACCAAAAAATTTCAAAAAATATATATTCCCCACATCGTGTCCTCTTCAAAAGGGTATTTTTTGTTTTTTGATTTTTGTAACCAATAAAAAAAAAGTTTACGTGCACACATGTGTACAAAATGTGATTAAAATTTTCAATGGTTAGTTTCAATACTTAATAAAAAATATAATTTTCCAAAATCAATTAAAACAAATATGTGCGCTTGGTGTTTTTTGTGTAGATTATGTTCATATATATTTTTCATAAATTATGCATTTATCGCTAAATTATTTTACGTGCACACAAGCCACTTGTTAACTTTTCCTAAAATTTACAATAACACACATATCATTAAATGCAATTTTGGCAAATTAATCATGCTTTTGGATGCCATGATGAAAAACTATCATCAATACATTATGAATAAATGATACATGTCACCAAATCATATCATCATCTTGAATAGAATTTCATGGCATGCTATGAAATCATTTAATGTATCATAAAGTAGTAGAAATTTACATATATATATAAATTCTTCATTTATTAGGGAATCACAAGTCTTTATGCGAATACCACATCCTATATTAAGCCCTACCAATCATCATTAAATATCAGAAATCAAATGAAAGAAGAATACAAGCATCTCAATTATATTATGACCAAAAGGAAGTAATTTAACTAATGATGCATATCCATAAGAATGTCTCCCATCAACATTATTAAGTTTGTTTAGTAAACAACTATTCTATAAAATATAAGGAAAGTCGTGTCGCATTGTCTCTACATCTTCCCAATTGGATGAACCTATAGAGACAACATTGATCCTTGTTCCATCATAGAGCTCCCAACCTATCAAACTCTATGGTCCAATATGCAATATGGTTCGACTTGTATTATCCCCTCGTTGGAAACTTGTAATCCTTTCAACTTAATCACAAGTGAGGAGTCTGAAATGTAATGTGTAATAACAAAAATATGAAATACATCACGCATTTTTCCTAGATGGGGTGGAATATTAATATTGTAAGTGATTGGTCCAATCCTCTTAAGGATTTCAAATGGACCTACAAATATGGGAAACAATTTGGTCCCTTTACCAAATTTAAAGCGACTTTTCAGGGGTCTAACTCAAACAAACACCATGTTACCTTCTTCGTAAATCCTATCTATTCATTTGGCATTGACATAAATTTTTTGATGTTCCTCAGCTTCCTTAAGCATTTTCTTAAATCATGATCATTTGTTCCTCCATTTCCTAAAGATGTTCAGGGTACAACATGACTATGTATTTTAATTGATCCCAATTGAGAGGAGTTCTACAAGCCATCCCATATATCACCTCATAGGGTGTTGCACCATTGGAGATATAGTAGTTGTTATTGTAAGCAAATTCAACTAGAGGAACTCAAGCTCTAAAAATTTGGAATTTGGTTTTATAATGTTTTCCCAATTTTCCAACCCCTCTACATGTGAGGAAGCATTGGAGCACACACTCAATGGAGAAAAATAATCTAGTTTCAATGAGGGAAACAAATGGTTTAAATATACATCAACCTATGACTATTGTAGTTGAAGAAAGTAACTTATTTCAAGGTCCAACAATTCATTGGGATGTTGATGCATAGGATTCACAACAACTTGATGAGGAGAATGATGTTTAGTAGAACAAATATGGATATGGATTGTCTAACATTGTTCCCCTCAAAGTCACATAACTCAAACTCAACAATAACTTAACAAAACCAAAATGGAGTAAACTAGAGGACTTGGAAAAACTCAACAATAATAAGGGTTATTAACAAAATAGGTAATGTGAATTAAAAAAAATCAGAGAGCATAATATTAGACAAAGAATTAGCAAAATAAAATGCAAGACTCAACAACGACTTAATAATCTCAACAATAACTCAACACTTCGCCAAAACCTGGAAAGTTTTGATGAGCAACTTGGAAAAACAAAACAATAATAAGGGTTATTAACAAAATAGGTAACAAGAATTTAAAAAATTAGAGAGCGGAATCTTAGACAAAGAATTAGCAAAATAGCATGCAAGACTCAACAATGACTTAATAAACTCAACAAGAAGTTAACACTTCGCCAAGACCTGGAAATTGTTTATGAGGTTTACTCAATAATTTCTTTAACTATGGTTCATTTGTTTGCCTTCCTTAGACATCATTAATGAAACTCAACCACCATCCTCTCATGTTGAAAATTTGGCCTTAGAAGTAGTTCGTGATGTGCAAATACTTTGGCATTATATACTACTTCAACATACACTAGTGGTTCTAGACACTAATATGATGCTACATATATTGAACCGATAAATAATAGGAGGCAAGTATTCCTAATGGATTGCTATCCTAAATGGATTTGAATTGGTGTTTGCATCTTCTAACATTATGGGAATTTTGAAGTCTAAAATGGGCCTCCTAAGGGAAATAATAAAATTATGAGTTATAATAATAAACTAAGAGTTCTAAATTTTAGAGAGGAAAGAGAAAAAGTAGTTTTTTCTTTTTCCCTCCAATTTGTTTTACAAATTTTACCCTTATGGTTGGCATCATCATCTTGAATTCTATTGGTTCTTATAAAGTGAATTTTTATGGTACATTATTTGTTTTGAGGCCCATTTTTTACCTCAAAACTCCCCTAATGATTAAAGAAGTATTTGGTGTTTGACAAGTTAATGTTAGAGTTGGCTAAATATGGTGAAAATAAAGTGGAAAATGAGTCATTTCCCAATGAATATCTATTTCTCATCTAATCTAGTGACCCTCAATATGGAAACATCCTCATATATCTCAACATCCAAAGATTCCATTCCCACTACTCACGTGATGGGTAGAGGGATGTTCGTTATCATACTAAGAGCTACCTTATTATCAACGAAACTATGTACTATCACGGGGCTGATATGGTTTTATGTCAATTCTTAACCCATGAAGAAGTCCATAAGGATATTAAAAATTGTCACGGTGGATCATGTGGTAGTAATTTATCTAGGTTGGTGACAGCTCAAAATGTTTTGCATGTGGAATATTTCTAGACACCTATTTTCAAAGATTGCATTGAATCCAACAAGAAATGTCATCCCTACCAAGTTTTTACCAAAACAATGCATGTGCACCTTGCTCTGTTATTCTTGATGTCACCATTGGTCCCTTTATGAAATGGTGGGTTGATTTTATGACATGTCATCGAGTTTCAACAAAGGGACATAAGTACATCATTGCATTTGTTAACTAATTTATTAAGTGGGTCAAAGCTATGTGGCCAATTTTCACTAATGACTCTGAGAAAACAACCTTTTCATATTCAATGATCGCATTGTTGGATTTGGCATGCCTAAGAAAATTATCACTAACCATGGCATGTCACCTACCTAATTTATGAAATTATTATTTTATTGGAAAATTACTTTATGTTAAATTTTAATTACAAAGTTTTGTAATTATGACCAAGTTTGGTCAAGGATGAATGTAATTACTGAATTATTATTATTTAATAAATTAAAGTAGGAGACAAACACCCAAGGGAACTGTTAAATGAGTGTTCATTGACCCACTAGGAGGAATGGAAGCTGTTAGAAGGCATGGGACAGATGGCGGCAATTGCACTTCACCACTAGATGTTGGTTATGGGACAACTACCCCTACAAATGTGGTATTATCCCCCAGGTGGAGGGAGTGAGCAGGCAGCTCATTTAAAGACCAGTGAACAACTGAAAAGGCCTATGCAGCCTACATAAGGCAAATTCGAATTGAGCAGGTAGCTCTTACACAATATTTTCTGCAAAAATATTCCTCATGTGCATCTGGTGATGACTGAGAGATTCGAATAGGGAGGATATGTGAGTGCATTGTAAGTCTGCAAATTATTCTGAGAATGAGAACCAGAGGTGCTGGTGCAGGTCCCTTTGACTGCTAAGACTGGATAACTATTACTACTGCAAGTTGAGGTCCTAAGCTTCTAAGTTTTTTCCTCCTATTGGTTCAGTGAACAGGCTCAGGGGTCCTAAGGAAAGTAAATTGGCTGTCTTCAGGAATTGGTTGGGTGGAATAGGCTCCTTGGGCTGTTTGTTTCCCTACAGATTTACCAGGTTTTGTTGTTTCCTATTTTGTTTACAGTTCAATATTCTATCTAGTAGGATTTATCAAACTCTGTTTTATAAAAGAATTTATTTTATTTCTGATTTATGTTCCATAACTGCATGATGAAGTCTGTGAATTATTGATTTGAAACCATCTCTTTATTTTTCCACATGCTATTATTTGCATCGTACTCTAGTATAGAGAAGCAAATTAAATAATAGATGAGAGATAGGCAGATTGCCATTTGATTGGATAAATAATTATAGTAAGTGATTTGTTTGCTATTCTGACCTATATCTAAACAGAGTAAGAATTTACTGTATAAGTATAGACAGTGTTATAGGATTCTGTTGTTATCTCATAAAATATAAATCTAGTTTAATTTCTGCACAGTCATGTATTATCCTTCTATTTCTATTTCATCAAGATAGCAAACAAATGCAATTAAAATCATACATATCATGTTTTCCAAGTAATAGTATTTTCCAAGGATTTTAACAGCTGCTAGAACTGATAAATATATAGTTTTCTTATATTTACACATACTGTATTTCTTCACTAGTTTTTTGTTTTGATTTCATATATCATTTGTTTTTGGAATAGTCTCAAAAAACTAATACATTATAGACCCTAACTCTGTTTTTAAGCATCGTATCTTCTCTTCTCTTTGGATCTTCTTTTAACAGCTATAAAAATAAACATTTTTCCTTTTTCAAAGTTTTTATAAGCATTCTAACCAACCCTGCTGAGACTCATTTCAACATAGAACAAAACTTGCCATTTAAACTTTAGATACAAGAATAACTAAGCATTTGGCTTTCAGCCCTTCTTCAACATTACAAAGATATTTGTTCAAACCCTAATCTAAACGAAGGTCAAAACATTCTGGTTATCTTTTTTTAAACCTGCTAAACACCAGTGAATGCATCTACATCAAAGTCGGTAGCCATGTTAACAACAACACTTTTCATAAAAGACAACACAGTGTTTGTATTAACTAGAAGTATTTTTATTTCCAAGTCTTATGACTTCAAACCTTTAACACAAAACTTGCACATTGTACAATGGCAAAGTGGCCATCGCTTAAACACAAACTTTATCACACAGGCTTATAGCCTTGGCATCACAAGAACATTACATCACTGTCTACATTTTAACCTAGTTACTAAAGCTTAACATGTCAACTTCTGACAAGTCCAGGGTTGTATATGAACTCGAGACTTACCAAGACAGTGGAGTCCTCGGCATCCTTCATCCACAATGAGCAAGGCCGAAAATCCATCTTGGACCCTGCATTTATATTTGTGGACAATATTGTTAGAGAACGTATTGTTGGAAAAGTAAAACAGACAAGTAAACCTGGAAAGATTACATTAAGACTCACCTTCAGTCTTTCATTAGAGATGCAGAATGGAATCATTGTGTAAAACTGAAGACCGATAAACATATTTCTTCTGGACTGCTCTGAGTAGTAAGTTCCAAGCCGGAGGAAGCACAACGATTTTCTTGAACCCTTACTTCGTAGCTATTTTCACAAAGTATGGAAAAACACCATTATTCTACAACGCAGAGGTTACAGCTTCTTTTACACTCTTGAAAACCTAAACTTACACTTCGAGAAACCCCTGTATCATTGTACAGAATCACTATTATAGACCCCGAGGGCTTAGTTTCAAACCCTGCACTCACGGGTAGATTATTCAGTATAAAAATGAGTCTGAAGATTGTATTCTCAAATCCTGAGCAAGCACTGTAAAAACTGAATAGACACCACAATCTTTGAACATACACTCCAACACTCTTCGGGCTAGGTTCAAGCTTCTTCAACACTAAAACAACATTTTTTTCAATATGGAGGTTACAGCAAAAAAAGAACCTGAACTGTAACTACCAAGCTATCGCTTCCAGGTTTGAATTAAACCATTAAATTAACACAGAGGTCGTGGGTTCCAAACCCAAAACAAACTCCTCAACCCTTAGATTCCGCGGCCTGTTGGCCTCATACCCAAAACACGAAGAACAACAATGAATACTAGGGTTTTGGCTTGGAAGGAGTTAACTCTCTCCACTTGTGCAAAAGCACATTACCCAAAGGTTGATCACGTTCCCTGAGCCAACTAGGATGACACCGAGCCATGCACATTAAAACTCAGTTAATTCCTTTAAAGCTAAAGTGCTCGTCAACCTGTACAATCCAACGACGATTACATAACCTTAGCATTGTGTTGGAATTCCATTTGTTTGCATAGTACCATAGTTATTACATGCATTCTCATTCAAACCTTGTTATCATTACAATTATTTTGATACACGTCGATTATTATAACAATGTTTTGGGTACCACCGATTTTGATGTTATGAATTTGTATATAGGAATAGAATAATATAACCTCTCAACCCTACACTATACATTTGATTATTATTACATTTCATTCTAGTATAGTATATGGTTGTGATCTTGGATCATATTAATGATTATAACAATTTTTGATAGGTATAGTAAAAATGTCTAATGTTAGAGTCATAGGATAGGTCATGGTACATAAATATGTTTTTGGTTTGTGACCCTAACTAATATTAAATATTTTGAATTCATAGAATAGAGTTTAGAATACCATGTATCTATTTATTTATAATGTTGATATTCAAAATATTTAAATACTGATATTGCACACTATACATCGCTATAATTTCTATGTCCATTAGATACAATTGCAATATTAATATTTGGCTAAGTTATAGGATGATCTAATTTAGGATGACTGTATACTTTAGGTGTTATCACTATGTGCGTATAATATGACAAATGATCATATGACATTAGAATTGTATCGTCATATTTTGTCTTTTTGATTCATAAATGACAATTGGACTGTATAAAATTATGGTCATTATCATTGTAACAACTCTTGGATAAAAGTATTTCTGGACATACTTGATTGTAGAGTTTTATACTAACTCTTGTGTAATTGGTAATATTCAAGCTTACGATACTGTATGATATTTTTGTTGTTACTTTTTACAGTTCCAACACTTATAGTAAATTATGATAAACATGGGACTAGGTCATTTTATCTTCCTATAGAAGAAACATTAAAAATAGAGATCTCACCTGAATAATCTTCAATTAAAAATACAGCAGTTATGTTAAATGCTGGTAGTTTACAAAATAACTTCACTGTCTGGAATTTACTCTTACCTGTGAACCTGCGTCAAGATAAATGACTTTAGCATTGCAGCTAAGTAAGCCCCGGGTGTCAAAAGACCCCTTCATTATCAAAAGAAGACATGATTAGTTAAGTACAATTGAAATAGTCAATTATAAAATAGAAATCTTAACAAACTTTTGTTAAATAACAAAAAGATGTTTTAGTAATGCTAAATAAAACAAACAGATAATTACTTCCACATAATTAATATCATATTTATTGTTATTATTGCAAAAAAAATTATTTTTCAAAATTTTGGGATGTTTCATGGCATCCCTTTTTTTAATAAAAAGATAATGAAATTAGCATCTAAACTAGTTTTCAAGTAAGAACACCCATTTGTGTACTATTTGGAGGTAAATGGATGAGTAGGAAGAAAAGAGAGACGACAGAGCAAGAGATCCTATCAAGTTGTTGCTCGAGGAATCCCTTGCGCGATAGAGGAACGAGATGATGGATAATTTTTACGAGATACATCAATGCATGATGACGATGACAAATAGACCTTCAATGAGACGCCATTTCGGAGATGCAACTCCTTTCTAGGTACAAGTTAACTTTGATATCCCTTTATTTGAAGGATAAATAGATGTTGATTCCCTAGATAAATGGTTGAATCTACTAGAAGGGTATTTATCTGTCCATAATTTTTCCGACAGGGAAAATATCACATTTGCGCTCCTCAAGGTTGCCCCCCTTGTCAAAAATTGGTGGGAAACTTATTGTGACCACAACTCATCAGACTAGTCTTGATTGTTTGAGGCCAATCCCACTTGGGATTATTTTATAAATGTCGTTAAGGAACAATATTACCCTGTGGGAAACTATGATGAACACTACAAAAAATGGACCATTCTATGTCTAGAGAGGTACCAAACAATGTCATAGTACACCAACAACATTCATACCTTACGCACAAAGTTGGGTATCAAGGACTCTGAGTGGAACCTAGTATTGAAATATCATAGTGGCCTACACCAATACATACGAACAGATATGGAAATTTTGGACATCTCTTCACTTGGATCTTCCTATCGGTATGCTGTGAAAATTGAGAATAAATTTAAGCAAAAGAAAAGGCGTGACTTCGGACCTGCACAGAAGCAAGGGAAGGGAAACTCTATCTCGCAGAACATGGGACAACGAAAGGACAACCAGTCCCAACCACAAGAGAAGAAGGATAACGAAAAGACAAAGAAGGACACCAGTAAGTGGTGCGAGTTCCACAAAATACCCTTGCACAACACTGATGAATGTCGCTCAAAACATTCATTGGTGGCTGAGATCAAAGCTTCAAAATCATATCACAGTTTCGATTATGATTCAGAACCCAATGTCACAATCGCAGACAAAGGGAAGTGAATCATTGATGCAGAATCCAGTGTCACTGTTGCTACTAGACATATTCAACCAGAGGAACCTAAAGATTCAGAGGCAGAGGAGTGCCTCTTCCACTCACAGATGTAGGTGAAGGGAATTACCCTACATTTTTTTGTGGACAACGACAGCCAAAAGAACCTAATCTTGGCAGAATTCATCAAGATATTGGAGCTACCAATAACACCACACCTACAACCATACACCATCGGTTGGCTAATCCAAGGATGAGGTATCCGCGTCAGTCATCAATACTGCCTACCATACGACATCAAGCCCTTCAAAGATGGGGTATTGTGTGATGTGGCCCCACTTGAAGTATGTGGTGTTATTTTAGGACAGCCATATACGTGGAAGCATCATGTTGTATATGAATCATGACCTCGTAGTGTCATTCTCACTTTGGGAGGACAACTCTATCAGATACTAGAGATAGTTGACTCTATCCCAACCAAGCAGTGCAGGAAGATAATCTCCCACATTGGGAAATTTTCCTTATTCGCAATTTCCACTGAAGGCGCACATCAGATCGCAGAGACATCCACAACCTATGCACATGATCCCTCTACTCAGTAGAAATAAGAAGAACACAAATTCATTGCAGCATCGTCTATCCGAGTACCTCTATAGTGCAAGGCCACGCATTCAAGGTGCTCCTCCAGAAATAAATAATCCACACCGTGTAGACCAAGGATAACACGACAACCAAAATTGTTGAATAGATCCAACGCATCCATCAACAACAATTACAACCCTCTAAAGATTCAAAGAAATGAATCCTTTTCACTTCAACAAATGTCGCACCAAGAGCTCAACTCAACACACAGTTCAACATATGATAAGGGATTTGATGCAATGGATACCATTGCTTCCTAAGGAGGGAGGAATGATCCAAATGGATATTGGTGTCCACCCACCTATTCGAGTGGCTCAAAACAGTTTCCCATTTTGGCAATTTTCTAATAATATTTCTTCGATTTTACGAGTTCTAAACTTCTGGGGCCGTTTTGAGGCCCTAAACGACGTTTTTTGGCGATTTGGGGGAGGAAATGGTTGTCAATGTCATGCCTCCGCAACCAATCGACAGTTGTAAATCCCATATAGACCTCTCCAATGAGATATTGAGCACCCCAAACAGAGATCGTATGCAAACGTTATGGCCCCCTGAAGTTGATTGTTCAACTAACCACCTTGGGGCCACAAAATTTATGACGGTTCATCTTCTAGGGTTAGGTTTTTGGATGTTTGGGATTCTTTCCCTCATTCTTATGATAAATAGGCCCGACATATTTTTGTATTCAGCTTGGCACGAATGAGCATAGCGGCCACATCTCTTCTCAGAGAAAGCTACCACCATTCTAGTTGTTTTATTTTATAGTATGTTCTATTTCTACTATTTAATAGAATATTTGTTTAGTGTATCACTGTGTTCTTTGTAATATCTCTGTGTATATGGTTCTATACCTTCTCCTTCATTTCGTTCCCACATAAATCCAGATCAATGGTATCAGAGCAATTTGCTCTTTGATTATTTCTCATTGCATGTCCCCGATGAGGTCAATATATAGAGAGTTGGGTCTTGAACTAGTTTTTCTTGGGGAAGATAAATCTCGCCACCCCAAGCGGACCCCCATGGAGGAATAAAAGAGAGACAATGGAGCAAGAGATCCTCCCAATTTTTTTCTCGAGGAATCCCTTGTGCAATTGAGGAACTAGATGATGGATAATTTCGACCAGATACTTCGACGCATTTTGACAACTGAAAATACACATTCAATGAGCAGCCATTTCGGAGATGCAACTCCCTTCAAGGTACAAGTTAACTTTGATATCCCTTTATTTGAAGGCCAGATCGATTTCGATGCCCTGGATAAATGGTTGAATCTACTAGAAGGGTATTTCTCTGTCCACAATTTTTTTGACAGGGAAAAGATCACCTTTGCACTCCTTGAGGATGTCTCCCATGTCAAAAATTGGTGGGAAACTTATTATGAGAAAAACTCATCTGACGATTCCAGATTGTTTGAGGCCAATCCCACTTGAGCCTCTTTTATAGATGTCGTTAAGGAACAATATTACCTCATGGGAAACTATGATGACTAGTACACAAAATGGACCATTCTACATCAACAGAGAGACCAAACAATGTCGTAGTACACCAACTTTTGTACCTTGTGCACAAAGTTGGATATCATGGACTCCGAAGGGAACCTAGTACTGAAATATCGCAGTGGCCTACACTGGTACATACAAACATAGATGGAATTCATGGACATCTCTTCACTTGGATATGCCTATGAGTATGCTCTCAAAATTGAGCAGAAACATTATCAAAAGAACAAGCGCGAGTTCGGACCTGCGCAGAAGCAGGGCAAGGGAAAATCTAATTCGCAGAACACGGGACAAGGAAAGGACAAACAGTCCCAACCACAAGCGAAAAAGAGTAATGGAAAGACAAAGAAGGACAGCGGGAAGTGGTGCGAGCTCCACAAAATCCCCCTAGAACAACATTGATGAATGTCGCTCAAAACACTCATTGGTGGCTGAGATCAAAGCTTCAGAATCAGATCCCAGTTTTGATTCTGATTCAGAACCCAATGTCATAGCCGCAGCCAAAGGGCAGTGGATCATTGATGTAGAACCCAGTGTCACTGTTTCTACCACACAAATTCAACCAGAGGAAACTAAAGAGTCGGAGGTAGAGGAGTGCCTCTTCCACTCATAGATGTGGGTGAAGGGAATTCCGCTACATTTTTTTTGGACAACGGAATCCAAAAGAACCTTATCTCGATAGAAGTCATCAAGAGATTGGAGCTACCAATAATACCACACCCACAACCATACACCTTTTTTTTGCTAAGCCAAGGATGAGGTATCCGCGTCAGTCATCAATACTACCTACCATACGACATTAATCCCTTCAAATATGAGGTATTGTGTGATGTGGCCCCACTTGAAGTATGTGATGTTATTTTAGGACATCCATATATGTGGAAGCGTCATGTTGTATATGAATCATGACCTCATATTTTCATTATCACTTTGGGAGGACAAATCTATCGGATACCAGATATAGATGAACCTACCCCAACCAAGTAGTGCAGGAAGATAATCTCCCACACTAGGAAATTTTCCCTATTCTCAATTTCCACTGAAGGAGTACATCAGATCACATAGACATCCACAACCTATGCACATGATCCCTCTACTCAGCAGAAACAAGAATAACACAAAGTCATTGCAGCATCGTCTATCTAGGTACCTCTACAGTGCATGGCCACGCGTTCAAGGTGCTCCTCCAGAAATAAATCATCCACACCGGTGCAGACCAAGGATAACAAACAACCAAAATTATTGAACAGCTCCAGTGCATCCATCAACAACAATTACAACCCTCTGAAAATGTCAAAGAAAGGAAGCATTTTCACTTCAACAAATGCCACACCAGGAGCTCAACTTAACACACAGTTCGACATATGATAAAGGATTTGAAAAAATGGATACCATTTCTTCCTAAGGGGGGGGGGAATGATCCTAATGGATATCGGTGGCCACCCACCTATTCCACTTGCTCAAAACAATTTCCCATTTTGGAAATTTTCTAGTAATGTTTCTACGGTTTTTCGGGTCCTAAAATTATGGGACCATTTTGAGGCCCTAAATGACGTTTTTTGGCGATTCAGAGGGGGAAAATGGATGCTGACGGCATGCATTTGCAACCAACCAAAATTTGTAAATATCATATATACCTTTCCAACAGCCTATCGAGTGCCCCAAACATAGGTCGTATGCAAAAGTTATGGCCCTAGGAAGTTGAGTGTTCAACTAACCACCTTGGGGCCACAAACTTTATGACGGTTCATCTTCTAGGGTTAGGTTTTTGGATGTTTGGTATTACTTCCCTCATGCTTATTATAAATAGGCCCTTTTAGACTCTTTTTTTATTCATCTTGGAACGAATGAGCATAGCGGCCACATCTCTTCTTAGAGATAGCTACCATCATTCTAGCTGTTTTATTTTATAGCTTGTTCTATTTCCACTATTTAATAGAATATGTGTTTACTATATCACTGTTTTCTTTGCAATATATTTGTGTATATGGTTCTATACATTCTCTTTCATTTCGTTCCCACATAAATCTGTATCATTTAATGTCTTGATCCAATGCTTCTAAGGAAGTATTTACGAGTGATACTTCTTTGGTGTTATTTTGAATTTGCTACATATATTCATATTCTTATAATATTTAACAATATAACTATTGCATTATCTAATTATGTGTTAGATTAACATTTATATCATTAACATTAAAAATAGATCATGCATGTACATTATCATGAAAATAAATCACATCTTTTTTTGTTAAAATAAGTAGAAACAGAAAACAATGTATATATATAATAATAAAATACCTCATGTCAAAAATCTATGGAGTCATGTACAAAATCTAAAATTCTAACCCGTGCTAGTACAATATAAGTCTACTAATAAAAAATGGTATAAAGGGGTATAGTCCTAAGGTTTAGTATTATTATTATTATCCTAGTAGAGAACAAAAATGGCTAATCGATGGAAGAAATAGATCCATCCACGTGGTAATACTACCACTTAGCTATGAAGGCATTTTGGGAGGTCTTTTATTTGGGACATTATTACTTTGGTAGTGAATCATCAAGATTCCTTTGAATCCATCACAGTACTCTCACAACCCTTGCTCCTCCTCCAAAATGGTCATCTCCTTGGTCTCTATGTCAATGACACAGATATCAAGTTGGTCACATAAAGCCTACATTTGTATTAGAAGAATATTTTGTTAGTAGTTCTATACAAAAAAACTTTTATACTTCTAAAAGTAAAAATGAAACATATTATAAAATACAAAGACATGATATAAGTTTTGAAAACAAAAATCTTGTTCCTACCAATGTTTCCCTATTGGGCATCTAAGGGAAGCACCAGCTAACAATCATGATTGAAGTCCATCTGAGATATGGGTATTCATGTATCACTATCAATTGATGAGATCACCATTCAAAGAACTCATCCATGAAGGAATTTGTGATCTTCCTACCTCCTAGACTCTACATCATGTTGTCCCACTGAGCCATCCTAGTCTCTCTCAGCACCATCTATGGGAGCAGTGTGTGTGGTGCATTATTTGGATTCTCTCAGTGGTGCATTATTTGGATTCTCTCCATGAAAAATGAATATAATAATCTCTTGTATGCACAGTATTTGTGTGGAATAATATTTAAAGAATCTAATTGATCTTTAATATTGTCTAAGTGGCTTGTGGCCTAGCCAAATATTGTGGACCTTATGCACTCAACTCCATAATACATCTCATCCTTTGAGGTTATGTCTAGAGAGGAGGGTCATGTTGAACAAGTGATGGTAAAGAGTATTATCTTGAGACTAATATCAACAATGGCATAGATGGGAAATTGACTTCTTACCTTATGTGTATTAGCTACATAGTATGTGTCTATATACTCCTACACACTGAAGGTATTGCCCCCTAAATTGCTTCCTTTCAAAACTACTGGCATTCCTCATCAGCACAGTCCTGTAAGAAAATATGTTCTCTACCTCAATACTTTAAGACTTTGTAATCCATCATGAAGGCATCATGTTCAAAATCACAATAACCTATGAGCATTTGGAGTAATTTTTTTGGGTCCACGTGTAGGGACATCTAAAAAAATTCAGAAGTCCACAATCACAAAGTGCATATGAATATGTAGGACCATTAAATGCTTGGTTATCAACTTATTCATGTTCCCTCTCTCTATATATGATAGCTATCTCTAAATATACATGCACATCCAACATATTTTGGGGCATTAGATTTTTGTTTTCAAATTAAGAGTACATATTCTTTCTAGTGAATATAGGAATGTGCACCCATGCATTTCCTCCATAAAAGGCATTAGTATGTCCTTTTACTTGTGCTTTGCATGAAGAAAAAGTGTGGGTGAACAGTCCTAGTTTTAGTAGGGGTCCCTCAATAGTGAAATTTTGATGAAATTTTGAAAAGAAAGGATGAAATGAAAGATAACGGGCTTGAAGAATACCTAGATTTAATGGATCTCAAAAGCATGGAATATCTAAAATATGTGATCGAGTGTTTAAGGGTAAATTGGCTCTCCAAATATTTTGTGGTTAAAATTCAAATTGATTCGGTAAAAATGAACTGTTTTCACCTATTTATCAAAAACATTACCCACATTTGTATACTTTTTGTGCTTTTAACTCTATTTGCATATATAGTTTTGAATTTCTAACTTGTTCAATGTCAAAAAAGTGTTTGTGATGTTTTGCAAGCATACAAAATACTTGTAGGGACTCAACGTTTCCCATTGATTTTCCCCCTGTATCATTATGTAAATGAACTTGAACTTGCATATATATATAGTTCCTTCACTTTGCATTATGATATGACTAGTCACTATGTCGTTTTTCCTTAAGATCCACTCCACTAGGTTGTGATAGTCAACCACTTCCCTAGTTATTTGTCACAATTTGAGTGGTAGAGCCCATGCTAAGTTTTCTCATAGGATTGGGATCCCTCTTAGCCTTTCCATGACATCACGATTGAAACTACATAATCACTTCTCACTCTTTTTGGCTATTTCTTATGGGGTGCCCCTTGTCAACTTTTGATTTTTTTATATTGCATTGGATACAACTGCTTTCACTTTTGATCCTAATGTTCACTCCATTTTTTCATCCTTTGCTTACCTCTAACACATTCTCTTGAGCTAGTTACCTTTGCATTTATTTTGTATGCAATTCAAAACCTTAGAGGAAGCATGCTTATGAGTGTTCACATCCTACACACCGCTATTTTCTTTTTTTCATAGGTATGTTCCATGCACTTGGAAAATAGTTATATGCCTTGTGATTCTCTTTTCCTCCATTATATTATAGAATTATTTTATTCCTATTTGGGATTTATAATATGAAAATCACACAAAAAGTAAATCATTTAATAGATAGAGAGAAGGGGGAAAGAAACGAGATCTTTGTTAAATTTATATATATGTGGTAGTAGTCAAGTTTGTTATCCTTGAGTAAGCATTAATATTGAATCTATGGTTAGGTCTTGGTATTTCCATAGGATTTGAACCATGATCTTTGATTTTTTAGTCCTATGGTTGGTTACTCTTCCAATAATTATGGAGAATCCATTGATTCCCCTTGTATTACAGATTTACATCATTGGTCTCTTTTGGCATCAGTTGTTTCCCAAGTGACCATTGTGTTATACCTTCCTTCTCATCAAGTTGTTCTTAGTGTCATCATCGTAACTTGTGTTTTCTCGGGATTATGCGGGAAGATTAATCATTACCTTCTCAACAGTGGGTCTTCTCCTATTAACTTCGAAACATTGTTATGGGAGTTAGATCTAGAGTATCTAGAACCTCGACACATAATTCCATCATTGATTTGTATCCCTACACTCATTGGTGATTTTCATCAATGATTGTTGATTAAGTGGTTCCCCTATGTTCAATGGTACGACCTTTATTCACATATAGGTATTTGTGTTGTACCTTAGTTTCACTTTCATCATTAGTATAACTCCTCACCTTTGTTAGTAGTTCTACATTATTAATTGTTACTAAAAGGGATTTTTGTGTGAGTTTCTTCCATTTTTCATATTTCAAATATGTACTCTATCGTTTTCTCTTTCATTTATCATCCAATATCTTCAAATTGTGTTCCTGACACTTTCTCACGTTGGTTGAAAAGGATTCTTGAATTCCCTCTTGTGAGAATATCTCTTTCTATTGACATTGACTCATCTATTATGGGGGTGATATTTAGAGACATTTATAGTACCTTAGAATTCACAATCATTAGTGATAGGTCTCCTTTCTATTGACAGTGGGGATACATCAATGTTCCATGTTTGATAGATTCGACATCGTTGCATTTCATTCACACTTACTAGAATGTACTTGATACCTTGGTGCCCATCATCATTATCAATGGGTGGCATGGAATTTTACAATAATATACATCAATGACTAGTGATTAAATATTTTCTCCCATCTTCAACATCGTATCATTAATTCATGTGGTGCATATTTGTATCCTTGGTGAATTTGGGTTGAAGACCTTGGGTTTTGAATCCTCTCTTCATTATGATGCTACCTCATTTGCATATACAATACCACCTATTTATATGGCATTGGTACTTTTTGGGAGAACTACTATATAATTTCATCAATTAGAGTTCTTCTCCCAGTGAACATTGAGGCATAGACAAGCGTCTCAAAAATATGGATCGAGGACTAAAAAATGAAAGAGATGAATAAAAATCAAGATGAATTGAAAGAAGTAAAAGAAGAACTCAAGAATAAAGGTGGGGACTTATCCAAGATACAATCCCTTAATGAAGCACACATTAAGGAGGTTCATAAATTGAAGAAAGAAAAGAATAGAAAAAGAAAGTAGGAAAAATATGAGCCAATGGAAGAATTAAAAAAGAAGATGATGAAATATGTATATTATGGTAACATAATAAAAAAACCTAGATGAGGTGAAGAGATTGAAAGAAGAAAGGAAGCATGGTCAAAAATCAAGAAAAAAAAAGGATCTTCGATGAAGAGACTACCAGAATACTTGAAGAGGAAATATTCATGAAACTTGAAGCAACCTTAAATAATGAGGATACAAAATAAAAAATGATATATAGAATTGAAGAAGGATGTAAGAATTTCAGGATGGAATCACATCATATCTTCAAAAGGAGAAGGAATACAAGATTCAAGAAGGTCACTAGAAAATAATGAAAGAAGTTGAGCTCCATCTTGAGGATGTCGGGGAAAATATTAGAGACCCATAATAATCTTAAACTATAGAAACCTTGGAAAATATTACTAATTATTAAATTTCCAACCATAAAAGGTTGGGTGATATTTTTCTAAAATATTCATATTTCTAAGGATTTTATATATTTTTTGAACAATTTTTGGCAATTTTTAGAATAAAATTTTGTTATCGCATGGAATTTGGGCGAATCACTTTAGAAAAAATGGAAATTGATCAATCTTGTTTTGGAAAAAGAGGTCAAAAATTAGCCCATGGTATAAATTTCACTCCTAAATTTTTATGTGGGGCCCCATGTACATGTCCAATATTATGGTATTATCTCAAGGCTAGAGTAATCAAAGACCAACCACAAACAATAGAGGATGCCATCATTTTTTAAAACAAGATTGGTGATAGCGGTCTGCGGAATGAAGGGAAACCATCAAATGTGAAACCATATCAACACTCTCATTACCAATAAAGGTAATAAGATCTACATTGACACTACCAAGGAAAAAGATGGAATAATGGAGCAGTTCATCACAAAACCATTATTCAAGAAGATATCATTAGAGACTAGAAACTACAACAAATGGGAGAAGTCACAATAACAACACATGGAATCAAAACTATGCAACAACCAACTATCAAGGATTAAGACTAAAAAAATAAAATTCTATGGATGGATCATCATTGATGGAAACATGAGAGAAGGAATATAAGGAAATCTTATTACTTGGTTTCATCACATGTAAATCCCTTAACTGCAAAGCTTTGAGGACACATATTTTTGAAGGAGGGTACTATGTTATGACCCAAGGGGAGCATATATGGGGTTAAATGTATATGATATGACCCAAAGAGGGGCATATATGGGGTTAAATGTATGTGTAATAGTGGTCGACCTAATGAAGGGACAACATGTGCAATGAGTGAATGTGAATATATGGGGGTCATGTAGTCATTGTTGAGAGGAACATGTGAATGGGATATATGAATTTATTGGGGTATTTGGAGGAGGCTCTCCTATTATTCAAGGATTTATTGTGTAAATCATCTCTCTTATTTATATTAGAGTTATTCTCCACATTACATTTGTTGTACATGGTGTGTATTATGTTATATTATGCTATATGAAGTATCTAGTTCATAACATTTTCACCAACACTTCTCTTGATAATCATTTTCCTTGCACAAGATAATGACCAAATTTCAAATAAATAGTAGTTGAAGGGTTCCATAGTGAAAAGTAAAGACCCTTTTATGTTTGTACATCACAACTTTTCATTATTACAAATTACAAAAGAACTAATTACTTTTAATTTTTTTACATATTATTATTCTTATTTTATTTATTAAATGGGAAAATTGGTATGTGACACATGGTGTGGATCAAACATAGTAATAAAAAACATAATTACAATATATACAAAATCAATATCAGGGTTTCCAGATGATCAAAACCAGAATATTACACCTTCTCCCACTTGGAATAACAACTTCCATGTTGTTCTCTTCTCTTCAATATTACTTTATGTCTTCATTCTTCAGTTGTACATACAATGTGATGCTCTTCACTTCCTTGATACACCTACAAAATTTATAGGATTCCAACTTATGCCTACAATAATAATGAAAGTAAACATGAAGATCATAGCATTTTTATGCATTAATTATGTCATCCACATGAATTCCAATATATGAATTTCAAGTTCATAATTGGAGCATATATATTCTTTATGTAAGATAAAGTATGTAATTCAACCCAATACTTATCTATCTGAATATGTATCTCCTCTGTATAGCTACCATTGACAAGAATCAATTCATTATTTTCTATGGCACACCTAATGTATATAATGCACTCATGATCCTATCTAGCATGTAACATGAACCTCTTACCATAGGTTCATTCAAGTATCATGTTCCTTGCATACACTCACTCTCTAGGCTTGAGTATTCCCTTCCCTCCTAAATAGTACCTTGGTAAATCCACCATTTGACAATCCTTTCTCACATAATAAGAGTCCATGCTTACAGAGTCTTACTACCAGGGTATCCCATTGGCTTGCTCTAATAAGCATATCTTAAGGTGATTGGGGCATGTTCTAGGGCTCCAATGTCATCATAGTAGCATTATTCCACACTTTTTAGCTTCAACAACCATCATTTGGCCTTTTTAGATAGATTCAACATGTCACTTGTCTCATACGAATACAATTACCATGAGATGTCATCATAAAAAAATCAATCAAATTTTTAAATATGCTTCTTACAAAAATCAGATTTCACAATTACGAAACTCTTCTCATAATGTTGTTCCTTGTGGCAGTATTCATTAGTCTTCATTATGGGATTATAGTAACTTCCATATCAAAGACATTCCTATATACAATTTATTATCCTTGACAAATATTTAATTTAGCCAAATAAACTATGATTACTCATGCATATAATCACAAAACATATGAAATGATTCTAGAATTATGTCACAAGAATAATTAAATCACCGTCAACTATCAAAATAATAGATATGGAATATCATTCACTATATATGCTTTATTAGAACAAATAAACATTCACACAAGGAGATCAAACAAAACATGAATGTGTTCAAAAAAATAAAAAGCATTATTGTCATATATCAAGATTCATGCCTTTATCATACCCCCCTAGTATCACTCACATATAAGAATTTAATCCCATTTAATCATTCAACAATGATATTAAGCATAAGAGGAGGAATCATTTTCCAAATTACTTCAACATCGGAAAACATTAGCATAATCAAATGCATACTTGTATAGTTTTCCATAACATTCATGATGCTACCTAATCAATGTGTAATTCATGGAAGCTTACATAATGATTTCCCCAACCTCATAATAAACAAATTCATGTCTTTGTCTTCCTCACAATATTGATATGCAATATCATCAACATCTTCAACCATGACATCAATTTGTTTTTAATTAAAATTGGAAGTGGTGGCGCTTCTTCTTTTCCTAAAACCAATTGTTGTAATAATTCTACACAGGTCCCTTTGATCAGTGTACATTGTATTGATAATGAGGAATTCATCCTGAGTATGCATGGAAATCTTCATCAATTCCCTCAAATTATGAGGGATTCATGGAAGAAGAATCTTGGTCAAAATCCTACATCCATTTGTTTGAAATACCTTATGCCTATCTTAAGATATCACACACACTCTAGAGTTAATTATGATAACCTTATGCACCTTATAATCATGTTCGATAAAGTTAGGGGAGGTTGGTGCGGGGGGAGGGGGGGGAGGGACTTCTTCTGGATATCGATGAAAATAAAATATTTTCGTATGAATGATGAATAATCAGGTAGAGTGGTACACCCTTTTAGGAGGATTGGAGCTCATCATTTCTCTCAAGATATCTAAGATAATGATACTCGAAGACTCTTTATTGGTGATAACCCAGTCTAGGAAATCGATTAAATCTAATGATGAGGATTCGGGGTGCATTCAGAAGAGGATTTGGGACAATTTAAAACATATCAGTGAAATAAATACATTGCATATATGAAGAAGCAACAATCAAGATGCAAATGTGCTCGCTAATAGAGTTGTATCTCTAAAGCATGGTTTTTATGTTTTAAATACCCCCTCCACCCCCCACACAAAGGAGATGGATCCCATAAATGAGGGTGGTAACAGGAATTATTTCTCCACCCATTCATTGGTGATGATGGGGACACTTGGGAGGTGATTCGTGTTCTAGATAGGTGGCAAAAAGGTCATTTAATATCTCACATGGGAGAACTGTCTTGAGCATTTCTCAAGCCCACTCTTATGGTTATGATCCTTTGGCGTATGGTGTATTATTCCCTGTTAAGTGATGTTAGTGGTATATCTTGTAGCAGAGGCTCCCACAGGGCATTAGACTATGATTGTTTTGGCAATGTGCAGCTGGAAAGGAATGGGAGGAAGATATTTAGCAAGGAATCACAACTTTGTTCATCTGGAATTTCATTTAAGTGACTTTCCCTGTCTGTGTTGCGTATTTGTAGCTCATTCAACGGAGTTGGGCTTATTGGACAATGGTTTCTATGTATTGCATCCAAGGGGAAATTTCTGGTTTTTTCGAGCACAATGGACAATTTGGGTTCAATCTCTAAGTTCTACGAGATACAAGGTATCATCAAGGACATTCATATTGTGATGAGAAGACTTAATTTGCAACTGGAGGGAGTTATAGCAGTCATAGAGCAGCTTACCAGTCATATTTCTCAAATGGATTCCAAGTTTGATGACTTGGAAACCGAGGTTTAATAACAAAGAAGGCATATTGAGAAGCTATTTGTAGCATCTAAGGTGCATCGGGCACTTCTTATGGGTGGTCACTCTCAAAGTTATCCATTTGAAAACTCAAAGGATATGCAGGAATATTCGATGCAACATCCTAATGTGGTCCCTATTGAGATTTACAATTCTCCCAGGAAGGACGAAGGAGTTGCATTCATGTAGGAGTCTTTTAGTGGGTCTGGCTAGTTTTAGTTTACATATGTACTTTTTTTGTAATTTTTTGTTGGGATAGTTTGTTAATATATATAGTAATCAATATTATGTTAGAAATATCATAGGAATTATAGTTTATCAGTTAGATGGAAAATTTTGTGGAATAGCCCTACTAGAACAAGAGAATTTTTGTCAAATGATAAACTTGTAAAACTGTTTTTTTAACTAGTTGTTTTAATGTAAATTTATAATCATTTAAGTTTTTAAAAAATCATGTTGGATATAGTTGCATCATGATACATCCATAATGTAATTTCCTTTGTATTATTCAATGTATGGGTGGTCCTAAATCTATTTATCTTTTTCTATACCTACATCTATCGTAATGGTTGAATGGACATCGCTACCAATGCCAATGGGAATTATGGTGCCATAGAGCACTTGTGCATTAGAAACACTTGTTTTAATGTACTTCCTCTACAATTTCTAGTCACGCAACATGTTTTTCCCCAATGAGTCTACAATCATAATATGCACTTAGTAGCACTATAAGAGTAATTTATGGCCATTGCCATCTTCTAATTGAAAAACTTTTATTGGCATTCAAGGTTTGGTATCATCTAACCAATCTTCATGAAAACTAGTTGCATTGCAACCAAATGTCTTGTCAAAGAATTACACAATTTTTGACCTTATATTCATGGATTGAAATATCAAGGCTATGTCAAATATCATAGAAAGATACATTTCTTCTTGAACATCTTAAAAACTTGTCACACATACTTCTACATTGAAATATTTCACACAGAAATAAACTAGAAAACCTTGACCATGTAAGTTTTAAACATGTGCAGAGAAGCAAAGCATATAGATTCTTTTAAGCAAAATAGAGATTACACCACAATATTCACACATAATACACAAAGATTTACCATGGAAACCCTTAACTGAGAAAACCAACAAAAATTAGAGCCACACCTCTCACTTTCTCATTATGATTATTAACCACTCACGATACAATATGTATGTATTTTGTAGCATCCAAAACCCTAATCCATTAACCTGGATTAGATATACACCCCAATCCCCTAACTGTAATCTAATTACATATTTTTAGAAAAAACAAAAAAAAAATCCCCAAAAATAGTCCAAAAAATATGAACTCGCCTTCTGCTCATGTCGGAACTGAGTTGATGCCGAGTGATGTTATTTGCTTCGTGGAAGGAGGAGGGCATCGACGTGCCCCCCCTCCCCCACCCCACCTTATGACCCCCCTTTCTATGTGCAACACCCAGCGCATATGATAAAGCAGTAGATGGGTGGGGATCATTAGTCACAGTCGTACAAATGACAAACCCCACACACACATGCAAAGAATATACCCAACAAAGAATATGTCCAACTATGGAAGCCTCTAGACTAAGTTTTACTTGAATTTTCCAAAACTAAAATAATCATATTTATATTCTCCTTATCATCAATATATGATTGTATTCCCTTCTTATATCTTCTAGTAGGGAGTTGCCTACAAGTATTTTGTTGCATTTGGTTGGAAGCATTCTATTTCACTTTTCTGTGAATATTTTGTTGCCCTTGTTTTTGGAATTTATATTGCTTATGTGTGTAAGAATTTTTTTTTATCATTGCTTGTTCTAAGGATTCAACTTCCAAGTTCCAACCATTTTATTGTTTCCCCTTTTTCAACAAAATTAAGCTACTTCATGATTCTCTTACCCGATAGTGATCAATGTCTACACTTCTTGAAATAGAGAGTCAACAACCATCTTAAAACCTAACTCATCCTTATTCAATAGAATGGTGTTCAACGTTATCATGATGGTAATGCTTTTCATAACATTATTATTCGTTATTATTATGGGGAAAATATATAAATTACTTGCAACTAATTTAGAACATAAATATTTAATTGCAAAGATGCATTCCCCATACTACCACCTACAACATATTTTAATTGTTGCAGTCGTGTATGGATATGTATAATTTCATAATGGGTTTTCTTCTCATATGCATAGATCATGCATTCATAAATAGACTTAGTTAATTTACAGTGTATAGCTTATATTTGCATTGAAAGTGTTATTGTATTTCATCTCTTACCCCAAAACCACCCACTTTTGATAGAGTTATGTGTATGTCGTTTGCAAGCATCTTCCATGGAAAGATAGAGAATAAATACACATGTCACCACAACCTATAACCAACACAATTATTTTCAGCTATGTAGCTTTTTTTATATAATTTCCTCTTTGTAGGGAACTACGACAATACATATTTCAATTACTTCCAAAGAAACTTTTTTTCCAAGATTAAATATTAAGTAGAGTTTTCCCCCAAATCACTATAAACTATCCATGTGATTCCTAAATTGGAAGAAACATATAGAACTCAAAAAGACCTTTTGAATATTACACTTGCAATGGTGCAAATGAGAAAAACAATAATATGGTGCAACATTGCAATCAACCAAGGTCAAATAAAGTTCTAAAACAATGGTACCCAATATTCCAAACATGTCATGAGTGTTAAAATGTGGTTAAGGACATTCATATGAGATATTGCCTAATAGGAAATAAAATTTTCACATTTCTCAAAGATGAAGTTATCGGGAAATAAAGTTCTAGAGTACCATTCACCCAATTATTTCAATTTAATACACAATCTTACACGATCCCCCAAATTACTCATTGAAGCATCCCTTCTAACATATCTATGACTAATCCAACACAATGAAAACTAGTAACCATCCATATGGAAAAATGGAGTCCTTACAACTCAATTTGAGGCATATTCATATGGAAAAATTGAGGCATATTACAACTCAAGTTTTCCATATGAATATGCCTCAAATTCCAATCCAACTCTAGAATATGGTAGTCCTTTAGAAGTCAATGATCATGATTACTTCAATCCATACACTAAGGAAAATTTATAGACAACGAGCATAAATAAAGATTTTCATCAAAACAAAACTATTGTATGTAGAGTAGCACTTACCAAACTATTAGAAATATATTGTATTGTCCATTTCTCTTTCCATTGCTCTTGAGAAAATTAGTGGGACTATCAAAATTGAATAACATGCCAAAATTTATTGGTGAGAAGAAGATACTATTAAAACATAACCAGATTATTTTTATATCAAATAAAGTTAACTATTATGTAAGAAGGTCAAGATTCAAAAGAATGACTTACTACA
Organism: Larix kaempferi; assembly: GCA_027924585.1. Classification (NCBI taxonomy): domain Eukaryota; kingdom Viridiplantae; phylum Streptophyta; class Pinopsida; order Pinales; family Pinaceae; genus Larix; species Larix kaempferi. The sequence continues at coordinate 1,319,280 of BSBM01000008.1, forward strand.
TGCAAGCAAAGAAGTTGCGAAAACGATAAGGATGGTAATTTCCATGCCTATCCTTTCTCACTACTACAATTGTCTTCTTTGTTCTAGAAATAGAATTCACAATAATATTCAAAATAGAAAAAAAATCCACATTACCAAATAATGTATTTATAATTTGGAAAGTTATGTATGCTAGCATTTTCACAAATTGTTGTGAGGTTCAAATAACACCAATTAGAACAATCCCATTCCTTCATAGTCTTCCAAGAACTCATACTTGTGTTTTCTACATCCAACTCTACTATGTTATATGCACAAACAATTAGACCTTCAATTATACCTTCAAGGTCCATTGAACCCATACAACCTCTGTGTTGTAACCTTTCCCTAATACAAATTGTAATATCCCCAATAGGTTAAGAATTTTATTTTTTATTTTTTGATATCAAATAACTTGGAATCCACACAAGACAAATAGAATTGAGCCTCATTGATCCAATAAATTTGTATACAAATCATGCCTTCAAAAGGAGAAGTACACCATTTCAAATAATTATTGTTTTCGCATCAGGAGAAACACTTGAGCAAGTACCATGGTATCTTAAATTAAACCCTCAATACTCAACCAATAATCAATTAGTGCATATAATCAAAACTTGAATACACTTGGATTTCATAATACTCAAAAGAAATGACATCATGAAACAGAGGATAATATGATTAGAAGTTGATAATTAACTAGTTCAACAACAGAGCACCCAAAACCAAACACTCTTGAGTTTCATGGCATGTAGTTCATTTTTTAAAGGGAGAAGATAACTACGCACAACCCTTGAAAGCATGCATCCATATAACAAATATATTATAATTTGGTAGTTAACAACTGGACAAACTGTGAAGGTATGGGCTCAATCTACTATTTGTACTTTTCCAAATGTGTAACCTGGATAAGATGAACTAGAGAATTGTATTGAATACATATATCATTAAATTTAAAATCAGTCAAAGGTCGGAGTATACATGATTATCCAACCAAATCAAGAAAATGAGTTATTGCAAAGCATATGTTCACAGGTAAGGAGAAGGTTTTCTATTTCTAATTCAAAGATCCACTAAGGGAAACTTAGAGGATCACACCATCAATTTCTACTTATTGAAGAAAAGACAACTCTAAACACATGAACAAATAGAGTCTCAAAATCAATCCATAGAGGTATCTATAGATGTATGCAAATAGTCAAAAGCTTATTATCGTTCGAACTAAAAGGAGGAAGCAAGAGTACACCCTACCTCTACAATCATTTCAAAATAATACTGGGAAGCCACCCCAAATCCATATAAGATACTCAAAGAGCATAACTTCATTATGGGCGTGAACAAATGAGCCATACACTGGGCTCTGAAAAACAGCTAATACGATTCAATCAAATCAAACAGTGGAGAGTATCTAAACTCCAATCTGTAGCATTGGGTTTGAATTCTATTTCATTGAGAAGTAAGGTGATATTGGATCAAGTTCCAACCAAAGAGTAAGTACCCACCTTACTGCTAATTCTACAGTTTCCACAGGGATCCATGCCTCTGTTATCTCTCAATGAGAAGATGGATAGTGCTTCCATTGCTTAAGTGTCATTGTCATGGACCGCCTGAAACGTAATGTCAGCATTAGAGGATTTCCCATGAGTTACTGACTTAGTTGCCATTAGTACTAGCACTAGGAGATTCAAAACCAACTACAACTTGATGAGTAAATATCCCTATATATATATTCTGATTAGTAGAGTAAAACTTTTGTGACTATATAGGAAACCTAAATCAATTCCATAAAAATGGGTACTTTGTAAACCATCATTATATCATTGACACAACACTAAATGGGAAAATGATTGATAGGTGTTCTACCAAAGATAGGCTACATGTGGAACACTCTCCTTCTATTTAACTATCCCCATCAACAACTACCAAGAAAACCCCACTTAGATTACAAATAATAAAATATAAATAATGCCTACAAGATCTGGAATTGCATCATCCATAAAATTGATTTGCCAAAGAATAATTCCATAAAAAATGATTGGATTAATATCCCAATGGATAAAACCTACAGGTTTAGATTCATGCATAGAGATAGGCCTACCTCAAAACAAGTTGGTTAAGGGCGAAGGCTAAACCATGCACCAATTTTGTGCTAAAGAACTCTAACGACTCTACCACTAGATTAAAGAAAGGTAGTTCAAGGGGTGATACCTCCAACCCCAAGCCAACATTTTAATGTCCTCAAAATCAATTACAGTGTCTATCTAAATCAATGGTGGCATCATAATTGCTAAGGCAGTTATAGGCTCCACTTAGAGGCAGAACACCCGCAATATCATTATTCAACAACCCATACAAGACGATCATGAAATATGACTTATCAACCTCAATGTAATAGAAAATTCAACAAAGGTCATGGGTTAGGAAAAGGAAGATAACTCCCTTTAATAAAAAACTATGATTAAATTGATGAGTATAAGAATGAGCCAACTTCAAAGGATATTTCACCAAGCAATTACAATGCTAAGTTTGTAATTGTTGTTAGAATATGTAATAATGACTTAAGTGATATATTCGTAAAATATCAAATAAAGGCATAAAATAACTCTAATGTTATAAAATAGAGTTATCCCGCATGCATCATTGTAATTATATCCTTTGTAACCATTCTCTATATAAAGAGGGGGAAATTCATTTATCCCACATGCGTTATGGGATGCATTGTAATCCAAACCTCTTGGTATATAAGAGAGTTGAAGGAGACCCTTTTGGGTAAGTGTTGATTGTAATTCATCACACATCACATGTTGTGTATGTCATTTGTACACACATTCTATTATGGAGCTTGATGTGATGCATATGTGAGGATGCCATGCAATATTTGAGATCTTTTTCATATTAATGGAAGATGCAACCCTTCCCATGGACGTAGCCCAATTGGGTGAACCACGTATATCAGTGTTCTCTTGTTGTTCTTTTTTCTCCAATTTTATTTCATCCTTTATGTTGCTTGGTAGATAGAAGGATAGACTAGTAATGCTTTCCATAGTTTATATTGTGTTATGATATTATTTCATATGTTCACAATATTCTAACAATTTCAATTTGCAATTTTTACTGTGAATTGCAATTACAGGTAGCATTATTATTGTTATCAATCTATCCAAAAGAGAGTCGATGAAATGTTAGAGCTATGACATGCTATACGTAGAAAATAAATAATTTACACATCTAGAGATTTCTTCAACTAAGCATGTCAAATGATATGGATTTTTTTTAACCAAACATATATATTTGTAAACATGGTATACATAGCATTTCCACCACGTAGTTTGTAACCATTAAACTACAAATCTACAAAAACTTATACGCAATAAATCATAACTACAACAACATAATATATTCATCTCATTAAAAAATTGAAGAGAAAAAATTAAATACTTACCTTTATCACAATATGAATCCCAAGGCAACTCTTTGTGGGCTAACTATTTTCATCCCAACCATGAGAAAATCCTTTGTGGACGCCACCCTTGTGTTAGGTTATGAGAACTGTTGGGGTAAATAATATTGTTCAAGGCTTCCAAATCATTTCTCTTGTTCCCAAGAGCTTCCAAAAATCCACACAAACCATTCTTGGGTTATTTATTTAGTCTTCCAATCAAATCAACTCCTGGATTTCATTCCACTACTACATACAACATGAGAAACCACTTCGTTCTCTACTCGTCAATCCCTAAGGATTGTATCCCTCTTTGTGCTCTTCAGTAGAAGTAGGATTAGCCCAAGTTGATGCCCATCTTCAGATTTCATTTCCAACGGTATATGGCTTCTTGGACAATAGAGTATGGGATATTGGACAACATAACAAACCAACAAAGTGAAAAAGTTGAAGAAAGTACTTCCCTACTCAATCTTGGTGTATAATTCCACATTACAATGTTTCTTTGATTTCTCCATGGATCCTATGATATCCAAGGTGCTCTTTTTCATCAAGAACCTTATTCTTTCCTCAATAAATCACTTTTATTTCTCTCCTTCCTAATTCAAGTTCTTCTTTCCAAATGAATGAGAGAGAAAGTAAGATTCCTAATCCAACTCTTCCACTTCCTTAATGATAGGAATCAAGAATCGTAATTGAGCTCTCCTTGATTGAAATATTATAGGAATTGGTTGCTTCAAAATAGGATGTAGGCACTTGAGAGTGGGCGATAATTACTTAGAAGTAATTAATCACTTCAGTGTGCTTATGGCATGATAGTATGATACTCTCACGAACAAGACTATTGATAGAGTGTGGCACCATCATAAAACATAGTCCAATATCTACCGAAGAACCACTTGCCTTTTCCTTGTGGTGGAATCATATCTCCATTAATGTTCTGCCCCTAGTCATTCTTAGATTTTTATTTTATATTTTAATTTCAAAATGATCATATTTATAAGTATTCAAAATATCCATGGTGAGTATACCTCATGGTATGGAGAAAACATATTAATGAAAAACATAATTACAACATATACACAATCAAGTTCATGGTTTCTAAAGAGTCAAAACCGAAACATTATAGTGGTAGACATCAATAGATATTGATCATCAATACCCAAAGTGAAGAGCTACAATCAACAACAATCAATCAATAATGCAATAGAATAAAATGAAGTTACAAGACAATTCATGTCAAGAAATAATATTAAATACGAAGCACATATAGTATCAACAAGGGTCATTTACAAATATCAACTATGTTGGAAAATTGTAGTGCAATTAGCTAATCACAAAACTGATAACAAGCAAGCACACCTTATAATGTTGAGATGAAAAAAATGTAGTTGAGGGAGTGTGCTATTATTCTATGTGTTACGTGGTACCCGTACCTACGCACTTTCAGACATCTACCCAAGGAAAGGGGTCGTTGTTTTGGGGGGGCCTTGGATGTGGGTATTATCTGCAGTTCTGAGAGGTGGTTATGGTCAAACCCTTTGATTCTTCCTTTAGGAGTACTATGGTTTAGTGGCATTGTTGAATGCCTCATTTTGGGGCATGTATCCTTGAGGTTGGTTTCCATGGATCCTAGGGGTAGGTCACTTGGTCGCATGACCCCCTACTTATTTTCCACACGTGTGGCAGTGTTTCAGCTCTAAGGAAATTTCCTCCTCTTCCAGTCACCCTATGCACCCATCCTGGCCCCTTTCCAGCAGAGTGCCCTCTCTCCTTGGTGTATTTTCAGTGATGACATCATCCTTGGTCACGAGGGCCACAGGCTTGTAGAGGGGGGGCATTGAGGAATTTTTAGCATTGTTGGGGTCAGATGGGGCATGGCAATCTCCTCTGCTCATTCCACCTTTCGGAGTGAAGACGTATGTTCAATTTTAGTTATTTTTATCAGTTTTGGGCACCTTGGGGGGGAATACCCCAGGTAGCCACCTTTTAGCCATCTTTTAGATGATTTTATATTATTTTATGTCATATTTTTACATTGACATTATTTGGCCTGTTGTCTTGTTTATTTTGTAAAAGTGAGTTGAGAACACTATAAATAGAACTCCTTACTTCATTTGTAAATCATAACTCATGGGATAAATTACATTATGATGCTCTTTTACCCAAGATAGGCTCTTTGGATGTGATGTGAACCTCTTGGATTAGGCTCTTCCTTGTCTTTTGGATGAAATTAGATGGATTTTCTATTGTTTTGCTCATACTTGGTGGATGCTAGGAATTGTTGGAACAACGTAAAGCTAAAGTAAGTCTAGTTTTAACCTTGCTTGGTGAAGGTAGGTGAATTTTTGCTTCTTGATGATTGAATGGTGGCCATAGAGCTGCATTTTTTCTAATTAAATCCTTTTTTTCTTCCTTCTATCTCCCTTGCATGGTGGAAAACCCTCCCTAGAGGAGGCTTTCCTTAGTTTGGCCTTAGATCTCTAATTTTTCCCCAGATTAGGCTCCTATAACAAACCCTAGAGGTTGTTGTAGGAAGCCCTAGTTTAGTGGTCAAAGAGAAATTACTCCAAGAGGGAGGTTGATCACCTCACCTCTAGGCCTATGGTTTAGGGTTTCATCCATTAAAACCCTAGTTATCAAATTTTACCAAATTTCTCTTGCATTTTCATGTGTAATTTTGCATTTTCATAGTAGAATTAGGGTTAGAATTAGGTCTGTAATTTTATGTTTGAAACCCTAAAAAAATCAAATTTTTTTTTCAATTTTGTTGTCTTCCTAAAATTTCATCCCTCTCCTACAATTTTGTTGGCTTCCTAAAATTTCATCCCTCTCTTACAATTTTGTCCTGCCTATTTATCCCTAAAAGTCCCTATGGAAAAATTATGGAATCCTTAAAAACCTAAAAATATCAAAAATTCTTAAAAAACCCTAACATATTTTTTTTTGCAAAATTTGTAGCCACTTAGGGCTATGGCCTCCTCCTCCTATATCCCTAGGCCTCACATCCATAATCCCCTCCCTTTAAGACCCTCAGTTTAGTCCCTTTCTTCCTTGGCCTAATCTTAAACCCCTCCAAAATCCCTCGTGTTGTCTCTTTTCTGCCCTAGCAACCCTCTTCCTTCTTCCAAATACCTCGGCCTTTATCCTTTATCCTTTCTCCCTCGCCCTCTCTTATTTGTCCCTCCTAGGGCCTCATCCCTCCTCTATGGTCCTCCCTCTCCCTTTGGCAGCCCACTCTAATGATGTAATAGCCCTCCTTTTCCCTCATCCTAAGTTTGTCATAAAGGGGGAAGTTGACTGTCTTGTTGTCTTCTTGAAACCTATCATAAACACACACAAAACAACAAACAAATAACAATAAAAAAGGTTAGCAAAAAGGACATTTGATTACTATTTTAAGAGTGACATAAAGGACTAAAAGATGTATTGTTTACCTTCTACAAGATTGTTATAACAGACTTTGTTAGAGTGTTACAATTTGCTATCAATATTCCTCTTTGATGAAGTCTGATTTGGCTAATATTTGAAGGTGTTAAGTGCTATCTGAATATCACAAGTTCGATAATACTTAGACTATTCACTACTGGAGGTTACTATCGAAATTTGGTGGTCACTGTGAGAATTATAATCTTTGCAATAACATTCATATATTTTGCTTCAATATTGGATGGATTATCTTTATGGTTGTTTGAGTGATTACTCAATAATTATTGGTGTTGGCTGTATTTCACCTTCTTGAGGTTTCCAATGTAGACCAAGGTACTTCACGGTTCAAGGAACCAACAAAACCTCTATTCACCGGCCCTTTTGGCAATAGACTGCGCGTAGCTTGAGGTCTCACCCGAGGTGAACTACTGAGGGGGTGGATGTGGAATCGAGTTTCCGCATCTTGGTTATGTGAGAGTGGGGAGCAGGATTAGCAGCGCAATATCTTGCAGACTGCCGCGGACGGCAACCGCGCGGAGTCTCTGTCCCACGTCGGATGCTTCTTCGAGCTTTGGAACTTGCACAACCAGCGCATCCAAGGACTGCGCAGTAGGTACTATCTTCTGCCTGGCGCAGGTAAGCTATTGACAGCTTACCTCGCAGTACGGACGTGGAACAGCGCATCTAAGGGACCGTGCGGCTATTTGAGACCGTCCAACTTCGACCAAGATACCATTATTTATGCATTCAAGATACTTAAGGGTTATCGTTTGGAGTATGCAAACAAGTAAAGAATGCAAAACTATGCGCCCGAACACTGCGCTTAAGTTCAATGTTCCACTATGTGATTAGTCAGTTTATTCATTCATTCGTAGACTTATACTTGTTGAATACCTAGCATTCACCCATACATGTAGCACTTAACATATTATTCCCATTCTATGCGGCGAATACATACAAAAGCAATCACATGACAGTTAACTGCAGTATTAACCTTCATACTAAGCAAATGAACACTCATAAACACACAACAATCACATAACACAGGAGTTAACGTGGTTCACCCCCCGGATGGAGGCTACGTCCACAAGAACGATTGTTAATATTGCTCTTAATGGGAAGGGTACAACCGTTCTTAGTCTAAGCACTCAGCTGCAGACTCTCTTCTCTCTCAGATAGGTCTCTGCGCACTCAGCTACAGAGCCTTTACAATGGCTTTCAATCTTTTAGATTCTATAATAATCAATGCTTAATCAAAACTGAAGAGTAACCCTTCCCTTACAAAATCATGCCTGTAGGTCATGTCTTTACAATACGTAGGCCAAAAACCCTTAGGTTTACCAAAAACGGTTATAGTTTCCAGCTCATTGAGCTAGCTAGCGCCTGGTAGCGAATCTTCCATCACGGCCTGCCCTTCTCGTGTGCCCATGTTGTTATCGGCCTTCCTGTCGCACACATGCCAACAGGTTGCTTTCATAGAGCCACTCTTCTTCTAACGGCTTCGTGCGACTAGTACAGGAGGTGGCATCTTTTGTATGTGCGACCAGTCACTTTCTTCCTGATCCACTCCTGCCCACTGATTAGCAATCCTAGAGCATCTTTACCAAAATTAGACCGCTGCTGGTCTATTCAGAACACGTGCCATCTTCCCCGTCCAGCACTCTTCCATGCTGGATCCTTGTAGACTGGACACTTCGCGGTATTTCATCCTCGTAGCACTGAGCTTCGCAGCTATCCATCACTATGTTGCACGCAACTTCGCAGCATCCCCAAAACTTATACAAAAGAAAGGAAATATTTAGGCCGAGCTGTGCTCAGCTTCGAAGTTCCAAAAAAAAGGTCCCTTGTTCAAAATTGCCCCACTTGGGCCAGGCCCAACAGGCCTCTAACACTTACATGTGGCTCGCCCCGGAGCCACTTGCGTAGTAGGGACTATCTCTTGCTTGGCGCAGGTAAACTATTGACAGCTTACCTCGCAGCACAGACATGGAACAGCGCGTCTAAGGGACTGCGCGGCTATTCGAGACCGTCCAACTTCAACCAAGCTACCATTCTTTATGCATTCAAGATACTTAAGGGTTATCATTTGGAGTATGCAAACAAATAAAGCATGCAAAACTACGTGCTCGAACATTGTGCTTAAATTCAATGTTCCACTGTGTGATTAGTCACTTTATTCATTCATTCGTAGACTTATGCTTGTTGAATACCTAGCATTCACCCATACATGTATCACTTAACATATTATTCCCATTCTTTGTGGCGAATACATACAAAAGCAATCACATGACAGTTAACTGCAATATTAACTTTCATACTAAGCAAATGAACACTCATAAACACACAACAATCACATAACACAGGAATTAAGTGGTTCACCCCCCCGGATGGAGGCTACGTCCACAAGAACGGTTGTTAATATTGCTCTTAATGGGAAGGGTACAACTGTTCTTAGTCTGCGCACTCAGTTGCAAACTCTCTTCTCTCTTAGATAGGTCTTTGCGCACTCAGCTGCAGAGCCTTTATAATGGCTTTCAAGCTTTTAGATTCTACAATAATCAATGCTTAATCAAAACTAAAGAGTAACCCTTCCCTTACAAAATCATGCCTTCTTTATAGATCATGCCCGTAGGTCATGTCTTTACAATACGCAGGCCAAAAACCCTTAGGTTTACCAAAAACGGTTACAGTTTCTAGCTCATCGAGCTAGCTGGCGCTTGGTAGCGAATCTTCCATCATGGCCTGCCCTTTGCGTGTTCCCATGTCGCTATCATCCTTCCTGTCGCATGCATGCCAACAGGTTGCTTTCACAGAGCCGCTCTTCTTCTAACGGCTTCGTGCGATTGGTACAGGTGGTGGGATCTTTTGCATGTGCGACCAGTCACTTTCTTCCTGATCCGCTCCTACCCACCGCTAGGCATTCCTAGAGCATCTTTACCAAAATTAGACCGCTTCTAGTCTATCCGGAATATTCAAAATTGCCCCACTTGGGCCAGGCCCAATAATTGGACTGTTTACTATTACAAATTACTCTTATAAGACTATCATTATCTTGTAACTCACTATATTAAACTCACCTTTACTTACCACTACTGCAGCAATATTTATACAATGTTCCTTCTTTATTTGATAAATGATCATATGTTCATGTTAATTATTTGATGAAAAAAGCCTTTATTTTCATTTGATAGCACGAACTATGTTCAATATTTGTTCTTCATGTTTTATTTGACCCCATAAGGCACTAGTCACTTTAATACATTTTCATAGAATATTTAGTGTGGTTACCTAAGTGTCTTGCAAAATAACGAAAATGGCTCTCACCTTGGAGGTCACGACACTCCTAAGAAGTTGTGGAAGTGTGACTAGGGTGACATTGGGTCATACTCTCCTTGCATTGTTTATTGTACACTAGCCCTACTGGTTTGTTTGGTAACACTATGTATAATTATTCTTCGGAGAGTTGAATCAATTCTCTTCCTTCTCGAATGTTGGCATGATCCCATGTTCATTATGCCATGTCAAAGATGCTCTTCATTAACACGTTTACTACTAAAAAAGAGGAGCAATTTAATGTGTTAGATAAATGTTAAATGGAAATGCTAAGTATAAATGCATAATAAATTTGATAATATTTGCAAACTCTAAATGTATGTCATTAAGTGAGTTTAAATTGGAATGTATATGATTAAAACATTTTACAGTATCATTTAAACCACTTCATAAGGTAGTTTAAAAAAGGAAAAGTTATAACTTTATCTTAATTAATTTTATTAATATTTACAAAGATTTGTTCCATCAATAGATTACAACTCATGGATCCCTTTTTATTGTTGACTAAAAGGATAGACAATTTATTTGCTTCACATCCTGCCAAGTATCTATTAACAATGCATGATAAATTACAAATCATGGGCAAGTTGTGAATAAATTTGATAAACTAAATGTTGTCACATATAAATAAAGGTATTGCAAAGTATTAGAAAAGAAAAAAGTATCCATGAAACAGTGATGTGTATGTTACATAGCGTGAGAAAAAATGCATTACAAGATCCAACAAGTATATAATGGGTAGTTATATACAATTGCACAAACTTACTAGAACTCTAAGTCAATAGTATTTGCTTGTTTGTATGTCCATCACCAAGATTAGATCACAATGGCCTTGTAACTAACATTATGTTCCAATATCCAGATGTCATAATAAGCATGATCACTACATTCCAAATCAAAATATATCTTATTATAAAATTAGCTCCTGCATCCTTATCATTGCCATTCTCGCCCTTTGAAATTCTCTCCCAATACATTGTAATTGCAATATTTATTGCAAATCCATCTCATCCTATTATTTCTTATTCATAATTCACTTAATTAGCTATCAAAATTTAAAAAATTGAAATCATTGTCGAATTTGAACTAGATCCAATTTATATGTCAATGAAAACCTCTACTATTAGGCATAAATAAAGTTATTGCAAAATATTAGAAAAATAATAAAAAAAAGAATCAATGAAATAGTGATGGGTATGTTACAGTGTGAGAAAATTTTCATTCCAAGGTCCAAGGCAATTATATAATTGGTAGTTATATAAAATTGCACAAACTTACTAGAACTCTAAGTCAATAATCTTTGTTTGTTTGCATGTCCATCATCAAGATTAGATCACAATGGCCTTGTGGCTAACTTTATGTTGCAATATCCCCATGTCACAATAGGCCTAGTCACTAGTCTCAAATCACAATCTATCTAATTACAAAATTAGCCCCTGAATCATTGTCATACATTCTTTGAAATCTTTTTCCAATACATTGTAATTGAAAAATTTATTGCAACCCCATATCCTTCCAAACTCGATATATAGGGTTAACTAAAAATGAAACCATGATTCAAATTTCAACAAAATCTAATCTATGTGGCAATTAAAACCTCCACTATTAAGTATAAATAAAGGTACTGCAAAATATTAGAAAAATATTGCAATATTAGAACTTGATATATAGGTTTATCTAATATTGATGAATGATTACAACATAAAGGTGATTGCGCCGAGAGGCGCTCTACAACCCAGTATGAGGGAGATCTTGTAACATGTGGGTGTTTGTGGAGTTTGTCAAGTGTTTGTCGAGTAACAAAATAATACAAAGTAAACAAAAAAGAATAATACAAAGTAAAAAGTAATAAATATTATGTTGCCTATAAACAAAAAAGAATAATACAAACTAAAAAGTAAATATGAGACTTAAACTAGAGACTTTAGAACTTAGGATTAGGTGGTAAATATTATGTCGGTCATAAACAAAAAAGAATAATACAAAGTAAAAAGTAATAATGAGACTTTAGATGAGACTTTAGAGCTTAGGATTAGGTGGTAAATATTATGTCAGCCATACACAAAAAAGAATAATACAAAGTAAAAAATAAATATGAGACTTTTAAAATGATGGTTCACCTTTTTGTTAGAGGGCTACATCCATCAAAAGAAGGTCAATACCTAATATTCCGGAGAATCAAGGTATTTAGAATTACAATCATTACATAATCAAAGTTGGCTCCAAGGAGCAAATGTCACCAAGCTAGATTTGAACCCGGGTGGGGAGGATAACATTCCTCCCAACCACCCGATCTACACTCAATTGACAAAATAAATATGAGATTAAACTAGAGACTTTACATTTTACTTTTAATACAAAGTAAAAAGTAAATATGAGACTTTAGAGTGTTTGTCGAGTTTGTCGAGTAACAAAATAATACGAAGTAAAAAGTAAATATGAGACTTAAACTAGAGACTTTAAAGCTTAGGATTAGGTGGCTCAGGTATTGCACTCAAAGAGCCATTCAAGGAGAGGTTTGCACCTCGGGAAATTTGATCCCTCTCGGCGCTTGATAGAGCCTAGGATTTGGATCTAGGCTAGTATAGTCCATCTATGTCACATTGATTCATATCGAAATTACAAACTCAATCATTAACTTATTGAGAAACAATATGTCTATGATTGCATTGTTTTTAATTATTATAGGTGATGGTTAAAAAGAATTGTGGACAAACAAGTAGTTCCTTTGAATGTTCAATTTAATTTTAATTCCATTACAAATAATAAATTAGCATTTAGTACAAGTACTCAAAGGCTTCAACTCCACTCTCCTTAAAAATATTACCTTTTAAGATTATGGTCAATTCCATTGGAACAATCTAAGCATGGCCTCATTTTTTCTAGTGCAATCAATGCCATACTCTTCTCAATTTTTCTATCCGCCCAAAACATATATTTACACCTAGACATAAGCATATATATTTTTAATGCAATTGTTGCTATTTGTTAGATTCATGCCAATCACATTCAATGCTATTCTCAAATATTTTGTCCATTCCAAACATATGTTTACATCTAAACATCAATCTTATACATGAATGCACGTCCATTCCAAACATATGTTTACACCTAAACATCAATCTTATACATGAACGCCGGTAATCCAAGTCAGAAGATGTCTCAACAGAATTGAACCCAGGTGGATGGAATGAAATCTATCTAACCCCACCAACAATTAGATGACCATACTTGTTAAAAATAGTTATCACGGAAAAGTTTTAATTTATGAATATTTAATATTCAATATTTTAATTTTAAAGTGGAAGTGATAGTTCATAGAGAGGTAAACGAGCTCCAAGAAATGCTCCTCTATAACGGTTGATTCGGGGCTTTCTCTACATTAGCCTCTGTATCAGCATTTAGTGGTTAAGCGTGAAGGGTTTGGCTGCCAAAGGGATGGTGCGATCGCAGGGGAGGGGCACTCCCCCTCCTCTCCTTCAGAGTAATCGAAGCGAGGATGATGTATCGGTGCAAAGCAAAGCTCATCCGAATGTTGCAAAGAATATGGATGGGCCGAGCGGGATAGGAGGAAAGGGTTTTGAGCCTTGATCGGAGATCCAGGGAGAGGTAAGGAAAGGCATAGCAGTGAGATCGGGAGGTGGGAAGATGGGTATGAACAGAGGAGATACTGGTGGTGTGTGTATCCCGAAAGCCACAAGCAGCCCGGCGATTACTATCAACTCTACCAAAGTTAAGGAACGCATCCAATACATGACAGACCACGCATTGATTGGCAAGTTCATGGGGATTTGGCCAATAGAAAAAGCTCTGACATGGTGGATTAAAGAAACTTGGAATCCCAAAGGCCATTTCGATCTCTTGTTGGGATCAAAAGGTTTTTTTACTATTGTATTTCTAAGTGTGGAAGATAAGGATAGGATTTTTGAGGGAGGGCCATACTTTTACTTTTCTACAGGCCTCTTTCTGCGAATCTGGAAAGACCATTTCAATCCGGATAAGGAAGATCTATCTATTGCCTCGGTCTGGATTCGCCTCTACTCTCTTCCTGTTGAATATTGGGATCTGGAAGTTTTACAAGCTATTGGTGAAACCCTTGGACATTTCGTCAAGATATCAGATCAGACCAAACAAGGAAGGTATGTGTCTTATGCCCGAATCTGTGTTTATATGAATATAGCAAAAGCAATCCCGGAAGGGATTACTCTTAACTAGGATGATTCTGAATGGTTCCCAACCCTGGATTATGAACACATCCCTTTTCGATGTTGACGGTGCCATGCACATGGTCACTTGGCAAGGGATTGTCATCTTAATATTCTGGATGGAATTCCTAGTAGTAGCATATTGGAATAGAAAGATCAAGATGGATTTATTAAAGTTGCCAATCATAAAAACTCAGGAAGACGCCACACAGGCCTTGATCTGGGGAAAAATATTGTGCAGACTAACAGTTTTGAAGTCTTAAATTCTAGCCCAGTTGAAAACTCTATCCCAAAGCAGGACAAAGGTTATTCGAAGGTGGAGGGAGTGCAACCTGAAGCAAAAATAGGGAAGGAAACACCTACTGATCAGGTGGCTAATCAACCGAAGGAGACTGAATTTATGGATGAATATCTGGATGATATGCTGCTAGGAGATTTGGACCTGGATAGTATAGAAGAAGCATGCAAAAACATTAAGGTTCATTCAATCCCTAAAAATCAACTTCAATTGTTGAAAGCTGCCATTCTAAAAGTTAAACCGACTCTGAGTCTAGGAATTGGCCCTCTTAAACTGAAGGAAAACAAGAGGAAGACAAAGGAAGGAAACTCCAAGAGGGGAAGACGGTCCAACAGAGACAGGATTGGAGAAATTGGAGCCAGATTAGTGGACTCAGGACAATATCCCACTATACAGGAGGCGCTCCTCACAGTCAGATATAGCACTCAATGAAAATCCTAACCTGGAATATTCGTGGGATTAATAGTCCCCAAAAAATCAAGATCCTTAAAAACAAGATTCTGAAGGAGAAACCCTCTGTGGTTTTTTTGCAGGAAACTAAATGTTCTGGCAATCAAGTAGCAATAAAAGCGGGCAATCTCTGGAAAAACTGTAGATGGATGGCTCTAGATGCGACAGGGTATTCGGGAGGTCTGGCGGTTTTATGGAATCCAAGTACTATAACCTTGACTAATTTTTTGTTGACGAAGTTTAGCCTCACGGCTGAATTTCATGTCATTGGGTCAAGGGTCAAAGGAGTTATAACCAATGTATATGGCCCCTGCAGTTACCCTGAAAAACGAAAGTTTCTGAGTAGCCTGGCCTACCTCAGAAGTTTGTTCGAGGGCTTTCACTAGATTGTGGGAGGAGACTTTAATATGATTCGATCCTTAGCAGAGAAAAGGGGGGGAGACATTACCTCACGCCCGAGAATATATTGTTTGATGAATTTATAGAGGATAACAGTCTCATTGATGTGGATCTTGGTAGCACGATGTGCACTTGGAATAATCGTCGGGGTGGTGAAAACCTGGTGGCTGCACATCTGGATCGTTTTATCCTATCTGAAAGCATCATGCTTCTTGGGGGTACTCTGACCTCACGGCCAATTGCATCTGCGGGGTCGGATCATTGGCCGGTGTCACTTCTTTGGAGTAAGATAGGTATGAATATGTCTAAACCCTTTAGTTTTGAAAATTTTTGGCTAACTCATGTGGATTTTTCCGCTAGGGTGGAGGAGTGGTGGACTTCTTTTAATTCACAGGAAGGAACTAAAATGTTTTGCTTCCAACAAAAGTTGAAAATGCTCAAACAAAAAATTAAAAGATGGAATAAAGAAGTCTTTGGAAATATTCAGCAAGAAAAAGCTAAATTGGAGGATAATATGGAACAAGTTCAGGAAAGGATTATGCAGATGGGCGTAACCCGTGAGCTTGTGGAGGAGGAAACAAGAATTTTGGGGGATATCAAACAAAGACAGTATCAGGAAGAGCTGCTTTGGAAAAAAAAATCTCGGAATCAGTGGCTGAAGGATGGGGATCAAAATACCCGATTCTTCCATAGGGCCACATTACAACAGAGGCACTATAACCAGATTTTTAATCTCAAGACTGATGAAGGGGTGGTACTGGAATCTCATGAGGAGATCAAAAAAGAATTGCTTGATCATTTTACTAAAGTTACTACTGAACCGAAGGAGGATCGCACTGAAGCTTGCAGGATTATCAAATCAGTTATTCCTCGAATTATCTCTGATGAACAAAATGATTTACTGATCAGTCCTATATCCTTAATGGAAGTGAAGACAACTATCTTTCAGATGGAAGAAGGGAAATCCCTTGGTCCTGATGGCTTCACTGCTAATTTTTTTCATACTTTCTGGGACTTGATTAAACTGGAAGTCTGGCAAGTTGTGGAAGAATCTCGCCAGATGAGAGGGGTTCTTCCTGCACTTAACTCTACTTTTCTTACCCTTATCCCTAAGTCTCCTATGGCTGCGAATGCTAATTCTTTTCGCCCTATTTCCCTATGCAATATTATCTATAAGATCATCACTAAGGTATTGGCTAACAGGTTAAAACCCCTTCTCCCTTCTCTCATATCTACAGAACAATCAGGCTTTGTGGAAGGTCGTCAGATCATGGATGGCATTATTTTAGCCCATGAAGTGATTCACTCACTTAAAGATACCAAAAAAGCGGGGGTGATGCTGAAACTGGATCTATCTAAAGCTTATGATAAGTTAAACTGGAAGTACATGAAATAGGTCATGAAAGCGTTTGGATTTAGTGATACTTGGATCACATGGATCGCTAATCTTACTTAATCGGCCTTTTTCTCCATTCTAGTGAATGGTCATCCGTTAAGTGTGGTAAGACCTACCAGGGGAATCAGGAAAGGGGACCCTCTGTCGCTTTTCCTTTTTGTGCTAATGACAGAAGGATTGGGGAGACTCATATCTCAATATGTTAGTCAGGGGAGCATCAAAGGCTTAAAATTTCCTCCCTATGAGAAGGCGATAACTCATCAACAGTTTGTAGATGATACTCTAATGATGGGTCATTCCTCTGTGTAGGAAGCTCATAAGATCAAATAGGCTCTGAATATCTTTCGGCAAGCCTCGAGGTTAACGATCAATATGGATAAATCCCTCGTATTTTTCTTTAATACTCCGCCAATCAGTCAGAGAAATATCATCTATATTCTGGGCTTTAAGAAGAGCTCCCTTTCAACCAAATATCTCGAGGCACCTTTAACCGAAGGGATCCTTAAAAAAGCTTCCTGGGAAGATCTTTTGAATAGAATAAAGGAAAAACTATCGAACTGGACCCTTAGTACCTTAAATTTTCTCGGAAGAGTGGTTCTGGTCAAATCTGTTTTGCAAGCAATGTTGTTGTACTTATTTTTGGTATTATCAGCTCCTAAGACAGTGCTAAAGGAAATCCAGAATTTGCAATAGACCTTTTTGTGGGGAGGAAAGGGAGATTAGAGGAAATGTCCATTGGTAGGATGGAATACTCTCTACAAAACTAAGAAGGAGGGGGGTCTGGGGTTACAGGATCCTGAGGAGCTAAGTAGGGTGTGTGGGGCTAAAATCTGGTGGCGGTGGCTAACTTATACGAATGAGCAATGGACAAGATTTTGGGGAAGGAAATACATGCCGAACATCGATCAGCAGGATTGGATCGGGGAGGAAGGACCGGAAAATGGATCCCATATTTGGAAGATGGCAAGGGCTAGTAACGGTTTAATCAAAAAACATAGTTTTTGGGAAATCCGTGAGGGAACAACAGCTAACCTTTGGTTTGATGCGTGGCAACAGGAGCCTTCTATTGCATCGTTGGTGATCTTTGAAGAAACCAGGACTAGGAAATTTCACTGGTATGCGGTCAAGAATTACTGGCATGAATCTTCTGAGGACAGAGGTTTCCACATCTGGAAGCCCTTAGATTGGTGGATAACCTCCTATGGGGAAGAAATAGGAAGGCAGATCTATGGTATTTTGAAACAAAGGTAGGTTAAAATCCAGGGAGGGCGGGATATCCTGCGATGGGGTCATCTACCGATAGGGAGGTTTACCATTAAAGAAGCTTATCATTTACAAACCAGCTCAATTAATTCTGAGGAGGATCAGGTATGGAAGTATTTATGGGAGGCCAAGTTGTGGCCCAAGATTACTCTTTTTCTCTGGTTAGTCCTAAGAGGTCGTATCCTGACATGGGACAAGCTTGTGAAACGAGGTTTCGAGGGCCCATCTATGTGTGTTCTATGTGGTCAGAATAATGAGACAATGGCGCATCTTCTTGACGAATGTAGCTTTGCATCAAAGCTGTGGGATGAAGGGACCAGGTTTTTTAGAAGGATAGCTTGGGTTAGATCAAACCCGGAGCAAACTATCAAGCAATGGAATATGAAGCCCTTTCAAGGGAACATTCTCAACCGTATATGGCAATTGTTTCCTGGTTTCCTCCTTTGGGAGGTGTGGAAAGAACGTAATTATCGTTTCTTTCAGGAAAAACAAAAGTTGAATACCTGGAAGTGCGTTTGGGAACGTCTTAAGCAGGAAATAAATGAAACCTTGAAACTTACAAGGTGGAATATGGAAGATCTGAGTGGCCCTGATAATGAAACTAAGCTATTACATACCTGGGGCATCAGAGGTCTTCCGCAATTTATTGGTACTCAGCGTAATGCTATGAAACCGCAGGAAAGCCCGACTCAATGGTCTCCGCCGCAGCAGGGATGGTTGAAACTGAACTTTGATGGTGCGTCTAAAGGGAACCCGGGAGTGGCAGGGTACGACGGAGTGGTTAGAAATAGCCATGGCCAAATTCAGTTATGCTATTATGGTAATATTGGTAATGAAACAAATAATGCCGCAGAGTGTGAAGCTCTGCTTCAAGGTCTCATGCTTATTACCAGACGCGGCTTTAATAATTGTATTCTAGAAGGTGATTCTGAAATTTTTATACATACGGAAAACAAACTTTTAAATGGAACCCATGCTGTAAAGATTAACACCACGTGGTGTCTGGCGTGGAGGATAACTTGTCTGGAAACCATGATTAGAGGATTTAACTCCATCGTTTTCAGACATGTTAGAAGAAGCGCCAATTGTCTGGCTGATGAGTTGGCAAACCAGGGCGTCATACAAGTGAATGATAGATGGGATGGGAAGATCTCGAATTTACCATCTGATACGTGTCGTATCAAGTGCATTAACATCGCCGAGTGTGATAATAAGGGATGGTTGGCGAAAAATGACGATAGATTCAGCCCCACTACCGGTAATTGATATAGGAATGGTACACATCTCGACTCAAAGGGACAGATGGAACAAGGGAAGAAGTACCAAAGGATGATCATTAAGGATGGTGGAGATATTAAATCAGAGGGGGAATTTAATTTGGAGAATTTGCAACATTTGAAGATAAGGTGGTGAAGCATTTGTTGGATTACGATGGAGTTTCATGATCAGCAAAGGACGATGGGTACTAACGATTAAGGCTGTGATAATTATTTCAGCGTCAGGCTCATGATGCCGAATTCAATGGCGATAGGAGGCGGCTCACCCATAAATATGGACTAGAGAGGTGGTATCAAGGACAAAGCTTCCAGACGGTTTTATACTTGGTTTACTTTCAGCAAGTGTATTGTGACTGTGAAGGTGTAGAGAAGTTGTAAGTTTTAGAATATCATGCCTCTGAAAGGTCGTGCTGTGAAACAGGGGAGGAAAGACCTTGGGGAAACGAGCATGATGGGTGGAGGTGCCACACCTTGTACTGGTCCTAGCCGTGATCAATGGAATTCGGCGGCTACTGATGTTTTCTTTCGACGTTTATTTCCTTCGGGAGTTATGCAGGAGGTGGAGGAAATTGAGGCCGACTTATGGCGTCTGGTAGGGGAAGCTGATTTACCGGAGGAAATGGAGGCCATGGCCAATTGGATCCATGACTCGGGGAATACTATGGGTCGTATGGCATTGTATAATCGAGCGATTGTCACTTTGTGGGTGACTAAAACCTTAATTGCCCAATGTCTGGACACGCGTGGTGATGCTTTATCTGGATCTCCTCGGCTCAAGAGGCTGGAGGAAGTCAACAAAGACACGGCAGATAACTGTAACTGGATCCATATGAAGCTGGACCTGCTGGCTGACAAAGTGGGTATTACATATCTAGATATGCCGAAAAAGGAAGCTATTCCTTGGGGTCCTGAACCTGTGGATATAGGGGAGGTACCTAATGCTCCTATTCTGGTGTAGAGTGATGACGAGGCAGGACCGGCAACCTAAGGTCTCTGCTGTTCTTGTATCCTACAACATGGTATTCTCGGCGGTAATGTCTTTTGGATCCGGTGTCTCTTCCTTTGGTACTGTCTTTAGACTCTTTTCTTGAATGGGTATCTATAGCTGTATGGGGCTATGGTTATGGGTAGGGTTAGTGTTGTCAGATGTTTCATTGCTGTGTAGGGGAAGGAATTTTTGTAATCTCCTGAATAGTATGATTGTGTTATCTCTCGAGCAGTAGTTTTATGCTTAGTGACACTTATGATGATGGTCTCACCTTTTTGGTTCGGCTGAATGGTTCTATTGAAACTTTGGCTCTTTTCTCTGCTAAGACTATCGATAGGGACTGGGTGGGGTGCATAATTAGAAGGTGGCTCATTTAGCACCTGCTGTTTGGAAATTGAGGGGTGGCTCTTTCAGCACCTGTGTTGATCTGTGGGATCTTTTGGTGACTCATGAAGCACCTGCAGTCCGTAAGAAGTTCAATATGTACTCTCTGTTTATGATAATAGAATGAAAGTTACCTTTTTTACTTTAAAAAAAAAAAAACAATATTTTACAATTTCTTATATTATTAATAAAATATATTAACTCATTATAACCATTAATACAATGATACATATAAAAAAAATTAAAAAAACATAAACTTTTATTTTTTATGGTTTTTTATAAAACATTTTATTCACAAAAATATGTTGCAATTTAAAAGTTAAAAAAAATGTTTCTTTTTAAAAGTTATAGCTATGCCTTGCGTTAATTATTTAAAAACTTATACGTATGCCTTTCGTGAAAATTTAATTAAATTGTAAGTAAAATTGCTTTTAAGAGTATTGCGAGAGCATTTCACACATGCATGGGTTATGCAATTGTGTATAAAGATTGATTCGATGAATATATTGATTTAACAATTAAAAAAATATATAATAGGAAAATAAGGATTGTAGGACACAATTTATTTGTAATAAGTAATATTATTTTAATTTGATTACTAGATGTAGTTTCAGTGAATGAAAAAATTAATTATTATTTTTCTTACCTAGATTCAATTCTAATAAATGATATGATGTTCATAATAAATATATGAATTATGTAATAACCAACATATAGCATAAAACATTATTAGAATATTGTTAAACCAAAATATATCATAGTTACTTTAAAGAAAAATACAGAACAAACTAAACTTTTAGTTATTTGATTCAATTCTAAATTGTAGTTAGTTGATTCAATTCTAAATTGTAATGCGCAATCTAAACAACAAAATACCAATAGAATTTTGAGAGCTAAACTAATTTCAGAAAATCCGTATCTACATTCTGAACACACGTGATTTATATCCACAGACAGGCATTGCCCTTTTAAAACATTATCATTAGCTTGGAAGTAATGAAGATTGCAGATCAACATTTTTTTTCTGTATCTTGGTTCTTCCCAACGCCTTAACCTTAATTACAGAAAAGCTTCACGTTCATTTCCTATTTAAGAAGCTGAAGGGTGGAGAAATTTCCAGTCGGTTGGTGGCATTTAAAAATGCCGTTGCCGTATAAGATAATGGTGCAGACAATCAATATATATTGATTATCAATGCCCAAAGGGAATAGCTACAATGAGGCAACACAGTCAGTGAAGAATGCAATACAAGTAAATGAAATCCATGCCATAAAAGATAATAAAGATGAAGCACAAACAATAAAAGATAATAAAGATGAAGCATAGATAGTATGAACAAGAGGTACTTACAAATTCAGTTGTGCTGGAAAATTGTATTGCAACTAGGAAAGTACAGAACCAACAACAAACAACAAAAAAACGCACCTTAGAATGTCGAGATAAAAAATCCCAATTAAGGCACCATGCTACTCTTATCTGTATGATTCTTCTTCGCGGAGTTGAACGCATTCTTGCACATCTTAGACTGTTGGCGTGATTCCGTGTTCCTTCAAGGCACCTTGGATGCTCTTCAGCTCTTCAGTAACATGCTTAGCAAAGAAGTAATTCATCGTGTAAGACAAACTTTATGGCAGTGCCAAGTATAGCAAATTGCAATGCATAACAAATTAGACAGTATCTTGCAAACTCAGAATGTAATTGCTAGATTAGATTAAAAATACTTAACCATATCATTTAAATAGCCTCGGAAGTTACCTAACTATCTCGTTGACCTCATTGTTATTGTTGACTAACGGATGAAAAATTATTTCGTAGACATCTGGTAAATGGTAATGCCAAGAATCAAATTAGCCATGTATAATAAATTACAAATCATCTGCAAATTTTGAATAAATCTGACAAACTGAATGCTGACGCAATAAGTTCAAATACCTGCCAGTATTTCCTTTAAATTACCATGGAAGGTAATTAAGATCAGGCAAAACCAGAGTTTTATCTGATTATTTCTTATTCATCGTTAACTGAAATCATTACTAAAATTTACTGGTAAGTGAAAATAAAAAGATGAAAGCAAGACTGAAATTTTAACTTAACCTGATTTATCTGGAATAAAGAAAGGTAGTGCAAAACACGGTTGGAAAAAAGAAAAAAACATCCATGAAATAGTAGTGATGGGTATGTTAGGTTTCAAGGTACCAGGAAACATTAGCTGAACAAGAGTGTGAGAAAATATTGTGTTATGCAAGCCAAAATCTGGCAAGAATACAGCAGGTACCCAGACACAGCAGTAGCAACAATTGAAAAAAACGATCCGAGTTTCAAAGCAAAGCACAGGCACAGGATGGCTATCGGACAAAGACAAAGTGTAGGAACTTGAACGGATTCTAATGCAGAGGAGTACAGGATAAGTATGGTTGGTCAGTCCAACAGCCCAACAACAGATGCCAGTAAAGGTAAGATATGATTACTGGATGATGACTGGATACTACCAACAGGCATGAACAATTTCAACAAACATTCAAGATGTGTTTGACGACATCGAGCAAGCATGATTGATCAGGCCAACAGTTCCATGGGAGAAGAAGAATACAGGATAAGCATGATTGGTCAGTCAAACAGCCCAATAACAGATGTCAGTAGTCGGAGCAAGATATGATATGATGACTGGATAGAACCAACAAGGATGGACAATTTCCACAAACATTCAAGAAGTGTTTGGGCCTTGGCGACACCGGACAAATATGATTGATCAGACCAACAGTTCCATGAGAGCAAAGGTTTAAAATCCCCGGACATGAACTCGCAACAGGGACACGACACAAGATGATCAGTATTGCCTGTCCTCGTAGGACATGAGAATCTCTCGATTTAGTGTCTTCCCATTTATGGTATGCAATGATGCATGGAGGGATTTAGTCTATTATTCATGAGGGATTTTCTCATGTTAGAATTGTAGCCACACAAATCAGAATAGTACCTATGTCTGTGATGAGTTATTATGATCAGTGTCTTATCAGAATGCATATATATGTGAGAGTGCATGATGGCGAAAGCTAAGCATTGAGCTACAGAGCATTAAATGCAGCGACTCAATGTTTAGAGTCGGTTGGATCTAGAGATTCTCTAAATCCAAGGGACCCTAAGCACTGAGCTGCGACATTTAATGCTCTGCAACGCAATGCTTAGCTTTCGCTGTAATGTATCTTCTATGAACCCTGATAGAACAATGTTGCAACAACTTTGTGAGACAATGATCCGTTTTTTCAGCTGCACGATAAGATTTTAAATGGTTTTGGCATGTCTTTGGCGCTTCAAAGAAGATTCCAAAAATGATGCATCATGGCTGTGAACAAGTATCTCATTCACATCTATAAAGAAGGCTCCATGATTCCACACATGAAATGATTATAAGGTGATGCTCAATGTTGTAGGAGGTAATTCTTGAATTATTTATCTTTCTTTATTAGCTATAAGGCACTTATTGTGAGATTTTTTGAGTGAGATAAATTTAGAAGGTTTAGTTGTTTTGTATCTATATTTTTCTCTTTCATGTATATGTTTATTTCTTTAATATTGTCCACTTTGCTATTATGCACAGTGAAAACTAAACATTGAGCTGCAGAGCATTAAATATCTCTAAGTATTAAATTACATATAATTCATGCTATATGAATACTAAAGGAAGAAATAAAGTACAAAGAAAAAAGTGGAACTCACTACATAAAAATCCAACAGGTTACAGAACTACAGAGCGCCTGCATAAGAGCTTTGTAAGGAGAAAACAAAACATCTAATTACTACCTTTAGTTGAACATACATCCTGATTCCATAAATCTGGACATAAATCTGGACAGATACTTCTTAGCGGATGTGAGTATGAAAGTTGCTGAAAGCCCCTCTTGCGTCTTTAGTCTTAGCCTTCTTCGAGGTATCCGGAGCTCCAAAAATTTTCCAAAGCTTGAGTGTTTCATCTGCTGCAGCTGATACAACTGTGTACCCATCAGGGCTCTGAAGAGGCAAAAAAAGGGAAGGGTCATCAGGACAAATCTATTCATAAAGGAAAAACATGAATGCATATAATTATATAAGAGATGAATTTTCATACCTGTGCCATATGAAGAACACGACTAGTATGCTCTGTAAGCTCAGTAATCTTCACCATGGATGGGTATTTCCATAAGGTTAACTGGTTCTTATCTAACCCATGTGAACTCAATAACTCACGTTCATGTCTATTCCACAGTAATGAACAGACTTGGGAATGGGTGTCGATGGTATTCAGGCAGGCACCTGTTTGAGTGTTCCAAAACTTTATAGACCTGTCTAAACTCCCTCCACCAGATGCCAAAAGATCGTTCTGGAAGGGGCACCATGCTAAGGCCTTGACTGCTGCACAATGTTCATCTAATTCGTGTAGGTATTGAGAGGAAGAATTATGGGATGCCATGCTCTTGTCCCAAATGCAGAGTAGATTGTCATTTCCCCCACTTGCAAGTTGTTGGCCAGAAGGAGACCATTTCAATCCACAAACCTCCTGGCTATGCCCTCTGTATGTTTGAACACTGTGTTGACGGAGGCGAACATCATGATTGATTATGATCCCATCCAGTCCTCCTGTAGTGAGAATAGGACCATTCCAAGCAAGGGCTCCAACACGCTCATGATGACCTTCCAAGGCTCTTAACTGCAATTTTATCGATGTCAAATTTAGAGATTGACATTACATTGGAATGAGAAAGCCTTGGAAGAGACAGAGAGGTTTAATTTACCTTTTTATCAGATGCAGAGTCCCATAGCTGTACTACAGAATTATTCATTCCAACGGCAATATGCCTCCCATCAGGTGCCCAACTAACGCTGGTAACGGGACCCTCTTCATCACCTGCAATCAGAAGCTCGGATATGGAGCTATCCGAAGCATCCCACAAGTATACAGTGTTTCCAAGGGCTACGGACAAAACGTTGGTAGAACTCCAATCCAGTAGATTCAAGTAATAATCATCTAGCAGGTCTGGTGCATCCAGAGTTCTTTCTGCAGACTACAACCAACATGGATACATTAAATTTATAGGCTAAGAAAACAGGACAACGGAAAAATGTTTCTCAAATGGGCACATCCAGTGTACTAATGACAAAAAAACGCATATAGTATGTAGTTGATTTGGGCTCCAAAGAGTATATTCAAAGATAGGTAAATGTCGATGGTTTTACAAAACAGAATGGGACCAGGGCTTCGTTTGCGAAAGGGTAATTTTCTGTGCTGAAATAAGTCCTGACATCATTCTGTGAATATTTTTTTTTAAGAAATTGGAATGGATGTGGTAGCTAATTCAGCAATGCAAGTGGAAAAGAAAAAAGACTATAAAACATGCATCCAAATGGGATAATGCTGCAATAACAAGCAGAAGCCATTTCGCACACAAATCCAAATAGGATGAAGGGCTTCGTTCAATAACGAGTAACCATCAATGGAAGTCAGGAACTGGTTATGGAATGTCAAATGAAAATGACTATAAACAAAATATGAAATCCAAGTTTTACCTGAGGAATATATCTGCGTGCTCGTTTGGCAACAGGGAGATTAGCCGGCACATATTGTTGTGAAGCCTGGGAAGTAGTGGCTGATTTTTCTTTGAAAGAAAGAATTCTGTAATTGTTGTCTGCAGCACTTGCATCCTTCAATAAAGTTGCCGCCATCTCCCTTTTGTATGCTTTTTTGGAAGGGGAAGGGTAGGAGGTAAGGGTATCTCCTTTTTCCTTTTCTTTCCGCGTGATCATGAATCTAGCTACATCAAAATCCATGGATCCTCTTTCCGGAATGAATCTGTCGCTCTGCAATAGAAAAAACAATAAAAACAAATTCTCATTCACAATTCCAAGAGAGAAGTGTCCACTGGGTATTAGTTTGACAATTAAGCTGGGAGGGTGATATTCTCTGAATATTATTTAAATCCTCGTAAACATGTTTCTCCCTAGCTACAGTTCATTGTAATAAATCCAAATTGGGGAATTACAAGTTTTCAGCATAGAAAGCATATGTAAAAAAGCGGTAAGATGAAAATATCCATACTGTGTGACCATTCATTGAAGCACCCTGTTTCTGTAGAGGACGGAGACATTGCTTCTCTGTGAAGAGGCTCTTGGAATTCATTGAATAGCAAGACGATTCCATATCTCCTCCCACTCCTCTAGCAAAATAACAAGACAAAACACAATGTATTAGAAACAATCAATATACCTAAACACGCAAAAAAAATCAATAGTTCCAGCAGAATTCGAATTGTAAAAGCTTGAAGCTTGATGTCTGGTTCTCCAAAATGTATATCCAGCCAAGTATCAGAAGGCCATGGTAGTCGCTTGGCGTTCTCGTTGGCCAGAGGAAAGCAATCTGCAAAACCAGACAAACCAGGTCAAGTGATGGCAAGATAGAACGAAATTGCGAAATTGCGAAGACACATTAAATACTTAGCTAGCTTTAGGCCAAGGGAAATAAAGCCAGCCTGGACATGGAATCAAGTGTTTCTTGTTCCGAAGCCATTCCCTTATTTGCAGCGTTGAACCATTTATCAAATTTAATGTGAGGGCAATATTCCTCTTAAAAATATTTGTTATTATTGAATTATTTATCCAATTCAATTATATCAATATTTTTTATAATATTTTAATTTAAAATTTATAGAATATTATTTTTCATGTTTATATATTAAAATTTTAAGGCCGAACCCTCTGATGCAACGGGTTTGGGCAATCCCTTGATTCCTAAACGGAATATCAGGATCAGATCTAGCATTTGGGTTAAAAAAAATTATTAAATTTTTAAAATTGATTTTTTTAATTAATAATAAAGAAATATTTATTTACTTAATTCACTTTCTAATATATGAATACATTCACTTATTTTAATATAATAAATTATTATTATAATAATAAAAATCATAAATTATGTATATGTACCATATAAATTATTTTATTATTATATTATTTAGATATATTTCAAATTTTACAACCATCTTTTACATAAACAAGAGTTACGAGACGGTAATGTCATTAAATGTTCGGGAATATAGTTTTTGGTTCTAGTTTTGAAAGGCTAAATTTATTTGTTGTTTTCATAAATTCGAGTAGCCTCTTACCCACAATAATTCCAAGTTACTATTAATATGTTATTTCTTAAAAAGTTCAAATTTTGGTAGGGTTCTTAAAAAATTCAAGTTCAACATTTTGTTAAAGTAAAAATGGGTTCATCATTGAAACAAGTCATGTACATATTTCAAGTGGGAAGTACAAATTATGAAATCTAAATATCATAAATTTTAAAGGTGCAAAACTTTAGAAATATTACAAGCAACAATGTTATAACAACATAGCTTGATACTTTTGGGCAAAATTACATAGCACAAATTCGTTAAATTGTTAGGTAGATTTTAGTGATACAAGCTCAACAAGGCTCGGGTATTTCAATTTCAAACAATCAAGGAGTGATATGGAAACTTGTTGTATAAATAAGTAGAATCTACTTTAAAAGATAAATAATGTGAGATATTACTAAGAGTATTTTAACACTTTAGCAAATTAATATTGATACATGTGTCACCAACATAACTATTGTAAAGATGGTAAAAGAGAAATATTGGACATTTGAGTAATTTGATTGTAACGTCCCCGATCCCTTTGGTGCCCTTTAAAGGTGATGGGGGAGCTCCTTAGAATCAACCTGCTAAATTTTTTCCTCAAACTATCAGCAACTCTGCACTTTCGCACAGCCGCAATAACTTCGGTCCACAATCCGCAATCCACAAGCCGCAAGTCGGGTGTCGGAAATCGGCACCCCAACGCACCACTTCAAGAAATACACCTCCGACTTCCGCAATCCGCAATGCGGGAGTCGAAAATTCGGAACACCAAATACACAACGTCGAAGAAATACGCCTCTGACTTCCGTAATCTGCAATCCGCGATGCAACAGTCGGAAGTCAGAACCCCAAATTCTCAACTTCGAAGATTTATGCCTCTAACTTCTATAATCCGTGATGCGGGAGTCAGAAGTTGGAACCCAAAATTCTCAACTTCGAACGTTTACGCCTCCGACTTCCGCAATCCGCAATCCACGATGCGGGAGTCGGAAGTCAGAACCCCAAATTCTCAACTTCGAAGATTTGCATCTCTGAATTCCGCAATCGGCAATCGGCAATGTGGGAGTCGGAAGTTGAAACCCCAAATTCTCAACTTTGAAGGTTTACGCCTCCGAATTCCGCAATCCATGATGCGGGAGTCAGAAGTCGAAACCCCAAATTCTCTGCTTCGCTGAATCACACCCTTGACTTCCGCAATCCGCGATGCGGGAGTCGAAACTCCAAATTCACAGCTACGGGAAAATTACTCCTCCGACTTCCGCAATCCGCAATCCACCTTATGGGAGTCGGAATTCAGAACCATAGCGTGCAACTCCGAGGAAATCACACTTCTAAATTCCACAATCCGCAATCCACTATGCCGGTTTGGAAAGTCGAAAGTCGGCCATATGCTCTTGTTACTGACAACTTCTCAGTCCGATATCTTCCTCATCCTAAGTCCATTTTTGGAAAACTTGGTATCATTAGAAAGGTCTCGGCGAGCCCCATGCAACTGTATGATCATATGCCGCACCTCAAAACTCTGAATTGTCCTTCTTCTAACCAAGGTGTTTCCCAAACTTCATCAAGACTTATTTACCTCTTTGTAAAGACCTCCAATCCACTCTTCCATGTCTCCTCCCATCAATCCAAACCCTCAAAGGGAACATGAACACATCAGGGGTGTCTATTTCTCCCCTAAAGCCATGACTAAACCTTCTGAACATTCTGGGCCTTTACAACCTTAGCCCTATTCATCAAGGCATAAATTCATAGCATTAAAAATAAGAATGTAGAGGTGCAGAAGCATGGTAAAATAACATACACAACAAAATTAAACCATATTAACACACACCCATAATTCATCTACCATCATTTCATCATAGGCGTATACAACATAATGCACAGGAATTCACTCCTATTACTCAGCTGGATCAATCTATGTATCTTGACATAAGCAAACCAACATGTATATATGTAAAATAGACATAATTTGAACCACAAAGCACACTTATATTTTCATTGAAATCCCCAAGCAACCAGCGATGGACTACAACGTTCCAACCCAACTATAGGTCTATGCCCAGCCTGTATTCTTTCAGCACTCATAAACCACCCTTGAGCTGGGACTATGTATCCACTAAGGAGGAACTACTCAGGTCCACTCACAGCCTTAGGCACTGTGAGGAACTTCCAACAATTAAATGATGAAAATGCATGATATATCATAAATAGAAGAACACAGAAGAGATTTATTGATCGCGGGCCACTTCGAGGGGGAAACCTCCTTTGAGCAAGCTCAATACAAATAACTCATGGATTCATTCATTGGCCTCAACACATACTTATATACTAAGTCTATGCATCCAATACTATGGATCAATACTATGGAACATATAATACTATGGGATGACTTACAAAGCATATGCGTCCAATACTATGGATCAATACCATGGAACATATAATACTGTGGGATAATACAAACTATTGATCAATACCATGGAACATATAATATTGCAGGACGACTTACAAAGCATATGCATCCAACAACAATATACTAACAAAGTAAAGAGAAGGTTTGACACGGGTTCCTAACAGCCCCTCCCCCTTAGAAAAATCTTTGTCCTCGAAGCTTTAGATGTGGAAATTGTTGTTGAATCTGAAGGAGTAGTTCCCATGTAGCATCCTCGGGGTGCATTCCGTTCCATTGAATTAATACCTCTGTGATAGATCGAGAGCGAAGCTGATGAGTGCGCCTATTGAGGATGGCCTCCGGCTCCAAAAGGATGGATCCTTCATTATCAAGTTCTAGTAAAATAGTTTGTCCTCTGATGTTGGTGCCAAGAAATTTCTTGAGACAAGAGACATGAAATACTAGATGAATGCAGGAAGAAGGAGGAAGTTCCAATTTATAAGCAACAGAACCAATCTTCTAAAGAACCTTATATGGCCCAAAGAATTTTGGAGCGATCTTATGACGTCCTTTGAGTTTCAGGGAGGATTGCTTGTAAGGATGTGGATGAAGAAAAACCATATCACCTTCTTGAAAAGTGCGCTCAGAACAGAGCTAATTGGATTGTTGTTTCATTCGATTTCTTATCATGTGAGGATTGTCCTGCAAAATGTGAAGAATCTAATCGTGGTTTCGAATATTCATGCCAACTACATGAACTGGTGAACTATTGGGGGTGTAGGGAAGAAGAAATGGCAGTTCCTGACCATAGACTGCTTCATATGGATCCATTTTAGATGCAATGTGGTAGGAGCTATTGTACCACCATTCAGTGAGAGGGAGCCACTTTTCCCACTGATGTTATTGTTTGGAGGTGAAGCAACGAAGATAAGTTTTAAAAAATTTATTGATAATTTCAGTCTGACCGTCTGTTTGTGGGTGATACCTTGAACTCATCTTTTGTTTGGTGCCAATGTGGTGAAATAGTTATGTCCAAAAATGACTGGTGAAAGTTGCATCGCAATCCGAGACAATGTAAGAAGGGATTCCATGAAGACGAAAGATCCGGTCCAAGAAAATTTTTGTGACTAAGGAGGCGATACAGGGATGGATGAGGGCACAAAAATGACTATATTTGGAGAGGCAATCGACCACAACCAAAATCACTGTCTTCCCTCCATATTTAGGGATCCCTTCAATGAAATCCATAGAAATATCTATCCAAATTCGTGTAGGGATGGGAAAGGGTTAGAGCAATCCTGGAAGGAGTGCCATTTCACCCTGATTACACTGGAAAGTATCACATTAAGCCACCATATTTTGAATTGTCCTTTTCATTCCCTTCCAAAAGAAGTTACGTTGTGCCCGTTCATAATTTTTGAGGAACCCAGAGTGCCCTGCTGATGGAGAAGCATGGAGTTCATAGAAGATAACCCGTTGAAGATCTGTTCTCTGGGAAAGCACCAGATGACCCATGTATCTCAAGGAAGCACCATCCCAAGAGTAATGCAGTACAACATAAGGGTTGTTGGACAACCGTTGGATGATTTGAGATAATTAGGAGTTATTGGTATAGACCTGTTGAACAGATTGCAACCAATTTGGAACAGACATAGAAATAACTGAAAGATAAACTTGGTCATCAAATGTGTGAGAAAGAGCATCTGCCACTAGATTTTCCTTACCCTTCTTGTAAGTGATTTGATAGTCATAACCCATGAGTTTTCTAACCCATTTTTGTTGTGTTGGGGAGGTGACCTGTTGTTCCAGGAAATATTTCAGTCTCTAGTGATTAGTCTTGATGCAGAAATAATTTCCTAATAGGTACGACCGCCACTTCAGTACCTCATGCAAAATAGCCATAATTTCCTTCTCATATGTAGAGGCATCTTAATTCTTACCGGAAAGGGCTCTTGAAGGTGGAAATCCCACTGGTTCAACAAAGACACCTACATATCTATCCAAAATTTGTTGTAGATCCAAAGGAGTAGTGGAGACCGCGGATGGGTGCATCTGAATGGATGGAGCTGAGCGATGACACCATGTGAATTCTTCTTAAGGATATTTTCCATGCGAAGCAAACTGATGATGCGGAGAGACCCTGTCGTAAGTTCGACAATGTGTGTTTTTTCTCATTGACTGAAAACTGCATCCAAAGTTCAAAAAATCCCATAAGATGGGGCCAAGTGTGCGTAACCATTAAGTGCCCAAAACCACATCACATCCGCCTAAGGCCAAGGAAAACATGTCGGAGCGCATGTTATAATCTCCCATAGAGGTATGCACATTGCAACACTTCCCCTTGCAAAGTAAGGTGCCCCCATTGGCAATCATGACTTCAAAGTGGGAGCAAGGATGGACAAAACAATCATCTTTTTTGGTGATTCGAGGGTCAATGAAGTTATGAGTGCTACCCGAATCAATGAATATTGTAAGAGGGAGATTCTTGAAGTAACCCCTGACCGTCATTGTTTGTGGGGTGGTGATTTTAGCTAAAGCATGGAGATATATCTCTGGGTGGTCATCCTGAGACAGAGGATCAACAAGAAAAACCTCATCATCTATTGTATCTGGAGCTTCTTCACCAAGTCAGAGGTAGGCGGAGAACCCACATCCAAGAGATAGAGATTTTGCTCAACACATCTATGTCCCCAAGTGAATTTCTCATCACAATTATAACAAAGCCCTTTTTCTCTACATGCCCACATCTCTGCTTCAAACAAATGCTTTATAGGAGTTGGTCAAGGAGTTGGCGTGATGGGAGGTCATTGGGAAACCATATTGCTGAATGGAACAAAAATGGATTTGAATATTTTTTTGAGCTGTGATCTTGTCCTCCGCTAACTTAGCCAACCCTAGGACTTCCATCATTGTGTTGGGACAGAACATTTTAACCTCAGATTGGATTGCATCCTTTAGACCACTGATAAAACAAATCCGGTAGAATTCATCAGCCAATCCTTCTGTGTGATTGGCAAGGTTCTCAAATTCTGTTTGATACTATCTCATAGTTCCAATTTGGCAAAGTTTAGTGAGTGCTCCCGTGAAGTCATCAAAATCACTAGGTACAAATTGTTGCAAAAGGAGTTGGAAAAAATATGTCCATTTTGGTTCTTCATGAGCCTTGATGTACCAACGGTACCATTGAAGGGATTCATGTTCAAAATGAAAGGATACAAGTAAAAAAATTTTGACATCAAAAGTATGATGCAAACTAAAAATTGTTCTTCTCGGTATATCCATCCAGTCGGATAATTACCATTGAAGCAAGGAAAATCAAGCTTTAGCCCACAAAAATTGCTGGAAGAAGAGAAGCCAGTGTCTGTAGAAGATTCTAGCTGTCATTTATTGTTCATGGATGAATGTTGAAGATGGAGGCTGAGAAATTTTGTCATCCAGCTCTTGGAGTTTGGTTTTGAGGGATGCAAGTTCTTCCTCCATGATTTTTTCTCATGTGTGGGTGAAAACCATAACCAGGAGTTTTTTTTTCATTGGTAGAAAAACAAAAATAGAAACTTCTATAGTAAAGGAAAATTTGGATTTGGGAAAAACTCTAATGGGTAATTGGGATTTGACTAGGTTTTGGACACTTTCTAATGGACAAGGAAGCAGAAAATGAGGATTTCAGGGGCGGGGTGAAAGAATGAGAAAAAATTTCAAAGAGGGATAGAGAAGCAGAAATAGAAAATGAATGTTGTGGCAAAATTTGAAGGCGATTGGGTGAAAATCGAAAAAGTTATGGAAAACCCGAAAGATAGACATATGTGGGATTTCTGGCTTCAGGAAGTGGAATTTGGGATAGGGTCCTCAGGAATGAAATATGCAAATGAGATTTCAGGGGTGTTAGTGAATTTTCAAGGGAAACATAGTTAAAATAAGGAAGATATGGAAAAAAAACATATTTTTTTTTCGAAATGGATCTACAATAACTTGGAATTGATTTGCAACAGTTCTGGACAAATGTAATCTACTATTTATTAGCTGGAAATAGATATGGACCCTAGGTATGGACGACCTCCTAACGGTTCAGGGGATTCACTCAACCATCAATGTTGTCTAACGACTTGTGTATTGGGGCAGTACCCTTCACTCCATGACTTAGGTAAAACGGATAATCGCTTTGCCACAAATGACAGCTCTTGGTTTACCTCACGAGTGGGAACTAGTCAATCAGGTAGGGGTTGTTTCCCTTTTCACTGACATGTCCTCTCAATGGGCCAGCTACTTCGGGGTTCCTGTGGTAGTCCTCACAATGAGTTTTAGGGCTATGCCCAAGTACTTCCCACAATTAAGCGGATAGGGATTATTCCCAGATCCGAACCTGCAATTGAAAGGAACAATAAAGATGCGAAAATAAATTTTGGTATAAATTTCTTCCAACGAGCCCAGGAAAGTGCTCTGATACCAGATGTGAGGAACCTCCAACAATTAAATGATGAAAATGCACGATATATCAGAAATATAAGAAGACAGAAGATATTTATTGATCACGAGCCACTTTGAGGGGGTAACCTCCTTTGAGAAAGTTCAATACAAATAAATCATGGATGCCTTCATTGGCCTCAACACGTACTTATATACTACGTCTATGCGCCCAATGCTATGAATCAATACCATGGAACATATAATAATACGGGACGACTTACAAAGCAAATGCATCCAATACTATGGATCAATACCATGGAACATATAATACTATGGGATAGTACAAACTATGGATCAATACCATGAAACACATAATACTACGAGACAACTTACAAAGCATATGCGCCCAACAAAAATATACTAACAAAGTAAGGAGAAGGGTTGACACTGGTTCCTAATAGGCACAGTCAATCAGGGTCATCCAACACACAACTGGCTTTGTTAAGAAAGTGGGGAGACAGGGAAGGGGTTTTCTAAGTTAATGAGCTCAACCAAAGAGCTATAGGTATATCCAATTGACTTCAGACAGTCCAAGAACTCCCGTCACCTCCACTCTCAACCTTAGTAAGGTCCCCTTCTCTGTTTCACAGTCCCTCGAGTGCCCCTTCCCTTAGCGCTGACCTGGGAAGGTACAGCTGGTCCCAACTGTTAAACCAAGGATAAATGAGCCTTCACTGGCTCTACCATGAAGTCTGAACCCCCTGGTCTCTTTCCCACTGCGATCCACTCTTGGATCTCCTCAATGTTGTGGATGAAGGCTCTGTCCTGTAGCTGGATTTTCAGCTATCAAATCTGGGTTTCTCTTATCCAAAAGGATGTAAGATGCCTCAAAATAATCAGCCATGTATTCTTTCATATAAGAAATGAATGAAGAATCTCCACTAAAATATGAACCAAGTAGGGATCAAAGAAAACAATGAGCCTTCAAGGGGCTCACAAAAGTACCATTTGTGCATCCATAAATATGTGTATCATCAAGATAAAACAAAGGATGTTTATGCCAATAAAAATGTGCTCCAATCATATATCTCTTCACCCAAGTATTGGATGAAGTTCCACCAACATCAATTGGACTAAGCAAGGAGCAAGGAAAATCATGAGTCTTCAAGTGACTCAAGTGAACATCATAGGTGCATCCATGAAGATATGTATCATCATAAGGTAAAAAAGGATGTTGCTACAAATGTAAATAAGAAGGTTCTCTAAACATGTCATCATATAAAATAGAGATAGGAGTTTCATACTCCTCATGTGGCACCATCAAAAATGAAATTTTCACCATACTTCATTAGGATGAATGCTGCAAAATATGGAAGTGTAAGGTGTAGGAGAATGAACCAACTCAACCAAATTATCAGAATATGCAAAAGTGTCATCATTTGTAGGCTCCATAAGGGTAGGATCGTGCACATGTGATGTCTCTTCATATTTTTCAGAGTCACTTGGGAGTGACTTTCGATCCTCTTCATGTACTGCTTCTTCTACTTCACTTATTTCAGAACTAGGTGGCTCATGGGTCTCCTCCTTTCACTCCTTCAAGAAAGTTGATGAATTTTTTCCCTTGGTTTCCTTAGGATCAATATATTTGGATCCTCTTTTTGAAGAAAACCCAAAATCTCTCTTCAAGTAGGAAACACATGCATTCCCTAAAGCTTCAGATATTGCACTACTCTTTTCACTCACACACATATGATTTTCTCTCCAAGATATTTTGCAAGAAGGGCATATAAAGTTCTTCACTAACTCCACATATTCTATATTGGGCCTATTTTCAAACACCCAATCAGAAAAGTATTAAAAAAGAATGACATTTTGTGTACCTCCCTTATACAGATCAAGATATGTCTGATATTGTTGGGGTAAGGTTTTACATGTTGCTCTCAATCTTTGTAGTTCATTCATGGAATTGTACTCTTAGGAGTCATCATAATAGTAAGACATGGATGAAATTTCTTCTTCAATGGATGACCCTAATGCATAGGTGAAAGTACTATGCTTTGATACCACTGTAATGTCCCCGATTTGGAAATTTTCCCAATTTAGTCAATTTTCGAAACTTGGACTAGTAAATCCCCAAACTATCCCAAATGATCCCAAATATTTTCGAATGGTGTATGGAGTGGATTGGGATGTATTTGGACACATTAAATTGGCTATTATATGCTTGGAAAATTTCCAAATACTTCAAAAACTAGCATTTACAATTAGAGAATGAAAGGTAGAATTACTAGGAAAATCGATGTTGAAACCCCCAAGGGTAGAAGGATCCAAAAGACTCCTAAGGATTTCGAATTGGGACTGAGAGTGTTTGAAGGGTATTGAGACATAAAAATTAATCTTATGTATCCATCTTGGAAACTCTCAAAATACTTCTGAAACATTCATTTAACTTCAGGAGAAAATAGGAAAATGTACTAGTAAATTCGATGTTCAAACCCCCAAGGGTAGAGGTCTCTAATGGCTTCCCAAATGCAGTACGAACCTCCCAAATTTCAGAACAGAGACATGTATTAGTTAAAGGAATTAAATGGGCACCCAAATACATCATTAATAAGTTTCTAAAGGCTATTTCAACTGCCATAAACCAGAGGTTTGTGGACATGTCTTCACATAGGGGGAAATGATAGGAAACTTCACCACTTGCTATGAAATTTGAGATTTATGTTCCAAAGGATTATGTAATGTATATTAAACTTATTTAGGACATTAATTACTCTCCATAAATCATAAAAATCAAATATATGAACTGGTACAAATCGAAATAAAACAACTTCAATCTCTCACAACAAGATATAGGGAAAATGACACCATTTATGCATTGTTTGGTATTTTTACATAATTTCACTTGCTATTTAGACTTGAGAGTCTTATGAGAATTAAACACAGAGTATATATATCATATAAAAAAAATGGATTATCTTGGACTCTCACATAGAGATCATCATCTCACCAAGTGTGCCCTTCCTCCAAGAGCCAAAATATGCTGAGAAATGTGAGATAGAGATGGGAACAAGTTGAAGAAGAAAGAATCATGAGCTTCCCTGTAGCTTCAACCTGCAAAAAATAACTCCATCCTAGATCCAAATGAAAGTTCTAAATGGCCTATCCAATTTCCAATTAGTATGGGAATCTTTCACCCTCGACATTGGTACTAAGGCAAGTATAGTAAACACTCCACTAGCATGGACAAGTTAAAAGCTCTCCAAATTGAAAAGATGCAAATAAAAAATGATAAAAATATCCTTTCCTTATTTGTTCTTCTCTTTTATAATCTTCTCAAGTCCTCCATGGGTATAATTCCTTCCAAAATCCTCATGCCAACTCAATTTGGGAAGAGATTCCAATGTGTGCCACTTGTCCAACAATTCCTAGTCTCCATCTTCCCTCAATTCGAATGGGGAAGCTTCTTGGCTATAACTCCCTTTTGCACCCTCTTGGAGGTTATTTTTAGCCCTAACATGTCGTATTATGTCAGCAATCAGTTCTGAACTTTGTCATAGGTGTCATAGAATCTTCATCATTGTTGTCATAGGAGTTATGGAATCTAGCTCCAAGTGTGACAATTCTTCTAAGATGCCTCTTCCTCTTCCATGGGAGTTATTCTTCCACTCAAATTCTACCTTACATGACTCATGCCATGAATAATACCTCTTAAACTCCCCCAAGTATGTTACCCTTCATCTTGAACTCGAATTGTTGATAGAATCATGCCAAGTGTAGTGAGGAATCTTGCCACATGTGGGTCCCACAACCTCTTATGTGCCCTCATGATACAATGCCATCTTATTTTCTTTGTATTATTATTTAATTGACCCATTTAATGTGAATTTTTAATTCTAAGGTCATTTTGGGTCTTGTATCTCCTTTAATCCAACTTTTAATGCTTCCATCTCCAACCTAGGGAACTAGTAATTTTCCTCCATGATAATTCATTTAGATGGGAATATTACAAACTTTTAATTGGGAATTTTATCTTGATGTGACCCACCTTGTCCATTTGGATTTAATTTTTCATTATTACCAACTTGGAAATTATTTGACCCTTAGCATCAATTTGACAAACTATCATGACTATGGCCAAGGGGATTAGGCCATTGTGACCTAATCCAAATTTTTGGGACATGACAACAAGGGAGGTCGGGGAACATTACAGAGTGGTATCAGAGCTACAGTTACAACACTGGGGCTGTTAGGGCCAAACAGTGGAATAAATCACATGCAAGGAAATTCTCATGGCACTGTTTCAACCTAAAAGAAATCTTATTTATTAATTTTTTAACGAATAATTTCCAGATTGCATGGATGTTTCAAGTCCTATGCTGTCTAATAAACATTTATATCATGCACAATGATTGAAACAGGTATAGTTGAAGCGTACAACAAGGCCATGTTCCATAAAACAAGAATGGTGACTGTTAATGATGCGAAGGATCCCTATGAGTATGGAGAAGACGTGCTAGGGTAAAAGGTACAGGAAGAGAACGTGAAAACAACATCTAGTGGCAGAAGGGAGCGGGTGACTCCCCAAAAATTGGTTGATACCATGGTAAGTTTCAATGAGAGGATGATAAAGGCGCGGGAAGAGCAACACCAGCTCAATGCGGCCATTATGCAGAGCCTCCATGACATGCATTAGAGGGTAAATATGGGGTCCAATCCAAGTAATACGGGTAGAGAATAAAGGAATGCAATTAGTCACTCTAGAGGCTGTTCTAGGAAAAGGACTCCAATACATAGAAGGGGTTCTGTAAGCATAAGGTATAGAACATCCTCTTCGGGATATCCTTCTAGCAGATCGGGACATTCCAGAGACTCTCAAGGAAGTCCAAGGAACACTTACAACAGGACTGAGAGGAGAAGGAAGCCCAGAGGGATTCCACAAGGAGAATTTAGGAAAGAAAGACCTCCTACCTTTGATCGAGAAATCAAGGTAGGCCAAGAGGAAGAGGCATGGCTACTTGGAATGAAAAAGTACTTCAAAATGCATGATTATTCAGAGAGTGAGAAAGCTAGGGTGTCCATTTACAATCTGAATGGAAGAGCTTCCATTTGGTGGGAACATCTCATGAAAGTGGAAAGAACGAGTGAAAGAAGGATCAGGCGGGAACGGTTTAAAAGATACTTTAAGGAAAAATACCTATAAGCTAGGTATTATGACAATAAGAGAAAGGATTTCAATAAACTCAAGTTGGGGAAAAATTCCATGGAGGAACATGTTCACAAATTCTTGGAATTTTTAAGGTATGTAGACTATATCAAGAATGAAAGCATGAAGATTCAGTGTTTCCTTGGAATCCTACCACAGAACTATAGGGATATAATTGAGTTTGTCCATCCACCAAGTTTCGATGAAGCCATTAGAATGGCCATGCTATGTTATGAGCAGAATAAAGGAAGGACATACACTCAACCAACATGGAAAGGAAATCCCAAAGGAGGATTTGTACCAAGGAGAAGTGCCTTCAAGTCACCCTTCAAGAATCACTCCAGAAGCTTTCCACAGGGACAACCAACAGGAAGTCGATTCAAACCAACTGTAATAGCAAAGAAAACATCAAAAGGACCACTTCAGTGTTGGGGATGTGGAGACAACCACATGCTTAGAGATTGCTTGATCGAAGAGGGAACCCCTGAAGCTTGCACAACCCGGTATAAGAAACCATGGTAGAAGATATGGCCAGAGCCACATCTCGAATATATGCATCACTGGATGAACACCAAGCAGACCACCAGTCAGCAGTGGTAGAAGTTGAAGGTAATATTGCTAAGCAATTTATTTCTATTTTAATTGATCCAGGATCCAATCATAGTTATGTGTCTCCTAAGGTGGTTGAAAGTTATTCACTTAGTAAAGTGAAACATATTAAGTCTTGGTTAGTTCAACTAGCCACTAGGACTAAGAGGACGGTGAGTGAAGTAGTGGTGGAAGGTTCCATAGAGCTCAATTGACTTCCCACCAAGGTAAACTTGAATGTACTACCCTTAGGATCTTATGATGCCTTGATAGGCATGGATTGGTTGGAGAAGCATAGAGCCAAGCTTGACTACTATAAGAATGTGCTTGAGTGTATTGATGATGAAGGAAGACCAAGGTTGGTTAAAAGAATTATGAAACAAGTTCCTATAAGAAAGATTTCAGCCTTACAGCTGCAAAAGTTCTATAAAAAGGGTTGTCAACTATATACTATGCATATATCATATTCAACGGAGGATAAAGGGGCAAAGTTAGAGGACTTTTAGATTTTGCAGGAGTTTCACGATGTATTCCCAGATGAAGTTCCAAGACTACCACGCAAGAGAGACATTGATTTCTCCATTAACCTTGTTCTAGGAGCAGCACCATGTTCCAAAGATCCTTATAGGATGAGCACACCTGAGCTGATAGAATTGAAAATGAAACTACAAGAATTAGTGGGAAAAGAATATATCATACCAAGTGTATCTCCTTAGGGTGCACCTGTGTTGTTTGTTAAGAAGAAGGATGGGACTTTAAGGATATGTATAGACTACAGGAAGCTAAACAAGGTAACAATAAAGAATAAGTATCCATTGCCAAGAATTGATGACTTGTTTGATCAGATGAAGGAAGCTAAAGTATTTTCCAAGATTGACTTGAGGTCTGGATACCATCAAGTGAGGATAAAGGATGAATACATTCACAAGACAACTTTCAAGACTAGATATGGTCACTATGAATTCACTGTGGTGCCATTTGGTCTCACCAATGCACTTGGTAATTTCAAGTGTCTTATGAATAGTGTATTCAACAAATACTTGGATAGGTTTGTGATTGTATTCTTGGATGACATTCTAGTGTATTCAAAGAATGAAAAAGAGCATACTAAGCATTTGAGAATGGTACTGCAAGTCCTTAGAGAACACCAGCTGTATGAAAAGATGAGCAAGTGTGACTTCTATTAGCAAAAGGTAAATTATTTGGGACATATTATTTCAGTAGAAGGTATTGCAGTAGATCCAGAGAAGATTGAGGCCATAATGGATTGGCCTACTCGGAGAAATGTTCCAGATGTAAGATATTTTATGCGCCTTACAAGTTACTACAGAAGGTTCGTTGAACGTTTCTCTAAGATAGCTCACCCAATTACATCATTACAAAGGAAGGAAGTCAAATTCACATGGTCTGGAAAATGTGAAAGAAGCTTTCAGTAGTTAAAATAATTACTTACCAGTGCCCCTGTTTTAAAGATTGCAGATCCAAGTAAGGACTTTGTGGTGTGCACAGATGCTTGAATTGAAGGGCTAGGTGGAGTGCTCATGCAAGAAGGGTTTGTAATCAGCTATGAGTCAAGGAATTTGAAAGAAAATGAAAGGAACTATGCCACACATGACTTGGAACTAGCAGCCATAATTCATGCTCTCAAGAAGTGGAGACATTACCTTTTGGGGAGAAGATTCGAACTCGGGACTGATCACATGAGCTTAAAATATTTATTTGACCAACCAAATATGAATGCTAGATAAATTATATG
Organism: Larix kaempferi; assembly: GCA_027924585.1. Taxonomy (NCBI): domain Eukaryota; kingdom Viridiplantae; phylum Streptophyta; class Pinopsida; order Pinales; family Pinaceae; genus Larix; species Larix kaempferi. Next base: position 1,361,638 of record BSBM01000008.1, read on the forward strand.
GATGGAGTTTCTCTATGAGTTTGATTTGGATAATAAGCATGTCAATGGAAAGGATAATAAGGTTTCTGATGCGCTCAGTAGGAAATTTCATGTTGCAAAAATAAGTGTTTGTAAATCAGATTTGAAGGAAAGGATCATTGAAGTTCAAGCTAATGATGAAACTTACCTACAAATCAGAGAGAAGTTGCAGCAGGATAATGTGGATGACAAGTGTGCAGGATATCATATTGGAGAAGATGATGTCCTTATGTGCCAAGATGCCAGATTGTACATTCCAAACTGTGTCGAATTGAAGGAGCTTGTGTTGGGCGAGATAAACCAAAACCCCTACTTTGGTCACCCAGGATATCAGAAAACTATAACCGCATCAAGGAAGCAACACTTTTGCATGGGATGAAGAAGGACATAGAAGAGTATATTGCTAGATGTAAAAAATGTCAGCAGGTCAAGGCAGAGCATCAACATACAACAGGATTGTTGCAGCCATTTCCCATTCTCGAATGGATGTGGGAAGTGATTTCCATGGAATTTATAACAGGTTTTCCCATGATTGTGATGAAACATGATTCCATTATGGTTGTGGTGGAAAAGCTATCAAAATTAGCTCAATTTATTCTAGTTAAGTCTACTCACAAGGCCAATGACATTGCAAATATCTTCATGAGAGAGATATTCAGGTTGCATGGATTTCCCAAGGCAATAATTTCAGAACGGGACACAAAATTCACTTCCAACTTTTGGAAAGGGTTATTTCAATAATTGGGGACTAAGTTTAATTTCAATACAACCTATCATCCTCAAATAGATGGTCCGACTAAGAGAGTAAACCAGATTCTTAAAGACATGCTAAGGATGTATGTGATGGATAATCCATCCAAGTGGGAGGACTACCTACACTTGGTAGAATTTTCCTACAACAATGGGTACCAGACATCGTCGAAGATGAGCCCTTTTGAAGTCTTATATGGCAGAGGATGCAGAACTCCAATGAATTAGGATAGCCCAGTGAACAGGGTAGTTCTTGGACCAGAAACGATTGAAGAGATGGAGCAAGAAGTTGTTACGATCAGGTAGAATCTGAAGACAGCTCAGGACAGACATAAGAGTTATGCATATTTGAAGAGAGTACATAAAGAATTCCAGATTTGGGATCATGTTTACTTGAGAGTGAGACCAAGGAAGAGCTTCATGAAGTTGGTAAGTTGTGCCAATTTGGAACCCAGATATTGTGGACCATTTGAAGTCCTTGATAAAATAGGACCAGTTGCATATAGGATTGCATTTCCTGCTATCATGAGAGCTCATAGTGTTTTCCATGTCTCTTTACTTAAGAAGAATGTATATGATCCTAATCACCTCATTGATTGACATTTGATACAGGTGGAACCCGAGGGATAATTCCAAGTGGAACCTGTGTGCATTATCAACAAGAAAGTTACCTTACTCCAGAAGCAAACCATCGGAAGGGTAAATCTGTAATGGAAGCACCTTAGTCCAGAGGACGCTACATGGGAGTTGGAGGATTCCATGAGAGAGACATTCCCATTTTTTTTTTCAGTTTTGAGAACACCGAGGATAGTGTTGTTCTAAGGAGGAGGGAGTTGTAATACCCCTACCTTGCCTTAATAATTATTGGCCTCAATATGAATATTGTGTATATAAATGTGTGTTTGCCCTAGTGTGGAGATAAAGGCCAAGGACCCACTAGTGGATGCTTAAATTTTGTTACATAGGAAATTATTTGACATTTGGACTATTCATGTGCTACTAAGCCATGATATATTATAATTGATGTAAATGTTTAATATTGCAATGAAATACTAAGGAAACTGGCTAAGTGAGGAAGCTAATGAGAAGGGGGCGAAGGTATCCACTAGGGAGAGGCGAGGGGGTTATCGGATGGAGACCCATGTTTCCACCTGTACAAGGGAAACCATTTTGATTCCCCATCATGACCTAGGATTCAGTTACAGAGAGTGGGGGAAGGAAAGCCGGCGCAGAGAAGTTGGAGGGATACAAACTTCCCTAGGATCCGAAATAGGGGGTTCATCACTAGTTCAGTCGATTGGGTTCTTCTCACTGTCCCTGGAAGAATTTTGATAGCCTAGGAAACCACACACCATGTTCCTACTATGCAAGGGTGAACCCGAACTTCAGAGCCACCCCGAAATGCAGAGTCGGTCATGAAACAAAGAAGAAAATGGGACTCGGTGTAAACCGGAATTATAGAGCCAAATGCCATATAAAACCCTGTGCGGAAGCGTTATCTAGGAATGAATTCCTTGTAAGCAAACCCGAGAAGAAGATACAGAGTGTTCACAACTTGAGGAAGCTATGAGAAGACTGGAAATAGTGTGCAGAGAGATGAGCTGCGAGACAGAATCGAATCTGCAACCTTGTGAAGATCCCAGCTTGTCTAACAGAAATATAGGGTTAGAGTTAGGGTTGGAATGCTTGATAAACCCAATGAAGGATGTAGTCTCATAGAACTAGTAGTTGGACCTTATTATGCCCACCTTGAATAGAACTGGAAGGGAAGGGGTCTTGAGGGACTGTGTAGTAGAGAAGAGGGCCTTCCTTGTGTTGGGTGTGGTAGATAATTTGGGTGCCATGTTTACTGAGTGTTGATATGCCTGTAGATCTGTGGATTGAACTCGATGTCTTAGCAATATCCTCCCTACTGCTCGTGTATGCTTGATAAACCCAACTACAAGTTGCATTAGCATGGTTCTGTTTCCATTGGATGCTTGATAGACCAACTGTAGGTTGGCTTATCATCCTTGTTCTCGGGTATGCTTAACAAACCCAAATATAGATTGGCTTAGCATGGGGGATGAGATCTTGACTATGAGAGAGCCATTATCCCTCCTTAGTGTATACATAGCCCAACTCAGGGGTAGTCTCTTAGTTGAAAGAGTATAGGATGGACATAGACCTGAGGTTGGGTGGAGCGTTGCTCTCACTTAGCCAATTGCTTGGGAAACTTCAAGATCCAAAGATAAGTGTTATGTGAAGTGAATGTTGATATTTCCTGTGTTATATTATGTTTTCTTTGTTTGATTTGTTGAATAAATGTTTATATGAATGTGAGTAATATGTATATTATGTATAATCCTGAGTAGAAGGTTGAGTTCATGTTGGATGTCTCATTTAGTTACATGATTTTAATGCATTATAAATCTTGCATGTGGTGGATATATTGATTAGACCTAGTCCTTGCATCTTGTGTAATTGTTATGCATTTCTTTCCTTTCGGGATGGACTGTAGGGATTCATCTGTGCATGGGAAAGGATAGGAGGTGCCTTGGGGTGTTCCATGATTCCCTGTGAGTCAGGGAGGAAGAGATGGAGTCATGATAGAAGGCAGACAAAGTCCTTGGAGAAGGTTAAGGCACCTAGAGGAGGTTATGAGCAATAAGTTCAGTTGGAGAAATGATAACGTTAGATACCTTGGATGGGAAGGGGATTACACCAGTGGATATAGCTCTCCAAGATATTTCCAACGGTACCAACCTTGCCCAATTTGGTTAAAGGACGATGGAGTTATTCCCTTGGGAAGTTTGCAGGTGCAGTGAAGGTGTTTCCACAACTCCGCATCTGCAATGCGGATTGCGGATTGGGTATATTGGAAACCAACGTTGGATTTGGACTTCCACATTTTTTAGTTCCACATTGCGGAACTGCGGGATGCAGAAATGGGTAAGAAAGGCCCATTCCGCATCCGCAATGCGGATTGCAGATTGCGGAAGGAAAAGTTGTTCCAGAGATGGCATAGGGATTTACGCATTGCCACATATGAAATTGTGGATTGCAAATTGCAATTGCGTAATACGGAGTGCGGATTGAGGATCGCAATTTCAGAATGCAGAATGCGAATTGCGGATTACGGATTGCAATTGCAGAATGCGGAATGCAAATTGCGGATCGCAATTGCAGATTGTGGGTCGTAATTGCATAAGGCGGATCGTAACGGTGGATTGTGGATCCGATCCCATTGCGGCTGTGTGTAGTATTGGAAGTAAATAAGAAAAAAAAAGTATTGAAGGATCTTCGGTGGCCTCCGAAGGCCATAAGGGAGGTCAGGGAATGTTACAGCTTTCAAATTCTAGCTTGTAATCCCTTAGATCCAAGTCTAAAAGGACTAAGAGGCATTTCTTTTTTTTGAGAAAATTGTAAGAATTATTAAAAGAGAGCAAGTGGTCTACACATCACCAGCACCCCATCCCCCCTGGGGTGATTTGCAATCTCATTGTTTGTGGTATAATTTTTTCTAACAAACACATGCACACAAGCATTGTTTTCATGCAACATTGTATACTTTAGTTTTTACTGTTTAATCATTTTTCCTTTCATTTTTCAAGTAGTTAAATAAAACCAATCTCGTTGCCACAAAGTATGCTCTCACCACCACATAAAGGCATTTTCGATTAGTAGTGGTTGATTAGAAAGTGACACATAGATTTGGTGATCTATCTCTTTCTTTTATGCATGTTACTTTTGTTTCAAGAATTTTATTTTCAAGCACTAAACTAGAATGAACATTTTGTTGTTCTCAGAGTATGCTCTTTCCCTTTGTAGGCATTGGCCTGGTCCTGGGGAAATCAGAAAGAGTTGCAGCAAAGTATTAATTCTCAAAAATCTAATTAAAAAGTCACATTAATAAAATCTAAATCCCCAAACATATTGAAAATATGGCACTCGAACATTAAGTATTGCGTGGGGAAATTTATCAGAAGAAGAGGGAACCACTGGAGAGTGACCTCAGGGCACCATTAGGATACATCCTTGTTGGTGTAGTGTTGAACATGGCCTTGAGACTCCTCTCCCACCCACACATATTCGTGAAGAGCCACATTTTCCTAATTTATAGACATTAGTCCTTGTACCTCATGGTATATATAAAGCTTCCCATTTTCCCTTATTTAAATTCACCCTTTAATAATTCTAAAAGTGACCAAGACACGGTGTTGCAAAACATTTTACATTCGGCAACATCAATTTTGTTTAAGTATATGACACCAAGGAACTGGTATTCTATTTGTTTTATTTTTAAAGCTTTCATCAATGTCAATGGTTTAAATTTCATTATGTTTTCTTTAATTCTTTTTTGCATAAACTTGGACGATAAGATCACACCCTCTTAAACTCCTTAAAACAGCTCACCAAAATAAATTTTCTAAAAACACTTACAGCCTTAGAAAATGTTCATAGGGAATACCCTGCTTGGCTTCATCAGGATTTAACCTAAAAGGAGGAGTTAGGATTGAGTGATATCCATGACTCGAGAGTTTTCCCCAAGGGAGCACCGAGCAGTAGTGATATTTTTGCTTCGTTAACTAGGTGTGCAATATGGCGGAAACATTTTTGGCTCCATTGCCAGGGATAAATATTTATATCCCTGGGTACGATTTTTTATTTTTTTACCTTTTTTTTTCCTTGTTTGATAAATCTTAGATCTAATCTTTAATTTTTTCATTTGGAAACTCCACTATCCTTTTTTCTTTTTTTATAAAATTTCAAAGTAAAAAATAGAACTTTTGTGAGTGTTTTAAAATGCATATTTTTATTCTCACATGGCGACTCCGCTGAAAAGATAAAACCCTTTTTTCTCATAAATTTGTTGAGACTTATTCTGTGTAGATGAGCCCATGCGACATAGAAAAATTTTAAAGTTCATTTTTTGAACAACCCTCTTGATGTAGTAGCAAATACTTTCCATGGTCATTTCAAATATATGGTTATGATCATTGAGTATGGATGATGAATATTCTGGTGATGAATTTTCAAATGAGTATCCTCCTATTCACTTCTTAAACATCCCAGGTTTCCCTAATTATCATACCGGTAGAGATATATCTGATCATTTGCCAATCTTTTGGGGAAATGGTGATTTAGAGACCCAACATGCCATGCCCTTTCTTAAGGTTCTAGTTGAGTTCAATGTTTTATATGAAGACAACATGATGGAGATGTTTGTTAGTACTCTACGGGGAAATTCTCACTGGTATTCTAAGGGCCTCCCGGATAAATGTATTACTTCCTTATAATATTTTTGAGGCAGTGGCATAATAAAGGATTTGGTATGGAATATTTGGACAATATAGTTGAGAATTTATTTCCCATATTCCTACCTTGGATAGAATATCATGAGGATGATCCTAACACTCCTCTCCTCATCATAATAGAAAACAAAAAATATTGGGAGTTGCCTCTGAGTTATTGTAGTAAAGGGGAGACTAGGCAGCTCATTAAAGAAAATCGTGCATTTTTATATATGATTCAACATGACCCAGTTGTTGAAAGTTTTATTGAAGACCCTCCTCATGCCACCATGATGGAAGACATTGAAGATTGGGAGTTTTCTCAGATTTTTCTAGTGAGGATGAGCTCATATGTACTCTTGATCCACCTCCACACAAAACCATTACAGAATCCCATATAAAAATCCAGGATGAAGTTTGTAAAGTATATGAGGATGAAGTCTTGGAAGGTTTACTTTCTTGTGACCTTTTTTCTGAAGATGACTATGAGCATGAAGAGGAAAAACATAGCCTAGAGATCAGTACAAGTGATGAAGATTCCCTTACATTTGACAAAGATGTTGTTGATAATTAATGGACATTCATGGAAAATACCATCTATAATATAGAAGAGGATGTTGAGTTTGATCATTTTGGTGGTTTCATTGAAAATCCCATTTATTATATCACCGGAGAGGGTAGTGTCCATTTAGAAGAAGTTGGAAGTCCCATATTTGATATATCAAGAGAAGGGAGAGTGGATTTTGAGACCTTGGAACATGTGGACATGGAAGAAGAGCACGTTGTTTGTTCATATGAACAATTAGAGCCTTGCATGAGTGCTGGAAATGAATACTTAGAGAAGAAATGCAGTGAAGAATCAAATTAGATTCAATCAATTGAAGATCCGTCCCAACCGTCGTCTTCACATAAAGAGATTCCTTATGATTTGGAGTGGCTTGTGGATTACACAAAGAGCTATCATCGGATAAGTCCCGTTGAAAAATATGATGACGTGGTTAATATGCCTCGTCATTCAAAATTTGTATCTAGTCATGGATAGAAGAAGCATGCAGTAGGACTTGCCAATTTGGGAAGCAGTTCACTAACATATTACATACCTATATCTCCCATCCATCCCTCTAATCCAAAAAATTTATGCAGGTTTTCATTTATTGAATAAATTTTCCTTGATTTGGCTAGAAACCAAACGCAAGGCCAAAAACTCTAAAATTAGTGAAATGTTAAGATGGCTACATTGGATTTTTCATTTTACTTAGCAATTTTATTATGGTGTGTTTAGAGTAGGAAAAATAAGATCCTCAAAGTGAGCATTTAATTTATGTATTTCCTTTTCAGTACTTTCCTTTTATGAACTTAGGAACTTCCTTAGTTTCATTTTTTCAAATAAATGCAACTTTTTGTTCGTTGGCTCTTTTATAAAACTTGTGCTACTGAAGGGTTTTCTTGTCAAACTGAGATGTTTTTACAGGTTAGCAAAACCAGATATTTTGGTATTCTCGCATCCTCTCCTTTCTTGAAGGCTAGATCAAGCACACCTACTGCAGTTGGAGCCATATGTTACCACCTAAGTTGCACTTAGTTGGTTTCCAAGTGAGCCGATGAATATTGGATCAATGTACTTGTTCATTGCCATCATTCAAGAGTTCAGTCAACCAATTTTGGCCCGTTTTTCAAAAAATTGCATGTCTATGCCCTTGGGATTATTGTAATAATTTGGTCTAACATAGTCCTTTTTGTAACAATATTGGATTACCTTAGGTTTATCTATCAATGTGGTACTCTAGAGTTTTTTTCCTTAGGAATTATGCGTTACGCTTCAGTGACGTATAATTCCTAAGTTTTTCACTCATACCTCCAAAGCTGGAGTATTTACCTTGGTGGTCAAACCTTGGGAGGTTATTAAATCCTAAGTGTCTATGTATTTTTACATCCTAGCCATCAATATTGAGTCATATGGACATGTGTTAGGTCCCCTAGGATTTTTTTTTTAATTTTCGAGAAAAATATTTTTTGCTGTAAAATTACACTGGTTTGTAATAGTCTAAATGGAAAAAATGAAAATGTAATAAAATTATGGTTTGTGGGTTAAATTTGACAAGTTGATTCTCATTTTCTAATCTAGAGCACCCATTTAACCCATAAACCCACTTTTCCCAAGTTTCGAGTGAGTATTTATCTCCAAAATTAATATTTACTCGCAAAAGGCCAAAAAGACCAAATAAATGGCCAAATAAGACATAATAAAGTCAAAATTGAGATCCCATTGATTAAGGAAGTTTGTCGGATTCATATATATGATGATTGGAAATCAAATACAAGGCAATTTTGGATCATCTCTTCACCGATTTAATTGAATATTGGATCTCATCTAAAGGGGGGCGAATTTGTGGCTGGAGAGGTGTCAAGTGGAGGTTGAAAAGTGCCAAATGGTTGGAGAAAGGTGTGAATAACCTCCCCAAACCTCTCACATGTGTTAACAATCCTTTTCCAACTATATCAAATCATTTCTCCAAGTGTCAAAGAGGATCTCTCTTGGGAAGTGCACCTCCCCCTCTCTTATTTGGCTATAAAAGTGAGGTCTTTCCTCACTCTTCCTCATGGATGCACAGAGCCTCTGCCCGTTGTAATCTTGATGCTATTTGATTAATGCAAGTTGAATAATTTGGAGGTCCACTGTTGTGCTATTGTGATGAAAGCTAGTTTTATGAGGTGATATTGTGTTGATTAAGCATTTCTTATTTCATTTTGTTGGTAGATCTAGCTTAGTAGTTCTTAGAGTAAGCATTTGCAGATGTTAATTTTCTTACTTGTGTTTTTCTTTCGAAATATTAGGGAGTAGCCAACTATACTCAGTTGTATTTAGGCTCTTTCTATTTTTCTTCTTCAAACACGTTAGATCTAACTCATCTTGTGCAATTTTTTCTTATTACTTGTGTAGATCAGAAGCTTTAAGGGGGATTAGAACTCGAATGTCTCTTCTCTTCTCTTCAGTACATTTTTTGAAGCTAATATTTTGTTTGTAGGGGTTTCCAAGGCCAACACAAAAGATAAATCTAGGGCTTGAAGAGCTCCATCCATCTCTCAAAACAAAACTTCCTCTCTTTTCCGATTTCATTCTTTTAAAAGTGTTAAAGAAGTAGATCCATTTGATTAAATCTTATCATTTAGATCTATTTTAGTTTAGCATTGTCGAATAGATAGATCTAAAGCACTTCAAAGGCCATCTTTTTTACTAGATCTAGATTAGAGAAATTTGTACTTACACTTAGCATTTTTTCAAATAAGTATAAATTTCAATTTTTTATATGTGTTTTCCATCACATTTTAACAAAGTTAGCTTTCTGGTTTTTAGCAGGTCTAATGAAAAAAAGGAGGAAACTCTAGCGAAATTTCGTCAGAATTTGCCAAATTTACTTTCCAGAGACCCCCTTCCATCTTTGCTTTCAAATTATAGCTTGTAAGCCCTTAGATCCAACTCTAAAAGGAATAAGAGGCATTTCTTATTTTTTATCAAATTGTAAAAATTATTAAAAGAGAGAAAGTGGGCTACACAACGTTCACATCCCATCCCCCTTGGGGGGATTCGCAGTCTCAGTGTTTGTGGTATAATTTTTTCTAACAAACACAAGCACACGGGCACTGCTTTCATGCAGGACTGTATACTTTAGTTTTTACTATTTAATAATTTTTCCTTTCATTTTGAAATTGGTTAATTAAAACCAATCTCATTTCCATGAAGTATGCTCTCACCACCACATAAAGGCATTATCGATTAGTGGTGGTTGATCAGGAAGTGACACATAGATTCAGTGATCTATATATTTGTTTTCTACAAGTTACTCTTTTTTCAAGGTTTTTATTTTCAAGCACTAAACTAGAACGAACATTTTGTTGTTCTCAGAGTATGCTATTTTCCTTTGCGGGAATTAGCCTGGTCCTAGGGAAATCAGAAAGAGTTGCATCAACTTATTAATTCCCAAACATATAATTAAAAACTCACATTAATAAAATCAACAACCCCAAACATAGTGAAAATATGGCACTCGAACATTAAGTATTGCATGGGGAAATTTCTCAGAAGAAATAGGAACCACTGGAGAGTGACCTCACATAAACGTTATACTACATCCTTGTTGGTGTAGCGTTGAACACGCCCTCGAGACTCTGCTCCAGCACACATGTCTTCATGAGGAGCCACATTTTCCTAATTTTTGGACATTACTCTTTGTACCTCACAATATATATAGAGCTTCCCATTTTCCCTTGCTTAAATTCACCCTTTAATAATTTTAAAACTGACCAAGACACATTTGCAAAACATTTTACATTTGACAACATCAATTTTGTTTAAGTATTTGAGTCCAAGGCACTGGTATTCTATTTGTTTAATTTTTAAATATTCCATCAATATCAATGGTTTAAATTTCATTTTGTTGTCTTTAATTATTTTTTGCATAAACTTGGACAGTAAGATCACATCCTCTTAAACTCCTAAAAACACCTCAACTACTAAATTTTCTAAAAACACTTAACATCCTTAGAAAATTTCTGACTACCCCCCTTGGATTCATTAGGAGTTATCCTAAATGAAGGAATTCAGATCAGGTGAGAGCCTGACTCGATACTTTCCCCCAAGGGAGCACCGAGCAGTAGAGAGATTTCTGCTACGTTAACTAGGTGCAAAATCTGGCGAAAACATCCTCGATTGATGAGTTGGTTAGCTTAGGTGGAGTTTTCTTAGGTCCAGCAACTAACAACATTGTTGAATATCACATCGTAATAGGAATATTGATCAACACTTCCTCTTTTGGCATACACAATATCATCATTTACCTAGACTTCCAACTCATGGTTTCACAGTTGAATTGAGTCTATTCCATTCACAACCCTACTTTACTTTTTCTTTACCAAAGAATATGTCTTTTTTAGAGATCATTTGATTTCATACAATATCAACATATCTCAAGAGAATTGAATATGATCATTGAATCTTTCGCTAATTTTATATTAAATTGGCATATCATGCATAGATGAACATTTCACCATTATGAGGTGCAAAATATATAATGTAAATAAAACATATAGAAAATAAGTAGTCCAAAAAATATATGTGTATATACCATACCAAAAGTGTGTCACATCATATGTCCAAAAAAATGTAAATAAGGGAAAAATCAGGCTATATTTCCCATACATCATATAAATGTAAAAAAAAACTAAAGAGACTAACTAGCCAGCTAAATCCTAATACTCATCACGAGGTGTATTGTGCTCATGGTAGCACAGGACTTCTCAGATCACTCGGCGTAGGAAATGACCAATGCTTTTAGGAACCCCAATGGGGTGCCTCTGTAGGTGATATGGGACCTCGTGCATCCTCATGAGAATGATGCCCATATTCAACCCTCACTAGTTCCGTTCCACATCTTGGAGCTCACTTCCTTCATCCCCCTCTACTTTATATTCCTACCCACGTTGATGCAATGGTGATGAACCCGTTGGCCATAATGGTCCTCAATCTATGACATAGAACATAAAAATGTTTAGATTTTCTTTTGTACAAGAAAAATATATATAAAATACTTAAAAATGCAAAAACACATATTGATCCAAGATCACATTTTCTAGAGATGTACCTGTATCATCCCACTATGATCCCTCTGCAAGCACTAAATCTCTATCTCCATAGAAATCCACCATGACATAAGGATAGTCCTCTATAATAGGAATACGGTTCCTCCATCATGCAAAGCAACCAACATCTTATTATAGTATTTTAGGACCTCCAAGTCAACCTGTGTGGCTATTCCAATATTCCATTTGTGGATTGGATTGGGGGTGGATTGGCATATCAATCTGTGAATGCAGTAGTGGTACTCGCTATAAGAAGAATGAAAAAAAGAGAGTTCCATATCTGAACAATTTCTATCTTCATGTCCTCCATTTAGTAATATGTTCCTTCATTGAGACCAATTGTGAACACCATTGGGTCACTAACTTATAATCTAGCGAAGTATCTTGCCAAAACCCTAAAACCATTAGTTCGCCACACATTTTCATACATCAAATATTCAACACATTTTGTGGAAAATATAAGAAATTTACAAATTGATGATACATATTTTCTTGTGAGTTTTGATGTAACTTTACTTTACACAAAAATCCCAGTGGAAGAAGCAATCAATGTGTTGAAGGAGATCACAAGTGAAAATATAACCAACTTAGTAAGAGTTTGTTTAAAATCTACCTACTTCACCTTTCGTGGTGAAATATATGAACAAACTAGCGGTGTTGCAGTGGGATACCCACTATCCCTAGTTGTGGCCAACCTTTACATGGAATACTTTGAAAAGAAAGCATTGGATTCTTACCCACTAAAACCAAAAGAATGGAAACGATTTGTGGATGACACCAACTTTATTTGGCTGCATGGAAGAGATAAATTAGATGATTTCCTAATGCATATGAACAGTCAATCTGAACACATAAAATTCACCATGGAGATCCAAGAAAACAACTCCCTGCTTTTTCTTGAAGTCCCGATCATTAAGAAGGAAGACGACTCCCTAGCTCACCAAGTGTACCGAAAGAAGACCCATACAGACACATATAGACATGCCAATTCACACCATCACCTTTCACAAAAAATAGGAATTTTGCACACACTCGCTGCAAGAGAAATCAGAAGATTTGATAAGGAAAACCTTGATGATGAACTAAAGTACCTAGCAAATACCCTCCAAAATAATGGTTACAAAAGAAAAGATATTAACAGAACATTCAAAAGGGAAAAATACATATGGAATAAAAATCAAAACAATGAATAAGAAAACTTGGGGAGGGATTTTCTCCCATATATCCAAGAAATGATAGACAAAATTGATAAAGTGTTAAAGAGAAGGAAAATCAAAACAATATTTTTCCTGCCTATCTCCCTAAGAAATTTTTTGGACAAAGCAAAAGGCCCTATCAACCCAAAGAAGAGAAAAGGTATTTATTCGATCACTTTCTCATGCAGATATCTATACATAAGTGAAACAAGTTGTTCAATATAGATAAGGTTGAAAGAGCGTTGTGCGGACATTATTCATGGAAGAATTACGAAGTTAGTCGTGGCTGAGCATTCATCGATAACAAACCACCATGTATGCATTGAAGAAGCAAAATTCATAGCACTTGAGGATCACTGCAACAAGAGATGCATATGTGAAGCAATTGAAATTAAGAAACACCCAAAAAAATTTAACAGAGATGACGACCTCGCCCTGTGCGAAACCTGGAAACCAATCGTTCATTCCCTAAGAAAAAATAAATAAAAATATGAATTAATTAAAATTAAATAATGATAATAATAATAATAATAATTAAACTGGGTTGGCAGGTGTGGGAGGAGTACTCTACGACTCCACTGGAAATTAGATGAAGGATTATGCTTGGGGTATCAGGAGAACCACGAATAATGTTGCGGAATGGCTCGCTCTGACTAAAGGTTTGGAGATCGCTAGAGAAGAGGGCATCATCAACCTCGTGGTGTGCGGAGACTCAATGGTTGTCATTAGGGAGGCTAGGAATCTGAGCAAGAATAAGAAAAGCCCCTCTTATAAGATCCACAACCTACTTAAGTACCTTGTCAAGGAGTTTAAATCCATGAACTTCTACCATGTTATGAGATCTAACAACCTGGCTACTGATAAGAAGGAAAATGAAGGCGTTACCCTAAACAAAGGCACTCTTGCTAAAAATTCCTCCCTAAAAAATAATGTTTGGATTCCATAAATTGCTCTTGGCCCCTTCATCCTCACAAGGGGAATTGCTTTGGTTCTCACCCTCTTCGTTCTACGATCTGCATCAAATTTTAAGCTATAGTATGAAACCCAGTTTAGGAAATTGAGGAAAGGACACTCATTTGATCGTTTCACATGGGAATCACACTCCTGAACTGCCCCTAGCCAGCTTGAAAGGCTGTCTCTTCAGACATTTGAATCCACTGGACATTTGGAAACAATTCTCGGCCCTCGTTTCGCAACTACATTCTCCTAGAAGCAGTGTAAGGATGGCAGGTTCAGGCTATCCTCTTCACATCAACACCATACCAATTCCCGGTAGTGTGTCTCTTGACTTTCGAAAATGCGTGCCATCCTGGCCTGGGTATATGGAAGTTCTTCAGCACTGGGAGCAGGCGCAGGGTATAATGCATAATGAAGCACATCCGTTGCACAAGAAGTGCAGGTATCAAACTTTTGGTGATTTCTCTAGTGGTTCTTCTGGACAGAGCTGGGAACATACCCTCTGGTCCAAATCTCCAGTCAAGCAGGTTAACGACGCCTCCACTAGAGTCTTGGATGACCGTGTATCAATTTTAGAAGCCTAGGTGCATATTCTCCGAATTGAGGTGCTAGAATGGAAAAGTATGGTAAGCCAATTAGCCAAATTGGAACAAACAGCGAGATTTGAGACCCAATTTCTTAAAGACAAGCTGCAAACCATGGAAGTGGCTATGGAAATTGGAGACCAGCGGGACACGGAGCAGCTCAGGGTAATTAGAGGACTCACAAATGACATCCAGAAGAACGTCAAAGGAATCATGAGTGAAAGTGCAGAACTGAAGTTGTTGCTGCTAAACAAGGAAGAAAAGTGAAATTTACAAGTAATTCGCAATTTGGTAGTCTTTTTTTAGCCATCTTTTGTTATGAATGTTTAGATTTTCTGTCAGGGCCTTTTGGCAGCTAGTCATGGAGCAAGCACTGGTCGTTTTGCAATTTGTTTTTTGTAAGCTAGTCTACCTGTCTCACAGGTGGATAATGGTTTCTTCTATAGCATTTTGGACATGAAGTTTGTAGAGTAGTAGCCGGCCAACGTTGTTGGTGTTTCGGCCTACTTGTACACTATGTATTCGGACCCTACTTCCTCTTTTTGATAATATATAAGCTCAACCATCTTTGTTAAAATAATAATAATAATAATTAAATTTAGATAAAAAATAAAAAATAAAATAATAATAATAATTAATTAAAATAATAATAATAATAATAAATAAATAAATTAGATAAGAATCAATTAATAAATTAAAAATGTTAGGATATTAATATATATATATAATTAGGATTAATAAATAGTAAAACAAAAATTAGAACCTTTAAAAAAAAGTAAAAAACCACATTAATGTAAATATTAAATAACCAAATTAAAAGATTATAAAGATCTTAAATATTAAAAGTTTGAATATAAAATGTTAAAACTAATTACTCACCTAATAAGTCGTCTCTTTCAACTTTCATGAGAAACACACAATATTTAATAAGTGTGGATCCGTGGAGTTCATTTGAGATATATTTCTCTTGAAGATGGACTTAACTCTAGAGTCCGAAATGCATCAAGAATAAAAACTCCACACAAGTCTCCAACTCCCCATAAATATGTTCCTTCATGTTGACCAACACACCCCTACACCAATTGAAGAGTCTAGTCTCCAAAAAATCAATGGCATACACCATTTGTGCCTTAGTAGCATGATGAGGCCCTATACTCTTGGCCAATTTTGTAATGGTGAAAAAAATAGTGCGTAAGGGACGATCAACTACATGCTTGATTGGTATCTTGTCACTACTCTTTCGAGTTTATGGCATGCAATATTGTGCTATAGTCATCAGTGCTTCGATGACCAGTCAAGTTAATTGGTGCTCCTCATTTAGAAATCCTAGTTAATAAATATATGTCC
The DNA here is from genome assembly GCA_027924585.1 of Larix kaempferi. NCBI lineage: Eukaryota > Viridiplantae > Streptophyta > Pinopsida > Pinales > Pinaceae > Larix > Larix kaempferi. The sequence continues at coordinate 1,377,400 of BSBM01000008.1, forward strand.
TCCAATTCGATTTCAAGAACATGAGGTCCCACATTAAAACTTGGTTATCATCATCCTACATGCCTATTGTATGGTTCAAGAGGATTGATTTTTTCCTCATGCTCGGGGTCTTAAAGAACTTCAACAACCAACAATTTTTTAGTGCATCTAGGGTGGCTTGGTCATGGAGGGTAGCCATGTCATCAAGTTTATGCTCCCTCTCTTTCCAGTCAATCATCATGGCCTTTTAGGTCAACAATTGATCTAGGTGGATATGAAGACTCTCCAGAGTAAAAGTGATCAACTTCCAAGAATAATAACACCATCATGAAGATCTTAGTGAGAGCTTTCCAATGGCACAAACGACGCCTCAAATGGACTCCATATGGCAAAGATATTGCATTCTAAATTTCATGCCAAACAAGAAAATTGGAAAAAGAAGTGCCACGTGGAACAAGTGGATAGTGACACGTGGAATTCCATGTAGTGATGTGGCCCAATCATATGGATATGACATGGTAGCTCCAGGATGTGCCATGTGTCACATGTTTTTGGTAGTTCCGACTACCAAGCGGACCAATAAAATTGTGCCACGTGCTAGCTCCACGTGGCAGGCCATACATTTATACAACAGATGACATGGCCTAATGGGTCTATGACGTTGGGCTTGGAAGGATTATTTGGAAGTTGAGTTGGAATTTGAGTGGGCGTATACATGGACCAACCCGGACATGACACGTGTCAACCGGAGGCTGGACAAAATAATCCCAAAGGCAAAATTACACGCTGGCAGGAATGGAACCCATGACCACCATTACACAATCCAAGTGTCCTTAGAAATCCACCTATATGTGGTAGCTACCAGCATAGATCCATCTTAAACCTAGATCTATCAAGCACGGAGAGGGATCCAATTTCTTGAGGTGTAATTTAAAAAAAATAAATTAAACTCAATAAATTTTGATCTCTTGGTTGATAGATCCGGATTTAAATTTTATATATGGACATCCATTTTTTTAATTACTTTTCATAATTTTTTATTTTATGATCCAACATGGATTCTTTTTAAATATTTTCCATAATTTTTTTTATTTTATGAGCCGACAAGAATTTTGTTAATTATTTTGTTAGGTAGGAACGTTACAACATCTCCCTCATACTGGGCTATAGAGAACCTTGCTCCTCTCGGTGCATGTAACTATATGGAATATATATTATTTAATTTGTTGGGCATATTTTTAAACTAGAAAAAGAAAGGGGTGGGGGCCACATGGTTGAATCCGGATCTCCTTCCCACAACAACCATATTTTAATACACCATATAATGGGATAGTCCACCAACAAACAATTGTAAACATATTATGGGTATATGCCACATGGTCCATACCATATACAACAAAACTTTGGGATATGGTTTAAAAGTGGGTTAATGCTAACAAGATGTGAACCACATTGTTTTAACCATAATTTTTGCCATGGTTGTTTACCGCCTTTTCAAACCATTTGGACTAATTACGAAAAAATAATACTCTGGTCTATCATTGACTAGAAGAGCTCTCTCTCGCATTGTTTTATCCTTTTCCGGAAGAGGAGACTAAATTTATGAAAATTAACTATTTTGGAGTCTTCTTTAGATCCTTTTCAAACTCTCTAAATGTGAAAAGATCATCGATTTTACCTTCTTTGGACTTGTGAAACAATGCATGGAAGGTTCCATATGGGATCGAACCCCTCCTTCTTTAGGATAATTAAACATATGTTGAGGGACTCATCTAATATGAGCTATACTGAGCATCTTCTATCCTCCTCAAGATCGTTAAAAAAAGAGAGGTACTCATCGATCATGATGGGGGGAAATTTGGGGAAAATGGGTTAGTTTTGATGAGAAGCTTTATGGCAACTTGTTGTCGCCATTGAACATGGCACCTATTTTCATCTTTCCTTACATTTATATAATCTTCTCACCTCTAATTTATACAAATTTGATGAGTCATCTTACTCCTTTTTTCCATCTAAAGAAATCCTGAGTCATTTTTTCATTATGTTTTGGTCTCTATCTCTTTGATTCAATGTTACCAAGTCATTTGTCATGCCATCCAATGTTAAAGGGAAGTTAGCCCGAGTAAAAAATTTTGCAGCTATATCGACTTTCATCCTTGTGTCAGTCTATGCTCATTTGGTATACCAGTTTAAATCTATTTCATGTGTCAATGATGTGGGATACATCATGGACCTCCTTTGATGAGTCTATTCCTTTCGACTCCAACACATCATCTAGGAATTAGAATTAGAAACCCCTTAGTACCTTGGGTCATGCATGCCTCAATGGCAGGTTTCCTTGCTTTTGACAGTAGGTTTACATCATTGACCTTTGATCAAATTATTCCACGAGTGTTCAACTTCATCTCACTTATTTACATTCGCTGGAACATAATAGAATACCTTGGGAGTCATTGTCATTATTGGTGATTTCCCTTGCACATGTTAATGGTTTACATCAATGATCGGTAATCAAGTGGTTTCTACCATGTTCGATATCAAATTTTTTATTCACATGGCTATAATCAGATCACTTTTGGATCGGGTGAAGACCCTGGGGACTCTTGTTATGTACTTTACCCAAGTTATGATGGAGATTGTTTTGAGTAGGTTCCTACATAGAGATCATGTTGGAACTGATATGTATATTGTCACACATATGCACTTTGTATTGATCTGTGGCTATGTCATTAATATACTATGGATCTACTTTGTACTCTTATATCCTTGATTTTTTTTCAGTGATTTTAGGTATGGATCCACATTATATTTCAGTGGCTATATCCTGAGTCAATACTATCATGGATATGCAATGTATTGGTCAGAATCCATGCTTTGAGTCAATTTGTTTTGAGCATGGGTATGCCCACCTTGGATATGATATAGATATATTGTTTCATCTTTGCTTGCAACTTCTTTCTGGCTCTCTTCTAGACACATATTTTCACATTTGTTGTCCTCCTTGAATTGTATATTTTATCACCATGAAAATGTGATTATTATGCTTTCTATAGGTGTTCTAGAGGGCAACCTAAATCATACTATGGTCCCTAAATATGTTGGGGATATAAATCCACTTTAACCAACCCTATTTTGAGACATGAACACAAATTTTCGCCCCCTTCCCCTTGTCTAGGGAGCAATAATTCCCCTTTTGTCACTCTGTGGCATTCTTTAGGGGAGCGAAAATTTTCCCAAACTAATTTTTTCGTGATTTTAGGATCAATATTTGAGATGGATTTTGGGACATTGGGTCTACCCTTTGAATCCTATCCTCCATACCATCCTAATTATGCCAATCCTCTCAAGATCCATGATATCTTGTTGTGATCCAAACCTTTATCCATGGTAGTTTGGCCTCCAAATAATATAAATGAATCTCCTACCTCGAATCCCACACATGGAAAGTATGCTTGGATATTCCATCCTTATGTTAGCTTGATTCTCGAAGGGTCTGGAAGGGAAGCTTATATGAAGTGCTACTACAAGTTAGGTATACCATTGTACATGATTCTTTATGGCTTTCCATTAATACAACTTGGCCTATTTCTCCCATATATGTCTTCATTCACATGTATGCTTACTATTGTTGCAATCAAAGTAAATAGGCTAATTTATGCTTAACTTGTAGAAGGAAGGTAGTATTTTGTGTTGTCTCCATAGGACCTACTCATCTTTGGAGCTTTTTATATCAGACCTAAGGGCTGGAGCAATGAGAACAACCATCAATAAGGAGGTAATTCATCTAGCTTCCCTCACTCTTATTCCTTCTTGTATTGTTGTATGCATAAAGCCTAGGTCTAGGAGAAAGTTAGAGTCCATTCATTTTGCTCTTGTCTTGGATTAGGGATGTAGGGAACCTTTACATGTCTAAGAGGGATTCTACCTATCCATAGGGGGGATTTACTACAATTTTAGTAGGGGCAATGCGTTAATTAATTCTATCCCAATGAATGAATTTGATACAGGAAACTCTTAATGAATTAAGAACACACTTATCATGAAAACCAATAAAAGCATAAACCAATCACACTACAAAGATATATTTAATCACTAGATTGATGTTTCCTAAAGTGTTTTTGCAAGTACTGATCACAATATTTCATCTAATTTAAGGACATTAATTGTTCTTGTAATAAATTATAAGCAAACAAGTTATACAACCTTCCATGAGTAATTTCTTTATGTATATGATCAACACACTTGTCAATGGAAATATATAAAGATATGTAATGGAAACTTGCAATAATATTTAGAATATGATTAAGCTACATGAATTAAAATACTAAATCAAAAAGCATGTAAATAAATTAAGAGCTAAATGATAAAACAAACAAACTTAAGTAACTAAATAAAATAAATATATTGAAATGGGGTAGGTTAAGGGCGGGGATTCCTTGCTAGCTTGCACTACAATAAGAGATATAGTACTATGATATAGTCACACAACAACTTCAAAGCATCAAGTCCTTTGTATTATGGAAATCAAGTTCATAGGTACATAATCTATATGTTCATAAGACTGCTCCTCTCTACATACAGTTTTTTACTTCCTGATCTACGTACATATAATATATTTAAAGCATGGGGAGGCATTTTAGAATTCACAAACAATTCCCTTGTTTCATTGGTCGGTAGAACTAATACAACCAAATATTACCAAATACAATATATACACTAAAAATCATGGGATAAGTTTAGCTTGTTGTTAGTGAAGGATAGATTGTATATTGTTACTACATGATATTTTCATGACATGTAATGCACGAAAATATCCCTCTATACTTGGAAATGAACTTTACCTTTGTTGGATGTCGTGTATATGAATATAGTTGACTGGAATTTTGACCAGGATATATTGTCGTCTTCATTTAGCATAGAATTGATTTGAGAAACACAAAACCATCTTAGGGCATCTATAAACAAAACTCGTGTGGTATATTTTCTCCTAGAGAAGCACTAATATGCTAATCGATGATGGGTTACCAGATTTGTACTGAGGTTACAGGATCTGGAACTATTATAACCATCATTAGTAAAACCAATTCTAACTCTATTGGTTTATTAAAAATACCAAAAATCATGACAAAATGACAATTTACTACCTTGTGAACTTGTTTCAATGTATCCTTTGAAAGGAAGGTGAAATGAAGGAGTAGAAGGTCAAAAAGGGAATATTTGACAATGAAAAATGCAACAAAACTTATTTCCAACACTAATTACTTTTAAATTTTCACATATTATTATTATTATTTTATTTATTACATGGAAAAATTGGTATGTGACGCATGGTGTGAACCAAACATAGTAATAAAAAGAATAATTACAATCTATACAAAATTAATATCAAGGTTTCCAAGGGTTCAAAACTAGAACAATATGTCCCCTACCCCTTGGAATAACACCTTCCATGGTGTTGTTTTCTCTTTAATGGTACTGTATCTCTTAATTCTTCACTTGAATTCACAATGTAATTCTCTTCACTTACTTGACACACCTCCAAATTTTTTAGGATTCCAACATATAACTACAAGAATCATCAAAGTAAACATGAAGATCATAGCATTTCTATGCATTAAGTATGTCACCCATATGAATCGGGCAATATATGAATTCAAGTTCATAATCAAAGCATATATATTCATAACCCAATGTAAAGTATGTAATTGACAACTCAATGCTTATTGTATGAATGTGTAGCTCCTCCATATAGCTACCACTAACAAGACTCAATTCAATATTTTCTTTGACACACCCAATGCATATGATTCACTCACGATCCTCTCTAGCATGTAACATGAATCTCTCACCACAGAGTCATTCAAGTATCATATTCCTTACAGTCACTCACCCTCTAGGATTGACTATTCCATTCCCTGCTAAGTAGTCCCTTGGTAAATCCATCATTTGCCAATCCTTTATAGCACAAGGGTGCAAAATTATAGATTCTTACTACCAAGGTGTCACAATGGCTTTCTCTAATAACCATAGATTAAGGTGATTGGGGAATGTTATATGGATATTTTGTCATCACAATAGCATTCTTCCACACTTTTTAGCTCAAGAAACATCATTTGTCCTTATTTGATGGATTCATCATGTCATTTGTATCATATGAACACAATTATCATGAGATGTCATCATCAAAAAAATCAATCAAAATTTTAAATATGATTCTTACAAAATCAGATTTACAATTATGAAACTCTTCTCATGATGTTTTTTCCTTTTGGCAATGGTCATTAGTATTAATTATGGGCTTACACTTAATTATGGGCTTACACTGACTTCCATATTAAATAAATTCCTATCTGCAATATATTATCCTTGAAAAAACTTTCATTTAGCCCAACAAAGCATGAGTACTCATGCATATAATCACCAAAACATATGAAATGATTCTAAAATCATGTCACAAGATCAAAGTAAATCAACTTCAACAATAAACATATTAACTATAATGGAATATCATTCACTGCATAAGCATTATTAGAACAAACAAACATTCACACAAGGTGATAAACAAAACATGAATGCATTCAAATAATTACAAGCATTATTGCCATATATTAAGATTCATTCCTTTGTCATACCCCATGGTATCATTCACATACAATAATTTAACCCCATTTAATAATTCAACAATGATATTAAGAATAAGTAAAGGAATACCTTCCCATATTACTTTAACATATGAATACATTAGCATAATCAAATGCATGCCTTTATAGTTTTCCATAAAATTCATGATGTTACCTGAATAGTGGGTAATTCATGGAAGTTTACTTAATGTTTTCACCAACGTTATGATCAACATATTCACGTCTTTGTCTTCCTACAAGATTGATGCACAATATCATCAACATATTCTATCATGATATCAAATATTTATGAATTAAAGCTAGAATTGATGGTGAATAATTCTTCTTTTTCTAAAAACAACTATTGTAATAATTCTACTATGATCCCTTCAATTAGTGTACCTTATCTTAATAACATACTAGAGAATGAATGAGGAAATTATCTTGGGAGGCCTATGGATGGAAATATTCACAATGCCCTCAAATTATGAGGGCTTCATGGAAAAAGAAGATTGGTCACAATCCTATATCAAATTGTTTGAAATCCCTCATCCCTATCCTAAGATATCGTACATACTCTAGAGTTAATAATGATAACCTTATGCACCTTGTAATTAGGTTGGATATAAATGCATAATCCATAATGGAATTTCTTTTGTATTCTTGAATATATGGGTGGGCCTAAATATGTCTATGTTTTTCTATACTTACATCTAATGTAATGGTTGAATGAACATCACTACCAATGCCAATGGGACCTATGGTGCCAAGGAGAACTTGGGAATTAGAAAACCTTGTTTTAATGTACCTTCTCTGCAATTAATAGGCCTACAACGTGTTTTCCCCAATGAATATGAAATAATAATATGTACTTCCTTGCCATATCAGATGAATTTATGGCCATTGTCAACTTCTAATTAAAAATATTTTATTGGCATTCAAGGTTTGGTGTCATTTAACCTCTCTTCATGACTATTAGTTGTGTTGCAACAAAATATCTTGTCAAAGAATTACATGATTTCTCACCTTATATTCATGTATTGAAATATCAAGGCTCTATCCAATGCCATAGCAAGATATTTTTCTTCTTACACGTCCTTAAAATTTTCCATACATGCTTCTACATTGAAAATGTTCCACATAGAGATAAACGAGAAAACCTTGACAATATGTCATGTATTGAAGTCTCTAGAATAAGTTTTACTTTCATTTTCCAACGGTAAAATAATATGACTTAATATTCTCCTTATCATAGTTCTATGATTGCATTCCCTTCTGATATTTTCCAATAGGGTGGTGTCTACAAGTGTTCTATTGCATTAGGTTGAAATCATTCTATTTCACTTTTATATGAGTATTTTTTTGCCCTTGTTTTTGGAAATTATATTTCTTGTGATTGTAAGCATTTTTTATGATTTCTTTCTCTAAGGATTCTACTTCCAATTTCCATCCGTTTTTATGGTTTCCGCTTTTATAGAAAATTAAGCTATTTCATGATTCTTATACCCAATAGTGCTCAACATCTACACTTCTTCTTGAGATATAGGATCAACAACCATCTTAAAACCTAACTCATCATTATTCAATAGAATGGTATTAAATGCATAATATCATGATGGTAATGCTTTTAATAAGCTTATTACTCATTGATAGTATGGGAAAAAATAGAAGTTACTTACAACTAATTTAGAACATAAATATTTTTTTACAAAGATACATTCCCCCATACTACAACCTACAACATATTTCAATTGCTGTAGTTTTGTATGTGTGTCTATAAATTCTGCCTACGGATAAGTAGAATCTCTCATGGGATTAGAAAGGACCCTAGTCACCTAACCCGAGACAAGAGACAAACAAATGGTTCCTAGCATCTTCCTAGATCTAATATTTCATGCAAACAAGAGGAGAGAAGGGTAGAGAAGAAATTATATTTCCTACCTTGTTCTGGAAGGTTGTCCTCGTTTTTGTAGCCTTTAGCTTGATCTCCATGGCTCCCAATATTGATGCAATCTGCAAAAGACAATGCAATACTACCTTTCTCCAAGTTTGTTAAGCATAAACTAGATCTATTCAAATTTGGATAGTACAAAGTAAAAATACATGCGTAAAAATACATTGCATGGAAACAAAATATGGAAGAATAGGCCAAGTTATATTAATTAGAAAGCTATGAAGAAATACAAAAGTATACATGACTTTGTTGCAGTACTTCCCTCAAGCTCTCCTTCCAAATCCCTTCGAGAATACTAGTATCATAAGGTCCACCTCTTCAAGACTTTTCCACCTCCTTGAGCCAAATCATGAGGTCCAATTTATAGGCTAGGGAAGGCCAAACAACTTGGAGGGAGATTTGGATTATGGAGAATAAGTTGGATTGGGATATATCTAGATTACCATGAAAGGAATGTGAAGTAGGGTTCGAAGGAGGAATCCATCCCATGAATATCTCACGAAGATCTAGATCCAAAATCCAAGGAAGAGAGGTCAAAGGAGATTTTTTCTCCCCCAAGGAAGGCCACAGAGCGAAAAATGGGAGATTTTCACTCCCTTAACACTGGATAACAAGGATTTGCATTCCCCTAACACTAGGCAAGGAGCGAAAATCTTATAAAAAGGGAAAGGATGAGGTTTGTTAGATTGGTTTTCGACCTCCAAGTGGAATAGAAGTTTCCCAAACATGGATATGAAGGGAAAGGGTCACATGATGGTAACTTTTAGAACACTTAGGAAGCAAAAGAACTATGTATTTCATGGTGATAATACATGGTTCTCAAAAGTGACAATTTTAGGTGTAGGAGTATGGATATGCATCATTTCATAATGGATTTTCTTCTCATATGCAACAATCATGCATCAATAAAGAAACTTGGTTAAGTTACAATGCATAACTTATAATTTCTTTGAAAGTGTAATACATTTCAAGTTTTACCCCAAAACTAGGCCACATTTGATAGAGTTATATGTATGTTGTTTGGGAGCATCTTCCATGCCATATTTAACAATGACAAGGTAGAGAACAAATCCACATGTCACAACATCATAGAATGAACACAATTATTTCCAGTTATGCACATCATTTTATATAATTTCCCCTTTGTAGGGAACTACAATAGTACATATTTCAATTGCTTCCAAACAAAATTTTGGCCAATATTAAACGTTAGGTATATTTTTCTCCCAAATTACTATAAATTATCCATGTGATTCCTAGATTGGAAGAAACATAGAGAACTTGAAAATATCTTTTGAATATTACACTTTCAATGGTGCAAATGAAAAAAAACAATAATAAGGCACGGACCATTGCAATCAACCAAGGTCACATAATGTTATGAAACATTGGTACCCAATATTCTCGACATTTCCATGAGTGTTAAAACATGGTCAAGGAAATGCATATGAGTTATTCCCTAATAGGAAATAAAATTTGCACATTTCTCAAAGATGAATTTATCAGGAAACAAAGTTCTAGAGTACCATTCACCCAATTATTTCAATTTAGTACACAATCGTAATAGATCCTCCAATTTACCTGCATAGCATCTTCACTCAGTGAAACTAGGCCATAGTGCTTTCATTCATGGGAAATTAAAGAATACCCCCAATTTCAATAGATATTGGTAAATACCTACCAAAATCATTTTTTTGAACCCCCTTGCCAATACATATTTCCAATTTAAAAAACCCTATTTTTACAAGATATTCCCTATTTTTACTAGATACTGTGTTTTATACCCACCCAATACCTATAAACCCCCCATACCCTACTCTCTACCCTCCAGTACCTACAATATATTTACCTTATTTTTCACAATTAAAAACCCCTCTTTATGAATGAACGTGACAAGATATGGATGAGTGCACAAAGTTGAGGGACCTTTTAGATGCAATGGTAGATTCAAGAAACTCATTCAAGTTCTATAAAAGATAATTGATCCCAAGAAATCTTGACCCTGCCAAACCTAGTCCCAAGCCTGCCACGGTGAAGGCCAAGTAGGATAGTTAAAAAAAATGCATACGCATTATGTAGTCATAAAATGTGTATGCGTTATGTAGTACTAAACACGTACGCGATTTATAAAACAAGTTTTATGCCCCAAAACGGGCCATGGTCGTCATTTCCTCCATGAAAGAAACATATAATCAGTTTCAAATGAAAAAATAGGTATTGGTGAATGCATTTCAAGTGACTAGAGCTTGTATCTTCCACCTTCAGCATCATTCTCCTCAATCTCAGGTATTTACATCAAATTCCATCCTTCTAATCTCTTTATTTTTAGTAATTTGTATGCCCTAAAATGAATTGAAACCATTTTTTTTAAATTTGTATGCCCTAAGAGAAATTTAAAGCATAACTCCAGTCATTTGTATGCCCAAAGGAAATTAAAACCCTAATTTACTCGTAAAAATAAAATCAATTTCACTAGATGCATATATATTCATGAGCATCCTTATGAATCCAAACCAATATTCACAAATATGCAAAGTTTCTCATGTATATAGCAAGGTTGCTTACAACTAAAAAAAAATCAAGTAGAATTCATATCTTCCCCAAAATACATGAACAAAGACGCTAAATGGCCTATATAGTCCAAAAAAATTCATGCCACAACAAATTATAACATATCAAAATCCTTGCCGATGTTGGGATTTTATTCATAACTAGCACCATTTACCCCTCCTCTAGCCTCTAGCCCTTGCCTCTACCCAGGATATCAAAGTTGGTTCTCCAAGGACATTAGTCAATACCTTATATAGTTTTGATGAAACTTCCTTATCCAAGTGTTATAATAGGGTGGAGAAGCTTACCATGCTTAATAAATGTTTTCACTTGAGTGAAGGGTGCATTTCGGTTAAGGTCAGGATAGAAGAGTTCAACAATAGGCTCTACCAACATCAAGATACATAGGGAGGTTGACGTGTTTGATTACATGTCAATCCCATACTATCATACATGAAAGAATCCAGTGGAAACCTTACAATCCTAAAAGTTTGAAAACTGTTAATTCTGTTGAATTCTAGATCCCAAACCACTATACACAAATATGCAAAGTTTCTCATGTGCATATAGAAAGAGTGCATATAACTAAAATAAAATCATGTGTAATCCATATATGACTCAAATTACATATAAAAAAAATGCTAAATGGCCTATAGAGTCCAAAAAACTTCACGTACAACAAATAATTACATATATCAAAATCCTTGCCTATATTGGGATTTTGTTCATCAGTAGCACCCTATGCTCCCTCCTTTAGGCTCTATCCCTTGCCTCTACCCGGAATCTCAGAGTTGGTTCTCCAAGGGAATTAGTCAACACCCTATAGTTTTGATGAAACTTCATAATCCAAGCCTAAAAATAAGGTAGAGAAGCTTCCCAATAAACATATACACGTAGGACATTTATGTATGTATCTGGAAATTGAAATTAATACACATATACGACATAAATTTAGGATGGAAAAGTGTTAAATGTTTATTCTTTAGTGTAAAATTTTTTCATTTTTAAATTTTAAATTATAAATAGTTCATGTTGTTATTTGTTGTACACTAGTTTTACATTTTTCATTTCTTAGAGATGTCAATATACCATGTGTATTTTCCTGATGATATTTTTTTGTATTTATGATTGCATTGGCTATTATGGATCAAAATGAAGATATATTGAGATAGATTGGTCATTTGAGAGAGATTGGTGCGGCTTGGAGGGGTGGAGATGGACTTCACCACTCCCGGGTAGCATCATTAGGTGTTATTGTAGACAATATCAGTTACTCGAATGATGTGTTGTATAACATAGCATCGTATAGAGAAAGAAAACGAAAAGAATATGCCAATGGCTTGACTTACAATGATCTGAAGAAGTTAAAATTCACCAAAGAGAAGATATATTCACTTTTTAGAGTGCTTAGGATAGATGTCATTCCAGACATTGGTAGAGCACATATTTCAATTGAGTGGTGCATTTCTCAACCAATCAGATATCATTGGATGGATAGATGGTATATGGTTTTTGACATTACCCCACACAAAAATAGGGAAGTACTGGTATACTTCCTCCAGAAAATTTATGTTGAGTTTGTGACAGTAAAACATGTCAACTATTTCAATATGTTGGGGTTTCAGGACGTTGGTATGGGGATGCCCCAAAACCGTCCCAATGCTAGGCATAGAGATGCCAATCAATCGATACCTCCACCATGTAGTTATCTACCAAGGCCAAATGTCCCTCCTGCACATAATATGATTCCCTGGACATAGGAGGCATTTCTAACACTAGCTCAGGTGACTGTACACCACAGCACAACTATTGACCAGATAGGGCCCTCTTCCCCTGGTGGGTTACAACCATCACCTGTTGGTGGAAGAGGACCATCTACTAGTGGGGATATACCGACATCCCATGAGCCCCATATTAAGCCACACATGTGCATGGCAGGTGATGAATCCTACTATGGTTGTGGACCAACACATGGTACCTTTATGATGACTTCCAGTTAGGTAAGGATATTTTTAAAACACTAATGTCATTCAATTTTTTTTCCATATTGTACACATATTAAAAGATTGTTGATATTTACATTTTTTAATCTTACAGGAGCTTGATGCCTCTATAGGGGGTGGTACTGTACCTGGTGTTGTTGTATCTAAGGAAACAACAACCAACACCGAGGTCATATTTTCAACATGTCATTTTTTTAATAGATGTCATTTCGTTAATACATGTTAGTTCATTAATTTGTTAGATGGTCTAATATTTACAATTTTTGAAGTTGCAGGAACCGCATTCTCAACAGAATGTGGATGACATTGATTTGAGTGAATTCCCCATAGGTGGATTCTATGAGTTTTTTAGGAATGTAAGTACATGTTAATGACTTAGTCTTGTTCAAATTATTTTTTTCTTAGTGTAATCCTTTATAGATTGTTAATATTTAGAATTTTTAAATCTATAAGTGTTATTTGGCTCTATAGAGGGGCATAGTAACAATCCCTCCCATGGGGGAGATATGTACCAGGAACAAGTAAGTATTACAACATGTTATTTTTTCAATACATATTATTTCATCCATTCATATTCATGTCTGACTATGACAACACTATGTGACTGTAGGAATCAATGGAAATCAATCCACCACCACTTTGGTTTGGCTCTCCCCACAGTCCAAATGTAGAGAATGGTTTTGTATACACTAGATGACCCTCTTCCATAAAAAGAGTGGGTGTCCATGATCATGGACCTTAATTCCACAGTAATGTACATAGCCTTCGATGACAATTGTTGGTTAGCTTTCAATTCACTCCACAACTTGTTTTTATTTTTGCATGTTTACAACATCATGATGGAGAGTCCTCCATGCTAGACATTAAAGGAGTTCTGATGTTGTAGTTAATGTTGCATGTACAATGGGAATAATTCATGTAGATGTATCTACTTGAATATTTGAACATGTATAGTTCATTCATATTGTGTATTCACATCCATGATGTCTAACTATTTTAGCATTTGGTGGATGTAGACTTAGTCTAGTCTAGTAGTGCATGTTACTGAGGTTTATGTTCAATCTATGGATCCACTTGCTATAGAAGAAACCTAGTCTCTTGTCCCAAAGAATCTTTTTTCGGTGAGATGTTAATCAATTAAAAAATTGTTTAGTACTTTATCATGCATACATGTTGATAATTGTTGAGCTAATTGACATATGATATTTTATTCACAGAACACCATTGTAGAGAGGATTTCAATAAGGAGGAGGACATCGCGATCATCTATACCTCAGATGGATTTAGTGAGTGTTTGTTATAAGTAATTGAGTCGTATTTTTTTTTATAAGTTTGTTAGTGCTTCAATATTAGTTCAGTTACCTAATCAAGAAATATTATCTTTGACTTGCAATCACCATAGATGCACAACGGTCATGGACAAAGGCAAGATGCATCACAATCAGGAAAAAAACAAGAGGAAGTTAGAGTTTTGATATGTAGTCTAGGACAAATGTACTTTTGTTTACAAGAGGAAGTTAGAGTTTTGATGTGTTGTCATGGACATATGTACTTTTGTTTACATTTACATCATTGACCTTTATTATACATGTACATTGATAGGCCATCTAAGGGCCATCTATTTTTGTATTATAACTTCCATGATATAATATATATTTCAGATTGTCTCTTGACATGTTCATAGTTCAGTCTTATGTGTGATCATACATGTGTGGCCAATAATGTTTCTATGTGTAATGGTCCCAATTGTTTTATAGCTTGGAAGATTGAATGGAGATATCAATTATAACATTGAGAAAAAAACACAATTACAACAATGCACAATGACAACAATTGACAACAATGCACATTTACAATGTTATTGACCACGATCCAATTGCATATACATTGTTAAATTAACAAAGTTAAATTGTATTTATAACAATGCACATTTACAACATGTTCTTGACCGCAATTGAATATTATGAAATTTCATGTGAAATCATGTGAGTGATGCACCTAACCCACACAATATACTAACACACTTAACCTACAAAATAAGAAACTAATACAACTTAATGATGTACATAAAATTCTAACCCACATAAAAACTTAACAAGACTTGTGACAAACACACATAGGCTATGCATCTAGACTTTCACACACATGTGATACACTCATGTAACCCGTATAAGAAGGTTAAATTTTATTGTGATGACACTCATATAACAAATTGAACATGGGAATGCACATAAGTTCAATGTGACACTATCCTATTAACATGACCCCTAAAACAATAATCCCTTTATCATAAGCCCCACTCACAACTCACCAACTAAACTCAAAGCATTTTTATCCTAACCCACTAACACTATTAACCCTAACCAACCAATGCATATCATGTTTCACCTCAATCACATAAGCACCCAGTTTGCTCAAGTGACACACATAAGGAACACCAATCTAACTCATGCACATGAATACCTAACCTACATAAGCACATGTTGGACATATCAAAGTATGCACACAGATGAAACACCTATGAAACACACTTATTTATCCCACATAGATGATACTTATCTTTTACCTTGACCCATGCAACCCCTATAAAACTAATCCATATAACTTCAACCCCATTTATGGCTAACCCACTACCCCCAACACATAAGCTACTAATGATCCCAACCCTAACTACCTAAGTCACTTTGCAACATACCTAACACACATAAGCACCCAACTCACCTAAGCAACTAACCCAACTAAGTGGAACACATAAGCACCTTACCCACATAAGAACCTGACATAAGAACCTGACAAACATAAAGGATGAACACAGTTGACACACCTAAGTGATGCACCTATGTGGCCCACATAAAATGAAATAGAATTTTGGCATGATGACTTTCATCTAACAAATATATGGGATGCACATTAATCATCTACAAAAAAACAAAAAAACACACAGAGCTCATGCATGATCAACAACACATAATAAACCATGTGTATGAATAATTGTATACCCCAAAATATTTTACAAACGACTTGAATACTTGTCCAATTCAAATGAAAGAGAATAGCAAGACCAACAAGATATATTTTCCAAGTGGCTCCTAAGAAACCACAATGACAAGTCAAGGAAAATGACAAATCTAGAAAATATCAAAGAGATATCATCAATGAAACACCACCTCCATTTTTATTTGAAACTTTGAATTCTTAAAAACGACATTAATTGCTAAAAATGCAAATATAGTAGAACATTAAGGAAATTTAAAATGGTGTGGCACACTAAGGACATAACAATCTATTAAGAGTGCAATGTGGTAGGTTTGAGTGCCACTTAAAATCAAAATTTTACAAAGTTGACCCCTTTGTGCAAAAAATGCACAGACCCTTACTAAGTGAAACCATAGTTTCTAAAATCGTCCTATAAGGAGATATATAGGCCATGGACATAGGGGGGAGGGGTATCCCTAGCATTAATTCTATGTCCTCATTCCAATAGAGTCGATGGTTTGTTGATCTAACCCACAATAATCATTCTATGGAATGTTGAAGCTCACCTCCTAGAGGATTTCAAGGACAATTGTTCAATCCCTACCGGGCCACTGAATTCCAATCGTGCAACAAAAATAGGTTCTAATAGGTTCCACAAGCATGTCTAGGAAGGTTCCATGTGGGAATTATAGCCACAAATTCTCAGTTTAGGAATTTGCAAATCTAACTCCTATGTGCAAAAATATCAAAGTCCCTTATTGATCAAAACCATAGTTTCCAAAATCGACCTAAAAGATGATCTTTTGTCCATGGACCCAAATTAGAGGGGAACCCTTGGAACTATCCTAATTTCTTAAATCCAATGGATTTGATAGTTCGTCAATCCAAGCCACAATCATCATTCTATGGCATGTTGAAGCTCACCTCCTAAAGGCTTTCAGGGACACCTATTCAATCCCTATCTGGGACAAAGAATTCCAACCGTGAAATAAAATTGGGTTCTATGAGGTCTCTCAAGTGTGTCTAGGTAGGTTACATGTGGGAATTCTAGCCATAATTTCTTGGTCAATTAATTTTCAAATTTGACCCCTATTTGGAAAAATTGCAAAGTCCCTTATTAAGTAAAACCCTATTTTCCAAAATTGACCTAAAATATTATCTCTAGGCCATGGACCTAGAGGAGTGGTGAACCCTTGGCACTATATTGATGTCATGAATCCAATGGAGTTGAAGGTTCTCTGATATGAGACATGGTCATCATTCTATGGCCCGTTACAACTCTCACCCTAAATTCTTTCAGGGACACATGGTGAATCCATACTGAGGGCATAGAATTCCAACCGTGCAACAAAATTGGGTTCTGAGAGGTCCTACAAGTGTTTCTAGGAAGGTTCCATGTGGGAACAATAGCCACAAGTTCTCGATCGAGAAATTTTCAAAGTTGACCCCTATGTGCAAAAATTGCAAAATCCCTTATTGAGCAAAACACTAGTTTCCAAAATCGACCCAAAAGATGATCTTTGGTCCATGGACCCAGAGGAGAGGGGAACCCTTGGAACTATTCCAATGTCCTGAATTCAATGGATTTGATGGTCCATAAATCTTAGCCATGATCATTATTCTATGTCCCATTACAAATCTCACCCTAAAGGCTTTGAGGGACACATGGTGAATCCTTATCGGCGGGATAGAATTCCAACCATGCAACAAAACTGGGTTTTGGGAGGTCATGCAAGTGTGTTTAGGAAAGTGTGATAATCTGCAAGAGATCTAGCAACTGTAACAACTCACAATCAAACTCTCAAGTATGTTGCAAAGAAGAAGAGAAGAATGCACTCAATAATCACTCACAAACACATAATAATATACAATGTCAATATCATACAATGGAATTATGAATGTGATACAATAATCTATGATGAGGTATCATGTAGGAATCGAATTAGCCAAGTATGGCATTCAAATCTGAGCTCAAAGTCTATCTTATATAACTATGGAGACACCATCCAATTAGTAGTATCAGTCATAAATGGTAAGAGTCAGTCAAGTGTGTCCAACTAAGTTTAACAGAACCATCTAGGCATAAATCAGGGAATGGAGACTCCAAGGGGGGCACAAGAGGTTGTCAAATAGTCAAGTGGAACTCCAGAACTAGCTAACTAGAAGCTACACGCAGTCAGCATGAGCAATCCATGGAAGAACTACCCAATCCATGCACTAACTGAGTGATAAATCCTGGTAGGTGAAGAAGGGTGCTCTAACTAAAGGTAGGTGAGTAAAGGTGCACTAATTGAGTGTGGTAGGTGAGAAAGGCGCACTTGCCATGCATAACGGTCAAGAAGGGCGCATTAGGTAGGTAGGAGGCCAAATGGGGGCTAAAGACAGGCTCTGGAGAGCTAGAAGCAAGTTCTAGGTGCTAAGGAGACAACCATGATGATGACTGATGCATGCAGTGGCATACAAATGCATGCAGCACGTAGATATGCATGCAGGCATGCAAATTATAAAAATGATGGTGTGAATATTCCAACACCCCCTCGCAAACTATACTATGAGAAATAACTGAAAACAGTAAAATAGGGCCCTGGTGACTAAAACCAAAGGTCACCCCGTACAATCAATCTAAATAAAATAAGTGAGGAAAGAGGGAAAACCCAGTGGGAAGAAAGCCCTCCCTCAAAATAGACCGAAGGATGCTAATGAAGCATATCATCTCTCACCCCTGAAGGAGGTAGTTGTCCTTCTTTCTCAAAGAAAGATCGATAGATCCGAAATGGATCAGGAATTTCACAAGGATGAATCCTTACATGTGAAACCTCTGATCTGGCAGATCAGGGACCAGTGGTTTCCCATTGAAGAAGAGGATTAGTAAAGAAAGAAGGATAAAACCTCCCATGCTGAAACTCTGATCTGGCTGATCAGGGAGCAGTGGATGTCCATCGAGGAAGAGGATCGGCCATGTGAGAAGGATGAAACCTTCCATGCTGAAAATCTGATCTTGCTGATCGGGGAGCACTGACTTCCCATCAAGGAAGAGGAGGACAACCAGGTGAGAGATATTCAGGTTCTTGTGGATCTGGATCTCCCATTCGCCCATATTCATCATCATTTGCTAGACCTTCAGGTTCTTGGGGATATGGGTCTAGCATTCTCTCATCACCATCTCCATCTTCAGATTCTGAATTTGAAATATCATGTGAAGATGCATCATCACATCCAAACTCTGAATCTGAAATCTCATGTGAAGAAGCAAGTAAAACTGGCTCATCATCACATACAAACTCTGAATCTGAAATCTCATGAGGAGAAGCAAGTAAAACTGGCTCATCATCACATGCAAACTCTGAATCTAAAATCTCATGAGGAGAAGCAAGTAAAACTGGCTCATGCTCATCATCACTCGAAGGAGGAACATATCCAAAAATTTTGATGTCATGAAACTGCTTCAGAATATGCATGTAGTCCTCATTTGAACTGTTATCACTCCAGGAGTCCTTCTAGGCTGTAACTCAAAGAAGCCTGGTAACTTAATCAATATCTCAATAATATAAAAAGGTGGATCAATTTGAATATCTAGATTACTGCATAATATACTCAAGACAGTCTCGAATACACTCAAACAATGCAAGGCTCTCAAGGAATATTATTAGATAGGTAAAAAGGATAAAGAAAACTGATCAATTAACCAGAACATATATAAAACAATTACATATGATGGGCCAATTAACCTACAACGAATGCTAATGATCCTAGCTTGATGATCAATAGTAAGATGATAGTTACTCAGATTACAAACATAGACAAAGAATACCATTCAACTCAATAGCACACCACAGAAAATAAGAAACAAGGTCTGATAACAATGGGTGAAAGAAGCTTGCAGGCTGATCATATTAAAGAAAGAGGTCTCTTTACAAAATACAGTTAAGTAGCACCCTCCAAAATCCAACCATTTTTCTACATGAGTTCTGGGATTTATAGCCTTTACGACCTCTCCCCATATCCCAAGAAGCTGGGTCGAATTTACCCCAAATGGAAAATCCAAAACCATTTTTTCAACAAACTAGGAAAAATCATTTTTAATTGGCGAGACTGTTGAAAAATGGGGCTTAGAGATGCGTTTTATTCTCCCAATGTGTGGCACCTGTAGGAACACTGAGATAGGTTATTGTTCTCTTATGTGTCAGGAAGAAAAACCTCTGAGCGTTTTGCAGAATGATTCTCCAGTCGCTCAGAATCATCATTTGAAAATGATGACTCTTAACAGTAAAAACACCACTTTTGCTGAAATTGCTGAAAAAGAGGCTCATAGATGGGTTTAGTTCTCCAGCTATGTGACACTTGTGTATAAACTGAAAGAGTTTATTGTGCATTGATCTGTTGTGAGCAAAAACCTCTCTCAGATCTTTGAAAATCGTTTTGGTTTTCTCGAGATCTGCATTTCAAAAAACGTGTCAAACATGCAGGTTCTGGGATCCGAAAATTGGGGCTCAGTGACGGATTCGATTATCTAAATCTGCAACACCTGTAGGAAAATGGGAAGAGGTTATTGTTCTATGACATGTTAGGAACAAAAACCTTCGAGCGTTTTTCAAAAATATTCTCCAGACGCTCAGAATCGTCATTTGAAAATGATGACTCGGGACAGTAAAAAACGCCACATTTCTTCATTATTTCCATCTTGCTGGCACCTACAAAATTGGAACAACACATTAAAACAGATCCTATTAATTAAAACCTTCACTTAAAAACCATCCTCTTTCCACTTGGAAGCAAAAATCGTGATCTGGGCAAAAATAATGCCTGTCGACCCTGTTTTGCACTTTTGGTGGCTAAAGAGCCAAAATTCGAACTTGTAAGCCACTGAAAGCTCTGCTTTCGGTGGCTAAGAACAGTTGTGAAAGCCTGCCTAAACCACCAAAAGCTTTTTTTTGAAACTAATCTTCCAAAATGGCAAAAATGTATTTTGTCTCAGCTTCTTGATGACAAGTGAAGTTCTTTTGCTCTTTCGGTAGCTGGAATGAATTTGCATTTGAACACGAGCGCTGCCAAAAAAGTGGTGAAAATGCTTCTCCTTTTGGTAGCTTTGGGAAAATTTTCCTTTACAATTTCAAAACAGTGTTGAGAAAGCCTCCGCTTTCGATAGCTTCGAACAATTTTTCTTTTGACTTGTAAGTTGCCAAAACTTACCTTTCGGTGGCTAATGAACACCATCGTATTCACCCAAGCCACCGAAAACTACCCCCGACTCACGTTGTATGTCCTTTCACTTTCGGTAGCTAGAAGAGCCTCAAAAATTTCCTTTAAGCTACCGAAAGTAGGGCTTTCGGTAGCTTAGGGATCGTTTTAAATAAGCGCTTAGCTACCGAAACCTGTCTTTTGAAATTTTTTGAAATGAAAACCCAATCTAATGTTTTTCAAACTTTATTACATGCATAAAGATATAAATAATGAGTTTTAAAAAATTTAGAAATAAATTTTCAAATGACCTCCCATCATCTAAAACTGATCAACTCGACAAAATTACTTGGGGAGACAACATCTGGCTCCTACTCAGGGATGAAAGCCTCCCTGTGAGGTTTCAAGAACCACAGATTTGATGCCTTTCCTGGATAAACAAAATACAGAACCTAGTCTAGTGTTCCATTGGGCATGGAGTCACTTAAACTACCACTTAATCTCTGCAATCTGTCCACAAATGCTAAACTGTAAACCTGCTAGCAATGCCTTGCATCCACTGGGCTATGGAGTCATCTCGCCTTTAGAACTGATCCCCTACAAACCTGTAACCTGCATGTAGCCTTCCTGTTTATTGAAGAAAACTGAAAACAACTGAAAGAATCTACTTGCTCATAAAACGAGCTTATTCTCTCTACCTACTCCTACTCTAACTAGTAGAGGCAGATTTATCAGGTAAAACTGAATTTCCAATGCAGCCAAGAAAGTAATTGACTTCCCACTTTATGCAAAGTCAGAGACATCCAGATTGTAGCATGTGAAACATAATCTTTAAAATCATGCCTACAACCCAAAAATCTGACCTTAAAGATGGCAACAACTGAGATTTTCTCACTGCGAAGCATCTCCATGTAATTGGAAATTGGATCTTGAAATTCATACAGGGCTGTCTGCTCCACATCTGACAGAGAAATATGCATCATAAATTGCTGATATAAACCTTTCTGCCCCCTTTCACCGGATCTTTCTGACTCAGATTTACTACTTTTTCTTGCTGATGTATACTTTTGTTCTTTAACACCAATACATTCAAAAGAAAAATGTTGATCTTCATCAATAGCTAATACAATAGACACATCTGATCTGATGCCAGATATTTCTATGTCATTACTATCATTCAACACCTCTTGGTCTTCGTGGAAAATGTCATCTTCAATAATAGAAGCTTTATCACAAATCTGATTTTTGTGACAAGCAAAATCTTTGTGCTACAAAGAAAACTCTTCACAACATCCTTCAAAAAGATATTCAATTGGAAAATAATCTTTACAAGAGGAATTGAAGGCTGAATGGAAGTCTTCCAAAGAGATAACACTTGCATTGGGAAGAGACTGGCACAAGTCAAGAGCAATCCATTCTAATGAATACCCGAAAAGCTTAATTTGGACATCTTCATGTACAATTTCAAGCCGATAAATAAAGTCATGAAAATCCAACAAGTGTTCAGCTGGGACTTCCCATTATTCTCCTCGAAATTTGGGAAGACTATTTTCCCATTCATCTCTACTAGGCACTGGGTTAGGGTAACCAACAATACTTGAGAAATTGCAAAATGCATACCTCTTTGCTAAGATCTGGTTCATTTTATACCAATGGAGTCGCCAACAGATTTCTGAGCAATGGAGTCGCCACTGAATCCGTCCTTCATGGAGTCACCAAATAGATGATTACAACCAAGAAAATGTCTAGGCTTTGTCTATCATCAAAGTTGGATCTATGTCGTTCTCCCAAGGAAGCTGAGCTTCAATCTCCTCTCCCCGGCAGCAGCGCCAATTTGTTATCACTCCAGGAGTCCTTCTAGGCTGTAACTCGAAAAAGCCTGGTAACTTAATCAATATCTCAATAATATAAAAAAGTGGATCAAGTTGAATATCTAGATTACTGCATAATATACTCAAGACAGTCTCGAATACACTCAAACAATGCAAGGCTCTCAAGGACTATTATCAGATAGGTAAAAAGGATAAAGGAAACTGATCAATTAACCAGAACATATATAAAACAATTACATATGATGGGACAATTAACCTACAATGAATGCTAATGATCCTAGCTTGATAATCAATAGTAAGATGACAGTTACTCAGATTACAAACATAGACAAAGAATACCATTCAACTCAATAGCACACCACAGAAAATAAGAAACAAGGTCTGATAACAATGGGTGAAAGAAGCTTGCAGGCTGATCATATTAAAGAAAGAGGTCTCTTTACAAAATACAGTTAAGTAGCACCCTCCAAAATCCAATCATTGTTCTACATGAGTTCTGGGATTTATAGCCTTTACAACCTCTCTCCATATCCTAAGAAGCTGGGTCGAATTTACCCCAGATGGAAAATCCAAAACCGTTTTTTTAAACAAACCAGGAAAAAGCATTTTTTAATTGGCCATAGTGTTGAAAAATGGGGCTCAGAGATGCATTCGATTCTCCCAATCTGTGGAACCTGTAGGAAAACTGAGAGAGGTTATTGTTATCTGATGTGTCAGGAAGAAAAACCTCTGAGTGTTTTGCAGAATGATTCTCCAGTCTCTCAGAATCATCATTTGAAAATGATGACTCTGCATAGTAAAAACGCCACTTTTGTTGAAACTGCTGAAAAAGAGGCTCAGAGATGGGTTCAGTTCTCCAGCTATGTGACACCTGTGTATAAACTGAAATAGGTTATTTTGAATTGATCTGTTGTGAGAAAAAACCTCTCTCAGATGTTTGAAACTCGTTTTGGTTTGTCGGAGATCTGCATTTCAAAAACAAGTGTCAAACAGACAGGTTTTGGGTTCGGAAAATTGGATCTCAGTGACGGATTCGATTCTATCAATCTGCAACACTTGTAGGAAAACGGGGAGATGTTATTGTTCTATGACATGTTAGGAACAAAAATCTCTGAGTGTTTTGCAAAAATATTCTCTAGACGCTCAGAATCGTCATTTGAAAATGATGACTCGGGATAGTAAAAAACGCCACATTTCTTCATTATTTCCATCTTGCTGGCACCTTCAAAACTGGAACAGCACATTGAAACAGATCCTTTCACTTAAAAACCATCCTCTTTCCACTTGGAAGCAAAAACCGTGATCTGGGCAAAAATAATGCCTCTTTTCCCTGTTTTTCACTTTCAGTGGCTAAAGAGCCAAAATTCGAACCTGTAAGCCACTGAAAGCTCTGCTTTCGGTGGCTAAGAATAGCTGTGAAAGCCTGCCTAAACCACTGAAAGCTCTATTTTGAAACTAATCTTCCAAAATGGAAAAAATTTATTTTGTCTCAGCTTCTTGATGGCAAGTGAAGTTCTTTTAATCTTTCGGTAGCTAGAATGAATTTGCATTTGAACACGAGTGCTGCCGAAAAAGTGGTGAAAATGCCTCTCCTTTTGGTAGCTTTGGGAAATTTTTCCTTCACACTGTCAAAACAGTGTTGAGAAAGCCTCCGCTTTCGGTAGCTTCGAACAATTTTGCTTTTGACTTGTAAGCTGTCAAAACTTACCTTTTGGTGGCTAATGAACACCATCGTATTCGCCCAAGCCACTGAAAACTGCCCCCGACTCATGTTGTATGTCCTTTCACTTTCAGTAGGTAGGAGAGCCTCGAAAATTTCCTTTAAGTTGTCGAAAGCATGGCTTTCGGTAGCTTAGGGACTGTTTTAAATAAGCGCTTAGCTACCGAAACCTGTCTTTTGAAATTTTTTGAAATGAAAACCCAATCTAATGTTTTTCAAACTTTATTACATGCATAAAGAAATAAAAAATGAGCCTTAAAAAATTTAGAAATAAATTTTCAAATGACCTCCCATCATCTAAAACTGATCAACTCGACAAAATTACTTGGGGAGATAACATGAACCATCATGACGGTAATCAATATCAGAAGAACTAGATGATGATGGATCTTCGTTAAGATCAAAGGAGGATGTAGTAGTGGAGGCCCATTTTGAACTAGGAGTTGGACAAATAGGTGCTAGATCTCCAGGTTCTTGTGGATCTGGATCTAGAATTCGCACTTCTTCAAGAGTCCTCTTTTTCTCAATCTCTTTTGGTGTATCTTCTCCCTTTAGGCAATCTTTGAAGGTGCCATGGGAAAACATGCCACTTAGAAGACCATGAACCACATTATGATCTAGCTTGTAGTTGAGATGAGATAGTCTACTCTCTTCATGCATATGAGAGTGAAGAGAAAACTTCTTTGAGAGAGGCAAGAAGTGTGAAAACTCATAGAGTTTTGTCTCATGATTTGCAACTCCTTTTGCAATGATTTCCCCTGAAACCATGTGTTGTACCTCGAATTCATATGGAGTAAAGATCACTCTTTTGGGCTCTCCAATATGAGTCATTTGATAGACTGAAAGGACATTAGCTACAAGAGAAGCAACATAAAGCACATCAGAAAAGTGACCATGATCAAGATCGATTCTTCCAATCCCCTGAGAGGGGACTTCTGAATCATTTCCCAAACTGATGGAAGGGCCAATAGAGCTTTCAAAACTAGAGAAGAGATCTTTGGAGGAAGCCATATGGCATGATGCTCCTGAATCTATGATGAAAGAAGAATCAGTTGATGCACTTGATATGAGAGCATGGCATATTTATTTGTCTTCGGATCTAGAAGATTCAGTATCAGGATCTTTCTTCCTTTCACATGCTGGTACAGGAATATTGTTCTTCTCAAGTAATTGAGCCATCAAATCTATATTCTTCTTCATGCAAGAACTCTCAGGATGGAATCATCTATGACAATAAGTGCACTTGGATTTTCCCTTTTGAGAATGCTTGTTCTTCCTTGAGTCCGAAGCCCCATCTAACTGGTATGGACTATCTGTAGGCCTTGTATCATTCGATCTCTTGTCAGAAATATTTTGCTTTCCTTTACCATTCGCTCTCTCTGCAACTATAAGAGCTAAATCCAATTTGGGTTTTATCATTCCCATGGAGATCAACTTCTCTTCCTCTTGAGTAAGAGATTGGATGAAGCCATCAAGTGAGGGAAACTTCCATTTTGGAATGGACAACTTAGCTGACTGGAAAGTAGAGACAAAAACTGAGAAGTTTTCCCCCAACTTGGAGAGAATGGAAAGTATAAGCTGCTTGTATTCTTTCACTATCTCATATCTTTTCAACTGTGATATCAAGATTTTGAACTTGGTGAGGAAGGCATTGATAGATTCAAAGCTGTCAAGACTCAAAGATATGAGTTCATTCTCCAATTTATTTCCTTTCATATCATATTTCTGTCCAAAAAGGGATTCGAGCTTGTCCCAAACCTCTTTAGGAGATGTAAGATCAATGACATGGAAGTGAATATCTTCATAAATTGAGAGGAGGAGGAAGCCAACTACTTCATTAAGCCTATCCAAGTGCTTGGAATTTTCAACTACACTGAGAGGTTCTACCATCGTTCCATTGAGTATTCGGGTGAAGCTCTTGGATCTCATGAAGAGAGCCATCTTGGATTTCCACTCAACATAGTTGGAAGATGTGAGTTTTAGATCGATCTGAACAGAGAAAGTCGAATAGTTGAAGAAGATTCTGAACGGGTGAATAAACCCGCAAAACAAGAAGAGTTTTTGCTAATGGAGAATGCTACACTTCGACTGAACACTACCTTAAGAACACTTGGCAAATAGACTAATTCCTTCACACCTGGCTAGACCTCACTGGATTTCTCCAATGAATTCAAGTAATAGCACTAGGATTTGTTTTGGAAACTCATAGGCTTATGGTGCACAAGTGAAAGATAGCTGCTCAAAGAAATGATGCAACTGTTGCTGCTGCAATGGATGCAATTCGAATAGTTTCTTCCTGCTCTGATACCATGTGATAATATGCAAGAGATCTAGCAACTGTAACAACTCACAATCAAACTCTCAAGTATGTTGCAAAGAAGAAGAGAAGAATGCACTCAATAATCACTCACAAACACAGAATAATAGACAATGTCAATATCATACAATGGAATTATGAATGTAAAGAATGTGATACAATAATCTATGATGAGGCATCATATAGGATTCGAATTAGCCAAGTAAGGCATTCGAATATAAGCTCAAAGTCTAGCTTGGATAACTATGGAGCCATCATCCAATCAGTAGTATCAGTCATAAATGGTAAGAGTCAGTCAAGTGTGTCCAACTGAGTCTAACAAAACCATCTAGGCATAAATTAGGGAATGGAGACTCCAAAGGGGGTGCATGAGGTTGTCAAATAGTCAAGTGGAACTCTAGAACTAGATAACTAGAAGCTATAAGCAGTTAGCATGAGCAATCAATGGAAGAAATACTCAATCCATGCACTAACTGAGTGATAACTCCTGGTAGGTGAAGAAGGGCGCTCTAAATAAGTGATAACTGAAGGTAGGTGAGTAAAGGTGCAATAACTGAGTGTGGTAGGTGAGAAAGGCGCACTTTCCATGAAGAACTGTCAAGAAGTGCACATCAGGTAGGTAGGAGGCCAAATGGGGGCTAAAGACAGGATCCAAAGAGCTAGAATCAAGCTCTAGGTACTGGGGAGACAACCATGATGATGACTGGATGCATGCATCATGCAGATTTGCATGCAGGCATGCAAAATATAAAAATGATGGTGTGAATATTCCAACAAAAAGTTCCATGTGGGAATGCTAGCCATAAGTTCTCGGTTGATGCCGAATTTGCAAAGTTGACCACTATGTGCAAAAATTGCAAAGTCCCTTGTCGAGCAAAACCATAGTTTCCAAAATTGACCTAAAATATGATATCTCGACCATGGACTGATGGGGCTACAAGACAGGTATCAATTGCAATCATAAGATTCCTTTTTACTATTATGGAGTAAGAAATTAATCCCAAGATCACCCCCTTCTGTAGGCTAGGATATGATTTAATTGACTATGAAATAATGATAGTTGTGTATTAATCTTTTATGTGCTTATCATGTTTTAATGAGCTAACCAAGTGGATAAGCGCCATGTGCAAATAAGTGCAAGTTTAAAGATAAATATGAATATAGTAGGTAGCACCTTTCTCCCAATCACACAAGCTCGGTAAAGTTAGTTCCAAGTTGACCTCATGAAGTAAGGAAAGAAGAACTCGATATCACTCTATCAGTCTATCATGATTTCCAAGGACAAATCTAGAATAGATCGATCTCGTGGTTTCCAATGAGGACACCTTGTTAAAACTATGTAATAAATAGAGGCTCATGCATAGCGTGAAGCTCTCTCATGAATTTTTTTATTTCTTTTTTCAGACATTTTATTTTACAGCACTCAATTTTTTGTCTTATGATTGACATGGATTCTAAAGCAACTTAATGGAGAAATTTTGTTTCATATTACCTGTGAGTTTATAAGTTTAATTTAGCTCCTGTAATATGATTTGAGGTGGGCCCAATCATTTCGTTGAGCATGAATTCTGTTTTTTCTTTATATTTAGATTAAAAGCATTTCATTATTTCTGATTGAGTAAGCAACTGTGATTCGTTAAAGTATTATTTGTTGCATAAGATATATTTATGGAAAGGCATGTTTTCATCCGTAGGTCTGCATAATGACATCTGCAGTTTCATTATATGATGTCTATAGTAATGTAGGTGCATTCCACAAAAACAATTTAAACAGATTTGCATTTTTATGCATTAAATAGACTCTTAAAATAGATTCATGCTTTCATAGATCAAATGTATGCATTCTTAAAATAGATTCATGATTTCATAGATTAGATGTATGCTTTCTTAAAATAGATTCATGCTTTCATAGATCAGATGTATGCTTTTTTAAAATAGATTTATGCTTTCATAGATCAGATGTATCCTTTCTTAAAATAGGTTTAGTCTTTCATATATTAGGTGTATACTTTCATAAAATTTTATATTGATGCTTCCATAGATTGTTATATTATTTCCCGCAGCAAGTAAGTGACATTGTTAAACAATTTTTGCTTTCATAAAAACCAAGAGGTTAAATGATTTCCTTTGATTAGAACATTGTCAACTCCTATCACTCTAGTAGGATTCTCTCATTAGTTGCACATATAGTGCGTAGTGCCTCTTAAGTTTGTATGATCCTTGGTCAATAATTAAATTAAGGCTCTTGAACTTTAAACCCGTAAAAAGGTAAGAATATCAAAAGACCACCATGGAACTAGAGGAGAGGGGCACCTTTGGAACTATCTCAATGTACTGAATCCAACGGAGTTGACATTTCATTGATCTGAGCCACAGTAATCATTATATGGCTCGTTACAACTCACACCCTAAATATTTTTCAGGGACACATGGTGAATCTGAAACCTGGCCATAGAATTCCATCTGGGAAGCAGAACTGAGTTCTGTCAATGTGACCACATACACAAGGGCCAAAAACATCTATTGGAGCTGAAAAAACCTAGTTATGCTACTTGGTTTGTATTTTGACCCTCCAATAATTTCCATGTGTTCCAATTATCAAAACCCTAGTGTCCTATCCATGTTAAAAAGGTGCCTCCATCCATGGGACTTGAAAGAGTCAGTCACCCCTACCTATAATCTGATGCCAAAAATCCAACGAAATTGACTGTTTCACAATCCAATCCACAATTTTGTTTCTATGCATGTTAGCAAGTAGCTCCCTATAGCTAGTTAGGGACACATGCCAAATTGGACCTAGGGAAAAGTTGTAAAGGTGTGAATGTTTGATACTGATATTGGTTAATGGTGACATTGAATAACTGATATTAGTGATTGGTAAATGATATTTAGTGGCTACAAACTAGGGTTTATAGTATTTTGAACACAAATTGGGCTCTAGGCTACAAACTAGGGTTTCTAGGGTTTATAATTCAAATTAGGATTTATGCTACAAACTAGGGTTTCTAGGATTGGCTCTATGGTTTCTAGGGTTTAGAATTCAAATTAGGGTTTAGCATACAAACTAAATTTTCTAGGCTAAGATTGATATGCTAGGATTTGTAGTAGGGGTTTAGAATACAAACTAGGGTTTCTTGGACTCTTGTGCATATTTGTAGCACAATGGTTGAAATACAAATGGATGCACATGAATATATGAAGTTTGTTTGGCATGCATATATAGTTGCAGTATGAATTTGTTTGGACTCTTGTGGATATTTGTGCACAAGGGTTTGGATTCAAATGGATGCACATGAATGCACAAACTAGGGTTTTTTGGACTCTTGTGCATAATTGTAGCATAATGGTTTGGATTCAAATGGATGGAGGTTTCTAAGGATAGATTAGGTTTCCAAGATTATAGTTTAGGTTTCTATGGTTATATTTGTGTTTCTAGGGTATAATAGGTTTCTAAGGATAGATTAGGTCTCTATGTTTGTGATTTGGTTTCTGCATTTCTAAATTAGGTATCTAACATTTATATTTGTGTGGATGATGGATGAGAATATTATGGTGAAAAAGGGGATGGTGATGGTGACAACATGGGTAGGATGAGGATGGTGGTGATGTTCATGGTGGAAATAGGCATGGTGATGGTGAAAATGGGCACGGATATAGTGACAATGAGCATGGGGATGATGATGGTGACAATTTGCATGAGGATGCATATCTTATGGTGTACTTAGATGGGAGCAAAAAAAAATACAACAAATACATGATGAATCTTGTGTAACTTATCAAGTTGTATAAGTCTATGCAATTTATCAATCTATCAAGATGTCAATGTCTGGCTACAATACTCAAAATATTAATGTCAATAAGCAATGAGAGCATGAAACAAAATCATAACATACATGTACACCACATACCTATAACATAGTACACAATATAACATGCATACCAAATACTTGACTACCTACCTATGGTCATTTGACTAGACCATCGGGATCACCTCTAATACCAATGGTATCATTTAACCTCTTGTGCTTGAAGTAAGGCAAGAAGTATCATTCCTTTGATGATTTATTCCTTGGAATTGTTTGTAGCTGGAGGTTTTTTCCAATAACTAAGTTTGTATAATGATATAGAATCTTTTATGGCCTATAATATTCAAATACATACCCCTTTTCACTTTCTAAGTGGGAATCCTAGTTCAAATATTCTCCTTTGATAACCATTGACCCAATTAGAAAATCATTGGGCTCAGAGCCACTTAATGATACATTGAGGGTATACTTCCCCTCCAAACAATGTGCTAGCCAATAGTCAGTGTGAAATTCATTACATCTTGGGGAAACCACTACATATATGTGCCTTGCAAAAAATATAGTGCCAACATTTGAGTCAACTAACTAGACACAACCAGTTGTCAAAAATTTCAAAATGATCAAAATATCAATCAAAATTGGTTTTTCGAGATCTGATATGTGTTCATAGTCTGGTGAAATACTTGATTGGTCCTCCTCCAAGTGGTATAATTCTGTATCTATACATCCACCAATGGGGAATGATACATGGTCCCAGCTATCAACCCAATCCATGGATTCAAATTTGTCCCATTCACTACTACTACATGGAGAACAAAAACATGAGAGTTTTCTTTGTCCACATTTCAAGTATAGCATTGTCCAACATTATAACTGAATGAAATGCATGAGCTTACTAGACGGTCTTTTACTCATATAACTGTGATTGATCTACATCGACCACCGCCCAAAAATATCTATGTACATGTGCTTTCCTGGTTGACTAATCTTCTTGTCTTCTTTCTCCTTCCCCCATTATCGAAGAACACCATTAAACAATGGTCTTTGCATCTCAAATGAGCAAAAAAGATGTGAACTTAATTTCTTGCCTACAATATGCAGTCTTGATGCACACACATGCACCATCATGTTCCCCTTTTCTGTGTTTAGTCTCGAAATAGTTCCAAATATATGGCATCTTGTGCCTTTTGTGGAGCATACACAACCATTGAAAGACATGGGCATTTTTAAATTTCCCTGCACAACCATTAGACCAAATCCAATGTTGTGCCAACTATACATTGTTATCCTTCAAGTGATTGTAGAACAATTGAAAGTTGTGTTGTACAAAATCCAAGTCGTGACACATGTCATCACTTATGAAGAAATGATACTCCTTCAATATAACCATGTTTTATTCAATACTATCTATTCCATGTTTGTACGTGATATGTGTTGAAATTTGCACCAAGGAAGCGTTCCCCTTGTGACTTTTTCCTAAGTCACTAAAAAGGGGACAAAGTACATAAACCTTGCATTAATTGCTTGAAAAAAAAAATTTAATGGAGAGAAAAGTGATTTTTCTCATCCATTGATGAGAAAACACTAGATTAAATGTGAGCCCTTGATCTAGTGTCCTTTCAGCTACCCCAAGAGGGTGAAATAAAAAGACAAGGGAAAAACAATAAATAAGGCACCCCATTCATTCATTTGCACACATCCCAAGAGAGTTGGAGAAGTGAATATTTTCAAAGAGAGTTGGAAAGCAAGTTGAGTTGGAGTTTGAGAGAGAGAACGTAGTTGTCTGAGATAGCATCTCCATTCCCAAGACAAGGTACAACACGGATTCCAAGATAGTACAACAATTATGGGCACATTTTTTGAGAATAAAACAGTGGCACGCATTTCCAGGCATGGGCACAAATTTTGAGGCAGGTACAAAAAATTAATTTCATACAGTCCGTACATTTCGTACAGTGGCACAAAAATCGAGGTTTGATATAGGCACGATTTTCGAGGCAAAAAATTAATTTATGGGCACAAATTTTGAGGTTCGTACAGTCAGTCTGTACATTGCTGGTTTGGCACAAATTCCAAGACAGAATTTCTGGGTTTTGCTGTTGAGGTAAGTTGTAATTCTGTTGTTGCAAATTTTTTTATTTTGCTGAAGAAATAAAATTAAAGACCTCTCTCTCACAGGTTTTCCCTTCAGGGTTTTGCCTGGGCCATTTTGGCTAAAATATGTGAGCCTGAACTTTTTTTTGTGCATGGCTGTGATGTTAATTTTGTTCTCAGTATTTTGGTAGTACTTATCTTGTGCTTTGAGTTCAGATGTGTTTATGAGTGAAATTTCATTTTAAGCTATTATGGTTGAATGAGATGGGTTATTAAACATAGTTAATCTGAGTTTAACTTGAAAGCTTGTTAGTGAAGTGAAATTTCTACATGGTATCATAGCCCTATTAAGGGCGGATTGATAGTCTGAAATTTTCAGACATCAGGGTAGAGTGTGCATTGTTGTAAAAAGAGCAGATGTGAATGATGGCTTGCATCCAGTATGAAGATCAGTTGGAAGGGATTTCCAACTAGTTGCAGTGGAAATCCTGGATGGAAACTGTTCTCAAGGAGAACAAGCTATGGACCTTCATCAGTACCACAGTGGTTCCTCCCATAGCTGATCCTATATCCCTTGACATACATGAGGTGAAGGAGGACAGAACGTAGAAACTGCTTCTGGATGGTGTTTGAGATCACCTGATCCCACATTTGGCAGAGAAGCATACTGCTAAGGATATGTGGGATACTTTGAAAGGTTTGTATGAGAACAAGAATGAAAATCATAAAATGGCTTTAAAGGATAAGCTTCATGGAACAAAGATGGTGAGAGGTGAGAATGTAGCCTCTTACCTCACTAGAATCAGATAGATGAAAGATGAATTGAGTGCAGTTGGTGAGGTGATTCCCGATCTTGAGCTAGTGCAGATAGCCTTGAAAGGATTCACTAAGGAGTGGGATGTGTTCCTGAAGTGTGTGTAGTTGGCAGAGAGAAATTTCCTTCTTGGGAAATACTGTGGGATGATTTTACTTAGGACAAGATTCGAGAAGGGTCTCAAGGGAATATTGAGCAGGATACTGATGATCAGAACGTTGCTTTATCAACTAAATGAAAGAATTCCAAGAAGGGCCTGGGAGGGGATAAGCAGCAGAGGGGTGAGAAGAAGAGGGACCTGAGAAGATTCGGGTGCTATGCATGCAATGATTTTGGCCATTATGCAGGCCAATGTCCTAAGAAGAAGAAGGGAAAGTGGGAGAAAGAGGACCAGGTTGCAGCTACAACAAAGATTGGGTGTAATGCTACAGAGTTCTCTCTTGCCACTGTTGTTTCAAGTTGCGGCAGTATCATACCAGTTGATAATGGGAAGTGGATTGTGGATAGTGCCGATTGCAGTCACATGACTTGGAGACGAGATGCCTTCCTCAATTTTGAGACTGTTCCAGAGAAGCTTGTACATGATAGAGATGGGACATTGCATACAGTCAAAGGTTTGGGATGAGTACAGTTCCAGCTTGAGTTTGGAGAGATTATGGAGATTACAGGAGTACGCTATATTCCAAGGCTGCAGGATAATATACTTTCAATTCCAGCCTTGGAGGGAGCAGGATATGCAGTTTTGTTCAAGAGTGAACACATCTTCATTTATGTATTGGGAGTGGATTCGGTTGACCCTATGCTTATAGGTCATTGGAGAGATGGAGTGTATGTAGTGCGTGGTCAGCCTACAACAAGAGGATCTGGGTGGAAATCAGAGCATGAGTCTGAGACAGACAGTGAGAGAGATGCTTCAAGGATTGATGTGGCACCGAGTAGTTAGTCCGTAGTTCAGAGGAGAGAGAGAGATGCTCCAAAGATTATTGTGGTACCGAGTAGTTCATATTCTATTCAGAGGATTCAGCGAGAGGCTACTTCCTCTTGTTCTAGCAAGAGGGTCAGTTTGTATGACGTCTCACTGATGTATGATATAGATTAGATGTCTCGACATGAGGCATCAGTGTAGGATGCAGGGAAGACTCCAGAGACAGGGGAGATTCTATTGCTGATAGTATGAGACTGGAGAGAGGTTCTAGCAGAGGATATGCCAGAAAGGCTTCCCGCATGAAGCAGAAGCACTGAGCTTTGTAGCTCAGGATGATGTCCTTCATGTGATGATGTCTAACATGAAGGGACAATTGAATTGACATTTCTAGAGAAGAGTTTAGAAAGGGTGGGGTTCTATATTGTGCGAGAAGCACATGAGAAGTTTACTAGCTTTGGTTGGGAAGCAGTTTATCTTCTTCAGGGATAAGTTGGGAGAGAGGGAGAACACCTTCCTTGGTAAGAGGGACTGTTGAAATTTTTACCAAGGAAGTGTTCCCCTTGTGACTTTTTCCTAAGTCACTAAAAAGGGGAAAAAGTACATAAACCTTGCATTAATTCCTTGATAAAAGTAATTAATGTCACTTTAGAGTTATAAAGTGACTTTTCAATTTATTTAAGTTGTGGTTGAGAGAAAAAAAATATTTAATGGAGAGAAAAGTGATTTTTCTCATCCATTGATGAGAAAACACTAGATTAAATGTGGGCCCTTGATCTAGTGTCCTTTCAACTACCCCAGTAAGGTGAAATGAAAAGACACGGAAAAACAATAAATAAGGCACCCCATTCATTCATTTGCACACATCCCAAGAGAGTTGGAGAAGTGAATATTTTCCAAGAGAGTTGGAAAGCAAGTTGAGTTGGAGTTTGAGAGAAAGAAGGTAGTTGTTTGAGATAGCAGCTCCATTCCCAAGACAAGGTATAACACAGATTCCAAAATAGTACAGCAATTCTAGGTACATTTTCGAGAAGAAAACAGTGGCACGCATTTCCAAGCATGGGCATGAATTTCGAGGTAGGTACATAAAATTAATTATGTACATTCTGTACAATTCTGTACAGTCCGTATAGTGGCACGAAAATCAAGGTCTGATATAGGCACAATTTTCGAGGAAGAAAATTATTTTTTGGGCATGAATTTCGAGGTCCATACAGTCAGTCTGTACACTGTTGGTTTGGCACAAATTCCAAGACAGAATTTATGGGTTTTGCTGTTGAAATATGTTGTAATTTTGTTGTTGCAAATTTTTTTATTTTGCTGAAGAAATAAAATTAAAGACCTCTCTCTCACAGGTTTTCCCTTCAAGGTTTTGCTTGGGCCACTTTGGCTAAAATATCTAAGTCTGAAATTTTTCTGTGCATGGCTTTTATGTTAATTTTGTTCTCATTATTTTGGTAGTACTTCTCTTGTGCTTTCAGTTCAGATTTGTTTATGAGTGAAATTTCATTTTTCAGTTGTCTATGGTTGAATGAGATGGGTTATTAAACATAGTTAATCTGAGTTTAACTTGAAATCCTGTTAGTGAAGTGAAATTTCTAGAATATGGAACATTATGATAACCTGATCTGAGTGATAACATTGTCTTTGAATCTCACTTTTCAGCTAAAGAGTGTATTTTTCCACAAAATCGACCACTGATAAGATAGTCCAAACAAGAAAGGTATCCCTACATGTTCTAAACTACTCATGTTGCCAATGAGCCACATGTACATGCTTTACATATTGTTGTGTATTTTCAAAGAATCCTTCCATGAAGTCAAAAATCCGTACCTAATATATTAGCAATAAAGACATATATCAATAGATTGTTACACATGAAATTTTAATATGAAGAGGAAAATAGTATTCAAGTACTCATTACTAACCTAAGAAGTGACCAATTGTATTTTTTTCTTTTGATTCCCTTCATCAATATCATATGTGACATATTTGAATAATTGCAAGTTCACCTCCTGCCTCCCAAGTTCATGCTCATTAGTCACAAGTATGCATTTGTCCAATAATGCCATTCCACCACACCCTGAGCATCTCCCATCTACATAATATTTTTGATAAAATGTGCAACTTTCTGGCCTTTTGCACAATATGCTATGAATAAAGTCTCTACATGACATTGGCGACAATGTAGCTAAGCATTCCTTCATAAGCGTTTTATAAAATACACTCAATATATATATATATATATATATATATATATATATATATATATATATGTTTATGTGTGTGTGTGTGTGTCATAATAATAACCGTCCTCATTGTGGTATTGACAACAACATGTGTTACGAGTTTTTTTTATTTTAACATACCATGGTTTGCATTTCTGGAAGAATCTTTGGCCCAAGTTAAGTTCATTATGTTCATGCTTAAATCTCTCATATAATTTGGTTTGTGTCATGTCAAGAAAATGTTTATGTGGGGTTCACGATCCCTTGAATCAGTGATGGGTCCCTATTTTTCCCATCTTATATTGAATCTTAATCCTAATTATGTATGGGAACTAGATATTTGACTAGGTTTGTGCATATCAATCATTCCTTTTGGTTCTTAATCTAACATTTTGAGGATTCTATATTATTGAGGCTTAATCAAACTAATTTTGCATTAATTTTAGTTATTTTTAACCCTTTTATGAATTCAAAATCATATTCAGGATTAATTACTTAGATTAGACCTTGTTGCATTGGGAAGATATGAAATTTCACAATCTGACACTCAATCTGGCACCTGTTCCCGCACCTCTGCGAAAGAGGAATCATTGGTTAACATATATGCGGGCCTCCATTACTAAATACGTCACATGGGTTTTTAAGGTTGGTGTTTCTAGATGGTGTGGTGTTCGTTTCAACTTTAGGTTGCTGAAAAGTGACCCTAAATTCTAGTCAAATCAGCGAGTTATGTGTTAAAGATAGCCTAGGAATCTAGCAGATTGTTGGAGTATGTAGTTACGGGAAGAATCAACAAAATATTTGGTGTAATGATTTTGGCATCCGATTAACCTCCAATCTAATGAATTTCATCATTTCTCGGAAGAGAATTGCAAAGGAATTTTAACCATTTATAATAATGGAATTTTGTATTGATTAGCTGGGAGGTCAAGTCATAGATTCGATGTGTCTCCTCAACCTTTTGTAAATGCTATAAAATTCAGCGAATGGTAATGTTTTTGGGGAGGAGGAAAAAGAGTCTTAGCATCAGATCAACACTCTATAAACTCAATCTCTTTCACTGAATTGAATTCCCGAGAATAAATTCTATGTACTGTTTGTGAAATCCCCAAGGATTGGCTATCCCTGTGGATCGAATGTGTGTTTTCTTCTGCAAATTTTATCTCATATTTTGTACATGTATTTATTTTGATTGTCAATTTGGATAATAGAATCAATTTCTGTGAGTAGTTTGGAATTTTTTTTTTTGAATTTCTGCATGAAAATTGATATTTTTTCTGTCAATTTTGTGTAAGATTCTAGTTTAGAGATTGATTCCAGAAATTATATTGACATGTTGTATTTCTGATTGATGTTCTGCACATAAATCATTCCACCAAATTGATTATTAAGCGTGGAAATTGTGGACTTGTATGAAAACGTTTTTGGTTTGTAAATTTCAATTTGTATAATCCAAATCTTTTGTGAATTTATGTAGTTGATTTCAAGGAAAGGTTAATCGTAGAATTTTTGTCCATACTTTGTTCCCACAAATAGAATTCCTCTTTCAAATACATTGTGTGATTTCTCCCTTTTGATTTTTCCCAAACAATTTGTTAAATTCAGATTCCTTTATTATCATAGATTATGCATACAATTTCAAGCTCAGAATTAGACATGGAATCCATTCCATCAGTTTTCTTGTAGCAATTTTTCCTTTTTAATTTGCTCTATTCTGTCCATTTGCTTGAGACATTGTCTATAAGTTTCTATTTGAAAATATATTTAATTTCTGGTTTTAGATTGCCAAGTTTGTTTTGGAGTGCATAGTGTAGGTTTAACTCATGCATCTCAGTTCATCAGGTTGAAAGCTTGGTTGATTTAAATTGTCATTGACCTGAAGATCTCTTTCTGCATACATAAACTTAACTTTTGAACTTGAAAAAAAAACAAGTTTTTCTTTTGAAAGGTTGAACGTTTTCTACTTTAGAAGTTAAATTCATTTAGGTTGTTGTTGCATAGCTAGATTGTAATTGAACTATAAAATAGGTTTTCTACTTTTTCCATACCACTTGTAATTAGTTGTGAGTCTGAGTTAGAATTGTAGCTATAGATATTAGAGTAGAATCACATATCTCTATTACTGTATTAAGACCCCATTAATTTTAAAAAATTGAGTCAACATAAATATTTTTATTCAGATCATAAACTTGAATTCATAAAATTTCAACTCAATGACATCTTGAAATTTTACATGCAAACTATGGTCTTTAGTATTTAGAATAGATTAGGCTAGTAGGGTTTCCATCCTAAACATACAGTGTTGTCACCTCAAATCCTACGAGCCCCAGGTTGACAATTTAGTGTCGCATTAGTTATCATATAATTTTCCTGACAACCAATTCTATATTTTAGTACATCTTTTTGGTTGGAAGAAGGTCTAGTGTTGTCATGCCAAAAATCTTGCACTAGTCCCTTTACCGCATCAATGAGCTTCATATCAAAGCGTGGAAACCTGCTAATGAAGGACCAGACATCTGTTTGACTAGTTTTAAGTTGTTACCTTCTAAAACAATACCTACATAGTGTTTAGACATTCAAATTAATAAGTTTGGATGTAGTCTTAAGAAGACAAAAGGCCCTAGTGCTTTAGTTAAGTATCAATGCCTCAATTAAAGAATCGATTAAAGATATGTCTCAGTTAACTAAAGAACTCACAGTGGTCGCTTCAAGTAAATCAATCAACATGATTTCAGTTAACTAAGTGTTAAATAAAATGGACTAGTTAACTAAAGTATGTATACTTTAGTTAAACTAAAAGATGACACTTCAATTAAAGAGGGTTAACTAAGTGACAACAAAGAAGATCTAGTTAACTAAGTGTTATTGCATGACGACACTTATGTAAAACTAAAAGATGACACATGAGTTGTGACACTTGCATGTCGACACTTAAGTTAGCCACCTAACTAAGTGGACAAACTTTCAGTTAAGAGGCGAGTTCATCCTAAGTGACAACTCAGTGAGATGAAGCACTTCACAAGAAGTGGGGCACACCACTCCATGAAAGATTAATATATCCAGTTTGAGGGCGAGTTCATCCTAAAGTTAGAATTTAAAAATAGAAGAGAAGAATGTATAAATATGATATATAGGATTGTTGAATCAAGTGTGAATTGAATTCTCTTCTCCATTGAAGGCAAGGTGATTCTATTTGTGCAGGGTATTGTTCATGCTTGTTATTGTTGTGTTGGGCACACATCCAATTGATCTCTCTTCTCTATGGATTATGTATCTCCACCAAAAATTTGGGTGATCTCTTATCTTTCGAAAGCAATCTACTATGTTGTAAAAGAAACCATTCTCTGCTATCCATTATATTATACTGAGAAGAATTGTTAGGGTTTTTTTTCTCATAATTTTGAGGATTTTCCCTAGGGTATATCTTGTGTTATGGCAAGTCTCTGCATCTAAAAATTGAGTCAACATAAATATTTTTACTCAGATCATAAACTTGAATTCATAAAATTTCAACTCAATGACATCTTGAACTTTTACATGCAAACTATGGTTTTTAGTATTTAGAATAGATTAGGCTAGTAGGGTTTCCATCGTAAACACACAGTGTTGTCACCTCAAATCCGATGAGCCCCAGGTTGACAATTTAGTGTCGCATTAGTTATCATATAATTTTCCCGACAACCACTTCTATATTTTAGTACATCCTTTTGGTTGGAAGAAGGTCTAGTGTTTTCATGCGAAAAATATTGAACTAGTCCCTTACCACATCAATGAGCTTTATATCAGAGCGTGGAAACCTGCTAATGAAGGACCAGACATTTGTTTGACTAGTTTTAAGTTGTTACCTTCTAAAACAATACCTACAGAGTGTTTAGAAATTCAAATTGATAATTTTGGATGTAGTCTTAAGAAGACGAAAGGCCCTAGTTCTTTTGATCACGATTAATTGTGACAACACATGGTGAGCTGCATTCCGATCTTTGAATGAGATTTATTTCCAATTGTACTAAATGCATATACTAAACTATCTATCGTATTTATCCTTGACTTTCTCCTAACAACAGTCATATACCTAGATCTTAATAATGATAAATATACTTTCCATTTATCTCCATCACATTTAGACTCAAAATACTTAACATGTGTTGAGTTTGATATGCAATCACTAGTGGAAAAAGTCAAAATTCCGATGAAAAGTTTCGACGGTTTGCTGAATTTATTCGTTTAATTGGCCTTTTCATTGCAATTCCGACGATATTTGAAATGACTAAATTCAATAAACTGTCGGAACGTTTTGTCGGAATTTTGACTTTTTCCACTTGTGAATGCTACATTTAGATATTGTACCTTCAAGCAAATCGATGAGACTTTCATCAATATGTATATGTCTTAGAGTTCTTTGGCATGAAATT
Source organism: Larix kaempferi (assembly GCA_027924585.1). NCBI lineage: Eukaryota > Viridiplantae > Streptophyta > Pinopsida > Pinales > Pinaceae > Larix > Larix kaempferi. The sequence continues at coordinate 1,418,805 of BSBM01000008.1, forward strand.
GCTAATGGATGTAGGGGGTTGGAGTTTCATCATCTGGATGGACTAGAATTTCAACAGGAGCTTCATGTCCTTCTCTCTCTTACTGGAATCTAGATGATGGAAACTAGACATCCTCTTGGACGGTCTCGATGACATTGTCCTCTTCGAGCATATGTTTGGCATGGAATGCCTCTCTAACTTCATCACCTGTATGACCATAAGAGACAAAATCGTCAAGTCTTTCAGGTGGCCTTCTTGTGCACTTACATTTTACTCCTTGATCAGTGCCATGGGGTGATTTTTATTCAACTGTTGTGGAAATTGAAGGCCCCTCAAGTGAATGCTCCAGTCTTTCTTATTGTGGATTGGTAGGAAGTATCATGGCATCCTATAAAACTATAATTGGGTGAGTGTCCATAGAATGTATTTGATTGGTCATGTCATTTTTCCTCTTTTCTCTAATTTCTTCAATGATTTCTTTGGGTAGCTTCTTCCTTGCAGATCTTATTTTTCAATTGTGTAGATTTCCCATGACCAAAATGATCAATGATCTATGGTGCTCCTCAATTGGAGATTATCCAAGATTAGTATTTTTCTTTCTCAATTGTGTTATACTCCACCACAATGATCAATTAGATATTGTCTTTGATACTCCTCAATTGTAAGAAAATCAATCATGTAGATGGTCTATGGTGCTTATCAATCGGAGATTCTCCAAGATAGGTATTTTTCTTGCTCAATTGTTTATATACTCAACCATAATGATCAATGAGATATCGTCTTTGATTCTCCTCAATTGTAATAAAATCAATGGTGGGATGGTCTATGGTGCTCCTCAATAGGATATTCTCCAATATTTGTGTTTTTCATGCTCAATTGTATCTATACTCCACCACAATTATCAATGAAATATTGCATTTGATGCTCCTAAATTATAAGAAAATTAATGGTGCAAAATTGGAGATGGTTTATGGTGTTTTTATATTGGATTCTTAAACATTTCCCAATTTCTTTGGTGCTCCAAGCAATCCTTATAGCACTTGTGATGGAGATGGTGAATGCAATCATCAATTTGTGTATTGTTATCGTAATGGAGAGAGTGAATAAACTGTCTAAAACCAGAAATTTTTTGCGCACTATATTTTACTTCAGACATGTTAGGGTGTATGTCAGACAGGGACATGTTGTATCTATAAAGACGCAAAATGTATATGCATTTTTCATCTAAAACGTGTATGCATTTTTTCTAGTAATGATTGGTAGCATTTAAGAAGGTGGCTCCATGACTAAGAAATCATTAAATGTCTTCCCACACCCCCTTATTCTTAACCTCCTAAAATCCCTAAAACAAACCCCGCCTGTCTTCCCTCTAACTCTTATTAACCTCCTCTCTCACTCCCTTATTCCACCTACACGTAACCTCCACCATTTAACTAACCAAATAAAATAAAGAAGTGCAAAAGAATAAAAACAAATATTACTTTCATAAACTAATAGTCTAAAATTAAAAAAACATTAAATTCAACATCTTTCCTTGTTAATAACAAGAATAATATTTTTACATAGAACATCAAACCAAATGGAACAAGCTACTTGTAGGTAGAGAGAAACACACAACCTTCTCAACCCTTTTTTAATAATCCAAGTTTCATTAATGCATTAAAAGGCTTCTCTTAGGCACTATAGAAAGGATTCAATACACAAATCTTAGAAACTGGAAAGACAAAATTAGAGTCATAAAGATACAACAAATAACATAGAAACCGAGAGAATGAAACAACATAAAACTGAAACATGAAAAAATAACTTTTATAGAATGCAAGGGTCCATCAGAAGACTCATGAACTAAAGGAAGAATAATTCCATTAGGAAATATCACAAAATAGGTTGACTAGATGTTATATTCAAACATTTGGATTTGTAGTTTCTCAAAATATCATTTTACATCTTCCCAACCTGCACTCCTTGTTACACACACACACATAGACATCCCTATGCCTCCCCCTACCAATACTCCCCCTCATCTCTCTCTCTCTCTCTCTCACCCTTACTAACCCCTTCTCTCACTCTCTTTCTCCCTTGTTATACTTACCCCCAATATCCTAACACACCCCTTTGTCTCTACCTCTAGCCCGATAAAACTACCCCTTTGTCTCTACCTCTAACCCCTTACCTCCCCCTAAAGTCTCTCCCTTTACCTCTCTCGCTCTAACCCAAAAAATCATGCTCCTCACCTATACACCCATTTATCTCAAATTACCCTTCTCCTCCAAAAACCCATAACCCTCTCTCTCTCTCTACCCCTAATACCCTCCTCATCCTACCCCACAATCACACCCATGACTGTGTCTTAATATATCTCTTTATCTCATCCTCCTACTCACCCCCTTCCACTAACCCCTCCATCCTATCCCTCTATCCCCCCTCCTAATCTTAAGCATTGCTAATCCCCCCCTCTCTCATACACCACCTACCCCTAACCCCCTATTTCCATCTAATCACCCTACTCCTCCCCAAACCCCTAACCCCCTCGATATTTTTCTCTCTCTCCATCCTAATAATATCTTTCTCTAAATCCCCCCTTCATGAAATATGATCATTCTATATACCTAGGCATCCAAATGGGTTAGTAAGGGTTAGAGAGAGAGAGAGAGAGAGAGAGATTGGGGATGGTAAGGGGTTAGATTTGGATATAGAGGGGGAGTGTTAAGGCGTTAGATGTAAAGACAGAGGATGGTTTTAGGAGATTGGGGCTAAGTAGAGTAGGGGAGAAAAAGAGTGAGAGAAGGGGTTAGTAAGAGTTAGGGACAAGAGGGGGGAGAGAGATGGTGGGTCAAGGTTGTTAAATATACAGCATCAGGAGACATTCTCCAAACAAATCTTGTGTAGTCAAGATTGATCCTACCGTATAGATGTGAGCATTTTGATTTCCTTCTGTGTAAAGGTTATTCCTCCCGTATAGAGGTAATTGGTGAAAGTAATGATGTTGTAAAGTTTTTTTGAACAAGGCTCCAAACTTGTGTGTATCAAGTCATGATTATCATGTGAACCTTCCGTATAAAGGTATCCATGAGATGGATCTCCCATATAGATGTGAACCTTCCATATAAAGGTATCCATGATATGTACCTCTCGTATAGAGGTGGACCTTTCGTATAAAGGTCATGCTTTACATGTTAAAAGCATTTAATGTTGTGTGATATATTATTAACCATGATCACTGATTTCTATTAAGTCTCCTTTAGAGATTGATGACCTCTAAAGTGAATCACTTTAGCATATGATCATTTGGTCCAGAATAATATAATATGATCACAACATCTGATAATTCTTCTTACTATAATGTAATGTGATAGATAATTAAAGTTAGCACATATTGACCATGCAGTAAGAGATAAATAAATAAAAGATAAAGCATAGAGATCAAGAGAATTAGAAATTGCCCATGTAGACACTTCATCTAATTAAAGAGAAATCAAATTATTAAAGCTTCAGTTAAGTATCAATGCCTCAGTTAAAGCATTAGTTAAAGATATGTCTCAGTTAACTAAAGAACTCACAGTGGTCACTTCAAGTAAATCAATCAGCATGATTTCAGTTAAGTAAGTGTTAAATAAAAGGGACTAGTTAACTAAAGTATGTACACTTTAGTTAAACTAAAAGATGACACTTCAATTAAAGAGGGTTAACTAAGTGACAACAAAGAAGATCTAGTTAACTAAGTGTTATTGCATGACGACACTTATGTAAAACTAAAAGATGACACATGAGTTGTGACACTTGCATGTTGACACTTAAGTTAGCCACCTAACTAAGTGGACAAGCTTTCAGTTAAGAGGCGATTTCATCCTAAGTGACAGCTCAGTGAGATGAAGCACTGCACGAGAAGTGGGGCGCACCACTCCATGCAAGATTAATATATCCAGTTTGAGGGTGAGTTCATCCTGAAGTTAGAAGTTAAAAATAAAAGATAAGAATGTATAAATATGATATATAGGATTGTTGAATCAAGTGTGAATCGAATTCTCTTCTCCATTGAAGGCAAGGTGCTTCTTTTTGTGCAGGGTATTGTTCATGCTTTTTATTGTTGTGTTGGATACGCATCTGATTGATCTCTCTTCTCTATAACTTATGTATCTTCACCAAGAATTTGGGTGATCTCTTATCTTCTGAAATCAATCTGCTATGTTGTAAAAGAAAGCATTCTCTGCTATCCATTATATTATACTGAGAAGAATTGTTGGGGTTTTTGTTCTCATAATTTTGAGGATTTTCCCCAGGGTATATCTTGTGTTATGGTTGTATGAATTTAATGGATTGAATTGTCTCATTGCTTCAAGTATCTGCATCTAAAAGAAAAAAATTACAAAGCTCAACCAAATTTCAACATAGTATCAGAGCACAGGGCATGAAGGATATTAGTTTTGCATGCCATCTAGAGATCCTGAGAAGCAGTGAGCACAATATTTGAATACTAAGGCACCAGTCTTTGTAAGAATAGAAGAGCGTGTTGAGGGAACCTCAGACCTTAACACTTGGAAGGATAGGATTCTCAACATCCTAGAGGAACATGACTTGGATGGATATGTATCCATTGTGGTGGAGGATCCTACATCTAATGTAGGGCGCATCAACTTCAAGAAGAATCAAGCTAAGGAAAAAGGGATCATCTATTATTTGGTAAAAGTTAACTTGATGCTCTTGATCACACCATTGAATACCGCGAAAGAATGTTATGATACGTTGACTAATCTATATGAGAAGAATGCCCCGAGTCAAAAGATGGAATTGAAGAATAAGCTTCGAAACTTAAATATGGAGACGGATGAGACAGTGGAATCCTTCTTGCACAAGATCTCTCAGGTAAGAGATCAACTTGCTAGTATTGGAGTAGTGGTGGATGAAGATGATCTTCTCCAAACCGCTATTGATGGTCTCCCATCCTCATGGGATACATTCTTGGCTGCGTCAAATGGTTGAGAGATACAACCTAACTTCGAAAGGTTGTGGCATGAATTCCTCCAAGAGGAGGGGTGAATCCATAGCAATTCAGTGTGCATCAAATAATAAAATCTTTCCCTCACAGCAAGAATGAAGAAAGGAAAGAAACCCTTCTTCCAAAAGAAGTTCCCTCATTCAAAGAAGGAGTTCGATAAAGGCTTTGACAAGTCAAAAGCTAGATGCTTCAATTGCAACAAGAAAGGCCATTTCTCAAGAGATTGTAGAGCAAAGCGGAAGGGAATGTTTCGTGCTTATACCTCCATAGAAGATGAAATCACTCAAAAGAATGCATCCGAAGAAAAGGAGACAAGAAGGGGGTATTATCTTGCCTCATCCATTTCGGGATCCGTCATCACAAATGCATACACATTGTTGATTGACAATGGTGCATCCAAACATATGATTGGTTACAAGAGTACCATCACCAATCTACAAGAGAAAGAATTCACATGCATGGTAGAGTTGGGGGACAACTCAACTTATTCGATCCAAGGAGTTGGATCCACCTCATTCCAATTGAGCACCGATGATATTTTACATGTGGAGGACATTCTATATGTTCCAGGATTGAAGAAGAACCTCCTCTAAGATTTGGTTCTTGAGGACAAAGGATTTCGAGTTATATTGATGGATAACAAAGCACTTTTATGGCCGAAGAACAAAATCCTAGAATCTGATACTGTGATTGGATTTCGAGAGGGAGGACTCTACAAGGTACCCAGGAAGTACATTCAAAATATGATTCACCACACTATCAGTCCATGCGAGCTATGGCACTGAAGGATTGGACACCTACACTACAAAATGCTACTAGGACTTCAAAAGATGGTAAAAGGTATGCCCATATTTGATTTTGAGCATGATAGTGTATGTCAGGGTTGTGCACTTGGGAAGAATGTTAAGAAATTTTTTTCTAGTAGTTCTACTAGATCTAAAGGGATTTTAGATTTAATATGTTCTGATGTATGTGGTCCCATGTCACACCCCTCCCTAAGTGGCGTCTTATATTATGTATTGTTCATAGATGATTTTTATAGGAAGTCATGGATTTATTTCATGAAGGCTAAAAGTGAAACTCTTAGAAATTTAAAGAGTTTAAAGCCTTAGTTGAAAATAAGAAAGAAAATCACATCCGTGCATTAAGTTCTGATAATGGAGGTGAATTTGATTCACATGCATTTAATGAGTTATGTAGTGATGTGGGAATATGTAGACAGTTAGAATTACCATACAACCCTCAACAAAATGGGGTTTCCGAAAGAAAGAATAGAACCATAAGTGAGGCTGCAAAATCCATGATGCATGATCAAGATATGTCTACCTCATTATGGAAAGAAGCCACCTGTACAGCTGTGTACATCCATAATAGAAGCTCGCATGCCATTATAGATGAGAATACACCAGAAGAAGTGTTTACTGGTGAGAAGCCAGACATATCACACTTGAGGATCCTCAGGATCCCAGTATACATTCATGTACCGAAAGAAAAGAGAACAAATATGGAGCCTTCTGGAAAGAAAGACACCTTTGTGGGTTATAGCGAGTCATCCAAATCATACCGAATTATGTATCTGGTGAGACACACATTGAATTTAGTCGATATGTCACCTTCCATGAGGAAGATGCTTTCAAAATATTGAAAGAGATTCAATGTGATTTAGATATGGAGGATCCTGAGTCTGATTTCCCCCCTTTAGAGTTAGAGATGGAGAAACTATAAGATTCCTTAGATTCGCTAGCTCCTGAAGAACCAGTAGAACTGGTTGAGAGGTCACTTGATGAACCTCCCGCTAAAATAATATTTGATTGCTGTCAATACATCTTCCAAAATGAAGAGAAGCATGGAGCACTAGCAGTCTCATCCAGAGAGCATAAGAAACCTGGCATATATTCATGGTATGTTACACTGATGAGTCACATCAGTGATTCAGAACCATCCTCATATGAATAAGATTCAAAATTAGCAAGTTTGGAAAGATTCAATGACAAAAGAGTACAAATATATGAAGAATGATGTTTGGGAGGTTGTTCCCAAACATGATGGGAAGTCCATTGTGACTTCCAGATGGCTTTACAAGATAAAGCATGCTACAGATGGTAGCATTCATAAGTATCAAGCCAGATTCATTTCCAAAGGTTTCTCTCAGAAAGAAGACATCGATTATAAAGAGATATTTTCCCCTATGGCAAGGTACACCACAATTTGAGCAATGATTGCACTTGCATCTGTTCTAGGCTGAAAAATTCACCAGATGGATGTGAAGACAACCTTTCTCAATGGTGAGGTTGAGGAAGAGGTTTATATTCAGCATATTGAAGTATTTTTGGTGCATGGGAAGGAGTCCCATGTTTGCAAGCTAACGAAATCTCTATATGGGCTTAAGCAAGCCACCAAAGCTTGGTACTCCGGAATTGATAGCTACCTTCAAAAAATGGGTTACTGTAAGAGTGAAGCTGATCCAAATTTGTACTTCAAAGTAGTGAAGAGCCAACCATTGATATTGGTTTTGTATGTTGATGCTTTTTTTCTCACCATAGAGGAACATCTAGTTGCTTGGTGTAAGAGGGAGCTCACCTCAGAGTTCGAGATGAAAGACTTAGGTCTAATGCACTACTTTCTTTGCCATGATATCTGGAAAAGAAAAGATGAATTTTTTCTATTTTAAGGGAAGTAGAATGTGGATATATTGCGCAGGTTTGGCATGATAGATTGCAAATCTATGACTACACCGATGGTTTCCAATTTGAGGAAACTTCATGAGTCAGGCCCTGGGCTCCCAATTTGATAGATCCCACTTTGTATAGACAGCTTATAGGTTTGATAATGTACTTAATACATTCGAGGCCTGATATATGTTATGTTGTGAGCATTTTGAGTCAGTTTATGTATGATCCGATACATATATATTGGAATGCTACCAAGCATGTGCTTAGGTACCTTCGAGGTACAATTTCATATGGACTCAGATATGCGTCCAATGGAGGAGTCATGTTACTTGGTTATACAGACTCAGACTAGGGAGGTAGCATTGTGGACCATAAGAGCACATCCAACTACTGTTATAGCCTAGGATAAGCTATGATATCTTGGTCTAGTAGGAAGCAGGGCTCTATTTCTCAAAGCACTACCAAAGCAAAATATATAGCTGCTAGTGTTTCCCACCGAGAAGCCGTGTGGCTCAGAAAGATACTTGTAGGGATGTTCAGTGAAAATTTTGATCCTACAGTTATTAGCTATGACAATCAAAGTTTCATCAAGCTTTCTGAAAACCCAATGTTTCATGACAAGTCGAAGCACATATAAATGAAGTATCACTTCAACCGAGACATGGTCCAGAAAGGTACAGTGAAACTTCAGTACATTGCTACAGATGAGAAGATTGCAGATGTGTTAACAAAGCCTTTGTTAGTGACGAAGTTCAGGTACTTCCGAGACAAGCTTGGTATGGAAAAGAATGTCTCCCTCGCTGAGAAGGAGTGTTAAATAAATAGCATCAGGAGACATTCTCCAAACAAATATTGTGTAGTCAATATTGATCCTCCCGTGTAGAGGTGAGCACTTTGATTTCCTTTCATGTAAAGGTTATTCCTCCCGTATAGAGTTAATTGATCAAAGTAATGATGTTGTAGATTCTTATTGGACAACGCTATGAACTTGTGTGTATCAAGTCGTGATTATCATGTGAACCTTCTATATAAATGTATCCATGAGATGGACCTCCCATATAGAGGTGAACCTTCCATATAAAGGTATCCATGAGATGGACCTCCCGTATAGAGGTGGACCTTTTGTATAAAGGTCATGTTTTACTTGTTAAAAGCATTTAATGTTGTGTGATATATTATTAACCATGATCATTAATTTCTATTAAGTCTCATTTAACTAAGTGACAACAAAGAAGACCTAGTTAACTAAGTGTTATGACACATGAGTTGTGACACTTGCATGTTGACACTTAAGTTATCCACCTAACTAAGTGGCCAAGCTTTAAGTTAAGAGGCAAGTTCATCCTAAGTGATAGCTCAGTGAGATGAAGCACTCCATGAGAAGTGGGGCGCACCACTCCATGCAATATTAATACATCCATTTTGAGGGTGAGTTCATCCTGAAGTTAGAAGTTAAAAATAGAAGAGAAGAATGTATAAATATGATATATAGGATTGTTGAATCAAGTGTGAAGCGAATTCTCTTCTCCATTGAAGGAAAGGCGCTTCTCTTTGTGCAGGGTATTGTTCGTGCTTGTTATTGTTGTGCTGGGCACACATCCGATTGATCTCTCTTCTCTATTGATTATGTATCTTCACCAAGAAGTTTGGTGATATCTTATCTTCTGAAAGAAATCTGCGTTGTTGTAAAATAAAGCATTTTCTGCTATCCATTATATTATACTGAGAATAATTGTTGGGGTTTTTGTTCTCATTATTTTGAGGATTTTCCCTAAGGTATATCTTGTGTTATGGTTGAATGAATTTCATGGATTGAATTGTCTTATTGCTTCAAGTCTCTGCATCTAAAAAAATTAAATATCAAAGCTCAACCAAATTTCAACATGGTATCAGAGCTCAGGGCATGAAGGAGATCAGTTTTTCATGCCATCTAGAGCCTATGTAGATATTGAGAAGTTGAGCACAAGATTTGAAGACTATGGCATCAGTATTTGTACGACCGGAAGGCTGTCTTTAGGGCACCTAAAACTTCAACACTTGGAAGGCTAAGATTCTCAACATCCTAGAGGAACATGACTTGGATGGCCATGTATCGACTGTGGTGGAGGATCCTGCATATAATGTAGGCCACATCAACTTCAAGAAGAATCAAGATAAGGCTAAACGGATCGTCTATGATTTAGTAAAAGATAAATTAATGCTCGTGATCACACCGTTGAAGATCATGAAATAATTTTATGATACATTGACTAATATATATGAGAATAATGCCCCAAGTCAAAGAGGGCATTGAAGAATAAGCTTTGAAACTTAAATATAGAGATGGATGAGATAGTGGCCTCCTTCTTCTCCAAGATCTCTCAGGTAAGATATCATGTTTCTAGTATTGGAGTAGTGGTGGATGAAGATGATCTTCTCCAAACCGCTATTGATGGTCTCCCATCCTCTTGGGATACATTCTTGGTAGCAGTAAATGGCCGAGAAGTACAACCTAACTTAGAAAGGTTGTGGCATGACTTCATCCAAGAGGAGGGGAGAATCCATAGCAAGTCAGTGTGCATCAAATAAGAAAATATTTCCCTTAGGGCATGAGAAGTAGGGTGCACCATAGAGATTGAATAGGTCAAGAGAATTCGAAGTTTCCCATGCAAAAACTTCAGCTAATTAAAGAGAACTCAAATTATTAAAGCTTCAGTTATAAATATTTAGTTAAGTATCAATACTTCAGTTAAAGCATTAGTTAAAGATATGTCTCCATTAACTAAATAAATCATAGTGGTTACTTCAAGTAAATCAATTAGAGTGATTTTAGTTAACTAAGTGTTAAATAAAAGGGACTAGTTAACTAAAGTATTTATATTTTAGTTAAACTAAAGACCACACTTCAGTTAAAGAGAGTTAATTAAGTGACAACAAAGAAGATCTAGTTAACTAAGTGTTATTGCATGACGACACTTATGTTAAACTAAAATATGACATGTGAGTTGCGACACTTACATGTCGACACATAAGTTAGCCACCTAACTAAGTGAGCAAGATTTTAGTTAAGAGGCGAGTTCATCCTAAGTGACAGATCAGTGAGATGAAGCACTGCATGAGAAGTGGGACGCACCACTCCATGCAAAATTAATACATCTAGTTTCAGGGCGAGTTCATCCTGAAGTTAGAAGTTAAAAATAGAAGAGAAGAATGTATAAATATGATATACAAGCTTGTTGAATCAAGTGCGAATCGAATTCTATTTTCCAATGAAGGCAAGGCGCTTCTCCTTGTGCAGGGTATTGTTCGTGCTTGTGCTACGGACATAAAATAAGATAATAGTTAACCTAATTATTAATTATTTAATTATTATCTTATTTTATGTTCATAGCATTAATGCTATGAACATAAAATAAGATAATAATTAAATAATTAATAATTAGGTTAACTAAAGTTAGGTTATGAAATGAGGTGTCTCCTCAACATCAAATTCCCGAGCCATATTTAAGGCAGGGCCATCATTGTAACATATTATCTTTTATCCTATCATCAAATATATTATTCTTATCTATTATTCAATATGAGAGTCATATTCGACTATTAACTTAGTGAACGGATACGTTCACTGCATTTGGTATCAAAGCTCGGATTCGGCTCCTTCGACCTGAGCTCGGATTCGGCTCTTACACTCAGAGCTCGGTTTAGGCTCTCCCTTTAGAGCTTGGTTTAGGCTCCTTGCTCCTACCTTGGCTACGCTCATAGCTTACGCTCTTTCTGATCTGCTCTCTCTAGCACGCCTTCCCCTTTTCACCACTCTGCCACACTCTCACGCCCTCACAACTCCTCCACTGCGCAGCCACACCTCCTCCTTCCTGCCTCCAGCTCGCCGTGCTGCCCTCCTCCATGAAGCCTCATCAACCACACATCCTTCCTCACTGCTAACCCTCCTCTACACCAAACTCCTCCCCCGCGCAGCCACACCTCCTCCTTCCTGCCTCCAGCTCGGTCCTCCTCCCTCCCACTACACGCCCTCTGCCCACTCCCCCACCTCTTTCCCTGCCCCGCGCTGCTCCACGCAGCTCCCTCATCACTTTCCCCCGTGTTTCCCCTCTCCAGCACCACCACTCCGCTCCTCCACGGCCACATCATTACCCGTCACCTGCTCCCTTCGACTCCCTTCCCTCCTTTCCAGATGACTCCTCCACCACTCGCACCAGCTTCCACCGCTCTCTTCCCTTGCAGGACTTCCCACTTATCCCTTCCCACGTGCCACCATATCCACGCCCTTCACACACCTCCCATCTTCCCTCCTTCTCACGCTGCTTCCCTCCTGCGCTCGCACAACTCCATCAGAACCTCCCGCACCCACCTCTACCTCTGCCTAGCCTTCCCCTTGCGCTCCACGTCGCGCTGCTGCATCTACCCCTAGCACCATCGACCCCCACAATCCTTTGTTCCATCCTGCACACTGCGATCCTCCTCCTCGGATCTCTTCCCGCCTCCATTCTTCCTCCTGCTTCAAACTCTAAATTTTTCCAATTAAAAATTGTTTTAGTAATAATAGTACTTATTATTCACATAAATACATTTATTATTAATTCAAAAACCGGATATTCTCCATTTTCATTATCCATCCAAAAAGACTCATTATATATTATTATAATTACTATATTATAATAATTATTAATAATATCCAAATTATTATTATACTTGAATAATAATAATTATTATATGTATTTAATAATTGTATAAATTATTACAATTATTAAGTACGAAAAAAGGAGAAAAATCAAAGTAAGAAGTATTAAAGAAGACAAGAAGTGAAGATCTAGCAGAGACTATCCATCATTGGATAAGTCAAGTCAAAGGAAGATGACCAAGTTTAAGAAAGACTCATCAAAGAAATCAAAGAAGATCATCCCACCGTCAAAGAAATCAGAAACCATGGCAGACGATTTACGAGAAAAATTAGAAGCCACGTTAAAACGTTATTGAAAAGACAATGAAGAATTGCGCGACATAAATAACAGTTCAGAAATAAGAATTGAATTACAAGAAAGGTACAATGAAATAAAAATCTTTGACTAGGAAAGGCGTATAGAAAAATTGTATGCGCAAATTGATGAATTAAAAGCTGAAAATAAATTCAATAAGAGATTAGGAAATCAAGATATAAAGAAGGAAATAAATAATTATGGAGCAGAAATAATACGCTTGAACAAAATCGTTAGCGACAAAGATGAAGAACTAATGCAGTTACGACATAAATTAGAAATTCAAGAATCAGAGGTCGGCCAATGTCGACAACAGATAAAAGTTCTTCAACAACAAAATGACGACTCTAAAAAGACACATAAGTCAGAGATCACGAAGAGTAATAAAGCATTATCTAACAATGCTGAAGAAATTTTTAGACTAACAAATCATAACAAGATACTAGTCACAAAAATTAAGAAGTTGAAAAATAACCGAAAGATAGAACAATCTATGGACGACATTGAAGGGAAACTTCTAGACAAGCAGGAAGAAAATAGTTGTATCAGAAGTCATAATGAAGATCTTAAGGAACAACTTAAGAAATTTGAAGATGACAGAAAATCGCAAATCAAATTGATTAAGAAGTTTCAAAATGATAATAGGCAGTTAGAAAACAAGTTGGAAAAGATACAGAACAAAAAATTAAATCCTCAAAAGACGACGCTCGTAAAAGAAAATGACATTGTGAAAATTCCCTATTGACACCCCAACCATAAAAACCAATATTCTGAAAAGTGGGAAATGTCGAAAGACGATGGTACTAATGTGATCAAAGCTCTTAACGATCGATCAGTGGGGAATCCCAACAGTCAGCAACAAATCAATTTGGGATGGATTGACCCATCCACATATTGGAAGTTATGCTCTACACTTAGTAGTTCATATCAACATGTTTCGTCAGCCATGACATCACAAAGAACAATGCGACAAAATTATAAGGCTTTGAGAACAAAGCCTTTCTAAGAGAGTGGCAATGCTACGAACATAAAATAAGATAATAATTAAATAATTAATAATTAGGTTAACTAAAGTTAGGTTATGAAATGAGGTGTCTCCTCAACATCAAATGCCCGAGCCATATTTAAGGCAAGGCCATTATTGTAACATATCATCTTTTATCTTATCATCAAATATATTATTCTTATCTATTATTCAATATGAGAGTCGGATTCGACTATTAACTTAGTGAATGGATACGTTCATGTTAGGAACCTATGTCAACCCTTCTCTTTACTATGATAGTATATTGTTGTTGGATGCATATGCTTTGTAAGTCGTCCCGTAGTATTTGTTGATCTGTAGTTTATATTAGCCCATAATATTGACCCATAGTATTGGACGCATATGCTTTGTAAGCCGTCCTGTAGTATTATATGTCCCATGGTTTTGACTCATAGTATTGGGCATAGACTTAGTATATAAGTGTGTGTTGAGGTCATTGAAGGCACCGTGAAGTTAATTGTATTGAGCTTGCTCAAAGGAGGTTTCCCCCTCGAAGTGGCCCATGATCAATATAAAAGTGATTCTGTTCTGTTATTTCTGATATCTTGTGTATTTGCATTAATTAATTATTGCAGGTTCATCACATCTAGTATCAGAGCACTTTCCTTGGCACAAGTGGGAATTTTTTTTTCTTTTTATTGGGCGGCGACTTTCAGATCAATTTCTGAAATTTTCTGCACAAAACCAAAAGAAACCAATTGCATATCTGACTTTCTCCTTCAAAAATACGCAGTTTCAAAAAAAAAATCATCTCATTTGGAGTTCTAAAAGTGGAAATATCGCGGATTTAAAATCAGCAATTTTTTAGAATTTCGGTGACGGCCGCAGAAATTGCGGCGAGAAAATATTTTGACCGAGTGCCCAGATTTCTATTCCGCTTTCATGGGTAGAAGCAGAGTGGTTGTTCCAGTTCCGGAAACATGCTATAATAGCGATTCTGAGCAATATAGATCCGGTTTTTGAACATTGGGTGGAATTTCTGCCCAAATTTTTTATGTTGCAGGTTCGGATTTGGGAATAATCCCTATCCGCTTAACTGTGGGAAGTACTTGGGCATAAGCCCTAAAACTCATTGTGAGGGGTACCACAGGAACCTCGAAGTAGCTGGCCCATTGAGAGGACTTGCCAGCGAAAAGGGCAACGACCCCTACCTGATTGACTAGTTCCCACCCGTGAGGTAAACCAAGAGCTGTCGTTTGTGGCAAAGCGGTTATCAGTTTTAGATGAGCCGTGGAGTGAGGGGTACTGCCCCAAAACCCTGAACTGTTAGGAAGCCGCACATACCTGGGGTCCATATCTACTTTCAGCTGAACTATTGTCGATCACTACTGTGCCGTTTCAGATCCATTTTGCAAGCCGTTCCAGATCCAGTCGTTCGGCGTTGTTCCAGATTCCTTCTGAGCCATAGCCGCTCCAATCTGTTAAAAAAAAAAAAAATCCGAGCCGTAGCCGCTCCAGTCTAAAAAATAAAAAAATCAGTTTTTCCTCCATATCTCCCTTGTTTTACCTCTGTTTCCCTTGAAATTTTCAGGGAACCCCTGTCATTCCATTCTGCATATTTCATTCCTGAGGACCCTATCCTCAATTCCCCTTCCTACAGCCCGAAATCTCACATTTGCCTATTTTTAGGGTTTGCCATAACTTGCTCAGATTTCACCCAATCACCTTCAAATTTTACCACAGAGTTCCTTTCTGAATTCTGCTTCTTTGTTCCCCTCTACCAAATTTTCCCATTCTTTCACCCCGCTTCTGAAATCCTCATTTTTGCTTCCCTGTCTATCCAACAGTGTCCAAAACCTAGTCAAACCCCAATTATCCTTTTGATTTTTTCCCAAATCCAACTTTTCCCTTACTACTTAGTTCCTGTTTTTGTTTTCCTACCCAGTCAACCAAAAAAAAAAAAAAAAAAACCTAGTTATGGTTGTCACCTGTGCAGGAGCACACACCATGGAGGAAGCACTGGCAGCCATCCAAACCAAACTCCAAGATCTGGATGAAAAATTTCTCAGCCTCCATCTGCAGCATTCAACCATGAACAATACCAGATAGCCAAAATCTTTTGCAGCCACCGGGTTCTCTGCTTCTAGCAATTTTCGTGGGCCGAAGCTTGATTTTCCTCGCTTCAATGGTACTGATCTGACTGGATGGATATACCGAGCAGAACAATATTTCAGTCTGCATAATACTTTTGATGTTCAGAAAGTTCCACTTGCATCCTTTCATTTGGAACAGGAAGCCCTTCAATGGTACCGTTGGTACATCAAAGCTCATCCCGAGCCAAACTGGACAGATTTTTTCCAACTCATTTTGCCACGATTTGGCCCTAGTGCTTTTGACGACTTCACATGAGCACTCACTAAACTTCACCAAACTGGCACAGTGAGAGAGTATCAGATGGAATTTGAGAAACTAGCCAATCACACGGAAGGATTGTCTGATGAATTCTACAGGAGTTGTTTTATCAGTGGTCTCAAGGATGAAATCCGCTCAGAGGTCAAAATGTTTTGTCCCAACACAATGATGGAAGTCCTAGGGTTGGCTAAGTTGGCCGAGGACAAGATCGCAGCTCAACAACGCTCCAAACCCACCTTTGTTCCCTTCAGAAATATGGGTTCCCAACGACCTCCCATCACGCCTACTCCTCAACCAACTCCTATCAAGCATTTGTCCGAAATAGAAATGCAGGCACACCGAGAAAAAGGGCTTTGCTATAATTGTGATGAGAAATTCACTCGGGGACATAGATGTGTTCAACAAAAGCTCTATCTCTTGGATGTGGATTCTCCGCCTGCCTTAGAACTTGGTGAAGAAGCTACAGATACAGTAGATGATCCGGTCGACATGCAACACCCGCCTGTTGACACCCCATCTCAGGACGACCCACCCGAGATCTCTCTCCATGCTGTAACCGGCGTCACCAACCCACAAACAATGCGGGTTAGGGGATACTTCAAGAAGATCCCTCTTACCATACTCATTGATTCTGGTAGCACTCATAACTTCATTGACCCTCGAATTGCCAAACAGGCTGATTATTTTGTCCATCCTTGCTCCAACTTTGAAGTCATGGTTGTCAATGGGGGCACCTGACCTTGCAAGGGGAAGTGTCACAATGTGCGTATCTCTATGGAAGATTATAACCTACGCTCTGACATGTTTGCCTTGCCCTTAGGCGGATGTGATGTGGTTTTGGGCGTTCAATGGTTACGCACACTTGGCCCCATCTTATGGGATTTTCCTGAACTTTGGATGCAGTTTAAAGTCAATGGGGCACAACACAAATTTAGGGGCTTACAACCAGGGTCTCTTTGCATCATCAGTTCACATCGCCTGGAAAAAATCCTTAAGAAGAATTCACATGGTGTCATCGCTCAGCTCAATTCCATTCAGATGCACCCATCAACAGTCTCCACTACTCCCTTGGATAGATAAGCAGGTATCTTTGTTGAACCAATGAGCTTGCTGCCTTCAAGAGACCTTTCCGGTAAGAATGTAGCCACATCTACCTCTCAGCAGGAAATGATGGCTATTTTGCATGTAGTACAGAAGTGGCAGCCATACCTATTAGGCAATTATTTCTGCATCAAGACTGATCTCCCGAGTCTGAAATTTTTTTTGGAACAATGGGTGTCCTCCCCAACACACCTACAATGGGTTATCCAACTCATGGGTTATCCCTATGTGATCACTTACAAGAAGGGTAAGGACAATATGGTGGAAGATGCTCCTTCTCGCACAATTGATGACCCAGTTTCTCTTACAGCTCTTTCTCTGCTTGTTCCAAATTGGTTGCAATATGTTCAACAGGGCTATCTCTTCTATGAACTCCATGCTTCTTCATCAACAGGGCACTTGGGTTCTGCAAAATGTATGACCAGGAACAATGTAACTTTTTTTGGCCAGGACTAAAAATGACAATTCAACAGATGGTGGCTAACGATGATACTTTCCAAGTCAACAAGGGGGAACCGACACTCCTTTCGGGATTGATCAAACCCTTGCCCATCCCTACACAGCTTTGGCCAACTATTTCTATGGATTTCCTAGCAGCACTCTGGTGGTACAATACCACATCTCAAAGGACACCATATGAAGCAATCTATGGACAAACACCGCCAGTTCTTCTTCCATACAGTCTTAGCAGCTCCCCAGTTCAGGAAATTGACTCGGTTCTTCGAAACCGCGATTAGATTCTTCTCATTCTGCAGGACAATCTTCACATGGCCAGAATTCGCCGAAAACAACAAGCCGATCAGCACCATTTTGAGCGCATTTTCCACACAGCTGACAGGGTTCTTCTTCATCTACAACCTTCCAAGTAATCCTCCTTGACACTCCAAAGGCGTCAATGGCTCAAAATGCAAACCGAGGATGCTACCGGGGAAACTCCTTCAGATTCTGCAGCAATTTCTCCAACCAAAGCTTTGAGGACAAAGCTTTTTCTAAGGGAGAGGGGATGTTAGGAACCTATGTCAACCCTTCTCTTTACTATGTTAGTATATTGTTGTTGGACGCATATGCTTTGTAAGTCGTCCCGTAGTATTTGTTGATCCGTAGTTTATATTAGCCCATAGTATTGACCCATAGTATTGGACACATATGCTTTGTAAGCCGTCCTGTAGTATTATATGTCCCATGGTTTTGACTCATAGTATTGGGCATAGACTTAGTATATAAGTGTGTGTTGAGGTCATTGAAGGCACCGTGAAGTTAATTGTATTGAGCTTGCTCAAAGGAGGTTGCCCCCTCGAAGTGGCCCGTGATCAATATAAAAGTGATTATGTTCTGTTATTTCTGATATCTTGTGTATTTGCATTAATTAATTATTGCAGGTTCATCACAGTTCACTACAGCTTGTTATTGTTGTGTTGGGAACACATTTGATTGATCTCTCTTCTCTATCGCTTCTATATCTTCACCAAGAAGTTTTTTTATCTCTTATATTCCGAAAGAAATCTCCTATGTTGTAAAATAAAACATTCTCTGCTATCCATTATAATACACTGAGAAGAATTCAAGAGAGAGAGAGAGAGAGAGAGAGAGAGAGAGAGAGAGAGAGAGAGAGAAGCGGTGGTGTGTTAGGTGGTTGGGGAAGAGATAGGGGGTGGGGGTTAGGTGTAGGTGGATGAGTAGAGGAGTAAGGGAGAATGAGAGAGGAGGTTAGTAATATTTAGGGGGAAGAGTGGGAGGAGAGAGAGAGGGGGGGTGTGGTAAGGGGTTAGAGTTAGAGACAGAGGGCGGTGTTAGATTATTGGGGGCAATTGGAGCAGGGGAGAAAGATAGCCATAGAAGGGGGTGGTAATGTTTAGGGATAGGATGGGAGAGAGAGATATGGGAGAAAGTGTGTGTGTGTGTGTGGGGGGAGAGATAGAGAGAGAGAGAGAGAGAGAGAGAACCAATGGGGTGGTGGTGTGTTAGGGGGTGGGGGTTAGATCTAGGTGGATTAGTTGAAGAGTGAGAGAGAGTGAGCGAGGGATTTAGCAATGTCACATCCCCTCCCATCATACCAATGCGATGGAGAGAATGTGATGCTAAAACCGGGCATCTAGCCCCATACTTATTAAATAAACATTCACATAATATAAAAATACATATGAAGATGTATATATGTAAGAAACACAGCGGACGTAAATTCAATTACACATCTATCATACATTCAAGATATTCACGAGATTCATCAAATAAATACATTGCAGAGTTAATACAAGAGAGAACTTATCTTATAACAAAGTAGTCCCGAGCGACTGGCTATGCAACTGCAACGTTCCACCCAACCATAGGCCAGTTGTGATCATCAATCTCTCATCACAACTTCCACCCTCGAGCTGGGCATGATCTCTATAGGGAAAAAGGAAACAACAGACTCACACATAGCCCAATATGCACCAAAATCAGCCAAGCCAATCTATAGTTGGTTTTATCAAGCTGCTAAGGAGATGCAAAGGAATGAATTGCTAAGCTAGTGGCTCACCCACAGAGCTATGGATACCTCTATCAAATCTATCTAGATTGGTCCCCACAATACCTACACACCTGGCACAAGGAAGTATTCCCTTCACTACTACACAGTCCCTCAAGCCATACCTTCCATTCTAGTGTTCTTCAAGGTGTGCATAGAAGAGCAACCAACCCTTTTGATCTTCTTGAGAGGTTACCTCCTCACTAGGTTTATCAAGCCAATTCTGGTCCACTTCCACTCCTAATTCTTTCTCACAAGTTCCAACCAAAACAGGGATGCACACAACAGCATAATCACAAGTGCTGGGTATGAAGAAAAATGTGGGAAACCAAAAACGAAGTGGTAGATTGGGAATCAACCATGGGAGAGAAAAATAGTTTCGTGAAAACGTTCATGGGCATTCCAAGGGTAGAAACGACCTCTATAAACTACCAAAACGTGATTCCCTTTCTCCTAGCCACTGTGCGATACAAAAACAAGCTCCCAACTATGGAAAATGTAGGAAAATGGTAGAAAACGTGAAGGAGATAGACCCCGCTAGCTTAGACTGCGTGAGAGAGCAAAGACCATGGGTGAAGAATGGCTTTGGGCACAATTTCGTGGGTGTTTTCTTGCCCTAGAAGAAAAAGTACGTTTTCCTAGGTTGATGGCTTTCCCATGCACGAAATTGGCTGCCATACCTCTTCATTCCCAAGGAATTAACTACCTCAACCAACTTTTAGAATAATTAAATGATTGGGTGCATAAGTCAAAATGGGTAGTTGGGGTTCATTCATTGACATTTGGCTTATCACCATTGGCTCAAGGTTTCGAATAATTTCCCTCCCTATTCCTTGTAGAATCATGCCCCCATCTCTTTGTTGCATTGCATAGCTAGTTGTGGGTATTTCATTAAAATTCATATTTACATGATGTCTTAATTTCTATTGTGCATAGCTAGCACAAGAACTATATCCATCGATTTTTAATTGCCGACACATAAAACGATAAATCAATGGCGGGGTCTTGGCCTTGAGCTACTTACCATGACTTAATAACAATATTTACATCATTTACAATTTTATTGCAATGGGGTCAAGATGGGGACGTGACAAGTAAGTTTTAGAGAGAGAGAGAGGGAGGGAGAGAGAGACATTAGGGGGTGGTAAGGGGTTAGAGGTAGATATAGAGGGAGAGTGTTAATGGGTTAGAGTTAGAGACAAAGGGGGGTGTTAGGATATAGGGGGTAATTGGAGCAGGAGAGAAAGAGAGTGAGAGAAGGGGTTAGTAAGGGTTAGGGAGATGAGGGAAGAGAGAGAGACTATGAGGGGAGTTAGTGGTAGGGGGAGGCATATGGATGTGTGTGCGTGAGAGAGAGAGAGAAAGAAGGGGGTGTTAGTGGGTTGGGGGGTGTTAGATTAATGTGGGGGTATTTAGGAGTTGTAGAGGGGGTGTATTATAGGGTTGTGGGGCTAGGAGTAGAGGTAACCTATAATACCCCTATTTTTGACTTGGAATGTATTCAATCACGATCATGCAAATGAAGTAAATATGTTAGTATGGATTCCTAGTGTCGAGCTCAAGGCCAAGGCCCAACTAGTTAATGGTAAGCATGTATGATGTATATATTTTTATTTGGACCATATGATTGGCTTATCATGACAATTCGAAATTTATGTAAATATTATGTTGGAAATTAATAAAATGGTCCAAGATGGATGTGTAAAGAGAAATAGAGGGCTTATTATTTGACCAGAGGGGAAGAGGAAGGGGGCCAATGGGGAAACCAAATCCTTTGATGCCATGTGTCAACCTTATGACTCATCCAAAATATGCCATGTGATTTAAACAAGCCAATTACCTTCCCTTGACTATTAAATCCAATCATTGAATGCACATGTGATGTTGGTGGGAAAAGTCACTTCATGTAGTTATTGAAGCATGGGGGTCATGACAGTTATGTCAACTGTCAGTAATCATATTTCTTCTATGGTTAGAAGCTATGTCAGCTGTCTTTTCAGTATTTCCTCATACCCTTGGATTCAACAATATTTTGATCATTCTCTCATGCATGTTGCTACACTACGTAGAGTTTTCCATTGTTGTTCATATCCATTACCAAACTGGTGTTTAATCTAGAAAATTCGAATTTGAGGACAAGGTTGCATTTTGGAAGGAAAAATAGATGGATGAAGGTGAGCATGGAGGTTTGGAAAGATATGAACCTATACTCATTGAGTTCTGCTACTTTTGGATTCTTTATAAGACATGAATTAATGTTGCATGAGGTTCTCCATTATCATACAGCAGGTTGGACTCTTACTTCCCACATTGGTAACCACTGTAAGGGTAGGATTTCTTGATGGAACTATGAATCAGTGAAGATAAATTCCTTCATTGTGTTGTGTGGGGTAGTTGGAAGGATTTCCATGGTTGTGATGGCTTAGTGAGACCCTTGTAGAGCTCTAGTTGAGCTTTTTGGCTAAGCATAATGAGTAGAATGTGTTGTGGGATGAGAGATAGAATCCTGTAGGTTTTTCCTTCACCCTAGTGGCATCTTTGCCCATCTTGTGGGTGGCCTCTATGCAGAAAGTGTACGTGCTAGATAGAGTTCCTATGGCTGGGTGGAAAATCTCTCTTACATAGCCATTTGCTTGGATCTTCTTTGTTTAAAGTTAAGTATTCTTGTATATTTGATGTGCAATTATTTTATTATATTCATGTGATAATTGTTCCTGTAAATTGCATGTTGTGTGTGTGGAGTTAGTTCATTCTGCTGTGTGTTTATTTTCATGTATGCACATGTGTTTTAACTATTAAGAATTCATAATTATGGTTACGGGGAGAAATTTTGAGGCCCTGGTTTAGTTAATGTCCCCTCCTGCTCATCGGATTGAGGGATGGGGACATTGCATAATGATAATGCATACATTTTTTGTTAACTAAATTGCTTATGCATTTTTTTTCACTAAAATGCATACACAATATTTAACATTACAATTTTATCGTGATATTTAACATGACAACTATATTGTTTGGTTTGGTCAAAAAGACATTAAAAGGAATTAGGGGGTGGGATTAGAGGTAGAATGAGAGGGGAGTTTTTAAAGGGTTAGAAGTAGAGACATAGAGGGTTTAGTAAGAGTTAGAGAGAGTGGTTCGAGGTTAGTGGTTAGGAAGAGAGAGAGAGAGAGAGAGAGAGAGGATGGGGGAGTGTTAAGGGGTTAGGGGTTAGGGGTTAGTAAGGGTTAGGGAGAGAAAGGGGAGAGAGAGGGGGGGGTTGGGGTTAGGTTGTATTTTAAATTTTGCATCTATTAATAATAATAACACACATATTGTTTTGGTTTTATTTTAAAATATTTTTCCCACCCTTATCTCGTTCCGTGAATTTCTGTCGATGACATTGTTTGGAGGGAGTTATCCTACCATTCAAGTGATAAATTGTGCAGCCATTATCCATTGGATTGTGTGCATCAAATTAGAAAAATTACAGCATTTATTTCCCAATAGGATCCACTATAGAAAAAAGAAATGCATTCTCCTTTGTCAAAGCATGGTAAACAATAAGAAGATTGGATTTAAGAGGAAGTAGCTCTGGAATATCTACTACATTAAGGTGTCTTTGAAAGAATGGAACCAAATCATTAATTGAATACATCAAACCTCCTGCACAAGGTTGTAATTTAAGGTAATCTTCATAAAGGGTTGAAAATCCCATAGTATTCCAGGGATTCCTTCCCATTAACTTGGCCCGGTTACTCGTGGATGTAGCAGGATAAACTTTAGAGAGCCTCGTTCCCTACTGATATTTCCACCTTAATCTACAAGGGGAATATTCTCGCAAATACTGGTAAGTTTTTTGAGCCAAATGTAGTTACTTGTAGATGAATAGTGCAAAAAATGTACGGTGGTGATAAAATTTTACTATCTGTTGATTCTGATACTACATGCAAGAGCCTCTCAGCAAACTCTGAGATAGAAAGTTCTGTAATTTTAGGATGTTGATTCAACCTTCATGAGGATCTAAATTTATAATTTCCTTATGATGATATTCAGGAATGAAATAATATTTGAAGGCACTTCCAAGCTCCCCAGACCATTTGGTCATCTAGGATATGTTCGACTCCTTTAACAAAAGATCAATTCTGGTGTAGATGGGAGGATTTCATACACTTTCCAAATTTGTGTTGTTGGAAGAGCTTACATACTTCAACAAAAGAGAATTTTGCAGGTGACTTGAAAGTCCCTTCTAATTTTTCAGCAATGAAACAAAGAAGTTCAACATACAGATTTTTAGGCAGGCCTTTCAACCAACCAGATGACCGAATACAAGGAGAATACCAATTGTCAGACACATTAACCATGCCCAAAAAATTCAAGCTATTATAAAAATATTGTTTATCAAGGTAAGGATGGACTATGTGTACATTATGAGAGAAAATATGACTATGGTCGCTTTGTTGAATTTGTCCTCTTGCTTTCTCCAGAATGTGTTTAAAAGATAGGAGTATTTTCTAAGCCTCTATTAGTTTACATAAATGTTTATCCCCAAATATTATGTCAGATAAAAGAAATTCCTCAGCTTTTAATTGGGTCTGAATGGCATCTCTAAGTTGTGTTAGTTGTGGATAATGAGGAGTGTCAAACGGAAGGCATCTAAAGACCCAATTTTTTGATGATAGAGGCACATGACCACTTATCGGAGTACGAAATGCTGAAAAAAAACTAATGGAACAAAATGAAGGATTCCTTGGTTCAACTTGCTATTGAAAATGATACTTTCTATTAAAAAAACCAGTAAAAAATATGCTTGTATTTTAAATGGAAATCCAACTAACATTTCTGTGGGAAGAAAAAAATAGATTCCTACAACCCTCATATTTCCTTCTATAAGTCGTTCTCCCAATGGAAAAGCTAATGTAATAGCCCATTTTTTGACATCTTCCCTCTGCTCATCCCTACACTCGTCTTCCAAAGGAAATCGTTGCCTCCACATGTAAACTACATTGTTTCGTCAAAAAATGATATTCTTCTGCTAACAAATGCAAAATGAAGGATTCATTGTCATTGCTCTGAGAAGTTCTAAGGTTTGTTTCTCGTAAAATAGAGATTGTATAAATCTTGTTAAGATCCATATTTTCCATCTCATGAACTGAGATATTCTTTATCTTAGACATAAAAAAAAAAAATTGGGATGAATAATAGAGAGCAATTTCTTTACAGCTTCAACCTTCTCAGGATATAGGGGCAGAACTACAAAAGTAATGGGAAGTTGTCATCCATAAATTTCTTTGAGTTGTGTTGTGCATGTCCTATGTTCTATCCATTAAGGAATAATATATCCAATCTTAACATTAGGGGGATGGATTTCATTGAATCTTATCTTATATCAATTTCTAAAAATGCAAGGCTGGCTTGTGACTAAGAAAATGCTCTTAAGTCCAATACCTGCAATGAAAACAATAATTTTCCATTTAAAATAGGAAAGAAATCTAAAGGGTTATATATTTGCACTAATATCTAATTTAGAAAAAAGGTCGATGTCTATATTCGTTCAAGAATATATAATATGAAACTGTCATATTTTATACATTTTTCTCCAATATAACCACCTTCCCTTCTATTCTTTTTGGTGGATTGTCCCATGTTGCATATAGAATCATGATTTTGTTTCTAAAATCCCTTCTCATTGTTAAAATCCAATAAGGTAGTAGGATCACCTATGCCAGCTACATCTTTAGTTGTAATGATGAACTCCAATGAAGGTTCCATATCGCGGGAATAGTCATTGTCCTCTGCATGGAGCCTATATCCCCTCTAGGAGGCCATAGATTCCACCAAAGGCTTGAACACCCATACCTGATATTGAAAACCTCCTAGTAGCACCAATATGCATTTATTAATAATAATAACACACATATTTTCTGGGTTGTATTTTAAAATTTGTTTCGCACCCTTATCATGTTTCGTGGATTTGTCTCAATAATATTGTTTAGAGGGATTTATCCCACCCTTATGGTGATAAATTCCACATCCATTTTCCGTTGGATTGTGTGCATCAAATTAGAAAAATTACAACATTTATTTCCCGATGGTTATCTCCATGAAGCCCTAGATTTTGATATTTGAATCCCTAGGTTGGTTATATTTAAAATCTATGGATTCCCTAGATGTTACTAGTGAAGAAAGAGGTAAGGGGGGTGATAGAAAATATCCAATACAACCCTCTCTCTATATATCTCCTACTCCACCTACCCGTAACCCCCTAACACCCCCCTCTCTCCCTACCTAAAGCCCCTCCTCTCTATCTCTCTCCTACTCCCCCTCTCTCACACACACTCTCTCTATCTCTCTCTACCACCTACACCTACACCTTACCCCCATCCATATCTCATTTCCCCAACCTCCTAAAAACCCCTCTATCTTCACCTCTAACCCCTTAACACCCTTGTATCTCTCTATCTCTAACCCCTTACCACCTCGCAATCTCTCTCTCTCTCTCTCTCTCTCTCTCTCTCTCTCTCTCAACACCCCCCTTTCTCTATACCTCTAACCCATTAACACCTCCCTCTCTCTCTACCTATAACCCATTAACACCCCGCTATCTCTCTACCTATAACCCCTTACCGGCCCCCAATCTCTCTCTCTCTCTCTCTCTCTCTCTCTAACCCCTTAACGCCGCCATCTCTCTACTGCTAATACCTTACCACCCCCAAACATATCTCCCTTCACCTATCTCTCTCTCCTTGCTTGTCTCTAAACCATTAACACCCCCCCTTCTCTACCTCTAACCCCTTACCACTTGTTAACGCCTAAAAATCGCACACATGCGACATTTCGGCGATTCATCCAGTAAAGCGTCACAACATAAAGAATGCATCTCACCACATGAATCCTCAATAGATCTAAAACACAACATGAGTCCAGAAGTGTCAAGAAATAGTCAAAACAAATGGTAGTACGGGTATTACATAGTTAACCCGCGCTATAGCGCAGGTTACCTGAACAATGGTCGCACTACACACGCATGTCTTTTCCTTCAATGTCCGTGCTACTATCAAAACGGTGGGACCACTCATGCCTAGTGGTGCATTAAAGACTCCATTCTCCCCAAGGATCATAATTTGGATCCTCACACACTAAGGAGCATTAATCATCCCCCCTTATGTACCTTGGAACCAATTCATGAAGGTGGAGAGTTCACATTTGGATCTAGTTATTTGATGTCCACCTCTTGGCCTAGAAAAGGAATCCATTGGCATGCATTTTGTAGATAGAAATTAGAGAAAGGTTATGCTACTGGATTTGATTTGGAGATTCCTTATAGCCCACCATTTCCTACCATTGTAATCATTTCCAATCTTGCTTTCCACCTACCATCAAGGGGAAAGTGTTTCTCTCCATTGTTCTTCCACCTACATAACATTTAGTTTGGACAAGAAAGTACTCCCTAAGGGATATTGTTGGATTCCCTTGAATCCTTCACCTCCTAGGTGTTGTACAACTATACCATTGGGAAATACAAGAGTGGTTTAGCATACCTTTGGTTGCTCTTGGATTTTTCCTCTTTCCCCCATCTCTTTTATTTTATTTTCATCAATATTTTCATGTTTGAATGTGAACTACACTAACAATCTCTTGCAGGATCATTTGGAGGAATACCAACTATCCAAAAGGGGATCCAAGGACTAAATCCTTGAAGCAACCTACAAGGCTTAGACCCTCACCAAGTGAAAGAGTGCATTTGTGCATTTTTTTTCCATAACCGTTCTAATGGAGACCATACTTATTTTTTGTCATTTCTTTTTAAACTAGGTTGTTTTATGCTAAGTATCTAATTCTAGGTGTTTTTCAATTGTAGGAGAGCAGGAAGGTATTCCACCTCTTGCTTCCAGAATTTGGTCCCATCACAGCCATAGCTTTTTTTTTCCACATTCGCGTGGTTCCTGACATCTCTTCCACGTCAATAGCACAGATTCGACTTGGAAATTCGTGTGCCTAACGCAGGTTTAGGGATAATCCTTGTAGGTTGCTGCAAGGCCTCAGTCCTTGGAGACCCTTGTAGATGGTTGGTATTCGTCCAAGTGATACTGCAAGATATTGTTGGTTTATTTCACATTCAAACATGAAAATATTGATAAAAATAAAATAAAAGAGATGGGGGGAAGATGAAAACTCCAACAACAACCAAAGGTATGTTAAACCACTCTTGTAATTCCCAATGGAATAGTTTTACAACACCTAGGAGGTGAAGGCTTCAAGGGAAGCCAATAATATCCCTTAGGGAGGCCTTTCTTGTCCAAACTAAATGCTAAGTAGGTGGAAGAAAAATGGAGATAAAAACTTGCCCCTTGATGGTAGGTGGCAAGCAAGCGGAAGGTTAGTGTATTACCCACACTACAGCGCGTCTATTTTGTATTAACCCATGCGGTACGTGCGACTCAGTCCGGTTTAACTATTCTACTATTGTTTATTTGCTTTTTATCTACATAGCTTAGTTTGGTAGCCCAATTGTTTCTTACTAGTGAACTTAAATTAAGGCTAAATCACCCAATTACTTAATCTTTTAGTAATTAGTACACCTAGACTAGTATTAAGAAGTAAAGAGTACATCTCTCTCAAAAATTAACTAGGTAACCAAATTTGAGGCTTTCAATGGGCCTTATTGTTGTCAATAGTATTCGGGACCATTTCTTGTTATGCATCAAATCAACATGTTGTTTTTAGTAGTATTGCTAGTGTAGAAAACACTTTTTGCATACAAGCAAGGACCTAAAGACACTTTTCTCCCGAAGTTTGCTCTTCACCTCGCACTTCATGTGATCTTGGTGAATCAAAAAAAGGGTGAGAAGCGTGAAATACCTTAATTGCACACTTGTATATTAGATAGATTAATTCGATTTTGTGAAGCGCCATGAGCATCTCTTAGAGTTAAAAGTACATATTGCTTGATATACTCTTTTAGTTAATTTTCCAATGGAATCATTTGTTTTTTATTTTATCAAATGTGTTTGCTCCACTAGCACACAATAAGAGGCTTAAAGACTCTTCCAATCCAAAGTATGCTCTTCACCTCACACTTCATGTGAGCTTGGTGAATCAGAAAGGTAGGAATTGTGTAATATCGCTCTTACACTCCATGAGTGAAACACACAAAACCCTTAAAATCAACATTGTAATTGTCTTAAACAACTAAAATCCTCCATGGGATGTCACAAAAAATATTTTAGTTAGGTAGGATTGATTGTCCAATGCATCCATTAATGCCCACCAATCTAGTTTCATTAGGAATATTTTCAAACATAGCATTGTTGTCCTTTAGGGTTCTTACAAAATCTTGCTAAAGGCAAGTGTTAAAAGAGAACCCGGATCATAAGTGCATCAAGAACAAGGAGTTGAATGTCGAGATATAGCTACCTTTATCTCCCCTATAAGCCACTCAACTTGTTGTAGGGAAACGAGACTATACCATGCAGGACTAACCATTGATCCACACTTGATGTACGGTATCTTAGTGGCCCAAATTAGTATATCACCAAGGAGAAATTGTGAGTGAAATTGAATCCTGAAGTTATATATTTCTGTTGGGAGGTGTTTCCAAGTCTTTTTGATTGGATCATTGGCCCCATCTCTGATAGAACTAACTCTACCTCCACTAGTCGATTGATGCGTGGATACCATTATCACCATCAATTGTGCTTTTGGGAGGCCTAGTTACATTTGAGAGGAAGGACGTTAGGTCGGCTAGGGAATTTACATTTATTTTCTTTTTAACTACAAGTTCACTAACTCGTAATAAAAAGAACCTACATGTGGGAACTCGTGCACTAAAACCAATATTGCACATATCACTCACTTGTTGCACCATTTTGCATATGTTGTGGTTGGCATATTTTTGCATTTGTTCAATTGTGTTTATTCCATTACCACTCTCATATTGACACAAATCCTTCACCATTAAGGAACAAAACAACATCCTAAGGCCGTCTCATAGACTACAAGGCCTATCCCCTCTCTCAAAGGGTGTTTTCACACTTCCCCCCTGCATTCCACACGGAGGGAATTCAAGTTGGGGTCATTCCTAGGAAACATTGATAGGGTCATCTGGTCGAGGAAAAACCTTTCTATATATATTTTCTCCCCTCGAAGAGTCTCTCAATTACACCACTTCTTCCCCCACTTGAAGTAGTACCCCCTTGTATTCTCCCCAAGGATATCCCTTAGGTCCCTTTGACACATCCTCTCTTACAAGAGTTCAACCATTGTTCACAACACCACCTGGGTTTCCCCCTCATGGAAATCACATCCCAAATAGAATGGCAAGACCCGCCATCCTACCTTACTATTTATGGCTAGTTTAAATCTACATGATTTGGCCAAACTGACAAATGACCCCATTTCTTATGATGCGACATGGTCAACTATGCTAGACAAGTTTCCTTTTGATATTCCCAAATTTGAAGAAAAATAGGGAGGCGATCCTGCCAACCATGTTATGTATTTCCACTTATGGTGTTCATCTAACAGCATAGTTTATGACCATGTGAGGCTTCTCATTTTCCAGTGTACCCTCACTAGAAAAACAACAAAATGGTACATAAACCTATAAAGTGCCACCCATTCTACATTTGCGACATTAGCCATCACATTTCTTACATACTTTCAATTTCCAATCCGACATGATTTAGGTCTCAAAATTATCACTAAGTTTCATCAAATACTTCCACCCACATCGCGGACCACATCCACGAGTAGCGTATACTCCACACACTATGTAAGATCTAAATACAACCTTCCTTTGTGTTGGATTGGTTTATCAAATATCTCCAACCCGCCATAGCTAAAGATGTCACCACCTCCATGCAACGAAGTGAGGAAGAGGATATTTTGAATGCACAACATTTTGACCTCATATATGCATAGTCTGTATATATTTACATAATCCTCCCTAATGCCCCACGGCATCGGTCATTGGATCCTACACCTTTGGGCTCGTCACATTCAGTGGATGGGATTATTGGGTCCATTTCCCATTTAGGAAAGTTTCCTCCCACCGCATCGATATCATTCAACATGGTTCTGTATTACCCATCCATGCCACTTGCATCGGTACCCCCTACACCAGTACTAACACCGTCAGTTGGTCAATTACAATATGGGACATATAGTCTTACATACCCAAACATTAGCCAAACAATGACAGTTCCTACACCACCTTTGGTGCCAGTTTCTCCTACATCCACCTCTTACGGAGCACAAATGAAATTTGTCTCACTGTCGGGATATAATCTGTATTACCCTTTCCCATGCCCAAATAATCACCAACCTCCCCCCCACATGGGGGTTAACCTAGTTCAACCTACTTATGTTCAGCAAGCTCAACAATTTGAGCAATTAAACACTGCGGACCCCTAGAATCCACAAACTCAGGGGAAGAAGAAAGGTAAGAACAAGTAGAAACAACAGTCAAGGCAAGGGGGAAATCCCCATCCCCAGCAAAACCAGAATATGGGTGATCCAAATGGAGGGACTAACAATCCCCCTAGACAAGGGAAGAATCCTCCCCTGAGAACTATTTATTGTTGCTCCATTTGCAGTGATTATGGTCACTACACACACCGTTGTCCTCTTCTCCTCGACTGCCAATAGTTGGTGGAAGCTAAAAATAAGATAGTGACAGACCCTCCTAAGGAAATGAATCGTCCCCAAACACAAAAAGCAGTATTACAACAACCCTTCACCAATCAAGGGGCAGTTACACAAGAACAAGATCCTCGTCCACCTGGTCATATCTCTTTCCAAAATATCTATAATTTGGATATAAACCTCCAGACACGAGACAAGGGTTATGATGGGCCTTCCACCCCCCAAGTGGAAGATGTTCTTATCCCCCCTAGGGACCCTCTATAAATACCATGGCTGAATATCGAAAAAATCCCACATATTTCGAGAGTACCAATCATTCATACCCCTAATAACCCCCATATGAAATTCGCCCACAATTACAGCACTGTGGACGACTTGGCTCAATCCCCTGTGGCTATGTTCACATTAGAAGTGTTACAGTATTTCCCAACACAATGAAAATCATTACTCAATGCACTTGGTGCGTTTGACCCATCCGAATCGCACATAATACCTTTGATCTTGACAAAGGTGACCCGCGACTACCATCATCAATCGCATTTCAAGTACTAGTCATGGTTAAAAACATCATGTTCCATTATTGTATCATCGACGAAGGAGCATCCACTTGCATTATGTCCATAAAAGTATGGAAACAATTAGGATCCCCCAAGATGGTCCCCTCATTTATTGCTCTTTGTGCGTATGATGGGAGACCATCCCAACCAATACGATTGTACCAAATTGTCCCCATAGAGCTAGGGGGCAAGATGGTTATGATTGATATTGAATTAATCAATGCTGATCTCGACTACAACATCCTCTTGGGGTGTAGTAAGTGTATGCCATGAAGGCGGTAGCCTCCTCAATATTTTGTATCATGATGTTTCCCTTAAATGGGAAAGTAGTTACCCTCTACCAGTTTAACTACTATGACCTTAATACTATAAGCAATCCCGAAAACATCCTACCAACTAAACTGGGTGATGACCAACCATATGTTGACATCACTCCCGGTATGTACTAGGGATAATTTTAAGAAACCCCCCCAAATTTACATGTATAATAAATGGGCAAAGCCCATGATGCATAGAAAAATGTGAAGGCTATTTTATTAATAATATCATATGTATATATAATTTTTTGGGTGAATCTTTCACAAAAGTCTATAATCTTAGCAAATATTGGCGCATATTTCATAGAATTAAAAAAAAACTTATAAAATGTTGGCGAATCTTTCACAAAATTGTTTGCATAAAATTATCTCAAATGTTGTGGCTATCATGGTAGAAAGGATTTTATTAGATGTTATATCACAAGTTCAATTTGGGTTTTAGGAAGATACACAAATTTTTGAAGCAATTGGGGCTACATAGGAGGGTATTCATTCAAGCAAGGTAGAAAAGCTCTCTATAGTTTCCCTGAAACCAAATTTGTCAAAAGCATATGACCGAACCATTAATTTATACTTAAGAATTTTTATTCTTCAGTTAAGTTTTAATTTCCCTATAGTGAGGTGGATAATGGGATGTGTCTCTACGATATGATTTTATCTTCTTATTAATAGATCATTTGCAAAATTCTTCAAACTTTCACAAGGCCTTCACCAAGGTTGTTCTTTATTTCCATTGCTATTTCTTCTAGTAGCAAAGAGCCTTAGCAGGGCCATTAGGGAGGCAAAGAGAGATGGTATTATTTCAAGGGTGAATATAGATCATTCTTGCAACCTTAACCATCTTTTGTTAGTAGACGATGCTTTATTCTTT
Source organism: Larix kaempferi (assembly GCA_027924585.1). Classification (NCBI taxonomy): domain Eukaryota; kingdom Viridiplantae; phylum Streptophyta; class Pinopsida; order Pinales; family Pinaceae; genus Larix; species Larix kaempferi. The sequence continues at coordinate 1,451,799 of BSBM01000008.1, forward strand.
ATAAATGGGGTTTTCAAATAATTTGTCCAGCTAAAGTAATTTTTTATGTTTGTATGGAAAAGCCACGAGAATGGAAATTAATATGAAAATATAAACTATATTTTTCAATGGTTTGGAGGTAGAGGTTTTTAAGAGATTATTTTTGTGCTTTCCATTCAAAGAGATAAAGTTATAAGAAGGATTCAAATACCTATGTCACGTCCCCTCCCATTGATCAGATGCAAGGAAGGGAACATGACTAACATTCTGGGCTTCTTGGGAAAGCTCATCCCCGTTCATTACTAACAAAATTCATATTAAATAAAAACTTATGTGTGCAGATTCATATTCAATATAAACACAGCGGAAATAAACATTATCCACACACAACTACATCATGCATCCAACATATCAATAACAGGCATCAATTAAAACATGGTAGAACACATAATTAACATATTCAAACCATAGATAATACTTATCTTTAAGATGAAACTGTCCAACAACTGGCTATGTGAGAGCAACGTTCCACCCAACTATAGGTCTCTATCCAGCCTGTATTCTTTCATCTGAGAGACCACCCCTGAGCTATGATGTGTATCCACTGAGGAGGAACTAGACAAGCTTACTCACAACCATGATCTCACACAACTAGTCATGCTAAGCCAACACACAGTTAGGTTTATCAACCATGAAAGAGGCAAATGAGGAGGATGCTAAGCCAGTGAGCTCAGCCACAGAGCTACATACATCTCAACTAAACTCAAATAGTCATGACACCCACAATACCTACCACACCCAATACAAGGAAGGTCCCCTTCTTTGTTGCACAGTCCCACAGGTGTCCCTTCCCTCTAGTGCTCTTCAGGGTGGGCATAGAAAGGTCCAAGCTGCTAATTCCTTGAGATTATAGTCTTCACTAGGTTTATCAAGCAATCCCAACCTATGTTCTATCATTCACGCTTGGATTTTCATAATTCAGTGACCAAATAACTCAATCCCGTAATTGGATTTATGGGCTAAAAAAACTGGGTTTTCCAATGGATTTCGGGGTATCTAATACTCTCAATTTTGCCCCAAGGTTCATTTCTATGGATCCCCCATTGGATTTCACTGTCAATACGAAATCCTGGGCGTTTATGGCACTTCAAAACGTGGGTTAATTCACATTTGTGATTTCTATTTTTCTCACTACTGGGCATGTGTAATGGATGAAAATTGAAGCTCAGATGTTCCACAATGGAATGGGAATTAGGAAAAACCAAATTCCCATGAGGTCGAGTGACTTGTGGGTCAAGGAAATAGATCCCATACTCTGCCATATGAATTTCCAGGCTGGCCATTCTCCATTGAAGCCATGGACTGATTTCTTCAACAACTTTCTTACACATAATTAAATGTTAGCAAGGAAAGTCAAATGGGTTCACAAGATGAAATTTGGAAGCCTATGGTTCAATTCCACAACCCCCTCACCACTCTCTAGTGGAATACACATGGACCCTTCTCATTAGTTGCTTCCATGGCCATTTTTGGTATTTTATTGCAATATTAAATATTTACATCATTTTACAATGTTCCATGGCTTAATAGAAAATGGATAGCAAAATATCAAATACTTGTCCATTAAATAGAAATCCAAGCATACACTAGCGGGGCCTTGGCCTTGAGCTCTACGCTAGGAAAACACACATCGCATGTACACAATATTTACATAAAAGCTAATATATCATAAAGGTCAAAATGGGGGTATTACATTCCCCTCCCCCTTAGAACAACACCGTCCTCGGTGTTCTCAAAACTGAACAAAAATGGGAATGCCTCTCTCATGGCATCCTCCAGCTCCCATGTAGCCTCATCAGGACTAAGGTGCTCCCATTGGACCTTTACCTGCTCGATGGATCTGTTCCGAAGCAAAGTGACCTTCTTGTTGAGGATGCACATAGGCTCTACTTGGAACTCTCCCTCGGGTTCCACCTGTATCACATTCCAATCAATCATATGATTAGGATTATGTACATACTTCTTAAGCAAATATACATGGAAAACATTATGAGCTCTTATGTTAGCAGGAAATGCAACTCTATATGCAATTGGTCCTATCCTATCTAGGACTTCAAATGGCCCACAATATCTTGGTGCCAACTTGGCACAACTCCCCAACTTGAGAGAACTTTTCCTTGGTTTCACTCTCAAATAAACATGATCCCCAATCTGAAATTCCTTATGCACTCTTTTCAAATATGCATAACTCTTTTTCTTGTCCTGAGTTGCCCTTAAATTTTTCCTGATCTTAGCAACTTCATATTCCATTTCCTTGATCATCTCTGGCCCAAGCACTACTCTGTTCACCGGACTATGCCAATTCACTAGAGTCCTGCATTCTTTTCCATACAATGCCTCAAATGGACTCATTCCCAATGATGCGTGATGTCCATTATTGTATGCAAATTCTACCAAGTGTAGGTAACATTCCCACTTGGATGGTTTATCCATGACATACATTCTCAGTATGTCTCCAAGAACCTGATTCACCCTCTTAGTTTGGCCATCTATTTGAGGATAATATGTTGTACTGAAATTCAATCTAGTTCTCAATTCCTGAAATAATCCTTTCCAGAAATTGGATGTGAACATTGTATCACGATCAGAAATTATTACCTTAGGTAATCCATGCAATCTGAATATCTCTCTCATGAATATATTTGCAATGTCATTAGCCTTGTGAGTGGACCTGACTGGAATAAAGTGAGCTACCTTTGATAGCTTGTCCACCACAACCATGATTGAATCATGCTTCTTCACTGTCATGGGAAGACCTGTTATAAAATCTATAGAGATCACTTCCCACTTCCATTCCGGGATGGGTAAGGGATGCAACGATCCTGCTAGATGTTGGTGCTCTTCCTTTACCTGCTGGCACTTTTGACACCTATCAATGTACTCAGCTATGTCCTTCTTCGTACCATGCAAAAAGTATTGCTTTCTTGCTGCTGTAATAGTTTTCTGATATCTTGGGTGTCCAAAATATGGCATTTGATGTATTTCATCCATCACAAGCTTCCTCAGATATGCACTATTTGGAATGTATAGTCTAGTAACCTGATAAATGAGAACATCATCCTCACCCAGCTGATATCTTGCACATGCTTCATCCACATTACCCCGCTGCATCTTTTCTTTAATTTGAAGGAAAGTTTCATCATCGTCTTGGGCTTCAAGAACTCTTGCCTTCAAATCTGATTTGCACATACTTAATGTTGCAATATGAAATTTTCTATTGAGAGCATCTACAACCTTATTCTCTTTCTCTTTTACATTCTTGATTTCAAAATCAAATTCACAAAGGAATTCCACCCACCTAGCTTGCCTAGCATTCAAGTTTGGTTGATCAAACAAATACTTCAAGCTCATGTGGTCTGTCCTAAGCTTGAATATTCTTCCCAACAAATAATGCTTCCACATCTTGAGAACTGTACTATGGATGCTAATTCTAAATCATGTGTGGCATAATTCTTTTCATGCTCTTTTAATTTCCTTGACTCATAACAAATCACAAATCCTTCTTGCATGAGCACTCCACCTAGCCCTTCAATGCAATCATCGGTGCACACTACAAAATCCTTCTTTGGATATGCTATCTTCAAAACAGGAGCGCTGGTAAGTAACTCCTTTAACTGCTGAAAACTTTTCTCACATTTTCCAGACCATACAAACTTGACATTCTTCCTCTGAAATGAAGTAATTGGATGAACTATCTTGGAGAATCCTTCAATGAGACTTTTGTAGTAACCAACAAGACCCATGAAATATCTAACATCTGAAACATTCTTGGGAGTATGCTAATCCATGATGGCATTGATCTTCTTTGGATCAACTGCAATACCCTCTTCATAAATGACATGACCCAAGTACTGCACCCTCTTTTGATAGAATTCACACTTGCTTAACTTGGAATACAACTGGTGTTCTCTAAGGACTTGCAACACTATCCTTAGATGTTCCTCATGCTCTTATTCATTCCTTGAATAGACAAGAATGTCATCCAAGAACACAATCAAAAACTTATCCAAATATTTGTTGAAGACACTATTCATGAGACACATGAATCTGGCAAGTGCATTGGTAAGACCAAATGGCACCACAATGAACTCATAATGACCATATCTAGTTCTGAAAGTCGTCTTGTGAATGTCTTCTTCTTTTATCCTCACTTGATGGTAGCTAGACCTCAAGTCAATCTTTGAAAACACCTTAGCTTGATTCATTTGATCAAATAAGTCATCAATTCTTGGCAATGTGTATTTATTCTTGAATGTCACTTTATTTAGCTGCCTGTAATCAATACACATCCTTAAAGTCCCATCATTCTTCTTGACAAATAACACCGGTGCTCCCCAAGGAGACACACTTGGCCTGATATACCTCTTGTCCATTAACTCTCATAGCTGCATGTTTAACTCTACTAATTTTGGCATGCCCATTCTATAAGGAGCTTTGGAATTTGGTGTTGCCCCTAAGTCAAGATCGATGATAAAATCAATATCTCTCTTTGGTGGTAGTCCCGACACTTCATCCGGAAACACATCTTAGAAATCTTGCAACAATGGGAATTCTTCTATCCTTGGTCCTTTGTCCTTTGATGAATCTGATATATGAACTGCATATAATTGGAAACCTTTCTTATAAAACCTTTTCAACTATAAGGCTGAAATCTGTCTTACTGAAACTTGCTTGGGAATTCCTCTTACCAATCTTGGTCTTCCCTCTTCATCAATGTATTCAAGTGATTTTTCATAACATTCCACCTTGGCTCTATGTCTTTCCAACCAATCCATGCCAATTAAGGCATCATAATAACCTAATGGTAGTACATTTAATTCTGCATGTGTGTGGAGTACATTCAATTCTGTGGGGCACTCCACCACTACTTCACTTAATTTTCTCTTGGTCCTTGTGGCTAATTGAACTAGCCGAGATTCATCATGTTTCATTTTTCTAAGAGAACAACCTTCAACCACTTTTGGAGAAACATACCTATGACTTGATCTTAGATCAATCAAAACAGAAATAGATTGCTTAGCAATTTTACCTTCAACTTCCACCACTGCTGATTGATGGCCGGCTTGGTGATTATCCAATGCTACATAAACTCGAGGTGTTGCACTAGCCATATCCTTCACTGTAGTTGCTCCCTTTAAGTTGTGCAAGCTCCTGAGATTCTCCTTCCGATATGGAAAATCCTTAAGCATGTGATTTTCTCCACATCCCCAACACTGAAGTGGTCCTTTTGATGCTTTATCTACTACTACTGTTGGATTGTTTCCACTTCGTGCTTGTTGGACCTGTGGAAATTTTCTTGGTTGATCTTTGAATGGTGGCTTGAATCCACTTTTATTTTGATCAAACCTCCCTCTTGGCTTCCCTTTCCATGCTGGGTGAACCTCTGATTTCCCTTTATTCTGCTCATAGCAATGCATTTCCATTCTAATGGCTTCATCTAGACTTGGTGGATTAACAAACTCAATTCTATCTTTGTAACCTTGAGGTAGCTTTCCAAGGAAGCATTGGATCTTTATCCTCTCATCCTTGATATAGTCCACATACCTCAACAATTCCAGAAATTTTTGGACATTCTCTTCCATAGATTTTCGTCCCAACCTGAGTTCATTGAAATATTTCCTCTTACTTTCATAATACCTAGAAGAAAGGTATTTTTCCTTGAAATACTTCTTAAATCTTTCCCAACTAATCTTCCTTTCATTGATCCCTTTAACTTCCAAGAAGTTATCTCACCAAATTGAAGCTCTACCATTTAGATTGTAAATGGAAATTCTGACCTTTTCACTCACTGAGTAATCATGAATCTTGAATATTTCTTCATCCCAAGAAGCCATGCCTCTGCCTCTTGGCCCATCTTACCCTCTCAATCAAATGTGGGAGGTCTTGCATTCCTAAATTCTCCCTGTGGGATTCCTTTGAATTTCTTCCTTCCCTTAAATCTGCTAGAAGTATGCCTTGGACTTCTTCTAGAACCTCTGGAGTCACATGACTTGCTGGAAGAAGATCTCGAGGAAGGTTTTCTATGCTCCTTGCTCACATAACTCTTCCTTGGGCTTGGAGTCCTCTTCCTATAACGACCTCTAGAGTGAATCCCTGCATCTCTTCCTTCTTCATCCACGTTGCTTGGGTTAGACCCAAGGTTTATCCTCTATTTCATATCAGTGAAGCTCCACAAAATAGCAGCATTGAGCTAGTTTTGTTCTTCCTGAGCCTTCATCAATTTTTCATTGAAGCTTACCATGGTCTCAACCAAATTCTGAGGAGTTATGTGCTCCCTTCTCCCATTAGATTCAGTCTCATCATTCCCTTCTTGTACATTATCTCCTAGCACATGTTCATCATGCTCATAAGGATCTTGAGCATCATTTATGGTCACCATTTTCCGTTGGAGACCCTTTTCCCTGTATGCTACTTCTGCTACAACTATTTAAATCTTATAAGTTGCAAGCACTATGCATTATGAAAATATTTGTTAGACATCTTAGAAATGCATATATAAACATAAGACATCAATATTTTAATAGAATTAATTCATGGAATAATTCTCAAATATATTATGCATTCATTTCTTTTGCCCATTCATGCAATTCTGGAAATTGCCCATATTGTCAACAATTAGTCAAAACAGTCACTGGCACTTTTCTGCTCTACATATCTATAATGTCTGATAACCTTATTCAAATTATGGTTATGCACCATTGTTCCATGTTGGATAAGCTTTCAAATTCCTATCCATGTGCTCCATTTTAACTTCGGGTGGGGAAACTAAATTACTTCAAAAATGACAATTTTCACCAAAATTCTGCACTTTTGCACAGTTGCAAAATATCCTCAAATGCCAACTTCAGCCACCTGTAGAAGCAAATCTAGAAAGATTTAGGAAAAATTTTCTACCAGGAAACGTTATTCCATACAAAAAGGAACACTCAACAACTTGCGTATCTCTGTTCCAATGCACCATTCATCTTCTATAAATTTATGGGTTTGACTACTTTTAACTTTTAACTTTTTCCAAAATTTCAAATTTTGGGCCAAAAATGGCTATTTCCTAAACTGACCATTTCTGGAAAATATTTGTCTAACGTGAATTATCTATTTTAATGAGAATATGAAATGTTGATTTCAGTAAATTTCTTCAATCCTTCATCTAAGGTCACTTTCAACCACTGCAAGCTTTTCCAATTCTCCAAAAAGTGGCCCAGAATAGTGCTTTTTGGCTTTCTCACTCACCCCGACTCCACAACATCCTTTGGATTTTGGCTCCAAAATTACAAACTAAACACTGTGCCTTCTCCATGGCCACTCCATATCAGTTTCAGCTCAATCCGATCTTTTGTCAAGCGTCGGGACACCGATTTGTAAAAGCCATTAATTCCAATTTTATGTCAAATTGGAGCATAATCAGCTCGGGATCTTCACTGGTTCCTTCATGGCCTTCGTTAATGGCCTCAGAATGCCACCGAACTATTCCAATTATGATTCCGCATGCTCCTGCTATCCAAAAATCGAGTTTTTTTTTCGCAACCCACAACCTGCAACCCGCAATCCACAACCCGTATCCCGCAATTCACAACCGTACTACGGAACTTGGAAATGCGGAAAGCCAAATTGCAAACTCAAAATTTTAACGTGTCCGCAATTGCGGAAATCCAAAATGCAAATTCAAAATTTTAATGTTTCTACAATCCACAATCCCAAATCCACAATTGCGGGTTTAGAATTGTGGAAAGCCAAAATGGAAATTCGAAATTTGAACGTTTCTGCAATCCGCAATTGCGGGTTTGGAATTGTGGAAATCCAAAACGTAAAATAAAAAATTTTACGTTTCCGCAATCCGCAATCTGCAATCTGCAATGAGGGTTCGGAATTGCGGAAAGCCACAACGTAAAATTTCAAAATCCTTTTTTCCGCAATACGCAATTGCGGAAACACTTCTACTCCGACAACTTGCGAGGCTCATATATCCCTCGTCCCTTAACCAAATAACGCGAGTCTGGTACCGTTGGAAATCTCTTGCATAGATTTATGCAATGGTATGATCCTATGCCACACCTGAGGACCCTGATCTTGACAATTTTCTAATCAAAATGTCGCCCAAACTCCATCAATACCACGTTAAAACACTCTGATATCTACCTGTAACTCATAACTTGGCCCAAGCAGCCCTAGTGCTGCAACATGGGCTCCGATACCACTCTGTCAGGTCCCCTCCCGTCGATCCGATGCAAGGAAGGGGACATGACTAACGTTATGGGTTTCTTTGGAAAGCTCAGCCCCGTTCATTACTAACAAAATTCATATTAAATAAAAACTTATGCGTGCAGATTCATACTCAATATAAATACAATGAAAATAAACATTATCCACACACAACTACATCATGCATACAAAATATCAATAGCAAGCATCAATTAAAAACATGGCAGAACACAGAATTAACATATTCAAACCATAGAGAATAATTATCTTTAAGATGAAATTGTCCAACAACTGGCTATGTGAGAGAAACGTTCCACCCAACCATAGGTCTCTATCTAGCATGTATTCTTTCAGTTGAGAGACCACTCTCGTGCTGGGATGTGTATCCACTAAGGAGGAACTAGACATGCTCACTCATAGCCATGATCTCACACAACCAGTCATGCTAAGCCAAAACACGGTTAGGTTTGTCAAGCATGCAAGAAGCAAATGAAAAGGATGCTAAGCCAGTGAGCTCAACCACAGAGCTACAGACATCTCAACAAAAACTCAAACAGTGATGACACCCACAATACCTACCACACCCAACACAAGGAAGGTCCCCTTCTCTGTTGCACAGTCCCTAAGGCATCCCTTCCCTCCAGTGCTCTTCAATGTGGGAATAGAAAGGTCCAAAGTGCTAATTCCTTGAGATTCTAGCCTTCATTGGGTTTATCAAGCAATCCCAACCTCTGTTCTATCATTCACGCTTGGATTTTCACAATTCAGTTACCAAATAACTCAATCCCGTAATTGGATTTTTGGGCTATAAAAAATGGGTTTTCCAATGGATTTCGGGGTATTTAATACTCTCAATTTTGCCCCAAGGTTCATGTCTATGGATCCCCCATTGGATTTCATTGTCAATATGAAATTTTGGGCGTTTATGGCACTTCAAAACGTGGGTTAATTCACAGTTGCGATTTCTGGTTTTTCTCACTGTTGGGCATGTGTAATGGATGAAAGCTGAAGCTTAGATGTTCTACAATGGAATGGGAATGAGTAAAAACCGAATTCCCATGAGGTAGAGTGACTTGTGGGTCAAGGAAACAGAGCCCATACTCCGCTATACGAATTTTTGGGTTTCCTATTCTCCATTGAAGCCATGGACTGATTTCTTCTACAAATTTCTTACACATAATTAAATGTCGGCAAAGAAAGTCAAATGGGTTCATAATATGACATTTGGCAGTCTATGGTTCAATTCCACAACCCCCTACCACTCCCTAGTGGAATACACATGAACCCTTCTCATTAGTTGCTTCCATAGTCAGTTTTGGTATTTTATTGCAATATTAAATATTTACATCATTTCACAATATTCCGTGGCTTAATAGCACATGGATAGCAAAATATCAAATACTTCTCCATTAAATAAAAATTTGAGCATACACTAGTGTGGCCTTGGCCTTGAGCTCCACGCTAGGAAAACACACATCGCTTGTACACATAATTTGCATGAAAGCCAATATATCATAAGGGTCATAATGGGGGTATTACAACCTAGGCTTTTCGTTAAAATCCAATAGGTATGGAAAAGGGATTGGAATTTGGGGTTGGTTAATAAATAGAATATATGATTAGATAAATCATTAGAGTAATAGTCGATTATCATTTGGTGGTTAGTTTTCTTTGTTTAAATCCATGCTAGAGGCTATTATGGTCATTTGGCACTCAGAGGCCATAAGGAAGAGGTGTTTAAATTTTTGTTGGTATGGAAAATGTAAAAATGGTTACATCCCGTTAGTTAAATGGAAAAAAATTGCAATGGCAAAGGAATATAGGGGTTGGGATCTAAAAAATGTGCAAGTTTTTGGTTTGTATCTAGTAACACAAAATATTTGGAAGGTACATAAGAGGGTTTATGGAGAGATATTTTAGAACAAAAATACATTGCTCTAGGTTCATTTATGGATTATATGAGAAATTCAAGAAAATACATGAGAAATATATCTGATCGAAAATCCATGAGAAATGTATTTGACCAGAAATACATGAGAAATGCATTTGATCAATGGAAAGCTCTAGTAAGATTGTTTTCAATGATAGGTGACCATCTATATTGTAAGGTAGTATCGAGAGGAATAGTGAGCCTTGGTTCAAATGCTATTATGGGTTGTAGAGATGTTTATATATTGCTTGATGAAACCATTAATTCTTTACATTATAATGGCTTATCCTATTGAGTGAAGCTCTAGATGAATCATCCACAAGTATATGGTTACAAATACAGTGAATGTTTAAATTATTAGGTATATGGAAGGTAATGATATAAATGAGTGGAGCTAATTTATTGGTGGTTGTAAGAAAGGACATATTAGATTGATGGATGGACTAGATGAGCTAGCTTTGGTAAACAATAAAATAGGAGGTGAATTCACTACAAATATTGGGTATAAAGTGATGTTTAATTCTATAAATATGGAACCATGATGGTGATAGAACAATGCATGGAAGATGAAGGCTCCTAAATTTTGAATTCCAAATACCTTCTTTAGTTCGCTTTGAAAAATAAGGTTTTGACTGGGGATTTGTTGCAACTAAGGAACAAGTAGGACTTGAGTATATGTATGAAGTGTGGGAATGGGTGCGAAACAAATTGTCATATTTTTATTCATTATCGAAAATATATGACTCAAGTTGTAAATGGATGGAAAGAAAATACAGTTGAAGAGTGTCTCAAATATTGGTTTATGAAAAAGTAATTAACAACATACAGATCAATACCATGTTTGGTCCTATGGGGTATTTTGTTGGCATCACACTTAGTATTTTCGAAGATAAGTCTATTCCAATTTTTCAACTATATTCATTTATTTATGCTCTAGGACTAAAATGTATTACTTAAGAAACACAAATGGTCCCAAGACTATCCACATAGTACAAAAAGATAAATTTATCAGCTAGGGAATTTTTTTATGGTACCTTTGAATGGTGGAAATACCAATAATGTTGGAGGTGTTTTCTATTTCTCATAGGATCATTATATAAAATTTAAACAAGACGGGCTAAATCAAACAACTCAATACAACTATTTAAACTATTTGTAACAAAGTTATTGATGAAATGAACTTTTAAATTTGTGGATTTATGGTGGTTCTCCTTTAACTATTAAATGGATAATTAGAACTTCACATCTCCAAAATATGTCATGCTTAGGCGTTTGGGTGACAACCTTAAAGATATTAATGCCACAATTGATCACATTTATTTCTCATGTTTATAGAGAACTCAATATAATGTTTAATAAACTATGAAAAAAGACTCCATATTCAAAAAGTCAAATGATTTAATTGAGCTCAACATTCAATTTTTTTGTGGACACTCTTCACTCAATCTAAATTCTTTTTAATGTGCAACTATTTTTTTTGGCTTAAGATGTATCCATTTTTTACAATACACTCTTCACGTAATTTTTTGAAAGAACAATCTATATTTAGAAAAGAGGTATTACCTCTCTCAATTGTGAGTCCTATTAGCTAAATTAGATGTTTATTTTGAGCTCTTTGACTTGAAAACGTGATATACGTTGTTTCATTTATTTATAAATAAAAATTATATTTTTCGAAAAGAAAATATAAACATGTTTTTTAAAATCTAATCTAATATATTAATGATAAAGTCTTTCCTTCCTCAATTATGAGCTTTACTAGCTTAAATTAGATATTTATTTTGAACTTTAAAGACGTGAAGACATCATATGCATTATTTCATTTATTTATTAAAAAAAAAAAAAAAAAATAAAAACATGTTTTTAAAAAACTAATATATTAATATTAAAATAATAAAATATTATTTTATTTTATATTTAAAAACATATTAATATATTAATATTAAAATAATAAAATATTATTTTATTTTATATTTAAAAACATATTAATTGAATTATAATAACTTACTTTAATGTATTTTTTCTTAATTTGTTTTAAAAAATGGGTACTTAATTTTAAATTTTATTTTTAGAAGGTCAATCTTTTAAATTTATTTTAAAAAATTGATACTTCTTAATTTTAAATTTTATTTTTATTTTTAAAAGATTGTAATATTTTTTAATATATATTTTTGAAAGATTATAATAAGTTTTTAATATATAAATTTATAATTTTTTTTAATATTTTGATTTAGTTCAAATTACAAAATACATTACAAAAGCACTAAATACTATATCCAAAAATTAGATAAATTGTTAATAAATATACTTTTGATTTGAAGTGTTCCATATTTAAAGCACACAAGTTGCCATATAAACTTGTTATTTAGGTGGGATTGGCCTTGTATTTAAAATTGAAAGTCCTTATAAAATACAAGTGTTGGAATTTGACCAAAAAATAAGGGATGTTGTTGTAAAAACAAAACAAAACAAAAGTCACACATTTATATTGTCAAAAATGTTTATGTTTAGTGCGTAGGTTATATCCATTTCAATTCAAAAACATGGTTTTTTTTTTTTTGATTGGACTTCTCCATCATGGATACATGTTCAAAACCCAGTGGAGGTTGATAAGTTGCAAGTAAAGTTTAATTAACTATCCTTAAAAAGCACAATGCTATCGTCAAGAAGAGTCTCCAATGGTTGGTTTTTCGTCACTATGTACATTAGCCTACTGGTGGATAATTTGGTTAAGTAGAAATAATGTTTCAAATCTAACGTATTGTAGTGTAAGGCAAAGTTATGGGAACACTTAGGTGAACATGAGTAGTTGGATGAGTAGTTGGTTGTAGTAGGGATACTTGTTCAAGTCTATATGGTTGAGGCAAGGCAATGTCTCATGATTGGAGATGATGAAACATGATTTGTATATGGCCTTTAAGGTAGATATGTCATAAAAGCAAACTGGGAAGCTAATAAAATATGAACTATCAATCTAAAATAATATCTTCATCTTTTTGGGTGTGTAAAAGAAAAACACAATAGCCATTATTACATGGTAATGAAGAAGGTTACCGTTGCAACTTGGGTTTCCAAATGTTGACAATCCATTGATATGTTGAAATAGGGATATGACATAAGTTAATAAACATACCTATTAGTGCATTCTCTATGAGGATCTCTATCTTTGATTGCAATCTAGGGTTCACAATATCTATCTAAGGATTTATATCCACCTTCTTAGTGAATCCAGGGATTGTGCTTGCTTTATAGGATTCCATCCTAGTTGGCTTGGGTTAAACAACATAATCTAAGGACTATGGGTTAGATGGGGCTCCATTAACATGGGGGTGGGATTTGCTCTACTTATGTGTTCATGGCTCATGACAATATTATTTAATATAATCTTTCTATGTGTAACCAAAAATTCAACCACTACATCAAAGTGACCCCATGGCTCCAAAAAAAAACTCTCATATATCAATTGAACATTTTCCATTGGTAACAAAAAAAGTCCTTACTCATCACCAATAGATCCAACCTTGTTAGAAAAAATTAGTAGTTTATTGTTAAAATTAGTATTCTCTTAAATATTAAAATAAGATGAATTTTTTGTATAAGCAGAAATTACATTATGATAGTAGAATATGATAAGAAATTTTATAATTATAAAAAGTATTTAAAAATATTATTTATGATGTATTTAGTTTTATTGTTCACACATACATAACTAATCAACCAATTATATTAATAAAATATCAATATTATTCTAACTTTTATATCAATATAAAAATTTTAATATATTAAAACTTATATAATTTCATGTATAAATATTTATAACCAATATAAAATACTAAAAAAATAACATTTTTTTTTCCTTGGAAAAATTCGTAATTTTATTTCAAAAAGAGGAACAAAATTACATTCTGCACATGTAATAGAATCACTAAGATCCCTACATTGTCACATATTACAGCCCATATTATTGACATCAAAAATCCAATCAAAAATGATGATATGGCTGTCCTCCAGCCTGCATCTCCGACTACTGTCTCAAAATGAAAGTCGTGACCATCGCTGATCAACAATAATGATGCTGTCCATACAGCCTGCAAAAAAACCCATACAAATTCAAAAAATATTGCTGTCCTCCAGCCTGCATCTCGACATACAATGTCTCAAAAAAGAGAAGGTCGTGACCATCTCTGATCAACTAAAATAATGCTGTCCATACAGCCCGTCATATACAGTAACAGAGGAATGTATTATGTTACAGCCCTCGCTTCACGCTATTGTTCCAGCCGGTCCTCAAAGTAAAAGGCCTGTGGGATGCCTCCCGTTGTGTGAATTCAGCGATCAGCCATCCCATATCTCCCCAATCATCAAATGCGTGGTAGATCAATGCAGTGCCTCATTATCCTCATAAAATGGTCTGTGATAATAGCTGAATGTGCCTTCCGGAGAATGTATAGTTATCCTCCATGTTCCATGAGCTAAATCCTGCTGCGTTGCCTCCTTGGATAGCTGGTCTGCCATCCCATTCCTCTCCCTGTACACATGTGTAAATGTGATGTGGTTAAAAGACAATTTGATCCGGTTCACCTCCTCCAGGATAGGTAATAGAACCATCACATGACACAGTGAAATCTCCTTTGCCCAGTTGATGACTAACAAGGAGTCACCAAAAATCTGAAGAGATAAGCATCCTTGTTCAAGAGCAAATAACATCAGCAATTTTAGAGACATGAGTTCTGCATAGTTGTTTGTTCCTCTTCCCAAACCAGCCACCAGATGGAAATAATGCGCCTCTGATTTGTAAAGGACTCCCCCCCCTCCACAAACCGATTGTTGGTTTAAGGAGGCTCCATCAAAAAAAGCCCACGACATGGAGATATCAATCGTTTCTACCCGCACAGGTCGAGTTCTACTCACTTGTACAGGGGCCACATAATGTAGAGTAACCGCCACCATTTGTGCCACGACAGATTCCACTGGAACCCTGCAGTCCTGGAATATCACCTTATTGCGGGCAATCCATATGCCCCAAGTGTATATACACGGGAATGCCCGGAAAGTGGAGGAATATTGAACAGACCACCACAATTGGAATGCTTCCAGCACACTCGCACTCCTCCACCTCACCTTAATATCCAATATATTGCTGATATCATCCCAAACAGCCTGTGAAAAACGACAATGAATAAAAAGATGAGCCATGTTCTCTTCGGCATCCCTACAAAGAGGACAAATCCCCGGACCCTGGAGAAAACGTTTTTGCAGAATGTCCCAAGTAGGGGCCTTATTTTCCAGTATCGCCCAGAAGAGTAATTTTGCTTTACCCGGACATCTTAACTTCCACAAATATTTCCACCACCACACTAATTCCCTGTTATGGATTTCCACATTGAGCTGGATATATCCATATTTAGGTGAATATACTCCGGAGGGATGGTGATCCCAGATAAGTACATCAGTCCTATCGGTCAATCGAATATGAGTATGTTTTAACATCCGTATATAAACCTCCCAGGCCCCCTGTAGTTCAGCCGAGATCCCAAGATTTCGTGCAGAAATCCACCCCTGTTGCCAAAGTGTAGATGCTCCCGGATCCGCTAAATCAGCCAGATAGTGACATCCTCTAGTAGCCAAAAAGGACCTCAGTTCCACAGAAAGGACATGTCCACCCCTGCATCCAACCCAAGGGTCCATCCCAATTCGAAGGAGACGCCCATCGCCAATCCGCCACACTAATCCAGATCCGACTAAAGAGAAATGCTGCACCACCGCTTTCCAGACCACAGAGCAGTTTGCCCTCGACTTATTTCTCATCCTGATCCATTCGAGAAGAGTTAAAGGGGCAATATATTTATGATATACCACTCTAGTCCAGAGACTCTGTGTATGAATTAATCGCCACGACACTTTGGCCCCCAAGGCTTTTGCAAACATAAAAATATTCTTTAATCCCCACCCTCCCAATGCTTTAGGAACAACAATTTTCTCCCATCTGACCCACACCAATGCACGATGATCACTCGTACCCTTCCAAAGAAAGGCAAAACACAGTCGCCTGATCTGCTCCAGAACTCCTATGGGTATCCAAGCAAGAGACATCCAATACACCGGAATTGCTTCCAATACTGATTTTATCAATACCAGCCTCCCAGCCCGAGAGAGCCATTTATGACTCCAACCATGAAGTCGTTGTTCTAATTTTGCAATTAACCAGCACCAATCAGCCTTCAAGTAAGCATTCGGTTTCAAGTGAAATCCAAGGTACTTTAATCCATCATCTATATCCAAAGTCCTATATGGTAGTTTGTTAACCATACTAAGAATCTCCTGCTCGGTTAAATTCGAGCATGTGATAGTAGATTTGTCAATATTCACTAACATACACGCAGCAACTTGCACTAAATGGAGGCCTTCAACCACCTTGTCAATATCCTGTCTCGTGCCATCACAGAAAATCAGAATGTCATCAACAAAAAGGAGATGTGTAATGAACAGTACCTGAGAGATAGATATGCCTCTAAAAGAACCATCAGCTTTTGCATTCAGAATAAATCGGCTAAGTCCTTCTGCAACAAGGAGAAACAACAGCGGAGACAGGGGACATCCCTGTCGAAGCCCCCTCCCAGCCTGGAAGAAAGGGCTAGCAGAACCATTAATCAGAACAGCAAAGTTCACCGTTGTGAGGCAGGCCATTATCCATCTGATAAATTCATAGCAGAACCCCAGATGGGTAAGAAGCATCCGGATATAAAGCCAGCTAACCCTGTCAAATGCTTTGGAGAGATCAATCTTAATCACAGCACCCTTCTGCTTCTGCACCTTGAGAGTGTGTAATCCTTCCTGTGCAACTCCAATAGCCTCATGAATTTGGCGTCCTTCCAAGAAGCCAAATTGCTCACAAGAAATATGCTTAGACAATATATTCTTGAGTCTACGCGCCATAACCTTAGAGATGATCTTGTAGATGCAATTGCAGAGAGAAATGGGTCTGAATTCATCAAAGCTGACAGGCTTGTCCGTCTTCGATATAAGAGCTAAAAAGGTGGAGTTGAAGGGTCCATGGACAAACCCAGCCTTGCGTGATTCTTCCACCACATTCAAAATCTCCTCCCCGAAGAAATCATAGAATCCTAAGAAGAATTCTATAGGCCAGCCATCTGGCCCCGGGCTGCTATCTTTATTAAAGGATTTCATAACCATCGAGAGCTCATTCTACGTCACCTCCTCCATCAACAGTCTGCTATCTTCCTCCCCCACAAAACTGGGAAAAAGCTGTGTCACCCGAATAACCTCAGCGATGGAGACTCTAGGTGGAGCCGTGAATAAATCTCCAAAATGTCGAACTCCCAACTCCGCTAATCCATCAAAGCTGGAAACCTGTTCCCCATTATCAGCAGATAGTTCCCAGATAGAGTTTGTGAATTTTCTCCCCTTTGCATAAGCTTGAAAAAATTTTGTATTCTCATCTCCGCACTGAAGCCAAACTGCCCTGCTTTTCATTCTCCACAGCTCTTCTCTCTCACACAGAATCACATTCCTGCATCTCTCCCACTCCAACAACTCACCTTTCTGCAGTTCATCCAGGAATCCCATGCCCAGACTATTAAGTATCCTAGCAATGTTGAATTCAGCAGCTTGCAAGTTCAGATCATCCAGCACCCTTTTGTCATGAGCCCATGTACTAGTGGCCTCTTTAATTCTCTTAAGATTGTGATAAAAGTGAGCACCAGCATGCATCTGAGAGTCATGTGGTCGATGAACCCAATGCTCCTGAACCAGATGAATGAAAGTCTCCTCCTTCAGCCAGCTAGGATTGAATTTGAAGGGGCTGGGTGGTTTTTTCCTGCTACCTCGTAACTCCAGGAAGATGGGGCAATGGTTAGATATCCCACCTGATCCTACCCACTGTCTGACAACATCAACACCTAGTGCCAACCCTTCGGCCACCAGAAACCTATCCAGTCGTTTTGCCACTCTATGAACCCCAGCTCTCATATTCCTCCAAGTAGGAGATAGCTGGGATGGTATAATGTCGAGAAGATCCTTCCTGACAAAGGCATTAATGAAATAGTTTGCTAAATTATCTGGAGCTTCCCGAGGCCCCCAAATTTCAGAAGACCCAGAGTAAGATTGAAATCCCCACCCATAATCACATCCCTGCCATCAAAAATATCCACACCTAACAAGGAGTCCCAGTAGCCCACCCTATTTAAGTAGGGCCCGTAAACATTGAGAGCCGTGATCGTCCGACCAAGTTCTGCATCCCAAACCTCCAAACCGAGACCAGAGGAGATGCCCCAAGAACAATCACATCTGCAACTCTTGACCTTCCACCCCGAGGCCAGACCTCCCGAACGCCCCCGAGCATCCACTCCTACAAACTTCCAACCAGGAAGCAAAGATTCTAAAGTACGTACTACTTCCTCACTGCCTCCCAATGTTTCTTGCAGCATTAATACATCCGGTTGGTTTAAGTCTACCAGCCACCTAAGTGACGATTTTTTAATGGGACTCGCCAACCCACGACAGTTGAAGGACATAAGTTTCATAAAAAACCCCCATCATGGGCTTTCACTGCTCTAAGTGCCCACTCGATAGAAGATTGTGTACCCATCACTACATCCACTTTAGCCCGTTCTTTAGCTTTAGACAAATGGGATTTTCGTCCTCGACCTTTCCCCCCAACACTGGATGCCAATTCAGGTAGACCCTTGCCCCCCGTTCCACATTCAGGAATATCCCTACTACGAAGGGCATAACGGATACTATCCTCGGAGCTGGAAGAGTGGTTGGTTGAAACCATAGTCGGAGTGACAATACAATCCACATCAGGCCGATGACAAGGAGCAACCAGACGTGGTGGAGACCCATGGCCCCCCCCCCCCAATACCATAGAGTCGTCCAATAATGAAACAGTAGGGGAAATTAAATGAGACATACCTGAGGGATTCGCAGATGAATCCCGACGAAAAATAGGCAGCTCCAGTGTCCTAGAAGACGGTGGTATGGAAAAAGAAACCCCCTCAACAACAGGAGGCGCCCTCCCATTATGCTCCAAACCAATGTTTACCAAAGGTGGCAACAAATCCTCTGATCCAAGCCTCCCACAATGAACGGGTGGCACCTCAGAAACATAATTCACTCCCCCATCCATAGCAGGCCCACTCCCATCATCCTCCACCGCCGGAGAGTCCACTTTCGACTCTGGAACAGCCTCTACATCTGCTGCTATACCGGAAAGAGGCTTACAGGTCCGAAACGGTAAAGGGAAGCAGGCTACAAGATGACCATGAGAGTGACAGCGATGACACCGAAACGGCACACCGACATAATCCAGTAATTGAGTAAAATCCCCATCCTTGGAGTGAACTTTAATCTCCGCCGAGAGTCCCAACCGAATATCGATATTTACCAATATTTTAGCAACCGTGTAGATGCCAGTCTTAATATGGGAGGAATCAGAACACACATATTCACCAAGATAATTCCCAATCTCAGTAAACCGTGTTTCATTCCACATATGCATGGGCAGTCCAGGAAGCTTCACCCACAGAGGTTCTTTCGCAACTCTCTCCGTCTTAGAGTCAAAGAAGGGTGACCATCTTTTCAGAACAAGAGGGATGCCCAGAATCGACCAATTTCTACTCAAGACAGCCTTGACCTCCCCTTGGTTCCTGAAGATAAAGGAAAACCAGCCTTTCGTCAATACACGGACCTCAGGAGCTGATGATACGAAGTTCATCCACTGTTCAGACACCCAGCGTTGAAGGAAGCCACGGCCAAATCTCCTTCCCCTCACATGACCAACCACAGCAGTATTAGAGAAGTCCTCTGCCTCTGCCATAGTCACATCCACCCCCAACACTAACAGATCTTGTCTCTTTCGTTCCTTGACCCTTTTTACAGGGTGTTTAAGAGATCCAGCTTTAGCAGACATCCCTGATCGAGGCAGGGATTCTTCACCAGGCGAAAAGTCTCCTCTCCCCGAGGCAGCCATCATAGCACCAGTAGAAATGCAATTCACAAAAAGGAAAAACAGAAATGGCTGGCACAATCAAGGTAATTCAGGATTCAGGCAGATTAATCCGAATGGTTGCGTCCAAGAAAATCATCCATCGATCCCTAACCTTAAATTCCCAGCAGAATTCCCATCCCAGCAGGACGACAACGACAGAAATCAATGGATCCCCTGTACCCACGGCCTTCAATCAATCTAAAAGATCCAATGCTGAATCAAGAATCATCACCGCACCATCGCAGAGCTCCAACGCGAATTCCAGCGTTCTCAAGGAAATCCAATCCTTTGTAATACGAACAGCAACTCTATCCATCAAGCGTACACTCCATCAGCCAATTCCAAGGTGAAGGCAGGACTGCTGATTATTAGAGATGCGCGTCTGCAAACCATCCTCGTGCCCATTGTAGGTGTCTTCAACTCTATTAACAATGGTGCACAGCTAAAAATCCTCCTCGAAGCCACCCTAAAGCCTCTGTGTAATCCCAATCTTGGTTAAACGTACACCTTCATACAGTGATTCTTGCTGTGATTCTTGCTCTCGCCCCTTTCCCGGCTCCATTGTCCTCTCAACGGATCACTAAAAAAATAACATATTTTATATATATATATATATAAACAAGGTATCTTTTTTTAAAGTAAAAGGGAGATAGTGTCATTGATTATCATTTATTTCGAATTCATGGGGCTTATGAGTCCTTGACACTAGTTAGATTAAGTTCTCTGATAAGAATTGTTTTCTTTCAAGGGGGCTTTCTTTCCTAAAAACATTTAAATGAGTAAATTTTTAAAAAGCTTATTAATTATCTTTTTAGAGCTTTTTTTTCTTATAAGAGTGATTTCTTTCCAAAAATCATTTAAGTGAGTAAATTTTAAAGGCCTATTAAGTCTCTTTCTTAAAGCACAGATGTCCAATTTAATGAATATAAGACTTTAAATAGATGCACCTCTTTAGGTTGGTGTGTATTTGCAAAAGACATCTCTTTAGGGTTCCTGATAATCGCATATATAAAAGGGGGTAGGAGGGTTCTGAAGGGAGTAAGTTGGTAAAGGATTATGAGGTCATTCGAACTCCTTCGTTTTCCTTGAGAGCCCTCAATATTCAACCCTTTAATGGCTATGATCAAACTATTTCCCTGGACGAAAATGTAAATTCTCTGACAACAACTTGGTATATAACAATCTATTTTAGATAGATATATAACGATATATGTTATGTGTTGTAGATTGCTCTCCACAGGACTAGGATTTGATAGATAATGCCTGTCATAATGGTAAATTTAAAGGCTTTTTATACCCTCTATGAAACAATTGTCCACTATTGTTATATTTGAAATAATTTATAATAAATCACTCTTCTTTTAACTTTCTTAATTTCTAAGATAGAAAAGATAGTGTAGGAAACAATATGCATATACACTTATATTATTGTCTTAGTTTCTAAGACTATAAAATATTCCTCCTTCCGAAATATTGTAATTCATTATATGGTTTTATACCTTTTATAACAACTATTGGGAGATGAATATATATAGTAATATCTAAACATCACTTTGATGTGCACTTTAATAACCTCTTTGTGGGGTTATCTATTACTATCATGTTATTGTTGAAATGCAGGGTTTAGATTGATGGGAAATGTTTATTGGTGGAGTTTCAGACTTTGCCATAAATATTCAAGAAAAGAAAAGAAGGCAGCTGCTATTCTCCTGCGAAAGATGTTATCTATCAGTTAGGTTTTTTTTGTTTTTTTAATGAAAAAACTTACCACATCTCATGATTTTATTTTATCCAGCTATATTCCCAGCACTTATTGTGCAGTAATTAATCCTCCAATCTATGCAGTCATTCAATCCGGTTTAGTTCCCCTTCTTGTCGATATTCTCAGAAGGAGCCATATAACTCAAAACTGGTGAATTTATTTTTTGGTTTATCTTTTTGGCTTAAATATTGTCTAGTTTGCAGGCTGTTATTGAAAATCAAGCTCTTTCCCGCGTGAGTCTTGAATCTTCTCACATCCGAATAGACAAAGAAATCCATATAAATAAAAAAAAGCATGTTGAACAATATCCAATATTACTACAGGGGACCGAAGAGCAAGTTCATGTGGAAATGATTTTGGATTTATACTATTGCTACAAGTGTCACATTTTTCTGTGTAACTTAAGAGCATTTTGTTTTAATTCACCATGTTCTCATTGCAGGTTGTCATTAATACAAAAATATTTCCATCACTTTTATCGCTGCTATTAAATGGTGAATTCAACATAAAGAAAGAGGCAGCGTGGATGGTTTCAAATGCAAGTTCTGGTGGAAGTGACAAATAGATAAAGTATGAAGATTTTCTTTCTTTGCATGCCTAGCTTTCTACATTTCTTTTTTTTTTATAATGAGAGGTCGATCAAATGAGCTATTTTCTTTTACAGAAACCTTGCCATTCAAGGTTGCATTAAGCCAATTTCTGATCTGCTAGCCTGCCTGGATCCAACGATTATAACATTCTGCGTTGAAGGCTTAGAAAATATATTGAAAGCCAGCGAGGCTAAAAAAAAATGCAGGCCTCTCAAATGTTACTGTATATGTGAACCAAATTGAGGATGTTGGCGGTTTGGATAAGGTTGTGGACTTGCAGTCTCTTGAAAACACACATGTTTATGAAAAAGGAGTTAATATCCTTGTGGATTATTTATCTGAGCATGAAATGGTCGCAACATTTGACACACCTAAGACTACCTTTGGTTTTTCTACATATAAGCAGCCAGAAATTTCACCTAGTGGTTTTAATTTCATGTAGAAAGAGGGATTGTCCTCTTGTATATTGTAGGAATTATAAGAAAATATGTACAAAGTTTCATTTTAGCTCTTGAGGACCTGCTGATTTTAATTTCATGTAGAAAGAGCGGTAATCCTCTTCTGTATACTGTAAGAAAATGTGCATTCTTCTGAATAATATGTATTGATTTTTTTATAATACATTTACAACATTTTATTCCTTCAAAACTGTGGTTTTGCAAATTACATCATTGGTTTCATTATCAATTCAAAGGCATGAATGCCCATGGGATTTGTACACTATTATCAATTTAAAGGCATGAAGGTCCTTGGGATGTGTACACCATTGACAAACTCATTATATATTGTTTTTTACATTGTGAATGGATGGCAAACTTATTATAATTTTTTTATAACAATTCAAGAGTGGATGTGAAGCTTATGACCATTATGTTTATGTGAAGCTTATGACCAATTTTTTTTATAATACTTTACAAATGGAAGAAAAAGTGGTTACCATGGTTGAAATATTTTTCTAATTAATTTTTTGAATGGTTAGTAGCAGGGTAGGAATTTGGAAAACAATTCACTTGTCATTTTTGCAGTTTTGACAGTATAAATGGACGTTTTCACAGTTTCTTTGTTTTATTTGATGGTTAGTTTAAAATTTAAGCTGTATTTGACAGACAAAATGACCCATGATGGGCATTTTTCTCGTCAAATTCCTACACTGGTTAGTAGTATAAAAAATTCATCTTGTAAATTGAACATGACATTTTTCTTATGGTATTCTACAGACTTTTTCCATATTGGTGATCCTATTTTGGTAGGATCAAAGCTCCAAAACAAGTGATATTAGACAATGCATAGCAGTCAATTCATTGAAATATTTCCAAACCAGTGTAAACGGTATAAAACGCAGTTCCTTCCCAAAAGAGCATGCAAAAGCTCTACTTTCTAACCTCTCAGCAACCAGAAAACAAGCAAAGGAAGATAGAGAACCATGTCAATAGTAAAAGGGAAATGGGATGGATTCACCCATACTTTTTCACTTCCTCTTTGGCTTTTAGAACTGAATAAAGAAAAATAAAGATTCGGTTCTATATGTTGAAAGGGCTTAAATGATCATTCAGTTTTTGCCTAAAGTGAAACGCAGAATAGGTCATTTCCTGTAAAAGACATAATTAACCATTATAACTAATGGACAAAATGACAAAATAACTTGTTTGGTTTCTCTGCAAATAAAAAATGAACGTGATCAAGTATCTTCAATTAGGATTGCCAGTCCACGGTAATTGGGATTATCTCAGACACATGCTCTTTAAAAAATTGCAAAAAGATAAGAAGAAAATAATTTGGAAATGAAAGTCAGCAAGGTGGAGATTAACCAAAGAAAACAGTGAGAAACAAACCCATTTCTTAAATAACGATGTCCCATTGATTGTCAAATGATATTTTATAACCCACATGAGAAGATTAACTATAATCCCCTATTACTTTCCAGGAAAAATAACCAAAAGAATCATTCACAAGTAACTCACATGTGGCCCACAAGCATCAAAATAGATTCTTGTAGTTTCCAATCATCAAGGTAATGTAAAAGTAATTAGAAGGAGGAAGTTAACTAATAGTTTTGATCTGCATACATTCAAATTCACCCATAACAGTGAAGAGTACACCCTAGAACCCACAATGGAAGTTCCGACCAAAGGAAACATAAGTTAAGGAGAAACTAACCTCTTTACAGACTACATGCCTTAGTGAACGTTGAACAATTACAGAGTAGCCTTCATGTGGGAGTTGGATAAATCATTGAGGCATTACATGTAGTTCATGCTTAACAGTGAGCAATGTACGAGATTTTATTCTATCGTTTCACCTTCCTCCGAATATATATGTGTCAATGAATGGAATCCAGACTGATCGTCTACAAAGTTGGAGTAGGCATGTTATCTGAGATGACGGAATATCGGCCTTGAATGATAGGATAAATGAAACATTTGCTTGGGAGCTTCTTGACGACCACACAAATTTGCATAAGAAAATCACATACTTCCACAATTATCTGCATATGATATTATTGAAGAGGATTTGGAGGATTTTATAGTGCTAGACCAGGAAAGATTACCACTGATAGTTGCATGCCACTTAGTGATAGAACGATCTTTTGTAGATGTATTGTTTATTTTCTCACAATGTGGTTACTTTGTGATGTGTTTTGTATTTTCTGTTCAACTTGCAGATGCATTAGGAACTGCCATGAGTCACTGTACATGTCACATGTTGTATTGGCCCCATTGTGTCACCCATGGATATCAATATAAATTTTTTATTTGCTTCAAGTCAAGGCAGTGGGAATCACAGTAGTCTATCCTTGCTTTCTTTAGTTCTGGATTACGCAACAATGCTAGGTACTCTTCGTTCATTATGCAAAGAAAACCAGGCAATCTGGTGCCAAGGGCTTGGAGTTGGAAGACTTAGACATGAACTCGATATGGAAAATGTTGATACGTTGCAGAACTTCTTGCGAGTACTCAACATTTGATACTAATGAGCATTTTCCCCCAAAATGTATTTCCAAATTATGGAAAACATTTCCATAAAGTCAAATCTACTGTGCATTATTGTTCTGCTAAAATTATACCCCTCATAGGCTAAGAGTAATAAAGCTGGAAAATTTATCTTAAATAAACTAATGAAAAGCAAATCCAATTCTACTCTTCATCGACTGAAACAACATCCCTCTGGGCTATTTTTATTTTCTACTTTTACTTTTAAACTAGCCAATTTCAGGGTTGAGGCTATTCCTCTAGGTATCTGCCCCACCTCTTACAAAATACTGTTAAGTATCTAACATATGTACCTACATTACCAAAACTAGAAAAGCCTGATCTTAATAAATCTAACAAAATCAACCAATTTACAAATTTGAGGACCAATAACTAAACTGTAGGATTACCGACAATAAAGTCTCTAAATGAGTTAGTAAGAGATGAGCATCAATCCAAGTTGATTTTCTACAATTCATTAAATCATATAAACACAACCAAGCAGTTAGAAGTTCCATACAGAAAATATTGATGGCCATAATGAATCCAGGTATTTCATCTTTCTTTATAAATCATTTAAATTGCTTTTGTTGGAACATGTAAGAATATCAGTGACAGGATATTAGACTCAAATTTGTGATAAAAGGTTGCAAATCTACCAGTGATAGCGAACTCCCCTCGGTCTATCTAGAAATAAAACTTACCGATGATAATAATATTTATGATCATATACTAGCGAAGATTCATCAGTGATAATGATATTCCAGCATAGATATAACTTTGCAAAATTTAAGAAGAAAATGCTTTGGAAATGAAGGTCATCTGAGCAAATATTAACCAAAAGAAAATCAATGAAAAAAAACCCCATTTCTTAAACAATGTAGTCCTACATATTTTCAAATGAGATACCATAACCCACAAGAGAAGGTTAACTATAATCCCTTGTTACTTTCCAAGAAAAATAACTAGAAAAATCATTTACCTGTAACTCTGAGAAGGCCCACAAGCATCAAAATCGATTCTTTGTAGTCCCTAATCATCAACGTAATGTAAAAGTAATTAGATGAAGGAGGTTCTTAACTAGTAGTTTTGATCTACACACATTCAAATTCACCTTTAACAATGAAGTGTACACCCCAAAAGGAGAAATAAGATAAGGAGGAACTAAACTCTGTACAAACTCTAAGCCCAGTAAACGGTGACCAATTGTAGATTAACGATCATGTGAGAACTGAGTGAATCACATAGGAATTATATAGGTATAAAATTAGTTCTCATTAGTCCCAATTCCATGAGACATGGACCCTTTTATTATAAAAATTCTTTAGATAACAAATTGGGACAAATTTTTTTATTTTTTGACATGAAATATGGAGGGAGAAGTCACTTTTTGGAAACCTCCATTACTGGAAATCATGGCAAACTTAACCATATCCTCAATTTAAATAGAATATGGAAGGTGAAATAACTAGTGCAAGAGGGCGAAATCATTTTATTTCTCTTCCTCATTTAATATTTGGGAGGGATATTTGTTTTTTGGTTATTATTTATTGAATAAATATTGGACGAATGCATTTTCAATTTTTTTTAATTCCATATTAAAATTCGCCCATTAAATATTTCTAACCCCCTTAATTTCACCCATGGGATAAATTTCGCCCCTAAAATTATCCTTGGTATGTACAAGGGATCCAATTTGTTAGGGGTGTATTCAGGACCACCACCAAATATCCCTACATCGACCGATGACCTAATGTGCACAATTTTCACCACTAAAAATGGAGTCCCATCCACCTAAACACAGTCATCAACACCACCGCTGAGTCATGGAATTGAACAAACATTGAGTCCATTGGTGCCACCAATTTTTTAAATCCCCTTCTTGTATCCTCCCACGGGTGTACAAGGGATGGTAGTTATTGCTTTTTCAAGTCTACCTGGGCTAACTTTGGGAATCCCAGTGTGGTACCTTACACCACTCTTTCCAGAGATGGCTTCCAAACCAGTTGCCCATTATGATTTTGTCCTTGTTTCAGCTAGTACATCTGCAAGACTTGTACCATGTTTAGTTACAATGGGCCTACCTATGACAACCGTAACTACCCCACAATCGGTCTTCGCTAAGACTGCTAATGGGGGCACCAAACAACCAAAGTTGAAAGGTCCCCTATTATCAAACCATACATCCAATTTAGTAGAAATGGATAAGCCTAAAGCAGGGGGCATGAACCATCAGGAGTTAAAGTCCCCAGTTATGTTCAATACTCCCACCCAAATGGTCACACCTTCATGTTCTCTTTGCAGGTAGTAAGGCCACACAACTAATCTATGTCCTACTCTACCATAGATAAGGAATTTTCTCAACACTCTTGTGAGAATCACCCACGCTCCACCAACAGTGAAAGGAGGCACACCTCCCTCGTCCACATCTAAATCTAAAACATTGCGTACAAATCATGCATGATCCATTTCTGCTCAGCATGGGCACTATACGCACCATTCCCAAGAACTCCCTTGATATCAAGAGGCATTGGAAACAGTCTGTATCACTCAATTAACAATTGAGGAATACCCCTTATTACACCAAGAAGTAGAATCCATTAATGTGATCATGACATCAGTGGCACCATCAGTCACTCCTCCCACAGAAGTTGCGCCAACTGCAGACAACATGGTAGAGCCTATAATGTCGCAAGACCCATATAGACTTACGATGACACCATCGCACAACGCATGCTTGTCAAGTGGGCACTCTACCCATATGCTCCCTCCTAGCTCTATCGCATATATAATGGAGAAAATACACACCCAAGAAGACCAAGAATGCTTCCATCCTCGTGTACCTAGACCTTGCCGATCTTGTGGAGAAACCACCCATTACTCCTTTTAGTGCCCTTTTTTGCGCACCAAATGACAAACACCCCATGTAACCCCGCAAGCGTCACCAACTATGGAGGAATTTACAACCTTCCTAGAAACCATCAATGTTGAATCTCCTTTAGCCGGTGTCCTCAATTGTAGTGATTCCTCATCTTCTGACGAAGACATATACCACCTGCAAGCATTCCCAAAAAAGTAACAAAACCAAAAAGGGGCTTTTAACCCCATCACAAACAAGACATCTAACACCTCCTATTGATATTCTTATTTGTGTCGCAAATTTTCACTTTCATCTCGAATTAGAAAGTAAATCCACCTTTCTTTTCAAAATGAATATGGCATCCTCAACGGACATCTACATAATTTATGCAGACGGTTCCAATCGATGGTCCAAACATCTAGCATCCACTTCTTGGGTTATATAATCCCCCTCCCATACACTTAAGCACACTGGCAGAGTATGAATGGGGGCACTAATAAATAACAAGCAGAGTACGATGTCGTAATAGGTCTTTTAAGCGATGCCCTACATCTTGATCTATCCATTCACCGTCTGTGGCATTCTGAGGCCATAGGGGAAGGTTGAAGGTTGTTCTCCTTTAGCTTCACTTTTCTAAGAGAACAACCTTCAATCACTTTTGGGGAAATATAACTATGAGTAGATCCTCGATCAATCAAAACAAAAATAGATTGCTTAGCAATCTTACCTTCAACTTCCACCACTGATGATTGATGGTCTGCCTGATGATTATCCAACGCTGCATAAATTCGAGGCGTTGCCCTTGCCATGTCCTCCACTGTTGCTACTCCCTTTAAGTTGTGCAAGCTCCGGGGATTCCCTTTCCGATGTGGACAATCCTTTAGCATGTGGTTTTCTCCACATCCCTAACACTGAAGTGGTTCTTTTGAGGCTTTATCTGCTGCTATTGCTGGCTTGAATCCACTCCTTGCTTGCTGCCCCTGTGGAAAGGTTCTGGGCTGACTTTTGAATGGTGGTTTGAAACCACTCTTCTTTTGATCAAACTTCCCTCTTAGCTTTCCTTTCCATGCTGCGTTAACCTCTGATTTTCCTTTATTCTGCTCATAGCAATGCATTGCAATTCTAATGGCTTCATCAAGACTTGGTGGATTAACAAACTCAATTCTATCTCTGAAACTTTGAGGTAGACTCCCAATGAAGCATTGGATTTTACTCTCTCATCTTTAATGTAATTCACATACCTCAATAATTCCAAAAATTTATGGACATGTTCTTCCATAGATTTTTGTCCCAACCTGAGTTCATTGAATTATTTTCTCTTACTGTCATAATACCTAGTAGAAAGGTATTTTTCCTTGAAGTACTTCTTAAACTCTCCCAGCTGATCTTCCTTTCACTGATCCCTTTCACTTGCAAGAGGTTATCCCACCAGATTGAAGCTCTACCATTTAGATTGTAAATGGCAATTCTGGCTTTTTCATTCCTTGAGTAGTCCTAAATTCTGAAATATTTCTTCATTCCAAGAAGCCATGCCTTTGCCTCTTGGCCAGTCTTTCCTTCTCCATCAAATGTGGAAGGCCTTGCCTTCCTGAATTCTCCTTGTGGGATGCCTTTGAAATTATTTCTTCTATCAAATCTCCTGGTCATATGCCTTGGACTTCTTTGAGAACCTTTGGAGTCACATGATCTGCTGGAAGAAGATCTAGAGGAAGGTGTTCTATGCTTTTTACTCACAGAACTCTTCCTTGGGCTTGGAGTCCTCTTCTTTGAACGACCTCTAGAGCGACTCTCTGCATCTCTTCCTTCTTCACCCACATTGCTTGGGTTGGACCCAAGGTTTATCTTCCGTTGCATATCAGTGAGGCTTTGCAAAATAACAACATTGAGTTGGTTTTGTTCTTCTTGAGCCTTCATCAACTTTTCATTGAAGCTCACCATGGTCTCAACCAAATTCTGAGGAGTTACTTGCTCCCTTCTCCCATTGGATTCAGTCTCAACATTCCCTTCTTGCACATTTTCTCCTAGCAGATCTTCTTCATGCTCATAAGGATCCTGAGCATCATTTATGGTCACCATTTTTTTTCCCTTGGAGACTCTCTTCCCTGTATGCTACTTCTGCTACACTATTAAATCTTATGAGCTGCAAGCACTGTGCATTATGAAAATATTTGTTAGATATATTATGAATGCATATAGAAATATAAAACATCAATATTTAACATAATCAAACTCATGGAACCATTTACAGAGTTAATATGTCTTCATTTCTTTTGCCCATTCATGCAATTCTGGAAATTGCCCATATTGTCAACAATTTGACAAAAATAGACACTGGCACTTTTCTGCTCTAAATATCTATGGGGTATCATAACCTCATTCAAATTCTGGTCATGAACCATTGTTCTCTGCTGGATAAGCTTTCCAATGTCTATCCACATGCTCCATTCCGACATCGAGTGTGGAAACTACATTACTTCAAAAATGACAACTTTTACCAAAATTCTGCACTTTTACACAGTTGCAAAATATCCTGAACTGCCAACTCCAGCCATCTGTAGAAGAAAATCTATGAAGAATCACGAAATTTTTTCTATTGGGCATAGTTAGTACATACAACAAGGAACTCTCAGCCACTCGCGGATATCTATTCCAATGCACCATTCATTTTCTATTAAATTATGGTTTTGACTACTTTCCACTTTTCACATTTTTCCAAAATTCCAAACTTAACATTGTGCCTGCTCCATGACTACTCCATATCAATTTCGGCTCAATATGACCTTTTGTCAAGCGTCGGGACACCGATTTTTAAAATCCATTAATCCCAAATTTATGCCAAATTGGAGCATATTGGGCTCGAGATCCTCCCTGGATTTTTCATGGCCTTCGTTAATGGCCTCAGAACGCCACTAACCTCATCCAATTATGATCCTGCATGCTCCTGTAATCCAAAAATCAATTTTTCGGCTCTATACTTTTCTTTTATTTTTCTTCTTCTTCTTCCTTTTTTTTTCTTCCGAACCTGAAAGTTGAAATCCGAAATGCAGAATCGGGATTGCAGAAACTGAAGTGCAATTTTTCAAAAACTTTGCGTTCCCACAACCCGCAACCCGCAACCCGAAACGAGAAATTCTGTCACATCCCCTTCCATCCAACCAATGCAAGAGAGGAAACATGACCAACATACCAGGGCTTATTTGACAAACTCAACCCCATTCATTACTAATAAATTCATGTATAAATAAAAACTTGTGTATACATATTCATACTCAGCAAACACAACGGAATTAAACACTATATATCTACACACAGTTTCATCATGCATATAACAGTTATCAATTATCACTTTGCATAAAACATGATGCCTTTTATTTCATCAACATGAAAAATGATCATTCAAAATTAACACATTTCAAAGCACAGAATGCATATAATTTAAACACAGAGAACACTTATCTTTGAGATGAAATTGTCCAAACAACTAGCTATGTTAGAGCAACGTTCCACCCAACCATAGATCTCTGTCCAGCCTGTATCCTTTCAGCTGAGAGATCACCCCCAAGCTGGGTTGTGTATCCACTAAGGAGGAACTAGATGGGCTCACTCACAGCCATGGTTTCACTCAACAACCATGCTAAGCCAACACACAGTTGGGTTTATCAATCATACAAAAGACAAAGGAGGGCAATGCTAAGCCAGTGAGCTCAACCACAGAGCTACAGGCATCTCAAGATAATTCAAACAGTCAAGGCACCCACAGTACCTACCACACCCAACAAAAGGAAGGTCCCATTCTCTGTTGCACAGTCCCTCATGTGTCTCTTCCCTCTAGTGCTCTTCAAGATGGGCATAGAAAGGTCCAAGCTGCTAAATCCTTGAGATTCCAACCTTTACTGGGTTTATCAACCCCAACCTCTGTTCTAGAATTCACACTTGAAATTTCTCAATTCGGTGATCAAATTGTTGATGTATCTGTAACTTCAGAAGATATTCACTTGTATATTGTATGTATTACATTTGTACTTTATTGTATCCCCAATGGAGATGCATTATTCCTCCGATTGGAAGTGTCGTCATGTGTACTTGGAAGTGTCGTCATGTGTACTTGCAAGTGTCGCAAGTTATATTATAAGTGTCGTAACTTATACTTGATGGGTTATTAGACCACCTTGATGGGGTCGGTCCTGTATGATTCATGTGGGTCAAAGGGTTGTTAGACCACCCTAATAGGGGTCGTCCCAGTCAACATTATGTTAAGTGGTTAAGTAGAGGCCGACCTAGTTGAGTAAATGTCAAGTGAAAGTTAGTGTATAAATAGAGAGTGTGTCTCTCTCTCATTTTACACATTCTATTATTCACTCACTTCGCATTAGTGAGAGAAGAGGAGGATGCACACAAGTGGAGGAGGAGCATGCTGTTGAAGATATCTATCTCTTGGGATTGATCATGGCGATCCTTGTATTGATGCTTATTCTATCTTTGAGGAAGTTGCGGGGTTTTTCACCTTCTTGGTTTTCCCTGGTGAAATGTTTTGTGTCTCTTGTCTCTTATGCTTGATATGTTGTACATGTTGTTCTTTCAGTTAAGATCCTAGATCGGAATGAATTAAATTATGAAAAACTAACATGGTATCAGATCTAGCCTGAAGGAAGGCATGGTATGGCATTTATGAGATTTGTTGCACTTGAGACAAATTGCAAGCTAGGGCTTGATATAGCAAAACCCATTCATTGTAGAAATTTCGCTATAAATCCATTTATGTGAAGGTTCAGGATATGAAACCTTTACAGGTTGTAGATAACATCCCCATGTACCTTTTGTCCGAAGCAAAACATCTAATTCATTGTACTTTGTGCTTTATGATCAGTACAATCTAGGGTTTCTGCCTCTTCCAGATCTCAGTCATAAACATATGACCTAGGAAAAAAGGTCACAACATTGGATAGGAAGGTCCAAATGAAATTTCGTAAAAAGTGATAGGTAGGGCATGGACTTTAGTTTCACAGGTAACTTTTTCAGAGGCCGAAATTGATCTAGTGTCACGTGGCACGCCGTACAAGTTCGCTCTCATGTTTTATCCCATAAACAAGTCGCGTTGCGACACTTGGCATAACTCTCTCATCAGAGAATCCAATTGAGGTTAGATCTGTGGGGTTGGAAATATGACAAGTCAGAATACCACGGGCTGAAGTTTTAGACCCTGTGGATTCGTAATTTCAAAGATGCATCAGAAACAATTAGGTGCATATTACTATCAAAACGGAATTGGATTCTGAACACCTTCATTCTTGGCTTGTCTCTGCTGCGGGAATTTAGGGCTTCAGAGAAAGTTGGAATTTTTGGAATCAGAGACCACGGCTGAATGCTCCTCATCAAAATCCAAATTTAGAGACCAAGATCGAATTTTTTGGTTGGATAAAAGGTTGGGCTTGATCAAACGCTAGTTCAGGATTTTGATCAAACCCTAGTTTAGGATTTTGATAAGAAAGATGAAAAATTAGGGCTTTTGCAAAAGTTGAAATTTTTTTAGTTTGTGACCACGCCTGGAAGCTCTTGAGAAAAATTGAAGTTTAGAGCTTTGGATCAAAAATTTTGGTTGGGTAGAAGGGTGGGTTTTATCAAACTCTAGTTCGGGGTCCTGTCTAGTGAATCTGAAAGTTTCAAAGGAAATTTTGAGGGGTCAAATTTTGCAGTTTTCAAAATTGAAGTATAGCAGCTTGATCAACTCAGCAAGCCACATCTTTCCATCCATTCAGAAGTTTGAAATTCAAAGTTTGAATTTTTAGGGTTTCTCTAACAAACCCTAATCCAGCTCCAGATCCATTTTTAGTAAATCAAAGTGGATTGGGATAATCCTAGAAAAGAATGAATTGGACACCTGCATAAGTGAAGAAGTTCCAGTTCCAAAGGGAGATGAGGCTAAGACTTTACAGGAGAAGGCTACAAGCAATCTCGACATGTATGACTTGAAGAAATACAGGTGTGTTTTTGAAATCTGTTCATGATTAAGGTTATGATATGTTTGTCTTCATATTATGGAGGTTAGTACAATATTGATTAAATTTTAGACTTGTCTTATCACTCTAGTAAAAGTATGAATGCATGTCAATGATAGAAGACATTCATTGATTAGGGTTATGACACTTATGATTGTACTAATGCACTGTGATATTGTATGAGGATGATGTTGTCCGCTAACATGAAAGGTTCAAATCAAGTTTTAGATCAAGAACATAAGACCGTGGTGACATAAAGAAAAAGACTCATCCATAGCCATTATAGAAGCTCTACTTACGAGGTATGCATATTTTGATTCTACAATGGTTAACTTATGAGTTATGCATGTTAGTAAGCACAAGTCATTGAAGAGAACAAGAATACATTATATGGGTATGTTAGACATAACTAGCAAGCATGATAATCTAGGTATGTTTTTCCTATATCAAGTTAGAATCCTTGTGTTAGGATCTTATACTTTTGTATGAATGATAATGATTATTCTTGAAGTTAGAAATCAAGGGTTTATTCATATTATGTTTCTTACTTTGATTGATGATATGACTAAATAGAAGAGTCCTATGGTCAAATAATAATATGCATGAGTAATAGAAGTCCTCCCTATACTAATGCTTGTGATAAATTACCTGTGTATGAAATGATCATGACCATACATGTTAAGATTATTTAGGATCATAATGTTTTGATAGTATTGAGATTATACTAATGTATGTATGGTTATGTATGAGATCTTGAGGATGACACTATCATGACACTAGTGCACACTTAAGCATACATAGTGGTCCAGGATGGATATAAGTTCAAGGACATGTAATCCAGGAAGCAAAGATCAAGAGGGAGCACACTCCAATAGTTCATGCAAGGAAGCAAAGATTAAGAGGGAGCACTCTAGGAAGTAAAGATCAATAGGGAGTCCACCCAACAACTAAACAAAGATAAGTATTTGAATTGTTATGATTACTTAAATGATGTTGTTCAGTCATGTACATACTTATGTTCCTAAATTTAGGATATGTATTATGCATATTAGAAAAGTTGCATTAATGAACAAGATACTACTAATATGCAAGTAATGGGTAAGTGGCCTAAGGTACTGTATAACATTCCATTGCTACTTATCTAGAATGAAACCTCTTTGCTAACATGTTGGGAGTTGTGCACACTCTTAACAAATGTTCTGGTAGAGATGGAAGGCATCTAGAAATTTACCGTGTGAATATGGGACATGGATAAATATTGTATTGAAGCATTGGCTAAGATAATTGCATGACTGTATGACATATGTACTTGTGTATAAGACTTTGTTCTGTAAACTATGAGAATTTTCTAATCATGCAATTGAATTTGACTTGTAGGAAAGATCGTGTACAATCACCTACAAAAGAAGGACAACAACATTTGTTCCAACAACGAAGTTCAAAGAAAACTATCTATTGAATATATTGAAGAATATGAAGTTCCCAGGATCTAGTATGCAGTAATGGAAGAATGCCATGATCGAGGAATACTAGTCAATCATGAAGAATGATGTTTGGGATGTGGTCCCAAAGGCCAGAAGAAAAGTTTGTTGTGACTTCCAAGTGGATCTATAAGATCAAGCATGCTGCAGATGGTAGCATAGAGAAATACAAGGCGAGGTTTGTAGCTCGTGGCTTCTCCCAGAAAGAGGGAATAGATAATGAAGAGGCTTTCACACCTGTAGCCAGATACACTTCCATCAGAATAATACTTTCTCTGGCTGTAGTGATGAAGTGGAGGATACACTAGATGGATGTCAAGACAACTTTCTTGAATGTTGTAGTCGAAGAGGAAGTGTATGTGGAGTAGCCACTCGGTTTTGAGATACATGACAGGGAGTCATATGTGTGCAGGTTGAAGAAATCCTTGCATGGATTGAAGCAAGCTCCTAGGACTTGGTATGGTAGGATGGATAGTTTCCTATCCAGTTTGGGATTTACTAAGAGTAAAGAGGATTCCAACCTTTACTACAAGGTTGAGGAAGGCAATCCTATGATACTACTACTGTATGTGGATGACCTGTTTGTTACAGGTGAGGATGGGTTGATTGCTGACACCAAGAGGAAGCTTGCTGTCGACTTCGAGATGAAGGACTTGGGGATGATGCACTACTTTCTAGGCATGGAGGTGTGGCAGAGTGCAGATAGAATCTTCCTTGGACAAGGGAAGTATGCAGTAGAGATCTTAAAGAGGTTCGGGATGATGGACTGCAAGGCCATGGCAACACCTATGGCATCGAACCTGAAGCTTCTATGTGATGCTTCATCTGAGCCGGTTGATGTCACTATGTATCATCAGATAATTGGGTCCTTGATGTACCTGATGAACACGAGACCAGATATTTGCTTTGCGGTGAACACATTGAGCCAGTTCCTGACGGATCCGAGAAGTGTTCACTTGGTTGCTGTAAAGAATATTCTGAGGTACCTGAAGGGTAAGTTGATTATGGGCTCAAGTATGATGCGAATCAAAAGTTTAACCTGGAGGGTTATGTTGATTCAGATTGGGCAGGCAGTGTTGCAGATAGGAAGAGCACTTCGGGGTGCTGCTTTAGTATGGGATCAGGTGTGATCTCTTGGTTTAGTAGGAAGCAGTCTTGCGTAGCACTGAGTACAGCCAAAGCAGAGTATGTCGCAGCTTGTTCGGTTAGTTGTGAGGTAGTATGGCTGAGGAAGCTACTATCTGAGTTATTTGATCTCCCGTTGGATGCTACCTGTTAATTTTTCAGAATTTACTTCAATCTGATCTAGGATCTTAACTGAGAGAACAACATGTACAGCATATCTATAGCATATCAATCATGGACACAATAATGCAAGCACACAAGAGACACAAAGTTTACTTGGGAAAAACCATAAAGGTGAAAAACCCCAATAACTTCCTCAGAGATAGATAGAGAAATGATACAACCAAAGTACAAGAGATAGTCTTCTCCTAGCAGCAGCTTCTTCTCCTCCACAAGTGCGCCACTCTCCAAAGAGTGTGTGAGAGAATAGAATGATGAAATAGAGTGCCTCCCGCACTCTATTTATACTTGACTTGACTTGCCTAATAACCTTTACTAGGTCGGCCTTAACTTAACCACATAACATAATGCTGACTGGGCCGACACCCAATAGGGTGGTCTAATAACCCTTTGACCCACATGGCCGACCCCCAATAGGGTGGTCTAATAACCCTTCGACCCACATGGATTATACAGGGCCGACCCCAACAAGGTGGTCTAATAACCCATCAAGTATAAGTTACAACACTTACAATATAAATGACGACACTTCCGTATAGAGGAATAATAACATCTCTATAAGAATACAAACACTTCCGTATAGAGGAATAATACCATCTCTATAGGAGTACAATATACATATATGAAATACATTCCGAAGTTACATATACATCAACACTCCCTCTTAACTAGGAAGGTATTTCTCGGCACAAGTCTTGTAGCACAAGTCTTCTTCTCTGGATCATCGTCACTAGATAATCGTCATCGTCATTGCTGCTGCTATCTCAATCAATATCTGAATCTACTCGTCATAGGAAGTTCTACAGAGCCAGTCCTTTTTCATACTGGATGTAGGCCCACCACCTGCAGGTCTTCATCATCACTGGCAATACTGTGGAATTCTCAAGACTTATTACGTGCATCACAAAACCTTAAAAGAGTCTCTTGACTAGCAAGAACCCTAAAGAGAATCTTAGGCCTTTTTAATCCTGTCCAGATCTCCAGGACTTATTACATGTGACCCCACCAAAAAACCTCAAAAGAGCATCCTAGGATGTTACGGGTACACAACTCCAACCTGAAGGATCTCCCAGGGCACAATTTACATGTGGTCACCACAAAACCTAGCAAGAGCATCTTAGGATGTTACAGGTACACAACTACGACCTGAAAGATCTCCCACAGCACAAATTACATGTGGTCATGGCAAAACCTTGAAAGAGCATCTCAGGATGTTACTTGTACACAACTCCGACTTGAAATCTCTCAGGGCACAAATTACATGCCATAGGACAAAACCTTGCAAGAGCATCTCAGGATGTTATGGGTACACAACTCCGACCTGAAATCTCCCAGGGCACAAATTACATGTCCTCCCAGAGCAATGTCTCAAAAGAGCATTCCAGGATGTTAAGGGTACACAAATTCGACCTATAGGATCTCCCAGACATGCTCATCTGCACAACCTGATCCACGACCACAAAGTATCATCCTAATACTCATCATACATCGTCCTAATGTACACATGATCATCTTGATCATCATCACTGCAACATCTTGCTGCATGTCATCTGGAGCAACATCCTGAAGCAGGTCATCTATGATCATCCTGATCATACACTGCATCCACCTGATGCATAACAGGTATCTACCAGATACATATCATCATACATGATCTACCTGATCATACAATGTATCCACCTGATACATACACAGATACATGATCCACACAATGTACCCATCTGATACATATCAACATACATGATCTACCTGATCATACATAGTATCCTCCTAATACATATACATATACATGGTCCAAGCATCCAACATGGTGCATATACAAATACATACAAATGATCCAACCGATCATATCCAGCATCCAACATGATGCGTACATACATATACATATAAATGATCCAACTGATCATATCCAGCATCATCCTGATGCATATATAGAGAAGTAACTGAAGCATCGTCCTGATGCTCATCATCCAACGCTTACATCCACAGCCGTGTGAACGATCCTCCTTCCAACATGCTTGGAATGGATTCCGCAAATGTGTCCATCACTTCTTCCTCAAAGTGTGATCGATCTGAAGAACACCAAGCCTCTCCCTGAAGTACTCGAACTTCACTCTGGCTAGTGGTTTCATCAGCACATCTGCAATTTGCTCGTCCGTCGCAACATATAGGAGCTTCACTGCTCCTCTCTGCACCATATCCCTGATATAGTGATATTTGATCTCTATGTCTTTCGATCTATCGTGAAACACTGGGTTCTCAGACATCTTCACACAACTCTATTTATCACAGAAGATACCAGTAGCATCCAATGGGAGATCAAATAGCTCAGACAGTAGCTTCCGAAGCCATACTGTCTCACAACTAGCTGAACAGGCTGCAACATACTCTGCCTCAGCTGTACTCAGTGCTATGCATGACTGCTTCCTGCTAAACCAAGAGATCACACCTGATCCCATACTAAAGCAGCACCCAGAAGTGCTCTTCCTATCTGCAGCATTGCCTGCCCAATCTGAATCAACATAACCCTGCAGTTAAACTTTTGATTCGCTTCATATTTGAGCCCATAATCAATTGTACCCTTCAGGTACCTCAAAATATGCTTTACAGCAATTAGGTGAACACTCCTCGGATCCGTCAGGAACTAGCTCAATGTGTTCACTGCAAAGCAAATATCTGGTCTCGTGTTCGTCAGGTACATCAAGGACCTAATCATCTGACAATACATAGAGACATCCACCGGCTCAAATGAAGGATCACAAAGAAGCTTCAGATTCGATGCCATAGGTGTGGCCATGGCCTTGCAATCCATCATCCCGAACCTCTTCAGGATATTTACACTATACTTCCCTTGTCCAAGGAAGATCCCATCTGTACTCTGCCACACCTCCATACCTACAAAATAGTGCATCATCCCCAAGTCCTTCATCTCAAACTCGGCAGCAAGCTTCCGCTGCGTCTCGGCAATCAATCTATCTTCACCTATAATAAACAGGTCATCCATATACAAAAGTAGTATCACTGGATTTCCTTCCTCAACCTTGTAGTAAAGGTTGGAATCCACTTTACTCTTGGTAAAGCCCAAACTGGATAGAAATCTGTTTATCCTACCATACCAAGTTCTACACATATATGACTCCCTGTCATGTGTCTCAGAACCAAGTGGTTGCTCCACATACACTTCTTCTTCAACTACACCATTCAAGAAAGCTGTCTTGAAATCCATCTGGTGTATCTTCCCTTTCATCACTACAGTGAGAGCAAGTACAAATCTAATGGAAGTGTATCTGGCTACAGGAGCAAAAGTCTCTATGCTACCACCTGCAGCATGCTTGATCTTGTAGATCGTCTTGTAAGTCACTACAGACTCCCCTTCAGGTCTTGGGACTGCATCCCAAACATCTTCATAATCGACTGGTACTCCTCGATCATGGCATTCTCCCAGATCCAGGGACTTCAATATCTTCAATATTTTCAATAGATAACTTTGTTGCTGAACAAATGTTGTAGTCCTTCTTTTGTAGGTGATGGTATACGATCTTTCCTACACAACAAGTTAAATTGCATGATTAGAAAACATCTCATAGTTTTCAGAATAAATTCTTACACATAAAGAAATATGTCATACAGTCATGCAATTATCTTAGCCAATGCTTCAATACAACATTTATCCATATCCCGTAACTTTCTAGATGCCTTCCAATCTCTACCAGAACATTGTTAAGAGTGTGCACAAATCCCAACATGTCAACAAAGAGGTTTCATTCTAGATAAGTAGCAATGGAATGTTGTACAGTTCCATAGGCCACTTACCCATGTATATTAGTAGTATATTGTTCATCAATGCAACTATTCTAATATGCATAATACACAACCTAATTCTAGGAACATGAGTATTATTGAACAGTATTATTTAAACAATAAAATATGCAAGGAATGATAATTCAAATACTTATCTTTGTTTGTTTGTTGGGTTGGCTCCCTCTCAGTCTTTGCTTCTTTTCTGCAACTTCATTCTAATGTGGATTGTGAGAAGTGGTCAACTCCCTCTGAATATCTGCATCCTTGCAGAAACTACTAAAGTGTGCTCCTTCTTGATCTTTGCTTCCTTGCAGGAACAACTGGAGTGTACTCCCTCTTGATTTTTTCTTTCTTGCAGGAACAACTGGAGTGTGCTCCCTCTTGATCTTTGCAAGAATAACTGGAGTTTGCTCCCTCTTGATCTTTGCTCCCTTAATTACCTTTCCTTGAACTTATATCCATCCTTAATCACTATGCATGCTTATTAGTATCATCATTGTGTTATCCTCGAGGTCTCATACATAATCACACATTCATTAGTATAATCTTAATACTATCAAAACACAATAATCTTAAACATGTATAGTCATGATCATTTCAAACAGAAATAATAAGCATTAGTATTCAAGGACTCTTATGGTTAGTCATATCATAAATTAAAGTAAGAAACATAATATGCCTACACACATGATTACTCAAACCCATGAATAATCATTCTCAATCATGCCAAGTTTACTTATATAAGAGATCCTATCACAAGATAGGATTCTAACTTGATATAGGAAAAACATACCTGGATTAGTATGTTAGCTAGTTATGTCTAACATACTCACATGATGTCTTCTTGTTCTTCTTCGATGACTTGTGCTAGTAACCTGCATATATCATAGGTTAACCATTATAGAACCAAGTTATACATACCTCGTAAATGGATCTTCTATGTGATCCATGACAATGGATGAATCTTTGTCTTCATGTCACCATGATCATATGTTCTTGAACTAGAACATGATTTGTCTTTCTTGGTGTACCTTTCATGTTAGCAGACACCATAAACCTCATACACCACCATAATGCATTAGTACAATTATAAGTGTCAACACCCTAATCAATGAATATCTTCTATCATGCATTCATAATTTTATTAAGATGACACGACAAGTCTAAATTTAAACAAGATTGTACTAACCATAATAATATGAAGACAAACATACCATAGACATAATCATGAACAATTCTTGAAACATACCTGGATAAGTCATACATGTCGAGATTGCTTGTAATCTTCTTATGTAAGGCCTTAGCCTCATCTCCCTTTGAAACAAGAACTTCTTTAGTTATACAG
Organism: Larix kaempferi; assembly: GCA_027924585.1. Lineage (NCBI taxonomy): Eukaryota > Viridiplantae > Streptophyta > Pinopsida > Pinales > Pinaceae > Larix > Larix kaempferi. The sequence goes on from BSBM01000008.1 coordinate 1,494,085, forward strand.
ATGACCAATCCATTCTCTTCTAGGATTAACCCAATCCACTTGATTTGCAGGAATTGGATCTTGAGTTGGACTAGGGTTTGTTAGAGAAACCCTAAAAATTCAAACTTTGAATTTCAAACTTCTGAAAGGATAGAAATATGCACCTTGATGAGCTGATCAAACTGGTATACTCAGAATTTGAAAACTGCAAAGTTTCACCCCTCAAGTTTGTCTTTGAAACTTCTGAATTCACTTGACATGACCCCGAACTAGGGTTTGATAAATCCCACCCTTCTGCCCAGTCAAAAGTTTTGACCCAAATCTCTAAGCTTCTATTTTTCTGAGGAGCTTCTAGTCGTGGTCATAGATCTCAAAAATTCCCATTTTTACAGAAGCCTTAATTTTCCACTTTTCCGATCAAAGTCCCGAACTAGGGTCTGATTAAGCCCGACCTTCTGCCCAACCAAAAATTATGATATTGGTCTCTAAATTTTGATTTTGATGAGTAGCATTCAGCCGTGGCCTCTGATTACAAGAATTCCAACTTTCTCCAAAACCCTAAATTCTGGAAGCCATGAATGAAGGTGGTCAAAAATAATTCTGTTTTGCCAGAAATATGTACCTGATTGTTTCTAGTGTAACTCCAATTTTTTTTTATCCACAGGGTCTAAAAAATGTTCCTGTGATACTCCAAGCTGTCATATTTCCAATCCCATAGGTCTGACCTCAAATGGATTCTCTGAGAGAGAGTTATGCCAAGTGTCGCAACGTGACCTTTTTATGGGATAAAACAAGAGAGCGAACTTGTATGGTGTGCCACGTGTCACTGGTTCAGTTTCGGCCTCTGAAAAAGTTACTTGAGAAAGTACAGTCCATGCACTACCTTTCAATTTTTATGAAATTTCATTTGGACCTTCCTATCCCAAGTTATGACCTTTTTTCCAAGGTCACCTGTTTATGACTCATATCTGGAAGAGGCAGAAACCCTATATTGTATAGATCATAAAACACAAAGTACAACGAATTAGAAGTTGTCCTTTGGAAAAAAGGTACATGGTGATCTTATATTCGACCTGTAGAAGTTTCAGATCCGAAAACTTTGCCAAAATGGATTTATAGCGAAAGTGCTACGATGACTTGTTTTTGCTATATCAATCCCAAGCATCTTAAGTGCAACAAGTGTCATACATGCCATACCATGCCTTCTTTCAGGCTGGCTCTGGTACCATGTTAATTTTTCAGAATTTACTTCAGAATGATCTAGGATCTTAACTGAGAGAACAACATGTATAGCATATCTACAGCATATCAATCATGGACACAATAATGCAAGTACACAAGAGACACAGAGTTTACTTGGGGAAAACCATAAAGGTGAAAAATCCCAATAACTTCCTCAGAGATAGATAGACAAATGATACAACCAAAGTACAAGAGATAGTCTTCTCCTAGCAGTAGCTTCTCCTCCTCCACAAGTGCGCCACTCTCCAAAGAGTGTGTGAGAGAATAGAATGATGAAATAGAGTGCCTCCCGCACTCTATTTATACTTGACTTGACTTGCCTAATAACCTTTACTAGGTCGGCCTTAACTTAACCACATAACATAATGCTGACTGGGCCGACACCCAATAGGGTGGTCTAATAACCCTTTGACCCACATGGCTGACCCCCAATAGGGTGGTCTAATAACCCTTCGACCCACATGACTTATACAGGGCCGACCCCAACAAGGTGGTCTAATAACCCATCAAGTATAAGTTACGACACTTACAATATAAATGACGACACTTCTGTATAGAGAAATAATAACATCTCTATAGGAATACAAACACTTCCGTATAGAGGAATAATACCATCTTTATAGGAGTACAATATACATATATGAAATGCATTCCAAAGTTACATATACATCAACACTACCTGTATCTATTGTGACAACTAGAGTTGTGTAAAGTTATCAGAGAACCTGGTATTCCACGATAGGTCGAATCACATTGAGATCAAATATCACTACATCAGGGATATGGCGTAGAGAGGAGCAATGAACCTCCTGTACAATGCTCTGGATGACATGCATCAGGACAATGTAGTGATGATGATCAAGATGATCATGTGTGATGAGTATCAGGATGATGCTCTGGATGACATGCATCAGGACGATGTAGTGACGATGATCAGGATGATCATGTGTGATGAGTATCAGGACGATGCTCTGGATGACATGCATTAAGACGATGCAGTGACGATGATCAGGATGATCATATGTGATGAGTATCAGGACGATGCTCTATATGACATGCATCAGGACGATGTAGTGATGATGATCAAGATGATCATGTACATTAGGATGATGTATGGTGAGTATCAGGTTGATACTCTGTGGTCGTGGACAGGTTGTGCAAGGGTAGCATGTAATACGTCCTGGAGATCTAGACAAGTTGTGCTAGTCACGTAAAAGGCCTCGTATGCTCTTTAGGGTTCTTGTTGGGCAATACACCCTTTTAAGGTTTTGTGGGGACCACATGTAATATGTCCTGGAGGTCCGGATATGTTGTGCTAGTCACGTAAAAGGACTCAGATGCTCTTTAGGCTTCTTGCTGCGCAAGACACCCTTTTAAGGTTTTGTGGAGATTACATGTAATCATTCCTGGAGATCCGGACAGGTTGTGCTAGGCATGTAAAAGTCCCCAGATGCTCTTTAGAGTTCTTGTTGAGCAAGACACTCTTTTAAGGTTTTGTAAAGGTCACATGTAAAATATCCCGGGACATCCGATAGGTTGAGCTGTGTGCTCGTAGAAGACCTGGGATGCTCTTTCGAGGTTTTGTTGATGCACGTAATTAGTCCTAGGATCCACAGTATGGCCAGTGTTGATGAATACCTACAGGTGGTGGGCCTACATCTAGCATGAAAAAGGGCTGGCTCTGTATAACTTCCTATGACGAGAAGAATTCAAAGATAGCCCAGTGATTGAGATGTCAAGTATAGCAATAGTGATGATGGTGATGCTCCATGATCCAGTGACGATGATCCAACTCCAGAATTGAAGACTTGTGCATATATGTATAGATGACTTGTGTCAAGAGAATACCTTCCTAGTTAAGAGGGATTTTTGATGTATTTGTAACTTCGGAAGATATTCACTTGTATATTGTATGTATTACATTTGTACTTTATTGTATCCCCAACGGAGATGTATTATTCCTCCGATTGGAAGTGTCGTCATGTGTACTTGCAAGTGTCACAAGTTATATTGTAAGTGTCGTAACTTATACTTGATGGGTTATTAGACCACCTTGATGGGGTTTGCCCTATATGAGTCATGTGGGTCAAAGGGTTATTGCACCACCCTAATAGGGGTCGTCCAAGTCATCATTATGTTAAGTGGTTAAGTTGAGGCCAACCTAGTTGAGTAAAGGTCAAGTGAAAGTTGGTGTATAAATAGAGAGTGTGTCTCTCTCATTTTACACATTCTATTATTCACTCACTTCGCATTAGTGAGAGAAGAGGAGGATGTGCTCAAGTGGAGGAGGAGCATGCTGCTGAAGATATCTATCTCTTGGGTTTGATCATGGCGATCCTTGTATTGATGCTTATTCTATCTCTGAGAAAGTTGCGGGGTTTTTCACCCTCTTGGTTTTCCCCAGTGAAATGTTTTGTGTCTTTTGTATATTGTCTCTTATGCTTGATATGCTGTACATGTTGTTCTTTTAGTTAAGATCCTAGATCACAATGAATTAAATTCTGAAAAACTAACACAAATAACTCAGTCCCATCACTAGACTTCTGGGCTATAAAAACTGGGTTTTTCTATGGATTTCGGGGTATCTAATACTCTCAAATTCGCCCCAAGGTTCATATCTATGGATCCCCCATTGGATTTTACTGTCAATACCAAATTTTGGGTTTTTATGGCTCTTCAAAATGTAGGTTCCTTCCAAGTTGCGATTTCTGGTTTTTTTCACTGCTGGGAATTCGTAATGGATGAAAACTGATGTTGGGATGTTCAACAATGGAATGGGAATAAGGAAGCACCTATTCCCTTGAGGTAGAGTGACTTGTGGTACAAGAAAAACAGAGCCCATACCTGCCATACAAACTTCTAGGCTTCCCATGCTCCATTGAAGCCATGGACTAATTTCTTCAACAACTTCCTTACAACATAATTAAATGTCAGCAAGGAAAGTCAAATGGGTTCACAAGATGACATTTGGAAGCATATGGTTCATCCCCACAACCCCCTCACCACTTCCTAGTGGAATACACATGGCCCCTTCTCATTCGTTGCTTCCATAGCCAGTTTTGGTATTTTATTGCAATATCAAATATTTACATCATTTACAATATTGCATGGTCGAATAGCTCATGGGTAATAAAATATCAAATACTTGTCCATTTTAAATAAAATCCGAACATACACTAGCAGGGCCTTGGCCTTGAGCTCCACGCTAGGGAAACATACATCGCATGTATACAATATCTACATTAAAAGACAATATTTCGTAAGGGTCAAAATTGGGGTATTACACCATCTACATGTGCACCTCGAATCCCAACTTGTCGTATCACAGTTGAATAATGTATTTTGGGTCCGCAAATTGCTCCTCTTTTGAAAATTTCTATGCGTGTTTCTTCTCATTCGATAGTTTGAAACCATAAATTACACATATACCGAGAAACAACAATGCATCCTCCGACTCCATCACCAATGAGGTATTTAATTGGCACCTAGTACATCACCCAGTTGCATGACCCTGCATACCAATCATACATAAATATATATATGTGTCTCACCTATGACTACACATACATGTATTTCACCATCACAAGGCCTAAAAGTCGATAACACATGCCAAAAACAAATATGCGAGTATCAACTACTACATATGCATCACATCAACATATAGGAAACATAAAGAAAAATACACATACATCACATACATAAGGAGACGCATACATCATATGCCACAAAAATAGTATATATATGTATGTGTGTATGTAATAAAAAAATATATGTCATATATACAAAATTGGCCCTCCTGGGGCGTATACATAGTAGTCTTATGGGGATACTTAAAAAATGCCTCTCATAGGCCCATAAAAAAATGTATATCTACAAAATTGGGGCTCATATCCCTACATAACATCAAGCCACCCCGCCAGCTAGTGGATCTAGGGGACCCAAAATGGCCAGTGGCCACACATCCTCCCCTCGCACTATCTCAAGTCCCCTTTGTGGTTGTTGTCGTGGAGGAGGGGATACTCCTCCCTACACCTCCTTTGCTACATGGAAAGAAACAGAAACTCATAGTATGATCTGACGTCAGAACAACCCACACTCTGCTGGCATATGAAGTGTCAAGGAAACCTCATCATCATCAAGGTCGGCCTAGTCTCACTCATTAACTCCAGTGGTCAGCTCACCTAGCCTCCTCTCCAAATTAGCTACCAAAATCGCCATCCGTTCCCCAGTAACTTCCCCACCTACTGCATCTCTGGTAGGAGCACCCCTAGTAGCACCTAATTCTCCAATAGAAACTCTAGCTTCATCATCTGGTTGATCCTGCCTTGGTCTCTGCCTCCGAGGTGGCCTCACGGGGTCTACATATGCATTACAAAGCAACAAACCATCAAAGTACCTGATAAACATATATATCATCAAAGTACAGAAATAAACAATATGTACAAATATATATGGGAAAAATAGAAAACCAGTAAACCATACCTGTAGCGTTGAATCCACCAAGAGGAATGGGAAACTTTGTATCTCCTCGGAATTCCATCCCGCTCCAAGGATATCTCTAAGGCCAACCTATACGACCCTCCTACACATCCAACACCTACCATGTAAAATAGGCCCCCACAGGCCTGCCACCCCCACGAGGTATAATACACCCCCAAAAATCCATCTGCGGCTCCTATGGTCCCCTTGGGGGCACCACTACCCGTGGCCGCAAAGATGAATATCACTCGAAGAAGTAAGAGCATAATACACTACCGAAGTAGAAGGTGCGCCGCCCCACTCCTCATCATAAATATGAAATTTTCTATATCATCGACTGCAGCATTAGTGAACCCCACACCACAGGTTATCCCATAACCACTCTCTCCACCAGTTGGAGCTGGTCTATTGTAATCTGGTTGGGGGATGCATCCCCCAACACATGAACAACGGATGTTACCACATCCTCCACAGGTAGAGCCCTCAGATTGATCAGTAAAACGCCACCTGTAATATCCCGATTTTGACGCCATTGTATTACAAATGTAAAATGATGTAAATATGCTAGTGTGAACTCCTGGTGTGGAGCTCAAGGCCAAGGCCCGACTAGTGAATGAATATGCATGCATGTTGTTATATTTTATTTGGACCGTTTAGTTGGATTTTAAGCCGATGTAGAGTATGTGTAAATACTATGTGAATAAATAATAAAATGGTCCAACAATGGTTGTGTAAGGAGCACCAAAGGGGCTATGATTCACCATAGGGGAAGAGGAAGGGGGCTTATGGTAAACCCAATCCTATGTTGCCATGTGTCAACCTTAGGACTCACCCTAAACTCTGTCATGTGATGAGAATACATTAATTATCTCTTTTTTGACTATTTTCCTATCATTTATTACACATGTGAGGTTGGTGGGAAAAGTCACTTCATGTAGTTATTGAAGCATGGGGGTTGTGTCAGTTAGGTCAGCTGTCTTTTCACCATTTCCCCATATCCTTAGAGTTAACAATATTTTGATGATTATCATTCCATTTTTTTCACTCTCTCATGCACATTGCTACTCTACGTAGAGTTTACAATTGTTGTGGATGTTCATGATTGAGACTGTGTGTTAAACCTAGAAATCTGAATTAGAGGACAGACTTGCGTTTTTGGAAAGGAAGATAGAAGTCCGTAGGTGTTTCCTTCGCCCTGGTGGACTCATAGCCCATCTTGGGGGTGAAATTGGGAGATGAAATAGTACAGACTGGACAAGTTCTATGGCTGGGTGGAAAAGCGCTCTCACACAACCAGTTGCTTGGATCTGCGTTGGATAAAGATAAGTAATATTATGCATTTGATTCTGAAGCATTTTTATTTCATGCCTGTGATGTTATGCGTGTGTAATTGAATGGTATATGTGTGTGGAAAGGTTTTTATTTCCGCTTTGCATGTTTATCTTAACCTTCTGCACACACTGTTTATTGTAAAAAATGTATTATGGACTTAGGGAGAAATTTACTAAAGCCCAGGTTTAGCTAGCGTCCCCTCCCGATGGCCGGATAGGGTGAGGGGGACGTTACAGAGTGGTATCAGAGCTCTTGGTTTCAATACCAGATTTGCATGGGCCATAGATCACGAGCTACAGGCAAATTAGAGGCAATGTCGTAAAAATCTGTTTATGTTAATGACGGTGAAGGAGACGAGAGTGAGTTGGAGTTGTTTCGAATTTATGCTTTTCCCGTCATTGACCAATGAAATACCATCACAAAACCCAAAATTTTTGAAATTGGGATAATTTGGTTGGGCCCCACCTTTTCCAGGTGGCAGGGTGACGTGGAGGATCCATGTGGACAGGAATTCCAACGTGGAGGAAGCTGCATGGGCAGAGGGTGTGATGTGGAACGGCCACATCATATCCATATGTGCAGGTAACCATATGGGAGGAAGCGGAAAAGAGGTTTCGCAATGGCCAAAGGTGGTTTCCCTTACCACTCTTTCGGCTTGCGAAATCCTGTGGTGCCGACATGTGGAAGGTGGTTTGGTATTTCGCAACCACCCTTCCCTTCCTCCTAGCGTGCATGTTGGCGATGCGAAATTACTGTGGGCCATTGATATTTTGCCACTCCGATATGAACTATTGATCTTTTCCTCCACTTAACCATACTCCAACGGTCACTTCACGGTGTTATATCCCGTGCTTCTTAATCCAATAGAACCTGCCTCCACCCAAGATCTCCCTTTTCACTTCAATCTAGACCGTTGATCTATGATCGTTTCGCAGAACGTGCCAATAACAAGGTAGGTGGAATCCGAAGGGTGTGAATCAGAGGAAAATCAACATTTTTCATAGTCGATTCTTAGGTGCCCGAAATTGAAAAATCATAGTTGATCTTATGCGCCAGATTGCACGAAATCCAGGGAAGCCACAAGGGGGCAAGCCCCCTTCACTCCCGTCGTCCCCATGAGACAGTCGTGTATTGTGAGAGAATTTTGTGGGGAGAAATGGAAATTTTGCACCTTGATGGGGTAATTCAGGTGGTTTGGAATTGTGTAAAGTACTTCCATGGTAAAGAAAAGCCAGTCTCATTGTTGAATGAGGAATAAGGACATATAGTATACCTTGAAAATACTCCATATGGATATGGAATGGATTAAATTGTAGTGTTGATTAGTGTAATGAAGTCCAAGAAAGGTCCAGTTGGACTTGGCCAGAATTGCTCAACGAAATTGGACTAGCAAGTCATTGTGATCAGAGTGCAATGAGAGTTGTTGTGATGACCCAGCGAAAGCTACATAGAGTTGATAAGATGGTTGCAACAGAAATAAGAGAATAATATCCATAAGGCAATGCTGATAAAGAGGAATATTTCTCACCTTAAAGCTAATTTATGTTTATAGCATAACAATTGTATGCTTAGATAGTGGCATTTATAAATGTTTTACATATGTATATGTATTGAATTGCTACTTGGTGAGAAATCACAGCTAATGAATCCTTGTGTGCTTGGTATGGAATCCAAGAAAAGGATCAAATGTGATATGGAGGAGGAGCTCCATGTCATGATGGGGAATTGGAAAGGGAGAATTCCTTAACTACTCTCTTGCTATTGTACTTATATTTTATGAGTTTTATATACTGAAAATTATGGCATAAGAATGCTGAAAATGCAAGAGATTAGATAGAGGAAATGAATATGCACTAGATGGCATATTAATAAACATTGCACAGTGCATGTGAGGATGTTTGTGCACACATATGATGTTGCATATGGGTAAAGGTAGTGAATTTACACATGTAGTAGCCATTGATGGTATTTCCTATGGTTGATGACAATTAATGTTGTTGATAATGGTTGTAGGAATCAGACCATAGAAGCATGACTATAAATGCAAAGAAATTACAACATGTGACCAGCAAACCTTGAGAGGGAAGGTTGGAGTAATGATTCATTATCAAAAGGTTGGAAAATGACTGTGTAGCCTTGGTGAGAGGCAAACTGATCAGGTAACATCAATCAATGTTAATGACAACCATGCAGGTATTGGTTATTTGTGCTTAATTGCATGAATGTTGAAAGAGGATTTGGTAAGATCCCTTCAACTATGTTTAAACTATGTTGACTTGGTTTGCATATAGTATTGAGTGCCTGAATGTTAATGTCATCCTACCAAATATGGTAAGGTGTGGGTAAGGGAAGGTAAGGAGCCTTACACCCTATAGTTTCCTAGAAACCTCAATGCATTCATATGAAATTATATCATGCCATTTGTGTATGTTGGTTATGATTTTAATAACCAAAGAAGGTAAGGACTTATGGCCCTGTTATGATAGGATGAATGACATGACAATATAGTATTCATGAATCATTGCAAGGTGGCATTGAGTGGTTATGCATTAAGATCTTTTACAAATATTGTGGTTGCATTGAGTGATTGCACGTGAAAATATTATGTGAGTGATGTAAATGTGCATGCATAGGTGTAGGTGCACATGTTGAGATGCATTGTGTGTATGCATGGTTGTGGTGTATGTATTATTACAAACTAAATAATGGATGAGATGACGAATTGATGATAAAAATGGGATCATTCCATGAGCTGCTATGAATGAAGGAGAGTAAGTGCACGAAGAAGGTAGTCAAGATTGATGGACTGTAAGAATGCTCTGTGGAAGGGCAGAGTTGTATAAATGATAGGGCTGTGAAGTAATGAGTATCTAAAGTTTCACTTAAATTGCATAAGTGATGTGACTGTACCTTGCAATTTTATTATGATAATGATGGATATATGGATATGTATATTTCATTGCATTTAAAATGTTAACATTTGGAGGTGTTTGAATTATTGATGTTATAATTCTGAGATCACTTCAGTGACTATTGTAGCAATGAAGATATTATTTGCATAAGATACTCACAACGTGTTTGGATGATTGAAAGTTCTAGATTTTAGGTAGAAATGTCTTGAGTATGGCAATGAGGATAAGTCCATATTAAAGACCGGGATCTACCATGTGCAGAATCCAAGGTTTATGAGACGGTTCTCATGGTTGTGAAATTTAATTTATGCATGGAACAGATTTGAAATTTTGCTAATAATTGCTAATGACTATTTGGCTTATATAAAATTGTGTCAGGAGGACATGTTGTAGGTGGATGTTCATGTATGGTAGCAAGTGTAAAACCATAATGGATAGAGTGATACCACTTACGATATCCAAACAATATGAGGATGCCCTCATGGTTAAACAAACCAATTTTTGTAGGAGCCAGAACTGTAAATTCATGTTTGAATTTAATTACTAATGCTATTAACTGATTATGGAAATCATATTTGAATTTGATTGTTAAATACTAATGATTGTTTGGCTATTTGATAAGTGTTCCAGGAAGAAACATTGTAGGAAGACCATGTGTGATGGCCTGCAGAAGCCAAACTTCATGTGAAGGATCCCATGCTTTGGAAATGGGTTTCGGGTGAAACACCATTGTAAATTTCGATAATGTCTCAGCTAAACTGCATGTGGTAAACCATGTGAGTGAGATGGTAAATATTATGTCAGTAACACATATGAGGGTTATGGAACATAAAAAGGAGTTGGGATGGAAAACTGAGGAACTTTCAAATCAAAGAAGGGAGCCCCCATTCCTCATAAGTGAAGAGAAAATACCTCTGCAAATGGATAATTGTTCTGCAACCCTAGCTGATATATATACATGTCTAATTACTAGAGTTGAATGTGCAGAGCATCCTTTGATTTTATTTCATTATTTCAGACTACTTGAAGTATGATTAAGGCCTACATGGTTCACATCAGTGAGGGTTGCACACCTTTCTGGTTATGAGGCATGTTAGGTTTGTTAATATTGACTACACCTTAAGGGAATGGACACATTCCTGGTGTTTCAATACTTGATAGTGAATGTTATGAAATATGGTTACAATTCTAGAGAAGCAATACTGATGAGTTTTCTTATCCTTCTTGTGTTGTCATCTTAAACAAATGCAATTTGGTGTTGCACATTAAGAGGAAAAGTGAAGGAAGGGTAGTTAGGAGGACTGTACGGGCATTGGTAACCTTTCTACACTCACACTAAAGAACACTAGAGGGGATGGATAGGCTCGAGGAGCTGTGTAGTAGAAAATGGGTATCATCCGTGTGTAGTGTGAGTGTGTACTGTGGGGCCATGCTAGCCTACAGTCAAGAACATCACCTATAGAGTTCCTAGAGGGAACGACTAGTTTGCATAGAAGGAGGAGTGTCATCCTTGTGTGGATGAAGAGTTGATGTGTGTGTGAAGGGATGTGGTGTGTGAAGGTGTGGTGATATTGATGAAGGCATAAAATCTCTATTGGTTCAGTAGTAAGGTGGAGTACCGAGACTAACTGGAAACCCTGAGAAGCTTATGGCTCTGTAGTAGAGCCTTGAACTAGAAATGGTCGTGGTGCAGTTTCCTTCCATTGGTTGATGACCCAGACGGATATGCTGGCTTGGAAATGGAGAGGGAAAACCAGGTATGGGATTGATTTGGAACCACCAATGCTCAGTAAATCTAGTCGATGAACTGGTTGGGAATTAAATACTTTATTTTGTGGAGCAACATGTGTGCTAGACAAGCATCCACCCCACAGGTGATCCAAGGCTTGTAAAATAGGGAAGGAAACCTGTGGAGTATCAAGGAACTATCCAATACAGATAAGTATTCAATTTCATTAATTTCTTATTTTGAATAATGAATATTTCATGAATAAGTCTTCTAACAGCAAAGTTGATACACTATTGTTTATTTGTTGGAAACCTTGGTCATTGCAGGAAGCAAGGGACCTTTAAGGCACCATAAATGCTTGGTAAATCTAGTCGGTGCACTGGTTGGGCATTGAATGTTGTGGAGCAGTCGGCGTGCTGGCCAAACATTCCTTAAATACTTGATAAACCTAGTCAACGTACTGGATTAGCATATTGATAAATGGGATGCCTAATAAACCCGGTCAGCGTACTGGCTTGGCATTGCCTATCCGAATGGTTGTGGAGTATCCCGCGTGCTAGCCCAACATTCGTTATTGTATCCACAGAAAATCCAAGGCTTGCAAAGTAAAGAAGGAGCATGTGGAATAAAGTGAAGACATCCAATACTTATAAGTATTTGGTTATCTTGCAACTTCTTACTTATTTAATATGAATATACATGTGTACATGATTTGGTTATGATTTCTTAAACTTTTTTTTAGAGATAAAACCTATGAAAATAAAATAAACATGTGAATTGATTCAATGTTTGAGTGTAGGTATTGTTGGGATCAAGGACTATGAAGGCATATTAAGGATGCATGTGGACATGTGACTGTCCTAAAAAGCTCAGCATGAGCAGTAATGAAATATGGTGCTAGTGGACTTGTGTTGGTCCTAGCAGCCAAAGTTTCTCTAGGAAACAATGGGGAAGGGTTCCATGGTTGAAAAGCATTAGACAGACCTTAGACACTAAGTTTCATAGCCAAGGAAGGGAAAGTCAAATATTCACATCGAAGTGAAAGAGGCTAGGAGCATGAAACCACAGTGGTGGTGTGGTTCTGAATTGGAACAAGACTAAGAGGATAAAACTCTTACCGCTCTCTCTCTTTCCTTTTATTGATGCATTTATAAAACAAGGGATTTTTTCATGCATGTTGTAGCTGAAAATGATTGTGTTAAATGCTTGAAATGAATTGTGAATTCTGAAATAGTTAATTCCCCATGAAAGGATGAACATGAATGAGTTCATGTGTGTGTTGGACAAGCATGAAAAGTGTGGAAGTCTCATGAATAAATCATGGACATTCCATGTAAATTGGGCAAATATTTGACTGGTTTTAATGTTTATGTTATGTGTGGCCTAACAAAGAATTGCCATAATGAATTTCACAGGTAAGAAATTGAAGCAATTGGTTGCAGGTGATACAAGCAAGTGTTGCTAGTAAGAAAAGTGTGGTCAGTTGTGTACATTGACCTTGGAAGCAGACCGAAAGCTATTTGATTTGGCTGAAATTCTTCTTCAAACAATTACCAAGACCCAAGAAAATCTTGGAGAGATGCTCAAGCTACAGAAGCAAGAGAATGAGATGAACCATAGGGTTTTGCAGGACTCTATTTGTCTGCAAAGAGAGGTGAAAAGCATTATGGGAGAAATTAGCAATGGGAAGGAAAGTGGATCAATGAAGAAGCATTCATCCAATCATCCCATTAAGAAATGTTCTAGGTGGGAAGACTCAAAGGAAATGGAGCAAGTAAAGAAAAAGTAGCCACTAAAATGTTGGGAATGTGGGGTAAATCATTTCCTCCGCAACTGCCCAACAAAGGGCAACAAGAAGAATTGTAGCCAAGAAGTTTCCAAACTTGTGGATCAGCAGGAGCAGCCTATTGAAACCAAGGTCTTGGTCCTGAAAGGTCAAAATAAAAGATGAAATGCAGGACAAACCTTCCACGTTTTGTGAATTTTGGACATGTGTAAAGTGTGTATGTATTCCTAAGTATTCGAACATTGAGAACGGTGTAATTCCAAGGGGGAGGGGATTGTAATATCCCGATTTTGACCCCATTATATTACAAAAGTAAAATGATGTAAATATGCTAGTGTGAATTCCTAGTGCGGAGCTCAAGGCCAGGGACCGACTAGTGAATGGATAGGCATGCATGTTGTTATATTTTATTTGGACTGTTTGGTTGGATTTTAAGCTGATTTAGAGTATATGTAAATACTATGTGCATAAATAATAAAATGGTCCAACAATGGCTGTGTAAGGAGCACCAAAGGGGCTATGATTCCACCAGAGGGGAAGAGGAAGGGGGCTTATGGTAAACCAAATCCTATGTTTCCATGTGTCTACCTTAGGACTCACCCTAAATTCTGTCATGTGATGAGAATAATCCAATTATCTATTTTTTTTACTATTTTCCAATCATTTATTACATATGTGAGGTTGATGGGAAAATTCACTTCATGTAGTTATTGAAGCATGGGGGTTGTGTCAGTTAGGTCAGTTGTCTTTTCACCCTTGCCCCATATCCTTAGAGTCAACACTCTTTTGATGATTATCATTCCATTTTTTCACTCTCTCATGCAAGCTGCTACTCTATGTAGATTTTACGATTGTTGTGGATGTCCATGATTAGACTGTGTGTTAAACCCAAAAATCCGAATTAGAGGACAAAGCCGTGTTTTTGGAAAGGAAGATAGAAGCCTATAGGTGTTTCCTTCGCCCTGGTGGACTCATAGCCCAGCTTGGGGGTGAATTTGGGAGTTGAAATAGTGCAGGATGGACAAGTTCTATGGTTGGGTGGAAAATCGCTCTCACACAACCAGCTGCTTGGATCTGCGTTGGATAAAGATACGTAATCTTATGCATTTGATTCTAACGTGTTTTTATTTCATGCCTGTGATGTTATGCGTGTGTAATTTAATGGTATATGTGTGTGGAAAGGTTTTTATTTCCGTTGTGCATGTTTATCTTAACATTCTACACACACTGTTTATTGTAAAAAACGTATTATGGACTTGGGGAGAAATGTATCAAATCCCAAGTTTAGCTAGCGTCCCCTCCTGATGGTCGGATAGGGTGAGGGGGACGTTACACCACTAGATTTCACTCAGATTTGGTCAACATCACAATATCGATCCACTAAGGTATGGATGGACTCCCCCACCATCTATGGAGGGAGCGACTCCCTCACCCCTCGAGGCGACAACCCCATCAAAAAATAGATATATTAAATAGCAATACTCAAGTCCTCACTGCCAACCTGGAACACCTCGTGCTCAAGATCCCACATGTCCAGTAGCTGCCACAAGAGATAGTCGGACAATCTCATCATAGGGATCTTGAAGAAATTCAAGATCCTAGCATCCCGTATCACATAGGTTTCCCCCTGTTTAGCCAACAAAACTGCTTGGAGGTCATCAAACTCCCTCTCTCTCCACTCCACATCTAGAACAATGGCCATCACTACTAAGAAACCACTTGCACATGGAAATAATCACTTATTAGCTACATAAAACCAGTAGAGTGATCTTCTCTAAGAAGGCTCGTGCGTAGCACGGAATTTTATAAGACATGCGTGCATAGAGAGACTGATACAAGGTTCGGCCATGCAGAACCAGCATGCGAGAGTTATACACCTCAGCCACGTGGCTAGCATGACTATTCTAGGAACAGTCGTGATAAAAACCAACGTGCAACCAAGACACATATGTATTGTGCTATGCGAGGCACAATTCATTTCTTCTACAATATAGAGCATGCTATGTCACGCGTAATTTCCAGAAAATCCCGCACTAGGGAAGCATGAGATTTTCCCAAAATCTCATGGGACCACATGGGATTTTCTCAAAATACCATGCAACATCCCTAAAAACGTGAAAAACTCCCCTTGGCCACATAGGGGACCCCCTACCTAAATCTACCTGGACAAAATCAAAAAGTAAAAGGGTGATGCATACCTGGAACTCACCACTCACCAAATGGTGCACCAAATCTCCGAGAATTGATTGAAAATTAATCTATTATATCGAAAAGTGGGCCCCACGCCTATTTTATACTCATTTGACCAAAATGTCAAACTAATGCCACAGACAAACCCTAAATCCGTTTTCAAAACCGTTCACACCGTGATGACCAGAGCTTCGAGTTCTTCGACATAGAACCAACTAATATGGATTCTCATCAATGTCAGTGGGACACTATTTTCTCTCCTTAATCAATAAAGTACCCCACAGGTACGTAATATTTTTGTTATATGATTTATGCATTCTTAATACCTCGGTTATGTATTTTATTACACTTTGGTATGTGTGTCGTGTGTGTAGGACCGTGATCAGAACAACATGGATGCTCTTGTTTACGCAAGGGTAACACACCCCACCACAAGTATCATTCTAAAACTGGCATATAGACACTATTTACCCTCTGTTTATAATGCATATCCAAGTATTCATGTTGATAACCATAAGGCCCCCCTTAATGGCCTTCAAGTGCCACCAACATCATTCCCATGAATAGAAGGTTCCCCCATGGGTCTGCGCACCACTTCCATCCCCGCCATCAAGTAACACCCATGATGTCGACCCCCACAACTCCAAGGAGTATGACCAAACTTGAAAATACCCTCCCTTAGAGTATCATTTCATAATTGCAGGTTTACTCCACCAAGTAGACATTCTTCAGATCCCTCGGCATAGGTTATGAGAACTATTCATAAATCCCCCTCATACCTCCATGAGCACTTTTCCATTTTCAATACCCCTCGTATCATCACGTATGCAAAGAAACCTATGGGGCCCCCACCCTCAGAAGCAACTAGTTCTATTCAGTTATTCTGCAAGCATATACTCCATATCATCGTTTCCTCGGGCACCCATCTTCACGTCTATAAAATTAACCCTCACTTCATCATTGGAAAGTGTCTCTCGATCCACTCAAAACCGTGGGGACTCCGCCCATCATAAAATAGGTCCCCCGACACACACAAAACTATGGGGACCCCACCAACATTCCTTATGTACAAATAATTTCCGCATCAGCTCACATTGCAGGAATATCATATTATTTTTGCAGTAACCCATGGTCACCTTTGATCGATGTATTTGAGTCTACATATGTTCAACATTATTTTTATTTTTTTCTGATTACAATTACCCTTCGTTTTGCATCTCCATCAATTACCTTTCATTTGCTGTCTGTCTTCGTTCGTTTCAATATGTACCATTCCAAAAGAAAAGCTTTTATCCCCACTCCCTGTGTTTACATCGATCAAAGGAAGTTATGAGCCCCACGCTTATCAACCAGTATGGTGTCAGGTTTTTTCGTCCATCAGTCGGTTACAATATGATCCCAGTTCCCATGGTAGGACTCACGTCCTACCATGTACTTCATCTCTCGTCGACATCAAAACACTATATTTAGAGAGTTTCAGTAGTTGCGTATTGTACCTTAGGATCCCTTTCAATCACTATAAGGGATCACCTCGAACTTAGTAGGGAGAGTCATTAGTGCTCCCTAACTAGGTGGTTTCCCCTATGCTCGACGTCAACACATCATCGCATCAAGGGGAGATGTACTTTTGAAGGTAGCAGTTTTCACATTTAAAAATCATGATAGTAGTTTATTTGGTACGGTAAATCCCTCATGCAGAGTTACATACCGGTTTGGTTCACCACTATAGTGGGTTTATCATGGTCACCAACAGTCCCACTTCTTCAATATACCGCAACAGTTCCAAAGGAATTTACTCTAACATGGAATGAATCCACCTCCATCCATGTCCCAACAGTAGAACAGAGTCGACACCTTTTTCCTCTCTCACTGTAATCACTTTGACAGTATTTCACGAGCATGGGTATGCCTGCCTCCACTAGTACAAAATGAGAGATAAGTGACCAGGAAACCAAAAAACTTGGTCACCACATTGTTTCAAGGGAGAAATGACCAAAATTGAGAAATTTTAAGTGAGCTAACTAAAAATGACCAAGATAAATGACCAATTTGGTCACAGGATAAGAACTAAACTAAAAATGACCAATTTGGTCACGGTATAAGAACTAAACTAAAAATGACCACATAACAATTGGTCATTTATTTGGTCAGTTTTAGTTGTGTCACTCCGACAATGAAAAATTACAATTTTGACAATGAATTTGTACATTTTACTAAATTTTAACACTGCGGATGGATTCAGAGGCCCCCTAGAAAGGGGGCCTCTGAATCCATCCGCAGTGTTAAAATTTAATATAGTGTAACATTGTAGATGGATTCAGAGACGGGATCTAGTGTCGAAACATGAATCCATAGACAGACCTACTGAACGTTTTTGCAATATAATTTCATTTGTACTGTCACATCTAGTTCAATGTTATTATCATGTCCATTTATTATTTCACCATTTTTATTTTCGTATTATCTCTTCGACAGATCCGCCAAGTTGCATCATGTGCATCATCATAGTGTGGTTGAGTCGTGTCTTGTATATTTGTTGTCTTTCCCTCTCAACATTATCATGTCGTGAATTTGGTTTCATTATGTTTGGCTCATCATATTGGTCACGTTCATATTTTGTTTGAACAAAACCATCGTCGTTTGGCCCTCTCGACAGTCTGTTAAAGTTTAAATGGGTTATATATATACATACTACTTTTATATAAATTAATAGTTTTATATTATATGTTGGGCCTGGCCCAGATGGGGCAATTTTTGAACAGGAAGAATTTTGAGAACTGCGGAGCTAAGCGCAGTTAAGTTTGAACAATTTTGGGATAAAGCTTTGGTATGCTGCGAAGTTGCGTGCAACACAGTGGCAAAGGAGCTGTGAGGTCGGTGCTGCGAGGAGTACAGCTTCGTGATGTGCCACGTCGACGGAGATCCAGCTAAGTAGAACATGGACGGATGAAGGCAGTTATTTTGGTTAGGTCACATAAGACCTATTTTTGGCAAAGATCGTCGATAACTACCAAGCAGTGGGTAGGTGTAGATCGGAGGTAGGTGACTAATCACAACAAACAGAAGACTACTCGAACCAGTCATCTAAGGTCGTGAAAGAAGGAACAACTCAGCGGAAGTAACCTGTTCGCGCATGCATGACAGAAGATCCATTGCCAGATATCAGTAGCCCCATTTTTGGAAAATCGTGATAGCTTTGTCAACCTAAGGGTTCTGCCTTCGAAAATGTAAAGACATGACCTACGGGTCTTGATCTATAAATAAGGCAATTTTGTAAAGGAAAATGGTTAACTCTCATTTTGTTGATATTATCAAATATTGTGAGATCTGTTAGATTGAAGCCTTGTAAAGGCTCTGCAGCTGAGTGCGCAGAGACCTAATTTTGAGAGAGAGAGAAGAGCGTCTGTAGCTGAGCGCATAGATGAAAGAACTGTTGTACCCTTTCCTAGATAATAAACAATAGTTCTTATGGATGTAGCTTCCCATCCGGGGGGGTGAACCACGTTAAACCATTGTGTTATGTGATTGCTATGTATTATTGTCATTAATTTGTGATTTAATTTACTTACAATGCATGCATGAAGTTACTATTGTCTGATATATGTTTACTGTTATCTGTACTCACCATGGAGAGGATGGAATAAGATGTTAGTAGTTCATGTATGGATGAATGTTAGCAGTCAAGCACCTATAATTCCTCGAATGAATGGATCAATGAGATAACCACACCGTTAATTATTAAGGTTGAATCACGGTATCAAAGCACACAACACCGCACATGCCACTCATTTGCATAAGTTAAGATGTTTTACAGTCTAAGTAAGGATGAATGATTAAGAATTATCGAATAAAGTTGAATAGAAGTGACCAGATCTCATAAACCCACTGCGTGGTTTGTGGACGTGCTGAGGGTGTAAATATCTTCATTTCTGAAGATACTCAACATGGAGTAGAACACTTCGCGTAGTCGTTGACCGCAGTGCACAACTCGTACCGCGCTACACATGAATCAGTTCAAACACTCGCATCACAAGGTTGTGGAAACCTGCTTCTGCAACTACCCCCTCAACTTCACCTCAGGTGAGACCTCAGGCTCCTTGCAGTCTATTGCCGAAAGGGCCGGTGAATAAGGGTTTTGTTGGTATCTTGTACCGCGAAGTACCTGGGTCTACATTGGAAAACCTCTAGAATAGTGCTGCGACCAACAAATGGTTCCGTTGCCGGGGCTTGTTCCTAGGTCTCTCAGGGAAGGACAAGTATCCTTATAGCTATTTCATATATATGTTATTACATTTACTAATTTATATATAAATTAATAATTTTATATTATAATAAACCATATAAAAAACAAAAAACACAAAATAAAATAAATAAATAAATATTAAAAAAACAAGGGAAGGGAAACAAATATTTGTTTAGACGGTATGGGCATTCAAGTGATAAATGCCATGCCTTGAAAGGAAAAAAAAATTGTTTAGGTGGTATGGGCATTCAAGTGATAAATTTCATTCCTTGTGAGTCAAAAGTGCGATCTGCACTACCGCCCATTGGCCGAGAATGAATTCTGGTGCTAGAAGTAATCGATCCAGAACCAATTGAAAAAATTGACTAGGAATGGTTTTTGAGTGACTATCCCCTGTATGAAATTTAAGAGAGGGTGATACTTTAGGGCCTATATAAGAAGAACCTATAGTAGTTGATTTAGCGCCCTTACATCTCACCATCATTTGCCGCTACTCCAGAGGGAGCACAGGAAGTCATTTAGCTTGACTCTGCAACCAATTAAGTATAAAAAAAACCAGGTCTGTCAAAATCACTTTTAAATAAGAATTTGCAATGGAATCCAAACTCAAAACCTAATTGAAATACGTGCAATGTGGATTGTGGATTGTATACTCCATGGGTTGTGGTGAGGCAATGACATGTCCCACATTGAGGGTTATTTGATTGGAATTAAAGGGGTGGTCTCCTTTAAATTATGGAGTAGGCACATATTCTATTGGGTGAAAAAATGAAGATGGGTGTCTATTTTGGGGGGTCTCGTGAGAAAATAATTCTGGTTTTTTCTTGTTTTTCAACTTCGGGCGAACAAAAGTGATATTTCTGTTTAAAATTTCACTTTGCCGTAAAAAGAAAACTTTTGTAGAATTATGTTAGCTTTCTACTCATAATTTTTTCAATTTTTTTTATTAAGATTTGATATGTCGATTTCGCAAATGTTTGACAGTGTGTTCTTATAAAATGAAAAGACTACAAAAGAGTTATGATTTGTTGCACCACTAAAATCGTTGTTAGACTTGTATTTTGCAAAAACATAAAATGCTACGACAATCTACACACAATGTACT
Organism: Larix kaempferi; assembly: GCA_027924585.1. Lineage (NCBI taxonomy): Eukaryota > Viridiplantae > Streptophyta > Pinopsida > Pinales > Pinaceae > Larix > Larix kaempferi. The sequence goes on from BSBM01000008.1 coordinate 1,515,082, forward strand.
AGAGCCTGACTATAAGTTTGCATCCAATGGATCTCTATACTAATTATTATATTTTTTTAAAGTCGATCAATGGGGAAACTCAGTCGATTTTCAACAACCTTTTTGTTGTACCACTTTTCTCTCAATCCGCTATAAAAGCAAAAAATCTACGAACACCCTTTTGAAGTAGACACGTCAATAAAAAATCCCACACTTTTTTCGATTTTTTTGGTGTTGTATTTTCAAAGTTATGGATTTTTCTTTTCGCTGTTTTTTTAAAGACCTGAATCATAACTCGACACATGTTACGAATATAAAACATAAAAAATATCAGTTCTCATCTATATACAACAAAATTTATACCCTCGTAAAGTAGATTCAATGATGAATCTACTGGTATGAAGTCCGACATTCGTTTTGTTGTGTAAGAGGTGGTTTTCTCCTTCCGAAAATGGAGAAACCTGAAAATTTTGCAGAGATCTGAATTTTTCATGTTTCAGAGGTTATTCGGCCAAATAATTATTCGGCCGAATAACGGTTTTCCGTAACGGCGCCGTAAAATATGGAAAAAGTTATTCGGCCGAATAACTAAACGGAAAAAAATCACGTCGGCCGGAAAAAAAAAATATATCTATTTTTTATACTCATATAAAAAAACCTAAAGTTACTTCATTATTTTCGCATGTTTTTAACTTCGCATTTTTTTGTCAAACTAATTTCGGAAGGAGGAGATAATTTTTGCAAAAGGAGGTTTTTACAAGGTATGTTTCTTCTTCTTTTTTACAAAAGGCACATTGAAGGAGTTTTTTTTTCTAAGGCATATTTGCAAGGAGTTTTTCCAAAATATCTCTTTTCTTATTGCATTTTTACAAAGAAGACATTTTTTGCAAAAGGAAGTTTTTACAAAGTATGTTTCTTCTTTTTTCCAAAGGCACATTCAAGGTGATTTTTTTCTAAGGCATATTTGCAAGAAGTTTTTTCAAAATATTTCTTTTCTTATTGTATATTTGCAAAGAAGACATTTTTTGCAAAAAGAGGTTTTTACAAAGTATGTTTCTTCTTTTATCCAAAAGACACATTGAAAGTGTTTTTTTTAAGGCATATTTGCAAGGAGTTTTTTCAAAATATTTCTTTTCTTAGACATGTTTGCAAGGAGGTTCTTTGCAATGATGGTTTTTTTTCAAAGTAGCTTTGCACTTTTTATTTAATTGAAAGAGGTTTTTTCAAATAGTTGTTTTGCTAAGGTATTTTGCAAATGATTTTTTTCCAAAGTAGTTTTGCACTTCTTATTTATTTCAAAGGAGTTTTTTCAAATAGTTATGTTGCTAAGGTATTTTGCAAAGGATTTTTTGCAATGTAATTTTCTACTTCTTATTTCTTTGAAATGGGTTTGTTTTCAAAGAGTTATTTCTTTACAATGATTTTTCCCCAGATATATTTATAAATAAGTTTTTATTCAAAGTATTTTTTTCTAGTGGTTTTTTTCGTAGATATTTTTTCAAAGAAGTATTTTTGCAATGATTTTTACAACAAAGATTTATTTACAAGGTGTTTTTATTTTTTTCCTTGGCACAAGGTGTTTTTATTATTTTCCAAAGAAGATTTTTGTTCAGAGAGTTTTTTCAAAGGAAAGTTAATTCCAAAGAAATCTTATTCAAAAGACTCTTACAAAATTTTTATAAGGTAAAGTAAATTTCAGTTCATGTTTTTATAAATTCCGTAAATGTTTTTAAATCTTAATTTATTTATTTTTACTATAAAGTAACATGATTCTTTAATTTATCGTCTATAGATTAAACAACCATGGGCAATAAGAGAAAACGTCAAAGAAAAGCTGATCGTAAACGTGATGATGATGATAATAGAGAGAAACAAAAACTCAGATATATTGTCAAAAAACAAAGGGTTGCCGAAACAGAAGAGAGAACTATTGAAGATATAAATACAGATTTACATGATAATGTTGAAGAAATGGAAATTGAAAATAGAGTACAAGAAGAACAAATTGAAGTTGAAAAGAACATTGTAGAAGATGTAAATAGTGATTTACATGCTAATGCCGATGAAATCAATATTGAAGATCAAGTTCAAGATCCAGAAATTGGACCTGGTATGTATATATCATATATTTTTCAAATTCATTTTTTTATAATGAATTTTATTTTTTGATATATGTTAAATTAAATTTAACTTGATGTATAGGTACTTTTACTATTGATGATGAAATGTTAGAAGACATTGATTGCGACAAATATGGAGAAAAACTACCAATACATGTTGCGCGATATCGTGCTACAAAAGTTTATGATGAAGTTCTCAAGGATTAATCAATAGCAGGACAAGCACAAATTTTGAGATGTTTATTAGTGTCCAAGAAGTTAGAAGGTGCTACATCATTATTGGGTATTCACAAAGCAACAAAAGAGTCGAAATTGAAACAAAATGTGATGGAAAATATAGGCGATGCAATAAAAAAATTTGAAAAATCCAGGAAGAAAGATATCAGTGCTGCACGTAAAGCAATTCATACAGCAATTCTTTCAGCTAGTACTAAACAAAAGCGTTTGACAACAGAACTAGCAAAAGCAGTTGGAACATCAAGAAAGACATTATACAAACATAGCAAATTCAGAATGCAAATAGATGAAAATAATGAACTTGCTTGTTGGGCAATTATTTGTAGACAACCTTACAAAGATAGATTAGGAGCAGGTGTTAAAGATATTGTACGAGAATATTGGTTGGAACATGCTCGAGTTTCACCAAATTCAAGAGATGTGATACGCAAAAGAATATCACGAAATGTATATGAAATCCAACCAAAACATATAATGGACATGAAACAAGTACAATTGTTCAATAAATTCAAGGAAGATCATCGTGGAATTAATATATCAATCACTACATTTGTGCAACAAAAACCATGGTATGTTCGACCTATAACTATACGTGATACATGTTGTTGCCGTTATCATGTACAATTTCAGTTATATTATGACACGTTTCTTGAATTTGGTAAAAAATTTTGGACAAATTCACCACCTCCGCCGACCATACGTGAATTCATATCTCAAATTTTATGTGAGAGAAATCACGATGAAGTATTTTATTCAAAGAAATGTGTCAATGGAAAACATTGTCATCATTGTGGAAATTTGGTGTTATTCCACAATAAATATCCTATCGATAATGATCAATCGTTGTCAAATGTAAATGTTGATTGGAAGAGATACGAATACATCAACTATAATATAAGTTCTAGTGATTCACATTCCAAAAGAATTGATTTGCTAGAAGACAAGATATGCATCACAGATTTTCTCAAAAAGTTTGAAAGCGAAATTTATAAATACACCCAGCATTCACATAGAACACGATGGAAAGATCTTCAATTCAAACAGTCTCGTGAAATTTTTCCACCCGGAACAATTTTGTCGGTGGTTGATTTTGCTGAAAACTATACATTTGCTGCACAAAAAGAAATACAGAGTGAATACTATCACTCTGACCAAGTTTCGATATTTTTCCATGTTGTATATAGACATTCTCAATAGGATGTCGATGGCATTGAAAGCACATGTGACAATCGAGATGTGATTAAAGAATATCACTTCTATATCAGCGATGATCGTACACACGACACACATTTTGTCCAACATTGTATAGAAAATATTTTCTATGACTCAATGAAAAAACGCGAAGTCAAATTCAAAGAGCATTGGATATGGTCTGATGGATGTGCGGGTCAATTTAAATCTTCACGGTCATTTTTTTGGTTATGTCGACTTCATAAAGCGCTGAACATTAAACATCGCTGGAATTTCTTTGAAACTGGGCATGGAAAAGGTGAGCATGATGGTGCAGGAGCATGCGTGAAAAGAGCACTTCGAAGATGGCAAATGAACTATTCTTCTGCACGATTTCATTCAGCTGCAGAGGTTGTCCAATGGTGTCAATTAAATCTAAGCCATGATTATAATCAACAATCAAAAGACGTGCGCAGGTATGTCCACTATTTTTTTAATTTATATTATTTCTTAAAATTTTAAAAAATGTATATACTAACATTTAAGTACATGTACACTATTTATTGTGTAGGTTTTTTTGGCTTGTTGGGATCCAAGATATAAATAGATCAATACCATATGACGCTAGCACCATACATGGAACTAGAGATCTTCACTCTATTCAAACAAAATCATTTCACAACGTGTTTGCATTTGACAGTAGAAAGCAATCATGCTTTTGTCATATTTGCATTGAAAATGTTGAGTCTACAGAAGTTTGTGAAAACATAACAAACAACTACGTAAAAGCTTGGAGACACACAGAGATTAATCCAAAAGGAAAAATGCCACTGGCAAGTGTTGAAGAATTAGAATCAGAAGAAATAGCAATATCGTCTGATGGCGATAGAATTTCAGATCTCGTAAGAGAAGGTAATAAACTTGTTTTTGACTTTTAAGTCAATTGTTCATTCTAATCCATCGCCATAAGTATAGTCAATTTAATTCATTTAAATACGCTAACACCAATCATAACTTGCGCAGGAGATGTTTTCGCTGTGATTGCACCTGTAGACAACGACGAAAATGTCAAATATTATTTGATGCGATGCACTGAAGGAAAAATGAAGTTATTGGAGGACTACAACGACAACGGATTTACATACGAAAGAGGATCCATCATTTTAAAAGGCTACTTTTTTCAGCAGACGCATATGACTAAAAATTATGTCTACTTTCAAGATTATGAGCCCGATGTTATATGTTTTCAATATAGTCATTTAGTATGTGCATCTCGAATAAAATTGATACAAGTTCCATAAAAAAAACAGTTAAAAACCAAAAAATGGAAACTATCCATATGTGACCATGAACGGATAGTTGAAGATGGCATTCCATTGCGATGTTTTTAACTACATATCAAAAATAAATTGATCTATATTTTTGTCCTTGTCAATTGTTGTATGCAATATATTTTTTGTCCAATTATCAAAATTGTTGTGCACAGTATATTTTTTCATTGAGATTTTATGAATATTTTCTTGAATGACAACAAACATAAGAGCTTAAATGGCTGTACTTTAACATGCTTAAAAATGAATTCAAATATAATTTGAAAATTCAAAAGTACTTTATTCGGGTCCCCATATGTCTATTAGACCACTAAGGGATGAGATAACGGATGTGGCTATCCCCACTCCGCCCCGAATTTTTACTTTTGGAACTAATTGATGTAAACGAAAAATCACAAAAAAAACCTATTAAATTTTGTATTCTTTTAATCCATCGAACATGTTTCTTTACGTACTTCACCATAAATATGCTCTTAAAATTGTCACCAAATTCTCCGTCCCAAATCTTTAATTTAAAATATCGCTCAAGTGCAAATTCACATAACTGAAATCATGGCAAATGGAGACAACGATCATTTGATTTTTAATCACAAGCAAGGATTCCAGGATTGTGAAGCTTATGCTAAATTAGAGAAATGATTATTTACAACAAATCAATGAAAATTCATCAAATTGTTGTTTAAAATCATTGCTCTAATTTAACACAAACTTCACAATCCTGGAATTTTCGCTTATGATTAAAAAACAAAAAACCATTACCCCCATTTGCCATGATTTCAGCCGCATCAAATGTACCTGAACATTGTAAATAAAAATTAAATTAATTAAAAATCCATTATATCAAAATTTGAACTTAACATATATTTGCTTTGAAACTTCCTAATCCATCCATATTTTCTATCAAAACTTATATTTAACATTCATAATCTTCCTAACATTTCTAAATTTCATAACATAAACCTAAACTTCCCATTTCATCCAATATTTTTATCAAAACTTCTATCATTCTCTAAAACTTTATATAACATTCCTAAACTTTCTATTTCTTCCATATTTCTATTGACTTTCTAACATTCCTAAAACTTCATAACATCCTTGAAAATAACTTTCAAACTTACTTAAATTTCATTTTTAAACTTTATATTTCATCCATGTATTTTCATCAAAACTTCAAGCATTTCTTGAACTTCTTAACATCTCTAAAGTTTGAATGTAATCACTTTTAAACTTCCTGATTCATCGATGTGTATAAAAACTTCTAACATTTCTAAGCATTCTAATATTCAAAGTCAATATTTTTATCAAAACTTCTATCATTCTCTAAAACTTTATATAACATTCCTAAACTTTCTATTTTTTCCATATTTCTATCGACTTTCTAACATTCCTAAAACTTCATAACATCCTTGAAGATAACATTCAAACTTACTTAAATTTCATTTTTAAACTTTATATTTCATCCATGTATTTTCATCAAAACTTCAAACATTCTTGAACTTCCTAACATCTCTAAAGTTTGAATGTAATCACTTTTAATCTTCCTGATTCATCGATATGTACGAAAACTTCTAACATTTCTAAGCATTCTAACATTCAAAGACAATATTTTTATCAAAACTTCTATCATTCTCTAAAACTTTATATAACATTCTTAAACTTTCTATTTCTTCCATATTTCTAGACTTCTAACATTCCTAAAACTTCATAACATCCTTGAAAATAACATTCAACCTTACTTAAATTTCATTTTTAAACTTTATATTTCATCCATATTTTCATCAAAACTTCAAACATTCTTGAACTTTCTAACATCTCTAAAGTTTGAATGTAATCACTTTTAAACTTCCTGATTCATCGATGTGTATAAAAACTAACATTTCTAAGCATTCTAACATTCAAAGACAACATTCATTTTTAAACTACCTGATCCATATAACTATCAAAACTTTCTAACAAATTATTAAACTTCCTAACATTCTTGTTCTTAATACACTCAATCTTATCATTCATTCATGTCGAATAATTATAACTTCCTCATTTATAAACTCTAAACCTATATGTGAACATCCACTTTTAAAAATTTCCTAAATAACATTTTTTAAACTTCAATCAAAACTTCCTCATTTATGAACTTTAAACCTATGTTTATCCATTTTTAAACTTCCTAAATAACATTTCTTAAACTTAATAATATTCAAGAATGTCATGTTTCTTAACATTCAGTTTTACATATATTCATTCATTCAAACATTCATTCAAACATGAAAATACATATTTTAAACTAAATTTAACACCAAATATGTCAAATAAACAAAAATAAACTTAGAAATCATTTAAAAACCATGATTCACAAAATATGTAAGTTCAAAATTTATATGTATATAATTTCCAAAAAATACTCATGAACATGCTAATTCAATGTACATCCATATATGTATATATCTAGTCCAAAAATAAACCTCCTCAACATGTCCAAGACAAATGTTTCCAATCTAAATGCATATCAACAACAAAAAATAGTGGACACCATGAACTATAAAATTAAAATGTATGTGCTATCCTCCACTCGGGCCTCCCCCTCCTCCACTCAAGCCTTCCCCTGGACTCAACCCTCCCTGCAACATGTGTAAAAAAAAATTATGTTCATATCATTTAAATTACTTAAACTATAATCAAAAAATTAAAATATTAAACTAATATATCAAAATACAATTCAAATATTAACAATATTACATCAAATTCTCCAAATGCTTGTCCACCACCATCCTCCAAAGGACTTTTTCCTTTGCCTCCAAAAGATTTGAGAGACCCAAGCTGCGATCCATATATAAAATCAATTTATGAATCTCATAAATCTAAATCCACAAAAATTAAAATATTAAAACAGTAAACAAAATTAAAGCAAAATTAAAGCAATCAATGAAATTACCTCTCTACCAATATCTGCATCATTAAGCAAAGAACCTATATCTCCACCCTAAAATTTAAATTGTATTAATAAATAAAACATATAATACAAACCAAAAAAATTACTATACCAATTAAAACTTAAAACTAAAACAAAAAATTTAAAAAACATTAGCTCACAATAGATGGTAAATCATTTATAAAGTTGGTATCTAAAGAAACCTGCATGGATGAGTCAAATTAACAATAAAATACATAGTTAAATTATCATTCAAAAAATAATAATTTATATATATATATCAAATTCAAACATAAGTACAAATATGTTGATAATAAATATGTACCTCTCTCCCTACATTTTCGCTAGTTGAAATGTGAAAAGAATGTTCGTTCATCATTCTTGAAAACTGCAACCAATTTAAACATTTACATAATGTACCTATGATAATGTAACAAAAAAAATAAAATCAAAATAAATAAAATATTTAATTCAAATCAAATCATATCATGTAGTCAACGAACCTCTCCCAAACTCGATGTGTCGTTGGATATAACATTTGCTGCTAAGTCACGACAAATCTTTGCATATGCCCTGAGATCTTCAATGCTCATTCCATCTATTTCATCATCAGTTTTATAAACAAACTTTTGACAAATAGAAGAACGAGCCCTTTCTCTAACCAACCCCACATCTACTCCCACTAATACTGATGATAGCCCATCACCAACAAAATTCCTTGCTGTCGTCCCAAGTTGAGATGTGGGCTCCATCTCTGATTTTAATGCCACCAACCTAGGTGGACGAGATATCTGGGGCGGAGGTCTAAGAGTTGCAGGATCTCTATGTGCACCCTCTCGATCATATATTCGACCCTTCCCAACTCCATAAAATTTTGAATGAACATCAGTATAATCTGGCTTCATATTTAAAAAAAACTCAGCATAAAAAAATCTAGCAAAATACTGAGAAACCTCATCGTTCCATGGAAAACGACCATAGGCAGCAAGAAACCGATCATAAAGTAAGTGTGCCAGATGAGGATGTTTGAAATATTGCACTTTCAACATTTCTTTTTTCAAACCTTCTTTGAAATTAAACATTGATTTGGCCTGCTCTCTTGTCACTCTTTCTTTCACAACATCCCATTTGTCTGGACCCATCACTTGATCCCTTCGTCTTCACATCAAATCTACAAAACCATCTGTAGTCGGCCCAAGATTCTCATATGCTTGAATGAAGTTTTGCAATGATCCCAAACAATCTCCAAACTTTGTTTACTCTCCGGAGGAAGATCCATAGTAGACAAATCATTTTGCAACTTTTCATAGTGAGATCTACATCTTTCAAGAGTCATTTGATGATTACCACCTTCCCATGGAAGCTCCCGAGGTAGATCAGATGGATATGTCGTAATGGGTGTACAACCCTCAGTTAATTCAACATATTGTGTCCTAGCTCTACCATCATCACCTCGTGCCGAATGGTGAGCCTCTTGAGAACCTTGCTCTGCACCGTCATCCATCTCCCTTGTTTGCCCTGTCTCCCTCCCTATAGAATTAGGAGCATCTTCCGAGCCATGCTCTGCTTCAAATGACAAAGTCTAGTTTAAACACAACTACAAATTTTGCACTCACAAAAAAACAATTTGCATATATAAATGTTCAAAGATTGATATTCATATGTACCAATAGAGGGTCGAGATCGACGTTCTCCCATAGAAGATATAGGGGAATCATTTGTACCCCTTCCACCTTGTCGATGTGAACTATACAATAAATTAGAGTCCCGAGGAGAGGTTGACAACCTCCGATTATCACTCGTACCACCTACGCCAGAAGATTGTGAAGACCTCCTACGCTTTCGCCTTAAAGAAATATCTCTTTCCATTTGATATATAATGCCTACACCTAAAGACGAATCAACTAATTACATATTCAAATCCTACAAGTTAATTCTATGAACTCTAAAAACCAACTACTTAATAGACTAAGTTATTTAACAAGTACCTAGATTTACCTAATTTATCATCTAACAATTTTCAAAAAAAATATAGCTAATATTGTTAGATGATGAATTAATGTACCAATCTTTTAGGTGTTTTTGATGTTTAAAATGAATGGAACCAATATAGTTAAGTACTAAATAATGGGTTTTTTTTTTTATGTGTATGAGTTCATGAATCTCTTTTACCTTCTTCATACATAACTTAATACCTAAAACATAAATCATGAATCTATTTAACCTTTTTAATACATAACTTAATACCTAAAACATAAATCATGAATCTCTTTTACCTTTTTAATACATAACTTAATACCTAAAGCATAAATCATGAATCTCTCTCACCTTCTTAATACATAACTTAATATCTGAAACATAAATTAAGTCTTGAAAATATTTTCATTATTGACAATAAAATAAAAATTGACAATTAATGTATTATGTTTTCAAAATTTGCCATTTCTGATAATCGTTTTCAGTTTCTTAAACTACAAATTTAAACCAGAAATTTTATTACTCTAGACATAAATTATATCTACAAATAATCTCATTGTTCCATAGAACAAAAAAAAAATTACTGTTCAAAGTATTATGATTGAGTTAAATGTCATGTTTCTCAAATTGGCCTCGTTTGACAATGATCTTTAATTTCAATCTAATAATGGTAACAATTCTTGGTATTATGTTCTCCAAGTCAGCCATGTTGCAAACAAAAGAAAACACAATACCAATTTACCACCTTTACTGGAATAAAACTCGAACCATTCTGACATAACATCACCTAGTATTTTATAAAACTTACTATAGTACATTTAGATTAAAGCCTATTCATGTCTATAGTTCCCTTTTACATAAAATCCATTTAAATTATTGTTTTATCAAAAATAGACTGTGTATCTAAGCTAAACTAAGACATGTTGACAGAGTTCATGAACTCTGTCAACTAAGACATGTTGACAGAGTTCATGAACTCTGTCAACATGTTTTAGTTGACAGAGTTCATGTCATCATTGTTAAATTACATAAGACTTACTATAATACTTATAAATTAATATCTATTCATGTCTGTAGTTCCCTTGTACCTCAAGTCCATTTACATTGTTGTTTTATCAAAAATAGAGTTTAACTATCTGAAATTTGTTTGTATCTGAACTATCTATTGCCAAAGTTGGTAATATAATTAATATCTTAATCTTTGCACTCTGTCAACTTAGACGAGTCGACAGAGTTCATGAACTCTGTCAACTTAGACGAGTCGACAGAGTTCTTAAGTAAAACAAGCCTACATACAACTTAGAAATGTTCTTTCCAATTAAAATTACTGTTAATTTCTTTTCTAAACACAGCCAAATACAACAATTTAAAAAAATACTCAAAAAATTTCTTTATATTTAAATTTAAATACTCCTCTTCATATTTTAATTTAAGACATTCTGGACATTCAATTCGACCAACATCCAAGAACTCAATCAACTGTACATAGTCCATGGACTCCGTCCTACTGGGCAGAGTCCATGGACTCTGCCCAACTGGGCAGAGTCCATGGACTCTGCCCAGTTGGACAGAGTCCATGGACTCTGTCTTGTTGCAGCCCATGGCCTCTGCCCAGTTGGACAGAGTGCAATATACAGAGTCTATGGGAATTACAAAACGATCGAAAACAATTTATATCAACGGGAATTAGAAATATTTATCAACCTTACCTCTAAAACGCAGCCAAAACAAATGAGCGCGACCTGAAATCTTGCCGAGGACAGCGCAGATAAAATTTCTTCCACCCGAAACAGAGCAGCCGTAGCAGACGAACTGGGAGACCTGCGTAAAATCAATAACATTTTAGCAACAAAAAATAGCGATAACGCCTTCAATAAAATACACATTTACAAAATAGAAAAACGATACCTTCTACCTCTGCAAACGCCGTGTCGATCTGTCACCACCCGCAACTTCTCAACGACGTTCGACCATGTGCTGTGAAGCCCTACAAGCCCAAATCTGCTACAGATGTTACCTTGTTGAACAGCCGAAACGATATTACATACCAGCAGCAAGCAGCAAACGATATTACTTACGTGCAGGTGGCGATACCAGACGCTTTCTGAAGAACAGACAGGAGAGGCGAAACAACGACGAACGGGTGACTTACACGCAGGCTTACAGGTCGACAACACACACCGTCGACCAATAGGGTGGCTAACGGGCGACAGGGCAGCGGGGGTGACGGAGCAGACGGGCCACTACCAACACAACAGGGGTCCACGAGATCCCGCGAAAGTGACGGGAGAGGGGCCGGGACCGAGCTTTTATGCCGAATAATTATTCGGCCGAACACTTGTTCGACCGAATAATTATTCGGCCGAATAATTGTTCGGCCGAATAACTATTCGGCCGAACAAGTGTTCGGCCGAATAATTATTCGGCCGAACAATTATTTCCACCGCCGTGAGTTTGCCCCGTCCGGCTAGCCCATGGCACATATTCCGAGGCCTCCGTTATGTTTAACGGTGGCCCGTTAAAGATTATTCGGCCGAATAAATACTATATTATTCGGCCGAATAACGTTAATTATTCGGCCGAATAATTATAGTTATTCGGCCGAATAATTAACGTTATTCGGCCGAATAACATACGCTAGAGTTCTTACCCCGCCGATTCTCACCAAAGTGTTACCCACCTTCGCGTTTCCACCCTATTATATCACCCCCTTCTATGAATTTTCCCCAAGACATTGGTCTATCAAAATTTTCCTCTAAGGGACTTCACCATATCCCTAGCCTTTTCTTCTGTTAGCTTCTCTTCATCGTTGGTCATTTTCCCTATTGAGCTTAGGGTTCTTGCCTTTATTTTTAGTCATGATGGTGGGGGCATCTCCATTGGAAATTATTCAATGGTGACCCTAACATATACTTCTTTCCATTGAGGCTCTTACTAGGATATATCAATGAACCTCATGTTTGTTGGGAATTGTACCGTGTCTCTTTATTATACACCATGCATTTCTATGTTGAAAGTGTTCAAGTATAAATCATTCAAAGGTTGAGGGATGGGTATGTACATTATGTTTATTAATGTGGTTTGTGGCGGAGTGTTTCATATCATCCATGTTAGCAGTGCTAGGCAAGGAGTAGTCAATGTTTATGCTGGTAAAAAATGTGCTCTCATCAGTTGCCTTCTATTGGAGCAATTGATTTCGTTGTAGCACTAAGGACCTAATCCTTCCACTCTATTGTAGGAGTTCCACCTTCTCTTTGGTAGTTGTGTGGATACACTACCCTATGAGGATGCTTAAATGTTGTATGTCACCTAACCATTGGACGTACCTATGGTGGGAGGAGGAGGGATACATAGCTTGTCTTGTCATCGGGTGTTATGACTTGTTGTCAATGCCAATAAATTTATTCCAAATCCATACCTATAATTAATTTGAATCAATGGAATTTGATGTCTTTCCATCCTCCACATATAACTATGGTATTTGTTTAGAATCCCCTACAGGATCTCCCTCTTTTGCATTGACTGGTTGCAGAGCTATATTTTCTTGATTCTTTCTTTGTCCCTTTGTTTCCTAGGCCCATCATTTGATGCCCCACTTGATGTCTTGAGTTGTCAACAGGAACTCAAACATATACACCTCTTCCTCTAGTAATTATTCCACCTTCTAGCCTCGGTCTTATATGGATGTAGTTGTGGGTTACCTCGAAATGGTACTATTTGCTATGCAAAACAATAATGGCCCTGGAAATCCTAGTGGTATTTGTGATCACATTTTGCATGGCCTAATATTAACTTTCGAACATACTATCAATTCTAACCTACATTTCCTTGTCTAGTGAACAATATAGGGATTCATACTTTGTTGTCACAAACCTGGCCTAAGGATCTCACCACAAAAGTTCGATGTATGTCGACTCTACCCAATAAAAGAGTGTGATCAATAGTAGGAAACTCTCGTAGTAGAAGTTTTGTTATCAACCAAATATTTTTTCAATATCTCACTATTGAGGTGCCTCCCATTTAAATTGTTGATCTTGTCTTATATGGATTCCAACTCATCATTCCTATGTCTAGAATGTTATAACCATCTTGGTGTTCCCATGGAGAAAAAAAGTCCTATATCATCCATTTAAAAATAAATAAAAACCCTCCTTTTTATATTAAAAATCTCATCTTCACACAATAAGCTATATGAAATGGAAAAACATCAAAACCCAACATTGACTCTTAAATGTTAGATTATAAGGGAATCTTACCATGACCTTAGGGGTCCTACCCCTACAAAGGAGAAAATATAGCATAGTGCATGTAGATACACTACCACCGATTTAAAGTCCGAATTTGTATGCAACAATATTAAAATTCTTATAATTAAATATATTAATGACTAAATTATATTAATATTGAAATGGTTATAATTATATTATTGACTAAAAATAACCCTCAACACACCCTAGGCCCTAGGGGAGGGGGACCCAAAAAATGTTTTTCAATCTCACTGTTCGTATCTTGCTATCCCTTATGACTTAAGATTTTAAGGTGATTGATGCTCCCAGATGATTTCAATATATTTTAGTAGTGTGCCTAACTAACTCACTTACTTGAATTGCGCTTGAATGCTTATGACCGAATGGATTCTTGATTTCTTCCTTAAGTTTAGTTGGATTATTAGTTTGGGATTGAGGGTGTTTGAGCCTCCTTTGATTTATTCATGTCTTAATGGTGTGGTGATTTCGAAGCTTGCTTGATCACATGTTTTTACTAATATTCTTTGTTGTGTTGTTTCCGTTAATTGTTTATAAAGGATTGGTGAATAGTTTATTTTGATCACAAATACATGGAGAGGAATGGGGGACCCTACTATGATGCTATGTGCCTAGGAAAACAGTCTTTAGATCTAGATTATAGACCTTTGCCAATGATGGTTGATATATTTGTCTTAAGAGGAAAGAACATGACATGATGGGAGGGTTATTAGCATGGTATATGAATGTAAAACAACTATTAAAGGTATAAATTTATGAAAAGAAAGGATTGGTTACATAAAAGAATGGAACCCCTCCTCATGTGCCTATGCATATGGAATGAATTTCATATGTGATTTTCTGTCAGAGTGAGGCATGATAGAAACAACCAACCCTTATTTATGTATAATATAATATATCTCTACATCCACTCCTCTATTCCACCAATTAAACGCAAACGCGAGGACCAATGATCCAGAGAAAATACAAAACGATATCATTAGTGATTGAGTTCTGCATCCTCGAGATTTAATTTTTCAAACCAAAGGGTTCCAATTTTTCTCCAAGGATGCCACATAATAGAGATATAGGGATAGGTAGGTGCATAAACTAATCAATGCGGCCCACTGTCAAGGAAAAAAAAAACAAATAACTGGCCATAGTAAGCTGAAAGAAATGATATCCGTGAGCTTCCAGCTAATTTCATGAAGGAAAATGAAAGATTTGGGAATCAACATGAAAGGAAGCTAAGACAATCAAATTGAATGACTGATTGAAGCATGAACTAATCCAGTAGAAAAATGGTAAAGGTAGGAGTGAAAGTCCCATTAAGAAATCTGTCAACCTAAGCAAATATTAGCTTAGGGTTACAATCTACATCGAGGTTTTTCTGGACATTTGACTTGAGATTGGGGTCTAATCTAAGGTTTTTTTTAGGAAATTTGACTTGACCTTATAGTCTACTTCCATTCGAGCTTGAGATTTGACTTGCCTATGCGTCAAAATGACTTGATTGGAGGTCACATTTTGGAGTAGTTTACAAGATTTTCCCTACAATGGAGCTAAGGAGGTGCTAAGTCACCATTATTTGGAGAAGAGTGCTACTGAAAATTTGATCTCCGTGAAGAAGATGTCAGAACAAGGAGATTCATTGGAATAAATTCTAGGGGAAGGTTTCCCTTGCTGTATTTTGGTCCAGACTGGAATGGGATTCACATGTTGGAGATTCCAAAGGCCCTTTTTCCTACAATATTTTGCAATAGACTCCAAAGGGTTTCCCCTGGAATATTTTTCTACAGACTCTAAATCCTTTCCCCTCGGGCTCCACCTGACCATCACGTAGGTTATTCAAGATTTAAGCTTTTCATTGTAAGTGATAAAGGTACTAGTGCCACATAAAGAGGGTTTAAGTTCAGTTTTGTCCTTTCAATGTTTCAACTAGTTAGATTGACTGTTAGAAATCTGATGAAACATGGAAGAAATTTCTGAAGCATCATCTTACCAAGGAAGTTTGAGAATAAATATGACTCTGAGTGCAATATTCATAACCTTGAATCTTCTATATATGTTGTTTACTGCATTAAATAATATTTGTTCAGAGACGAATATGGGGGTGCAAATACATACCGTGCACCATTCTTTTACTACTGAGAATATTAGATACGATCTTGAGGGCATGCCATCATCTAGAGCATGTGGAAAAGGGGCAATATACATCTCTTTCATCATTATTTGTTGTTGGGTACATCACTAAGGATTCTGGGTGCATTTGAGCTTAACACCATCGTTTCTAGGTTCCTAACCAACTGTTATAGCAATCTACAATGCGACATATCAACGGTCCATTAATAGAGGTCGATTTGAAGGGAAAGAGAAATATTCCAGTCTTGTTGGTGCATTTATGGTGGCTGCATGCTAAGAACTGTTACATATTATTTTTTGTGAGCCATACCATCAAAAGGAAGAATGACATGCCTCCAAAAACTCCCAGGTGTGAACACTGATTGTTTCATTAATTCTGTTGTCTATTTGTACTACTAATATAATTAATAAAATTTTCAACATGTCAATGATCTCTGATATTTCATAAAGAAATGTTCGTGGATTTTTTGAATTTGTACTAGTGTTTTCTTATCCACTACAATATAATCTTCCCATTTTGCAAACCGTTACACACAAAACCATGAATTGCAAATAAAAAAAGCCATGATTAAAGTTTGCATTTCAACAACAGTAAGAGGAAAAATATTTAAGATAGTTTCGTGAAGGGACAGTTTAGGAAATCAACTTGTATGCACTGGGTTGCATCACTCTCACTGTGATTAGCTATTGTCATTCCTCAAATTTCATTTACATCTTGTCCAGATTTTTCACCCAATGTTTTCGACCATTGTTCTCTCGTGACTACATCCAATGCTGGATTTTGAAAATACCTTGCTCGTTAAAGAAAAAAACACGATGGTCAAATATTTTCACTACCCTTGTCTAAAATTAGTATCATGTTATCTCGGAGAAAAGAAGAAAACCTAACGGAAATGAAATGTTGAATTTGGGGCTCATTGGAGTGTTGGAATCACTCTTCTTCATGCAATTACTAGTTGGATCATACCGCTATTTTTAGTGCTCCAATTCATGCAATTACTAGCTCTATATTACTAGTTTTTTTAGCACTCCAAATCCTTTAATAGAAGCAATTTTCGTTCTCTCTGAAGTGGTGATAATGATACCATTATGCCAACTTAAGCACCTCATTGTCACATGACGCCAAATCCTTTCACTCCTCATGTAGAGATTGCAGGAACCTCTCTAGCTAAGAGTACCTATAAAGCCATGGTAAACCATCATATTTTCTCATATCCAACTTACTCATAAAGGCTCTTTCAAACATATTCCAACTAGTAATAGAACCCGGGGGAAGACTTAAATACCATGTGGACTCTTTATTTTAAAATGTATACGGGAATAATCTACACACCACATCTTTTTCTACTACATTGATCCGTCCAATAAAAATGGCCCTGAGGGCTTCTTCTCATTAACAAGTCCAGAAAAAATTATCAGAAAAGTGAAAGAAGCAAAATCCCCTTATTTTACATTCTCATGAATATTTATACAAAGAGGACTGTTGGACTTCCTCAAGAAATTTATGTCACTTAAGTTTTTAGATTTTGTACTACATGGTAGAAAGAGAGAGATAGAGTAATAGAAGTTTAAATTGACGGAAGAATTAATCCTTTGGTTCTCCCACTTGATTAACATATGCTTCCCAAGCCTCATAATAAGGTGCAAATTGGATAATTATAGGGAACAATAGGATTTCTTCAATAGCTTCAAAGTAATAATATTGTTGAGTGAGAATATCCACTTCTTTTCCAAGAGGAACAAGAGAATTTATGATTATTTGTACTGTGGTGGATAACTCTACAATTCTTTATTTAAAAATATCCTTGGTTCTCAGGGAATTCATATTAATGGTTGTATATTTATTTTTAAAAAGTTATTCCAATTGTGCAAATACCTACTCTCTATCTCTTGGCTTTTCAACCTCCCCAATCTGTGGTACTTTTTCTCTATAGATAACTCTCCCACACACGATGTGCTTCTTCTGTATGGAATTAATATAATCTTTTATATCTCTTGCCAACTTCTCCTGGAGCTGGATGGATCTAGTGATCCCTTAGTGGATTCTCCTGGTGTCCTCTTCATTCAAACGGAAAAGCTCTGCTGGTGCATCTGGGTGTTCCACTACCCATTTGGTAATATTTTCCAGAGCAATTCTTGTCCCTTTTAGCCTTGGCCTCTTTTCCTTCACTAGCTCTGTAAGATATAGTATCCTCTTATATATTTCCTTAAAGTTCTAGAATTTGGGATACAATTGCTTTGTGACTATTTTTAAATCTTCCAAGACATCGATAACACAAGCTTTAAATGCTACAATACTATTGGCCTCCATGTGTAGGTTTCTCATTTTATCTTCTAGATCTGCTATCTTATCCGTCATCTCATTATTTTTCTAGGCCTCTAACATTATTTGCTGATGCTTCAGTGAAAGCAGAACTGGAAGAAGCAATGGCTACAGGATCCCTACTCACATTTGACACCAAAGGAGTTTCAGTAGTCATCATGAGTCCTAGTCCTTCAATGGATGGGAGGCATTTTGTCATTTTCTCACGATTCTGTCTTGGTTCCTTTCATATTTGAAGGCGTTGAGGTTCACTAGCTTCCTAGACTGGGATGGTGTGATTCCCATTTATTCCAACGGGAAATGTCCACCTATAAGAGGAGCCTCAGTGGTGCCTCAGTGTCTTGAGACCATTTCCTTCTTGTAGGATTGAAAGGGGTCTGCTCAGAATTTTTTCCTTTAGCAATTTAGTCTAGCACTCTTTTCTTTTCTTCCTCTTATTTCATCAATATTTTGAATTCTTCTCTTGTTTTCTATTATTATTCTACTTGTATTTTTTCTTCCTCTTATTTTTCTATTTTTGGTCTTTTTTATTTTTTCTTTATCATCCTTTATTCTTCCTCTCTCTTTCTTTGATCTTCCAGTTATTTTGTCTTTTTGCAACTTCTTCTCTTTGTCGTTGTACTTCTAGCTTTCGTTGTCTTCTTTTCATTTCCCCCTCTTGTTGCTCTTTATTCCTCTGCAATTCAACCTGTGAATCAATTGGTTGTTGTCTTTCTTCTTACTTTATCTTCAATTTATTCGTGATGCCTTTTTATTGGCATCCTCTTGCTATAATTCCCTTTTCCTTTTTAATGCTTCCCTTTCCTTCTTAGCTTTTTATTTTTCCAATGCTTTTTTTAAGATTCTTGGAATTTGCTAAGTTGTTGTTTACTACCCCCTCTTAACTTTACCTCATCTAAATTTAGTGCTCTTCTATAGCTATAAGCATATTATGAATTGATTCAGAATTCTACTACTCTTACCCACATAATAGGTATAGCTATAGACTTATCTACCCATTGTGTATATTCAGGTGGGCTAGGAGTGCTATCGTAAAGGCTTACCTTTTAATCAAATGAGTCATTTTAGAGAGCAGCCTCCTTCCTTCCTCTCCTTATCGGTCGAGCGAAAAAAAAATTCCTGCTCCCCTTGATCATTCGAACAAAAAAAAAATTACCTATGCAAACTACCGCTAGCACTGCTACTGCAACTGTGTTACCGTCTACTTCATCACTGTACAATACCTATATTACACTTAAATCCATCTATAGTATTTCCAATATGTACTTCCTCTCACTACTACTGCTACTTGAGCTATCCCTTCCAATCATACTTCCAAACAACCATATCTTAGCTATGCTTTCTATCGCTAAATTACTAAGATACTCAAATATCAGTTTGTAAGATTACCTTTCAATAGAGAGCTTTAGCATTGACCATTACCTTCTTTCGTTCTTCATCAAAGTAATCCCATGCACTTCGGAAAGAGGTCGTCCCAACCTTAGGACTTTGGGGGGACCACCATTCCTTGCTATGGGCCTAAGGTAATTCCACCTACAGATTCCCTATTACAATCTCCCATGTTAACCTAAAACCACTTGTGGAGTAAATTTTCCATCCCATCCACCTAAGTCATGCCCTTTGTGTTGAGCCCATCTCATGTTTCACCACCATGAGTCATGCCCAACCATACATCCAAGGTCCTCCACACATTGAGGTCCACTGTGTCCATGTCATTTCTATTATAGGCAGTTGCAAGCAACCCGCCCCATCCTCCCTTCCACCCCATTTAGTGGAAGGAGTGTTTAATGTTGAGACAATTCTTGTTATGTTTTGTTTCATTGGGGTATTTATTTTAAATTAGATTAATGCAAATTATATAGTGACCAAATCATATATTAATATATTTCATTATCAAATGATCAAGTTAGTTTATTTATGTTTTTTAACCTCATAGACCTTATTTATTGTTATGCTGAAGAATTAAAGTAGACTTTATCAAAGTGATAGTATATAATTAACATTTAAATTATATCATGCCAATGATGATCTATCCAAAGTGGATTCAAGTGAAATACATTGGAGAGTGAGAAGCCATGCAGATGAGAATAAAAAAAAGAAGATTTTTTTTGGTTCTTTTCCTATGATTGAGAAGCAATACATGTTGATGCAGTTCTGTCGACAGGGGTTCACTTCGCACTACTGTCAACAAACACCAACCAGACATTCTTGAGAATTGGCTCGGAAAGGTTTTACCCCTTCCAGCAACACCCGCAAAGCGAGTGAGGTCTCACTCGATATGATCAAGGGGGTTGTAGGAACCAAGTTTCTGCAGTATGGAGAGAACATTCATTAACCCTTACTTAGTCACTACAGAAACCAAATATCATCCTTAACATTATATTAATACTTCACACATTAACTTAACATCCGCATCAACACCATATAAGCGACATTCACATATCACATATTAATAAACAGAGCAACAAAGCCTTAAATAGATCGCATCATTTAGAGAATATCCACCATTCATAACACAACAAAAAAAATAGAAACATAATCGAACATCCTCATGCATTAACTCATCTCAAAATCTGCTACTTAATGCAAATTCACATATAGGGCAAAACTTGCCGGAAGCAGAAAATACATAAAAGCTAGATATCTCCATTTACAATCACTTTGTTCTTCGATGCTATCATGCTATCGATCGATGATTCCCTTATTCTTACAAATGTGGATCTATTTATAGACAACTAAGGCGGTTACAAAATGGTCCACATGACCAAATCTAACTAACTTTTACCAAAACTTGTGCTTTCGTCGGATTCTTATCCTTCATGAATGATCCTTTCTTCCGTTGATGACCCTTCTGTCACTATTGGCTTCTGCACTTCATGTGCTCTAACCCCGTTCCAACAGGCCCCCAACACAAACTTGTGGCTCTCCATCGAGCCACCTCAGCTAGACACCTCTAGTACTGCTCTTGTTCGTTGTTGTGTACTTCCTAGAACTCATCCTCTAGTATCTTGAAACCTTTGTCATCTATCCCTTCGATTCCAGCTGTTGCACTCCATGCTTGCTTTTGTCTAGACAAAATTTCATCAACGTCACCAAATTGTGAAACAGGCCGAACGCTCTGGCACATCTGTTTCATACATTTGACCGTCCCTTGCTGGCACCGACATGCATTTTTCCTTGGTTTTTTTGTGGTCGAAGGGACCACAGTTCTTCTAACTACTACAATTCACTTAGACATATCGGGTGAAAATTCATCTCTGTTCCTCCAAATTTTCTACGCAACTTCATCCATCGATTGTTTGTGAACACTCGTCATCCTTTCCCTTAGCGCACCTTGAGTGCTTCCTCTAGCAATGAAATGCGCCATCACAACCTCACTTCTTTACTCTGTAACTTTCTTGACCTCCTATCCTCACTGCTTGAATCTGCAACATTCTTTGAGTCGCACATCTGGCTCAATAGCTCTTCCTTCTCCATATGCTTGGATATTTGTAACCTAACTCGCTCGATTCTTATCCATCATGGCATCTTTGAGGAATGATTACCGAGTCATTTGTCGAATCTTTTCCTAATTTGCCACATTTCGCCATTAAGTGTGTCATCATCCTCCTCCACCATCATTTGTCGATGCTTACATGCTATCAGTATGGTTTGATTTCACTTCCACGTCCTAACCGCCTACAAACTTCAAATTCTGTCGCTCAACTTCCGTTGCTTACTTCTTCTTCTCAACTTATGTCGCTTACTTTTTTTCTTTCTTTTTTTACCCTGCGCAAACCCTGTTTTAGTTGCCATGTGCCATACTATAGTGATAGGGCTTCAGTTGACTTCCATTCACTAGATTTGTCAATAGTGTGCCATCTAACTTCTGTAACTGTACTGCACCTCCATTAGTGATAAAATTTATGATATAAGGACCCAACCAATGCATCTGCAGCTTACCTGGATGCTTCGCAAACTTACTGTCGTAAAGTAGTACCATGTCTCCAAGTTGGAAGTGATTTTATTTGACATGTCAATCGTGACAAGCCTTCTCGCGATCCTTTTCTACTTATTGCTGAAATCCTGCAATAAACCTGTCCTCATCAAGATGTACTAGTTGCACCAACCATTCTTTGATTGTTTCATCGTCGCTCATTTCTGTGGTTGCTGCGATGCGGAGACTGGGGACAATGTATTCCATTGGCATCACTGCTTCTTGTCCATAGACTAACTTGAATGGTGTCTGGCCTATCAAACGTTTACAAGTTGTCATGTATTCCCACAATATTTTTGGAATCTTCAAGTCCCATTTGCCGTGGTCTATGTTGCATCCCTTTGTTAGTGCATGCTCCAATACCTTGTTAAATGCTTCTACCCCACCATTCGCCTATGGGTGATACGGGGTACTCTTGCGATGCTGAATTTGGAATTATTTCATAATTTCCTTGATTGTTTGGTTGACAAAGTGAGTACCCTAGTTTCTCATCAGTATCTTTGGATACCCAAACCTTGTGATCACATTGCCAAAGAGGAATCTTGCTGTTGTTTCCGCTATGCAGTATTTTACCGGTGCATCTTCAGCCCAGCGCGTCAAGAAATCAGTCACGGTGATTATATATCATGATCCCATCCTTTTTCCTAGTGGTTTGATCTGTCCTACAATGTCAACCGCCCATTTGTCGAAATCTTGTAACTTCAATTGGGGTACTAGCGGCATTTCATCCCTTCGGGATGGTTTTCCTGTTCCTTGGCAGACATCGTGGCTCCTAGCATAGTCTGTATCATCTCCATGCATTTTCGGCCACCATAATCTAGCTCTAAGTATCTTCCTAGCAGTGGCACATCCTCCAAAGTGTCCTCCTACGATCCCATCATGGGATTCTGCTAGTATTCTCTCTTGCTCATGCAGAATAATGTATCAACGAAGGATATCACCTGGCCCCATTTTGTAAAGTTGTCCCGCGATTAGCTGAAAATCAGCAGCCTGCACCACTAACTGCTTTTTCTAGTTGGTAGTGAATCCTTCTAGTGCACTTTCCGTAGTCAAGAATTGGATTATCTACTCGTAGTGGTCATCAACCATTCCAATTCGAAATAACTGGCCATCTGGAAATCCCTCGTCGATGCTTCTGGGGTCCTCTCCATACTCGATTTGGGACAGGTGATTAGGCCCTGCATTCAGTCGTCCAAGTTTCACAATAATCTCAAAGTTGAATTCTTGAAATAACAACATCCATCGACAAATTCCCCCCCCCAACACAGGCTTGTTGTCCAAATATTTTAGTGTCGAATGGTTAGTAAACATCTTGAAATGGCCTCCAAGTAGGCAATGGAAGAATTTCTATAATGCATAGACCATTTCTAGCCCTTCCCTTTATGTCATCATGTAGTTCCTCTCCATGGTGGATAGCTTCCTACTGGCGAATGGAATTGGATGATCAATCGCCCCTTCTCCTGGCTGAGCCAATACTACCCCTAGTACGACTGATGATGCATCCACATGAACATGGAATTCCTTCATCCAATCGGGAAAGGCTAGTATCGGTGCTACGACCATCTTTGATTTTAATATATCGAGGGTTTTATGGAATTCTTCATTCCATTCAAACTTCGCATCTTTCTTCAACAATTTCTCCATGGTTGTTGTGATCGCCGCATACCCTCGGATAAACTTCATGTAATACCCCGTATGCCCTAATGTATCTCTTAACTGATTTACTATCATCGGAGGTGGTAAGTTGATAATAATTGTAATCTTCATTGGGTCCACTAGCATCCCTTCCTTGCATACAATATGTCCTAACAAAATGTTGAATGGGGAGCAGAAGATGCATTTCTTCAAATTTAACAAAATCTGATGCTGCCTAAATCTTTCCACCATCAACCTTAGGTTTGCGACATGATCCTTTACTAGTCCATACAATGTCCAATCATCCATGTATACTGCAAGGAACTTGTGAATGAAGTCCTTGAATGCAGAGATGACTAATCGTGAAAATATTTCTGGGGCATTTTTGAGACCGAATGGCATTACTGTATATTGAAAGAAACCCCATTATGTTACAAAGGTTGTCTTGTGTCCGTCTTCTTTCGCAATATTTGTTTGATGATATCCTGAGAATCCATCTCTGAACGAGTATGTTTCTTGACCTCCACCTCCTTCTATCACTTCGTCCATGAATGCTGTCGGGAATGGATCGTGCAAACATGCGTCATTCAGTTTCCTTAGGTGGACGTAAATCCTAACTTCGTCGGTTTTCTTATCTTGGACTACCATCAGACTGATCCATTCATATTCTTCTACTGGCTCTATGATTCTCATGTCCAACATTCTCTCTAGTTCATCTTTCACTCGCTCCTTGTATCTAGTGTTCAAACGATACGGTCGCTGCTTCACTTGCTTCGCATCAGAATTTAGTGGGATACGGTTGCTGGTTCCCCGGAAATGCCTTTCATTTCTGAAAATTTTGTTGGGAACAGATCATGAAATTCATGTAGTAGATCTGTGACTTTTGCAATGGTCGCATCATCCCAATAGTCCTCTATTCTTGCAAACTTGGGGTTTTCCTCTGACCCAATATTCACTTTCTTGAGGTGCAACAGCTACTAAAACTTGTCGAAAGGTATCTCGGGTGATTCGACATTCCGATTTCCTTCTAACTCTGGGATATAAGTGGCTCGAGGATCATCTTCATCCTTCGGTCCTCCCATCACATTGTAGCATTCCAACAGCATCTCGGGTGTTGCAGTCCATTGTAATCCCATTGGCTTCTCTATTGGAACTGCTTCAAGCACCTTCTCCCATATCACCTATAGTGTGCTATGGATAAATGGATTTTCATCCGAGAAGCTTAATGTCCGGCTGATGTTGATAGTGATATCCTCCCATGTCGTCGTTCTGTGTCGCAGTTTTGCTGCGATGTACCGGTTCCAAAATACCTCATCCAATGTATTGATGAATGCATGGACCCATTCTTTCGGCGGTCTCATTCCCCATGCACCTTGAAATTCCTCCAAGTGCTCCCTTGGGTCACTCCTGCCACTGTATTTCCTTCCATGGTATCCTTCTGTTTCGCCGAACCTAATCTCCATGAGTTTTCAACATAGCAACCAGCTCATTATTGTTGACTTGTGCATCTCCCACCATTGCGTTGGCGTATCCTTCAGTGCCTCCTCTAATGCCAGCAACCTCTGTGGTTCGACGAATCTTTCTTCAAATTTGGTGATGAATTCAGTCAGGTTGAGAAGTCCTTCATATGTTAGTAACTTGCATACCTCTATCGCCAACCATCTCAGAGATTGGGTGATGCATGCACATATCCGGAATGATACTTCATTCATTCGATTCTTCTAGTTCTCTAATGCTTCATCAAAATATGACAATGTCGAGCTACCACTCCGCCACCCCAGTTCTTCGTCAGCGGTGGGATTGGTATAGTCTTCTGAGATATTATACATGTTGTCCCATCCTTCCATGAATTCATCCTGCATCGACTCACCATACCTCTATCCTTTTGCTGGATCCATAGGTGCGACTACCCTCATGTCTTGATTATCGAACGAAATTTTTCATTTTCGGAAGTTGATTATAGCATGATTCTCCATTTCCCAATCTATACCTAGAATCACCGGATAGGGGCTCGTGTTATCGACTATTTCGATCACATCAAAATCGGCATATGTCTTGAGTCCCTCTATCTCAACTCGTATGCGACATAGTCGGATGATAGACATGACCTTACTCTAGTTCTCCAGTCGAAGCTGTATTGGGGACCATACTAGTTGTGGCTTCCCCATCGTATCCCATGTCTGTTTTGTTAGGATATTCACATCTGACACCAAATCCAAAATAATGGAGTCAACATCGAATGCACCAATCTATGCACTCATCCTCATCTCCCTTCCTGTCTTCTTTTCATGCATTTGATTCACTATTTGGATCTGTTGACCATCCTCCTATCGGTGTAAGAGGCTAACTATCTCCGCTAGTGCATCCTGGCCTTTTGCCAACTCCAAGCAACTTTCCAAGAAGGATTTCAAATGGTTTATATCCTTTTGTGAATTCATTGTGTCGAATGCCGGTAGCATCTTGTAAGTGGGTTCTTTCTGGCCCACCAGTGGCTTCTTCATCCGTCTCATCATGTCTTGTGCTTCCAAGAAGATCTATTTTTTTGTTTCTACATCGAATTGGACCTGTTTTCTTGTTGTCTATCAGACACTCGACTTTGGTCTGTCTTCTCCTGTCGCATCCACTCCTCTGGTCACTACCGTAACATTCATTGGTTGACCCCTTATTTTTGCTGAAATATTTGTACATTTCGATGGGGATTTTGTCCCTGATTCGGATTCGGTTGAGGCTGAGGTGGATTCTTATTTTTCCACTTCACAATCAGCTAGGGGAAGTCCTCAACACTATGATCCTGTGCGCTACAATATGTACACTACAGAACTGGGATCGGACAATCTCTTTGATAGTGTCCAACTTGACCACAATTGTAGCACACTATTGGCCCTCAACCTTGACCAGCACCTCCGCCCCTACCTCTGCGGAATCCTCCTCTAAATCCTCCTCCTCGATTTTCTTATCTTGGACCACCATGGGACTGATCCATTCAGATTCTTCTACCAGCTCTATGATTCTCGTGTCCAACATTCTCTCTAGTTCATCTTTCACTCGCTCTTTGTATCTGGTGTTCAAACGATATGGTCGCTACTTCACTGGCTTCGCATTAGAATTTAGCGGGATCTTCATCTCGCCTGGTTCCCTGGAAATCCCTTTCATTTCCAAAAATTTTGTTGGGAATAGATCCTGAAATTCATGTAGTAGATCTATGACTTTTGCAATGGTTGCATCATCCCAATAGTCCTCTATTCTTGCAAACTTGGGGTTTTCCGATGACCCAATATTCACTTTCTTGAGGTGCAACGGCTACTAAAACTTGTCGAAAGGTATCTCGGGTGATTCAACATTCCAATTTACTTCTGAATCTGGGATATAAGTGGCTCGCGGATCATCCTTATTGTCCGGTCCTCTTGTCAATTTGTAGCATTCCAACAGCATCCTGGGTGTCTCGGTCCACTGTAATCCCATTGGTTTCTCTATCGGAACTGCTTCAAGCACCTTCTCCCGTATCACCTGCAGTGCGCTATGGATAAATGGATTTTCATCCGAGAAGCTTAATGTTTGGTTGAAGTTGATAGTGAGATCCTCCCATGTCGTCGTTCTGTGTCGCAGTTTTGCTGTGACATACCAGTTCCACGGCACCTCATCCAATGTATGGATGAACGCATGCACCCATTCTTCCGGCGGTCTCATTCCCCATGCACCTTGAAATTTCTCCAAGTGATCCCTTGGGTTACTCCTACCACTGTATTTACTTCCATGGTATCCTTCTATTTCGCCGAACCTAATCTCCATGAGTTTTCAACATAGCGGCCATCTCGTTATTGTCGACTTGTGCGTCGCCCACCATCGCATTGGCGTAGCCTTCAATGCCTCCTCTAATGTTAGAAGCCTCTATGGTTCAATGACTCTTTCTTCAAATTTGGTGATGAATTCAGTCAGGTTTGAAAGTCCTTCATATGTCAGTAACTCGCATACCTCTGTCACCGCGTATCTCAACGATTGGCTGATGCATGCGCATATCCAGAATGATACTTCATTCAGTCGATTCTATGATTTCTCCAATGCTTCATCAAAATATGACGATGCCAAGCTACCACTCCGCCACCCCAGTTCTCTGTTGGCGGTGGGATTGGTATAGTCTTCTGAGATATTATACACGTTGTCCCATCCTTCCATGAATTCATCCCGCATCGACTCACCATACCTCTGTCCTTTTGCTAGATCCATAGGTGTGACTACCCTCATGTCACGATTATCGAATGACATTTTTCATTTTTAGAAGTTGATTACAGCCTGATTCTCCATTTCCCAATCTATCCCTAGAAACACCGGATAGGGGCTCGTGTTATCGACTATTTCGATCACATCAAAATTGGCATATGTCTTGAGTCCCTCTATCTCAACTCGTATGTGACATAGTTGGATGATAGGCGTGACCTTACTCTGGTTCTCCAGTCGAAGCTATATTGGGGACCATACCAGCTGTGGCTTCCCCATCGTCTCCCATGTCTATTTTGTCAGGATATTCACATCTGATGCCAAATCCAAAATAATGGAGTCAACATCGAATGCACCAATCTACGCACTCATCCTCATCTCCCTTGTTGTCTTCTTTTTATGCAGTCGAATCACTATTCGGATCTGTCGACCATCCTCCTGTCGGTGTAAGAGGCTAGCTATCTCCGCTGGTGCATCTTGGTCTTTCGCCAAATCCAAGCAGCTTTCTAAGAAGGATTTCAAATGGTTTATATTCTTCTGTGAATTCATTGTGTCAAATGCTGGCAGCATCTCATATGTGTGTTCTTTCTGGCCCATAGGTGGCTTCCTCATCCGTCTCATCACGTCTTATGCTTCCGAGAAGATCTATTTTTCTGTTTTTACATTGAATTGGACCTGCTTTCTTGCTCTCTATCGGACACTTGACTTTGGTCTGTCTTCTCCTGTCGCACTCCTCTAGTCACTACTGGGACATTCACTGGTTTACCCCTTATTTCTGCTGAAATATTTGTACATTTGGATGGGGGTTTTGTCCCTGATTCGGATTCGGTTGAGGCTGAGGTGGATTCTTAATTTTCCACTTCACAATCAGCTAGGGGAAGTCATCAACACTATGATCAGGTGCGCTACAATATGTACACTACAGAACTGGGATCGGACAATCTCTTTGATAGTGTCCAACTTGACCACAATTGTAGCACACTATTGGCCCTCGACCTCGACCAGCACCTCCGCCCCTACCTCTGCGGAATCCTCCTCTAAATCCTCCTCGTGGTTTTCCATAAGGCTGTTGGTTGTACTGCGTAGTATGATATAGCGTTTGGCCGTACTGCAGCTGGGGTTGACTGTACATCAGTTGCGGTTGATCATAATTGAGATGTGGTTGATTATACCATTGATTGTAGGATGGATGTTGCTGACTGTACTATGGTTGCTGCTAGTTGTACTATGGTTGCTGCTGTGCCAGGGGTTGCTCCTCCCCATTCATAAAATATGTATCTGTAGTTATTTCCTAGAGCAATTCCTATTCCCTACACTCCTCCTCATGTCCAATTGATCGACAGGACTTGCAGAACAAGTTGACTGGTTTCGACACCATTTTTTGAAAATACACACACTCTTCTTGTCGATGTCCCCTCATCTGAAAAACCCGGCACCATGGCATCCCCCCTAGCTAAGTGGATTTAGTGTGTCGGATTGTAAATACTCATGAAACTCTGGGCACTGGTCCTTATGGTGCCCTTCTGATTTTCAGCGGGTGCACCATATCTCCTCTCGCACCTCTTTTGCCTCTTCATGTCTTGGAGCTGTAGTGTCAAATTTTCTAGTTGTGCTTGATTCCTACTACTGCTTCGCCAACTGGTCAAGCCTCCAATTTCATTGCAATTTCAAGCGCTTCTGACTGGGATGTGATTTTTTGTTGCATTAGTGGCCCACAAATGTGCAGTACAAGTCCTGCGATGAACCACTCCTTGTGTTGTACATCGCTCATCCCGAAGATAACTTTCGCCATCAGAGTTTTATATCTTTGATGAAATTCCCACATCGATTCATTCAGAAACTGCTTAAATTCCTTCAGTTCCATGATGTACTGCGACTTAGATTTCGGTTCTTTGAATTCATCAATTTGTCTCGCCCTGATATGTGGCAGTGTTTTCTCTGGATTTCCTGTAGCCACTTGTATGAATTTCATGAACTAGTCTAACACACGAACCCTAAAGGTCGTCGCCAGCTATCCTTTCTTGATGTCATCGTCCTGGACCCGTTTCACTATCCATACCGCTTCATACAAAAACCAATATTGTTCGGGATCCTCGGTCCTATTGCCCTGAAAAATTGGCATTTTCACTTCATCTCCTACCATTCTTGATATCCTACTATTATTTATTGATTCGCTACTTTTACCACTATTCTGACACTTTGGACAACACTGCGATGAACTTACGTTCCTTCCTCCAAAATTCGGCGTGGTGGGCGGGGTTGTGGGTATGTTGTAACTTTGGGTCTATCTCTCGGATTCAAGGGTAGCCTGGTCACTTTCTTCATTGCAATAAGGGCTCTTCATCCTGTATGGTCCCATTTCACAGTTATTCGCTCCGGTCAACTCAGGAGACTCTCTCTCAATCTCAGTCCTCCTCTTCTTCTCTGGCTGTCGAAACCTCACCCCACTTCGCAGGGTACCACAACCTTCCTCGGTTTCCCTAAATAACTCGTCGTCACTCATGTCTTTATACCCCACATCGTTCTACCAGACCCACACTCACGTGGTATCCTCAACCTCTGCACACTGAGCTTTTACTCGTCAACGTTCATCCTTAGTATTCCTTTTTTGCAGATGAGCATCTTAATCCATACTTTTAGTGACAATAGAAATCTTCCGCGGGGTCCCTTGAAAACTTTCCTCTCTACGTTGCTATATGATTTGATCGTGTCGACGAAGAAATCAGTAATATATCCTTCTAGAATGCTATCCACCTAGAATTCAACATCCCTCGATTCCTTGTTATCCACTAGCTTCAGTTGTTGAATCAATTCAGGTGTCTAGTGTTTAGGTTCACCACCTTGGAAAATTTTCTTTTGAAATGTCAATTGTGCCAACCACTCATGTAGCAATATTGGAAATTCACAAAAAAATATCTCATGGACGTCAGAGTATATGTATTTCTGCAACCACTCAGTCGTCAACCATCTGGGTTGGCGATTCTCTTATTCAGCAAACTATTGCACTTTCTTGTCGAACCAATCCTCGATCTCCGGTTTCGTCGGATTCCACAGCATGTCCTCTCTTTTTCTCTTCACACTACGGTCCTGGAAACAAAACCATTTGTTGATGCAGTTCTGTCAACAAGGGTTCACTTCGCACTGCTATCAACAAACACCAACCAGACACCCTTGAGCATCGACCTAGAAATGTTTTACCCCTTCCAATAACACCCGCGAAGTGAGTGAGGTCTCACCCGAGATGATCAAGGGGGTTTTAGGAACAAATTTTCCGTAATATGGAGAGAATGATTTATATCGTGTCTAAGAAGCATGAGGGGGACAACAGTTCGACTGAATGAGTTGGCTCTATTATGGTAGAAACTTAATAAACAGAATGAGCATAAGCAGGATTACACAATATAGATAACACAAATACACACAGACAATATGCAGGAATGCAAACTGTTCTAGATTGATCAAGATAATATGTATGTTACAATAATTTACATGCTTATATAGAAATCTGAGATGCTTGGACCTTCCCGTTACGTTCAGTTACAAAGAAGAAGTTAGAGCGGTTCAATTGTTCAACCGTTATAGTCAACTAGAAGACAGAGAGACAATCTGTCGAGGTTTGACAGTAGTTGGTCGCATGTTGATGCTGCATGTCGATGTTGCGAACTGTGAGGTCTCTGCACATGTCAAAGGTGCGGAACATGTCGAAGTCCTGCCGTGTCGAAACTTATCGAAGTTGTATCAACAACGATGAATGATCGAAGATGTTTCGAAGTTAGCCTTCGATAACAAATGCCAACTGCGATGTGGATCAGACCTCCTTCCTTAAGAAACAATGGACCCCTTTGTTTGCTTGTGAAGGTGAGGAAACTTGTCGATCACTTCAGTAGTAGAGTACCACTTTCCTTGAGCTAGGGTTTGGCCATCTTAGCAACCTGAAACAAGGGAAGTGTGTTTGTCGTCGTAAGGCATACCCGTTGACCCACAATGGTGTCGCAAGGAAGAGGCTCCTGAATATCTAGATTGATGTCTGCGGGATCTACTATGGAGAAGTCATTCTATTCCAGCAAGGGTGCATGGTATGGTCGAAGTAGATCCACATTAAAGATTGGATGCAGACCCAGGAAAGCAGGAATGTCAAGCTAGAAAGCGTTCTTGCCAATCTGTCGAAGAATACTGTATGGACTGTATCGCAAAGGTTTTAACTTCTTGAAAGGACCTGTGAAACGATCCTTCTTAAGATGTAGCCAGAACTTATCCCCAATGCAAAATGTGTGAGGAACGTGATGCTTGTCATGTTGGGCCATAGCTTTCTCGTTTTCTATGTGCAACATATCCTGTGCTTGTCGTTGAATGTCGCAAATCTATTCTCGAAACTTGACTGCTTTATCAACTTCTCGCTGGTTGTGATCTATGTCATATCTGTGTCGAGGAGCTGATCAAGTCGATAAGCACTGAGTTTTGAAATCCATAACAGACTTCAAAGGGAATCTTTCCTATAGAGCTTTGCTGAGCACGATTGTAGCTGTGTTGTATGTATGGAAGGCTATCATCCCATGTGCGTCGATGTTGGTGATTGTACATGCGAAGCAGTTGTACTACCAAGCAATTCACAACTTTCGTCTGTCCGTCGGTATGAGGATGGAAAGTTGTCGACAATGAGAGTCGCGTGTCTAGCTATTGCCAAAGGGTCTTCCAAAACATGCTGATGAATCTAGCATCTCAGTTGGGAATTATGGTTGTGGGAAACCAAAGTGTTTCCAAACATGTGTTAAGAAGAGCTGAGCAGTGTGCTGTGCTATCATGGTCTTCTTACATGGTATGAGAATGGCCATCTTGGAAAATCGGTCGACTACTACTAATATCGCGTCATGCTGATGTTTGGTAGTAGGATAAACCATCAAGTATTCCATAGAAATAGATTCCCATGGTCGACTAGGAACTGGCAGAGGTGTGTACAATCCCTATCGTTGATTAGGTGGCTTAGCAATGGCACAAACCACACTTGATCGAATGCACTTGTTGACATCAGATTTAAGTGTAGGCCAGAATAACTACTTCTACAGAACAACAAGTGTCTTTTCTACTCCAAAGTGTCCTGCGGCTTGCTATAGATCACGTCCCAGATGAGCTGCTGATGTTGCTCACCGGTCGGTACACAAAGCTATCCAAGCTTGTATAGCAAGGTATCTTTCAGGAAGTAGTCGGAGTTTTAGGTCGATGACTTGTTAGTTTGTAACTGTCGGTAGACTGCTGAGAAGTCGCTGTCGTCCTTGTACAACTGTTGCCAAGTGGTCGTGTCGTAACCTTGCATACTCATCACTGTCAAAAGGAGAGTAATGGGTGGTCGAATGAGGAAATATGAAGTGGCAATAGCCTTTCCTTTTCGATACTTAATCACCAACTAAAATTGTTGTAGGTAATTTATCCACTTGAGTTGTCGGTTTTTCTGCAACTTTGATTGTGTCGGAGTGAACTATAGAGGCTTGTGATCAGTAAGAATGACCGTTTCCTTTCCAAGGATGTAATGCCTCCATTGCTTAAGAGCTTGCACAATGGCATACAGTTCTTTTTCGTATGTCGAGTATCTTCTAACCATGTCGTTAAAAGTCTCAGAATGAAAAGTGACTGGGTGACTAGACTGGGTGATCACTACGCCCAAAGCATAGTTTGATGCATCTGTCTCAATCTCAAAGGGCTGATGCAAATCAGGTAACACAAGTATTGGTGCAGTGCAGAGCCTGTGTTTGAGCTGTTCAAAAGCTGCTTGATGTCTTTCTGTCCATTGAAATACAGTTTTCGCGTTTCCTTTCGTCAATTGATTGAAGGGCTAGGCTATATGACTGAAGCCGAGTATGAATCGTCGATAGAAATTCGCCAAACCAAGAAAACTTCTTAGTTCTTGAAGGCTTATAGGAATTGACCAATCCTTGAGGATCTGTACTTTGTCTGGATCGACGTGAATACCTGCAGAGTCAATTACATACCCCAAATATTTGATGTTGGTCATCGCAAAAGAGCATTTATCCATGTTCGAATAGAGCCGATGTTGCTAGAGAGTGTCGAGGACTTGTCAAAGATGTCCGACATGTTCTTCCCATGATTGACTGAAAGTCAATATGTCATCGAGATAGACAATAACCCATTTGACGATGAAAGGTCCAAGAAGGTTATCCATATGTCGCATGAAGGTCGCAGGTGCATTGGTTAAGCCGAAAGGCATGACTAACCATTCAAATAATCCTTCCTTGGTCTTGAAAGCAGTTTTCCACACATCTGAGGGCTCGATTGGAATTTGATGGTATCCCGACTTGAGGTCGAGCTTAGTAAAGAATTTAGCACCTTTCAGACAGTCGATAAGCTCGTCTATCCGTGGTAGAGGGTACCGATTATTCACCGATATTTTGTTGAGAGCTCTGTAGTCGATGCACATGTGCCAAGTCCCATCTTTCTTCAGAACTAGGATGACTGGACTTCCAAAAGGAGAGGAGCTGGGTCGGATATGACCTT
The DNA here is from genome assembly GCA_027924585.1 of Larix kaempferi. Classification (NCBI taxonomy): domain Eukaryota; kingdom Viridiplantae; phylum Streptophyta; class Pinopsida; order Pinales; family Pinaceae; genus Larix; species Larix kaempferi. The sequence continues at coordinate 1,549,864 of BSBM01000008.1, forward strand.
TGTCGATTAACTCTTGGATTTGTCTGTGAATCTCTTCATTTTCGAGAATGGATCTTCTGTAAACAGATGCGTTAGGAAAAGAAGAACCAGGAACAAGTTCAATGGAGTGTTTTACCTGGCAATGTTGAGGTACTCTGTCTGGAGCATGAAAGAGGTTCTGGTACTCATCGAGAATATGATCGAATTGTGGCTTCTGTCGAGAGCTGCATTGGTCGGTGACTCGACTCATTGTTGCAGTCTTCTTAGAATGTTGCGGCCTGATCATGATTAATGCAAATTTCTGATCATGATTGATGAGCTTCTTTGTCTATTTGGAAGATATCAGTGCAACCGTCGGTGTAGGTTGACGCTCTGGTATGCTGAACCATCGATTTCGGATTCTAACAATCACCTTCTGAGGCCATGACTGATAACTTCCATGTCTATCCCAGAGGTTAGGTTTCCCAAACATGGATTCGGCTACAGAGAGTGGTGCCACGTCACAGAGTACTTCATCTTCAAAAGGTTTTATGAAGTAGGTGAGCTTGCATTGTCGAGTGATCTGTAGTTCTTGCCCATCCTTCATCCAACCGATGGTGTAAGGATGAGGATGTGGAGTGGTAACAAGACCTAACTTCTTCACCAGTTCTTCAAAAATGAAGTTCTTTTGGCTCCCGTTGTCCATGATCAGATGTAATGGGTTGCTATGGACCCATATCCGTGTATGGAACAGGCGCTCTCGTTCGTCCTCGTTGAAAATAGTCAAGGATTCTTGAGTTGTTGAGGTCAAAAGGGTCGTCGCGTCTGGATCAGATTCTTCCACCATCTTATCGAACGCATCGAAGGTCGAAACTTTTGCCAAAAATTTCCTTCAAGCTTTGCATACAGACGTATCATGCCAAGATGAGTGGTGGTAATCACACCATTTTCCGGTCGACGGTTGTTTGCTACGTTCCCTCTTGTGAAAAGACTTCTTACCATTGTCAGGCTTTGGCGGTGTCAGCTGAGAAGATCTCGACTTGTCATAGTCGACTGGTGTCTTCTTATCGGGTGGTCTTCCTGATGTCGGCTTTATCGTGAAATGTGCTTTTCATTTCTGCTTGGTTTCCATTTTGTTGGAGTAGTGGAAAGCATCCGCAAGCGTATTGACAATCAAAAATTCCATCTCCTGCTGGATGTACTGAGACAATCCGCTGGTGTATTTCAGAACAAGCAATTTCTCTTCTTCTTGGATGCCAAGTCTTTCCATAAGTCGATAGAACTCGTCGGTGTAACTCTGTACTGATTGTTCTTGCCATTGCCTTAGCTGCTGCCACTTCTTATACTGTTGCTCGAGGTATTTCGACAGGTAAAATTCCTTCCCGATGTGTTCAACCAATTTATCCCATGTGTCGATGGGGTCTCCGTTTTCCTCCATCTTTGTCGAGAGGTTCTCCCACCAGCAGTGCATAGAGGTTGACATCTTTAAGGATGCAATTGTGACTTTTTCAACTTCAGAGAGTTGGTTTATAGCGTAATAGGATTTCAATTGTTGCACCCAATCGTCGACAGATTCGGCGTCAATCTTTCCTTCAAGATTCGGTATATCGAGATTCATTTGTACTTTGAAAGGGCTGATTTTATCAGAGTGAGTTCTCATCGAGGATCCTCCGGATGTCAAAGCAAATCGCAAGAGAATCTCATTGAACTGGGCAAACATTTCAGTTCGTTGTCGAGCCAGCACTTGCTCAATGAGCTGTGCTGCCTCGTCGGTTGCATGTCTATCATCTGTTTCTTCTGACATATCTGGAGATCACGTCTGCTTGGATTGCTGAGATTGCGAGCGAGTTTGAACAGGCATAAGTCAGGTAACTTGGAGAGAAGTGTATATGCAAAACTTAAGCAAGAAAACTGAGTATGCTCTGATACCAATGATCTGTATCGTGTCTAGGAAGCACAAGGGGGACAACGGTTCGAATGAATGAGTCGGCTCTATTATGGCAGAAGCTTAATAAACAGAATGAGCAAAAGTAGGATTACGCAATACAGATAACCCAAATACACACAGACAATATGCAGGAATGCGAACTGTTATAGATTGATCAAGATAAGATGTATGTTACAATAATTTACATGCCTATATAGAAATCTGAGATGCTTGGGTTCCTTCCCATTACGTTCAGTTACAAAGAAGAAGTTAGAGCGGTTCAACTGTTACAGTTGACTAGAAGACAAAGAGACAATCTGTCAAGGTTCGACAGACGCTGGTTCCTTCCCCTACATAAGTAGCCATGAAGGTTGAGGATAAGTGGCCTTCCATCTCTAAACCCCAGGAGGAAACTTTGTTGGATATAAGGAGAACTGAATGAGAGGATTGTATGGTGGGGTATATTTCCATTCCTTTGGTGTCGGAGGCTAGTATGATGGACTCTCCCCCTGATAATACTGCTTCAAATATGAGATTCGTCATCCTATCAACAATTCAATTTTAAAGGATCAATCATATTTAGAAAATGAGTTAAATTACACTAGGTAAGTCTCACAATGGTATCTCCTCCAAAAAAAAAATGGTAAGTGGGGTCTTAATTAAATAAAAGATGTGTCCTTTTCCAAAGCCTAGATGTGGTTAATTTTTTTTCTATTTAATCCAACATCTCAGCATGTTATGGTATGAGTATGGGCTTAGAGTATGAGATAGAGTTTCTTTTAAACCTCTTTAGAGACTCGAACACTATAGCTATGGTTAGTCATCCATCTAGTGACGATGTAGGCATGAGAATAACATCCCCACCGAAGCGAAGGAAGGGTCAATATCACCTTAGACCCAAAACCTTTTAATAGGAGACCTAAATTTTAGGAGGTCTACATTTTTTAGTTACAAAGAGAGAAAGTGGGTACTAGAGTAGAGATCAAATATACCATTAAACATGAACAATAGCGGGTTGTAAAGGAAGCTAACCATGGTAGGAAGAGGTTACCAGTAGGGGTTCTTAGAGTAGATAAACCCCTAGGTAGTGTCCTCTCATTAACATTTCATCCACTAACATACTTCGTACGCAACCCAACAGACATTAAACACACAGCCTGTAACCGTCGTGCTCTCCGTATCCCTATTCGAGACGCCTTATCTTCCTATCATCATTGTACTCCCAAATGAATATAATATTTTTGTGGCCTTGTTGTTAGTCTGATTGGGTCTGAACACTATAATGTAGGAGTGGTGCTTTGTAGATATAGGGGGTCACAATCCATCCTTGGCCAATACGTTTAATAAAGATTAAGTTGAATCCAATAAACGTAATCCCGTACCCATGAGCCTTACCTGGTGATCCAGTGCAATCGTATGCTTCAATCTTATGATGCAATTGTCTCTTTTGAGGATTAATTGTGTAAAAGTCCCCTTCTTCGAGCAGACAATAAAAAGGAAAAAAAAGGACAAGGAAGCATTTATTCTAAGGATTGCACTCCCTAATTGATTGGCGGATAGTAAATTCGGTAAGGAAAAAAGGCGGGGGAAGTTAGTATTTAACATTAAGTAAGGCGGCATTAATCACCATGAGTAAGGTTCAACCTGTTCAGGAATAGATTCTTGACCATTATGAAGTAAGTCCATGAATTAGGATTCAGGATAAGGACCGGATTGAATAGGGGTAAGGACTTGGTTAAGGCTTTTCTATTACATTCAAATATCGTATTACACTCTTTTACAGTATTTGGGTTCGTTTTGGGACTAGGATTATAACCTAAATTTGCAATATCACAATATATACAATAAGAGAGCAAAAGCTATAGAAATAAGAGAGAAAAAGCAAAAGAGAATTCTGAGAATGGAAATATGGACCTCTCGCATTTATCTAAATAAACCACAACTTTCTCCTCTAATGCATTTTATCACATACAATATGTGATGCGATAAGAGAGCACCATCTTGTCAAGTATAGTATAGAGAGAACCTTGTGTGCATGGAATGGACAACATATGACTTCTTCGGAAGCATATTTATAGTTCTGGGCACATAATATTGATTGTTGGGTAGAGTGGAGACACTCAACCACTTAATGTGGTTATTCTTCTTCATTGTAGGTCATATCCTCCAGATTTTTCATCATTCTGGCACCCAAAGATTGAGCTAACAGTAGTTGAGTTATTTGTACTTAGAGCTGGGTGCTTAGGTTTAATCTTGGAGGAGTATTCTTGCAGATTTGAGGAGAGTCTAAATCTTGGTGTTTATATTTTTCATAAGAAACTCCCATAGGACAAGAACCAGCAGCAAGTGGATTATCATCCTTGTAGGAAGAATTTATCATCTCCATATTTATCACATGTAATTTTCACGCATGTATTTTTATCATTTTCTTATCTAAATTGAATATATCATTTGGATGTCCCTTGTCTCTTTGTTTCCAAATTGCATATTCAGTTTGTTTCCTATTTACAAAATCTATAATCACAAGAATGGGTAATAATCTATGCACACCTGAAACATAAACTCTTGGGAAACACTTGGAAGATAACCAGAATAATAGATCAGAAGTGAACAACCATAATGATATTGTGTGGAGTTGGTTTAGGGATCTACACTTTGTAAGTTATAAGAGGAGGGAAAGTTGAAAACTATACATCAATAGTTTGAATCCATGGACCTAGAACATCAAGTACTTTAGCATGTGAATTCCAGGTTGAAAGACTCATAGAAAAAACATTCTTTTCATTAAATTCTAGTATTATGTTTTGCAAGAATTTTATTATTCTAGATGTTTTATTTAAATTGTATACTTATATAGATCCTATGATATCCTCTATAAAGGATACCCATCTCTTTTTGGACTCTCTTTGCTTGAAAAAAAATCTAATTTTTAAGCTTAGATATAATAATCATTTCATATTACACCATTGACTAGTTTGGTTGCAATTCTTTATGATATGGAAATATACACATTGTTGTTATAAATAAAAATGACACATATTGCATTCAACCATGGACTTTGACATGGGAGGTGTCTCCATTTCCCAAGCTATGAGAGTCATGATAATACTTTCCATGCCATTCTATACTAGTTTGAAAGTTAGACTTGAATAGGGTTGGTGAATGCTTGTAATAGTTATGATTGTTCATGATTTTCTTGTTGCAATTTAATATTTTCATTGGATTAGAAAATATTTCACACAATGCAACAAAAACGGTACAATGAACATTTTGTTCTTGGAAAACATTCATATATTTTGATTGTCATTTATCCTTCTTCTTTGTAGGCACTCGCAACTTCTAAAATCAAGTTTGTTCCATTGAAACATGTTCAATTCTCTCTTTATCCTTTCATTGATATGATAACTTTGTTAGCATGATATAAGCGTTCAAAAGACAACAAAATTTATATAGGGGATATACCAGATAAAAGAAGACATGTTTCCCAATTAATTTCTAGCATGGATAAATTTCTCAGTTTTTTCCATGTCCTTCTGCATTTTGTGTTACTGTTTTTTCCGTTTCCTAAGGTAAATTTGGAGTAAAAATTTTATGGATCTTAGAAGTTTGCACTTGATTAGGTATTGTCTACTGATTTCCTGTACACATTATTATAGTCATATTTCTACAATTGTTCTGCAGGTGAAGGAGTATAGAGCTGACAAGCTTATGGAATATTTCAAGCTACATATGGTTATTACTTGCTTAATACAAGTGATAGATTGGTTTTATTTAAAGTTTATGTAACCTTCTTTCCAATTTATCTTGTTATGCTTGGGTGAGATTAGCATATGAAAATAGTAATATTAGATGGCCAAAACTATTTTGCACAACATGGATAATAACATGGTACATATGGTAACATGGCATAGTGATACTCAAACATAAGTTTACTAGTCTACATTAGTAAATAGAGGGAGTATTTCAGTTAATATTGACTATTGTACAGTGTGTTTCTTTCTACTTTAGTGCTAACTTATAATTGTGTCTTTTTTTTGGCAGTCAGATATGAAATTAAAGAAGTTCCTTCACATTATTACGAAGTACTCATCAGTATTTCCAATGATTTATGATAGTAGGAGGCACATTTTAGGTTGATGATAGAAGTGTGTTTAAGTAGTGTGATGGATTGAATTGTAAGAAACTATTTGGTTGTTGAAGAATCACTATGTGTGGTTCTAATACTAATGCACCTAAAGTGGGTCAATAAATGTGATCCTTGATGCTAAAGCTTATTAAATATGTGGTTGATGACAAGTTCTACTGCATAATTTTATGGATCGATTTCACTTTTTTATTTGTTGTGTTGACATTTCCCTTTGTAAATGTGGTTACATGGTGTAGAACAGTAGTATCTTTTCCTCCCATTATTAATGGTGCACATTCTGCAATCACTTTGGAAACAAAGAATGTCTTCATTGAATGCACAGGAACTGACCTGACTAAAGAAAAAATTGTTTTGGACACAATGGTGATAATTTGTTGTGTTATTATTCAATGTTTTCCATAGAAAAGGTCAATGATTTGAGGTCTTTCTAGTTGATTGTTCAAAAGGTTTTTCTCCACTGTTGTATACAATATGCATTCCTTTGAATTTGATTATTGTTAATATAGTATAATTATTGGTGTGTTACAGATGGAAATATGTTAGTAGTTTATTGAAAGTATGCCATAAAGTCCATCGACCTTTGTGTGCTAGTTAGAAAGTAGATTATGTGGTTAGAAAGTAGATTATGTTATTTGAAAAAGGAAACACTTTGAGAATAAATTAAGTAATATCCTTGCTTAGAATATCACATGAGTACATGTGTGCAGTTTGGGTTCATAAAGAAAAAATCATTTATGTTCACATTTGTGCAGGTGACAATGTTTTCTATGTACCGTGAAAGGAATTTTGAGGTCGAGCCAGTTGAAGTTGTAAACCTAGATGAAAAATCAGTCACATATCCAGATCTCTCGATTTGGAATTTGGAGATTGATTTACCTTACATCAGTAGATCGATTGGTGTTCCTTTCAAAGAATATGAGGTGAGAATGTGAGAGTGATTTTAATTATGATTTCTGATATTTTCTTTTCATTCAACACTTCTTTAGTTAAATATACTCGAGTATTATAGACTATTCAAATAACATTTAAGATAAAATTCAGATTTGGAGGCAAGATTCAATTGCAATGCTTCTATAAATCTATGTCATGGTTCTTAATACATTACATGACTTCAAGGGTACTAGCTCAATGAAAGAGAGCCTACCTTACAGGAAGGATATTGGGGGTTCAATTCTTCCATACCCTATCTACAGAAATCAGTGAATATTTTCATATAAAATGGCTTAAAAAGACTAAATTAGTGACCAAAAAATGAGAGATAAGCGACCAAAATTCACATATAAACGACCAAATGATAGTTTTGGTAGCTAATTTTTGGTCTCTTATCACGTGAGCAAAAATGTGGTTGATTTTAGTTTGGTCAGTTATAGCATGTCTGCGGTCATTAATTTGGCTATATTTTTTATCACTAATTTGGTCGTATATTTGGTCATTAATCGTGACAATTAATGACCACAACTATGACAAAATATATGACTAGATTAATGACCAAATATATGACCAAATTAATGGCCACAAGGGAACCTATAAATTACTAAACTAAATATGACCACATTTTTGGTCACGTGATAAGAGAACGGAAATTAGCCACCAGTGATCACCAAATCAAAAGTGGTCATTTATATGCATATTTTGGTCATTTGTTTGGTCACTTATCTCTCATTTTGTACTAGAGTGCTCATTTGTATAAAAAATATTCTTTATTAAAGCTCCAACGGTCATCACAAACACTCCTCCCCCATGAGAGAACATTATTTTGTACACATATGCTTCATCATATAGAACATGAGAGAAACAACAAAAAACATGATGCATTATCGACTCTATAGTACCCTCCAAACCTCATACATCATGGGGCATCTATTAACGCCTAAAAATATCACACATGTGACATTTTGGTGATTCATCCAATAATGCGTCATCAACATAAGGAATGCATCTTACCACAGGAATCCTCAACATATACAAAATGCATCATGAGTCGATAAGTGCTAAGAAACAGTCAAAACAAAGGGTAGTGCAAGTATTACATAGTTAACCTGCGCTATAGCGCAGGTTACCTAAACAATGCCTACACTAAATCTGTGTGGATTTTCCTTTGATAGCCACACTACTGTGAAAATGGAGAGACCGCTCACACCCAACGGTGCATTAAAGACTCAATCATCCACAAGGATCATAATTTGACTCCTCACACACTTGGGAGCATTAACCAACCCTCCTTGTGTACCTTGGAACCAGTTCATGAAGGAGGAGAATTCACATTTGGATCTAGTTATTTGATGTCCACCTCTTGGACTATAAAAGGAATCCATTGCCATGCATTTTAAAGAGAGAAATTAGAGCAAGGTTATATTGTTGGATTTGATTTGGAGCTTCCTCATAACCCACCATTTCCTACCATTTTAACCATTTCCAAGCTTGCTTGTTGTTAACATAAAAAACTCGTCCATACATCATAGCCTACTTGCCATTTCCACATCATTAATTTACACACCAAAAATCAACATGGTGAACCTTCATACACGAAAAAATCCAAAGAAAAATCGATACACCATGGAAAGTGGACTTATCCCACAAAGTTAGGAAATCCCACTAAAATTGGGATCTCCACCAAAATAGGGAAAATCCACCAAATTGGGGAAAGTCCACATTAAAATAAAGTCTCGCTCAAATTCAAAAATTACGAGTGGTAAAATGGAAAAACCACCATGGTTTGAAAACCCTAAATCCTAAGTATTTTCCTATTTTTTTGATATGAAGGTTCCCATTTACGACATATCCACATTAAGCACCGTTACTCTGCCAGAATTCCTCTGACCCATTAACCCTCTGTTATTTCTCTCATTTCACCCTCGTTGAAGTTCGACACCTCCATGACAAAATGTGGGAGATATTTGACTTCCTGGAAACAAGAGAGAGACACTCGGCCTAGATGCAAGGGCCACCATTGTATGAGGTATTCTCTATTCATGTATAAGTTGAATTCTTTTAATAAAAGAGATTAGATTCTTTCATGTGATTTATGTGTGTGTCGAAAGGGAAAGTTTAAAGTTACTTTCTTTTTTTTACTATTACAGTTTCACATTCACTATTACTATTCACATTTACGGAAAAATATTTTCATTTTAGTTTTCCATTTGCTGCATAATATTTTCATTTACGGCTCATAAGCCATCCCACCTTATGTTATATTCCTATTTGCATAGTTTAGTTCTAGTTTTACTGGTCTTTATTGCACTTCCCTCACACACAGAGCCACAAGAGACATCCTCTTGCATGCTCTCTACCTCGGCTTCCTCAAGCCAGTAGATCACTAATTTTCACCTGTTGAAGTGCGGAAGCACATACAACAGAACTGGCGACCATATTGAGTCGATCCCTACATATCCCCAGTTGATTTTTATCTTTGTTTGAGTGTGTTTTACTGTAGATGTTTCTCTTGTTATATCTATTAGTTTGAGTGTTTCTAAGTATTATTATCCCCCTATTTGACTTTTGGCCTGCAAAACCGGCCTAGTCCAACCCTCAGACCCCTTGTTCAACCTTTTTTGAGTTGTTTTTCAATTTATTCAAAACCAGTCTTGGAATGGCAACTTTATTCTGATTAAGTCTACCCTAGGGAGACCCTATTTCCCAGTTAAGAGCGCTCCACAGCGCTCCTTTCTCCCTGAAAGGTGTGCTCCAGAACTATTTCACTCAGTTTTGGGTGTGCTCCTATTTCTACACAGTGTGCACCCCAGAACGCTTATGTCCCTCAAATAGAAGCACCCTAAGACTGACTTTTAACCCTCTGAGCCCTCTGTTTGTCCCATTTCATGATTTGGATTGTCTTTTTGGTTGAAGATTCGACTGATTGTAGCACACTTTTTAGTATCTTTGCTTGTTGATTTCAGTATGATCAGTCCCTCTTATTGATTTTTTGCAGTTTATTTCATTTCAGTTTCTTTCAAGTTATCATAAATGTTTATTTCTTGCTCATCTAGCATAGTTATACATGCCACTTGTGCACCCACTCACACCCTAAAGATCAAAGTGAGACCAATTTGTTTTAACTAAACAAACATATAACCCCACTTGGGGACCAAAAATAATCTTATAGCTAGGTAGGGAACTAGGGGTAGGAATCCAAATAAACCCCCCTTTCCATTTTACACTCAAAACTTAGCAGTTGTCTCTTATGGAACCAAAATCCTCTAGTACGTTTTGGCACAGTTAAAAGTTGATTTGTCGAAAAGGCCTCTCCCTAAGGAGGGAAAGTTGTGAGACTGGTTCCAGAAGGCTAGGTGGAATGCCGCTCTCCACTTAGTTCTGAAGGACACCTGCTCATGGTCATCGCTGCATTACCAAGCCTCCATACCATGGGTGTAGTGACCAAACGGATAAAACGACGAATTTCCTTTCTGGACATGTCATGAATGGGGTATCCTAGTTTCCATTCTTCTAGGGATCTTTTACCTGGGATCCCTCTCGGTAGAGGGATATCCCTTATCTATTTGATTCTCCATTTCATATTCTCTGACTGCGTATTTCATCAACCTATAGGGGATACGATTTGTGTGAGATTTCATATCTTTTAGTTAGTAATTTGCATGCTCCCATACCCCTCAGGTTAGTGAGTCCTTTTTCATTTTTAGCTAGTGCTACTTTTTTGCATTTTGGTAGTTCCTTACTACTCGCCTGCTATGACACGCAATCGCAGTAGACTTTTAGAGTTTGTTGTTGGCCTGAGTTCCACTTTGTTGAGAGTTCTCCTTCTTCAAACACAATATCAGTTGGATTTCTGAGCATTTTTATTTAACCTCCTCTACACTTACGACTTCAGTCATCATTGATCCCCTGATATACTCCCATAGACTGCGGGGATAGTCCCATCAACATGATCCTTTAGACCCTACTTGTCATGGTCCCTTGAGACGCGAATTTTCATCGCTGGAGCTTCATCTCTACGCCCCTTATTTCACATCTAATTCTAAATCAAAGTCACACGTACCTACAACACCATCTGTCCCCATGGTCGGAATGAACCCCAACTAGTTTTATGGAGGAATCATTGGCGGTGGACACGCCAGCAACCCTGTCACCACTACAGCATCTATCCCAGAAGTGGAATCCAAGGGACCCTCTATCCCTACTTTCACAAGACCTACCCCTAGCACCACTTTTCACCGAGCCATTGCATCCATACTCATAGGTAGTGATCCCATCCCAAAAACCACATTCCCCCCAGTTCCTAGCACTAACCTTGGTGGCACCTCCACTTCCTTTCAGATCCCTCCCCCCATATAAGTAGTTAATGTATTCCCATTACGACTAATTCTCATGTACCCACATTTAGCAGAGGTGGCCCCACTATAGCCACCATAGCTAGAATGTAGGTCGACCCATGCATGTCACATCCTCCTGCAAGTTTTCCATTCATGGCCAGTCTCAACCTACCTGAATTGGCTATATTGACCAATGACCCAATCCGACATGATCCCATGTGGCCTCCTATGCCCACCAAGCTCCCTTCGTACATACCCAAGTTTGAGGGTAAGGGTGGGGAAGACCCCCAAAACCATATCATGTCCTTCCACTTGTGGTGTTCCTCTAAATCCATAATGGACGACTCTATTTGACTGCACCTATTACAACGAACCTTCACTAGCGCTGCAGGCAAGTGGTACATTGACCAGCCCCATGGGACTCATTCCACCTTTACGTCCCTCGCTTCGAATTTCCTGTAGTTCTTCCAACTATCAGTTCGTTACGATGTTAGTGTTGAGATCCTCTTGTCTTGCAGACAGAATATGGCTACCCATATCATAGACCATATCCATGAATGGAATAAACACAAGAATTTGTCTAAGATTAAACTAGACAACCACATCTTTCTAGATTGGTTCTTGAAATATCTTATACAGCCATCTCTAAGTATGTTCCATCTGAACGACCCAAAATCGAAGAAGAGGCTATCCTCAAAGCCAAATAGTTCGACCTTATCTACACGTAATCGAGCTACCTATACACCATATTATCGGATGCCCCGCGTGGCTATACTGCTCGAAAGGACGCACCGGGGGCATCCCATACTGCAGATGGCATCATCGGCCATATTACCTCCACTAACCGACCCTCCATGCATATGCCTCCAGCACCCGTTCAAACCTCTATGAGCTGCATTCTTGACTTTTCATGTACAACAGTTCATTCTAGAGCAACACCTTCATATGTGCCACCAGCCCACAATGCTCAAACACATGGGCCCACATACACGACACTTAGCTATAGTCATAACCAGCAAGCGTACCCCCCTCATGTGGACCCACCATCTTACTACCATCTGGCACCCGCTCCCTCTCTCCCCCAACCTCAAGCTCCCACTACATATTATCCACCGCAAGCCACCCCCACACTTGCCCAACCTCAGGCTCCCCCTACGCCTCAATGACAGTTTTATGCTCAACAGAAACAATAACCAAACCAACCCACCCACAACAACCATAAAGGCCAATAACACAAAAGACACAGATGGAATCGGAGAAACAATCAACGCTATGGGAGGAGCGGAACTCCTCCCAATCCCGTGAATCAAGACCCCAATCAACCTCCTTGATAAGGTAAGAACCCACAATTGCGAACCAATCACCCCTGTTCCTTTTGTAATGTTCATGGCCACTACACTCACCATTGTCCCCACTTAGCGGCATCCCGCTAGATTTGGGATGAGGCTAACCACCAAAACACTATCGTCTCCCCTCAGAAACAACCTCAACCACCCCAAATGACACAACCTCCAATGGGGTTTCAAAACCCCTTAACCACGCAAGGGTTTGTCACGGCACAACTTATGACATTGCAAAACCCCATACCCACGCAAAGGGTCCTCACCACATAACCACCCGCCACCTATGATGCATCCATAAGTCAAATATTTAAGTCAGGTGTTCACCACCTCCTAATGATGTCATTGGTCGATGTCAATCTCTAGACTTGTCGTAACGAATATGGTTTGGTTACGGAAACCATACATGTAGATAAGATGACCACGTCAAACCCCATTGACCATTCATTACGCCTGCCACCATCACAGAATGAAGGAGATCCCAAAGCCCCCAAATTGCCTCTGTGTCGCATTACTAATAACCCCAATGCTCACGCCGCCCCTAATTATAACATTGTGGATGAATTGGCCCAGTCCCTCGCTGCAATGTCAACCTTGGAAGTTCTAAACAACTTCCCAAGAAAAAGAAAAGCATTGATATCCACGTTTGGTGTGATCAACTCTTCGGACTCACGAATGATGGTGTTCGATGTAGATCAGTCAAAACCCCGCATGCCTTCATCCATTGCATTTCAGATCTCAGTTTCGATTTGAAACCTGGTTATATACTTATGCATAGTCGATAAGGAGCCTCTACATGCGCCATGTCCACATTTGTTTGGAAAAAAACTAGGATCCCCGCCTCTGCAAGCATCAATGACGGTCATTCGAGCTTATGATGGTCATGCAGCCCAACCACAAGGCCTGCTTTCCAACGTCCCCATCCAACTAGAAGGAAAAACCATTTATTTGACATCGAAGTCATAAATGTTCAACTCAACTACAACCTTCCTTTAGGACACATCTACATGTACGCAATGAAGGTTATCGCCTCATCTATTTTTTAGCTCATGGTGTTCCCCCATTAGGGATGGGTCATCAAACTCGACCAACTTACTTACTATGACCTTAACACTCCCGCTACGCCAGAAAATGTCCTCCCCGTGGTTGAAAAACCTATACTTGGCATGCCTAATCCTTTGATTTCAACTGTAGGGCCAGGTATTTACTCCGAGGCCCTGATGATTTCCACCTTTGTCACCTTACCCCAACCCTCGTCAGCCGTCGAGATATCGGATTTTTGCACCATTTCATCAAGCCAACAGTCTCCTATAGCACAACATGTAGCTCAACTGGTATCTTCGTCGTAACCCTAGAGACCACCTAAACCTCAACTGCCGTCAGTACCTAGTCAGGTGGGATCCACCCCAATCCACACAATCCCTTTCTTGTTTCCCCCATCAGGAGTCATAACCATATCGATCATGGAAATGCTAAACCTTCTGGGGTTGACATTATGGCTCCTTGACTGGTACCTACCTGCACCTAATCCCACACCAACTCCCCAGGTCATTCTTGAACTGGTCCAACCAATCAACACCACCAATCACCCACCTCTTGGTGTGTCGGCAAAAAATTCCCACAACCTTGCTCCCTAGTATTCCAAAAGAGCTAGGGGAAAAGCCACGAAAACAGACACCCCGATAACTGCGAACAAGGATGTGAACCCCCCTCCTCAAGCACACACACCTATGAAATGTGCTTTATGTGATACCTTGGGTCACACCACCCATAACTATCTGCACTTTCCCATCCTTTGCGCCCATATGGATTCATTGGACAATAACGAGAACATTCCAATTATTCAACTGTCAACCCCCCCATCATGCACGCAACAAATCACTGTGCACCAATCAATCCTGCATAGTTTGTCGCATCTATGGTCATTATTCCCATCACTTCCTCGACTTACCAGAGTACTGGTTGGTGCTCCATGAGTTGCGACAACCATCCTTAGAGTCGTTGATTACTATTATTGAGGAGATCAACCCCCCAGAATCCTCATCGTCGGAGGTAAACACCATTTAAATGGTGTAAAATAGTGAACCCTCCGACCTATCCACTCGATTCTTTCAAAACAACGAAGAAATTCTCGAGACACTAACCGAACTAGACTTCCCATTGGATGACATGCATCATTGATCCTACTTCATTCCTGAGAATCCTACCACAGTTTCGGCCAATCAATTTGCGGTCAAAACGAAATATGTTATCCACGGCAATGTGGATTGGTTTAAAAACCCCATTCCTTCCCTGGATTCCTTAGAAGAAGGTAACATGGCCAATATCTCACCCACCATCCAGGTTGATATATCCATCAAACCCAGTGTGGTCGAGAACGTCACGTTAGCCACATCTTGTACCCCCGATGAAATAGACACCTACAAGAAACTGTTTCAAGAGTTTCACGAAGTCTTCATTTGGTCATATACTGAGATGGTAGGCCTTGGTCATTTGGTCATATACATAGATACTTGGTTCGACGTCGCACCCGTCCTCCAAAAGCAACAACCGATACATCCATAAAAAATTCCATCAGTAAAGGCCAAAATCGAAAAGTTGTGCCAAGCCAGTTTCATTTATCTCATTGCTTATACCACATGGGTGTCCCATTCCATGCCAGGAAAAAAAAAACAAGGCACCATTCGCGTCAGCACTGACTTTCGAGACCTAAACCTAACATGCACCAAAGATAACTTCCATGTCCCTTTCATTGATCAGCTCATCGATGCATGTGCAGGCCATGTGAAGTTCTATCCTTTATGGACAGTTTCTCTATTTATAACCATATTCAGATCCACAAAGAGGACAGGCACAAGATGATGTTCACCACCCCATGGGGCCCCTTCGCTTATCGTGTAATGCCCTTCAGTCTCAAAAATGTGGGAGCCACTTTTCAGTGGGCCATGACCTTTTTCTTTCATGACTTGGTACACATTATCCTCATTTATTTGGACAATCTCACCACTCTATCCAAGAAACGTTCAGACCACTTGGAGGACTAATGGCAAGTCTTCCTATGATGTCGCACATATAATATCTGCTTGAACCCTCTTAAGTGTGTATTTTGTGTTCCCGCCGGTCAGTTATTGGGATTCATCGTTTCCTAGAAAGGGATCACTATTGATCCATTGAAGGTACAAACCATTCTTGACCTTCCATCCCCTCGCACCATACGCCAATTGAAAAACCTCCAAGGCAAGGCCAATTTTCTTCATTGATTTGTCCCGGACTATGCTACAAAATTTCATGGTTTCTTGTGTTTGCTTTGGTCCAACGTCCCTTTTGTTTGGGATGATTAGGCACAAGCCTCTTTCGATGCATTAAAACAATCTCTAACTGCCCCCCCCCTTGATTTCAACTCTTGATTTATCGAAGGATTTTATCCTCTATGTCTCAGCATCCAAGCACCCCATTTCAAGAGTCTTAGTTCAGGAGGATAGTGCCCATCAAGAACATGTTATATACTACATAAGTCAGACATTTTTCGGCCCACCACTGCTCTACCTCCACAAAGAGAAAATGTTCCTCGACATCATCTTCTCGGTCCATAAATTATGCCATTACATCCTTATGAGCTGGACCATGGTAGTGGTAGATTCCAACACCATGGTTTACCTTTTGAGTCGTCGCCTCATTCAAGGACAAGTAGCTAAATGGATTGTAATATTTAAAGAGTACGATCTCGAATTTGTGACACCCAAGAGTACTAAGGCCCTTTCCTTGGAACAACTCATGATCGATCTACCCTCTTTGTCGACATCACCTGCGATCACGATTAAATTGCCAGACGAACATTTGTTCACTATTTCATCTCACTACCCATGGTATGGAGACATTCTCATGTATATATGGACACAGAAGCTTTGACCACAACTGAGTCACGATGATCGATGTCGCATCCACCATCAAGCTTCACGATACCTTCTTATCAATGATGTCCTTTATCGATCGGGCATCAACACCATTTTATGTCGATGCCTTACACATAATGAGGCTGGCCAGGTTTTAAATGATTGTCATAGCAAATCCTACGATGACCATTTTTTAGGAATGGCCATTGCTCATAAGGTCATACACACTGACTATTTATGGCCAACCCTTTTTAATGATTGCATCACGGTAGTCAAACACTGCTGCAAATTCCAACTCCTTTCCCCCAAAGCAAGGAAACCTCCCGCACCACTCCATCCCATTGTCACCATCAGTCCTTTCTACAAATGGGCCATTGATTTCATGGAGTGTAATCCAACCTCATCCAGTGGTGATAAGCACATCATTATGGTCGTCGACTATTTTACCAGATGGGATGAGGCCATGCCTACATTTAACTGCCAAGTCGAGATTGCGGCACGTTTTTCTTTTAATCACGTCATTACGTGTTTTGGGGTCCTCAAGCAACTTGTGTCGGATCATGGCATACATTTTGAAGACATCGTCTAGAGATAATTGTCCACGTTTTTAAAATCTGAACACCAATACACCTCCTTCTACTACCCCCAGGGTAATGGACAAGTTGAGGCTATCAATAAGATCTTGAAAACCATGCTTCAGTGTATAGTCAATAAACACAAGTCCAACTGGAACCACATTCTCTTCCCAACACTTTGGGCCTACCGCACTTCCACCAAGACTATGACAAGTTTCACTCCATTCCACTTGGTCAACAATGTAGAGTCTGTTCTCCCCATTGAATGTCAGATCCTAACCTTGTGCATTGATGTCGAACTCCTCTCAGATACTTCACCACTAGAGAAACGATTACTTTTTTTGGAGCAAGCGGATGAATATCGTCGGAAAGCCTTACAAATGATCGAGGTCGCCAAAAATAGATCCAAATCCCATTACGATAAACTTTTCCATCCTTGCATCTTCAAAGAGTGTGACCTCGTGCTTGTTTATGACCAATCCCATGATAAGAATGGAAAAGGAAATTTCAAATCCATGTGGTAAGGTCCATACACCATCAAAACTTGCCTCAACAAGGGGGCATACCTCCTCACCGAATCCGAAGGACACCTCTTGACCAACCCTTGCAATGGGTTGTACCTCAATCCATTCTACAACTAACCCCACCGAACCCCTCAGTTCAAGTTGTACAATTTTCTTTCTTTTTTTTTTACTTTTTTCTTTTTGAGCCTCGTGGTTTTATTCCTTGATTTATACCATATGGATCCCGCTCCCTCGATAAATGTTGGTTTCACTGACAACACAAGTATATGGTCTCCTAACCTCACCTCGACAGCTTGGGTTTTATGTTCCCCCTCACACGAGTTAGTCCTTCTTGATGGTGTGTGTATCGACACTGCCACCAACAAACATGTTGAGTACAATGCCATGACCGGTCTCTTAACTGTTGCCCTCCAATTGGGCATTAGTCACCTTTGTGTGCTTCTAGACTCCCAACTCCTTGCCGCCTATCTAAACAGTTGGTACCAGGTACACGATACTTTCCTTTTTATAAATTTCATGTGCACTAAACAACTGGTTAGGCATTTTGAATACATTACATTCACACATGTTCCACGAGATCATAATAGTGTCGCGGACCATATGGATAAAGACATTCTAGAATGTCACATCAATCACCGCATATAGGAATTAAATCATAAGCATGCATCATCACATCATTTCTTGGATTCAAATGTACATGCATATCATATAGGCATACTCATCACATAAGAGGCTCATCAAACATAAAAAAATACATTAAAGTGCATCCACATGCATATATATATCAAAATTTCATAATTTCTACATCATCATATAGGCATGCGCATACAAGAGGATCCCCAACATCTTCCTTGTAAAAATATCATATATAATAGGCCGATACAAAATCCCTATGCTCATCGCATTAAGGGGAAGCTCCATAAGCTGCTAAGTGACTAGTCATAGTCATCGTCATATGTCTCCTCATCAGAGATCTACTCATCTAGTGGCACGTCCCCTCAAGTTGCATCCCCTACATACTCAGGTGCAACGGCTATGCGCCGCATAGTAGATCGCCACTTGGGCAGAGCCTGGTAGTAGATGGTGATCAGATCATCATGTATATCATGCCACCCATCATAAAAAACTCCCCTTAGAATATGGTCGATCCCAATGCTCATGGAGTCCAGTGCATCATCGATATCTCTAGGATGTCGCCGTTTATCCACCAATGGGTCAACCCTGCAAAATCTCCCTCGGCGCTGACGAAAACCCACTAGAGGCCTCAGCCCCACATCTACACACACACCACAAAAGAGTACATCAACATCCACCATATAAAAAATTACTACTATCTAAGCTAGTAATATAAATATGACATCAGAATAGGAACAAGTGTACACATACCATCAGGACCCCAAACCTGACTCGGTGTTCGAGGAATCTAGGAATCTCCTCTGTAGTCCATGTATGGATAGGGGAAGTCCTCGATTAGTATAGGAAGTTGGTTCCATTGTGCAAAGATCTCCCATGTAAAGAAACATCCCACCAGACCTCATCCCTCGCGAATCATTAGCTCGCACCATCTCCTCAATTTGGGCTCCCTTGGCCCATTGTCGTCCACTCGATGATGTGGCCTCAACGTCGACAATTGATAAAAAAAGAATGTGCATAGGAATGATGGGAAACAGAAGTACCCACCTCTCTGACTAACCTCGTTCAGTGAACGTCGAACTGTCGTCAAATACATCTAAGCCCAACCAAAGTAGGTACCCCTCAGCACCTACTCTACTATCAACATTTTCCCACCAGAGAACTTGTGAGGTGAGTGATCACCAAGTACCCGCACCACTGCAACTGCTATGGCACGAGTATTTAGACTCTCAATATCACATATCAATATGTAGGTCTTATCTATTGCCACAGCGGCATAAAAATGATGCTCTACTAGATCCTCCATCGAAATGATTTTTAGGTATTTCGGTTGTGTGTCACCAATAGCACCATACATTGGCAGTCGCGTCATGAAGTACACGTCCTTCATAGTGATCTCTATCCTCTCCCCCTGGATGATGAAATCCTCTAAGTCACGATCCCAAAACTCCACTAGTTTGTTTGGTAGGAACTTGGAACTCCTGCTCATTGGGTTTTGAAAGAACTTTAGTAGACCATATCATGCTAAAGTTCCCTTCACCGGTGGATCCTCCTCCACTTCATGACGAAGGTCACTCATGTCTCTCTCCCACCACTCCACACGAGTCATACTGCAAGGAACAAATCAAGCACTGATCAATTTCAAGCATGAAACCCTTCCTCTAGGCCTATAGTGCTCTTGTTTGGAGAAAGAAGGCGCCCTGGAGTGCTCTTGGTAGGTAGATAAGAGTGCCCTAGGGCGCTCCTAGCAGGAAGTTAAGAGCTCCCTAAGCCACTCCTATGAGCCCATTAAGAGAGCCCTAGGGTGCTCCTTCTCCCTCTAAAGGTGCACCCTACCCTCTTCAAACCCTTAGTAGCTAAATCTAGGCCCTCAAGAGGCCAAATCACGTAAAAATGACCATCAATCAATGAGAATTTTGACCATCTTTTACCTACAAGTCGCAGAATCACAAATGGTCACTCTGATCGAAAGATATCATTGAATCTCTTTTAGACCCTCATACACTCTCCATAACTCAAGAAGTGAAAATGACAAGTGTCAAGTGGTCCCCTCCCCCTTTTATAGGCCCACGACCCCCTATCTTCTTTTGAGTTTCCTAAATTCATACGACATCCATTTGATGTGTCTTTTTCACCACCAGAACTGAAATTTCACGCTCCTCCTAAGTATGGAATCCGTTTTCTTTTCCCGAGAATTCACCTCTGGGTTGGTTTTTAGGTCCTCCTCGATTTGTGTTCCATCACATAAGTCATGTTTTTATGTATTTGTATACAATTTTTATATTCTAGACGCACATTTATGCTCAGGTATCCTTTTCTTTTGTACATATGCAGATTACAGTCGCGCGCCCCCTTATGGTACTTACCACCTCCACAGGTATGACCCCTTGTTTGGAATATAGGACATCCTTTCCCTCTGAAAATTTGATGCATTTCCTTAGTATTCTCCCTTTCACCTGTAGGACCCCCCTGCTCGAGTAGGTGGCCCCACCCAGCCACTCTTGCATTTTCCCCTACTCGGCAGTAGATCCTCCCTCCACATGGGTGACCGTTCTTAGAACCCCTTGCATTTGGAACCCATGCTACTCAATCCCCTCTTAGGATTGGGAGCCCCTGTAGTTTGACATATTGAGTTGAAGCCACATGTAGTTCCTCATATTGTCGCTCATTGGCCATTCCCTGGGCTCCCATCATGGAGTTTCTTTTAAGCTATTTTTTGACTCCTTAAAGAATGAAAAAATCACTGAGCAATATCATTTCATGCTCGTTAAAGTATTCGAAAGGGCATCTATTTGGTATAATTTTACCCCTTTTCTGGACCGGATGGACTAATTATGAAAAATAAGTACTCTAGTCTCTACGGCTAGAAGCATTCTCCATTGCATACTTTTATGCTTTTTCGGGATTTAGGGACTAACACATGAAAAATAAACCCCTCAGAATCTTCTTATTTCTTTCAGACTCTCCAAAATTAAAATCTATCATGAGTAGTCACGGTCTTGGGATCGTACAAAATCCGCACAATGGTACCATATCAAGCACACTTATATCCCTTCTTCAAGCTCCTTAAACCATGAAGAAGGCCAAAACAGTGCCTTTCATCACCCCTAGAGATCACGTACAACTCCATGTTATGGAAGCATTTCTAATTATGGTCTCCTTTATTAAGATTATTTTGCGATGAGTCATCCCTGGAGTCCCCTAATATCACTAATCAACTTCTCCCCCCCTCCAAATGAGTCTCCCCCATTTCAGTCACATATCTTGATCCCTAATCTATGGTCCTCTCCCTCAAATAGCGGTTTCATATGCTTCCAGGTCATCCTTGTCATCATAATTTCAACAAAGTAATTTTGAGTCCCATCACTCGAAGGCCCTCATATCCCTCCACAATGTCTTAATCTCAGGTCCAATACTATTGCATCTTGGTCGTATACCTTATGCTCTTATCAAGGAATCCTCATTTCCTTGGTAGTTGCAAGTCTCCCTCTGTCGATTCCAGTATATCTATTCCAGAGGATAGACCCAAAGGTCCCTGTATCTTGGCTTCACCCCATTAGTGGTGATTTCCTACAGATCATCTAAGAGGATTCATTAGTGCCTCTTTGGCTGATTGCTTCTCACGTGCTTGACTCCAACTCACTCATTGCACTGTTGATATTCGCATAGGGTATTGGTCCCTTCATTTATTGGTCAAAGACCCCGGATGTCCCCTGAATCTAGCACATTGGTGAGTCTACTTGGAACCCACCCATTTATATGTTCTCGTAGATATCCAGGCTACGTTGGCGACAGTGTTTGGAATCCCTCCAGTTATATGCTTCCTTCAGTATTTGGTTCAGATGGAGTCCATGTACCTTTGAGATTTTGACTCTCATTTGTTGAGTCCATTTAGTTGTTGGACCCCTTCAAATCCAGCAGTGCATCCGTTTTTATGGTACCGCATTCAGGATGGATTCCATTGTTTCCAATTCCATCTCTTCAGATCAGTCATGGTTGGACCATGTGTATGTCCTAGATTTGTGTCTCCTCCGGACCATTATGATGTACACAAAAGTTCTATATATATTGTTTAGGTCTCCCTATGGGCTTCTCTATTTGTATATCTTGAGACATGAATACGAGCATGGGAATGCCCACCTTTTCCATGCATATTTGTGATTATATGCACCTCATCCATTTTGATTGTTGTATCGATAGATTTTTCTCTTGGAGCCCAAATAACAAGTTTGCTCTCCTCTCTAGTGCATTCCTCAGTTCTCCAAACTAATGTCACATTATTTTTCAATTCCTATGATGTCCATCGATCATACGAAGAGCTCCTAAAATCGGACACTAGGGGGAAATATGTTAACACAAAAAACTCGTCCATACATCATAGCCTACTTACCATTTCTACATCATTAATTTCCACACCAAAATATCAACATGGTGAACCTTCATACACCAAAAATCCAAATAAAATTCGATACACCAAACAATCCAAAGAAAATTCGATACACCATGGAAAGTGGACTTATCCCACAAAGTTAGGAAATCCCACCAAAATAGGGCAAAAGCCACCAAAATCAGGGAAAGTCCACATTAAAATAAAGTCCCACTCAAATTCAAAAATTACCAATTGTAAAATGGAAAAACCACCATGGTTTGGAAACCCTAAATCCTAAGTATTTTCCTATTTATGTGATATGAAGGTTCCCATTTATGACATCTCCACATTAATCACCGTTACTCTGCCGGAATTCCCTCTAAGCCATTAACCCTTTGTTATTGCTCTCATTTCACCCTGGTTTAACTTCGGCATCTCTGTGACAAAGTGTGGAAGACATTCGGCTACCTAGAACTAAGAGAGACACACTCAACCTAGCTGTAAGTGTTAGGATATTCCTATTCTCCATCCTAGTCCTACTAGCATTTTTCATTATTTTCATTTACAATCTTGCATGCATTTCTGCATGTAGCATGCATTCTGCATGCATGCATGCAATTGCATGCATCCCAGTCATCAGTCCCATCACCTAGCCCCAGTTAGCCAGCCCTCGGGAGCTTCTCTCAGATCAGTTTTATCCCTCCTAGAGCTTAATTCGCCCTTCCTCCTTGATTTAAGGAATCCACTTGTCCTCTCTCACCTACCACTCAGTTCCACTTCAGTTAATTGAGTTATCATCAGTTCTTTCCTTGATTTAAGGCTAGACTGACTCTCAACTAACTATATCACTTCGATGGACCTCCAATGAGACTAGACTACCCATTCTGACTCCAGTTAGCTCCTCATGCGCCCTCCACTGAACCTCCTTCATTCAGTTAGTTCCAGTTACACTTAGTTACACCTACCACACTTAGTTAGACTTAGTTTGACTGATGGTTGACAGTTACTTGAGCATTGATAACTCCACTGATGATGAGATAGACTTCTAGTTGTGCTCCGATGACACTACAGTGATCTTTTGATCACTCCATGAAGGCTAATTCGAATTGCCACCTTGGCATTCGAATCCTCATGCATTGTACTACTTATTTGTCCATATTGTGATTAATGAATTAGTGTGTGTGAATTTATTTTGCTTCTATCCGAGTTCTACTGTATTATTATTTTGTTGTTCATTTTACTGCATTGACCACTCTTAATCTTATTCCTAAATTCTTTCATTGTGAGGTATACATCAACTCTTAGATCTGCTGTGAGGATTTTCAAATGGTATTAGAGCATGTTGAGAGTATTGTTTATCTCCAATTCCTGAGAGTTTTTTGCAGGTTATTATCAAGATTTCGAATGCAGCAGTTGCAGCAGTTTCTCCACTTTTGCAGCAGTAGCAGTTGTAGATATTTTCTATTGTTTTTGCAAGTCTTCTACAACATCCATGTATTCAGAAGAAATCTATCCTCCTCCATTCAACTATGACCCTCTTTCTCCAATCAACTATGATGAATAAAAACCAAAGATGATAACACATTTGAAGAGAAATGGTCTCTTTGATTATTGTTTTGAAAGAGAGTTCGAATCCTCTGAAGAAGAGATTGACTAGTTAAATAAAGGTGACAGAGCCATGGGAACCATGATGTTTGCTATGTCTTGATGCGTGGTACACCAATTCATTGATGATGTTGAATCTCCAAAAGAGCTATGGACCCATTTGGATGAAATATTTGGCAAGCAGGATGAAGGGATTTGTCCAAACACTTTCAAGAGAAAGCAAAGTGATGCATTTTCCCTCCTTGATGTTCTCATTGATCATGAATCAGTATCAAACATATCTCATATTGAAGTTGTCCACAAAGATGAAGAACTTGCAGATTCTACACTCATGCTCCAAATTTCTTCTATTTCGAATTTTGTGCCAGCTCACACTCTAGAAATTGCAGAAGGTCCTAAATCCTCTCTTGCACCAGAGTTTGTTGGTTTGCATCATGATCTATTGAATGTTTCGGAGGTAAAATCAGCCATTGGAGGTAATGCATTCACTCTCCTTGATCACTCACCTCTTATATACTACTATATGATCATTATTTCATGCTTTCAGAAGGTTATTGAAGATAATGGCCATTTCCATTCGCTTGGGATAATTTCTCATGCACTTACTGGTTTTGATCTCACCTCTAATGGTTCAAAGGAGATCTCAAGAAACCATGTTTCAAGTCTTGGAGCTGATTTAAAATCCAAGCAATCACTACTTGGGATAGTTTCTCATGCATATGATGGTTTTGATCTCACCCCTGCTGGTTCAAAGGAGATCTCAAGAAACCATTTATCAAGTCTTGGAGCTGATTTGGATTCCAAGCAATCACTATTATTTGATGGTTCTTTTTGGCATAATCTCACCCATGATGGTTCGAAGGAGAAGACAAAAGACTATCTGCACATTCATAGATTTGATCCTACCTCAACTGATTCGAATCACAGGTTCAAGGATCAACCTCATATTTTTTTATTTGTTCTCATCACATTCGATCTGAAGAGCAAGTAGAAGCACAAGCTTTTTGAGCATGATCCACTTCTTCCCAAGAAGAAGATACCTCCAGACATATGACCAAGCATCACACTTGCTTGAGTTTGGAACATTTATTTTTGTGTGTGCCTTACAGTCTATTTTGAGGGGGATATTTTTCCCATGAGGTTTTCCCCATTTCCTTGGTTTATTGACTGTTATTATTCATTGTATTGGGTGACATTTGGTTTTAGTTACCAGGGCCCAGGATGGATTAAGGGGGGGGGTTTAGGATATTCCTATACTCCATCCTATTCTTACCAGCATTTTCTTTATTTGCATTTACAGTCTTGCATGCATGCATGCATCCCAGTCATCAGTCCCAACACCTAGCCTCAGTTAGCTAGCCCCCGAGAGCTTCTCTCAGATCAGTTTTAGCCCTCCTAGAGCTTAGTGCGCCGTTCCTCCTTGATTTAAGGAAGCCACTCATCCTCTCTCACCTACCACTCAGTTGCACTTCAGTTAATTGAGTTATCATCAATTCTTTCCTTGATTTAAGGCTAGACTGACTCTCAACTAACTATATCACTTCGATGGACCTCCAATGAGACTAGACTGCCCATTCTAACTCCAGTTAGCTCCTCATGCGCCCTCCACTGAGCCTCCTTCATTGAGTTAGTTCTAGTTACACTTAGTTACACCTACTGCACTCAGTTAGACTCAATTTCACTGATGGTTGATAGTTACTTGAGCATTGATGACTCCACTGATGATGAGATAGACTTCTAGTTGTGCTCCGATGACACTACAGTGATCTTTTGATCACTCCATGATGGCTAATTCGAATTTCCACCTTGGCATTCGAATCCTCATGCATTGTACTACTTATTTGTCCATATTGTGATTAATGAATTAGTGTGTGTGAATTTATTTTGCTTCTATCCGAGTTCTACTGTATTATTATTCTGTTGTTCATTTTACTGCATTGACCACTCTTAATCTTATTCCTAAATTCTTTCATTGTGAGGTATACATCAGCTCTTAGATCTGCTGTGAGGATTTTCACAGTAAGGGCCACCATTGTATGAGGTATTCTCTATTCATGTATAAGTCAAATTCTTTTAATAAAAGAGATTAGATTCTTTCATGTGATTTATGTGTGTTTGTTGAAAGGGAAAGTTTAAAGTTACTTTCTTGTTTTTTTGTTACAGTTTCACATTCACTGTTACTATTCACATTTACGGCATAATATTTTCATTTTATTTTTCCATTTCTTGCATAATATTTTCATTTTAGTTTTTCATTTACGGCTCATAATCCACCCCACCTTAGGTTATATTCCTATTTGCATAGTTTAGTTCTAGTTTTACTAATCTTTACTTATGTTCACTGCACTTTCCTCACACACAGAGCTCCAAGAGCCATCCTCTTACATGCTCTCTAGCTTGGCTTCCTCAAGCTGATAGATCACTCATAATCACCTGTTGGAGTGAGAAAGCACAAAAAACACTTGCCACCTACCATCAAGGGGCAAGTGTTTCTCTCCATTGTTCTTCCACCTACTTAGCATTTATTTTGGAAAAGAAAGGCCTCCCTAAGGGAGATTGTTGGCTTCCCTTTAATACTTCACCTACTAGGTGTTGTACAGCTATTCCATTGGGAAATACAAGAGTGTTTTAGCATACCTTTGGTTGTTTTTGGAGTTTGCATCTTTCCACCATATCTTTTATTTTATTTATGTTGGAGTCTTAATCCTTAGATTATAGCTCCACATATTATGTACATATGTGAATAAATCAAATGAATATGAACAGATGTAGGAAGTCAAAGAGTCTTCAATGGACCTTTTGGAAACTGAAAACCAAAGGTTAGAAAACCTTGTATATATTGACATGCTTGGTTAATCAAGAATACATCTTGGAGTTATTACCTTTCAGTGGTATTAGAGCTATGCCATAACTCCTGCATGTGTAGTCCCTTCCAAAATTGCCCTCTACAATATTCTCAGTCATTGAATTCCGCTACTATTTTCTATCATTCTACCCTATGCGCTCCTCTACCCTGATGTCTGCTTTTTCTGCCATATTCTATTGTAGGAGACCGTTCCTTAACCCTGATTCCTCCATATTGTTTCTCATTGTCTTGGAAATCATCCCGTGGAAAGAAGGCTACGACCTCCTTCTATGCGTGAGCTTTATCTTCATCACTTTATCATATCACATTTGTTCCTTTGATTCAGAATGGTGGGAAAACCAAATACACCATTATTTCTTAACAATATAAGACTGTTATAGTTAAGATGACCAAATCTAGCATGCCATAATAAATTGGATAACATATTACCTTATTCATGCTGATAGATATAGGCAAAGTTCTGAACTCTTGCAGAAGAGATTCTCAACTTTAATAGTTGTGCATCTTCATAACCAGTCATGACGACCTTGTTGTCAAGGGATTTTCTTATCTCCACAATCCCATCAAACATGTGGATGGAATGGCCTTGTTGTTGAACCTGCACCAAGGACAACAAGATTCTTTGCAACTGAGGAATATAGAGAACATTCTTTAATATGAAATCATGGAATCCAAGCAACTTGATCCTGATTGATCCAATTCCATGTGGTTTGAGGCTATATTTATCTGCAAAATATACTATGCCATTTGCAATGTCATTCAGTTCTACAAAGAAATATTTTCTAAAAGTCATATGAGATGTTGCACCAAGGAAAGTGATGAAGCTCGAGAAGATAAATCTCACGCGGAGGACTCAGATGAAGCTCACGCAGTAGGAAAGATCACAATGAAGGGCTCACGCAGAAGGAAATCTCACGATGAAGGAAATTTTACGATGAAGGGCTCACGCTGAAGGAAAGCTCACAATGAATGAAAGTGATACCATGAGTATGATGCACTAGTATCAAGCAACCAACAATCTTTGTAAGGTGAAAGAGAAGTCATTTCATTAATTCCAAGATAACAATGTGCAACAATAAAATGAGCAGAATCAAGGGTTTTACCACCTTGTTGGTTTTTATTCGTATCTTCTTTATTCTGTCTACCTTTGATGGAGTTCCAAGATGCCTAGCATTGATCTAGTTCATGTCCATTCTTTCTGCAACGTGTGCATTCCACATCTAATATTTTTCTTGAGTTGTTTCTTCCTCCTCTTCCTCTAAAATTTCTTCTTCCTCTACCTCTTCTACTGTTATCTGCCCTGAAAGCGTCTTTAGGCTTGTTCTTTTGTTTATGATCAAAGCAAAGAGATTCATTATTACTTTCACTTGTCTTCTTCCCAAAATCTTTCTCTCTATCTGCGATATTTCTACCAGAACTTTGAAGGTGATATATTTGAACTTGTCGCTTTCTTTCAAGGATTCAAGGTAGTTTGACTGAGTGGGATAAAGATATTTTACAAATGTTGCAAGTGGAAGGCCTGGTTTCATACCAGAGCCTTTAATCTTGTGCATGATGGATTTTATTTCAGATGCAACCAGCATGGGGTCATGTTGAGGCCTCGGATGTGCAGGGTATGCAAAGTGCTCAAATGGGTTCCTAAGATCTCAAAAGAGGGGGAAAAACCAGATTGAAAGGCTTCAAAAGGTCCTACGCAATGATAGTTCTATCCCCATCCTAGTTGGTAAAGTAATCTCCCACGGATCTTCGGCCTCTGTTGGCACTCTATGAGTTGGTAGGTTTTGATCCAAAGGATCGGTTTTATGATGTAGAAAAAAAAAACAAAATGTAAAAAGGTCTGCAAACACAAATCTACTTATAAGAATCTAAACTAGGTTAGATCTATCCTAAGAAGGTGTCTTTGAGATAAGTGTATATTATCTTGATATGTAAAATAAGTAAAGGCATTCATCAATTAAATAGAAATGTGAAAGAGATCAATGACTTAACTGCTCAAGTTACAATTAATCAATAAAAATTAACTAATGGCAAATTGAGGGTTGTCTGCATTCAAGATTTGATCTGTAACGGATATGTTAATTGAAAAATTAACATCAATTATATTTTTACTATAAAAACCATTTGCAAAAATCGATAAAAGTTTTAATTGAATAAACTCTCTTAAAACTTCATAAACACACAGATCATAAGCAATGATAAACCATAACTACAGATCACAGTGCTTAATGAATTGCAAAAAGATCAAAACAACATTAGATAAGCAATTTGGAGGAAAATCACATTTATCAAATAAAATTGACTAAATAGAAAAAAGTAGATCGGAAAATAACTTTACTGTATTTAATGACAATCTATAAGAAATTACAAGCTTGTATCAAAAAAGTGCATCTCCAGCCTCTCCTGCAGATTTTGTCTCCAAATTCCTATTGAATATTGTAACTTCTAAGAATATTATATTTGTACATTATTATTCCGAAGATGTTTCATTCCTCCGAGGTGATTCTATTATGTATCTGAAGATGTTTATTCCTTCGATGGTTTGTGGTAACTAGGGTTATTAGACCCACTATGTGGGGGTCGGCCCTGAGTTTATATTTTAGGGGTTATTAGACTTCACAAGGAGAGGTCGGCCCCATTAGGGATTTTGGTCAGTCGGGAATCAGTATAAGTAGAGGAGGAGAGCTCCTCATTTGACACACTTCCACAACTCAGAAAGTAGTGCACTTGTGTCTGGGAGGTCTGCATGTGGGGTAGAGAAGAAGGACAAGTCTTGGAGCACATCTTGTATTTTGGTTGATCATCTTATTGAGGAAAGCTTTGCTGGGTTTTCTACCCCATGAGGGTTTCCCAGGGTAAATTCTATGTCTATCTCGCGATTATGTTTCTTTTAGTGATCTTGTTAGTCTATTTGGTTTAAACTTAACATGGTTTCAGAGCTAGCCTGAATAGAACATCTTTCACAAGGTGAAATTATCTTTCTCTCTCTCTCCCAAGAATTAGGGTTTCTGCAAAAGGTTAGTATTTTTGGTTTTTGGTTGCATGGATGAATAGCCCTTCTCAAAATCAATCTTTTGAGCCCTAGATCGATATTTTTGGTTGGATAGAACTTCAGAAAAGTCAAACCCTAATTCTACCAAAAGTGCGATAAACCAAAAATTCTGTTGTAGATCCGAAAAGCAAAGTACATCTCCTGGTAAGTACTAATCCATCTCTTAAACTCCAATCTCTTGGACTCCCCCAAGAGAAGATGGCTCCAAGTACTAATCTTGAAGACAAGCTTGAAGGTATAGAGAATTTTCGAGCATGGAAATACAGAATTGGTCTCATTCTTGAAGAGAATGATCTTGCTCATTATATCAAGGATGAAGTTGCAGATTCTGAAGGAGATGAAGCCAAAGAGAAGCATACAAAGGATTTGATTAGGGCAAAGAGAATCATAGCTGATTCTATTAAAGACCACTTGATTCCCCAAGTGGCTTCCAAGAAGACCCCAAAGGAAATGTATGATGCCCTAAGAAGGATGTATGAGGGAAAGAACTTCAATAGGAAGATGAACCTAAGAACTCAGTTTAAGAGTACCAAGATGCATAAAGGAGAATCCATTCAAGACTACTTCTCAAGGGTCACCCAATTCAAGGAACCACTAGAGGCCATTGGTGATACTCTTGATGAAGATGAACTTGTGATGACTGCTCTAAATGGTCTCACTAAACCTTGGGAGTCATTTATACAAACTATGTGTGCCAGAAAAGAGAGTATGAAGTTTGATGTAGTATGGAAAGATTGTGTTCAATAAGAAGCTAGGGTATCCAATAGAGAATCCCTTCTCAAGGAGGATGATCAAGCCTTGGATACACACACTAAGAGAAGAAAGAATCAATCTTACTTCAAGAAGGACAAACACAAGGAGTCTCAATCTCCACAAAGATTTCAAAAGAAAGGAAAAGGAAAGTTCTCTTCCTTCCAATGTTTCAATTGTCATAAGCTAGGACACATTGCTAGATTTTGTCCTTCAATCAAGAAGAAAAATATTCACTATAAAATACATCAAGCGCATCTTGCAGAAGATGATAGTGAAGAAGAAGAAGAAGAAGAGGAAGTAAGGTCTCATAGGAAAAGATCCAAACATGAAGAAGAAGAATAAAGGCCTCTCCCTAGGAAAAGGTCTAGAAGAAATGAAGAAGAAGATGCAGAAGAATATGTTCTATTTTCCGCACTCTCTGGATCTGTGTCTCCTGGAGAAGATACATGGCTCATTGATAGTGGTGCTTCAAAGCACATGACAGGTCAAAAGAAAACTCTCTCAAGACTTGAATAAAAGTATTCTCCACAAAAGGTATCTCTAGGAGATGATTATCAATATCCCATCAAGGGAATTGGTGAAGCAAGCTACAAGCTTGACTCTGGGACATCCTTGAAGATGAAAGAAATTTTATATGTTCCAGGATTGAAGAAGAACCTACTTTCTATCTCAGCACTAGATAAGAAAGGATTTGGAATTGCATTTATTAATGGTCAAGTACTTATGTGGCCCAAAGGAAAATCTATCGAGGATGCAATTGTCATTGGTGAAGAAGAAGGAGGTCTTTACAAACTCAAGGGTCACCCAGAAGCTGCCCTTGTCCATGAAACCACTAGCCCCAGTGAACTATGGCATAGAAGGCTTGCTCACATTAACTACAAGGCTCTACCCTATGTGAGCAAGGTGGTCATAGGTTTACCAGATTTAAAGATTGACCATAATGGCTCATGCAAAGGATGTGAAAAAGGGAAGAATGTCAAGAACCCTTTTCCAAAGAGTGAAACAAAGACTAAGAACATTTTGGAATTAATACACTCAGATGTATGTGGACCAATTCCGACCACATCCCTAAGTGGGTTTGAATACTATCTTTCTTTCATTGATGACTATTCAAGGAAAACTTGGATATATTTTCTAAAAGGTAAGAATGAAGTCTTTGGAAAATTCAAAGAGTTCAAGGCCT
The DNA here is from genome assembly GCA_027924585.1 of Larix kaempferi. Taxonomy (NCBI): domain Eukaryota; kingdom Viridiplantae; phylum Streptophyta; class Pinopsida; order Pinales; family Pinaceae; genus Larix; species Larix kaempferi. The sequence goes on from BSBM01000008.1 coordinate 1,581,953, forward strand.
TAATAGAAAATCTCTCAGAAAAGAAAATCAAGATTCTCAGAACAGATAATGGCGGAGAATATACTTCAAAGGAATTTGAAGACTTTTGTAAATAAGCTGGAATCAAGAGGGAAATAACCACTCCCTACAATCCCCAACAAAATGGGATTGCTGAAAGAAAGAATAGAACTATCATGGAAGCTGTAAAAACTATGATACATGATCAAGATCTTCCCATGTATCTATGGGCTGAAGCAGCTAGGACAACTGTCTATGTACAAAATAGACTTTCTCATAGTGCTCTTGAATTTAAGACTCCAGAAGAAGTGTTCACAGGAAAGAAGCCTGAGGTAAGTCATCTCAAAATATTTGGATGTCCTGTGTATTTTCACATTCCAAAAGAAAAGAGAACCAAGTTGGATCCCTCTGGTAAGAAAGGAATATTTGTTGGATATTGTGAAACATCCAAAGCTTTTCGAATTTACATACCTGGTTTTCATCATATGGAGATAAGTAGAGATGTAACATTTGATGAAGAAGTAGCTATCAAGAAATCTAGGAAGTTCCAACTTGAATAAATCTATGAAGAAGATACACCTCCTAGAGTCACGGAAGCTGTATCCATCCCTGAAGATGATGCACCAGAAGACCATGACATGATAGAATCTCAAGAACCCCCCATTACAAATCTATCTAGAAAAAGAAGGCCAGCATTGGCTAGAGACATTATTCAAGGAGCTGAAAAATATGGAGCTCCTAAAGGTTACACTAGAGAAAGGAAGAAACCCAAGTTAGTATCCAACTATGTGGCCTTGATGTGTGATCTTGTGGATCAACAACCCACCAGCTATGAGGAGGCAGCTCAGAAGAAAGAGTGGGTAGAAGCTATGACAGAAGAGTACTAGTCAATAATGAAAAATGATGTTTGGGATATAGTTCCCAAACCAAAGGATAAAAGTGTGGTTTCTTCCAAATGGATATTCAAGATAAAACATGCTGCAGATGGTAGCATTGAAAAATATAAGGCAAGATTTGTAGCCAGAGGATTCTCTCGAAAGGAGGGAATAGACTATGAAGAAACGTTTTGCACCAGTTGCTAGGTACACATCAATTAGAACTATCATGGAACTTGCATCTATGATGAAGTGGAAATTACACCAGATGGATGTTAAAACAACCTTCCTGAATGGTGTCATTGAAGACGAAGTGTACATAGAACAACCACAAGGATTTGAGGTTAAAGATGGAAGAACACATGTATGCAAGCTGAAAAATGCTTTGTATGGATTGAAGCAAGCTCTCAGAGCTTGGTACGGAAGGATTGACAGTTTCTTAACAAGCATGGGCTTTACCAAGAGTAAAGCTGACCCAAATCTTTATGTCAAGGTTATGGATGATGAACCTGTTATTTTACTATTGTATGTAGATGATCTATTTCTAACAGGAAATGAGAACCAAATTATCAAATGTAAGAAGAAGCTTTCTTCAGAATATGAAATGAAGGATCTGGGATTAATGCACTACTTCTTAGGTCTAGAAGTATGGAAAGAACCAAAAGGAATCTTTTTAAATCAAGTTAAGTATGCTGTGGGGATTTTGAAAAGATTTGATATGTTGGAGTGTAAGGCCATGGCTACTCCCATGGACTCCAACTTGAAGTTATTAGTTGATGACTCATCAGAATTAGTGGATGTAACTCTATATAGACAAATCATTGGGTCATTGATGTATTTAACAAATACTAGACTAGATATATGCTTTGCTATAAATACCCTGAGTCAATATCTAGTAGAAACAAGGAAGGTTCACCTAATAGCTGCAAAGCATGTAATGAGGTATCTAAAAGGTACATTGGATTTTGGTCTTTACTACCTTGGAAATCATGAACTCAGATTACATGGTTACTCAGATTCCGATTGGGCAGGAAGTGTTTTAGATATGAAGAGTACATCAGGTGGATGTTATGGACTTGGATCTGCCATGATGTCTTGGTTCAACAAGAAACAATCCAGTGTGGCTCTCAGTACTGCTGAAGTAGAATATATAGCCGCCTGCTCTGCTAGCTGTGAAGCAGTATGGCTTCGGAAACTACTATCTGGAGTGTTTGACTTAGAAATGGATCCCACTGTGATTATGTGTGACAATTAAAGTTGTATCAAGATGACAGAAAATCCTGTATTCCACGATAAGTCAAAACACATAGAGATCCAATACTTTTATATACGAGATATGGTGCAGAGAGGAGCTATTAAGCTCGAGTATGTGAGCATTGAGGATCAAATTGCTGATATTTTGACCAAACCTCCGTCTCGAGTGAAATTTGAATACTTCCAAGACAAGCTTGGTGTAGTTCAAAAGGACCCTCCTCGAAAGGGGGAGTAGTGTAGTCACTAATAATGAGATTTCCTCATCGACAGTAAGGTTGATGATGTGGATACCTGTTTACTACACTTGGATACTTAGATTATTTAGATTTAGGACTCTTGTACTTAGAATACTTATTTTACATGCTTTTGATGATATATGTATTGGTGAGGATACATGCTTTTGATGATATATGTATTGGTGAGGATACATGCTTTTGATGATATCTGTGTTGATGAGGATACAGGTGGGATTGTATCATCCTTGAACATATGTTCTAAAAGAATCTGTAGACGTATGGTCTCCGAGAATGAAGTCCTTGATGGACAGGAGTGAGGATTAAGTCATCCTTGGATACAGTCCTAAATGTATGGGAAGAGGATTAAGTCATCCTTGGACATAGTCCTAAATGAACGGGAAGAGGATTAAGTCATCCTTGGACATAGTCCTAAATGAACGGGAAGAGGATTAAGTCCTCCTTGGACACAGTCCTAAATGAACGGGAAGAGGATTAAGTCATCCTTGGACACAGTCCTAAATTTACGGGAAGAGGATTAAGTCATCCTTGGACACAGTCCTAAATGAACGGGAAGAGGATTAAGTCATCCTTGGACAGAGTCCTAAATGTACGGGAAGAGGATTAAGTCATCCTTGGACACAGTCCTAAATGTACGGGAAGAGGATTAAGTCATCCTTGGATACAATCCTAAATGTACGGGGTGAGGATTAAGTCATCCATGGACACAGTCCTAAATGAACAGGGTGAGGATTAAGTCATCCTTGGACATAGTCCTAAATGTACGGGGAGAGGATTAAGCCATCCATGGACACAGTCCTAAATGAACAGGGTGAGGATTAAATCATCCTTGGATATAGTCCTAAATGAATGGTTCAGATTGATCATGTGATGACGATACTGATGATCATGTGATGACGATACTGATGATCGTGTGATGACGATGCTGATGATAGTGTGATGACGATGCTGATGATAGTGTGATGACGATACTAATGATTGTGTGATGACGATGCTGATGATTGTGTGATGATGATGCTGATGATCGTCTGATGACGATGCTGATGATCGTGTGATGACGATGCTGATGATCGTGTGATGATGATGTTGATGATCATATGATGATGATGTTGATGATCGTGAAAATGATGATGACGACGATGTTGATGTTCCAGTAACTGGTTGAGTTACTGATGATGATGTAATGAAGAAAGCTTCTGATGATATATAGATGTATCTTGTGTGATGTAGTCGATGACTCCTTGCTCTTGCAGATGTTGTTATAATATCCTTCTCGTTAAGGGGGAGTGTTGAATATTGTAACTTCTAAGAATATTATATTTGTACATTATTATTCCAGAGATGTTTCATTCCTCCGAGGTGATTCTATTATGTATCTGGAGATGTTTATTCCTCCGATGGTTTGTGGTAACTAGGGTTATTAGACCCGCCATGTGGGGGTCGGCTCTGAGTGTATATTTTAGGGGTTATTAGACTTCACAAGGAGAGGTCGTCCCCATTAGGGATTTTGGTCAGTCGGGAATCAGTATAAGTAGAGGAGGAGAGATCCTCATTTGACACACTTCCACAACTCAGAAAGTAGCGCACTTGTGTCTGGGAGGTCTGCATGTGAGGTAGAGAAGAAGGACAAGTCTTGGAGCACATCTTGTTTTTGGTTGATCATCTTATTGAGGAAAGCTTTGCTGGGTTTTCTACCCCATGAGGATTTCCCAGGGTAAATTCTGTGTCTATCTTGTGATTATGTTTCTTTCAGTGATCTTGCTAGTCTATTTGGTTTAAAATTAACAATTCCATCATCCCTCTCTATGAGAGATCATCTCTTTTAAATAAGAGTTACAAAATAATAATACAAGGAGTAAATTCCCATAAACCGGAATTACCAAATCAAAAATAAACTAATGGCCTAGAAAAACTTGCCATTTGTCTGAAATCTCTAACAACTCATCCACATTTGGATAATTAGCTGACTCTAGCCCTAGCTCGGCATTACATTCGAATGTTTCCATCTCATTCTTAGCTAACTTATGCCAGATACGAATGAAAATGTGGATTTTTCCTTCGATGCTGACCAATTTCCTAATCAGTTGTTCCACATCATCAATGTTGACCTACTCAAGATGTTGAATTTTCTCCTTGGCCTCTTCAAACCTGTGTTTGACTTTCTCAACCTTCAACTTAGTGGGGCAAGAATCTTGAATGAGCTCCATAGCATCAAACTGTATAATATCCATGATGTTATCTGCTGCATACCATCGCTTGCTGCATATAGCCTGTGCTTTCTTCAGAATATCCTCAACTGACTCATTCAAATCTTGCCAAGTGTTCAATGCAGCTCTAATTTTCTTAAACTTAAAATTGTTAAGAAATGGGAAGCCTTCTGGTGTGTCCTTGATATATCTCTTCCACTCACCAATATTTTGACTTGCCTGAGAAGCCTGCAACCTTTTGGATTTCTGCTCTTCAAGGGTACCATACATCTTACCAAAAATTATATGAGTCTCCCTGATCTCATCCAGGGTGCAAAATAGCTTCTCCAACAACTTGTGATTTTCTTCATTGACCTGGAGGACCAAATCCTTAAATTACTGAGATGACAACTTAAAGAAAGTAGAAGAGGCTGCACTTGCAGTTGCATCCTCACATTACTTTTGCAATGAGGCTATCTTCTGAGTATTAGCAGAGTTGTCAGCTTGTACATCACGAAGTTCAGCCTACAGAGAGGTATTGCTTTGCTCCAAATACCGCAACCTATCTTCCCATATCATCCTAAGATCAACAACATAATTCTCATGTTCCTCTTTGGTATTTACCAGCTCCTCTTCAATCCTTTCCAATTCCTCCTTCTTCTGATCAATCTCCTTCTTCAGCATCTGGTCTGAATCAAGGTTTGCACCAGCAAATGCTCCTAGGGTTGTGGCTGTCTCAATTGCTCTTGTCTGAGGGTCATTGGTTTGCTGAGCCCATACTATTTGATTCGGAATAGATACCTCTAATCCACCTTGATCCCTGCTCCTCTTCTTACCCCTTTTTACCATTGCCTTATATTCCTTACTGTAGAAATAATGTCCAAGGGGGACTACCACATCATATTCATATTTAGTTATGATTTCATAAGTAATTGAGATGACATTTTCTGTTGAAATTAGTAAAGGAGTTTGAGTGACCATGGGATTGGGTATTCATGGTAACTTGAGGAATAGTCAGAGGGGTAGAGATAGTCTGAGGAACTGATGGGATAGTAGTTGGAGAAGGGATGGAAGTGAAAGAGGTGCTAAAGGTGCTCCTGGTTAGATTTAGAAAAAACTGTCATGTCATCCAAGTATATGACAATGAATCTGTCCTTTTTGCCTATGAATTCTATATCCGTGGCCCTTTGGAATGTTGCCCTAACATTCATAAGGCTGAAAGGCATTTTTTCATACATGAACATTCCCCATGGTGTAGTGAAGTTTGTCTTTTCCCGGTCATCGAGGTGCATTGCTACCTGGTTATAGCCTGAGAACCCGTCCAACATAGATACTCGAGTCGCTCCTACCACCTTTTGCAGGATATGGTCCATTTTGGGCAAGGGATAGTTATCCTTCAACGAGCACTTATTCAGGTTTCTTAAATCAACACATAGACAGATCTCGCCATTCTTCTTTCTAACTGGGACTAGGTTAGCTACCCATTCAGAATATCTCAGAGGAATAATTATCTTTGCGTCTAATAGCTTCCTTACTTCTTTTTCAATTAATAGCAACAGAAAGGGTTTTACTTGTCTTAGCTTTTGTTTTACAGGCCTAGCCTTAGGCTTTAAAGGGATCCTATGTTGTATGCTGGTAGTATCATAGGTCCTGAGGTCCTCGTACTTCCATGCAAACACATCAGCATAATATTTAAACAATTGCTCATACCTTTGCCTCTGCTCGCTCGTATGGGACTCAGACAACTTAATGAACCTGAGATCTTCCATGGTTCTGAGATTTACTTCCCGTATGACTTCGGTGGTCGGCTGTATCACTGGTTTAACCGAGACATTGTATTTGTCAAACAGTTGTTCTAGTGTAACAAGGCCTTTCGGAATAAAATTGTTTTTTAACTGCAGAACCTTATGACCGGCGATCTGCTGCATAAGTTTAGAGCCTTTAGCATATGTTTCCTGCGCATTACTTCCTTTTTCTTTCTCATAATCGTTATCTGCCTCCGTATTTGAGAATTCTCCGACCAGGTGCAGAAAGCATTTAATTTACTGGTCATCTTCAAAAACCTGCCAACTTTTAATGTTGTCAGGAATGGAGGGGCGATACCTCATTTCAACTTCATAGTTTAGCTTTGGCTTTTTGGGGGGAGTGAAACGAGCTAGCCATCATAGCCAAAGCATCAACCTATTGATTTTCTTCTCGAGCCACAAATGTAATGTTGAAAGCGTCAAATAAATTGTCTATAAGGTCCCAAGCTAGATTGCGATATGCTCTGAGTCTAGGATGCTTCGTCTGGTAAACATCTCTGATCTGATTCACCACGAGTTCAGAGTCCCTGAAAACTGCCAACTTCGTAATTTTCAAGTCTTTCGCTACTCGGAGACCTAAGATAAGTGCTTCATACTCGACTACATTGTTGGTGGTGTCGAAATTAAGCTTGTAAGACAAGCTAATTTCATCTCCCAATGGTGATGTCAAAATGGTGCCTACTCCGGACTCATCTTTTATGGAAGCTCCATCGAAAAAGAGTTTCCAAACCTGGTCTTGGACCTATTCAGTTGCTGGTTCTATTACATGAGCATGCACGATTTCTCCTTCGGCTAGGTCCCCTGCGGATAATCTATAGCAACCCATGTTCTCGTTGGCAACGTATATAGGATAATTCATGGGACTATCTTGATTGCTTATGACATAGGCGAACATAGCTTCCCTGTACAGTCGCTTGCTTTCTCCAGCAAAAACAAGTATGGTGGCATACTTCATATCCATCTGCATGGTTCCTCCTATATGTTTAGCCCAGCTCCTTCACAGGAGCATACCATATTTAGCTGGAACGTCAGCTACCACCACATCCATCATTACACTTTTTGCTGGTATCTGAGCCAAAGTGACCACCATGTCTTTTATCATCCCGATGCACTTTACCTTTCTGGAATCAAAACTATAAAGATCATGGTATGGCTTGGTGATTTCCAATCCCAACTGTTCCATTATGAATTTGGGCATTAAATTGTGAGATGCCCCAGAGTCCAACATGCAATTGTGGAGAAGCTTTTCATGCACATTCAGGGTGACATAAAACGGGGTAGTTGGTTCTTCTTTACTATCAATGTGTGGGCCGCACTGAAAAGAAGGAGCTTCATTGTTAAGATTAATAGAATCTTGTTAATCCATGCTTTCATCTCGGTGCAACATCTTGTCGATCTGGTCTTGATACATAACATTCCTTATTAGCTTGGTCAATGGAACCACTATTTTTAATTTGTTCATCTCTTGTTCCATACTAAAAGAGGTGTGCCCTTCTCTGGAGGTCGGTTCCATTCTCATATGGGGGCTTATGCCTGGCTCATTTAGGACGCTTGGGATAATGGTATCGACTTCTTTCTCTTTAGGGAGGTCTTTTTCTTTGGGCACAAAGGCGACATGAGGGGGATTTATGTTAGTTTTTCTTTTTTTCTTTTTTTCTTTTTTCTGTGGGTATTTTCTTGGAATGGACTAACTCTGTTTGTGTGATGCTTTAGGCCTTGGTCTTAAGTTGTACTTCCTTCCACTATTCACAGGTTGAGCACTGCTAGAGACAAGATGATCATTAAAGAACTCGTCACTTTCTTGGGAATACGGAAGATCTGAGCTGTCGCCCTCATACAATAATGAACTTTCATAGTCTTCCCTTGTGAGGTGCATGAGATGTGAATCTTCTTCCACCCAATTTCCTTGTTCTCCAAAATCATCATTACCTTCCTCTGCAGCAATTTCAACCAAATTATTTTCCTTTTCGCGAATAGGAGGCCTCAGTGGCTGCTTGTATCCTCTTTTTTCCCTATATGTCATCTGTGGATTGAAAGGTCTTCTTAACTGATTAGGAGGACGAGGAGGAGACTATTGATTAGGACTGCTACCCTCTAATTCCATTATGGTGACCTTCTTCGACAGATTCTTGATGATACGGGTCATCTCATCGATCTTTGCATCTTGGGAGTCTCTGATCTCTAAAGACATCCCTTCCTCTTTGGCTTTCCCTTTGTCCTTAGGTTCAGCATCACTAATCATTTTAATCTTGCCTCCGTCTCTAAGATTTCCCTCCACGTCGATGGCGTCATCCTGCATATCACTAAGTTGGACTGGTCTTCTTTCCCTCAAATTTATGGTGAAATCTGAAGGGAAAGCAGCTGCATAAGTGACCCGAGCTGTAGTTTCAGTAGGACGAATGTCCTCGGGGATTCTGAAATACTGCTTGTTAAATCTTGCTATGAAGTTGACCACGTTTTCAGAGCCGCCTTTCTTTAGGGCAAAGAATTCTGTTAAATAATATAGCCTGTCCCGTTTAAGTCCCCATTTTTTTACAAAGGTAGATTCCAAGATTTCCATAGTGTCTATGGAAGCATTAGGAAAAGACCTGAACCACTTTCTAGCCTCTCCTTCCAGTGATTGAGCAAAAATTCTCATAAACACATCGTCGTGCTCAATCAGGATGTTATTTGTAAAATCTTGAAACCGATCTACATGGTCTTTGGCAAATGTCCCTGTACTTCCGTCATACTTTGGTAGTAGCTTCAGATAATAGGTAGGCATGTCATTTAGGGGTGTGGGTAACTGCAAGGGTTCGTGCCGACTCGCCAGCGATCTGGGTGTTCTTGGTGGTGGTGGTGGCCCTCCGCCTCCTCCCCCGACATAGAATGGGTGACATTTGGAATATTTGCTTGGATGGTGGTGAGGGGTTTGGCCGGAACGGTATGGGCTACAAGGTCCTCATCTATAGCAGGTATTTTTCGGAATCTCGGAAAATTAGAAGGCGTATTAGGATCTTGGTGGAAATTTTCGTTATCAGGGGTTCAGACAACAAATTCAGACTAAGAAAAATGAGGGCCGAACAAAGGAGAGGAGAAACTGCGTTGATAACTTGGTGAGGTAGATTGATATCTCCCACGTCTCTGTCTCCAAGAGATTGAGTCTTCCAGAGCCACAAATTCTTCGTGGCTAGGGTTCTGGCGAGTGTGTCATCGTCCAGATGCTAGGTTTTCTATTGTGGAGTCGCCAGGTGGATAACAGCCTCCAACTCAATTTCATCCACCATGAAACTAAGAGCATATGATCTTGTTGTTATACCCAGGGAAGATATATCTTCTTGATTGCATTCCCCGACAACGGCGCCAAAAAATATGTTAGTACCAGACACGTTCTAAAGCTGGTTTTTAGAACTGTGTCTGGGCATCAATAATCACTTCAACAAAAAATTTACTGAAATTATAATAACAAATAGAAACAATATAAGATTCCGATCTTGAAACATTAATGGGCAATATTCGAATGTGCAAAGAAATCTGACTTTAAGGTGGCAGATGAAAATGGAATGGTGCAAGATAAAGGTACTGTATAAGTAAATCTTTATTTCACATTTACAGAAGGACGTGTTGAGCCTGAGAGAGGAATTCAACAATCTTGACAAAATGAACCACAAAACCTCACTGAATAATACAAGGGTATCAATTCAAGATATATCAGCATGAATACTTCAATTACCAATTACCATAGAATGAATACATTTAAGCATAAGCACTCATATAAACTCAGAACATCTCTGCAGATCATACATAAACGAAAGAGATGTAAAAATAGAAGAAGATACTAATTGTGCACATCAAAAATTTGAATCCACCAAGGTCCAAGATAGGGTAAAATATGTCTCTGTATATTGATCAACTATCTAACATAGAAGAAATACTTCTTACATCAAAGAGCCGACCATATGGCTACTTCCTATTTGGCTATATATAACCTCCCTACTGACTAAACAGAATTTGTTACAATCTGTTTAGATCAACAACTTTAAAAGAAACAGTTTATACTCCCCAAAAGAGTTGGTTACAATATAAGCTATAGAAAACAACTGGTCACTCCTTCGACCATGAACCCAGGACCAGCTTGCTAAAAAAAGTAGTACGTCTGGCTAGACAAGGCTCGCGTCACTTAAAAATGGGTCCGTGACATAACATCCTTTAGAACCATGAGGAGACTTTTACACACTAGCTGAACTGCCTGCGACCTGCTGGAGGAGTTGGCCGCTTCGCCCAATCACCCAATCCAAGCCCTTTGCTCTCGAACTCTGCTTTCGACGGGATAAATGCTCAATTTTGATGCTGATTTGTGGAAAAAAATCGATGTAGAAGTTGCTTTGCCAAGACTGCTCAGGTGCTACCATTCCACCCTCTGCTCATGCTTTGATGCGAACTGCACATTCCCTTCTTCCGTGATTCTGAATATGGAAGAACTGTCTCCATTTGAAAATACACAATGACTGAACTCTCCTTAGACATCTCGGGTGAGACCTCAGGTTTTTCTCATCTGGCTACTGGTGGGTGTTTGTCTGCAGGCTCATGAATGCTAGTCGTTCGCACTCCTAGTGCTCCCAGTGAACCACATTGTCAAATGAAGTGAAATATAGAGGATGCTCTGCCGACTAGCTAGGAGAGATATGAAAGCACCAGGTTTTGAGTTATGCACCAATGAAGCTTAAGAGCTTTGAAATGCCGACGAAGCCAATCCAGGTATTTATAGAGCTATCTCGACTTGCCTGGGTAGACGAGCCCGTACTGCTTGCAATAATTACCTGACCACCTTTTTCGGTTTCGCGCGATGGGAAATAATGATAGCTGGTACAACACCGACGGTGTAGATGATTACTTGATGGGATTACTTCCACGTGATAGGTAGAGGCGACAAGACAGAAAAATGCTTACAGTATTTAGACTCCTTCAAAACTTGTTTTGGAAAACCCATTTAAGCCCTTTGAATGATCCTGGGAGCACCACGTGGAATCAGTGGTTTTCGCCTCAAGGGAGGAACACCCCTCATATATTTCGCACACCTTTCCTGCCCTGATACTCCTCCAACCATTGATTTCTGTTGTGCTATCTCGAGATGAGTGCCTCAGAATGCGCAACTCTGGGGAGTGGATCCCGCTCTGCTGGTGCTCCCCTAGTCTGACACCTCACCTAATACCACTGAGGTTTCTCGAGTGGTTTCAGGGTCTCCAAAAAGAGGTTTGGAAAAATGGCTTTGAGGGCCTTGACCATCTTAGAGAACGACACATGTCGTAGGCGATTTTTCCATCAAGGATTCCTTGCGCAAAAAAAAACACAACTTGTTCCTGTATCTTGAATGCGCCTCTGCTGTGAATATTTATTTAATATTATTATTTATAAATTAATAGATTATCAGGTTACTAGTGAAATGGTGTAACCCTTCACAATGTTGGATCAAGCCCTATAAAAGGCGATCTTATTGTAACTTTATCTATCATCTAATATATTATCCTATTTATTATTCAATACGAGAGTCGGATTCGACTATTAACCTAGTGAACGGATACGTTCACTGCATTTGGTATCAGAGCCAGATTCGGCTCCTTCGACCTGAGCTCGGATTCGGCTCAAAATCAGAGCGGACTCGCTCCTCCTTAAATAAAGCTCGGACTCAGCTCATTCCTCCATTCTGGCTACTGACCATACAATTGTCAGACCGAGCAGCTGGTCCTTGACCATAACCTGGCCATTGGCCATCTCATCCTCTCTACCAAACCACGACCTCCTTATCTCAACGCCCTCCTCCCTTCGTCCCTTTGCTCCCATGCAGCCACCACACTGAGCATCTTCCCTGCGCCTCCCTCCTTTCCATTCACCCCTGCGCACTCCTCAGCGCCCACACCCCACGTCAAGACCATACCCACTCTCCCCTCCACCGCGTTCACGCCACTCCCTGACTCTCTCCTCCTGCTCGCACGCCTCTCTCTCGTGCCTGCGTCCACCTTTTCATTCTCTTCCTCTTCCTTTTTCGTGCCCACCCATACACTTATCACTCCATTCAAAAATCTCTCCAAACCTTGCCCGCATTGCTCCAGCCGTCGTCTCCCTGTACCTCGCCCGCGCTTGCTTCCTCTCTGATTCGCTGCTCGCAACAACCCCCCTCGCGCCTCCTTCATCCACCGCATACTCCACCTTCTCTCTCACTGCTACCTCTCCACCTACGTCACTCCACGCTGCCTTTGCAGCTCCCTTCTCGCCCCTGCACTCTTCCGCCTCTGCATCTCTCTTCTGCTCTGCGCCACCAACTTCCACGCCCACGTTCACCCTACCAGCCACCATTTTGCCTCCCCCACGTCACCTCCACTCCCTCGTGGGCGCTCCACACCCTCCTTCCTCCTTCCACTCCCGCACCCTAACACCTCCTGCGCCACACCTCACGCACAGCCCACGCTTTCCCTCCAACACGGTCCCTTCCTTCCGCTCTGTGCTCACTGCTCCTCCACCATCACGCTATTCCTGTCATTGCCTCAACGTTGCCTGCACTTCCCACGCTATCCCTGCTCCTGTCGTGGCTCCACTAATTTTCCACGGCTACCATATCCATCTCTTCCCAACCTAATTCACCATCCCAAAAAATATTATTATTATAATATTTTATCCCACAATATTAAAAGACATTATTATTATTTAATTAATCAATAATAATAATAATTGTTCAAAACTCTAACTAAATTATAATAATATTATTATTCTAAAATAATAATTATTATTATAAAATTTAAATTTGTGGAAACTATTAATTCCTATTATTAATTAAGTCTCAAACTTTTAACCATGAAGTGGTTCAATAATGAAGATGAAAGCTATGAGGAGAAGAGACTTAAAGCCATCATCTCCAGTGGAATTGGAACAAGTAAAAATGACATTGTTCACAATACCGAGGGGAGTCGAACTGGTGTTGCTGATAAGTATAGAAAAGATTGGTTTGCACTCGGTGACGATGGTGACAGTTTTGAAGAAAAAATATTTAAAACCTATGTCTCTCATGGAATTGGCACGTATAGAGATGACATTGATAAGAGCCAAGCCATTGTTGACAAATATCCAAAAGAGTACATATACACAGAAGATGAGGAAGATAGAATAAGAAAACCTATTGTAGAAATTGAAGAAAAAGATAACATCAAAGCGATAGAGCATGAGAAGACACTTGAACATTGTTCCCAATTAGTTTCATTAGATAAATCTATTGATCTGATTGATGAAGTTGGAAGCCATGGAAGTAGTAAATATCTACTTAAACATGTTGGAAGAACTAATGATGGTTCTACAAACACAAGTGTAGATAGTTATGTAGAAATTGTTTCTTTGCCCACTGTCACTTAAGTTTCAAATGATGGTGAATATGATAATGGGCCTGATGTTGGTAAGCTAGAGGACATAAAAGGTATTTCATCCACGTCGTTAGGAATCCCTTTGGAGCAGGTTACTATAGATGAACAACATTTATATTGTTCCAGAATTAGATCCTTGGACACAGTCACATGGAAATCAAGAATGAAGGTCCTTAAAGTTCCTTCCAAGAAAGAAGCCATGAAGGATATGATTCAGAGGAAACTAGTACAAGACCTAAATATTTCTAATCAGATTGATGTCAGTTTAGATGTGCATATTTCTTGTGACAACCACCACATATATTTGAAATTGTTGGAATTTAAGTGCATAGATACTAAGATTGTAAGATGGAATCCATCTACAATAATATGGCTCCAGGAAATTGAGAAGACTCATGTGGAGATTTTCAAACTTCAAAGTCTTAAGAATGACCATTGTCCTAATTTCCAAGATCGAAGAACATCTTTTAAAATTACCTCCATCATTGTGACATTCAATGTTGGAACCACAACCAATGCAAAAAGTGGAAGTGTGAAGGTCCAAGAGTGTCCATACATGAAATCCAAAAGGCGATATGGAAGACAAATAATTACAAATTGTATTGTTTCAAAAATTCACCACTCAAGCAGAAAGGATTACAACACAAATCCAGGATAAAGTTGATAGTAGAAAAATTAGCTTTGAGGACAAAGCTTCTTAAAAGGGAGTGGCAATGCTGTGAATATTTATTTAATATTATTATTTATAAATTAATAGATTATTAGGTTACTAGTGAAAGGGTGTAACCCTTCACAATGTTGGATCAAGCCCTATAAAAGGCGATCTTATTGTAACTTTATCTATCATCTAATATATTATCCTATTTATTATTCAATATGAGAGTCGGATTCGACTATTAACCTAGTGAACGGATACGTTCACTGCAGCCTCTATGACGTGGGTCCAAGCGTGTCGACATGATGAGCTTTCCCTGCTTCACTTGATCCACTCGACTACTTCCCTTGCGTTGCTTTTCTGACCCTAATCCCTCCTCGGGCATCTGCTTTTTATTTAGCTGACGACTTCTTTTCTGCTAAAAATATCACTAACATTACCTACTTTGGATTCAATGGAGGCTTCAAATCGACTATAACTTTAATCATTGTAAAATAAAATTTGATTCCTTCCTTGCAGAAAACATGACCCAAGAGGATTTTGATTGGCGTTGCAAATATACATTTTTTTATGCTCAGTGTAATTTGTATCAGTCGACATCATTCTAACATCAGTTGAAGGCACTTATTAGTATCCCAAAATAAAGAGTATATCATCCAATAATCATACTAGAAAACCATCGTTTTATATATGTATTCCTGGAATTCTTTAATGACTATTCTCAAAAATACAGCTAGTGCATTCTTTAACCCGAACAACATCGCTTTATAGGAGAAGGAACCGAATATGCAAACGAATGTTGTCTTATTCTAATCCTCCTTGGCAATAAGGACTTGATAATATCCATAGAATCCATCTGTAAAAAGTATCATTCTTGTCCAGTGAATTCATTATCAATCTCATCCACAAAAGGTGTAGGAATGGGGTCAGTCAAAGTAACTGTATTCAGTCCCGTGAAGTTGACGCAGATACACAGTTTCATCGGATCATGTTTATTAGGATGAACAACCATAGGACTAGAAAATTCTGATTGTTCGACCGAATAGATGATATCGACTTCCAGCATATTTTCTATTTCTTTCTTGACTATATCTTTATATTTGTGGGACAATTTATACAGGTGTTTTTTCAATGCCTTGGCGTCTGGTTTGATGTCGATTTTTATTTCCCCATTTATTGCACTAAGCCCTTTAAATGTTTGTAGTCCCTTGCAAAAACATCTTGATATTCTTTTAATTGACTAGATATTTTAGCGGTTTGTTGTACAGTCCAGTAATCTTCAATTTTTTCCATTTTTGGTCGGGCATCCTTTGATATATCTACTTATTTAATTTTTATTTGCACATCCATCCATTTCAGTGCCCTTGCTTCATTGGTTGACCGATCCCCTTCTTTAAATTTTGAAAAGGTAGGAGGAAAATATTTTTCTATCAATCTTTCTGGTTCAGCTTTATCTTCCGAGGCCACTTTCATTACATATTTTATAGTTCTTCTTGTCAATAGATGGCCTATTTCCCAACGAAATATTTTACCAATGGTTGTATCATTTTCAAGTTATAGTCTTGTTGACAACTAAGCTTCATTGGTCATAATATTGTTGCAGGTTGACTCAGGTCGATATCCTTTGGTCGATGTGGCAGTATTTATGGGTTCTATGAACTTTTGAATTTCTTCCATTGCCTCCTTGATGTAGTCTTCTGTAGGTGAAAAATAAAAGTCTCTTATGAAATTTTCTTTTAGTTCTTTCCAAGTAAAAGTTGCAACTCTTGCTTCTTCCATTTTATACCATTTTTCAGGAAGATATTCTAATGTACTTGGGAATAAATGAAACTAGATTCTCTCATCTTTGTATGCTAATCTCCTCCATTCTTTTTTACATCTATCGATGTGGACGAATGGGTTCATTCCTTGTACAAATTTTGGAATTTGAGCTTCTGTTTTCAACTTTGTTCCTCTCAATCTTTCGATAAAACAAGTCGAAGAAGTCATCCATGTGTGCATTCACGAGTGATGTGTCTCCCACCATCTAAATACTTGTTCAATGTGTATTGCAGGATAATCATGTTCTTTATAACGTGGTGATGGAAAATTGGTCGGCTCCAATCTTGTCGATACTAGAGTCAAGTATTGTCGTGTTTTCCTTTCAAATATCTTTGAAATTAAAGAAATTGAGAGACATTTTTTCTTTTCCTAGTGGGGAATGGCTTGAATTGACCAACACTTTCTGGTAGGAATTTCATAATTTTCTACCTTCCATTCATATAAGTCAGTGTCAGAACTATGACCAACTAACATGGGGTATCCATGATGGATTTATCCATATTCATTTGGTTCTACAAAATCTACATTATTTCCCATTATTTGATAGATTCTTCTTATATATCCCTCTGGATCATCTGGCTCCTCCCATAGGTTTTCCCTTGATGGATATATAAGAATGATTACTTTATTGCCATCACCTTTGAGCTTTATTCGATCTTTTTCTAATGAGATAGATGCTTTCATTTTCCTTCCCCAAGGTCAACCAATTAAAGCAGGAAAATAAGTTTCTCCCTCCTGTGGTTCTATAATTTCAAAATCGACTTGTGCTTCTATTCCCATGATGCATGTATTCACAAATTTCCACACACCAATGGGTTCGATGAGGCCTTCGTCGGCAATTTTGAGATATATACCTGATTTCGTCAGTCCAGGCCGACCAATTTGTTCCCATGTTTCCCTTTTCATAATTTTTTCTTGTGATCCAAAGTCGATAAAGACTTGTGAAATGCAATACTCGTCGATTTCTAGATCGACCAAAGGATCAATATCAGTTTTCTCTTTTTGTCTTAGGCTGCATAGATTTCTGGAAATTTATTCATTGCTAGTGTCTTCCTTTACAGTGTACATAAGATCAATAAGACGTGCAACTGCTTCCTCTTTTGTGAGTAATTGCAATAATTCATTCGCTTTTTTATTTTTATACTCTTGAATGTCCTCTTCTTTTGCTAATTCTTGACAAAAAATTTGAAGCATCATTAGATATATGTTTTTGATGATTAATTTGAGGATAATTACGCCCTTTACTTGGCAACTTGGTTACTTGTATGTTCTCAAGACCAATGTTTGTGCCTTTCCTTGTAACAATTTGTAGATTCTTATGTTTAATCACGTCATTCATAGGAACACTAGACAAAATATTAAGATTATTTTTATTCAGAATTTTTTCAAGCATGATGGGGCAATCCTCTAGAGAATGCTCTCCGACGCCACATTTAGTACAAAATTTGAGATCTGTTCTATCTTTCCAGAGACAGTTGGGACTCAAATGTTCTTCACTAAAGTAAATAAAGCATCTCGATCTACCTCTACCATGATTAACATTGATTCGTTCTCGACCTCGATATCCACCATGACCTCTATATCATGTGGTTCTACGCTGGTCATTTTTTCGATTATATTCATGTCATCTTTGATTATTTTTCTCCATCATTTCCATCTGATAGACTATATGCGGTTTATTCTTGGTCTTTATATTTTTAATACATTTGGCTATGCTATCTTAGGTGTTTCGATAGATTCCGCATAATTTTAATTTGACCGCATTGGAGTTATATGGACATTCAGCCATCGTATGTGGTTCAAATATTTCACAAATATCACAAAAATATGATGTCTTAGCAACCTTGAAATTGTTGGGTTGCATTTCTTTGGGAAAGGGTCAGGTTTATTCCTGCATGTATCTTTTTTCTTCCAGAAAGGGTCCTCTGTCGTCATAATGTGGTCGACGGTTTTTATATCGACAAGAATCTTACATGTGGCCTTCGGTCGAACAATTGGTGCACCATAGATAATTATGCGTTAACACCAACTATTGTAATGACTACTATATCTGTTCAATATTTTATTTGACTCGTCGATTGGACGGTTCGCTTGAATGGTCATTGTTTGATTCAACTTCTTGTGCTTTTATTAGAGCATCATCATATGTATTGAACTCATACATAGTCAATGTTGTCCAAATTTGAGGTAGTAGAACAGCTACAAACCATTCAATGAGGATGGATTCTTCCATCTTAGCTAGCACTTGATTAAGAAGATCGTTGAATATTTTGACATATTCTCGAACAAATTCTCCAGTTCTTTTTGTTATATCCTTAATATTCTGTGCATCTAGATGTCTATTGTCTTGGATTCTAAATAATTCAAAGAAATTCTTCTTAATTTGTTTCTTCGTCTTTGGGCCATTTTCAACGAGGTTCATGTACCATATTAATGCTCTATCTTGGAGACCTCCTATAAACATTGCAATTCATCTTCTTTGATATGTAATATCGTTAGCTTGGAATACTGCTTCACATATGAACCAATGTTTCTAGGAATCTCCATCCCCCTCATATATAGGACAATTTATTTGAGTAGGATAAGACCTATTAATAAAATTATTATTTTTAATTGAACTGTATAACGATGATGACGATGATGAAGGTGACGATACTTCTGACAACCTATCGGATGAATACTAACTTACTATCTAGAGCGAGTGCAATTCCTAGTACAACTTAACTTCTTATATAGACTCTTCACTGGAAGGTCAGACTTCCAACTGATCAGACGCTTGAATATTATAGCTGGTAGGGTGGGTACCTCCACACGTTCAGAGTAGAATATATTGAAACATTTCTGTCTATATTCAGGTGTAAAACTGATCCAATTCCCTTGTTCAGGTCTTGAGATCATTAGTCTATTCAAAATCTATCCATATTCGTCGAGACGACTGTAAATGATACTGGCACCCGGTCCAAGCCCCAAGTCATGTTCGATAATTTATCTAACACTAGGTCCATTTGATATAATCCTCATTATAATAGATAGAGGATTCATTACATCAGGGATTGCAATCTTCAAGTGCAAGGTAAGTTCCAACAACCGTGGATGTCCTACTGGCATCATCTCCTTACCTTCTCCATTCCCTAGTTGAATTTTCCTCGACTCAGGTAGGTCTTTTGGAAACTCGATTCTTCTCTATGGGTACTTAATAATTCTTTTCTCCCTCATTGAACTCCTGATATCTCCAAGTTCATCTTGTCTCTTGAATCTTTTTTCCCTTTCGATCTTTCAAATATTTGCAGACAGCTTATAACTGGCTATATTTCTAACTCATCGAAGTAGATTGTTCTTCTTGGAAAGATTCATCCCTTTTATTTATCGTCATAGAATATAGTCATCTCTTTATCTACTCATTTGAAATGGTCAGTGGCCCCCCTATTTCCAACCCAATTACTGCAGGAGGACAGAGACGGTCTTAAGTGGTTTCCTCATTTGCTAAGGAAATATTCCCAATGAAATTCTTGATTGAAATGTTCCTAGCCTTTCTGATTTTGCTCCCTATTTGAATTTACTGGTGGCTCCAATAGTGGTCGTGCTTCGACTATATGGCCAACTCCGTGTTAAATCAGAAATTTAAATAATAACTTTGGTATGGTAACGAAGAAAAAACCATGGAGATCATAGTAAAATATTTTATTGACGTCGTCTAGGGAACTTCTTTCTTCAATAGCTTATTCTTTGCAAAATTCTTCCCATGTGTTGTCTAGCCAGTCATATAGGTTTATTTCTCTTCCATTGGTGATTTTTTGCATCATCAACCTTTCATTGACTGGGTCTATTTTTATCATTAACATGGTCGATCAAATTATTCAATTCGTGTGGAACGACTTCAATAGAATTCTAGTTCATTTTAGTAAAGAATATTTCTCGAGATTGCGCTATCAACAATTTATTTCTCCTGGCATAGTTTTGAATGTAATTTGTTACTTTCCTCCTCCACCATTCTTTGATATCTTTAGTGCTTTTAATTTTATACAGACACGCACATATTCTAATCCCAATAGTACAACCAGAAACAGAACCAATGTAATCTAAGGGATTACATGAAATATAAACAACATAAAGATAGAGGATAATCCAATCTGATCATTACAACAAGAGAAGATACCAAAGTAAAGGGAACAACAACAACATTTATATTATATCAGAGACAAAATATGTACAAAGTAATGTTATCCTACTTGAATCACATCTCACCAGCCTAGATATACCATTTTACAGTAGGTTATTCGATTACAAAAGTAGTTATGTCGGCTTAAATGACCGGTTGTTCTGCAATGCTGACCCGATGGTGGTCGGTCGAAGGAACTAGTCGTCCAGTCGACTAGGATCCCCCAATGTAGAGTTTGTTCTCTCTAAGAGTTTTAATCACTTGTTGAATATTCCACAAATGCTCATCCCATGATCCATTGAAAATCAAGATTCCATCTAGATAAAAAATGACACATTTTCCTACAAAAGGTCTAAGAACATGATCCATATATCTGATAAAAGTTTTTGGTGTGCTATTTTCCATTCAAATGGAACCATCAAGTGGAGCCAGTCGATGGTCCCATTCAATTCATGGAATGGATCATACCTTCAATATTCCACATTTCATGCCCAAGGATATGAGGAAACGTGTGCTCCAAGTTCAATGAGAGTATACCACTTTCCCTAAGCTTGGAGTTGTCCCATTTTTCCACCTGAAACAAGGGAATTGTTTGCATCCCTGCGTGGTGTACTTTATGTCTGACAATGGTGTCAATAGAAAGAGGTTATTAAACATCTAAATTGATTTATTTTGGATCTATCAGTTGTAAGTCAATTTATTCCAATAGTGGTGTAAAATACGATCAAAGCAAGTCCACATTGAATACTCGATGCAAACCAAGGTATGGTGGAATGTTGAGCTTAAAAGCATTTTCCCCAATTTTATTAAGAGTGGTGTAAGGAACATATTATAAAGGCTTCAAATTCTTATGCAGGACACTAAATATTTATTTCTTGATATGCAATCCGACATGATCCCCAATTTCTAATGAATGAGGAATATGATGGTTGTTGTGTTGAGTCTTGGATTTCTCATTAGCTAGCTGCAACATTTCCTATTCTAGTTTTTGAAACTCATAAACCCTATCCTTGAACTTGAGTGCTTTATCGACTTCTCATTGTTCATGGTTTGTCTTGATCAAACTAGTGTATCAACTAACTAAGTTGATAGGTGTCGAGGGATGAAATCCATAATAGAATTAAAAAAAACGCTTGCATGTTGAACTATGTTGTGCTTGATATAGCTATGATGGATGTATGGGAGAATTTTGTCCAATATTTTGCGATGCTTGTGTTTGTACAAGTGGAGAAATTGAAGCACCATTCAATCCATAACTTATATTTATCAATCAATCTGAGGATGAAGCATTGTCCACATAGCTAGTTGTGTGCTGAGTTGTTACCATAGTGTTTTCCAAAAAGTGTCAACAAATATGGAATATTTGTTGCAGATGATTGTAGTCGATAAGCCATAGTGTTTCCAAATACGCTCAAAGAAAAGTTGAGCAGATTGTTGTGATGTTGTAGTATTCTTGCAAGGTATAAGGATGTCCATTTTAGATAAATTTTCAACCACTAGCAATATAGCATCATGATGGTGTTTAGTGATAGGATATCTAGTTAAGTATCCAAGGAAATAGATTCACATGGTCGAATTGGAATGGGAAAGGTTGTATACAAACCCTTTCATCGATTCGATGGCTTGTAAATGACACAAACCATGCATGACTTATTATACCTATCGACATCCATGCTGAGTGAACGCCAATAGAAATATTTTGGGAGTATTGTGAGAGTATTTGCCACTCCAAAATGACTTGTTTTTGTATTGTAGTGTGCATCCAAAATGAGCTTCTTTCTCTACTCACCTAGTGCTACACAAATATGTCCAAGCTTGTAAAGCAAATTTTCCTTCATGTTGTAGTCGAAATAAATCAATTGACTTGCATGGAGTTGTTGATACACTAAGGAGAAGTATGTATCTTATTCATATAGTCGAGGCCAACTAATGATGTGATAATTATGTATACTTAACACTATAAGAAGTGAGGTGACTAGTTGTGGGATAAGGAAATCAACTCCTGCATTGGATTTGTCTGTTCAATGCTTAGTTACCAACTGAAATTGTTGTAGGAAATTAATACACTTGTGTTGTCTCATCATCTCTAACTTGAACTATAACCAAGCTAACTATAAATGCTTTTTTTCTATACACATGATCATTTCATTACCTATAATGTAGTGTCTCCATTTCTTAAGTGCTTGTACAATGGAATACAGTCCCTTTCATAAGTTGAATACTTGCAAATAGTATCACTAAAAGTTTCAAAATGGAACTCCAATAGATGACTTGTTTGAGTGATCATGGCATGGATGGAATAGTTTGTTGCATTGACCTCAAATTCAAATGGCTGATGAAAATCAGGTAGCATGAGCACTAGAGTTGTACAAAGCTTGTTCTTGAGTTGTTTAAAGTCCTATTCTATTGTGGTCCATTTGAAAACTATATTTTAACTTCCCTTATTCAGATGATTCATTGGCCAAGCTATGTGGCTGAATCCCAACACAAATTTGATAGAACTTTTGAAAACTCCTTAGTTCATGATTGTTTCTTGTAGAGTGTCCTTCCTTGATGACTCAGATGCCTACCGAGTGAATCAGGTAGCCCAAGTAATTGATACTCTTCATTGCAAAAAAATACTTCTCCATGTTCAAACAAAGTTTGTGTTGTTTAAGAGTGTTAAGAACTTGTTGAAGATGGTACAAATGCTCATCCTACTATCTATTGAAAATCACTATTCCATCTAGATAAACAATGACACATTTTCCAACAAAATGTCTAAGAACATGATCCATATATCTTATAAAAGTTTTTGGTGAGTTATTTTCCATTCGAATGGAACCAGTCGATGGTTCCATTCAAGTCTTGGAATGGATCATCCCTTCAATGGCCCCCATTTCATTCTTAAGTATATGAGGAAACATGTTCTTGAAGTTCGATGAGAGGATACCACTTTCCATGAGCTAGGAGTTGTCCTGTTTTTTTCACCTGAAATAAGGGAATTGTTTGCATCCTTGTGTGGTGTACTTTGTGTCCAACAATGGTGTTAATGGAAAGAGTTTATTAAACATTTAGATTAATTTTTCTTTTGTATCTATCAGGTGTAAGAAAATATATTTCAATATTAATGTAAAATATGATCAAAGCAAGTACACACTGAATACTAGATGCAAACCCAGGTATGGTGGAATGTTGAGCTTAAAATAAATTTTCCCAATTTTGTTAAGAACGGTGTAAGGACCATATCATAAAGGATTCATATTATTGTGTGGGACACTAAATATTTCTTTCTTGAGATGCAAGAAAACATGATCCCCAAATTTTAGTGAATGAGGAATATGATGCTTATTGTGTTGAGCCTTGGCTTTCTCACTAGATATCTGCAACACATCCTATGCTAGTTCTTGAAACTCACAAAACCTATCCTTGAGATTGAGTGCTTTATCAACTTCTCATTGTTCATGGTTTGTATTGATTAGGCTAGTCGATCAATTGACTAATTCGATAGGTACCGAGGGGTGGAATCCATAACAAACTTTA
Organism: Larix kaempferi; assembly: GCA_027924585.1. NCBI lineage: Eukaryota > Viridiplantae > Streptophyta > Pinopsida > Pinales > Pinaceae > Larix > Larix kaempferi. The sequence continues at coordinate 1,605,869 of BSBM01000008.1, forward strand.
AATTAACTCTTGTGTAATACCCCGATTGTTAATCCATGGACTTATGATATTTTATTTTTTAATGTGAATATGGAATTATGATGCTTTATTATTTGATGTGAGTATAGACTTTGACATTGTTGTCATGATTGATGATTGCTTCTATTAAATAAACAACTGGCTCAGCAAAGGAAACCAAAAGAGTAAGGGAGAACATGGATTCCACTCAGTGAGAGGGAATGTGGACATCCCTAGCACCTAAGAATTTGTTTTTGGCTCTAGTTTGTCCATCCTAGTTCATATTTGCACCTTGGTGACATTAATAATGTTGGTCACCCAAACATCATACGATGTACCCTATTTTTTATTTTAAGGACTATGGAGTTACTATTGCACCTTATGGATACCTCAGTGGGGCCCTCTTTCCTAGTGCACCCTCCTTGAATGAAATATGCTCTTTTATGGACCCCGCTTTCACTAAGGCACCCTCTCTCTAGATTCTATGAGTTGTAAGCTAGAATTTAGCTTCCACCTCCTTGATTTGTGCCTCCACATCCACAAGTGCGCCCCACTCCTCCATTCATCCCTATTTTCGTGCTTCTGGGATATTTATGACCCTATTGGATCCTATTTCTCACCTAATCCTCCCTCCTTCATGTTTTGTAACCCCCTTATGCATTAGTGCACCTACTTGTGTTCTTCATGGCTCCACTCCTTAGTTTTTGGTAACTCCTCCTCATGTTGCTAATCTAGGAAGTGGAACCTCCCAAAAAAAGCCACCACTCCACCAATTTGATTTAAGTATCCATGATGAAGCCTAATCTTACCTCTCTCTAATTCGAGTTGATTACCTTGGGTTAGGATTGGAATCGTGCTATAAAATTCATGTGCTCTACCCTTGTTGAAGATAATCCTAAGGTTCGGATCACTTTCCTTCTGCCATCTCACTATGTTATGAGTGTTGATAATATTGGGACTGTGTTGAGGTTGTGCTGAGATTGAGTGTTTGTTGTAGGACCCTTTTAGAGGAGCATTCTATTTTTCCATTCTGAAGAGTTAGTCTGGTGAATTGTTACCCTTTTCTTCCATTTTATCACTCTACTCTTCCAGGTTATCGCACATGAATCTAAAAAATGGGATGGTGATATCCTAAAGGACGAGTTAGGTGAAGGGAGTCACATCCCATAGGAAGTGAAAACAGAATGGAAAGTAGTAGTGGGAAGCATTGTGGTTATCGAAGGGGGTAGTTCCAAGAGTTGTTAGACTAAGTGTTCCTCTGCTTGTGGATCCATGGTCTCAGCTCGGGGGTGACCTCTTCAAGTGATTTACTTGACTATGTCCCTCTAAATCTAGTTACCATTTGAACATAAGTATTTGTTCATATGCTTATTTATGTTATTTTATCATGTTTATGTGCCTTGGAGGATGAATTGTTTCCTGGTTATGTTTATGGTTTATGTGCCAGGAATTGTATGCAAGATGGATGGTTTTCGTACATTGAAAATCTGATTTTTTATGAAACTTTTCTACCATCTATTCTTTCTCTTTTCCTTCGTGATATGCAATTGTGGCTCTCATGGTGTTAATATGGGAGCAACCATATGTTATGGTTTTCCTACTTTTTCTCATTTATGGGTTGTGAGACCTATCCCATTATGTCTGAAGTGACATCTCTACTAAGGAACATCTATTATTTCATTGGAAACGCTTTCTGTATGACCAATTTATGACTGTTTTGTCTGGTAGTGTTTCCAGTGTTGAAAGGAGTGCACCATGTCCTTTGATTGAAAATACCTTTGTATGAATATTTGTTCTATTGTTTCAGATCTGATTTTATTATTGTAGATATACTATATTTTTGCATATCTAATTATATGATTTTAGATCTGTTTTGTATTGGTGCTTGATGGCTGGAGGGAAGTCATCCATACAATCTAAATCATACTAGTGAATGTTGGATGTAGGGGACAACCATGGGATATTATTTTTTGAAGGCTGCAGATGGAAACCTATGTCTCCATTCTACTATGGTTGTGTGGCTTGATACTTTATTTACTTACTATTTAATCACACCAATCAGTACACATGCACATAAGTAGTAATATCCTCATATTGATACAGGAGTAGGATGATAATCACAACAATTGAGTATTTACAATCATGTTTTCAATAATATTACAATCCAATAACTATTACTAAGTACATGGATAATTAAATTTTTTAACATATGGTTATTGGAGATTACAATTATCACATCTTAGTCATGTACCTTTAATGTTTATTTCTACAACAAGTTTGTATTGATCAATAGTATGCACATTCAGAAAAATGTTGTGCTTGGGTTTTATGCATTTTATTTTTAGAGAGCATAGAAGGTTTTTTTTTAATTTCTTGGTTGTATGGCTTGTTGGCCTAACCTTACTTAATCCACTGTGCTATACTGATCTTAGCCCCTTTTCCCTAGTTTTCTAGTGCCTTTGGCCTTAGTTGGGTCAGGGACACTACAAAGTGGTATTAGAGTTATGTTTCAACATTGCAGCTATTGGGCCTTCTGTAAAACTACATGTCATTATTTAAATAGGAATTTGCATTGAATAAAATTAGATACATGCACCTTAACATAGTTTAAATTTGAATTAGTTAAACAAAAGGTTAGCCTAGGATGACTATGAACTTGATGTCAAGCCGATAAGGAGAAATCCTTGAAGGATTTCTAGCTCACGTTGTCCAGGTAGGTGCATTATATTCAAGAAGAGTTGGATTATTACTTTATAAAAGAGAAGGAAAATAAATTTGAATAATAATAAACTTGTACCATTGTGTATTCTACTAACAATAATTGATAATGAACACATTTTCGTTTCCAACAAATAATCAAGCAAGAAATGTGTCCACTAAACTGAAATTTTAATCAAACTAATGACGATGAGAGACTCAACAAGTACAAGTTCAACAATAGGGATTCAAGGATTCAAGATAGATTTTGAAGAAGGATAGAGACCTTATAGCCCTGAAGATGGGTTTGTTGAAGGAATAAGGTCAAGTAGATGTAAGATGAGCAATGAAATATTAAGTTTGGAGGATTCAGTAAGGAAGTGTAGGGATGATAATACACATTCAAGAACAAATCATGAATGATATAAAGTCATTGAAGACCATCCAAAGATTAGTTGAAAAGATACATATAAGAGATTATGTGAGGTCCAGATCATCTTCAAGATACCTCATCACATAGACAAGAATAAGGGGTATTCATCAAGTAATACAAAGAGAAACCTTGAAAGATTCCCGGTGAGACATAAGAAGATGAGGTATTCCTGGGATGAACTAGTAGGAGAACTGAGAATAATGAAGCCACCAACCTTTGATGGAGAAGTGAAGCAAGGAGAAGATATTGAATCCTGGTTGTTAGGAGTTAGAAAGTTCTTCTAGTTTCATTAGTATACACCTAATATGGAAGCAAGAGTAGCCATATTCCATCGGCAAGGTAAAGCATCTATTTGATGGGATCAGCTAGTTAAGATGAAAGACATTGATGAAGATAGAATCTCTTGGAGGAATTTTAAGAAATACTTCCAAAAAGAATACCTATCTAGGAACTACTATGACAAGAAGATCAAGAAATTCTTTGAGCTCAAGTTGGGAAGCATGACTATGGAAGCTTGTGAGAAAACGTTTCCAAAACTTTTGAAGTAGGAATACTTCATCAAAGATGAGAAGGTGAAGATTCAAAGGTTCCTAAGTGGTCTACCAAAATATTATAAAGAGAAAATCTAGTATGATAGACCAAAGAATATTAAGGAAGCCATATGGAATGAAAAACACCTATATGAAGAACATAAGAGCAAGGCCCCATATGAGAAGAATTGGAATGACATGAAGAATAAAAAGAAAGAGAAAAGGGAGAAAGGATTCCATCCTTCAAAATTTAGAAACAATAATTCTTATCAGCAAGGGCAATCAACGAAAGAGCATTCAGAGAAAAGACCACATATTGAATGTTGGATATTCAAGGAAAACAACTTTGCTAGTCAATTCCCACATAAGAGAAATAACATTCACAACATTCAAGAATATTAAATTCTTGGAGATGTTGGTGGAAGTGTTCAGATGATCTATGCATCCCTGGATGGGAGGAAAATAGACCAATAATCTCAAATGATTGAGGTAGTATGTATAATTTATAATAAAACCATAACTATTTTGATTGATTATGGAGCTAGCAATAGTTACATTGCAACTAATATAGTTGAGAAATGTTATTTGAAGAAAATTAAACTTGAGATATCAAGTCTAGTATAGTTAGCTACCAGAGCCAAGAGGAAAATCACAGAAATGGTAAAAGTGTGTCCTTTAGAAATGAATGGATTGAAAAACTTTGCAGACTTAAACATCATATCCTTGGGGTCATGTGATGTATTTATTGGCATGGATTGGTTTGAAGCACACCATGCCATACTTGATTGTCATAAGAAAACTTATACTTGTTTGGATGAAGGAAACCAAGTGATAGTCAAATGTATACCTAAACCCATATCCTTGAGACATGTCACATCTCTACATCTAAAGAAGTGTTTCAGGAAGGGATGCCAGTTATATGCAATTCATGTGGAGGATCCAAAACCAGGAAAAGAGATAGAGTTGCAAGAATATCTAGTACTACAAGAGTTTGTATTTATATTTCAAGAATCTCCAGGATTTCCTCCTAAGAGGGACATCGATTTCTCTATCGACTTGGTTCCAGGAACAATAAATTCATCTAAAGCACCTTATATAATGAGCACCCTGGATTTGAAGGAATTACAGATGCAATTAGAAGAGCTACTAAAGAAAGGTTATAGAAGACTTAATGTTTCACCATGGGGAGATCCTATATTATTTGTGAAGAAGAAGGATGGGACTCAAAGACTCCGCATAGTTTACAGACAGTTAAACAAAGCAACAATTAAAAGCAAGTACCCATTGCCAATGATTGATGACTTGTTTGATTAGTTGAGAGGATCCAAAGTGTTTTGAAAGATAGATTTGAGATCAAAATAACACCAAATTAGAATTAAGAATGAAGATATCAATAAGACAACATTCCGAACAAGGTATGGACATTATCAATTTACATTGGTACCTTTTGGATTGACAAATGCACCAGCAATATTCATGTGTTTGATGAATGGAGTCTTTAGAAAGTAATTAGATACGTTTGTAATTTTATTCTTGGATGGAATACTTATCTATTCCAAGACATAAGAAGAGCATGAATAACATCTAAAATTAGTAATGAAAGTGCTTAGAGAATAGTAGTTGTATGCCAAGCTAAGTAAGTGTTCTTTTTATCAAGGTAGAATCAAGTACTTAGGACATATCATATATGAATAAGGTGATTTAGTAGACCCTAAGAAGATAAGACCTATTATGGAATGGCCAACACCAAAGAATGTATCAGAAGTAAGATATTTTATAGGATTCATTGGATACTACCGAAGGTTCATAGAAGGATTCTCAAAGTTAGCTCATCCTATCACATCTTTGCAGAGGAAGGGTGTGAAGTTCGAAGGAATCATAAGTGTGAAGATAGTTTTCAAAGACTTAAGGAAATGATTACCAATGCATTGGTTCTAAATAGTGCGTATCTTGAAGGAAACTTTGTTGTGTGCACATATGCATGTAAACAAGGAGTTGGTGGAGTATTGATGCAGGAAGGACGCGTGATCAGTTATGAATCCAGAAAGTTGAAGGAACATGAGTAGAACTATTCGACTCATGATTGAGAACTTGCAACTATCATCCATGCCTTGAATATTTGGATACAATACCTGATTGGTAAGAAGTTTGAGTTAAGAACTGGTCATGATGGGTTGAAATACTTATTCGAGCAACATAATTTGAATGTAAGACAAAGAATATGGATGGAGTTGTTATGTGAATATGAATTTGACATTAAACACATCAGAGGTATGGAGAATAAGGCATTTGATGCACTTAGCAAGAAGCTACATGTGATGCATGTAGCGACTATTAGTTGTAGTACATCAAATTTAAAGGATAGGATCATTGAATCCAATGTTACAAATGAACATTATCAACAAGTAAATTAAGAAGGATTACAACAACATAAAATACCATAAAAAATTGATAAGTATAAGTTGGAATAAAATTGAATCATCATGCATAAAGATAGAATTTATGTGCCTAATTCTGGAGATATAAGAAAGATGGTTTTGAAAGAAATGCATGATGTTCTATATGTCGGACATTCGGGTTATTAGAAGAATATAAAAACAGTAAGAAAAAAATATTATTGGCAAGGGACAAAGAATGATTTTGTAGAGTATATAGCTAGATGCATAGAATGAAAAAATGTTAAAGTTGAGCATCGATATCCAAGAGGAATCTTACAGCCTTTTCCAATACTTGAATGGAAATGAGATGTAGTGACAATGGATTTCATTACAAAGTTTCCCAAGAAAATATTACAAAATTATACTATCATGGTTGTGGTAGATAAGTTAAGGAAGCACATTTTATTCTAGTAAAGAAAACTCACAAGGAAGCTAATATTGTAGACATTTACATAAAAGAAGTGGACATATTGTATGGAATCCTGAAAGCTATTCAAAATTTACTTCTAACTTTTGGAAAGGATTGTTCGAAGGATTCGACACAAGATTGAACATGAGTACAACATACCACCCTCAGAAAGATGGACATATAGAAAGAGTTAATCAAGTGATTGAATACATGCTAAGAATGCATGTGATGGATAAACCATCTAGGTGGGAAGATTATTTACACTTGGTAGAGTTTGCTTATAATAATGGATATGATGCCTCTCTGAAAATGATCCCTTTCGAGGCTATGTATGGAATAAAGTGCAATAATCCTATCAGTTGGGATAATCCAATCGATAGAGTCATTATTGGACCAGAATTATTGAAGGATATGGAGGATTAGATGGTTAAGATTAAGCAGAATATGAAGGAAGCTCTGGATATATAGAAAAGCTATGGAGATCAAAATAGAATTGCCTGATAGTTTCAAGTTGAATATCATGTATTTTTGAAAGTTAGACCCAAGAAGAGCTCATTTAACTTGGGAAAATATTCCAAATTAGCTACTAGATACTATGGACCTTTTGAAATCTTAACTAAGATAGGACCCATTTCTTATGAGATTTCTATACCCACTTGCATTAAAGTACATAATGGTTTTCTTGTGTCTTTAATGAAAATGTACATACCTAATGCTAACCATGTAATTGATTTGAATGTGATCCAGGTGGAACCAAAAGGGGATTTTTTGGTATAGCTTGATGCCATTTTTTATGGTGCAAAGGAATTCTTTTGCAAGACTTACAATAGTGAGGAAATCCATCCCTATTTGGATATAAGGATCTAATCCACTGATATATTTAAAAAAAAGTAACTTCTCTTCCTTCCTAACACCAATTTGAGTCATTATTCAATGAAATTCATCAATATAACTTTATATAGTATGGTATTTCCATTGAATTAACTACTACCATTTCTTGTATTGGTATTCCATGTACTTGGGTGGATAACATTCCATCCTAACATTTTCAACAAATTTTGACCATGTGTTGATGGGGTCACCTTCTTCTTCCCATTTAGTCAAAATATTTTTCCACTAACAATGTACAGAACTCAACATCTTCTGAGATGCAATTGGGACTTTCTCAGCCTCAAAAATTTGATTCACAAAGAAATAGGACTATAAATATTGTTGTATCAATTTGTCTACAAATTCTACATCAATATTTTCTTCCAGATTCAGTATGTCCAAGTTCATTTGTACCTTGAAGGGGCTAACCCCATCAAAGGTAGATCTCATCAACTTGCTAGCTGAAGTCAAGGCCATTGAACTAGTACTTCAAGAAAGAACATCATTGAAATGTTTATACATTTTAGTTCACTATTGAGAGATTTATTTATCTATGAATTGTTTAGTTTCACTAAGAAGAGTTTTGTTCTCTATTTCACTTGCCATCTTCAGTATATGGTTTTGAGCAAATAAATACTCAAATTTTGAAGGTAATTAAAATTTAAATATATAGGTCTTAGAGAATTTATGAATAGACATCATTTTGATTAGTATGCAAGTAGTTTGTAATCATGTCTAGATCATAATGGAGTGTTCTAATACCAATGATCTATGTCGCCCAAGGAGTCGATAGGAGGACAAAATAGTCAACTAAATGAATCGATATTTGTTATGGAAAAAGTGAAATAATACTAGATTGATTAAGAATACCAATGTTGGTAAAACCAAACAAAAAATCACTAAAAGCAATAAGCAATACCAATCACATGAAAATGCAAGTCATGAATTCGTAACGGAGAAACACAAGGGTGAAAAATCTAGTTGTGTTGTGCAGTATCATGTGGGACGTTGGTCTCTCAAGTTTGTAATCTAACCCTATATCAAGGTGCACTGTGTTGAAAGACTCATTTACATGAATGGATGTTAAATGAAGGAATCATGAGGAACCAATCAAGCCTTCTCTTTCAGGACTATTCTTAGTGAAATAAAAAACAAGTAACCCTTTCCTATTCGAGGCTACATGTATATATATAAATTTGAGGGACACTTGGGTTCCTACCCACCATGTTTCAATTACAAAGAATTAGTTACGATTTGATTAAGGTGACCAATCGTATTTTTCCTAGTTGTCGGCTAGAATAAGATAAAGAGACATTCTTTCCACGTTGATGGCATCTTCCCGTTTCCTTTATACTATTCAAGATGTCAATTGACATGTGTTTTAGTCATCAAATGTTTTGGGGTATGTATGATGAATGAATCTTGCATAGGATTGTGTGAGTTGAATAAGTTGATGGATCAAATGATCCGTAGGGTCGAATGAGTCTATCGATCCAATAACCTATAGGTTTGACTATGTTGATGCAACTAAGATCCAACTAATGAGTTGAATGGGAGTAGGCACTGCTTGATGTTTCCAGTCGAGTCCTAGAATGGATGAACATATATAGACGAAGATGGAATTACATTAGCATTCCCCCTTTATGACAAATTCCTGCATTCCCAGCAAACTTCAAATATACATAGGATTTTATTTTGTAATGGATTTGGTGAAGATATCGACTACTTGTTGTCCCATGTGACAATACTCCAAACAAATAATACCATATGCAACAATATCTCGAATGTATTGAGTATCAAGATCAATGTGTTTGGTATTGGAGTGATACACTGAATTGAATACAAGAATAATTGCAATCTCATTGTCTCATCTTAATTTAGTAGGATACTTATGAACCATTCCAATCTCTATAAGAACATGTCGGATCCACACTGCTTCCCTAGTTGCTTCCTTAGCTTCCATGTACTTTGCTTCACAAGAATAAAGAAAAAGAGTTCTCAGCTTCTTACTGGACATTGAAATCAATCACAAACCAATCTAAAATATGTACCATGTAGTAGACCTTCTATCTAAAGCATCCCTTTACCAAACAGAATATGTATAACCAAGAAGTGAATCTATATCCCTACTAGAATAGAACACACCATAATGCAATGTCGCATATAAATATCTAAGAATTCTCTTTGATTCTTCCCAATGACTTTCATGAGACTTTTGCATAAACCTCAAAACCATGTTGACTGCAAAAGAGAGATCGGACTTATAGTGTGTAAAATATATCAAAATCCCTACAATCTAATGATATAAAGTGCAATCAACAAGAAGAGTATCGCAATCAACAATTAACTTTACAACAAACAACAATGGCGTAGGCGAAATATTACAATCACTCAAATGAAACTGAGCCAATAAATATGTAGCATACTTAGGCCTAGAATATAATATACCATAAACCATATGCAAAATCTCTAGACCTAAAACATAATGCAATTGGCCTAAATCTATCATTTCAAATTCATTCTTAAGATTATTCTTCATTTCCTTTTTAAATGTAAGCTAGCTTCCAGAAAGGATAAGATCATTCACATAAAGTACCATAATGATGACATCATCATCAAATTTCTTAACATACATATTTAGATCATATATACATCGCTTGAAACTATTATTCAAGAAATAATTATCAATTTTCCATACCAAGCTCTAGGTGCATGTTTAAGACCATATAAAGGCTTTTTTTAATTTGCATGCCAAACTTGAAATTTTAGCATTGATGAAACCAAGTGGTTGTTGCATATAAATGTCTTCACGATCAGGGAAAATTTTAAGACCCCCCCCCCTAAATTTCTATGTATAAAAATTCTTGGCGAATATTTCACTAAATTATAAAACCTTGTAAAATCTTGGCAAATCTTTCACGAAATCATAAAACCTTATAAAGACTTGGAGAATATTTATAACACTAGTACTGGAAATCCCCTTGTCAAACACTAAATCAACAGCACCAAATATTGTGTCAATCCACTTGAGTTGCAAATTTAGAATAATGATAGAGATGTACTTAACAAATAGAATATCTATGCACAAGAACAAAGGTAGCATCATGAAGCTCTTATCAACTCATTGTAAACGACAGATATAGAGGTTTGATGCATAAGAAGCAGTGATGTTGCCTCCACTCATGATAATTCAGTTCAAGCTAAGGGGGTACTTTATGGCACACATAGAGGTACACATACACAAATGATGGAAGAATAATTACAACTTCCAAACATCTACATCAAAATGATGTTGTCATGATTTCACTCACAAAATACCCATAAGCTGTTAAAGTGATTGCACCATGATCACAATAATAACTCCATCTAGCACATGTATAAGTCACAAAATAGACAATAACACAAAATACAGTATTCTAATCATTGGAACTAACAATGACAGATATGGTTTTGTGTAGTTTGTGCAGTTAGCTATGGCAATCTAACGAGTCCATATATGCATCATAGGATTCAAGAGATTTAACCCAAATTTTGTTTATTCTAGAATGGAATGGTTAAACTTTAAAGATACTCTTGATTTCACATTTGTCTTTTGACCTTGTAGAATGAAATTTTGTTGGCATTTATAGACCTACCTAACACATATGGGACTAAAAAATGACCTTGATATTTAATTGAGAAACCTATGGTGTCACAAAAATCAAATTAAAAACTATGATTTCCATTTAGCTGTTAAAACGGATTACCTTAGTACATTGAAGAAAGTTAGCTCTTCAAATAGATCATAAGGAAATCAAAAACCCTGACCATCATTAGGATTTTCCACTTGTTTGACAAGCATAAAACTTAATAGTTTTCAATATTTCAGGATTTAACTTAACATGTACATTGAATAATCATGAGACAAGTGTTAACCTCTCCATTTATCACTTGTTGAATTAAATCACAAACCCTGACCATCATTAGGATTTGCCACTTGTTTGAAAAGCATAAAACTTAACATTTTTCAGGATTTCAGGATTTAACTTATCATCTACATAAATAATCACGAGAGAACTCTGGAAAGTGACCATATCTAGAAAGGAACTGGTAGTTTTATATGAACCCCCTTGAAACGAATCTGAATAGACAGGATATTTGCTTGACAACAATCACAAAGAATAAAGTACTAAGGATTCTTCTTCATCTACGAAGAAAAGAAAAGCAAAAATCCTAGGTAAGAAAACCATACATATGTTGCTTAGATATAGACAAACCCCAGAATCTGTAGGATTTGTCCATTGCTACACCTCTTTAGACATTGAGACAGATGATTGACACAATGGTGGATTTGCAGTTGAGGCCAAGTGTAAGCCCTACGAAATTTTTACCAAAAAGACACCCTGCATTCCTGGCATCATGGTTGAAAAAGGAATTGAAAGCTTATTCCTCAAAGTGCACTAGATAATTTTAGAAGATTCATGATCTAAGGTGGCTATGCATTTGCGCTTCAGTCAAGATGAAAAAAAAAACAAAAAAGACGAGTATGACAAGTCTTTACTTCCAAACATACATTAATGTTAAAAAAATGTAAAACCTCTGTAAGTTTGAATACAACAGATTTTCTATTGATAAGATTGCTTGAAACTCAACATGCATACAATGCACATGAATTTCTTGAATCACATTAGAAATGTACCCTTGGGTTCTAAGAACCTATTGCTTCCATGAATAATTATAAAAGATAAACCTTTTACATCTAAGAACTCCTGATCCTTCCATCACTCTTCATGGCATCACTATTACTCATAAATCCCTTCTTCATGCCATACATCCAAAATAAATTTAACCATTTCCTGCAATGTCAATGTGTTCCAGTAAAGTTCAATTATGCATATCAGGAATATACCAACTCACTCCAAGCTTATAGTTAGTTGTATAGAGTAGATTCAACCTTTAATGTTGGGGTATTATACAAAAGATAAAAATTACCATGTAATAATAAAATTCATTGTTATGAAAAAACAAAGACAATATTTGCAGAGAAGACTCACAGGTAATGGAATGGGTTGTGGAAAAGATTGTTTGGTTGCAATAAAATCATCATATATTGTGTTCCAATTGCAAGTAAAACATCATTTAATCCTTCTTCGAGTTTGTTTGATGCTAGAAATTAGGGTCTAATTGAAATAAAATACCAACCATGTGATGCAAACCAATGCCACGGTTGTAAACATGTACATAAATAATCATAAAACAACTCTTGTAAGTAATGATAGCTAGGAAGGAACTAGTAGTTTTATATGAACCCCCTTGAAACGAATCTGAATAGATAGGAGATTTGCTCGACAAGAATGACAAAGAAGAAATTTGTAACATACCTACATACCTCGGTACTAATTTGAGGAAATGGGGTATAAATATTTTCTCTAACTCCCACCAATTGCATGCGTTAGCATTGTAACACAAAGCATCACAAAATATTCACATCTATCTTTTCTTCTTTCTTTACTCTTTGTCATTTCTGTAGATTTGGTCTTCGAAATTCAAGGCAATGAAAATTTTTAGACTTTCAGGAATGAAGTATGATGATATGTAATTCATGTTTATATGTATGAACCAAATCTTCAAATTAGATTGAGAAAACGTAGGATAGTTTTGCAAGTTATCTTATTCATCACCATTCAAATGATTCATGAAAGGCATTCTGAGTTCTTTCAAATTCTTTCTTTTCTTTCATATTCAACATTTCATTGTGGACCGATTTTGTGAACAATCTACATATTTTCTTTTTCCACGTCAATCATATTCTTTAAACAAAGGAGGTCTACTAAAAATATTAAGCTGTCATTTTTTTTAGTCTTCTAGGAGACATCCAATAATTCATATTATAAATAACCATATATGAGTTAAAAACCAAAATCTTTTTCCACTATAAATAACCATCTATGAGTTAGAAACCAAATCTTTCATTGAAAAAGAGAATGGATGCTACAGTTTTCTTGAACCTTAATAAATGAAGGGAATGTCAAAAATTTCATTTTACGTTTTTTGGGGTTATTTTATATTGCCAAGGCACTAATCATGAAAGACGAACACTTTAGGGATTACAAAATGATGCAACCATTCTCCTTTGAGCTGTCTTTATAAATTATTATATAGATATTATAGTTGTTAATGTCCATATCACCTCATTGGAAAAATCTCCACATTACCTTTTACCTCTATATTTCACTCTCGTTCCTCTTCTCCAATCTCATTCTTTCTCATTTAGTTACTCCATATTATTCCTCCATTCCTATATCTTGTTCTTATTTTCATCATATTTATTATTGAAGCCTTCTCGGCATTGTAGAATTTTTGTGATCCAAAAAGTGATGACTATGGGATCCATCAATTTTCCCAACATTGACAGTATTGATATCTATGTGGATAACCTACTCTAGCAATTAACAAAAAAATCCTTGCAAATTAAACCAATGGATGACAAATTGTAGCTCCAAGTTCCAAGTTTTGGAGGGGAGGCTATCAAGCTATTTAAAATATTCTAAGCAATAATATTCTTAAGAGTCCTACCATAGACATATATGGTACATATAGGCAAGAGTTTCAAATAGAAGTTAATTTGTTAAGTGCATCGCTACAGTTTAAAACTAGTAATATGGATCAACTTTGTAGTTGCAAAATAGAAGCTACTCCGTGAAGTGCACCGCTACAGTTTAAGACTAGTAATATGGATCGAGTTTGTAGTATCAAAATATAATCTACTCTGTTAAGTGCACCACAAGTATGCGGTAATATAGAAGCTACTGGTACTATGGATCAATCACTTGTAGTGAAAACAAGTATAGGGAATGGAAAAACGAACATGGAATGGAAGGCCCAATGTTTCTTGGAGAAAAATACGCGGTGAAAATTATCTACGGAGTAGGAAACATATATTGGTAAACAAGGAAATGAATATATACCAGTCAAGCACCCTTTCAAACCAGTATACAAATTAAAATGATAAAACACATGATCAAATACTAACTTTAAATATTGAACATACAAGTATGGACGACTAACGTTAGGTTTTCAAAATGTGCCCAACATTATTTTTTCAGGTTTAATTGATTGCATTTTACAATTAATTTTTGTTAAGGAATTTTCATGGGAATCACTCAACTTTCTTCATGGAATGGCCTGGATATGGATTTGTATCAGCTCTGGGTACATACAACAATCAACTGAGAAACATACTGTAAATAATTTTGTCCCTAAAATTGATCTCGGATGGGTATGTACAATGAATAAGTTTTCTGTGAACATTGTAATTTTGTGAAGTATATGCCTTTCGGTAGCAGAAACCATCCCTATAATTTTGTGAAGTATGATGCCTTGAGATCATGTTGGACCTGTGCGTTGAAGATGGAGTTGGAGTGATTTTTTTTTTTTTGCAGTCACGGTTAGGAGGATACCCAATGTAATGGCCTCAAACTCAAAAAGTAGAAACGAAACACAAAAGTATAATCTAAATCAAAATCTAGGGTTTAGCCACTATAATCGAAATCAAAATAGAAGTATAATCGAAATCGAAATCCTAACAGAAATAGGATTTTAGGGAAGATGTGATGTCCCCAAATCTAGGGTTTAGCCACTATGTGAATGATATTCCACCTTAAATAATGTTGAGCCAGTGGAGCTGTTAGAGAGATCCCGGAGATCACCTATCGCCTATAGTGAGTGATCTTTAACTATGAGGTTGAAAATACGTACAAACTATGATGAAAACATCAGAGATCAACTATCAGTTTATTTAAAAGGCATATCATATATGTATATAAGATACATATATATAGAACCAACATAAAAACTTTTGCTTCATATATATATATATATATATATCCGTCGGATTTTTTTTTATAATTGATAGTAACGGCCTTTTCAATAAAAATGCAGAGCATATAAATATATATACGTACATTTATCAATAAGAAAGGAATCTCCCAACACTTAAGATCTAGTCGACACCCTCAGAAGGAAAAATCCCAACATTCAAGATCTAGTCGGCACTCTTCTCAAACCCTCGTTTTGGCATGACGTAAAAAGGAGAAGAAATGCACTGATTTAAAACCATAATACAAAAATCAAATGCAAGTCAACAGAAACTGTGGAGAACCGACGGTAATAACTGAGCCAGTTAGGAGTAAATCGAAATGCAATAGTTACTGTGGTAGTAAACACCGTATTTAAAGATCTGGTTTTGACCAAGAATTGGAAGAGCCCCGCAGAGCCTGGGTTATCGGGGTTAAGCCAATCAAATGTATAAATTGCAGAGCTTATTTTTATGCAGAGATCACTTACCAACCTTTGCTGCCAGGCATATTACCAACCTGTATCACTGAGTGTATATCTCCATTGCAAATGATTCATAAAGAGATCCCCAGCGTACGCAAATGCCACAATGGCGAGCCAACTCCCCTTCGCATGGTTACATACTTAGTCAACCGAAATGTTTTGGCTCCATCCCACTGAGAATATGTAGATAGGGAAGTGTAGAAAGAGATGAGCATGCGATCTCTCTTCTCTGTTCTCTCTCCTCTGGCTACATGAATAATAAATTGATTAGGAGTCGAAAGAGATGAGCCTCCCCTCTCTCTTCTGCCGACATAAAAAAAAAAAAGGATGAGTAGGAAAACAACGTGCCCTTGGATAGAATGCAACCCTACATTTATATTCACCATGAGGTTTTCTACCCTGGGAGATCCGTCAGGTGTAGAGGAGGTCTTCTAGACACATAGAGGGTGAAAAATGTCCAGTGGAAAAAAATTATGGAAACAACATTGAGATAATATCTCCCTAAGATTTCCCTCCAATACTAAATTATTATATCAATTCAATGTTCCATAAAAAATCTGATCTTCCCCTCTCTTTATGGAACGAATCAGAGCGCAAACTAGGTGACAAGTGGTATCTAAAATAACTTGGCTCTCTATCAGGAGATACACGACCCTTGATATCTCCGGAGAAGTTTTTATCCCTCGACCAAAACCTAAGTGAATCTCGAAATTTAAGTGTAAATCCCATCTGTTAATTTGGAGAAACACAAAATCGTTTAAGATATGATAAAAACCAAAGCGAAAACGTCATATCAATCTATCTATCTATATATATGGGGTGAATTAAAATTGAAAATCGATTTCAATCCATAATACATGGGCGATTTTACCAAAAACCAGCATTTCCATGATCGTTGAAGGGCGAATTTACCCTCAACAACCGCCATTTCTATAGATTTTGGGAGAAATAGAGGGAGCATGATTATTTTATGCGCTATGGGAGCTACAAATCGAATCAAACCTGGGCGAAATGGTTAGATTTAAATTCCTCTTTATATATTTTATTGGGCTAATGTGCCATTTATTAAAAATAAATACGTAAAAATTGGGCTAATCATAGTAAATGATGGTTTAATAAAAAAATAGCCCACTAAAAAATTAAAACCCCTAAATTTAGCCCATGGGCTAAGATTAGCCTCTAAAATTTTCCTTGTTCATGATCAACATTCAAAAACACACTCTTGACATCCGTTTGGTGTATTTACCATTGATAAGATGGAGCAAGAGTGTAGGGACCCCCATTTCGGGTTCCCCAAAAAGACTTCCACGGAATTTGAAAATATAAGTATAATTAATTTCAGAACTTCCAATACGATTTTTCAGAAGAAGATATAGAGGCCACAGATCTAGTTCTATCTATTGCAGTACATGAATGTCAATAAATAAAACTATATACCCAGATTTATTCATTCTACCACAAGAGTTAGCAAAATAAATAAATTAAATACTTCAAACCTGTTTTCGACGGTTGGTCCAGCGAATCGATGGAGTCCTCGAAGTGGTTCCCGCACAATCCAATCAAATTTCCTAACGAAGTACTGAGTGACCCCTCGGGTGACCTCCCTGCCGTATCGGGGTTATTCTTCTTCACCCTGAACCCCCAAGCAAGTGGGGTCGTAAGAACACACAACTAGCCTCCCGAAAGGATCTCCCAATCCCCGTTCCGGCTAATCCCAACTCCAAGGATCATAACATAATCCGAGATTATGATGACCATTCAGCATTAGGGAGAAAGAGATGTTCTTCTCTCCTTCTCCTCCCTCATTATGTAGCAAAATCCTATGTGCCATGTGTTTGTCCATGCACATATTTAATTTAATTTAATATTTTAATTTCCAATATTTTCAAACACATGTGTCTTCTTAATGTTTTTAATGTGCACCTAAATCCCTAGATCAGTGGGAGTTAAGTGTAAAAGAGTTCTACTTCTCTTTTGCTTCTCATTTAGTTTACTTAAGAATCTTTTAGTTAGACTTATTGCTTTCTACTTTTCTTTCTTTTCCTAATATTAAGATTGAATTAAAAGATGATTCCTTTTACTAAAAGTATAATCTATTTTAAATTTTCTCTTTATAAAATAATTTAAATGAATAATGAAATTAATTTAAAGTAAAAATCTTGAATAATAATAAAAGAAAAACAATTCTTTTATTAATGACCTATTTCAATTCTTTCTCAAAATAATGAAGTCAATTAAATGGAATCTTTAATAGAATGATTTAAAATAATAAAATCTATAAAATCTTTTGAATAAATAATAATCAAATTAATCAAATTTAATATAAATAAAATCAATCTCTTCAATTCTTTTTCAAGTTAATAAAATCAATTAAAATGAATAATTCAAATTAATGAAATCAATTAAAAATAAAATCTTGAATAGAATTATTCAAATTAATAAAATAGAACAAAATGAAATAAAGTATTTCTTAAATCTTATGTGAAATTTTCAGTTATACCATTGATTACTTTTCTTCCTCTCGTTCTTGTCTAGGTACCTCTTCGGCGAGCCCGTCTGACAATTTCATTTCTTCCTTCTTATGGGGAGTACTGCGTAGCGACCGGGAACCGTTACCGCGATCTCTCAACTATGCTCCTTGGAGACTAAGGGATGTTGAGGGATAAGGCTCTCCTTATTGTGCGCCCCTCGACTCGTCGTACGCGACCAAATCATTATGGCCTTGCCCGTACGACATACACTTCCTCGGGTGAGCTGAAACGGCTTCACCCGTGTGTGGATTGCTAATCCAGGGTCGACAGTCAGTCGTCGCACCCCTATGTGTTCTTTCCGTTCTTACGACCCCTAAATTTCCATTGTGGGTCAGTCGGTATATCATCTTACCTGCCACAACACACACTCAAGCACACATTAGTAGCACTGCACTATATAAATTATTTACATCATGCATTATAGTATCTCAGTCAGTCGAGCATATACACTATTCTTCATTTTCCTTTTAAAGCATTCTCAAAGTAAATTCAAATGGTTCATGTTTTACTTAGTCGGTTCATTTCAAAACTAGTACCTCATTATTCTAAACAGTTAAGGTACCGAGGCGGGCATTACAAAGAGAAAGTATGGTTCTTATTTTGTTTATTTTAGCAACTGGAATAATAGTTTCAATATAACCTATACCTTCTTGTTGAGAAAAATATTTTTCTACTAACTAGGATTTATGTTTTTCAATATGTCCTTTTGCACTAAACGTTGTTCTATATATCCATTTACATCCAACTAAATTATTTCCAAGAGGAAGGGGAACAAGAGTCCAAGTCTTGTTCTTCATTAATGGGTTATACTAAATAGTCATTGCTTTATCCCATTCAAGATTATCTCTATCTTGAGCATAGGTACATGGATCATTTGTGGCCTATACTTTAGTGATGAGATAAGAGTAAGATATAGTTCATCAAGTATTGAAAGGAATACCAATATTAGAACCTATGAATTCAATATTTTTTGGGACCAAAAGGAAGTGTAGTAGTGGTATAAACCACATTAGTATCTTAGGAATATTCAAGTGGAGCACTTGAATAAGAAGGTAAACTAGGATCGATTGTATTCACATAAATAGAGGAAGGGGTAACAAAATATGAAGGAAAATTCAAGGTAACATGAGGTTCAACAAACTCAGAAGGAGTAGAGACTTCATTGAATTGAACATCTCGTTGTATTATAACACCTTGGGTAGGTGGATCAAACAACATGTATGATTTGGAATCCTAACCAATCAAAATATATTTGTGAGACTTGGGATATAACTTTTTCAATTTTTCATCTGGGATATGTGCCCAACATTCATTGCCAAATATCTTAAAGTTAATAATACCAAGTTTATTACCATTCCATTTTTCTTCAGGAGTAACCTACAAAACTGTTTTGATAGGGCCTTTATTCAAAATATAGTTAGAACACCAAATATCTTCATCCCTAAAGCATACATCTAGTCATTTCAACCAAAGTTGTATTCTTTCTTTCAACTACCCCATTTGTTTAGGTGTATAAGGAATAGTATTTTGATGTTGAATTCTAGACTTAGATGAATATGCATTAAACTCCTTTTTAGTGAATTCCTTTAGTTCTCAAAATCTTAATACTTTTACCGGATTCATTTTCAACCATGTATTTAAAATTTTGAAATATACCAAAGGTTTCACTTGTATGATTCAAAAATAAACCCAATATTCTCTACTATAATCCTCAATAAAAGTAATAAAATATACTACATGATACAAATAAGGAGTTTCAAGAGGACTAAAAGATATCACTATAAATTACTAGCAATGCTTCATTAGCACACTAAGCTTTACCTTTATCAAACATTTCCTTATAATGTTTACGAAGAACAAAACCTTCACAAACACCTTTAGTGGAAGAGAGTGAAGGTAAGCCAAGTACAATTTTAGACATCATATGCATTTTTCTATAATTCAAATGACCTAGTATTTCATTCCATGATATACTTTGTTCATCAACATGAGCAACATAGGAATAAAAATGTTGATTTTTACATGAATTCAAACCATTAAACTTATATAAACCAACATCATGCTCAACAGGACCTAAAGAAACAATTTTGAGGTTATGGTTGATACTTTTAAAACATATTTATCTTCTCAAGATTCAAATTTATAACATTTTTGACAAGAACTATATATAGAAAGAAAATTGATGGGAATGCCTTGAACATCAAAGAACATCTTCCAATGTGTCATTAGGAACTTTTAACATTACCAGATCATATTACTAAAAGATATTTACCATCACTAATTGGAACTTTCTATGGTGTGTTCCTATTGGTATCATAAGAAGTAAATAAGGAAGTCGAGCCATTCATGTGATTAGAAGCACCATAATCCATTATCCATTCCATAGAAGATGGAAAATTACTAGGTTGAATAGAATAAGAACACAAGGATATCAATTGTTCATCGAAGGATTTCTTTTTGGAGTAAGCAAGTTCACACCTCTATTTAAAGAAAATATTTTTAGGGTGGTTAGTTTTTCCACAATACTTACAAGGATTGTACACTTTATTTTTATTATATACCATGTTACAAGAATCATCATTATTAGAAGAGTGAGGGGTTGATGCTTTATTGTGTGATTTAAGGTTATTAAAAACTATATTAGGATTCTTTTACTATGTGCCATAGAAATTTACTCTTTGATAATTGACTAGAAGCAATTAATCTATCTTGCTCACATATCAAACCTTTACAAATATATTAAAAAGTTGGTTTCATAGTAACTTTAGACATTTCAATGCCTTTATTCCTAGTTTGGATGAACATATCAAATTAAGAAGGTGACTTTCGTTCTACAAGAATAATTAGGGTATTATCATTTTTATTGTAATCACCACCACGATTATTCAACATTCATTATAGATTTTAATTTCAACAAGAAAATACTTTATTTTATCAAAATATGTAGGGTCTAACTCATGAATTTTCTTTTTAAGATAGTAAAAAACACATAATCGCTTTTATTAAATAAAGAAGCTAAATTTTTCCATACCTCAATTGGGCTAACGTCAGCCTCAATATGTACTTATAAATTATCTAAAATAGTATCTTGAATGAGTCCTCTTGATTTATCACATTGATCTTCCCATATAGGTATGTCTTTAGCATCGATTGATTTCATTTGATAACCATTATAAGCACCATAGATTCTTACTCCTAAGTGTCAATAAAACTCTCTTCCAAGAGAGATAGTACCAACTAATTTAGGAACATAAGCTACATCAAAACTCATAATGTTGAATCAAAAAACTAAAACCTAATGCAACAAGATATTAAAGCTAAGATCTAGAAGAAAAAGTGAATAAATCTAGAAATTTCTCACCAATAATGAAACCCAACAACAACTTACTGACATATCTATGAACTTACAATAGAAACAATCAATATAAACTTGTTTTGGTAAAAAATTTGTTGAAAAATAGGTGCCACTCACTTTCTCTACGGAAAAGATGCATGTGTACACACTTCATGTGACCAAAAGGTACATGGGGGCCCTAAAATGCCTGAAATGGAAAGTTGTGAAAGAAATCATTATCTTGTACTAAAACCTACGACAAAGCACAACCAGAGATGAAAAAATAACCATATCTATTGCAAGAAATATAGATCCTAGATAGAAATTTAGTATACAATGGATTTCAACTTGGTTTTAGAGATAAAATTAAGAAAAACTTGAAAAAATTATGAAAATTTATGAAAAAAAATGATGATGGTTAGGGGTTTGAAAAAAATTCTCAAGCATGTAGAAAATGCCCAAATTGAAAGAAAAAACCACAAGGGTTTGATATATCTGAAAACAAATCTAATACATAAGGAGGGCCCAAATTTGTTTGAAGAACCTGGTGGTTGTAAAAGAAACTTTAAAAAGTCACCAAAGAAGGTGGAGCATAGTAACCAACTCTAATGCCATCTTATAATATTTAGAAATATGCAGTAAACATAAAACAATTTACATTTACTAACAAGTAAATCAATAGAAATAATCTACTCGTCTAGCCTTCTATCCATATAAGCACCATATAATCAAAGTAGTATGTAACAAGAGAAATTTTTCTTCTTATTCTTCAGAAATATCCAATCTTGTACTTGAGCTCCACTCCACATATGATTATCACAACTTTACAATTACATAAGTATATGATGGAATAATTACATCCCATAATACATGTGGGATAAATGATTTTCCACCTCCTTATATGGTAATAGGAGAATATTACTCTATCATGCATGTGGGATAACTCATTTTATATAACAAAGAGACATTTACACCTTCCTTTGCTAGATAAGACATCATAAAATATTACAACATCACACTTGACATCATTACACTTGTAATATTAGCATTAGACATTCCAACAAGTCTCTTACTGAATGTTTCTTTCTACATCTAGAGCAAAAGATGGATACAGTTTAATTCTCTTCTTCATGTTTCTTTTCAAGCTCTAAAGTATCCAATTGTAAGCTAAGAGTACCAAGAATGTCAGTTTTAGGGTTTTCTAACAAGTTCGCCAATTCAGCCCTAGTGAACCCACCTATGGCTAATTTGAAAAATTTGGAAAGAGTATCTGATGTAGGAGCATCCTGCTCTCCATCCAAGTATAATGTTTGGTTAGGGATTAGGGTCTTGACATTTACCTAAGAATAGGTCTTTTGATAAATTCATTGTAAATATGTTGAATTCCTTAGAGTTATAGATAGGTGATGAGTCACAAGGTAAGTGATGAGTCAGAGTGTGAGTCATGAAACCAAGTACTTGAATAGTAAGAGCATTCGATGGTTTTTTTGGAGATTCATAGGGATAGGATAAGAGTGTTTGTTAAAACTAGGTTTCACTTGATGAGATATAGGAGATTATTGAGTGTAATATGGATATGAACCAGAATTGGTTTCAAATTCCTATTTTGTATAAATGTGTAAGCCTACGAAGCATAGAGGGGGTGTCCAAGCAATGAGAAATCATGCCAAGGAAGATGGTCATGCTTGTATTAGGTCTAAGCTGACCAGAACATAGGTTCTAAGGAAGTTATGAATGTACAGGTCTCTTATGATTGAATGGAGAAAGACTATTTATGCATGTCTCTATATAAATGGATAATTAACTCTCTATGTGTCTAATTCATGAATCGATTGATAGTTGAATACATGCCGGTAGATTGATAGATCTGTGTGTATGCAGTAACCTGAAATTAGGGATTTTGAGAATTGAATATTGTAGAGAGGGTTTAAATTATCCCTCTGTGTGGATGTTTGAGTAAATGTTATATTTGCAGCATAAACCGTGTATCATCGATCACTAAAAGGATCGATGCTCTGTGTATACGAATCCATAGAGGTGGAGCTCAGGGTTAGAATTGAACGAGCCTACGAAGTCAAATTGAATTTCTACTCTATATAAGAAGTGATGTGCAGGTTTGGCTATGGAAATGGTGATCATATCTAGCGAAGGAGATCAATCCCAATGAAGGTGGGTTGAGTTTGATTGATCGATCCTCTGTTCAATCTACGCGCAGTTGCAAAGGTTGCAGTTGGCTCATTCCACATAGGTTGGACGATCTAGATTAAAGGAGAGAAGAAGATCAATGATGGGGAAAGGATTTCGTGAAGAGAACTTGTGCGGGAGATAGAGTTCCGCATTGATCATAGATCAACGGATGAGAGAAGCCGCGAAGAGATCAACAACTCGTACAGTGCTCCGTAGGAGAAAGAATTCGGGAGTTAACGGCTAGAGTATATGCTGAATTAACACAAGAGAATCAAATCCACCGTTGATCGTGGATCCAACATTCCAAAGAGATTGTGAAAGGAACTTTGTAGGAAACAAGTGCGGAAGGCAGTTGTGGAAGGCACTCCGCAATTGCGGAAGGAAGGAAATTGTGGAAGGAACTTTGTGGATGCCAATTGCGAAAGCCAATTGCAGAAGGAAATTGTGAAATAACAACCGCAATTATGGAAGGTGATTGCAGAAAGGTCATTGTAAGAAGGTAATTGTGGAAGGAATTTGCGGAAATTGATACCCACATTTGTGGAAAGACTTGGTTGGGTAAGCTAAGTTTGGTGATTATGCTAATTGTGGAATCAAACTAATCCTAGGGAAAGTAGGTTGGATTGGTTTTTATGATCCCACCTGCATCATTTGGTATCAAATCCAAAGAAAAAGATTCTACGAGCACTGAAAAGAGATCATAGGAAAAATTTCAGCCAGTATGAAGAAGAATCTGAGCATATAGGGGATTGAAGCTGCCACGATAGAAACAAAAGTATATCACATTTTGATTTTCAATTTATGTTAAAATTGAAGGATGACAAATGTGTTGAGAAGGTTGGTCAAGTGGAACTATTCGGAGTGGAATCCAATCAAGGATTTATGTTAAAAGAAAATGACAATTTTAGTTTTAAGTTGAAGTTACTACAGAGAATAGTGGGAGCTGGTGTGCTCTTAAAAGGGGAATTCAGAGCAGATATTGGTCCAAAGGATATGGATGAGAAGGGAGAATGATAATATCTTGGTACAAATCTTATAAGGTATTGATTGATGTGTTTATGTTAACTCTGGTTTGAGATTATTTGTGGATTGAATCATATGAGGTTGATAGTAACAGACAGCTTGAAAACTATGATAGAGAACGAGTGTGTTCCTGAGGAGAAGAGTTTGTGAAATCTTAGAGAAAAGAAGAAGTAGTGGCAGAACCTAAGGATCCAACAGAGTTTGGACAAGAAGGGACAAGTTGAATGTTCTCAGAGAATAATTAGACTTGTAGAATCCAAGAGTAGCAAAGAAAATTTCTTAGGAGGTTCTGGAGGAGAAGGAACCAAGGATACCAAAAGGACAAGCTCAAGGAGAGATATATTTTTGAGGTATAGTTAGAAGGTATGAAGACTTGCTGAGTGAAATCTTGGGAGCAGCACATAGGTGAACAAGATGAATTTCACAGAGAAAGAGGAGATGGAGACAATGACTACCTAAGGTCATTACAGAGGTTTTGAGGAAAGCCGCAACAGAAGAAAAGATGCCAAGTAAAAAATCATCAAGAGAATGAGTCAAGAGGAGTATGATAGAGAATTAGTTGACACAAGATTGCAATTTATTCACTTAGAGATGCTGCTACATAAAGAAGACTACAGGTATGGTTGGATAATGAAAAAGAATAAAGTGAGATGGAATTCACTACAGGTGAAGCTAAAGAAAGAGATGTCTGACAGATTGAAGGAAGAACTCAAAAAAACTGAGTCTGAGATAGAAGTTTTGGAATGTGAACCAGAACAGGGTCCTTTTCTTGGAGAAGATGTGAATGAGGATGATGAAGCAGTGATTATAGATGATTTTCTGAACTCTTTGATAAGTTCAGAACCACATGAAAATAGTATGGTTGAGGATTCAGATGAGGAGCATTATGTTTTTAAATCTAATGGTTTGTGTATGAGTGTAGGCATTGAAGAACTCTTAGGTGATGTGTTTATGAAGGAAGAAATTAGACAAATAGCCTGGACTGTTAGAGATAATGAAGAAGGAGCAGAAATGATTTTCAAAAACATAGCAGTAGAACATATTATTGTTGTAAAGGAAGATGAAATGGTAATGCAGCCTATAGCTCATACTATAGGGGAGATAGATGTTGGTGAAGAAATGAAGCTGCAAGAAGAGATGACTAAAATAGAAGAATTCTTGACTGAATATGTATTCAAGGACAATGAAGATGGACATTCACTTGAAGAGGTGAAGGAAGAAAAATAAATGTAAAAAGACATTTCAGAAAGACAAGATCAAAATTACATTCTGATGAAAAGAGAGGCTATGTTGTCTCATAAAGAAAGCCAAGGGGGAAATCCTACACCATTAAATAAATATATTGTTGAGAAGACTGTTGCTACACAAAGTAAAGAATATTTGGCTCATGACCAAAGGGAAATTGAAGAGAAACATGGTAATGCTAAAGGGAGACATGGACGAGGTCGCAAGAAATTTTTGAAAAGTTCAGAACAATATGAGGAGCTAGTGCTACAAGGAACAGAGAGGAGAAAAGGATTTTATATTTTTAAATCTGATCATTTGTGGGTGATTGTAGGAAATGTCATTGATGAAAGTCTAGAAGTCAAGTATGATGAAGAGTACCTTTTTAATGAGGGAAATATTGACTTGTTGCAACAGAAAGAAGAACTCATACATGAGTTTCTATTTGGAGGAAGACAACCATTGGAAGTTGTTATGAAGCAGAAGCAACAGAAAGATGAAGAAATGAGGATGCAACAGTTAGTGGATAGTAGTAGAGAGACAAAAGACAAGAAGAACAAGCATGTGTACCAAGTAATGAATAGATTGGATGATGAAGGTTTCTCTGACGAGACATGAGGAGAAAAGGAATATTTACATCAGCAGAGAAAAGAGACAAAGCGACAATAGAAGACAAGTGACCAGGGAATATTGCAAAATCAAGGCAAGTGGATCATTGCAACAAAAAGTATGGAAACCACGAGAGTTGTAGTCAACAACAAGATAATAGGATAACCATGAAGCAACTGAAAACCTTCAACATGAAGTTTGGGATCCAGGAATATTGAAGATTGAATATTATGACCAAGAGGTCATATTTCTTTCTTCCTGGGGAGTCTGATGCAGGAGCATCCTGCTCTCCATCCAAGTCTAATGTTTGGTTAGACCTTAGGGTCTTGACATTTACCTAAGCAGAGGTGTTTTGATAAATGCATTGTAAATATGTTGAATTCCTTAGATTTCTAGATAGGTGACGAGTCACTAGGTGAGTGATGAGTTAGAGCGTGAGTCATGAAACCAAGCACTCGAATATTGGGAGCATTCGATGGTTTTTTTGTAGAGTCATAGGGATAGGATAAGAGTGTTTGCTAAAATTAGGTTTCATTTGATGAGATGTAGGAGATTGTTGAGTGTAATATGGATCTGAACTAGAATTGGTTTCAGAATATTGGTTTGTATAAATGTGTAAGCCTACAAAGCATAGAGGGGGTGGCCAAATAGTGAGAAATCAGTCCAAGGAAGCTATTCATGCTTGTATCAGGTCTAAGAGGATCAAAACACAGGTTCTGAGGTAGTTATGAATGTACGCATCTCCTATGTTTGAACGGATAAAGAATATTTATGCATGTCTCTGTATAAATGGATAATTAAATCTCTGTGTGTCTAATTCATGAATCGATTAATAGTTGAATACTTGCTGGTAGATTGACAGATATGTGTGTATGCAACAACCTACAATTAGGGCTTTTGAGAATTGAATATTGCAGAGAGGTTTTAACTGATCCATATGTGTAAATGTTTGAGTAAATGTTATATTTACAGTGTAAACCCTGTATCATTGATCACTGAAAGGATCGATGCTCTATGTATACGAATCCATGGAGGTGGAGATCAGGGTTAGAATGGAACGCGCTTGCGAATTCAAATTGAAGTTCTACTATGTCTAACCAGTGATGCGCAGGTTTGGCTATGGATATGGTGATTAGTTCCAGTGAAGAGGATCAAGCCCAATGAAGGTGGGTTGAGTTTGATTGATCGATACTCTGATCAATCAACGCATAGTTACATTGGTTATAGTTGGTTCATTCCACAGAGGTTGGATGATTTAGATTAAAGGAGAGAATAATATCAACGACGAGGAAAGGATTTCTTGAAGAGAACTTGCACGAGAGATAGAATTCTGCATTGATCACTGATCAACGAACGAGAGAATACACAAAGAGATCAACAACTCATAGAATGTTCCGCAGGAGAAATAATTCGGGAGTTAACGAACAAAGCAGATGAGGAATTAACACAGGAGATTCAAATCCACCGTTGATCATGGATCTGACTATCCAAAGAGATTGCGGAAGGAACTTTGTGGGAAGCAGTTGAGGAAGAAAGTTGTGGAAGGCACCTCGCAATTGTGGAAGGAACTTTATGGATGCCAATTGTAGAAGGAAGTTGGGAAAGCACGCTGGAAATTGCGGAAGATCGTTGCGGAAATGTAGCTGCGGGAACGTAATTACGGAAAGGTAATTGCGGAAGGAAGGTAATTTCCTTCTACCTTCAATGAGTAATTGATTTTTGTAAATGATCAACACACTTGTTAATGGAAATTTATAAATACATGTGATCCTTAGAAAATGATTAAAATGTGCAAGAATTAAAATACTAAATCAAAACAAAGGTAAAGGAAATTAAGATCTAAACAATAAAACAAACACATTTAACTACCTAACGAAAATAAATATTTTGCAACACAGACTAAAGTTACGGGGCCTTCCCAAATGTATTTTGCTATAATAAGAGCTACAATACTACGAGATAGTCAAACAAGAACTTCAAAGCATTAGTTCCTTTATATTATGGAATTCAAGTTCACAAGTACATAATCACTATGTAGTACTGCTTTTCTTTACATTCACTTTATGAATTCTTGATGTGCATACATATTACATATTTAAAGGATGAGGAGGCATTTTAGAAGTCACAACCAATTCCTTTGTTTCACCAATTCCCTTGTTTCATGGGTCGATATAACTGATATGACCAAATATTACCAAATATAAGATACACACTAAATCTAGTGGGATAAGTTTACTTTATTGATGGTAAAGGATAGATTGCATATCGTTACTACGTGATATTTCATTACATGCAATGCATGAAAATATCCCTCTCCACCTAGAAAGAAATCGACCTTTGCTAGATGTCGCTTACATGAAAAAAGATGATTGGAAGTTTGACTAGGATATAACTTTGTCTTTCACTTAGCTTGGAGATGATTAGATCAACACAAAACTATCTCAAGGCATCTAGAAACAAAACCCATGTCGCAGATTTTCTCAGGGAGAGGTGTTAATATGTCAATCCATGATGGATTATCGAATCGATGCTAGGGCTATAGGATCTGAACATATTATAACCAGCATTAGTAAGACAAATTCTAATTTATTTTTATTAAAAGTAGGGAAAATTACGAAAAAATGACAATTTACTACCTTATGAGCTTGTTTCCATGTATCTTTTAGAAAGCATAAGTAACTATAGAAAGAGGAATGATAGGAAGGTGAAATGGAGGGTTAAAAGGTAAAAACTGACAACTGAAAGTGAAAAACTCATGCCCAAGGTTAATTACTTTTAACCTTTTACATATTATTATTATTATTTTATTTATTACATGGGAAAATTGGTATATGACACATGGTGTGCTGCAAACATAGTAATAAAGAGAATAATTACAATCTAAACAGAATCAATATTGGGGTTTCCAAAGGGTCAAAAATAGAATAATATGTCCCCTCCCCCTTGGAATAACACCTTCCATGGTGCTCTCTTCTTTTCAATAGTACTTTATGTCTTTATTCTTCACTTGTATTCACAATGTCATGCTCTTCACTGCCTTGACACACCTCCAAAATTTTTAAGATTCCAACATATACCTACAAGAATCAGTAAAGTAAACATGAAGATCATAACATTTCTATGCATTAAGTATGTTATCCATATGATTTCTAATATATGAATTTCAAGTTCATAAACAAAGCATATATATTCATAAGCCAAGATAAAGTATGTAATTGAGCCCAATACTTATTTGTATGAATATGTATCTTCTCCATATGGATACCACTTACAAGACTCGATTCATTATTTTCTTTGACACACCCAAAGCATTTCCTTATAGTTAGTGGTCCTCTAGGTTTGAGTATTCCCTTCCCTGCTAAGTAGTCGCTTTGGAAATCCATAATTTGTCAATCCTTTCTCACACGAGAAGAGTGCAAACTTATAGATTCTTACTACCAAGGTGTCTCGCTTGCTCTAATAACCATAGATTAAGGTGATTGAGGCATGTTATAGGGTTGTGTTGTCATCACAATAGGATTCTTCCACAATTTTTAGCTCAACAACCATCATTTTTCCTTATTAGATAGATTGATCATGTTAGTTGTATCATACAAATACAATTACCATTAGATGTCATCATGAAAAAATCAATCAAAATTTTTAACATGCTTCTTACAAAATTCAGATTTCACATTTTGACCTTAAAATTGCTAAAAGAGATCATCCGAAAGCCCCAGTATAGCAATTATGAAACTCTTCTCGCAATGTTTTCTCCTCATCTCAATAGTCATTAGCCTTCATTATGGGATTACATTGACTTTCATATCCAAGACATTTCTATTTGCAATTTATTATCCTTGACAAATATTTCATTTAGCCAAACAAACTATGAGTACTCATGCATATAATCACAAAAACATATGAAATGATTCTAAAAGTATGTCACAAGATTAGGTCAATCAACTTCAACAATCAACATATTAAAAAAATGGAATATTATTCACTACATATGCATTATCATAACAAAAACAATTCACAGAAGGTGATCAAACAAAACATGAATACATTTAGAAAATTATAAGCATTATTGTTATATATTAAGATTCATGCCTTTGTCATGCCCGTGTATCATTCACATATAATACTTTAACTACATTTAATCATTCAACAATGATATTAAGCATAAATAAAAGAATCTTTCCCATTATTATTTTAACATCTGAATACATTAGCATAATCAAATGCATAATTGTATAGCTGTCCAGAACATTCATGATGTTACAAGAATAATGGGTAATTAATATAAGTTTACTCAACCCTTCCCCAACCTTATGATCAACATCTTCATGTCTTTGTTTCCCTTACAAGATTGATACACAATATCATCACTATTGTTTCCCTTACAAGATTGATACACAATATCATCACCATATTTAACCATAATATCAATTATTTATAAATTAAAATTGGAAATGGTGATGACTCTTCTTTTCCTAAAACCAACTATTGTATCTACCGTGATCCCTTTGACCAATGTGCATTGTCTTGATAACATCCTAGAGAATGAATGGAAATTATCTTGGGAGGTCTATGCATGGAATCTTCATCCATTCCCTCAAATTATGAGACCTCATGCATATCCTAAGATACCATACATACTCTAGAGTTAATAATGATAACCTTATGCACCTTGTAATCATGTTGGATATAGCTGCATTATCCATAATGTAATTTCTTTTTATTCTTAAATATATGGGTTGGGCCTAAATCAGAAATGAGAAGCACCCACGGTAAACAAATCAGAAATGAATTGCCAAAAGTTCACCCATAGTAAACACAAAAGAGTTGTACAATTTTGTGGAATGAATGAATTTATTATATGCAAATTGAAGATACATTAAAGAAAAATACATAACAAACTGAAATTTAAATTATTTGATTCAATTCTAGATTTTAATGCATAATCTAAATAGCAAAATAACAATAGAATATTGAAAGATAAACTATTTTCAGAAAACCGGTATTTAAACACATGTAATTTACATCCACGGACATGCATTTCCCTTTCAAAACATTATCATTAGCTTGGAAGTAATGCAGATCAACATTTTTTTTGTATCTTGGATCCTAGTGCTTCATCTTGATTTCCAATTTAAGAATGGTAGCATTCAAAAATTTCCAATAAAATGGTGGCATTCAAAAATTCCATTGTCGTAAAAGATAATGGGGCAGACAATCAATATATATTGATTATCAATGCCCAAAGTGAAGAGATCCAATGAGGCAAGAGTCAATGAAGAATGCAATACAAGAAAATGAAATTACAAGACAATTCATGCAATAAAAGATAATAAAGATGAAGCACAACTACTATGAAAAAGAGGTCCTTACAAATTCAGTTGTGCTAGAAAATTGTACTGCAACTAGGAAAGTACAGAACCAACAACAAAAAATCCTACCTTAGAATGTCGAGATAAAAAATTGCAATTGAAGGTCTGTATGATTATTCTTCACAGTGTTGAAGGCATTCTTGCACATCTTAGACTGTTGGCATGATTTAGTGTTACTTAAAGGCACCTTGGATGCTCTTCAGTAACATGTTTAGTGAAGAGAAGCAATTCATTGTGTTAGAAAGATCTTAAATGGCAGTGTCTTATAGCTAATGAAGATAAATAATTCAAGTATTATCAACATTGAGAATCACCTTATCATCATTTAATGTGTGGAATCATGGAGCCTTCTTTATAGATGTGAATCAGATACTTGTTCAAAGCCATGATGTATCATTTTTGGAATCATCTTTGAAGTGCCAAAGACTTGCCGAAGCCATTTTAAATCTTATCATGCAGCTGAAGAAACGGATCATTGTATCACAAAGTTGTTGCAACATTGTTCCATCAGGGTTCACAAAAGATAAATTACACAATTCATGCTATATGAGTACCAAAGGAAGGAATAAAGCACAAAGAAGACAGTGGAATGTACTACATAAAAATCCAACAGAACTACAGAGCGCCTGTAGAAGAGCTTTGTAAAGAGAAAACAAAATATTAATTACTACCTTGAGTTGAACATCCATCATGATTCCATCAATATGGACAGATACTTCTTAGCAGATGTGAGTATGAAACTTGCTGAAAGCCACTCTTGTGTCTTTAGTCTTTGTCTTCGTTGATCAAGGGAAAAGGGAACCGCACAGTAAATAAGATTTAACTGCATAGATGATAAATGTTTTCTTTTCTTTTTCTAAGGACATACACTAGACCTAGAAAATACTTTGTTTTAAATTTCCTTCCACTTTTTCTAAAACACTTTACTTCACAAAATAAATGCGTGGATATGAGTTGCACAATTCACCTTTTGATGCGGGAAGATTAACTACGCGTTTCTACTGCGCAGAGATTAATTGCATGATTCCACTTTCTACTGTGCAGTTTAAACTTTGCGCAAATGCACAAATCTTAACTTTGCACAATACTTTACTTTGCATGAACTTGACTTTGTCTATAGTGCACACTTCATACAAATTATTTTTGTACACTCTTTTAATTTTTACAAAGATTAATTGCACAGTTAACTTTGTATACCTATCTAACTGTGCATAACCCAAACTTAAGCAAACTTTGTCTTAAAACATTTATTCTTAAAAAACATAAGAACCGAAACATATGTTGAAGTTATTGAGCGTTAAACTAGGGCATTCATCGCTGTGAAATACTTAGAAATCTTGATTTCTTTTACTACGCGTAAATGTAAACAATCATTCACATAGGTCAATATGAAATTGATGCACGACATGCATAAACCAACATTCTTGAGAATGGATACATAAAACTTAAGAACATATATATTGCTGCAGTAAAATAGAGTAAATTTGCTACACTTACAGAGAGATGAGATTTACTTCAAACTTTCACTTCTTACACAGAGCTTGGGCTCTTGAAACACTTCACGGGTTTGTCTTCTTCTCTTCTTCACTCCTCTCACTCTTACATCTCTATCTAATCTTCTACAGGAGACATTCATTTATACAAAAACTTAGGTTTAGTTTCACCTGGAAGTTACAGGGTTGCAATAAACTCTACAATTAATTTCTACCTAAGCAAATCTGATCTTTTGGAAAACAACAACGGCTTCTGAAATGCTAACTTTCCGTGAGATGGATTGGATGCAAACAGACCGACTGTCTGACATTGCAGACTGCGCACTGACACAAAAAGACTGATAGAATGATCGACTGACTTCTGACAGAGCTAGCATAAATCAGATACACTATCAGCTCATTAGTTATGATATTTCCAACACTCCCCCTTAATTATGAGAAGATGGGGATCATTAAACAAAAGTAAAATATTACAAAATATTTTAGAGCTGAAACATGCTTTGTTCATGACATAGTTCACTACATGAAACTTGTCACTCCCAAACAACTTCGCAGAAATTGGAATGGGTCCTTTGCCAATGGTTATGTAAATATGTCTACTACCTGATCTTCAGACCTGCAAAATTCTAAATAGATTTCTTTGTTGTTTATCAATTCTCTGATAAAATTATACCTTGTGTCGATGTGCTTAGTTCTCTTGTGGAAAACATGATTCTTTGACAGTGTGATAGCTGAATTTTTGTCGCAGTAAATGACTGTGGGTTCATGCTGGTTCTGTGACAGATCACTTAACATTCTATGCATCCAAATTGGTTGACATGTTGTACTTGTAGTTGCAATATACTCTGCTTTTGCTGAAGAAAGAGTTACTATGGGTTGTTTCTTTGAATCCCATGATACAACACTTGTACCTACATGAAATGTATTCCCAGATGTGATTTTTCTGTCATCTATGCTGCCTCTATTGTCACTGTCAATGTATCCATAGAGTTTGAAATTTTTTGAGGTTGAATACAAAATACCAAAGTCTTTTGTTCCACTTACATACCTCAGAATTCTTTTACCTGCTTACCAATGCGATTCTTTTGTTGTTTCCATGAATCTTGAGATTAAGCTAACTCCATATATGATGTCTGGCCTTGTTGCTATAAGATACATAAGGCTTCCAACGAGCCTTTTAAACAGCATAGAATCTACCTTGGATCCATCATCATCCTTGCTCAATTTCAAACCTGTTATCACTAGTGTTGGAGCTGTTTCGCAATTTAACATCTTAAATCTGTTCAAGACGTCACTTGCATACTTGGACAGAGATATAAATATCCCATTTTCATACTGTTGGACTTCTATGCCTAGAAAATACTTCATAAGCCCTAAATTAGTCATTTCAAATTCACTTTCCATGACTATTATGAATTCTTCTATGCCAAAATCACTAGTAAATATTAAATCATCTACATACAGGAAGACAATTAACTTATTACCTTACTTGCTGATTTTTTTGTACAGGATTGGCTCACATTCACTTTTGTGAAATCCATTCTGAATGAGGTATGAGTCAATGCGATTTTACCAAGCTTTGGGAGCTTGCTTCAAACCATAGAGTGCCTTTTTTAATCTGTATACTCTATGTCCTTGTCCTGGAACTTCATAGCCTTGTGGCTACTCAACATATACTTCTTCCTCTAAATAACCATTTAAAAATGCAGACGTTACATCCATTTGATAAACAGGCCATGTCTTTTGTGCTGCAATGGCCAAGACTGTTCTGATTGTGTCCATTCACACTATAGGTGAAAAAGTTTCATTGAAGTCTATGCCGAGCTGCTGAGTGAACCCTCTTGCTACCAATCTTGCCTTGTGCTTCTGCACATTTCCATCGGAGTCTTTCTTCATCTTATAAATCCATTTCACGCTTATAACATCCGTGTCCTTAGGAACATCAACTAGTTCCCATGTTTGATTCTTCTCAATGCATTCAATTTATTCATCCATGGCTTGTGCCCAAACATTATCTTCAATATCTTCGTCAAATGTTAAAGGGTCATTAACTTGAGAAAATAATGCAAAACATGAGAATGAATTAGGTGTACGAGCCTCATATATTTTGCACAGATTTCTTGTCCTTGGCGGAGTTGCTGGTGTCGAACTACGTGAGCTGTGCGAACTGGTTGATAGAGTTTGATGCACACTTCGTGTGCTTGTCGGAGTAGCTTGAGCTACGCCTTGTTTCGGAGTTTCGTTTGCTGGAACATGATGCGCAATCCTAGGAGTAGATGGAGCTGTGTAGTTTTGATTTACCTGTAGTGTCTCAACCACATCTTCTACGCTGTCATCATGTTCAACATGTGATACGATTTTGACATTCTTCTCTACAGTTCCATCCCATGCTTCATTTTCAACAAACTGAACATCTCGATTGATAATGAATTTCCTTGCAACAGGATCATACAACTTGAATGCTTTTGTGTCTTTAGAATATCCAATAAAGATGCATTTCTGTCCTTTATTGTCTAATTTCCTTCTCAACTCATCTGGAACATGTGCGTATGCTACACACCCAAAAAAATTTAAATGTGAAACACTATGTTTCATACCTGTCCATGATTCATGCGGAACGTTTTTCTTCATGCTCTTCGTCAGACATCGATTCATGATGTATATTGCAGTTGCGACTACTTCAGCCTAGTATTCATTTGACAGATGCATGACTACCAACATATTGCGCGCCATTTCCATAATGGTTCTATTCTTCCTCTCTACAATACCATTCTGCTGCAGTGTATACCGCGCAGTGAATTGCTTCTGTATGCCATGATTCTTGCAAAAGTTTAAGAAATCATTTGAGACATACTCACCACGTCTATTTGTTCTTAAGATATTGAGGCTGTAACCACTCTGCTTCTCCACGAGTGCCTTGAATTGCTGAAAACAACTAAACACATCAGATTTATGTTTTAAAAAATAAAACCAAGTTTTTCTTGTGAAATCATTTATAAATGTGAGAAGATAAGTGCATCCTCCCATGGATAGTGTTTGCATCGGTCCAAAAATATCACAGTGCACAATTTCAAGTGGTGCGCGAGCTCTGTATGACTTTTTGAATGGAAAATTCTCTCTATGCCGTTTTCCAAAAATACAGCCTTCACAAATTCTTTCCGGTTTTTCAATCAATGGAAATACTTTCACCATGTCCTTCATATGCAGTAGCTTCATCCCACCAAAGTTCAGATGTCCAAATCTGAAGTGCCATAACTAGGATTCATCCCAAATTTATGTCTGAAACACAGCTTGCATTGTGCTATCTTTTTCTTCCTTTGCGCAGTGACTGTCTGCTTCTTTGCTCTCTACGTTGAGCATAGTTGCAGAATTCTCATTATAAATTTCATGAACAACTTGAGTTGTTTTTCCTTTTATGATGGGTTTTATCCTCAAAGGAAACAAGCGATTGCTTGTCATCTGCACTTCGGCTATCAACTGATTGCTTGGATATTTGTCTTTGATCAGACAACACTTTCCTATCATATGAATTATGTAACCTTTTTCCATCAGTTGTCCAGTGCTCATCAAATTATGCTTCAAACCTTGAACATAATAAACATCAGACATATATTTATGCTCCCCCTGTTTTGTTAGAATATCAACAGTACCCTTACCCAAAACGATGACTTGAAAATTGTTTCCAAGTGTAACATCAGTTTGAACTGATTTATCTAGACTAGAAAATAGATTTAAATTACCAGTCATATGATTGCTACAACCTGAGTCTAAATACCATATTTCATTTGGACTTTCTTGGACAGCATTGCATTCAAGTGGAGATGCGCATGATAAGAACAACGAGCTGTTCGAAGTGTTGTTGTTGCTTGACTGAGCTTCACCTTGCTTTCCTTGGTCATACTGCTTCTTCCTACATTCATATGCGAAGTGACCATACTTCTTGCAGTAATGACATTGAATTTTTTATTTGTCATACCTTTGTCCACTTGGCTTATTGGGGGTTTGATTCTAGCCTCTACCAGTGACATGCGTAGGGCTGCTGCTGTGACCTCCTCTGAAAGAACTTCGTCCTCTGCCTCTAGAGTTTGATCTTCCTCTGCCTCTTCCACGACTTATGGATGACTGTGCTGTGAATGCACCTTCCAGCGATGTATCTGAACTGTTGATTCTATGTTCATGATTGAGTAATGAAGATTGCAACTAATCAATAGTAAATGTGTACAGATCTTTGTTTTCCTCTAGGGTTACAACCAAAGATTCAAATTTCTTTGGTAAAACTCTAAGAACTTTTTCAAAAACTCTTTGATCGCCTAGAGTTTCTCCATGAGACTTTATTTGATTAACCATACCAATACCACAAGTATAGAATGAGTCTACTGACTCTGTGTTTTTCATTGACAGAGATTCAAAATCTCTTCTAAGAATTTGAATTTTGGCAGTCTTTACCTTGTTGAAACCTTGATAGGCAGTTTTTAGTGTATCCCATGCTTCCTTTGCTGACTGTGCTGCTGCTACTCTTGGGAGTATTGATTCATGTGCTGCTTGATGTATGTGGAACAACGCCTTTCCATATTTCTTCCTCCGTTCCCTTAAGACATCCTTCTCAGCTTGTGTGAGATTGTTGTATGCTGCTACATTTGCTAGTTCTGCATAACCATTCTGGACTATCCCATACATCTTGACCTCTAAACAAAGCCTTCATTGTTAGAGACCAATATTCAGAATTTTTACCAGAAAATATGGGAGTTTGCAAATTACCCGAAGTGGAAGCCATTCTTAATCACTTTTCCCTTATGTAAATACAATTCTTACTTTCCGTAAACTAGGCTCTGATACCAGATCAAGGGAAAAGGGCACCGCGTAGTAAATAAGATTTAACTGCGCAAATGATAAATGTTTTATTTTCTTTTGCTAAGGACATACGCTAGACCTAGCAAATACTTTGTTTTAAATTTCCTTCCACTTTTTATAAAACACTTTACTTCACAAAATAATTGCGTGGATATGAGTTGCGTAATTCACCTTTTACTACGCGCAGATTAACTGCGCATAAATTAACTGTGCAATTCCACTTTCTACTATGCAGTTTAAACATTGCACAAATGCACAAATCTTAACTTCGCACAATACTTACTTTTCATGAACTTGAATTTGTATGGAGTTTGCACTTCATACAAATTACTTTTGCACACTCTTTTAATTTTTACAAAGATTAACTGCGCGGTTAACTTTGTATACCTATCTAACTGCGCATAACCCAAACTTAAGCAAACTTTGTCTTAAAAATTTTCTTCTTAAAAAACATAAGAACCGAAACATATGTTGAAATTATTGTGCGTTAAACTAGGGCATTCACCACTGTGAAATAATTAGAAATCTTGATTTATTTTACTGCGCATAAATGTAAACAATCATTCACATAGGTCAATATGAAATTGATGTGCTGCATGCATAAACCAACATTCTTGAGAATGGATATATAAAACTTAAGAACTTATATATTGCTGCAGTAAAACAGATTAACTTTGTCACACTTACAGAGAGATGAGATTTACTTCAAACTTTCACTTCCTACACAGAGCTTGGGCTCTTGAAACACTTCATGGGTTTTTCTTCTTCTCTTCTTCACTCCTCTCACTGTTACATATCTATCTAATCTTCTGCGAGAGATATTCATTTATACAAAAACTTAGGTTTAGCCTCACCTGCAAGTTATAGGGTTGCAATAAACTCTGCAATTAATTTCTGCCTAAGCAAATCTGATCTTGCGGAAAACAATAGTGGCTTCTTAAATACTAACTTGCCGTGAGATGGATTGGATGCAAACATATTGACTGTCTAACATTGTAGACTGCGCGCTGACACAAAAAGACTGATAGAATGATCGACTGACTTCTGACAGAGGCGACGTAAATCAGATACGCTATCAGCTCATTAATTATGATATTTCCAACATTTGAGGTATCCGAAGCTCCAAATATTTTCCAAAACCTGAGTGTTTCATCTGCTGCAGCTAATACAACTGTTTACCCATCAGGGCTCTGAAGAGGCAAAAAATAGGGAAGGGTCATGAGGACAAATCTATTCATAAAGGGAAAACATGAACGCATAAGTACTTATAATTATAAAATACATGAATTTTCATACCTGTGCCATTTGAAGAACTCGAGTAGTGTGCCTTGTAAGCTCAGTAATATTCACAATGCATGGGGATTTCCATAAGGTTAATTGGTTCTTATCTAACCCATATGAACTCAATAATTCACGTTCATGTCTATTCCACTGTAATGAACAGACTTGGGAATGGGTGTCGATAGTATTCAGGTAGGCACCTATTTGAGTGTTCCAAAAATTTATAGACCTGTCTAAACTCCCTCCAACAGATGCCAAAAGATTGTTCTAGAAGGGGCAACATGCTAAGGCCTTGACTGCTGCACACTGTTCATATAATTCGTGTAGGTATTCAGAGGCAGAATTATGGGATGCCATGCTCTTTTCCCAAATGTAGAGTAGATTGTGATTTCCCCCACTTGCAAGTTGTTGGCCAGAAGGAGACCATTTTAATCCAAATACCTCTTGGT
The DNA here is from genome assembly GCA_027924585.1 of Larix kaempferi. Classification (NCBI taxonomy): domain Eukaryota; kingdom Viridiplantae; phylum Streptophyta; class Pinopsida; order Pinales; family Pinaceae; genus Larix; species Larix kaempferi. The sequence goes on from BSBM01000008.1 coordinate 1,645,916, forward strand.
TATGTCCTTTATATGTTTGAACAATGTGCTCACGGATGCGAACATCATGATTGATTATGAACCCATCCAGTCCTCCTGTGGTGAGAATAGGACCATTCCAAGCAAGGGCTCCAACACGCTCATGATGACCTTCCAAGGCTCTTCACTGCAATTTTATCAATGACAAATTTAGAGATTTCCATTAAATTAGAATGAGAAAAGCTTGGAAGAGATAGAGAGGTTTAATTTACCTGTTTATCAGATGCAGAGTCACATAGCTGTACAACAGAATTATTCATCCCAATGGAAATTTGCCTCCCATCGGGTGCCCAACTAACGCTGGTAACGGGACCCTCTTCATTATCTCCCATGAGAAGCTTGGACAATGGATATAGAGATATCTGAAACATCACACAAGTATACAGTGTTTCCAAGGGCTACGGACAAAACGTTGGTAGAACTCCAATCCAGTAGATTCAAGTAATAATCATCCAACCTGTCTGGTGCATCCAAAGTTCTCTCTGAAGACTACAATCAACATGGATACGTTAAATTTATAGTCTAAGACAACAACACAAAGGAAATGATTCCCAAATGGGCACATCTTGTGTACTAATGACAAAAACCTCATAGAGTATATTTAAAGATAGGTAAATGTCAATGGTTTTATGGAAAAAATGTGGCCAGGGATTCGTTTGCGAAAGGGTGGATTCCCATGCTGAAATAAGTCCTGACATCATTCTGTGAATATTTTCTTTTTAAAATTAGAATGCATGTGGTAGAAAATTCATCATTGCAAGTGGAAAAGTAAAAAAACTGTAAAACATTCATCCAAATGGGATAATTCTGCAATAACAAGCACAAGCCATTTCGCACACATATCCAAATAGAATCAAGGGCTTAGTTCAATAATGAGTAAACCTCAATGCAAGTTAGGATTTGGTTATGGAATGTCAAATGAAAATGACTATAAACAAAAAATGAAATCCAAGCTTTACCTGAGGAATATATATACCTGTTCTTTTGGCAACAGGGAGGCTAGCGGACACAAATTGTTGTGAAGCCTAGGAAGCAGTCGATGATTTTGCTTTGAAAGAAAGAAGTCTGCAATTGTTGTCTGCAACAATTGAATTCTTTAATAAAGTTGTTTCCATCTCCTTCTTGTATGCTTTTTTGGAAGGGGAGGGGTTGGGGGTATGGGTATCGCCATTTTCCTTTTCTTTCCGCATGATCATGAATCTAGATACATAAAAATCCATGGATCCTCTTTCTGGAATGAATCTGTCCCTCTACCATAGAAAAACAATAAAACCGAATTCTCATTCACAATTCCAACAGACCATCCCAAGATAAAAAGGAATACGTGTTCACTAGGTATTAGTTTGATGATTAAGTTGGAAGGGTGATATTCTCTAAATCACATTTAAATCCTCATAAACCTGTTTCACCCTAGTTAGACTTCCTTGTAATAAATCCAAATCAGGGAATTGCTTGTTTTCAGCATAGAAATCATGTGTAAAAAAAATGGTAAAATAAAAATATCCATACTTTGTGACTATTCATTGAAGCACCCTGTTTATGTAGAGGAAGAAGAAATTGCTTCCTTGTGAAGAATCTCTTGGAATTCATTGAATAGAAAGACGATTCCATATCTCCTCCGTGACTAGCCTAGAAAAACCACAATACAAAACACAATGTATTAGAAACAATCAATATTCCTAAATTTAAGCTCGCGAAAAAAGAAATCAATAGTTCCAACAGAATTTGAATTGTTAAAGCTTGATGTCTCGCTCTCCAAAATGTATATCAATCCAAGTATTTGAAGACTCTCGCAGCCACTTGGCTTTCTCCTTTCCTAGAGCAAGGGATCTACAAAACAGACAAACCAAACCAACTGATAATGGCAAGATGTTGAAAGAAACTGCGAAGACACATTAAATACCTAGCTAGCTTCAAGCCAACGGTCATAAAGACAGCTAGGATATGGAATCAGGTGTTTCTTGTTCTGAAGTCATTGTCTTATTTGTGCATCAAGCTTCGACCCATCAATTAAATTTGACTATATTAATGTTTATTAATGTGGGGGCAATATTCAGTGGAAAAAATGGTTATTATTGAGTTATTTAACTAATTATATTATTAAAATTTTAGAAAATGTTCGTTTCTCATTTATATATTAAAAAATTAGAAATGGTGAATGGGAAAATATATAGATTTTAAACTCTGTGGATACTAACTTAAAAATACATATGTTCAAAATAATAATAAATAAGTGGGGTAAGTGGATGTCTTGGTAGTCTACATGGGAGATATGAAGTAAGTGGGCTAATAGAGCAACTAAACATTGTAAGTTGGTTGAGTCACCTTATTGTTTGGGTTAAGAATGGGTTGAGTAAGAATTTGAGAAGGTCATTGTGGTGAATTATTTGAAAATGATTGCAACCGTTGTGGCAGTGTTGTTGTTGAGGGTACTATTGTTAGGTTGGTTTTTGTGGTATATGTCCAAAGGGAGGCCTTCCCCAACCTCTTTTCCAAGGATGGTTTTGAGCTTACTTCGGAGCCCATGGCTACCATCTTATGGGTGAATATCAACTCTAAGGGGGTTAATGAATGTTAGGGGTAAAAACATGTTAATGTGTCTCACTTTTTCCCCTTTTGCGGCGATGAACTAATAAACTAAAAATATTTGTTCACAAATCTACAAATCCATTGAGAATTAGATAATGGTGTAATGAAACAAAAGTTTTCATTTGGGTCTTGAACCATACTTGGTGGTCACAGTTGCTATGACCATTTTTAACTAACAAATTATATTTGTTATGTCCCCTCAATGACCCCTTTGTATATTGCTTTCAACTCTAAAAATGAAAGGTAGATATTGGTTGCATGATTCTACTCATAGATGCCACAATTTTTACCTTGTTCACTAGGTAGTTGCTTAGGGGTGCTTCTTTCAACATTTGGAATAGAAAATTGATAAGGCCAACTTTAACTCATCACACTTTTTATTTGGTTGTAGTGTATTCAACTAAGAACTCGAGGAGTTGAAATACTAGTTTTGAAATATTCCAAAATATTTCTAATTTTGTCATGGTAACTTTGCTCTCCGTGGATTTCATAACTTGAGCTGAAATATCCCAAGGGATTTTGCCATGTTTTGCATTGTGACTAGAATATCACTTGTAGAGGTAACACATTTATTTATAACTCAATGGAGGAATATCACTAGCTCCCATCAAGTTAAGTACATCAATGCAATCGTCTTGAATTCCTTTTAAAATGACAATTCTCAGAGTGTTTGGACCGAACCAATTTTGTTTTGATCATTTCAAGTTAAACTAGAATCTCTCCACTCACCTAATCTTCCAAATTTTTTATTTCTTTCTAGATCATCTTGAAATATTCTTCTTTGGCATCATGTACTCTTCATATTTATTCATAAATTTTTGCTTCATTTCTTCTTAGGTTTGAACAGAATTCCCTCCAAACCTCATGAGCCAGTGCAACACTACATTTTTTATAGTAGTTGGAAATAAGTTTGACTTATGAGCATTTGAATAATAATCATAAATTCAACACAACACATTAAATTCAAAGAGCAGCATGTCTAGATGTTGATTAGCAACAACATTGAAGTTAGGTAGAGTCAAAGGATCAATGTTCTTCATCTTCCCTACTCTCATAGGCTCTCTAATTAGAAACTCAAAAGTAACAGCCGCACTAGTACAAAATCACAAATATGTGATTGAAAAAAACAACTAAAACATGAATTTAAACTACTATTTTGGGGGAGGAAACCAAGAGTGTTATCTTTGCCATCCTTTATAATATGACTAAGATTTGGTTTGTACTTAGCTTAATTATTTATTGGTTGATCTCATTCAGCAACTTGTAGAAAATTTATTAGTTTAATTTGTCAATAATTGTCATTAATATGCATTATATTTAATAGTTTATTTAGTCATTAATTTCCATCAACTTATAGTATATTTTCTAGTTAAATGAGTCATTAATTGATGTTAATTTGTAGTATTTTTTCTCATTTAATGAAGTATTATTTGTCGTCAATTTGTAATATATTTACTAGTTTAATCAATCATTAATAGCCACCAGCTTGAAGTACATTTAGTTAGGATTTACTATTATCACTCTATATTTTATTACTAATTTAGTAGTTGCATAATTATTATTTTCAAATGTACATTGATATGTGGTTTTTGCATAATCATTATATTTATTAATACTTTAATAGTTTCATATTCATTTTATTTTTGGTACTCATTATTATTCAATATATATGTTTTTATACTAGGGGAATCGACATGTGGGATGGTGTTGGTACTTGCATGCCACAGGGTTCAGGGGTCCAATCCCATTCACTACTACTATACCCCTAGTTGCACCCACAGAGCTTGCAAGCACAGGGTACGAGTAACTCGGGGTGTTTTGAACTTGTGACCTTTATCATAGCATATCATCTCATTTTCAAGTAAATCGCCAATCAATATACATGTGTGCAGGGCATTATTATTCAATATAAATCTATATGATGCAAATAATTTCTTAAATACCATAAATTTTTATTTGTTAAATATTAAATATTGATGTTCATCAATTAAAGAATAAGTAATAATGTCACACATGTGAATCTCAAGAAAATTTAAAACATATACATGTAATTAAACATAAATTAAAACATATAAAATGATAGTGTCACACATGAATGAAAGAGATTAAATTATAAATTGTAAACTTAATTTAGAGAGTAATTTACATAAAATCAATAACAAAATCACATCATAATTTAAACAAGTTGATCATATAAAATATTATATATATAGATACCACAAAAGTCAAAGTACCATATCGAGCTTCAATCTAATTATCTACTAGTACATGATTATAAAAGTCCCATGATACATACATTTAGGGACATTAAAGGCATATGAGAAAAAACATGATTTTCATACACCCACACATAGCAGATGGAAATGTTCTGACAAAAGTATTTGGACGTACACAAAAATTCTAATAACCAATCTCAAACAAGTTCACTACATATATCATTCAATTTCAAAAGCTAGTAGAGAATATACACATATAGAGGTATCTGCAACATTGCTCTAGTCATATTTGTACTGAAATACGAATTATTTTTTAACCAAACCCAATTTGTTTTAAATGACTATTTTCTCCTAGGTCATTCTTATGGAAGAGATTCAACCATAAAGAGGGAGATAGGATGATCTTACGTAGTTCCTTTGCTCATTATTTATGAATTAGGATGTAATAGTTATCCTTTACACTGCATTCAATTTTTTTTTTTTGCTATAAGAATAGATTCCCCTTACACCTAGAGAAGTTAGGTCCATTCTAAAACCCATAATACCTTCAATGATTCAACTAGTATCATTGCTTCCAAAAAGAATTACTAGAAGAAGAGCAAAAATAGAGAAATTCCTAAAAGGAAAAAAACATTTGTATCCAAAAGAAAACACTACAAGATGTATTGCAATAACATGAAAAAATATGAAAATAATGAATTAATACCTATCCAATATACAGACCATGACATCTAATCATTTCTTAAGGGTTGTAGGTAAAACATTGCAAACAACCATGTGATTATTGTCTCTTTTAGCTCCCTTTTTGGCATTCAGTAACACTTTTAGTGGCACTATTTCTTGGGATGATGCTTTTCCTAGTGTTTTTGCATTCTTTTTTGAAATTAGTAAATTGGATGCTAATTTCGTCCACTTTAGCACCAGGAATAATGCCCTCAATAGCACCTAGTTTTGCTTGCTTTTTGAACCAGAATTAACATCCTCCATAGTGCCAAGGTGAATGCCAAGTTTATATTCCTCTTTTGCGATAGAAATGGCTACAACATTTAAACAAAGAATTGTGCTTGGTTTGGCTCCCTATGTTGTGCTAAGATTTAAGTTAGGATTAGCACCATATTTAGCACCTAATTTACCCTCCTTATTGTCGGTAGGTTTAACACTAAGTTTTCTGTCTAGAATAACGTCTAGTATATCATCTATCTTTTCTCCCAAAGTAGCACCATGTTTTTTCTCCTAGTATTGCGCCTTGTTTTGTGCCTAAATTTACTCCCAAAATAGAGTTGAGTTTCGCTCCTAGAATTGAGCCTAGTTCAACATATGAGTTACTTAATTGATGGGATAGAGGCTATTGGCGATTGGAGTTGAGGGTTAGATTTGGGAGGGTTTTGTTAGACATTGATGTTGTTGTCTATGATGATAACGATGATGATAAGGATGACGATGATGATGACAATGTCGATGAAAATGATGATGATGAGGATGATGCATGTTATTGCACAATTTGTCCATGAGTGACCCTAATGGAATATAAATGGCCCTTTTGGAAACTAAGGGAACCTAAATAATCCTAAATGACCCTAATAGCATCTAAATGCCCCCAATGACAATAGATTGAATCTAACAGCATGACAATTTTGATGATTATGCATCCTAGAAATGGTAAATAAGGCATTGATTATTTGTACGATGTTGACAAGGATGTTGATGATGACGATGATGTTAATGTCAATAATGATGATACAATAAATTATATCACTATTTGACCTTGATTTATCCTAATGGAACCTAAATGACCGTAATGGCATCTAAGTGGCCCTAATAACATCTAATTGAACCTACTGGCATCTGATTGCTCCTAACAACATTTGACTAACCCTAATGGAATTTGAGTCACCTTAACATCATGATGATGAGGTTGATGATGCATGATGACAATGATGATGACATTCATCATGATTTGATTAAAAGATGATAATGATGACAATCACGAGCAATACATCAATAATCACAATGACGATGACTATGGAAATGATGATAACTACATTGATGATGATGACAATGAGGATCATGACAATGTCAATGTCAATAATGGTGATGCATGTGATATCACTATTGGATATCTATTGATCCCAATGTAACCTAAATGACCATAATAGTGTTTGAGTGACCATAATGCACTTAGCACTATAAGGAAAATATCCTGTAGCGAAGGTCATAGAGGATGTTTTTAGTGTTACAAGATCAACAAAAAATTTCAAAAAAACCTCCACTAGGACCCATGCCAATGGTAGAGGATGTTTTTACGGAAATCATAACGGATACATTTTATAACTAAAAAATACTCAGCAGCTGGAGGTTTTAGCAAGTGTTTGTTTATCAGTGTGCACAACTAAATTTAAGCACTTCAATGTTATTCTTACTAGGACACACCAATTTTGTATGATTAGAAGAGATGCACCATTGCACTCAACCAGAACAAGCACTAGAAGGAATCAAATTTCAATGCCACACCAATGCTTGCGTATAGAATACATGCACCGGTGTGTATTTACAACATAAATGCACCGATGTGATATTTTACATCATATGCACTGTACATTTTTTCATTATTTTTTATTTTTTTTTGGTATTGTACATTTATCAGCGTGCACCGGTAGATTTAATATTGAAACGCACCAATGCATTTATTATTCAAATCCACCGATGCTTACAAACTATCAACATGAGCCGGTGTAGTTTAACATGTCAAACACACCGTCATGATAAAAAACTAAAAACCAGTGGGCATATGCTTTGATCGTTCTCGGTGTGCATAATACATCTACATGAACCAATGCGATTCATAGAACAAAATGCACTGGTTCTTAATGTTATACATGCACCAGTGCGCAATTTTCATTTATACGCACCGATGCATAATGCTAGTATAGGAGCGCAGGTGCGACATATATTAGTAAAACCACCGAATATGATTCTTTGAACAATGGCTGGTGATATTTCATTCACACACACACACACACACACACAAATATATATATATATATATATATATATATATATATATATATATATATATATATATATATATATTATTCCATTATTCATCTAAAATTGAAATAATTGTTTATAGTAAAATTCATTTCAATTTTAATTATTGAAATTGTTTGGTTGGATTAATTTTTTATATCATAAATGCAAGAATCTATTGTAATATTTAATCATCTATACATTTAATTACCAATGCACCATTTACGACTATTGTATGGCACTAAAGAATGCATTTTTTCTCCATCTTGAATGAAAATACAAATTTTTTTCATGGAATTGTTTTTTACCAATGTATCATTTCACATTCAACATTTAACAATAATATCGAAGAATGCAATAGAATAAATTTTTTTATTTTATTATATGTCAATAAAAGTGTATTTGTCATACAAAATACGAAAACATAGAGACAACAATAATCAAAATGTCAACAAAATTATTAATAATTTTCCACACAATTATTTCAAAATATACAATAAGCTACATCAGCTTGCATTACCATCAAAACGAAATACATAGCACCATTCTTCGTTGGAACTGTTATCGGTGCTCGAGCCACTTGCATCAATTGGGTTATTTGAACGAATGTTTTGTTGATTGGATGGATTGTTTTCCTCTTCTTCAGCTTGAAACCACAAACACAAAAATTAAGTGTACTGAGTATATATACATTACCAGCAGGGATAATGAAAAATAAATAGATAGTATACATGAATGTAAATTGAAAAGCGACATGCCATAGAAATAATTGACTCATGAATGATACACATTCTCTCAAAACCAAATCTCATGCCTTCTATCAACAAGTCTTATGTTGGCTCCACTCCATACTTTGTTTCTTGCAAGTGTTATGCCCCATCACAAATCATAGATTTAATATAAAAGATTTTTGTTGTTTTATTAATTATAAAATGGGAGAAGTAAAACAACATAGAGACTTACAAAATCCACAATTAACTTTTTATATGCCAACATATACTCACAACCCTTGCTTAACCCAATGTCAAACAATTCTTCTAACGACTCCTCTTTGTATGTTAACAAATGTTTGAAGACATGTAAGGATTTGCAGTGAAAACAAAAAAAAATGTACCAATCACAACCACTATGAAATATTTATTTCTTACAACAAAATCACAAATACATATTAAATTTGCTATCAACCCCCTCTTTACTTGTCGTTCTATCTTGTGTGCTGACTGGGTTCCATTTTCTTTTCTTTTGTGCAACAAAAAAATTGAAAATTAATATATAATGTTGAATTAATTAATGAGATGTGTAACATAAACCTAAAAACCAATGATTTCGTACATTTGAAGCACGTTTTTGTTGAGATGGATCCTCCTGCAATGCAATTATGTCCATTTCCTTGACCATCTCCTTCTACACTTTTTTGGACATCCCTACTGGCACATTTCGCATATCACCTTGTTCATCCTTTGGGATTCTCATAATCTTCCTGAAAAATGTAAATTGACATTAAACTATTTTTCTATTGATATGAAAAATATATATGACAGAATTAAAAATATTCAATGAATGACGATTTGTAATAGTTATAGATACATATTCTACATAAAGATGTTTAGGAATATTAATTTTTGAAAAAATCTTTTTTTTTTTTTTGGTATGTTTTTTCTATTGCAAGCTTGACAGGTCTCATTGACCATTTCTCTAGGAATGCCTCTTGTAGTTTACATATGACCTGATTCTTCGAATAATTTGATTGGTTTATGTATTGTAAGTGAAAAGTACGTCTGTACGTTCTTTACACTAAATCCCTCATAATATTATAAAATTATTTGCCTCTTCAATTAACTTCCAGCACCACCCCATATGAGCTAAGGGCCAATTGATCATCATTTGCATCTTCCATAATTTTTGTTTTCTTATGATGACTTTGAATTCTATTGTTGTCGGTACCTGCATAACATTCAACATATGTGAATTATGTTATTTGAAACATATTAGTGAATATTATTAAGTATATCATTACTCAAATTTAAATAAATAATTCATACTGACTTATTTTTTATTCACCTGATTCATCCCTCTGCAAATTTTCCATCACCATTTTACGCTCTTCCGAACTTAGTTTTGTAAGAATCTTATCGAGCTCATTTTTTGGCTTTGCATATCACACATTAACCAATACATATTAGTTAACTTTACGAATAAGTCAAACAAATTAATTAAAATCACTTTCCTTCTTCGTAATTATGGATGTTCTCCCACCATGTTGATTAAAGTTGTTGTTCATTGAACTCATAGCATGCATTTTCTAGGAATAAACAAGTTGTACCATTAAATACATAAGCTATCAATATATTATACAAACAAATTATAGACCTTCAAAATATGACAAAAAAATAATATTAAAAAGGAATAAATCTAATATCGGTGCACTTGAATACGTTAAACACCCTAGTACGCTGGTAACAACAACACCTATGAATTACAGTACATTAGACGCACCGGGAACAGAGAACCGAGATACAAAAATCAAATTTTTTGTTTTTGTAAAATAATAAAAAATGATGTGACGTGGGTCATATCTAGTGCGTTACAGTAAATGCGACGCATCGAGCACAGAGAACCAAGATACAAAAATCAACTTTTGCATTTTTATAAAATAATAAAAAATGAAGCGACGTGAGTCATATCTGGTGCCTTATCGGTTTATGGATGCACCGATGTGTTCATGTAATACAAACACACCGATTTTGACGCATGTGTTTTTTAATAAAAATAAAAAAAATAGAAAAAAAACTTAACAGGGTTGACATGGTTACAGATTCGACCAAGAAAGTGGCCCCATATCACCCTATTCTTTCTACATATAATCACAAGCTCAGTAATCCAAAATCCCTAAAAGGTAAAATCGTAATTCTATGATAACAATAGAGGGATTTAAACCCTAATGTAAAATTTTGCAGCCACATAAAACAAAAAAGAAGCGGCGAAAAAATAAGGGTTGTGACATTGAAGGTAAGTATGAAGTTTTTTTTTTTTAAATCTAGTTAAACTCTAAAGAAGATAATAATATCTATAGTAATATTTACATACTTGAAATTTCTATTATGCAGGGTTTTGTTTGGTTCACCATACCTAACAAATTTTGACCTTCATAACTCTTTCTAGTTGCTCTAAACTCCTTCCACCTAAGTCTCTCTTCCAAAACTCTCCCGTGAAAGATTTGACAAAAAATGAATTAATGTTTAGGTTTTTGGATTTTAAACACTATTTAGATTTACTTTTCGAACTTAAAATTGCCAGCCTTTTTTTCAATTTAGGGAAAAAAGAGTTTCTGCGATTTTTAAAATTCTGATTTTCGGCATTTTTGGTGCGCATGTTGTCAAGTCGCACCTATGCGTACCTAAGTAAAACCCTCCATCCTAACACTAATTTAAAAATGCATGTGGCGGTGCATCTAAAGTTTGGATGCCTCGATGCGCTTATGTGTAGGAAACACACCATAATGAATTATGTTGTAAAAACTGCATGTATAAATAGCTGCTACCAAATGTAGCAGATATTTTCCACTGCAGGGGATTTTGCAGATGTTCTTTAATGGTGTGTTTATATTTGTTATGCATCGATGCAGTTTGTTTATGTGAGTGCACTATTTCATTTATATATGAATAAATGCACCGATTTACTTTGAAAATTCTCTGGTTTATGTGTCCACTTAAAATTATATATTCATCCCAAATGTTCTTTTAGTATTTAACCACACCAATTACAATATTTTATATTATATATATGTTGCTTAAACTCACCTTATTCTTAAAAAATCATTTCAAAACTTTATTGGAAGGTAGATTGTGATATAATTCTTGAAAATATCTTAGTAATTTAGAGACGTAATGTCACACACCCCAAAATACCTATATAAAAAAATAAAAAAAATTAATAGGATAAGTGCATGTATACTTTTGTACTTCTAACATTATTGAATCAACTTCATTAATTTATTTACATATTGGACTTTAAACAAAAGTTACCATCATGTCAAGGTTCTGTTCTTGAATAACATCCAAGTTCTAGGACTCAGTCCATTTTTTACATTTGTATGCTAGGGTTTAGTATCTAAAAATTACTTATTTTATGGGCATACTAGCTTAGGATTATAAGCACTATTACCTAAGTATTTAACCTAACACATTTAGCATAATGAGGGTTTAAACCCTTACCCAAAACCTTGCGGATATCCATAAATTGTATTGTTTAATGATAAGGTTTCCGCATCCCCAACTTCCGCACTGCGGATTGCGGGTTGCAGGACCTTCATTTCTAAATATGAGTTTTATCCATTTCCGCATTCCCGACTTCCGCATTGCAGAGTGCGGGTTGCGGGTCCTCCATTTTTTCAAGTTTTAAATAAACGATTCCTCATTCCCGACTTCCGCACTCCGGATTGCGGGATCCTTGGTTATCAGGACGAGTTTAAACCAGTTTCTGCATTCCCGACTTTCGCATTGTGGATTGCGGGTTGCGGAAACTCCACGTAAATAAAATCGGTTCTATATAAGTGAGGCCTATTGGCTAAACCTAAAGTGTAGTTTTCTAAGATTATATAAAATATTAAAATATGTAACCACTAGCGGGATAAACTGCAAATTTACTAACCTAGGAACACTATACGCATATGTATTATGAGATAAGCATTTTACAGTAAAACAATAATATACAATAAAAACGGTAATGCACAGTCATTTCAAAATAGAAGGAATAATGGAATAAAATCTGAATTGACTAACAAATTAGGGATTATTTTGAAAATACACGCAGGAACATTTCCCTATGCTCATTTTTTAAAACGTTGGAAGCCAAAACAACTACGTCTCATCCTAAATTGACGAACCCCTCTTCCTATGTTCATTCAACTGAAATTTCCAGTGATCTAATGTATGATATAAATTCAACCCAACCCATCTCTACTAGAAGATCCAAAAGTTTGTATGAGTTGAGAGAAAAAATATCCAAGTACACACCAATGTCTGTTCAATTGTTGGAGCGTAGCGATGATTTCTCCCTTCCTGTGAATTTGTAAAGTAAATATCAAACTTCTTACAACCACGCTTTATATGGTGCTTGGTTGTCTTCTCTACCTGTTCCTGATGTTGGAACCGAATTCTCCTTTTGTGGTAATCCTTTTATGATTACCAAGTCTAATATAGATGCTTCAAATCTTGGGTTGACTATCCTTTCACATGAACTTGTTCCTCCCAAACAGTTAGTAGCATTTATGCCATTTTGAGGTCCTATCTATTGTCATATTGATTACTTGAATATTGTTAAATACAAGCAAAAAATTTCCATGTATACTATTTTCATGAATGATTATGTTTCTAGAAACGTTAACAGGAATAACCTATTGTATTTAGATAGTCATCCACGCACTCATGGGAACATTGTAGGGTTCATAAATAGTTCTGGGTGATCTTTATTTTATTCAAATTGTTCATTTGAGGAACACATCAATGACCAGGAGTTCTTTATGAAAAGGGAAGCATCTAGATATGTTGTTGTATATGCAATACGTATTTTTTCTTTAGGTGATGAGTTCATAAACTACAACTTTCATAGACCACCAACCGCTCGTCAGATATGCCTTGCATTGGGATTACCTTTAGAGGACCCCTTGGGGCATAAGACAAAACAACATTGATTAATTGTATTTGTTAATTTTCAATGGTTTGATGTTAATGTATTGCTCAATTTGAAATTATGTTTTATAAATTTTTAATTTAATTTATAAATTCAATTTGAAAATGTGTTGCTCAATTTTAAATTTTCATATTTAATGTGGAATTGATGTTAATTTATCGCTCAATCTAAACGTCTGCTTTATAAATTGTTTGTAGCTTAACATTTTCTATTGGAAGTGATTCTCGGGTTTCTGTAATAATTCTTTTCTATAATGCTAGATCAAACCAATTGCATTGTGCTTACTAACATCATTGAGGTAATGTTCAATGTTTTTGAAATCAGGATTATTATGATAAGAGACTTTCCTACCATCTTCCATTGCACCTTAATACAATGTAAAATCGAGAGAAGGATGCAAAAAGAGTGCAAGTTGGAGAGCAAGGATACAAAGCATGGTTGGATAAACCGCCTATTAAATTTCCATTGCATCCATCCTCGCCAATTAGGAATTCCTATAGTAATAGCATTTCTTCACATGTTCGAAATGGAGGCAATGAAATAGAGGTTGGTATGTACGAGTTATTACAACAAAAGAATGCCATGGATGCAATGTTGTTCCATACATTCTAGGATAATGAGCTAGGGGATGACGCTCATATTATTGAAGCCTTCTTCGAAATCCTTAAATTGGCATCCACCACACCTCTATTTGCATATGTCTAGTCAAAGTCTACACAGTTGGGGACAACAATGTTACTATACAATTTGAAAACAAAGTATGGCATGGTAGATGCATGTTTCTCGACAGTGTTGAGGTAACTGACCATCAACTACATTATTTTGAGGAATCTTGTGACACAATCATCATTGAAAATGGTCAATTTTATGAACGTTAAATCACGCTGTACATTTGTATTTCCCACTAATTGTAGGTTATTCAAAGATAAGTTACTTCCAAATGATAATGTATTTCTCGGAAGATACACAGAGGAAAAGAAAATGTTGAAAATTTTGGGTGTAGAGTACATATCGTATCATGCGTGCCCTAATGATTGTATTATATATAGAGGCGAATATGCAGACAAAGAGATATGTCCAAAATGTCGGCATGACATATACAAAGAATTGAATAAAAATGCTAAAGCACATGGTCCTCCTCATAAGATATTGAGACACATGCTTATATCCCCAAGGATTCAAAGGATCTTTCGTTGCAAAGAATTAGATATGTTGCAGGGATGGAATGCATCACACCGAAGCGAGGAAGGAATTATGTGAATCCCAATAGATTTAATAGTTTTGAAGCATATAGAGGATACATGGCCTGATAAACAGGATGAAGTACGTAACCTTTGAATGATCATATCCATTGATGGCATCAACCCATATTCCCAGCCAAACAACATCTATATTGTTTGGCTTGTAGTAGTGATCAATAACGTAACCCCCCCATGGTTTTTTGTGAAGAATGAACATATTATGTTGGCTCTTATAGTCCTTGGTAAAAGACAAGTGAAGAATACAGATGTTTACCTACAACCATTGATTGATGAATTCAATAAATTATGGGAAGGGATAGGTATATGATGTGTTGAGACCCATCCCATCATAGAGGAGTTTTACAATGTATGACATATGTGCGTACACCACACATGATTATCTGGGGTTAAGAGTTTTCTCAGGTAAATATATTGTTTTTTTTTTATATACAAAGCAATAATTTTTGACATATTTAATTCAGTACGACTATCTTCATTTTCAACACTAACGTGCTCTCTTTACTATAACATCGCGGGTCTTGTAACAAAAGGTTATTATGGATGTAAATGTTGTGGACCTTCTATAAAGGCTAGGTGGTCCAAATACCTACGAAAGTCAGTGTACGACTTCTCTAGGGTATTCCTCCTAGAAAACCACCCTTATAGAAGAGCAAAATTGGTTTTCCATGGTAAACGAGAGAGAAACCAAAGGCCCGGAATAATGACACCTGCTGACTAGGTTAGGGCATATGATAGAGAGAAGGAGAAGGAATAAAAAAATATGTTTGATTCAAATGTGCAACCTGTGATCGATGATCCTTAATTCTTCAACACCTATGTTGAGAAAATGCTTAAAGGGATGAAAAGGAAATCAATATTTTATGAGCTCCCATATTGGGAGCATCTTAATATTTCCCACTTAGCCGATCCCATGCATATATTTAAAAATGTTTCATGTTCTTTGTGGTATCACATATCATCCAAAAAAAGTGACAAGATGAAAGTTAGGAAAGATCTTATTTCTTCGAATACTAAAAAGAAGCATTGTACAAGACAATAAAATAGAGGAGAGGCTGGTGTTAGGATATTTAAACACTTAGGAGTTAGTTAAGATCAACTTGTGTAATATATCCGTTAGGTAAAGTGTGTTTCTTTAGTATGAATTAGTATGCATTTGTAAATATTTAATTCGGCGGTCATGATATACTTTAGACATGGAGTGATCTGGTGGCTCAACTTCTCTTAGATCATACCTACCCTTGATCCGTGGCTTAACACCTGATTCGTCCATGATCTCTATTTAAAGAGCATGGAGGGTCATTGTCTAGTTGATTGATTATGAGAAGATCATTTGTAACTTTCTTTCTTTTGCATAATAAATTGCTCCGTAGAAGTTGTTTGGCCGTGGTCGTGGAGTGTTTCCCTCTCGAGGGTTTAAACCACGTCAAAACATCATGTGTCGATCTATGATCTGTTTGTGTGAAGTGGTTTCTCTAGGTGTTCGGTCTTTTGGGAGTACCCTGTGTACCTAAACATGGTATCAGATCTTTTATAAAGAGCCGCTTCCGGTTATGATCTAGATCTTGAATTGGTGTTGCCGAAACTTGAAAGGGTTTATGGTTCTAGAATTTATGTACATTTCTGGGTTGTAAGAGGTGTTCCATTGCGTTCGGTGCGTCGTTTCCCTGTCTGCATATGCTCTTTGTTGTGCACCTTGTGCGATCTTGGCGAATCAAAAACATAAAGGGAAAGGGTTTTTCTCGGCTGCATATGCTCTTTTCTGTGCACCCTATGCGATCTCGACAAATTAGAAATAGACAAAAAAAAGTAGACTTTCTGAGAAAGCTAATGAGATCTAACCCCAAAAGTGTGGAAAAGTTTTTTTGTTTCGGTTTGCGGTGTGATTTGCATGGAAAGAGGCAAGCACGAAAATCGAGAGAGAAGAGTAAACAAAAAAAAAACCTTCCTCCTTCCCTTCTTTTACGTACCTTTTAACATTATCTCACTCGGTTCGAAGTTGTTTTATTCTTTAATAGGTCTTGAGTTCAAGTCTTATTAAGTTACTTTTAAACAAAAGTGTATGCAATTTTTATTTTGAAGTTACTTTATTGTAAAAGTGAATCTCACTTAAATAATAAAAATAAAAATAAAAAGTGAGTCACTTAAGTTCTTTTTTTTCGCTGCACTATTTAAAGTAACATCATTGTAAAAGTGAAAATCACTTATTTTACAAAAGTGATTCACTTAAAAGCAACTTTCTTGTAAAGTGATTTTCAAAGGTTCATCTTGGGAAGAGGGGGGTTCTTTTTTTAGCTGGACATTCTCTATCTGTCACATCACTATTGGGGACATCTTCAACATTTTCTTTGTTCAAGCATAACTTTATCATACAAAGTCAGTTTCAGTGCCGATTTTTTTTTAAACCGCCTATTTTTTCGAGCTCTTCGTATTCAGAGTATTGGTTTCTATTTTTACAACCATTAATTTACAATATGTCTGCTCCTTGTGATATTTGACTTACCAATTCCAACTATTTTTCATGGAAATCTCATATAGAGGATGTTCTATGAAGTAGGGGACTTTTCATAATTACCTCAGGGAAAGAAATAGAACCCACTAATGATGATAAGCAAATAAAATGGAAAAATAGATGTGACGAATCTCGTGGATTGATTGGGATGTCAATCTCTACGTATTTGCAATTTCACATATCTGAAATTGATGAACCTGATGCTGCTTGGGACAAGTTGGAATCTGTGTTTGGTAAACACAATGAAATTCGAGGTCACCAACTCGAAAATGAGTTGATTTCTTTAAATCCAAGTGATTTTTCATGCATTCAAGATTATTTATCTAAGTACAAAACTCTTAAACTCTTATGTGAAGAATGCAAGATTAAGAAGGAAGACAAACAATGCATTTATCATATTCTTTCAAAACTTGGACCTACATATTCTGTTTTTGTATCTACATTTTACTCCATGAAAGAATCCTTGAATGCAGCTAGCTATCAAGAGCTTAGTCTTGAATCCTTTTGTGATTCCTTGATTATAGAGCAAGATAAGCTCATCCATCTTGGAATAATTAACAATGCAGATACATCTAGGAAAGCCTTATTGTCCCAACAGAAAGAAAAGTCCAAGTCTCCCAAGAAACAAAATTTTCGTAATAATAAGTCAAACAAGGGTCCCAAAGCCTCTCAGTCAGCTCCTTCTTTAAAAAATAATAAAGGATCCTAGCCAAAAGGAAAGAAGACTAAGCGTCATTGCAACTATTGCAGGAAAGATAATCATGATGAATCTAAGTGTTTCAAAAATATGGCAACCTTGGAAGCAACAATGAAAAAGCACCACATTAGCCTAGATTCGCCTTCAGAATCTACCTCTCATGGACATGCACTTTGTGCTTCTGGTTATTCTTATACTGTATCTTCTTCTTCTACTTCAAATGAGTGGCTCATTGATTCTAGATCATCTTATCATATGGCTAAGGATCAAGCCATCTTTTCTACTATGCATGAGTGTAACACCAAAAAAATATTTGTTGGTGATGATAGATCTCTAAGTGTTGTAGGATCTGGAACAGTTCCAGTAGATAATAGTCATTTTAGTGATGTACTATGTGTTCCAAGAATTTCCTGCAATTTGTTATCCGTCTATCAAATCACTCATTCTAGTGAAGCTAAAACTGTGACGTTTACACCTCACCAAGTTGTAATCAAGGATTTTAAAGGTACTCAACATGTCCTAGCTACCGGAATTGTTCATGATATTACCAAGTTGTACAAATTTAACAACTTTGGGTCATCACCTTTTCCTTTCGTTTTTGTTGCTCATAGTGATCACTTGAGAAAAATTTGGCATGAGCGATTTGGTCACTTAAATTATCATTCATTGCAACAACTATGTAAAGAAAATATGGTGACAGGTCTTCCGATGGTATCTTGTAGGGATGGTGTTTGTTCCGGTTGTGTACTCGGAAAACATCATCGAGACAGTTTTGACAAACATGCCTCTTGGCATGCCTCGATTCCCTTGGAGCTTGT
This sequence comes from Larix kaempferi, assembly GCA_027924585.1. Lineage (NCBI taxonomy): Eukaryota > Viridiplantae > Streptophyta > Pinopsida > Pinales > Pinaceae > Larix > Larix kaempferi. Next base: position 1,664,743 of record BSBM01000008.1, read on the forward strand.
GCATAGTGACTTGTGTGGTCCTCTTCAATCTACTTCCTTTTCTGGTTTCAAATATATCTTGAATTTCATTGATGATTACACCAGACGCACTTGAGTTTATTTCCTAAAACTTAAGAGCAAAGTATTTAACATATTTTTGGCCTATAAGGCCCTTATTGAAAAACAATCTGATCATCAAATTATTAAGTTAAGATCCGACAATGGAAGAGAATATGTTAACAAAAATTTCACTACTTTTTGCACTAAACAAGGAATCCAACAACAACACACTGTTCCATATACACCACAACAAAATGGTGTAGCTGAATGGAAGAACTGCACTTTAAAAGAAATGGCTAATTGTATGATCCAATCTAAGGGACTAAGTCTTCAATTTTGGGTTGAAGCCATCAATTGTGCAAATTACATAGTTAATCGCACCCCCACTAAAGCTTTACAAGGTATCACACTGGAAGAAGCATGGAGTAAAATTAAACCAGATGTAAATCACTTCCGTTTGTTTGGTAATGAAGCATGGGCTCACATTCTTGATGAAAAACGGAAAGCATTGCAACCTAAAAGTGAAAAGTGCATATTTGTTGGATATTATGAAGATGTAAAATGTTATAGACTTCTTCAACCACATTCTCATGATATAATCATTAGAAGAGATGTTAAATTTGATGAAAATCTTTTGTCCTGTGATCCTAACTCGGTGATTGTGCCATCTTTGGCCTGCAAGCCTGATTCAACGATTGTGCCTTCTTCTACTTCCAACTTCTTTGATAGATTTACAACTCCAGTTTCTGATGATGACAATGAGGATGAAAATCCACCGCCGCCTGCTCATGTTCCTCCAGTTGCACCAGCACAAGTGCTTCCTCGATGGGTCCATTCAACATGTGAAGTAGTTGGTGATCTTGTCGATGATCCTAGAGATCAACATTGAATACGTTATCAGTTTTAGCAAGCCTCTTCTCTTTTGGCTCAGGTTTCTGAGAATCATGATCCAAAAACTTTTGCAGAAGCTTCACGAAATCCAGATTGGGATGCAGCTATGGATGAAGAATATCGTTCCATAATGGAGAACGATACTTGGGATCTTGTACCTCTTCCAAAAGGAAGAAAACTTGTTAGATGTAAATGGGTCTATAGAACTAAGTATGCATCAGATGGAAGTCTTGAAAGACTTAAGGAAAGGTTAGTTTCCAAAGGATTTTCCCAAGTTGAAGGGATTGACTACAATGAAACCTTTGCTCCTGTCGCAAAAATGAACTCCATCCGCCTTGTTCTTTCCCTTGCAGACTTACATAACTGGGAAGTCCATCAAATGGATTTCAAGTCTGCCTTGTTACATGGTGATTTACAGGAGGAAATTTACATGGAACAACCTCTTGGATATGTTCAGAATAACTCTAGCCTTGTCTTCCACCTTAAGAAATCCTTATATGGCGTTAAGCAAGCTCCTAGAGCTTGGTATGCCAAAATGGATAGCTTTCTACTTGACACTGGTTTTTCTAGATGCCATTCTAACCCCAATGTCTATACTAAGAAAGAAGGAAACCATCTCATCATACTTGTTATATATGTTGATGACCTTATTCTTACTGGTAGTGACCCTAAGCTTATAACCCATGTGAAATCCAGTCTTAAGAAAATTTTTGAAATGTCAGACTGAGGACATTTGCATTATTGTTTTGGTCTCCAAGTCCTTTAAACCAAAGAAGGAATCTTTCTTTCTCAGTCTAAGTATGCTTGTGACCTTCTTCGTCTCTTTCACATGGAAGATTGTACACCATCCTCTTCTCCCTTCCAGTCTGGAGTCAAACTTTCTGCCACCTGTACTTCACCTGAAGTAGATTCTACCTTGTATCGTCAGCTTGTTGGTAGTCTCTTATAATTAACTCATTCCCGTCCCAACCTTTCCTTTTTCGTTGGTCGTGTTTCCCGTTATATGAAAACACCTCAGGAAAGTCATGGGAAAGCAACTCAAAGAATACTTTGATATATTCACGGTACAAAGCAGTTTGGGATTCATTACAGTACAGGGGGGGAACTTTTGTTGGTTGGTTTCACTGATTTATATTGGGTCGAAGATCCTGATGATCGAAAGTCTACTACAGGTTATGTTTTTCAATTTGGGATCTGGACCTATCACTTGGGATTGTAAGAAACAACAAGCTCTTGCACTTTCTTCAGGAGAGGTAGAATATCGAGCTGCAGTTAATGCTAGTCAGGAATCTTTATGGCTTCAACAGATCCTTTCGGAGTTTGGATTCGAGAAGTAGCAGCCTACTCCACTTTGGTGCGACAATCAAAGTGCCATCAAGCTCGCCAAAGATCCAGTTCTACATCAACGTAGCAAAGACATTGAGATACATATGCAATTCATCAGAAATCTTATTCATGATCGTGTTCTTGAAGTGCTCTTTTTCCCTATAGATGATCAAGTTGCTGACATCTTCACCAAGTCTCTCACAAAAGCGAAGTTTACTAAACTTTGATCTATGTTAGGAGTTCATGAATTTTTCATTAAGTGGGGATAGGCTCTAATGCCTCCTTCCTTCTCCTAATAGCGTCACTTTTGTAAATCCTTTAATCCTATCCCAAGTTGTTCTTAAGAGGGGATATAAAGATATTTAGACACTTAGGAGTTAGTTAAGATCAACTTGTGTAATATATCCGTTAGGTAAAGTGTGTTTCTTTAGTATGCATTAGTATGCATTTGTAAATATTTAATCCGACGGTCACAATATGATTTAGACATAGAGCGATACAATGGCTCAACTTCTCTTAGATCATACCTACCCTTGATCTGTGGCTTAACACTCGATTGGTCCATGATCTCTATTTAAAGAGCATGGAGGGTCACTATCTAGTTGATCGATTATGAGAAGTTCATTTGTAACTTTATTTCTTTTGCATAATAAATCGCTCCATAGAATCTATTTGGCCGGGGCCATGGAGTGTTTCCCTCTCGAGGGTTTAAACCACGTCAAAACATCATGTGTCGATCTGTGATCTGTTTGTGTGAAGTGGTTGCTCTAGGTGTTCGGTCTTTTGGGAGTACCTTGTGTACCCGAATAGCTGGCCCCTCTTATTCATTTAAAAAAGGAGATGTCCCATGGATTTTGAAGAAATATGGTCTTAATTTGGAAAAAGAAGTTATATTGGGCATGAACGAACCTTCTTTTTATGGGTCTACTCTATGACTCTGCTTTACTGCAGACGAAAAGTTGTCAGGTTTTAAATCACATGACCATCTCAACCTTCTAAGGGTTTGTATAATGATAAAAAATTGTTATTACTATTTATTTACATCTTTTACCACACAAGTTAAAATAACATTAACTTTTTGTGTTTACTTTGTAGTGTCATTATCCATTGTTCATGCATGGGTGTGTGAACCATGACTTTTCCAATCCTGTGGTGTGCCATATCTATACTATCTACATTTGTCTGATGGATCACATCAAATGATATTTACATCGCTAGCATTCCACGGTGGCGTGAAGAGATAGATGAGATTACTTTTTATGATTGAGACGTAACTCTCATTGAGTTTCATGGACTTGTAGATTCATCTTCTAATTCACCTAGTCGATGAGGTTGAATTAGTTGGGGCGGTATCCTGTAACTGGATGTTCTTCTTAGAGAGGTTCATGAAAAAAGTGAAGGGATTTGTTTGACAAAGGGAAAAACCCAAGGTGTCTATGGCATAGGGGTACAAAGTAAATGAGTCATTCTATTATTTCGATGAGTACATCAAGCAAATCAACCACACACCAGGCACTGTGATTTGGGATGATGAACGTGGTGATGAAAAAAGACAAGGGGGCGTATTGGAAATGAATGAAAAAAATCTTCATGTTAAAGAGTAAGTCACTTATCTTTCGGTCTTCAAATTTCCACATAGTAACTATTCACAACAAACTTCAAAATATATATTTGATGCCATACATAGTGAATGTGGTTTCGTTTCCATGAATACAACAATGGATTCAAAAATTGATGCAAGCAATACTTTCATTCTTTACAATGAAGAGGCAACACAACCGTGGGTTGTGTATCTAGGTTCTTCACGCTAGCTAGTGCAGAAATGCACTTACTAAGAGTTGTGGAACTCTTAGTAACAGTTCATGAGTGATGATGTGCATGCAAATGAAAATAATAAATAAAATGAAAATACCCATAGTTACTACAGTAAATAAAATCTAAACTAAAACTTCAAGCATCCGTAGATTAGATATTCGGAACACATAAATAATGAATCGGAGAATTTTTTTGTATTGATGTAAAAAAAAATTTACAGGATAGATTTACCTCAAGGTGGTGAGAATGCATGGGCCCTTGCAGCTGTAGAAATGGGGGTGCTATGGGAATCCAATGTCTCTAGGCCTCCACTGAATTCTCATAGGTAGCCAAGACTCAAATAGTGTGGGAAACTCAAGCTCAAATGGAAGCTAGGATTTCTATAGGAATTTCGGGAGAGTTTTGGTAAGGAAGAGTAAAGTTGTGAGAAATGGGGGCCTCCACCAACTCTTTATAACAATTTTGGGTGGTGGTGGTTTATTTTCCCGTGATTTTGGTTAGCCACTAGTATTGGTAAGTCGTTTTTCATATTTCCCCTCCTTTTTCTTATACTTTGAATATTTTCCCCTTTTCCTTTTTCTTTTATTTTATTTTTTGGGGATTTTGACAATTTTTGAGGAATTTAATTTATTTTCTTGAGGGAAATAATAATTTTTTCCCATGTGGTTATGAACTTAGGTATTTTGGGTTAATGGAGGCCAGATGTTAGGAAAAAGGGATGAATGGGATATGTGACTAGGGGGATGAGCTAGGTGATCCATTTTTTGGTGTTAATAGGTTGCATTGTATGAAGAGAAGTGGAGGAAATGGGACATTGACAAAAAAGAATTCAGGCAGTTGCATGGTAGGAGCATGCATTTTCTGTATCATTTAAAAGAAAAAAAAAATGCCAATGATATGTCCCAACAATTGGGTTAAAGACTAATTCAGAGAGAAATATGGTGCATTCGATCGTTACCTGCCTGAAGAGGAGAATGCGCTAAACATTGGGATCAGGTGTATCAACTCGGTAATAAAATATTTATGTACATGTCTACCTTTATAATACAACTTTGAATTATGACATCTATAATATTTAATAGATTAATGCTTGGCTTATTAGACATATGACACCATCATTTGTTAATTGTTTTCACATGTGCATTCGTTCCCATCTATGTGTGCTTATGGACATCATTTTCGCACCGAGGAATGCTGTTGATGGGCGTGTAACACAAGACTATGGAGTGGAAGTTGAGTTCGACCAATCTAGTTGTGCTAACCACTAAGATCGAAACCTGATAGGAGGGATGTTGGGTTATGTCGGAAAGATAAAAGAGATAATTAAAGTGGACTAGTTCTCATCTTTCCAATATGTTATTTTTAGGTGCAGGTGGTGGGACACATTTGACATGAATACTATAAAGTAATATCGTGACAGTGTTAAGTTTAACCTAATTTCACAAGCAAGATCACTGAAAGAAACACAATCACAAGATAAACAAAGATCTACCTTAGGAAACCCTCATGGGGTAGAAAACCCAACAAAGCTTTCCTCAATATAGATAATCAACCCAATACAAGATGTAGTCCTCAACAAGAGCTCCTTCTCCTCCTAAGCAGACCTCTCTCTCTCCTATGTGTCAATAACAAGTGAATGAATGAGTGAGATAAATGAGGAACACCCTCCTCTATTTATACTCATGTTCTAACTGACTTTTCACCCTAATGGGGCCGACCTCTTCCAGAAGAGTCTAATAACCCCTAAACAACTAACTTAGGGACGACCTCACATGGGAGATATAACAACCCTAGTTACCACACTTCTTCGGAGGAATAAACATCTTCGAATATACAATAGGGTCTCCTTGGAGGAATGGAACATCTCTGGAATAATAAAATACAAATATAATATTCTTTGAAGTTACAAAATTTCAACACTCTGCCTTAACGAGAAGGATATTATAACAACATCTACAGGAGCAAGGAGTCATCAACTACATGGTACATGATACATCTATAAATCATTAGAAGCTTTCTTTATACATCACCATCAGTAACTCATACAATTACTGGAACATAATCAATACTGGAACATCAACATCTTCAGTACTGAGTCTTCATCTTCTGCAGCACTCGAACAGCTACATCAACATCATCAACATCTGGACCTTCTGGATCATTTCGATCGACAGCATCTGGATCATCTCGATCGACAGCATCTGGACCATCTTGATCGACAGCATCTGGACCATCTCGATCAACAACATCTAGATCATCTCAATCGACAGCATCTGGATCATCTTGATCAATAGCATCAGGATCATCTCGATCGATGGCAACATCTCGATCATCATCTGGATCATCTCGATCAACAGTATCATCATCTCAGCATACTCTGTAATACACATGATCCTCCCTTTCGAAATTACGACATCTTGGACAGTCCTTCCTTTCGGAATTACGGAACTTTAGTCCATAACTCTAGTGATCCTTTCTTTCGGAATTACAGGATCATGGAGAATCCTTCCTTTTGGGATTACGGGATTCCAGTCCATCAAATCTGGTGATCCTTCCTTTCGGAATTACAGGATCATGAACAATCCTTCCTTTCGGAATTACGGGATTCCAGTCCATCAACTCTGGTGATCCTTCCTTTTGGAATTACGGGATCATGGAAAATCCTTCCTTTAAGAATTATGGGATTCCAGTCCATCAACTCTGGTGATCCTTCCTTTCGAAATTATGGGATCATGGACAATCCTTCCTTTCGGAATTACAGGATTCTAGACCATCGCACATATCTTAGACAATCCTTCCTTTCGGAATTACAGGATTCTAGTCTAAGGATGATCAATCCTTGATCCATTTGAGATACCTCTCATGTCTATGGACAATGTAGTCCAGCCACATGCATTTTTTTCATGTCCCAAATTTGGAATTGGGTCACAATGGCCTAATCACATTAGCCATATTCATTAGAGTTTGTAAAATTGATGTTTAGGGTCAAATAATTGCCAAGGAGGAAAATTACTAGTTTCCTAGGTTTGGGGTGGAAGCTTTGGGATTTGGAATAAGGAGGATAATAAATGATATTTAGACATTAGAAGGGTTCAAGTATTTAATAAATAGAGTGAATAAATAAATTCAATAGAAATCCTAGGTGACAAATGGTTTTGGAGACATATGGAGGATGTGGGACCCACACTAGCTTGATTTTTCATAATACATGGTATCTCTCTTTTGCAAATTCGAATTAATGGGAATGTGAACACTCTTGGGTGAGTTGGTAATTCATAACACATGTCATTTAGCATCTTAGGTCGAATTGGGAAGTATTGGTAACCTCCATGGAAGATAAAGAGTCAAAGTGGAAGTTTGTGGACACTTGGGCTAGATTCCCTAGCCCCTATGACACCAATGATGGAGCATCTATGACAACTATGACAAATTGCAGACCTGACCTCTGATATCTGACCACTATGACATGTCAGCCCCAAAAATAGGCTCAAAGAAGGCGAATTTGGGAGTTGGAGAAGCCAAAGAGACTCAAAATCGAATTTGGGAGAAGATGGAAGGTTGGAACTAGGAGACAAGTGGCAAATGTGGAATATTTCCTAAATGGAAATCTATTGAATCTATTGAGAGGATTTCGAACCTTAGAAGGCTAATGTTGGTTATAAAATGTAGAAATGAAGTATGAGAATGGATTTTGATCATTTGTAGAATTTGCAATTGCATTTGTGAAGAGGGAGAGCTAGTGGATGACTAGTTTCTTGCCTTAGCCAATTTCGAGGGTGAAAGATTCCCATCCAAGTTGGTAATTGAAAAGGCCATTCAGACCTTTCATTTGGAGATTTAATGGAGTATTCATTTGCAGGTGTAAGCTACAGGGCAGCTCATGGTTTCTTCTATTGCAACTCACTCCTTCAACCATTTCCAGTTTTGATGGCATATTCTTGATCCTTGAGGGAGGGCGTTTTTGGTGAGCTATTGTACTCTTTGGAGAAGATTTTAATGCCCCATTTATTTTTTAATATGAATTAAATACTCTGTTATTCATCTCCAAAAATTTTCAGGTCTAAATTCCAAGTAGAAATGTACAAATCTCATTTTTAATGGAAGAACAATGCCATTTCCCCACTACCTTGTTGTGAGCCAATGTATTGATGATGATTTCGAATGAATGGATGATTCTATGATATATTTGTTATCAATATACTGTCATGGATGTCTTCTACAAGTTTCATGTACTGTACTTGAGCATTTGAAGCATTTTTACTCAGTTTAGTTGTATTGGGAGGTGAAATAGTACCATTTCCCCAAGGGTCGAATTGGGGATTTTTGCAGTTGAATGGGAGAGGGTGAGAACAGTTGTAATAATCCATTAATGGTGCATATTATACTTTAATAAAATACTTAACACATTTCATACCTCTTTTCATAAATTTGAGTGGGTTTGGAGGCATTTGGGAAGCCATTTTCAGTACTTACCTCAGGGGGATTTGAACCCCAAATTACTAGTAAAATTGCATACTTGGTCCAGAATCTTAAGAGAGTTTGAAGAGGTATTTTGGTGACCATATGTCATCCCTAAAAATCATATTCAATTACTAATATCATTCATACACCTTCCTTGAATATTTGAAGGGATTTGGAGTCAATTTGAGACCTAGAGACCAATACTAGTCAAAGGGAAATCACTAGTAAAGTTACCTACATTGACCAGAATGGAAAAAGGATTTGCAGAAGTATTTTAAAGGTCCAAATGCATCCATAAAACAAATATTTATGTTCTAGTATCATTCATATACCTTCTCAGAAGATTTGGGATCATTTGGGGCAAATTTGGGATCTCGAGATCAAAACTAGTCAAAGGTCTAACTAGGGAAAAAAGTGAAAAATTGTCATTTTGATAAAATTCCTAACAAGGGACATTACAGTGGTATCAGAGCATGGTCCTTGCACCTGTGTATTAGGTACATAAATTCAAGAATATTTGGCAGCCATGTCTTACTATTATGATGAATCCTATGAGTACAATTCTTATGAGGAATATGCAGATGCTTATGAGCAATATGAAACAGAAGGTGAATGGTATGAGGAAGAGGCGCCATCATGCAACACTTCTTACAATTTCAAGAGAAATGAAGATTATTCTTATGACTTTAAATCTGATGAATATGAGTGTGTCACACCAACCAAGGATAATTCTATGAGTGAGTTCCAAAGATGGAGAGCAAAATATAAAACCTTGCCCCAACAATATCAAAAATATCAAGAATATCTTGCTTTTAGCAAAAATACACAAAATGCCATGTCTTTTGAGTACTATGCTGAACATGTTTTTGAAAATAGGCCCAAAAATGAAGATGTGGAGTCAGTGAAGAAAGGTTTATGCCCTTCTTGTAAAAACCCTTGGAGCGAGTATCATATATGTGTACATGAAATGATGTCCTCCTTGAGGAGAGCTTTTGAGATTTATTCAAGAAGAGATTCCAAATATATTGATCCTAAGGAAAACAAGGGGCAAAATGCATCAGCTTGCTTTAAGGAGCAAAAGGAAGAGACATCACAAGAGCATGAAGAAGATTCTATTGAAAATATGGAAGATCATTTCGAGACACCTTCTAGCTTAGACATGAACCAAAGAGCATCAACTGATGGATGCTTAAACTATGAACGAGTACCTACTGATGGGTGCTCACACCTCTATGTTGGTGACATAGAGATCACTTTTGAAAGTGTTTCTACAAGTACAAGTTTCATTAAGCATGATAATGAATACCTTGTAGCAGTTGAAGAAGAACCAAGATCAACTTCCCCATCACCACTTGAGCTTCATGAAGTTGGTCCAAGCAAAATTGAAGAAGATGAGGAGGTTCATTTGTAAGAGCCTCATTTTCTTGAAGGGTCCTTAAAGATGAATAAAAATAACATCCAAGAGTCCCTCAGCATTCTCCATGACACTCAAGCATTGGTGTCAAATTCTTGTTGGAGAGCTACTTCATTGGAGGAAACATCCTTCCTTGAAGACATGGAGAAGATTCAAAGAGCAATGTGCCACATCAAAGGTAATTTCATGTCTTTGCTTTTTGATAAAAACCATTTGTTTGAGCTTAATGAATTGTTACATGATGCATACTTGAAGAATAATGACGATATTCATAAGCTCACAATTCAAAATGAGCAACTTCTTGAAAAGTTGCAAGATACTTGTTTTTCCTCCTATGTTTCAGATTGTCAAATGGTATACTGTTTGGAGGATTCTCATGACATGGTGGATCATGAGAAATGGGGGAATTTGAATGTGCTTAATGTGTTTGAAGATGAACTTGAAGAGATCCAAACACTTGATGTGGTGGAAGAGGAACTTGAATTGTCTCTTGATGAAGCTTATGCAATTTTTAAAGAAGAGCATGATTCCTCTACATTGGAACCAATCTATGACAAAGGTTTCCCACTTTTGAAGGAGCTGCATGATACTACCCACATGGATCCTTCCCATGATGAAACTCCTGAAATTTTTTATCATTTGGGTGAGTTAGTACATTCTCCTACATCCTACAATTCCATGTGTTGTAGTATTAGTCTCAATGAAGTATGGGTGAAAGGGTTCTTTTTGATGGTGCCACATGAGGAGTATGGAACTCCTAGATTTAACTTTTATGATGACATGGTTGGAGCACATTCTTATTCACATTTGAAACATCATAATTTGTCACTTTATGATGATTCACATCTACATGGATGCACCTATGATATGTATTTGAGTCACTTGAAGACTCATGGTTTTTGTTGCTCAACACTGGGTTCATTTGATGTTAGAGGAACTTCATCCAACACTTGGATGAATAGATTTATAATGGGAGAACATTTTTGTTGGCAGCCACATACTTTGTTACATCTTGATGATTCTCACATTCATGGATGTATGGGTGAGACTTCTTTGAGTCATTTGAAGTCTCCTTGTTTTTTCTACTCATTATTTGGTTCAAATTTTAGTGGAGATTCTTCATTCACTTCTTGGATGAAAGAATACATGGTTGAATATTTTGATGCATATCACATCCTTTTGGAGCAGCATTATAGGACATGGGACCCTCACCTATGTCATTGGAGTAGATTTGATTGGTCACTTGAAGCTTGTATGCACTTGGAAAATCGTGGTCTACTTGCTTGGAGGTACAAGCACTTTCATGATTCTTTGATGAAGCACCTCCTTGATGTACATTTTCATTATGTAGTTATGTACTTTGATGATATATATTTTGTACTCATGATGTTTGGAAGAATGCATACAAGAAAATGAGATCCATGAATCCTTTTATCTAATGGTGTAGGTTGGAGAGCACTCTTAATTGTTGGGGTGCAATACAAGCAATGGGACCCTGGAATAATTTTTGTCTCATTGGTTTCATTTTTTGGGGGGAAGAAAGCAGTATGGGAGATGGATTCCCCACTTAATAAAGTGATTTTAATCAGAGCAGTGCAGCAGCAAGCATGGTGGTTCCTCTCTAAAATATTCATGGAAACTCAAAGACTCAAGGTTTGGCAATTCAATGGCAACTTCAAAGAATTATACAGAAAGCAGGTTCTTCAACACCCATGTTTGAAATTGCTTGAGGACAAGCAATATTGGGAAGGGAGGATTTGTCATGTCCCAAATTTGGAATTGGGTCACAATGGCCTAATCACATTAGCCATATTCATTAGAGTTTGTAAAATTGATGTTAAGGGTCAAATAATTGCCAAGGAGGAAAATTACTAGTTTCCTAGGTTTGGGGTGGAAGCTTTGGGATTTGGAATAAGGAGGATAATAAATGATGTTTAGACATTAGAAGGGTTCAAGTATTTAATAAAGTGAATAAATAAATTCAAGAGAAATCCTAGGTGACAAATGGTTTTGGAGACATATGGAGGATGTGGGACCCACACTAGCTTGATTTTTCATAATACATGGTATCTCTTTTTTGCAAATTCGAATTAATGGGAATGTGAACACTCGTGGGTGAGTTGGTAAGTCATAAAACATGTCATTGAGCATCTTAGGTCGAATTGGGAAGGATTGGTAACCTCCATGGAAGATAAAGAGTCAAAGTGGAAGTTTGTGGACACTTGGGCTAGATTTCCTAGCCCCTATGACACCAATGATGGAGCATCTATGACAACTATGACAAATTGCAGACCTGACCTCTGACATCTGACCACTATGACATGTCAGCCCCAAAAATAGGCTCAAAGAAGGCGAATTTGGGAGTTGGAGAATCCAAAGAGACTCAAAATCGAATTTGGGAGAAGATGGAAGGTTGGAACTAGGAGACAAGTGGCAAATGTGGAATATTTCCTAAATGGAAATCTATTGAATCTATTGAGAGGATTTCGACCCTTAGAAGTATAATGTTGGTTATAAAATGTAGAAATGAAGTATGAGAATGGCTTTTGATCATTTGTAGAATTTGCAATTGCATTTGTGAAGAGGGAGAGCTAGTGGATGACTAGTTTCTTGCCTTAGCCAATTTCGAGGGTGAAAGATTCCCATCCAATTTGGTAATTGGAAAGGCCATTCAGACCTTTCATTTGGCACTTTAATGGAGTATTTATTTGCAGGTGTAAGCTATAGGCCAGCTCATGGTTTCTTCTATTGCAACTCACTCCTTCAACAATTTTCAGTTTTGATGGCATATTCTTGATCCTTGAGGGAGGGCGTTTTTGGTGAGCTATTGTACTCTTTGGGGAAGCTTTTAATGCCCCATTTCTTTTGTAATATGAATTAAATACTCTGTTCTTCATCTCCAAAAAGTTTCAGGTCTAAATTCCAAGTAGAAATGTACAAATCTCATTTTTAATGGAAGAACAATGCCATTTCCCCACTACCTTGTTGTGAGCCAATGTATTGATGATGATTTCGAATGAATGGATGATTCTCTGATATATTTGTGATCAATATATTGCCATGGATTTCTTCTACATGTTTCATGTACTGTACTTGAGCATTTGAAGCATTTTTACTCAGTTTAGTTGTGTTGGGAGGTGAAATAGTACCATTTCCCCAAGGGTCGAATTGGGGATTTTTGCAGTTGAATGGGAGAGGGTGAGAACAGTTGTAATAATCCATTAATGGTGCATATGAGACTTTAATAAAATACTTAACACATTACATGCCTCTTTTCATAAATTTGAGTGGGTTTGGAGGCATTTGGGAATCCTCAGGCCACAAACCTTGCCTTATATTTTTCAATGCTGCCATCCGCGGCATGCTTTATCTTGTATATCCATTTGGAGGATACCACACTCTTGTCCTTTGGCTTGGGGACTATATCCCAAACATAATTCTCTATTATTGACTGGTATTCCTTCGTCATTGCCTCTACCCATTCTTTCTTATGAGATGCTTCTTCATAACTAGTGGGTTCTTGATCTACAAGATCACACATCAAAGCCATATAGTTGGAAAATGTATTTGGTTTCTTGCTCACTCTGGTGGAGCCTTCAAAATATCCATACTTTCTTCTCCTAGTATAATATCTCTTGCCCATGCTAGCTGTCTTTTTCTTGATATGTTTGTGATAGGGGGTTCTTGTGGTTCTATCATGTCACGGTCTTCAGGTGTTACATCTTCTGCAAATATGGGAGGTGCATCTTCTTCATGTACTTCTTCATACTAGCACTTCCTAGATCTCTTGAGAGATGCTTCTTCATCAAATGTCACATCTCTACTTATTTCCATATGATGGAAACCTGGGATGTAAATTCTGAATGCTTTGGATGCTTCACAATATCCAACAAATATTCCCTTCTTCCCAGAAGGATCCAACTTGGTCCTTTTTTCTTTTGGAATGTGAATATATACTGGGCATCCAAATATCTTGAGGTAACTTACCTTAGGTCTCTTTCCTGTGAATACTTGTTTTGGGGTTTTGAAATCAAGAGCACTATGAGAAAGTCTATTCTGCACATAGACTGCTGTCCTAGCTGCTTCATCCCATAGATACATAGGTAGATCTTGATCATGTATCATTGTCTTTACTGCTTCTATAATGGTTCTATTCTTTCTTTCTGCAACACCATTTTGTTGAGGATTGTAGGGAGTGGTTAGTTCCCTCTTGATTCCAGCTTCCTTACAAAAGTCTTCAAAATCCTTTGAGGTATATTCTCCGCCATTGTCTGTCCTGAGTATTTTTATCTTCTTATCTGAATGATTTTCTATCAAGGCTTTGAACTCCTTGAACTTTCCAACGACTTCATTCTTTCATTTTAGGAAATGTATCCAAGTCTTCCTTGAGTAGTCATCAATAAAAGTAAGGTAATAGTCATACCCACTCAAGGATGTGGATGGAATTGGTCCACATACATATGAGTGAATCAATTCCAAAGTACTCTTAGTCTTTGTCTCACTCTTTGGAAATCGGTTCTTGGTATTCTTCTCTTTTGCACATCCTTTGCATGTGCCATCATGATCAATCTTTAGATCTGGCATTCCTATGACTTCCTTGCTCACATGAGCTAGTGCTTTGTAGTTAATGTGAGAAAGCCTTCTATGCCATAGCTCACTTGGGTTAGTTTCTTCATGAACAAGGGAAGCTTCAGGATGACCCTTGAGTTTATATAGCCCACCTTCCTCTTCACCAATAACAATTGCATCCTCAATTGATTTTCCTTTGGAACACATGAGTACTCGTCCATCTATGAATGCAACCCTATAACCTTTCTTATCTAATGCAGAGATAGAAAGTAAGTTCTTCTTCAAACCTGGTACATATAGGATTTCTTTCATCTTTAGTGGTGTACCAGAATCAAGTTTGTAACTTGCTTCACCAATTCCCTTGATGGGATATTGATAGTCATCTCCCAAGGATACCTTCTAGGGAGAGGTCTTTTCTTCTAGATTTGAGAGAGTTTTCTTTTGTCCTGTCATGTGTTTTAAAGCACCACTATCAATAAGCCATGTATCTTCTACAGGTGTTACTGACCCAGAGAGTGCAGAGAATAGAACATACTCTTTTGCATCTTCTTCTACTACTTTATCTTTCTTCCTCCTAGGCCTTTCTTCTTCTTCTTCTTCTTATTCTTCTTCACTATCATCTTCTGCTAGATGTGCATGATGTCTTTTGTGGAAATTCTTATTCTTTGTTGAGGAACAATTTCTAGCAAAGTGTCCTAGTTTGTGACAACTGAAACATTTAACTGAGGAGAGATCTCTTTCTGGGTTTACTCCTTATTTCTTTTGAAATCTATGTGGAGGATGAGATTTCTTATGGTGATTCTTCATGGATTTGAAATGACTCCTTCTTATTCTAGTGTGGGTGGCCAAAGCTTTGTCATGTTCTTTGAGCAGGGCTTCTCTATTGGCTACCCTAGCTTCTTCTTGAATACAATCCTCCCATACCACATCAAACTTCATGCTTTCTTTTCCGGCACACATAGTTTGGATAAATGACTCCCGAGGTATAGTGAGACCATTTAGAGCAGTCATGACTAGTTCATCTTCTTCAAGGGTATCTCCAATGGCATCTAGTTGTTCCTTGAACTGGGAAACCCTAGAGAAATAGTCTTGAATAGATTCTCCTTTATTCATCTTGGTGCTTTTCAATTGAGCCCTCAAATTCATCTTTCTGTTGATGTTCCTTCCTTCATACATCCTGCCTAGGGCATCATACATTTCCTTTGGAGTCTTCTTGGATGCCACTTGGGGAATCAAGTGGTCTTTGATAGAATCAACAATGATTCTCTTTGCCCTAATCAAGTCCTTCCTATGCTTCTCTTTGGCTTCATCTTCTTCAAGTTCTGCAACCTCATCCTTAATATATTGGACAAGATCATTCTCTTCAAGAATGAGACCAATTCTATATTTCCATGCTCAAAAATTTTCTATACCCTCTAGCTTGTCTTCAAGCTTAGTGCTTGGAGCCATATTATCCAGGAGGTTACAGAGGTTGAAGTTTCAAAAGATAGAATAGTACTTACCAGGAGATGAGATTGATTGAATTGATATTACTGGTGTGTTCTGCTACTGGAAACTTCAACTTTTCACCTTCTGGATCTGCAACATAACTTCTGGTTTTCTGGTCTTCACTTTTCTGGTTTTCTAGTGCACAAGTTCGCAGCTTTTCTGGTTCACTGGTGCAAAGGTGCACACTTTTTCTAGTTTATTGGTTTTCTGGTCCAGAAGTCAAACTAGTGTTTGACAAATCCTGGGGTTATACCCACTCAAACATTTCCATCTAGGGCTCAAAACTTCAATTTTGAGGAGGGCGATCTAGCCATGCAATCAGAATCCAAAAATTCCAACTTTTGCAGAAACCCTAATTTTCACCGGAGGAGAAGAGAGAGGTATTTTTACCTTGTGAAAGATGTCCTATTCAGGCTAGTTCTTATACCATGTTATGTTTATCCTAATTTCACAAGCAATATCACTGAAAGAAACACAATCACAAGATAGACAAATATTTACACTGGGAAACCCTCATGGGGTAGAAAACCCAGCAAAGCTTTCCTCAATATAGATAATCAACCCAATACAAGATGTAGTCCTCAACAAGAGCTCCTTCTCCTCTTAGGTAGACCTCTCTCTCTCATATGCGCCAATCACAAGTGAGTGAATGAGTGAGATAAATGAGGAACACCCTCCTCTATTTATACTCATGTTCTAACTGACTTTTCACCCTAATGGGGCCGACCTCTTAGAGAAGATTCTAATAACCCCTAAACAGCTAACTCAGGGCCCACCTCACATCGGAGATCTAATAACCCTAGTTACCACACTTCCTCGGAGGAATAAACATATACATATATACAATAGGGTCTCCTTGGAGGGATGGAACATCTACGGAATAATAAAATACAAATATAATATTCTTTGAAGTTACAATATTTCAACAGATAGTGGGTTGATATGTATCAACTCTAGAAAGATGTGGGATGAAATTAAGAATCCTAATGTTTTCCCAAAACATTGAAACCAATTGTTCTCTTACCTAGATGTGTTGGATAGAGATTGGTCGTTCATATTAAGACACAACCCTAGATCTAAACAATTTTTTTAGAACAACAGTGTTATCATGCCAAACGAGGAAGATAATAAGGGTGATGGCAACGAAGAGTGAGATGTACATGTTTTATTTCATCATTTACAAATTGAGGTATCATTTTGTTACTATTATCTTTGATTGTCTAATTATATTGTTTATTTTTGATATTATGTTGGTGGAAATGGAAAGTTGATTCCTCGATGCGGTGCTTAAACAATTTCAGTTGGTTAAGAACTAATTATATGACGCAAAATAAGGTTTATGTATATGAAGTAATCTATGATTTTATAGAATGATTATATGTCATTGTCCAAATTACTCATATTTTGTTTTCTGTATACATATAAATACACGGTGAAAAACAACTTACATGATTCAATTTATTTTTGTGGACATAAAGGCTAACATATTCTTCCTCACTTGAGGTGGTCTCAAATTTCTATATTGATATTTCAATGCTTTTATTTTATGATGTTTTTGTTATAAATAATGTTAAGAATTATAATTGCATTGATTTATGACATTTTTAATGTAATGTTTATTTATTTATTTTATGATTCAATTAAATTGAATTTTTGTTATACTCTAATGTTCTTCGATGTTTTTATTGTATTTATAATGTTAACTCCAACATAGAAAATGACACATTTGTAACCTTGATGGAGATTGAAAATTTTACATTTTTTTTACTAGTGTTGAACTCTAAAATGACTTAATTTATGGCCTTGATAACATTGAAACTTACAACAAAATTTAAAGTTCTCTCTAATTTCTCCATCAATATTTGAATGTTTGTATTTGATCATGTTTTTGTTATAAATAATGCTAAGATTTATAATTTCATTAATTTATGACATTTCTCTTAGAATGTAATAGGTTTTTTATTATACGATTCAATTAAATTGAATTTTTGTTATAATGTAATGTTTTTCAAATTTTTTATTGTATTTATTCAAAATCAATGGGACATCACCTTTTTTAAATGAAAAAGAGCGACCAATTTTTTCGTATTTCTTTTTTGTATTTGAAGAAATAAGGTCTTTCCTAACTTTCATCTTGTCAATTTTTTGGATGATATGTGGCACCACAAAGAACATGAAACATTTTTAAATATATGCATGGGATCGAGTAAGTGGGAAATCTTAAGAAATGGCAGTTCTCGGGGTCTCCAATGTCTCTTGTTCTCCATCGAATTCTCATAGGTAGCCAAGACTCAACTAGTGTGGGAAACTCAATCTCAAATGGAGGCTAGGGTTTCTGTAAGAATTTTGGCAGAGTTTCGGTAAGGAAGATTAAAGTTGTGAGAAATGGGGGCCTCCACCACCTTTTTATAACAATTTTGGGTGGTTGTTTCTTTTCCATCGTTTTTGGGCAGCCAATAGTATTGGTAAGTGGTTTTTGATATTACCCCTCCTTCTCATATTTTGAATATTTTCCCCTTTTTCTTTTTCTTTCATTTTATTTTTTGGGGATTTTGACAATTTTTTAGGAATTTAATTTATTTTCTTGAGGGAAATAATATATTTTTTCCCATGTGGTTGTGAACTTAGGGATTTTTTTGTTAATGGAGGCCAAATGTTAGGAAAAAGGGATGAATGTGATATGTGACTAGGGGGATGAGATAGGTGATCCATGTTTTGGTGTTAATAGGTTGCATTGTATGAAGAAAATAGGAGGAAATGGGACATCGACAGAAACTAATTCACGCCGTGGCACGGTAGGAGCATGCCTTTTCCACATCATTTAAAAGAAAAAAATGCCAATGATATGTCCCAACAGCTGGGTTGTAGACCAAGTCAGAGAGAAGTATGGTGCATCCGGTCATTACCCTCCTGAAGATGAGGATGCGCTAAACATTGGAATCAGGTGTAGTAACTCGGTAATACAATATTTATGTACGTGTCTGCCTTTATAATGAAACTTTGAATTATAACATCTATAATATTTAATACATTAATGCTTGGGTTATTATACATATGACAACATCATTTGTTATTTTTTTCACATGTTCATTCATTCTCATCTATGTGGGATTATGGACATCATTTTCGCACCGAGGATGTTGTTGATGGGTGTGTAACACAAGACTGTGGAGTGGAAGTCGAGTTTGACCAATCTAGTTGTGCTAACCACCAAGATTGAAACCTGATAAAAGGGATTTTGGGTTATGTCGGAAAGATTCAAGAGGTCATTCAAGTGGACTAGCTCTCATCTTTCCAATATGTTATTTTTAGGTGCAGGTGGTGGGACACATTCGACAGGAATAATGTAAAGCAAGATCATGACAGTGGGTTGATATGTATCAACACTAGAAAGATGTGGGATGAAATTAAGGATCCTTATGTTTTCGCAAAACACTGCAACCAAGTTTTCTTTTACCTAGATGTGTTGGATAGAGATTGGTGGTTCATATTAAGGCACAACCCTATATCTAAACATGTTTTTCAGAACAACAGTGTTATCATGCCAAATGAGGAAGATAATGAGGGTGAAGGAAACAGAGAGTGAGATGTACATGTTATATTTTGTCATTTATAGATTGAGATATCGGTTTGTTACTGCTATCTTTGAATGTCTAATTATATTGTTTATTTTTCATATTATGGCGGTGGAAATGGAAAGTTGGTTCCTGGATGCAGTGCTTAAACAATTTCAGTTCGTTAAGAACTAATTATATGATGCGAAATAAGGTTTATGTCTATGAACTAATTTATGATTTTATAGAATGATTATATGTCATTGTCCAAATTACTCATACTTTGTTTTATGTATACATATAAATACACGGTGAAAAAAAACTTACATGATTCAATTTAATTTTTGTGTACATAAAGGCTAACATATTCTTCCTCACTTGAAGGTGGTCTCAAATTTCTATATTGATATTTCAGTGCTTGTATTTTATGATGTTTGTGTTATAAATAATGTTAAGAATTATAATTGCATTGATTTATGACAGTTCTGAATGTAATGTTTTTCTTTATTATATGATTCAATTAAATTGGATTTTTGTTATACTCTAATGTTTTCCGATGTTTTTATTCTATTTATAATGTTAACTCCAACATAGAAAATGACACATTTGTAACCTTGATAAAGATTGAAAATTCAACATTTTTTTTACTAGTGTTGAACTCTAAAATGACTTAATTTATGGCATTGATAACATTGACATTTACGACAAAATTTAATTTTCTCTCTAATTTCTCCATAAATATTTGAATGTTTGTATTTCATGATGTTTTTGTTATAAATAATGCTAAGATTTATATTTGCATTAATTTATGATATTTCTCTTAGAATGCAAAAGTTTTTTATTATATGATTAAGTTAAATTGAATTTTTTTTATAATGTAATGTTTTTCAATTTTTTTTTTGTATTTATAATGTTAACTCCAACATAGAAAATGACACATTTGTAGTTGAGCTCTACATTTGGAAAGAGTATCTTGTTCCCTTACTAGTTTTAGCTTGTTCATGAGAATACTTCATGCATACATCACAAATTCCTTCAAAGGTTAGTTGAGATACATCACCTAATCCCATCAAATTATGCACATTAATTGGACTCGTGTGCGATCCCTCTTGGGAAGATGGCTTTAATAGTGCCTTGATCCAATTTATTCTTCTTAGAAATTTGTAGATTGTACGTAAACATTTCAAGATAGCCTTCTAGGATTTCATTTTCTTTATGTGTTGATGCAGGAGCATCCGACTAAGGCCAGCAATGTGATCATTTTGTCACATGTTGTGGCTAGAAGTTGAACTAAGGAGGTAGGGAAACCTATTTAAATGTTTTGTTAAAAGCTTATTTATGTAGACAATGATGGGGTGTCAGTTAAAGAGTTTGAATGGGAAATAAATGGCTAATTATAGCTCCCTGTGAGGAGACTAAGCCACCTAGTTAAGTTGTTACATGTTTTAGGAGTTAGTTAGCTACATTTAGAAAGAATTCCTAAATCTGTGGGGGTGTTTGTTAGGGAAGAATCTTGCCAGTGGCAGTTCAAGAAAATAAAGGGGAGTTAGTCGAGTAAGGGGGGGGAAACGAAGAAGAAGATAAATTTGTAACTATCAAGTACCAGGGGACGAGGCACTTTCGGTATGATTGAGCTAAGGAAAAATCATGTTTTTTCCTTTTGTACCTGAGAACTCATTACCGATTTATTGTCTATACAATAGCAGCTTTCTTAAATCTATGAAAATAAACGATTTTATGCTTTTACAATCGTGTTAGAATTCTTTTAAGTAGATTTAGGTCCAGGTTTTAACCATGTTGGTAGGCGGTTAGGATGGGTCATTATCGTAGCACCGCGTGTGTTGCGATATCGCAGAAGGTGGAAAGTTGAGCACAAATGATGCTTTTTTTTTGTATTTTTGGGTCAATTGTACCGCGGTATGCAGGTTTTTGGGTCATTTGGACCATGATAGTTAGATTTTGGGTCATTTTCTTGAAGTGTCGGTTACGAAGTTGTTAGTAAGTGGATAAACAATGTAAAGGAGGAATCCTATAAATAGTCATAGATGTGTAGGTGTTGAATTATCTTGGATAATGCATCTGTGATTGTGTATCTGTGATCGAGAGATATATGCGAGACCTGTATTTTGCGAAGATGTTGTATTTGGGTTTTTGCGGAGTTAATATGATATGACAGAGTTGTTTTGAGGAATCCCTATGTCTCTTTTGTTCACCTGTGGTAATGCATGTTGCGATATATGAATGATGCTATGTTTTCTTGCTATTTACTGTTATATTTGCTGAGATGATGAATGTTTCTGTTGAATGATGCTATGAATATAAATGATGTCAAAGTTAAATGCATAGATCTACTTCTGAAATGTCGCAATAAGTTAAGTAATTGAGCCGCAAACATCCTCCTTCATTCAGTGGAAACATCTTTCCATCAACTCTCCCTTGAACATATCGGGTGAGACCTCATCTGCTCTGCAGGTGTTGCTGGACGGGGTTGAACTTGTCTAGGCCGGTGCTCAGGGAGATCACGGTGGTTCAAGTGTCGATAATGAGTGGAACCCCTATCGACTTGGTTTGTGTCAACAAATGGTTCCATTGCCGGGACCTAGCGCGAAGTGAAAGGAGGATATGTTGTGGCATCCGACGCAACTGGAGATACAAAACTGGTTTGATCAGAAGTTGCAGCAATTTACTGAAGAAGAAAGTTGGAACACTTGATTGACGGTAGATCAATGGGTGGAAAGATATATTCACGATGGTCCACACGAATATTTTTTCTGCGAATTCCCAGTCATCTTGTTCGAGAGGTTGGCGAAGTTGACCTTTCAGAAGAGGAACTTCCAAGGCGTTGAATCTACGACCTGGACCCCAGAGCTGATCCAAGAACTGCAGGAAGTTGACAACAAAGCATCACGGGCTATCGAATTTTGGCTTGACAGCATATTGGAAGGCTATATTACTGAATTTGTGGTTGATACGAACAAATCGTATAGTGAAGCTGAAAGATATTTCTTCCGTGAACCCCAAGGAAGGTTTCTGTTGTCGCTCCAACTGTCCATAAGATGCTTATTTGTGAGAAGGGCATATTGATGATGCATCTTGATCAGTAGGAACCCTGGTGGGAGGAGTCCATGGGTATCGCGACAGTAGGGGGTGGTACATGGAATTATAAGGGGTAGATGGGTGCAGGTCATGGCGAGACTGTGAGTGAAGCTGAGGAAGAGAGTGGTCTTACAAGGGGAGGAGAAAGGTTTCGACAGGAAAAGAGGAAGAGGACAGGAGAAGGTCCTACTGCGATTGAACTACAAGGCTGAAAAGGAATACCACATGGGATGAAGCAATTTCATAGTCCAGACAAGGACAATCAGGCTATGCCTAGGATAGAGGCAGGACCAAACCCCAGTAGCAGCGTACCCACACCTTCGCTCATTATCTCTCAACCAGTAAGAAATACAACCACAACACCACCGTGCTCATCAAGTCAACAAAAGTTAATTGCTAGTGGCTTAGTGACTGGAGGAGGGAAGCCCAAGATGGCGGGCGATGATACTAAGTTACCATTGATCCATGGAAATGGAATAGATAACCCTGAGCAGTACTGGTTTTTATGTGAAGCAGTATGGACCATAAAGCAGATCACTGATGATAATGCTAAGAAAGGATAGTTAGCGACAACTCTGTGAGGTCGTGCATTAGACTGGTTTATGAAGTTTGTTCTAGTCCCTTGAGGAGCTCCACAGAATACGCTAGATGATATCAGGACAGGATTGATTGCAGAATTCAAAAAACCCAAATCTGAAGCACAGTATATTACAGAACTGAACGAAATTAAGCAGTATCCCAATGAAATGGTGTGGGACTTTGACCAATGATTTAAGACGATGATGGAGAGGGTTAGTTTTGATATGAGCACTATCCAACACAAAGAATGGTTCATCGCGGCACTATTCTTGCACATTCGACTACTGTTGATGTAATAAAACATTACAATGCCCAGTGAAGCTCTGGAGATTGCAATGCAGTTGGAAGCGTCGCCAATTGGTGAAAACGCAGCTGGGATGTCGCAGATTTAGACACAACTAGCTAACCAGACCATACAGCTGCAAGATCTTAAGAAGGGTAAGGAGCAGCGTGAAGAAGTATGGTGTACACGATGTCGAGGAGAAGGGCATATTAATGATAATTTCCCACACTTCTGCAATTATATGGTTTCAGAAACTGGACCCATTGTTGTGTTTGTCGGGTATTTGGGCACTGCCATGAGGAATGCCAATACATGCAGAAGATGGTCACAAAACCAAAGAATATGTATTGTACATTATGTAAATCCGTGGGACATGAAGACAAATATTGTCGTGCATATGGGTTGCTTCATGAGAGAACGTATGATGCTTTCTATGTGAAGGACGACCAGCGTGCCATACAACAACTGCAACCACAGTCGCAGGTAGCCCAACCGCTACCTCAACTGCAGGTGCAGTTTGTACCGCAGCAGCAACCACGACAGTTTATGCCGCAATATGATCCAATGCAAATGGCTCCATAGCAGCCACGGTACGTTAAACAATCATAGTATGCACAACAAAAGCAAGGCATGCAACCGAATCCCATGCAGCAACAGTTCAATCAACCACAATACCAACAGCAGGGTGGATTCTGTGGAGGATTCCAAGGCAGATGCGGCGAAGGATTTGGTCACAGAGGAGGACGAGGAGGTTGCAAACCTGTTAAGTGATATCACTGCGTGGTATGGGGACACTACCAGTGAGATTTCCCACTGTTGCAGGAGTAGTGTACGT
Organism: Larix kaempferi; assembly: GCA_027924585.1. Taxonomy (NCBI): domain Eukaryota; kingdom Viridiplantae; phylum Streptophyta; class Pinopsida; order Pinales; family Pinaceae; genus Larix; species Larix kaempferi. Next base: position 1,689,093 of record BSBM01000008.1, read on the forward strand.
TTTGTTTTGTTATAGATCACATAGTGGAAAACTACCCACAGTTGATTGCACGATGGTAGGCAGGGAACATTCCACAATTGCAGAATCATAATCAGGCGCAACAACCAGTACAGAATCAAGTATCGCAACCAGCATAGAACCAGAACCAACATCCAAATCAGAATGCTAACCAGAACGTGAACCAACTGGGGAATTTGTCGCTGAACCAGAATTGGGGTGCGAGCATTGCGACAATATCTGTAGAGCCAAGACCACAAGATGCGGTTGTCACAGTTATCACTCGGGGAGGTACAACAACAAGAGTGGATAGTTCGCACCCGCCCATCCTATTAGCAGGGAAGAAGAAGGTTTCATTTGACATTGAGTCCAAGCACGATGCATTCTTTCAAGCATGTTGTGCGATGGACCAAGATCGCGGTAAGGCTATTATTTGTGACATGCCCCCTGTCTTCGATGCTACCTAAGAGGAAGGTCCATCGACGCAGTCTAGAACCCTACAGAAATTTTTTTAGAGCTGTCTATTGTTGTAAAAGGATCCCACTGCTCTTGCTGAGATCGAGGGATTGTTGTAGTGTCCAGCTAGGGGATGACAAGAGTCCACGGTAAACTCCTTACAGCAACAGAAGACTGGTAAGGAAATGCGCATGAACATACAAATGGGGGACTATGAGGTTGATTCGGTTATTCTAGATCTTGGTTCAGATGTCAACATCTTAACCAAGTAGGCATGGCAAAAATGGGGAGCCCCCCATTGAGATGGTCTCTTATACAGCTCCGGCTAGGTAATCACGCCAAGGTGACACCGATTGGGAGAGTTCCACACCTAGTGGTGGACATTGAGGGAATGAAGACTTATGCTGAGTTTGACATCATCGAAGTAGTTGATAGGAAAATCTCTTATCCTGCGTTGCTGGGGATTGGATGGGCTAACAAGAGTGGGGTAGTCTTCAACTTTAAGAGGTGGATGATGACTTTCAAAAATCGCGATCTTAGAGTTATAGCTCCGTTGGATCTGGCTGAAGGATGCAGATACATTGAACCAGTGAAAGATGAAGATCTTAGGGGATGGGACCATGTATTCAATATTTTAGAAGGTTATATTCATCCGACTTCCAATGGTGAGCTTGGATGGCACAGTGAAATCTCTACGTCTTCCGACTCTGATGACGCTTTAAAACATTGGAAGAATCGCTTACACGAGGTGTCTCTCCACAAGTTTGGGTTAATCATGCAGTCATTGTGCCGCGCTGCGACTGAAATGGTCACACTATCAGTATATGAAGGGATGCCTGGATTGTCCGACTATCTGGCAGCATACAAGGAAAAGGTTTCAGAACTACAACGACTGCTGGAATTGGAGGAAGCATTGAAGGCTGCTCTAGCATGATAGTGGGTGACACATAACAAGTTGATCACAAGTTGGCCGCAGTGTCAACGATTGATGACGATTTGTTTCGGTGATACTGAGGTTTACCACACAGGTAAATATGATGGTCGGAATGACCTTGGCATTCATTTGATGGAGTGTAAGACATTGTGGGAATCACGACCAAAAGATGAGTGGGTCCATGCATTTATCCATACTTTGGACAAGATGTCGCGATCATGGTACACTGCAACTGAATTATGGGGAGAAATTACTACTAGGTTGGAGTTGACCGTTTGCTTTACTCATACGTTCAATTTTGCAGATCCCAACCCGGATTTCCATAATGCTCTGCAGCTCATCCGCGATGTGGTTCTGAAGGTTGTTCCAATGGCATATCCTGTGGATCTGCATACACACTGCCAAATGAAATCCCTGATGGAATGTTACAATATCATTGGTGGGCCTGAGGATGATGATGATCCATAAAATGTCAATATTCTGGAGTCGGAAGGAAGTCGCGATGTTGTAGCACCTGATGTGCCAAGCGATCCGATCAGTCAACCGATCAAGCTCTGTAAGGTCAAGATTAGGACAGAGGATAGTCCAAAGTTCGTGAATGTTGGGGACTATTGGGATGATGAGATGATGAGAAAGGTCACTGACTTGCTACATGAATTCCAAGACTTGTTCCTTACAAAGTTTTCTGAGATGAAGGGAATCTTGGGCGATTTGGGGGAGATGAAGATTCCGTTAAACTAGATGCTAAACCAATAAAGCAGCGGCCCTACCGACTGAATCCACGCCATAAGGAGAGGGTCAAGGTAGAGCTTGATCGCATGTTGGATGCTGGTATTATTGAACCAGTTGAAGATTCAAAATAGATCAGTCCTATGGTGGTGCAAAACAAGAAGACTGGTGAAGTGTGAATTTGTGTCGATTTGCAGAAGTTGAATGATGCCTGCTTGCATGATCCCTTTCCAACCCCGTTTCCTGATGAAGTGCTTGAAGGTGTGGGCGGCCAAGAGATGTATTCTTTCACGGATGGATTCTTGGGCTATCATCAGATCTGCTTTGCAAAGGAAGACCACCACAAGACAACTTTTGTGATAGAATGGGGCTGCTTTCCGTACACGGTGATTCCGTTTGGGTTGAAGAACGCACCTACGATATTCTTGTGGGTTTTCATTGCTGCATTCAGGGATTTTATTCAGACGTTTTTGCAGGTATACATGGACGAATGGATAGTCTATGGTTTAATCAACGATCACCTGGAAAACCTTCGGTTAATGTTGGAGCATTGTCAACAGCATCAGATATCATTGAACTTGAAGAAGTTCATATTTTGTGCACCATTCAGAATACTGCTGGGTCACATTTTGTGCAAGCAAGGGTTGTTAGTTGATTTAGCAAAGATTGCGCTTATCCTGAGCTTAACACCACCAACTAACGTAAAGCAATTGCGAGCAACATTGGGCCACACTAGGTATTATTGTAAGTTCATCAGGGTTTATGTAGTGATCACCGCCCCTATGGAGAAGTTGCTGAAGAAAGATGCGGTATTCCAGTGGAGCCCTAAATGCCAAGATATTTTTGAGACGCTAAAGGCTAAGATGGATTCAGCACCGATACTGGTATTTTCAGACTATCGTAAGGAATTCCATGTCCACGTTGATGCATCGTAGATCGCACTGGGCATGGTGCTTTCCCAACCAGGACAGGGGGATCTAGATCACCCCATCGCTTTCGCAAGTCAGAAATTGTCATAAGCAGAAAGGAACTATACCACCACAGAGAGAGAAGGTCTGGTGATGGTTTACGCATTGTAGAAGTTTCAACATTACTTATTGGGAGGAAAATTTAAGTTGTTTACCGACCACTCTGCATTGAAATACCTAGTTAATAAGCCTGCATTGGGGGGGGAAGATATGTCGCTAGCTACTTCTTTTTCAAGAGTTCGGTTTTGAAGTGACTGTGAAGCCAAGACATTTGAACGCTGGACCTGATCATCTATCGCGGATTGAGACAGGAGAGGAGCCAACTAACATTGAAGACGGGTTTCCTGATGCGCAACTTTTTAAGGTTGAAGTGGCCGATGGCTACTATGAAGAAATCATTTAGTTTCTGATGACAGGTACTGCACCCGCAGAATTCACCACTAGTCGAAAGAAGCAGTTAGTGGTTAAGGCTGCAGATTTCCAACTAATTGTAGGTGAGTTATACAAGTTGGGTTTCGATGAGATATTGCGGCGTTGTGTTTTGCCTCATGAGCAAGGGCATATTTTTTCAGAAGCACACATAGGAGTGTCTAGGGAGCACTATGTCGATCGTGCGACTTCCAGGAAGGTGCTTCGTGCGGGGCTCTAGTGGCCCACACTGCACAACGATGCGACAGACTATGCACGGTCCTACGATGTTTGTCAAAGAACTGGAAAGCCCTTCAGAAGGGACGAGATGCCATTGCTACATCAACTGACACTTCAGCCATTTGACAAATGGGCAGTGGATTTCGTGGGACCAATCAACCCACCTGGGAAGTGCACTAGTGCAAGATACATCATCACAATGATATATTATTTGACAAGATGGGCAGAGGCTGCACCAGTCGTTGATTGTTCCACGACCACAGCAGCACGGTTCTTGTTCGACAACATCGTCACTCGCTTCGGCTGCCCTAAGATATTGCTGAGTGATCAAGGTAGCCACTTTCTCAATCGCACCGTCAGTGCATTGACAAAGGAACTGTAGATACAGCACAAGAAAAGTACGCTGTATCATCCACAGGAAAATGGCATGGTGGAAGATTTCAACAACATATTGGAGCATGCGATGACAAAGGTGTGCAACGCGAACCGTGATGACTGGGATTTGAAAATCCTAGCAATCTTGTGTGTGTATTGCACCACATGTAAAAGGTTGATGGGATAGACTCCATTCAAGATGGTATATGGAAAAGAAGCGATTATGCCTATGGAGTACATCGTTCTGAGTCTAGGTATAGCGGAAGCAACAGGTATGGATGCTACAGCGGACTTAGAAGAATGCCTAGTGTAGTTAGTACAACTGGAAGAAGATTGCTTTATTGTAGGATTCCACCAGAGTGTGGAGAAGGATCGCCAGAAGGCTTGGCATGATCACCACATAAAAAACAAATAGTTTTAGTAGGGTGACTTGGTGCTATTGTATGACATCAAGTTTATGAAACATCCAGGGAAGTTGCAGATGCATTGGCTTGGTCCATATTGCATCAGTCACGTAACTTCAGGAGGAGCAGCACAGTTGTAGTAGTTAGACGGAGCGATGCTCCCAAATTTGATCAATGGTAGCAGGTTGAAGCCCTAGAGGTCGAGCTTGGAGCAGCGTGATGCTTGAGTCGCATCGGCAAAAAAAAAAAATGCAGGTTGCTCGGTTGTAGGATGGCGTACTGACCGGGACAGAATGCACAGGCAGGGAGGCTTGTGCCACAAGTTAGGAGTGGTATGCGACAGTGGCAGGATCGCGACTAGGTCAAATCAGCAATAAATGCTGAAAGTTAAGATAGTTAAATAATGACGCTTGTTCGAATGATGGGCATTAATGGCCGATCTGACCGAATCGGGTGACAGGATCGACGGTGGATTTGGGTCATTAAGAAGGGATTTGGTCTGAGTTAATGCAGTATTTAGTCATGATTACGAGGGATTCAGTTGGGCGCTATAAGAACGGGCCGAGGATGGTCGAAAGGCACCTGTTCGTGACGAGTGAGTTCAGTTTCCAAGTGTCGAATTGTGCAAGGTTGAAGGTGTGTTGCAGAGTGCAGTTGAGGTGTGTTTAGCAAGTTCAGGGTTGAGCAAGGTTGAGCCATTTGTTGGCATTGCGGGAATTGAGCGCGGCATGCCAAATGAGCCAGAGATGGTGGAGATTTCCAGTGAAGCTGAGTCTCCCCTCATCCTTGCTCCCATTGAGGAAGAGGTTAATATCATGGATGAAGTTGCTAACATGTCAGTGGGATCATCCTCCATGGTGTGTCAAAAGAGGGGGGGGATGCAGCTTAGCTCCGAGTGGCTGAGAAGAAACACACCCATTCCACTACCCAAGTGCTAGAAGGAATCCCCACAGACATCCCATCGAGCTCGAGGGTTGTGGAATCCATAGTCCATGTAGACATTTTTTTCGCAGATATCCCAGGCTACCGACCTCCATGCCGAGCCGGGGTGCAGCCGAGGAAGATCACTAAGAACCAGCGGTATCAAATACGGATGCCAACAATCCCACCAGGGATGAGTTGTACCACCGACATCGTATCGGTGTTGATGCAGCTGTGTTATGATGATCACAACTTGCTGGTGTTGGAAGATGTTATGACGGAACCCTTCAGCCACAAGCACCAGGGGAGACCGATCCGGCACCACCCATTCCACTTGACTGGGCGCACGGCTTGGAGAAGCCTGACGTGTTGGGGTTGATCTACATGCCACATTTCGGGCGGTTGATGGAAGCCAATGCCTCTATCAAATAGTGGCTGGATTGTTTTCATGGTGGGTTGTTATGGTTGGATAGGTAGGTCACCATTACGATGGACCTGATTGCTAAGATCACAAGCTTTCCAAAGGATGGGGTTGACCCATCACAGTACTTTCAGGGGAAGAACAATGACAAAAAGCATGTGGCAAGGTTGCGGAAGTGGTATAAAATGCAAAAAGATGGACGGGCGTACTGCTTGGACACTATCAATGAGCCTACAGTCAAGACTACGGCGTGAATATTGGCTACCAAAATCCTACGGAACACTCGACCCAATCAAGGAAACTCTGGGGTTGTCACCTGTGCAGAGCTATGTGCAACAAGCATGCAGATGAACTAGTCCCTGTTTTTACTTAACCAGTTGACGGAGGACGCGCTAGTGGCCCAAGTAGGACAGTGGTCATTCACTTATAGCTATATGTTGATATTAGTCACGTTGGTCTCCTAGATGGAACCCGATGATTATCAAGAAATGGAGGTGGACGTCATGCAAGAACGCAAGGGAGCACGCTACCAAAACTTGTGGTGGGTGTAGGAACTATAACAGCTCAAATATTATGCCATGCAATTTTGGTTTTATAGGGAAGTGCTGCAAGCAGCTGCTAAGTGGATTCCACAGTTGACTCAGGCCATTGTTGAGAAGTACAAGGGGATTTCCTAGTTCGCGATTAGCCCACACAATATCTGCATCCAAGTGCATCGTGATACGGATAGGAATTGGTTGCAGACACCCTATAAGATAACAGATGAAGACTTGGATCCGATCATCGATGACTAACCAGTCGAATGGCACGTACCAGTTATTCAAGAGGAGGAGTCTACAGGGATACCATCCGATGTGCCATCCATGGATGAACCACGTCATCTTTCGAATGAGGAATCATCGCAGACACCTTTGGATGATGAGTGTCAGGTTGAAGAAGGTAGAACAAAAGGACACCAGGACCATGCGTCAATCAGTGGGATCCCCCTGTCGTCGGAGACACAGTTTAGCCACCTAATACTAGTCATCATGAATGCATCTAATGGGGTAGCTAGAGCATTGACGGTAAAGGAGGATGAAGGTTTCCATGCGCTCACTGCTCGTCTGGATTCCTTGTGCGATATGGTTTTGAAGAATGCACCGGAAGGAGCATCGGTGCAGCCAATTGGCACAATCATCACTGAGCCATGGGTCAGGAATGTCAATATTCCCCTGACTGTGATTGTGACAGATAATGAGGCTTTGAAAGCTTTGTTGCAACCGTTAGAGAAAGTGACTATCAACGTCAATGCGCTGCCAGTGAAAGAGTTGACAACTATGAAGGCGGTTGCCACTTGGGAGATGGCGAACAGGATGCATGAGATCAGCAGTAAGTTCCCGCACTTGCAGTAGAGCGAGGCAGCGACCAAGAAAGCGAAAAGAGCTAACCGGGAGGGCCGCTACACCGTGACAGGCGGTGGATGAGTTGGAAGAGGATATCAAGAAAGAACGGGCTGAGAAGGCTCAAGTAATCTAAGAATTGAAGTAGGAACAGGATCACCTCATTGTGGAGAAGGCCACTTTGTGGGATCAAAGTGTGTGGGTGGAGGCAGCCATCACGGACGCTTGTCACCATGTACTGGAGACCACTGCAGAATTGCACATGATTCAACGCGCGTAGCAACTTGGGGCTTCCATTGCTCGATTACAGCAGGAAAACCAGGAGTTAACAGCCATGGTGAACCCTGGTACACCCAAAGCGCAGGTCGATGAACGTAAACATGCTATTGAGGAGGCGGCAGTGACAAAACTTACAGTCGGCACTATCCAGTTTTGGGGATGCATTGTTCAGGATGAGCAGATTGATTAGTGGACCAAGCTCCGGCAGGAAGTGAAGGGGCAATTGGCAACACTCAAAATAGTGATGCGTACAATGCCACCAATGGAGCAGGTTGCCAAGTCCATGGACTTGAAAGAGTTGTAGCAGCGCATCACCAGTGCCGACGAGCATCAGAAGAAGCGTGCTGCGTAGCTGGAGGAATTCTAGGAGATTGGCAGTCAGTTTATGACTAAATCTGGTGCGGTACTTCAGGATGTACAGGAAGGTCTCCAACAAGTTGCAGCAAAGCTGAGTGAGCATCCATCTCCCTAGGATGTGATCGACAGTCAGGCGATGGTTGTGGCAGTAAAAGAGCAGGTGACGGTAGTGGATCAACAGTACAAGGATTTCAGGGTCAAGACCACCTAGTACACCATGTCCTGCTAACGTGGCTTGAGGGAAGACCACAATTTTGTGTTGGTGGCCTGTTGGCAAGCGTTTAGGATGGGTCATTATCGCAGCACTGCGTGTGCTGCGATACCACAGAAGGTGGAAAGTCGAGCACAAATGATGTTATTTTTTGTATTTTTGGGTCAATTGTACCGTGGTATGCGGGTTTTTGGGTCATTTGGACCATGATAGTTAGATTTTGGGTCATTTTATCGAAGTGTCGGTTAAGAATTTGTTAGTAAGTGGACAAGCAATGTAAAGGAGGAAGCCTATAAATAGTCATAGATGTGTAGGTGTTGAATTATCTTGGATAATGTGTCTGTGATTGTGTATCTGAGATCGAGAGATATCTACGAGATCTGTATTTTGTGGAGATGTTGTATTTGGGTTTTTGCGGAGTTAATATGATATGACAGAGTTGTTTTGCGGAATCCCTGTGTCTCTTTTGTTCACCTGTGGTAATGCATGTTGCGATATATGAATGATGCTATATTTTCTTGCTGCAATTAATTCTTTACTGTTATATTTTCCGCAATGATGAATGTTTCTATTGAATGATTCTATGAATATAAATGATGTCAAAGTTAAATGCATAGATCTAATTCTGAAATGTTGCAATAAGTTATGTAATTGAGCCGCAAACATCCTGCTTCATTCTGCGAAAACATGGTTCCGTCAACTCTCCCTTGAACATCTCGGTTGAGACCTCATCTGCTCTGCAGATGTTGCTGGATGGGTTTAAACCCGTCTGGGCCGGTTCTCAGGGAGATCACCATGGTTCGAGTGTCGACAGTGATTGGAACCCCTGTCGACTGGTTTTGTGTCAACAAACCATTATGCTTGCAAATGCTTTGATGAAACATGAATGGGAAAGAATTAGCTTGGAACACCTTCGTGGTTTAACTATGTGATCGAAAGTTACCTATAGGTAACTTATTGAGCCATAGGTAACGCAATATGCCTAGGTTTTAGAGCACCAGTTCCATGCTCAGAGCTATCCTCGTCGCAACATTTGAGCTTTGGTTACATTAGCTTTTGGCTTGTGATAATAATAAACCAACAATCAAAATCTTACTTCTTGGAATAGTGCGTAATGGGAAATTGCTTATAGCGCATAGAGAGAACTAGTGGAAGTGTTTCTGGGATTTGATTGGAAGAATCGATACCAATAGGGGAAAGAAGCCAATTGTGGCAACAGCCCATAGTTAGAAAATAAGCTAACTTGTTTGGTAAGTGACTCTTCAGTTCTAGCATATTTTCAGCCACCATGTGTCATCCTAAATATTTCCTTTTTTTAAGTCGCTAGTTTTGCAATAATCCTAGTATTTCTTCAAAAATGTGTTACCTATGTCATCGAGTGTGCAAATTGTGTTTCCTGCCAACCCCATGAACCAACGAAATGATGCAAAGGTGGAAGGAAACAATTTGAGTTTATGTACATCATTAAAATAATTGAATAGCTACAACAAAGAATATCCAACTCATGAAGGAAAGAGTCATGATTTGCATATACCATTCAGTGAAAGTATGAAAAAAATGAAGGAAGGGTGTTCTTCATTTGTACCATAGTTGCCATGTCCATGATTGAAAATCCAAAGGTTTCCTCCCCTTCTTCATTTGTGTATACTTCTTGTTCTACCAAATTTTTTCTCCAAACAAGTTGTATCTAACAGGGAATTTTTTAGGGGCGAAATTTCGCCAATTGGCTATTTTTTAGGCTATTTTTCAAAAAATAAATTCGTTATTTGGTCATTTTAAGTCTCTAATATCACCTATATTTACATAAAATATGTTTTTTTATCATAATATTCGCCAAAATTTACAATTTTCAGTAGTAAATTGTATGTTTCATAATTAATATTCGCCTACCTATCTATATATCTATTTTTTTCAATCCAAAATAATCGCCTAGAATACTATACTTAAGTATACTATTATAATCCTTAAAAAACACCCTAGTACTATCTAATGCCTAGAGATTTTGGTTCTTGAAATGGATTGTTCTCACCGTCTAACTTTGGTTTCCCACTTGTTACTTAGGAAATGTAGCTTATGTTCTCGGTCCAATTACAATCTCCACGCTTGCTTTAGATCTTGTTCTCATTTTTGCTCGAGAGACTGTCTTCATGCCCACTTGTCTTCTCTAATTTTTGCTACCTACCAATGAATTAGTAGAAGGGCGTTTTACAGCTCCCCGATATGGAGAGGCTAAAAAGGATGAATTTTTTCTACCTTTTAAAAATCTACCTTTATCATCTCTAGGAATATTTGAATACATTACCAACATGATTTAAATCTAATGGAAAAGAGTACTCACTAAAGTGAATATGCTAAGGTTTACACTATAGGGATCCTACACTAAGGTTGGCTTTGCATCTTACCATCTCTAGCCCATTGGATTGAGAATGTTGGTATGAAAAGAAATCAAATGCAAAAAAGAAAAAAAAAATTGAATACAAACTTAGAGAAATAAAAGCTATCAATGTTCTAATTGTTTTTTAGCATTTTCCCAGCAATGATGCCAAAAATGTCAGACAATTTATATGCTTCAAATTATGTTACAATTTATTATCAACCTAGGAGTGTAAACGTGTGAAATTCCAACACTATATGTGCATGGGAAGTGGATTAATGACTTCTATCCCAATGAAATAATTTGATTATAGGAAACTCTTAATGAGTTAGGTACACACTTATCATGAAAACCAATAAAAGCCTAAACCAATCCCACTATAGATATATATTTGATGATTGGATTGATGTTTACAAAAGTGCTATTGCAAGTATAGATCACAATCTTTCATCTGATTTAAGGACATCAAATGTCCATGTAATAAATTGAGCAAATTAGTTCTTCTACCTTCAATGAGTAATTGATTTTTGTAGATGATCAACACACTTGTTAATGGAAATATATAAATACATGTGATCGAAACTTGCAAAATAATATTCAGAAAATTATTAGTGTACAAAAATTAAAATACTAAATCACAAAGAGTGTAAAGGAAATTAAGATCTAAACAATAGAACAAACACATTTAACTACCTAACTAAGAGAAATATTTTGCAACACAGACTAGGTTAGGGGGACTTCCCAACTATATTATACTATAATAAGAGCCACAATACTACGAGATAGTCAAACAAGAACTCAAAACATCAGTTCCTTTATATTATGGAAGTCAAGTTCACAGGTACATAATTACTATGTACATAATATTGCTTTTTTTACATACACTTTATGAATTCCTAATGTGCATACATATTACATATTTAAAGGATGGGGAGGCATTTTAGAAGTCACAACCAATTCCATTGTTTCACGGGTTGATATAACTGATATGACCAAATATTACCAAATACAATATATACACTAAATCTAGTGGGATAGATTGCATATCGTTACTACGTGATATTTCATGACATGCAACGCATGAAAATATCCCTCTCCACCTGGAAATAAATCGACCTTTGATAGATGTCGTTTATATGAAGAAAGATGATTGGAAGTTTGACCAGGACATAACTTTGTCTTTCACTTAGCTTGGAGATGATTAGAGCAACACAAAACCATCAGAAACAAAACCCATATTGCAGATTTTCTCATGGAGAGGCATTAATATGCCAATCCATGATGGATTACTAGATCTGTACTAGGGCTATAGGGTTTGAACATATTATAACCAGCATTAGTAAAACAAATTCTAATTCTATTATTTTATTAAAAGTAGGGAAAATTATGAAAAAAATGACAATTTACTACCTTATGAGATTGTTTCCATGTATCCTTTATAAAACATAAGTAACTATAGAAAGATGAATGATAGGAAGGTGAAATGGAGGGTTAAAAGGTAAAAAATGACAACTGAAAGTGAAAAAGCTCATGCCGAGAGCTAATTACTTTTAACTTTTTATATATTATTATTCTTATTTTATTTATTACATGGGAAAATTGGTATATGACACATGGTGTGTTGCAAATATAGTAATAAAGAGAATAATTACAATTTATAAAAAATCAATATGAGGGTTTCCAAAGGGTCAAAACTAGAATATGTCCCCTCCCTTTTGGAATAACACCTTCCATGGTGTTCTCTTCTTTTCATTAGTACTTTATGTCTTCATTCTTCAATTGTATTCACAATGTCATGCTCTTCATTGCCTTGACACACCTCCAAAATGTTTAGGATTCCAACATATACCTACAAGAATCATTAAAGTATACATGAAGATCATAACATTTCTATGCATTAAGTATGCTATCCATGTTATTTCTAACATATGAATTTAAAGTTCATAAACAAAGCATATATATTCATAAGCCAAGATAAATTATGTAATTGAGCCCAATACTTATTTGTATGAATATGTATCTTCTCCATATGGATACCACTTACAAGACTCAATTCATTGTTTGCTTTGACACACCCAATGCATATAATGCACTCAGGGTACTATCTAGCATGTACATGAATCTCTCACCATAGAGTCATTCATGTATCCTCTTCCATATGGTCAGTGGCCCTCTAGGTTTGAGTATTCCCTTCCTTGCTAAGTAGTCCCTTTGGAAATCTATCATTTGCCAATCCTTTCTCACACAAGAAGAGTGCAAACTTATAGATTCTTACTACCAAGGTGTCCCACTCGCTTGCTCTAATAACCATAGATTAAGGTGATTGGGGCATGTTATAGGGATTTGTTGTCATCAAAATAGGATTCTTCCACACTTTTTAGCTCAACAACCCTCATTTGTCCTTATTAGAGAGATTTTTCATGTCAATTGTATCATACAAATACAATTACCATGAGATGTCATCATGAAAAAATTAATCAAAATTTTTAATCTACTTCTTACAAAATTCGGATTTCACATTTTCGGATTTCACATTTTGACCTTAAAATTGCTAAAAGAGTGCATCCAAAATCCCCAGTATAGCATATATTAAACTCTTCTCACAATGTTTTCTCCTCAACACAATAGTCTTTAGACTTCATTATGGGATTACATTGACTTCCATATCCAAGACATTTCTATCTGCAATTTATTATCCTTGAAAAAATTTCATTTAGCCAAACAAACTGAGTACTCATGCATATGATCACAAAAACATATGAAATAATTCTAAAAGTATGTCATGAGATTAGGTCAATCAACTTCAACAATCAACATATTAAATACAATCAAATATTATTCACTACATATGCATTATCAGAACAAAAAAAAATCACAGAAGGTGATCAAACAAAACATGAATACATTCAGAAAATTACAAGTTTATTGTCATATATCAAGATTCATGCCATTGTCATACCCCTGTATCATTCACATATCATACTTTAACCCCATTTAATAATTCAACAATGATATTAAGCATAAATAAAAGAATCACTCCTACTATTATTTTTAACATCCGAATACATTAGCATAATCAAATGCATAAGTGTATACAAATGCATAAGTGTATAGCTGTCGAGAACATTCATAATGTTACACGAATAGTGGGTAATTAATAGAAGTTTACTCAATGCTTCCCCAACCTTATGATCAACATCTTCATGTCTTTGTTTCCCTTACAAGATTGATGCACAATATCATCACCATCTTTAACTATAATATCAATTATTTATAAACTAAAATTGGAAATGGTGGTGATTCTTCTTTTCCTAAAACCAACTATTGTAATAATTCTACCGTGATCTGTTTGACCAATGTACATCGTCTTGATAACATCCTAGAGAATGAATGAGGAAATTATCTGTTAACTAAATCCTTCGGTTTAGATTAGTTTAATAAACCGGTTAGTAACCGTAGACCGGTGGGAAACTGTTTTGCCCAGTTCTATATATTGTATCTTGCTCTATTTCTGATATATATGAAATCTTGGAGTTTTTGTTTTTTGCTCTGTTCTACAATGGTATCAGAAACATGTTGAAGATACCGCTCTGTGCAGAAAACCGCGTGCAGGAAACTCTATGTCCTCAGTCGGATCGCTGTTGTGTTGAAGGTTTTTTTTTAATGAGATCGCTACTGTGTTGAAGAGTTTTGAATGAAACGCGATCTGTGTTGAACACTGACGGGAGAAACCCCCGCCGCCATCCTCACAGCCACGGATTCTGCTACAAGCCAAGGAGAAATTGATTTCGGAAGCACTAACTGGTTATGTGACGGGAATATTGACAGTCGCTAAGAATCTGAAACAGAAATTCTAGTAAGAACAATTTTTTAATAGAAGTGGAAAATTAAAATGCATTCTCTAATAGCAATTGTTGGAGTAGTGCTTACTGGTCAAGATAATTACCAAGAATGGTTTAGGAAGATTAAAAATACACTTTTTTTAATGATTTATGGGATGATATTTGTGAAGGTAAGGATGATAACGAACCAGAGCAGCTCGAGGATGACAAACACCTTGTAATATGGAAGAATATGGATAAGAAGGCATATGCTTTAATTTATGCTTCTGTAAGTGAAGAAGTTAGTAGATAGATTGCTTCTTTCACACCTGCTTTTTTATGACATACATTCAGAGCTTGAGATCATTCAGTTATTACTGAAATTATTTAATCTAGAAATGAAGGATAATGATCCCATGAAATTAGCTTCAAAAATAAAAACTTTGTATCATGATGTTGAATCCACTGGTGTCACAGTTGATCTACAACTGACTGCATTCATTAAATCCCTATACCTTGTTTATTCGCACTACTTGGAGTCTCTTTAAGCTAGTGGACAGATGAAATACATAACTTTTGATGTACTTGTAGAAAAAATTGCTAAAAGAGAGAGAGCCTTTGGGAAGAAGGAATCTCTTTCCAATTCTACTGTTGAAACTCTGTGTCTCACCTAGCAAGAGCAGAAGCCTAGAGGGGATTCTACTAGACTTGAATCTACTAGACGTGACCATAGTAGCAAAGGTCGTGGTAGGAGAACATTTAGAGGCAGGGGGGTAATCATCATCAAGATGACAGATAACAAAAATATATTCAAAATGATAGACAATATGTTAAATGCTATAGATGTGGTAAACTTGGTCATACTGCCAGTTATTGTCACATGCCTTGGACAAATATTACTAAAACAAAGGAAAACTTATCTTCTGAAAAAGGAAAACCACCTGAATCTGCCCATTTTATTGTTGCACATTGTAATCTTAGTATCAATGAAGTTTTTAGCATTTCTTTTTCTGGAGAAGACACTTGGATTTTAGATACTGGAACCACATGTCATATGACCTTTAGAAGAGATTATTTTGAGACATTAAGTGATCAGATTGATGGGATAGGCTATTTTGCTGATAAGTCACAGTTGAAGCCCTCAGGAATCGGATCTATTTGACTTAAGTTACCAGGACTTGCTGATTATATTTTGCATGATGTTCTTTATATTCCTCAATTAAAAAGAAATTTGATGTCTCTCATACATATTCGGAAGCAAGGGCATTCTATACATATTTTTGATGGTATAATTGAAATACGTAGAGCATCTGATGATGTGATTGTTATGACTCGTGTTGAAGAAGACCAACTTTTAAAACTAAAAGGGACATCATCTTTTTCATATAAATCAGTATGTTTGGCTCAGCATAGTGATGCTCTGTCCTCCAGCTTATTGTGGCATGCTCGTTTTGGTCATATCAATTATGATAGTATTAGAATTATGAAACAACAGGTATACAGGGGCTTCCTACTATTCCACGAAAACTATCTCCATGTAATGCTTGTACTTTAGGCAAGCATTGTAAGCATCCTTTCTATGGGTGTACTTCCAGATCTTCCAATGGTAATAAATATCTGCTAACTTTTATTGATGACTACACCATATGTGTTGGGTTTACTTGTTGAAAGAGAAATCTCAAGTTTTTGCAACTTTTAAGAATTTTCATTTATGGATTACAAATGAAACTCAACTTAATATTGGTACTCTTTGATCGAATAATGAAGGCGAATACACATCTAATGAATTTGAAAAGTACTTACAAGATAATGGTATTAAACATCAAACCATCGTTCCTTATTCCCCACAACAAAATGGTGTGACAGAATGCATGAACAGAACTTTGCTTAATATGGTAAGGTCGATGATGTTTTTTCAAAATGTCAAGTTGATGTTTTGGGGAGAAGGAGTACTTTGTGCAGTCTATATTCGTAATTGGTGTCTTTATACTGCCATCAATAATAAGTCTCCTTATGAAATGTGGTATAATCGACTTCTTGCTATTCAACATTTTAGAGTTTTTGGTTCTCCTTGCTTTGCCTTAATTCCTACACAACAATGTAACAAATTGGGTGCTAGGAGTCGCAAATGTCTTTTTTTGGGATATTCTAATACTTCCAGAGCTTACAGGTTTTATGATGAGGAGAACAAGAAATTTATTGTTTCAAGAGATGTATTTTTTCTTGAATTTGATAAAGATGCTTCTACTGTTGATAGACAACTCAATCATTTGGATAAATTCCCTTCCAATAAGTTTTATTATGAATGGGATAATGATCTTCCACATCCTGAAGGGGGGATTCAGATTCAAGATTATTCTGTGGATTTTCCTTATCAGACTATGGATTTTCCTTCAATTAATTTTCCTTTTTTATCAACACCTGAGAATGAAGAAAAACTAGTTCATAATAATGATTCTGTAGAAGAAAAAATAGATAACAATAATGTAGAATTAATGATAATAATGCAGAATCAGAAATTGAAGAAGCTAATCAGCCATCACCACAACAAATAGTTCGTAGATCAACACGAACAAAGACAATTCTAGAAAGGTTTGATGAATTTGAGTTAATTTTTTCTATTGCTGTTAATGAGCCTGCTACTTTTGAAAGAGCTGCTAGTTGTAATGAATGGAAAGTTGCAATGCAAAAAGAATATGATGCTCTTATTAAAAATGGCACTTGGAGGTTGGTGGAACCTCCTATTGGAATTAAATCGATTGGCTCTAAGTGGGTTTATAAAACTAAATATAAGGCAGATGGCTCACTTGATAAGTACCAGCCTAGATCCAAATCCTAGGCTCTATCAAGGGTCTAGATGGATCAAATCCCTTCTACTTTTTCTATTTCTTATGTCATCTATAGTATTTGTTCTACTTCTTTTTACTTTGTATTATTATTTTTTGTTTATGGCCTACATGTTAGGAACAAACTTTACTTTTACATTGTATTGTTCTTTTTTGTTTATGGTCAACAATATGGACAAACGTTACAAGATCTCCCTCATATTTACTTTTTACTTTGTATTATTATTTTTTTGTTTATGACCGACAATAAGGACAAACATGGACAAATGTTACAAGATCTCCCTCATACTAGGCTGTAGAGTGCCTCTCGGCGCAATAAAGCAAGACTTGTAGCAAAGGGGTATGCTCAAAAAGAAGGTGGTGATTACACATAAACATTTTCTCCTACTGCAAAATGGGGCACAATTAGAACTTTGTTTTCTCTTGCAGCTCAAAATGGATGGAAAATACATCATATGGATGTAAAAACTGGATTTTTAAATAAAGATCTAAAAGAAGATGTCTATATGTTTCAGCCGGAAGGTTTTTCTATTAAAGGAAAAGAACATAAGGTATGTAAATTGGTGAAATCTCTATATGGTTTGAAACAAACACCTCGAGCATGGTATGCGAAGTTAACTAAGCATCTTCTCAAATTGAATTATAAGCATTTCAATCTAGATGATGCAACTTTATTTGTTAAGAAAGTTGGGTGATCAATTGTATATCTAGTTGTCTATAAAAGGTTTTTGACATGATGGATTTGGGATTACTTCATTATGATTTAGGAATTGAAGTAGATCAAAAACCAAAGTACATCTTTATTTCTCAGAAGAAATATATTGGAGATCTATTGAGTAAATTTGGGATGTTGGATTGTAATTATGTTTCTACTCCAATGGAGCATAATCAAAAGCTTATTTCACATGAAGGTAGTGCATTTGAAGATCCAACAAAGTACATGCAACTTGTTGGAAGCTTGATTTATCTTACTACTACTCGTCATGACATAACTTTTGATGTAGGAATACTTTCCAGGTTTATGCATCAACCTTGTGAAGGTCATTGGATCGCAGCGAAACGAGTGCTCAAATATTTAAAAGACACTCAGTCATTTGGCATCAAATACTCTAAATTTTCAGACTTCCATCTTACTGATTATTGAGATTCAGATTTTGATGGAGATAAAGAGCATGTGGTGTCTACTTTAGGTTATTTGATGAATCTTGGATCAACAGCTATCACTTGGAGATCATGAATGTTCTACAACTGAAGCCGAATGGGTTGCAGCAGCTTAAGCCACAAAAGAAATCATTTGGCTTCGAAAAATTCTTGAAGATTTGCAGAAAAAATAGAAGACTTCAACGCTTCTCTTTGTTGACAATACTTCTGCAATACAATTGGCCAAGAATTCTAAATTCCATGATCGAACCAAACATATCAACACCAAATATCATTTGATTCAACATCATGTTGAGGCTAAAACTATTCATTTGATTCATTGTCCTACTTCAGAGCAAATTGCCGATATATTTACTAAAGCATTGGGACGTAAAAAGTTTGAAAAATTCAGAATGTTACTAGGCATGTTAGATAACCCTTCAGATTAAGGGGGAAATGTTAACTAAATCCTTCGGTTTAGATTAGTTTAATAAACCGGTTAGTAACCGTAGACTGGTGGGCAACTGTTTTGCCCAGTTCTATATATTATATCTTGCTTTCTATATATTATATCTTGCTTTCTGATATATACGAAATCTTGGAGTTTTTGTTTTTTGCTATGTTCTACATTATCTTGGGAGGCCTATGCATGAAATCTTCATCAATTCACTCAAATTATGAGACCTCATGCCTATCCTAAGATACCATACATACTCTAGAGTTAATAATGATAATCTTATGCACCTTGTAATCATGTTGAATATAGCTCCATAATCCATAATGTAAATTATTTTATTCTTAAATATATGGGTTGGACCTAAATCAGAAATGAGAGGCACACACAGTAAACAAATCAGAAATGAATTGCCAAAATTTCACCCACAGTAAACACAAAAGAGTTGTACAATTTTGTGGAAAGAACGAATTTATTTTTTTCCACGAAAAAAAGCATACTATTGTTATTCATCAGGTGAATCAAATTGTACATGATATGCAGTCAAAAGTGACCTTTTCCAAAATACCAGATTGTCCAAATATTACAAAGATCTCCAAAATAACGAGTTCTATACACCCTAGAAATAAAAAAGATTCACACTAAGATCTTAATGAAGTAAGAACAGAGATCCCGAGTCACTGAGTGTGCCTTCACATAATTCATCCCAAAAAAGGAGACCCTCTTCTCCATATAAAGTCTGCTTTGAGAGCTGATTTGCCTGTGAATTGAATTCACGATATATATGCTGCAAAGAAAATTTGCAAAAAGACTGCAATTCAGCTTGAATCCTGTTGCACCAGTTTGAAGGATTTAAAACCTTTAACCATATTCACCTCTGGCCCACTTAATGGTAACTCAAGAAACATCATATATATCAACTTGTGGCAAGCCAAATAAATAAGCCACCCAGATAACACACCAAAGAACTAGGAGTTCAGCTCTCATATTGGTACCGAAACCACACTTGAGACGCAAATTGAAGAAATGATCAGCATTGAGAAAAATAACTCCCCCAGCCCCACAATTTCCAAAATTGGCTGCTCCATCAAACATGAGAATAGGATCATTATAAGACAAAGTGAAATGTCCAATACAACGCTTCACCGAAATATTAGCAGCAGTCTCATACTTCAAAAAAAGCCCCAGAACAGAATTATATGAACTATCCACATTTGGCATCTGATTATCAAAAAGACATTTGTTTCTAACCCACCAGATAGTCCAGCATATAAAAACTGGCAGACTAGAGTATGATTTACATTTTTTAATCTAAGAATGTAGACCAACTTCAACACTGCTTCCTCCCCAAATCTCAGAAATACCAAAATGTTGATAAAATCTCTTCCACAGAGCATGGACAAATATACAGTCAATAAACAAGTGGGTAGATGATTCAGCATTATGCTTGCAAATTACGCATATACTTGGTCCCGAAAGAATGAATTTATTATATGCCAATTGAAGTGCACATAATATATTGCAGATAAATTAAAGAAAAATACTGAACAAACTGAACTTTAAATTATTTGACACAATTCTATATTTTAATGCATAAAATAAACAGCAGAATAACAATAGAATCTTGAAAGATAAACTATTTTCAGAAAACCCATATTTAAACACATGTAATTTGCATCCACATACATGCATTTTCCTTTCAAAACATTATCATTAGCTTGGAAGTATTGCAGATCAACATTTTTTCTGTATCTTGGATCCCAATGCTTCATGTTGATTTCCAATTTAAGATGCTGAAGGGTGGACAAATTTCCAATCGAATGGTGGCATTCAAAAATGCCGTTGCCTAAAAGATAATGGGGCAGACAATCAATATATATTGATTATCAATGCCCAAAGTGAAGAGCTACAATGAGGCAACAGTCAGTGAAGAATGCAATACAAGAAAATGAAATTACAAGACAATTCATGCAATAAAGATAATAAAGATGAAGCACAGCTAGTATGAACTAGAGGTACTTACAAATTCAGTTGTGCTGGAAAATTGTACTGCAACTAGGAAAGTACAGAACTAACAACAACAAAAAAGCACCTTAGAATGTGGCGATAAAAAATTCCAATTGAAGGTCCAAGTTACTCTATCTGTATGGTTCTTCTTCGCAGTGTTGAAGGCATGATTCAGTGTTACTTAAAGGCCCCTTGGATGCTCTTCAGTAACATGTTTAGAAAAGAGAAGCAATTCACCGTGTTAGAAAGATCTTAAATGGCAGTGCCTTATAACTAATGAAAATAAATAATTCAAGTATTATCAACATTGAGCATCACCTTATCATCATTTTATGTGTGGAATCTTGGAGCCTTCTTTGTAGATGTGAATGCGATACTTGTTCACAGTCATGATGTATCATTTTTGGAATCATCTTTGAAGCGCCAAAAACTTGCCAAAACCATTTTAAATTTTATCATGCAGCTGAAGAAACGGATCATTGTCTCACAAAGCTGTTGCAACATTGTTCCATCAGGGTTCGCAGAAGATAAATTACACAATTCATGCTATATGAGTACCAAAGGAATGAATAAAGCACAAAGAAGACAGTGGAACGTACTACATAAAATTCCAACAGAACTACCGAGCGCCTGCAGAAGAGCTTTGTAAAGAGAAAACAAAGCATTAATTACTACCTTGAGTTGAACATCCATCATGATTCCATCAATCTGGACAGATACTTCTTAGCGGATGTGAGTATGAAACTTGCTGAAAGCCACTCTAGCGTCTTTAGTCTTTGTCTTCTTTGAGGTATCCGGAGCTCCAAATATTTTCCAAAACCTGAGTGTTTCATCTGCTGCAGCTGATACAACTGTGTACCCATCAGGGCTCTGAAGAGGCAAAAAGTAAGGAAGGGTCATCAGGACAAATCGATTCTTAAAGGGAAAACATGAACGCATAAGTACTTATAATTATAAAATACATGAATTTTCATACCTGTGCCATATGAAGAACTCGAGTAGTATGCCCTGTAAGCTCAGTAATCTTCACCATGGATGGGTATTTCCATAAGGTTAACTGGTTCTTATCTATCCCATGTGAACTCAATAATTCACGTTCATGTTTATTCCACTGTAATGAACAGACTTGGGAATGGGTGTCGATAGTATTCAGGCAGGCACCTGTTTGAGTGTTCCAAAACTTTATAGACCTGTCTAAACTCCCTCCACCAGATGCCAAAAGATTGTTCTGGAAGGGGCACCATGCTAGGGCCTTGACTGCTGCACAATGTTCATCTAATTCGTGTAGGTATTGAGCGGAAGAATTATGGGATGCCATGCTCTTGTCCCAAATGTAGAGTAGATTGTCATTTCCCCCACTTGCAAGATGTTGGCCAGAAGGAGACCATTTCAATCCACAAACCTCTTGGGTATGTTTTTTGTATGTTTGAACAATGTGCTCACGGATACGAACATCATGATTGATTACGATCCCATCCAGTCCTCCTGTGGTGAGAATAGGACCATTCCAAGCAAGGGCTCCAACACGGTCATGATGACCTTCCAAGGCTCTTAACTGCAATTTTATCGATGACAAATTTAGAGATTGCCATTAAATTAGAATGAGAAAAACTTGGAAGAGATAGAGAGGTTTAATTTACCTGTTTATCAGATGCAGAGTTCCATAGCTGTACAACAGAATTATTCATTCCAACGGCAATTTGCCTCCCATCAGGTGCCCAACTAACGCTGGTAACGGGACCCTCCCCATTATCTGCAATCAGAAGCTCGGATATAGAGCTATCCGAAACATCCATCAAGTAAACAGTGTTTCCAAGGGCTACGGACAAAACGTTGGTAGAACTCCAATCCAGTAGATTCAAGTAATAATCATCCAGCATGTCTGGTGCATCCAGAGTTCTCTCTGAAGACTACAATCAGCATGGATACGTTAAATTTATAGTCTAAGACAACATGACAAAGGAAAATGACAAAAACCCCAAAGAGTATTAATTTAAAGATAGGTAAATGTCAATGGTTTTACAAAACAAATGGGGCCAGGGCTTCGTTTGCGAAAGGGTGAATTCGTTTTGCGAATGGGTGAATTCCTGTGCTGAAATAAGTCTTGACATCATTCTGTGAATTTTTTTTTTTTAAATTGGAATGGATGTGGTAGCGAATTCAGTGTTACAAGTGGAAAAGTAAAAAAACTGTAAAACATTCATCCAAATGGGATAATGCTATAATGCTGCAATAACAAGCACAAGCCATTTCGCACACATATTTAAATAGAATCAAGGGCTTAGTTCAATAACGAGTAAACCTCAATGCAAGTTAGGATCTGGTTATGGAATGTCAAATGAAAATGACTATAAACAAAAAATAAAATCAAAGCTTTACCTGAGGAATATATCCACGTGTTCTTTTGGCAACATGGACATTAGCGGACACAGATTGTTGTGAAGCCTGGGAAGCAGTCGATGATTTTCCTTTGAAACAAAGAAGTCTGTAATTGTTGTCTGCAGCATTTGCATTCTTCAATAAAGTTGCTGCCATCTCCTTCTTGTATGCTTTTCTGGAAGGGGAGAGGTAGGAGGTATGGGTATCGCCATTTTCCTTTTCTTTTCGCGTGATCATGAATCTAGCTACATCAAAATCCATGGATCCTCTTTCTGGAATGAATCTGTCGCTCTGCCATAGAAAAACAATAAAATCGAATTCTCATTCACAATTCCAACCGATCATCCCAAGATAAAAAGGAATAAGTGTCTAGTGGGTATTAGTTTGACGATTAAGTTGGAAGGGTGATATTCTCTGAATAACATTTAAATCCTCATAGTTACACTTCCTTCTAGTAAAACCAAATCGGGGAATTGCATGTTTTCAGCATAGAAATCATGTGTAAAAAAAGGTTAAATGAAAATATCCATACTTTTTTACTATTCATTGAAGCACCCTGTTTATGTAGAGGACGAAGAAATTGCTTCCCTGTGAAGAAGCTCTTGGGATTCATTGAATAGCAAGACGATTCCATATCTCCTCCTACTATAGCAAAACCACAATACAAAACACAATGTATTAGAAACAATCAATATTCCTAAATTTAAACTCGCAAAAAAAGAAATCAATAGTTCCAGCAGAATTTGAATTGTAAAAGCTTGATGTCTGGTTCTCCAAAATGTATATCAAGCCAAGTATTTGAAGCCCTGGCAGCCGCTTGGCTTTCTCCTTGCCCAGAGTAAAGCTATATGCAAAACAGACAAACCAGACCAACTGATTATGGCAAGATATGGGCAAAGCGATATACAAAACAGACAAACCAGACCAATTGATTGTGGCAAGATGTTGAAAGAAACTGCGCAGACACATTAAATACCTAGCTAGCTTCATGCCAACTGTCATAAAGCCAGCCAGGATATGGAAGTGTTTCTTGTTCCGAAGTCATTGCCTTATTTGACTCATCAATCAAATTTGACCCATCAATCAAATTTGACTATATTAATGTTTATTAATGTGGGGGCAATATTGAATGGAAAAAATGATTATTATGGAGTTATTAACTAATTATATTATTAAAATTTTAGAAAATGTTAGTTTCCCATTTATATATTAAAAATTTATAAATGGTGAATGCGAAAATATATAGATTAGAAACCCCGTGGATACTAACTTTAAAATATATAGATTCGAAATAATAATAAATAAATGGGGTAAGTGGATGTCTTGGTAGTCTAGATGGGAGATATGAAGTAAGTGAGGTGATAAGTGGGTTGAGTCACTTTATTGTTACGGTTAAGAATGGGTTCAGTAAGAATTTGAAAAAGTTATTGTGGTGAATTATTTGAAAATGATTGCAATCGTTGTGGCGGTGTTGTTGTTGTTGTTGTTGAGGGTACTATTGTTGGGTTGGTTGTGGTATATGTTCAAAGGGAAGCCCTCCCCAATCTTGTTTCCAAGGTTGGTTTTGAGCTTGCTTAGGAGCCCATGGCTACCATGTTGTGGGTGAATATCAACTCTAAGAGGGTTAATGAATGTTAACCCAAAATGAATTAGGAAATTGAGATGGGTCATGATTGCAATCGTTGTGGCGGTGTTGTTGTTGTTGTTGTTGAGGGTACTATTGTTGGGTTGGTTGTGGTATATGTTCAAAGGGAAGCCCTCCCCAACCTTGTTTCCAAGGTTGGTTTTGAGCTTGCTTAGGAGCCCATGGCTACCATGTTGTGGGTGAATATCAACTCTAAGAGGGTTAATGAATGTTAACCCAAAATGAATTAGGAAATTGAGATGGGTCTTGAACCATACTTGGTAGCCATAGTTGCCATGACCATTTTTAATTGACAAAGTATATTTGTTATGTCCCCTCAATGGCCCCTTTGTATATTGCTTTCAACTCTAGAAATGAAAGGTAGATATTGGTTGCATGATTCTACTCAATGCAAGTTAGGATCTGGTTATGGAATGTCAAACGAAAATGACAATATACAAAAAATGAAATCCAAGCTTTTCTTGAGGATTATATCTACATGTTCTTTTGGAAACAAGGAGATTAGCGGACACAGATTGTTGTGAAGCTTGGAAAGCAGTCGATGATTCTCCTTTGAAACAAAGAAGTCTGCAATTGTTGTCTGCATCATTTGCATTCTTCAATAAAGTCTTTGCCATCTCCTTCTTGTATTCTTTTCTTGAAGGGTAGAGGTAAGGGGTATGGGTATCTCCATTTTCCTTTTCTTTTTGCATGATCATGAATCTAGCTACATCAAAATCCAAGGATCCTCTTTCTGGAATGAATCTGTTGCTTTGCCATAGAAAGACACTAAAACCGATTTCTCATTCACAACTCCAATAGACCATCCCAATGTAAAAAGGAATAAGTGTCTAGTGGGTATTAGTTTAAAGATTAAGTTGGAAGGGTGGTATTCTCTGAATAACATTTAAATCCTCATACACCTATTTCTCCCTAGTTACACTTCCTTGTAGTAAACCCAAATCGGGGAATTGCATGTTTTCAGCATAGAAATCATGTGTAAAAAAAAGGTAAAATGAAAATATCCATACTTTTTTACTATTCATTGAAGCACCCTGTTTATGTAGAGGACGAAGAAATTGCTTCCCTATGAAGAAGCTCTTGGGATTCATTGAATAGCAAGACGATTCCATATCTCCTCCGACTACTCTAGCAAAATCACAATACAAAACACAATGTATTAGAAACAATCAATATACCTAAATTTAAACGAGCGCAAAAAAAGAAATCAATAGTTTCAGCAAAATTTGAATTGGAAAATCTTGATGTCTCATTCTCCAAAATGTATATCCAGCCAAGTATTTGAAGCCCTGGCAGCCGCTTGGCTTTCTCCTTTCCCAGAGCAAAGTGATATGCAAAACAAACAAACCAGACCAACTGATTATGGCAAGATGTTGAAAGAAACTCACAGACACATTAAATACCTAGCTATCTCCACGCTAATGGTCATAAAGCTAGCAAGGATATGGAATCAAGTGTTTCTTGTTCCGAAGTCATTTCCTTATTTGACCAATCAATCAAATTTGACCAATCAATCAAATTTGACTATATTAATGTTTATTAATGTGGGGGCAATATTGAGTGGAAAAAATGGTTATTATTGAATTATTTAACTAATTATATTATTAAAATTTTAGAAAATGTTAGTTTCCCATTTATATATTAAAAATTTATAAATGGTGAATGAGAAAATATATATATTAGAAACTCTGTGGATACTAACTTAAAAATATAAAAGTTCGAAAAAATAATAAATAAATGGGGTAAGTGGATGTCTTGGTAGTCTACATGGGAGATATGAAGTAAGTGGGGTAATAAAACAGCTTAACATTGTAAATGGGTTGAGTCACTTTATTGTTATGGTTAAGAATGGGTTCAGTAAGAATTTGAGAAGGTCATTGTGGTGAATTATTTGAAATTGATTGCAATCATTGTGGCAGTATTGTTGTTGAGGGTACTATTGTTGGGTTGGTTGTTGTGGGATATGTCCAAAGGGAGGCCCTACCAACTTTGTTTCCAAGGTTGGTTTTGAGCTTGCTTAGGAGGTCATGGCTACCATGTTGTGGGTGAATATCAACTCTAAGGGGGTTAATGAATGTTAGCCCAAAATGAATTAGGAAATTGAGATGGGCCTTGAACCATACTTGGTGGCCATAGTTGACACGGCCATTTTTAACTGACAAATTATATTTGTTATGTCCCCTCAATGGCCCTTTGTATATTGATTTCAACTCTAGAAATGAAAGGTAGATATTGGTTGCATGATTCTAATCATAGATGCCACAATTTTTACCTTGTTCATTGGGTAGTCTCTTAGGGGTGATTCTTTCAACATTTGGAGTAGAAAATTGATAAGGCCAACTTTAAATCATCACACTTTTTATTTGGTTGCAGTGTATTCAACTTAGAACTCAAGGATTTGAAATATTAGTTTTGAAATCTTCCAAAATATTTCTAATTTTCCCGTCGTAACTCCACTCTCTGTGGATTTCATAACTTAAGATGAAATATCCCAAGGTATTTTTCCATGTTTTTCATTGTGACTAGTATACCACTTGTATAGGTCACACATTTATTTATAACTCAATGGATAAACATCACTAGCTCCCATCAAATTAAGTACATCAATGCAATCATCTTGAATTCCTTTTAAAATGACAATTCTCAGATTTTTTGGGTGCAACCAATTTTGTTTTGATAGTTTCAAGTTAAACTAGAATCTCTCCACCAACCTAATCTTCCAAATTTTTGCTTTCTTTCTAGGTCATCTTGAAAATTTCTTCTTTGGCATCATGTAATCTTGATATTTCTTCAAAATTTTTTGCTGCATTTCTTCTTAGGTTCAAATAGAATTCCCTCCAAGCCTCATGAACCAATGAAACACTACATTTTTTAGAGTAGTTGGAAATAAGTTTGACTTATGAGCATTTGAATAATAATCATAGCTTCAATAGAGCACATTAACTTCAAAGAGCAACGTGTCTAGATATTTATTAGCAATACCATTGAAGTTGGGTAGAGTTGAAGGATCAATGTTCTTCATCTTCCGTACTTTGGTAGGCTCTCTAATTAGAAACTCAAAAGTAAGAGTCTCACTAGTACAAAATCAAGAATTTTTGATTGAAGAAAACAACTAAAACATGAATATAAACTACTATTTTGGGGGAGGCAACCAAGAGTGTTATATTTGCAATCCTTTATAATATGACTAAGATTTGGTTTGTATTTAGCTTAATTATTTATTGGTTGATCTCATTCATCAACTTGTAGAATATTTATTACTTTAATTTTTTAATAATTGTCATTAATATGCATTATATTTAGTAGTTTATTTAGTCATTAATTTCCATCAACTTATAGTATATTTTCTAGTTAAATGAGTCATTAATTGTTGTTAATTTGTAGTTATTTTTTCATTTAATGAGGCATTATTTGTCATCAATTTGTAATATATTTACTAGTTTAATCAATCATTAATAACCATCAGCTTGTAGTGTATTTAGTTAGGATTTAACTATTATCACTCTATATTTTAATACTAATTTAGTAGTTGCATAATTATTATTTTCAAATGTACATTGATATGTGGTTTTTGAATAATCATTATATTTATTAATACTTTAATAGTTTCATATTCATTTTATTTTTGCTACTCATTATTATTCAATATATATATATTTTGTAATAGGGGAATCAACAACTGGGATGGGGTTGGTACTTGCATGCCATAGGATCCAAGGGTCCAGTCCCATTCACTACCACTATACCCCTAGGTGCACCCAACCCGCAAGCATGGGGAATGGGTAACTCGTGGTGTTTTGAACTTGTGACCTTTATCACAACATATAATCTCATTTTCAAGCAAATCCCCAATCAAGATACACCCATGCACGACATTATTATTCAATATAAATTTATATGATACTTGAATAATTTCTTAAATACCACAATTTTTATTTGTTAAATTTTAAATATTGATGTTTATCAATTAAAGAATAGTAATAATGTCACAGATGTGAATCTAAAGGCAATTTAAAATATATACATGTAATTAAACTTTCATTAAAACATATAAAATAATAATGTCACACATTAATGAAAGAGATTAAATTATAAATTGTAAACTTAATTTAAACAATAATTACATAAAATCAATTACAAAATCACATCATAATTTAAACAAGTTGATCATATGAAATATTATATATATAGATACCAAAAAATTCAAAGTACCATATCGAGCTTCCATCTAATTATCTACTAGTACATGATTATAAAAGTCCCTTGACACATACATTTAGGGACATTAAGGGCATATGAGAAAAACATGAATTCCGTACACCCACACATAGAAGATGGAAATGTCCTCACAAAAGTATTTGGACGTACACAAAAATTCTAACAACAATCTCAAACAAGTACACTACATATATCATTCAATTTCAATAGCTAGTAGAGAATATACACATATAAAGGTATATGCAACATT
This sequence comes from Larix kaempferi, assembly GCA_027924585.1. Lineage (NCBI taxonomy): Eukaryota > Viridiplantae > Streptophyta > Pinopsida > Pinales > Pinaceae > Larix > Larix kaempferi. The sequence continues at coordinate 1,718,306 of BSBM01000008.1, forward strand.
GCTATAGTCATATTTGTACTAAAATAAGAATTTTTTTAACCAAACCCAATTTGTTTAAAATGACTATTTTCTCCTAGGTCATTCTTATAGAAGCGATTCAACCATAAAGAGGAGATAGTACAATCTTACGTGGTTCCTTTATTCATTATTTATGAATTAGGATGTAATAGTTATCCTTTATACCGCATTCAATATTCTTTTGTTGCTATAATAATAGATTCCTAGAAGTGAGGTCCATTATGTAACACATAATCCCTTCAATGGTTCAACTAGTATAATTGCTTCCAAAAGGAATTACTAGACAAAGAGAAAAAATAGAGAAATTCCTAAAAGGAAAAAAAATGTTTGTATCCAAAAGAAAACACTATAAGATGTATTGCAATAACATAAAAATATATGAAAATAATGAATTAATGCCTACCCAATATACTTACCATGACATCTAATTATTTCTTAGGGGTTGTAGGTAAAACACTACAAAAAACCATGTGATTATTGTCTCTTTTAGCTCCCTTTTTGGCATTCACTAACAATTTTAGTGGCACTATTTCATGGGATGATGATTTTCCTAGTGTTTATTGCATTCTTTTTGAAATTGGATGTTAATCTCGTCCACTTCTGCACCAGAAATAACACCCTCAATAGCACCTAGTTTTGCTTGCTTTAAAATGCACTAGGAATAACATCCTCCATAGTGCCAAGGTGAATGCCAAGTTTATCTTCTTCTTTTGCGATAGAAATTGCTACAGGATTTAAGCAAAGAATTGTGCCTCATTTGTATCCCTAGGTTGTGCCAAGATTTAAGCTGGGATTAGGACCATATTTAGCACCTAATTTAGCCTCCTTATTGTCGGTAGGTTTAACACCAAGTTTTATGTCTAGAATAATGTATAGTATATCATCTAGCTTTTCTCCCAAAGTAGCACCATGTTTTTTCTCCTAGTATTGCACCTTGTTTTGTGCCTAAATTTGCTCCCAAAATAGAGTTGAGTTTCGCTCGTAGAATTGAGCCTAGTTCAAAATATAAGTTACTTAATTGATGGGATAGAGGCTATTGGCTATTGGATTTGAGGGTTATATTTGGAAGGGTTGTGTTAGACATTGATGTTGTTTTATATGATTATAACAATGATGATAAGGATGATGATGATGATGCCAATTTCCATGACAATGACGATGATGAGGATGATGCATGTTATTGCACAATTTGACCCTGAGTGACCCTAATGGCTATAAATGGCCTTTCTGGAAACTAGGAGACCATAATTAATCCTAAATGACCCAAATGTCATATGAATTCCCCCAACGACAGTAAAGTGATTCTAACAGCATGACAATGATGATGATTATGCATCCTGGAAATCATAAATAAGGCATTGATGATTTATACGATGTTGACAAGGATGTTGATGATGACGATGATGTCAATTTCAATAATTATGATGCAAGAAATTATAGCACTATCTGATCTTGATTGATCCTAATGGCGCCTATTTTTTCCTTAATGGCATCTAAGTGACCCTAATAACACCTAATTGACCCTAGTGGCATCTGATTGCCCCTAAAAACATTTGAGTGACCCTAATGGAATTTGAGTCACCCTAACATCATGATGATGATGTTGATGATGCATGATGACAATGATGATGAAATTCATAATGATTTGATTACAATATGATAATGATGGCAATTATGAGAAATACATTGATAATCACAATGGCTATGACTATGGAAATATGATAACGACATTGATGATGATGACAATGAGGATCATGTTAATGTTGATGTAAATAATGGTGACGCATGTGATAGAACTATTGGATCCCGATTGATCCCAATGGAACCTAAATGACCCTAATAGTGTTTGAGTGACCATAATGAACTTAACACTACAAGGAAAAGAGCTTGCAACGAAGGTCATAGTGGATGTTTTTAGCGTTACAAGATTGAAAAAAATTGTCAAAAAACCTCCGCTACGACCTCCGCCAATGGTAGCAGAGGTTTTTATGAAGGTCACAACGAATGCATTTAATAACTAAAAAAATACTCGGCGGCCGAAGGTTTTAGCAGATGTTTTTTATTAGTGCACACAATTGAATTTACGTGCCCCAATGCATTTCTTACTAGGACACACCGGTGTTGTATGATTAGAAAAGATGCACTGGTGCACTCAACTAGAACAAGCACTAGAAAGAATCAAATTTCAACTATGCGCTAGTGCTTGCGTATAGAATACACGCACCGGTGCGACTTTACAACATAAATGCACCGGTGCAATATTTTACCTTATATGCACTGTACATTTTTTCATTATTTTTAATTTTACCACTATTGTACATTTATCAAAGTGCACCGGTGCATTTAATATTCAAACGCACTAGTGCGTTTATCATTCAAATGCACCAATGGTTACAAACTATCAACATGACCTGGTGCACTTTAACACATAAAACGTACCGTTGAGATTAAAAACTAAAAACCGGTGGGAATAAGCTTTGATCGTTCTCGGTGTGCATAAGCCATCTACATGAGCCAATGTGATTCATAGAATAAAATGCACCAATTTTTAATGTTATACATGCTTCAGTGCGTAATTTTCATTTATACACACCAGTGCAGAATGTTAGTATAGGAGCCCCAGTGCGACATATATTAGTAAAAGCACCGAATATGATTATTTTAAGAATGGCTACTGATATTTCATTCAAATATATATATATATATTATATTTTTTATTTTTTTAATTCCATTATTCATCTAAAATTGAAATATTTGTATATAGTAAAATTCATTGCAATTTTAATTATTGAAATTGTTTGTTTGGATTAATTTATTATATCATAGATGCAAGAATATATTGCAATATTTAATCATCCATACATTTAATTACCAATGTACCATTTACGACTGCTGTATGGCATTGAAGAATGTATTTTTGCTCCATCTTGAATGAAAATACGCATTTGTTTCTTGGAAAAAAATTACCAATGTATCGTTTCACATGTAACATTTGACAATAATATTGAAGAATGCAAGAGAATAAAAAAGTTTATTTTTATTATATATCAATAAGAGGGCCTTTGTCATACAAAATACGACAACATAGAGACAACAATAATCAAAATATAAACATGCATGTAATTATTGTTACACTTATTAGTAACTCCTGTTTGAATTTAGACACTATGTCAAGTACATTATTATACAAAATGTTTGATTTTCACAGACAATTATTTCATAAGATACAACAAGCTACAATATCTTGCATTACCATCAAAATTAAACACGAAGCATCATTCTTCACTGGAATGGTTATCGGTGCTCGAGCCACTTGCATCAATTGGGTTATTTGGTTGAATGTTTTGTTGATTGGATAGATTGCTTTCCTCTTCTTCAACTTGCATCTGCAAACATTAAAATAAAGTGTCCTGGGTGTATCTATATTACCAACGGGAATAATGAAAAATAAATACATAGTATACATGAATGTGTTGATGTATATGTAACTTCGGAATGTATTTCACATATATGTATATTGTATTCCTATAGAGATGTTATTATTCCTCTATACGTAAGTGGTTGTATTCCTATAAAGATGTTATTATTCCTCTATACGGAAGTGTCGTCATTTATATTGTAAGTGTCGTAACTTATACTTGATGGGTTATTAGACCACCTTGTTGGGGTCGGAGCTGTATAAGTCATGTGGGTCAAAGGGTTATTAAACCACCCTATTGGGGGTCAGCCATGTGGGTCAAAGGGTAATTAGACCACCCTAGTGGGGGTCGGCCCAGTCAGCATTATGTTAAGTGGTTAAGTTGAGGCCGACCTAGTTGAGTAAAGGTCAAGTCAAGTTAGTGTATAAATAGAGAGTGTGTCTCTCTCATTTTACACATTCTATTCTCTCACTCACACTTTGGAGAGTGGCGCACTTGTGGAGGAGGAGGCTCTGCTACTAGGAGAAGACTATTTCTTGTATTCTGGTTGTATCATTGCTCTATCTATCTCTGAGGAAGTTATTAGGGTTTTTCACCTTTATGGTTTTCCCCAAGTAAACTCTGTGTCTTTTGCGTGCTTGCATTATTGTGTCCATGATTGATATGCTGTAGATTTGCTGTACATTTTGTTCTCTCAATTAAGATCCTAGATCAAATTGAAGTAAATTCTGAAAATCTAACATGGTATCAGAGCTAGATTGAAAGAAGGCATGATATGGCATGTATGACACTTGTTGCACTTACGATGCTAGGGCTTGATATAGAAAAAACCAGTCATCGTAGCACTTTTGCTATAAATACGTTTTGGCGAAGTTTTCATATCTGAAACTTTTACATGTTGAAGATAAGATCCCCATGTACCTTGTGTCCAAAGAAAAACCTCTAATTCGTTGTACTTTGTGATTTATGATTTGTACAATACAGGGTTTCTGCCTCTTCCAGATCTGAGTCAAAATCAGGTGACCTTGGGAAAAACGTCATAACTTGGGCTAGGAAGATCCAAATGAAATTTCGTAAAATGTGACAGGTATTACACAGACTGTACTATCACAGGAAAACGTTTCAAAGGCCGAAGTTGAACCAGTGACACGTGGAACGTCATACAAGTTTTCTCTCCTGTATTATCCCATAAACAGGTCACGTTGCGACACTTGGCATAACTCTCTCTTAGAGAATCCAATTGAGATCAGACCTGTCGAGATGGAAATATAACAGATCGGGCTATCTCAATAAAATTGTTCAGAGGCCGAAGTTGAACCAGTGACACGTGGCACGACGTACAAGTTCGCTCTCCTGTATTATCCCATAAACAGGTCACGTTGCGACACTTGGCATAAATCTCTCTCAAAGAATCCCATTGAGGTCAGACCTATCGGGATGGAAAGATAAAAGGTCAGGCTATCTCAAAAAACGTTTGCAAACCCTGTGGATCGAAAAGTTCATATTTATACCAGAAACAATCAGGTACATATTTCTGTCAAAACAAAATTATTTTTGAGCACCTTCATTGATGGCTTCCGGAATTTAGGGCTTCGGAGAAAGTTAGAATTTTTGTAATCGGAGACCACGGCTGAATGCTACTCATCAAAATCGAAATTTAGAGACCAAGATCAGAATTTTTGGTTGGGCAGAAGACCGGGCTTGATCAAACCCCAGTTCGGGACTTTGATCGGAAAGATGGAAAATTAGGGCTTCTGCAAAAATTGGAACTTTGGAAATCTGTGACCACGGCTGGAAGCTCCTCAGAAAATTTGAAGCTTAGAGTTTTGAATCAAATCTCTTGGTTGGGTGAAGCTCTAGGAAAATAAAACCCTAATTCAGGGTCCTCCCTAGTGAATCCGGAAATCTAAAAGGCAATTTCAAGGGGTGAAACTTTGCAGTTTTCAAATTCTGAATATACCAACTTGATTAGCTTATCAAGGCGCATATTTCTATCCTTTCGGAAGTTTGAAATTCGAAGTTTGAATTTTTGGGGTTTCTCTAACATACCCTAATCCAGCTCTAGGTCCAGTTCTTTCAAATCAAGTGGATTGGGTTAATCCTAGAAGAAGATGGATTGGTCACCTGCATAAGGGAAGAAGTTCCTGTTTCAGAGGGAGATGAGGCTAAGGCCTTACATAAGAAGATTACAAGCGATCTCAACAGGTATGACTCATCGAGGTATGTTTCGAGATTTGTTCATGATTAAGTTTATGGTATGTTTATCTTTATGTTATTACGGTTAGTACAATCTTGATTTTAGATTTGTCGTATCACCTTAACAAAATTATGAATGCATGATAGAAGATATTCATTGGTTAGGGTGTTGACACTTATGATTGTACTAATGCATTATGGTGTTGTATGAGGTTTATGTTGTCTACTAACATAAAAGGTACACCAAGAAAGACAAATCATGTTCTACTTCAAGAACATATGATCATGGTGACATAAAGACAAAGATTCATCCATTGTCATGGATCACATAGAAGATCTACTTATGAGGTATGTATAACTTGGTTCTACAATGGTTAACTTATGAGACATGTAGGTTACTAGCACAAGTCAATGAAGAGAACCAGAAGACATTATGCCGGTATGTTAGACATAACTAGCTAGCATGCTAATCCAGGTATGTTTTTCCTATATCAAGCTAGAATCCTACCTTGTGTTAGGATCTTATACTGTTGTGTTGTTGATAATGATTATTCATGAAGTCATAGGTTTGAATAGTCATGGTTGTATGCATATTATGTTTCTTACCATAATTGATGATATGACTAACCAGCAGAATCATGAAGGTATAGGTTTGAATAATCATGGGTTTTATGCATATTATATCTCTTATCTTGATTGATGATTCAACTAACTAGAAAAGTCTTATGATCAAATAAGAATATGTATGAGTAAAAGAAGACTTCCCTGAAACCTTGAATACTAATGTTTATTATCTGTGTTTGAAATGATACTGACTATACATGCTTGAGATTATTATGTTTTGATAGTATTAAGATTATACTAATAAATGTGTGGTTATGTATGAGACCTCAAGGATAACACAATGATGATACTAATAAGCATGCATAGTGATTAAGAATGGATGTAAGTTCAAGGACAGGTAATCCAGGAAGCAAAGTTCAAGAGGGAGCACACTCTAGTTGTTCCTGCAAGAAAGAAAAGGAGCACACTTCAGTAGTTTCTACAAGGATGCAGATATTCAGAGCGACTTGACCACTTCTCACAATCCACATCAGAATGGAGTTGCAAAGATTCAAAGGGAGTCCACCCAACAACGAAACAAAGATAAGTATTTGAATTGTCATTTCTTAAATAGTGTTATTCAATGATGTATATGCTTATGTTCCTAAGAATTAGGTTGTGTATTATGCATATTAGAATAGTTGCATTTATGAACAATATACTACTAATATACATGGGTAAGTGGCCTATGGCACTGTACAACATTCCATTTCTACTTATCTAGAATGAAACCTCTTTGCTGACATGTTAGGAGTTGTGCACACTCTTAACAATGTTCTGGTAGAGATTGGAAGGCATCTAGAAAGTTACAGAATATGGATAAATGTTGTATTGGCTAAGATAATTGCATGACTGTATGACATATTTCATTATGTGTAAGAATTTGTTCTGAAAACTATGAGATGTTTTCTAATCATGTAATTTAACTTGTTGTGTAGGAAAGATCGTATACCATCACCTACAAAAGAAGAACTACAACATTTGTTCAGCAACAAAATTATCTATTGAAGATATTGAAGTTCCCAGGATATGGGAAGAATGCCATGATCTGTCGATCATGAAGAATGATGCTTGGGATGTGGTCCCAAGACCTGAAGGGAAGTTTGTTATGACTTCCATATGGATCTATCAAGATCAATCATGCTGCAGATGGCAGCATAGAGAAATATAAAAGTGATGAAGTGGAAGATACACCAGATGGATTTCAAGACAGCCTTCTTAAATAGTGTAGTTGAAGAAGAAGTGTATGTGGAGAAGCCACTTGGTTCTGAGACACATGACAGGGAGTCATATATGTACAGAACTTGGTATGGTAGGATAGACAGCTTTCTATCCAGTTTGTGCTTTACCAAGAGTAAAGCGGATTCCAACCTTTACTACAAGGTTGAGGAATGCAATCCAGTGATACTACTATTGTATGTGGATGACCTGTTTGTAACAGGTGAGGATAGATTGATTGCCGACACGCAACGGAAGCTTGCTACCAAGTTCGAGATGAAGAACTTGTGGATGATGCACTATTTGTTTTTGGCACGGAGGTGTGGCAAAGTGCAGATGGAATCTTCCTTGGACAAGGGAAGTATGCAGTAGAGATCCTGAAGAGGTTCGGGATGATGGACTGCAAGGCTATGGCCACATCTATGGCATCGAACCTAAAGCTTCTGTGTGATGCTTCATCTGATCTGGTCGATGTCACGATGTATTGTCGGATGATTGGGTCCTCTATGTACCTGATGAACACGAGACTAGATATTTGCTTTGCAATGAACACATTGAGCCAGTTCCTGACGGATCTGAGAGATGTTCACCTAGTTGCTGTAAAGCATATTCTGAGGTACCTTAAGGGTACAGTTGATTATGGGCTCAAGTATGATGCGAATCAAAAGTTTAAACTGCAGGTTTATGTTGATTCAGATTGGGTTATGTTGATTCAGATTGGGCAGGCAGTGTTGTAGATAAGAAGAGCACTTCTGGGTGTTGCTTCAGTATGGGATCAGGTGTGATCTCTTGGTTTAGCAAGAAGCAGTCCTGCATAGCACTGAGTACAGCTGAGGCAGAGTATGTTGCATCCTATTCAGCTAGTTGTGAGGCAGTATGGCTACGGAAGCTACTGCCTGATTTTTTTGATCTCCCGCTGGAGGCCACTTGTATCTTTTGTGACAACCAAAGTTATGTGAAGCTGTATGAGAACCCGATGTTCCATGACAGGTCGAAACACATAGAGATTAAATATCACTATATCAGGGATATGGTACAGAGAGGAGCGGTGAAGATCCTATATGTTGCGACGGATGATCAGATTGCAGATGTGCTGACGAAGCCACTAGCCAGAGTGAAGTTTGAGTACTTCAGAGAGAGGCTTGGTGTTCTTCGAATCGATGACACTTCGAGGAAGAAGTGATGGACACATTTGCTGAAGCCATTCCAAGCATGTTGGAAGGAGGATCCTTCACATGGCTGTGGATGTAAGCGCTGGATGATGAGCATCGGGATGATGTTCTAGTTTCTGCTTTGTATGATCAGTTGGATCATTTATATGTATATGTATGTACGCATCATGTTGGATGCTGGATATGATCGGTTGGATCATTTGTATGTATTCTGTATATGCATCATGTCGGATGCTTGGACCATGTATTTGTATATGTATCAGGTGGATACATTGTATGATCAGGTAGATCATGTATTTGTATTTGTATCAAGTGGATACACTGTATGATCAGGTGGATCATGTATGATGATATGTATCAGGTAGATACTTGGTATGCATCAGGTGGATACATTGTATGATCGGGATGATCATGATGACGAGCTTCAGGGTGTTGCTCCAGATGATATGTATCAGGAAGATACAGTGATGATGATCAATGTGATCATGAGCATTAGAATTATGTTTTGTGCGATGATGATCCGTTGGATTATGAGTATCAGGTTGATACTTGGAGGTCAGAGATGATATGTGGCAGGTTGTGCAAATAACATGTAATCAGTCCTGGGAGATCTTGTCGGTTGTGCTACGGCACATAAATGTTCCTAGGATACTCTTTCCGATATTGCTATGTAGTATGTAATAAGTCCTCAGATATCCGATAGGTTAGGTTGTGTGCTCGTAATCAGTCCTAGGATGAGGTATTACTACGGAGACATGTAATCAGTCCTGGAGATCCGAGAGGTTGAGCTGTGTGCTCGTAATTAGTCTTGGGATTTTCTTTAGAGATCTTGTTGGTCGTGCTGTGGCACATAAATGTTCTTGGGATGCTCTTTAAAGGTTTTTTCTATCCACATGTAATAAGTCCTAGAGATCCGAGAGGTTGAGCTGTGTGCTCGTAATAAGTCCTGGGATGCTCTTTAGAGATCTTGCCGGTCGTGCTGCGGCACATAAATGTTCCTGGGATGCTCTTTAAAGGTATTGTGGAGGAGATGCATGTAATCAGTCTTGGGAGATCTTGTCGGTCGTGCTTAGGCACATAAATGTTCATGGGATACTCTTTCCGGTATTGCATCCGCACATAAAATTAGTCCTGAGAGGCCACCCCTATCAGATCGTTTGCATAGATGAAGAAGACCTACAGGTGGTGGGCCTACATCCAGTATGAAAAAGGACTAGCTCTGTAGAACTTCCTATGACAAGTAGATTCAGAGATTGATTGAGATAGAAGCAGCAGTGACGATGATGATGACTCCATGACGATTATACAGTGACGATGATTCAGAGAAGATGACTTGTGCTAGAAGACATGTGTCGCGAAATACCTTCCTAGTTAAGAGGGAGTGTTGATGTATATGTAACTTCGGAATGTATTTCACATATATGTATATTGTATTCCTATAGAGATGTTATTATTCCTCTATACGAAAGTGGTTGTATTCCTATAGAGATGTTATTATTCCTCTATACGGAAGTGTCATCATTTATATTGTAAGTGTCGTAACTTATACTTGATGGGTTATTAGACCACCTTGTTGGGGTCGGCCTTGTATAAGTCATGTGGGTCAAAGGGTTATTAGACCACCCTATTGGGGGTCGTCCATGTGGGTCAAAGGGTTATTAGACCACCCTAGTGGGGGTCGGCCCAGTCAGCATTATGTTAAGTGGTTAAGTTAAGGCCGACCTAGTTGAGTAAAGGTCAAGTCAAGTTAGTGTATAAATAGAGAGTGTGTCTCTCTCATATTACACATTCTATTCTCTCACTCACACTTTGGAGAGTGGCGCACTTGTGGAGGAGGAGGCTCTGCTGCTAGGAGAAGACTATCTCTTGTAAATATTTTTGTTGTTTTATTAATTGTAAAATGAGATAAGTAGAAAAACATAGACTTACAAAATCCATAATTAATTTTTGATATGCCAACATATACTCACTGTAAGTTTTAAACCTTAACAGTTAAGTACAAACTTATATTGATTCTTAAGCATTAACAGAGAATACACAATGGCACACACATAACACTGAGATTTTTACCTGGAAACCCTTAACTGGGAAAAAAACCAGCAAAACTTAGAGCCGCACTGGTCCTTTTCATTATATGTTTATTCAACCATTTACAATACAATATATGGTATTCCGCAGCATCTAAAACCCTAATTCATTTACCCAAAATTAGGTTACAACCCTAATCCCTTTTACCAGGATTAAATAGAGTACAATGGGTCGAAATAGCGAAAAAGCAAAAAGCAACCCAAAAAATTTTGCGCTCCGCGCGGACTCCGTGGGCCTAACAGTCCAAAACGTAGGGGGTGGGCCTTGTCAGGATGCCCCCCCCTCTAACTCTCCCCTCCAGATGCGCCCGACACAGGTAAGGGATTGTGTTGTACACGCAGCCACCATGTGAAGAGATATAACATTCCCAACATTCACAACCCTTGCTTAACCCAATGTCAATCAATTCTTCTAATGGTTCTGCTTTCTATGTTAACACCTGTTTGAAGACATACAAGGATTTCCAGTGAAAACAAAATAAAAATATATATACCAATCACAACCACTGCGAAATCTTTATTTGTTACAACAAAATAAAAAAATACTCACAAACTTTGCTATCAAACCCTTTTCCCTTGTCATCATGTCTTTTGTGCTGACTCGGTTCCATTTTCTTTTCTTTTCTACTATAAAACAATTGAAAATTAATATTTAATGTTGAATTAATTAATGAGATGTATAACATAAACCTAAAAACCACTGATTTCATACATTTGAAGCACATTGTTGTTGAGATGGATCCTCTTGCGATGCAATTATGTCCATTTCCTTGACCATCTCCTTATACACTTTTTTGGACATCCCTACTAGCACATTTCGCATATCACCTTGTTCATCCTTTAGGATTCTCATGATCTTCCTGAAAATGTAAAATGACATTAAATTATTTTTCTGTTGATATGAAAAATAAATATGCCATAATTAAAATTATTGAATAAATGAGGCTTTGAAATAGTTATAGATACATATTCTACATAAACATGTTTATGAATATTACTTTTTGCAGAAAAAAAAAAGAAAAGAAAAAAGAAAGTATTCTTGTATGTTTTTTCTATTGTGAGCCTGACAGGTCTCATTGAGCATTGATATGGGAATGCCTCTTGTAGTTTACATATGACCTGATTCTTCGAATCATTTGATTGGTTTATGTATTGTAAGTGAAAAGTACATCTGTACGTTCTTTCCACTAAATCCCTCATAATATTATAAAATTATTTGCCCCTTCTATTAACTTCCAGCACCACTCTAGATGAGATAAGGAGTGGCTAAGGACCAATTGATCATCTTTTGCATCTTCCATAATTTTTGTTTTCTTATGATGAATTTGACTTTTGTTGTTTTCAGTCCCTGCATAACATTCAACATATGTGAATTACATTATTTGAAACATATTAGTGAATATTCTTAAGTAGATTATTACTCAAATTTCAATAAATAATTCATATTGACTTATTTTTTATTCACTTGATTCATCCCTACACAACTTTTCCATCAGCGTTTTACACTCTTCCGAACTTAGTTTGGTAAGAATCTTATCGAGCTTCAAACAAATTAATTTAAATACAAAAATTAATTAAAAAAACTTGCCTTCTTCGTAATTCTGGATGTTCTCCCATCATGTTGATGACAGTTGTTGTTCATTGAACTCATAGCATGCATTTTCTATGAATAAAAGAGTTGCACCATTAAATATAGAAGTTGTCAATATATTATACAAACAAATTATAGACCTTCAAAATATGACAAAAAAATAATATTAAAAATGGATAAATATGATATCAGTGCCCTTGAATACGTGAAACACCCCGGTCTGTCTGTAACAACAATGCACCGGTGCATTGCAGTAAATAAGACGCACCGGGAACATATAAATGAGATGCAAAAATCGAATTTTGCAATTTAATTAAATAATAAAAAATGATGCAATGTAGGTCATATCCGGTGTGTTACATTAAATGTGATGCACCGAGAACAAAGAACCAAGATAGGAAAATCGACTTTTGTGTTTTTATAAAATAATGAAATATGAAGTGACGCGAGTCATATTTTGTGCGTTATGTTTATGGATGCACCAGTGTGTTCATGGAATACAAACACATTGATTTTGACGCATGCATTTTCTAATAAAAATAAAAAAAATTAGAAAATAAAACTTAACAAGGCCGACATGGTTACGGATTCGACCAAGAAAGTGGCCTCATATCACCCTATGCTTTCTATATATAATCAAAAGCTCAGTAAATCCAAAATCCCTAAAAGGTGAAATCGTAATTCTGTATAACAATAGAGTGATTTAAATCCTAATGCAAATTTTTGCAACCACATAAAATGAAAAGAAACAACAATAAAATAAGGTTTGCGAAATTGAAGGTAAGTATGAATTTTTTTTTCTAAATATAGTTAAACTCTAAATAAGATAATAAGATCTACAACAATATTGACATACTTAAAATTTCTATTATGTAGGGTTTTGTTTGGTTCACCATACCTAAAAAAATTTGACGCTCATAACTCCTTCCAGTTGCTCCAAACTCCTTCCATGAAGTCTCTGTTCCAAAAGTCTCCCATGAAAATTTTGACAAAAGAATTAATTAATGTTTAGGTTTTTTGCTTTTAAATACTATTTAGATTTAATTTTCGAACTTATAATTGCCTCCCTTATTTTAATTTGGGGAAAGAATATTTTCTGTGATTTTTAAAATTTTGATTTTCGACATTTTCGGTGCACATGTTGTCAAGTCGCACCTGTGCATACATAAGTAATACCCACCGTCCTAACACCAATTTAAAAACGTGTGCAACAGTGCTTGTAAATTTTGGACTTCGCGGTGCGTTTATGTGTAGGAAATGCACAATAATGAATTATGTTGTAAAAAATGCACGTAGAAATGTTCGCTACCAAATGTAGCGGATATTTTCCACCACGGGGGATTTTGCAGATGTTCTTTAATAATGTGTTTATATTTTTTGTGCACCGGTGCGGTTTGGTTATGTGAGCACCCCGTGCGTTTATATAGGAATAAACGCACAGGTTTAATTTGAAAATTCTTTGGTTTTATGTGTCCACTTAAAATTATATACTCATCCAAAATGTTCTTTTAGTATTTAACCACACCAATTACAATATTTCATAGTATATATATGTTGCTTAAACTCACCTTATTATTACAAAATGGTTTCAAAACTATATTGGAAGTTATTTTGTGATATAGTTCTTGAAAATATATTAGGATTGTAGAGACGTATATTAATTGTTGATTTGGCTCAAATGCAGGAATAAATTGTTTTAGTATCAAATGGCCAATTCTTTAGATTCCAACTCATTCCATCTTGTTCAAAGTTCGATGATATCTCCCTTTCCGTCCCCGGTAAGTTCATGTTTTATTTATATTTTGACTACTTATTTAAATTTATGTTACTTATCCATGTGCATTTGAATATCGATTTATTCTATATTGGAGGATCACGATTCAAGTTTGACTTCATATGCACAAGACATTCCACCAGTTTCAAAACGTCAGAAGGTCTTATCAGGAGCAAGATACCGCAAGCAGTTTATGGATGAAAATGGGAATCCACTTTACCCCACCAATTGTAACATGCCATCTTCAAGCCGCCATCCTGGTTCATCAACGATAATTCGTCGTGAGATGGAACTCTTGTATGACATACTAGTAGTTTGTGGTTGTTCAAAATGTCAAGGGTTGAAGGAGAACCCTCTGCGTGTCACAGTCACCCATTGCACCAATGATATATTAGCCAATTTCGATGCTCTAACACCCCCTACTATAGTAAAAAATCCAATATGTGATATAGAAAATACATGTAGGAACACTTTCCTATGCTCATTTTTGAAAAATTTGGAATCCAAAACAACTATGTATCATCCATTCATGAACCCCTCTGCTTATGTTCATTCAACTGAAATTTCTAGTAATCTAAAGTATGATATAAATTCAACCCAACCCATCTCTACTAAAGATCCAAAAATTTGCATGAGTTGAGAGAAAAACTATCCAAGTACACACCGAGGTCCGTCCAATTGTTGGAGGGTAGCGATTATTTCTCCCTTCTTGTGAATTAGCAAAGAAAATATCAAACTTCTTACAATCATGATTTAAATGGTGCTTCGCCATCTTATCTACCTATGCTTGATGTTGGAACTGAATTCTCCTTTTGTGGCAATCATTTTATGGTTACCAAGTCTAATATAGATGCTTCAAATATTGGGTTTTTTACCCTTTCACATGCACTCATTCCTCCCAAGCAGTCAGTAGCACTTATGCCATTTTTTCGTTGTTCCTATCTATTGTCATACTTTAGTCTAATTACTTGAATATTGTTAAATACAAGCACAACATTTCCATGTATAGTATGTGCATGAATGGTTATGTTTATGGAAACTTTAACAAGAAGAACCTATTGTATATAGATGGTCATCCACGCACTCATGGGAACATTGCAGGTTTCATAAATAGTTATATGTTCTCTTTATTTTCTCGAAATTGTTCATTTGAGGAACACTTCAATGACCAGGAGTTCTTTATGAAAATGGAAGCGTCTAGATATTTTTGTGTACATGCAATACATAGTTTGCATCTTGGTGACCAGTTCTTAATAAACTACAACTTCCGTAGACCACCAACCACTCGTCAGAGATTCCTTGCATTGGGATTACCTTTAGACGTTCCCTTGGGGCGTAAGACAAAAAACCATTGATTAATTGTATTTTTTAATTTCCAATGGATTCATGTTAATGTATTGCTCAATTTGAAATTATGTTTTACAAATTGTTAATTTATTTTATAAATTCAATTTGAAAATGTGTTGCTCACTTTTATATTTTCATATTTAATGTGGAATTGATGTTAATTTATCGCTCAATCTAAACGCATGCTTTAGAAATTGTTTGTAGCTTAACATTTTCAATAGGAAGTGATTCTCGGGCCTCTGTAATAATTTTTTTTTATAATGGCAGATCAAACCAATTGCATTCTGCTTACTAACATCATTGATGTAATTTTCAATACTTTTGAAATCATGATCCTGATGATGAGCGGCCTTCCTACCATCTTCCATTGCATCCTAGTACAATGTCAAATCAAGAGAAGGTTGAAAAAAGAGCTCAAGTTGGAGGGGAAGCATACCAAGCATGGTTGAATCAACCACCTATTCAATTTCCATTGCGTCCATCCTCACTAATTAGGAATTCCTATAGTAATAGCATCTTTTCACATGTTGGCAATGGATACAATGAAATAGAAGTTGGTATGGACGAGTTATTAAGACAGAGGAGTGCCATGGATGTAATGTTGTTCCATACATTCCAAAACAATGAGCTAGGGGATGACGCTCATATTACTGAAGCCTTCTTTGAAAGCCTTAAATCGGCTTCCACCACACCTCTATTTGAATTTGGTCGTTCAAAGTCTACATAGTTGGGGACACCAATGTTACTATACAACTTGAAAGCAAATTATGGCATGTCAGACGCATGTTTCTCGACAGTGTTGAGGTAACTGACCATCAACTGCATTATATTTTGAGGAATCTTGTGACACAATCATCATTGAAAATGGTCGATTTTATGAATGTTAAATGAAACTGTACATTTTCATTTCCCACTAAATGTAGGTTATTCAAAGATAAGTTACTTTCAAATGATCATTTATTTCCCAGAAGCTGGGAAGGGGCAAAGCAAATGCTGAAAATGTTGGGTGTAGAGTACATATCGTATCATGCATGCCCCAATGATTGTATTATATATAGAGGTGAATATGCATACAAAGATATATATACAAAATGTGGGCATGACAGATACAAAGAATCGAATAACAAGGCTAAAAAACATGGTCCTCCTCATAATATATTGAGGCACATGCCTATAATCCCAACGATTCAAAGGATCTTTCGTTGTAAAGAATTAGCTATGCTGCAAGGATGGCATGTGTCACATCGAAGTGAGGAAGGAGTTATGTGAATCCCAACAGATTCAATAGCCATGGATCATATAGAGGATCCACAGCCCGATAAATTCAAGGATGGAGTAAATAGCCTTCGATTGATCATAGCCTTGGATGGCGTCAACCCATATTCCCAACCAAACAACATCTATACTATTTGGCATGTAGTAGTGATCAATAACAATACCCCCCCATGGTTTTCCAACAAGAATGAACATATTATGTTGGCTCTTATAGTCCCTAGTAAAAGACAAGTGAAGAATATGGATGTTTACCTACAACTATTTATAGATGAATTCAAGGAATTATGGGAAGGGATACATGTATATGATGTGTCGAGACCCATCCAATCACATAGGAGTTTTAAACTATATGACATATGTCCGTACACCACACATGATTATCTAGGGTTAAGAATTTGCTCATGTAAATATGTTGTTTTATTTGTTTTTATATACAAAGAAATAATTTTGTACATATTTAATTCGATGCGACTGTCTTAATCTTCAATGCTAACATGATCTCTTTACTATAACATCGCAGGTATTGTAACAAAAGGTTATTACGGATGTATATTTTTTGGACCTTCTATGAACGATAGGTGGTCCAAATACCTGTTAAGATTTAATATGCTAAGACAGAAAATAGCAGCATTGCATTCAATTTCACAATAATAGCATATACAGGATCACTGAAGAAACAACAAGCACAGCATAAACACAAGAGACACAAATTTATCCTGGGAAACCCTCATGGGGTAGAAAACCTAGCAAAGCTTCCTCAATATAGATGACCAGCAATATACAAAGATGTAACCCTGAGCATAAGCTCCTCCTTCTCCATAGCAGGCCTCTCCTCCACAAGTGCGCCACTCTCAACTAAGTGAGTGTGTGTAAAATGAGGAATACACCTCCTCTATTTATACACTACTCCGACTTGTCTTTTACACAAATCATGTAGGCTCGTATTTAACCATTGGGTTAAATACCCCACTGCAGCTGATTGGGCCGACCCCTCTAGGGTGGTCTAATAACCCTTTGACCCACATAACACATACAGGGCCGACCCCCACTAGGGAAGTCTAATAACCTAAGTTACCACATTCCGACAGAGGAATAAACATCTCCGGATATACAATAAGATCTTCAAGGAGGAATGAAACATCTCCAGAATAATAAAGTACAAATATAATATTCTTTGAAGTTACAATATCTCAACACTGCCCCTTAACGAGAAGGATATTATAACAGTATCTGCACGAGCAAGGAGTCATCAACATCATACATGATACATCTATAAATCATTGGAAGCTTTCTCAACATCATCAGTAACTCATGCAGTTACTGGAACATCTTCAATACTAGAACATCAACATCTTCAATACTGAGTCTTTATCTTCTGCAGCACTCGAACAGCTACAACAACATCAACATCTGGATCCTCACGATCATCAGCATCGTCATCATACGATCATCAGCATCGGGATCATCTCGATCTACAACATATGGATCATCTCGATCTACAGCATCTGGATCATCTCGATCTACAGCATCTGGATCATCACGATCTACAACATCTGGATCATCTCGATCTACAGCATCTAGATCATCACGATCTACAACATCTAGATCATCTTGATCTACAGCATCTGGATCATCTCGATCTACAGCATCTGGATCATCACGATCTACAGCATCTAGATCATCTCGATCTACAGCATCTGGATCATCTCGATCTACAGCATCTGGATCATCACGATCTACAATATCTGGATCATCTGTATTACTATCCACACCAATACATCTATCATCAAAACATGTATTCTTACTAATACATATATCATCAAAAACATGTATTCTCACTAATACATCTATCATCAAAAGCATGTATTCTCACTAATACATCTATTATCAAAAGCATGTATTCTCACTAATACATCTATCATCAAAAGCATGTATTCTCACTTAATACATCTATCATCAAAAGCATGTATTCTCACTAATACATCTATCATCAATACATAGCAGCATACCCTGCAACACACACGATCATATTACAGGATGATCAATCCCGCTCTCTTTAGGATATAGGTCCATGGATGATACAATCCAGATCAAGTTCCAAGATGATCAATCCTTATCACTTTAAGACAAGTCTCATGTCTAGGGATGATGCAATCCCATCATGTACATTTTGAACCCAGTTCATGGACGATGCAGTCCTCACATGTACCTTTAAGACAAGTCTCATGTCTAGGGATGATGCAATCCCATCACGTACATTTTGAACCCAGTTCATGGACGATGCAATCCTCACACGTACCTTTAAGACAAGTCTCATGTCTAGGGATGATGCAATCCCATCACGTACATTGGATGATGCAGTCCTCATACGTACCTTTAAGACAAGTCTCATGTCTAGGAATGATGCAATCCCAACACGTACATTTTGAACCCAGTTCATGGACGATGCAGTCCTCACAGGTACCTTTAAGACAAGTCTCATGTCTAGGGATGATGCAATCCCATCACGTACATTTTGAACCCAGTTCATGGACGATGCAGTCCTCACACGTACCTTTAAGACAAGTCTCATGTCTAGGGATGATGCAATCCCAACACATACATTTTGAACCCAGTTCATGGACGATGCAGTCCTCACATGTACCTTTAAGACAAGTCTCATGTCTAGGGATGATGCAATCCCATTACGTACATTTTGAACCCAGTTCATGGACGATGCAGTCCTCACACGTACCTTTAAGACAAGTCTCATGTCTAGGGATGATGCAATCCCATAACGTACATTTTGAACCGAGGTCCAGGTACAATGCAGTCCTATCTTCAATTCTCGGAGACATCAGTCTACGGATCAATTTTGGGACCAAAGTCCAGGGACGATACAATCCTCACATGTCCACCAAGGACTTCATTCTCGAAGACATCTGTCTACGGCTCCTTTTAGAACATGTGTTCAAGGATGATGCAATCCCTCTTCTTTCTCGGAGACACATGTCTACGGATCCTTTTAGAACATATGTTTAAGGATGATACAATCCCTCTTCTTTCTCAGAGACACCTGTCTACAGCTCACTTTAGGACTGAAATCCAAGGATGATTCAATCCTCACATGTCCACAAAGGACTTCATTGTCAAAGACATACATCTATGGCTCTCTTTAGGACTGAAATACAAGGATGATTCAATCCTCACATGTCCACGAAGGAATTCATTCTCGAAGACATACATCTACGGCTCTCTTTAGGACTGAAGTCCAGGGATGATCCAATCCCCCTTCTTTCTCGAAGACACCTGTCTATGGTTCCTTTCAGAACATGTGTTCAAGGATGATGCAATCCCCTTGTCACCTTAGACCTTGTCTAAGGACCATCCACCAACCTCTCTGTCGGCATCACCAATATAGGTATCCACATCATCGACCTCATTGTTGATGCGGGCAATCTCTTCATAAGTGATCACATCGCTCCCCCTTTCGAGGAGGGTCATTCTGAACTATTTTAAGTTTGTCTCAAAAAGCTTTACTTGAGGTAGAGATTTGGTTAGTACATCGGTAACTTGTTACAAATTCGAACTTTAATTCTTTTCTGCACCATATCTTGTATATAGAAATGTCAGATCTCTATGTGCTTTGACTTATCATGGAATACTGGATTCTCTTCCATTTTGGTACAACTCTGTTTGTCACATAGGATCACAGTTGGGTCCATTTTTATGTCAAACAATTCTAAATCCATACCACTTCACAACTAGCAGAGCAAGCAGCCATATATTCCGCTTGTGCTGAGAGCCACACTAGATTGCTTCCTTCTAAACCACGAAATCATGGCTGATCCCAGACAATAACATCCTCTCGATGTGCTCTTCTTGTCTGATACAATTTCTGCCCAATCAACATCTATGTAGCCATTTGAAGTCATGATCTCTAAGATAGCATAGATCAAAGTCTATCGTATCCTTTAGGTCCCTCATCAAATGCTTTGCAACTAACAGGTGAACACATCTAGTTTCCACTAGATACTGACTCAAGGTGTTCACAACAAAGCATATATCTGACCTAGTATTTGTTAGACACATCAATGACTGAATATTTTTTCTGTACAGAGTTATATCACTAACTCTGATGATTCATCTGCTAACAACTTCAAGAGTGGCCATTCCAACACATCAAGTCCTTTTAATATTTCTTAGCATACTTTCCCTGGTTGAGAAAGATTCCTTCTGAGCCTTGCCATACTTCCAGACCTAGGAAGTAATGCATCAATATGAGATCTTTCATTTTCATTTCTGCAGCCATTTTCTTCTTTCTTTTCATGATTTGTTTCTCATTCCTTGTCAAAAAGAGATCACCGTCATACAATAATGGTATGATAGGTTCATCATCCACAACCTTAAGGTAAAGGTTAGGAACAAATTTACTTTTGGTAAAGCCCAAACTTATCAAGAAACTGTCAATTCTCCCTTTGTGACTGAACATCATTCACACTCTGCATTGAATGATCTTCTGCATATCTATCTGTGCCATCTCTCGTTAGATGGGTCTACTGATATGAGCCTCAATATCATTCGAACTCTGTGGTGAGTTCCTTCTTGCATCCATTTCATCTGTGTATAGAAACCATATTCAACCTTGTAGCAAAGGTTGAGATCCACATCACCCATGGTGATCATTAAGCTCATCAATTGATTATCGATCCTGGGAACCCATACAGAACCTGATTCACACTTCTTCTTTAATTACACCATTAAGAGAATGGTCTTATCTAGCCACTTGGAGCAAACATCTCATCATGATTCTCTTCCTCTTTCTAAGAGAATCTTCTAGCCACAAGCCTTCTATAGTGTGTTTGATTTGTAAATCTTTTGTTGAACATCCATCGCTTGTTCAGTGTTCATCATTCATCATGATCTTTCCTACAAATCAAAATTAAGTACATGATTAGTAATATTTCATAATCATCAAATCATATTGACATGATAACCTATTATGCATACAAATATCATTTACATAGTTATGCAACTATTTTGACCAATACTTTGGCACAACACTTTCCCATATCCTGTATGCATACAGTGGCTATCTAGATGCCTTCCATCTCTACCAGAACATACTATCGAGAGTGTGCACAGCTCTCAGCATGTCAGCAAAGAGGTTTCAATCTAGACAAGCAACAATGGAATGTTTGTCCAACTTACCAATCATATGCATATTAGTAGTATACTGTTCAATGCTTTATGAATGTTTACACTCAACATCATATATTCTAGGAATACAAATATGCATACAACCTATTACAGGCAATATCATTTACTATTTCAAATAACAACTCAAATACTTATCTTTTATGTTTGTGTGGTTGCCTCCCGCTTGATCTTCTGTATGTCTTTTGAACTTCTATTCATTCTGTACCACTGTGCATGCTCAAGTGTCATCCTCATGATCTCATACACAAACATACATTCATTAGTATATTCTCAATGTTATCAAAACATTATAGTTCTAAATAATCTTGAAAATGTATAGTCATGATTATAGATAATATTCAAGGTTTCAGGGAAGTCTTCTTTTACTCATGCATATTCTTGTTTGATATAGTTAGTTAAATCATCAACCAAGATAAGAGACATAATATGCATAAAACCTTGATTACTAACTTTATGAATGAGCATAACCAATCATACCAAGTATACTTATATAAGGGATCCTAAGAAAAGGTAAGATTCTTACATGACATAGGAAAACATACCTAGATTAGTATACCTGCTTAGTTATGTCTAACATACCTAATCAATATCTTCTTTGTTCTCTTCAATGATTTAGAGATCCTATGCTAGAACCTGCATATCTCATATAATAGAACCAAGTCATACATACCTCGTAAGTAGAACTTCTATGTGATCAAAGATTATGGATGAGTCTTTGTCTTCATGTTATCATGGCCATGGAACTTGATTTGTCTGTATCTGTATCTTGTTAGTAGACAACATCAACCTCATCCAACACCACAGTGCATTAGTACAATCATATAGCCCTAATCAATGAATGGCTTCTATCATTCACATGCATTCATACTGTTACTAGGGTGATACGACAATTCTAACATTAATCAAGATTGCACTAATAAATAATATGAAGACAGACATATTATGAACTTTATCAAGAATCAGATTTCAAGACATACCTGTATCTCCTTAAGACATACATGTCGAGACTTCTTGTAGTCTTCTTATGTAAGGCCTTAGCCTCAACTCTTCCTGAAACTTGATCTGGAGCTTGATTAGGGTTTGTTAGAGAAACCCTAAAAATTCAATATTTGACTTTCACACTTCTGAATGGATGGAAGGATGTGTCTTCCTGAGCTGATCAAACTAGCATACTTCAATTTTGAAATCTCCAAAATTTGACCCCTCAAAATTTGCCTTTGAAACTTCTGGATCTTCTGGACAGGATCCCGAACTAGGGTTTGATGAAGCCCAAACTTCTGCCCAATCAAAAGGTTCGATCCAAGGCTCTAAAATATTATTTTTCTGAGGAGATTCCAGCCGTGGTTACAAACTTAAAAAATTCCAACTTTTGCTGAAGCCCTAATTTTCCATCTTTCCGATCAAAATCCCGAACTGGGTTTGATCAAGCCCGGTCTTCTACCCAACCAAAAAATTTGATCTTGGTCTCTAAATTTCGATTTTCCTTAGTAGCATTCAGCCGTGGATTCCGATTTCAAAAATTCTAACTTTCTCCGAAACCCTAAATTCCGGAAGCCATGAATGAAGGTGCTCCAAAAATAATTATGTTTTGACAGAAATATGTACCTGATTGTTTCTGCTGTAACTCCGAATATTTTGCTCCACAGGGTCTGAAAACGTTTTCTCTAGTATCCTGAACTATCATCTTTCCATCGCAATAGGTCTTACCTCAATTGGATTTTCTTAGAGAGAGTTATGCCAAGTGTCGCAACGTGACCTGTTTATGGGATAAAACAGGAGAGCGAACTTGTACGGCGTTCCACGTGTCACTGGTTCAACTTCGGCCTCTAAAAACGTTTCCTGAGATAGTACCATCTGTGTACTACCTGTCACGCTTTACGAAATTTCATTTGGAGCTTCCTAGCCCAATTTATGACCTTTTTTCCAAGGTCACCTGATTTTGACTGAGATCTGGAAGAGGCAGAAACCCTAACTTGTATTGATCATAACTCACAAAGTACAACTAATCTGAGGGTGTCCTTTGGAAACAAGGTACCTGGGGATGTTATCGATGACCTGTAAAATTTTCTGATCCTGAACCTTCGCAGAAATGGATTTATAGCGAAAGTTCCACGATGACGGGTTTTCGCTATGTAAAACCCAAACCTTCAAATTGTCGCAAGTGAAGCAAGTGTCGTAAGTGCCATACATTTCCTTCCTTCAGGTTAGATCTGATACCATGTTAATATTTAATATGCTAAGATAGAAAATAGCAGCATTGCATTCCATTTCACAATAATAGCATATACAGGATCACTGAAGAAACAACAAGCACATCATAAACACAAGAGACACAAATTTATCCCGGGAAACCCTCATGGGGTAGAAAACCCAGCAAAGCTTCCTCAATATAGATGACCAAAAATATACAAAGATGTAACCCTAAGCATAAGCTCCTCCTTCTCCATAGCAAACCTCTCCTCCACAAGAGCGCCACTCTCAACTGAGTGAGTGTGTGTAAAATGAGGAATACACCTCCTCTATTTATACACTACTCCGACTTGTCTTTTACACAAATCATGTAGGCTCGTATTTAACCATTGGGTTAAATACCCCACTAAAACTGACTGGGCCGACCCATCTAGGGTGGTCTAATAACCCTTTGACCCACATAACACATACAGGGCCGACCCCCACTAGGGAAGTCCAATAACCAAAGTTACCACATTCCGACAGAGGAATAAACATCTCCAGATATACAATAAGATCTTCAAGGAGGAATGAAACATCTCCAGAATAATAAAGTACAAATATAATATTCTTTGAAGTTACAATATCTCAACAATACCTACGAAATTCAATGTACGACTTCTCTAGGGTATTCCTCCCAGAAAACCACCCTTATAGAAGAGCAAAATATGCTTTCAATGGTAAACAAGAGAGAACCCAAAGGCCTGGAATAATGACACTGGTTGAATGCATTAGAGCATATGATAGATAGAAGGATAAAGAATACACAGAGATGTTCGATTCAAATGTGCAACCTGTGATCAATGATCCTGAATTCTTTAACACCTATGTTGAGAAAATTCCCAAAGGGATGAAAAGGAAATCGATATTTTATGAGAGCCCATATTGGGAGCATCTTATTATTTCGCACTTACTAGATCCCATGCATATATTTAAAAATGTTTCATGTTCTTTGTGGAGTCACATATCATCCAAAAAAAGTGACAAGATGAAAGTTAGGAAAGATCTTATTCCTTCAAATACTAAAAAGAAGCATTGTCCAAGACAAGAAAATAGAGGCGAGGTTGGCCCCTCTTTTTCATTTAAAAAAGGCGATGTCCCATGGATTTTGAATAAAGATGATATTAATTTGTCCAAAGAATTTATATTGGGCATGAAGGCACCTTCTTTTTATGGTTCTACTGTATGCCGTTGCTTTACTGCAGACAAAAAGTTGTCAGGTTTGAAATGACATGACCATCTCAGCCTTCTAAGGGTACGTATAATGCCATAAAGTTGTTATTACTATTTATTTATATCTTTTACCACAAAATTTAAAATGCAATTAAATTTTTGTGTTTACTTTGTAGTGTCATTATCCGTTGTTCATGCGTGGGTGTGTGAACCATGACTTTCCCGATGGCCTGCAGTGTGCCACATGTAGACTATCTGCATTCGTATGGTGGATCACATCAAAGGAGATTTACATCGCTAGCAGTCCACGGTGACATGAAGAGATAGCTGAGATTATTTGTATGATTGAGAAGGAACTATCGTTGAGTTTCATGGACTTGCGGATTCATCTTCTAATTCACCTAGTCGATGAGGTTGAATTAGTCGGGGTGGTCTCCTGTCACTGGATGTTCTTCTTAGAGAGGTTCATGAAAAAAGTGAAGGGATTTGTTTGACAAAGGGTAAAACCAAAGGGGCCTATGGCAGAGGGGTACATAATATATGAGTCATTCTATTATGCCAATGAGTACATCAAGCAAATAGACCACACACCAGGCCATGTGATTTGGGATGATGCATATGATGAGGAAAGAAGAGAAGGGGAGGTATTGGAAATGAACAGAAAAATGCGCATGTTAAAGAGTAAGTCAATTATCTTTCGATCTTCAAATTTCCACATAGTAACTATTCACAACAAACTTCAAAATATATATTTGATGGCATACATAGTGAATGTGGTTTCATTTTCATGAATACAACAATGAATTAAGAAATTGATGCAATTAATACTTTCATTATTTACAACGCAGAGGCAACATAACCATGGGTTGTGTATATAGGTTCTTCATGCTAGCTAGTGCATAAATGCACTTACTAAGAATTGTGGAACTCTTAGTAATAGTTTGTGAGTGATGATGTGGATGCAAATGGAAACAATAAATAAAATGAAAATACCCAAAGTTACTGTTGTAAATGAAATTGAAACTAAAACTTCAAGCATCCATAAATTAGATATTCGGCACACATAAACCATGAATCAGAGAATGCTTTTGTATTGATGTAAAAACAAATTTACAAGATAGATTTACCTCAATGTGTTGAAAATGCATGGGCCTTATCAGCTGTAGAAATGGTGGTGCTCTAGGTCTCAAATGTATCTTTCTCTCCATTGAATGCTCATAGGTAGCCAAGACTCAGCTAGTGTGGGAAACTCAAGCTCAAATGGAGGCTAGGGTTTATGTAGGAATTTTGGCAGAGTTTCGGTAAGGAAAAGTAAAGTTGTGAGAAATGGGGGCCTCCACCACCTTTTTATAATAATTTCTGGTGGTGGTTTATTTTCCCTTGGTTTTGGGAATCCACTAGTATTGGTAAGTTGTTTTTGATATTTTCTCTCCTTTTTCTCATATTTCTCATATTTTCCCCTTTTTATTTTTATTTTATTTTATTGTTTGGGGATTTTGACTATTATGAGTAATTTAATTTATTTTCTTGAGGGAAATAATAATTTTTTTCCCATGTGGTTGTGAACTTAGGGATTTTGGGTTAATGGAGGCCAAATGTTAGGAAAAATGGATGAATGGGATAAGTGACTAGGGGGATGAGTTAGGTAATCCATTTTTTGGTGTTAATAAGTTCCATTGTATGAAGAGAACAGGAGGAAATGGGACATTGACATAAAATAATTCATCCAGTTGCACGATAGTAGCATGCCTTTTCCAGATCATTTAAAAGAAAATATGCCAATCATGTGTCCCAACAATTGGGTTGCAGACCAATTCAGGGAGAAATATGGTGCATCTCGTCATTACCCTCCTGAAGAGGAGGATGTGCTAAACATTGGGATCAGGTGTAGAAAATCGGTAGTAAAATATTTATGTATGTAGTGAACCCCTATCGATAGTCGTTGTGTCAAAAAATGGTTTTGTTGTCGGGACCTTGAGGAGGAAAGGAAGAGGATATGCTGCGGCACCCGATGAAACCAGAGATCCAAGAGTGGTTTGACAGAAAGATAGAAGAATTCGCAAAAGGAGAGAAGAAAAACCCTAAACAGACGTTAAGCAGTTGGTTGTAGAGATACATTTACTCAGATATCCATGAGATATTTTTCTGCGAATTTCCAGTACTGTTGCAAGAGTGGTTAGCGCAGCTAACATTCCATAAGCACCATTTCCATAAGACTGAGCCTGAACATTGGACACTGGAACTGATTCGACAACTGAAACATGATGACAACACAGTATCTAGGGTTGTCGAATTCTGGGTGGATAGTATCCTAGAGGGATATATTACCGAGTTCGCAGTAGACACGATCAAGTCGTACAGTGACACAGAGAGAAATTTCTTCAGGGGACCAAGGGGAAGGTTCTTGTTGTAGCTAAAAATGTGGATTAAGATGCTCATGTGCGAAAAGGGCATTTTGAGAATGTCTTCCGACGAGTAGAAAGATCAGTGTGCGGGGTTGTAAGTGTCGTGTGAATGCAGATCCATTAGAAAGATGTGAGCTAGATGGACATGAGCGACGACAAGTTTGTATGGGAAGCTGACGAAGAGTGTGGTACCTTGAGGAGTGGAGCAATATTCTAGCATCCTGAAAATAAGAGGAGGACTGAAAGAGAGTCTCCTGAGAGGACCAGAACAGAAGACTGCGAAACAGGACCACAAGGGAGAAAGTGACCCTATTGCGATGAAGACAGTGACCAAGATACCCCAGAAGCAGAAGAGACACGGATTGTAAGTTACAACATACCTGCAACCCCGTGCACTACCCAGAATTTCACAGGAGGAAAACCAAGCTATTCATAGAGTTTCCCTATGTTTTGAGGTAAAAGTAGTGCATCAGTAAATAATAATAGTAGAAACGTTAGAATGGAAGATGAAAAAAATGCCCACTTTCTAGGGAAACATGACCGAGGATCCCGAGCAGTTTTGGTTTCTGTGCGAGGCAGTATGGACCATGAAGCAAGTCTAGGATGAATCTATTAAACAAGGACAGCTCGCGATGACCCTTAGGGATTGTGAACTAGATTGGTTTATGAAGTTTACAAGGGTTCCGATGGGAACACCAGCCAAGACGTTGGTGCAGATCAAAGAAGGAATTATCTATGAATTCAGGAAGCCAAAGTCGGAATCGCAACAAGTCACCGAACTCAAAGAAATCAAGCAATACCCAAATGAGCCGGTTTGGGAATTCGATCAGCAATACAAGACATTGATAGTGAAGGTGATATTTGGGATAAATGACATGCAACACAAGGAGTGGTTCATCGTAGAACTGGTACCACACATCCGTGGACCACTAATGCAACAGAAGGTTGTGACCCAAGTAGAAGCATTGGAGATTGCGATGAAGCTGGAGGCTTCACCAATTGGGTGAAATAGGTTTGGGTATGGATCAAATACAAGTACTCCTGGAAAAAATGACAATCCAATTGCAATACATGAAGAAAGGGAAAGAGGCTCGTGAAGAGATCCGATGTACTAGGTGTAGGATAGAGGGACACCATAAGGATCAGTGCCCAGACTTCCGAGACTATTTGCAGTCCACTGCACCAAATCCCCTCAGTCGGGGAGGGTTTCCTTGGATTCGTATTAGCCAAATGAGAGGCCATCGACTGGAATAATGTGTCTATCTATAGAAAATGGTGTCGAAACCAGAGAACTTGTATTACAAGTTTTGTAAATCGGTTGGCCACGATGACAACAACTGCAAAAAGTTATGGCCTACTCCAGGAGAGAACTACAGCGGCATATTTCATGGCAAGAGAAGAACAGGCACTGTGTCAGCAGCAGCAACAGTATAACCAGCCGCCAGCCCAATATTATCACCACCCGCAACAGTACGATCAAACGCAATATGGGAAAATGCAGTATCCGCCACTGCTGATGAGTATTTGATAACCTTTTTTCCAGCAGCCAAATGCAATATAGGTATTTGATAACCTTTTTTCCAACAACCAAACTCAAGCAATGGTGATGAAACATACTTATTTGTGGGGGGAAATGTTTTAATTTAATTATTTAATGGAATTTTTTTATGATTATTCTTGGATGTTAGAATGCGTATCAAATAAACTATTTATATGGAAACTAAGCGTGATTGACCAGGTTCAGGGTCATTCAAGGATGGACATGTAGAATACTAAAGGATCACCAAGCTCAGCGCCCTGTTTCATGATTTATAGAGGACGCACTCCCACTTTCAAGAAGAATCGGCATTTTGACAATCAGTTAGGATCAACATTAAATCATATAAATATGGACTTCTCGGGTAGCGAGAGGCCCTGGCTGTTATTTTGAGAAAAAATATTGTTCTAACGTTTTCTGCCCTATCAATACTGCAAAGTACAGACCTTTGTTTTGACATGGATTCTATATTTTAATTAAGAGATTGATGATTAATTCCAGCCATCGTTTCTAAGTTTTTATTCTCTCCTGAGTACGGGTTGGGGAGGGCCCCTCCAATACATAGGTCAGGAGATTCCTATTTGCAGGTATTTTCCAACTATGTGTTTTACATTGATGAATAGTTCTATGACATATGGGAGCGTTTGAATGATTCATTATTTCTGTAGTACTTTATAATACATTCTGTAGTACAACAGAACAGTTTCAGTAGTCCTGTAGGTTCTTTCTTTCAACGCATATTTGAATCAACGATTGCATGTGTATCAGCTTTTCTTTCAATACCATGTTTTATATCGGAGGTCTTTGACTGTTTCTCATCGTGATCAATTTCTTTAGTAGTAGATGGATAGCTTGAAATGATTGCACTTCAATTTTAGTCTTGGGATTTAAAATGGTTTAGATCAGAATTCTAGTTTTAGGCATACAATAACTACAAACCTTGTTTTCCCCAATCTTAGAATAGATCTGTTATGGCATGTTCATTTTTATATTTATTATTCTACATTAAGTAATTTTATAAGATCGTTCCCTTTACTCTCAGCATTTTGATTATTTAAGATAGATTTATTGCTTTATTTCTTAGAATAGATTTACTACTTTTGGTACCTTTATTTCTTAGAACAGATTTACTGCTTTCAGCACTTTAATTCTTTTAATTAGATTTATTGCTTTCCAGTATTTAATTCCATAGCATAATTAGTTTTCATATTTAGTAGACAATCTTTAGAACATCGATACCGACATCCAACTGTGACAAGAGATTATCCTATAAGAGCATAGATAGTGCATGCATCTCTAAATTTTGTAGGTTCCCAGGGTTGACATTTAAAGTAGGCTCTTGGTATTGCTGCCCTCATTAGGCATCCACATTAGGAGCTCACCACTTTTTGGCACCATTGCCAGGGAGGTGCTAAATATTTTAGGAGACATTACCTAAAAAACACAAAAAGAAAACAAAAATTACATAAAATGAAAACATAAATATCTTCTACCAATGAATGCCTCGTCGGCAAAGGGACAGGTTTGGATGCTTTCTGCCCAAGCATTCCATGAGAAAAAACGGTAATAACAGTTCTAACCATTCTCAGTTTGAATTTCTACACTCTGAAAACGAAACTAACTCCACATACGATCCAAACAGAAGCAACTTCACTACCAGTTCCAGCTCGAACACCTCAATGGAAAATGAAGAGGAAGAACCTAGGGAGCTTTTCACGTTTCCCATTAGCGTACCTCTCGGAGATGCCAGAATGAAGAACATCAATCCTAATAATTTTCCACACTTTCATGGGTTGAATTCAGAAGATCCTGACACATTCCTATTTGAATTTGAGGTAGTTTGCAGATCATTTGATTACACTACTGATGCACAAAAGCTTAGGCTTTTTCCTTCCACACTAAAAGACCTATCACTTCGGTGGTTCATGAGCCTTGAAGGAAATAGTATCTTTAGTTGGGATCAAATGAAACAGCCATTCTTAGAAAAATATAAGGACTACTACAAGGCCAAAGATACTAGGGATGAAGTCTTTAGGATGCAACAAGGAGATAGAGAGTCATTAGAAGATTATGCCCAAATATTTCAACTTAGCTACAAATGAGCCAGCCATTGCACATTGGATCCCGAATCACTAAAGCTTGTCCTTCTCAAAGGTGTAAAATAGGAGAATTTTGAAGTCTTAAATATCCTTGGAGATGGAGATATATTCCAAAAATATTTTGACCAGATCCTGCAAATCTTCAAAAACTACTCAATATCTAGGAAAACTAAGAATGGGATGAGGGATACACATACAACCACCAGTGGATCATCATCCTCAACACCAACACTTACAAAATATGATTTAGGAAACCTGTTGGATGACATGAAAACTGACATACTGCAATCCCCAGCCATGCAACTTGATGCTCTTCAAATTAAAAAGAAACATGATGAAATTAACCAAGCCTTGGAAGTATTTTGTCCTCGTTGTAAAAAGAAGCATGAGAAGGGGCAGTGCACCTTGAACACAATAGAAGTATGTGGTCTCTACACCGATGACCATTCCACTGATAAATGTCCTCTCTTACCCTCATGTAAGGTAGCTATTCAAGACCCAGCAACTGAAGGAACTATAGAACAACTCTATTTTATAAATCAGAGGAGGAATAATTTTGTTAGTCCATATCAGCAGAGCAATCAAACTTACTATAATCAAGGACATCCAAATTGGAACTCTACACCAAATCCATGGCAAGCACAGCCAAATCAAAACCAATGGCAACAAAACCAGTAAGCATATCAACCATCCTATCAACAGCCATATTATCCACCATCTTATCCTCAATACCCCCCACCGTTTCCATCCACCACAAATTATGCAAACCAGTACCCCCATCCATCAAATTGGAGGGCGCCATTACAACAACCACTCATTATGCCACCCCCACAACCTCAACCACCCCCCAGACCTCCACCTATTCCATCCCAACCAATTCCAAATCCTAATAATAACAGACCCCCACAACAGCAGTAGGCTTATAACACTGATATCACACAATTCCCAACTTATGTTGTAGACACCATAGAAATAAATGAAATAAACCTATGATCTGGAAAAACATTGCAGAATACATCCCCATACAACATCCAACAAACTATACCTAAAGCTCAAGATGACACATCAGAACCCTATGTTTAGCATCCTGATGAACCAGAACCTCTTGAGGACGAAACCCAACCACTTCCACGCAACAAAAATCCCCCATTTCCAGAAAAACTTGTCCGGAATACAAAAGAAGAGGAAGAGAATACAATCTTAAACGAATTCAAAAACCTAAACATCCAAAACCCGATTTTACAAGCCGTAAGGGATGTGCCCATCTGCAACAAATTCATTAGAGAAAATTGCCTAAAGAATCCAGAAAGAAGGAAGCGTGACCCACCAACTATTAATGTAGTGGGACAATTGGCCGATTTGATGCTAGGTGTCATAATAAATCCTAAATATCTTGATCCTGGTAGTCCTTTAGTAAGCGTCACCATAAATAACAAGCAAATAAATAAAAGCTTAATCGATTTAGGAGCAGCAATCAATGTCATGACTAAAGAAACCATGTTATACCTAGGACTCCAATCAATGGTAGGACCAACCACAACAGTACTCCAACTAGCAGAAACGTCCACTGTGAAGCCCGAAGGAATGCTAGAAGACATTATGATCAATATCGAGTCCTGGGAATACCCAGCTGATTTTATAATAATCGAAATCAAAAGAAAACTTAGTGGCTATCCAATTATCATGGGTAGACCTTGGTTAGCAACTGCGGACACTTAGATAGGTTTCCAATCAGGAAATATGACAATCACTAGTGGACATACCAGGAAGAAAATCACAATCTACCCACCAGCAATGAAATCCTCAGAGTTAGAATATCAAAATTGGACTAATGATTACTAGAACACACCAAATCACAACCTCCGACCTATCCTAACAATTGATGCTGCAATATCTTTAAAGGCAGTAGATGAAGATGGCCATATAGATAGATTTATAAAAAATATATCTCCTAACAATCATGTTATTGAAGAATTTTTTTCTACAGAAATAGGTGAAAGTTCAAAACAGAACATGGATGACTTATGGACAGAAGTGCTTCCATAACAGATTGAGAATGTAAAAGTCGTGGAATTTAATCCTGGCAAAACAGTCAACATAAATTCCAATTTAGAACTGGAGCAAGAAGCGAAATTGATGAAGATACTAACACAACAAAGTAAAGCATTTGCATGGACATATGCAAATATGAAAGGAATACATCTTGATATCTGCAAACACTACATTTACATCAAAGAAGGTTCTACTCCCATTAGGAAACCACAAAGAAGGCTGAACCCTGCACTAAAAGACATAGTCAAAGTGGAATTACAAAATTTATTAGACACAGGGTTCATCTATCCAATATCTAATAGTGAGTGGGTCTCACCACTAGTCATAGTGCCCAAAAAAGGAGGCAAATGGAGAATTTGTGTGGACTACAGGGAGCTGAATAAAGCAACAGAGAAAGATCATTTTCCACTTCCATTTACAAACCTAGTACTGGATACATTATCTGGAAACAAGTACTTTTCATTCCTAGACGGTTTCAGTGGTTACAACTAAATTTTAATACACCCAACTGATCAAGATAAGACAACCTTCACATGCCCATGGGGAACTTACTCCTATAGGGTCCTACCCTTTGGTCTATGTAACGCCCTAGCAACATTTCAAAGAGCCATACTGAGTATTTTCTCTGATTTTATGAATAACAAAATGGAAGTATTCATGGATGATTTCACACCTTATGGACAGAGCTTTGAGCAGGCATTGAAAAATCTTGAATTAATATTAAAAAAATGTATTTAAATGAGCTTGTGCCTAAGCAATGACAAATGCAGGATGTTAATGGAAGAAGGAGTTGTTCTAGGATATCATATATCACAGAGAGGTATAGATGTGGATCAAGCCAAAGTATCAGTAATCAAGACACTGCCCCCACCTGTCAAACAAAGAGATGTGAGAAGCTTCCTTGAATAGATAGGGTACTACAGAAGGTTTATTGAGAATTATAGCAGAATTGTTGCCCCCATGTTTGCAATTCTCACAAAATACAATGAGTTCATATGGACAAGCAACTGCATGTCATCCTTTGAAAGTCTTAAACAGAAAACCATCACAGCACCAATACTTTAAGGACCAAACTGGGAAATTCCATTTCACTTTCACACCGATGCATGAGATAAAGCAATTGGAACTATGCTTGGGCAAGAACAAGACAAGAAACCATATTCCATATACCATATAAGCTAAAATTTGGCTGGGGTAGAACTCAACTACATAGTCACAGAGAAGGAATTTCTGGTAGTCATACATGCAATCAACAAATTCAAGCATTACGTTACAGGATACCAAAGTTGTATCCATACTGACCACTCAACAATCAGATATCTTATGAACAAACCTAATACCAGTGCAAGAATTATTCGATGGATGCTACTTCTACAGGAATTTGACATCACTATAATAGATAAACTAGGCAAGCATAATGTCGTAGAAGACGTTTTGTTAAGAGTAACACAAGGGAAAGATAATGAATTGGTCCAAGATAAATTCCTTGATGTGCACCTTTTTTCCATATCAATAAAAAGCCCATGGTTTGCTGACATAGAAAACTATTTGGTATCCAGGAAGTTTCCAGAACATTACAATTATAAAGAAAGGACAAAAGTAATAAGACAAAGTGCCACATATACATGGATAGAGGGAATTCTTTTTAAACAGGGACCATATCAAGTACTTAGAAGGTGCATTAGGGAAGATGAGGTACATGACATAATGCATGCCACCCACAATGAACCCTGTGGAGGACACTATGCTGGAAAAAGGACAGCCTACAAGATCTTGCAAACAGGGTATTGTTGGCCAACACTCCACAGAGATGCTTATGAGTATGTGTCCCATTGTGACGATTTCCAGATAATGGGAAAACTGACGCACAAGCAAGAAATGCCACTACATCCACAAGTCTCTTTAGAGGAATTCAATAAGTGGGGATTCGATTTTGTTGGCCCATTCAACCCACAGTCCAATCAGAAGAGCTACATCCTTGTATGCACTGATTACCTTACAAAATGGATAGAGGTAGCAGCACTGGCTGCTGCAAATGAAACCAGTGTGGCTAAATTATTTACTGAGTAGATATTTCACAGATTTGGGGTGCCAAGAGAAGTAGTTTCTGATCAAGGACCACAATTCACATCAAATTTAATTAAAGACTTGATGAAAAGAAACAATGTAAAGCACAGATAGTCATCCTCCTACCACCCTTAAGGAAATGGTCAATTTGAGGTAACCAACAAGGAATTAGAGAGAATCTTGACAAAAACTGTCCAATTGCACAAAAGGGATTGGGCTGACAGACTTAGTGAAGCAGTCTGGGCTTACAATACTACATGGAAAACAACAACAGGACTCACACCTTATGAACTGGTCTATGGGAAAAAGGTCATGCTACCAATTGAATTTGAAGTAAGAACATTAAGAATTGCAACCAATCTAAATATGAACCTATCGGACATTCAAAAAGAATGCATGCTATAGCTAAATCAACTGGATGAACACCGCCAACAAGCACTTACACATATTGAAATCATCCAACAACAAAGCAATAAATGGCATGACCAACATTTGAATGATAAGAAATTCAAAGAGGGTGATTGGGCACTACTCTACGACTCCATATTTCACACATTCAAAGGAAAGCTAACCACTAGATGGCTTGGAACTTACATTATATAGAAAATTTATGACAATGGCGCTGTGAGAATTATTACAATTGATGATGATGAGTTCCCCATGATAGTGAATGGGCATCACCTAAAAATATACAAAAAACCACAGTCCAAAGAAGAATTTACACAAGTACTCTACCAGCAACAATTGATGCTGATAAAGCATGCTACAAATCAATGAAGTTCAACGCATATCATGAAAAAAGAAGAAAAAAAAAAAAGAGAAAAAATATAAAAAAAAAGGAAAAAAAAAAGAAAAAAGAGAAAATAGAAAAAAGCAAAAAAAAAAAAAAACAACACACAAAAGGTAACAGAAAATTTACAGGGCATCGACCACAATTCAAGCGAGGCTGCCATCTATTCAAGCGAACCAGCGAAATAATTCAAGTGAAGGTGCCACCTATTCAAGAGAGCCAGCAAAAATTTCTACAACTACGGACACTCTACAGTATCATCACAAAAAGCTGCCAACTATTCAAGTGAGCCTGCAAAATAATTCAAGCGAGGGTGCCAACTATTCAAGCGAGCCTGCAAAATGATTCGAGCGATGCTGCCATGTATTCAAGACAGCCAATCACATACAACCATTGAACCATCCAATAAGAAAAAACATTGCATGACTCGTATCCTCAACAGGCACAACTTTCAAAAGAAGGCAATGCAGCAAATTCAAAATGACAAGAAACGGAAAAAGCAGCTCACACGAACAACTACTGACATGCACAAATCTACTACAAAATCCACCATCCATAAAAATCGCACTAGAGCATCAAAGCAGGTACGCATAAATACCAAAGTAATCTCTAACACGATTTTATTTTATGATTAAAGTAAAACATTATCCCACGCTACATGAGATTTTCGTCAGCTGAGGACAGCTTCTACTCTAAATTGGCGGCATGGTGGTGGAATGACCCTAAAAAGTCATGATCGCTACTTAAAATTCAGTCACCTCATCAAATCATGATCGCAACCTTCAACACAGAGGTCAATCATGAGAAGACAGAGATCAATCATGGAAAATAGGGAATTAAAAGGGGCAGGTACATGCATAATGGAAAGAACAGGTGCATAAAGACAGTGAATAAAGGGGCATAATATTCCAAGATTGCGCATATAAGTAACCACCCGGACTTCATGAGAAGCAGCCACCATTGGTATTCCTCGAACCCGTAGGCAGAGCCCGACCAAGTTGAAGGTATAAAACTACATTCCAAAATCCCTGGTTTTGTTTATTATAAGAGAGGTTCTCAAAATGACAAAGGGTTTTAAAAGGAGTGAACCAGAGGATCACAACATCATATACCAGAACATGAGAGTCCTACAGATCGTTCGCAGCATAGGCTGGATGCCCTTCATCCCGGGTCTGAAAAGACATGATGCAGGGATAGCTCAGGAATTCGCAAGAAATTTCAAGCATATTAAAGATGAACGGTACGTCACCCAGGTGAAGGGGTTACGTATCAAGTTGGACGAGGAGAGAATTGCCAAATTCATTGGCCTACAGAGGGGTTTGTATTGGAGCAGGGATGTCAGGGAGGAAAACCAAGAAGCAAAAGCAGCATTCTTTGAGCGAGGAGAGGTCTATGACGAGGACAAAAACGGAGTCAAAAGACTCTCCATGCCAGCGCCATGGGAGGACGTAGCTGAAATCGTTCTAAGGTACATCACATGCTCTGGTAGGTTAAGCTATGTTCCCATCTTTCATTTTCGGATCCTAGAACTGATAAGACACAGGACCCAGCATCTCTCAAATAACAACATTAGTATCCCATTCTACTTGCTCCAATCCCTATCGGAAATGAGTAAGAAGGTGGCGAAGGGTAAAGATGATGCCTTGGCCCATCATGGGCTAATCAAGATAATTGTTTTCACGAATTGAAGGCGCAAATACCAGAACTTTCGTGGGAGGAATTCATGCTGGTATCTGGAGAAGATGTTCAAAGGATGAGAAGTACACCCACAGCTAGCATACCACCTCGAGGAATAAATGGAGCTGCCTTTGTATCAGGGGCGAAAAGGAAGATTGACCTGGACCATGTAGCAGAGACCCTGGTAGAAATAAAAAATTCAAAAGAGCACTCCCCTAGGGAAAAATCAGAAATTCCTGCCAAAAGTCAAGAACCCAAGAGGAGGAGTACGAGATTCAACCAAACAACCCGAATCTGAACAGACAAGAAAAAGAGCAGAGAACCCAGTCCCATTGTTCAAGATGTATCAGATGGGGACGATGATCAGTGGGTAGATCATGAATACCCCACTACAGAAAAGGAATAGGATGAAGAAATGCAGGACAGAGGGGAAGAAATGAATAAAGAAGCCAAAGAAATGGATAAGGGAGAAGAGCAGAACTTAGGAGAGCAAGGAAACTTCCATGGAAATCCTCCAGCACAAGATAACCTCGAGGTCGTCACCCAACTCACCGAGGCACGAGCAGAATTGGAGAAGCTCATAAATGAGCTGGAAGCATTAAGGATTGGGCCAAGAAGCCATCCCACACCTCCCCCGTTCTCAGCCGAGAAAACTCAAATATTGAAGATGCACCATGCAAAGGAGCTACGACTGGCCGAGCAGAAGCATTTAGCGCTTCAAGAAAAGTTGGTGGAGGCACAAGTCGAATTGGCCAAAAAGGACCAAGAGGTCACCAAATTAAAAGACGTTTTGGACACTACTGCCAGAATATAAGAAAAACTGAGAGACCTCAGACCCCCATAAGCAATCTATGCAGTCTATATGTAGGAGAAATGGGGCAAATTCCAGCTCGAGAGGTTGAAGCAAGGACTCCCTATAGAGGTAAGCACCCCCAAGGATTTTATGGATGCATGTTTGCATAACTTCATGGTTTTTGGCTCGCCCAACTGGTCGCCAACCCATATGTGGGCGATTTCCAGGTGGGGGCATTATGTTCGTGGATGAACCACGAAATTGAGCGAGCATAGGACTACCATCTCTATGTTGCAT
Source organism: Larix kaempferi (assembly GCA_027924585.1). Taxonomy (NCBI): domain Eukaryota; kingdom Viridiplantae; phylum Streptophyta; class Pinopsida; order Pinales; family Pinaceae; genus Larix; species Larix kaempferi. The sequence goes on from BSBM01000008.1 coordinate 1,757,324, forward strand.
CCAAATGGGAAACCCCATTGATGATCAGACCTGAGCGAACTCACCCCGAGGGAATAATCTATAACCACAGGATCCTCACTCGGGACAAGGAACTGATACCCATTCTCCTCGCAAAAGAACAGGAGGTCATGACTCATTTTGACATTACACTCCACAGCACGCAGAAGAAAGTTAATGAGTCCAGTAAGGAAAGATGGAGCAGAGTGGAAAACGATTTGAAGAGGAGAGAACTCCACTCTCCCCTCAGGATTGATGATTCCCTTTTCAAAGCCACACTCTACAAAGAATCCCTGGCAAGGAACCAACTCAGATGGATCGGGATGAGACTGAATCCCCCATTCTTTCTTTCCCCAGTCATCAAGGAACATATAAATGAAGAGGAAGAAAGGAGGACATGGACCAGGGAGGATCAGAACTTTGGGTATCACAGGCAGGCAGGGATCCCTAGGGTGGTAGCATGGGACATCAGGGAGGTCATCGATGAATCGAATAAGTCACCCAAGGATGGGTGAATCCTTCAAGTATGGGAGAGAATGATGAGTCAAGTTTTTAGGTATTTGATAACCTTTTTTCCAGCATCCAAACTCAAGCAATGGTGATGAAACATAGTCATTTGTGGGGGAAATTTTTTTACTTTAATTATTTAATGGAATTGTTTTATGATTATTCTTGGATGTTAGAATGCGTATCAAATAAACTAATTATTGGAAACCAAGCGTGATTGAGCAGGTTCAGGTTCATTCAAGGATGGACGTGTAGAAGACTAAAGGATCACCAAGCTCGGTGCCCTGTTTCTTGATTTATAGAGGACGCACTCCCACTTTCAAGAAGAATCGGCATTTTGACAATCAGTTAGGATCAGCATTAAATCATATAAATATGGACCTCTTGGGTAGCGAGAGGCCCCGACTGTTATTTTGAGAAAAACATTGTTTTAACGTTTTCTGCCCTATTGATACTGCGAAGTACAGACCTTTGTTTTGACATGGATTCTATATTTTAATTAAGAGATTGATGATTAATTCCAGCCAACATTTCTAAGTTTTTATTCTCTCCTGAGTACGGGTTGGGGAGGTCCCCTCCAACACGTAGGTCAGGAGATTCCTATTTGCAGGTATTTTTCCAAGTATGCGTTTTACATTGATGAACAATTCTATGACATATGGGAGCATTGAATGATTTATTATTTCTATAGTAGTTTATAATACATTCTGTAGTACAACAGAACAGTTTAAGTAGTCCTGTAGGTTCTTTCTTTCAACGCATATTTGAATCAACGATTGCATGTGTATCAGCTTTGCTTTCAATACCATGGTTTATATCTGAGTTCTTTGACTGTTTCTCATCATGATCAATTTCTTTAGTAGTAGATGGATAGCTTGAAACGATTGCACTTCAATTTTAGTCTTGGGATTTAAAATGGTTTAGATCAGAATTCTGGTTTTAGGCATAAAATAACTACAGACCTTGTTTTCCCCAATCTTAGAATAGATATGTTATGGCATGTTCATTTTTAGATTTATTATTCTGCATTAAGTAATTTTATAAGATCATTCCTTTTACTCTCAACATTTTGATTATTTAAGATAGATTTATTGCTTTATTTCTTAGAACAGATTTACTGCTTTTGGTACCTTTATTTCTTAGAACAGAATTACTACTTTCAGCACTTTAATTCTTTTCATTAGATTTATTGCTTTCCAGTATTTAATTCCATAGCATAATCAGTTTTATATTTAGTAGACAATCTTTAGAACATCGATACCGACATCCAACTATGACAAGAGATTATCCTATAAGAGCACAGATAGTGCATGCATCTCTAAAGTTTGTACATTCCCCGGGTTGACATTTAAAGTAGGCTCTTGGTATAGCTGCCCTCATTAGGAATCCACATTAGGAGCTCACCAACCGCAGTACCCACAATACGGATCACCGCAACAGTCGCAGTACCAACCATATGGCCCACCATGCAGAGGAGCTAGAGGAGGATTCCACGGAGTTCGAGGTGTTGGCGCAAGATGAGGAGGAGCTACTAGACGAGGACAAGGACCAATTATATGCTACAATTGTGGGAAGCAGGGGCACTACTAGAGGTATTTTCCGAATCCATCACCATAGGAGTGCACTTATTGCAGCGCTGTGGATCATGGCATTGAAGACTGTCCACAGATCATCGCAAAATGGCAGACCAAGAATCAACCACTACCTCCACAAAACCAGAATCAGAATCCACCGGCAGTACAAATGATACCGACGGAGGCTCAAAAACAACATGCGACTGTTGGAGTAGTGACATGAGGAGGAGCGACGAGAGGAGCCGATGGGCCACAAACGACTGTTCGACCAATAGTATGGAAACATGTCACTTTTGATGTGGAGGTCGAAAGTGATATCTTCTTTGAAGCGCTGGAGGCGATGAGGCAGTTACCTCTTCAGAAAGAAGTTGTCTATGACATGCCACCGACATTCGACAAGATGAAGTCGCAGGTAAAGGATAATACCCTAAAATCCTTCTTAAAGAGTTTCCTGGAGTTGGCAAAGGATCAGGATGTGCTGGAGGAGATATCAAATCTGTTGACTTGATGGGAGGGTGTACGCAAGGAACAAAGAGTTAATCGCATACAAAAGAGGAAGAAAAGGAGAGAGATGCGAATGTCGGCACAAATTGGAGATTTTGATGTCGACTCAATTATATTAGACCTCGGGTTGGATGTAAACATTCTGACCAAACAAACATGGGAGACCATGGGGAAACCGCAGTTGGCCTGGTCACCAGTACAATTGTGATTAGCGAACCAGAGTAAGGTTACTCCACTTGGTCGGGTTTACCAAATTCCTATTGAGATTGAGGGCCTCAAGTCTTATGCTGATTTCGATGTAATTGAAATTGTGGACAGCACCAGTCTCTACCCAGCGCTGCTAGGGATCGACTGGGAAATCGATAATCTAGCGGTTATCAACTTTAAGAAGCAAACAATGTCATTTGAGAATCGCGAGCTAAGGGTCATTGCACCTTTATATCTTGCAGAAGGGAAACGATACGTTGAACTAGAGAGAAATGAATTTACGGAGCGATGGGATATTTTATACAATATATATGAGGATTACATTAATCCTATCGCAGATGGTGAATTGGGTTGGCACAGTGTTAGTTGAGCGTCATCGGATTCGAATGAGGTGCTCGAGAATTAGCAGAACAGGATGCATGAAGTGTCATTTAGGAGATGCGCAAGGATCACATAGTCACTGCGATTGGTAGCCACATAGGAGTGCGTGCTACCAACATATGAGGGATTTCCTAATTTGAGCACTTTTCTCGCAGAGTTTGAAGAGAAAGTGGTAGAGCCGCAGCGTTTACTGGCCTTGGAGGAATCCTTGAAAGCTACTCCGGCGCGCTGGTGGGCAGTGCATAAGTCTACTATCACAACCTGGCCACTATGTCACCACTTAATGATGGTTAGGTTCAATGATGCGGAAGGATGTAGCGAAAGGAAGTTTGATGGAAGAAGCGACCCGAAGGTGCATTTGGCTGAGTACAAAAGCAAATTGGGATTATGAGAAAAAGAGGACTGGGTCCATGCATTCGTTCACACATTGGATCAAGTACCACGGAGTTGGTATGTCATAGTAGAACTGCGACACAGGACAAATTCTTGGGAGCAGCTAACACTTAGATTTAGCCAAACGTTTTGTTTCTCAGATGAGATCCCCTTCATCCATAGTGCACTACAAGTGATCCGCAAGAAGATATTTGAAGCAGTATCGATAGAGAAACCATTATAAATTTGATGGACTGTGACACCAGAAATGATGATGGAGTGGTATAACATCACAGGAGAGCTAGATGATGAGGACGATCCGAGGGATACGCATGTGCCGAAATAAGAAGGTAGTCGCAGTGTCGAGGCACCAAAAATTCCTTCTGATAAATTCCAGCAACCGCTAAAGATCAAGAAAGTAAACATTAGGAAGGAGGAGAACCCAAGCTTTGCAAGAATTGGGGATTATTGGGATGCGTCCACCATTGCGAAGATTACAAATCTGTTTCATGAGTTGTTCCCAACAAAATTCTCAGAGATGAAAAAAATTTCTGGGGACTTAGGAGAAATGAAGATTCCCCTAAAACTCGATGCGAAGCCGGTCAAGCAACGGCCCTACCGGTTGAACCCAAGGAACAAGGAGACAGTGCGGGCCGATATTGAAAGAATATTGGAAGCCAACATTATAAAACCAGTAGAAGACTCTGAGTGGATCAGTCCGATGGTCGTCCAGGAAAAGAAGACTGGAGAGGTGTGAATCTATGTCAACTTGCGGAAATTAAATGATGTATGTTTGCACGACCCACTCTCGACACCTTTCACGGATGAGGTGATCGAAGGGGTCAGAGGTCAGGAGATCTACTCATTTACAGATGGGTTTTTCAAGCTACCATCAGATCAAGATTGTGAAGGAAGACTGACATAAGACTACATTCATCACAGAATGGGGCTACTTTCAATACATAGTAATTCCGTTTGGAATGAAGAATGCCCCAGTAATTTTTTCAATATTAGTGGTGTCATCGTTCAAATACTACATTCATAAATTTCTTGCCGTGTATATGGATGATTGGACAATGTATGGGTTGGTCAAGGATGACATCGCAAACCTGCAGCTAATGTTCGAATGATGTCGACAGTACTAGATCTCACTGAACCTTAAGACGTTCATATTCTATGCTCCGTTCGGAATTTTGTTGGGGCACATTGTTTGCCAGGAAGGAATGCTAGTAGACCTGGAAAAGATTGCAATTATTGTCGACCTCCCACCACTGACAACAGTCAAGCAATTGAGAGTTACGCTGGGTCACACAGGTTACTACATAATGTTTATCAGAGGGTATGCAGCAATCATAGCCCCAATGGAGAAGTTATTAAAGAAAGACGCTAAGTTTGAGTGGAATGCAGAGTGCCAATAGAGTCTAGACATATTAAAGGCAAAGATGGTGTCTGCACCTATATTGGTATTTCCAGATTGGACGAAGGAGTTCCATATCCATGTCAATGCATCATCATTCACATTAGGAGTCATCTTGGCCCAACCAGGAGAAGGAGACATCGACCCCCCGATAGCCTTCGCAAGTAGGAAGCTGTCTACTACGGAGAAGAATTATACAACCATAGAATGAGAAGGGTTGGCGATGGTATATTCCTTACATAAATTACGACACTACCTACTTGGGGACCACTTTAAAATGCTCAGCGATCACTTGGTATTAAAATACTTGGTGAGCAATCCTGTGTTGGGGGGGAAGATCTGTCGCTGGTTGTTGTTATTCCAGGAATTTGATTTTGAAATCATCGTAAATCCAGGATGCCTAAATGCAAGCCCAGACCACTTGTCATGAATTGAGTCAGGGGAAGATCCGATGAGCATTGACGAAGGATTGTTGGATGCTCAATTGTTCAGGGTTGAAATGGTCGATGACCATTACAAATAAATCATTCAGTTTTTGGAAATAGGGGAAGCACCGTCAAGCTTCACTACCAACCAAAAGAAGAAGCTAGTCGTAAGAGCTGCAGACTTTCAGTTGATCATAGGATAATTGTATAAAATGGGGCCAGATGAGATACTGCGATGACATGTACTTTCGCATGAACATGAGTGAATTATTGCGGAAGCTCATGACGGGATCGTTGGGGGACATTACAGAGGACATGCCACTGCAAGAAAGATTTTGCGAGCAGGACTATGGTGGCCAATGATGCATGGAGATGCTGCGGACTACATTAAAAGTTGTGACATATGTCAATGGACAGGGAATCCATCAAGAAGGGACGAAATGACACTAGTACCTCTATTAACATTGCAATTTTTCGACAAGTGGGCGGTTGACTTTGTGGGACCCATAAACCCACCCGAAAAAAGAACAAAGTCGCGCTACATAATTACAGCAATAGACTACCTAACGTGATGGGTAGAAGCAACCTCAGTGAAGGATTGCTCAGCTATGACGGCCACAAGATTCCTCTTCTACAATGTGGTCACTAGTTTCGGTTGCCCAAAAGTATTGATGAGTGACCAAGGGACTCACTTTTGTAACAACCCTCATATACGAATATACGGAATATTTAATATAATAAATATAATGTAATCTAATATAAGGTAAAGAATCAAAAGAAACATGAAAAAGAAGTAATGGAAAAGAAATTTTCCATAAAGAAAGAAATTAAATACCAAATTAAGAAATTGGGAGAAGGAGGGGATAAAAGGAGGAGAAGAAGTGAATAAAAGGGTCTTTTTTTTTTGTCTTTGGTCATCTTGGAAGAGGAGCTCTCGAGGAGAGGAAAGCAAGATAGCACTGGCATAGGGTTAATTGTTGGGGGCTTGGGGGCCTCAGCCTTTTTGGCTGGGAGTTGGTTGGGTGGAGAGTGGTCCCCCAACCTTCAGTTGCACTATTTGAGCTGTCAAGGTAATGGTAGCTCCTAGGTCATCTAACCAGGTATGATTTTCATAGCATATTTTCTTTTATTATTGATTAGATCCACTTTCTTTTTCAGATCTTCTATGCATGTTGTTCTTGTTTGATTTTGGATTTTATAAGATGTAACATTTTATGAGAAACTTGTGTTGGTTCACAGATATGCATGTATATTTAATATTACATGTTATTTATTGGGTTTTATGAGTTTTAGGGTTCTTACATTTGGTATCAGAGAAAAGTTCAAACCCTCAGGACCTATGGGCTTTTCCTAGCTAATCTTAATTAATAAGGTAAAATGTTATAGTGGCTAAAACTGGTAAAATCTATGGATGTACCTTCACATCTGGTGCGTATGTCAATTCTAGAACTCTTCTAGTATCTGTAGGTCTGCATGTCAAACCTGCTAGCTTGTACAAAGGAAAAATTTGAGTTGAGACCTAGAAATGGGTAAATTACAAAAAACAAAAACCTAAATCTTTGTAAAATTTAAAGACTAAGAATAAAATCAGGTTAAATTGGGTGTTGGGATTTGAACCCAGATCTCCTAGCACAACAGAAGCCTTACTTAGGATACACCCATGGCTCATGGAGGACACCCATGGCTCATGGAGGACTGATTGCAATTGAAATTATTTGTGAATGAAAAAGTCATGCCACTACATTCTCGAGGCAGAGGCCTGCTAGCTCCAGCAGTGGCCTGTCAAATGTGTGAAACAGATGTGCCAAAGCAGTTGGCCTGTTTCACAATTTGGCAACGACGATGAAATTCTTCCCAGGTCGCAGCAAACCTAAAGTTCCCAAGAAAATGAAGATGAGGTAGATGATCAAGATTTCTATCGAATGGAGAATGAGCTCGAGGTAGATGACCAAGGTTGCAAGAGACTGGAGGATGAGTTCAAGAGTACATGACAACGATATCTAGACACCAAGAACAGCTTCATAAGTTAACCACAGTGACATACAAGATCAATACCAGCGGTGTCTAGCTAAGGTGGATCAAGGGCGAGTTGCAAGTTTGTATTGGGGGCCTGTTGGCACGAGATTAGTCTGCAGGAAGTGCGGAAGCCGACAAGCTGCAAAAGGAAGAATCCACAGAAGAAAGGGTCATTCGTGGATAGCATGGAAGCACGAAGTAGTTAATTAGTTAGATAAGGGTTGTGTTGACCGTTTTGTAACCATGTAGCTTCGTATAAATAGGATAATGATTGTAATACTAAGGGAATGGCATGCAATTGAAGATCTGTTGATGGATAGGGATGTCAACTTTGAGAGTGTTGATCTGTTTTGTATCTGCAATATGATGTATTGATTGTTTCTGCAAAGGTCATTCCACAAGTTTTAATGAATGCATGAAGATGTTCGATTATGGTTTTATCTCTGTCTTTGTTTCTGTTGTTAGTTTTTCATAATTTAATTCATTATGATCTAGGATCTTAACTAAAAGAACAACATGTACATCATATCAAGCATAAGAGACAAGAAACAAGAGACACAAAACATTTCACCGGGGATAACCAAGAAGGTGAAAAACCCCGCAACTTCCTCAAAGATAGAATAAGCATCAATACAGGATCACAATGATCAAACCCAAGAGATAGATAAATTCAGCAACATGCTCCTACTCTACTTGTGCACACTCCTCCTCTCTCTCACTAATGTGAAGTGAGTGAATGAATAAAATGTGTAAAATGAGAGAGACACACTCTCTATTTATACACTAACTTGACTTGCCCTTTACTCAACTAGGTCGGCCCCAACTTAACCACTTAATATAATGCTGACTGGTCCGACCCCTCTAGGGTGGTCTAATAACCCTTTTACCCACAAGACTCTTATAGGGCCGACCCCATCAAGGTGGTCTAATAACCCATCAATTATAAGTTACGATACTTATAATATAACTTGCGACAATTGCAAGTACACATGATGACACTTCCAATCGGAGGAATAATACATCTCCGTTGGGGATACAATAAACTACAAATGTAATATACAAGTGAATATCTTCCGAAGTTACAAATACATCAACACTCCCTCTTAACTAGGAAGGTATTCTCTTGACACAAGTCATCAATACATATATGCACAAGTCTTCAATTTTGGAGCTGGATCATCGTCACTGGATCACGGAGCATCATCGTCACTGCTGCTTCTATCTTAATCAATATTCAATCTACTTGTAATAGGAAGTTCTACAGAGCCAACCCTTTTTCATGTTGGATGTAGGCCTATCCTCCATGTAGTTCTTCATCATCTCTACGAGCAAGCCATCAAGTAAGTAAACCTCAGGACTGATTACACTGACTTTGCAAAACATGCAAGATCTCCTAGGACTGATTACACTGCCTTTGCAAAACCTGCAAGAGCATCTCAGGACCAATTATATGCCTCTGCAAAAACTGTGTACCATATTGTCACCTCATCGTCTTCAAATCATCGTCATCATCCACGGAGCACAACCCAGATGCACATCACACAGCACTTACATTCACCGGCATGGGAAGACACACTTCAACCATCCGTGAAAGGCTCATCACTTATATCTACGCCATGGGAAGACACACTTCAACCATGCGAGAATGGAATCGCACTTATATCCATAGCCATGGGAAGACACACTTCAACCATGCTAGGAATGGCACAGCACTTATATCGCATCCATGGGAAGACACATTTCAACCATGCTCGAATGGTACAACACTTATAATGCAGCAATGGGAAGACACACTTCAACCACGCTCGAATGGAACAACTCTTACATCAATGACCATGGGAAGACACACTTCAACCATGTCGGAATGGCCCCAACCCTTATATATGCACCATGGGACGACACACCTACCACCATGTGAGAATGGCTCATGTGCATCTGTGTCTCCGGACTCATCACTTCCCCTTGGAAGGAATCTTGATCTTAAGTACACCAAATCTCTCTCTAAAGTATTCAAACTTCACTCTGGCCAGCGGATTGGTCAACACATCGACTATCTGCTCGTTCGTCGCAACATATAGGAGCTTCACTGCTCCTCTCTACACCATATCCCTGATATAGTGATATTTGATCTCTATGTGCTTCGACCTATCATGGAACACCGGGTTGTCAAACAGCTTCACACAACTCTGGTTGTCACAAAAGATACCAGTAGCATCCAATGGGAGATCAAATAACTCAGACAATAGCTTCCTAAGCCATACTTCCTCACAACTGGCCGAACAAGTTGCGACATACTCTGCTTCGGCTATACTCAGTGCTACGTAGGACTGCTTCCTGCTAAACCAAGAGATCACACTTGATCCCATACTGAAGCAACACCCAGATGTGCTCTTCCTATCTGTAGCACTGCCTCCCAATCTGAATCAACATAACCCTCCAATTTAAACTTTTTATTTGCATCATAATTGAGCCCATGATCAATCGTACCCTTCAGGTACCTCAGAATATGCTTTATAGCAACCAGGTGAACACTTCTCGGATCCATCAGGAACTGGCTCAATATGTTCACTGCAAATCAAATATCTGGTCTTGTGTTTGTCAGGTACATCCAAGACCCAATCATCTGACGATACACCGTGACATCAACCGGCCCAGATGAAGCATCACATAGAAGCTTCAGGTTCAATGCCATAGGTGTGGCCATGGCCTCACAGTCCATCATCCTGAAACGCTTCAGGATGTCTACTGCATACTTCCCTTGTCCAAGGAAGATTCCAACTGCACCTTGCCACACCTCCATGCCTAGAAAGTAGTGCATCATCCCCAAGTCCTTCATCTCGAACTCGGCAGCAAGCTTCCTCTTCGTTTCGGCAATCAACCTATCCTCACCTGTAACAAACAAGTCATCCACATACAATAGAAGTATAGCTGGATTTCCTTCCTCAACCTTGTAGTAAAGGTTGGAATCCGCTTTACTCTTAGTAAAGCCCAAAATGGATAGGAAGCTGTCTATCCTACCATACCATGTTCTCGGAGCTTGCTTCAAGCCATACAAGGCTTTCTTCAATCCACAAACATATGACTTCTTGCCATGTGTCTCAAAACCAAGTGGATGTTCCACATACACTTCCTCTTCAACTACACCACTCAAGAAAGTTGTCTTGACATCCACCTGGTGTATCTTCTACTTCATCACTACAACCAGAGAAAGTATTGTCCTAATGAAAGTGTATCTGGCTACAGGAGCAAATGTCTCTCCATAGTCAATCCCTTCTTTCTGGGAGAAGCCACGACCTACAAACCTTGTCTTGTATTTCTCTATGCTACCATCTGCAGCATACTTGATCTTATAGATCCACTTGGAAGTCACAACAGACTTCCCTTCAGGTCTTGGGACCACATCCCAAACATCATTCTTCATGATCGACTGGTATTCCTTTATCATGGCATTCTTCCATTACTGCATCCCGAATCCTGGGAACTTCAGATTCTTCAATAGATAGTTTTCTTTGAACTTTGTTGCTGGAACAAATGTTGTAGTCCTTCTTTTGTAGGTGATTGTACACGATCTTTCCTACAATTCAAATTTAGTTGCATGATTAGAAACTTCTCATAGTTTCTCAAAAACACATTCTTATGCATAAATACATATGTCATACATTCATGCAATTATCTTTATCCAAAGCTTCAATACAACATTTATCCATATCCCGTAACTTTCTAGATGCCTTCCATCTCTACCAGTACATTTGTTAGGAGTGTGCACAACTCCTAACATGTTAGCAAAGAGGTTTCATTCTAGATAATTAGCAATGGAATGTTGTACAGTACCATAGGCCACTTACCCATTACTTGCATATTAGTAGTATCGTGTTCATTAATGCAACTTTTCTAATATGAATAATACATATCCTAAGTCTAAGAACATAATTATGTACATGACTAGACAACATCATTTAAGTAACCATATATACAAGAAATGACAATTCAAATACTTATCTGTGTTTAGTTGTAGGGTGGACTCCCTCTCAATCTTTGCTTCCTTGCGGGAACTACTGGAGTGTGCTCCCTCTTGATCTTTGCTTCCTGGATTACCTTTCCTTGAACTTATATCCATCCTGGACCACTATGCATGCTTAAGTGTGCACTAGTGTCATAATTGTGTTATCCTCAATATCTCATACATAACCATACATACATTAGTATAATCTCAATACTATCAAAACATTATGAACCTAAATAATCTTAACATGTATAGTCATGATCATTTCACACACAGGTAATAAGCGTTAGTATTCAAGGTTTCAGGGAAGACTTTCTTTTACTCATGCATATTCTTATTTGACCATAGGATTCTTCTGGTTAGTCATATCATCAACAAAGTAAGAAACATAGTATGCATAAACCCTTGATTAATTAAACTTCTAACTTTCATTATCATTCATACAAAAGTATAATATCCTAACACAAGGTAGGATTCTAACTTGATATAGGAAAAACATACCTGGTTATCATGTTTCCGAGTTATGTCTAACAAACCCAAACAATGTCTTCTTCTTCTCTTCAATGACTCGTGCTTAGTAACCTGCATAAATCATAAGTTAACCATTGTAGAACCAAATTATACATACCTCGTAAGTAGAGATTCTATAATGGCTATGGATGAGTATTTGTCTTCATTTCACCATGGTCATATGTTCTTGATATAGAACTTGATTTGTCTTTCTTGATGTACCTTTCATATTAGCAAACAACATCAACCTCATACAACACCATAGTGCATTAGTACAATCATAAGTGTCATAACCCTAATCAATGAATGTCTTCTATCATTCACATGCATTCATACTAGGGTGATGAGACAAGTCTAATATTAATCAAGATTGTACTAACCTCAATAATATGAAGACAAACATATCATAAACTTAATCATGAAAAAATTTCAAAACATACCTGTATCTCTTCAATTCATACCTGTCGGGATTGCTTGTAGCCTTCTCATGTAAATGCTCAGCCTCATCTCCCTCTGGAACTGGAACTTCTTCACTTATGCAGGTGTCCAATTCATTATTTTCTAGGATTAACCCAATCCACTTTGATTTGCTGAAACTGGATCTGGAGCTCGATTAGGGTTTGTCAGAGAAACCCTAAAACTTCAAACTTTGAATTTCAAACTTCTGAATGGATGGAAAGATGGGGCTTGCTGAGCTGATCAAGCTGGTATACTTTAATTTTGAAAACTGCAAAATTTGACCCCTCAAAATTGCCTTTGAAACTTTCGGATTCACTGGACAGGACCCTGAACTAGAGTTTGATAAATCCCACCCTTCTGCCCAACAAAAAGGTTCGATCCAAATCTATAAACTTCAATTTTTCTTAGGAGCTTCCATCCATGGTCATAGACTTAAAAAATTCCAACTTTTGCAGAAGCCTTAATTATCCATCTTTCCGATCAACATCCCAAACTAGGGTTTGATCAAGACCGACCTTATTCCCAACCAAAAAATTTGATCTTGGTCTCTAAATTTCAATTTTGATGAGGAGTATTCAGCCGTGGTCTCTGATTCCAAAAATTCCAACTTTCTATGAAGCACTAGATTCCCGCAGCAGTGATAAGCCAAGCATGAAGGTGCTCAGAATCCAAATCTATTTTGATAGAAATATGCACCTGATTGTTTTTGGTACCTCTCTTAAATTATGAATCCACAGGGTTTGAAACTTCGGTTTGTGGTAGCTTGACCTGTCATATTTCCAACCCCACAAGTATAACCTCATTTGGATTCTATGAGAGAGATTTATTCCAAGTGTCTCAACGTGACCGGTTTATGGGATAAAGCAAGAGAGCGAACTTGTACGGAGTGCCACGTGTCACTGGTTCAATTTAGGCCTCTAAAAACCTTACCTGAGAAACTAAAGTCCGTACTCTTATTGTCACATTTTATGAAATTTCATTTCGAGCTTCCTATCCCAAGTTGTGACCTTTTTTCTGAGGTCACTTGTTTATGACTGAGATCTGGAAGAGACAGAAACCCTATATTTTACTGATCATAAAACACAAATTACAACGAATTAGATGTTGTTCTTTCAACAAACGATACACGGGGATGTTGTCTATGACCTGTAGAAGTTTCCGATCCCGAAACTTTGCCAAAATGGATTTATAGCGAAAGTTCTACGGTGACTGGTTTTTGCTATATCAAGCCCTAGCTTCCAATTTGTCGCAAGTGAAACAAGTCTCATAAATGCCATAGCATGCCTTCCTTCAGGCTAGCTCTAATACCATGTTAGTTTTTCAAAATTTAATTCATTATGATATAGGATCTTCACTGAAAGAACAACATGTACAACATATCAAGCATAAGAGACAAGAGACACAAAACATTTCACCGGGGAAAACCAAGAAGGTGAAAAACCCCGCAACTTCCTCAGAGATAGAATAAGCATCAATACAAGATCACAATGATCAAAACCAAGAGATAGATAACTTCAGCAACATTCTCCTCCTCCACTTGTGCGCACTCCTCCTCTCTCTCACTAATGCAGAGTGAGTGAATGAAAAGAATGTGTAAAATGAGAGAGACACACTCTCTATTTATACACTAACTTGACTTGCCCTTTACTCAACTAGGTAGGCCCCAACTTAACCACTTAATATAATGTTGACTGGGCCAACCCCTCTAGGGTGGTCTAATAACCCTTTGAACCATAAGACTCATACAGGGCTGACCCCATCAAGGTGGTCTAATAACCCATCAAGTATAAGTTAAGATACTTACAATATAACTTGCAACACTTGCAAGTACACATGACGACACTTCCAATCAGAGGAATAATACATCTCCGTTGGGGATACAATAAACTAAAATTATAATATACAAGTGAATATCTTCCAAAGTTACAAATACATCAACATCTGTTGAATGATGGATGTGAATGTCTGATGGAATGTTTAATGCTCTATGGGTTTTTTAATCGTTGTTTATGCTAATAAGTAATCGGATCATGTTAATGCGAGTATCTATAATACATTGATGTTGTGGTTGATGAATCTGCGAATAATGTCATGTTAGTATAGTGCGAATGGCATAATCTCTGGTTTTTGTGGTTGCGAAGTGTATTTGGTGCATGTCCTCAAACTCCATTGCGGAAACTTGGTTCCTGCAGCCCCCTTGTGCATCTCGGGTGAGACTTCATTCGCTCTGCAAGTGTTGCTGGGAGGGCTAACACCCTTCTGGACTGGTGCATAAGGGAGTTTTGGTTGGTGTTTGTTGACGACAGTGTGTAGTGAATCCCTGTCGATAGTCGTTGTGTCAACAAAGCTAGAAAATGTCAAGTTTCTATAGTTCCATGGTGCCTTGGATGGCACTGTAGTAGATACATGGTTGGATAACATCACCATGTTCTTTTTGTTGCGCACTTATACCTCCAATATGAAGTTGTGCATGGCTATTTTAAAACTTAAGGGAGATGCTTTGTTATGGTCGAAGACGGTTTTGCCACAGCCGGGATTAGAGATTTTAGAGATACCATGGGAATTATTTAAGGAACATTTCCAAAAACGTTACTTCTTAGAAGAATTCATGGAGACGTAATTGAACAAGTTCAACTCTCTAAGTCAGATGCTAGAGTATGAGGAAATATTTATGGATTTGTTTCAGTATGCACCACGCATGATCACAAAGAAGATAAGGGTAAACAAATTCATCTATGATCTTAATTTTAAAATTTGAACAAAGGAGCGCATTCTAATTCCACACACCTTGCACGAGGCAGTACAATGAGCTATTATTGTAGAGGAGCAGGTCACGGGGTGGTAGCGACTACCTCGACCTACGTTGCAGTCAGAGAAGAAATCAAGGGTATAGTCCACAAGTGCTTTAAAACCAGGATCATGATGTAAAGGATCTTCTCAAAACCCCAAGGAGGGGATTCAAATATGACTAGAGGGAGGATAGAATCCTCCATTCCGACAACCAATACAGTCCCACTAGGAGAGAAGCAGGCCAATAGTTCAATGAACACAGTATGATAGTGGTTTTGCATATACTCGACCTAGTGCATAGAAGTCATCTTCCAAAGGGGGATGTTGGACATGTGGAGAGACACATTTTTATCACGACTATCAGTGGGAACCAAGGGGGTGTCGTTAGGGACAGAGGCTGGATATAGTGGGTGATATGGGTCAATCCCTCTAGATTCACGTAGCAGTGGATTATCGCCAGGTAGAGCATCAATCTACAGTCATGGAGACCATAAGTATGATAAATGGTATAATTTTTTTTGTTTTAATAGACCTAGGAGATATTGAGAGATTCATTTCATATAAAAGACTGACTAAGAGTAAAGTCATGGAAATCAAGCAACAACATTCCAATGTAGTCAAAATGGCCTCAAGAATAACCCAAGGGGTTGGGTTGTTGGTCCCAAACTGCAAGATAGACATAGGATTTTGTGTCACCAAAATTTCTCTTTATTAGGGGAGTTTTGAGGTAAAAAATGGGTCTCAAAACAAAAAAATGTACCAGCAAAATTCACTTTATAAGAACCAATAGGATTCAAGATGATGATGTCAATCATGGGGGTAAAATTTATAAAATAATTTGGAGGGAAAATATGTTGGCTTAAACTGACCCAGAGGTTTCCAATTAGACCCAGGTTCTTTGCGGTTCTCCCTTTGACCAACAAAACCCCTTCGCACCGGCCCTTTCGGCAACAACCTGCGAGCAGGTTGAGGTCTCACCTGAGGTGTATTTTATGGGGTACTGCGGAATCAAAATTCCACAGTAAATGATGATTTGTTTATAAGAACAAGTTGCGCAGCACAGGATAGAAGGATGGTGCTACGGGCAGAGTGATGCGGTACACAGCAGGATCTATGCTGTGAGCAGTACTGCGTGGTGCAGGAAACACCGCGGGCTGCACCAAGGGTTTCTTACTACTACAAATCTTCTACTGGAACTGCGAATCACCCACAATTATCCTCTAGTTGGAAAATCTCGGAGACGTTAAGGCACTGAAATGAATATCACTCATCCATTCATTCAGGCACTTACTGGTTATCTTTCTGGTGTTCATTATAGAAATTGGATTATTACAATGTGAACTGAAATGATAACATGATTAACTATGATGCGTTCCTTCACTGTTCTTAAGAAAGTATTTAAACTTAAATGACTGATTCACTACCTTAACATAGAATTGAAATGTTTGCCATTCATCTGCTTCCGTGGAACCTAGAATATCATTCCCAAACTTCTCCTATTGGTAAATGCATATCAAAGTTCTCATATTACAGCATGCAAGGAATTTTCAAGCATTCATTCTATAGAAAATATAGACAGTCATTCATTCATAAACATCATCACATAACACAGGATTTAACGTGGTTTACTTCCCAGGATGGAAAGCTATGTCCACAAGAACGGTTGGTAATATATTTATTTCAAAAGGGATGGGGGAACCGTTCTTAGTCCGCGCACTCAGCTGCAGACTCTCCTTTCTCTCAGTTAGGTCTCTGCGCACACAGCTGTAGAGCGTTTACAAATATTCTGAGCTCGGAGAGATTTTACAATACAAAAAGGTTATCTTCTTAAATTCTCAGCAACAACAAAAGAACAAAAGAACAACAACCCAAAAAGAGAACATCCCATAAAGCGAACCCCCATACCATACAAAAATGTCTTCTTAAATAGATCATGCCCGAAGTTCATGTCTGTACAATGTCAAAGACCTAAAACCCAAAACCCTAAGGGTTTCCAAAACTACGCTGGTTTTCCAAACTCGCTTGCTGGCTCCTGGTAGCATCTGCTTGGTCATGGCGAATCTCCACGTCCTCATTCTGTCGCTATCGGCCTTCTTGTTGCACGCGTGCCTACAGGATGCTTCTGCCGAACCATTTCTCTCTAATGGTTTTTCCTTCTAAGCGTGCCAAACGTCGCTTTCCTTAGCAACCCACGCATGGCCGCCTTCCTGTTTTGCCTACATCCACCACTCATAAATCCTGAAATATCTTTCCAAAAATGGCTGCTACCGGTCGAGCCGGTAGCTACACTTGATACTTGTCCAGCACACCACTTTGCTGGCTCCACGTGGCCTCCTAACTCTATAGCACTGCTTCGACGTAGTATTGGTCTTCGCATTGTGGCCAAAAATTTGATGTTGTGCTCAACTCCGCAGTCTGGTCAAAAGTTGGATGCTGCGTGCAACTTCGCAGCATCCTCAATACTTAGCAAAAATTTTGTTTCTGAGCTGCACTCAGCTCAGCTTTCCCTACTTGCCTCAATAAGGTGCTTCCAAAACTTTATCTCAACCTGGGCCCAACATGCCCCTAACACTTACATGTGGCTCGTCCCTGAGCCACTGATTGTTTCAGCTGTCTAACTCTGCGCCGTGACCGGTGGAACGAACTTGGCCACAAACTTGTCATATGTACTGCACAACTGCACCACTGCTTCTCTTGTATCCTCCTCAACCTATTTAATTGTCTCAAGCAGTGTTGGAGTTATTTCTTGTCCAATTTGATCTTGTACCTGCTCCTGGTTATCGCGCAGTTCTATTAACTTATCTTCAATCTGCTGCGATACCGCCATGGAATTCTCCAGGAGCTGCTGCGATTGATTATCCATCTCAGTCTCTTTTTGTCGTAATTCCTGTACTTATTTCTCTAAGCTGGATATCTCCTTGTATCTTGGCATCCTTTCTCTAGGTGGCAGAGCTTTAACCTCTGCATTCAACTTGTCGAGTGCAGTCTATTTTTCTTGTACCGCAGTATTGACCTACAACAACCCTTGATCCTCCTCAAGGGTCGCGATTGCCTATGAAACCTTATCCAGGAGAGATTGGCACTTAGCCATTTCACTTGTGATGCTTTTCGAGGCAGTTCTCACTGCTTGCTCTCTGACTTGGTTTTCAGTTAATGGCGCCTGCTTATTCAGCTTATCCTTCAATGTGGCAAAGTCGGCCTCATAATAAATCTCTTTATCCTACATCTTCGACTGCAAGGATCTCACCTTATCTCAGATCCTCAGAACTGTGTTTGCAAGGTCATCCTGGATTTCTATGTCTTTAATATCCTTCGCCACATTGGATATGGTGGTCTCCAAATTTTTTCGGTGGTCCTGTTCATTGCGTAGCTGTATTTCTGCCTTCTGCTGAATTTGTCTGTTTGCTACGGTGAGCTCTGCTTGTGACTTCATCGCTTCAACCGTCCGTTCATGCATCTCCTCCACGATCTGCATGTGGATGAAGTGCAATCCTGGCAAAGGGATTTCTACTAAGTCGAGCTCTACCCTCTAGACTCCCTTTGTGTCCAAGACAACTTGTTCTTCCATTGGAAACGCAACAGCCAATGGGTCCAGATGGACAATTTTGGTCTTCGACAATAGCGTTATTGCTAGTTGTTGGCTTCCTTGCTGTGAGGTTCCTACCGACCTCCTTTCAGCCCCTGCTTCCTTCGGTTAAACAAGGCTTTTCTGGACATCATCCATTTTCTTCATTAGACCTTGCATTGCGAGCCGCGTCTGGTGCAGGTCATCATGGATGACCATGTCCTTCTTTTATTTAGCCGCCATAAGCTCCTTCATCTGCTTTGAGACTGTTTTGGCTATCATCTCATAGTCATCATCATTGAGGACTGGCTCTGATTGAATCTTTGTATCCTTCACCTTTTTCCTCGACTTTGGCTTCTTTGAAGTCTCAGGTTCTTTTCTCTTCCCTGTTTCTTCAATGATTGGGCATCAGAGCGAGATCGGCTCATCTTCTGCTGAATCTGTCTCCACGTCCATGACCTCTACATGGAACTCTGCTGGCCAATCTTTCATAAGGTCCTCAATATCCTGCTCATACATGATGTACTTTCCTGGGAACCACTCTAGTTTCCTCATTTGTGCTTTCAGCAATATGAATAAACATTTCATATCCGCCTCAAAGTCAATGATGCGGATATACTTCGCTGTGACCTCCTTTGTAATGCGGGGTGTCTTCGTGATTGCGTCGTGCGGCTGAATATAGTACTGGTAAAAGACTTCTGCTATTGCATGCTGGCGCTCTACATTTATGTTTTCCCAGAGGTTGATGAACTTAAACCCTCTAGGATCCTTGGTGTCCATAATGATGCCCGCATAATCTCGCGGCTCCTTCCATCCACATAAAGCAATCAGGATGATGAGCCAGGTGAAGTGGAACTGGCCACCATTCACCTTTGTGTCATTGAGTTCTTCAAGGAAATCATTCAACAGAAATTGACATGAATTGAAGCTATTGCCTTAGGCCGTTACGGAACCAAGGAGTATTGCGCCCGCAAGCACCTCCGAAGGCCTAGTTGTTTTGAGCATCTTGCCTGCGAGCAACTGTGTTACAAATATTGTTGCTCTGTCCTCTATATCTTCTGTCGGGAATCCTCTTTTTTCCTTCACCACCGAGTGGGTTTTCTTCATCTTCTCAACAACCTCTTTTTCTTTGCTCTTCCCCTGGATGAATTGCTTCGGATCCTTACCGCGCTTTTTTAGCCTGGTGATGCAGTGGATCAAATCAATATTAATGTCAATGTTCTTGTCTAGCCATAGATAACCTTGGTGGATTCGCGCCATGAGTGTGCAAACCACGATATTCAGTTCTGGAGAACGGTCAAAATGTGGCAATCTCAGCAAGTTCAATAGCCCTGACTGAACGACAGGTGCTAACCAACTGTCAACTACCAAGTTCAGAGTTCCCTTGGCATCCTTTTTCCAGCACATATACTGGTCTGGTTGAAAATCCGGGTATTTGGGAACATCTGGCTCATCTTTCTTCATTCCCAAGAGGTCATAATCCTCCCATTTACAATCTTCTATCTTTCCCAGTAGATTCTTAGCAACGTTTACATGCTTTGAGATAGGCGACAGCAGGATGTCCTATCTCGCATTCTTGGACAATTTAAACACAGGGGCATTTAGTGCCCGCGGGGAGATATATCCAGGTGTCATCTTCAAAGGTTCTGTCTAAAAGACTGGTGCTTTCTGTGTCGAGGATCCCATCTTTATGATTTTGGATCGAGGTGCAGTTACAACTTTTACCTTATCTTTTGCTTTTTCCTGCATCGTAGGATTAATTCCTGGTGATCTGCGGGATCCTTCTAGCTCAGAGAGGTTAATCGCAAGAAAATTCTAAGTGCTTGGTAATGCACGTGAGTCTCCCAACGGTGTTATTTATAGGCGCAACAGACCCTCTCCTGCGCCCTTCAACAGCTATATAGGCATTTAATGTAGTTTCCGTTGGAGAATTTGAGCGGATCCTTCGGTCTTTTCTGTTGTCAGCGTGCTCAGAACGGCTATCTTCTCTTTAAATGCTGAAGCGATTGCTGCAACGTTCATCTAACGACTATTTTTCTGAAAAGCCATGCAACGGCTATTTTTCTCTGAGTGTTGCACCGAACTTTGCAGCAAGCCATCTGCAACCTTGCGTGGCTACTTCGCAGTGCCAAAAATTTCCAACTACACGGCTTCCACTATATATATTTTTCTTCTTCTTCTTTTCTTTTTTTCTTCCGCACAGCTTCAATAGTGCTGCGCGGTACATAGATCATTCTTCTTATCATACCTTCTTCCTTTTATCATACATTTACAGACTCCTTTATATTTCTAGTGTCCACTTTCAACTGTACTTGACACTTAGAACTTCCTTCCTTTGTTCGTTATTTAGGGTTCTGCGAAGCAGTGCTATCATGGTATAGCTTTAGCCTGCTTCCATTTATCAAAGTTGGCAAGGTATCACTAGCTAAATTGGCTAACTGGACTGCACCAGTGTTAGTAACATGTATCATAGTATATGGGCCAAGCCAATGCATCTTAAATTTACAAGGTAATTTCATGAATTTGCTATCATACAGGAGGACTAGATCACCTACCTAAAAACACTTGTTCTTTATATGGCGATCATGCCATGCTTTCTCGCGGTCCTTCTGAGCTTGCTGGTGGAAGCCTGCGATGAAGCGATCTTCCTCCAAGCCCAGTAAGTGTAGTAATCTTTCTTCTAGAGCTTCGCAGTATGCCATCCCCGTAAATGCAATGATTCTCAGACTAAAGACAATATATTCCATAGGCATTATAGCCTCTTTCCCATAAACTAACCGAAAGGATGTTTGTCCTGTCAATTTCTTGCATGTGGTCCTGTATGCTCATAGCACAGATGAGACGCGCAGGTCCCAATCGTCTCTATTTACATTGCACACCTTAGTGAGTGCATTCTCCAATATTTTATTGAAAGCCTCTACAGTACCATTCACCTATGGATGATATGGAGTGCTACGCTGATGATGAATGTGGAATTGCTCTGTAAGCGCCTCAATCATCTTGTTCAAAAAGTGAGTACCTTGGTCACTCATCAAAATCTTCGAACAACCAAATCTGGTTAGTATTTATTCAAAAATAAACTGCACTGTAGTCCTTAACTGGTTTTGCTTCTGCCCATCTGGTGAGGTAATCCGTAGCAGTAATAATATGCCTTGCACCCATTCCTTTTCCCGGTGGGTTTATAGGACCCACAAAGTCTATTGCCCATTTTTCAAATGGCTGCAGCGTCAACTGTGGATTCAATGGCATCTCATCTTGGCGTGATGGTTTTCCTGTCCTCTGATAGACATCATAGTTCCTGCAATGTTCTTTGGCATCTTTATGGATCGTTGGCCACTATAGCCCTGCGTGCAATATCTTCTGCGCAGTAGCCCTTCCTGCATAGTGACCTCCCGCGATTCCTGAGTGTGCATCGGCTAGAATAAATGGCTTCTCATGATCGAGTATGCACCTGTGCAGGACTTCATCTGGCCCAAGTTTGTATAACTGTCCTGCAATTATAGTGAAGTCCGCGGTGCGCACCACTAATTGTTTTTTTTGCTGGACCAAGAATTCCTGGGGTGCCATCCCTGTGGTTAGGAAGTCAATGATGTCCTTGTAATAATCATCGGCAACCTATATACTAAATAACTACACATCAGGCAGACTGTCTTCAATATTCGTCGGCTCCTCTCCTAACTCGATCCTTGACAGATGATCAGGTCCCAAGTTCAACCTACCTGGGTTGACAATTATTTCAAGGTCATATTCCTGGAACAGCAATAGCCATCGGCATATGCGTCCCCCTAACATTGGCTTGTTGACCAAATATTTCAACGCAGAATGGTCAGTAAACATAAGGAAGTGTGATCCCAGCAAGTACTGTCTAAATTTCTATAGGGCATATACCATCGCAAGTCCTTCCCTCTCAGTAGTAGTATAGTTATTTTCTGTTGTTGAAAGCTTTCTGCTAGAAAATGCAATAGGGTGGTCAATACCTCCCTCTCCTGGTTGAGATAACACGATCCCTAGGGAAGTACATGATGCGTCAACATGGACATGGAATGGCTTTGTCCAGTCCGGAAAGACTAGAATCGGCGCAGTGACCATCTTTTCTTTTAATGTGTCAAAACCCTGTTCGCATTCTGCATTCCAAATGAACGGTGCGTCTTTCTTCAGCATGTTTTCCATTGCTGCAGTTATCTGTGCATAAACCTTTATAAATTTCCTGTAATATCCAGTATGGCCTAATGTAGATCACAACATCTTGACTGAATTTGGTGTTGGTAAGTTTGCAATAACTGCAATCTTTGCAGGGTCTACCATCAATCCTTGCTTACAGACAATGTGGCCAAGTAAAATTCCATAAGGCACACAAAAAATACACTTTTTCAAATTCAAGGATATTTGATGCTATCGACACTTCTCGAGCATCATGCGGAGATTCGCGCAATGATTTTTAAATAGACCAAATACAGTCCAATCATTAAAATACGCTTCTAAAAACTTGTGCATAAAATCTTTAAATGCTGCGACGACAACTCTAAAGAATATGGTAGGTGCGTTCTTCAGCCCAAAAGGCATGACGGTGTACTGGAATGACCCCCATTCTGTAGCAAATGTCGTCTTATGCCTATCCACAGGATCAATCCTGATCTAATGATAACCAGAGAAACCATCAGTGAAAGAATATGCCTCATTTTCTCCAACGTTATCAAGCACTTTGTCTATGAATGGAGTAGGAAATGGGTCGTGCATGGAAGCATCGTTCAACTTTCTGAGATCCACACAAATCCTGATCTCGCGTTTTTCTTTCTTGTCTTGAACAACCATGGGGCTAATCCATTCGGATTCTTCGACTGGTTCAATGATTCTTGCTTCTAGCATCTTATCTAGCTCTGCGCAGACTTTTTCCTTATAGCGCGGATTCAATCTGTATGGCCTTTGCTTGACAAGCTTAGCACCTAGTTTTAAAGGTATTTTCATGACCCCTAGGTCTCCCAAAATTCCTTTCATCTCTGTACATTTTGTTGGAAATAGTTCCTGATACTCATGTAAGGTATCTGTTTTCTTTGCAATAGTCTGATCGTCCCAATAATCTCCTATTGATGTGAACTTCGGCTCTTTGTCTATGCCAATGTTCACTTTTTGTGTTTTTACTGGTCCAGTCATATCTGGGATTTCCAACGGAGGTCCTTCTACCTCATGCATGCCGTCTGGATCTGGTATATCTATGTTGCATGGGTCCTCCTCACTGTCTTCATTTGTATCATTGGTATCTTCAGCTAAGTTGTGACACTCGATCAAGTGCTCTTCATGTTCCTTCCATTCTGACTGTAGGTGCGCGGGAACGCAATCTATCCCAAAAAACTCCTGCAATGTTATGTTTTGATGATGACAATCATCCTGGAATATGCGCTTCTTGATTAGCTGTAATGCTTCATGGATTAATGGATTCTCGTCTTCAAAACTGAAGTCCTTCCATAAGTTCACAGCGAGTAGCTCCCAATCAGTGAGTTCACTACGCAACTCCAGGTCGAGGTACCATTTCTCTGGGATACCCGCATCCAATGTATGTACAAATAAATGTACCCATTCTGTAAGTGGTCTTTCCACCCATGCCTTTGAACATATTTCAATGTGCTGACTAGGATCTGTCTGTCCATTATACTTTTGAAAGGGTAAAGTAACCTTTTCAGCGAATCGGATCTGCATCTTAGTTCTACATTGATCCCAAGTGGTCAATGTTTTGTTATGTGCATTCCACCATCTGGCAGGTGTATCGTGCAATGTTATATCTAAAGCTGGAAGTCTATGCTCATCTAGTATAAATGCAGTATATTCCCTTATGAAACTATAAACATTAGCAAAACCATCATATGTGGGAATAAGACTCACCTCTTTTCCGATCCAGTGCAGTGATTTCGTAACCTACACACATCTTCTTGCTGATACTTCATGCATGCGGCTTTTCCAATTCTCTAGTCCTGTATCCAAGTCAGAGATACAAGAAGTGTCACATCGCCAACTGAGCATACCGTCCGCAGTAGGATTAATGTAGTCTTCCTTGTTCTCAGTCAGTTGGTATAGTCGGTCTAAATCTTGAGCTTGGGATTCCTCGTGAATCGACTCACTATATCTATCACCATCTTTAGGATCCAATGGTGTGATGACCCTAAGATGCTTCCCTTCAAAGATCATCTTCTTTGTCTTCAAGTTTATGATAGCCAAGTTATCCATAGCCCAATCAATTCCCAATATTGTTGGAAAAAGTTGACTATCATCCACAATTTAAATAACCTCAAAGTCTGCATGACTCTATACTCCGTCAATGTCAACTACTACATTAGCTAAGTGGCCAAAAGGTATGACCTTCTCCTGATTAGCCATTCGTAACTAGATAGGTGACCAGATCAACTTTGGTCGACCAATCTGTTTCCATGTCTGCTTAGTCAAGACATTCACTTCTGATCCCAGATCAAGGATGACTTCATCCATTTAAAAATCGGGCCTATCTGCGCAGTAAGCCTCATCTCTCGACTTGTTCTTTTGTGCTTCCTTATATGATGTACAATGCTATCTGGAGTCTCTGTTGCAATCTGAGGTTCATACTGGCTGATAAGCTTCTAGAGCTCTACAATGGTTTTTTTTTCTTTTTAGTAACTTCATGCAGCTTCGCAAGAACTGCGCACCAGAAGTACGGATATCTGTTGCAGTACTTGTTTTATCATATAGAGTCGGCATGTCTTCAACATGCGGTGTTTCATTGTGCAGCGGGATCCTTGATGATTTATCTGCCGGTTCTCTAAAGGTATCCCACGCATCAATGAAGACCTCCTTGTTCTTCTGTAGGTTAAGAGGGGGTGTTTTTCCTGGATATTTCCTTATCCATACCGTTTCAAGGGGATCCTTCTATGTATGTGCTTCCCCTGAGGTTGAAGCTTTCGCTCCTCTCTCGCGGCCTGTCTCAGCGCCACTACGCGTTACCACATTGATGCTTGGATCCACTGGTCTATTCTCTACTGCGATCCACTGGACGTTTGGATTCGGAGCCTCTGTTCGTCTTCTCTTCTGCATTTCCACCTCTAATACTGGGCAATCTTCAATGACATGCTCAAATGATTTACAATAGTTGCACGTAGTGCATGGGTTAACACAATCTCTAGACACGTGCCCGTGTTGGCCACAGTTATAACAAATGACTTGGCCACGGCCTCTTCCTTGTGCCGGACCAGCATTTCTTCCTCTGCCGTGGTATCCACCACCACGACCTATGTATCCTCCTTGGTCATATGGTGCATTTTCTTGTTTTGGATGGGTATCTTCTTGTACACGGTACAAGCCAGCGCCTTGCATTAAGTCCATATCCCTTTTTCTTTCATTCATTAATTCATATGCGCGGCAGTTGGATTCATCATGTCCAACTGATTTACAAAAAATGCAGTATAAATTCTTAGGAGTTTTCACATATTTCTGGATTAGGTAACAGTCTTCAGGTCTATGTCCTGTGGTTCTACAAATTTCACACCATGGGGCCTGATTCTGATTTAATGGGTTAGGCGCACCACTGTTAATATAGTCACAGAGTAGAGGGCAATGCTCGCGGTCATGAACTTCTCCTTTACAACGTGTACACCATACCTCCTGTCTAGGTTCATATCTTTTTTCTTTACCATTTTTCATACTTTGCAGTTCAAGTGTCAGGGTGGTCAGCTGGTTCTGGATCTAAGACATCCCAGAACTAGTATCCCGAATCGGCGAAGCTTCCAGCTTCATTGCAATTTCCAAGGCCTCTGCATGGGATAGAACCTTCTGCTGCATCAATGGTAATTTGATACGAGGTAACAACGCAGCAATGAACCATTCTTTATGCTGTTCTGGTGGTATAACAAAACTTACTTGGTCTAGGAAGGTCTTAAATTTCTGATCAAATTCCCAGACCGTTTCAGTTGGTCTCTGCTTTATTTCCTTCAACTCAGTTATACATTGAGACTCAGACTTAGGTTTCTTGAACTCTGGCACTAGTGCGACTTTAATTTCTGCGAGGGTTCTCGGCTGTACGGTAGAGTATTTCATAAACCAATGTAGCGCTCTATCCCTGAAAGTGGTGATGAGCTGTGCTTGCTTCACAACATCGTCCTAGATTTTTCATACACTCCATACGGCTTCACAAAGGAAACAATGTTGATCAGGGTCTTCTAGGCCAGTTCCTCTTAATATTGGCAGTTTCATATTAGTGTTTCCATTGTGCTACTAGGTGGTGGGCCGTCGGGATTAGTGCGCGACTGCTGTAAAGGTATCTGCGCAGTAAATACAAATGGGACTATCAGGAGAGATGGACTAGGCTAAGTTTTCTGCGGGGTGGGCTGCGTAGTGGGTGGGTTCTGTGATAAGGGTGGCGTGGTTTGTGCAGCCAGTGGATTCTCAGGGGTATATGGTTGTGCAACTTTGCTATCAAGATCGCAGGGGATCTCAGTATCTATATGAAGTTTAGGGCCTTCCAGCTTCTTATTAATTTTATATCTCTTACCACTTCTAAGAGTATGTGTCTCTTCGTCAGAATCAATATATGTATTGTTTATCATGACAAACTTCAAGCATATTACTGCATTCTTAGAACACCTTTCTCAGCTAACAGCATCTTAATGTATAGACTGAGATTGTTCAAAAACTTACCTTGGAATCCTCCAAAAAGTGTGCTTCTGCTTGGCTGTAGGATTTGAGTGTGTCTACAACAAATTCTATTACAAATCTTTCTAGCATATGATCGACCCAATAATCAACTGCGCGTGACAACGAGCTATCTAACGCTTTAAGTTGCACTGTGAGCTCAGGAGTCCACTCCGTAGGAACTCCTCCTTGGAAAAAAAAATTCTTCTCTGCGAGCCGCGAGATCCACTCATGCAGCTCGTTTGGAAATGATGCCCAAAAGATCTCATGAATGTCATCCAACAGATATCTATCCGACAACTGTGTGTCGCTTAGACGTGGATGTCTATTTTCTTGCCTGTTAAAATCGCTTATGGTCTTATCCCACCAAGCTTGGATTTCTGTCTTTTCAAGATGCCAATAGTCAGATCCTTCAGGGAACTGATATTCTTCTTCACACATCATGATTGAAACTCAACGAAACCATTTCAACTCATTATGGATTCTAGCACGGTGACAGAACCATTTGTTGGCTTAAACTGACCCAGAGGTTTCCAATTAGACCTAGGTTCTTTGCGGTTCTCCCTTTGACCAACAAAACTCCTTCACATCGGCCCTTTCGGCAAAAACCTGCGAGCAAGTTGAGGTCTCACCCGAGGTGTATCTTATGGGGTACTACGGAATCAGGTTTCCACAGTAAATGATGAGTTGTTTATAAGAAAAAGCTGCGCAGCGCAGGAAAAAAGGATGGCGCTGCGGGCAGAGTGATGTGGTACCCTGCAGGATCTACGCTGCGAGCAGTACTGCGCGGTGCAGGAAAAACTGCGGGCCGCACCAAGGGTTTCTTACTGCTACGAATATTCTACTGGAACTACGAATCACCCACAATTATCCTCTACTTGGAAAATCTCGGAAATGTTAAGGCACTGAAATGAATATCACTCATCCATTCATTCAAGAACTTACTGGTTATCTTTCTGGCGTTCATTCTAGAACTTGGATTATTACAATGTGAACCGAAATGATAACATGATTAACTGTGTTGCGTTCCTTCACTGTGCTTAAGAAAGTATTTAAACATAAATGACTAGTTCACGACCTTAAGATAGAATTGAAATGTTTTCCATTCATCTGCTTTCGTGGAACCTAGCATATCATTCCCAAACTTCTCCTATTGGTAAATGCATATCAAAGTTCTCATATTACAGCATGCAAGGAAACATTCAAGCATTCATTCTATAGAAAATACAGACAATTATTCATTCATAAACATCATCACATAACACAAGATTTAACGTGGTTCACTTCCCCGGATGGAAAGCTACGTCCACAAGAATGGTTGGTAATATATTTCTTTCAAAAGGGATGGGGAAACCGTTCTTAGTCTGCGCACTCAGCTGCAGACTTTCCTTTCTCTCGGCTAGGTCTCTGCGCACACAGCTACAGAGCCTTTACAAATATTCTCAGCTCGGAGAGATTTTACAATATAAAAAGGTTATCTTCCTAAATTCTCAGCAACAACAAAAGAACAACAACCCAAAAAGAGAACATCCCATAAAGCGAACCCCCATCCCATACAAAAATGTCTTCTTAAATAGATCATGCCCGAAGGTCATGTCTGTACAATGCCGAAGACCTAAAACCCAAAATCCTAAGGGTTTCCAAAACTGCGCTAGTTTTCCAAACCGGCTTGCTGGCTCCTGGTAGCATCTGCTTGGTCATGGCGGATCTCCACGTCCTCATTCTATCGCTATCGGCCTTTCTGTCGCATGCGTTCCTACAGGCTGCTTCCGCCGAACCGTTTCTCTCTAACAGTTTTTCCTTCTAAGCGTGCCAAACGTTGCTTTCCTTAACAACCCACGCGTGGTCGCCTTCCTGTTTTGCCTACATCCACCGCTCGGCAATCCTGAAATATCTTTCCAAAAATGGCTGCTACCAGTCGAGCCGGTAGCTACACTTGATACTTGTCCAGCACACCGCTTTGCTAGCTCCATGTGGCCTCCTAACTCCGCAGCACTGCTTCAGCGTAGTACTGGTCTTCGCATCACGGCCAAAACTTTGATGCTGCGCGCAACTCCGCAGTCTGGTCAAAAGTTGGATGCTGCACGCAAATTCGCAGCATCCTCAATACTTAGGCAAAATTGTGTTTCTAAGCTGCGCTCAGCTCAGCTTTCCCTGCTTGCCTCAATAAGGTGCTTCCAAAACTTTATCTCAACCTGGGCCCAACAAAATGAATAAAGTAATTTTTCTTATTGTATTTTTTACATAGCTCCTTATCGGTTTACCCAAATTTCATTTTTGGGAACTCGTTAGATGTAGAATTTAATTGCACATCCAATGTTTACATACATGGCATACTTTTGATGCACTCACAGCATGAAAAATGAAAAATTCAATAAACAAACATATTTTAATATGTAAAATACATTTTCTTTATTTAATTTTTCATTTCTCGTGTTGTGTGTGACTCAAAAGTATGCGGTGTGGGTATGCATTGGATGTGGAATTAAATTATGCATCCAATGGGTGCCCAAAATTGAAATTTGGGTAAACAGATAAGAAGATATGTCAAAAATACAATAAGAAGAAGTAGTTTTTTTTTCCCCTCCAAAGTTTAAAA
Source organism: Larix kaempferi (assembly GCA_027924585.1). Taxonomy (NCBI): domain Eukaryota; kingdom Viridiplantae; phylum Streptophyta; class Pinopsida; order Pinales; family Pinaceae; genus Larix; species Larix kaempferi. Next base: position 1,787,299 of record BSBM01000008.1, read on the forward strand.
CTCTCATTTTATTATTATAACTCTTATTTTATTATTTACCTTAGGAGGCCAATTTTAGACCTCAAAACTCCCCTAATGTATGCGACAACATTAGGATCCTACGCCATTATAGTGGGTATGGACCAGCTAGAGGCCCATTCAATAGTTTTAGACTGCAAGGAAAAGAAGTTGATGTTTATCAATGACTCTGGATACCAATAAGTGTTGGATGCTACGAAAATAAGAGTATCATTGAGATTCATATCGGCATTACAATTGAAAAAGAGTATGCACAATGGATGTCATATCTGTGTGGTGACAGCTATGAATTAAAATTTGGATACAATAGATGTAATCCAACATCCCATATTGTCGTAGTTCGTAGATGTATTTCCAAAAGAAAGTTGTTGGTATTACCAAAAAGGTGGGAGCTTAAGTTCAACATTGAGGTCAAGGCAAGAAATGAATCAATATCCAGAACAAATTACTGCATGACAACAATGAAGTTGTGAGAGTTTCCACAAGAGTTTCAAAAGAAACTTCAACAGCTGTTGGACTTAGGGTTCATCAGACCTAGCACATCACCTTGGGGAGCACCGATGATTTTTGTCAAGAAGAAGGATGGCTCTTGGATACTTTTTATTGACTATTTTCAATTAAACAAGACCACCATTATAAATCAATACCCTTTTCCAAGGACAGATTATCTATTTGAACAAATGAAGGGGGAAATCATGTTTTCAAAAATAGATCTAAGATCTAAATACCATCAGTTGAGAATTAAATAAGAATACATACTCAAGATAGTGTTTAAACCTCATTATGGACAATCCAAGTTTTTCGTCATGCCATTTGAGTTTTCGAATGCGCCAACCGTACTTATTAACATAATGAATGGTTTATTTTGAAAGTATTTGGATAAGTCTGTACAAGTGTTTTTGGACAACATCTTAATTTATTCCAAGAATGCCAAGGAGCACAAAGAGCACCTGGAGATGGTATTGATATGTTTGAGAGAGCATAATCTATATGCGAAACTATCCAAGTATTTTTTCTTTCAAATGGAGATTCATTATTTGGGGCATGTTATCTCGGGAGATGGCACAGCAGTTGATCCATCCAAGATTGAGGCAATCTTGGAATGGCCAGTGCTAACAAATTTTCATGAGGTGCAGAGCTTCATGGGATTAGCAGGGTATTACTGTAGATTTGTGGAGGATTTATCCAAGATCATAGGCCCCATAACTAAGCTACAGAAGAAGAATAAGAAATTTGTATGGTTTGAATGTTCTGGGAAATAATTTCCGGAACTTAAGGAGTTGTTGACGTTAGCCCCGATATTGAAGGTGTTGTATATGGAGCAAGTCTTTTTAGTCTGCACCGATGCATCAAAATAAGGGCTTGCAGTGGTGTTAGTTGTGTTAATGTAGGAAGGTAGGCATATCACTTAGGCGTAAAGGAAACTAAGGCCACATGAGGAGTGTTAGGAACCCATGTCTTTACTTTGTTAGTATGTTGTTGTTGGATGTATATGCTTTGTAAGTCGTCCCGTAGTAATTGTTGATCAATAGTTGTGTTATTGTTGTTGGCGCATATGCTTTGTAAGTCGCACGTAGCATTGTTGATCCATAGTTTGTAACGGCCCATGGTTTCGACCCATAGTATTGGCGCCTAGAATTAGTATATAAGTGTGTGTTGAGACCTATGAAGGCACGGTGAAGTTAATTGTATTGAGCTTGCTCAAAGGAGGTTGCCCCCTCGAAGTGGCCTGTGATCAATATAAAAGTGATTCTGAGTTCTGTCATTTCTGCTATTTCGCATATTCTTGTTAATTAATTGTTGCAGGTGCATCACATCTGGTATCAGAGCCTCCACCCAGGTTCAAGTCACGGAGCGGGTGGCAACGTCGGCATTGCAGTGTTCGCCCGAGGCTCGTACGGCTCAAAGGGGAGACCACTGTACGGCCGCACATCTAGCCTAGAGTCTGGACTGCAGAGTGTGGTGGGATGTTAAGATCCTAGTGGGTGTCCTTCACTAAAATATCGATGTTTTGGTGTAACGGTTCGTATCATCTGGTATCAGAGCACTTTCTTGGGCTCGCTGGGTGAAATTTCTGCCAAATTTTTTTTTTGCATCTGTTGCAGGTTCGGATTTGGGAATAATCCCTATCCGCTTAACTGTGGGAAGTACTTGGGCATAAGCCCTAAAACTCATTGTGAGGAGTACCACAGGAACCCCGAAGTAGCTGGCCCATTGAGAGGACCTGCCAGCGAAAAGGGCAACGACCCCTACCTGATTGACTAGTTCCCACCCGTGAGGTAAACCAAGAGCTGTCGTTTGTGGCAAAGCGGTTATCAGTTTTACCTGAGCCGTGGAGTGAGGGGTACTGCCCCAATACGCAAGCCGTTAGACAGCATTGGTGGACGAGTGAAACCCCTGAACTGTTAGGAAGTCGCACATACCTGGGGTCCATATCTACTTTCAACTGAACTATTGTCGATCACTACTGTGCCGTTCAGATCCATTTTGCAAGTCGTTTCAGATCCTGCCGCTTTCAGTCCATTCGGCATTGTTCCAGATCCTCGACCTCTTTCAGTCCATTCGACGCTGTTCCAGATTCCTTCCGAGCCGTAGCCGCTCCATCTGGTAAAAAAAAAAAAAAAAAAAAAAAGGTGCTCTGAAAATAAGGGAGATATAAAAAATAAAAAAAAGGTACTCTGAAAATAAGGGAGATATATAAAAAAAAAAAAGAAAAAGAAAAAAGGTGCTCTTTGTGCTCTCTGAAGGGGAACCCACCAAGTATTGATATGTCTGAAAATAAGGGAGATATGGATATGGTATTGATATGTTTGAGATGGTATTGATATGGAGAAAAAGATAGGGTCCAAGCCCACTTTTGTTCCCTTCCGAAATATGGGTTCTCAGCGACCACCTCTACTGCAGGCTCCTCGACCGACTCCTATCAAGCATTTGTCTGAAACAGAGATGCAAGCACGCAGAGAAAAGGGGATTTGTTATAATTGTGATGAGAAATTCACTCGGGGACATAGATGTGTTCAGCAAAAATTCTATCTCTTGGATGTGGAGTCTCCGCCTACCTCTGAAATTGGTGACGAATATCCAGAAACACTGGATGCTCCGGTCGACATTCAGAAACCACCTATTGACCCTCCGTCTCAGGATGACCAGCCAGAGATATCTCTCCATGCTTTAGCTGGAATCACCACCCCCCAAACAATGCGGGTCAGGGGTTACTTCAAGAAGCTTCCTCTTACAATACTCATTGATTCTGGTAGCACTCATAATTTCATTGATCCTCGGATCGCCAAACAAGCTGATTGTTTTATCCATCCTTGCTCCAACTTTGAAGTCATGGTTTCCAATGGGGGAACCTTACCTTGCAAAGGGAAGTGTCAAAATGTGCGTATTTCTATGGGAGACTATACCTTGCGCTCTGACATGTTTGCCTTTCCCTTAGGCGGATGTGATGTGGTTTTGGGCGCTCAATGGCTACGCACACTTGGCCCTATCTTATGGGATTTTGCTGAAATTTGGATGCAGTTTTCCCTCAATGGACAAAAACACACATTGACAGTATTACAACCAGGTTCTCTCAGCATCATCAATTCACATCGCATGGAAAAAATCCTCAAGAATAATTCACATGGTGTCATCGCTCAGATCCATTCCATCCAGATGCAACCATCAACGGTCTCCACTACTCCTTTGGATCTACAACAAATTCTGGATCGATATACAGGTGTCTTTGTTGAACCAGTGGGATTACCACCTTCCAGGCCAGAAGACCATCGTATTCAGCTCCTTCTTGGCAGTGTTCCTCCCAACATCAGGCCCTATCGCTACCCATTTCACCAAAAAATGGATATTGAAATGCTCGTTCGGGACTTATTGAAGCAAGGTATTATTCGTCCAAGCACTAGTTCCTTTTCTTCTCCAGTTATTCTTGTCTGCAAAAAAGATGGGTCATGGCGCCTCTGCATTGACTTCCGAGCACTTAATCACCTCACCATCAAGGATAAGTTTCCAATTCCTGTTGTTGATGAGCTTCTTGATGAGCTTCATGGGGCTCACTTTTTCTCCAAGTTGGATCTTCGTTCTGGGTATCATCAAATTCGGGTTCATGAGGAGGATATCCCTAAAACAGATTTCCACACACATGATGGCCATTATGAGTTTTTGGTCATGCCCTTTGGCTTCACTAATGCTCCTTCCACATTCCAGGCCTTAATGAATAAAATATTTCGACCCTACTTGCGGAAATTCATTCTGGTATTCTTTGATGATATCCTCATCTACAGTAAAACATGGGATGAACATCTCCAGCATCTGGATCTTGTCATGCAACTTTTCTCTGACCATCATCTCCATGCCAAGCAGTCTAAATGTGTTTTTGGATAGAAGGAAGTTGAGTATCTCGGGCACATTATCTCAGCACAAGGGGTTCGCGTGGATCCTGCCAAAATCGATGCCATGAACAATTGGCCACAGCCTCAGACACTCAAGAGCCTTCGTGGTTTTTTAGGGTTGAATGGATACTACCGCAAGTTTGTCAAGGATTATGGGAAGATTGCAGCTCCATTAACTGCTCTATTGAAAAAGGATGCTTTTACATGGACACCTGCTGCTCAGTGTGCATTTGAAAAACTAAAACAAGCTATGTGTACTACACCTGTGCTAGCTATGCCCGATTTTTCCAAGCCCTTCACTATTGAGAGTGATGCTTGCAGCAATGGACTTGGTACTGTCCTCCTTCAAGATGAACACCCCATTGCGTTCACCAGCAAAGCCCTTTCAGGTAAGAATTTAGCTGCCTCTACATATGAGAAGGAAATGATGGCTATTTTGCATGCAGTACAGAAGTGGAGCCCATACCTATTAGGGAATCATTTCTGCATCAAGACTGATCACCAGAGTCTGAAATATTTCTTGGACCAACATGTCTCCTCCCCGGCACAACAGAAATGGGTTAGCAAACTCATGGGTTATGACTATGAGATCACTTACAAAAAGGGTAAAGACAATATTGTGGCAGATGCTCTTTCTCGCACATTTGATGCCCAAGGTTCTCTTTCAGCTATTTCTATGCCGGTTCCAAATTGGTTGCAATCTGTTCAACAGGGTTATGTCAATGACTCTTCCTTATCTCAAATCATCCAACGCTTGACCAACAACCCTTCTGCTGTACCACATTACTCTTGGGATGGTGATTCTCTGCGATACAAGAGTCGTCTGGTGCTTCCCCAGAGCACAGATCTTCAACAGGCTGTCTTCTATGAACTCCATGCTTCTCCCTCGGCAGGGCACTCTGGGTTCCTCAAAACATATGAACGAGCACGGCATAACTTCTTTTGGCAGGGCATGAAAAGGACAATTCAACAGATGGTGGCCGAATGTGATACCTGCCAACGCAATAAGGGTGAAACAACACTCCTTCCAGGATTGCTTGAACCCTTTCCCATACCTACACGGATTTGGACAGTTATTTCAATGGATTTCATTGAAGGGCTCCCTAAATATGGCGGGAAGACAGTGATTCTCGTTGTGGTTGATCGCCTCTCCAAATATAGTCATTTTTGTGCTCTCAGCCATCCCTATAAAGCCTCCTTCGTCGCTCAAATTTTTCTGGACCAGATCTTTCGTCTTCATGGCATCCCTTCTTCCATTGTCTCCGATCGCGATGCGAATTTCACCAGTCATTTTTGGACAGAACTATTTTGCCACACTGGCACCAAACTAAAGATGAGTTCAGGGTATCACCCACAAACAGATGGTCAAACTGAAATTGTCAATAAATGCTTGGAAACTTATCTTCGTTGCTTCACCTCGGAACAACAACATCAGTGGGCAAAGTGGCTCCCTCTCACTGAATGGTGGTACAGTACCTCTTACCACACTGCCTCTAAAATTACCCCATATGAAGCAGTCTATGGTCAGGCACCTCCAGCTCTTCTTCCATACACCACCACCAGTTCACCAGTTCAGGAAGTCGACACGGTCCTTCGCAACCGCGATCAGATTCTTCGCATTTTGCGGGACAATCTTCACATGACAAGAAATTGCATGAAGCAACAAGATGATCAGCACCGTTCGGAGCGCACTTTTCAAGTCGGCGATATGGTTTTTCTTCTTCTCCAGCCGTACAAACAATCCTCCTTGAAACTCAAAGGGCGTCATAAGCTCGCTCCAAAGTTCTATGGGCCATATCGAATTCTTCAGAAGATTGGGCCTGTTGCTTATAAATTGGAACTTCCTCCTTCTTCCCGCATTCATCCAGTCTTTCATGTCTCTTGTCTGAAGAAAGTTCTTGGCACCCAAATCAGCGGACAAACGATTTTACCCGAACTGGATAATGAAGGATCCATCATGTTGGAGCCAGAGGCCATCCTCAATCGGCGCACGCGTTAGCTTCGCTCTCGCTCTATCACATAGGTCTTAATTCAGTGGCACGGCATGCAACCAGAGGATGCTACATGGGAACCACTCCTTCAGATTCAACAACAATTTCCACATCTAAAGCTTTGAGGACAAAGCTTTTTTTAAGGGGGAGGGGATGTTAGGAACCCATGTCTTTACTTTGTTAGTATGTTGTTGTTGGACGCATATGCTTTGTAAGTCGTCCTGTAGTAATTGTTGATCAATAGTTGTGTTATTGTTGTTGGTGCATATGCTTTGTAAGTCGCCCGTAGTATTGTTGATCCATAGTTTGTAACGGCCCATGGTTTCGACCCATAGTATTGGCGCCTAGAATTAGTATATAAGTGTGTGTTGAGACCTATGAAGGAACGGTGAAGTTAATTGTATTGAGCTTGCTCAAAGGAGGTTTCCCCCTCGAAGTGGCATGTGATCAATATAAAAGTGATTCTGAGTTCTGTCATTTCTGCTATTTCGCATATTCTTGTTAATTAATTGTTGCAGGTGCATCACAAGGAGAACAACATGACTCATGATTTAGATCTTGCGGATGTAGTCTATGCATTGAGACTATGGTGATACTACCTGGTCGAAAGGAATTTTGAACTGAACCCAGGTCACCATGGGATGCAATATATTTTTACTCAGAGTGACCTGAATGAGAGGTAGAGGAGATTGTCAAAGATGATGAGCGAATATGATTTTTAGACCTTGTACATCAAGGGGATGATGAAAAAGGTAGCACATGCCTTGATTCAACAATCTCGCATCTTCTCAATATTTCCACTGAAAACGAAACTGCGAGAAAAGGTATTAAAGTTGCAATTGGAAGATAGTTGGTACAGGGAAGTAAGAACATAACTTCAAAGTGGAACCATGGAGGTTCCTAAGTATGCAGAATGCTCTAGAAGATGTTGGGTTGTTGCGGTACAACCACCACATGTATATACTAGAAAATGAGGAAGTTTGAAGTTTTATCTTATCTGAATCCCATAGGGTAGCGTATATGGCCCATACAAGGGTGAAAAAGATGTTTGCAAATCTAAAGCCATTATTTTTATGACACGGTATGAAGAAATATGTTGGGGAGTTTGTGGAAAGAAGACTAGAATGGCAGTTAGTGAAGGTTGAGCATTTCTATCCAGTTGGACTATTACAACCACATTCCATCCCATAATCTAAGTGGGAGGTTATATCAATGGACTTTATTATCGGATATCCAATGACATCTAGGAGGCATGATTCCATATTGTTTGTGGTAGACATGTTGACCAAGAGTGAACACTTTATTCTAGTCAAGATTACTCATCAAGCACCTAAGACAGCACAAGTCTTCATGAATGAGGTGGTGCAAATGCATGGCATACCTCATAAGCTAATTTATAACAAGGGGTTAGTATTTAGTGGGATATTTTTGACAAGTTTCTAGGAATCTTTGGGCACACAACTAAATTTCAACACTACATACCATCCTTAGATGGATGGTCAAACCAAGAGGGTTAATTAGGTTTTAGAGGACATGTTGCATATGTATGTTATGGAATAGTAGAGTCCTTGGTATGAGTATCTACCACTGGTAGAATTCACCTACAATAATAACTATCATAGCTCAATCTAGATTACACCATTTGAGTTTCTCTATGGTAGGCCATGTTGGACACCCTTCAGTTGGGATTGTCTGGAGAATAGAGTCCTTGTGGGTCCAGAGATGATCCAGGATAAGGAATAGTAGATGCAATCCCTTTGGGAATGGTTGAAGGAGGCCCAATATCAACAAAATATCTATGCTAATGCACATCGAACGAACATTAGTTATCAAGTTGGGGATAGAGTGTTCTTGCGTGTGATGTTGTAGAAGAGTGGTATGAAATTTGGAAAGGGAGATAAATTATCACCGCAATTTGTGGGACAATTCAGATTACTAAAATATTGGGGCCGATTATTTACCGTCTTGATTTTCCATCATCATTGAGTTGGGTGCCTGATGTTTTTCATGTTTATGTTTTATGACATTACATGCCAGATCCATCCCATCTTTTTGACTTGATCTCTTTATAGATATCAGATGAGACGGCCCTGGGGGCCGAGCTGATCTGCATTTTGGAGTAGAGAACCTAGTATATTAGGTGTCGGTTAGTCAACCATGTCAAGGTCTAGTGGGACAATTATTGTCCTAGTTCCCTGACTTGGAAGAATGCATTAGATATGCATGCACAGTTTCCTTATTTGTTTTAGAAATTCAAGACAAAGTTTCCTCAAGTGGGGTCATATGTAGTGCCCCATTTTGACATTTGACTTTTTTTTTACCTTGAATCCAACAATATTCTTTGAGGGCATCTGGTTTCAGATGACCCAGTTAGGTGTGATTTCACACCATATTTTATCATGTTATTATTTGAGGGAATTCTTTCAGATGACCCGACTATATGTGAAACTAATACTTTGACTATTATAGATGGTTGTTTTAGAAACATTTACTATTTGAACATGTTATGATGATAACCATTATTGAGTTATTTTGATGATTTCGATGTTGATTGACTATTTAGATGATATTGTGCAACGATGATTGAATTTTTATAAATGAGAGATTATGAAATGCGCATGATTATGTTTTTGGATAGCATGTACTTTAATGTGTCGTCGAGTGTGACATGAAAGGAAGGTACATGTGATGCAATGATGGAATCAATACCCTAACGACTCTGGACTGAGTCAAGTATTGTTGGAAGGTGATGTCAATATGTTATTTATGTTATATCATTATTTTTCCTTAAAATATTTGATGCACATGATGTTTATGTGCAGGTGATGGATTATGATTTCCAATTGGTCCACATCAGGTAACAAGGCTGAATCAAGATAAGATGTAAGTCTTTCATTTTCCATGCAACGAATTGGGAAAGAGCGAGAGAGGCTCTTTCTCATCAAATACGTGTTGTCGTGAGGGTAGTCCGCATATTCGATCACTCACGATGCACTTAATGGGAGGCACTTAATAAGGATACAACCGTATTCCCAAGGAACCTCTAGACCCTCAACAGGGTCGACTCAATTGAGTTAATGTTGTATTCATTTTCATACCAAGTCCCCAACAAAGGGGTCTATCTGAAGGGCTTGCATGGAGAATGGAACCCGTGATATCCTCGCCTTAAACAAAAAATTAATAATTAAATTTAAAATATTAATAGGGGAAACACGAATATTTCTAAAACGATTTTAGAAATGAATTGAGTTAACTTTGATGTGAATGAAATACCAAATTATTTAAATTTAATTATGGATTTATAAAAAATAAAAAAGTTAGCAAAATAACACATAATTAAGTGAAAACTAAAAGATAAAATAAATCCTTAAAGGAGGAAAATGAGGGAAAAATCAACTAAAAGTAAGTTTCAATTAAAAAAATAAAAAAAATTTAAAATATGATAGAACTAAGACTAGGTGGGTGAATAAGAATTTAAAATAAATTAACTTAACTTGAAAATCGATAAATGAATTCATGAGGTTATTTTAAAAAAGGTTAAAAGTAATGGAGAGGGCATAAATTGGTGATCTATTACCCCAGTTTTGGACGAAAGAGACTCTGTCAAATTGTAAGGAAACAATTTTGGGTGTGGTTCACTTTGGTATGATAGGGGTCGGTTTCCCTATAGCATTAGCTTGCATACTATAGACTGTTTCTTCTCAATATTTCCACTAAAAATGAAATTGCGAGAAAAGGTATTAAAGCTACAATTGGTAGATAGTTGGTTTAGGAAAGGAAGAACATAACTTGAAAGTGGAATCATTGAGGTTCCTAAGTATGCAGAATGCTCTATAAGATGTTGGGTTGTTGTGGTACAACCACCACATGTATATACTATAAAATGAGGAAGTTTGAAGTTTTATCTTATCTGAAGCAAATAGGGTAGCGTATATGGCCCATCCAAGGGTGAAAAATATGTTCGCAAATCTAAATCCATTGTTTTTCTGACACATTATGAAGAAAGATGTTGTGAATTTTGTGCCAAGAATTATAGAATGCCAGTTAGTGAGGGTGGAGCATTTCTATCCAGCTGGACTATTACAACCCCATGCCATCCCATAACCTAAGTGGGACGTTATATCAATGGAATTTATTATCAGATTTCAAATGACATCTAGGAGGCATGATTCCATCTTATTTGTGGTACACATGTTGACCAAGAGTGCGCACTTTATTCTAGTCAAGACTCCTCATCAAGCACAAGTATTCATGAATGAGGTAGTGCAACTGCATGGCATACCTTGGAATATCATTTATAACAGGGGATTAGTATTCACTAGAATATTGTTGACAAGTTGCCAAGAACCTTTGGGCACACAACTGAATTTCAACACTGCATACCATCCTGAGATGCATGATCAGGCCAAGAGGGTTAGTTAGGTTTTAGAGGACATGTTGCATATATATGTTAGGGACCACTAGATTCGTTGGGAGGATTATCTACCACTGGTAGAATTCACCTATAATAATAGCTATCATAGCTCAATCTAGATTACACCATTTGAGTTTCTCTATGGTAGGCCATGTTGGACACCCTTGAGTTCAGATTGTCTAGAGGATAGAGTCTTTGTGGGTCCAAAGATGATCCAGGAGATGGAAGAACATATCCAATCCATTTGGGCATGCTTGAAGGAGGCCCAAGATCAACAGAAGAGCTATGCTAATCCACATCGATTGAAGATCATTTATCAAATTGGAGATAGAGTGTTCTTACGTGTGATATCGCAGAAGAGTGGTATGAAATTTGGAAAGGGGGCCAAATTATCACCACAATTTGTCGGACCATTTCAGATTACTGAAAAATCGGGGCCGATTGCTTACCGTCTTGCTTTTCCATCATCATTGATTTGGGTACATGATGTTTTCTTGTTTATGTTTTATGACATGACATGCCAGATCCATCCCATGTTTTTGACTTGATCTCTTTACATATATTAGATGAGGGGGACCTAGTGGCCAAGCCGATCTTCATTCTAGAGCAAGGAACCTAATAGCTTAGGTGTCGGTTAGTCAACCAAGTCAATGTCTAGTGGGACAGTTATATTTCTAGTTCTGTGACTTGGAAGGATGCTTCAAAGATGTGTGCATAGTTTCCTTATTTGTTTTAGAACTTCGGGACAAAGTTTCCTACAGAGATGTATGTAGTGCCCCATTTCGACATTTGAGTTTAATTTTGACCTTCAAACCATATTTATCTTGTTATTATTTGAGGGAATTATTTCAGATGACCCGACTATATGTGAAACTAATACTTTGACTATTATAGATGGTTGTTTTAGAACCATTTATTATTTGACCCTGTTATGATGATAACCAGTATTGAGTTATTCTGATGATTTCAATGTTGATTGACTATTTAGATGATATTGTGCAATGGTGATTGAATGCTTATAAATGATAATTATGAAATGCACATGAATAAGTTTTTGGATAGCATGTACTTTGATGTGTCATCGAGTGTGACATGAAAGGAAGGTACATGTGACGCAACGATGGCATCAATACCCTGAGGACTCTGGACTGAGTCAAGTATCATTGATAGGTGATGTCAATATGGTATTTACGTTATATCATGATTTTTTCTTAAAATATTTGATGCACATGATGTTTATGTGCAGGTGATGGATTATGATTGCCAATCAGTCCACATCAAGTAACAAGGTTGAATCAATATATGATATACGTCTATCATTTTTCATGCAACGAATTGGGAAAGAGAGAGAGAGACCCTTGCTCATCAGATACATGTTTTTGTGAGGGTAGGCCGCATATTCGATCACTCACGAGCCCGTAACTCAGAGGTACGTAATAAGGATACAACCTTATTCCCTTGGAACCTCCAATCCCTCAAGAGGGTCGACTAAACTGAGTCAACGTTGTCTTAGTTCTCGTACCAAGTCCCCACCAAAGGGGGCTATCTAAAGGGCATGCGTGGAGCATGGAACCCGTGATATCCCCGCCATAAATATAAAATTAATAATTAAATTAAAATATTAATAGGGGAAACAGAAATATTTCTAAAAATATTTTAGAAATGAATTGAGTTAACTTGGATGTGAATGAAATCCCAAATTAATTAAATTTAATTATGGATTTATGAAAAATAAAAAAGTTAGCAAAATAACACATCATTAAGTGAAAAGTAAAAGATAAAATAAATCCTTAAAGGAGGAAATAAGAGAAAACTCAACTAAAAGTAAGTTTCAATTAAAAAAAATAAAACAAATCAAAAATATGATAGAACTAAGACTAGGTGGGTGTATAAGAATTTAAAATAAATTAAATTAACTTGAAAATGGATACATGAATTCATGAGATTTTTTTGAAAAAGGTTAAAAGTAATGGAGAGGCCATAAATCTCTCATCTTTTACCCTAGTTTTGGATAGAAGAGACTATGTCTAATTGTAAGGCAACAATTTTAGGTGTGGTTCAATTTGGTATGAGAGGAGTCGGTTTCCGTGCAGCATTATCCTGTGTACTATAGTTTCTTCTTAGTATTTCCACTGAAAACTAAATTGCGAGAAAAGGTATTAAAGTTGCAATTGGCAGATAGTTGGTACAGGGAAGTAAGAACATAACTTGAAAGTGGAACCATGGAGGTTCCTAAGTATGCGGGATTGTCTAGAATATGCTGGGTTGTTGGGGTACAAACACCATGTTGATGTATGTATATACTAGCAAACGAGGAAGTTTGAAGTTTATCTTATCTGAATCCCATAGGGTAGCGCATATGGCCCATCCAAGGGTGAAAGAGATGTTCTCAAATCTAAGACCATTAATTTTCTGACACAGTATAAATAAATATGTTTTGGATTTTATTGCAAGAAGCCTAGAATTCCAGTTATTGAATGTTGAGCATTTCTATCCAGCTGGACTATTACAACCCTATTCCATCCCATAATCTAAATGGGAGGTTATATCAATGGAATTTATTATTGGATTTCCAATGACATCTAGGAGGCATGATTCCATCTTTGTTGTGGTAGACATGTTGACCAAGAGTGCACACTTTATTCTAGTCAAGACTGCTCATCAAGCACCTGAGATAGCACAAGTCTTCATGAATGAGGTAGTGTGATCGCATGGCATACCTCGGAAGATCATTTATAATAGGGGGTTATTATTCACTGGGATATTTTTGACAAGTTTCCAAGATGCTTGGGCACACAACAAGATTTCAGCATTGCATACCATCATGAGATGAATGGTTAGATAAATAGGGTTAATTAGGTTTTAGAGGACATGTTGCATATGTATGTTATGGACCAGCAGCATTGTTGGGTGGAGTATCTACCATTTGTATAATTCACCTTCAATAATATATATCATAGCTCAATCTAGATTCACCATTTGAGTTTATCTATGGTAAGCCATGTTGGACACCCTTGAGTTGGGATTGTTTGGAGGATAGAGTCCTTGTGGGTCCAGAAATTATCCAGGAGATGGAATAGAAGATGTAATCCATTTGGGCATGGTTGAAGGAGGGCCGAGATCAACATAAGATCTATGCTAATGCACATCAAATGAAAATCAATTATCAGGTTGGGGATATAATATTCTTGTGCGTGATCACGTAGAAGAGTGGTATGGAATTTGGAAAGGGGGCCAGATTATCACCACAATTTGTGGGACAATTTCAGATTACTGAAATATTGGGGTCGATTGCTTAACGTCTTTATTTTCTATCATCATTGAGTTGGGTGCATGATTTTTTTCATGTTTATGTTTTACGACATTACATGCTAGATCCGTCCCATGATTTTTACTTGAACTCTTTACAGATATCAAATGAGGGTGCACTGGTGGCTGATCGGATCTACATTCTGGAGTAGAGAACCTAATACCTTAGGTGTCGGTTAGTCAACCAGGTCAATTTCTAGTGGAACAGTTATAGTCCTAGTTCTGTGACTTGGAAGGATGCACCAAAGAGGCGTCCACAATTTCCTTATTTGTTTTAGAACTTCCTGACAAGTTTCCTCAAGTTTGGGTGTATGTAGTTCCCCATTTCGACATTTGACTTTATTTTTTACCTTGACTCCGACAATATTATTTGAGGGCATATGGTTTCAGATGACTCGGTTATGTGTGATTTCAAACCATATTTTATCGTGTTATTATTTTAAGGAATTCTTTCGGATGACTCGACTATATGTGAAGCTGATACTTTGACTATTATAGATGGTTGTTTTAGAACCATTTATTATTTGACCATGTTATGATGATAACCAGTATTGAGTTCTTCTGATGATTTCGATGTTGATTTCCTATTTATATGATATTGCGCAATGATGGTTGAATGTTTATAAATGAGAAATTATGAAATGCACATGATTATGTTTTTGGATAGCATGTGCTTTGATGTGTCATTGAGTGTGACATGAAAGGAAGGTACATGTGACACAATGATGGAATCAATACCCTGAGGACTCTGGACTAAGTCAAGTATCATTGATCGTTGATTTCAATATGATATTTATGTTATATCATGATTTTTCCTTAAAATATTTGATGTATGTGATGTTTATGTGCAAGTGATGGATTATGATTTCCAATCGTTCCACATCAGGTAACAGGGATGAATCAAGATAAGATGTACAATTCTATCATTTTTAATGCAACAAATTGGGAAAGAGAAAGAGAGGCTCTTGCTCGTCAGATACGTGTTGTCGTGAGGGTAGGCCACAGATTTGATCACTCATGAGGCACTTACTAGGAGGATTGTAATAAGGATACAACCTTATTCCCAATGAACCTCCAGTCCCTCAACAGAGTCGACTAAACTGAGTTAACGATGTATCAGTTATCATACCAAGTCCCCACCAAAGGGGGCTATCTGAAGGGCATGCGTGCATCATGGAAACCTTGATATCCCCGCCATAAAAAGAAAATTAATAATTAAACTAAAATATTAATAGGGGAAAGAATAATGTTTCTAAAAATATTTTAGAAATGAATTGAGTTAACTTGGATTTGAATGAAATCCCAAATTAATTAAATTTAATTATGGATTTATGAAAAATATATATTAATTTATCTATATTAATTGTATAAATATATATATATATATATATTATTAAATGTGTATAGAACTTATGTTAATTAATATATATATATATATATATTAATTGTAATTGTATTTTAGCTTTTTCTATGTTTTAATATCATATTAAATTATGTATATGTTTGTATTCTCTTGTTTGTATTATTATAAAGTTACTTATCTAACCATTTATTATGTTTTGTTTTTATTTTGTTTTTAACAATCTATATTATTATGTTTTATTTTTATTTTTATTATTTTATTTTGATTTTTAATTAGATGTAAATTATTATTATGATTTTTTTATTATAAATTATCATGTTTCATTATGTATTATTTATTTTAAATTTCTAGTGTAATTTTTTAGATTAATTATTGTTTCTATTTAGGGTTAAGCTCTACAATGTCTTTTAGTTTATTAGTGAATATGTTAAGTAGGTTAATTTCTAATATGTTTATATGCTTATTTATCTTTTTAGTTTATGAATGACAGGTTTCCAGGCTTCTTTTAACCTTAAGCCATCATCACGGTTGAAATTCCTCTCACATTTCTCAATTTCTATGGCTTCACGAATTTTCCTTTTGTAATAATGAGGGACAATCACTAAAAAATTTGAGTCTTCTAGGAAAATATGATGTTTGGTGGTGTGAGAATGCTACGCTATGGTTGAGTTTTTTATTCTATTATGTCGTGTATCTCCACTATGCTCTTTTAACCTAGTTGCGATTGATCTACCAGTCTCACTTATGTATGAATCACCACATGAGCATGGTGTTTTGTATACTCATTTTTGGTTCTTGGGATCAATGGGGTCCTTGGCTTTGTCAAGCATGGTTCTTATAGAGTTAGGAGGAGAAAATGACACCCTTATGTTTTTCGTTTTTAGAACATTGGCATTTTTGTTTGAAGTGCCATGGATATATGGTAGAGTAATTCTGGGAAGGGTTGTATCTTTTTCTTTTTCTTTGGTTTTCTGGGCGGGCGCACAAAGATGGTCCCCAAATTCATTGCAACAGGGATGCACTAGTAGCTAAAAAACAACTACGCGTACGCACCTAATACAGCATGCACGCATCGCTAGGTTCAGTACCGAACCAAGGCGTGCGCGTGTGCACGTGCTTGGCGTGTGCGCGCAATAGTGGCGCACACGCGTCCCTTTAAAAAGAAACAGAGCAGAATGCCCCATTCTAATATTTGGACCCGACCGTGACCTCCACTCCCACGTGCGCGTCAATTGAGCTACCAAAGGAGGCCAAATCCACTCCCAAACCCCCCAAATTCACCCACAAACTCATCAACACATCAATTGATAGGTAAATATCGGGTTTTTTTTCATTTTATTCATTCTTTGTGTCAATGTTTTAGTTTTTTTGTTTATTTAATTGTTATAAATTCCCAAATTTTTAAAACAATGAACCAATTTTCAATTGCAGATTGTAAACTGAGACAATGAGTGAACAAGATGTTAACCCCGAGTCCGGTGGAACACAAGAAAACCCAAACCTTGGACCCAGTGGCGAAGAAAACCTTGAACAAAACCTAAATGCCGAACAAAATTTTGAACAAGATGACCTTAACAATTATGTAAATGAAATGAGAGTGCACACTCGAGATCTAAAAAACTTGGGGGAACCATCTCGATTGTCTCTTGCCACGTCAATTGAGAGCTCAATTGACTCCCTCATCCATGCACATCGCCAATTGACCGACATGACTGAATTTAGAGCTAGGATGTGGGAATATTACTCCATGGGCATTTCCAAGGAAGCAATAAAAGACTTGAACATTACAAAATCCCAATTATGCAGTATGTTCACTGATCCAAAAACAAACCAACCACCGAACACTAGAAAGCCACGTGTCTGCATGGATTGGTGTCATTACTAACCTTGGAGGGACAATTGGATGCAGAGTTGGTTCATGGTGTACGATAGACCTCCTTGCAATAATAGGGAGGCTCCACAGTACTTCCTTAGGAAAGTGTGGGTTGAGTTTTGCCTTGTTTTACATGTCAACTATTTTGACATAACCGATTTCCAGGGTGTTGGGCATGGCTCTACCCAATATCGACTTGCTGCCAGGAGGAACCCACTGAGAGGGCCACAAGATCCTAGGCGCGACCCCAACCCCTCTCCCCAACCACCTCATTTACCCCACAAGCTTGATCATATATTGGAGGCAATGAGGAATGTTGCACATGGACTCCTCAGACACACCTCCTTTGTAGCAGCGACTACAGTGGAGAGGCTGGGTGACCTTGATAAAGATCCAGGTGCAGGGCCTTCACGACAGGGCCAGGATAGACCCGTGACTGGTGGTAGCCATGCTGGGAATTCTAGTTCGACGGGGACAATGCCACATCTTTGTCCCCATTATGGGCACACTTTCCTTGGCCCAATCGAGGGCTATTATATGGATCAAGTTAGCAATTTTTTTAATGTGTTTTCAATCATCACTTGATAACTTGTAAAGTATTTTTAAAGTATTTTTGTTTGACTTAAACTATTATTTCAATGTACAGTTATTCAGAGCTAAGACACCAACATGGGAGAACGTAGGATCTCCCATACTGGATGTAGCAATGGCAGCTGTAATTGAAATTGCGACACTTCACACAGAGCTATTTTCAATACCGCACACAATATTGCTTTTCCTTATGTCATTTATATTACTTAAGTATTTATATTTATGGCATACACGTTGATAGTTCGTACAATGTTTTTGAATATCTTGATTGCCTAAATAATGACTTGTTTAACATGTTCATAACATGCATGCATTTTGGTGTCCATAGGTGTTCCCTGACTACGATGATCAACCATCTCCACCAAGGATTGGCAGATCACCATATACACAGGTACAATGTGTAGTTAAAATCACGCTTTTAATTTGAATTGTTACGACTTACTATAGTTTAATTTATTGTTTTTTTACTAAATTGTGATATTACAAATGTATATGTAGGTGCCACCAACAGCTGCAGGTCCCCATTTTAGTCCTATGTTTCCACCCTCTCCCATGAGGCCCCCCCCCCTCGCTTCCATCTAGACCCCTCCCTCCGTCCACCGCCTCCCTTCCATCCATCCCCCCCTCCCCGACCATACTCCCCCCTCCATCCATCCTCCCCCACTCGTCCACAACCCCCCCGTATATACATCCTCCCCAATTTATCCACGCCCCCATGTCTATCCATCCTCCCCCATTCATCCATGCCCCCCCTTCCTTCCACCTTCCCCTCTTCATCCACAACCTACCTTTTGTCCATCCTCCTCCCTCCATGCAGGACTGCCCTCCCATGCACCATCCCTCAACATCCCCCCTAGTCCTTTTCGTTTGATACCCTCTATCATACAACCGGCAGGTGTTCATCATCCATGACGTCCTCCTCCACCCCATACCACCATGTCTTATCCCACCATATCATCCCCACTTCCCACCACTATTGTGACATCTACGCTTCCAATATCCTCATATGTATCTCCAGTGGTTGCACCTGTATGCCACTACATTTGCGCCCCCCCCATGATTGCATCCAAGCTGGTTTTCCATCCATCTACTCCACCTACTAGCCTAGAAGCCCAGCCATGTCCATTGTCAGAGGTGTTCACGGTGACTATCAAGCTAATTTATGAAAATATTTTGATGCATTAACAAAAATTAATATAAGCAATTATTACTTTTCAATGAAATGATTGTTGTAAATGTTGTAGGCTGGAATTGCTGAGAGGCCCCGCAGATCCAGGACACCTGCCTCACATTTCCCACTCGCATCAGAGGTGATTTATTTAAGATTCGAATTCTACATTTGTTTTATAAATGTGGTAAATGTTTCAAATGCTTGAAAATGACGGTATCTTATATCATTTGATCCAGAGCCCGGAGAGATGGTCTACTCCTAGACGGAGCAAGAACCGAGGCACCGGTAGCTCGAAGAGTAGGAAGATCGAATTTGGAGATGTGCTTGGGAGTGACGGGGTTGGTCATAATGCTTGACACACCATGTTATGTACATTAGCCATGATGTGGCACTGTTGTGCACCAGTTTCCATGTACTTTGTATATACGGCACGAGTTGGCATGTATTTTGGATCTACGGCATGAGTTGTCACATTTTCTATAGGGCACAAGTTGCCATTGTATGTACATTGGGAACCATGTTCCACTATTTTCCAGGAATTGTATATGTTTGGATGAGTTTTGTCTCCTTGATGTACATGGATTTTCAGTTATGTGATCTATATCAATGTTGTCTTAATTAGTATCTTGTCTAATGTTGTTGTCTCATGTTGTGTGTATCATGATGTGATGCTTTCTAAATTTGGTTTTTACTTCTATCCACCCATGGCATGCGGTCTTAAGTTTTGGTATCAATGATGTCCATGCATTAGTTGATAATGTGAATCAACCACGAATCAACCTGAAGCTTACCTAGATATTAGAAGAGAAGTTGGATATCATAGTTTAGCTTGGTTTATCTTTCCACATGTAAAATCTTGTAATGGTATCTATATTAAGAAAACATTATAAACATAGGCTAACTGAAACAAAATCATGTGTGAGAATTAATATAAAAAAAACGGAATAAATGGATGGACAAATCACACCTCATGGCACATAAGATATATATTGGGAACTTGAGTACTAGGAAAATAATACTTAAAAATAGAAAATGTCCAGTGTTATCAAAAGGTTAAAATGAGATCGACATGATTTTTAATAGCTCTACATAATGAGATCCAAAATGTCCATACTCCACATAATGAAATGTCGTCACTAGTATTTATATTGACCATTTTGTCTACTTAAGATCATGCAACAAGTTAATAGCCAAGTTATGGAATCATTTCTTAATCAATTGTCACCATACAAATAGGACAACCTTGAGCACAATGTATATCTAGCTCATTAATTCTCACTCACGGATATAGCCACCTTTGATTTGATGACCATCACATCCACTACCATTTACAATTAGGACTTCCTTAATTTATCATTATGTGATAGCGATCTAATATTATGTAGACACGTTGACTTAAACACATATAGTTGACATTACAATAAATGACTACTATGAGGTATATTTGTGAGGTTATATCCACCTCAACACACCAACTTGTTACTCCAATATCCCAAATGCTTTCGAATTCTGCCTGGAATGGATTGAGGGGTATTAGGACATCCTAATTCATCTACTGGACACTCAGACACTTGTTAAAGACATTTAGGACTTTCATTACATCAATGGAGTCACACATACACCCTCATCAAGTTGCATGCATCAGTTAGTGCGCCATCAACACTAGAACATGTAAGCATTACTACATGTTGGACTAAGCTTTACTAATGTTATGATAATATTAGGTTTTCCATCCATTGAGAAGGTTTTCATAGGTGTGCATATCCACCATATAAAAATATTCATGGTACAACCAATTTCAAACCATTAGGTTTCTAAATTAGGTATCCAGTGCTAGGTACAACGGTTTTCTAGTTGATGATGGACCCTTGCTATATAGATGAGATACTATGCATATATGTGTATAGTGATTTGGATTCAAATGTATGCACATGGATATACATGTACAATGAAAATGATTTAATCTTTATATGTATTATAATTTAGGGCTATATCTTAAGCTACATAATAGGCTTTCATTGTGATTAGAATACAAACTAGGGTTTACGCGACCAAATAGGGTTTTTAGGCTAGGATCTCGTGTTTCTAGGCTAGGATCCAAGATCTAGGGTCACCATCTTAATGTTTAATTCCACTATCACAACATCATTCTCACCAATACCATGCCCACTACTACAATCATCATCAAGCCTCTCAATCCCACTTTGTACATTTCCAATACTTCCAAGTTAAAATTTATAGGTCTTGTTTCTAAAACCTTTTCACTTATCTATTCACATAGACAAATCCACTTTCGTGAAAGATTTGTTGTAGCTTGGTATACATGCAAGTTCACATGCAATAATAGTTGAGAAATCCAAAACATCCTATACCTTGGAAAAACAACCTTATTAATCTTCTTTTGACTAAGGAAGGGGAGAACATCATAGTACAGTCTCAATAGCAATGTGTTTTTTAATGAATAGCCTCTATAAAATGCATACTAGATTTATCTGGTCTTTAAAGCCAATTCATTTGGAATAGAATGGCACAATTTCAATTACACCATTAATGCAACGTGTTCAGATTGAAAATTTTGTTTTGTTGCATTACATGTGGTCAAACATTAACTTCCATGAATTATTCTTTAATAAAAAAAATTATTAAATGATATTTTTTTAAGTCTAACTTCATTGCTGAAGGGTTATTTTGTCAGTAAAACTTCGTGTCAAGGGAAATGTAAAAATTCAAAACGTAAAAAAAAATAGTTTGAAGGGAGGAGATGAAATGGAATTCGAATGCGAAATGCCATTGCCAATAATTGAAATATTCACATGATCAATGCTCTGTGCATATTTTTTTGCGTGAGTATTTTATGTTCACCAACTTTTATCTACACATTGCTACAAATACGTGCCATCTTCAAATACATGCCATCATCAACATATCCATCATCATCATCTTCATCATCAACATCAACATCATCATCATCTTCTCCATCATCATCAACATCTCCATCATCATCATCATCTTCTCCATCATCCTCATCAACATCTCCATCATCATCATCATCATCTTTATCACCATCACCATCATCATCAACGTCTTCATCATCATCACCATCTTCATCATCATTGTCATATCTAGGTTCCTCATCAACATCTCCATCATCATCATCATCATCATCTTCATCACCATCACCATCATCATCATCATTTTTGATGTAATTGTAACTTTGGAATGTATTTCATCTATGTATATTGTATTCCTATAGAGATGTTATTATTCCTCTATACGGAAGTGTTTGTATTCCTATAGAGATGTTATTACTCCTCTATACGGAAGTGTCGTCATTTATATTGTAAGTGTCGTAACTTATACTTGATGGGTTATTAGACCACCTTGATGGGGTCGGCCCTGTATGAGTCATGTGGGTAAAAGGGTTATTAGACCACCCTATTGGGGGTCGGCCCTGTCAACATTATGTTATGTGGTTAAGTTAAGGCCGGCCTAGTAAAGGTTATTAGAAAAGTCAAGTCAAGTATAAATAGAGTGCGGGAGGCACTCTATTTGATCATTCACTTTCTTACATATACACTCATTGGAGAGTGGCGCACTAGTGGAGGAGGAGAAGCTACTACTAGGAGACTATTTCTTATGCTTGGGTTTTGTATCATTGCTTTATCTATCTCTGAGGAAGTTATTGGGGTTTTTCACCTCCTTGATTTTTCCCAAGGAAACTCTATGTGTCTATCGTCTCATGTGATTTCTTGTTGTGATTGATATGCTTGATATGTTGTACATGTTATTCTCTCAATAAATATCCTAGAGTATGTTGAATGAATGCTCAAAAATTAACAATCATCATCAACATCTTCATCATCATTGTCATCTCTAGGTTCTTCATCAACATCTCCATCATCATCATCTTCTTCATCATCATCTTCTTCATCATCATCAACATCTCCATCATCATCATCTTCTCCATGATCCTCATCAACATCTCCATCATCATCATCATCATCTTCATCAACATGACCATCATCATCAACATCTTCATCATCATCACCATCTTCATCATCGTCACCATCTTCATCATCATTGTCATCTCTAGGTTCCTCATCAACATCTCCATCATCATCTTCTTCGTCATAATCATCATCATCTTCATCACCATCACCATCATCATCAAGGTATTCATCATCATCACCATCATCATCATCATCATCATCAACATCTTCAACATCATTGCCATCTCTAGGTTCCTCATCAACATCTCCATCATCATCATCTCCTTCGTCATCATCATCATCATCTTCATCACCATCACCATCATCATCAACGTCTTCATTAACATCACCATCTTCATCATCATCAACATCTTCATCATCATTGTCATATCTAGGTTCCTCATCAACATCTCTGCCATCATCATCTTCTTTGTCATCATCATCGTCATCTTCATCACCATCACCATCATCATCAACATCTCCATCATCATCACCATCTTCATCATCATCACCATCTTCATTATCATTGTCATCTCTGGGTTCCTCATCAAAATATCCATCATCATCATCTTCATTACCATCACCATCTTCATCAACGTCTTCATCATCATCACCATCTTCATCATCATCATCAACAACATCTTCATCAGCATTGTCATTTATAGGTTCCTCATCAACATCTCCATCATCATTATCTTCATCTCCATCTTCATCACCATCACCATCATCATCAACGTATTCATCATCATCACCATCTTCATCATCGTTGTCATCTCTAGGCTCCTCATCAACATCTCCATCATCACCATCTTCTTCGACATCATCATCATCATCTTCATCACCATTACCATCACCATCGCCATCATCATCAACTTCTTCGTCATCATCACCATCATCATCATCATCACCATCACCATAAGTGCCCCGTGGATGATTTTCAAAGTTGACCCCCGTGTGCAAAAATTACACACTCCCTTACTGAGCAAAACCCTAGTTTCCAAAATGGACATACAAGATGACATCGGGGCCATAGGATCGGAGGAGAGGGACATCCCTAGCACTATCCCGACGTCCTAAATCCAACGGAGTCGATGGTTTGTCGATCGACAGCACGATTGTCATTCTATGGATCGTTCTGTCTTGCATCCAAAAGGCCTTCAAGGACACCTGTTGGATACCTGACAGGGGCATAGAACTCCAACCGTGCAACAAAACCGAGTTTCGAGGAGTCATGCAAGTGTGTCTGGGTAGGTTCCAGTTGGGAACGCTAGCCATAAGTGCCTGGTGGATGATTTTGCAAATTTGACCCCTGTGTGCAAGAATTGCACACTCCCTTGCTGAGCAAAACCCTAGTTTCCAAGATGGACCTACAAGGTGACACTGGGGCCACAGGACCAGAGGAGAGGGGCACCCGTAGCACTATCTCAGCGTCCTGAATCCAACAGAGTCGACGGTTTGTCGATCGGGCCCACGTTCATCATTCTATGGCTCGTTCCGTCTCGAATACAAAAGGCCTTCACAGACACCTGCTAGATACCTGTCGGGGGCATAGAACTCCAATCGTGCAACAAAATCGGGTTATGGGAAGTCCTGCAAGTGTGTCTAGGAAGGTTCCGGCTGGGAATGCTATCCATAAGTTCTTGGTGGATGATTTTGCAAATTTGACCCCCATGTGAAAGAATTGTAGACTCCCTTACTAAGCAAAACCCTAGTTTGGAAGATGGACCTACAAGGTGACACCCGAGCTACAAGACTAGAGGAGAGGGGTACCCCTAACACTATCCCAGTGTCCTGAATCCAACGGAGTTGACGGTTTGTCGATCAGAGCCACAGTTGTCATTCTATGGCTTGTTTCGTCTCGCATCCAAAAGGCCTTTAGGGACACTTGTTGGATACCTGCCGAGGGCATAGAACGCCAACTGTACAACAAAACTAGGTTTCGGGGAGTCCTGCAAGCATTTCTGGGTAGGTTCCAGCTGGGAACGCTAGCCATAAGTGCCTGGTGGATGATTTTGCAAATTTGACCCCCGTGTGCAGGAATTGCACACTCCCTTACTGAGCAAAACCCTAGTTTCCAAGATGGACGTACAAGGTGAGATCGGGGCCACAAGACCAGAGGAGAGGGGCACCCCTAGCACTATCTCGGCGTCCTGAATCCAATGGAGTCGACGGTTTGTCGATCGTATACACGGTCGTCATTCTATGGCTTGTTCCGTCTCGCATCCAAAAGGCCTTTAGGGACACCTCCTAGATACCTGATGGGGCCATAGAACTCCAACCATACAACAAAACCGGGTTTCGAGGAGTCCTGCAAGTGTGTCTGGGCAGGTTCCAGATGGGAACACTAGCCATAAGTTCCAGGTGGATGATTTTTAAAATTTGACCCCCGTGTGCAAGAATTGCACACTCCTTACTGAGCAAAATCCTAGTTTCCAAGATGGATGTACAATGTGACATCGGGGCCATGGGATCGGAGGAGAGGGGCACCCCTAGCACTATCCCGACATCCTGAATCCAATGGTGTTGACAGTTTGTCAATCGGAGCCACGATCGTCATTCTATGGCTCGTTTTATACATTTTTCTCCAATATAACCACCTTCCTTGCATATAGAATCAATATTATGTTTCTGAAATCCCTTCTCATTGTTAAAAGCTATCAAGGTCACCAGAGCCCCTACGCCAGCGACATCTTCAGTTGTAATGACAAATTCCAATGAAGGTTCCACATGTGGTTCATAGTCATTGTCCTCCGCATTCTGCACCCAAAACAAAACACTAATCTTACCATGGAAACAGAGAAAACATATAAGATTATAAAATGACTACTAAAATTGTAACTCGGTAATTACCTGAATCAACTCCATCAAAAAATGCACATCCTTGGTGTATAATTCAACAGATAATTGTTTAACTGCTTGATGTAAATCTTTTGTAAGTGGATTTTCTTTTTCCCCAACACAGAACTTGTCTTTCCTGATCTTTTCAATATGTTCCTTGGGGGTCTCCATAAATGTCACCAAACACACACAGTAAAATCCTTTACCACCAAACATAATTCACAGTAGATTCCTATTGGTAAAACCTGTTAACAAGTGCTTGATAATAATTTAATAAACAATTTTATTGTAATTTAATAAGTGACAGCTGGCAGAATTTGCATCGTTTGAGTCATTACGACAAACAACTTTTAAGGTATGCTAAACTTGTGTTAATGTTGTTTTTATTTTAGGTAGAATTTGCAATTTCTGTATCTAAAAGTTTATTCAATAATGATTTAACATAGACAATTACAAATTTACAAGCAAATATATGTTTTAGTTAATTAATTTTCCTATTGTTCAAATTGTCGTTTTTTTGTTGTCCAATGAATTTCAAAGAATGGTACAGAAATCTTGAATACATGGTAAAACAATGAATTTCAAAGAACAGTACTAAAATCTCAATTACTTGGTAAAACAAACGTTGCCATTTCATGAGATAAATGATATTTTCTTTATCTTTGATTAATAGGGTGCTTTGGTCTATGCGCAGAGTTTGGAAAAATGAAGAATAAGAACAAGGCCTAACAATAAATTTGTTTAATTTTCAAATCAAACCAGAATTTGTATTGATGAAACCCTAAAGCTACTGGACATTTTAAAATTTCTACAGTCTACAATCTATGGTCTAGTGAATACTCTATTATTTGGCATGCATAGGTTTTTCAACCTCAACTGAATTTCCATGAACAGAATGATGAACAAGCAGTTAGGATATGCATTAGATGGATTTTGTTTGAAAACAATCAAACCCACGACCTAGAGAAATAGCTGAGGTTTCTCCTCTGTTGTTACGGTTGGCCTCAAATTCGTGAAAGTCCTAAGCTACTTTACCACCCAAACCATGGCTCTGATTGTGAATCTGTCGATTCCGATGGATCCAAGACGTCGGGTTTCAACTAGAGGACCCCCCACAGCGTGCCTCGAAGACCCGGAAGCAGTGCCAATGAGCCATCTCCGGAGCTAGAGTTTTACTCAGTGACGGCCTTTCGAATTTTGATCAAGGGGGCCATTTATGGTCTGGAGGCCCCCAGGCGTGCGTGGCCACTGTGGACATGTCCCATATTTCCACATGAACCTATGGGAGCTGACGGAATCCAAGTCTGCTCGCCGGTTTGGGTTTTGTGGCCCCGGAGCAAATCCTCAAGGTATCCCTGAATGGCCTCGGGGTGCCCAACTAGAATGCTCGTAGCACCCAAATCGTGGCTCCAATTTTGAATCCGTCGATTCCAATGGATCCAGGACGCTGGGTTTCAGCTAGGGTCCCCCCCACAGCATGCCTCGAAGTCCCAAAAATGGTGCCAATGTGCCATCTCCAGAGCTAGGGTTTTGCTCAGTGAAGGCCTTTCGAATATTGCTCAAGGGGGGCATTTCTAGTCTGGAGGCCCCCAGGCATGCGTGGCCATCGTGGACAGGTCCCGTATGGCCACGTGGACCTGTGGGAGCTGACGAAATCCAAATCTGCTCTTCGTTTTGGGTTCTGTGGCCCCGGAGCAAATCCTCAAGGTGTCCCTGAATGGCCTCGAGGTGGCTGACTAGAATGCCCGTAGCACCCAAACCGTGGCTCCGATCGCGAATCCGTTGATTCTGATGGATCCGAAATGTCGGGTTTCCACTAGGGGACCCCCCATAGCATGCCTTGAAGTCCCAGAAACAGTGCCAATGTTCCATCTCCGGTGCTAGGGTTTTGCTTAGTGAAGGCCTTTCGAATATTGCTCAAGGGGGCCATTTCTGGTCCAGAGGCCCCCAGGTGTGCGTGGCCACGAGCCATAGAATGAATACCATAGCTCCGATCGACAAAATATTGACTCAGTTGGATTCAGGATGTCGGGATAGTGCTAGGGGTGCCCCTCTCCTCCGGTCCCATGGCCTCAGTGTCACCTTGTAGGTCCATCCTGGAAACTAGGGTTTTGCTCAGTAAGGGAGTGTGCAATTCTTGCACACGGGGGTAAAATTTGCAAATCATCCATCGGTCACTTATGGCTAGCATTCCCAGCCGGAACCTTCCTAGACACACTTACAGGACTCCCCAGAACCCGGTTTTGTTGCACAGTTGGAGTTCTATGCCCCCAGCAGGTATCCAACAAGTGTCCCTGAAGACCTTTTGGATGCAAGACGGAACGAGCCATAGAATGACGATCATGGCTCAGATAGACAAACCATCGACTCCGTTGGATTCAGGATGCTAGGATAGTGCTAGGGGTGCCCCTCTCCTCCAGTCCTGTGCCACCAGTCTCATCTTGTACGTCCATTTTGGAAACTAGGGTTTTGCTTAGTAAGGGAGTGTGCAATTCTTGCATACGGGGGTCAAATTTGCAAAATAATCCACCGGGCACTTATAGTGATGATGATGGTGATGATGACGAAGACGTTGATGATGACGAAGACATTGATGATGACGGTGATGGTGATGAAGATGATGATGATGATGACGAAGAAGATGGTGATGATGGAGATGTTGATGAGGAGCCTAGAGATGACAATGATGATGAAGATGGTGATGATGATGAAGACGTTGATGATGATGGTGATGGTGATGGTGATGGTGATGAAGATGATGATGATGAAGATGATGATGATGATGAAGATGTCGATGAGGAACCTAGAGATGAAAATTATGGTGAAGATGGTGATGGTGATGGTGATGATGATGAAGATGGTGATTATGATGAAGATGTTGATGATGATGATGGTGGTGATGGTGATGAAGATGATGATGATGATGACGAAGAAGATGTGATGATGGAGATGTTGATGAGGAGCCTAGAGATGACAATAATGATGAAGATGGTGTGATGATGGAGATGTTGATGAGGAACCTAGAGATGACAGTGATGATAAAGATGGTGATGGTGATGGTGATGGTGATGGTGATGGTGATGAAGATGATGATGCTGAAGAAGATGATGATGATGGAGATGTTGGTGAGGAACCTAGAGATGAAAATGATGGTGAAGATGGTGATGGTGATGGTGATGATGATGAAGATGTTGATGATGATGATGATGATGGTGATGTTGATGATGATGATGATGATGATGATGAGGACGTTGATGATGATGGTGATGGTGATGAAGATGGTGATGAAGATGATGATGAAGAAGATGATGAAGAAGATGATGATGATGGATATGTTAACGACGAACCTAGAGATGACAATGATGATGAAGATGGTGATGATGATGAGATCGGTCTAAAGCCTCCCTCAAGGATGTTTCCAACCATTAGGTGACAATGATGAACATGTTAGTGCTACTCAATTAGATGATGAAGTAGCTCAATACAATATGGAAGTTGTTGCATCACATGAACCACATACATATTCTCTCGAACCGATTCAAAATGACACTATTGAATTGAATATGATTGAAGGTTTTCAAGTGGCAATACACCTCAATGAAAAAATGACATTGCAAAGCCAAAAACCATAGCATGAATGGTTATCATAAGCCATGATGAATATGAATATGAATATTGTTACTAACGCTAATGAAAAAAGCCTTAACATGCCCTCGTTGCCAACATATTTGAACAACAATGAAATTATCCATTATTATGTGGATGAAGGCAATGAAGAACCAACTCAAGAAGCCAATGAAGAAGAATCATAGCTCCCAAATGATCCTCATATTCATCCAAATTCTAGATTAGTTTCCGAGGGTTAGATTAGTGTTTCTAGGGCTAGTTTATGTTTCTAGGACTATATTAGGTTTATAGTATTCTCGCTTAGTTTTCTAGTGTTAAATTATTGTTTTAGGGTTAGTTTAGTTTTCTAGGATTTCTAGGGCTAGATTATGTTTCTAGGGTTAATCATGCATGAATAAACAATCACATGGCTATAAATCATAACTTAATCATAACTCATGCATCAAACAAATGATATAAGATATAAGATACCAAATTCCTATCTAACATGAATAACATTAATCATGCATGAATAAACAATCACATGGCTATAAATCATAACTTAATCATAACTCAAACATCAAATAAACGATATAAGATAACGATATCAAATAAACTATCTAACATTAATAACATTAATCATGCATGAATAAACAATCACATGCCTACACTATGTACCTCAATCAATTATGCATTTTGGATCCTCTCAATTTTTTATTATCTCGAACAACCTCTCATGCTATGCATGAGGTAGTAAGTAGCGTACCTTGTTTGATGTCTTCATTAACATTGTTTGTAGTTGGATGTTTGTATCGACGATGGGGTGCATAAAGTGATACACCCATGAACCTGGTCTATAATCCATGTATGTGTAGCCATTTCTCTTTGGTCCCTTTCCATGTATTGTAAGATATTCCCCCTGAACAACCATCGAGCTAGTCGGAAATGTAATGCCTTCACTATCGGTTAATGATGCAAGGAGGGTTTGCTTCCCCTGGATGCATCGTGCCAACCAATAATTTGTTCCAATTGCGTTGTTTGTCGAGGCGACAACTGCGTAGATGTGTCCTGCAAAAATGCATTTTAAGGTCATATTCCAACAAGTAGTGGTTTGATAACTTGGATAATTACAAAAACGAGGGAACTGGGATATGCATGCAGAAATGTTTACCTGGTTGTACACGATCAGATATATGATCATATTCATTCAAAATAGAGGATTGGCCTTCCTCTAACTAGATGTTTCAACAACTGCACGTGGGTCCACTGCAAGTGATACATGATCCCATTCATCAACCCAATCCATTGATTTGCACTCATCCCACTCACAACTGTTGCAAGACCCACAAAAGCAAGCAAGTTTTCGCGTCCATATTTCAAATAAGGGGTTGTTTGAGCTTCGAACCAAATAAAATCCATGAGTTCCTTGCACAGTACTACAACTATAAGAACGCGATCAATCTATATTTACTACATTCTAGAAATTTCTGACAACATGTCCTCTACCTGTTGGTCTATGTTGCTCCGTGGTTCGATCTGACATTTTTGCTTTGCACCATTGAACTATGGATTCAGCATTCCGAATATGAGGCTCTCTCATGCACCTCATCTCCTCCCTTTGTAGGGAAGTTTTGAGACATGCTCCAGCCTCGTCGTGCTCTCTCTTTCCATGACCGGTCTCAAAATAGTTCCATACATGCAGCACATCATAAGTCTTGTGCAAAATACTCAACCACTGGAAAACACGTGCATTTTTTAACTGGCCTGCACAACCATCTGACCATATCCAATGATGATCCATCTATATACCTCTCTCCTTGAGCTGATCATAGAAAAGTTTGAAGGAATGTTGCACATAATGCAAGTTGTGGCACCTGTTGTCACTGATGTAGAAGTTGGTATCTTTCAATATTATCCTCATGTCGTTGCTTCTCTCTGGGGCATGCCTATACATGATATGGACCATTATGCTAACTTGGTCTGAATGGTAGTATTGACTTTGAATCTCATTTTGTGGCTGTAGGGTAGAGTTTTCAGCAAAGTCTACAACCGACAATATTGTGCCATTGGGAAAGGTGTCCCTGCACTATCTGTACTGTTCATCCTGCCATCGTGCTACATAGACATGTTGTACATACTACTCGGTCTTTTGGTAGAATTCCTTCATGAAATTGCAAATTTGTACCTGCTTGTAACAATAAAATAATAATAAATTAATATTAAATATAATTAATATTAATGGTCATGCCTTTTGGGTTAAAAGGTGCAAGACAAGATTATTTAATCCCACTTCAATTGTATTATTTATCATCCTACATTACATTTTTAGACAATTTTCTACATTATGTTCACCTTCAGCAACTTTGCTACTCCATTGGTATCAGAGCTCTGGACACCTACTGCAAATCGTCGTCACCGTCCGAACTACCGCCACTACCTCCTCTTTTCTTCGTTCCAATGGCCCACCTCCACACATCGACTTTTCTTCATTCCACTTCCCACCACTCCCCATATTCCTTCGTGCTCCTACACCTACACATTGCTTGTTCTCCCACGCTTCCTGCCACTCCACCGATGTCCCATCTGCGCTCACCTCTACGCACAATTCCAGTGCGTCCCACTGCCTGTGTCCTCCACCACCCTGCACTGCTCCACTGCCACCTGCCACCACCACCTCCTGCTCCCTCTCCCCTACGCCACCTACTCCACAACTCCCCACTGCTTTCTCACGTCGTCGGCCACCTCTCTCTTGTCACCGCCTTCCACCCCCTCTACTCCTCCCTCCATTGCAATGCCTTTCCTCGCTGCAATGCTTCACTGCTCCACCTCCCACGAGCCACCACTCCCTTCGCCATCACCTAGTCCACGCCCCCCGCCATCCCCCCCTACTCCACCGCAGCTCCACGCCCCCGCCACTCCCTCCTGCTCCACGCTCCCACCATCTCCCTTCTTCCCACCTTTCCCACTTCCACCATTCACCACCTTCCTCCCTCCCGCCATCTTCATCCTTCCCTCCGTCGGCTATAAATTTTTTGTTGTTGTATTAATACCCTAATATTAATAACATTTATTAAAATTATTGTTTATTATTATTATTATAAATTAAAAAAAAAAACTATATTATAATAATAATAATTATTATTATAATTAGTTAAAAATAAATAAATAAATCATGGCGGGCTGGCTTTGTACAACAAATAAAAATAAATCCACGTTTAGCGCCAAGAAGATTCCACCAATCACCATATCAATGAGTGAATTAAATGCCCGATTCGATTCAATCAATGAGAAGATTAAGAAGAACTATGAGGAACTCCAGGCAAAGATCAATCAAACTAGTGACAATTTAGCAACAACTTGGACACAAATCACATCACGAATAGAGAATTCCGTTCTCACTCTACAAGACAACCAAAAGAACAATGAGGCAGTTTTAAAAGCCATCTTGGAAAGATTACCCTTACCAAAATATCTGCAACCCAACTCTCCCAGAACACCGTAGCATCCGGATCCTTTCAACATATCATCATCATTCTCATACACACAAGGACGCCAAATTCGGGTGAAAGTCAAGCTACCCAAATACGACGGGGACGAACGACAGTACATAGCGTGGGTTAACAAAGCCGAAGAATACTTAAACATCCACAATATCCTTTACAAAGAGGAGAAAGTTAAATATGCCTCCATGCATCTAGAAGGCAATGCTTACAACTGGTACTTATGGTGGAATAAAACTGCAAGAATATGTTCTCACAATTGGGTTAGTTTCAAGCACGACCTCATTAAAAGATTCCAAGGCGTTGAAGAAAAAGACTTCTTTGACAAAATAACAAGGTTACAACAGAAAAGCAGTGTCGATGAGTACACATGTGAGTGGGAAGCACTCTCAACTTGAGTTCCAGAGTTAACCGATGACCAACGACTACAGACCTACATACACAGCCTAAAACAACACATCCGTGATGAACTAGAGTTACATAACATCTCTACCATGGAGGAAGCACGACGTAAAGCCAAGATTATTGAAAGCAAATCCGTTCATACAAATTTCAACCGAGACGACTCCGAAAAGAACCCCCTCCAATCAACATTCACAGGAAATACAAGAGATACACCGCCTCAACTTAGGGAAGGAACGAAGCCCATTTTAGAGGCCCAAAGAATAAAGGAAGGGAAATGTAAGTTTTGTGGAGACAAATGGGATCCTAAGCACAGATGCTTACAAAATAAATTGTATGCATGTGAAGCAGAGTTGGAAGTCAATAACGATGCTAAGAGTCAACAAGACTACCCCACAGAAATCGAGGACGACACCCCACAAATCTCATTAGCCTCTATTACCAAAAAATCCCAACCGCAAACATTGAAGCTTAGTGGACATATAAAAAAGAATGATGTCACAATTCTCATCGACTCTAGCAGCACCCATAACTTCATTAATGTCAACGTTGCTAAGATATTTAACCTATTTTTTTTTCCAGTACCTAACATGAAAGTTATGATAGCAGATGGCAAGGAGATTGACAACGTAGGAAAATGTCACCAAGTCAAGTTACAAATACAAGAGTACAACTTAGAATCAGATTTCTTTGTGGTACCGCTAGGAGGAGTCGACATTGTATTAGGAATACAATGGTTACAAACCTTGGGTACATATTCCGCAAATCACCAAGAACATTTTATTGACTTCCATGCATTCGAAAAACCACACAAATTATACGGGTTCCAACCACCTCTGACACAGCGGGTTACATCACATCAGATGGAAAAGTTACTTCAGAAGGACACACCAACGTACATACTTCAATGTCAAGAAATGAAGCTTCTAACAAGTAAAGAAGATAGGGACAAACAACTAGAGATACAAAAGCCGATTCAAAAACATTGCAAGGTGTTTCAAGAGCTACCTATGGAGCTCCCACCAAACAAAAAAATTGAACACATATTTGAAATAGAACCAGGGACAAAACCCACCAATAGCAAACCATACAAGTGTCCACATCAGAGACGTTGCGGCAGTTCACATAATCATTGTCGTCAAATAAGCTTTGAGGACAAAGCTTCCCTTAAGGGGAAGGCAATGTAACAATAAAATAATAATAAATTAATATTAAATATAATTAATATTAATGGTCATGCCTTTTGGGTGAAAATGTGCAAGATAGGCTTATTTAAGACCACTTCAATTGTATTATTTATCATCCTACATTACATTTTTATACAATTTTCTACATTACATTCGCCTTGAGCAACTTTTCTACTCCACTGGTGCCACAAAACCAAGGGCATTAATACAACATGACATTTTCAATCTGAATATATATGTACAAATTCAAATGTACAGTATGAAAGTATGCAAACTTAGATTACCTATGACTTCACCAATGCAATTTTTTTTCTTTCCTTCGAAATATCTACTTGATATGTTATGTACTGGAAGTTCTACATTTCTACTAACATCCTCCCAAATCTGTGCTCCACGGTTGCGTGGATGCAGCGGCTCAATAATGAAAATCCACTGCAACTGGAACATGTCCCATATAAACATGATCTTTTATAATATTTTTGTCCTTTAGGTCTTGGACACATTATGTGATGTATAAATTCTCTGGATGCATTCGGTGGTTGTAACGATGGGAAATCCTGCACAATGTTATTATGCAAACCACAAAATATATGTCTATATGTATCATAATAGTACTCAAATTCTACATGGTATCTACAACAACATGTATTGAGATCAATGCAAATTCTAACATACCAGGGTTTGCATTTTTCAAAGGACCTTCGGCCTAAGTTCAATTGTGTGTGCTCATTCTTGAACCTCTCATAGAGTTCTTTTTGTGTCATGTCAAGGAAGTGCTTGACATGGGGTTCACCCCCCCTAACACCTTTTCTTAACTTTAAAACATCTCTTTGATTCGATGACAGTCTAGTGTTATCATGCCAAAACTTTTGCACTAGTTCTTTAATAGCATCAATGAGCTTCATGTCGGAACGAGGTAACCTATCAACAAAGGCCCAACAATCTTTTTGGCCTGGAGTCTCAATTTTTTCTCTAATGGAAGAATACTTTTGAAGAGTATTTCTATCTACTTTAAATATTTTACATGTGTGTGATAGTAGGCGACATTGCCTTGTGGATTTGTCTACAATCAATTCCGACAGTACATGATGGGCCGCATTAAAATATTTTGTACGAGAAGTTTTTCCAATCAATCTAAATGCAGATTGTAGATTTCTAACAACATGATTGTTGGCCTCTGAAATTCTAACTACCTTTATGCCCAAAATTCTCCTAACATGAGCTAGACAATGTGATTTTAACAAATCAAGAAACAATTGACATTTTGCTGCATCGGTTTTGGATTCAAAAAAATATTTGATTATCTTGCTACAATGGAAATCAATAGTGTGTTTGGGCATCTTACATTCAAATCCTAAAAATGAACTTTCATCCACATGAATACGTCTGGGAGTTCTTCATCGTCCGATTGATAGTCAAGGCAAGGGATCCAGAAAGGAAGTACGAGTTTCGTCAACGGTTTGTTGTGGACCCTTGTTCACAAATTGGTCCTGCAAGGGAGTGTGTTTTCCATGTGTGTTCTCTTCTTGGGGAGGTTTCTAGTTAAGAACTTGTTCAACATCCATCCCTTCATACTCGACATCAGGAAATATTTGATTGACTTCAACCACTTTGTCATTGCTTGTTGATGGATCTAAGGCACAAACATATTGATTTCTCTTATCTCATGGGCCTTTTTCAGGGGGCAACTCCTTCCTTGTAGAATTTCTTTTATTATTACGTATGTTTCCCATATTCAATGAATTTTTTGGAAAAACAAAAAATCACCCCTGCAAGAATGAACAGCAAACAAGATATTAAAACTCGATGTGCATGATTATTAAAGCTCGATGTGTCAATTGATTATGTACAACAACATCTAGTGAGAATGTTTTCATATAATCTTAAAAGCTATTGGGAATTCCCTACGTATAAAGTTACAACCTCACCTCTAGGAACTCAGTAGGATGGTATTGGATGGTGGTATGGGATGTTAGTACGAGCAAATTCCCTACAAGGGAGAAGCTCATACTCACTTCATTTTCATGGTATGGATGAGGGAAAATATCCCCAAAAGACTAAGAGTTTTCAATTGTTTAGTTGTTTGTGTGAGTTGTTGTAGTGAAACCATGAGGAATTCAACAAATGTTTGTCTACTAGATGGAGGAATGTGATTATGAAATGTTATTGGTGGTGATGCAAGTAATTTTTTTTTATTATCTTCATGAAAGGTTGAAAGCATTGCTTGGTGCATGCTGTAGTTTTTTTTTGGTAAGATGTTTTTATTATCTATGTTGAAGATTAAGAAGACTAAAATAGATCTATCATACAATTCATGAGGAAAAACCAAAATAGATGTCATTCAAATAAGTGAATGAAGACTAAAATACATTTAACAAGATAAAATTGTCATCATACCTCAAGGATTATGATTGCTCTTTGCTTCAAATGTAAACTGCTCCTTTGATGTGTCCACTATATGTAAGAGAAGTTCATGTGTGTCCAAGTAGCACGAGAATTCAATCCAAGGAGCCAAATAGAGTCCAACTGTTGTCTATTCACTCAAATGATCCAAATAGATCCCAAGAGGTGTGTATTCAATCCAAATAGCCAAATAGAGCCTCAAATGTTGTGTATTCTATCCAAATGGTCAAGGAAGCACCAAATGGTGTATGAATTCAATATAAAATGGTGATGCTTGTCAGACTGTGCATGAAAAGAGCTAGCAAAACGCGATGAAGCAGGGAGAAAATGCAAGAGAAGAGCGTGGGTGTTTTTCTAAATTTCATCTTCAGCAGGGACGTGCACGCGCCAAGGAGGGCATGTGTGCCTCTGTTGAACATTGTATAGTTCGGTAGGTAACGGTCCCTAAATTTATTACCCAACAAATCTAAATTTGTCGGTTTATTCCTAGAGCCCCTCCCCCATAAAATCCTTTAGGCCCTATTCTAACCCATAATCCCTAAGTGCATTTAAGTGCTTCTAGGTGTTTAGGAGTGATGATGGAGATGTTGATGATGAATGGGGAGATGACAATGAAGATGAGGAGGATGATGCAGATGATGATAATGATGATGAAGATGATGATGATGATGATGACGATGAATATGTCAAGATGATGATGATGATGGTGATAAGGACATGGTGATGATGATGATGAAGATGATGATGATGATGGAGATGTTGATGAGGAAGGGCGAGATGAAAATGAAGATGAGGAGGAGGATGCATATGATGATGATGATGAATATGTCAAGATGATGATGATGATGGTGATGAGGACATGGTGATGATGATGATGAAGATGATGATGATGTTGGAGATGTTGATGAGGAAGGGGGAGATGACAATGCTGATGAAGAGGAGAACGATGATGATGATGATGGTGAAGATGATGGTGAAGATGATGATGATGATGATGATGATGATGATGATTATGAATATTTCAAGATGATCATGACGATGGAGATGAGCACATGGTGATGATGATGATGAAGATGATGATGATGATGATGATGGAGATGTTGATGAGGAAGGGGGATATGACAATGATGATGAAGAGGAGAACAATGATGATGACGAGGATGATGATGATGATGGTGAGGATGATGATGATGATGGTGATGATGAAAAGGAGTACAATGATGATGATGATGATGAGGATTATGGTGATGAGGATGATGATGGTAATGGTGATGATGATGATGAAGATGTTGATGATGATGATGATCATCATCTTAATCACCATCATCACCATCATCATCGTCATCATCCTCATCACCATCATCCTCATCTACATCATCATCATCTTCTTCATCATCATCACCATCATGATCGTGATCATAATCATCACCATCTTCATCACCATCATCATCATCATCCTCATCACCATCATTCTCATCTCCATGATCATCATCATCCTCATGACCCTGATGATGATGATGATGATGATGATGATGATGATGATGAATATGGTGATGATGATGATGATGATGAAGATGAATATGGTGATAATGATGATGATTGAGATGAATATGGTGATAATGATGATGATGAAGATGAATATGGTGATGATGATGATCACGACGCTAATGACACTGATGATGATGATGATGATCATGATGATGAATATGGTGATGATGATGAAGATCATGATGATGATGGTGATGATGATGAAGATGATGATGATGATGATGATGATGATGATGAAGATGATGATGAAGAGGAGGAGGAGGATGATGATGAGGATGATGGTGATGATGATGATCATCATCAACATCTTCATCACCATCACCATCATCATCATCATCATCTCATCATCACCATCATCATCCTCATAACCATCATCATCATCATCATCATCATCATCATCATCACCATCATCCTCATCATCATATTCATCACCATTGTCATCATCATCAACATCTTCATCATCATCATCATCATCATCATCATCATCATCATCATCATCACCATCAACATCTTCATCATCATTGTCATCTTTCCCTTCCTCATAAACATCTCCATCATCATCAACATCGTCATAATCATCAACACGTTTGTCTCCATCATCATTATCTTCTTCATCCTCATCACCATCACCATCACCATCACCATCATCATCTCATTATCACCATCATCATCACCATCAACATCTTCATCATCATTGCCATCTCCCCCTTCCTCATCAACATCTCCAACCTCATCATCTTCTTCATCATCATCAACATCATCTTCATCACCATTGTCATCATCATCAACATCTTCATCATCATCACCATCATCACCATCATCAATTCATCACCATGATGATGATGATGGTGATGGTGATGAGGATGAAGAAGATGATGACGATGGTGATGAAGATGATGATGAGGATGATGAAGAAGATGATAATGATGGATATGTTGATGAGGAAGGGGGGGATTGAAATGATGATGAAGATGTTGATGGTGATGATGAAGGTGATGATGAAGGTGATGATGATGGTGATGATGATGAGATGATGATGATGATGATAGTGATGGTGATGGTGATGACGAAGGGGGAGATTACAATGATGATGAAGATGTTGATGGTGATGATGATGGTGATGGTGAAGGTGATGAGGAAGGGGGAGATGACAATGATGATGAATATGTTGATGGTGATGATGAGATGATGATGATGATGATGAAGAATATGATGATGATGATGGAGATGTTGATGAGGAAGGGGGAGATGATAATGATGATGACGAGAAGGACGATGATGATGATGAGGATGATGGTGATGATGATGCAGATGATCATGAATCATCATCGTCATCATCATCTTCATCATCAGCATCATCATATTCATCACCATCATCATCATCATCCTCATCACCATCATTCTCATCACCATCACCATCGTCATCACTACCATCATCATCATCCTCGTCACCCTCATCATCATCTTCATCACCATCGTCATCATCATCAACATCTTCATCATCATCACCATTATCATCATCATCATCATATCATCATCATCATCATCACCATCATCATCAACATCAATATCACCATCAACATATTCATCATCATTGTCATCTCCCCCTTCCTCATCAACATCTCCATCATCATCTTCATCCTCATCAGCATCATTCTCGTCACCATCACCATCATCATCATTATCATCATCACCATCATCATCATCATCATCATCATCATCATCATCTTCATCACCATCATCATCATCATCAACATCTTCATCATCACCACCACCACCACCATCATCATCATCATCTCATCATCATCATCATCACCATCATCATCACCATCATCATCACCATCAACATCACCATCAACATCAACATCATCATCATCATTTTCATCTCCCACTTCCTCATCAACATCTCCATCATCATCTTCTCCATTATCATCATCATCATCTTCATCACCATTTTCACATCATCAACATCTTCATCTCCATCATCATAATCTTCTTCATCCTCATCGCCATCATCATCATCACCATCACCATCATCATCTCATCATCACCATCATCATCACCATCTTCATCACCATCAGCATCTTCATCATCATTGTCATCTCCCCCTTCCTCATCATCATCTTCTTCTTCATCATCATCAACATCATCTTCTTATTCATCATCATCGTCAACATATTCATCACCATCACCATCATCGTCATCATCATCTCATCATCACCATCATCATCCTCATCACCATCATCCTCATCCTCATCCTCATCATCATCATCATCATCATCATCATCACCATCATCATCATCATCCTCATTGTCACCTTCATCACCATTGTCGTCATCATCAACATCTTCATCATCATCATCATCATCATCTTCATCACCATCGTCATCATCATTAACATCTTCATGACCATCACCATCATCATCAACATCAACATCTTCAGCATCATTATCATCTCCCCCTTCCTCATCAACATCTCCATCATCATCATCTTCTTCTTCATCACCATAGTCATCATCATCAACATCTTCATCACCATCACCATCATCATCATCATCATATCATCATCACAATCATCATCGTCATCACCATCATCCTCTTCATCATCATCATCATCATCATCATCATCACCATCACCATCCTCATCATCATCCTCATCATCATCTTCATCACCATTGTCATCATCATCATCATCATCATCATCATCATCATCATCTTCATCACCATCGTCATCATCATCAACATCTTCATGACCATCACCATCATCATCATCATCATCTCATCATCACCATCATCATCACCATAAACATCTTCATCATCATTGTCATCTCCCCCTTCCTCATCAACATCTCCATCATCATCATCTTCTCCATCATCATCAACAACATCTTCATATCCATCATCATCATCTTCTTCATCCTCATCACCATCACCATCATCATCATCATCACCAACACCATCATCATCATCATCCTCCTCATCATCGTCATCATCCTC
Organism: Larix kaempferi; assembly: GCA_027924585.1. NCBI lineage: Eukaryota > Viridiplantae > Streptophyta > Pinopsida > Pinales > Pinaceae > Larix > Larix kaempferi. The sequence goes on from BSBM01000008.1 coordinate 1,828,887, forward strand.
ATCATCGTCATCTTCGTCCTCCTCTTCTTCATCATTTTCATCTCCCCCTTCCTCATCTTCTTCATCATCATAAACATCATCTTCATCACCATCGTCACCATCATCACCATCTTCACCATCATCACCATCTTCACCATCATCACCATCATTAATTCATCACCATGATGATGATGATGGTGATGATGATGAAGATGTTGATGATGATGACAATGGTGATGAAGATGATGACGATGGTGATGAAGAAGATGATGATGATGGATATGTTGATGAGGAAGGGGGAGATCACAATGATAATGAAGAGGATGATGATGATGATGATGATGAGGATGATAATGATGATGAAGAAGATGATGATGATGGAGATGTTGATGAGGAAGGGGGAGATGACAATGATGACGAAGATGTTGATGGTGATGATGATGGTGATGATGATGATGATGATGATGGTCATGAAGATGGTGATGATGATGACGATGGTGATGAAGATGATGATGATGATGATGATGATGAAGAAGATGAAGATGATGGAGATGTTGATGAGGAAGGGGGAGATGATAATGATGATGAAGAGGAGGACGATGAGGATGATGAGGATGATGGTGATAATGATGAAGATGATGATGATGATCATCATCATCATCGTCATGATCATCATCTTCATCATCATCATCATCATCATCATCATCTTCATCACCTTCATCCTCAACATACTCATCACCATCATCCTCATCACCATTATCATCATCATCATCATCACCATCATCCTCATCATCATCTTCATCACCATTGTCATCATAATCAACATATTCATCATCATCACCAGCATCATCATCATCACCATCATCATCGTCAACATCTTCATCATCATTTGCTCCGGGGGCACGGAACCCAAACCATCACATTTGTCAGACAAACCTTTGTAGTGAACTATAGGTTTTCCATATTGTAGCCGAAGGGAAACGTAATACCATGAATCGTTACCATTTCCAAGCTGAAACTCAAGACTTCTAGCAACACTCCTCGGAGGATGGGCGTGGGTCATAATGAATTGAGAAACTAATTGATGGAAAACACAATGAGAATCTAAGACGGTTGCATAGTGAAATGCATGTAGAATGAATGAAGAGTGGGGGCCGAGAGAAATGGCGGTGGGATGTCATATGAGAGGAAATGGTGATGGGAATTGATTGATAAGGTCAAATTAAATTCACACAATGGTAATAAACTACACTTGTGTCTTCCATTGCCAGCTGCACTTCAATCTTAAAGGTGGTAGCCTGTTAATTTTTTAGCATAAATTCAAGATACTCTAGGACCTTTACTAAGAGAATAACATGTACATTATATCAATGCATATTAATCATAGCAAGCATGTCAATCATCACAAGAAGCAAACATAAGAGACAATAGACACACAGAGTTTCTGTGGGGAAAAAACTAAGGTGAAAAACCCCACAACTTCCTCATAGATAGATAGAGCAGTGATACAACCAAAGTACATAGAGATAGACTCCTCCTAGCAGCTGATCCTCCTCCTCACATGTGCGCCACTTTCCGAGTGAAGGAAGAGTGAGTTCTGAAGTGATCAAAATAGAGATTGGGAGATCTCTATTTATACTTGTCCTGACTGCCCAATAAACTTATGGGGCCGACTTGTCTAGCTTAGCAAAATAACCTCATGTTACATTAATTCAGGTCGAACCCTTATAAGGTGGTCTAATAACCCATCGGCAAGTTAACACACTTGTGACACTTGTCAATACAAATGACGACACTTCCATATAGAGGAATAATAAATCTCTATAGGAGTACAATAAATATATATATGAAATACATTCCGAAGTTACATATCCATCAACACTCCCTCTTAACTAGGAAGGTATTTCTCGACACAGATATGCTAGCACAAGTCTTCTTCTCTAGATCATCATCAACGAATCATCATCCTCAAATCATCGTCATCGTCACTGCTGCTGCTATCTCAATCAATCTCTGAATCTACTCGTCATAGGAAGTTCTAAAGAGCCAATCCTTTTTCATACTGGATGTAGGCCCACCACCTACAAGTCTTCATCATCACTGGCCATACTATGGAATCCTCAAGACTTATTACGTGTGTCACAAAACCTTGAAAGAGCATCCCAGGATTGATTATGAGCACAAAGCTCAACCTATCGGATCTCCCATGACCTTTTACATGCTACTGCACAACCTGTCCACGGCCACAGAGTATCACGAAGCACAACCTAGATGCACACACACGGCACTTACACTCATCGGCATGGGAGGACCAACCTACCACAATCCGTGAAAGGCTCACGGCACTTACATCAACGACCATGGGAGGACCAACCTACCAACATGTCGGAATGGCACAACACTTATATTACAGCCTTGGGAGAACACATCTACAACCATGCTCAAATGGCCCCAACACTTATATCGCAGCCATGGGAGAACACATCTACAACCATGCTCGAATGGCCCTGGAAATTACATCACGGCCATGGGAGAACACATCTGCCACCATGTCAAAAAAACCCAGCAATTACATCGCGACCATGGGAGAACACATCTACAACCATGTCTGAAAAGCTCATGTGCATTTGTGTCTTCGGAACTCATCACACATAATCCAACTGATTATGTAATGTATCCACCTGATACATGTCATCATATATGATCATCCTAATCATCATCACTGCATCGTCCTAATGCATGTCATCTGGAGCAACATCCTGAAGCTCGTCATCCATGATCATCCTGATCATATAATGCATACCAAGTATCTACCTGATACATATCATCATACATGATCCACCTGATCATATAATGTATCTACCTGATACATACACAGATACATGATCCACCTAATCATACAATGTATCCACCTGATATATATCAACATACATGATCTACCTAATCATACAATCATATCCACCTGATACATATACAGATACATGGTCCAAGCATCCAACATGATGCATATATACATACATATAAATGATCCAACTGATCATATCCAGCATCCAACATGATGCATACATACATAAATGATCCAACTAATCATATCCAACATCCAACATGATGCATACATACATAAATGATCCAATTGATCTTATCGAGTAGAAACTAGAACATCATCCTGATGCTCATCATCCAGTGCTTACATCCATAGCCATGTGAAGGATCCTCCTTCCACCATGCTTGGAATGGCTTCAGAAAATGTCTCCATCACTTCTTCCTCGAAGTGTCGTCGATCTGAAGAACACCAAGCCTCTCTCTGAAGTACTCAAACTTCACTCTGGCTAGTGGCTTCGTCAACACATCTGCAATCTGCTCATCCATCGCAACATACAGGAGCTTCACTGCTCCCCTCTGCATCATATCCCTGATATAGTGATATTTGATCTCTATGTGTTTCGACTTGTCGTGGAACACCGGGTTCTCAGACAGCTTCACACAACTCTGGTTGTCACAAAATATACCAGTAGCCTCCAATGGTAGATCAAATAACTCAGACAGTAGCTTCCTCAGCCATACTACCTCACAACTATCCGAACAGGCTACAACATACTCTGCCTCGGCTATAATCAGTGCTACAAGGTACTGCTTCCTGCTAAACCAAGAGATCACACCTGATCCCATACTGAAGCAGCACCCAGAAGTGCTCTTCCTATCTGCTGCACTGCCTTCCCAATCTGAATCAACATAACCTTGCAGGTTAAACTTTTGATTTGCATCATACTTGAGCCCATAGTCAATTGTACCCTTTAGGTACCTCAGAATATGCTTTATAGAAACCAGGTGAACACCTCTAGGATCCGTTAGGAACTGGCTCAATGTGTTCACCGCAAAGCAAATATCTGGTCTAGTGTTTGTCAGGTACATCAAGGACCCAATCATCTAACAATACACAGTGACATCAACTGGATCAGATGAAGCATCACACAGAAGCTTCAAGTTCTATGCCATAGGTGTGGCCATGGCCTTGCAGTCCATCATCCAGAACCTCTTCAGGATATCTACTGCATAATTCCCTTGTCCAAGGAAGATACCATCTGTACTCTGCCACACCTCCATGCCTAGAAAATAGTGCATCATCCCCAAGTCCTTCATCTCAAACTCGGCTGCAAGCTTCCTCTTGGTATCGGCAATCAAACTATCATTACCTGCTACAAACAGATCATCCACATACAGAAGTAGTATCTCTGGATTGCCTTCCTCAACCTTGTAATAAAGGTTGGAATTTGCTTTACTCTTGGTAAATCCCAAACTGGATAGGAAACCGTCCATCCTACCATACCAGGTCCTGGGAGCTTGCTTCAAGCCATACAAGGCTTTCTTCAGTTTGCACACATATGACTCCCTGTCATCTGTCTCAAAACCAAGTGGCTACTCCACATACACTTCCTCTTCAACTACACCATTCAAGAAAGCAGTCTTGACATCCATCTGATGTATCTTCCATTTCATCACTACAGCCATAGCAAGTACTGATATGATGGAAATGTACTTGGCTACAGGAGCAAAGGTTTCTTCATAATCTATTCCCTCTTTCTGAGAGAAGCCACGAGCTACGAATCTTGCCTTGTATTTCTCTATGCTGCCATCTGCAGCATGCTTGATTTTGTAGATCCATTTGGAGGTCACAACAGAATTCCCTTCAGGTCTTGGGACAACATCCCAAACATCATTCTTCATTATTGATTGGTATTGTTCGACCATGGCATCCTTCCATTCTTTCTTTTCCACTACTTCTTCATAATTAGAAGGTTCTTTATTCATGATATCACAGAGTAAAGCAACATAGTTGGTATGAGATCTAGTTCTCTTCTTTTCTCTGTGTTCTTCTTATGGAATGCCATATCTTTATGCATCTTGAATGAGCTATCTAGCCCATGCAGGTTTCCTCTTGTGAGAGTTATTCTCTCGGGGTGGATTTACAGGTTCTTGTGGATCTTCAATTTCACGATCTGCATCTGGAATTGCTTCAATCATAATAGTGTCTTGAAATCTAGTTTCCTTAAGTTCTTCATAATATTCAACAGGTGTCTTCCTTGATTTAATGAATGCATAGTGTTCATCAAATGTCACATCCCTGCTGACATCAATCTTCTTGAACCCTGGAAAGTATATTCTGTAAGCCTTCGAGCTTTCACGGTAACCCACAAAGATACCCTTCTTTCCTGAAGGATCTAGCTTGGTCCTCTTTTCCTTTGGGACATGAGTGTATACTGGAAAACCAAATATTCTGAGATGGATGACTTCAGGTTTCTTACCAGAGAAGACCTCTTTTGGTGTCCTGTTTTCCAATATCTTGTGGGGTGTTTTGTTCTGCACATATACAGCTGCCCTAGCTGCTTCTACCCATAGATGCATAGGAAGATCTTGTTCATGTAGCATTGCCCTTGCTGCTTCCATGATTGTTCAATTCTTTCTTTCTGCAACTCCATTCTGTTGTGGATTGTAAGGAGCAGTCAACTCCCTCTTAATCCCTGAATCACTGCATAACTTATTGAAGTCACCTGAAGTGAATTTTCCACCATTGTGGGATCTAAATGTTTTAATCTTCTTTTTAGTTTGGTTCTCCATCAAGGTTTTGAATTCCTTGAACTTATCAAACACTTCATCTTTGTTCTTCAAGAAGTAAACCCAAGTCTTCCTGGAGAAGTCATCAATGAAAGAGGCATAGTAAACATACCCACTCATAGAACTGGACGACATCGGACCGCATACATCCGAGTGGATGATTTCCAAGATTCCTTTAGCTTTTCTTTCACTGCTTGGAAATGCTTTCTTTATGTTCTTTCCTTTTGCACATCCTCTGCAAACACCTTCGTGCTTTGTCTTTATTTAAGAAAGACCCTCTACAACGTTTCTTGCAATTGGAAGTGCCCTATAGTGCATATGAGCAAGTCTTCTATGCCAAAGTTCACTTGGCTCCATGGAATCATGCACCATGGCATGTTCATGTTGTCCCTTCAATTTTAACAATCCTACCTCTTTCTCTCCAATCACCACTATATCATCTATGGTTTTTCCCTTTTGCCACATTAGAACTTGGCCATCCACAAATGAAACCCTCATACCTTTTGCATCCAATGCAGATATGGAGAGTAGGTTCTTCTTGAGCCCAAGTACATAAAGAACTTCTTTCATCTTCAAGGACTTTCCAGAATCTATGTTGTAGGAGGATTCCCCACTTCCTTTGATATGGTATTGATAATCATCCCCAAGTTTCACCTTATGGGGTGATTCATGTTCAGATAGATTTACAAAAGATTGTTTAAACCCAGTCATGTGTTTGGAAGCCCCACTATCAATAAGCCAATCATTACAACCATGAGAGATAGTACCTGTGAGAGCAGAGATTAGAACATACTCTTCTTCGCTTGATAAGTCATCATCATCACTTTCAGATCTAGCCTTCTTCTTGGGAGGTTCATCATCCTCAGCAACATGAGCATGATATTTTCTTTTGTTGCCCTTTTTCTTTTTGTTGAATTTGTTATTGTTGTCCTTCTTGTTCTTGGGACAAAGTGCCCTTTCTCATTACATCTAAAACATCTTAGATGTTTCATATTTTTAGAGTGGTGAGAAGGTCTCTTAGAATGAGAATGCTCCCCCTTGAACTTGCTTCCTTTCTTGGTGTCAGCAGTGAGAGCTTGATCTTCATTTCCCATCTTTTCTTCTCGAGCCACAAGCCTTGCTTCTTCTTGAGAGTATTCCTCCCACAATCTACTGAAAGAGATCAATTTCGTTCTTGCACAGATTCCTTGAATAAAAGAATCCCATGACCTAGGTAGGCCATTCAGAGTGGTCATAACAACTTCACCATTGTCTACTACTTCATCCACAGCTTCAAGTTGTTCCTTGATCTGAGAGACCTTTGGAGAAGTAAGATTGAATGGTCTCTCCATTCAACAGCTTGACCCCTTTCAATTGATTCCGCGGAGTCATCTTCTGATTTATATTCTTCCCTTCAAATAGCTTGGTCAAAGAGTCAAACATCTCCTTGGGTGTCTTCAGAGATGACACATGTGGTATGAGATGGTATTTGATAGAATCAACAATGATTCTCTTTTCCTTGACCAAGTTCTTCTTATGCAATACCTTAGCCTCTTCATCCTCTGGGATAGGGACCTCAGAGCTAATGTAGGTGTCCAATTCATTTTCTTCCAAGGTTAACCCAATCCTATACTTCCAGGGTCGGAAGGTATCAGCCCCTTCAAGCTTATCCTCAAATTTGGTGTGGTGAGACATCTTAAAGGGTACTTCAAATGGAAATAGAGAAGATTTAGGTCTTACCACTTGATTTGCTGAAAACTGGATCTGGTCCTGGATTAGGGTTTGTCAGAGAAACCCTAAAAATTCAAAATATGAATTTCAACTTTCTTAAAGGATAGAAAGATGCGCCTTGATGAGCTGATAATCCTGGTATACTCTGAATTTGATTTCTGCAAATTTTCACCCTTCATAAGTGTCTTTTAGTCTTCCCGGATTCACTAAGGAGGACCCTGAATTAGGGTTTGAGTTTCCCGGAGTTTTAACTAGCCAAAAAACTCGATCAAAATCTCTAAACTTCGATTTTTCCAAGGAGCTTCCAGCTGTGTCTTCAGATTTCAGAAATTCCTATTTTTTAGGAAACCCTAACTTTTAGGGCCAAAATTGGAAGTGCTCAGAATTGAATTCTGACTGGACAGATAGATTCACCTTGCTGAGGAGAGTCAATCTATCATTATACTTTTCCAAAATCTATGGAGAGAAACCTAATAAACAAGAAACCCTGGTTTCCGTCACTTCACAATGTCTTCTTCTCATGTTAGCTCTGATACCATGTTAATTTTTTAGCATAAATTCAAGATACTCTAGGACCTTTACTGAGAGAATAACATGTATAGTATATCAATGCATATCAATCATAGCAAGCATGCAAATCATCACAAGAAGCAAACATAAGAGACAATAGACACACAGAGTTTCCGTGGTGAAAACCCTAAGGTGAAAAACCCCACAACTTCCTAAGAGATAGATAGAGAAATGATACAACCAAAGTACACAGATATAGACTCCTCCTAGAAGCTGATCCTCCTCCTCACATGTGCGCCACTTTTCGAGTGAAGGAAGAGTGAGTTCTGAAGTGATCAAAATAGAGATCGGGAGATCTCTATTTATACTTGTCCTGACTACCCAATAAACTTATGGGGCCGACTTGTCTAGCTTAGCACAATGATGTCATGTTACATTAATCTGGGCCAACTCCTTACAAGGTGGTCTAATAACCCATCGAAAAGTTAACACACTTGCGACACTTGTCAATACAAATGATGACACTTCCGTATAGAGGAATACTACATCTCTATAGGAGTATGATAAATATATATATGAAATACATTCCGAAGTTACATATACATCAACATAGACTTGAGACTAGACATAGGTCGCATGTTTGAATCTCCTTAGTTCAGTTTGTACCCTGTTAGCTTTTCGCTGCAACTTATATGTTTTCTTTAATTTCATTTGTCAACTTTACGTAACCCTTTATATGTTTTCTTTAATTTCCTTTGTCAACTTTATGTATCCCCTTGAGAAAGGATATTAAAGAAAACATATAAAGGGATACCTTGTTTTTGAAAAATAAAATTTGTGTGCAAATAACGCGTATGCGCAACTACGCGTGCACGCATGCGCGCCACATTTGAGTGCACGCGTGTCTAAATTCAAATTCTTTTTGGCACCCTTGTAGGCTTGGAATTAGCTTCGGATTGCACCTTGAGGCTTGGTCTGATTTATGTCTGATTTATGGCAGAACACATAAAATGCTATAACTTCATGTTCTTCACAACTAGTTCCGCATATGCTCCACGAGTGCATTGTAGATGAAATTGCACACACTTGTCGAGCTTTGTGTGCAGATTCTAAAAATATAATTTTTGAATAGATCTATTGTTTTCTATTTTTAATTCACTTTTAACTGCACTCATGTCAAATTTGTAAAAAACATAGGTCATTTATTTTGCCTATAACTTTTGATTGGCTTACCTATTTCGAAAACGGAAAAGAACCCGCAAAAGAGTACGAAAATACCTACAACCTAAAAAATAAAATATTTTGATCATTTTTAGACCATGATATGGTAACTCAACACTTGACCATGTCGTTTTAGGGCTTCACTGACTTCAGTAATTTAAAAAAAATATAAAATTAGCTTTTAAAATTTTGGGAAAATAGCCCTGCACAAGATTTGTCTGTTGCCTACGCCTCTACATTTTTTTTTCTCATAAATTGAAAATTTACATAGCAAACAAGTGGGCCAACAAAAACATGTGCATTATGTTTTAGAAAAAAAAATAACATACCAATCTTCAAATAATGAAATTTTGGGGTGGTTATACCACTTTTCCATAAATAAAAGTTATATATTCCGGAAGGTCATCCGTTTTTCTACGTGTCATCTTTTTACACCTAATCCGAAAAAGTTTTGTAGGTACCTCTAATAATTCATTTTAATGATAATATTTTTGTTTTTCTAGAATATCATTGCAACTAACGTGTCATAATTGGGTGTCATTACCTTGCACCGGCTCTTCTTTTTGTTCCTTTTAATGTTACGGAAAACTTTGTCAATTTCCCTTCTCTTATATCCATTGTTCATGAGGGACGTTTGAAGGTGTTTTAACTCCTCTTCCATGTGATCCATATCTCAAACTCTCCATGCACATGTGGCTAGGGTATTTATTATTCCAATTTTCTGGTCTTGATGATTGATGGTGTGAGTTAGCATGAAGGTATCTATCTGTATGAGTTTTCTTTCTGTATACCTGGTGAGAGAGAGAACCATTAAGATTCTTTGTGATAAGTACATCCAGGAATAGAAGGGATCCTTTCTCCTCTTTTTCCAAGGTGAATTTTATACTATCACATTGACTGTTTATGTGGTTTAAGAACTCCATCAGCTTATCTTCCCTATGTGGCCAATTGCTAAATACATCATCCACAAATCTGAGCCACCATCTTGGTTTGTGTGGAAACGAGTTGATTGCTTTTTCTTCAGAATCCTCCATGAAAATATTTGCCACAATTGGTGAAAGTGGTGAGCCCATAGCAACCCCTTATGTTTGCTCATATATTTCTCCTTGAAAGAAAAAATAGGTCGATCTAAGGCACATCTCAACCAGTCTAGCGGTTTTGGGATCTGATACCTTCTTGATGACTTCAACAGCACCATCAATTGGAATTTTTGTGTAAAGAGAGACAACATCAAAACTGGTTAATAAATCGTTCTCATCTATTTTCCATTGTTTTTACTAGTTGTGAGGAGTCTTTAATGTATGAGAAGGATTTTCCAACCTTCCATTGTTTTTACTAGTTGTGAGGAGTCTTTAATGTATGAGAAGGATTTTCCAACCAAGGGTTTTAGGGTCTTTGCTAAGTGTTTAGCGAGATCATACATAGGTGATCCTATTGTGTTGACAATGGGTCTTAGTGGGATGCCTGATTTGTGTATCTTTGGTAGGCCATATATGTGTGGCATAATTGCATTCTTGGAAAAGATTTTCTTCTTGGTTTCTTCATCCAAAGAGGATTTTTTTATTATATTAGTAACATCTCTTACTACCTTCTTCAATAGATCTTTTGTGACTTTTCTGTAGCACCCACTTTCCAAATGCTCAATCATTTGCTTTTGATACTCTTCAGTTTTCATGATGATAGTAGCGTTTCCCTTGTCTGCTTTGAGAATCATGACATATTCCCTTTCTTTGAGATTTCTTTATAACCATTTGTTATTTGACCATGTTATGATGATAACCAGTATTGAGTTATTCTGATGATTTCGATGTTGATTGACTATTTAGATGATATTGTGCAACGATGATTGAATGCTTATAAATGAGAAATTATGAAATGCACATGACTATGCTTTTGGATAGCATGTACTTTGATGTGTCGTCAATTGTGACATGAAAGGAAGGTACATGTGATGCAATGATGGCATCAATACCCTGAGGACTCTAGACTGAGTCAAGGATCATTGACATGTGATGTCAATCCGGTATTTATGTTATATCATGATTTTTCCTTAAAATATTTCACATGCACGTGATGTTTATGTGCACGTGATGGATTATGATTTCCAATCGGTCCACATCAGGTAACAGGGATGAATCGAGATAAGATGTCAGTCTAGCATTTTCCATGCAACGAATTGGGAAAGAGCGAGAGAGGCTCTTGCTCATCAGATACGTGTTGTCGTGAGGGTAGGCCGCAGATTCGATCACTCAAGAGGCACTTACTGAGAGGCACGTAATAAGGATACAACCTTATTCCCCAAGAACCTCCAGTCCCTCAACAGGGTCGACTGAACTGAGTGAACATTGTCTTAGTTGTCATACCAAGTCCCCACCAAAGGGGGCTATCTGAAGGGCATGCGTGGAGCATGGAATCCTTGATATCCCATCCATAAACAAAAAATTAACAATTAAATTAAAATATTAATAGGGGAAACAAGAATATTTCTAAAAAGATTTTAGAAATGAATTGAGTTAATTTTGATGTGAATGAAATTCCAAATTAATTAAATTTAATTATGGATTTGTGAAAAATAAAAAAATTTGCAAAATAAGAGATAATTAAGTAAAAACTAAAAGATAAAATAAATCCTTAAAGGAGGAAATGAGGGAAAACTCAACTTTTCAATAATAAAAAATAAAACAAATTGAAAATATGATATCAGTGAGACTAGGTGGGTGTATAAGAATTTAAAATAAATTAAATTAACTTGAAAATGGATACATGAGTTCATGAGGTTTTTTTTAAAAAGGTTAAAAGTAATGGAGAGATGAGGTTTTTTTTAAAAAGGTTAAAAGTAATGGAGAGAGCATAAATCTCTCATCTGTTAGGCTAGTTTTGGACGGAAGAGACTTTGCCGAATTGTATGGAAATAGTTTTGGTTGTGGTTCACTTTGGTAGGAGAGGGGTCGGTTGCCTTGCAGCATTATCTCATAGCTATTTTGGCTAGTTGTTTGCAGCTCAGGGGTCTTATTGCAGCTTAGGGGTCCTAGGGGAAAGAGAGTACTCACAGGTATGGTATGGCAGGGAGAAAACGGGCAGGGAGAAAATGGGCAGATTAATTTTGATTGGCAATTTGGAAAGAGGATTATGGTGGATCTTCGACGACTAGAACAAATTGCACCAGCCTTCTGCAATTCATGACAAGAACTTTTAAGTTATCCCATGTATTTCAATTACTTAAATTTATATTGCTAACTAGATGTGAATTGTAATTTAATGAGCATAACTATTGCATGATAATTTACTTCTGTAAAGGTTAAATTTATCAAGCGAATTGTGTGTATCCACATTGCTGCTTAAAATATTAATGTGGTTGCACTTGTATGTTTGGAATTATGTAGTTATCTAAGCACATAGGGAATGTTATGTAAAAAGAAACATAGTATTGGTAGATTTTGTGGTGGAATGATTTATTAAATATTATTAGAATTAGTTAATGATGCCTAAATTATAGTTAAATTTACTGAGTAAATTAATTGATTTCAAGGTTTAAAAAGTAATTAAATTTATTGATTGCACCCAGTGAAAAGAGGTGCTCTACAGCCCAGTATAGGGGAGATGTTGTAACGTGATATGATAATGTTTGTAACATGAAAAGTACTTAAAAAAAATCCATGTTGGTTCATAAAATAAAACATTATGAAAAGTAATTAAAAAATAGATGTTTGTTTATAAAATAAAAACTTAAAACTTAAACCCGGATCTATTTCTTATCAATCAAGAATCAAATTTCTTGAGTTTAAATTTTAAAAAAGAAATACACCTCAAGAAATTGGATCTCTCTCCATACTTGATAGATATGGGTTTAAGATGGATCTATGCCGGTTTTACCCAACTTAAAGCATATGTGTGTTTATTGAACACATATAAATTGTTAAACTTATCTATTTCAATTTGTAATACGTTTGTGCTTCGTCGATACCACGTTGGGGATTGTAAATCGAGCATCCACAACGATTCGGATTGTGCTACCCTGTATAAGATCAATATAGCGTTGTATTACAGGGTCTGTAGTGTTAATTGGATAAGTACTCGTAGACCTGCGTTAGGGAATTTTGTGTAGGTTGGCCTTCTTTTTAAGAACTGTGCGTATCAAGCCCGATCAGGGTCTGTCGAGAGGATCCGTAGGTGTCTATATGCATATCATTGAGGAACCCTAGCTCTAAATCCGTACATCTGTCGAGAGGATTCGTAGGTGTGTATATGAATATCATTGAGGAACCCTAGCTCTAAATCTGTACATCTATTTAATTGGTGTACGATAATTTCATGAAGATTTCCGCACTTCTCTGCGATATCGGTGGCCCTCAATGATCCTATCTCAAAATGCTACTAAAATCTTATAAGGCTGCCATGCAAATTTTTCAAACGTAGAACAAAACAATATTTTCAAATTATAAAATATATGTATTACAGTACAAAAAATCTCGGAGAACACAGCGTATTCTCAAATCGGCATCGCTATAATCTAAGCAGCAATCTTATAAGGCTGCCATGCAAATTTTTCAAACGTAGAACAAAACAATATTTTCAAATTATAAAATATATGTATTACAGTACAAAAAATCTCGGAGAACACAGCGTATTCTCAAATCGGCATCGCTATAATCTAAGCAGCAATCTCAGATCAACTGAGATTATAGTCGTTACATCAAGCTCACAGTAAACTCTTATAGGTTGTGGCGTCATAAGGATTATTTATTTTGATAAAAAAAACGATCAGAGCTTGCAGCCACAGCAATCCAAATTATCCAAGTCTAAAGAATAAACACACATACAGAAAGGAGCAGAGCACACATAAAACCTGCGGATTTCAGAGGAAGAACAGCAGGCACAGCAGTACTCGTTGGAGCAGCAGCCACGGGAGAGGGAGAGGGAGATGGATATGGAACAACATGAGGAGACAGAAGCGGTGATGCTGGTGGCGCCGCCCCTCGAATTGAGAGAACAATCACATGAAGCTTTTGGCCTTTTTGGCAGTGACCGCTGGCACCGCTAATGAAGAAAAATGGGCCGGGTTTGGGGAGCGTGAAGACTGTGTTTCGGTCTTTGAATGAAGCTATGGGTTGTGATGTACTGCAGCTTAGGTAATCCCCATTAGTTACTTGAAGCACTGAATCCTCGCTTGGATTGTACAGGAACACTAACACCAAAACAACCAAGAAAACAAAACCAATTAATGAATGCATTATTAACCCATGGAGAGAATCCATGAAAGCTTTTTAAGGCTTATTATGAAGTCTAGATTAGGTTTCTTACCGAGAGAATCGCCAACCTTAAACCTGTTTCGTCCTGCCCACTGGTTGTAGCTTTCAGTGTATGTATCGTTCGGCACTGCCCAGCCACTTTTACCTCCAACTCTGTACTCAAAGGCATGACACCCACTCTGTATAAATGCCAAAAGAATACAGTACATTATGATTGCCATAACTTCTTGATTGATCAACTGAACTCAATTCAACTCAATTCAAGAGAAATCAATTCAATGTGATACTTCCTTTCATTTTTCGTTTGTTGCATTTATAGATCATTCATACACACTGCTATTATCTCATTTCTTTTGCTTTGAAAACCTTTTGCTTTTGCTTTACACTTGTCCTATGGACCAGAGGGCACAGGGAAATAGAACATAAAATTCATTCTTTGGAAGAATTTTCCAACCAGAAAGGTTGACAACTAATATAACTTCGAGACAAAGAAGCGAATGTTGGAAGACAATGGGATGCAAATAGAATTAAAGGGTGATCTAGTAGAAAAGAAAAGAGAAGTGGTGGGTCTCGACTCAAAGATAATGAAATCGTATTCGTTTCTTAGAACTTTCACATTGATTTCCTGAAATTATCGTACATCAATTAAACCTGGCAATCTGGCATGTGGCGCGGATGGATTCCAATGGATGTAATGGATTGTTAATGAAAGGAACCCTTGCTAGAATAGATTATAGGGGTCTGCTACCTCAATATCTCTAATGGTTAGCTTCCCGCATTAACCATATAGACAACTACAACAAAATAAAAATAAATTAACACGATTGGTGATAGTACGCTTATGACCGCGGTTTCTGTTTATGACAGTTCGTCATCTGTAACTTCTTACATCTAACGCCCTAGAAACGGTGACAGAACGGAAACCGCAGTATTATACCGTAGTTCTCGTTCTACAACCAGAAATGTCCACTTGCCAAAATTGAATGACCAATAAATGCTGTGCAACTACGGAAGCTTGGAAAGGAAGTTTTCCCTTGCAACCTGTTTGTGCATATGCTTACAAGAATGTTTTGCACTTCTGCTACCTTCTCCTGTATACGAGTTTATTTTGAGCTTTGAAATCTTTGCATGTTTCCTGCATTGAAGTGAAGACAAATGGGTGGAGCTGCTAGCCCGGATATCAAGCCTCGAAGCGGGAATATTACCGGGTTTTGATACACATGCCATGATTTCTCTTTTTTTTTAATTCATGTTTCCCCAATATTCAGATGCACGCTCAACACGTCCCTATTGTTTGTCATGATTATTTTGGGATGACTTCGGTACATGGTTATTTTGGTATTGTTTGTCATGATTATTTTGGGATGTCTAGAACCAAACCTATTAGCTTGAAGTGTGCATGTGAACATGCATATTTTCATCAGGTCGTTGTGTGTATGTCCGTGTGAACTTTAAGCTTACCGAAAAATAAATTGATCAATCCACGCTCCTTTGAATTCATGTAGATAGATCTTTAGAGATGCCCACGTACTCTCAGCAAAACTCGGATTTGGCATCATTCCGACTTTTTCTAGGCCTCTGTTTCCTCTGTTTTTAGAAGATATCTTTAGCCCTTGTAATAAGTATTATTTTTGTGAATTCTATTCATTTTTTAAAATAGAGAAATTTTCTGAGACCTCAAGGTTATTGGTTGAAGCATAAAAACACTTCTAGCTAGCAGGGCACGTTCCTAGCTGTTGTTTTAACAAAGAAGGATAAAGATTTGATGTTGTTTTAACAAATAAGGGTCCTAGCTGTTGTTTTAACAAAGAAGGGTAATGATTTGATGTTATTTTAACAAATAAGGGTAAAGATTTGACAAATTGAAAAAGCTATTCTTGTTCCACATTTTTTATTTTTTATTTTTCAGGTGCTTCTTTTGTTTCTACTTGATTTTTCCTTACATTGATAATCATTATTGTATTAGAGATATTTGGATATTGAGAATCATTATTGTATTCTAGATATTTGGATTTTGTCAAAATTTACACATTCGAGTTCAATATGTAAAGTGACAAAACAAACAAATCAATGACCGCAGGATTTTGCATAGCAACCTACATTGTGATTTTGTGTGTGCTTAATCTCTTCTTCAAGACATTCATGACAAAAACAAAAATTGTGTAGATGTATATGTATGAATGTGTAAGCCATAAGCTACCCGCCTAGCATAGTTGATGCACAAGCGTTTTTATGTATATTATGTGTGAAATGTTGTGGATGAGGTATATGCCCCTTTACTTAATTGAACTTTGAAAAATACGAAATTGTAGTAGTTTATACATTTGAGTTCAAACTGTAGTCAAATGACAACATAAAGTGACAAATCAAACATATAAGTGACAGTGGATCTTTGTTGTGGCTTTATTTGGAAAATAAAAAATATTGCAGTACTTCTTGCATTGGCAGTTTCTTAGAGATTCCATTTTATTAACTATTTAGGACAAAGTTACTATTATATAAACTCAGAATGTTCCCTCCTATATGAGTCAACCTTCATTTCTATTACATGGGTTTGCCCAATTTATTCTTCAAGAAGAGTCATCACAAAAATTGTGTAACTTGGTATATGTATGAACGTCTTAGGTATAAGCTACTTGCCAAGTATAGTTGATGCACAAGTCATTCTTGTGTAACTTATATGGGAAATGTTGTGCATGAGGTAGAAGCTCCTTGTGCATGAGGTAGAAGCCCCTTCAGTGTTTGAACTTTTAAAACCTGTGATGAAATTGGAGGACATGCTTTCCTACATTGGATCTGGGATTGATGGATGCTCTTATGATCCACCATGTTAGGTGACTTTGGTTTGAGCGCTGATAATTTTGTACTCAATAATAAATTATTCTATAGATTCTATATGAATTTGCATGAGATTATTGTTATTTCTGGTCATCTTCAATTTTCTTGTTTTTCTCTCTCCTAGTTTTTTATATTCGAAACCTACAGTTCTTGTTTCTAATGACATTTCTCGTTTCTGGTAACATAGTATAAAACTACACAAATTAGATAAATTAAAACACCTCAATATTTACACTCTGAAAATGGCTTTGCACCTCCAAAGATTTGATCCTTCCAAGCACTTGATAGATCATTTTAAAATAGATCTATAGTGGTAATAGTAAAACTAGGATATATATACTGAGGGGATGCTTAATGGTTGTTTAAGTTATATCACTCCTCGAGTTCCCTACACTAAATTTCTGGAGATCCTACACCAGTCGATTTGCATAGGAGGGATTTCTTTTGTCACTGAACTGGGAGGAACTCCTAGAGGTTGTGAACCACAGTCCAATACCAATGTTTCCATACTTGATATCTCTTGCATGCACATCCCTAGATAGCTGGTAGTGCTGCAATGGTCCCTCGCCAGCCCAAACCACCAGTTGAGATAATAGTATCTTGTATTGATCTAAGGAGTGGCAAACTGCGGTACAACACCCGAAACCCGAGAAACTATAGGGTATGTCTGCGCCTATGATAATGAATGTATTTCTTATTCATTGATTTTTTAAATGCTCCTTCTCACATTCGGGCAACTTCTAGTTGCTGGGCCGATGCGTATCAGTCACACGGACTCAGTAATGCATGGGGCATAATCCGTAAAAAGAAAAGGGGGAAACTTCTTTCTGTCGGCCACTTGCAAAAGTGGGTCAATTCCTTTTCTTTGCGAGATCCACTCTCTCATAACTCATGTAAGAAAAAACTACAGTGTGAGTACTCAACAAACGAATGAACAATCAGTCATTACCCTAACTCCTATCAACCTGTGATAGAGAACATGTAAAATGCATTTTATAAGTTGTTTAACATTATCATGGGAAAACATAAAAGGTAAATCTACATAATACTCATAAGTCCAGGGTTTATATATATATATATATATATATATATATATAATGTCTTCTATGATAGTCAATGATGACGCTTATATATATATATATATATATATATATATATACATTTATATATATATATAATGGATTTACAGGGTGTATGATAAATGCGGATGTCTAAACTTATGTTGATAGTCAAGGGAAAAGCACACCGTGCAGTCAAGAGGATTCAACTACGCAGTAAGTGACACTCTTCTTTTTCTTTTCTCTGGACTACGCCGAACAAATACTTCGTTTAACACAAGCTTCTCGAAAATTAACTTCGCAGATTAACTGCACGGAGATTAACTCCATTTCACGCTTATCACATCCTTGTCCTTAGGAACATCAACTAGTTTCCTTGTTTGATTCTTCACAATGCATTCTATTTATTCATTCATGGTTGTGACCAAACTTTATCTTCAACAACTTCTTCATATGTTAGAGGATCATTAACTTGAGAAAATAATGCAAAAACTAAGAATGAATTAGGTGTACTAGTCTCATATATCTCATGCACAGTTCTTGTCTTTGTCGAAGTTGCTGGTGTCGAACTGCGTGAACTTCCTAATGGAGTTTGTTGTGCACTTGGTGTGCTTGTCGGAGTGCTTGAACTGCGACTTTTGACAAAGTTCCTTGTGCTGAAACATGTTTTGTTGTCCTGGGAGTAGACAGAGCTGCGACAATCTGATTCACATGCAGAGTCTCAACCACATCTTCTGCGATGTCATCATGCTCAACATGTGACACGATTTTAACATTCTTCTCTACTGTTCCATCCCATGCTTCATTTTCTACAAACTGAACATCTCGATAGATAATAAATTTTCTTGCAATAGATTCATACAACTTGTATGCTTTTGTGTCTTTAGAATATCCAATAAAAATGCATTTATGTCCTTTATTGTCTAATTTCCTTCTTAACTCATCTGGAACATGTGCATATGCTACACTACCAAAAAATTTTAAATGTGAAACACTATGTTTCATACATGTCCATGCTTCTTGAGGAACTTTGTTGTTCATGTTCTTCGTCGGACATCGATTCATGATGTATATAGCATTTGCCACTGCTTCAGCCCAGTATTCATTTGACAGATGCATGGCTTCCAACATACTGCATGCCATCTCCATAATGGTTCTGTTTTTCCTCTCTGCGATACCATTCTACTGCGGTGTATACCACGCAACAAATTGCTTCTATATACCATGATTTTTACAGAAGTTTAAGAAATCATTTGAGCCATACTCACCACCTCTATTTGTTCTTATCTCGATGTTGTAACCACTGTGCTTCTCCACAAGTGCCTTGAACTGCTGAAAACAACCAAACACATCAGATTTATGTTTTAGAAATTATATCCAGTTTTTTCTTGTGAAATCATTAATAAATGTGAGAAGATAAGTGCATCCTCCCATGGATGGTGTTTGTATTGGTCCACAAATATTGGAGTGCAGAATTTCAAGTGGAGTGTGAACTCTGTATGACTTTCCGATTCGAAAAATCTCTCTGCGTTTTTTTCCAAAAATACAACCTTCACAAATTCTCTGTGGCTTTTCAATCAATGGTAATCCTTTTAGGATATCCTTCATATCTAGTAGCTTCAACCCACCAAAATTCAGATGTCCAAATCTGAAGTGCCACAGCTAGGATTAATCCTTTATTTCTGTTTGAAATGCTGCTTGTATTTCTTTGTTGTCTTTTGCTTCCTTGTCGCAGTGAATTTATGCTTCTTTACTTTCTGCTTTGAATGCAGCTCCAGAATTTTCATTCTGACTTCCATTAACGACTTGAGTTGTTTTCCCCTTTATAATTGGTCTGATCCTCAAAGGAAACAAGCGATTGCTTGTCATCTACACTTCGGCTACTAAGCGATTGCTTGGATATATGTCTTTGATCGGACAATGATTTCCCGTCATATGAACTCTATAACATTTTTCCATCAGTTGTCTAATGCTCATCAAATTAAGCTTCAAACCTATGATTGTTTCTTTCCAGTGGAGATGCAAATGATAAAAAGAATGAGCTAGACGAGGTGCTGGTGTTGCTTGACTACGATTGACCTTGCTTTCCTTGGTCATACTGCTTCTTCCTGCATTCATATGCGAAGTGTCCAAACCTCTTACAGTAATGAAATTGAATTTTTATTTATCATACCTCTGTCCACTTGGCTGAATAGGGATTTGATTTTGACCTCTACCAGTGACATGTGCAGGGATGCTCTTGCGACCTCCTCTGAAAGAAATTCATCCTCTTCCTCTATAGTTTGATCTTCCCCTACCTCTTCCATGGCTTATGGATGACTCGGATGCGAATGCACATTCTAGTGATGAATCATCTGAACTATTGATTCTATGTTCATGATTAAGTAACGAGGCTTGCAATTCATCAATAGTAAATTGGGACAGATCTTTGTTTTCCTCCAGGGTCACAACTAAAGATTCAAATTTCTTTGGAATAACTCTAAGAACTTTTTCAACAACTCTTTGGTCACCTAGATTTTCTCCGTGAGACTTTATTTGATTATCCAGACCAATAACACGAGTATAGAATGATTCTATTGACTCTATATCTTTCATTGACATAGATTCAAAATCTCTTCTAAGAATTTGTAGTTTAGCAGTCTTTACCTTGTTCAAACCTTGATAGAAAGTTTCTAGTGTGTCCATGCTTCCTTAGCCGACGTCGCTACTGCTACTGTTGGGAGTATGGATTCATGTGTTTCTTGATGTATGTGGAACAACGCCTTTCCATATTTCTTCATTTGTTCCCTCAATACATCCTTCTTATCTTGTGTGATATTGTTGTATGCTATCAGATCTGTTGGTTCTACATAGCCATTCTCGACTATTTCCCATACATCTTGACCTCTGAACAAAGCTTTCATAGTTAGAGACCAATATTGATAATTGTTTCCTGAAAAGATTAGAGTTTGCAAATTAGTAGAAGTGAAGCCATTTTTAATCACTTTTCCCTTATAAATAGAATTCATACTTTCCATAAACTAGGCTCTGATACCAAATTAAGGGAAAAGCACACCGCGCAGTCAAGAGGATTGAACTGCGCACTGAGTGACAGTCTTCGTTTTCTTTTCTCTCAACTACTCCGAACAAATACTTCGCTGAACACAAGCTTCTCGAAAATTAACTTCGCAGATTAACTGCGCATTTCAACTTTTACTGCACAGTTGAACTTCACATAAATGCATAGTTAAATTTGCAATACTTTACTTCGTGGACTTCTCAAATACTTTGCGTAAATTCTTAACTTCGCAGATCTCTTAAACACACTTTATCTTGAAATATATTTTTCTAAGACATAACAACTAAAACATCGAAGTGAAGCTTATGTGAAGTACTCCTCGTTAAAATAGACCTTTCACTATGGTGAACTATTTGGAAATCTTGAATTCTTTTACAGAGCATAAATGTAAACAACATTCACACAAGTAAATCAGGAGAAGATGTGCGACTTGCAATATTCAACATTCTCGAGAATGAAACATAAAACTATAGACTTATATATATTACGATAGTAAACTGTGCAACTTGCCTCAATACATGGAAATGAGTTTTTACTTTGATTTTTTACTTTCACAGAGCTTGGGCTCTTGATACAATCTTTGACCAATTTCTTTTTTTACTCTTACTCTAAGTTATTTCTCTCACACACATCTCTCTCTGAGTTTCAATTATCTGCTTCTATTTATAGGAGTTTCATAACCACCGACTTGAGATCGCTTCAAGGTGAAGCTACTATGTTACATTAAAGACTGCAATTAATTCGTACCTAAGAATTCTTGACATGCGAAAACAAACACGGTTACATAAATACAAACTTAGCGTGCCCTGGATTGGCTGCAAACTTACTAACTGGCTGACATTGCAGATTGTGCGCACTGACACAAAATGTAACGTCCCCTCCCATTATACTAGTGCAATGGAGAGGATCGTGATCCGAAACCGGGCATCTAGCCCCATGTACTTATGAAGTAAGCATGTAAGACATATGA
Organism: Larix kaempferi; assembly: GCA_027924585.1. Taxonomy (NCBI): domain Eukaryota; kingdom Viridiplantae; phylum Streptophyta; class Pinopsida; order Pinales; family Pinaceae; genus Larix; species Larix kaempferi. The sequence continues at coordinate 1,851,093 of BSBM01000008.1, forward strand.
GGATGCATAAGTATTTTTTTATACACAGCAGAAGTAATTTCAATTACTCATTAATTTTACATTGTGGATATTCATCCATTAAACAGTTGAAAGATAGCACAAGAGGATACTTATCTTAATGAAGTAGTCCCAAGCAACCAGCTACGCTTCTGCAACATTCCACCCAACCGTAGGCCAGTGTGCTCCTTAATCTATCAGCACCACTGCAACCCCCGAGCTGAGCATGATCTCCACAAGGAACTAGGGAACAACAGGGTCTCACATAACCATAGATACACCAGAATCAGCCATACCAACCAGCAGTTGGGTTTCTGAGGTTGCTAGGAGAGGGATGCATATAAAATCAAAAGTGTAAGTGCTGGGCATGAGAAAAACGTTCAACCGTGGAATGCACGAGATGGGGTTTCTTGAGCTTCAGAAAAACGTGGGTAGACTCAAAACGAATTGGCAAACTGGGTAAATTCGACTGGGAGAGCAACCCATTCCAGAAAAATGCCCCAAGGGCAAAAACGACCTCTCCCTCAGCCTAAAATCGCGTCCCTCCTTTCCCAGCTACTACCCAATACCAAAAACGAGTTCCTGGACATGCAAAAATGCAGGGTTATGGTGAAAAAACGTGGGGATCAACTCCAGTAAGCTCAGTCTGCATGAGAGGAAGAATGGCCATGGGTGAAGAATGGCTTTGGGACAATTTCGTGGGGGTTTTCTTGCCCAGCAAGCCAAAACGCGATTTCCCAGGTTGTTGTCTTTCCCATACACGAAAATTGACAGCCATACCTCTCCCATCCCAAGGCATTAATTGTCTCAACCAATGCTTGGAAGAATTAAATGAATGGGTGCATGAGACCAAATGGGTAGTTAAGAGTTCATGGCTTTCCTCCATGAAATGGCTTAACACCATGGCTCAAGGGTTTGGTTATTCCCCCCCTATTCCTTGTAAAGATCATGCCCCCATCTCTTTGTTGCATTGCGTAGCTGGTTGTGGGTTTTTCATTAAAGTTGCATGTTTACATGATGTCCGATTTTACACTATGCTCTGCTAGCACAAGAACCATATGCATCTATTCTAATTTCCGATACATAAAACGATAAATCAGTGGCGGGGCCTTGGCCTTGAGCTCCTCACCATGACTAAATAACAATATTTACATCATTTACGATTTAATGCAAAGGGGGTCAAAATGGGGACGTGACACAAAAATACTGACAAGATGACTGACAGAGCCCGTGCAGTTAGATAAGCAATCATCTCATAAATATATTTTTCCAGCACTCCCCCTTAATTATGAGCAGATGGGGATCATTAAACAAAAATAAAATTTTACAAAATGTTTCAGAGCTGAAACATGCTCTGTGCATGACGAAGTTCATTGTGTAGAACTTGTCACTCCCAATCAACTTCTCAGATATTGTAATGTGTCCCTTTCGAATGATTTTGTAAATATTTTTTGCTACCTGATCTCCACACCTACAAAATCCTATACATATTTCTTTGTTGTTTATCAATTCTCTGATAAAATGATACCTTGTGTCGATGTGCTTGGTTCTCTTGTGATACACATGATTCTTTGACAGTGCGATAGCTGAATTCTTGTCGTAGTAAATGACTGTCGGTTCTTGTTGGTTCTGCGACAGATCACTTAACATCCTCCGTGTCCAAATGGCATGACATGCTGTCACCTACCCAAATTTCTGAACATTATTAGTTATTTGCAAAAATACCTTATGTTAAATTTAATTACAAGTTTTGTAATTATGATCAGTTTTGATCATGGATGAATGTAATTACTGAATATTATTATTTAAATGAATTAATTAGGAGACAAACACTCAAGAGGACTATTGAATGAGTGTTCACTGACCCACTAGGAGGAATGGAAGTTGTTGGAAGATATGGGACACATGGCAGCAGTTACATCACACCATTAACTGTTGGTTATGGGACAACTTCCCCTAAAATAGGGCATTAGCCCCCAGGTGGAGGGAGTGAGCAGGCAGCTCATTTAATGACCCAGTAACATTTTAAAATGCCTAAGCAACCTATAAAGGCAAATTCGAATTGGGCAGGCAGCCCTTAATCAATATTTCTGCAGAATATTTTCCTCTTGTAAATCAGGTGGTTTCAAGAGAGATTTGAACAAGGGAGGTTAGTGGTGATTGAAAACTGAGTTTTGATTATTATTGAGGAGAAACAGAGTTGTAGGAGCAATTCTTTTGGACTACTGCCTATTGAAGATTTAGAAGATTACTACTACAACAAGAAGAAGTCCTAATTCCTGAAGCTTCTTCCTCCTGGTGGTTCAGCGAACAGGCTCGGGGGTCCTAAGACAATATTTGACTGTTTTCAGAAGTTTGGTTGGGTGGAGCAGTCTTCCTGAGTTGTTTGTTTCCCTACAGAGTTTCTCAGGTTCTTAAAAGATTTCCTAGCTTATTCTCAGTAAATAATTATGTTCTGTTTATCTAGTATTATTATGTTTATTTGCTTTCGAAAAGAATCTAATTCTGTAAATGTTTATGTCTGAATGTTTAAGTTTAAAGGTTAAATTGATAAATCAATATCCCCATTTTTCCACATGTTGTTTGGGAGCATCGTACTCTAGTAGAGATATGCAAATTAAAATAGATTAGAAGATAGGCAAATTGCCATTTAAATTCGATAAATAGATAGTAATTATTTATGTTTCATTTTTTCTGTTCCCAAGTTAAATAATAGTAGAAAGATTCTGCATAATATCTATGTATATATTATAAGTATCAGAGCTTTCTGAGAATTTAAATAATGTATAATTTCTGCATTCTTATCAATATTCTGTATAAAATAAAAATATAGAGATCACAAGTATACATGTATCATAATAGAGTAACAATTAAATGATAGCGATCATCAAAATAATTTGGTACATAACAATCATTACCAGTTTTCATATTGTTTATAGACACTTGATTTCATTATCTCTGTTAAATGTTTTTCAAGGTTATTATCTTTCTGTACTATTATCTTGAATTACATGCTGTAAGAAAAAGATTTTCACAGTCATTCTATAATTTTCAAGTTTCTACAATACACTCATACACACACCATTTTTCTTTTATTTCTTTTTTATCAATTTCATAAACTTACAGTTCAAATAGAATATAGTTTAAATAGAAATATTCTGTTGCTGATAAGAAATAGCTTTCTTTCTCCTATTATAAGCATCGTGTTAATTATCATCCTAACAAACAATAGAAGCTCTATAAACATCGCTTTGTTTATACTCACCTATTCTATTACAAAGCTGTTAGTGTCATTCGTTTCTGTCAGTTTTCATTTCAACCCTAGTTAGGTTTAGTTTTCCATTCTGATCTTTATTACATCCAGATACAAATAAAACATGAATGTAAGGTTTAATAATATTCGTTTCCAATGTACATATTATTGTAAACCATTTCGACATTTCACTCTATTATTTATTAACATTACCAAACAAGGAATTACGACATCAACTTACAGTATCCAGACAAACAAACCAGATATCTATACAAATGTTTTAGCATACATTGTATTACCAAAAGGAGTACTATCTTACACAGAGATCGAGCCCTCGGCTCTCTTTCTTACTGTTACAAACGAATACGAAAACAAGTCAAATCTCACAGAGTCTTAAACATTACATTAGAGCAACCTCAAATGAAGTCGATGCTTTTAAACAAATGTTTTAAAAACAGATTTGCAAAACAAGTACACAGGGATTTTCCTAAAACCCTGTAGCCGAAAGAGCTCAAACACTCTAACATTGTCGATTTTCAACTTCAGTGTCAACCATCAACTTGCAAAGTATAGAAACCAAAGTATCAAATAAATGTTTGAGAACTGGAATATCAAACAGTAAACGCGTTTTGAAAACATCTTCAAACACCATCAACGACAGAGCTTCGACAGGTCTTGGTAGGTCGTTTTTCATCTCATGGAACTTTGCATTCAAAGACGAGGAGCACTACGAGGGTATGGAAGACCCAAAGCTTACCGGTGTAAGAGCATGAGTTTTCCCTTTCGTCAAACCCTCGACAAACCTTTCCAAAACCCTGTACCTAAAAAACAATAGTTTTGAGTTAGACTCATGATACTTTCAAAACTAAGAATCGAAGTACAGTAAAAGAAACATTATATCATCTTGGACGCTTACCTTCACCTCTTTGTGGCCAGTTCTTGGCGTACATCAGGACGACGATAAAGGGTTCGTTCTAGTCTCGACGAGAGAACGCAAGCACTTACAATTTGCACCGCATTTGTACCATACAACGAAGAACTTTAAAAACTTCAACACTTTATCACTCTGAACCTTGAATTCCATCTAAAGTTACAACAACATTACAGAGGTTAAAACCTGCAATTTTCTACACCAGTTTACAGATCTCGGGTTCGAAACCCTTGCAAAACTTCCTACCAAAATCTCGGCAGCCTGTCGGCCACCTCCAGCAAAAACAATAACACAATGAACCACTTTTTCCAAGTTCTTAACTCAATTACACGGTAGATGTTAGGGTTACCATCCGACGGTTTAGACTCATGATCATCAACGGTTACAACAGTGCCAGCTATGTCCACTTTGGTATCAACAAAATCAACATTTAATGCCATCCTCCATTACCGGTTAACATTGCCACCTTGGAAAAGAATTAAGTCAGCAACAACCAATACCAGGGCACATTATTCTGCCACAATAGCAAGCAATAAGGAAAGCACACCTACGTGGAACATAGGCTATCCAACTCGGTAGGGATATGGTGCCAACTTGTTAATGGAAGATCATTGCATGATCTCTTTTACAATTCGAGACACATGCCAACTTAATTGATTCAACGGCCTATCCCATATAGAATTTAATTCCCACTCTGCATTACCTTTAGACATTGCCACTATGGCACACGGTGGAGCAAGTATGATCAACGCTTGGCATATAACCCTTACACATCAACAAGCATGGAGGCATTCACGTCTACGTGGATCTCTGGGTTTATAACTTGGCAGTGAGATAGTACCAAGCTTTTATTGCAAGATTGGATATGTGATCTCTACCACAGCTCGAGACCGGCGCCAAATTGATGAGCCAGGGACCTGCCAAATCTAATTTAATGTTTTTCAGTACCTCGATGTGATAACAAACATTACATGCTTCATTTGTTAACATAACAATATTTACAATGTCGTAATTGTCATAGTAGTAATAACGTATATGCAAATACATGATTATAATTCCAAGGTTTGCACTTTATTGTCATCACTTTCATACATTATAATGTTGTATTTAATTTACAAATACTTGCATAGTATTGTCATGATTCTAACGATGCATATATTGCCAACATCTCCGATATATGTTTTAATATTGACATTAAATCGAAAATAGGTATAGTCACACTATTGTTTTCATAAAGACTTTGGATAGGTTTTGTTTTGCTTATAAATAGAATAACAATTATATATATAGTCCAAAGCTTAATTGCACTATATTCACATAACATTTGGTTTAGTCATGTTTATATATTATTGTTTTTATCTTTTCATATATATTGAATAATATTGGTTGCAAGAGCTTACAAGCTCATAAATTTTACATACATTTTGGTACTATCATTCTAAATGACGACAACAAGACAGCTATCACTACAACTAGCTAGAATAATGACAACAACAGCAACAATGCTGTTAATAAGATACTTGTTTGACAGTTAACTTGGGTTGAGTTTACTCAGTTATAAGATGAACCTTGGAAAGCAAAGGTGTAAGAATGCGAGTCATACCTGTACGCTTTTATAGTTGCAACAATCTGTAGACATGTTATTTTATTTACGACATTGAATTGAGCTTTACACGAAAACTGGAATTTATTGCAATCATGAAACTTCTTACCTATCGTCTGCACATAGAACAGGTTCAAATGTTTTAGCGTTGCAGCTAAGTAAGCTTCGGGGTCCCTCATAGGACTCCCTTGGACAATAAAGAAGCAAACTGTCAGTATCATCTCAAAGAAAAAGTAGTATATCACATTTCTAACCTGGCATTTCATAATTACATCAATCATATATATCGTTGCATTTGAAAGGTGTCGCATCAAAAGTCTGATCTATTCATGCATTTAACTATATTAATGATAGTTGTTATAAATGTAATTAAGTTGTCACTGTCACATTAGTTATAATAGAATTTTATTTATGCTTAGTACAACAGCAGTTTAGTTAACGTTGTTACATTTAGTAATTATTATTTTCCGCAATTATAAATTATCCTAAATTAAGCTAATTGTTGCTATTTACAAAAAATTTAAATTTTTATGAAAATATGGGATGTTACACATGCAGTGCTTTTAGCTGCGAGATACTCTACTTCTACTGAAGAAATAGTTACAATGGGTTGTTTCTTTGAAGCCCATGATACAACACATGTTCCTACATTAAATCTATTCCCATATGTGCTTTTTTTGTCATCCATGCTGCCTCCATTATCGTTATTAATGTATCCAATCAGTTTGAAATTTTTTGATGTTGAATATAAAATACCAAAGTCTTTTGTTCCACTCACATACCTTAGAATTATTTTACCTACTTGCCAATGAGATTCCTTTGGGGACTCCATGAATCTTGAGATTAAGTTGTTCCATACATGATGTCTGGCCTTGTTGCTGTAATATGTACATAAGGCTTCAAACGAGCCTTTTGAATAGAGTAGGATCTACAGTGGATCCATCATCATCCTTGCTCAATTTCAAACCTGTTAACACTGGTGTTGGGTATTTCTTGGAATTCAACATCTTAAATATGTTCAAGACATCACTTGCATACTTTGACTGAGATATAAATATCCCATTTTCAATCTGTTGGACTTCAATGCCCCAAAAATACTTCATAAGCCCCAAATTAGTCGTTTCAAATTCACTTTCCATGACTGATCTAAATTCTTCCATGCCAAAATTACCAGTAAATATTAAATCATCTACATAGAGGAAGACAATTAACTTATTACCTTTCTTGATGATTTTTTCATACAACATTGGCTTTCATTCACTTCTGTGAAATCCATTCGAAATGAGGTAAGAGTCAATGCGACTGTACCAAGCTAGAGGAGCTTGTTTCAAACCATAAAGTGCCTTTTTCAGTCTATATACTCTGTGTTCTTGTCCTGGAACTTCATAGACTTGTGGCTGCTCTACATATACTTCCTCCTCTAAATAACCATTTAAAAATTCAGACTTAACATCCATTTGGTAAACATGCCATGTCTTATGAGCTACGATGGCCAAAACTGTTCTGATTGTATCCATTCGTGCCATAGGTGCAAAGGTTTCATTGAAGTCTATTCCAGGATGCTGTGTGAATCCTCTTTCTACCAATCTTTCCTTTTGCTTCTGCACATTTCCATCAGCATCTTGCTTGGTCTTATAAAACCATTTAACGCTTATCACATCCTTGTCCTTAGGAACATCAACTAGTTCCCATGTTTGATTCTTCTCAATGCATTTTATTTCTTCATTCATGGCTTGTGCCCAAAATTTATCTTCAACAGATTCTTCAAATGTTAGAGGATCATTAACTTGAGAAAATAATGCAAAAACTGAGAATGAATTAGGTGTACTAGTCTCATATATCTCACACAGAGTTCTTGTCTTTGTCGGAGTTGTTGGTGTCGAACTGCGCGAACTACTTGATAAAGTTTGTTGTGCACTTGGTGTGCTTGTCGGAGTTGATTGACCTGCGACTTGTGTAGGATTTCCTTGTGCTGAAACATGCTGCACTATCCTAGGGGTAGACGGAGTTGCGACATTCTGATTCACATGCAGAGTCTCAACCACATCTTCTGTGATGTCATCATGCTCAACATGTGACATGATTTTAACATTCTTCTCTATGGTTCCATCCCATGCTTTATTTTCTACAAACTGAACATATCGACTGATAATAACTTTCCTTGCAAGAGGATCATGGCTACCAACATATTGTGTGCCATCTCTATAATGGTTATGTTTTTCCTCTCTGCGATACCATTCTGCTGCGGTGTATACCGCGCAATGAATTGCTTCTGTATATCATGAATTTAACAGAAGTTTAAGAAATCATATGAAGCATACCTACCACCTCTATCTATTCTTAATATCTTGATGTTGTAACCACTATGCTTCTCCACAAGTGCCTTGAACTGCTGAAAACAACCAAACACATCAGATTTATTTTTTAGAAAATATATCCAAGTTTTTCTTATGAAATAATCCATAAATGTGAGAAGATAAGTGCATCCTCCCATGGACGTTGTTTTCATCGGTCCACAAATATCGACGTGCACAATTTCAAGTTGAGTGAGAGCTTTGTATGACTTTCCGACTGGAAAAGTCTCTCTATGTTGTTTTCCAAAAATACAACGTTCACAAATTCTCTCTGGCTTTTCAATGAATGGTAATCCTTTTACCATGTCCTTCATATGCAGTAGCTTCAACCCACCAAAATTCAGATGTCCAAATCTGAAGTGGCACAACTAGGATTCATCCTTTATTTCTGTTTGAAACACTGCTTTTATTTCTTTGCTGTATTTTGCTTCCTTGTCACAGTGAATTTCTGCTTTGAACGCAGCTCCAAAATTTTCATTCTGACTTCCATTAACAACATGAGTTGTTTTCCACTTTATAATTGGTCTTCTCCTCAAAGGAAACAAGCGATTGCTTGTCATCTACACTTCAGCTATTAAGTGATTGCTTGGATATATGTATTTGATCAGACAATGATCTCTTGTCATATGAACTCTGTAACCTTTTTCCATCAGTTGTACAATGCTCATCAAATTATGCTTCAAATATTGAACATAATAAACATCAAGCATAAATTTATGCTCCCCCTATTTGGCTAGAATATCAATAGTACCCTTACCCAAAACAGTAACTTGAATATTGTTTCCAAGTGTGACATCAGTTTGAACTTATTTATCTAGACTAGAGAATAGATTTAAATTACCAGTCATATGATTGCTGCATCCTCAGTCTAAATACCATATGTCATTTGGACTTTCTTGGACAATATTGCATTCTAGTGGAGATGCACATGCTAAGAACAATGAGCTGGATAAAGTGCTGGTGTTGCTTGACTACAATTGACCTCGCTTTCCTTGGTCATACAGCTTCTTCTTGAATTCATATGTGAAGTGTCCAAACCTCTTACAGTAATGACATTGAATTTTTTTATTTATCATACCTTTGTCCACTTGGCTGAACGGGATCTGATTTTGACCTCTACCAGCGACATGTGCAGGGCTCCTGCTGCGACCTCCTCTGAAAGAACTTCATCCTCTGCCTCTAGAGTTTGATCTTCCCCCGCCTCTTCTATGGATTATGGATGACTACGTTGCGAATGCACCTTCCAGTGATGTATCTGAACTATCGATTCTATGTTCATGATTGAGTAATGAGGCTTGCAATTCATCAATAGTAAATTGGACAGATCTTTGTTTTCCTCCAGGGTCACAACTAAAGATTCAAATTTCTTTGGAAGAACTCTAAGAACATTTTCAACAACTCTTTCGTTAGCTAGATTTTCTCCATGAGACTTTATTTGATTAACTAGACCAATAACATGAGTATAGAATGATTCTACTGACTCAGTATATTTCATCGACAGAGATTCAAAATCTCTTCTAGGAATTGTAGTTTGGCAGTCTTTACCTTGTTCAAACCTTGATAGGAAGTTTCCAGTGTGTCCATGATTCCTAAGCCGACGTCGTTGCTACTAATATTGGGAGTATGGATTCATGTGTTGGTTGATGTATGTGGAACAACGCCTCTCCATCTTTCTTCATTTGTTCCCTTAATACATCCTTCTTAGCTTGTGTGATATTGTTGTATGTTGTCAGATCTGCTGGGTCTACATAGCCATTATGGACTATTTCCCATATATCTTCACCTTTGAACAAAGCTTTCATAGTTAGAGACCAATATTCATAATTTTTTTCTAAAAATATATGAGTTTGCAAATTACCAGAAGTGGAAGCTATTCTTAATCATTTTCCCCTTATAAATAGAATTCCTACTTTCCGTAAATCAGGCTCTGATAGCAGATCAATGGAAAAGCACACCACGCAGTCAAGAGGATTGAACTGTGCACTGAGTGACACTCTATTTTTTCTTTTCTCTCAACTGTTCCGAACAAATACTTCGCTTAACAAAAGCTTCTCAAAAATTAACTTCCATATTAACTTCTCGGAGATTAACTGCGCGTTTCAACTTTTACTGCGAAGTTGAACTTCACATAAATGCGGAATTAACTTCACAATACTTTACTTCACGGACTTCTCAAATACTTCACGTAAATTCTTAACTTCATAGATCTCTTAAACAAGCTTTATCTTGAAATATATTTTTCTAAGGCATAACAACTAAAACATCTAAGTGAAGCTTATGCAAAGTTACTCCTCGTTAAAATAGAACTTTCACTACGATGAACTATTTGGAAATCTTGAATTCTTTTACAGAGCGTCAATGTAAAAAAAATTCACACAAGTAAATCAGGAGAAGATGTGCGACTTGCAATATTCAACATTCTTGAGAATGAAACATAAAACTATAGACTTGTATATATTACCATAGTAATCTGCGTAACTTGCCTCAATACATGGAAATAAGTTTTTATTTTGATCTTTTACTTTCATAGAGCTTGGGCTCTTGATACAATCTTCGACCAATTTCTTCTTTTACTCTTACTCTGAGTTATTTCTCTCGCAAACATCTCTCTCTGAGTTTCAACTATCTGCTTCTATTTGTAGGAGTTTCATAACCACCGACTTCAAATCGCTTCAAGGTGAAGCTACTGTGTTACATGAAAGACTGCAATTAATTCTTACCTAAGAATTCTTCACATGCAAAATACAAACGCAGTTACATAAATACAAACTTGACGTGCGTCGAATTGGTTGCAAACTTACTAACTGGGTGACATTGCAGACTTTGATCATTGACACAAAAAGAATGATAAGATGACAGATAGAGCCGATGTAGTTAGATAGTCAATTAGCTCATAAATACATTTTTCCAACACTCCCCCTTAATTATGAGCGGATGGGGATCATTAAACAAAAATAAAAATTTACAAAATGTTTCAGAGTTGAAATATGCTCTTTGCATGACGAAGCTCACTGTGCAGAACTTGTCACTCCCAAACAGCTTCCCATATATTGGGATGTGTCCCTTGCCAATGGTTTTTTAAATATGTCTTCTACCTGATCTTCATACCTGCAAAATTCTAAACAGATTTCGTTGTTGTTTATCAATTCTCTGATAAAATAAAACCTTGTGTCAATTGCTTGGTTCTCTTGTGATACAAATGATTGTTTGACAATGCGATAGATGAATTGTTGTCGTAGTAAATGACTGTAGGTTCTTGTTGGTTCTATGACAGATCACTTAACATCCTCCGCATCCAAACGGCTTGACATGCAGCACTTGTAGCTGTGACATACTTTGCTTCTACTGAAGAAAGAGTTACAATGGGTTGTTTATTTAAAGCCCATGATACAACACTTATTCCTACATGAAATGTATTCCTATATGCGGTTTTTCTGTCATACGTGCTACCTCCATTATCGCTATCAGTGTATCCAATGAGTTTGAAATTTTCTAATGTTGAATACAAAATACCAAAGTCTTTTGTTCCACTCACATACCTCATAATTCTTTTACCTGCTTGCCAATGAGATTATTTTGGAAACTCCATGAATCTTGAGATTTATATGACTCCATACATGATGTCCAACCTTGTTGCTATAAGATAAATAAGGCTTCCAACGAGCCTTTTGAATAGAGAAGGATCTACATTGGATCCATCATCATCCTTTCTCAATTTCAAACATGTTATCACTGGTGTTGGGGTTTTCTTGCAATTTAAAATCTTAAATATGTTCAAGAAACGACTTGCATACTTTGAATGATTTATAAATATCCCATTTTCAGTCTCTTGGACTTCAATGCCCATAAAATACTTCATAATCCTCAAATCAGTCATTTCAAATTCATTTTCCATGACTAATCTAAATTATTATATGCCAAAATCACTAGTAAATATTAAATCATCTACATATAGGAAGACAATTAACTTATTACCATGCTTGTTGATTTTTGTGTACAACGTTGGCTGACATTCATTTCTGTGAAATACATTTTGAATGAGGTAAGAGTCAATGCGACTGTACCAAGCTCTAGGAGCTTGTTTCAAACCATAAAGTTCGTTTTTCAGTACGTATACTTTGTTTCCCTGTCCTGGAACTTCATAGCCTTGTGGTTGCTCCACATATACTTCCTCCTCCAAATAACCATTTAAAAATGAAGACTTAACATCCAGGTTGTAAACAGGCCATGCCTTATGAGCTGCGATGGCCAAAACTGTTATGATAGTATCCATTCGTGCTACAAGTGCAAATGTTTCATTGAAGTCTATTATAGGCTGTTGTGTGAATCCTCTGGCTACCAATCTTGCCTTGTGATTCTGCACATTTCCATCAGCATCTTGCTTGGTCTTATAAATCCATTTCACGCTTATCACATCCTTGTCCTTAGGAACATCAACTAGTTCCCATGTTTGATTCTTCTCAATACATTCTATTTCTTCATTCATGGCTTGTGCCCAAAATTTATATTCAACAACATATTCAAATGTTAGAGGATCATTAACTTGAGAAAATAATGCAAAAACTGAGAATGAATTAGGTGTACTAGTCTCATATATCTCACGCAGAGTTCTTGTCTTTGTCGAAGTTGCTGGTGTCGAACTGCGTGAACTGCTTGATGGAGTTTGCTGCACACTTGGTGTGCTTGTTGGAGTTGCTTGACCTGTGACTTGTGTCGGATTTCCTTGTGCTGAAACATGCTGCACTGTCCTGGGGGTAGACAAAGTTGCGACATTCTGATTCACATGTGGAGTCTCAACCACATCTTCTGTGATGTAGCACATCATTCATTAACTTCATTTAAGTTGCAAGTGCATTACATAAACTAGAAGGTAGTACTAAACATTCGTGCAAACATTACCTCGTCTTGAATGATGTCTTCCACACATCTTCTGCTTTGATCCTTACTTGATGGTAACCTAATTTTAGGTCCAACTTGGTGAAGAAATTGGCTTGTTGAAGCTGATCCAACAAGTAATCAATTTGTGGTAGTGATTATTTCTTATTGATGGTTACTTTGTTCAAGGCACGATAATCAATGCACATTCTATAGCTTACATCCTTCTTGAGCACCATTATAATGAGTGAATTGCACAGTGACGTGCTAGGCTTGATTACTCCCTACTCTAACAATTCATCATGCTCAAAATGTGACACGATTTTAACATTCTTCTCTACGGTTCCATCCCATGCTTCATTTTCTACAAACTGAGCATCTCGACTGATAATAACTTTTCTTGCAATAGGATCATACAACTTGTATGATTTTGTGTCTTCAGAATATCCAATAAAAATGCATTTTTGTCCTTTATTGTCTAAATTCCTTCTTAGCTCATTTGGAACATGTGCGTATGCTACACAACCAAAAAAAATTAAATGTGAAACACTATGTTTCATACATGTCCATGCTTCATATGGAACTTTGTTCTTCACGCTCTTCGTCGGACATTGATTCATGATATATACAGCCGTTTCCACTACTTCATCCCAGTATTCATTTTACAGATTCATGGCTTCCATCACACTGCGCGCCATCTCCATAATGGTCGTGTTTTTCCTCTCTGCAATACAATTCTGCTGCGATGTATACCGCGCAGTGAATTGCTTCTGTATACCATGATTTTTACAGAAGTTTAAGAAATCATTTGAAGCATACTCACCACCTCTGTCTTTTCTTAATATATTGATGCCATAACCACTCTGCTTCTCCATAAGTTCCTTGAATTGTTGAAAATAACCAAACGCATCAGATTTATGTTTTAGAAAATATATTCAGGTTTTTCTTGTGAAATCATCAATACATGTTAGAAGATAAGTGCATCCTTCCATGGACATTGTTTTCATCAATCCACAAATATCACAGTGCACTATTCAAGTGGAGTGCGAGCTCTGTATGACTTTTCGACTGGAAAAGTCTCTCTATGTTGTTTTCCAAAAATACAACCTTCCGAAATTCTCTCTGGATTTTCAATCAATGATAATATTTTCACCATGGCCTTCATATGCAGTAGCTTAAACCCACAAAAATTCAAATGTCCAAATATGAAGTGCCACAACCAGGATTCATCCTTTATTTCTGTTTGAAACGCTGCTTGTATTTCTTTGTTGTCTTTTGGTTCCTTGTCGCAGTGAATTTTTGCTTATTTACTTTCTTCTTTGAATGCAGATCCAAAATTTTCATTCAGACTTCCATAAACAACTTGAGTTGTTTTCCCCTTTATAATTGGTCTTATCGTCAAAGGAAACAAGCGATTGCTTGCCATCTGCACTTCGGCTATTAAGCGATTGCTTGAATATATGTCTTTGATCAGACAATGCTTTCCTGTCATATGAACTCTGTAACCTTTTTCCATCAGTTGTCCATTGCTCATCAAATTATGCTTCAAACCTTGACCATAATAAACATCAGGCATAAATTTATGCTCCCCCAGTTTGGTTAGAATATCAATAGTACCCTTACCCAAAACAGTAACTTGAATATTGTTTCCAAGTGTGACATCAGTTTGAACTTATTTATCTAGACTAGAGAATAGATTTAAATTACAAGTCATATGATTGCTGTAGCCTGAGTCTAAATACCATATGTCATTTGGACTTTCTTGGACAGCATTGCATTCCAATGGAGATGCACATGCTAAATAAAATGAGTTGGACAAAGTGCTGGTGTTGCATAACTGTGATTGACCTTGCCTTCCTTGGTCATACTGCTTCTTCTTGCATTCATATGTGAAGTGTTCAAACCTCTTACAGTAATGACATTGAAATATTTATTTATCATACCTCTGTCCACTTGGGTGAATGGGGATTTGATTCTGAGCTCCACCAGCGACATGTGCAGGGCTGCTATTGCGACCTCCTATGAAAGAACTTCGTCCTCTGCCTATAGAGTTTGATATTCCCCTGCCTCTTCCATGGCTTATGGATGACTGTGTTGTGAATGCACCTTCCAGTGATGTATTTGAATTTATGATTCTATGTTAACGATTGTGTAATGAGGCTTGCAATTCATCAATAGTAATTTGGGACAGATCTTTGTTTTCCTCCAGGGTCAAAACTAAAGATTCAAATTTCTTTGGAAGAACTCTAAGAACTTTTTCAACAACTATTTGGTCACCTATATTTTCTCCATGAGAATTTATTTGATTAACCATACCAATAACACGAGTATAGAATGATTCTACTGACTCTGTATCTTTCATTGACAGAGATTCAAAATCTCTTCTAAGAATGTGTAGTTTGGCTATCTTTACCTTGTTCAAACCTTGATAGGAATTTTCCAGTATGTCCCATGATTCCTTGGCCGACATCGTTGTTGCTACTCTTTGGAGTATGGATTAATGTGTTTCTTGATGTATGTGGAACATTGCCTTTCCATCTTTCTTACTGTGTTCCGTCAAGACATCCTTCTCAGCTCGTGTGAGATTGTTGTATTGTGTCAGATCTGCTCGTTCTACATAGCCATTCTGGACTATTTCCCATACATCATGACCTTTGAACAAAGCTTTCATAGTTAGAGACCAATATTCATAATTTTTTCTTGAAAATATTGGAGTTTGCAAATTACCAGAAGTGGAAGCCATTCTTAATCACTTTTCCCTTATAAATAGAATTCCTACTTTCCGTAAAGCAGGTTTTGGTACTGGATCAAGGGAAATGCACACCGTGCAGTCAAAAGGATTGAACTGCGCAATGAGGGACAATCTTCTTTTTCTTTTCTCTAGACTACATCAGACAAAGACTTCACTGAACACAATCTTCTCAAAAATTAACTTCGCATATTAACTGTGTGGAGATTAACTGTGCATTGCAACTTTTAATGCGCACTTGAACTTCGCATAAATGCGCAATTAAATTCACAATACTTTACTTCGCGGACTTCTCAAATACTTCACGTAAATTCTTAACTTCACAGATCTATTAAACAAACTTTATCTTGAAATATATTTTTCTAAGACATAACAACTAAAACATCTAAGTATGCAAAGTTACTCCTCATTAAAATAGAACTTTCACTACAGTGAACTATTTGTAAATCTTGAATTCTTTTACAGAGCGTAAATGTAAACAACATTCACACAAGTAAATCAAGAGAAGATGTGCGACTTGCAATATTCAACAGTCTTGAGAATGAAACATAAAACTATAGACTTATATATATTACCATAGTAAACTGTGAAACTTGCCTCAATACATGGAAATGAGTTTTTACTTTCACAGATCTTGGGCTCTTCATAATATCTGAACGACCAATTTCTTCTTTTACTCTTACTCTGAGCTATTTCTCTCACACACATCTCTCTCTAAGTTTCAACTATATGCTTCTATTTATAGGAGTTTCATAACAACTGGCTTGAGATCACTTCAAGGTGAAGCTACTGTGTTAAATTAAAGACTGCAATTAATTTTTACCTAAGAATTCTTGACATGAGAAATACAAACGCGGTTACATAAATACAAAGTTGACATGCGCCGAATTGGCTGCAAACTTACTGACTGGATGACATTGCAGAATCTGCGCATTGACACAAAATGACTAACAAGATGACTGATAGAGCCGGTGCAGTTAGATACACAATCATCTCATAAATACATTTTTCTAACACTCCCCCTTAATTATGAACGGATGGGGATCATTAAACAAAAATAAAATTTCACAAAATGTTTCAGAGCTGAAACATGCTCTGTGCATGACGAAGTTCACTATGCAGAACTTGTCACTCCCAAACAACTTCGTAGATATTGGAATGTGTCCCTTGCCAGTGGTTTTGTAAATATGTATGCTACCCGATCTTCAAACCTGCAAAATTCTAAACAGATTTCTTTGTTTTTTATCAATTCTCTAATAAAAGGGTACCTCGTGTCGATATGCTTGGTTCTCTTGTGATACACATGATTCTTTGACAGTGCGATAGCTGAATTGTTGTTGTAGTAAATTGTTGTGGGTTCTTGCTGGTTCTATGACAGATCAATTAACATTCTCCGCATCCTAATGGCTTGACATGCAGCGGTTGTAGCTGCGGCATACTCTGCTTCTGCTGGAGAAAGAGTTACAATAGGTTATTTCATTGAAGCCCATAATACAACACCTGTTCTTACATGAAATGTATTCCCAGATGTGTTTTTTCTGTCATCCATGCTGCCTCCATTATCGCTATCATTGTATCCAACGAGTTTGAAATTTTCTGATGTTGAATACAAAATACCAAAGTCTTTTGTTCCACTCACATACCTCAGAATTATTTTACCTACTTGCCAATGAGATTCTTTTGGTGACTCCATGAATCTTGAGATTAAGCTGACTTCATACATGATGTCCAGCCTTGTTGCTGTAAGATACATAAGTCTTCCAATGATCCTTTTGAATAGAGTAGGATCTACATTGGACCCATCATCATCCTTGCTCAATTTCAAACATGTTACCACTCGTGTTGGGCTGTCTTGCAATTTAACATCTTAAATATGTTCAAGACATCACTTGCATACTTTGACTGAGATATAACTATCCCATTTTCAGTCTGTTGGACTTCAATGCCCAGAAAATAATTCATAAGCCCCAAATTAGTCATTTCAAATTCACTTTCCATGACTTATCTAAATTATTCTCTACCAAAATAACCAGTAAATATTAAATCATCTACATACAGGAAGACAATTAACTTATTACCTTGCTTGTTGATTTTTGTGTACAGCATTGGCTCACATTCACTTCTGTGAAATCCATTCTGAATGAGGAACCTGTGTGAACCCTTCTCTTTACTATGTTAGTATATTGTTGTTGGACGCATATGCTTTGTAAGTCATTCCGTAGTATTTGTTGATCCATAGTTTATATTAACCCATAGTATTGACCCATAGTATTGGACGCATATGCTTTGTAAGTCGTCCCGTAGTATTATATGTCCCATGGGTTTGACTCATAGTATTGGGAATAGACTTAGTATATAAGTGTGTGTTGAGGTCATTGAAGGCACCATGAAGTTAATTGTATTGAGCTTGTTCAAAGGAGGTTTCCCTCTCGAAGTGGCCTGTGATCAATATAAAAGTGATTCCGAGTTCTGTTATTTCTGATATCTAGTGTATTTGCATTAATTAATTATTGCAGGTTCTTCACATATGGTATCAGAGCACTTTCTTGGGCTTGTTGGGTGGAATTTCTGCCAATTTTGTTTTTCACATCTGTTGCAAGTTTGGATCTAGGAATAACCCCTATCTGCTTAACTCTGGGAAGTACTTGGACATAAGCCCTAAAACTCATTGTGAGGAGTACCACGGGAACCCCAAAGTAGTTGGCCCATTGAGAGGACCTACCAGCGAAAAGGGCAACGATCCCTACCTGATTGACTAGTTCCCACCCGTGAGGTAAACCAAGAGCTATCGTTTGTGGAAAAGCAGTTATCAGTTTTACCTAAGTCGTGAAGTGAGGGGTACTGCCCCAATACAAAATCCGTCAGACAACATTGGTGGCCGAGTGAATCCCCTGAACTGATAGGAAGTCGCACATACTTGGGGTCCATATCTATTTTTAGTTGAACTGTTGCCGATCACTTCCGCTCCAGATCCAACCAGTTCAGATCTATTTTAAAATTCATTCCAGATCAAGTCGTTGTTTCAGATCCAGCCGTTTTTTATCCCTTCCGCGCCATTGCAGATCTATCTGTTGTGGATTCCTTCCGTGCCGTTGTTGCCGATCCATTTCTGGAAAAAAAAAAAAAAAAAGGAGCAGAAACCATGGAGGAAGCACTTGTAGCCATCCAAACCAAACTCCAAGATCTGGATGAAAAATTTCTCAGCCTCCATCTCTAGATTTCAGCCATGAACAATAACCGACAGCCAGAATCTTTTGCAGCCACCGGGTTCTCTTCTTCCAGCAATTTTCGTGGGTCGAAGCTTGATTTTCCTCGCTTCAATGGTACTGATCCGACTAGATGGATATACCGCGCAGAACAATATTTCAGTCTACATAATACTTTTGATGTCCACAAAGTTCCACTTGCATCCTTTCATTTGGAACAGGAATCCCTTCAATTGTACCGTTGGTACATCAAAGCTCATCCCTAGCCAAACTAGACAGATTTTTTCCAACTCCTTTTGCCACAATTTGGTCCTAGTGCTTTTGACGACTTCATAGGAGCACTCACTAAACTTCACCAAACTGGCACAGTGAGAGAGTATCAGACAGAATTTGAGAAACTCACCTATCACACAGAAGGATTTTCTGATGAATTTTACAGGAGTTGTTTTATCAGTGGTCTTAAGGATGAAATCCATTCATAGGTTAAAATGTTTTGTCCCAACACAATGATGGAAGTCCTAGTTTTGGCTAAGTTGGCAGAAGAAAATCTTGTAGCCCAACAACGCTCCAAACCCACTTTTGTTCCCTTCTAAAATATGGGTTCTCAACGACCTCCCTTTCCGCCAGCTCCTCGACCAACTCCTATCAAGCATTTGTCTGAAATCGAGATGCAGCCATGCCGAGAAAAAGGGCTTTGTTATAATTTTGATCATAAATTCACTCGGGGACATAGATGTGTTCAACAAAAGCTCTATCTCTTGGATGTGGATTCTCTGCCTGCCTCTGAACTTGGTGAAGAAGCTCCAGATACAGTAGATGGTCCGGTCGACATTCAGCACCCGCCTGTTGACACCCCATCTCAGGACGACCCACCCACAATCTCTTTCCATGCTGTAATTGGCGTCACAACCCCACAAACAATGTAGGTCAGGGGATACTTCAAGAAGTTCCCTCTTACCATACTCATTGATTCTGGTAGCACTCATAACTTCATTGACCCTCGGATTGCCCAACAGACTGATTTTTTTGTCCATCCTTGCTCCAACTTTGAAGTCATGGTTGCCAATGGGGGAACCTTACCTTGCAAGGGGAAGTGTCACAATGTGCGTATCTCTATGGAAGATTATAACCTACGCTCTGACATGTTTTCCTTGTCCTTAGGCGGATGTGATGTGGTTTTGGGCATTCAATGGTTACACACACTTGGCCCCATCTTATGGCATTTTGCTGAACTTTGGATGCAGTTTTCAGTCAATGGGGCATAACACAAATTAATGGGCTTACAACCAGGGTCTCTTCGCATCATCAATTCACATCGCCTAGAAAAAATCCTTACGAAGAATTCACATGGTGTCATTGCTCATCTCCATTCCATTCAGATGCACCCATCAACGGTCTCCACTACTTCCTTGGATAGATATGCAGGTGTCTTTGCTAAACCAATGAGCTTGCCACCTTCAAGAGACCTTTCTGGTAAGAATTTAGTCGCATCTACCTCTTAGTAGGAAATGATGGCTATTTTGCATGCAGTACAAAAGTGGAAGCCATACCTATTAGGGAATTATTTCTGCATCAAGACTGATCTCTAGAGTCTGGAAAATTTTCTAGAACAATGGGTCTCCTCCCCAACACACCTGAAATGGGTTATCCAACTCATGGGTTATCCCTATGCGATCACTTACAAGAAGGGTAAGGACAATATGGTGGCAGATTCTCCTTCTCGCACAATCGATGACCCAGTTTCTCTTACAACTCTTTCTCTGGTTGTTCCAAATTGGTTTCAATATGTTCAACAGGGCTATCTCTTCTATGAACTCCATGCTTCTTCATCAGCAGGGCAGTCTGGGTTCTTCAAAATGTATGACCGGGAACAATGTAACTTCTTTTGGTAGGGACTGAAAATGACAATTCAACAGATGGTGGCTAACTGTGATACTTTCCAGGTCAACAAGGGTGAAACGACACTCCTTTCGGGATTGCTCAAACCCTTGCCCATCCCTACACAACTTTGGCCAACTATTTCTATGGATTTCCTCGAAGCGCTTTGGTGGTACAATAACACATCTCAAAGGGCACCATATGAAGCAGTCTATGGAAAGACACCGCCATCTCTTCTTCCATACACCCTTAGCAGCTCCCTAGTTCAGGAAATCGACTCGGTTCTTCGAAACCGCGATAAGATTCTTCTCGTTCTGTAGTACAATCTTCACATGGCCAGAATTCGACTGAAACAATAAGCCGATTAGCAACGTTCTGAGCACACTTTCCACGCAGCTGATAGGGTTCTTCTTCGTCTACATCCTTCCAAGAAATCCTCCCTAACACTCCAAAGGCGTCAGTGGCCACAAATGCAACCCGAAGATGCTACTGGGGAACCACTCCTTCAGATTCTACAGCAATTTCCCCAACCAAAGCTTTGAGGACAAAGCTTTTTCTAAGGGAGAGGGGATGTTAGGAACCCGTGTCAACCATTCTCTTTACTATGTTAGTATATTGTTGTTGGACGCATATGCTTTGTAAGTCGTCCCGTAGTATTTGTTGATCCATAGTTTATATTAGCCCATAGTATTGACCCATAGTATTGGACGCATATGCTTTGTAAGTCATCCCGTAGTATTATATGTCCCATGGGTTTGACTCATAATATTGGGCATAGACTTAGTATATAAGTGTGTGTTGAGGTCATTGAAGGCACCATGAAGTTAATTGTATTGAGCTTGCTCAAAGGAGGTTTCCCCCTCGAAGTGGCCTGTGATCAATATAAAAGTGATTCTGAGTTTTGTTATTTCTAATATCTCGTGTATTTGCATTAATTAATTATTGCAAGTTCTTCACAGTTGTCCTAGGAGTAGACGGAGCTGCGACATTCTGATTCACATGCATAGTCTCAACCACATCTCCTACAATGTCATCATGCTCAACATGTGACATGATTTTAACATTCTTCTCTACAGTTCCATCCCATGCTTCATTTTATACAAACTGAACATATCTAATGATAATAAATTTTCTTGCAACAGGATCATACAACTTGTATGCTTTTGTGTCTTCAAAATATCCAATAAAAATGAATTTATGTCCTTTATTGTCTAATTTCCTTCTTAGCTCATCTGGAACATGTGCATATGCTACACAACCAAAAAATTTTAAATGTGAAACGCTATGTTTCATACCTGTCCATGCTTCCTGTGGAACTTTGTTCTTCACGGTCTTTGTCGGACATCGATTCATGATGTATACAACAGTTGCCACTACTTCAACCTAGTATTCATTTGACAGATGCATGGATGCCAACATACTGCGCCATCTCCATAATGGTTCGGTTTTGCCTCTCTGTGATACCATTCTACTATGGTGTATGCCGCGCAGTGAATTGCTTCTGTATACCATGATTTTTACAAAAGTTTAAGAAATCATTTGAAGCATACTCACCACCTCTGTCTGTTCTTAATATCTCGATGTTGTAACCACTCTGCTTCTCCACAACTGCCTTGAACTACTGAAAACAACCAATTGCATCTGTAGAATTTTCATTCTGACTTCCATGAACAACTTGAGTTGTTTTCCCCTTTATAATTGGTCTTATCCTCAAAGGAAACAAGCGATTGATTGTCATCTGCACTTCGACTATTAAGCGATTGCTTGGATATATGTCTTTGATCAGACAATGCTTTCCTGTCATATGAAATCTGTAACCTTTTTTCATCAGTTGTCCAATTCTCACCAAATTATGCTTCAAACCATGAACATAATAAACATCAGGCATAAATTTATGCTCCCCTTGTTTGGTTAGAATATCAACACTACCCTTACCCAAAACAATAACTTGAATATTGTTTCCAAGTGTGACATCAGTTTGAACTAATTTCTCTAGACCAGAGAATAGATTTAAATTACCAGTCATATGATTGCTTCAACCTAAGTCTAAATACCATATGTCATTTGGACTTTCTTGGACAACATTGCATTCCAGTGGAGATGCACATGCTAAAAACAATGAGCTGGACGAAGTGCTGGTCTTTCTTCACTGCGATTGACCTTGATTTCCTTGGTCATACTGCTTCTTCCTGCATTCATATGCGAAGTGTCCAAACGTCTTACAGTAATGACATTGAATTTTTTATTTATCATTCCTCTATCCACTTGGTTGACTGGGGATCTAATTCTAACCTCTAGCAGCGACATGTGCAAGGTTGCTGCTGTGACCTCCTTTGAAAGAAATTCGTCCTCTGCCTCTAGAGTTTGATCTTCCCATGCCTATTCCACGGCTTATGGATGAATGTGATGCGAATGCACCTTCCAGTGATATATCTGAATTGTTGATTCTATGTTTATGATTGATTAATGAGGATTGCAATTCATCAATAGTAATTTGGGACATATCTTTGTTTTTTTCCAGGGTCACAACTAAAGATTCAAATTTCTTTCGAAGAACTCTAAGAACTTTTTCAACAACTCTTTGGTCACCTAGATTTTCTCCATGAGACTTTATTGGATTAACCAGACCAATAACACGAGTATAGAATGATTCTACTGAGTCTACATCTTTCATTGACATAGATTCAAAATATGTTCTAAGAATTTGTAGTTTGGCAGTCTTTACCTTGTTCAAACCTTGATAGGAAGTTTCCAGCGTGTTCCATGCTTCCTTAGCCAACGTCGCTGTTGCTACTCTTGGGAGTATGGATTTATGTGTTGATTGATATCTGTGGAACAACATCTTTCCATATTTCTTCCTTTGTGCGCTCAAGACATCCTTCTCAGCTTGTGTGAGATTGTTGTATGTTGTCAGATATGCTCATTCTACATAGCCATTATGGACTATTTCCCATACATCTTGACCTCTGAACAAATATTTCATAGTTAGAGACAAATATTCATATTTTTTTCCTGAAAATATTGGATTTTTCAAATTACCAGAAGTGGAAGCCATTCTTAATCACTTTTCCCTTATAAATAGAATTCCTACTTTCCGTAAACTAGGCTCTGATACTAGATGAAGGGAAAATCACATTGCGCAGTCAAGAGGATTGAATTGTGTAGTGAGTGACAGTCTTCTTTATCTTTGATCTAGACTGCGCCAAACAAATATTTCGTTGAACACAAGCTTCTCGAAAATTAACTTTGCAGATTAACTACGGGGAGATTAACTGCGCATTTCAACTTTTATTGCGCAGTTGAACTTCGCATAAATGCATAGTTAACTTCACAATACTTTAATTCGGGGACTTCTCAAATACTTTGCGTAAATTATTAACTGTGCAGATCTTAAACAAACTTGATCTTGAAATATATTTTTCTAAGACATAACAACTAAAACATCTAAGTGAAGCTTATGCGAAGTTACTAATTAAAACATAACTTTCACTACGGTGAAGTATTTGGAAATCTTGAATTCTTCTCCTAAGCGTAAATGTAAACAACATTCACAGAAGTAAATCAGGAGAAGATGTGCGACTTGCAATATTCAACATTCTTGAGAATGAAACATAAAACTATAGACTTATATATATTACCATAGTAAACTATGTAACTTCCCTTAATACATGGAAATGATTTTTTACTTTGATCTTTTATTTTCACAAAGCTTGGGATCTAGATACAATCTTCGACCGATTTCTTCTTTTAATCTTACTCTGAGCTATTTCTCTCACACACATCTCTCTCTGAGTTTCAACTATCTGCTTCTATTTATAGGAGTTTCATAACCATAGACTTGAGATCGCTTCAAGGTGAAGCGACTATGTTAAATTAAAGACTGCAATTAATTCTTACCTAAGAATTCTTGGCATGTGAAATATAAACGCGGTTACATAAATGCAAACTTTATGTGCGCCTTATTGGCTACAAACTTACTGACTGGGTGACATTGCAGACTCTACGCACTGACAAAAAAAGACTGATAGGATGACTGACAGAGTCGGTGCAGTTAGATACACAATCAGCTCATAAATACATTTTCCAACAGATAGTTAAATGGTTTGCAAAGAAGAGATTGAGTAGTAGTTGTTGGGTCTGTTGCAATTGTAAGCTTGTAACGCTGACCCAAACCATTAGTTGTCCCACGTGCCGCCCCTTCCATGTAGGGTTGCAACTGAGGAACGCACAGATTAACCATGAAACCTTCCAAGTTCCAACGTTTTAACTCTCTATCAACCGCGCGAGAGAATGGACCAGTTATATAAGTATCCCGGTATAGATCATAGGGTGAATACAGGTAGTTACAACATAGCTAAGTGTGTCTTATAACTGAGTTGAGTATGCCAACTATAGGTTACTCTGATAAATGGAATTTTGTTAGAATATTATATTTTGCATAATGAAATAACTTAGGGATTTGTGTTAATGGTTTATGATAATATTATGTTTCCATGTAAATTATTTTATGTTTTTCATAAAGAAAAGATTTATGTGATAAGCTCTTAGTTACATGATAATGTGATGATTTCATATAGTAGGATTAGGTTAATATGTTATGTTTTTATGTAATGAAAGGAACTATTACATGATATTCATATAATCGAAGGATTTAGTGTATGGTATTATGTAATGAACTAAATTGATGGTAATATGCCTTATTATTTGAATTGAGTATGTGTTGTAAATAATTGCTTCGGTGGAAGCATTATGTTGGGTACACTAGGAAGTGGATAATATAATATTATATATGGATCCAAAATTTAAAGGAATGCGATGTAAATAGATTTAATATATGTTGATGTCTTTTATGCATCAAATGCATCTTTATGGAATTATATTTGTGTTTCACAAGTGATTAAAAAAGAAAGGACTATGTTGAATGGATTATGTATGAATTATAAATGTATTTTAGATAGTGTTGAAAAGAACAAGATCCGGTTGAATGTATGAAGTTTTTATAAATTACATTTATGTTCAGGACTATGTTGCATATATTATGTTTCTATACGAATGCATTTAGGTGGAATATAAATGTAATTTATATGGAGATTTTAAGGGAAAATACTATGTGTTATGTTGTTAAATAGAAATATGTTATAAGGGGTTGATTATATTCATTATTAAGTTTTACATAAATGAAGGGATTTATGTTGGTGTGTAAGAAAATTGATTTCTGTAAGGTATCATATTCTTCGGATGAATTGGTCTATGTGGATGTATCGAACCCCATATGATGATGTTATCCATCGATTAAAATTAATGGGGAAGCATTAACATTTAAGGATGATGTGGTCATGATTCCAGAAAGGTGTCACATGCCTTCCTCACTTCCATGCTAATGTAATAACCTTTCATCCTATGAAACATACTATTTATAAGCCTCGAGCTCACTCAATTAGTTGTACAAAAAAAATAATAAAAAAATTTGTCGTCTATGAGGGTGTAACAATAAGACTCAAGAGCATGCGTCCAAAATCCTATAAGACTCTACCAGGAAAGTAAAACATATAAAGGAAAGAGAGAGAATACATATATGCACCTTTTTCCGAAGTCTAATCCTCTCTACTCCATTAACACTTTTCCGATATGATCCTTGATGCCCAATTACAGCCTGCAATTGAAAATAAGAAAACCTTCCTCAAACACTTTTCACTATAGTGACGAATTCAAATGAGATGAAATGTAAATGAAAAATAAACTATTTAAGCATTTTCACCATGATCCATGACTTCTATGTCAATAATAAAACATAGAACACACTTAGTTTGGGGGGGCGATATATATCAAACTTCCATTATAACAGTGAAAGAATACAAATCCATACCTTATCACTGCTAGGCACCTTATCAAAACCAAAGATCGGGTATCTCTTCTCTTGCACTCTAACAATCCCACTTTAATATTTAGAATGTATACAACGACGAAGTCACTTAAGGGAATTAACTTCCGCAATCAATGATATATGACCAACAACATGGGTTACTGACATGGATGGGAGATGAAGGGTGTGATGAAGCTTGATTCCTTCTTAATAACCTTACTATAATGGGTGTCCCCCTCGTTGGTCCATCCCATATCCTTTTAAGTTTGATGGTGATAGATGGATATAGTTTCCAAGTAGTTTAGAGAGTTACAACGAAGCCAAATTGGTTTGAAAACTTCCATGTAACTCCTCAATTTCGAATTTTTATTATTTGTTTATGAATTTTTTAGGCATTTGTGCCTTTCTCAAGGGAGACATGTGAATGTTTTGTGCGTTGCCAATGTTAGGGGTGTGAATGGGCTCTTTTGTGGTTGCAACTGTATAGGATGAAGGGTAATGAGATAGGATCTTGGTTTTAATGATTAGGACCATCATTAGAATTCAAATCATGAGGCTCTTCAATGTTTTAGAGTCCTTTTTTTGTGAACCAATAGTGACACTCAAGTGCCATATTTTGAAGTGTCATCGTGGACAAAGAAGTGTCAATTTGAGCTCTACAATATTCCCCCTAATGTGTGAGGTGAGAAGGGAGCTAATGGCAAAAATACATTATAATAATAGGTGGAGTGGAGTGTGATGTTCATTTTGATATTCCCAATCCCTATATCCAACATAGTACCTAGAAAAGATAAAGGTGTCAGACATACATTTACCTGTGATGGGAATATCCATTCTTGGAGTGTGATAGAAGATGGCCACCAAATTGTATACGGTGCATATCCATGGCATATATATTATGTTCCATGATAATAGGAGTGGGTCATGGACACGAGGATAATACATAGTGGATCCATGCCAATTAGGATATCATAGTTACAAAAAGATACATAGTGTATATATGTCTCAACATGCATAAGGATAACTAACTATAGTTGAGGTGAGTATTGGTTCTCGTAACGGTACCAATGTCATATGATGTGTGTTACAATATTTCGTAACTTAGGAAATACAAAAATATGGGGATGCTACTATTGGTCCAAGGTATTCCATCCAAACCATTTAGAGGTATGAGTCCTTCCCACATGCATAGATGATATAGAGTCAAACACGGAGGACATTGGTTGATTACCATTCATTGATGTATATAGTTAATAAACATGAGGGATTCATTTTGTACCTTTATTTTTCACTCTAGTCATTAGTGGAATTCATCACCTTTGTTAGTAGTTCTACATTATTTTTTACGTGAGGTGCATCCATTTGGAACATTTGAAAGATTCACTTGATGGTGTGTTCTATCATTTATTGTCCAAGTTTTTCAGATCATGTTCCTAACACTTACTCATGTTGCTCGGAAAAAATCATTCTAATTCCCTCTTGTGAGCATATCTCTTCCTATTGACACCAACTCATCTACTATGGGAATGATATTTAGAGACCTTTATAGTACCTTAGGGTTTGCATCCATCACCAATAGGTTTCCTCTCTATTAAAAAGGGGAATACATCAATATTTCATGTTAAATAGATTCTATGAGTGCTCAATGTTAGCACATTTATTCACACTTGTTAGAATGTACTAAGCGCCTTGGTACATATTATCAATATTGGTGGGTAGCTTGGAATTTGTCAACAATGTTAGTTTTTCAGAAATTTCAATCTGATCTAGGATATTAACTAAGAGAGTAACATGTACATCATATCTACAACATATCTTTAGCATATCAATCATGGACACAATAATGCAAGCACCCAAGAGACATAGAGTTTCACCGAGGAAAACCAAGAAGGTGAAAAACCCCACAACTTCCTCAGAGATAGATAGAGAAATGATACAACCCAATCATAAGAGATAGTCTTCTCTTAGCAGCAGCTTCTCCTCCTCCACAAGTGCGCCACTCTCCAATGAGTGTAAGTGTGAGTAAGTGAATGATCAAATAGAGTGCCTCCCACACTCTATTTATACATGACTTGACTTGCCTAATAACCTTTACTAGGTCAGCCTCAACTTAACCACATAACATAATGCTGACAAGGCTGACCCCCACTAGGGTGGTCTAATAACCCTTTTACCCACATGACTCATACAAGGCCGACCCCATCAAGGTGGTATAATAACCCATCAAGTATAAGTTACGACACTTACAATATAAATGACGACACTTCCGTATAGAGGAATAATAACATCTCTATAGGAATACAAACACTTCTGTATAGAGGAATAATAAAATCTCTATAGGAATACAATATACATATATGAAATACAATCCAAAGTTACAAATACATCAACACTCCCTCTTAACTAGGAAGGTATTTCTCGACACAGGTCTTCTAACACAAGTCTTCTTCTCTGGCTCATCGTCACTCGATCATCGACATCGAATCATCGTCATCGTCATTGCTGTTGTTATCTCAATCAATCTCTGAACTACTCGTCATAGGAAGTTCTACAGAGCTAGTCCTTTTTCATACTGGATGTAGTTCCACCACCTGCAGCTCTTCATCATCATTGGCCATACTGTGGAATCCTCAGGACTGATTACGTGCGTCAACAAAACCTTGAAAGAGCATCCCAATCATTTTACGAGCACACGGCTCAACCTATCAGATCTCCCGGGATCTTTTACATGTGACTGTCACAAAACCTTAAAAGAGTGTATTTCCAAGCAAGATCTCTAAAGAGCATATGAGGCCTTTTTCATCCTTTCTAGATCTCCAGGACTTATTACATGTGGTCCCCACAAAACCTTAAAAGAGTGTCTTTCCAAGCAAGATCTCTAAAGAGCATCTGAGGCCTTTTTCATCCTGTCCAGATCTCCAGGACTTATTACATGCTACCCTTGCGCAACCTATCCATGGCCACAGAGTATCAATATGATACTCACCATACATCGTCCTGATGTACATGATCATCGTGATCATGATCACTGCATCGTCCTAATGCATGTAATCTGGAGAAACATCTTGAATCTCGTCATCTATTATCATCCTGATCATACAATGCATCCACTTGATGCATACCAAGTATCTACCTGATACATATCATCATACATGATCCACCTGATCATACAATGTATCCACCTGATACATACACAGATACATAATCCACCTGATCATACAATGTATCCACCTGATATATATCAACATACATGATCTACCTGATCATACAATCGTATCCACCTGATACATATACAAATACATGGTCCAAGAATCCAACATGATGCATATACATATACATGCTCCAAATGATCATGACAAGCATCCAACATGATGCATATACATATACATGATCCAACTGATCATAACAAGCATCCAACATGATGCATATACATATACATGATCTAACTAATCATAACAAGCATCCAACATGATGCATATACATAGCAATAACTGGAGCATCATCCTGATGCTCATCATCCAGCGCTTACATCCACAGCCATGGGAAGGATCCTCCTCTCACCATGCTTGGAATGGATCCTGCAAATGTGTCCATCACTTCTTCCTTGAAGTGTCACCAATCTGAAGAACACCAAGCCTCTGTCTGAAGTACTAGAACTTCACTCTAGCTAGTGGCTTCATCAGCACATCTGCAACCTGCTCATCCGTCGCAAAATATAGGAGCTTCACTATTCCTCTCTACACCATATCCCTGATATAGTGATATTTTATCTCTATGTGCTTCGACCTGTCGTGGAACATCGGGTTCTCAGACAGCTTCACACAACTATGGTTGTCACAAATGATACCAGTAGCCTCCAGCGGGAGATCAAATAACTCATACAATAGCTTTCTGAGCCATGCTGTCTCATAACTAGTCGAACAAGCTGCAACATACTCAGCCTCGGTTGTAGTCAGTGCTACGTAGGACTGCTTCCTGCTAAACCAAGAGATCACACCTGATCCCATACTGAAGCAACACCCATATGTGCTCTTCCTATCTACAGCACTTCCTGCCCAGTCTTAATCAACATAACCCTGCATGTTAAACTTTTGATTCACATCATACTTGAGCCCATAATCAATTGTACCCTTTAGGTACCTCAGAATATGCTTTACAACAACCAGGTGAACACTTCTGGGATCCGTCGGGAACTGGCTCAATGTGTTCACCACAAAGCAAATATATGGTCTCGTATTCGTCAGGTACATCAAGGACCCAATCATCTGACGATACATCGTGACATCAATTGGATTAAATGAAGCATCACACAGAAGCTTTAGGTTCTTTTCCATAGGTGTGGCCATGGACTTATAGTCCATCATCCTGAACCTCTTCAGGATCTCTACTGCATACTTCCCTTGTCCAAGGAAGATTCCATCTGCACTCTACCACATTTCCATGCCTAGAAAGTAGTGCATCATACCCAAGTCCTTCATCTCGAACTCAGCAACAAGCTTCCTCTTGGTATCGGCAATCAATCCATCCTCTCCTATTAGAAATAGGTCATCCACATAAAAGAGTAGTATCACAGGATTTCCTTCCTCAACCTTGTAGTAAAGGTTGGAATCTTCTTTACTCTTAGTAAATCCCAAACTGGATAGGAAGCCATCTATCCTGCCATACCAGGTCCTGGTGTCTGTTTCAAACCATACAGGGCTTTCTTCAGTTTGCACACATGTGACTCTCGATCATGTGTCTCAAACATGAGTGGCTGCTCCACATACGCTTCCTCTTCAACTACACCATTCAAGAAAGTTGTCTTGACATCCATTTGGTGTACCTTTCATTTCATCACTGCAGCTAGAGCAAGTACTGATTTAATGGAAGTGAATCTGGCTACAGCTGCAAAAGTATCTTCATAGTCAATTCCTCTTTCTGGGAGGAGCCACGAGATACAACCTCGCTTTGTATTTCTCCATGCTACCATCTGCAGCATGCTTGATCTTATAGATCCACTTGGAATTCACAACAAACTTCCCTTCAGGTCTTGAGACCACATCCCAAACATGATCAATTGGTACTTCTCGACCATGGCATCCTTTTACTGTATCTTGTAACCTGGGAACTTTAGATTCTTCAATATCTTCAATAGATAGTTTGAACTTCATTGCTGGAAAAAATGTTGTAGTTCTTCTTTTGTAGGTGATGGAATATGATCTTTCCTATAAAACAAGTTAAATTGCATGATTAGAAAACATCTCATAGTTTTCGGAACAAATTCTTACACAAAAAAAATATGTCATATATTCATGCAATTATTTTAGCCAATGCTTCAATACAACATTTATCCATATCCCGTAACTTTCTAGATGCCTTCCAATCTCTACCAGAACATTGTTAGGAGTGTGCACAACTCCCAACATGTCAACAAAGAGGTTTCATTCTAGATAAGTAGCAATAGAATGTTGTATAGTTCCATAGGCCACTTACCCATCACATGCATATTAGTAGTATACTGCTCATTAATGTAATTATTCTAATATGCATAATACACATCCTAAGTTTAGGAACATAAGCATATACATCATTGAGCAATATTATTTAAAAAAACAAATATGCAAGAAATGACAATTCAAATACTTATCTTTGTTTGGTTTGTAGGGTGGACTCCCTCTCAATATTTGCTTCCTTGCGGGAACTACTGGAGTGTGCTCCCTCTTGATCTTTGCTTCCTGGATTACCTGTCCTTGAAATTATATCCATCCTCGATCACTTATGCATACTTACTAGTATCATCATTGTGTTATCCTCGAGGTCTCATACATACACTCATTAGTATAATCCCAATACTATCAAAACACAATAATCTTAAACATGTATAGTCATGATCATTTCAAACACAGATAATAAACATTAGTATTCAAGGTTTCAAGGAAAACTTCTTTTACTCATGCATACTCTTATTTGACCAAAGGACTTTTCTAGGTAGTCATATCATCAATCAAGGTAAGAGACATAATATGCATAAACCCTTGATTACTTACATTTCTAACTTCATGAATAATCATTATCAACCATACAACAGTATAAGATCCTAACACAAGCTAGGTTTCTAACTTGATATAGGAAAAACATACCTAGATTAATATGTTAGCTGGTTATTGTCTAACATACCCACATGATGTCTTCTTGTTCTCTTAAGTGACTTGTGTTAATAACCTGCATATCTCATAGGTTAACCATTATAGAACCAAGTTATACATACCTCGTAAGTAGATCTTCTATGTGATCCATGGCAATGGATGAACCTTTGTCTTCATGTCACCATGGTCATATGTTCTTGAACTAGAACATGATTTGTCTTTCTTGATGTACCTTTCATGTTAGCGGACAACATCAACCTCATACAACACCACAATGCATTAGTACAATCATAAGTGTCAAAACCCTAATCAATGAATATCTTCTATCGTGCATTAATAATTTTATTAAGGTGATACGACAAGTCTAAAGTTAATCAAGATTGTACTAACCTTAATGAAGACAAACATACCATAAACTTAATCATGAACAGCTCTCGAAACATACCTGGATAAGTCATACTTGTATAAATTGCTTGTAATCTTCTTATGTAAGGCCTTAACCTTATCTCCCTCTGAAACTAGAACTTCTTCACATATGCAGGTGACCAATCCATTCTCTTCTAGGATTAACCCAATCCACTTGATTTGCAGAAACTAGATCTCGAGCTGGATTAGGGTTTGTCAGAGAAACCTTAAAAATTCAAACTTTGAATCTCAAACTTCTGAAAGGATAGAAAGATGCACCTTGATGAGCTGATCAAGCTGGTATACTCGGAATTTGAAAACTGCAAAGTTTCACCCCTCAAAATTGCCTTTGAAACTTCTAGATCTTCTAGACGGGATCCCAAACTAGGGTTTGATGAAGCCCACCCTTCTTCCCAACCAAAATGTGCGATCCAAATCTCTAAAATTTCATTTTTCTAAGGAGCTTCCAGCCGTGGTCACATACTTAAAAAATTCCAACTTTTGCAGAAGCCCTAATTTCCACTTTTTCGATCAAAGTCCCGAACTGGGGTTTGATCAAGCCCGGCGTTCTACCCAACCAAAAAATTTGATATTGGTCTCTAAATTTCTATTTTGATGAGTAGCATTCAGCCATGGTCTCCAACTGCAAAATTCAGCCCTAAATTCCAACTTTCTCCGAAACCCTAATTCCCGGAGCCATGAATGAAGGTGCTCAAAATCCAATTCTGTTTTGACAGAAATATGCACCTGATTGTTTCTGGTGTAACTCCGAAATTTTGGATCTACAAGGTTTGAACAATTTTCCTGTGGTATCCTGACCTATTATATTTCCAACCCCATAAGTATGACCTCAAATGGATTCTTTGAGAGAGATTTATGCCAAGTGTCACAACATGACCTGTTTATGGGATAAAACAGGAGAGCGAAATTATACATAGTGCCACGTGTCACTGGTTCACTTTCGGCCTCTGAAACTTCAGCCTGTGAAATTACAGTCTGTTCCCTACCTGTAACTTTTTACGAAATTTCATTTGGAGCTTCCTAGCCCAAGTTGTGACCTTTTTTTTCTAGGTCACCTGTTTATGATTGATATCTGGAAGAGGCAGAAACCCTAGATTGTATAGATCATAAAACAAAAAGTACAATGAACTATAAGTTTTTCTTTGGACAAAAGGTACATTGGGATAATGTCTTCGACCTGTAAAAGTTTCAGATCCTGAAACTTCTCCAAACTATATTTATAGCGAAAGTTCTACGATGACTGGTTTTTTCTATATCAAGCCCTAGCTTCTCAAGTGCAACAAGTGTCATAAATGGCATACCATGCCTTCTTTCAGGCAAGCTTTGATACCATGTTAGTTTTTCAGAAATTTCAATCTGAT
Organism: Larix kaempferi; assembly: GCA_027924585.1. NCBI lineage: Eukaryota > Viridiplantae > Streptophyta > Pinopsida > Pinales > Pinaceae > Larix > Larix kaempferi. The sequence continues at coordinate 1,885,714 of BSBM01000008.1, forward strand.
CCAGGATCTTAACTGAGAGAATAACATGTACAGCATATCTAAAACATATTTACAACATATAAATCATGGACACAATAATGCAAGCACACAAGAGACACATAGTTTCACCAGGGAAAACCAAGAAGGTGAAAAACCCCACAACTTCCTCAGAGATAGATAGAGAAATGATACAACCCAAGCATAAGAGATAGTCTTCTCCTAGCAGCAGCTTCTCCTCCTCCACAAGTGTGCCACTCTCCAATGAGTGTAAGTCTGAGTAAGTGAATGATCAAATAGAGTGCCTCCCGCACTCTATTTATACATGACTTGACTTGCCTAATAACCTTTACTAGGTCGGCCTCAACTTAACCACATAACATAATGCTGACAAGGCCGACCCCCACTAGGGTGGTCTAATAACCCTTTTACCCACATGACTCATACAGGGCCGACCCCATCAAGGTGGTCTAATAACCCATCAAGTATAAGTTACAACACTTACAATATAAATGACGACACTTCCGTATAGATGAATAATAACATCTCTATAGGAATACAAACACTTCCGTATATAGGAATAATAACACCTCTATAGGAATACAATATACATATATGAAATACATTCCGAAGTTACAAATACATCAACAAACAACTTAGAACAATTATTGGTGATCAAACAACTTCTCCCACCTTCAACATCAGATCATTAATTCACATGGTGCACATTCATACACTTGATGAATTTGGGTTGAAGACCATATTTTTGCACCCTCTCTTCATTCTAATGCTACCTTATCTGCATATACAATACCACCTATCTATATGACATTGATACCTTTTGGAAGGACGAGCCTATAATTTCATCAATTTGATTTGTTGTCCCAATCAAAATTGACACATAGACCAAGTTCTCAAAAACATGGATCAAGGAATCAAAACTAAAAGAGATGAATAAAACTCTAGATGAGTTGAAATAAGTAAAAGTTGAACTCAAGAATAAAGGTGAGGACTTGTCCAAGATACAATCCTTCATGAAGCACACATTAAGGAGCTTCATAAATTGAAAAAATAAAAGAATAGTGAAAGAAAGTTGGAAAAGTATGAGTTAAAAAAAGAATTGAAAAAGAGGATGAAGAAATATGTAGATTACGAAGCATAATAAAATTACTAGATGAGGTGAAGTGATTGAAGGAAGAAAACAAGGTAAGTTAAAAATCAAGAAAAAACACAAGGATCTTGATTAAATTTGAACATTTCCTAAATAACTAGGATGCAAAATAAAATATGAAATCTAGAATTGAAGAAGGATGTAATAATTTGATGGATGGAATAACATTCCAGTTTCAAAAGGAGAAGCAAGATAAGATTAAAGAAGATCACCAAAAAATAATGAAAGAAGTTGAGATCCATATTGAGGATTTACATGTCCAATATAATGGTATTATCTCAAAGGATAGATTAATCAAAGACCAAGCACAAACAATAGAGGATGCCATCATTTCTTAAAACAACAATGGTGATAGAGGTGTGTAGATTGAAGAGAAACCGTCGAAGGTGAAACCATAGGAAATCCCTCATTACCTATAAAGGTACGAAGATAGACATTGACACTACCAAGGAAGATGATGGAATAATAGAAAATATTCATGTGCATCACAAAAACATTATTTGACAAGATATTATTAGAGACTAGAAACTACAACAAATTGGAATAGTCACAATAACAACACATGCAATCAAAATTATGTAACAACCAACTATCAAGGATTAAATCTAAAAACAATCAAATTTCAACAGATGGATCATCATTGATGGAAAAGAGAGTAGGAATAACATAAATATAAAATATTATTACTTGGGTTCATCACATGTAAGTTAACTGCTAAACATTGAGGACACAACATAATAGCTATGTTAATGCATATTGAATGAACATCACTTATCAGGTTGGGGATAGAGTGTACTTGTGTGTGATGTCCCATAAGAGTGGTATGAAATTTGGAAAGGGGGCCAAATTATCACCACAATTTGTGGGACCATTTCATATTACTGAAAGATCGGGGACGATTGCTTACTATCTTTATTTTCCATCATCATTCAGTTGGGTACATGATGGTTTTCATGTTTATGTTTTATGACATTACATGCCATATCCATCACATGTTTTTTACTTGAGCTCTCTACAGATATCAGATGAGGCGGACCTGGTGGTTGAGCCGATCTACATTCTGGAGCAATGAACCTAATAGCTTAGGTGTCAGTTAGTCAACCAGATCAAGGTCTAGTGTGACAATTATAGTCCTAGTTCCATGACTTGGAAGGATGCATCAGAGATGTGTGCACAGTTTCCTTATTTGTTTTAGAACTTCGGGATGAAGGTTCCTCAAGTGGGGGTGTATGTATTTCCCCATTTTGACATTTGAATTTAATTTTGACCTTGACTCAACAATATTATTTGAGGGAATTTGGTTTCAGATGACCTAGCTAGGTGTGATTTCAAACCGTATGTTATCGTGTTATTATTTGAGGGAATTCTTTCAGATGAGCTGACTATATGTGAAACTAATACTTTGACTATTATCGATGGTTGTTTTAGAACCATTTATTATTTGACCATGTTATGGTGATAACCGATATTGATTTATTCTGATGATTTCAATGTTGATTAACTATTTAGATGATATTGTGCAACAATGATTGAATGTTTATAAATGAGAAATTATGAAATGCACATGATTATGTTTTTGGATTGAATTTACTTTGATGTGTCATCGAGGGTGAGGTACATGTGATGCAATGATGGAATCAATACCCTAAGTACTATGGACTGAGTCAAATATCATTGACAGGTGATGTCAATATGGTATTTATATCATATCATGATTTTTCCTTAAAATATTTGATGCACGTGATGTTTATGTGCAGGTGATGGATTATGATTGCCAATCAGTCCACATCAGGTAACACGGTTGAATCAAGATAAGATGTAATTCTATCATTTTTCATGCAGTGAATTGGGAAAGAGCGAGAGAGGCTCTTGCTTGTCAGATACAGGTTGTCGTGAGGGTAGGCCGCATATTCAATCAGTCACGAGGCACTTACTCAGAGGCATGTAATAAGGATACAGCCTTATTCCCCAAGAATCTCCACTCCCTCAACAGGGTCGACTGAACTGAGTCAACATTGTCTTAGTTGACATACCAAGTCCCCACCAAAGCGGGCTATCTGAAGGCCATGCGTGGAGCATGGAACCCGTGATATCCCCACCATAAACATAAAATTATTAATTAAATTAAAATATTAATAGGGGAAACAAGAATATTTCTAAAAATATTTTAGAAATGAATTGAGTTAACTTGGATGTGAATGAAATCCAAAATTAATTAAATTTAATTATTGATTTATGAAAAATAAAAAATTTAGCAAAATAATAGATAATTATGTGAAAATTAAAAGATAAAATAAATCCTTAAAGGAGGAGATGAGGGAAAACTCAACTAAAAGTAAGTTTCAATTAAAAAAATAAAACAAATTGAAAATATGATAGAACTAAGACTAGGTGGGTGTATAAGAATTTAAAATAAATTAAATTAAATTGAAAATGGATACATAAATTCATGAGGTTTTTTTGAAAAAGGTTAAAAGTAATAGAGAGGGCACAAATCTCTCATATTTTACCCTAGTTTTGGACGGAAGAGACTCTGTCGAATTGTAAGGAAACATTTTTGGGTGTGGTTCACTTTGGTATGAGAGGAGTCGGTTTCCCTACAACATTAGTCTGCGTACTGTAGTTTCTTCTCAGTATTTCCACTGAAAACAAAATTGTGAGAAAATGTATTAAAGTTGCAATTGGAAAATAGTTGGTACAGGGAAGTAAGAACATAACTTGAAAGTGGAACCATGGAGGTTCCTAAGTATGTGGCATTCTCTAGAAGATGTTGGGTTGTTGCGGTACAACCACCACATGTATATACTAGCTAATGAGGAAGTTTGAATTTCTATCTTATTTGAATCCCATAGGGTAGCGTATATGGCCCATCCAAGGGTGAAAAAGATGTTCGCAAATCTAAAGCCGTTATTTTTCTGACACGGTATGAAGAAAGAGGTTGTTGATTTTATGGCAAGAAGCCTAGATTTCTAGATATTAAAGGTTTAGCATTGCTATCCAGCTGGATTATTACAACCCCATGCCATCCCATAATCTAAATGGGAGGTTATATAAATGGACTTTATTATCGGATTTCCAATGACATCTAAGAGGCATGATTCAATCTTTTTTGTGGTAGGCATATTGACCAAGAGTGCACACTTTATTATAGTCAAGACTGCTCATCAGGCACCTGATATAGCACAATTCTTCATGCATGAGGTAGTGTGACCGCATGGCATACCTCGGAAGATCATTTATAACAGGGGGTTAGTATTCACTGGGATATTTTTGACAAGTTTCCAAGAAGCTTTGGGCACACAACTATATTTCAACATTGCATACCATCATGAGATGGATGGTCACACCAAGAGGGTTAATTAGGTTTTAGAGGACATGCTGCACATGTATGTTATGGACCAGTAGAGTCATTGGGAGGAGTATCTACCACTGGTAGAATTCACCTACAATAGTAGCTATCATAGCTCAATCTAGATTACACCATTTGAGTTTCTCTATGGTAGGCCATGTTGGACACCCTTGAGTTGGGATTTTCTAGAGGATAGAATCCTTGTGGGTCCACAGATGATCCAGGAGATGGAAGAGAAGATGCAATCCATTTGGGCAATGTTGAAGGAGGCCCAAGATCAACAGAAGAGCTATGTTAATGCACATCGAACGAACATCAGTTATTAGGTTGGGGATATAGTGTTCTTGCCTATGATGACGCAGAAGAGTGGTATGGAATTTGGAAAGGGGGCCAGATTATCACCACAATTTTTGGGACAATTTAATATTACTGAAATATTGGGGCCGATTGCTTACCTTATTTATTTTCCATCATCATTGAGTTGGGTGCATGATGTTTTTCATGTTTATGTTTTATGACATTACATGCCAGATCCATCCCATGTTTTTTACTTGAGCTCTTTACAGATATCAGATGAGGGGGCCCTGGTGGCCAAGCCGATCTGCATTCTGGAGTAGTGAACCTAACAGCTTAGGTGTCAGTTATTCAACCAGGTCATGTTCTAGTGAGACAGTTATAGTCCTAGTTCTATGACTTGGACGGATGCATCAGATATGCGTGCACAGTTTCCTTATTTGTTTCAGAACTTCGGGACGAAGTTTCGTCAAGTGGGGGTGTATGTAGTGCCCCATTTCGACATTTGACTTTAATTTTGACCTTGAATCGAACAGTATTATTTGAGGGCATCTGGTTTTAGATGACCCGGTTATGTGTGATTTCAAACCATATTTTATCGTGTTAGTATTTGAAGGAATTCGTTCGGATGACCTGACTATATGTGAATTGATACTTTGACTATTCAAGATGGTTGTTTTAGAACCATTTATTATTTGACCATGTTATGATCATAACCAGTATTGAGTTATTCTGATGATTTAGATGTTGATTAACTATTTATATGATATTGTGCAACAATGATTGAATGTTTATAAATGAGAAATTATGAAATGCACATGATTATGTTTTTGGATAGCATGTACTTTGATGTGTCATTGAGTGTGACATGAAAGGTAGGCACATGTGATGCAATGACGGCATCAATACCCTGAGGAATCTGGACTGAGTCAAGTATCATTGACAGTAGATGTCAATATGATATTTATGTTATATCATGATTTTTCCTTAAAATATTTGATGCACATGATGTTTATGTGTAGGTGATGGATTAGGATTTCCAATCGGTCCGCATCAGGTAATATGGCTAAATCGAGATAAGATGTAAGTCTATCATTTTTCATGCAAAAAATTGGGAACGAGAGGGAAAGGCTCTTGCTCGTCAGATACATGTTGTCCCGAGGGTAGGCCGTAGATTTGATCACTCACGAGGCACTTACGAGGAGGCATGTAATAAGGATACAACCTTATTCCCTAGGAACCTCCTGTCCCTCAACATGGTCGACTACACTGAGTTAATGATGTCTCAGTTGTCATACCAAGTCCCCACCAAAGGGGGCTATCTGAACGACATGCGTGGATCATGAAACCCTTGATATCCCCGCCATAAACAGAAAATTAATAATTAAATTAAAATATTAATAAAGGAAAGAAGAATGTTTCTAAAAATATTTTAGAATTGAATTGAGTTAACTTGGACGTGAATGAAATCCCAAATTAATTAAATTTAATTATGGATTTATGAAAAATAAAAAAGTTAGCAAAATAACAGATAATTAAGTGAAAACTAAAAGATAAAATAAATCCTTAAAGGAGGAAATGAGGGAAAACTCAACTAAAAGTAAGTTTCAATTAAAAAAATAAAACAAATTGAAAATATGATAGAACTGAGACTAGGTAGGTGTATACGAATTTAAAATAAATTAAATTAACTTGAAAATGAATACATGAATTCATGAGGTTTTTTTGAAAAAGTTTAAAAGTAATGGAGAGGGCATAAATCTCTCATCTTTTACCCTAGTTTTGAACGGAAGAGACTCGGTCGAATTGTAAGATTCACTTTGGTATGAGAGGGGTCAGTTTCCCTACAACATTAGCGTGCATACTGTAGTTTCTTCTCAATATTTCCAATGAAAAAGAAATTGCGAGAAAGGGTATTAAAGTTGTAATTGGAAGATAGTTCTTACAAGGAAGTAAGAACATAATTTGAAAGTGGAACCATGGAGGTTCCTAAGTATGCGGGATGCTCTAGAAGATGTTGGGTTGTTGCGGTACAACCACCACATGTATATATAAGAAAACAAGGAAGTTTGAAGTTTTATCTTATCTCAAGCCCATAGGGTAGCGTATATGGCCCATCCAAGGGTGAAAAAGATGTTTGCAAATCTAAAGCCATTAGTTTTTTGACATGGTATGAAGAAAGATGTTCTAGATTTTGTGGCAAGAATCCTAGAATTCCAGGTAGTGAAGGTTGAGCATTGCTATCCAGCTAGACTATTACAACCCCATACCATCCCATAATATAAGTGGGAGGTTATATCAATGGAATTTATTATCTGATTATCAATCACATCTAGGAGTAGTGAACGTAATAGATTAGGTTTCGGTTAGTCAACTAGGTCAAGGTCTAGTGGGATAGTTATAGTACTAGTTCCGTGACTTGGAAGGATGCACCAGAGATGCATGCACAGTTTCCTTATTTGTTTTAGAACTTCGTGACGAAGTTTACTCAAGTGGGGGTGTATGTAGTGCCCCATTTCGACATTTGACTTTAATTTTGACCTTGACTCCATCAGTATTATTTGAGGGCATCTAGTTTCAGATGACCCAGTTATGCGTGATTTCAAACCATATTTTATCGTGTTATTAATTGATGGAATTCTTTCGGATGACTCGACTATATGTAAGACTAATACTTTGACTATTATAGATGGTTGTTTTAGAACCATTTATTATTTGACCATGTTATGATGATAACCAATATTGAGCTATTCTGATGATTTCGATGTTGATTGACTATTTAGATGATATTGTGCAAGGATGATTGAATGTTTATAAATGAGAAATTATGAAATGCACATGACTATGTTTTTGGATAGCATGTACGTTGATGTGTCGTCAAGTGTCACATGAAAGGAAGGTACATGTGACGCAATGATGTCATCAATACCCTGAGGACTCTGGACTCAGTCAAGTATGATTGCCATGTGATTTCTATCTTGTATTTATGATATATCATGATTTTTCCTTAAAATATTTCATGCACGTGATGTTTATGTGCAGGTGATGGATTATGATTGTCAATCGGTCCACATCAGGTAATATGGCTAAACCAAGATAAGATGTAAGTCTAGCATTTTCCATCCAACGAATTGGGAAGAGCAAGAGAGGCTCTTGCTCATCAAATACGTGTTCTCATGAGGGTAGGTCGTAGATTTGATCACTCACGAGGCACTTACTAGGTGACACATAATAAGGATATCACCTTATTCCCCAGGAACCTCCAGTCCCTCAACACGGTCGACTGAACTGAGTTAACGTTGTCTTAGTTGTCATACCAAATCCCCACCAAAGGTGGCTATCTGAAGGACATGCGTGGAATATGGAACCCTTGATATCCCAACCATAAACAAAATAATAAAATATTAATAGGGGAAACAAAAATATTTCTAAAAAGATTTTAGAAATGAATTGAGTTAACTTAGATGTGAATAAAATCCCAAATTAATTAAATTTAATTATAGATTTATGAAAAATAATTTTTTTAGCAAAATAACATATAATTAAGTAAAAACTAAAAGATAAAATAAATCCTTAAAAGAGGAAATGAGGGAAAACTCAACTAAAAGTAAGTTTCAATTCAAAAAATAAAACAATCTGAAAATATGATATAACTGAGACTAGGTGGGTGAATAAGAATTTAAAATAAATTAAATTAACTTGAAAAGGGATTGATGAGTTCATGAGGTTTTATTGGAAAAGGTTAAAAGTAATGGAGAGGGCATAAATCTCTCATCTTTTACGCTAGTTTTGGACTCAAGAGACTTTGTCGAATTGTAAGGAAATAGTTTTGGGTGTGGTTCACTTTGTAGAGAGGGTTCGGTTGCCTTGCAGCATTAGCCTGCAGTTGTATGTTTGGAATTATGTAGTTATTGGTAGGGAATGATAATGTAAAAAGAAACATAGTATTGGTAGATCTTCTGGTGGAATGATTTATTAAATATGTTTAGAATTATTTAATAATGCCTAAACTATGGTCAGATCTATCGAGTAAACCAATTGATTTCAAGGTTTAAAAAGTAATTAAATTTATTGATTTTACCTAGCTTGGGTCATATCTGTGTTTATTGAACACATATAAATTGTTAAATTTATCGATCCCATTGTAATCTGTCTGTAGTGTTAATTGGATAGTACTCGTAGACCTGGGAATTTTGTGTAGGTTGGCCTTCATTTTAAGAACTGTGCGTATCAAGCCCGATCAGGGTCTGTCGAGAGGATCCGTAGGTGTGTATATGCATATCATTGAGGAACCCTAGCTCTAAATCTGTGTACGATAATTTCATAAAGATTTCCGCTACTTCTCTGCGATATCGGTGGCCCTCAATGATCCTATCTCAAAATGCTACTGAAATCTGATAAGGCTGCCATGCAAATTTTTCAAACGTAGATCAAAACAATATTTTCAAATTATAAAATATATGTATTACAGTACAAAAAATCTCGGAGAACGCAGTGTATTCTCAAATCGGCATCGCTATAATCTAAGCAGCAATCTCAGATCAACTGACATTATAGTCGTTACATCAAGCTCACACTAAACTCTTATAGGTTGTGGCCTCATAAGGATTATTTATTTTGATTAAAAAATGATCAGAGCTTGCCGCCACAACAATCCAAAATATCCAAGTCTAAAGAATAAACACACATACAGAAAGGAGCAGAGCACACATAAAACCTGCGGATTTCAGAGGAAGAACAGCAGGCACAGCAGTACTCGCTGGAGCAGCAGCCACGGGAGAGGGAGAGGGAGAGGGAGCGGGGGCGGAAACGGGAGAGGGAGAGTGAGAGGGAGATGGAACAACATGAGGAGATAGTGGCGGTGATGCTGGTGGCGCCGCCCCTCGAATTGAGAGAACAATCACATGAAGCTTTTGGCCTTTTTGGCAGTGACCGCTGGCACCGCTAATGAAGAAAAATGGGCCGGGTTTGGGGAGCGTGAAGACTGTGTTTCTGTCTTTGAATGAAGCTATGGGTTGTGATGTACTGCAGCTTAGGTAATCCCCATTAGTTACTTGAAGCACTGAATCCTCGCTTGGATTGTACAGGAACACTAACACCAAAACAACCAAGAAAACAAAACCAATTAATGAATGCATTATTAACCTATGGTGAGAATCCATGAAAGCTTTTTAAGGCTTATTATGAAGTCTAGATTAGGTTTCTTACCGAGAGAATCGCCAACCTTAAACCTGTTTCGTCCTGCCCACTGGTTGTAGCTTTCAGTGTATGTATCGTTCGGCACTGCCCAGCCACTTTTACCTCCAACTCTGTACTCAAAGGCATGACACCCACTCTGTATGAATGCCAAAAGAATACAGTACATTATGATTGCCATAACTTCTTGATTGATCAACTGAACTCAATTCAACTCAATTCAAGAGAAATCAATTCAATGTGATACTTCCTTTCATTTTTCGTTTGTTGCATTTATAGATCATTCATACACACTACTATTATCTCATTTCTTTTGCTTTGAAAACCTTTTGCTTTTGCTTTACACTTATCCTGTGGACCAGAGGGCACAGGGAAATAGAACATAAAATTCATTCTCTGGAAGATCAACGCGGACCAAGAATTTTACAACCAGAAAGGTTGACAACTAATATAACTTCGAGACAAACTAATATAACTTCGAGACAAAGAAGCGAATGTTGGAAGACAATGGGATGCAAATCGAATTAAAGGGTGTTCTATAGAAAAGAAAAGAGAAGTGGTGGGTCTCGATTCAAAGATAATGAAATCGTATTCGTTTCTTAGAACTTTTACATCGATTTCGTGAAATTATGGTACACCAATTAATCAAGGGAAAAGGAGACACCGCCAAGTCAATTAAATTCGAAATTCGAACTTTGACGGAAACCTTAACTTCTTAACCTTGGGGAGGAAGCCTCGCAGAAATTAACTTCACTCAATTTTACTTCGCAATAGTTGACATTTTACTTCGCAATAGTTGACTTTGCATGCAATAATCAACATTCATGAGAATGAACACAAATAACTATAGACTTATATATTATTACAATAAAACAAACAACTTTGCTGTATTATTTTATTTGAACTTTGGATTTTTACAGAGTTTGGGCCCGGGCTCTCAAACATATCCAGGACATATTCTTCTTCTCCTTGAGATACATTAAGACATATTCTTCTTTTCCTTGAGATACATTAAAGACTGCAATTAATTTCTATCTAAAAAATTTGACTTACGGAAGCCTCCTCACACACTCACATACTCTCTGTCATCTCTCCTATACAACGGACTCACAAAACTTCTCGACCTAAATTCACATTCAACTCGTAATTACATTTCTCCAACAATTAAATATCGCAATACTCATCCCATCTCTTCCATGTGGCCGGGATAGATTCCATAGGATGTAATGGATTGTTAATGAAAGGAACCCTTGCTAGAATAGATTATAGGGGTCTGCTACCTATCTCTCTAATGGTTAGCTTCCCGCATTAACCATATAGACAACTCCAACAAAATAAAAATAAATTTACACGATTGGTGATAGTACGCTTATGACCGCGGTTACTGTTTGACAGTTCGTCATCTGTAACTCCTTACGTCTAACCGCCCTAGAAACGGTGACAGAACGGAAACCGCAGTTTTCTACCGCATTTCTCATTCTATAACCAGAAATGTCCACTTGCCAAAATTGAATGACCAATAAAGAGTGTGCAACTACGGAAGCTTGGAAAGGAAGTTTTCTCGTGCAACTTGTTTGAGCATCTGCTTACAAGAATGTTTTTCACTTCTGCTACCTTGTACTGTATACGAGTTTATTTTGAACTTTGACATCTTTGCTTGTTTCGTGCAATGAAGTGAAGAGAAATGGCTGGAGCTGCTAGCCTCGATATCAAGCCTGGAAGCAGGAATATTACAGGGTTTTGATACACGGCCATGATTTCTCATTTTTTTTTAATTCATGTTTCCGCAATATTCAGATGCAGGCTCAACACGTCCTTACTGTTTGTCATGAGTATTTTGGGATGACTTCGGTACATGGTTATGGTTATTTTGGTATTGTTTATCATTATTATTTTGGGATGCCTAGAAGCAAACCTATTAGCTTTAAGTGTGCATGTGAACATGCATATTTTCATCAGGTCGTTGTCTGTGTGTCCGTGTGAACTTTAAGCTTAATTCATGTAGATAGAGCTTTAGAGATGCCCACGTACTCTTAGCAAAACTCGGATTTGGCATCATTCTGAGTTTTCGTGGGCCTCTCTTTCCTCTGTTTTTAGAAGATATTTTTAGCCCTTGTAATACGTATTATTTTTGTGAATTCTATTCATTTTTTAAAATATAGAAATTTTCTGAGACCTCAAGGTTATTGGTTGAAGCATAAAAACACTTCTAGCTAGCAGGGCACGCTCCTAGCTGTTGTTTTAACAAAGAAGGATAAAGATTTGATGTTGTTTTAACAAATAAGGGTCCTAACAAAAAAGGGTAATGATTTGATGTTATTTAACAAATAAGGGTAAAGATTTGACAAATTGAAAAAGCTATTCTTGTTCCACATTTTTTATTTTTTATTTTTCAGGTGCTTCTTTTGTTTCTACTTGATTTTTCCAAACATTGATAATCATTATTGTATTAGAGATATTTGGATATTGAGAATCATTATTGTATTCTAGATATTTGGATTTTGACAAAATTTACACATTCAAGTTCATTATGTAAAGTGACAAAACAAATAGATCAATGACCGTAGGATTTTGCCTAGCAACTTCCATTGTGATCTTGTGTGTGCTTAATCTCTTCTTCAAGAGATTCATGACAAAAACAAAAATTGTGTAGATGTATATGTATGAATGTGTAAGCCATAAGCTATCTGCCTAGCATAGTTGATGCACAAGCATTTTTATGTATATTATATGTGAAGTGTTGTCGATGAGGTAGATGCCCCTTCACTTAATTGAACTTTGAAAAATACGAAATTATAGTAGTTTATACATTTGAGTTCAAACTGTAGTCAAATGACAACCTAAAGTGACAAATCAAACATATAAATGACACTGGATCTTTCTTGTGGCTTTATTTGGAAAATAAAAACGTTTCTTGCATTGGCAGCTTCTTAGAGATTCCATTTTATTAATTATTTAGGACAAAGTTACTATTATATAAACTCAGAATGTTCCCTCCTATATGAGTCAACCTTCATTTCTATTACATGTGTTTGCCCAATTTATTCTTCAAGAAGAGTCATCACAAAAATTGTGTAACTTGGTATATGTATGAACGTCTTAGGTATAAGCTACTTGCCAAGTATAGTTGATGCACAAGTCATTCTTGTGTAACTTATATGGGAAATGTTGTGCATGAGGTAGAAGGCCCTTCACTCTTTGAACTTTTAAAACTTGTCATGAAATTGGAGGACATGCTTTCCTACATTGGATCTGGGATTGATGGATGCTCTTATGATCCACCATGTTAGGTGATTGTGGTTTGAGGGCTGATAATTTTGTACTCAATAATAAATTATTCTATAGATTCTATATGAATTTGCATGAGATTATTGTTATTTCTAGTCATCTTCAATTTTCTTGTTTTTCTCTCCTAGTTTTTTATATTCGAAACCTACGGTTCTTGTTTCTCGTAACATTTCGCGTTTCTGGTAACATAGTATAAAACTACACAAATTAAATAAATTAAAACACCTAAATATTTACACTCTAAAAATGGTTATGCAACTCCAAAGCACTTAATAGATCATTTTAAAATAAATCTATAATGATAATAGTAAAACTAGGATATATGCACTGAGGGGATGCTTAATGGTTGTTTAAGTTATATCACTCATCGAGTTCCCTACACTGAACTTCTGGAGATCCTACACCAGTCGATTTGCATAGGAGGGAGTTCTTCTGTCACTGGACTCGGAGGAACTCCTAGAGTTTGTGAACCACAGTCCAATACCAATGTTTCCATACTTGATATCTCTTGCATGCACATCCCTAGATAGCTGGTAGTGCTGTAGTGGTCCCTCGCCAACCCAAACCACCAGTTGAGATAGCAGTATCTTCTATTGATCCAAGGAGTGGCAAACTGCGGTACAACACCCGAAACCTGAGTGACTATAGGGTATGTCTGCGCCTATGATAATGAATATTTCTTATGCATTGATTTTTTATATGCTCCTTCGCACATTCGGGCGAGTTTCAGCTGCTGGGCCGATGCGTATCAGTCACACGGACTCAATAATGCACGGGGCACAATCTGTAAAATGAAAAGGGGGAAACTTCTTTCTGTCGGCCACTTGCAAAAGTGGGTCAATTCCTTTTCTTTGCGAGAGCCACTCTCTCATAACTCATGTAAGAAAAAACTACAGTGTGAGTACTCAGCAAATGAATGAACAATCAGTCAATACCCTAACTCCCGTCAACCTGTGATAGAGAACATGTAAAATGCGTTTTACAAGTGGTTTAACATTATGATGGGCAAACATAAAAGGTAAATCTACATAATATTCATAAGTCCAGGCATTATATATATATATATATATATATATATATATATATATATAATGTCTTCTATGATAGTCAGGGGTGACGCGCATATATATATATATAATGGATTTACAGGGTGTATGATAAATGTGGATGTCTAAACTTATATTGATAGTCAACGGAAAAGCACACCACGCAGTCAAGAGGATTCAACTGCAATTGGGCAGTGAGTGACACTCTTCTTTTTCTTTTCTCTGGACTAAGCTGAACAAATACTTCGTTTAACACAAGCTTCTTGGAAATTAACTTCGCAGATTAACTGCGCGGAGATTAACTCCATTTCACGCTTATCACATCCTTGTCCTTAGGAACATCAACTAGTTCCCATGTTTAATTCTTCACAATGCATTCTATTTATTCATTCATGGTTGTGCTCAAACTTTATCTTCAACAACTTCCTCAAATGTTAGAGGATCATGAACTTGAGAAAATAATGCAAAAACTAAGAATGAATTAGGTGTACTAGTCTCATATATCTCACGCACAGTTCTTGTCTTTGTTGGAGTTGCTGGTGTCAAACTGCGTGAACTACTTGATGGAGTTTGTTGCGCACTTGGTGTGCTTGTCGGAGTGCTTGAACTGCGACTTGTGAGGGGGTTCCTTGTGCTGAAACATGTTGCGTTGTCCTGGGAGTAGACGAAGCTGCGACATTCTGATTCACATGCAGAGTCTCAACCACATCTTCTGCGATGTCATCATGCTCAACATGTGACACAATTTTAACATTATTCTCTACTGTTCCATCCTATGCTTCATTTTCTACAAACTGAACATCTCGATAGATAATAAATTTTCTTGCAATAGGTTCATACAACTTGTATGCTTTTGTGTCTTTAGAATATCTAATAAAAATGCATTTTTGTCCTTTATTGTCTAATTTCCTTCTTAGCTCATCTGGAACATGTGCGTATGCTACACAACCAAAAAATTTTAAATGTGAAATACTATGTTTCATACCTGTCCATGCTTCCTGAGGAACTTTGTTGTTCATGTTCTTCATCGGACATCGATTCATGATGTATATAGCATTTGCCACTACTTCAACCCAATATTCATTTGATAGATGCATAGCTTCCAACATAATGCGTGCCATCTCCATAATGGTTATGTTTTTCCTCTTTGCGATACCATTCTGTTGCGGTGTATACCGTGCAATGAATTGCTTCTATATACAATGATTTTTACAGAAGTTTAAGAAATAATTTGAGCCATACTCACCACCTCTGTCTATTCTTATCTTGATGCTGTAACCACTGTGCTTCTCCACAAGTGCCTTGAACTGCTGAAAACAACCAAACGCATCAGATTTATGATTTAGAAATTATATCCAGGTTTTTCTTGTGAAATCATCAATAAATGTGAGAAGATAATTGCATCCTCCCATGGACGGTGTTTGTATCGGTCCACAAATATTGGAGTGCAGAATTTAAAGTGGAGTGCGAGTTATATATGACTTTCCGACTCGAAAAGTCTCTCCGCGTTTTTTTCCAAAAATACAACCTTCACAAATTCTCTCTGGCTTTTCAATCAATGGTAATACTTTTACCATGTCCTTCATATGTAGTAGCTTCAACCCATCAAAATTCAAATGTCCAAACCTGAGGTGCCACAGCTAGGATTAATCCTTTATTTCTGTTTGAAACGTTGCTTGTATTTCTTTGTTGTCTTTTCCTTCCTTGTCGCAATTAATTTATGCTTCTTTACTTTCCACCTTGAATGCAGCTCCAGAATTTTCATTCTGAATTCTATTAACAACTTGAGTTGTTTTCCCTTTTATAATTGGTCTTATCCTCAAAGGAAACAAGCGATTGCTTGTCATCTGCACTTCGGCTCTTAAGCGATTGCTTGGATATATGTCTTTGATCAGACAATGATTTCCTGTCATATGAACTCTATAACCTTTTTCCATCAATTGTCCAATGCTCATCAAATTATGCTTCAAACCTTGAACACAATAAGCATCAGGCATAAATTTTTGCCTCCCCTGTTTAGTTAGAATATCAACAGTACCCTTACCCAAAACAATAACTTGAATATTACTTATAAGTGTGACATCAGTTTGAAATTATTTATCTAGACTAGAGAATAGATTTAAATTACGAGTCATATGATTGTTTCCTTCCAGTGGAGATGCACATGCTAAAAACAATGAGCTGGATGAGGTACTGGTGTTGCTTGACTGCGATTGACATTGCTTTCCTTGGTCATACTGCTTATTCCTGCATTCATATGCGAAGTGTCCAAACCTCTTATAGTAATGAAATTGAATTTTTGATTTATCATACCTCTGTCCACTTGGATGAATAGGGATCTGATTCTGACCTCTACCAGCGACATGTGCAGGGATGCTCCTTCCACCTCCTCTGAAAGAACTTCGTCCTCTTCCTCTATAGTTTGATCTTGCCCTTCCTTATCCACGGCTTATGGATGACTCTGATGCGAATGCACCTTCTAGTGATGAATCTGCACTGTTGATTCTATGTTCATGATTAAGTAATGAGGCTTGCAATTCATCAATAGTAAATTGGAATAGATCTTTGTTTTCCTCCAGGTTCACAACTAAAGATTCAAATTTATTTGGAAAAAATCTAAGAACTTTTTCAACAACTCTTTGGTCACCTAGATTTTCTCCATGAGACTTTATTTGATTAGACAGACCAATAACACGAGTATAGAATGATTCTACTGACTATGTATCTTTCATTGACATAGATTCAAAATGACTTCTAAGAATTTGTAGTTTCGCAATCTTTACCTTGTTCAAACCTTGATAGGAAGTTTCTAGTGTGTCCATGCTTCCTTATCTGATGTCGTTGCTGCTACTCTTGGGACTATGGATTCATGTGTTTCTTGATGTATGTGGAACAACACCTTTCCATCTTTCTTCATTTGTTCCCTCAATACATCCTTCTGATCTTGTGTGATATTGTTGTATGTTGTCAGATCTGCTGGTTCTACATAGCCATTCTGGACTATTTCCCATATATCTTGACCTCTGAACAAAACTTTCATAGTTAGAGACCAATATTGATAATTGTTTCCTGAAAAGATTGGAGTTTGCAAATTAGTAGAATTGGAATCCATTTTTAATCACTTTTCCCTTATAAATAGAATTCATACTTTCCATAAACTAGGCTCTGATAGCAAATTAAGGGAAAAGCACACCGCATAGTCAAGAGGATTGAACTGCGCACTGAGTGATAGTCTTCTTTTTCTTTGCTCTCGACTGTGCCGAACAAATACTTCGTTGAACACAAGCTTCTCGAAAATTAACTTCACAGATTAACTGCGTGGAGATTAACTGCGCATTTCAACTTTTACTGCATAGTTGAACTTAGCATAAATGCATAGTTAAATTCACAATACTTTACTTCACGGACTTCTCAAATACTTCGAGTAAATTCTTAACTTCGCAGATCTCTTAAACAAAATTTATCTTGAAATATATTTTTCTAAGACATAACAACTAAAACATCTAAGTGAAGCTTATGCGAAGTTACTCCTCGTTAAAATAGACCTTTCACTATGGTGAACTATTTGGAAATCTTCAATTCTTTTACAGAGCATAAATGTAAACAAAATTCACACAAGTAAATCGGGAGAAGATGTGCGACTTGCAATATTCAACATTCTCGAGAATGAAACATAAAACTATAGAATTATATATATTACCATAATAAACTACGCAACTTGCCTCAATACATGGAAATGAGTTTTTACTTTCACAGAGCTTGAGCTCTTGATACAATCTTTGACCAATTTGTTCTTTTACTCTTACTCTGAGCTATTTCTCTCACACACATCTCTCTCTGAGTTTCAACTATCGGCTTATATTTATAGGAGTTTCATAACCAGTGACTTGAGATCGTTTCAAGGTGAAGCTATTGTGTTACATTAAAGACTGCAATTAATTCTTACCTAAGAATTCTTGACATGCGAAAACAAACGTGGTTACATAAGTACAAACTTGGCGTGCCCTGGATTGGCTGCAAACTTACTGACTGGCTGACATTGCAGACTGTGCGCAATGACATAAAAAAACTGACAAGATGACTGACAGAGCCGGCACAGTTAGACAAGCAATCATCTCATAAATACATTTTTCCAGCACTCCCCCTTAATTATGAGCGGATGGGGATCATTAAACAAAAATAAAATTTTACAAAATGTTTCAGAGCTGGAACATGCTTTGTGCATGACGAAGTTCACTGTCTAGAACTTGTCACTCCCAAACAACTTGGCAGATATTGCAATGTGTCCCTTTCGAATGGTTTTGTAAATATGTTTGCTACCTGATCTCCACACCTGCAAAATCCTAAACAGATTTCTTTGTTGTTTATCAATTCTCTGATAAAATGATACCTTGTGTCGATATGCTTGGTTCTCTTGTGATACACATGATTCTTTGACAGTGCGATAGCTGAATTGTTGTCGTAGTAAATGACTGTCGGTTCTTGTTGGTTCTACGACAGATCACTTAACATCATTCGCGTCCAAACGGCATGACATGCAGTGCTTGTAGCTGCAAGATACTCTGCTTCTGCTGAAGAAATAGTTGCAATGGGTTGTTTCTTTGAAGCCCATGATACAACACCTGTTCCTACATTAAATGTATTCCCATATGTGCTTTTGTTGTCATCCATGTTGCCTCCATTATCGCTATTAGTGTATCTAATGAGTTTGAAATTTTCTGATGTTGAATACAAAATACCAAAGTGTTTTGTTCCACTCACATACCTCAGAATTCTTTTACCTGCTTTCCAATGAGATTCTTTTGGGGACTCCATGAATCTTGAGATTAAGTTGTTCCATACATGATGTCTGGCCTTGTTGCTGTAAGATA
Organism: Larix kaempferi; assembly: GCA_027924585.1. NCBI lineage: Eukaryota > Viridiplantae > Streptophyta > Pinopsida > Pinales > Pinaceae > Larix > Larix kaempferi. Next base: position 1,904,905 of record BSBM01000008.1, read on the forward strand.
CATAAGGCTTCCAACGATCCTTTTGAATAGAGTAGGATCTACATTGAATCCATCATCATCCTTGCTCAATTTCAAACCTGTTAACACTGGTGTTGGGGATGTATTTAAATTTAACATCTTAAATATGTTCAAGACATCACTTGCATACTTTGACTGAGATATAAATATCCCATTTTAAATATGTTGGACTTCAATGCCCAAAAAATACTTCATAAGCCCCAAACTAGTCATTTCAAATTCACTTTCCATGATTGATCTTAATTCTTCCATGCCAAAATCACCAGTAAATATTAAATCATCTACATAGAGGAATACAATTAACTTATTGTACCTTTCTTGTTGATTTTTGCGTACAACATTGGCTTACATTCACTTCTGTGAAATCCATTCTGAATTAGGTAAGAGTCAATGCGACTGTACCAAGCTAGAGGAGCTTGTTTCAAACCATAAAGTGCATTTTTCAGTCTATATACTCTGTGTTCTTGTCCTGCAACTTCATAGCCTTGTGGCTGCTCTACATATACTTCCTCCTCCAAATAACCATTTAAAAATTCAAACTTAACATCCATTTGGTAAACAGGTCATGTCTTATGAGCTACGATGGCCAAAACTGTTATGATAGTATCCATTCATGCCACAGGTGCAAAGGTTTCATTGAAGTCTATTCCAGGATGCTGTGTGAATCGTCTTGCTGCCAATCTTGCCTTTTGATTTTGCACATTTCCATCAGCATCTTGCTTGGTCTTATAAATCCATTTCACGCTTATCACATCCTTGTCCTTAGGAACATCAACTAGTTCCCATGTTTGATTCTTCTCAATGCATTTTATTTCTTCATTCATGGCTTGTGCCCAAAATTTATCTTCAACAGCTTCTTCAAATGTTAGAGGATCATTAACTTGAGAAAATAATGAAAAAAATGAGAATGAATTAGGTGTACTAGTCTCATATATCTCACGGGAGTTCTTGTCTTTGTCGGAGTTGCTGGTGTCGAACTGCGCGAACTACCAGATGGAGTTTGCTGCGCACTTGGTGTGCTTGTCGGAGTTGCTTGACCTATGACTTGTGTCGTATTTCCTTGTGCTGAAACATGCTACGCTATCCTGGGGGTAGACGGAGTTGCGACATTCTGATTCACATGCGGAGTCTCAACCACATCTTCTACGATATCATCATGCTCAACATGTGACACGATTTTAACATTCTTCTCTACGGTTCCATCCCATGCTTCATTTTCTACAAACTGAACATATCGACTGATAATAACTTTCCTTACAAGAGGATCATGGCTACCAACATATTGTGCGCCATCCCTATAATGGTTATGTTTTTCCTCTCTGCGATATATTCTACTGCGGTGTATACTACACAGTGAATTGCTTCTGTATATCATGATTTTTACAGAAGTTTAAGAAATCATATGAAGCATACTCACCACCTCTATTTATTCTTAATATCTTGATGTTGTAACCACTATGCTTCTCCACAAGTGCCTTGAATTGCTGAAAACAACCAAACGCATCAGATTTATTTTTTAGAAAATATATCTAGGTTTTTCTTGTGAAATAATCCATAAATGTGAGAAGATAAGTGCATCCTCCCATGGACGTTTTTTGCATTCGTCCACAAATATTGGCGTGCACAATTTCAAGTTGAGTGAGAGCTCTGTATGACTTTCCGACTGGAAAAGTCTATCTATGTTGTTTTCCAAAAATACAACCTTCACAAATTCTCTCTGGCTTTTCAATGAATGGTAATCCTTTTACCATGTCTTTCATATGCAGTAGCTTCAACCCACCAAAATTCAGATGTCCAAATTTGAAGTGGCACAACTAGGATTCATCCTTTATTTTTGCTTGAAACCCTGCTTGTATTTCTTTACTGTATTTTGCTTCCTTGTCGCAATGAATTTCTGCTTTGAACACAGCTCCAAAATTTTCATTTTGACTTCCATTAACAACATGAGTTGTTTTCCCCTTTATAATTGGTCTTCTCCTCAAAGGAAACAAGCGATTTCTTGTCATATACACTTCGTCTATTAAGCGATTGCTTGGATATATGTCTTTGATTAGACAATGATTTCATGTCATATGAACTCTGTAACCTTTTTCCATCAGTTGTCCAATGCTCATCAAATTATGCTTCAAATATTGAACATAATAAACATCAAGCATAAATTTCTGCTCCCCCTATTTGGTTAGAATATCAACAATACTCTTACCCAAAACAGTAACTTGAATATTGTTTCCAAGTGTGACATCAGTTTGAACTTATTTACCTAGACTAGAGAATAGATTTAAATTACCAGTCCTATGATTGCTGCATCCTCAGTCTAAATACCATATGTCATTTGGATTTTCTTGGACAACATTGCATTCCAGTGGAGATGCACATGCTAAGAACAATGAGCTGGACGAAGTGCTAGTGTTGCTTGACTGCAATTAACCTTGCTTTCTTTGGTCATACTGCTTCTTCTTGCATTCATATGCGAAGTGTCCAAACCTCTTATAGTAATCACATTGAATTTTTTATTTATCATACCTCTGTCCACTTGGTTGAATGGGGATCTGATTTTGACCTCTACCAGTGACATGTGCAGGGCTCCTGCTGCGACCTCCTCTGAAAGAACTTCGTCTTCTGCCTCTAGAGTATGATATTCCCCTGCCTCTTCCACGGATTATGGATCACTGTGTTGCGAATGCACCTTCCAGTGATGTATCTTAACTGTCGATTCTATGTTCATGATTGAGTAATGAGGCTTGCAATTCATCAATAGTAAAGTGGACAGATCTTTGTTTTCCTCCAGGGTCACAACTAAAGATTCAAATTTCTTTGGAAGAACTCTAAGAACATTTTTAACAACTCTTTGGTCAGCTAGATTTTCTCCATGAGACTTTATTTGATTAACCAGACCAATAACACGAGTATAGAATGATTCTACTGACTCTGTATATTTCATTGACAGAGATTCAAAATCTCTTCTAAGAATTTGTAGTTTGGCAGTCTTTACCTTGTTCAAACCTTGATAGGAAGTTTCCAGTGTGTTTGTGCTTCCTTAGCCGGCGTCATTGCTGCTACTCTTGGGAGTATGGATTCATGTGTTGGTTGATGTATGTGGAACAACGCCTCTCCATCTTTCTTCATTTGTTCCCTCAAGACATCCTTCTCAGCTTGTGTGATATTTTTGTATGATGTCAGATCTGCTGGGTCTACATAGCCATTCTGGACTATTTCCCATATATCTTCACCTTTGAATAAAGATTTAATAGTTAGAGACCAATATTCATAATTTTTTCCTGAAAATATTGGAGTTTGCAAATTACCAGAAGTGGAAGCCATTCTTAATCATTTTTTCCTTATAAATAGAATTCCTACTTTCCGTAAACCAGGCTCTGATACCAGATCAAGGGAAAAGCACACCGCGCAGTCAAGAGGATTGAACTGTGCACTGAGTGACAGTCTTCTTTTTCTTTGCTCTCGACTGCGTCGAACAAATACTTCGCTGAAAACAAGCTTCTCAAAAATTAATTTCCATATTAACTACGCAGAGATTAACTGCACATTTCAACTTTTACTGCGAAGTTGAACTTCGCATAAATGCACAGTTGTTGGGACCAGGTTGAGATAAAGCTTTGGAAGCACCTTTTTGAGGCAAGCAGGGAAAGCTGAGCTGAACGTATCTCAGAAATACAATTTTGGCTAAGTATTGAGGATGCTGCGAAGTTGCGTGCCGCATCCAACTTTTGACCAGACTGCGGAGTTGCATGCAGCATCGAAGTTTTGACCGTGATGCGAAGACTAGTACTGCGCCGAAGCAATGCTGCGGAGTTAGGAGGCCACGTGGAGCCAACAAAGCAGTGTGATGGACAAGTATCAAGTGTGTTGATGTATATGTAACTTCGGAATGTATTTCATATATATTTATTGTACCCTTATAAGAGATGTGTTATTCCTCTATAAGGAAGTGTCGTCATGTGGATTGACAAGTGTCACAAGTGTGTGTACTTGCCGATGGGTTATTAGAAAACCATGTGTGGGGTCAGCCCTAAAATATATATTATATTTTGGATGTATCTAGATAGACAAGTCAGCTCCATAGTGTAACTGGGCAAACAAGTTAGTATAAATAGAGATCGGGAGATCTCTATTTTCATCACTCAGAAACTCACACATCTCTCACTCAGAAACTCACACTTCTCTCACTCAGAAAGTGGCACACTAGTGAGGAGGAGGATCATCTGCTACTAGGAGACTATCTCAGTGTATTTTGGTTGTACTTTGGTTGAGCCAATTCTCTCTCTATCTCTGAGGAAGTTGTGGGGTTTTTCACCTTAGGGTTTTCCCCACAGAAACTCTGTGTCTCTTGTCTCTCATGCTTTTGATTCTTGTGATGCTTGTCATGCTTGTTGTGATTCTTATGCATTGATATACTGTATATTTTATTCTGTCAGTAAAGATCCAAGCGTATTGTGAATTAATGCTCAAAATTTAACATGGTATCAAAGCTAACCTGAGAAGAAGACATTTTGCAATGACGGAAACTTGAGTTTCTTGTTTATTGGGTTTCTCTTCACATTTTTTGGAAAAGAAATATAGTATATTGACTCTACTCATCAAGGAGAATCTATCTGTCCAATCAAAATTCAATTTTGAGCATTTTCAGATTTGGCCCTAAAAATTAGGGTTTCCACAAAAATAGGACTTTCGGAAATATGAAGACATAGCTGGAAGCTCCTTGAAAAAATCAAAGTTTAGAGCTTTGGATTGAGATTTTTGGCTGGGTAGATCTCCGTGAAACTCAAACCCTAATTCAGGGCTCTCCCAAGTGAACCCGGGAGGACAAAAAGGAAAATCTGAAGGGTAAAGCTTTGTTGATCTCAAATTCTGAATACACCAGGCTGATTAGGTCATCAAGGTGCATGTTTCTATCCTTTCAGAAAATTGAAATTGACATTTTGAATTTTTAGGGTTTTTTCGACAAACCCTAATCCAGGACCAAATCCAGTTTTCAGCATTTCAAGTGGTAAGACCTAAATCTTTTCTATTTCCATTTGAAGTACTCTTTAATATGTCTCACCACACCACGCTTGAGGATAAGCTTGAAGGGGCTGATAACTTCCAAGCTTGGAAGTATAGGATTGGGTTAATCCCGGAAGAGAATGAGTTGGACTCATATATAAAAGAAGACATCCCTATCCCAGAGGAAGAAGAGGCTAAAGTATTGCATAAGAAGAACTTGGTCAAGGCAAAGAGAATCATTGTTGATTCTATCAAAGACCATCTAATACCCCATGTGTCTTGTCTAAAGACACCCAGGGAGATGTTTGACTCTTTGACCAAGCTATTTGAAGGGAAGAACATAAATCAGAAGATGACCCTACGGAACCAATTGAAAGGAGTAAAGTTTCAGAATGGAGAAACCATTCAATCTTATTTTTCTAGGGTCTCCCGGATTAAGGAACAACTAGAAGCAGTGGATGAAATGGTGGAGAATGGTGAAGTTGTCATGACCACTCTGAATGGCCTACCTAGGTCATGGGACTCCTTCATTCAAGGAATCTATGCAAGAAAGAAGTTGATATCCTTCAACAGACTACGGGAAGAATGGTCACAAGAAGAAGCAAGGCTTGTGGCACGAGAAGAAAAGATGGGGAATGAAGATCAAGCTCTCAGAGCTCACACCAAGAAAGTGAAGTCTAAGAGAGAGCCATCTTACTCCAAGAAATATTCACATCACTTTAAAGAAAGAAAGAAGAATATGCTTCACCTGTAATGAAAAAGGACATATTGCCATAAATTGTCCCAAGAACAAGAAGGACAACAACAACCTCAACAACAAGAAGAAGGGCAGCAAAAGAATGTTTCATGCTCATGTTGCCGAGGATGATGAATCACCCAAGAAGAAGGCTAGGGAAGAAAGTGATGATAGTAATGATGACTCATCAAGTGAAGAAGAGTATGTTCTAATCTCTGCTCTCACAGGTACTATCTCCCATGGTTGTAATGATTGGTTAATTGACAGTGGGGCTTCCAAACACATGATTGGATTTAATGAATCTTTTGTGAACCTATCTGAACATGAGTCACCCCATAAGGTGAAACTTGGGGATGATTATCAATACCCAATCAAAGGAAGTGGTGAAGCCTCCTACAACCTAGATTCTGGAAAATATTTGAAGATGAAAGAAGTCCTTTATGTACCTGAGCTCAAGAAGAACTTACTCTCCATCTCTGCATTGGATGCAAAATGTATGAGGATTGCATTTGTGGATGGCCAAGTCCTAATGTGGCAAAAGGGAAAGACCATAGATGATGCAGTAGTGATTGGAGAGCAAGAGGGAGGTTTGTATAAATTGAAGGGACAACCTGAACATGCCATGGTGCATGAATTCATGGAGCCAAGTGAACTTTGGCATAGAATACTTTCTCATATGCACTATAGGGCACTTCCAATTGCAAGGAAGGCTATAGAGGGTCTTCCTGAAATCAAGACAAAACATGAAGGTGTTTGCAAAGGATGTGCAAAATGTAAGAACATTAAGAATGCTTTCCCAAAGGTAGAAAAAGAATGTTTCATGCTCATGTTGACGAGGATGATGAACCACCCAAGAAGAAGGCTAGGGCAGAAAGTGATGATAGTAATGATGACTCATCAAGTGAAGAAGAGTATGTTCTAATCTCTGCTCTCACAGGTACTATCTCCCATGGTTGTAATGATTGGTTAATTGACAGTGGGGCTTCCAAACACATGATTGGATTTAATGAATCTTTTGTGAACCTATTTGAACATGAGTCACCCCATAAGGTGAAACTTGGGGATGATTATCAATACCCAATCAAAGGAAGTGGTGAAGCCTCCTACAACCTAGATTCTGGAAAATCTTTGAAGATGAAAGAAGTCCTTTATGTACCTCAGCTCAAGAAGAACTTACTCTCCATCTCTGCATTGGATGCAAAATGTATGAGGGTTGCATTTGTGGATGGCCAAGTCCTAATGTGGAAAAAGGGAAAGACCATAGATGATGCAGTAGTGATTGCAGAGCAAGAGGTAGGTTTGTATAAATTGAAGGGACAACCTGAACATGCCATGGTGCATGAATTCATGGAGCCAAGTGAACTTTGGCATAGAAGACTTGCTCATATGCACTATAGGGCACTTCCAATTGCAAGCAAGGCTATAGAGGGTCTTCCTGAAATCAAGACCAAACATGAAGGTGTTTGCAAAGGATGTGCAAAATGTAAGAACATTAAGAATGCTTTCCCAAGCAGTGAAAGCAAGGCAAAAGACATCCTGGAAATCATCCACTCAGATGTATGTGGTCCTATGTCATCCAGTTCTCTAAGTGGGTATGTTTACTATGTCTAATTTATTGATGACTTCTTTAGAAAGACTTGGGTATGCTTCTTGAAGAACAAAGATGAGGTGTTTGATAAGTTCAAGGAATTCAAAACCTTGATGGAGAATCAAACTGACAAGAAGATCAAAACATTCAGATCCGACAATGGTGGAGAATTCACCTCAGGTGACTTCAAGAAGCTTTGCAGTGATTCGGGGATTAAGAGGGAGTTGACTGCTCCTTACAATCCACAACAGAACGAAGTTACAGAAAGGAAGAACAGTACAATCATGGAAGTAGCAAGAGCAATGCTACATGACTAGGATCTACCTATGCATCTATGGGAAGAAGCAGCCAGAACAGTTGTATATGTGCAGAACAGAACTCCCCACAAGATATTGGACAACAATACACTAGAAGAGGTATTTTTTGGTAAGAAACCTGAAGTCAACCATCTCAAAATATTTGGTTGTCCAGTATACACACATGTCCCAAAGGAAAAGAGGACCAAGCTAGATCCTTCACGAAAGAAGGGTATCTTTGTGGGTTACAGTGAAAGCTCGAAGGCTTACAGAATATATTTTCCAGGGTTCAAAAAGATTGATGTCAGCACGGATGTAACATTTGATGAAAACTCAGCATTCATCAAATCAAGGAAGGCACCTATCGAAGTTTATGAAGAACCTAAGGAAACTAGATTTCAAGACACTTCCATGACTGAAGCAATTCCAGAAGTTGTTTGTGAGTTTGAAGATCCGTAAGAACCTGTAGATCCACCCCGTGAAGATAACTCTCACAAGAGGAAACCTGCATGGGCTAGAGAGCTCATTCAAGATGCAGAAATATTTGGCATTCCAGAAAAAGAACACAGAGCAAAGAAGAGAACCAGATCACATACCAGCTATGTTGATTTACTCTGTGACATCATGAATAAAGAACCTTCCAGTTATGAAGAAGTAGCGGAAAAGAAAGAATGGAAGGATGCCATGGTTGAGGAATACCAATCAATAATGAAGAATGATGTTTGGGATGTTGTGCCAAGACCTAAAGAGAAGTCTGTTGTGACTTCTAAATGGATCTACAAAATCAAGCATGTTGCAGATGGAAGTATAGAGAAATACAAAGCAAGATTCGTAGCTCGTGGCTTCTCTCGGAAAGAGGGAATAGATTATGAAGAAACTTTTGCACATGTAGCCAGGTATACTTCCATCATAACAGTACTTGCCCTGGCTACAGCGATGAAATGGAAAATACACCAGATGGATGTCAAGACTGCTTTATTGAATGGTGTAGTTGAAGAGGAAGTATATGTGGAGCAACCACTCGGTTTTGAAATACATGACAGGGAGTCATATGTGTGCCGATTGAAGAAATCCTTGTATGGCTTGAAGCAAGCTCCCAGAACTTGGTATGGTAGGATGGACAGTTTTCCTATCTAGTTTGGGCTTTACCAAGAGTAAAGAGGATTCCAACCTTTACTACAAGGTTGAGGAAGGGAATCCTATGATTCTACTCCTGTATGTGGATGACTTATTTGTAACAGGAGATGATAGATTAATTGCAGATACTAAGAGGAAGATTGCTTCCGAGTTCGATATGAAAGATTTGGGAATGATGCATTATTTCCTAGGTATGGAGGTGTGGCAGAGTGTAGGTGGGATCTTCCTTGGTCAAGGGAAGTACACAATAGATATCCTGAAGAGATTCGGGTAGATGGATTGCAAGGCCATGGCCACACCTATGGCATCGAATCTGAAGCTTCTATGCGATGCTTCATCTGAGCCGGTTGATGTCTCTATGTATCGTCAGATGATTGGGTCCTTGATGTACCTGATGAACACAAGACCAGATATTTGCTTTGCGGTGAACACATTGAGTCATTTCCTGACAGATCCGAGGAGTTTTCACCTGGTTGTTGTAAAGCATGTTTTGAGGTACCTAAAGGGTATAGTGGATTATGGGCTCAAGTATGAAGCGAATCAAAAGTTTAACCTGCAAGGTTATGTTGATTCACATTGGGCTGGCAGTGCTGCAAATACGAAGAGCACATCTGGGTGTTGCTTCAGTATGGGATCAGGTGTGATCTCTTGGTTTAGCAGGAAGCAGTCCTAGGTAGCACTGAGTACAGCTGAGGAAGAGTATGTTGCAGTCTGTTCATCTAGTTGTGAGGCAGTATGGCTACGGAAGCTACTGTTTGAGTTATTTGATCTCCCGTTGGATGCTACTGGTATCTTTTGTGATAACCAGAGTTGTGTGATGCTATCCGAGAACCCAATGTTTCATGACAGGTCAAAACACATAGAGATCAAATATCACTATATCATGGATATGGTGCAAAGAGGAGCTGTGAAGCTCCTATACATTGCGAAGGACGAGCAGATTGCAGATGTGCTGACGAAGCCACTAGCCAGGGTGAAGTTCGAGTACTTCAGGGAGAGGCTTGGCGTTCTTCAGATCGATAACACTTCGAGGAAGAAGTGATGGATGCATTTGCTGAAGCCATTCCAAGCACGTTGGAAGGAGGATCCTTCACATGGCTGTGGATGTAAGCGCTGGATGATGAGCATCAGGATGATGTTTTAGTTTTTTCTTTGTATGATCAGTTGGATCATTTATATGTATATGTATGTACGCATCATGTTGGATGTTGGATATGATCAATTGGATCATTTATATGTATGTACGCATCATGTTGGATGCTGGATATGATCAATTGGATCATTTATATGTATGTATGCATCATGTTGGTTGTTGGATATGATCGGTTGGATCATTTGTATGTATTTTGTATATGCATCATGTTGGATGCTTGGACCATGTATCTGTATATGTATCAGGTGGATACATTGTATGATCAGGTAGATCATGTATGTTGATGTGTATCAGGTATGATCAGGTAGATCATGTATGTTGATGGATACATTGTGTGGATCATGTATCTATGTATCAGGTGAATACACTGTGTATGATGATATGTATCACGTAGATACTTGGTATGCATCAGGTAGATGCATTGAATGATCAGGATGATCGTGGATGACGAGCTTCTCCAGATGACATGCAGCAGGATGTTGTAGTGATGATGATCAGGATGATCATGTGTACATCAGGATGATGTATGGTGAGTATCAGGATGATACTTTGTGGTCGTGGATCAGGTTGTGCAGATGAGCATGTCTGGGAGATCCTATAGGTCATAGTTGCGTACCCATAACAGCCTGGGATTCCCTTTCGAGACATTGCTCTGGGAGGACATGTAATTTGTGCCCTGGGAGATCTTCAGGTCGGAGTTGTGTACCCATAACATCCTGAGATGCTCTTGCGAGGTTTTTTCCTATGGCATGTAATTTGATTCTGGGAGATCTGGACAGGATGAAAAAGGCCTCAGATGTTTCAGCCAGGTTTTTCCATGACCACATGTAATTTTCTTCTGGGAGATCTGGATAGGATGAAAAAGGCCTCAAATGCTTCAGCTAGGTTTTGTGGTGAGATCACATGTAATGTGCTCCTGGGAGATCTGACAGGTAGAGCTGTGTGCTCATAATAGCTTGGGATACTTCAGCCAGGTTTTGTGATGGGTCACATGTAATGTGCTCCTAGGAGATTCGACAGGTAGAGCTGTGTGCTCGTAATAGCCTGGGATGCTGCAACCAGGTTTTGTGACGCACGTAATAAGTCCTGAGGATTCCACAGTATGGCCAGTGATGAAGAAGACCTGCAGGTGGTGGCCTACATCCATTATGAAAAAGGACTGGCTCTGTAGAACTTCCTATGACGAGTAGAGTCAGAGATTGGTTGAGATAGCGGCAGCAGTGACGATGATGATGACGATGATCCCGAGAACAAGACTTGTCTAGCAGAACTGTGTCAAGAAATACCTTCCTAGTTAAGAGGGAGTGTTGATGTATATGTAACTTCGGAATGTATTTCATCTATGTATTTCATATATATTTATTGTACCCTTATAAGAGATGTGTTATTCCTCTATAAGGAAGTGTCGTCATGTGGATTAACAAGTGTCGCAAGTGTGTGTACTTGCCAATGGGTTATTAGACCACCATGTGTGGAGTTGGCCCTGAAATATATATTATATTGTGGATGTATCTAGATAGACAAGTCAGCCCCATAGTGTAACTGGGCAAACAGGTTAGTATAAATAGAGATCGGGAGATCTCTATTTTCATCACTCGGAAACTCACACTTCTCTCACTGAGAAAGTGGCGCACTAGTGAGGAGGAGGATCATCTGCTACTAGGAAACTATCTCAGTGTATTTTGGTTGTACTTTGGTTGAGTCATTTCTCTCTCTATCTCTGAGAAAGTTGTGGGGTTTTTCACCTTAGGGTTTTCCCCATGGAAACTCTGTGTCTCTTGTCTCTCATGCTTTTGATTCTTGTGATGCTTTTCATGCTTATTGTGATTGGTATGCATTGATATACTGTATATTTTATTCTCTCAGTAAAGATCCAAGAGTATTGTGAATTAATGCTCAAAATTTAACAAAGTGTAGCTACCAGCTCGACCGGTAGCATCCATTTTTGGAAAGATATTCCAAGATTGCCGAGTGGCAGACGTAGGCAAAACAGGAAGGCAGCCACGCGTGGGTTGTTAAGGAAAGCGACGTTTGGAATGCTTAGAGGGTAAAACCGTTAGAGATAAATGGTTCGGAATAAGCAGCCTGTAGGCACGCGTGCGACAGAATGAGGACATGGAGATCCGCCATGATCAAGCAGACACTACCAGGAGCTAGCAAGCCGGTTTGGAAAATTGGCGCAGTTTTGGTAACCCTTAGGGTTTTGGGTTTTGGGTTTTAGGTCTTCGACATTGTACAGAAATGACCTTCGGGCATGGTCTATTTAAGAAGACACTTTTGTATGGGATGGGGGTTGGTTAGTTGATTGGGGATTAGAGTAATCCGGAGATAACATTTTTGTATTGTAAAATCTCTCTGAGCTGAGAATATTGTAAAGGCTCTGCAGTTGTGTACGCAGAGACCTAGCCGAGAGAAAGGAGAGTCTGCAGCTGAGTGCACAGACTAAGAACGGTTGCCCCATCCCTTTTGAAAAAAATATATTACCAACCGTTCTTGTGGACGCAGCTTTCCATCTGGGGAAGTGAACCACGTTAAATCCTGTGTTATGTGATGATGTTTATGAATGAATGACTGTTTGTATTTTCTGTAGAATGAATGCTTGAATGTTTCCTTGCATGCTGTAACATGAGAACTTTGATATGCATTTTCTAATAGGAATAGTTTGGGAATGATATGTTGGGTTCCATGGAAGTAGATGAATGACAAACATTTCAATTCTATGTTAAGATCGTGAATCAGTCATTTAAGCTTAATACTTTCTTAAACATAGTGAAGGAACGCAGCACATTTAGTCAGGTCTATCGTTTCAGTTCTCGTTGTAATAATCCAAGTTCTTGACGAATGCTAGAAAGATAACCAGTAAGTGTCTGAATGAATGGATGATTGATATTCATTTCAGTGCCTTAACGTTTCCGAGATCTTCCAATTAGAGGATAAGTGTGGGTAATGCGCAGTTCTAGTAGAATATTCACAGCAGTAAGAAGCCCATAGTGTTTCCTCCATCGCACAGTACTGCTCGCAGCATAGATCCTGTTGTGTACCACATCGCTTTTCCCTGCAGTGCACTCCTTCTGTCCTATGCTGCACAACTTGTTCATATAAACAACTCATCATTTACTGTGGAAACTTGATTTCGCAGTACCCCATAAGATACACCTCGGGTGAGACCTCAACCTGCTCCCAAGTTGTTGCTGAAAGTGCCGGTGCGAAGGGGTTTTGTTGGTCAAAGGGATAACCGCAAAGAACCTAGGTCTAATTGGAAACCTCTGGGTCAGTTTAAACCCAAAAATGGTTCCATTGCCGCGCTAGAATCCATGATGAGTTGCAATCACGATGTGTGAAGAAGAATATCAGTTCCCCGAAGAATCTGACTATTTCCATCCTGAAAAGACAGAAATCCAAGCTTGGTGGGATAAGACCATAAGCGATTTTAACAGACAAGAAAATAGACATCCGCGTCTAAGCGACACATAGTGGTCGGATAGATATCTGTTGGATGACATTCACGAGATATTTTGGGAATCATTTCCGAACGAGCTGCATGCGTGGATCTCGCGACTCACAGAGAAGAAAAACTGTTTCCAAGGAGGAGTTCCTACAGAGTGGACTCCCAAGCTCACAACGTAGCTTAAAGCGTTAGATAGCCCATTGTCATGCACAGTTGATTATTGGGTCGATCATATGCTAGAAGGATTTGTAACAGAATTTGCTGTAGACACACTCAAATCCTACAACCAAGCAAAAGCACACTTTTTCGGAGGATTCCAAGGTAAGTTTCTGAACAATCTCAGTCTATACATTCAGATGCTGTTAGCTGAGAAAGGTGTTATAAGAATGCAGTAATATGCTTTAAGTTTGTCATGATAAACAGTACATATATTGATTCTGACGAAGAGACACATACTCTTAGAAGTGGTAAGATATATAAAATTAATAAGAATCCGGAAGGCCCTAAACTTCATATAGATACTGAGATCCCCTGTGATCTTGATAGCGAAGTTACACAACCATTTACCCCTGAGAATCCGCCGGCTGCACAAACCGCGCCACCCTTATCGTAGAATCACCCCGCTACGCATCCCACCCCACACAAGACTCATCCTAGTCCATCTCTCCTGATAGTCCCATTTGTATTTACTACGCAGATCCCTTTACATCAGCCATGCACTAATCCCGGTGCCCCACCACCTAGTAGCACAATGTCAAACACTGATATGAAACTGCCAATATTCAGAGGAACTAGCCTAGAAGACCCTGATCAGCATTGGTTCCTTTGTGAAGCCGTATGGAGTGTAAGACAAATCCAAGATGATGCCGTGAAGCAAGCACATCTCATCACCACTTTCAGGGATAGAGCGCTACATTGGTTTATGAAATACTCTACCGTACAACCAAGAACCCTCACAAAAATTAATGTAGCGCTGGTGGTAGAGTTCAAGAAACCTAAGTCTGAGTCTCAGTGTATAACTGAGCTAAAGGAAATAAAGCAGAGACCAACTAAAACGGTCTAGGAATTTGATCAGAAATTTAAGACCTTACTAGATGAAGTTTTGTTATACCGCTAGAACAACATAAAGAATGGTTCATTGTTGCACTATTACCTCATATCAGATTACCATTGATGCAGCAGAAGGTTCTATCCCAGGCAGAGGACTTGGAAATTGCAATGAAGCTGGAAGCTTTGCCGATTGGTGATACTAGTTCTGGGATGTCTCAGATCCAAAACCAGCAGACCACCCTGACACTTGAACTTCAAAGTATGAAAAATGGTAAAGAACAAAGATATGAACCTAGATAGGAGGTCTGGTGTACAAGTTGTAAAGGAGAAGGCCATGACTGCAAGCATTTCCCTCTATTCCACGACTATATTAACAGTGGTGCGCCTAATCCATTAAATCAGAATCAGGCCCCATGGTGTGAAATTTGCAAAACCACAGGACACAGACCTGAAGACTGTTACCTCATCCAAAAATATGTGAAAAATCCTAAGAATTTATATTGCAATTTCTGTAAATCAGTTGGACATGATGAATCCAACTTCCACTCATATGAATTAATGAATGAAAGAAAAAGGGATATGGACTCAATGCGAGGCGCTGGCTTGTACCACGTACAAGAAGATACCCAACCGAAACAAGAAAATACACAATATGACCAAGGAGGATACAGAGGTCGTGGTGGTGGATACCACGGCAGAGGAAGAAATGCTGGTCCGACACAGGGAAGAGGTCGTGGCCAAGTCATTTGTTATAACTGTGGCCAACCCGGGCACGTATCTAGAGATTGTGTTAACCCATGCACTACGTGTAATTATTGTAAATCATTTGAGCATGTTATCAAAGATTTCCCAGTATTAGAGGTGGAAATGCAGAAGAGGAGACAAACGGAGGCCCTGAATCCAAATGTCCAGTGGATCGCAGTAGAAAATAGACCAATGGATCCGAGCATTAATGTGGTCACGCGCAGTGGCGCTGAGACAGGTCGTGACAGAGGAGCGGAAGCTTCAACATCAGGGGAGGCACATATGAAGAAGGATCCCCTTGAAACAGTATGGATAAGGAAAGCCCCAGGAAAAGCACCTCCTCTTAACTTACAAAAGAACAAGGAGGTCTTCATGGACATGCGGGATACCTTTAGAGAACCGGCAGATAAGTCATCAAGGGTTCTGCTCCGCAGTGAAACACCGCATGTTGAAGACATGCCGACTCTGTATGACAAAACAAGTACTACGATAGATGTCCATACTTCTGTTGCGCAGTTCTTACGAAGCTGCATGAAGTTACTAAAAAGAGAAAAAGCCATAGTAGAGCTCCAAAAGCTCATCAGCCAGTATGAACCTCAGATTGCAACAGAGACTCCAGATAGCGTTGTACATCATATAAGGAAGCACACAAGAACAAGCTGAGAGATGAGGCTTACTGTGCAAATAGGAGATTTTGAAATGGATGAATTCATCCTTGATTTGGGATCAGAAGTGAATGTCTTGACTAAGTAGACATGGCAGCAGATGGGTCGACCAAAGTTGCTCTATTCACCTATCCAGTTACGAGTGGCTAATCAAGAGAAGGTCATACCTTTTGGCCACTTAGCTAATGTAGTAGTTGACATTGATGGAGTACAAAGTCATGCAGACTTTGAGGTTATTGAAATTGTGGATGATAGTCAACCTTTTCCAGCAATATTGGGAATTGATTGGGATATGGATAACTTGGCTATCATAAACTTGAAGACAAAGAATATGATCTTTGAAGGGAAGCATATTAGGGTCATCGCACCATTGCATCCTAAAGATGGTGACAGATACAGTGAGCTGATTCAGGAGGAATCCCAAGCTCAAGATTTAGACCGACTATACCAGCTGACTGCGAACAAGGAAGACTACATTAATCCTACTGCGGATGGTATGCTCAGCCGGCGATGTGACACTTCTTGTATATCTGACTCAGATACAGGATTGGATAATTGGCAAAGCCACATGCATGAAGTATCAGCAAGAATATGTGCGCAGGTTATGAAATCACTGCGCTGGATCGAAAAATAGGTGAGTCCTATTCCCACATATGATGGTTCTGCTAATGTTTACAGTTTCATAAGGGAATATACTGCAGCTATACCAGATGAGCATAGACTGCCAGCTTTAGATATAGCATTGCGCGATACACCTGCCATATGGTGGAATGCACATAAGAAAACATTGACCACTTAGGATCAATGCATAACTAAGATGCAGATCCGGTTCGCCGAAAAGGTTACTTTACCCTTCGAAAAGTATAATGGACAGATAGACCCTAGTTAGCACATTGAAATCTATTCAAAGGCATGGGCAGAAAGACCACTTACAGAATGGGTACATTTATTTGTACATACATTGGATGCGGGTATCCCAGAAAAATGGTACCTAGACCTGGAGTTGCGCAGTGAGCTCATTGATTGGGAGCTGCTCGCTGTGAACTTCCAGAAGGACTTCAGTTTTGAAGACGAGAATCCATTAATCCATGAAGCATTACAGCTAGTCAAGAAGCGCATATTCTAGGACGACTGTCCTCATCAAAACATAACATTGCAGGAGTTTTTTGGGACAAAGTGCATTCCTGCTCACCTACAGTCAGAATGGAAGGAACATGAAGAGCACTTTATCGAGTGTTACAACTTAGCTGAAGATACCAATGATACAAATGAAGACGATGAGGAGGACCCGCGCAACATAGATATACCGGAGTCAGAAGGCACGCGTGAAGTAGAAGGACCTCCGTTGAAAATCCCAGATATGACTGGACCAATAAAAACACAAAAATTGAACATTGGCATAGACAAAGAGTCGAAGTTTGCATCAATAGGAGATTATTAGGATGATCAGACTATTGCAGAGATTGCAGATACCGTACATGAGTATCAGGAACTGTTTCCAACAAAATTTATAGAGATGAAAGGAATTTTGGGAGACATGGGGGTCATGAAAATACCTTTAAAGCTAGGTGCTAATCCTGTCAAGCAGAGGCCATACAGATTGAAGCCGCGCTACAAGGAAAAATTCCGCACAAAGCTCGATAAGATGCTAGAAGCAGGAATCATTGAACCAGTCGAGGAATCTGAATGGATTAGCCCCATGGTTTTTCAAGACAAGAAAGCAAAAGGCGAGATCAGGATTTGTGTGGATCTCAGAAATCTGAATGATGCTTCCATGCACAACCCATTTCCTACTCCATTCATAGACAAAGTGATTGATAACGTTGGAGGAAATGAGGCATATTCTTTCATTGATGGTTTCTCTGGTTACCATCAGATCAAGATTGATCCTGCGGATAGGCATAAGACAACATTTTCTACAGAATGGGGGTCATTCCAGTACACCATCATGCCTTTTGGGCTGAAGAACGCACCTGCCATATTCTCTAGAGTCATCGTCGTAACATTTAAAGATTTTATGCACAAGTTTTTAGAAGCATATTTTGATGATTGGACTATATTTGGTCTATTTAAAAATCATTGCGCAAATCTCTACATGATGCTTGAGAAGTGTCGACAGCATCAAATATCCTTGAATTTGAAAAAGTGTATTTTCTGTGTGCCCTATGGAATTTTACTTGGCCACATTGTCTGTAAGCAAGGATTGATGGTAGACCCTGCGAAGATTGTAGCTATTGCAAACTTACCAACACCAAATTCAGTCAAGATGTTGTGATCGAAATTAGGCCATACTGGATATTACAGGAAATTTATAAAGGGTTATGCATAGATAACCACAGCAATGGAGAAGTTGCTGAAGAAATACGCACCGTTCATTTGGAACACAGAATGCAAACAGGGTTTTGACACATTAAAAGAAAAGATGGTCACTGCGCCTATTCTAGTCTTTCCAGACTGGACGAAGCCATTCCATTTCCATGTTGATGCATCATGTATTGCCCTGGGGATCGTGTTAGCTCAGCCAGGAGAGGGAGGTATTGACCACCCTATTGCATTTTCTAGCAGAAAGATTTCAACAACAGAGAAGAACTATACTACTACTGAGAGGGAAGGCCTTGCGATGGTATATGCCCTATAGAAATTTAGACACTACTTGCTGGGATCACACTTCCTTATGTTTACTGACCATTCTGCATTGAAATATTTGGTCAACAAGCCAGTGTTAGGTGGACGCATATGCCGATGGCTATTGCTGTTCTAGGAATATGACTTTGAAATTATTGTCAAGCCAGGTAGACTGAACTTAGGACCTGATCATCTGTCAAGGATCGAGTCAGGAGCGGAGTCGATGAATATTGAAGACAGTCTGCATGATGCGCAGTTATTTAGTATACAGGTTGCCGATGATTATTACAAGGATTTCATCGACTTCCTAACCATAGGGCTGGCACCCCATGAATTCTCGATCCAGTAGAAAAAATAGTTAGCGGTGCGCGCCGCGGACTTCACTATAATTGCAGGATAGTTATACAAACTTGGGTCAGATGAAGTCCTGTGCAGGTGCGTACTCGATCATGAGAACCCATTTATTCTAGCCGACGCACACTCAAGAATCGCGGGAGGTCACTATGAAGGAAGGGTTACTGCGTAGAAGATATTGTTCGCAGGGCTATGGTGGCCCACGCTCCATAAAGATGTCAAAGAACATTGTTGGAACTGTGATGTCTATCAGAGGACAGGAAAACCATCACGCCAAGATGAGATGCCATTGAATCCACAATTGACACTGCAACCATTTGAAAAATGTGCAATAGACTTTGTGGGTCCTATAAACCCACTAGGAAAAAGAGCGGGTGCAAGGTATATTATTACTGCTATGGATTACCTCACTAGATGGGAGAAAGCAAAACCAGTTAAAGACTGCAGCGCCAGTACTGCTGCGCAACTTATTTTTGAAGAAATACTCACCAGATTTGGCTATCCGAAGATTTTGATGAGTGACCAAGGTACTCACTTTTTGAACAAGACGATTGAGGTGCTTACAGAGGAATTCTACATTCGTCATCAGCACAGTACTCCATAACATCCACAGGAGAATGGTACTGTAGAGGCTTTCAATAAAATATTAGAGAACGCACTCACTAAGGTGTGTAATGTAAATAGATACGATTGGGACCTGCGCGTCTCATCTGTGCTATGGGTATATAGGACCACATGCAAGAAATTGACAGGACAGACACCCTTCCGGTTGGTTTATGGGAAGGAGGCTATAATGCCTATGGAATATATCATCCCTAGTTTGAGAATCGCTGCATTCACGGGGATGGCGGACTGCGAAGTTCTAGAAGAAAGGTTACTACAATTACTGGGCTTGGAGGAAGATCGCTTCATTGTAGGCTTCCACCAGCAAGCTCAGAAGGACCACGAGAAAGCATAGCATGATCGCCATATAAAGAATAAGTGTTTTCAAGTAGGTGATCTAGTCCTCCTGTATGATAGCAAATTCATGAAATTCCATGGTAAATTTAAGATGCATTGGCTTGGCCCATATATTGTGATACATGTTACTAACACTAGTGCAGTCCAATTAGCCAATTTAGCTGGTGATACCTTGCCAAATTTGATAAATGGAAGCAGGCTAAAGCTATACCATGATAGCACTACTTCGCAGCACCCAGAACAATGAACCAAGGAAGGAAGTTCTAAGTGTCAAGTATAGTTGAAAGTGGACACTAGAAATGTAAAAGAGTCTGTACATCTATGATAAAAGGAAGGTATGGTAAGAAGAATGATCTATGCACCACGCAACTTCCGAAATAAAAAAATTTAAAAAATTTTAAAAAACCATATATATATAGAGGAAGTCGTGCAGTTGGAAATTTTTGACACTGCGAAGTAGCCACGCAGGGTTGCAGATGGCTTGCCACGCAGTTCAGTGCAGCACTCAGAGAAAAATAGTTGTTGCATGGCTTTTCGCCGTTAGATGACCATTGGAGCAACCACTTCAACATTTAAAGAGAAGATAGTCATTCCGAGCACGCTGATGAAAGAAAAGATCGAAGGATCCCCTCAAATTCACCAACAGACACCATATTAATTGCTTATCTAGCCGTTGAAGGGAGCGGGAGAGGGTCTCATGCGCCTATAAATAACAACCATGGGAGACTCACGGACGTTACCGAGCACTTAGAATTTTCTTTTGATTAACCTCTCTGAGCTAGTAGCCATCTGTATTATGTCTCCCTTAGACACTAGCTCATTAATGAATGTCCGAACCTTCCTATAGAGAAGAATAATTGACCATTGAAGAAGCACTGAGGATCTTTCAACACAGAGGGATTTAGCAGTTAATGAAAACTCCACTTAAGAAGCTCTCCATAGAACAAGGTGAAGGATCCTGTATATCACCAAGAATTAATCCGTCAATGCAGGAAAAAGCAAAAGATAAAGGAAAAGTCGTAACTACACCTCGATCCAACATCATAAAGATGGGCTTCTCGACACAGAAATCGCCAGTCTTTCAGACAGAAACCTTGAAGATGACACCTGAATATATCTCGCCACGAGCACTGAATGCCCCTGTGTTTAAATTGTGCAAAAATGTGAGATACGACATCCCGCTGTCACCTATCTCAAAGCATGTAAACATTGCTAAGAATCTGCTGGGAAAGATAGCAGATTGTAAATGGGGGGATTATGACCTCTTGGGAATGAAGAAAGACGAGCTAGATGTTCCCAAATACCCATATTTTCAACCAGACCAGTATATGTGCTGGAAGAAGGATGCCAAGGGAACTCTGAACTTGGTAGCTGACAGTTGGCTAGCACCTGTCGTTCAGTTGGGGCTACTAAACTTGCTGAGATTGCCGCATTTTGACCATTCTCCAAAACTTAATATCGTGGTTCGAACACTCATGGCGTGAATCCACCAAGCTTATCTGTGGTTGGACAGTAACATTGATATTAATATTGATTTGATCCACCGCATCACCGGGATAAGAAAGCACAGTAAGTATCCTAAGCAATTCTTCCAAGGGAAGAGCAAAGAAAAAGAGTCTATTGAGAAGATGAAGAAAACCCATCCGGTGGTGAAGGAAAAAAGAGGTTTCCTGACAGAAGATGTAGAGGACAGAGCAACAAGATTTGTAACGTAGTTGCCCGCAAGCAAGATACTCAAAATAGCTAGGCCTCCGGAGGTGCCTGCGGGCGCAATACTCCTTGGTGCCGCAGCGGCCGAAGGCAACAGCTTTAATTGGTGTCAGTTTCTGTTGAATGAGTTCCTTGAAGAACTCAACGACACGCAGGTGAATGGTGACCAATTCCATTTCACCTGGCTCATCGTCCTGATTTCTTTGTGTGGATGGAAGGAGCCGCATGATTATGCGGGCATCATTATCGACACCAAGGATCCTAGAGGGTTTAAGTTCGTCAACCTTTGGGCAAGCACAAATGCAGAGCGACAGCATGCGACAACAGAAGTATTTTACCAGTACTATATTTAGCTGCGCGACGCAATCATGAAGACACCCCGCATTACAAAGCAGGTCACGACGAAGTATATCTGCATCATCGACTTTGAGGCGGATATGAAATGTATATTCATATCGCCAAAAGCACAAACGAGGAAACCGGAGTGGTTTCCAGGGAAGTACATCATGTATGAGAAGGATATTGAGGACCTCATGAAATATTGGCTGGTAGAGTTCCGTGTAGAGGTTATGGATGTGGAGACAGATTCAGTAGAAGATGAGCCGATCCCAATCTCATGCCCAATCATTCAAGAAACAGGGAAGAGAAAAGAAGCTGAGACTTCGGAGAATCCAAAGTCGAGGAAGAAGGTGAAGGCCACAAAGATTCAATCAGAGGCAGTCCTCAATGATGATGACTACGAGATGATATCAAAACAGTCTTAGAGCAGATGAAGGAGCTTATGGTGGCTAAAGAAAAGAAGGACATGGTCATCCAAAATGACCTGCACAAGACGCAACTCGCAATGCAAGGCCTAATGAAGAAAATGGACGATGTCCAGAAAAGCCTTATTTTTCCGCGGGAAGCAGGGGCTGAAGGGAGGTCGGTAGGGACCTCGCAGCAAGGAAGCCAACAACTAGTAATAATGCTGCCATTGAAGACTAGAATCGTCCATCTGGACCCATTGGCTGTTGCGTTGTCAATGGCAGAACAAGTTGTCTTAGACACAAAGGGAGTCGAGAGGGTAGAGCTCGACTTATCCAAAATCCCTTTACCAGGATTACACTTCATCCACACGCAGATCGTTGAGGAGATGCATGAACGGACGGTTGAATCAATGAAGTTACAAGCAGAGCTCACCGCGAAAAACAGGCAAATTTAGCTGCAGGCAAAAATACAGCTACGCAACGAACGGGACCGCCGACAAAATTTGGAGACTACCATATCCAATGTGGAGAAGGATATTAAAGACATAGACATCCAAGATGATCCTGCAGACACAGTTCTGAGGATCGGAGATAAGGTGAGATCCTTGCAGTCGGAGATGCAGGATAAAGAGATTTATTATGAGGTCGATATTGCCACATTGAAGGATAAGCTCAATAAGCAGGCGCCATTAACTGAACAACAAGTCAGAGAGAAAGCAGTGAGCGCCCCCTCGAAAAGCATTACAAGTGAGATGACTAAGTGCCAACCTCTCCTGGATAAGGTTTCACAGGAAATCGCGACCCTTGAAGAGGATCAAGGGTTGCTGCATGTCAAAACCGCGGTACAAGAAAAACAGACCGCGCTGGACAAGTTGAATGCAGAGGTTAAAGCTCTGCCACCCAGAGAAAGGCTGTCGAGATACAATAAGATATCCATCTTAAAGAAAGAAGTACAAGAATTACGACAAAAAGAGACTGAGATGGATAATCAGTCGCAGCAACTCCTAGAGAATGCCATGGCGGTATCGCGGCAGATTGAAGATAAGTTAGTAGAACTGCGCGATAACCAGGAGTAGGTATAAGACCAAATTGGACAAGAAATAAATCCAACACTGCTTGAGACAATTAAACAGGTTGAGGAGGATACAAGAGAAGTAGTGGTGCATTTGTGCGGTACATATGACGAGTTCGTGGCCAAGTTCGTTCCACCGGTCATGGTGCAAAGTGAGACAGCTGAAACAATCAGTGGCTCGGGGACGAGCCAAATGTAAGTGTTAGGGTCATGTTGGGCCCAGGTTGTGAGCTATTTCTCTCGCACACATCTCTCTCTGAGTTTCAACTATCTGCTTCTATTTATAGGAGTTTCATAACCACCGACTTGAGATCACTTCAAGGTGAAGCTACTATGTTACATTAAAGACTGCAATTAATTCTTACCTAAGAATTCTCGACATGCGAAATACAAATGCAGTTACATAAATACAAACTTGACGTGC
Source organism: Larix kaempferi (assembly GCA_027924585.1). Classification (NCBI taxonomy): domain Eukaryota; kingdom Viridiplantae; phylum Streptophyta; class Pinopsida; order Pinales; family Pinaceae; genus Larix; species Larix kaempferi. The sequence continues at coordinate 1,928,632 of BSBM01000008.1, forward strand.
GTCGGATTGGTTGCAAACTTACTGACTGGTTGACATTGCAGACTTTGATCATTGACATAAAAAGACTGATAAGATGACTGACAGAGCCGACGTAGTTAGATAGTCAATTAGCTCATAAATACATTTTTCCAACACTCCCCCTTAATTATGAGCGGATGGGGATCATTAAACAAAAAAAAATTTACAAAATGTTTCAGAGTTGAAACATGCTCTCTGCATGACGAAGCTCACTGTGCAGAACTTGTCACTCCCAAATAATTTCACATATATTGGAATGTGTCCCTTGCCAATGGTTTTGTAAATATGTCTTCTACCTGATCTTCAGTAAATACAAATGATTCTTTGACAATGCGATAGATGAATTGTTGTCACAGTAAATGACTGTGGGTTCTTATTGGTTTTGTGATAGATCACTTAACATCCTTCGCATACAAACGGCTTGACATGCAGCGCTTGTAGCTGTGACATACTTTGCTTGTGACATACTTATTACCATGCTTGTTGATTTTTGTGTACAATGTTGGCTGACATTCACTTCTGTGAAATCCATTCTGAATGAGGTAAGAGTCAATGCGACTGTACCAAGTTCTAGGAGCTTGTTTCAAACCATAAAGTTCATTTTTCAGTCTGTATACTCTGTGTCCTTGTTCTATAACTTAATAGCCTTGTGGTTGCTCCACATATACTTCCTCATCCAAATAACCATTTAAAAATGAAGACTTAACATCCAGTTACTAAAGAGGCCATGCTTTATGAGCTGCGATGGCCAAAACTATTCTGATAGTATCCATTCGTGCTACAGGTGCAAAGGTTTCATTGAAGTCTATTACAGGCTGTTGTGTGAATTCTCTTGCTACCAATCTTGCCTTGTGATTCTACACATTTCCATCAGCATCTTTCTTGGTCATATAAATCCATTTCACGCTTATCACATCCTTGTCCTTAGGAATATCAACTAGTTCCCATGTTTGATTCTTCTCAATGCATTCTATTTCTTCATTCATGGCTTGTTCCCAAACTTTATATTCAACAACTTCTTCAAATGTTAAAGGGTCATTAACTTGAGAAAATAATGCAAAAACTAAGAATGAATTAGGTGTACTAGTCTCATATATCTCACGCAGAGTTCTTGTCTTTGTTGGTGTTGCTGGTGTTGAACTATGCGAACTGCCTAATGGAGTTTACTGCGCACTTGGTGTGCTTGTCAGAGTTGCTTGAACTGTGACTTGTGTCGGAGTTCCTTGTGTTTAAACATGCTTCGTTGTCCAGGGAGTAGATGGAGCTACGACATTCTGATTCACATGCGGAGCCTCAACCACATCTTCTGGGATGTCATCATGCTCAAAATGTGACACAATTTTAAAATTCTTCTCTGCAGTTCCATCCCATGCTTCATTTTCTACAAACTGAACATCTCGACTGATAATAACTTTTCTTGCAATAGGATGATACAACTTATATGCTTTTGTGTCTTCAGAATATCCAATAAAAATTCATTTATGTCCTTTATTGTCTAATTTCCTACTTAGCTCATCTGGAACAAGTGCGTATGCTACACAACTAAAAAATTTTAAATGTGAAACACTATGTTTCATACATGTCCATGCTTCCTATGGAACTTTTTTCTTCACGCTCTTCGTCAAACATCAATTCATGATATATATAGTCATTTCCACTGCTTCATCCCAGTATTCATTTTACAGATGCATGGTTGCCAACACACTGCGTGCCATCTCCATAATGGTCCTGTTTTTCCTCTCTGCGATACAATTCTGCTGCGGTGTATACCGCCGCTCAGTGAATTGCTTCTGTATACCATGATTTTTACAGAAGTTTAAGAAATCATTTGAAGCATACTCACCACCTCCGTCTGTTCTTAATATCTTGATGCCGTAACCACTTTGCTTCTCCATAAGTTCCTTGAACTGTTGAAAACAACCAAACACATCAGATTGATGTTTTAAAAAATATATCCAGGTTTTTCTTGTGAAATCATCAATAAATGTGAGAAGATAAGTGCATCCTCCCATGGACGTTGTTTGCATCGGTCCACAAATATCGCAGTGCACTATTCAAGTGGAGTGCGAGCTTTGTATGACTTTCCGACTGGAAAAGTCTCTCTGTGCTGTTGTCCAAAAATACAACCTTCAAAAATTCTCTCTGGATTTTCAATCAATGATAATATTTTTACCATGGCCTTCATGTGCAGTAGCTTAAACCCACAAAAATTCAAATGTCGAAATATGAAGTGCCACAACTAGGATTCATCCTTTATTTTTGTTTGAAACGCTGCTTGTATTTCTTTGTTTTCTTTTGGTTCCTTGTCGCAATGAATTTTTGCTTCTTTACTTTCTGCTTTGAACGCAGATCCAGAATTTTCATTCAGACTTCCATAAACAACTTGAGTTGTTTTCCCCTTTATAATTTGTCTTATTGTCAAAGGAAACAAGCGATTGCTTGTCATATGCACTTCGGCTATTAAGCGATTGCTTGGATATATGTCCTTGATCAAACAATGCTTTCCTGTCATATGAACTCTGTAACCTTTTTCCATTAGTTGTCCATTGATCATCAAATTATGCTTCAAACCTTGACCATAATAAACATCAGGCATAAATTTCTGCTCCCCCAGTTTGGTTAGAATATCAATAGTACCCTTACCCAAAATAGTAACTTGAATATTGTTTCCAAGTGTGACATCAGTTTGAACTTATTTATCTGGACTAGAGAATAGATTTAAATTACAAGTCATATGATTGCTACAGCCTGAGTCTAAATACCATATGTCATTTGGACTTGCTTGGACAACATTGCATTCCAGTGGAGATGCACATGCTAAATAAAATGAGTTGGACGAAGTGCTGGTGTTGCTTAACTCTGATTGACGTTGCCTTCCTTGGTCATACTTCTTGTTCCTGCATTCATATGCGAAGTGTCCAAACCTCTTACAGTAATGACATTGAAATTTTTATTTATCATACCTCTGTCCACTTGGATGAATGGGGATTTGATTCTGAGCTCTACCAGCGACATGTACAGGGCTGCTGCTGCGACCTCCTCTAAAAGAACTTCGTCCTCTGCCTATAGAGTTTGATCTTCCCCTGCCTCTTCCACGACTTATGGATGACTATGTTGTGAATGCACCTTCCAGTGATGTATTTGAACTGCTGATTCTATGTTCATGATTGAGTAATGAGGCTTGCAATTCATCAATAGTAAATTGGGACAGATCTTTGTTTTCCTCTAGGGTCACAACTAAAGATTCAAATTTCTTTGGAAGAACTCTAAGAACTTTTTCAACAACTCTTTGGTCACCTATATTTTCTCCATGAGAATTTATTTGATTAACCATACCAATAACACGAGTATAGAATGATTCTGCTGACTCTGTATCTTTCATTGATAGAGATTCAAAATCTCTTCTAAGAATTTGTAGTTTGGCTGTCTTTACCTTGTTCAAACCTTGATAGGAATTTTCTAGTATGTCCCAGGCTTCCTTAGCCAACGTCGCTGCTACTACTCTTGGGAGTATGGATTAATGTGTTTCTTGCTGTATGTGGAACATGGCCTTTCCATCTTTCTTCCTTTGTTCCCTCAAGACATCCTTCTCAGCTCATGTGAGATTGTTTTATTGTGTCAGATCTACTCATTCTACATAGCCATTCTGGACTATTTCCCATGCATCATGACCTCCGAACAAAGCTTTCATATTTAGAGACCAATATTCATAATATTATCTTGAAAATATTGGAGTTTGCAAATTACCAGAAGTGGAAGCCATTCTTAATCACTTTTTCCTTATAAATAGAAGTCCTACTTTTCGTAAAGTAGGCTTTGGTACCAGATCAAGGGAAACACACACCGTGTAGTCAAGAGGATTGAACTGCGCAGTGAGGGACAGTCTTTTTTTTCTTTGCTCTAGACTGCGTCGGACAAAGACTTCGCTGAACATAAGCTTCTCAAAAATTAACTTCGCAGATTAACTGTGCGGAGATTAACTGCGCATTGCCCTGGGGATCGTGTTAGCTCAGCCAGGAGAGGGAGGTATTGACCACCCTATTGCATTTTCTAGCAGAAAGCTTTCAACAACAGAGAAGAACTATACTACTACTGAGAGGGAAGGCCTTGCGATGGTATATTCCCTATAGAAATTTAGACACTACTTGTTGGGATCACACTTCCTTATGTTTACTGACCATTCTGCATTGAAATATTTGGTCAACAAGCCAGTGTTAGGGGGACGCATATGCCGATGGATATTGATGTTCTAGGAATATGACTTTGAAATTATTGTCAAGCCAGGTAGACTGAACTTAGGACCTGATCATCTGTCAAGGTAAATATCCCAATTTCAGTCTCTTCCTACTCCCGTGATTATAACCACAACATCTTGACTGAATTTGGTGTTGGTAAGTTTGCAATAGCTGCAATCTTCGTAGGGTCTACCATCAATCCTTGCTTACAGACAATGTGGCCAAGTAAAATTCCATAGGGCACACAGAAAATACACTTTTTCAAATTCTAAGACGGCCTCATGATTATTTAGGTCGCCTCATTTTTCGGTATGCAGTCTATATTGTTTGGGTGATGCAGCCATTTTTCCATATGAGGATTCAAGAACCAACTATTTGTAACCGTAAAGCGCAAGTCATTTCAAGTCAGAACCCATTGAGATGACTTGACTGTTTTTTCATGATTTCTTTTAGGGTCTTACATGATCAATTACAATATGAATCACGGTGCAGAGTGAGACATCTGAAACAATCAGTGGCTTAGGGATGAGCCAAATGAAAGTGTTAGGGGCATGTTGGGCCCAAGTTGTGAGCTATTTCTCTCGCACACATCTCTCTCTGAGTTTCAACTATCTGCTTCTATTTATAGGAGTTTCATAACCACCGACTTGAGATCGCTTCAAGGTGAAGCTACTATGTTATATTAAATACTGCAATTAATTCTTACCTAAGAATTCTTGACATGCGAAATACAAATGCAGTTACATAAATACAAACTTGACGTACGTTGGATTGGTTGCAAACTTACTGACTGGTTGACATTGCAGACTTTGATCATTGACACAAAAAGACTGATAAGATGACTGACAGAGCCGACGTAGTTAGATAGTCAATTAGCTCATAAATACATTTTTCCAACACTCCCCCTTAATTATGAGTGGATGGGGATCATTAAACAAAAATAAAATTTTACAAAATGTTTCAGAGTTGAAACATGCTCTTTTCATGACGAAGTTCACTGTGCAGAACTTGTCACTCCCAAATAACTTCGCATATATTGGAATGTGTCCCTTGCCAATGGTTTTGTAAATATGTCTTCTACCTGATCTTCAGTAAATACAAATGATTCTTTGACAATGCGATAGATGAATTGTTGTCGCAGTAAATGACTGTGGGTTCATGTTGGTTTTGTGATAGATCACTTAACATCCTCCGCATCCAAATGGCTTGACATGCAGCGCTTGTAGCTGTGACATACTTTGATTCTGCTGAAGAAAGAGTTACAATGGGTTGTTTCTTTGAAGCCCATGATACAACACTTGTTCCTACATGAAATGTATTCCTAGATGTGGTTTTTCTGTCATCCGTGCTACCTCCATCATCGCTATCAGTGTATCCAATGAGTTTGAAATTTTCTGATGTTGAATACAAAATGACAAAGTCTTTTGTTCCACTCACATACCTCAAAATTCTTTTACCTGCTTGCCAATGAGATTATTTTGGTGACTCCGTGAATTTTGAGATTTATATGACTCCATACATGATGTCCAGCCTTGTTGCTGTAAGATAAATAAGGCTACCAACGAGTATTTTGAATAGAGAAGGATCTACATTGGATCCATCATCATCCTTTCTCAATTTCAAACATGTTATCACTGGTGTTAGGGATGTCTTGCAATTTAACATCTTAAATATGTTCAAGAAACTACTTGCATACTTTGAATGAGTTATAAATATCCCATTTTCAGTCTCTTAGACTTCAATGCCCATAAAATACTTCATAATCCCCAAATCAGTCATTTCAAATTCACTTTCCATGACTGATCTAAATTATTCTATGCCAAAATCACTAGTAAATATTAAATCATCTACATACAGGAAGAAAATTAACTTATTACCATGCTTGTTGATTTTTGTGTACAATGTTGGCTGACATTCACTTCTGTGAAATCCATTCTGAATGAGGTAAGAGTCAATGCGACTGTACCAAGTTCTAGGAGCTTGTTTCAAACCATAAAGTTCATTTTTCAGTCTGTATACTCTATGTCCTTGTTCTGTAACTTAATATCCTTGTGGTTGCTCCACATATACTTCCTCCTCCAAATAACCATTTAAAAATGAATACTTAACATCCAGTTAGTAAAGAGGCCATGCTTTATGAGCTGGGATGGCCAAAACTATTCTGATAGTATCCATTCGTGCTACAGGTCCAAAGGTTTCATTGAAGTCTATTACAGGCTGTTGTGTGAATTCTCTTGCTACCAATCTTGCCTTGTGATTCTACACATTTCCATCAGCATCTTGCTTGGTCTTATAAATCCATTTCACGCTTATCACATACTTGTCCTTAGGAATATCAACTAGTTCCCATGTTTGATTCTTCTCAATGCATTCTATTTATTCATTCATGGCTTGTTCCCAAACTTTGTATTCAACAACTTCTTCAAATGTTAAAGGGTCATTAACTTGAGAAAATAATGCAAAAACTAAGAATGAATTAGGCGTACTAGTCTCATATATCTCATGCAGAGTTCTTGTCTTTGTTGGTGTTGCTGGTGTTGAACTGTGCGAACTGCCTAATGGAGTTTACTGCGCACTTGGTGTGCTTCTCAGAGTTGCTTGAACTGCGACTTGTGTCGAAGTTCCTGGTGTTTAAACATGCTTCGTTGTCCGAGGAGGAGATGGAGCTACGACATTCTGATTCACATGCGGAGCCTCAACCACATCTTCTGGCATGTCATCATGCTCAAAATGTGACACAATTTTAACATTCTTCTCTACAGTTCCATCCCATGCTTCATTTTCTACAAACTGAACATCTCGACTGATAATAACTTTTCTTGCAATAGGATGATACAACTTATATGCTTTTGTGTCTTCAAAATATCCAGTAAAAATTCATTTATGTCCTTCATTGTCTAATTTCCTACTTAGCTCATCTGGAACATGTGCGTATGCTACACAACTAAAAAATTTTAAATGTGAAACACTATGTTTCATACATGTCCATGCTTCCTATGGAAAGTTTTTCTTCACGCTCTTCGTCAAACATCGATTCATGATATATATAGTCATTTCCACTGCTTCATCCGAGTATTCATTTTACAGATGCATGGTTGCCAATACACTGCGTGCCTTCTCCATAATGGTCCTGTTTTTCCTCTCTGCGATACAATTCTGCTGCGGTGTACACCGCCGCTCAGTGAATTGCTTCTGTATGTTGAGATATTGTAACTTCAAAGAATATTATATTTGTACTTTATTATTCCAGAGATGTTTCATTCCTCTGTGAAGATCTTATTGTATATCCGGAGATGTTTATTCCTCCGTCGGAATGTGGTAACTCGGTTTATTAGACTTCCCTAGTGGGGGTCGGCCCTGTATGTGTTATGTGGGTCAAAGGGTTATTAGACCACCCTAGAGGGGTCGGCCCAGTTAGTTGTAGTGGGGTATTTAACCCATTGGTTAAATACAAGCCTACGTGTACCTGTGTAAAATACATGTCAGTGTAGTGTATAAATAGAGGAGGTGTGTTCCTCATTTGACACACACACTCACTTGAGGATAGCGCACTTGTGGAGGAGAGGTCTGCAATTGTGGAGGAGGATATCATGTCTCAGGGTTTCATCTTTGTATATTGCTGGTCATCTATATTGAGGAAGCTTTGCTGGGTTTTCTACCCCATGAGGGTTTCCCAGGATAAATCTCTGTCTCTTGTGTTTATGCTATGCTTGTTGTTTCTTCAGTGATCCTGTATATGCTATTATTGTGAAATGGAATGTAATGCTGCTATTTTCTATCTTAGCATATTGAATTTTAACATGGTATCAGAGCTAACCTGAAGGAAGACAAGGTATGGCACTAACGACACTTGCTTTACTTACGACAATTTGAAGGATAGGGTTTTACATAGAAAAAACCAGTCATCATAGCACTTTCGCTATAAATCCGTTTTGGCGAATTTTTCAGATCTGAAATTGTTACAGGACGAAGTTTAAATCTCCAGGTACCTTGTGTCCAAAGGAAAACCTCTAATTCGTTGTACTTTGTGATTTATGATCTGTACAATATAGGGTTTCTGCCTCTTCCAGATCTGAGTCAAAATCAGGTGACCTTGGGAAAAAGGTCATATCTTGGGATAGGAAGCTCCAAATTAAATTTCGTAAAAAGTGATAGGTAGTACACAGACTGTACTATCTCAGGAAACGTTTTCAGAGGCCGAAATTCAACCAGTGACACGTGGAATTCCGTACAAGTTCACTCTCATGTTTTATCCCATAAACAGGTCACGTTGCGACACTTGGCATAACTCTCTCTCAGAGAGTCCAATTGAGGTCAGACCTGTCAGGATGGAAATATAACAGGTCGAGATATCTCAAGAAATTTTTTCAGAGGCCGAAGGTGAACCAGTGACACGTAGCAGGCCGTACAAGTTCTCTCTCCTGTTTTATCCCATAAACAGGTCACGTTGCGACACTTTGCATAACTCTCTCTCAGAAAATCCAATTGAGGTCAGACCTGTCAGGATGGAAAGATGACAGGTCAGGCTACTAGAGGAAAAAGGTTTCAGACCCTGTGGAGCAAAAATTTAAGAGTTATAGCAGAAACAATCAGGTGCATATTTCTGTCAAAACAGAATTATTTTTGGAGCACCTTTATTCATGGCTTCCGGAATTTAGGGTTTCGGAGAAAGTTAGAATTTTTGGAATCGGAGTCCACGGATGAATGCTACTCAGAAAAATCGAAATTTAGAGACCAAGATCGAATTTTTTGGTTGGGTGGAAGACCGTGCTTGATCAAACCCCAGTTCGGGATTTTGATCGGAAAGATGGAAAATTAGGGCTTCAGCAAAAGTTGGAATTTTTGAAGTTTGTAACCACGACTGGAAACTCCTAAGAAAAATAAGAGTTTAGAGCCTTGGATCGAACCTTTTGTTTGGGCAGAAGGGTGGGCTTCATAAAACCCTAGTTCGGGTTCCTGTCCAGAATATCCAGAAGTTTCAAAGGCAATTTTGAGGGGTCAAATTTTGGAAATTCCAAAATTGAAGTATGCTAGTTTGATCAGCTCAGCAAGACATATTTTTTCATCCATTGAGAAGTGTGAAAGTCAAAGATTGAATCTTTAGGGTTTCTCTAGAAAACCCTAATTAAGCTCCAGATCAAGTTTCAGGGGGAGTTGAGGCTAAGGCCTTACATAAGAAGACTACAAGAAGTCTCGACAGGTATGACTTAAGGAGGCTCAGGTATGTCTTGAAATCTAATTCTTGATTAAGTTCATGATGTGTTTGTCTTCATATTATTTATTAGTACAATCTTGATTAATGTTAGAATTGTCTTATCACCGTTGTAACAGTATGAATGCATGTGAATGATCAAAGACATTCATTGATTAGGGCTATATGATTGTACTAATGCATTATGATGTTGTGTGAGGTTGATGTTGGCTGCTAACAAGATACAGGTACATCACAAAAGACAAATCAGGTTCCATGACCATGAAAACATGAAGACAAAGGCTCATCCATAATCTTTGTTCTACTTACGAGGTATGTATAACTTTGTTATATTATGCTTAACCTATGAGACATGCAGGTTCTAGCTCAGGATCTCTAAATCATTGAAGAGATTGTTTAGGTATGTTGTACATAACTAAGTAGGTATACTAATCCAGGTATGTTTCCCATGAATCTTACCTTGTGTTAAGATCCCTTATATAAGTATACTTGGTATGATTGGTTATGCTTATTCATAAAGTTAGTAATCAAGGGATTATGCATATTATGTCTTTTATCTTGATTGATGATATGCATGAGTAAAACAAGACTTCCCTGAAATCTTGAATACTAATGTTTATTAACTATAATCATGACTATACATTCTCAAGATTATTTAGAACTATAATGTTTTGATAACATTTAGAACATACTAATGGGTGTATGTTTGTGTATGAGATCATGAGGATGACACTTGAACATGCACAGTGGTACATAATGAATAGAAGTTCAAAAGACATACAGAAGATCAAGCGGGAGGCAACCACACAAACATAAAAGATAAGTATTTGAGTTGTTATTTGAAATAGTAAATGATATTGCCTGTAATAGGTTGTATGCATATTTGTATTCCTATAATATATCATGCTAAGTGTAAATATTCATAGAACATTGAACAGTATACTACTAATATGCATATGATTGGTAAGTTGGACAAACATTCCATTGTTTCTTGTCTAGAATGAAACCTCTTTGCTGACATGCTGAGAGTTGTGCACACTCTCGATAGTATGTTCTGGTAGAGATGGAAGGCATCTAGATAGCCACTGTATGCATACAGGATATGGGAAAGTGTTGTGCCAAAGTATTGGTCAAGATAGTTGCATAACTATGTAAATGATATCCGTATGCATAATAGGTTATCATGTCAATATGATTTGATGATTATGAAGTATTACTAATCCTGTACTTAATTTTGATTTGTAGGAAAGATCATGATGAATGATGAACACTGAACAAGCAATGGATGTTCAACAAGAAGATTTACAAATCAAACAAAATATAGAAGGCTCATGGCTAGAAGATTCTCTTAGAAAGAGGAAGAGAATCATGATGAAATGTTTGTTCCAAGTGGCTAAATAAGACCATTCTCTTAATGGTGTAATTAAAGAAGAAATGTGAATCAGGTTTTGATAAGCTTAATGATCACCATGGGTGATGTGGATCTCAACCTTTGCTACAAGGTTGAATATGATTTCTATACACAGATAACATGGATGCAAGAAGGAACTCACCACAGAGTTCGAATGATATTGAGGCTCATATCAGTAGACCCATCTAACGAGAGATGGCACAAATAGATATGCAGAAGATCATTCAATGCAGAAATGAAAATGAAAGATCTCAAATTGATGCTTTACTTCCTAGGTCTGGAAGTATGGCAAGGCTCAGAAGGAATATTTCTCAACCAAGGAAAGAATGCTGCGAAATATTAAAAGAACTTGAGGTGTTGGAATGGACACTCTTATGGATTCCAACTTGAAGCTGTTAGGGGATGACTCATTAGAGTTAGTGGATATAACTCTGTACAGTCAAATTATTGGGTCATTGATGTATCTAACATATACTAGGTTAGATATATGCTTTGTTGTGAACACCTTGAGTCAGTATCTAGTGGAAACTAGATGTGTTCACCTGATAGTTGCAAAGCATGTGTTGAGGCACATAAAGGACATGATAGAATTCGATCTATGCTATCTTGAAGATCATGACTTCAGATGGTTATTCAGATTCTAATTGGGAAGGAAGTGTATCAGACAGGAAGAACACATCGAGAGGATGTTATTGTCTGGGATTAGCCATGATCTCGTGGTTTAGCTGGAAGTAGTCTAGTGTGGCTCTCAGCACAAGCGGAATATATGGCTGCTTGCTCTGATAGTTGTGAAGAAGTTTGGCTTCAGGATTGTTTGAATTAGAGATAGAACCAACTGAGATCCTATGTGATAATTAGAGTTGTATCAAGATGACATAGAATCTAGTGTTCCATGATAAGTCAAAGAACACAGGGAACAAACAAGATATGATGCGGAAAGGAACTATAAAGTTTGAATTTGTAACAGGTTACCATTGTACTAACCAAACCTTTACCTCAAGTGAAGAAGTTACCAACATACTAACCAAACCTCTGTCTCGAGTGAAATTTGAATACTTCCGAGACAAGCTTGGTGTAGTTCAAAAGGACCCTCCTCGAAAGGGGGAGTAGTATAGTCACTGATGATAAGTTGGTCTCATCGAACAACAAGGTCGATGATGAGGTAACCTGTTCTCTACACCTAGATACTTAGAAATATTTAGATTTAGGACTCTTATTCTTAGAATACTTAGTTTTACTTATACATGCTTTTGATGCTAGATATATTAGTAAGAATACATGCTAGATGTATACATGTTTTGGTGTGATGTATACATGTTTTGATGTTAGATGTATTAGTAAGAATACATGCTAATTGTGATGTATACATGTTTTGATATTATATGTATCAGTGACAATACATGCTAGATGTATACATGTTTTGGTGTGATGTATACATGTTCTGATGTTAGATGTATTAGTAAGAATACATGCTAGTTGTGATGTATACATGTTTTGATGATTAGATGTATTAGTGAGAATACATGGTAAATGTGATACGTGCTCTTGGATATTTGTACCTGTATAGATGAGAATACAGAAGGGGATTGGATCATCCCTAGACTTTCAGTCCTAAAGAGAGCCGTAGACGTGAGGTCTCCGAGAATGAAGTCCTTAGTGGACAGTTGAGGGGATTGGATCATCCCTGGACTTTCAGTCCTAAAGAGAGCCGTAGACGTGAGGTCTCCGAGAATGAAGTCCTTAGTGGACAGTTGAGGGGATTGGATCATCCCTGGACTTTCAGTCCTAAAGAGAGCCGTAGACGTGAGGTCTCCGAGAATGAAGTCCTTAGTGGACAGTGGAGGGGATTGGATCATCCCTGGACTTTCAGTCCTAAAGAGAGCCGTAGACGTGAGGTCTCCGAGAATGAAGTCCTTAGAGGACAGTTGTGGGGATTGCATCATCCCGAAACTGCTAGTTCAAAATGTACGTGATGGGGATTGCATCATCCCGGAACTGCTAAGTTCAAAATGTACGTGATGGGGATTGCATCATCCCGGAACTGCTAGTTCAAAATGTACGTGATGGGGATTGCATCATCCCAGAACTGCTAGTTCAAAATGTACGTGATGGGGATTGCATCATCCTGGAACTGCTAGTTCAAAATGTACGTGATGGGGATTGCATCATCCCGGAACTGCTAGTTCAAAATGTACGTGATGGGGATTGCATCATCCCAGAACTGCTAGTTCAAAATGTACGTGATGGGGATTGCATCATCCCGGAACTGCTAGTTCAAAATGTACGTGATGGGGATTGCATCATCCCGGAACTGCTAGTTCAAAATGTACGTGATAGGGATTGCATCATCCCGAAACTGCTAGTTCAAAATGTACGTGATGGGGATTGTATCATCCCAGGACTTCGGTCCCTGAATTGATCCGTAGACGAATGGTCTCCGAGAAAGTGATTTTATTGATGATGTGGTTACTTGTATCGGTAGGATACTTGTATTGATGATGTGGTTACTTGTATCGGTAGGATACTTGTATTGATGATGTGGTTACTTGTATCGGTAGGATACTTGTATTGATGATGTGGTTACTTGTATCGGTAGGATACTTGTATTGATGATGTGGTTACTCGTATCGGTAGGATACTTGTATTGATGATGTGGTTACTTGTATCGGTAGGATACTTGTATTACTGATCATGTGATGACGATGCTGCTGATTGTGAGATGACGATGCTGCTGATCGTGTGATGACGATGCTGCTGATCGTGTGATGACGATGTTGCTGATCGTGCGATGACGATACTGCTGATCGTGTGATGACGATGTTGTTGATCATGTGATGACGATGTTGCTGATCGTGAGATGATGATGCTGCTGATCGTGTGATGACGATGTTGCTGATCGTGCGATGACGATACTGCTGATCGTGTGATGACGATGTTGCTGATCATGTGATGACGATGTTGCTGATCGTGAGATGACGATGCTGCTGATCGTGTGATGATGATGCTGATGATCGTGTGATGACGATGCTGATGATCGTGTGATGACGATGCTGATGATCGTGTGATGACGATGCTGATGATCGTGAGATGACGATGCTGATGATCGAGTGATGACGATGTTGATGATCGTGTGATGACGATGCTAATGATCGTGAGATGACGATACTGATGATCGTGAGGATCTAGATGTTGATGTTGTTGTAGCTATTCGAGTGCTGCAGAAGATAAAGACTCAGTACTGAAGATGTTGATGTTCCAGTATTGAAGATGTTCCAGTAACTGCTTAAGTTACTGATGATGTTGAGAAAGCTTCCAATGATTTATAGATGTATCATGTATGATGTTGATGACTCCTTGCTCGTGCAGATGTTGTTATAATATCCTTCTCGTTAAGGGGGAGTGTTGAGATATTGTAACTTCAAAGAATATTATATTTGTACTTTATTATTCCAGAGATGTTTCATTCCTCTGTGAAGATCTTATTGTATATCCGGAGATGTTTATTCCTCCGTCGGAACGTGGTAACTCGGGTTATTAGACTTCCCTAGTGGGGGTCGGCCCTGTATGTGTTATGTGGGTCAAAGGGTTATTAGACCACCCTAGAGGGGTCGGCCCAGTTAGTTGTAGTGGGGTATTTAACCCATTGGTTAAATACGAGCCTACGTGTACCTGTGTAAAATACATGTCAGTGTAGTGTATAAATAGAGGAGGTGTGTTCCTCATTTGACACACACACTCACTTGAGGATAGCGCACTTGTGGAGGAGAGGTCTGCAATTGTGGAGGAGTAGATCATGTCTCAGGGTTTCATCTTTGTATATTGCTGGTCATCTATATTGAGGAAGCTTTGCTGGGTTTTCTACCCCATGAGGGTTTCCCAGGATAAATCTCTGTCTCTTGTGTTTATGCTATGCTTGTTGTTTCCTCAGTGATCCTATATATGCTATTATTGTGAAATGGAATGTAATGCTGCTATTTTCTATCTTAGCATATTGAATTTTAACACTGTATACCATGATTTTGACAGAAGTTTAAGAAATCATTTGAAGCATACTCACCACCTCCGTCTGTTCTTAATATCTTGTTGCCATAACCACTCTGCTTCTCCATAAGTTCCTTGAACTGTTGAAAACAACCAAACACATCAGATTTATGTTTTAAAAAATATATCCAGGTTTTTCTTGTGAAATAATCAATAAATGTGAGAAGATAAGTGCATCCTCCCATGGACGTTGTTTGCATCGGTCCACAAATATCGCAGTGCACTATTCAAGTGGAGTGCGAGCTTTGTATGACTTTCTGACTGGAAAAGTCTCTTTGTGTTGTTGTCCAAAAATACAACCTTCAAAAATTCTCTCTGGATTTTCAATCAATGATAATCTTTTTACCATGGCCTTCATATGCAGTAGCTTAAACCCACAAAAATTCAAATGTCCAAGTATGAAGTGCCACAACCAAGATTCATCCTTTATTTTTCTTTGTAACACTGCTTGTATTTCTTTGTTTTCTTTTGGTTCCTTGTCGCTATGAATTTTTGCTTCTTTGCTTTCTGCTTTGAACGCAGATCCAGAATTTTCATTCAAACTTCCATAAACAACTTGAGTTGTTTTCCCCTTTATAATTTGTCTTATTGTCAAAGGAAACAAGCGATTGCTTGTCATATGCACTTTGGCTATTAAGCAATTGCTTGGATATATGTCCTTGATCAGACAATGCTTTCTTGTCATATGAACTCTGTAACCTTTTTCCATTAGTTGTCCATTGCTCATCAAATTATGCCTCAAACCTTGACCATAATAAACATCAGGCATAAATTTCTGCTCCCCCAGTTTGGTTAGAATATCAATAGTACCCTTACCCAAAATAGTAACTTGAATATTGTTTCCAAGTGTGACATCAGTTTGAACTTATTTATCTGGACTAGAGAATAGATTTAAATTACAAGTCATATGATTGCTACAGCCTGAGTGTAAATACCATATGTCATTTGGACTTGCTTGGACAACATTGCATTCCAGTGGAGATGCACATGCTAAATAAAATGAGTTGGATGAAGTGTTGGTGTTGCTTAACTGTGATTGGCCTTGCCTTCCTTGGTCATACTGCTTGTTCCTGCATTCATATGCGAAGTGTCCAAACCTATTACAGTAATGACATTGAAATTTTGAGTTATCATACCTATGTCCACTTGGATGAATGGGGATTTGATTCTGACCTCTACCAGCGACTTGTGCAGGGCTGCTGCTGCGACCTCCTCTAAAAGAACTTCGTCCTCTGCCTATAGAGTTTGATCTTCCCCTGCCTCTTCCACAGCTTATGGATGACTATGTTGTGAATGCACCTTCCAGTGATGTATTTGAACTGTTGATTCTATGTTCATGATTGAGTAATGAGGCTTGCAATTCATCAATACTAAATTGGGACAGATCTTTGTTTTCCTCAAGGGTCACAACTAAAGATTCAAATTTCTTTGGAAGAACTCTAAGAACTTTTTCAACAACTCTTTGGTCACCTAGATTTTCTCCGTGAGAATTTATTTGATTAACCATACCAATAACACGAGTATAGAATGATTCTGCTGACTCTGTATCTTTCATTGACAGAGATTCAAAATCTCTTCTAAGAATTTGTAGTTTGGTTGTCTTTACCTTGTTCAAACCTTGATAGGAATTTTCCAGTATGTCCCAGGATTCCTTAGCCAACGTTGCTGCTGCTACTCTTGGGAGTATGGATTAATGTGTTTCTTGATGTATGTGGAACATGGCCTTTCCATCTTTCTTCCTTTGTTCCCTCAAGACATCCTTCTTAGCTCGTGTGAAATTGTTGTATTGTGTCAGATCTTCTCATTCTACGTAGCCATTATGGACTATTTCCCATACATCATGACCTCCGAACAAAGCTTTCATATTCAGAGACCAATATTCATAATTTTATCTTGAAAATATTGGAGTTTGCAAATTACCAGAAGTGGAAGCCATTCTTAATCACTTTTCCCTTATAAATATAAGTCCTACTTTTCGTAAAGTAGGCTTTGGTACCGGATCAAGGGAAACACACACCGTGTAGTCAAGAAGATTGAACTGTGCAGTGAGGGATAGTCTTCTTTTTCTTTGCTCTAGACTACGTCGGACAAAGACTTCGCTGAACACAAGCTTCTCAAAAATTAACTTCGTAGATTAACTGTGCGGAGATTAACTGCGCATTGCAACTTTTAATGTGCACTTGAACTTCGCATAAATGCGTAGTTAACTTCACAATACTTTACTTCGCAGACTTCTCAAATACTTCGCGTAAATTCTTAACTTCACAGTTCTCTTAAACAAACTTGATCTTGAAATATATTTTTCTAAGACATAACAACTAAAACATCTAAGTGAAGCTTATGCGAAGTTACTCCTCATTAAAATAGAACTTTCACTATAGTGAACTATTTGTAAATCTTGAATTCTTTTACAGAGCATAAATGTAAACAACATTCACACAAGTAAATCAGGAGAAGCTGTGCGACTTGCAATATTCAATAGTCTTGAGAATGAAACATAAAACTATAGACTTATATATATTACCATAGTAAAGTGTGAAACTTGCCTCAATACATGGAAATGAGTTTTTACTTTCACAAATCTTGGGCTCTTCATACAATCTTCAACCAATTTCTTCTTTTACTCTTACTCTGAGCTATTTCTCTCACACACATCTCTCTCTGAGTTTCAATTATCTGCTTCTATTTATAGGAGTTTCATAACCACCAGCTTGAGATCGCTTCAAGGTGAAGCTACTATGTTACATTAAAGACTGCAATTAATTATTACCTAATAATTCTTGACATGCGAAATACAAACGCGGTTACATAAATACAAACCTGACGTGTGCTGGACTGGCTGCAAAGTTACTGATTGGATGACATTACAGAATCTGCGCACTGACACAAAAAGACTAACAAGATGACTGATAGAGTCGGCGTAGTTAGATACGCAATTATCTCATAAATAAATTTTTCTAACACTCCCCCTTAATTATGAGCGGATGGGGATCATTAAACAAAAATAAAATTTTACAAAATGTTTCAGAGCTGAAACATGCTCTGTGCATGACGAAGTTCACTATGCATAACTTGTCACTCCCAAACAACTTCGCATATATTGGAATGTGTCTTTTGCCAGTGGTTTTGTAAATATGTATGTTATCCAATCTTCAAACCTGCAAAATTCTAAACAGATTTCTTTGTTTTTTATCAATTATCTAATAAAATGATACTTCGTGTCGATGTGCTTGGTTCTCTTGTGATACACATGATTCTTTGATAGTGCGATATCTTAATTGTTGTCACAGTAAATTGTTGTGGGTTCTTGTTGGTTTTGTGATAGATCAATTAACGTCCTCCACATCTAAACGGATTGACATGCAGCGGTTGTAGCTGCGACATACTCTGCTTCTATTGAAGAAAGAGTTACAATGGGTTATTTCTTTGAAGCCCATAATACAACACCCGTTCCTACATGAAATGTATTCTCGGGTGTGCTTTTTTTGTCATCCATGCTGCCTCCATTATCACTATCATTGTATCCAATGAGTTTGAAATTTTTTGATGTTGAATACAAAATACCAAAGTCTTTTGTTCCACTCACATACCTCAGAATTATTTTACCTGCTTGCCAATGAGATTCTTTTGGTGACTCCATGAATCTTGAGATTAAGCTGACTTCATACATGATGTCCGTCCTTGTTGCTGTAAGATACATAAGTCTACCAATGAGCCTTTTGAATAGAGTAGTATCTACATTCGACCCATCATCATCCTTGCTCAATTTCAAACATGTTACCACTCGTGTTGGGCTGTCTTGCAATTTAACATCTTAAATATGTTCAAGACATCACTTGCATACTTTGACTGAGATATAAATATCCCGTTTTCAGTCTGTTGGACTTCAATGCCCAGAAAATACTTCATAAGCCCCAAATTAGTCATTTCAAATTCACTTTCCATGACTGATCTAAATTCTTCTCTACCAAAATCACCAATAAATATTAAATCATCTACATACAGGAAGACAATTAACTTATTACCTTTCTTGTTGATTTTTTTGTATAGTGTTGGCTCACATTCACTTCTGTGAAATCCATTCTTAATGAGGTAAGATTCAATGTGACTGTACCAAGCTCTAGGAGCTTGTTTCAAACCATAAAGTGCCTTTTTCAATTTGTATACTTTGTTTCCTTGTCCTGGAACTTCATAGCCTTGTGGATTCTCCACATATACTTCCTCCTCCAAATAACAATTTAAAAGTGCATACTCAACATCCATTTGGTAAACAAGCCATGTCTTATGAGCTGTAATGGCCAAAATTGTTCTGATAGTATCCATTCGTGATACAGGTGCAAAGGTTTTATTGAAGTCTATTCCAGGTTGTTGTGTGAATCCTCTTGCTGCCAATCTTGTCTTGTGCTTCTACACATTTCCATCAGCATCTTTCTTGGTCTTATAAATCCATTTCACGCTTATCACATCCTTGTCCTTAGGAACATCAACTAGTTCCCATGTTTGATTCTTCTCAATGCATCCTATTTCTTCATTCATGGCTTGTGCCCAAACTTTATCTTCAACAGCTTCTTCAAATGTTAGAGTATCCCTAACTTGAGAAAATAATGCAAAAACTGAGAATGAGTTAGGTGTACTAGTCTCATATATCTCATGCAGAGTTCTTGTCTTTGTCGAAGTTTCTGGTGTCGAACTGCGTGAACTACCTGATGGAGTTTGATGCACACTTGGTGTGCTTGTCAGAGTTGCTTGAACAACGACTTCTGTTGGAGTTCCTTGTGTTGATCCATGTTGTGCTGTCCTAGGAGTAGATGGAGCTACGACATTCTAATTCACATGCGGAGTCTCAACCACATCTTCTGCGATGTCATCATGCTCAACATGTGACATGATTTTAACATTCTTCTCTATGATTCCATCCCATGCTTCAATTTCTACAAACTAAACATATCAAATGATAATAAATTTTCTTGCAACAGGATCATACAACTTGTATGCTTTTGTGTCTTCATAATATCCAATAAAAATGCATTTATGTCCTTTATTGTCTAATTTCCTTCTTAGCTCATCTGGAACATGTGCATATGCTACACAACCAAAAAAATTTAAATGTGAAACGTTATGTTTCATACGTGTCCATGGTTCCTGTGGAACTTTGTTCTTCACGGTCTTTGTCGGACATCGATTCATGATGTATACAACAGTTGCCACTACTTCAGCCCAATATTCATTTGACAGATGCATGGATGCCAACATACTGCGCCATCTCCATAATGGTTTGGTTTTTCCTCTCTGTGATACCATTCTGCTGCTGTGTATACCGTGCAGTGAATTGCTTCTATATACCATGATTTTTACAAAAGTTTAAGAAATCATTTGAAGCATACTCACCACCTCTGTCTGTTCTTAATATCTTGATGTCGTAACCAATATGCTTCTCCACAAGTGCCTTGAACTGCTGAAAACAACCAAACGCGTCTCCAGAATTTTCATTCTGACTTCCATGAACAACTTGAGTTGTTTTCCCCTTTATAATTGGTCTTATCCTCAAAGGAAACAAGCGATTGCTTGTCATCTACACTTCGACTATTAAGCGATTGCTTGGATATATGTCTTTGATCAGACAATTCTTTCCTGTCATATGAAATCTGTAACCTTTTTTCATCAGTTGTCGAATGCTCACCAAATTATGCTTCAAACCGTGAACATAATAAACATCAAGCATAAATTTATGCTCCCCCTGTTTGGTTAGAATATCAATGGTACCGTTACCCAAAACAATAACTTGAATATTGTTTCCAGGTGTGACATCAGTTTGAACTAATTTATCTAGACCAGAGAAAATATTTAAATTACCAATCATATGATTGTTGCAGCCTCAGTCTAAATACCATATGTCATTTGGACTTTCTTGGACAACATTGCATTCCAGTGGAGATGCACATGATAAAAACAATGAGCTAGACAAAGTGCTGGTGTTTCTTGACTGCGATTGACCTTGATTTCCTTGGTCATACTGCTTCTTCCTACATTCATATGTGAAGTGTCCAAACATCTTATAGTAATGACATTGAATTTTTTATTTATCATACCTTTGTCCACTTGGCTGACTGGGGATCTAATTCTAACCTCTAGCAGCGACATGTGTAGGGTTGCTGCTGTGACCTCCTCTAAAAGAACTTCGTCCTCTACCTCTAGAGTTTGATCTTCCCCTGCCTCTTCCACGACTTTTGGATGAATGTGATGCAAATGCACCTTCCAATGATATATCTGAACTATTGATTCTATGTTTATGATTTATTAATGAGGATTGCAATTCATCAATAGTAATTTGGGACATATCTTTGTTTTCTTCCAGGGTCACAACTAAAGATTCAAATTTCTTTGGAAGAACTCTAAGAACTTTTTCAACAACTCTTTGGTCACCTAGATTTTCTCCATGAGACTTTATTGGATTAACCAGACCAATAACACAAGTATAGAATGATTCTATTGAGTCTACATCTTTCATTGACATAGATTCAAAATATCTTCTAAGAATTTGTAGTTTGGCATTCTTTACCTTGTTCAAACCTTGATAGGAAGTTTCCAGTGTGTCCCATGCTTCCTTAGCCGACGTCACTGCTGCTACTCTTGGGAGTATGGATTCATCTGTTGCTTGATATATGTGGAACAACGCCTTTCCATATTTCTTCCTTTGTGCCCTCAAGACATCCTTCTCAGCTTGTGTGAGATTGTTGTATGTTGTCAGATCTGCTAGTTCTACATAGCCATTCTGGACTATTTCCCATACATCTTGACCTATGAAAAAATATTTCATAGTTAGAGACCAATATTCATATTTTTTTCCTGAAAATATTGGAGTTTGCAAATTACTAGAAGTGGAAGCTATTATTAATCATTTTTCCCCTATAAATAGAATTCCTACTTTCCGTAAACCAGGCTCTGATACCAGATGAAGGGAAAAGCACATCGTGCAGTCAATAGGATTGAACTGTGCAGTGAGTGAAAGTCTTATTTTTCTTTGATCTAGACTGCGCCAAACAAATATTTCGTTGAACACAAGCTTCTCGAAAATTAACTTTGCAGATTAACTGCAGCGAGATTAACTGCGCATTTCAACTTTTATTGCGCAGTTGAACTTCGCATAAATGCACAGTTAACTTCACAATACTTTAATTCGCAGATTTCTCAAATACTTTGCGTAATTTCTTAACTGCGCGTATCTCTTAAACAAAATTTATCTTGAAATATGTTTTTCTAAGACATAACAACTAAAACATCTAAGTGAAGCTTATGTGAAGTTACTCATTAAAAAAAAACTTTCACTACGGTGAAGTATTTGGAAATCTTGAATTCTTTTACAGAGCATAAATGTAAACAACATTCACACAAGTAAATCAGGAGAAGATGTGCGACTTGCAATATTCAACATTCTTGAGAATGAAACATAAAACTATAGACTTATATATATAACCATAGTAAACTGTGCAACTTCTCTCAATACATGGAATGATTTTTTACTTTGATCTTTTATTTTCATAGAGCTTGGGATCTAGATACAATCTTCGACCAATTTCTTCTTTTAATCTTACTCTGAGCTATTTCTCTCAGACACATCTCTCTCTGAGTTTCAACTATCTGTTTCTATTTATAGGAGTTTCATAACCACTGACTTGAGATCGCTTCAAGGTGAAGCGACTATGTTAAATTAAAGACTGCAATTAATTCTTACCTAAGAATTCTTGATATGTGAAATACAAACGCGGTTACATAAATGCAAACTTTACGTGCGCTTGATTGGCTGCAAACTTACTAATTGGGTGACATTGCAGACTCTACACACTGACAAAAAAAGACTGATAGGATGACTGACAGATCTGGCGCAGTTAGATATGCAATCAGCTCATAAATACATTTTCCAACAGATAGTTAAATGGTTTGCAAAGAAGAGATTAAGTAGTAGTTGTTGGGTTTGTTGCAATTGTAAGCTTGTAACGCTGACCCGAACCATTAGTTGGCCCATGC
This sequence comes from Larix kaempferi, assembly GCA_027924585.1. Taxonomy (NCBI): domain Eukaryota; kingdom Viridiplantae; phylum Streptophyta; class Pinopsida; order Pinales; family Pinaceae; genus Larix; species Larix kaempferi. The sequence continues at coordinate 1,951,574 of BSBM01000008.1, forward strand.
GCTGCCCCTTCCATGTAGGGTTGCAACTCAACAATGCACAGATTAACCATGAAACCTTCCAAGTTCCAACGTTTTAACTCTCTGTCTACCGTGCGAGAGAATTGACCAGTTATAGAAGTATCCTGGTATAGATCATAGGGTGACTAAAGGTAGTTACAACATAGCTAAGTGTGTATTATAACTGAGTTGAGTATGCCAACTATAGGTTACTCTGATAAATGGAATTCTGTTAGAATATTATATTTTGCACAATGAAACGACTTAGGGATTTGTGTTATTGGTTTATGATAATATTATGTTTCCATGTAAATTATTTTATGTTTTTCATAAAGAAAAGATTTATGTGATAAGCTCTTAGTTACATGATAATGTGATGATTTCATATAGTAGGATTAGGTTAATATCTTATGTTTTTTATGTAATGAAAGGAACTATTACATGATATTCATATAATCGAAGGATTTAGTGTATGGTATTATGTAATGAACTAAATTGATGGTAATATGTCTTATGATTTGAATTGAATATGTGTTGTAAATAATTGCTTCGGTCGAAGCATTATGTTGGGTACACTAGGAAGTGGGTAATATAATATTATATATGGATCCAAAATTTAAAGAAATGCGATGTAAATAGATTTAATATACGTTGATGTCTTTTATGCATCAAATGCATCTTTATGGAATTATAATTGTGTTTCACAAGTGATTAAAGAAGAAAGGACTATGTTGAATGGATTATGTATGAATTATAAATGTATTTTAGATAGTGTTGAAAAGAACAAGATCCGGTTGAATGTATGAAGTTTTTATAAATTACATTTATGTTCAGGATTATGTTGCATATATTATGTTTCTATACGAATGCATTTAGGTGGAATATAGATGTAATTTATATGGGGATTTTAAGGGAAAATACTATATGTTATGTTGTTAAATAGAAATATGTTATAACGGATTGATTATATTCATTATTAAGTTTTACATAATGAAGGGATTTATGTTGGTGTGTAAGAAAATTGATTTCCGTAAGGTATCATATTCTTAGGATGAATTTTTCTATGTGGATGTATCGAACCTCATATGATGATGTTATCCGTCCATTTCATGATGTTATCCGTTGACTAAAATTAATGGGGAAGCATTAACATCTAAGGATGATGTGGTCATGATTCCAGAAGGGTGTCACATGCCTTCCTCACTTCCATGCTAATGTAATAACCTTTCATCCTATGAAACATACTATTTATAAGCCTTGAGGTCACTCAATTAGTTCTACAAAAAAAATAATAAAAAATTTCATCGTCTATGAGGGTGTAACAATAAGACTCAAGAGCATGCGTCCAAAATCCTATAAGACTCTACAAGGAAAGTAAAACATATAAGGGAAAGAGGGAGAATAAATATATGCACCTTTTTTCCGAAGTGTAATCCTCGCTACTCCATTAACACTTTCTCGATATGATCCTTGATTCCCGATTACAGCCTGCAATTGAAAATGAGAAAACCTTCCTCAAACACTTTTCACTATAGTGACAAGTTCAAATGACATGAAATGTAAATAAAAAATAAACTATTTAAGCATTTTCACCATGATCCATGAACACTTCTTCTATGTCAATAATAAAACATAGAACACACTTAGTTTGGGGGAGCGAAATATATCAAATTTCCATTATAACAGTGAAAGAATACAAATCCATACTTTATCACTGCTAGGCACCTTATCGAAACCAAAGATCGGGTATCTCTTCTCTTGCTCTCTAACAATCCCACTTTAATATTTAGAATGTATACAACGACGAAGTCACCTAAGGGAATTAACTTCCAGAATCAATGATATATGACCAGCAACAGGGGTTACTGACATGGATGGGAGATGAAGGGTGTGATGAAGCTTGATTCCTTCTTAATAACCTTATTATAATGGGTGTCCCCCTTGTTGGGCCATCCCATATCCTTTTAAATTTGATGGAGATAGATGGATATAGTTTCCAAGTAGTTTAGAGAGTTACAACCAAGCCAAATTGGTTTGGAAACTTCCATGTAACTCCTCAATTTCGAATTTTTATTATTTGTTTATGAATTTTTTAGGCATTTGTGCCTTTCTCAAGGGAGACATGTGAATGTTTTGTGCCTTGCCAATGTTAGGGGTGTGAATGGGCTCTTTTGTGGTTGCAACTGTATAGGATGAAGGGTAATGAGATAAGATCTTGGTTTTAATGATTAGGACCATCATTAGAATTCAAATCATGAGGCTCTTCCATGTTTTAGAGTCCTTTTTTTGTGAACCAACAGTGACACTCAAGTGCCATATTTTGAAGTGTCATCATAGACAAAGAAGTGTCAATTTGAGCTCTAACATATTCCCCCTAATGCGTGAGATGAGAAGGGAATCTAATGGCCAAAATACATTATAATAATAGGTGGAGTGGAGTGTGATGTTAATTTTTATAATCCCAATCCCTATCTCCAACATAGTACCTGGAAAAGAAAAAGGTGTCAGACATACATTTACCTGTGATGGGAATATCCATTCTTGGAGTGTGATAGAAGATGGCCACCAAATTGTATACGCTGCAGATCCATGGAATATAGATTATGTTCCATGATAATAGGAGTGGGTCATGGCCATGAGGATAATACATAGTGGATCCATGCCAATTAGGATATCATAGTTACAAAAAGATACATAGTGTATATATGTCTCAACATGCATAAGGATAACTAACTATAGTTGAGGTGAGTTTTGGTTCTCGTAATGGTACCAATGTCATATAATGTTTATGATGTGTGGTAAAATATTTCGTAACTTAGGAAATACAAAAATATGGGGATGCTACTGTTGGTACAAGGTCTTCCATCCAAACCATTTAGAGGTACGAGTCCTTCCCACGTGAATAGATGATATAGAGTCAAACATGGAGGACATTGTTTGATTACCATTCATTGATGTATATAGTTAATAAACATGAGGGATTCATTTTGTACCTTTATTTTTCACTCTATTCATTAGTGGAATTCATCACCTTTGTTAGTAGTTCTACATTATTTTTTACGTGAGGTGCATCCATTTGGAACATTTGAAAGATGCACTCGATGGTGTGTTCTATCATTTATTGTCCAAGTTTTTCAGATCATGTTCCTAACACTTACTCATGTTGGTTGGAAAAAATCATTCTAATTCCCTCTTGTGAGCATATTTCTTCCTATTGACACCAACTCGTCTACTATGGGAATGATATTTAGAGACCTTTATAGTACCTTAGGGTTTGCATCCATCACCGATAGGTTTCCTCTCTATTAACAAGGGGAATACATCAATCTTTCATGTTAAATAGATTCTATGAGTGCTCAATGTTAGCACATTTATTCACACTTGTTAGAATGTACTAAGCACCTTGGTACATATTATCAATATTGGTGGGTAACTTGGCATTTGTCAACAACATAGAACAATTATTGGTGATCAAACAGCTTCTCCCACCTTCAACATCAGATCATTAATTCACATGGTGCATATTCATACACTTGATGAATTTGGGTTGAAGACCATATTTTTGTACCCTCTCTTCATTCTGATGCTACCTTATTTTCATATACAATACCACCTATCTATATGACATTGATACCTTTTGGAAGGACTACCCTATAATTTCATCAATTTGATTTGTTGTCCCAATCAAAATTGACACATAGACCAAGTTCTCAAAAACATGGATCAAGGAATAAAAACTAAAAGAGATGAATAAAACTCTAGATGAGTTGAAAGAAGTAAAAGTTGAACTCAAGAATAAAGGTGAGGACTTGTCCAAGATACAATCCTTCATGAAGCACACATTAAGGAGCTTCATAAATTGAAAAAATAAAAGAATAGTGAAAGAAAGTTGGAAAAGTATGAGTTAAAAGAAGAATTGAAAGAGAGGATGAAGAAATATGTAGATTACGAAGCATAATAAAATTACTAGATGAGGTGAAGAGATTGAAGGAAGAAAACAAGGTAAGTTAAAAATCAAGAAAAAAACAAGGATCTTGCATTAAATTTGAACATTCCTTAAATAACTAGGATGCAAAATAAAATATGAAATCTAGAATTGAAGAAGGATGGAATAATTTGATGGATGGAATAGCATTACAGTTTCAAAAGGAGAAGCAACATAAGATTAAAGAAGATCACCAAAAAATAATGAAAGAAGTTGAGATCCATATTGAGGATTTACATGTCCAATATCATGGTATTATCTCAAAGGATAGATTAATCAAAGACCAAGCACAAACAATAGAGGATGACATCATTTTTTAAAACAACAATTGTGATAGAGGTGTGTAGATTGAAGAGAAATCGTCGAAGGTGAAACCATAGGAAAACCCTCATTACCTATAAAGGTACGAAGATAGACATTGAAACTACCAAGGAAGATGATGGAATAATAGAAAATATTCATGTGCATCACAAAACCATTATTTGACAAGATATTATTAAAGACTAGAAACTACAACAAATTGGAATAGTCACAATAACAACACATGCAATCAAAATTATGTAACAACCAGCTATCAAGGATTAAATGTAAAAACAATCAAATTTCAACGGATGCATCATCATTGATGGAAAAGAGAGTAGGAATATATAGAAATAGGAAATATTATTACTTGGGTTCATCACATGTAAGTTAACTGCTAAACATTGAAGACACAACATAAGAGCTATGCTAATGCACATTGAATGAACATCATTTATCAGGTTGGGGATAGAGTGTACTTGCGTGTGATGTCGCATAAGAGTGGTATGAAATTTGGAAAGGGGGCCAAATTATCACCACAATTTGTGGGACCATTTCATATTACTGAAAGATCCGGGATGATTACTTACAATCTTTATTTTCCATCATCATTCAGTTGGGTACATGATGGTTTTCATGTTTATGTTTTATGACATTACATGCCAGATCCATCACATGTTTTTGACTTGAGCTCTTTACAGATATCAGATGAGGCAGACCTGGTGGCCGAGCCAATCTACATTTTGGAGAAACGAACCTAATAGCTTAAGTGTCAGTTAGTCAACCAGGTGAAGGTCTAGTGGGACAATTATAGTCCTAGTTCCATGACTTGGAAGGATGCATCTGAGATGTGTGCACAGTTTCCTTATTTGTTTTAGAACTTCGGGACGAAGGTTCCTCAAGTGGGGGTGTATGTAGTTCCCCATTTCGACATTTGAATTTAATTTTGATCTTGACTCAACAATATTATTTGAGGGCATCTGGTTTCAGATGACCCAGTTAGGTGTGATTTCAAACCATATGTTATCGTGTTATTATTTGAAGGAATTCTTTTAGATGAGCTGAATATATGTGAAACTAATACTTTGACTATTATCGATGGTTGTTTTAGAACAATTTATTATTTGACCATGTTATGGTGATAACCAGTATTGATTTCTTCTAATGATTTCAATGTTGATTAACTATTTAGATGATATTGTGCAATGATGATTGAATGTTTATAAATGAGAAATTATGAAATGCACATGATTATGTTTTTGGATTGCATTTACTTTGATGTGTCATCGAGGGTGACATGAAAGACAGGTACATGTAACGCAATGATGGCATCAATACCCTAAGGACTCTGGACTGAATCAAATATCATTTATAGGTGATGTCAATATGGTATTTATATCATATCATGATTTTTCCTTAAAATATTTGATGCACATGATGTTTATGTGCAGGTGATGGATTATGATTGCCAATCGGTCCACATCAGGTAACAAGGTTGAATCAAGATAAGATGTAATTCTATCATTTTTCATGCAACGAATTGGGAAAGAGCGAGAGAGGCTCTTGCTTGTCAAATACATGTTGTCATGAGGGTAGGCCGCATATTCAATCACTCATGAGGCACTTACTCAGAGGCATGTAATAAGGATACAACCTTATTCCCCAGGAATCTCCACTCCCTCAACAGGTTCGACTGAACTGAGTCAACATTGTCTTAGTTGAAATACCAAGTCCCCACCAAAGGGGGATATCAGAAGGGCATGCGTGGAGCATGGAACCCGTGATATCCCCACCATAAACATAAAATTATTAATTAAATTAAAATATTAATAGGGGAAACAAGAATATTTCTAAAAATATTTTAGAAATGAATTGAGTTAACTTGGATGTGAATGAAATCCCAAATTAATTAAATTTAATTATGGATTTATGAAAAATAAAAAATTTAGCAAAATAATAGATAATTAAGTGAAAAGTAAAAGATAAAATAAATCCTTAAAGGAGGAAATGATGGAAAACTCAACTAAAAGTAAGTTTCAATTAAAAAAATAAAACAAATTGAAAATATGATAGAACTAAGACTAGGTGGGTGTATAAGAATTTAAAATAAATTAAATTAAATTGAAAATGGATACATAAATTCATGAGGCTTTTTTGAAAAAGGTTAAAAGTAATGGAGAGGGCACACATCTCTCATATTTTACCCTAGTTTTGGATGGAAGAGACTCTGTCGAATTGTAAGAAAATATTTTTGGGTGTGGTTCACTTTGGTATGAGAGGAGTTGGTTTCCCTATAGCATTAGTCTGTGTACTGTAGTTTCTTCTCAGTATTTCCACTGAAAATGAAATTGTGAGAAAATGTATTAAAGTTGCAATTGGAAAATAGTTGGTACAGGGAAGTAAGAACATAACTTGAAAGTGGAACCATGGAGGTTCCTAAGTATGTGGGATTCTCTAGAAGATGTTGGGTTGTTGCGGTACAACCACCACATGTATATACTAGAAAATGAGGAAGTTTGAATTTTTATCTTATCTGAATCCCATAGGGTAGCGTATATGGCCCATCCAAGGGTGAAAAAGATGTTCGCAAATCTAAAGCCATTATTTTTCTTACATGGTATGAAGAAAGATGTTGTCGATTTTATGGCAAGAAGCCTAGAATTCCAGTTATTGAAGGTTTAGCATTGCTATCCAGCTGGATTATTACAACCCCATGCCATCCCATAATCTAAATGGGAGATTATATAAATGGACTTTATTATCAGATTTCCAATGACATCTAAGAGGCATGATTCCATCTTTTTTGTGGTAGGCATGTTGACCAAGAGTGCACACTTTATTCTAGTCAAGACTGTTCATCAAGCACCTGATATAGCACAAGTCTTCATGCATGAGGTAGTGTGACCGCATGGCATACCTCAGAAGATCATTTATAACAGGGGTTAGTATTCACTGGGATATTTTTGACAAGTTTCCAGGAAACTTTGGGCACACAACTGTATTTCAACATTGCTTACCATCATGAGATGGATGGTCACACCAAGAGGGTTAATTAGGTTTTAGAGGACATGCTGCACATGTATGTTATGGACCTGTAGAGTCATTGGGAGGAGTATCTACCACTGGTAGAATTCACCTACAATAGTAGCTATCATAGCTCAATCTAGATTACACCATTTGAGTTTCTCTATGGTAGGCCATGTTGGACACCCTTGAGTTGGGATTGTCTAGAGGATAGAGTCCTTGTGGGTCCACAGATGATCGAAGAGATGGAAGAGAAGATGAAATCCATTTGGGAAATGTTGAAGGAGGCCCAAGATCAATAGAAGAGCTATGCTAATGCATATCGAATTAACATTAGTTATTAGGTTGGGGATATAGTGTTCTTACCTATGATGACGCAGAAGAGTGGTATGGAATTTGGAAAGGGGGCCAGATTATCACCACAATTTTTGGGACAATTTAATATTACTGAAATATTGGGGCCGATTGCTTACCGTATTTCTTTTCCATCATCATTGAGTTGGGTGCATGATGTTTTTCATGTTTATGTTTTATGACATTATATGCCAGATCCATCCCATGTTTTTTACTTGAGCTCTTTACAGATATCAGACGAGGGGGCCCTAGTGGCCGAGCCGATCTGCATTCTAAAGTAGCGAACCTAATAGCTTAGGTGTCGGTTAGTCAACTAGGTCATGGTCTAGTAAGACAATGATAGTCCTAGTTTTGTGACTTGGATGGATGCATCCGATATGCGTGCACAGTTTCCTTATTTCTTTCAGAACTTCGAGACGAAGTTTCCTCAAGTGGGGGTGTATGTAGTGCCCCATTTCGACATTTGACTTTAATTTTGACCTTGAATCCAATAGTATTATTTGAGGGCATATGGTTTCAGATGACCCGATTATGTGTGTTTTCAAACCATATTTTATCGTGTTAGTATTTGAAGGAATTCCTTCGGATGACCTGACTATATTTGAACTGATACTTTGACTATTCAAGATGGTTGTTTTAGAACCATTTATTATTTGACCATGTTATGATGATAACCAGTATTGAGTTATTCTGATGATTTCGATGTTGATTAACTATTTATATGATATTGTGCAACAATGGTTGAATGTTTATAAATGACAAACTATGAAATGCACATGATTATGTTTTTGGATAGCATGTACTTTGATGTGTTGTCGAGTGTGACATGAAAGATAGGTACATGTGATGCAATGATGGCATCAATACCTTGAGGAATCTGGACTAAGTCAAGTATCATTGATAGTAGATGTCAATATGATATTTATGTTATATCATGATTTTTCCTTAAAATATTTGATGCACGTGATGTTTATGTGTAGGTGATGGATTATGATTTCCAATCGGTCCACATCAGGTAACAGGGATGAACCGAGATAAGATGTAAGTCTATCATTTTTCATGCAAAAAATTGGGAAAGAGAGAGAGAGGCTCTTGCTCGTTAGATACATGTTGTCCTGATGGTAGGCCGCAGATTTGATCACTCACAAGGAACTTACGAGGAGGCACGTAATAAGGATACAACCTTATTCCTCAGGAACCTCCTGTCCCTCAAAAGGGTCGACTACACTGAGTTAATGATGTATCAGTTGTCATACCAAGTCCCCACCAAAGGGGGTTATCTGAATGACATGCGTGGATCATGGAAACCTTGATATCCCCGCCATAAACAGAAAATTAATAATTAAATTAAAATATTAATAAAGGAAAGAAGAATGTTTCTAATAATATTTTAGAATTGAATTGAGTTAACTTGGATGTGAATGAAATATCAAATTAATTAAATTTAATTATGGATTTATGAAAATTAAAAAAGTTAGCAAAATAACAGATAATTAAGTGAAAACTAAAAGATAAAATAAATCCTTAAAGGAGGAAATGAGGGAAAACTCAACTAAAGTAAGTTTCAATTAAAAAAATAAAACAAATTGAAAATATGATAGAATTGAGAGTAGGTGGGTGTATACGAATTTGAAATAAATTAAATTAACTTGAAAATGAATACATGAATTCATGAGGTTTTTTTGAAAAAGGTTAAAAGTAATGGAGAGGGCATAAATCTCTCATCTTTTACCCTAGTTTTGGATGGATGACACTCTGTCGAATTGTAACATTCACTTTGGTATGAGAGGGGTCGGTTTCCCTACAACATTAGCCTACATAGCCTGCATACTGTAGTTTCTTCTTAATATTTCCACTGAAAAAGAAATTGCGAGAAAGGGTATTAAAGTTGTAATTGGAAGATAGTTCTTACAGGGAAGTAAGAACATAATTTGAAAGTGGAACCATGGAGGTTCCTAGGTATGCGGGATGCTCTAGAATATGTTGGGTTGTTGCGGTACAACCACCACATGTATATATAAGAAAACGAGGAAGTTTGAAGTTTTATCTTATCTCAATCCCATAGGGTAGCGTATATGGCCCATCCAGAGGTGAAAAAGATGTTTGCAAATCTAAATCCATTAGTTTTTTGACATGGTATGAAGAAAGATGTTCTGGATTTTGTGGCAAGAATCCTAGAATTCGAGGTAGTGAAGATTGAGCATTGCTATCCAGCTGGACTATGACAAACCCATGCCATCCCATAATATAACTGGGAGGTTATATCAATGGAATTTATTATCTCATTATCAATCACATCTAGGAGTAGTGAACCTAATAGCTTAGGTTTCGGTTAGTCAACTAGGTCAAGGTCTAGTGGGATAGTTATAGTACTAGTTCCATGACTTGGAAGGATGCACCAAAGATGCATGTATAGTTTCCTTATTTGTTTTAGAACTTCACGACGAAGTTTACTCAAGTGGGGGTGTATGTAGTGCCCCATTTCGACATTTGACTTTAATTTTGACCTTGACTCCATTAGTATTATTTGAGGGCATCTGGTTTCAGATGACCCAGTTATGTGTGATTTTAAACCATATTTTATCATGTTATTAATTGATGGAATTCTTTCAGATGACCCGACTATATGTAAGACTAATACTTTGACTATTATAGATGGTTGTTTTAGAACCATTTATTATTTGACCATGTTATGATGATAACCAGTATTGAGCTATTCTAATGATTTCGATGTTGATTGACTATTTAGATTATATTGTGCAACAATGATTGAATGTTTATAAATGAGAAATTATGAAATGCACATGATTATGTTTTTAGATAGCATGTACGTTGATGTGTCGTTGAGTGTGACATGAAAGGAAGGTACATGTGATGCAATGATGTCATCAATACCCTGAGGAGTTTGGACTCAGTCAAGTATGATTGACATGTGATTTCTATCTTGTATTTATGATATATCATGATTTTTCCTTAAAATATTTCATGCACGTGATGCTTATGTGCAGTTGATGGATTATGATTGTCAATCGGTCCACATCAGGTAATATGGTTGAACCGAGATAAGATGTAAGTCTAGCATTTTCCATCCAACGAATTGGGAAGAGCAAGAGAGGCTCTTGCTTGTCAGATACGTGTTCTCGTGAGGGTAGGTCATAGATTCGATCACTCACGAGGCACTTACTAGGTGACATGTAATAAGGATATCACCTTATTTCCCAGGAACCTCAAGTCCCTCAACACGGTTGACTGAGCTGAGTTAATGTTGTCTTAGTTGTCATACCAAATCCCCACCAAAGATGGCTATCTGAAGGACATGCCTGGAGTATGGAACCCTTGATATCCCGGCCTTAAACAAAAAATTAAAATATTAATAAGGGAAACACAAATATTTCTAAAAGGATTTTAGAAATGAATAGAGTTAACTTGAATGTGAATGAAATCCCAAATTAATTAAATTTAATTATAGATTTATGAAAAATAATTTTTTTAGCAAAATAACATATAATTAAGTAAAAACTAAAAGATAAAATAAATTCTTAAAGGAGGAAATGAGGGAAAACTCAACTAAAAGTAAGTTTCAATTAAAAAAATAAAACAAATTGAAAATATGATAGAACTCAGACTAGGTGGGTGAATAAGAATTTAAAATAAATTAAATTAACTTGAAAAGGGATCGATGAGTTCATGAGGTTTTTTTGGAAAAGGTTAAAAGTAATGGAGAGGGCATAAATCTCTCATCTCTTACGCTAGTTTTGGACTCAAGAGACTTTGTCGAATTGTAAGGAAATAGTTTGGTGTGGTTCACTTTGTAGAGAGGGTTCGGTTGCCTTGCAGCATTAACCTGCAGTTGTATGTTTGGAATTATGTAGTTATTGGTAGGGAATGATAATGTAAAAAGAAACATAGTATTGGTGGTAGATCGTCTGGTGGAATGATTTATTAAATATATTTAGAATTATTTAATGATGCCTAAACTATGGTCAGATCTAGCGAGTAAACCAATTGATTTCAAGGTTTAAAAAGTAATTAAATTTATTGATTTTACCTAGCTTGGGTCATATCTGTGTTTATTGAACACATATAAATTGTTAAATTTATTGATCCCATTGTAATATGTTTGTGCTTCGTCGATACCACGTTGGGGATTGTAAATCGAGCATCCACAACGATTCGGATTGTGCTACCCTGCATAAGATCAATATACCGTTCTATTACAGGGTCTGTAGTGTTAATTGGATAGTACTCGTAGACCTGGGAATTTTGTGTAGGTTGGCCTTCATTTTAAGAACTGTGCGTATTTACTTGATCAAGCCCGATCAGGGTCTGTCGAGAGGATCCGTAGGTGTGTATATGCACATCATTGAGGAACCCTAGCTCTAAATCTGTAGATCTATTTAATTGGTGTACGATAATTTCATAAAGATTTCCGCTATTTCTCTGCGATATCGGTGGCCCTCAATGATCCTATCTCAAAATGCTACTGAAATCTGATAAGGCTGCCATGCAAATTTTTCAAACGTAGAACAAAACAATATTTTCAAATTATAAAATATATGTATTACAGTACAAAAAATCTCGGAGAACACAGTGTAATCTCAAATCGGCATCGCTATAATCTAAGCAGCAATCTCAGATCAACTGACATTATAGTCGTTACATCAAGCTGACACTAAACTCTTATAGGTTGTGGCCTCATAAGGATTATTTATTTTGATAAAAAAATGATCAGAGCTTGCCGCCACAACAATCCAAACTATCCAAGTCTAAAGAATAAACACACATACAGAAAGGACCAGAGCACACATAAAACCTGCGGATTTCAGAGGAAGAACATCAGGCACAGCAGTACTCGTTGGAGCAGCAGCCACGGGAGAGGGAGAGGGAGCCGGGGTTTCCATCATATATAATGCAGCAGGGGCAGGAGCGGGGGCGGGAACGGGAACGGAAATGGGAGAGGGAGATGGATATGGAACAACATGAGGAGACAGAGGCGGTGATGCTGGTGGCGCCGCCCCTCGAATTGAGAGAACAATCACATGAAGCTTTTGGCCTTTTTGGCAGTGACCGCTGGCACCGCTAATGAAGAAAAATGGGCCGGGTTTGGGGAGCGTGAAGACTGTGTTTCCGTCTTTGAATGAAGCTATGGGTTGTGATGTACTGCAGCTTAGGTAATCCCCATTAGTTACTTGAAGCACTGAATCCTCGCTTGGATTGTACAGGAACACTAACACCAAAACAAGCAAGAAAACAAAACCAATTAATGAATGCATTATTAACCCATGGAGAGAATCCATGAAATCTTTTTAAGGCTTATTATGAAGTCTAGATTAGGTTTCTTACAGAGAGAATCGCCAACCTTAAACCTGTTTCGTCCTGCCCACTGGTTGTAGCTTTCAGTGTATGTATCGTTCGGCACTGCCCAGCCACTTTTACCTCCAACTCTGTACTCAAAGGCATGACACCCACTCTGTATGAATGCCAAAAGAATACAGTACATTATGATTGCCATGACTTCTTGATTGATCAACTGAACTCAATTCAACTAAATTCAAGAGAAATCAATTCAAAGTGATACTTTCATTTTTCGTTTGTTGCATTTATAGATCATTCATACACACTGCTATTATCTCATTTCTTTTGCTTTGAAAACCTTTTGCTTTTGCTTTACACTTGTCCTATGGACCAGAGGGCACAGGGAAATAGAACATAAAATTCATTCACTGGAAGATCAACGCGGACCAAGAATTTTCCAACCAGAAAGGTTGACAACTAATATAACTTCGAGACAAAGAAGCGAATGTTGGAAGACAATGGAATGCAAATCGAATTAAAGGGTGATCTAGTAGAAAAGAAAAGAGAAGTGGTGGGTCTCGACCCAAAGATAATGAAATCGTATTCGTTTCTGAGAACTTTTACATCGATTTCGTGAAATTATCGTACACCAATTAATCAAGGGAAAAGGAGACACCGCCGAGTCAATTAATTTTGAACTTTGACTGAAACCCCAACTTCTTAAGCTTGGGGAGTAAGCCTCCCAAAATTAACTTTGGGGAACTTTACTTGGCAACTTCGCACAACTTAACTCTGCATAAATCTAGTTTGCACTAAACTCATGCGAAGTTCTTGTTCTTAACTTTGCCAAAGGTTATACTTGGCGGACTTCTGGATTTGAAGATACCTTTTTACTCTGCTTAACTTCTTGACTTCGACAAACTCATTCTTAAATAAACTTTACATTAAAATATTTATTGCGAAAACATAACAACCTAAACATTTAAATGAAGTTTAAGTAGGTAAATATGAAGAAGATGTGCGACTTATATATTACAGTAAAACAAACAACTTTGCCACATTACAGAGAGATGAGATTTTACTTGAACTTTCATTTCTTATAGAGCTTGGGCTCTCAAACATATCGGGGACATATTTTTCTTCTCCTTTCTTTCACACACCTCTCTCTAATCCTCTGTGAGTGATTTTCATTTATACACAAGCTTGGTTTACCTTCACCTCAAAGCTACTGAGATATATTAAAGACTGCAATTAATTTCTACCTAAGAAATTTGACTTGCGGAATACAAACGCGGCTGAATAAATACAAGGAAGAGTGCACGAAGCCCTCTGACACACTCACAAACTGTCTGTCATCTCTGCGATACAATAGCCTGACAAAACCTCTGACGGAGTGACTCACTAAGCGGGCACGAACTAGATGCACATTCAGCTCGTAATTACATTTCTCCAACAATTAAATCTCGCAATACTCATCCCTTCCATGTGGACCGAATAGATTCCATTGGATGTAATGGATTGTTAATGAAAGAAACCCTTGCTAGAGTAGATTATAGAGGTCTTCTACCTATATCTCTAGTGATTAGCTTCCCACATTAACCACATAGACAACTCCAACAAAATAAAAATAAATTAACACGATTGGTGATAGTATGCTTATGACCGTGGTTTCTGTTTATGACAGTTCCTCATCTGTAATTCCTTACATCTAACACCCTAGAAACGGTGACAAAATGGAAACCGCAGTTTTCTACTACAGTTCTCATTCTACAGTTCTCTTTCTACAACCTGAAATGTCCACTTGCCAAAATTGAATGACCAATAAATACTGTGCAACTACGAAAGCTTGGAAATGAAGTTTTCCCTTGCAACCTGTTTGTGCATCTCCTTACAAGAATGTTTTGCACTTCTGCTACCTTGTACTATATACGAGTTGATTTTGAACTTTGACATCTATGCATGTTTCCTACATTGAAGTGAAGAGAAATGGGTGGAGCTGCTAGCCTTGATATCAAGCCTGGAAGCAGGAATATTACCAGGTTTTGATACACATGCCATGATTTCTCATTTTTTTTAATTCATGTTTCCGCAATATTCAGATGCAGGCTCAACACATCCATATTGCTTGTCATGATTATTTTGGGATGACTTCGGTACATGGTTAATTTGGTATTGTTTGTCATGATTATGTCACCTACCCAAATTTTTGAAAATTATTATTTTATTTGCAAAATACTTTATGCTAAATTTAATTACAAAGTTTTGTAATTATGATCAGTTTTGATCAAGGATGAATGTAATTACTAAATATTATTATTTAAATAAATTAATTAGGAGACAAACACTCAAGGAGACTGCTAAATGAGTGTTCACTGACCCACTAGGAGGAATGGAAGCTGTTGGAAGGTATGGGACAGATGACAGCAATTGCATCACACCACAAGCTGTTGGTTATGGGACAACTACACCTAAAAATGTGGCATTATCCCTCAGGTGGAGGGAGTGAGAAGGCAGCTCATTTGATGACCCAGTAACATCTGAAAAGGCCTAGGAAGCCTACAAAAAGCAAATTCGAATTGAGCAGGAAGCTCTTACACAATATTTTCTGCAGAAATATTTCCTCATGTGCATCAGGTGATCACTGAGAGATTCGAATAGGGAGATTAGTTGTGAGTGCAATCTTAAGTCTGCATATTGCTGAGAAGAACCAAACATGCTGGTGCTGTTCTATTGGACTGCTAGTTCTTGAAGATTCAACAGTTAGTGCTACTGCAAGTGGAGATCCTAATTCCGAGAGTTTCTTCCTCTTGGTGGTTCAGTGAACAGGCTCGGGGGTCCTAAGGCAAGTACTTAACTGCTTTCAGGAATTGGTTGGGTGGAACAATCTTCTTGGGTTTTTTGTTGCCCTACAGATTTATCCAGGTTTTACAAATTTTCTACTTTATCTCAGCTAGTAGTTTTGTTCAGTAAGTTAGTAATCTTTGTTTTTCTGTTTGAAAGAAGAATCTATTTCTAAATTTGTTTAAAGTCTGAATGTTAAAATTTTAATGATTTTTGAATTGATAAACCAGTATCTATATTTTTCCACATGCTGTTGTATGCATCGTACTCTAGTATAGATACACAAATTAATAATAGATTAAAAGATAGGCAAATGCCACTGATTCGAATAGACAAGTATAGTGATTGAATTATGTTTTCATTTCTTCCCTATAACTAATAGTAGCAAATACTATACAGTACTTATCACAGTATAGAGGGGATTCTATTAATTTCATGAAAAACAAATATAGCTTATTCACTGTACAATTTCATTGTGTTTTTCTTACCTCTATCATTTACAAAAGAAATCAATACATTTTAAAGTTTTGTACATTATATTTAGAAACAAAGATTATTGTTGCAATAACTAGAAATGCTAGCTATGATCACAAGTCACAAATTACAGTCATCTTACACAGTCTTCATATCTTCATATTTCACATACACATTGTTTTCATTTCCCTTTTTAAAACATTTCAAAGATTATTTTCTAGCAATATTGAATACTTGATAAACCATATTTTGTTTTCCTTTCATCTTGTTCATCTATATTATAAACTATATATATTATGAACTGCATTATTGTTTTCAAAATCAAACTTGGTTTTTAACAAAACCCTAAGTTAGAATTTCAAATTCCTTCACCATCATTTGCCTTACAAACTTACTCATTCTACACAAATAAAGGATCAAATCTAGTTTTGGCTTCAAGATCTTTTAGAAGTCTTTTTCAAACACTTAACCATTTTCAAAGACCAAATGCGAACTAGGGTATGGCCCTGTTCGTTTTCATTATAAACAACTTGAACACCATTTCGAACATCATTTATGATAGAGTTATCATCCACAACGAGTATTTAGACTCTAATCTAGTTCAACAATCACGATATCAACACATAGAAATCAACATTAAACATAAGCGAATTTCATAGAACAAAAACAGTAATTTTATTATTTTTGCCGACGAGAAAAAATTATAATCACAGATGAACGAGCCTCGGCTCTAATCTTTTTCTTTCTCATTACTTAAACCCATAGGACGTGCTCGAAGTGTAAAACATCACAAATCCCATTTCCAACTTTAAAACAATGTTTCCAGAAATGAATTATTACATTACGTTTCCAACATTTTCGCACAAGGTTTTTCCCAAAACTTTTAAACAGTGTAAAACAAGTCCAACAAACCCTCAGTATTGACGAAGAATATAACTCTTAGTTCGACGAGTTAAAAAACAGAGTTTAAAAACCAAGTATTATACATTTAAACAAAGGTTACAACCCTGCACATGCATCACTCGAATAACAAGAGAGTTTTCAAGTTTTCCAACTGACAGACGATGCCGAGGCATGGTGAGATATTGTTACTCATCCCTTAAAACCAATTCAACACAGATGGAGAGCACCTACAAGGGTTGTGGTAGACCCGGAGCTTACCAGTTTGGAAGCTCACCTCTCCTTCCAAATCCTTGCTTGAACCATTCCTTCATAACTTGCAACTGACAAGAAAATCATTTGGATTTAGACAACTGATACTTTTCAACCCGAAAGACGAATTGCAACAAAGAAATATCACTAATCTTTACAAGATTATTTACCTTGCTGTAAGCAACCAAAGCTTTCCACTTTCACCAGTTAAACGATGATTCCACGATGAAGATGAGACAGGAGACCCTCTGTCCATTTACACCAGGGCATAACTTTCACTCAAACTAAAACAAAAAGTTCCTAAAACTATCAACTTGATGACTACTTGAACCAGAGAACCAGACTTTCAGTACAATGCCATTACAATGGATTAAAACTTGCAACTCCAACCCTAAACCATAGGTCTTGAGGTCGAACTTCTTACAAACCTCCTACCTAAAATTTTGGCAGCTTGTCGGCCACACAGACCAAAATATTAACACAAAAAATGACTTTCCAAGCTCATAAACCATTTCAACGACAGAAGTTAGGGTTGAAATCAAATGGTCCAAACTCATCACAATCAACGTTCTCGGATGTGCCAGCGAGGTTGCAATGGGTCGAACAACCCTTGCATTTAATGCACTATCACTTCACATACATGGTATTGCCATGATGGATCACACTGGATTGTTCTAACGTCCAACTCAGAGGAATATTATCTTACAACCATTACACAGTGGTCTCGGCATTCACCATTACAAAGATATTACAATATGTGGAATGACAATAATCCTTGTCACCTTGAGTTTCATGTCAAGCTTTTAATGCAGGATCGAGACTCGATCTCCTTCATAGCTTGAGACTTACGCCATTTATGAACCAGCATTTCACCACCCTATCAGCATTGAATGCATGTCAGTGCATAAAAATCCACGATATAGTTTCTAAATTGTTAACATTTCAGTATTCCTATATGGTAGTTCTATGCTATGGTATTACTATATGGTAGTTCTAGATCAAAGTTATGGTTGAAAGCTTTTAGTCACGTAATAAAGTCCAATTTTCATAGGGGTTCATTATTATGAACATTAATATATATTTTGCAAATAGTTTATATCATAAACTTTATAATCACGATTAGGGTACTAAGACTAAAGTCTAAGCCATGTATAAGTATAGACTTTCTATCACTTTAATATGGTGAAGTTCCATTTAGATATTGAATAATTTTCCTTATGAATCTACTTTATAGGCTAGAATTGTTTATGACTTTTATGGTTAGCATAATAACCTTGGACTCTATTATTTTCATCTTTATAAAATTAAAAATTATATTAATATAGGAGTTTACTTTTTATTTTCAACAAGACCATTGATTTGTAACTAGTACAACAACCATGCTATGGTCTTGAAATCCATACCTTGACTCTTATCACAATGCATCTGACGGTTAGCATTACAATCACGACACTAATACTATACAGGTATGAGTTATCTTAAGACGACGACAAAGCCAGCTATAACATCAACAAGAATTACAGCGACAAAACTATCAGCAGGATGATGTACATATATGACTCAGTTTTAAACACTATGGAGTTGTAAGACATACATCTGGAAAACAGTATTATGGCTATGAAATCCATACCAGCATACTCATGGTGGATCGCAACAGAGTTCTAACTGTTTATTTAATTATGGACATTGAAATTGAACTATACACGTACTTGTTTCTACGCAGCCATGAAACTTCTACCTGTCGTCTGCACATAAGACATTCAATAAGCTTTAGTGTTGCAGCTAAGTAAGATCTAGGGTATCTCGTAAGACACCCTTATGCAACAAAGTCAAACTGTCAGTATCATTGCAAAAAAAAAATGTCTCATCATATTTCCGATAGATTAGTACATTTGTTATCTTAATCATGTTTACTAATTATGTGTTAAAATTGTCCTTATCCTATTGTTGCTAAAATAGAAATTAAAGCATGTTTAGTACTAACAACTTTACAATTAATGTTGTCGTAATCTCAATTATTATTATCATAATTAATGCTGTTATCAAAAATTTTAAATTTTTATGAAAATTCGAGATGTTACATGATTATTTTGGGATGTCTAGAACCAAACCTATTAGCTTTAAGTGTGCATGTGAACATGCATATTTTCATGAGTTCGTTGTCTGTGTGTCTGTCACGGGGGGTTCACTCAGTGAACTTGTTACATAGCACGATCGTTCGCATGATATTATACAATATCCCTAATTTCACTAAATATTGGAAAATTCCTCCTAAAATTGTATTGTTGAACCCCCCTTCCAATATGCCTTTCCAATTAATAAAACTCCTAGTTTCACCATATATTGTATGTATCCATTTTTATCAACTCATTTTTAATACCCCCTTTATATCATATTATCAAGTTGTAACAAATAGGAGCCCTAACACATATTAATATAAGAAAACACGATGCTAAATAAAATAATATTATAATGCTAATAATGATCCCACCATGGTTGCAGGTGTGATTGATCAATTTGTAGCATTGGATAGTGGAAGACCCAACAAAATAGTACTCGGGAAGGGAAAATGCATAAAAGGAAACCCGGTCAAGAGATCAACATAACAAATAATTTAAAAGGATGATAGTCCAATAGTTAGTGCAATGCTTAGAAAATATGAGAATTGCAGATGTTTCACACCATAGCCTGTCAATCTACCAATTTTATATCATGTAAATAAAAGTATAGCCATAGAGAGCTCATGTTTTTTATAAGCTTAATAAATTAAACTCTATAAAAATGAAAAATTGAAACCCTTTCGTGGATGGACTCCCATACCTTCCTAACAAAACAAACATCATTGGTGTTTGAACCCAAATAAATATAGAAAAATTTCTCTTACTTTCCAATAACACCATATGATCATGTGCATATCTTGGATTTGGGTCATTCACAAGATGCAATGAATTTCCTCCACTTTAACAACATTTAGTTACCTTTCATGGGTTATATCTATTTTTTTTATCTTTACAGAGAGGGGAAAATCTCCATTGTTAGGTTTCAAGCATGCAATAGTTATAAAGATACATAGATGGTGAAACTTATACGATACCATTTCATGGTAACAATAACACATAGGTTATGTAAATCAAGATTTAGATTTCACCTATGTTCATGTCAATTCTAACACAATACTAAGACGATGCCTTGCATTTAAGAATTGAAATTACAATTATGATTGTGCCAAATATAACTCAATCTAACAGCCATTCCTAACTCGAAATGTGAAAATGTTAAAGAAGAATACAAAAGTTGAAAGAAATAATTAGTCAAGGAAGATTGATCTAACTTTTCATGCTTCCAGTGAGCCAAGAAATATGGATCTCACTTTTCTTGGTTTTCATGGAGAAAGGCTTGATTGAATCTCAATACCCACCTAAACCCCAACCTAAAAAATGAAGAGTTGGATCTTTTTCTCGAATGCCTACAAAAAATAGAATACAATTGTTCAATTCCAGAACTCTAAATTAGGTACATCTCTTAACTTAAAGATGAAAAATAATATAACATGAATTCAAACCAAGCCTAAATAAGCTATTAAATGAGGATTTCTCATGGCAAGTAATCCAAAGAGACTTCCATTGATATTATCATTGGTACACTATTATCAGATTTATGAAAAACTTAGGATCATTAGAAATATCAAATAAAAATGGAGGGTCCTTAAGTTTTAGGTGGGTATGAATTGAGCCCATGATTTGGAGGTATGAATCCATCCCACGATTTGGAGGTTATTCCTAAACCCACCCAAATAAAATAAACCCCAATATTTATATCACTGTGTCAAAATAAAAAACCCCCTTGACCCCTTAATACGAGGGAATATATTTTTAAGGTTTTTAAGAGTATTCAAACCCCCAATATGAATGGACGTGATATTATATTGCCTCACTAGTGAACCCCCCGTGGTGTCTATGTGAACTTTAAGTTTACCAAAAAATAAATTGATCAATCCACACTCCTTTGAATTCATGTAGATAGAGCTTTAGAGATGCCCACATACTCTTAGCAAAACTCAGATTTGGCATCATTATGATTTTGCCTAGGTCTCTGTTTCCTTTGTTTTTAGAAGATATCCTATCTTTAGCCCTTGTAATACGTATTCCTTTTGTGAATTTTATTCATTTTTTAAAATATATAAATTTTCTGAGACCTCGAGGTTATTTGTTGAAGCATAAAAACACTTCTAGCTAGCAGGGCATGCTCCTATATGTTGTTTTAACAAAGAAGGGTAAAGATTTGATGTTGTTTTAACAAATAAGGGTCCCAGCTTTTGTTTTAACAAAGAAGGGTAAAGATTTGATGTTTTTCTAACAAATAAGGGTAAAGATTTGACAAATTGACAAAGCTATTCTTGTTCCACCATTTTTATTTTTTATTTTCTAGTCAGCGTGCTTCTTTTATTTCTTTCTACTTGATTTTTCATGACATTGAGAATCATTATGGTATTAGAGATATTTGGATATTGAGAATCATTATTGTATTCTAGATACTTGGATTTTGTCATAATTTACACATCCAAGCTCAACGAATCAAGGAAAATGATATGTAAAGTGACAAAACAAGCAAATCAATGACCACGGGATTTTGCATAACAACCTTCATTATGATTGTGTGTGCCCAATCTCTTGTGTGTACCCAATCTCTTCTTCAAGACTATTCATGAAAAAAAAAAATGTGTAGCTGTATATGTATGAATATGTAAGGCATAAGCTACCCGCCTAGCATAGTTGATGCACAAGTGTTCTTATGTATATTATGTGTGAAATGTTGTGGATGAGGTATATACCCCTTCACTTAATTGAACTTTGAAAACTATGAAATTGTAGTAGTTTATACATTTTAGTTCAAACATTACTCAAATAATAGCATAAAGTGACAAATCAAACATATAAGTGACATTGGATCTTTCTTATGGCCTTATTTGGAAAATAAAAAATTGAAGGTTGGAGGCAGAAATAAACACAAATATTATGCAGAATGAGCTCTAAACTAAAGGTTGGAGGCATAAATAAACACAAAGATTATGCAGAATGAGCTATGGCTCTTCAATCTTTATTGATAAAATAGAAGATCAACTAATACACTTACAAACCAAGTCTGAATTTGTATTTAAACACTTATGGAAAACCTAAAAAATATAGCTTAGCTTTTGCATGTTGTTGCTAAAGCTAAAGCTAACACAAGTAATTACTATTTCTAACACCCCGTCTTAATTACGACTGCTGACTACTGTAGCTTTTATGATGCCTAAATTATCTCTATGAGTCTATAAAATATATTTTTTCAATGGTTTTGTGAATATGTTAGCCAATTGATCAATCGATTTACAATGCTCAACATGAACTTCACCATTGTTCACAAGTTCTCTTATGACGTGATATCTGGTATCAGTGTGCTTTCTTTTCTGGTGAAAAACATGGTTCTTGGATAGAGCGATTGCTGAATTGTTGTCACAATAGATTGTTGTTGGTCCTTCTTGTTCCTGTTTAAGACATTCTAAAAGTATGTGTAACATGACTGCTTGACATGCTGTTGATGTTCCTGCTACATACTCTGCTTCTGCTGATGAAAGTGTCACAATGGGATGCTTCTTGGATGCCCATGAAATAACCTTTGATCCAAGATGAAAAAAATGACCAGAAGTGCTCTTCCTATCATCCACACTTCCTACAAAATCACTGTCAGTGAAACCTATCAAAACATCATACTCAGTGCTTGAGTATAAAATTCCATAGCTTGAAGTGCCTGCAACATATTGTAAGATCCTTTTGTCAACTTGCCAATGCAAGTCTTTGGGAGACTCCATGAACCTAGAAATCAAGCTGACATCATACACAATATATGATCTCCTAGTTGTGAGATACATGAGACTTCCTACAAGTCTCTTAAACAATGGTTGATCTACTTGGGACTGTCATCTTCTTTGCTCAACTTTGTACCTGTCTCCACTGATGTAGGTGTCAGTTTGCAATTAAGCATTCTGAATCGCTTAAGGACTTCATTAGCATATTTACTTTGAGAGATAGATATACCTTTTTCTGATTGTTCTACCCCTAAGCCAAGAAATAACTTCATTATTCCAAGGTCTATCATCTCGAACTCTTTCTTCATAGATGCCTTGAACTCATCTACTGATAGGTCACCTGTAAAAATCATATCATCAACATATAAACAAACTATCAAAATCTGTCCTTGTTGATTTACCTTTGTGTAAAGTGTTGGTTCGCTGTTGCTTTTGCTAAAACCATTTTTGACCAGATAAGAATCAATTCTGCTATACCAAGCTCTTGGAGCTTGCTTGATCCCATAGAGAGCTTTCTTCAACTTGTAAACTTTCTCTTCATGTTCTTTGATTTCATACTCGTGTGGCTTCTCCACATAAATTTCTTCTTCAAGAATTCCATTCAAGAATGTCGACTTGAAATCCATCTGATTCACTTTCCATCTGTTCTGGGCTGCTATTGCTAGGACTGCTCTTACTGTGTAGAATCTTGTCACCGGTGCAAACGTTTCTCCAAAATCAATTTCCAGTTGTTGCGAGAAACCTTTTGCTACTAACCTTGCCTTGTACCTATCAATCTCACCTTTTTCATTAAGTTTGGTCTTATAGACCCACTTCACACCAATAGGGTTCTTATTTTTTGGCAGGTCAGCTAGATCCCATGTACCATTTCTATCAATGGAATCTATCTCTTCGTCCATAGCTTTAATCCAATTCTATTATTTTACTCCCTCTTCATAAAACACAAGTTGATTAGCAATTAAAGCAAAATTGGTATTTGCATCCAAATCATCATAAATATCTTCTAGTCTTCTAGTCTTTCTATTACTATGATTAGATTCATTACTTGATTGCAGACTAGAACTATATCGATCTATTGATATTGATGCTTCACCTCGAACTGAGTTTCTAGGTGTCCTTGCTCGAGCATTTTATACTGGTGAAGATGCTACCGAACCCTGTTGTCCAATTAGTTCTTCTTTTTCTTCATATTCTAGTTGGGGTATTGCAGCTCCCACAACCTTGTCTATGGTTCCATTCCATGACTCTTCCTCCTTGAACAACACATCTCTGTTGAGGATAAGCTTTTTGGTAATAGGGTTATACAGTTTGTAGGATTTAGATTCTTCACTGTATCAAAGAAAGATACATTTCTTACTCGTGTCATCTAGAATTTTTCTTAGCTATTTAGGAACATGAGCATAAGCAATGCAACCAAATATTCTGAAATGAGAAATATTACAAGTCATACCTGTCCATGCTTCCTTTGGTACTCTGTTCTTCAAAATTTTGGTGGGAGATCTTTTCATGACATGAAAAGCACAAGCCACTGTGTCTCCCCAAAATTCATGGGACAAGTTTATTCCTTTCAACATGCTCATTGCCATATTCATGATGGTTTTGTTCTTGCGTTCTGCAACACCGTTCTGCTGAGGTGTATATCTTGTAGTGAATTGCCTCTTGATTCAATGATATTTGCAGTAATCATGAAATTCCTTTGAGTCATAATCTCCCCCTCCATATGATCTCAATACTTTGATTTGATGACCACTCTGTTTTTCAACCAAAGCCTTAAATTCCTTGAACTTGCCAAAAGTTTCAGACTTTTGACAAAGGAAATACACCCATGTTTTTGTATTGAGATCATCAATAAATGTAAGAAAATAATAACTTCCACCAATTGATTGAGTCTGCATTGGACCACATAGATCAGTATGAATAAGTTCTAGAGGTGCATGTGACCATCGAGACATACCTTTAGGAAAGTTATCCCTGTGCTTCTTTGCAATGATGCAACACTCACAACTGTTTGTTGGCTCCTTCATAGGGGGCAATCCTTTTACCATCCCTTTCTACTACAACAACTTGAGACCACCAAAGTGAATATTTCCATATTTGAAATGTCATAACCAATAATCATCCATGCATGTGGATTTTTGAGCAAAAGAGCTTACCTTGCTGCTGTAATTCATGACTAGTGGATACATCATGTTCCTAGTCACTTAGACTTTGATCATAAACTATCTATTTGGGGGTTTGTCATAAATTTCACCGTCTGATCCATCAAAGACAAGTCTGTATTTCTTTTGAGTAAGTTGCCCAATGCTAAGCAGATTATGCTTCAATCCTGGAGCATAATATACATCTGTGATTGTCTTTTGTTGGCCTTGTTTGGTCAGAATGTTGACCACTCCTTTGCCAAGAACTGGAACTACCTCATATGTTGACCAGTCCTTTAAAAATAGCTCATGAAAGTAAAAAACACTCCCATGGAATAATTTTCGCACCTCTCTAAAGGGCTTGCACGGAAAAATTTTACGGGTTTATCAAGCATGAAGTGGAGAAATTTTCGTGCTTCGGAATATAGTAAGCCCGCGAAAATTTCCAAAGTTTGCCAATATTTCCGTGCCTTCATGCAGTAGAGGGGTGCGGAAATTTTTGCAATTTTTTTTTGCAAGTTTCTTTGAAGCTACAACGTCTCTTGTACTCTCACGATCTTCTTCCTTCCTTCCTTTGATCGTTCTTCTTCTAAGCTCTGATATCAAATTGAGGGTTGGAGGCAGAAATAAACATAAATATTATGCAGAATGAGCTCTAAACTGAAGGTTGGAGGCAGAAATAAACACAAAGATTATGCAGAATGAGCTTTAAACTGAAGGTTGGAGGCATAAATTGTTAAGATATTGTAGCTTCTAAAAATATTATATCTGTACTTTATTATTCTGGAGATGTTTCATTCCTCCGTGAAGACCTTATTGTATATCCAGAGATGTTTTATTCCTCCGTGGATAATGTGGTAAGTTGGGTTATTAGACTTCCCTAGTGGGGGTTGGCCCTGTATGATTCATGTGGGTTAAAGGGTTATTAGACCACCCTAGTGGGGTTGGCTCTATCACATTATGTTAAGTAGTTAATTTGGAGCCGACCTAGTTAGTGTAAAAGTCAAGTCAGAGTTGTGTATAAATAGAGGAGGTGTGTTCCTCATTTAACACACATTACACTCACTTGTGATTGGCGCATAGGTGAGGGAGATATCTTCTATGGAGGATAAGGAGATCATGTCTAGGGTTTACATCTTTTTATTTTTTGGTCATCTATATTGAGGAAGATTTTCTGGGTTTTCTACCCCATGAGGGTTTCCCAGGATAAATCTATGTCTCTTGTGTTTATGGTGTGCTTGTTGTTCTTTCAGTGATCCTATATATGCTATTGTTGTGAAATGGAATGTAATGCTGATATTTTCTGTCTTATCATATTGAATCTTAACATGGTATCAGAGCTAACCTAAAGAAAGGAAATGTATGGCACTTACGACACTTGTTTCACTTGCGACAATTTAAAGGTTAGGGTTTCATATAGAAAAACCTAATCATTGTGTAACTTTCGCTATAAATCCATTTTGGTGAAGGTTCAGGATCTGAAACATTTGCAGGTCATAGATAACATCCCCCTGTACCTTGTATCCAAAGTACAGCCTCATATTTGTTGTACTTTGTGAGTTATGATCAATACAAGTTAGGGTTTCTGCATCTTCCAGATCTCAGTCATAAATAGGTGACCTAGGAAAAAAGGTCACAACTTGGGCTAGGAAGCTCCAAATGAAATTTCGTAAAGAGTGATAGGTAGATCACGGACTTTAGTTTATCAGGTAATTTTTTTAGAGGCCTAAGTTGAACTAGTGACACATGGCATGCCGTACAATTTTGCTCTCCTATTTTATCCCATACACAAGTCACGTTGCGACACTTGGCATAACTCTCTCTCACAAAATCCAATTGAGGTCAGATCTATGGGGTTGGAAAGATAACAGTTCAGGCTACCACAGGCCAAATTTTCAGACCCTTTGGATTCGTAATTTCATATATGAACCAAAAACAATTAGGTGCATATTTCTGTCAAAACAAAATTAGATTTTGAGCACCTCCATTCTTGGCTTGTCACTGCCGCGGGAATTTAGGGCTTCGGAGAAAGTTGGAATTTTCAGAGTCATAGACCATGGCTGAATACGCCTCATCAAAATCAAAGCTTAGAGACCAATATCAAATTTTTTGGTTGGGAAAAAGGATGAGATTGATCAAACCCTAGTTTGGGATTTTGATCGGAAAGATGAAAAATTAGGGCTTCTGCAAAAGTTGGAATTTTTTAAGTCTGTGACCATGGCTAGAAGATCCTCAGAAAAATCAAATTTTAGAGCTTTGGATCGAACCTCTTGATTGGGAAGAAGGGTGGGATTTATCAAACCCTAGTTTAGGGTCCTATCTAGTGAATCCAGAAGTTTCAAAGGCAATTTTGAGGGGTCAAATTTTGCAGTTTTCAAAATTGAAGTATACCAGCTTGATTAGCTCAGCAAGCCACATCTTTCCATCCATTCTGAAGTTTGAAATTCAAAATTTGAATTTTTAGGACAAACCCTAATCCAGCTCCAGATCCAGTTTCAGGGGGAGATGAGGCTAAGGCCTTACATAAGAAGACTACAAGAAATCTCGACTGATATGTGTTGAAATATGTTCATGATTAAGTTTATGATATGTTTGTCTTCATATTATTGAGGTTAGTACAATATTGATTAATCTTAGAATTTTCTTATCACCCTAGTAAAAGTATGAATGATGTGAATGATAGAAGACATTCCTTGATCAGGGTTATATGATTGTACTAATGCACCTTTGGTGTTGTATGAGGATGATGTTGTATGCTAACAAGATACATGTACATCAAGAAAGACAAATAAAGTTCTATGACCATGATGACATAAAGACAAAGACTCATCCATAGTCTTTGACCACATAGAAGCTCTACTTACAAGGTATGTTTTTCCTATATCAAGTTAGAATCCTACTTTGTTAGGATATTATCTAAGTATACCTATGTATGAAATGATCATGACCATATATAATGTTTTGATAGTATTGAGATTATACTAATGAATGTATGTTTATGTATGAGATCATGAGGATGACACTAGTGCACACTTAAGCATGCATAGTGGTGTAGAATGAATAGAAGTTCAAAGACATATAGAAGCGGGAGGCAACCACTCAAACATAAAAGATAAGTATTTGAGTTGTTATTTGAATCTCTGAAATAGTAAATGATATTGCTCATAATAGTTCTATGCATATTTGTATATATCATGCATAGTGTAAGCATTCATATGGCATTGAACAGTATACTACTAATATGCATATGATGGGTAAGTTGGACAAACTTTTCATTGTTGTTTATCTAGAATGAAACCTCTTTGCTGACATGTTGAGATTTTTGCATGCTCTTGATAGTATGTTCTGGTAGAGATGGAAGGCATCTAGATAGCCACTGTATGCATACAGGATATGGAAAAGTGTTGTGTCAAAGTACTGGTCAAGATAGTTGCATAACTATGTGAATCATATCTGTATGCATAATGGATTATCATGTCAAACATGATTTGATGATTATGAAGTATTACTAATCATGTAATTAACTTTTATTTGTAGAAAAGATCATGAAGAATGATGAACACCAAACAAGTGATGGATGTTCAACAAGAAGATTTACAAATCAAACATACTATAGAAGGATCGTGGCTAGAAGATTCTCTTAGAAAGAGGAAGAGGATCATGACGAGATTTTTGCTCCAAGTGGCTAGATAAGACCATTCTCTTAATGGTGTAATTGAAGAAGAAGTATGAATCAGGCTCTATACGAGTACCCAAGATCGATGAGCTTAATGATCACCATGGGTGATGTGGATTTCAACCTTTTCTACAAGGTTGAAGATGGTTTCTATATATAGATGACATGGATGCAAGAAGGAACTCACCACAGAGTTCGAATTATCTTGAGGCTCATATCAGTAGACCAATCTGACGGGAGATGACACATATAGATATGCAAAAGATCACTCAATGCAGAGTGTGAATGATGTTCAGTCACAGAGGAAGAATTGACAGTTTCTTGACAACATTGGGATTTACCTGAAGTAAAGATGATCCTAACCTTTACTTTAAGGTTATGGATGATACTATTATTGTATGTGGATGATCTCTTTCTGACAGAGAATGAGAAACAAATCATGGAAAACAAGAAGACGCTAGCTACAAAATTTGAGATGAAAGATCTTGGATTGATGCATTACTTCCTAGGTCTGGAAGTATGGCAAGGCTAAGAAGGAATCTTTCTTAACCGGGAAAGTATGTTGTGGAAATCTTGAGAAGATTTGATATGTTGGAATGTACAACCATGGACACTCTCATGGGTTCCAACTTGAATATGTTAGCTGATGACTCATTAGAGGATGTGACTCTGTATAGGCAGATTATTGGGTCATTGATGTATCTAATGAATACCATGCCAGATATATGCTTTGTTGTGAACACCTTGAATTAGTTCACCTGATAGCCGCAAAGCATGTGATGAGGTACCTGAAGGGTATTGTAGAGTTTGGTCTATATTATTTTGGAGATCATGACTTTAGATTGTATGGCTACATAGATGTTGTTTGGGAAGGAAGTGTATCAGATAGGAAGAGCACATCATGTGGATGTTATCTGCCATGATCTCTTGGTTTAGTAGGAAGCAGTCAAGTGTGGCTCTCAGCATAGCTGAAGCGGAATATATATTGTTGCTTACTCTGCTAAGTTGTGAAGCGATATGGCTTTGGAAGTTGTTATCAGGATTATTTGACTTGGAGATGGACCTCAATGTGATCTTGTGTGACAACCAAATTTGTATCAAGATGACAGAGAATCTAGTGTTCCATGATAAGTCAAAGCACATAGAGATTCGATATTTCTATATATGGGATATGGTGCAAAAAGGAGCTATCAAGATCGAGTATGTGAGCACTGATGAACAAGTTGTTGATATATTGACCAAACCTCTGTCTCGAGTAAATTTTCAGTATTTCTGAGACAAGCTTGATGTCGTTCAGAAGGAACCTCCTCGAAAGGGGGACTGATATGGTCGATGATGATATTTGGATACTGGTATCGATGAGGATATTGTATCGATGATGAGGATATTGTATCGATGATGAGGATACTGTATCAATGATGAGGATACTATGTCGATGATGAGGATATTGTATCAATGATAAGGATACTGTGTCGATGATGAGGATACTGTATCAATGATGAGGATACTGTGTCGATGATGAGGATATTGTATCGATGATGAGGATACTGTATCGATGATATGGATACTTGTATCAATGATGAGGATACCTGTACCAACGATGAGGTCTATGAATGGTCCCTAGTGGACGAGAGGGATTGTATCATCCCAGGACTTCAGTCCCTGAATTGATCTGTAGAATCTTTTCTTTGAGAAAGATGTCGGTGAATGATGTAATGTGCACTCCTAGACTGCTCAGCATAGCAGTAGGTGATCATTCACAAAAACTGTAATGATGTAATGTTCACTCCTGGATTACCAGGTGATCATTCACAGGTTGTAAATCCTAGATCTGATCTAGGTCACACCCTAGTTGAAATAGTACTGGATCTGTGGTTGACTGGAATGATGTAATGTGCGCTCCTATACTACTCAATGTAGCAACAGGTGATCATTCGCAGGTCCTGTAATGATGTAATGTTCGCTCCTGGACTGCTCAATGCAGTAGCAGGTGATCATTCTTAGGTGATAAAATCGTAGATTTAATCTAGGTCACATCCAGTATGAAAAAGGAATAGAACTGTGGTCAGGATTGCATCATCCTTGAATGCTTGGTTCAAAATGTACATGATGGGGATTGCATCATCCCGGAACCACTAGTTCAAAATGTATGTGATGGGGATTGCATCATCCCAAAACCAGTAGTTCAAAATGTACATGATGGGGATTGCATCATCCCGAAACCAGTAGTTCAAAATGTATGTGATGGGGATTGCATCATCCTAGAACCACTAGTTCAAAATGTACATGATGGGGATTGCATCATCCCAGAACCACTAGTTCAAAATGTATGTGATGGGGATTGCATCATCCTGGAACCACTAGTTCAAAATGTACGTGAGGGGATTGCAGCATCCCAGAACCCTTCGTTCAAAATGTACATGGCAGGATTGCATCGTCCTTGGACTTATGTCCTAAATTGAGAGGGATTGACCATCTCGTAATTGGATCATGATCTAGATGACGATGCTGTTGATCGTGATGATCTAGATGATGATGATGTTGATCGTGATGATCTAGATGACAATGTTGCTGATCATGATGATCTAGATGACGATGCTACTGATCGTGATGATCTAGATGACGATGTTGCTGATCGTGATGATCTAGATGATGATGCTGTTGATCGTGATGATCTAGATGATGATGATGTTGATCATGATTATCTGGATGATGATGCTACTGATCGTGATGATCTAGATGACGATGTTGTTGATCGTGATGATTTAGATGACGATTCTACTGATCGTGATGATCTAGATGACAGTGTTGTTGATCGTGATGATATAGATGATGATGTTGTTGATTGTGATGCTGTTGATCGCGAGGATCCAGATGATTATGTTGTAGTTGATCGAGTGCTGCAGAAGATGAAGACTCAGTACTGAAGATGTTGATGTTACAGTATTGAAGATCTTGCTGATGTTTTAGTATTGATTATGTTCCAATAACTGTATGAGTTACTAATGATGATGTATAAAGAAAGATTCTAATGATTTATAGATGTATCATGTATGATGTTGATGACTCCTTGCTCTTGCAGATGTTGTTATAATATCCTTCTCATTAAGGGGGAGTGTTGAGATATTGTAACTTCTAAGAATATTATATTTGTACTTTATTATTCTAGAGATGTTTCATTCCTCCGTGAAGACCTTATTGTATATCCGGAGATGTTTTATTCCTCCGTGGATAATGTGGTAACTTGGGTTATTAGACTTCCCTAGTTGGGGTCGGCCCTGTATGAGTCATGTGGGTTAAAGGGTTATTAGACCACCCTAGTGGGGTCAGCTCTGTCACATTATGTTAAGTAGTTAAGTTGGAGCCAACCTAGTTAGGGTAAAAGTCAAGTCAAAGTTGTGTATAAATAGAGGATGTGTGTTCCTCATTTAACACACATTACACTCACTTGTGATTGGTGCATATGTGAGTGAGAGATCTACTTTGGAGGATAAGGAGCTCATGTCTAGGGTTTACATCTTTGTATTTGCTGGTCATCTATATTGAGGAAGCTTTGCTGGGTTTTCTACCCCATGAGGGTTTCCCAGGATAAATCTGTGTTTCTTTTGTTTATGTTGTGCTTGTTGTTCTTTTAGTGATCCTGTATATGCTATTGTTGTGAAATGGAATGTAATGCTAATATTTTCTATCTTAGCATATTGAATCTTAACAGAAGTAAACACAAATATTATGTAGAATGAGCTACGACTCTTCAATATTTATTGATAAATAGAAGATCAACTAATGCATTTACAAACCAAGTGTGAATGTGTATTTAAACACTTATGGAAAACCTAAAAAAATTAACCTAGCTTTTGCATGATGTTGCATGCTTTATTAACTAAAGGAAAAGCTAAAGCTAAAACTAAAGATAAAACTAAAGCTAAAGCTAACAGAAGTAATTACTATTTCTAACAAAAATATTGCAGTGCTTCTTGCCTTAGTATCTTCTTAGAGATTCCATTTTATTAACTATTTAGGACAAAGTTACTATTGTATAAACTCATACTGCTCCCTCTTATATGAATCAACCTTCATTTCTATTATGTGTTTGCCCAATTTATTCTTTAAGAAGAGTCATCACAAAAATTGTGTAGCTTGGTATATATATGAACGTCTTAGGCATAAGCTA
Source organism: Larix kaempferi (assembly GCA_027924585.1). Taxonomy (NCBI): domain Eukaryota; kingdom Viridiplantae; phylum Streptophyta; class Pinopsida; order Pinales; family Pinaceae; genus Larix; species Larix kaempferi. Next base: position 1,984,829 of record BSBM01000008.1, read on the forward strand.
CTTTCCAACCATAGTTGATGCATAAGTCATTCTTGTGTAATTTATATGGGAAATGTTGTGCATGAGGTAGAAGCCCCTTCACTGTTTGAACATTTAAAACCTGTGATGAAATTGGAGGACATGCTTTCTAACATTGAATCTGGGATTGATGGATGCTCTTATGATCCACCATGTTAGGTGATTGTGGTTTGAGCAGGGATAATTTTGTACTCAACAATAAATTATTCTATAGATTCTATATGAATTTGCATGAGATTATTGTTATTTCTCGTCATCTTCAATTTTGTTGTTTTTCTCTCTCCTAGATTCTTATATGCGAAACCTACCATTCTTGTTTCTGGTTCCATTTCTAGTTTTTGGTAACATAGTATAAAAGCACACAAATTATATAAATTAAACACCTTAACATTTGCACTATGAAAATTGTTTTGCACCTCTAGAGATTTGATCCTTCTAAGCACTTGGTAGATCCTTTTAAAATAAATCTATATTAGTAATGGTAAAGCTAGGATATATGCACTGATGGGGTGCTAAATGGTTTTTTAAGTTATATCACTCCTCGATGCTTAATGGTTGTTTAATTTACATCACTGCTCAAGTTCGCTACATTGAACTTCTGGAGATCCTACACCAATCGATTTGCATAAGAGGGAGTTCTTCTGTCACTAGACTCGTAGGAAATCCTAGAGGTTGTGAACCATTGTCCAATACAAATGTTTCCATACTTGATAGCTCTTGCATGCGCAGCCCTAGATACCTGGGAGTGCTATAGTGGTCCCTCGCCAACCCAAACCACAAGTTTAGACAACAGTATCTTGTATTGATCCAAGGACTGGCACACTGCTGTACAACACCCGAAACCTGAGCGAATATAGGGTATGCCTGTGCCTATGATAATGAATATTTATTATGTATTGGTTTGTTAAATTCTTCTTCTCACAGTCACGCGAGTTCCAGCTGGTGGGCCGATGCGTATCAGTCACACGGACTCGGTAATGCAGGGGAAACAATCTGTAAAAAAGAAAAGGGGGAAACTTCTTTTTGTCAGCCACTTGAAAAAGTGTGTCAATTCGTTTTCTTTGCGAGATCCACTACCTCATAACTCATGTAAACAAAAACTACAGTGTGACTACTCAGCAAAGGAATGAACATTCAGTTAATACCCTAACTCTCGTCAACCATGTGATAGAGAACATGTAAAATGTGTTTTATAAGTGGTTTAACACTGTGATGGTTAAACATAAAATGTTGTTGTAGATTAATCCAAGACTGACGTATATATTAGATGTAAATCTACATAATTCTCATAAGTTCAGGCTTTATATATATATATATATATATAATGTTTTATATGATAGTCACGGATGATGCTTATATATATATATATATATATATAATCGATTTACAGGTTGTATGATAAATGCAGATTCCTAAATGTTGATGGTTAATTGGTTTTCAAAGAAGAGACTGAGTAGTAGTTGTTCGGTGCGTTGCAATTGCAGGGGAGGGATGCCAGTTGTTGGACACCCCACCTTGCTCCACTCCCCATGCCACATGGCCACCTCGGAAGGTGGTGTTTGTCGACTAATATGGCAATGCCACCTATTAGGTAGTTGGGTGCTTTAATGCTGCACATGTGGCATGCTTTTCCATGGTCCCATGCACTTTCTCCCATGGTTTCCTTCTTCCCCCGTGTTATTCTGCTCGGGCCCGATGTGTGGCCATTCTATTTCCCCGGTCCTTGTTCACCTCACCCTTTTCCGTGATGATGTCCTTCCCTGGTCTATGTTCACCTCGCCCTCTGTTGCAGTGATGTCCTTCCCTGGTCTATGTTCACCTCGCCCTCTGTTGCGGTGATATCTTGCACTGGTTATTAGATGGTTTCTCCTGCTTGGTGCCTCGGACATGGTCGCCTTGTGTTCACTAGTGCGCATGTTGTTGTTCAGTGGTAGCCACAACATGGATTATCCTCGGTTTAGTGGTTGAGATGGTGGGTTCCTGCTCCCGTGGTTTTAGTGGTGGAGATGGTGGCTTCCTGCTTGAGTTCGTTCAGTGGTGGCTTCCTGCTCGAGCTCGTTCGGTGGATTTTGGTGGTGGATTCCTACTCGAGCTTGTTCAGTGGCTTCGATGGTGGCTTCCTCAGTGGTGGCTTCGAGCTTGTTCGGTGGCTTCGGTGGTGGCTTCCTTAGTGGTGGCTTCGAGCTTATTCGATGGTTTCGGTGGTGGCTTCCTGCTCGAGCTTCGTGGTGGTGGTGGATTCCTGGTGGCTTCTTTGTGGGTTTCTTCATGGGTTCGTGCTCGCTGGTTTTTGTGTGGTTGCATGGCGGTGGCTTAGTTCGGTGGCTCATTGGTAGGAATCTCCTACTAGCTATCTCTACGACTGTGTTTTTCAACACTTTCAAGCTTGATGAGCTCTTTAATTCCCTTTTTTAATTAAATTGAAATAGAAAGTTGTTCATAAATTATCAACCCAGGGCCACAAAGGATTATGAGCTACCAGAAAAAGTATATGCAAGACACTGTAAATTGGATTATTTTCACACAAGGGAGATCAATGAATTACTGAATTGAAATTAAGATGCAACCGTTGGTGAATAGACTCCTAAGAATTTACCAATTACAGAAAGAATCTTGCAATCAAAACAAAGTACGTAACTCTCAACTTCAAAACATGTTCTCCTATGCTATAACATTCTACTATGCTACAAAAAGTACTCACATCCAACAACACTCTGTTATGCTACAGAAAGCAGATAAAATCCATATCTAATTTAACAAACTAAGAAATTTCTAGGAAAACAATTAGATAAACCACAACTGATTGAAGGAATTGGATAGACTAATTTAACTCTACAATCTGTTTCTACCTTTATGCACTAACAACAGAATTCCAGAAATGAGCTTAATGCATCCATTCACCGCAGAAGTAATTTTAATTCAATGTTCATCATTCATATATTCCCCTACAAATGATAATAAAAATGACTATCCAAGCCAGTCGTATCACTACTTAAGCATTCACACTCACTTATGCTTAGCACACCAAATATGAATACCAACAATTAAATCAATCAACACTGCATCAAACATTAAATTCATCAACATTAACAGTCATGCATAAAAGAAAGAAATCCTACTTATAACAGCACCTATTACAGAAGGGGGCCCTGCCTTCGGAAATAGGGTCTGGACAACCACTCACTCACACGAAATTGATCAACACATTCGAATCAGGTAAATCATAGGTTCTTTATAAAAGTCTGATAAAAGTGTTCAATAGATCTTATGCAAATTGGTGGCTTACCCTTCTGAAGGAGTCCTAATTTTTTTATACATCAATGCTCATGAGAGAAATATGAAAGATCGTGTAGTTACAACAGATTTCCCAATAAGGCCCATCTACGGATCCTCAGAGAGATATTCTAGGAGTCTATATCGTGGAAAGTGGAGATGATCCCAGAGATATCGGAGTGGTCAACTATGAGTCATCATAGACCTGAAATACTGAGTTAGGTACAAAATCTATGATCCTTGGATTAATTGCATCATCATCTAAATGCTGGGTAGGTAACCAAAATGATGTAGAGAAATAAATCAACTTGATATTTTTGTGTTATAGCTTGACACTGAGATGTGTATTATCCAACTTCCATAATTCCTTCATTTTTCAACCTATAGGTAAAATGATATTGAACCTGAAACACCACTCCTTTAGTAGGAAATAATGGCAACATAACTCTATCGAAGTCATAAGCAATAGAAAAATAACAAAAAGAACGAGATCAATCCTTACCAAGGCCAAAATGTGCCAAATGTAAGTAAGGGAGCAAATGGTAATACATGATCAAGTCAAAAAGATTCATAAACAAGGTAGAATAAGGGAACAAAAAGGGTCATATGCACAGCCCATCATCTTCCCCCAACCAAAAGGTTTGCATGTCCGCATGCAAACTAAGACTGTGATCCACTGATAGGGGTGCTTGGAGAGCTGCTCAGGCACTCATCATTCCACTTATAGGAGGAATAGATGCCTTTTGTTAAGCTGTAAAAACCTTTCTGTTCACTAACTACCTTGAAAAATTCATTGTCCTCTCCATCCACCACAGGGCACCAAAATATCAGGAAGTGAAATCGTAGCCCGATCCAGTTGGCTTTATGCGTACTCAGGAAGTCCAAGCTCAGAGCATTAATCCTTCTTTGTAGACAAAGCATCACCTACAACCTATGAAAGGGAATCCAATTCCTACACGGAACAACTTTAAATTGGGCGGTCTCTAGGAGAGTAACGAATGCTTGATCTTGCATAACCTGGTTTCTGGTTGTGAATAACTTTTCAATTGAGGGGGAACCTCTCACCCAAAGAGCATCTTCTCATTTAATATTTTCTATAGTAGTGGCAACATTGTTCCATCTCAAATGATTTCTCATGAAGGACATGAATGTCCTCAGTTGTACTTCCCCTACACTAGGGTTTGGGTCCCAATCCTCATAGTCTGTCATAACCAGATTATGCATATATAATTCACATAAAAAAATTTGTTCTTTGTCATTACCCTTGGAAAAGGCAGCAACAAAGTGATCTTTTGTCTTAATATGATCATTATATCCCATATTTACCATTGACATTCTAAAAGATATAATTTGTTCTTTTAAAAACACATAATACAAATTCGAAGGGGGTCTTAGATTCCTCATAATTCATATATTCTTTTTCAAATTTCAATATATGAATTCATATATTTTTTTTCAAATTTCAATTTCTCCACTTCTTGACTAAGTCTTCTCATGGCCATGGCATAATCCTGTCTCTGTAGCTATTCTGTAATTGTTTCCTGATCTTTCCCTTTCCTCTGATCACTGACCAATTTTAGTTGTCCTTCCAGGTCTCCCGTTGTTTCCTGTAGTTGAGCTGTCATTTCTTCCAGGTACCTTATTCGGATTTCATCCGAAGGGATCTCTTCATGCATTTCTTGACCCTCTGGTTCTTCTGCTTCAAAACCTTCTAGTCCTTTCACACTTTTTGGTTGCATGCTATCCTCTGTTCCTCCATCCCTAAGTGTCTCCCTGCAATCTCCCCCTTGTTCACCTTCCAATGCCACAACTTCCAATAGGGTATCCATCCTATGACTCCCCATCCTCTAAATTTGCTCTTGCAGGGCCACCGTTTTTTCTGTTTTCTTCTGATAAGAACTCTTCAACTCCCAGTAATATTTCTTCAACTTACCATATGCTCTTTAGTATTTGCACAACAAAAAACACTGGAATATCCTTAGCCTATTACCTCACGTTCTTTTGAATAAAGTCGTCCATTATTTTTCTTCCTTCTACTATTCTTCTACATTCTGCAAACCAAATTGATTCTCCCGATTTTTACTGATGCTTTCTAACATGATGAATATTTCCGTTCTTCCTTCAATTCATTTTTCTGGCTAAGCAATTTTTCCTGATCTTGTCGCTCTTCCCGAGCCCTTGATCTTGTCTGGGTATGGGGTCCTTCTATCGAACTCGTTGGGGTTTCAGTTTGAAGGCTTCTCCTGCTTCCCACATGAACTGGTTTCTTCCTTTGGGTTTCTGAGATAATTTCCAGTGTTCTCCTCTTCTTCCTCCCTGTATGCCTGGTGTTCGAGGGTATGCCCACGAATGATTCCCATGTTTGGTTCAGTTTCTGAATAATCCAGCCATCCTTCCTGTTGAAAAACTGTTTTCACCTCTCTGTTTCCATAGACCATATCTCTGTTTAGGTTCACTACGGATTTCTCCCTTCATTGCGTTTCGTTCCTTATTCTTCTCTTCGTGCTTACAGTGCTTTAAATTTCCTATCGGTTTTCCGAAGAAAAGGATGGACTTGGATTATACGAAGGTGGGTTGTCAATACTGATCTAACTGGGAGCTCGTAGGTGGTGGAATTACTATCAGACAAAAAATTGGTTTGATAGAATTTAGAGGCAACTCCAAATTCTTCCCCCCCAACCAACTTGCGACATGACCCCGTGTGGCACTAATTGGCTTGATAAATCATGATCCATCCTTTTGTACCTATCAAAAGTGAATGAAGGATGGTTATGTACCTGCCTTACCTAAGAAGTGATGCATAGGATTCGATTGCTAGTTGGTTGAGGTGATGAGAAGAAGGGTGGAAGGTTCTCCACTTCCTGCGCTGATGGTTGTAATGGGTTGTGATCATTCTCCTTTATGGATGACAGGCTGTGATGATGTTTCGGTAACGAGTCCTGTCAAGTAGGATTTGATATGACTCGAGTTAGCTGTTGAATGGGATTCATGCTGCTATGGAACAATGTTGAGTGACCATGTTTTTCTCCATTTTACAGTGACATCAAATGATGATGGGTCCGTACAAGTAAGAAAGATGCTCCCATGTGGATGTGACGTGGAAGATAGCTGAAAATGTGACCGTTAAAGTGATGGAGAAGTCCGAAAAGGAGCCGGGTAACACTATGTGAAATGATTCCGTGGGGTTGCGGAAAGGTCTGGGTGATGGATAAGGGTTCTATAATGGAGCGGAAAGGGGTTCTCTAATGGAGTGGAAAGAGGTTTCATAATGGAGTGTAACATGTTTCCATAATGAAGCGGAAAGGGGTTCTGTAATGGAGCAGAACATGTTCCATATTGTTGTAGATGAAATAGTGGAAAAAAACTGTGTAAAATAATCTGAAGAGTAGTTATCCAAGAGAGTAGGGCCATCCATAGGCAAGTGATGTCAGGGGGAAGGATGGGATGAATGGAGTAAGAAGGGGGATTATGATAGAATGTCCCTGCAAAGAATCGACAGATAGACTTATTAGTATCAAAATTTATTTTATTTTATTTTATTTTTTTTCAAGGGTTGTGTCCCAGAAGGATTTTCACAGTCCATTTTTCTCTCTCGTTTTTTTTAAGTGTCGCATCCCAGAAGGATTTTCACACTCCATTTTTTGATTTCTTTATATATATATATATATAATTCATCATAGGTTGAGATGGTAATCTCGAAGTCATTGGTACACCAACAGGCAGCAATATTGCGGATGAACGCCTCTTTGGACAATGGTTTCTTATATGGCCTTCGTCTATGACCATTGGACATAAGAAGCGTTTCCTCACCATTAATGGTTCTAAGTCGTACTGTACCATTATAAAAAACTGTTTCGATCTCATATGGTCCCAGACAACAAGTGTGAAGTTTCCCTTTGAACTTTTTGAACCTGGAGTTGTAGAGAAGAGCCCAGTTGCCCTCTTGAAAATACTTAGTTTTTATGAATTTATCATGCCACTTGGTTCGTTTTTGTTGCACAATGGATGTACTTTCTATGGCAGCCAGCCGCAATTCATCAAGCTCATTAAGCTGTTGTAGGAAAGTATGTTGGACTTGTGATAGATCCATGCCTAATTGAAATGCAGTTCTTAATGTTTTAATCTCAATTTCTATTGGTAGGGTGTCTTGCTTGCAATAAACTAATTGATAAGGAATCAAACCTGTTGTACTTCTCCATGCTATTCTGTAGGCCCATAAGGGTTCAAGAAGCCTATCATCCCAGTCCCTTCGATGAAGTTGAACAGTCTTTGTAAGCACAGATTCCATAATTCTGTTTGTACCTTCAACTTGCCTGTTGGCTTGAGGGTGATATGGTGAAGTTACCCTATGCTTAATATGGTACTGTGTTGCGAGAGATTTGATAAGTTTATATGTGAATTGAGAGCCTCCATCAATAACAATCTCCCTCAGAACTCCAAACCTTGTAAAACTCTCTGCATATAGAAAGTCTGAAACTGCCTACTCTGTTGCCCTTGGAAGTGCCTTCGCCTCCACCCATTTAGTTACATAATCTGTGCATACTAGGATGTATGATTTCTTCTTGGATGGAGGTTTGATAGGGCCAACAAAATCTAATTCCCACTTCTCAAATGGTTCCACCACGAGCTGAGTCTGAAGTGGAATTTCTTTGGACTGTAGTGGTTGTCCCATCCTTTGGCAACTATCACAACTCTGGACATATTCTCAGGCATCTTTAAATATTGTTGGCCAATAATATCCCAATTGTAGAATCTTGTGGGATGTTCGTTTATCGGCAAAGTGTCCTCCACATGGACCATCATGACAGGTTCTTAGAATTGGATAGATTTCATCTTCATGCACACATCGACGGATTACCAAGTCTGATCCTGTATAAAACAAATAGCCATCAATCCATCAAAATCTGCTGCTACACTGCACAATCCTTTTCTTTTCTTTTGATGTCATATGCCTCGGAAGTCCTCCTGCAACCAAAAGAATTTGCTACATCTGCAAACCAAGGAACATTAGTAGAAATAGCAAACAAATGTTCATCTGGGGAAGCATCATCCACCAGTTGAGATTCTTCATCAACAGTTATTCTTGAAAGAAAATAAACAACCACATTAGTTTTACCAGGCCTGTCCATTATTGAAATGTCAAACTCCTGTAGCAACAACAACCACCTAGTGACTCTGCCATTTTTTATGGGTTTATTCATGAGGTATTTGATAGTAGAGTGGTCAGTGTGGACAATCACTGGGTATCCTGTAATGTAATGGCGGAATTTATTAATGGCATAAATGACAGCCAGGAATTCTTTTTCGGTTACTGTATAATAAATTCGGCAGCAGTCAGATTTTTACTAATAAAATATATGGCGTAGGGTTTCTGATCTTCCTGCTGGCCTAAGACTTCACCTATGGTGGTATCAGAGGCATCTGTAGAAATCAAGAAAGGAAAGGACCAATTTGGTCCACGTAGGATAGGTGCTGTAGATACTTTATGTTTTAAAGTTTCCCACGCTTGTTGACAATCATTTGTCCATTCAAATTGTTTATTTTTCGACATAAGCGAAAAAAAGGGGCTAGCAATCTTTGAAAATTTTTGAATAAATCTTCTATAATAAATTGCATATCCAATAAAACTCCGTACCTCTTTTTGTGTGCATGGGATTGATAAATTACAGATTACCTTGATTTTTGCTGGGTCTACTTTGATGCCATTGGGAGATATGAGATGACCCAAGAAAAACGCCTTGAGTGAGCATCATTCTGCATTTCTCACTGCTGAGACAGAGGTTCGATTCCTTGCATCATGTAAGTACTTTGTCTAGATTATTCAAGGCTATTGCAAAATCTTCACCATGAGAGGTAAAATCGTCCATAAAAACTTCCATAGTATCGTGAATAAGATCAGAAAAGATACTGAGAACAACCCGTTGAAATGTGGCAGGGGCATTGCATAATCCGAAAGGTAACACGCGGTATGCGAAGGCACCCCATGGGCATGTGAATGTCATTTTCTCTTGATCCTCCGGTGTTATCTTGATCTGGTTATACCCACTGAAGCCGTCCATAAAAGAGAAATATCTTTTTCCTACTAGTGTGTCCAACACTTGATCGATGAAGGGTAACGGAAAATGGTCCTTATGCGTAGCTTTGTTTAATTCCCTGCAATCAACACAAATACTCCACTTTTCGTTATTCCTAGGAACTATGACTAGTGGAGACACCCACTTGCTATCAGAAATAGGATAAATAAAATTTGCAGCCAACAACTTTTGAAGTTCCTCTTTGACCAACTCTCTGAGTGTTGGATTCATCCTGTGCTAGGGTTGCCTGATAGATCTGGAATCATCCTTGGTATATATATGGTGTGTGCATAGGTCAGGGTGCAGAAATTTCAGGTCACTATAATCCCAGTCGAATGCAGACTTATGTTTCTATAATACCGATGTAAGCTGTTATGTTTGTTGCTTCGACAATGTAGAGCTAATCTTTTGGAGCTTGCCAGGTTCAATTTCCACTTCTCTAATTGCAAACTCACCATCGGGCGTAGAGGTACTATTAGATGCTATAGATGAACTTGGAATGCTGTCAATTTGTTGGGTAGCGCAAACTGAACTAAACAACTCCACCAAATCTCCCGAAGGACTAGAATAAATAAATTCACTGAGCAGATCATCCTCAGTTAATTGTTTTGCTGCCAATGATTGTTTGATCATGTACAGCTGTAGAGTTTCATTTGCTTGCTCAGTTTCTTCTTCATCTGACCACGAAGGGATTTCTGGTTGTATCATTGGCTTCGTAGGAGGATACAAAGTAAGTTCCTTGAAAACACTACCATGAGATATGCGCATGTTTCATGATCAGTAGCCAATATAAGCAGCCATTGTGGCCAACCATGGTCGTCCCAAAATTAGGGGATAGCCTCCCAAGTTTGATTTCATCTGTAAAACCATAAAATCCACCGGGTATTCCCAGGAGTCGACTGAAATAACAAGATCTTCTATAATGCCATCTGGTTTTACGGGAGACTGGTCAGCCAATTGTAAGATAGTAGAAGTTTGTCAAAGGTTTGTAATGGCCAATCTATCCATTGTTCGTTTAGTCATGACATTAATAGCTGCTCCCAGATCTATCATCATATTAGATAGAGAAATTCCATTGATTTGTACTTTGACAACGGGACTACTAGGGTCAGAGTATTTGGCAGTAAGAGTGTTACCCATCATTAATTCAGCCAAATATCCTATCACATGAACTTTCAGGGGGTCTTTTCTGTTTCTACCTGGTTTTTTTAAACATAGCTCTCTGACAGCTTTGGAGTAAATGGGAATGTCTTTAATGGCTTTAAATAGTGTAATGTTTATGCAGACATTTCATAATTATCCAAGGAGATCAAATTCAGATTGAGGCATAAATTTGTCTATGGTTAAGCACTCAGGATAGGTTGGAGGTTGCTTTTGCTTTGTTTGGGGCGATTTCTTGGGTGGGATGGGTGGGAAATCATCTTCGGATTGCACCAGTATCTCTTCAGATTTGACTGGTAAGATCTCTGGTGTCTCTTCCTCTTCCTCCCCTGTAATTATAGGAGAGGTGGTTTTATTAATTTGTCTCCCAGAGTGTAATTGAATGTCGTGGCAGTCCACTGTGGAGATGGAATAGGCTAGATAATTAGATATTTCAGCAACCATTATAGGTTGTCCAACCTTATTATTAGGGTTAGGAGCGGGTTGTGCAGTAATGAGTGGTTTTGGAGGTGGATTGTTCAATGGAAAGGCTAACTTAGGCTGTAGAAGAGGTTGCATTAAGGGTTGTACTAGTGCAAAAAGGAATTGAGGATTCTGTACTTGAGGAGCTAGATGTTGAATTTTTTGTTGATTCCCAAAACTTGAATTCCTCCAGTTTGATTGCCAAGGGCTATTTTGGGGATAGGAAGGTGCCCATGTTTGTTGAGGCAAAAGAGGGTACCACGACTGAGAATTTTGTTGGACTTGTGGGGCTTGTGGAACTTGTGACTGATGTAATTGATCATTATTGCAATAAGGATTAAATGGTTGCATGGGATCTAGTACTGTACTTGAAGGTCGGGATTTCCATGGATGCTTTTGGGATATAAAACAAACCGGTTTTGCATCTGTCCCTGCTTCTTCATATATGGCCTTGATTCCTGGTAGCGAAGGGCAGTCTTTCGTAGGATGCTCCAGATTGCATAGAAGGAAGATTTCCACTCTATCTAATGGGCAGCTCTTGAGACGGTGTCTCTTTCTGCATTTAGGACAAAAGATATCCAAATATCAATCTTCCTCCTCTTGCCTTTTCTTTGCTTGAAGTGCATCTAACTGAGAACTCAGGTAACTGAGTATGTCGGTCTTGAAACCCTCCAAGAGGTTTCCAATATCCATCCTTGAAACTCCTTCTCTTGAATTCTTGGTGGTCCTGTTTACTGTGTCCCTAATTCCTCTTCACGATCTAGAGGCATTCCTCGAATACCTTCTGCAGAGGTCACATATTTCCACATATTTTAGGAGGGATACATCCCCTGCACCCATCAAATTCAATAGATCAATGCAATCATCTCTGATCCCTCGTAGGAGCAGAATTTTCAGTGTATCATCATTCAACCCATTTTGTCTCGATCTTTGCAAATTATATTGGAGTCTCTCCACATAGTCTTCTAGGTTCTCATCCTCCTGCTGGGTCATTTTAAAAATTGCTTCCTTCCGATCCTTGTCCTTGCAATATTCTTGATATTTATCCAGGAAGACCTTCTTCATTTGATCCCAAGTCATTATACTATCCCCTCCCAACCCCATGAACCACCTCAGATCCTAGCTTTTCAATGTGGTTGGAAAAAGTTTGAGCTTTTGGTGATCTGTAACGTAATAATAGCTCCTGTGGAGGACATCGAATTCAAATAGGAATGTATTTGGGTCTTCATTTTCCATACCATGAAAATTGGGCAATGCCGAATGTGGAATGTTCTTCATCTGTTTTGTAAGTGTAGATCCGGAATTTCGGATTGGAAACTAGAAAGTAACCGTTCCAGTACTTTATTCTCCATTTATATCTCCTCGGTTTGTCTCCTCCCTATGTGGAATTTGTTCTCCTTCGCCATCAATATTCACCATCATATCTTCGAAATTAGTTGATCTCGCTGACAATGGATATCCAACAAACAATTGTTCCTCACCTCCTTGATCATTAACATTGAGTTGCTTAGGAAACCCTCCTTCTTGAACAAACTCTTTTTCTTGAACGAATTCTGTCATTGACAGATTCTCATCAGCATGCATTAATGGTAAGACTATTCCGTCGGTGTGTGTGGTAGAATGATCAGGCCTTTTAGTCTCTTGCTTAGAACTGCTGATAGAAGGTGACCTTCCTTGAACACGTCCTCCTCTTATTGTGCTTCATGCATGGTTAGTACCCTAAGGGGTATCATATGCGTATACAAGTCTACCTGTACTATCTCTTACTCTACGCATGAATACTTTGCATGTTCTAGGATCACAGGGACTTGAGTTGGGTAATATTCTAATGAATTTGTCTGTGCGTCTTACTTGTCCATCCTTCGAAATAAAACCAGACTATTTTCAGCAAAAAAAAAATATATATATATATATATATACATATATATATATATATATACACATATATATATATATATATATTTCACACACAATCTACTCAAAGAAAAGAAGAATTGCAACTAGAACCAAAATAATCAGTCAAAACTACAATGACCTTAGAAGCTCCCCGGCAACGGCGCCAAAATGACGAGCTTTTTAATTCCCTTTTTGATTTAAATTGAAATAGAAATCTGTTCATAAATTATCAACCCAGGGCCACAAAGGCTTATGAGCTACCAGACAAAGTATATGCCAGACACTGTAACTTGGATGATTTTCACACAGGGGAGATCAATGAATTACGGAATTGAAATTAAGGTGCAACCATTGGTGAATAGACTCCTAAGAATTTACCAATTATAGAAAGAATCTTGCAATCAAACCAAAGTACGTAACTCTCAACTTCAAAACATGTTCTGCTATGCTACGGAAAGTAATCACATCCAACAACACTCTGTTATGCTACAAAAAGCAATTAAAATCCAGATCTAATTTAACAAACTAAGAAATTTCTAGGAAAACAATTCAATAAAACACAACTAAATGAAGGAACTGGATAAACTAATTTAACTCTACAATATGTTTCTACCTATGCGCACTAACAACAGAATTCCAGAAATGGGCTTAATTCATCCATTCACTGCAGAAGTAATTTTAATTCAATGTTCATCATTCATATATTCCCCTGTAAATGATAATAAAAATGACTATGCAATCCAGTCGTATGACTACTTAAGAATTCACACTCACTTATGCTCAGCACACCAAATCTGAATACCAACAATTAAATCAATCAACACTGCATCAAACATTAAATTCATCAACATTAAGAATCATGTATAAAAGAAAGAAATCCTACTTATAACAACACCTGTTATAGAAGGGGGCCCTGCCTTCGGCAACAGGGGCTGAATAGCCACTCAATCACACAAAAATGATCAACACATTCGAATCAGGTAAATCATAGGTTCTTTATAAAAGTCTAATAACAATGTTCAATAAATCTTATGCAAATTGGTGGCTAACCCTTCTGAAAGAGTCCCAATGTTTTTATACATCAATGCTCATGAGAGAAATATGAAAGATTGTGTAGTTACAACAGATTTCTCAATAAGGCCCATCTACTGATCCTCAGAGAGATATTCCAGGATTTTGTATCATGGAAAGTTTAGATGATCCCAGATATATTGGAGTGGTCAACTATGAGTCATCATAGACCCGAAATACTGAGTTAGGTACAAAATATTCGATCCTTGGATTGATTGCATCATCATCTAAACGCTAGGTAGGTAACCAAAATGATGTAGAGAAATACATCAACTTGATATTTTGTGTTATAGCTCGAGACTAAGATGCATATTATCCATCTTCCATAATTCCTTCATTCTGCAACCTGTAGGTAAAATGATACTGAACCCAAAACACCACTCCTTTAGTAGGCAATAATGGCAACGTAACTCTATCCAAGTCATAAGCAATTGACAAATAACAAAAAGAATGAGATCAATCCTTACCAAGGCCAAAATATGCCAAATGTAAGTAAGACAGAAAATGGTAATACATGATCAAGTAAAAAAGATTCATAGACAAGGTAGAATAAGGGAACAAAAAGGGTCATATGCACAACCGTCAAACCTGTTGCAAGGAACTGTGTGGACCTTGTTTGCTGTATTTCTAGGATAATGTTGCATTTCTTAATAGGTTTATGTTGCAGTAGTGTTTATGTTGGGTTTGTGTTGTTGGTTTATGTTGCATTCACTGCAATGGGGCTTCAGTGAATTACTCTCAACTATTGGTTTAAGTTTGAACTGTTTGGTGGTTTTGTTTTGCGTTCTGGGGCTATTGGGAATTGATATTATGGGCCTGCTCGTGCTTGTGCTTGTTCTAATCCATGTTATGCTAGAAATTCTTCGACTGGTTATGCTGGAAATGGCACAATACAAAATATTGTTTATTTATGGAACATGGCAGAATACTTTTTTATTGAAATGTCAAGTTTGAATTGTTGTTTTAGGGTTTATGTGGGGTTTATGTAGGGTTTGCGTTGTATGTTTATGTTGCATTCGTTGTAGCATGGTTTTATGGGTTTATGATTGAGCTTGTTTGGTGGTTTTGGTTTGCGTTATGGGGCTGCCGAGAATTGGTGAATAATGAATGTGCCCCTTATTATGTTCAAATTATGCTCCTGGTAATGCTCACATTTGTGCTCAAATTATGCTCCTTGTGCTCCTTATTATGCTGGGAATTCTGGTGAATAATGAATTGGGTTTTGTGCATTCAAGTTTGAGTTGCATTTCGCATGAAGATTCAATTTGTTGAATAATTGATAACATTTTGGTTTAGGTTGCAGAAGGGTTTATGTAGGATTTATGAATTTATTGTGTTGTTGGATTATGTTGCAATCCCTGCGGTAGGGTTAGGGTTAAGGTGATTTTTTTAGGGTCTATGAATTTATTGTGTTGTTGGTTTGTGTTGCAATCCCTACAGTAGGGTTAGGGTTAAGGTGAATTTTTTAGAGTTTATGAATTTATTGTGTTGTTGGTTTGTGTTGAAATCCCTGCAGTAGGTTTAGGGTTAAGGTGAATTTTTTAGGGTTTATGAATTTATTGTGTTGTTGGTTTGTGTTGCAATCCCTGCAGTAGGGTTAGGGTTAAGGTGAATTTTTTAGGGTTTATGAATTTATTGTGTTGTTGGTTTGTGTTGCAATCCCTGCAGTAGGGTTAGGGTTAAGGTGATTTTTTTAGGGTTTATGAATTTATTGTGTTGTTGGTTTGTGTTGCAATCCCTGCAGTAGGGTTAGGGTTAAGGTGAATTTTGTAGGGTTTATGAATTTATTGTGTTGTTGGTTTATGTTGCAATCCCTACAGTAGGGTTAGGGTTTATGAATTTATTGTGATGTTGGTTTATGTTGCAATCCAAAACTGTTATTATGCAAATTTTTTATTCAAAACTGTTATGTGAAATTGTCATGCAAAAGTGTTGTTGAATATTATGCTAGGCCTGCTTATTATAGAGTTTATGAATTGTTATAATGCATAATTGATATGCAAAATTGTTGATGAAGGATATGCTAGGCCTGCCTATTATAGAGTTCCATAATTGTTATTATGCAAACTTGTTATGCATAATTGTTGCTGGAATGTTTATTTAGAGCACATTACAGAGTTCTGTTGAAATGGTGAAATTTCATTTTGCATGAAGGTTTTATGGGTTGAATAATTGATAATAGTTTACATGGCATAATTGTAAATATGAGTGTTTTGTAATAAGTCATGCATGAGATCCCTCCATGGAACATTCTTTAGAGAAGCATTATTTGTCTTAGGAGAGGAACATGGGTTTGATTTTAGCATTTAGAAAGAATGATGGACCTCATGGGTGAAGCCATTACTTCAGCCAAACCATGTATTTATAGACTAACTAATATGTTTTGTTATCATAAGCCATGTATGGAGCCTTTAACCACAACATATTCCCTAAACAAGGAATACTAGGCCTACAAAAGGATATGGGCATGTTTTTATGAGTTAGCATCGCATGGATGGGTATCACAACCCAAGTAATGGTTCAAACCCAAACAATAGGAATATAGTCCCCAACCATAATTACTTTGGGGCTCATAAACCATCCCTAAGTTAGCCCTCAATCCCAACCCAACACCCATGGAGGTGAAATTTAACATATTAGAGGAATATTAGAGAAATTTAAGTAATGATTTAGGCCCTAACTAAAGAACCTTTGGCCTGCAAGATGCTTATGTCTCCAATTTTAACAATTAGGAATAGTAGTGATGGGTTCAAACACCCAATTTACAGTTTAGGACCAAAACCATGGGTTTCTATCCTAACTATTACTTTAAGTCTTATAGTCCATGTTTAAGGATCTAGACCATGCCACATACATCATAGAAGGAATATAGGGCTCTATATTTAATACTTTATATAGGAGGAATATAGGGCTCTATAGAAGGAATGAAACATAGGGGTGTCATCTCGGAAGAGTTGTACATTAAAAAAAACGCATTTAAAAACACTTTAAAGTTAGGTCTATCAAATATTGTCAAATGCAACATTAAATACAAAAACAATGAATATATAAAATCTATGTCATACTAACCTCATCCAAGAAATTGTTGATGAAATGTTTAATCAGGGCACATTACAAAGTTCTATTGAAATGATGAAATTGCATTGGGTCATGAAGATTTTATGGTATATTAAACCGTATGATAAACCCCTAATTACAATGCTGGAAATAGTAGGGAATGCTATGACCTAGGATTATATCCAAAATGGCCTAGGATTGTATCCAAAATGGCCATGTTGCAAACAATAGAGTTAGGGATTACAAAATCCACATCGCAATGTGGTCACAACAAAAATTATGGCACCCCTAGATGACACCCCTATGCTTGATGTCCTCCAAGATCTTCACTGCCCAATATTGTTGAGTTTCCTGCTTGAGTCAAGTTGGTTGGCCTACCTAACAATGGATGATTAGGTTGTGGTTGATTAGGTTCCTCCATATGATATCCAATTTATTTCTTGTATCCATGGAGGAATTGAGTAGCCACAGTGCACACTTGTGCTACTAACCCCTGCATTAGTTTGAGCCCCCCGACAATCATACATAAGATTGACACCTGCAATGGTAGGAGGGAATAAAGTGGGCATGCACACTTGTTGATAGAGGGGGACTTGGATGTTTAGGAGGTCTTGGAAACATGGAGTATTATCTGCAATATGTTCCAATGTGTTGTCACGTCTCTTGTACGCGATTTTTTTTTTTGAACTACTCAAAAGTACACAATGCGAAAAGGATAATTACTAACTATCATTACAGCTTAAATACTTAGTTAGCTGAAGATGTGAGCATAATGTTGCACTAAAATACTTATGTTGCTAACTATGCCACTGTCATCTCTTGACTGACTTGTAATGTAGCGACGGTGCATCTAAAGTAAACGAATGTGCAGGTCTTTTTTTAAACTCAAGGTTCTAACACAAAAAACTGATGCATGGCTACCGCAGTTGCGACACTTGAAGTTACTAGTGACCTTAAATACTTCACTCCAATATTGCTAATAATATGTCTTCATGGGAATTTATTTACTTCAATTTAATGTTACTCACAACATGAATTTAATTGACACGGTTACATGTCCTAGCTAAGCTAATGACATGTAACCTAACTGTTTCTCCTATCCCCATAAAACAATATTAATCTAAGATACTATATTGTAACACTATTTATTAAACATGATTAATCCGAACTATATGCTAGGCATGCCAATCTAGAACTCATATAATATAATACATATATTATATTATCCATTTCTTGTAATATGTATGCACATAATATATGTTTCGGACATTACATAAACCAAACAATAATGTAAACGAACATAGGTGAATATCCCATATCAAAAACAAGTTAGAATACAAGTTATAAAATTGAGGTATAATATATGGTGATATATTATTTATATAATATACCAAGTTGGCATAGCGCCGAACTATGGCAATACCACTATAATGTAACTCATTACAAAACTGCGCTATGACCAATTGGTACATATGCATAAGTGTGAATATAGCAATATAAAAAGACAAACATTAATGTGAATACTAGCAAGGGTAAGCCCTTTGACCCTAGGTTAGACCTTAATGCATACATACCAAAACTCGATGCCCTACCAAGTTGGCATCCACTTAAACAGTTTTGTATGCATGGTCGTATTAATGCTCATATTTGTAACTTTTCCACGTTTACGTATATAATTGTAACTTATGTTGATAACTGTGAGTGTGCTTTGACTCAAGCTTGCCACGCAGACAAGCTACTCGTGAACCAACATTTTGAACCCTGTCGGGTTTTCTCGCCTAGAAGGTAGCTCAGCTCTCGGCGACAAGTAATGGAAGCCATGCAACATAACAAGGCCTACGGGTGGCCAGCTAGCCCAAGATGGCTCGCATGCAGTGACACCAACTTGACCTTCATACCATCAATGCTCCACCAGAGCACTTAAATGTTACAGTGTTCTCCACCGTAGATGGCGATCCGGGTAATTTCTTGGTTGCTGCGAGGTTCATCATCATCATCGGTCTGATTAAGGGAAAATGGCGCCAATGTTCTTTGTACCATGCAGTAAACACATTACCACCGAGCTAAGTGGGCACTACAGGCTGACCTGGTTTCCACGCTTATAAACCTTTGGTTTGGCCATTAGTTTAATCACTTGGCATTGCGTCGAAGCTCTTGGAGTAGCTCTGCTCCGAGCAGATGGCCCATGCCTATCAAACAAACATGTAATGTGCTCCCTCCATAGCAATGAAATAACCAAGAGAATTTACTAGTGCTTGGCCACGCAACTCGATAAGCATCACCCTCTCCAAAACTGCGAATCATTTCAGCATTTGGTAGTTAGGTCGTGACTTTCAGCACTATCCACTGAGCGCCATCGTGTCTACTATTTGCAGGTTAAGGTGGTAATTATTTTCGAGGTTATGTCCAGCTCCAACCCTAAGGTGAGCAACTACCAACGTATCATTATTTTTAAAATGTTGCATTTTTACGTTTTACTTGTTACCACCCAACTGAATGTTGTTGTGTTGAACATCGTGGCAGGAATCAGGGTTTGGAATGGGTTGCTAGGCGCTTCCCCAATGGCACCATGACTTCGGCAATGGAGAAGGGTCTCCATGCTAAACAGGTAACCCATCCTCACCTTTTTTCTCGGGTTAACTGCTTGGGTTGAGGAGGTTACTTAAGACCTGGTTCTGGTTAGAGGTTGGTCACAATGAACAAGGTTGGGCCCTCGGCCATACTCGTAGATGTATGCGACCTTCTTCATTACGAATGCGAGGGCAGACCATTCTTAGGGTCTCCAATTCTCAAACCTGAGTTTAGCATTCGGCTTTCCCATACAGGGCTCAGCGCCGTAATAAAATACCCGGACTCTGCAACATAGTTTCCTTGTAAATCATGAATGCATTTAAGTTGTGAATGTTTCGTCTTTATTTGGTTTATACTACTCCTTTTCGAAATTGTAATGGCACGCCCAATGCTCTCAGCCTGTCTCTTTTTAATTTATGAATGAAACAATTTTGTGGTAAATTCGTATAGGTTTGCAGTCTTTGTTTCTTGTTACTCCATGTGTTGATTAAGACTTGTATCGTTTGTTTATGAAGTCCATGCCCCAAATCGATGGGCTTTCCATACTTTAGCTTCGTGCATTAGATATGTAAAAATGTTGTTGAAATGGTTAAATGATTTCCATCACTTACCATTCATTTCGTCAACAGGATGTTAGCTACATGCATTAGCTAGTAGGAAGTGAAGGAATGCTACAGCGTTTCAAACGGTAGCCATGTTTCGGTTTCCTTCATACCTAAACAATATATATGTATATATACACTGTTTAATATGCCGGATAATCGCCGAGCTTAGCCATAGGCACACGTATCACTCTAAATAAACATCTGGTACAATACACAGGAGAGATATGCTCTGATGCGTAAGGAATACCAATACTGCGATCGCAGTGGATCCACACAGTTGTTGGAGATAATTCCTCCCGCCATCTGTCTAAATCCACCAATCGTTGTACAAAGATTTAATGCGTTGGGTGTAGAAGTAAATGAGCCTCGGGTGAAGAGGCATCGGATGTTAAATGTATTTTTGGGTGTTCATCGAGAGTTCTGGAAGGTGGTAGAAGAGCCTCAGAGCTCCATTGCAAAGCCTGCCCCTGTCTCTGTTTTGGTCGACTGCACACCCTGTTTTGTGTTTGCCTTTTTGGCCATACTCTGTTTTCAGTTTTTGCTCTGCCCCTTCATAAAATCTGTCATGGTATCAGAGCCCATGGAGCGATCCCCTTGCCTCGAGCTCTGAGGTCTGTCATGGTAGCCACGCAGAAGATTGACATCCGCTGGCTTTCTCGTTTAGCTGCCACTCTAGCTGAAGATATATCTTCTTTTGACGTTGAAGGTTTTTCAGATTGGGACTGACTCCGACTCAAAGCAATGGCCCTTCCACTAGATGTTGACAATGTCTTGTTGCCTTCCGCTGGCCTCATTGACAGACCCATTTTTGGAGTTGCTGAAGGGATCAGAAGTTGAGGCTTAGACTGAGAAGCTGCCCTAGAGCCACTCTGTTCTTCCTGAGAAGGGCTTCAACCAACGACTTTCTTGCGATCAAATTCTGAGTCATTCATGGATCTGGAGCAATGCAGCAGAGATGGACATTGCTTCTGTTTCCACCGTCAACGCAGAGATGGGTTCTACTCCTACCTGGCTGTCTAGAAACATCGTGACGACTGGAGACCTTTTCCCCTGAGCGTTCAAACAATCTTAGCACCTTGGAAGTGGCTTGTAGTTGCAGCAAGTGAGGAGTTTTCAGACTAACAAACAGACACCCTGAACCAGCACCTCGATTCCTTGTTCGACAGGCAATAGGCAGCGACCGAAAGAGCTTGGCGTGAAATTAGACTTCTAGTTTCGGAGTAATTTCTAGCTTATCAACGCCGAGTTTGAAGCCATCTACCTTCTGGCATCGTGGTTGTGCTGCAGAGGTTCAGAGCTCCACGGCCATGGATGGGGGAAATACTAGAATATGAAAACAAGAAAGGAAGACAACAGTGAAAGCAGAAAAGAGAATTTTCAGGACGAGGAGGAATACTTGCAGGCGAAGAAGGGTACCGTGCGTCAGTTTTCTGGGAGTTGAATTGCTTGTCTTTTAGATCTCGCCCTTCGTTATTTTAGAAGGAAAACGGCAGGCCTTTTCCCCAATATTTACAGTGCCAAGCACAGAACATCTGCAGGAGAAGCAAGTAGGAGACTTGCAAGAAGAAGACAAGTGCCAGCACAGGACACCTGCAACAAAGAAGAGAAGAAATGGGTTATCAAAGAAGACTCAAGCAGATCAAAAGAAGAAATGCAAGGGCAGAGGCAAATTATTTTGCACATAGATATGGAGAAGTTCCCATTGCAGAGGAGCTTATTAACACAGTTGAAGTCCAAGAGGAGAACCAAGATAATTGGAGCAGCAAAGTTCTCCTCGTACCCCCACATTTTTCAGGTAACAATTATGAATTTTGGGCTATTAAGATGAGAAGTTTTCTTAGAGCAGAATATTTGTGGTATTTAGTTCAAAATGAATGTGTGCATCCACTAGATTTAGAGGCTTTTGAAGCCCTGACTGAAGACCAAAAAGTGCAGCAGCATGAATTAGCCCTACATCTCATCCAACGAGCTGTGGATGAAAGTATTTTCCACAAGATTGCAGCAGCAAAGACTTCCAAGGAAGCATGGAGAATCTTGGAAGAAGAGTTCAGCAAAAGGGGGAGTAACATGAGCAAGCAGTCAACAGTGTCACATCCTGTTGAAGAAGCAGCAGTTGAGAATCCTGCAGTTGAAGCAGAAGATAGCCAAGCTGTTAGTGAATCCCACGGTGTAGAGGCACTTGTGGATGAATATGAAGATGGAGCTGCCATTGCAGCAGTAGAAACTCCAGCCATAGAAGCTGTAAGCCAAGCAGAGTCTCCTAAGTTTGAGAATGGTGAAGCCCACTGTGCAGATCCACAGGTGGACGAAGATAACAAAGATGACGTTGAAGAGGAAGCTGCCATAGCAGCAACAGAAAATGGTGAATTAGCAACTCAAGCAGTTGCAGAACAGCCAGTAGAGGCTGAATGTGAAGAAGAAAATGAGCTCATGAAGAGCATGCCCATGAGGGCAGAAATTTATCCTAACAGGTTAGATGTTTGTGCATGTGCAGGTGCATATAGGAATCAGCTTGCAATTGAGCAAAATGTAAATGAAAATGATGATGAAATCATTCAAGAGTTTCTAAAGAATGTGGACAATGTGATGTCCTTCTTTGAAGTAGAAAATGGAAAAGAAGGAAGCAGTGGAGCTGATAAGTATAATGAAGACCATGAAGATTTGAAATTTATTGAAGAGTGGCTAGCAAAGCCCAAGCACGATGAAAACTGCACTTTCATTGCAGAATCTGACAAAACATTCCTAGTTTGCATAGAGATTGCCGACATGATAGTTCAAGATGAATGCAAGGACTTCATTACTGATTTTGATGCTGATTTGAAGCTCATTGAAGAATGGCTCGAAAGCCAAACTATGTTGAACTGAACTGCACTGATCTTGTAGCCGTTAGAAGGTTAGTTGAAGGCAGCATTAAGGTTGCAAACATGAATGAAAAAGGAGACATCCATGTAGCTGCAAAAAATGAAGTTCATGCAGAAGATAAGGCAACAAATGAACCTGAAGTTTGTGCAGTGGAAGAAGGTAAAACTAATTTAGCAGCTGGTCTACATGTTCGTTTAGCAAGCCCCAGATCATGTGGTGGACGAAAATCAAATTACAACGAAGAAATTCATACTCCTGCTAGCTTATCCAGTGGACCAAGACTTGGTTCCAGGCGTACCACTGTTGTAGATTATTCATCTGTACATGACGATGATAGCCTTTATTCAAATGCTGTTCCTAACTACATGACTGCCACTGAATCTGCAAGGGCTAAAATTCGTTCACAGAGTGCACCAAGGCAACAGCCTGGAACTCCTGAAAAGGAACGCTTGAGTTCAGTAAAGAAAACACTCTCATTTCCTGCTGTTGCTACAGATGCCAAGTCCAAGGCTAATCCAGCTTTACGAGCCCCTGCTCCCAAAAAACCCAAGGCAAAAGATCTTCATAAGCGGGAGATGACATATGAGGAGAAGCAGAAGTTGAGTACAAGCCTACAGAGCCTACCCGCTGAGAAGTTGGAGAACATATTCCAGATTATTAAGAAAAGGAATCCGTCACTATGCCAGCAGGAGGATGAGATTGAGGTTGATATAGAAAGTTTCGATACAGAAACCCTTTGGGAACTTGATAGGTTTGTCAATAATTGCAAGAAGAAAGTGAGAATGAAGAAGAACGTGAAGAAGAACGCTGAATTCAAAGTCTGGAGCAAGCGAAAGAAAAAGAAGCCGCTGCATCAGGATGCAGCAGACAGACAAGAATGGTAAGATAATTTTGAGTTCTGACATAAACTATTGTAAGCCTAGCTGAGACTTAGACCAGCAGGCATTAATGTTTCAATGTTTTTTGTTGTAAGCCCATGACGGCATTATATGTATATGTTAGATGTTAGTAGTATGATTATGGTCGGAATTAAGGGGGAGTGTTGGAGATAATTCCTCCCGCCATCTGTCTAAATCCACCAATCGTTGTACAAAGATTTAATGCGTTGGGTGTAGAAGTAAATGAGCCTCGGGTGAAGAGGCATCGGATGTTAAATGTATTTTTGGGTGTTCATCCAGAGTTCTGGAAGGTGGTAGAAGAGCCTCAGAGCTCCATTGCAAAGCCTGCCCCTGTCTCTGTTTTGGTTGACTGCACACCCTGTTTTGTGTTTGCCTTTTTGGCCATACTCTGTTTTCAGTTTTTGCTCTGCCCCTTCATAAAATCTGTCAACAGTATCACCGTCAGCATTCGCAATGGTTTTAACATAGATCTGGTATATTAAATACATCACTGTGTATTGTATTTAAATGATGGTACACTGACTGTACTTACTTTTCATGGTTCAAATGTGCTTTGTGTGGAAAATCACAATCATGTTTATGTTATTAAACTTGGATGTAAAACGTGCATATATTTACAGTTTATTTAATGGTTAACAAAAGGGTTTGAAACCCTTGTTTGCGCTGAAACACTAACTCTGTAGTTTCAATATGTATTAAAGGTGGACTCGATTTGTAGACCATAAATCCATCTTGGGTTTGCACCCTACGTCTGAACTTGACCCCTGTAGGGTATCATATGGATTAGAACGTCATTGTGGATATAAAATAATAATATGCACTCATGTTTAATGTATATTCATAAGTGTGATAGGAGGTCCGTGCAATACCTCTAAACCCTATTCGAAACATCAAATGACCTTGGGATTATAGATGCATAATCAGACTACCTTATAATACAACTCAAGCTATACATGGAATTGCAATTCTGCCATACATTTTTACATGAATATATAAATACATAGATCACCTCAGCTATAATCGATTCATTTCAGCAGTTAAAGAAACACCTTAAGAGTTAATATCCACTTTCTGGATTACACCATACACATAGAACATTAGGGTTTAAAATTATTTTGGCTTTACATGTAAACCCTTGGTTTACATGTCAGCCTATTTTACACAACAACCTAAGTGTATACCTAGTTCTGTTCATAATATTGAATTCAGGCATTCTGCATAAAATGAATATATAACTAACCCTACGTTGCCAAACTAAACCATATCCAATCAACATGGTGCCTCTCACATGCTTATAATTTTTTGAAGTAAGCAATAGATCCGTTAGATTAGACAACTCAGCATTATAGGTATGCATATAGTAAGTAGAACTATAAATATGTAAGCATTTCAACTCAGATCATGAAACTGTTTCAGATTATAGAGATCTGGTAGGCTAAGGCAGATCTATACTCAGAAATTAATGTAAAATCATACAATGTAAACATATATGAAAATAGTAGATCCTGCAATAGTACATTTCAGGAATACATATAAATAATTTCCAATACTATCCATAAAATAAAGATAGGGGTTCAACATATATACTTATCTAAAATCTTATGAGTAGTGGAACCAAGCACAATCCTCTGAGCCTTAGAGCAACAAGTACTCCTTGCTTTTAGGTCACCCTTGAGCTGAGTTCACAGTCCCCCAGGTTAGAGTATAGTTTTTAAGTTATCCTTAATTGGTTTACCCAAGTTATTTAGGATATTCCATGGTAGAAGGAAACCCAACATCCAACTCAATACTCCTTAGCTCAAGGATGCTCTAGGGAATTTTAAGCCTTATCCCTTAAGAGAATCAAGTAACACAGCCTATTCAGGTAAATGCAATGCTCTTGCTAGCTTGGGGTAGTTCTTCTACCTGCACACAATTAAGTGGCCAAGCTCATACCAAGCTGTATGATTCCTCTTAAGCTGGACCATTTTGATACTCCCAAATCTGTCCTCAATCACTTGGCTTCAGGACGAGTTTGGTTCTCCCGAATCTATCCTTCCTCACCAATATTCATTTGTCTCAGATTCATGTGTCTTCCCCATTTCCATTTCTCTTGTGTGTTCATCTCATGAGATTGTGAATAATGAATGTGTGTTTCAATGAGTTTTCACTTTTTATTCTCTTAGGTGAAAATTCCTCATTATTTGAATTCTTTTAATTCATTAGTTTCTCAAATCTCTTCTTTAGGGTTTTCTATTTCTCTCCAAATAATAATATCTTATTATCATTATTAAGTGGCATTTTCCCTCCTAACCTTAGAGGACTGTGACTTGTTAGTTTTTTAGAATTTACACTTTGATCTAGGATCTTAACTGAGAGAATAACATGTACAGCATATCTACAGCATGTCAATCATGGACACAATAAAGCAAGCACACAAGAGACATTGTTAATGCGACGCACATCGACAGGGGTCCCACTCACTGTCGACACATACCGCAGTCTTCCTGAGCATCGGCCCGGACAGGGTTTATCCCACCCAGCAACACCTGCAGAGCAGATGAGGTCTCACCCGAGGCGTCTAGGAAGAGCACACGGAACCATGTTTCCGTCGAATGAAGGAGGATGGTTGCAGCTATGATACTTAAACTTATTGTAACACAGTGACATAGATCTTTAAGCATTAAACATAGTAGTAAAGCAATATTCAACCCAAACATTCATCATTGCAACAACAGTAATTGTAAAGCAAGTATCACATCAAAGAAGCATGACATTATTCATATAGTGAAATATCACATTATCATAATTGAATAAATTCAACACAAGGATTGCACCAAAATAACTTTATCATATTATTATTGTCACCCCATATACAACGCCTCTGCACAAACTAGGTCTCCGCAATGACTCTTGACATCAAAACATACCCAAAAATCATACAACCAACATCAGAGCTTCCCATTCTTCAGCTGCCAATTCTCTCTCTCTCTCTCTAATTATATATTAAACACTTACAATTCTTATCTATATATAGGCTTCTTCCTTACAACTCTTGTCCACTTACTACTAACTTCCTAACTAACATTATGGACAAATGACCCAATATCTAATTGACTTATCCAAAAATGACCAAAAACCCACATTCTGCAGTATAGCCAACTCAACATTACATAATATGTGGTCCAAATGACCCAAAACCCATATTCTGCAATACAATTGACCCAAAATGCATCACTAATCTTCCGCTCATCACCATTCGTGTCATCTTCTCTCCATTCGCGCCATCTTTTGCCTTGTCGCAACAACAGAGATGCTGCAATAGCATTCTACCAAACCGTCTTCCAACAGGCCCCCAACACAATCTTGTGGCTCACCCTCGAGCCACATCAACTGGACATGGTGTATTTTGTGGTCTTCATTCTACTAGGGCAAAACTATAGTTCTACAACTATTCTTTATGTCTAGATCACGCGGTGTTGTCCTGCTCCTTCTGCTACACTGATCATCTACTCGCTGTCATGTCCTTCTTTCCCAAAAGTGGACTCTTCCCAGCTTACTGTCGCAGTCCTTGCAAACTCATCCTCCAGTCTCGAGAGACCGATTGTAGACAGAGAGGAATTTTGCAAGAAACGCCAAGGTGTAAAACAGGCCAGCGATTCTGGCACATCTGTTTCGCACCAGTAAGCATACGTTACAGGGACCCGGGGTTGACAACACCCCGCTTTTGTGTGGTCGCAGGGACCACGAGACTTCGAACCATCACCAACTGCCTAGATATCTCGGATGATACTTCATGCTTGTGATGCTGGAGTGTTCGAAACGCCGCTTGCTCTAACTGCTCATGGACACTCATGGTTCGAGCCCTCAGCGCACCAGGAGTGCCACCCCATGAAATAAAATAGATCATTTCCACAACCTCCTTGGAATTCCTAACTTAACAAAATGCTAGATCCTTTCGTAGCATAACCGTTCTTAATTAAAACACCCTCTGTGTGCTTAGCACACTCTGTCATCCATCTGCCTCAACAAGCTCTGGCACCACCTGCTCGCACCCCAGGGTAATCATAATTCGTCATCGTTCCGTGTGACGATTATTTGGACGGCGAAGGAACCGTACCTTCTCCTGGTTTCCTTCATGCAAAAACGTGCGAAGCATTTCTTTAGCCATGCCAACATGATGGATGCTTCATTCCAACCATGCGGACCATCTTGGCAAGTGCCATCGACCATTCTACCTCAGTGTATCCCTAGGCCCAAACATGTGTTCTTTTGACACGATCGAAATCGATTAACGATCATATCTGTCAAAAAGGGAAAAGTCCCATCTGCTTCATGATTTTGGATGTGACCCAAGCGCAACAATCCTAGGTGTCGCAAACCGCTCCAAACTTGCGGCAGAAGCCTCCCTACTTCTGCATTTCATCTGTGGTGGTGCACCATCCTGCCACCAATCAATCAACTTCTCTTTTTTATTCTTCTCGATGCAACTCGGGCATCGCGCTGTTCCAAGCCTGACTGATAGGGCTTCAACCTATGGTCATTCACCAGTTTTGGGAGCATCGCACCGTCCAGCTGCTGTAGCTAAAATGCACCCCCTGAAGTAATACTATTGATGCGATCCG
This sequence comes from Larix kaempferi, assembly GCA_027924585.1. Lineage (NCBI taxonomy): Eukaryota > Viridiplantae > Streptophyta > Pinopsida > Pinales > Pinaceae > Larix > Larix kaempferi. The sequence goes on from BSBM01000008.1 coordinate 2,013,382, forward strand.
GACTAGGCCAATGCATCTGCAACTTTCCTGGATGTTTCGTTAACTTGCTGTCGTACAACAACACCAAGTCTCCCTGCTGAAACTATTTGTTTTTTATGTGTCGATCATTCCATGCTTTCTGGCGATCCTTCTCGACCCCCTGGTGGAACCCAGCGATGAAACGATCTTCCTCCAACTGCACCAATTGCTCGACGTTCACCTAGTGCCACTACATCATCCAGGCCAGTTGCGACCACGATGCACAGACTCAGGACAATATAATCCATGGGAATAATTGCTTCTTGTCCATACACCATCTTAAATGGTGTCTTCCCTGTCAGTCGTTTAGATGTGGTGTGATAGGCCCACAATACTGCTGGGATTTTGAGATCCCAGTCATCGCGGTTCACATTACACACCTTTGTTAGTGCATGCTCCAATACCTTATTGAAAGCCTCCATGGCACCATTCACCTACGGATGATAGGGTGTACTCTTCTTATGTTGTATCTACAACTCCTCCGTTAATGCGTTGATGGTGCGATTAAGAAAGTGGCTGCCTTGACCACTCAATAATATCTTGGGGCAGCTGAAGCGAGTGACAATGTGGTCAAAGAGAAACCACGCGGCTATGGCCGCAGAGCGATCAATGACTGGTGCAGCTTCTACCCATCGAGTCAAATACTCTGTCGCGGTGATAATATAGCGTGCACCCATGGGATTCCTTGGTAGATTGATCGGTCCTACAAAATCCACCACCCATTTGTCGAATGGCTGTAATGTCAACTATGGCATCAATGGCATCTCATCACGTCAAGATGGTTTTCCAGTTCGCTGGTAAACATCACAGGACCGTGCATAGTCTGTCACATCATTATGTAGTGTGGGCCGCCATAGCCCAACACGTAGCACTTTCGTAGTAGTCGCCCTACCGCCATAGTGTCCTTCGGCTACTCCTCCATGCGCTTCTGCTAATACTTGCGATTTCTCATGCGGTAAGACACATCTGCGCAATACCTCATCGGCACCCATTTTGTATAACTCTCCTACAATTAGCTGGAAGTCTACAGCGTTGACTACCAACTGCTTCTTCTAACTGGTGGTGAACTCGTCTGGTGCAGTACCCATTGTCAGAAACTGGATGATTTTCGCAAAGTATCCATCTGCAACCTCAATCCAAAACAGTTGAGCATTTGGTAAACCATCTTCAATGCTGGTCAGCTCCTCTCCTTTATCGATCCGCAAGAGATGATCAGGACCGACATTCAACTGGCCTGGCTTCACAATGACTTCAAAATCAAACTCCTGAAAAAGAAGTAGCCAACGACATATCTTCCCCTGCAACACAGGCTTATTGACCTAGTATTTTAATGCGTAATGGTCGATGAACATTTTAAAGTGCCCACCCAACAAATAGTGCCTGAACTTCTGCAGTGCGTAGACCATTGCCATACCTTCCCGCTCAGTGGTAGTGTAATTTCTTTCTGCAGAGGACAACTTCCGAATTGCAAAAGCAATAGGATGATCAAGGTCGCCTTCTCCTGGTTGAGCCAATATGACACCCAACGCAATCGATGAGGCATAAACCTGGACATGGAATTCCTTACTCCAGTCTAGAAATACCAATATCGATGCCAACACCATCTTCGCCTTCAGTGTTTCAAAGGTAGCCTGACATTCTGGGCTCCACTGGAATGCTACATCCTTCTTCAACAACTTCTCCATAGGGGCAGTAATCACAGCATAACCCCTGATGAACTTGCGATAATACCCCATGTGTCCTAGAGTCACTCGCAACTGCTTAACAGTGGTCAGTGGTTGTAAACTCAAAATGAGCGCAATATTAGCCGGATCGACCAACAACCCTTGCTTACACACAATATGGCTGACCAATATCCCAAACGGTGCACAAAAGATGCATTTCTTCAGATTCAACGATATCTGGTGCTGTCGGCATCGCTCGAGCATCAACTGCAGATTCGCCAAATGATCACAGACCAAACCATAGACCATCCAATCGTCCATGTATACCTGTAAAAATTTCTGAATGAAGTCTTTAAATGTAGCAATGACAACCCGCAAAAATATCGCAGGTGCGTTCTTCAAACTAAATGGCATTACAGTGTATTGAAAACAGCCCCATTCAGTAACGAAAGTTGTCTTATGGTGACCTTCTTTGGAAATGCGGATCTGATGATAGCCATAGAACCCATCTGTGAAGGAGTACATCTTCTGGATACCCACACCTTCAAGCACTTCATCGGTAAATGGAGTGGGGAATGGATCATGCAAACATGCATCATTTAGCTTCTCGAGGTCAACGCAAATGTGCACTTCACTAGTCTTTTTATCCTACACCACCATAGGACTAATCCATTATGAATCCTCAACTGGTTCAATAATACCAACGTCCAACATGCGATCCAGCTCAGCCTTAACCCGCTCCTTATGTCGCGAATTCAATCGATAGGGTCGTTGTTGGATCGGCTTAGCATCTGGTGTTAATGGAATCTTCATTTCTCTTAAGTCACCCATAATCCCCTTCATGTCAGAAAACTTAGTAGGAAATATGTCTTGAAACTCATGGAGCAAATCAGTTACCTTGCTTATCAGCTCATCATCCCAGTAATCCCCGACATTTGCGAACTTTGGAGTGTCCTTTGTCCCAATGTTAATCTTGCGGATCCTTAGCGACTAACTAATCGAGTCGCTTGGCGCATCAGGTGGTACCAAAGCACGACTTCCTTCTGACTCCGAGATATTCGCATTCCACGGATCATCACCATTTTCTGGCCCACCACTGATATTGAAACACTCCATGAGAGACTGCATCTGGGAGTGCGTGTGCGGATCCACAGGATATGCTACCGGGACAACGTGCAAAATTACATCACGGATGAGCTGTAATGCATTATTAACCTCTGGATCGTCCGCAAAACTGAATGTATGGGTAAAACACACTGTGAGCTCCAACCAAGTAGAAATTTCCCCTCGCAACTCAGGTGCAGTATACCATGAGCGTGGCATCTCATCCAAAGTATGGATAAAAGCATGGACCCACTCATCTTTTGGTCACGATACCCATAGCTGTTGACATTCCATCAAGTGACCACCAAGATCGGTCCGCCCATCATACTTCCCAGCGTGGTAAACCTCAGTATCACCAAAATGTACCATCATCAATTTTCGGCATTTCGACCATCCATCAATCGATGCCTTGTGTGTCGCCCACCAGCGTTCTGGAGCAGCCTTCAATGCTTCATTCAATGCCAGCAAGCGTTGTGGTTCAGAAACTCTTTCTTCGAACTCCATCATAAAGTCGGATAAGCTAGGTAGTCCTTCATATATTGGTAGTGTAACTGTTTTAGTCACGACATGGCATAATGACTATGTGACCAACCCGCACTTATGGAGTGACACTTTGTGCAAGCGGTTCTGCCAATATTCCAGCACATAATTAGAGTTGGAAGACGCAGAGCTGTCACTACACCATCCCAGCTCACCGTTGGCAGTCGGATGTATATAATCTTTAGAAATATTGAATGCATGGTCCCATCCACTAGGATCGTCGTGCTTCACTGGCTCTATGTAGTAGCATCCTTTAGCTAGATCCAACGGGGCGATAACTATGAGATTACGATTTTCAAAAGTCATCATCCGTTGCTTGAAGTTGATTACATGTACACTATCATTAGCCCATCCAATCCCCAACAGCTCGGAATAAGAGCTGCCGCCTTCGACAACTTCTATGACATCAAATTCGACATAGGTTTTCATACCCTCGATATCTACCACTAGCCACGGAACTTGCCCAATGGGTGTTACTTTAGCATGGTTAGCCAATCAGAGCTGTATAGGAGACCAGATCAATGGGGGGCTCCCCGTCTTCTGCCAATCCTGCTTGGTCAAGATGTTAACATCCGAAACAAGATCGAGAATAACTGAATCAACATCATAGTCGCCAATTTGAATATTCATCCGCATCTCCTTACCCGCCTTCCGTCGTTGCAAGGAATTAACCGCGAGCTCTTGTCGATCCTGGGCCATTCGTTGCAACAAGGATTCAATCGCAGCAAGAGAATCGAGATCTTTTTCCAGGGACAAACAATGTTCCAAAAATGCTTGAAGTGTGTTGGACCGCCGTGACGAGCTAACCTCCGAAGTAGCATCAAAAGTAGAGGGAATGCCATACATGACGGCTTTACCTTGGTTGTTCCCTAAGGCCCTTCATGCCTAAAGAAATGTCTCCCATTCCACATCAATATCAAATGATACCCACTTTTTTGTCCATCTAATCAGATCGTTGAGCTATCTTCTCCAGTTGTCTTTCCTCCTCGAGTGACCACAGCAACGGAAGCATCTTGTGGTCTTGGTTTTGCAGAAATTGTCGCGATGTTTGCACCCTGCTGCTGATTCGGTGGTACATTCCCTGGTTGATTTATATTTTTATTTATGTTTTGATTCGACCGCGGATTCTAGTTTTTCACTGGTTGTTGTACTTGGTTTTGAGTAAGTTTTTGTGCCTGGGGTTGTGTCTGCAACTGGGGAGTGTTCCCTGCCTGCCATCGTGCAATCAACTGTGGACAATTCTCAACAGTATGATCATTAACAAAACAGAATGTACACTGGTTCTGCAGCAGTGGGAAGTCTCACTGATAGTGTCCCCATACCGCACAGTGATAACATTGAACAGGTTCGCGACCACCTCGTCCTCCTTCACGATCAAATCCTCCACCATGTCCTCCCCGGTATCCTCCCCAGAATCCTCCTTGATGCTAGTACCGTGGTTGGTTAAATTGTTGCTGCATTAGTGTCAGTTGCATCCCTTTCCCTTGTGGTGCATACTGCGGTTGTTGTACATACTGTGGTTGTTGTGGAGCCATCTGCATCGGAGCATATTGCGGCATGAACTACAGCGGTTGCTGTTGCTACGGTACAAACTGCATCTGCGGTTGAGGTAGCGGATGGGCTACCTGTGGCTGCAGTTACGATTATTGTATGGCATGCTGATCTTCCTTGACGTAGAATGCATCATACATTCTTTCTTGTAGCAACCCATATGCACGGCAATCTTTGTCATCGTGACCCACCGATTTGCAAAATGTGCAATAAAGATTTCTCGGGGTTGTGACCATTTTATGCATATAAGGGAAATTGTCGTGACTGTGCCCATACACCTGGAAGATGCAACACCATGGCATGCTACCGCCATTCAACGGGTTTGGCGCACCTGACACCAAATAATTACAGAAATCCGGGAAATTGCCCTTCATATGACCTTCTCCTCGGCATCGTGTACACCATAATTCATCGCCCTGTTCCTTGCTTTTCTTCAAATTGCAGCTGTATAGTCAAGTTAGCGAGCTGTGTCTGTATCTACGGCATCCTGACTGCATTATCTCCAATCGGCGACGCCTCCAATTGCATTGGAATCTCTAGAGCTTCACTGGGCGTCAAGATGTTTTGTTGCATCAACGGAATCTGAATGTGTGGTAGCAGTGCCGCGATGAACCACTCTTTATGTTGGATGGCTCTCATATCGAAACTAACCTTTTCCATCAATGTTTTGAATCGCTAGTCGAAATCCCATGCCGTCTCATTGGGATATTGCTTAATTTCCTTCAATTCTGTAATATATTGAGTCTCAGACTTGGGCCTTCTAAATTCGGCAATCATCCCATCCCGAATCTCATCCAGTGACTTCTCTGGGGCTCCTGTAGGGACTAGAACAAACTTCATAAACCAATCTAATGCACGAACTTGCAGAGTCGTCGCTAACTATTGTTTCTTAGCAGCATCATCGGTGATCTGTTTTATGGTCCAGACCACTTCACATAAAAACCAATACTGTTTTGGGTTGTCTGTCACACTCCCGTGGAACAACGGTAACTTAGCATCATTGCCCGCCATTTTGGTCTTCCTTCCTCCTTTCGTTGTACTACTACCAATTACCTTCTGTGGAATTGACGAACTTGGCGGTGTCGAAGTGGTATTTCTTGCTATCTGAGAGATAGTGAGCAGAGGTGTGGGTACGTTGGTGCTGGGGTTGGTCCTGCCTCTATCCTGGGCGTAGCCTAGTTGTCTTTTTCAGGAATGTGAGGTCACTTCATCTCATGTGGCCTTCCTTCACGGTCTTGCGGTTCGACTGCAGCAATACCTTCTCCCATCCTCTGCCTCTTTTCCTGTCGGAACCTCGCTCCTCCCTTCATAAGACCACTTTCTTCCTCGACTTCACTCACAGTCTCATCATGACTTGCAGCCATCTACCCCTTACCATTCCATGTACCACCCCCCAACAGTCGCGGTACCCACGGCCTTTTCCCACCAAGTTGTCTATTAATCAAGATGCATATTTAATATACCCTTTTTGCAAATAATCATCTTGATCGACAGTTGAAGCGATAGTAAAAACCTGCCCCGAGGTTCACAAAAAAAATATCTTTCAGCTTCACTATAGGACTTCTGAGTATCAACCGTGAACTTTGTGATATAGCCTTCTAGGATGCTATCGAACCACACTTTGACAGCCCCTGATGCTTTATTATCAACTTCTTGCAGTTCTTGAATCAATTCAGGGGTCCAAGTCGTCGGTTCACCACCTTGGAAGTTCCTCTTTTGGAAGGTCAACTTTTCCAACCATTTGAACAATAGGACCAGAAATTCACAGAAGAAGCATTAGTGCGAACTGTCGTGAATGTATCTACGCACCCACTGATCTACTTTCAATCGAGTGTTCCTGCTTTCCTCTTTAGCGAATTCTTGCAACTTCTGATCAAACCATTCTTGGATCTTCGGTTTCGTCGGGCGCCACAACATGTCCTCCATTCACTCCGTACACGGTCCCAGCAACAGAACCATTTGTTAACGCGACGCCAGTCGACAGGGGTCCCACTCACTGTCGACACATACCGTAGTCTTCCTGAGCATCGGCCCGGACAGGGTTAATCCTGCTCAGCAACACCTACAGAGCAGATGAGGTCTCACCCGAGGCATCCAAGAAGAGTAGACAGAACCATGTTTCCGTCGAATGAAGGAGGATGGTTGTGGCTATGATACTTAAACTTATTGTAACACAATGATAGAGATAAGCATTAAACATAGTAGTAAAGCAATATTCAACCCAAACATTCATCATTGCAGCAACAGTAATTGTAAAGCAAGTATCGCATCAAAGAAGCATGACATTATTCGTATAGTGCAATATCACATTATCATAACTGAACAAATTGAACACAGGGATTGTAGCAAAATAGCATCATCATATCATCATTGTCACCCTAGATACAACGCCTCTGCAAAACCTAGACCTCTGCAATGACTCTTGACATCAAAACATACCTGGAAATCATACAACCAACATTAGAGCTTCCCATTCTTCAGCTGCCAATTCTCTCTCTCTCGAATTATATATTCAACACTTACAATTCTTATCTATATATAGGATTCCTCCTTACAACTCTTGTCCACTTACTACCGACTTCCTAACTGACATTATGGACAAATGACCCAATATCTAATTGACTTATCCAAAAAGACCAAAAACCCACATTCTGCAGTATAGTCGACTCAACATTACATAACATGTGGTCCAAATGACCCAAAACCCGCATTCCGCAGTACAATTGACCCAAAATGCATAACTAATCTTCCACTCATCACCATTTGCATCATCTTCTTGCCATTCACGCCATCTTCTGCCTTGTCGCAACATCGGAGATGCTACGATAGCATTCTACCAAACCGCCTGCCAACAGACACAGAGTTTCATTGGGGAAAACCAAGAAGGTGAGAAAACCCGCAAATTACTCAGAGATATATAGAGCAATGATACAACCCAAGCATAAGAGATATTCCTCCTAGCAGCAACTTCTCCTGCTTCACAAGTGCGCCACTCTCCAAATGAGAGTATGAGTGAGAATAATAGAATAATCAAACAGAGTGCCTCCCGCACTCTATTTATACTTGACTTGACTTGCCTAATAATCTTTACTAGGTCGTCCTTAACTTAACCACATAACATAATGCTGACAGGGCCGACCCCTAATAGCGTGGTCTAATAACCCATCAAGTATAAGTTACGACACTTACAATATACATGACAACACTTTTGTATATAGGGATAATAACATCTCTATAGGAATACAAACACTTCCGTATAGAGGAATAATAACATCTCTATAGGAATACAATATACATAGGTGAAATACATTCCAAAGTTACAATTACATCAACACTCCCTCTTAACTAAGAAGGTATTTCTCGACACAGATCTACTAGCACAAGTCTTCTTCTCTGGATCATCATCACTAGATCATCGTCATCGAATCATCGACATCATCATGGCTGTTTCTATCTCAATCAATCTCTGATCTACTCGTGATAGGAAGTTCTACAGAGCCAGTCCTTTTTCATACTGGATGTAGGCCCACCACCTACAAGTCTCCATCATCATTGGCCATACTGTGGAATCCTCAAGACTTATTACGTGCGTCACAATGCCTCTAAAGAGTATCCCAAGACCATTTATGTGCTGAAGCATGACTGGCAAGATCTTGCAGTTCCACTTACATGTGACTATCACAAAACCTTAAAAGAGTGTCATGACTAGCAAGAACTCTAAAGAGCATCCGAAGCCTTTTATGTGACTAGCATAACCTGTCCGGATCTCCAGGACGTATTACATGTGACCACCACCACAATGCCTCGAAAGAGCATCCCGGGACTTATTACGGGTGCACATCCCAACCTATCAGATCTCCTAGGTCTACTTACATGTGGTCATGGCAATGCCTCGAAAGAGAATCCCAGGACTTATTACAGGCACACAGCCCAACCTATCGGATCTGCCAGGTCTACTTATATGCCATAGGACAATGCCTCGAAATAGCATCCTAGGACTTATTACGGGCACACAGCCCAACCTATCGAATCTCTCAGGTCTACTTATATGTCCTCCCAGAGCAATGCCTCGAAAGAGAATCCCAGGACTAATTACGGGCACACATCCCAACCTATCGGATCTCTCAGGTCTACTTATATGCTCATCTGCACAACCTGTCCACGGCCACAGAGTATCAACCTGATACCCAACATACATCATCCTGATGTACATCATCACATGATCATCCTGATACATATCATCTGGAGCAACATCCTGAAGCTCATCATCCATGATCATCCTGATCATACAATGCATCCACCTGATGCATATCATCATACATGATCTACCTGATCATACAATGTATCTACCTGATACATATGATCATACATGATCTACCTGATCATAAAATGTATCCAACTAATACATATCATCATACATGATCTACCTCATCATACAATGTATCCACCTTATACATATCATCATACATGATCCACCTGACCATACAATGTCTCCACCTGATACATATACAAATACATTGTCCAACTGATCATAACAAGCATCCAACATGATGCATATACATATACATGATCCAACTGATCATAACAAGCATCCCACATGATGCATATATAGAGCAGTAACTGGAGCATCGTCCTGATGCTCATCATCCAATGCTTACATCCACATCCATGGGAAGGATCCTCCTCTCACCATGCTTGGAATGGCTTCTAGCAAATGTGTCCATCACTTCTTCCTCGAAGTGTCGTCAATATGAAGAACACCAAGCCTCTCTCTGAAGTACTCAAAATTCACTCTAGCTAGTGGTTTCGTTAGCACATCTGCAACCTGCTCATCCGTAGCAACATACAGGAGCTTCACTGCTCCTCTCTGCACCATATCCCTGATATAGTGATATTTGATCTCAATGTGTTTCGACCTGTCGTGGAATATCAGGTTCTCAGACAGCTTCACACAACTCTGGTTGTCACAAAAGATACCAGTAGCCTCCAACAAAAGATCAAATAACTCAGATAGTATCTTTCGAAGCCATACTGCCTCACAACTAGTTGGACAAGCTGCAACATACTCTGCTTCAGCTATACTCAGTGCAACATAGGACTGCTTTCTACTAAACTTTCTTCCTACTAAACCAAGAGATCACACCTGATCCCATACTAAAGCAACACCCAGATGTGATCTTCCTATCTACAGCACTGCCTGCCCAATATGAATCAACATAACCCTACATGTTTAACTTTTGATTCGCATCATACTTGAGCCCATAATCAATTGTACCCTTCAGGTACCTTAGAATATGCTTTACAGCAACCAGGTGAACAACTCTGGGATCCGTCTGGAACTGGCTCAATGTGTTCATTGCAAAGCAAATATCTGGTCTCGTATTCGTTAAGTACATCAAGGACCCAATCATCTGACGATACATCGTGACATCAACCGGATCAGATGAAGCATCACACAAAAGCTTCAAGTTCGATGCCATAGGTGTGGCCATGGCCTTGCAGTCCATCATCCCGAACCTCTTCAGGATCTCTACTGCATACTTCTCTTGTCCAAGGAATATCCCATCTGCACTCTGCCACACCTCCATGCCTAGAAAATAGTGCATCATCCCCAAGTCCTTCATCTCGAACTTAGCAGCAAGTTTCCTCTTGGTATTGGCAATCAACCCATCCTCACCTGTTACACATAGGCCATCCACATACAAGAGTAGTATCATAGGATTTCCTTCTTCAACCTTGTAGTAAAGGTTGGAATCTGCTTTACTCTTAGTAAATCCCAAACTGGATAGAAAGCTGTCTATCCTACCATACCAAGTCCTAGGAGCTTGCTTCAATCCATACAAGGCTTTCTTCAATCTGCACACGTATGACCCTCTGTCATGTGTCTCAAAACCAAGTGGCTTCTCCATATACACTTCCTCCTCGACTACACCATTCAAGAAAGCTATCTTGACATCCATTTGGTGTATCTTCCATCACTGCAGCCAGAGCAAGTACTGATCTGATGGAAGTGTATCTGGCTACAGGTGCAAAAGTCTCTTCATAGTCTATTCCCTCTTTCTGAGAGAAGCCACGAGCTACAAACCTTGCTTTGCATTTTTCTATGCTACCATCTGCAGCATGCTTGATCTTATAGATCCACTTAGAAGTCACAACAGACTTCCCTTCAGGTCTTGGGACCACATCCCAAACATCATTCTTCATGATCGACTGGTATTCCTCTATCATGGCATTCTTCCCAAATCCTGGGAATTTCAATATATTCAATATCTTCAATAGATAACTTTTGTTGCTGAACAAATGTTGTAGTCCTTCTTTTGTAGGTGATGGTATACGATCTTTCCTACAAAATAAGTTAAATTGCATGATTAGAAACATCTCATAGTTTTCAGAACAAATTCTTACACATAAATAAATATGTCATGCAGTCATGCAATTATCTTAGGCAATGCTTCAATACAACATTTATCCATATCCCATAACTTTCTAGATGCCTTCCAATCTCTACCAAAACATTGTTAAGAGTGTGCACAACTCCCAACATGTCAGCAAAAAGGTTTCATTCTAGATAAGTAGCAATGGAATGTTGTACAGTGCCATAGGCCACTTACCCATCACATGCATATTAGTAGTATACTGTTCATTAATGCAATTATTATAATATGCATAATACACACCCTAAGTCTACGAACATAAGCATATACCTCATTGAACAATATTATTTAAACAAACAAATATGCAAGAAATGACGATTCAAATACTTATCTTTGTTTGGTTTGTAGGGTGGACTCCTTCTCAATATTTGCTTCGTTGTAGGAACTACTGGAGTGTGCTCCCTCTTGATCTTTGCTTCCTGGACTACCTATCCTTGAACTTATATCCATCCTCGATCACTATGCATACTTACTAGTATCATCATTGTGTTATCCTCGAGGTCTCATATATACATTCATTAGTATAATCTTAATACTATCAAAACATTATGATTCTAAGTAATCTTAAACATGTATGGTCAAGATCATTTCAAACATAGATAATAAACATTAGTATTCAAGGTTTCAGGGAATACTTCTTTTACTCATGCATATTCTTTATTTGACCAAAGGACTTTTTTGGTTAGTCATATCATCAATCAAGGTAAGAGACATAACATGCATAAACCCTTGATTACTTACATTTCTAACTTCATGAATAATCATTATCAACCATACAACAGTATAAGATCCTAACACAAGGTAGGATTCTAACTTGATATAGGAAAAACATACCTGATTATCATATTTGCTAGTTATGTCTAGCAATGTCTTCTTGTTCTCTTCAATGACTTGTGCTAGTAACCTGCATATCTCATAGGTTAAACATTGTAGAACCAAGTTATACATATCTCGTAAGTAGATCTTCTATGTGATCCATGACAATGGATGAATCTTTTTATTCATGTCAACATGGTCATATGTTCTTGAACTAGAACATGATTTGTCTTTCTTGATGTACCTTTCATGTCAGTGGACAACATCAACCTCATACAACACCACAATGCATTAGTAAAATCATAAGTGTCAAAACCCTAATCAATGAATATCTGCATTCATAATTTTATTAAGGTGATATGACAAGTCTAAAGTTAATCAAGATTGTACTAAACTTAATGAAGACAAACATACCATAAACTTAATCATGAGCAGATCTCGAAACATACCTGGATAAGTCATACCTGTCGAGATTGCTTGTAATCTTCTTATGTAAGGCCTTAGCCTCATCTCCCTATGAAACAGGAACTTCTTCACTTATGCAGGTGACCAATCCATTCTCTTCTAGGATTAACCCAATCCATTTGATTTGCAGAAACTGGATCTGGAGATGGATTAGGGTTTGTCAGACAAACCCTAACAAATTCAAACTTTGAATTTCAAACTTCTGAAAGGATAGAAATATGTACCTTGATGAGTTGATCAAGCTGGTATACTTAGAGTTTGAAAAATGCAAAGTTTCACCCCTCAAAATTGCCTTTGAAGCGTTCGGATCTTCTAGAAAGGATCCGATAAAGCCCACCCTTTTTCTCAACCAAAAGGTTCGATCCAAAGCTCTCAACTTCAATTTTTCTGAGGAGCTTCCAGTCGTGGTCACAGACTTCAGAAATTCCAACTTTTGCAGAAGCCATAATTTTCCACCTTTCCGATCAAAATCCTGAACTAGGGTTTGATCAAGCCCGACCTTCTGCCCAACCAAAAAATTCGATCTTGGTCTCTAAATTTCGATTTTGATAAGGAGAATCCAGTCATGGTCTCCTATACAAAAGATTCCAACATTCTTTGAAACCCTAAATTCCCGGAGCCATGAATGAAGGTGCTCAAAATCCAATTTTGTTTTGACATAAATATGCACCTGATTGTTTCTAATGCAACTCTGAAATTTCAGGTCTACAGGGTTTGAAAATTCTGACTGTGGTATCCTGACCTGTTACCTTTCCAACTCCACAGGTCTGACCTCAATTGGATTCTCTGAGAGAGATTTATGCCAAGTGTCGCAACGTGACTTGTTTATGGGATAAAAAAGGAGAGAGAACGTGTACTACATGCCATTTGTCATTGGTTCAATTTCGGCCTCTAAAAACCTTACCTGAACAAGTACAGTCTGTGCCCTACCTGTGCCTTTTTAGGAAATTTCATTTGGAGCTTCCTAGCCCAAGTTATGACCTTTTTTCCTAGGTCACATGTTTATGACTCAGATCTGGAAGAGGCAGAAACCCCATATTGTACCAGACCATATATCACAAAGTAAAACGAACTAGAGGTTTTCCTTTGGACACAAGGTACATGGGGATCTTATCTTCAACCTGTAAGATTTTCCGATCCGGAAACCTCGCCGAAATGTATTTATAGAGAAAGTCCTATGATGATTGGTTTTTGCTATATCAAGCCCTAACTTCGCAAATGCAATAAGTGCCATAAATTCCATACTATGCCTTCTTTCAGGCTAGCTCTAATACCATGTTAGTTTTTTAGAATTTACACTCTGATCTAGGATCTTAACTGAGATAATAACATGTACAGCATATCAATCATGGACACAATAAAACAAGCACACAAGAGACACAGAGTTTCACCAGGGAAAACCAAGAAGGTGAAAAACCCCGCAACTTCCTCAGAGATAGATAGAGCAATGATACAACCCAAGCATAAGAGATATTACTCCTAGAAGCAGCTTCTCCTCCTTCACAAGTGCGCCACTCTCCAAATGAGAATATGAGTGAGAATAATAGAATAATCAAATAGAGTGCCTCCCGCACTCTATTTATACTTGACTTGACTTGCCTAATAACCTTTACTAGGTCGGCCTTAACTTAACCACATAACATAATGATGACAGGGCCAACCCCCAATAGGGTGGTCTAATAACCCTTTTACTCACATGACTCATACAGGGCCGACCCCATCAAGGTGGTCTAATAACCCATCAAGTATAAGTTACGACACTTACAATATACATGACGACATTTCGGTATAGAGGAATAATAACATCTCTATAGGAATACAAACACTTCCATATAGAGGAATAATAACATCTCTATAGGAATACAATATACATAGGTGAAATACATTCCGAAGTTACAATTACATCAACATGACTCCCATCTCATTTATGTGTTGGTGCACATGGTCAATAGAAATCAATTTATCAGATTTCTAATGTCAACTAAGTAAACTTGAAATAATACTTAGCAAAATATAATAGGGGTTCAAAGTCCAAAATTGGGGTATTACATTTCCCCTCCCCTTAAGTTTTCACCGTCCTCGGTGTCAAATAGTTTTGCAAAACAACAAAAAGAATAATAAGAAAATTTAGTTTGTGTCTTGTACTTCTTCGAACAGGAAAGGATATGCTACTCGCATTTCCTTTTCCATTTCCCAGGTAGCCTCTTCTGACTTATAGTGCTCCCATTGCACTTTTACCTGAATGATGGTTCGATTCCAAAGTACCACCTCTTTCCGATATAGTATGCATATAGGGTCTGTCTGGAAGTCTCCCTCTAACTCCACCTGAATCACATGTTATTTCACAATATGCTTAGGATCATATACATACCTCTTTAGCAATGAAACATGAAACACATCATGCACTTTAAAATTTGTTGGTAAAGCTAACTGATAAGCAACAACTTCTACTTTAGCAAGTATTTGGAAAGGACTACAAAATCTTGGGGCAAGTTTGGAAACCTTAATCAAGATCAAGGAACTTTTCTTTGCTTTCACTCTTAGGAATACATGATCCCCAACTTCAAATTCTTTGTTTTCCCTATGCAGAACAACATATCTTTTCTGCTTGTCTTGGGCATTTTTTAAGTTTGTTCTAACTTTCTAAAAAATGTTTTCTAGTTCATCCAACATTTCGGGACCCATCACAATCCAATTTACCAGATCAGCCCAAGTCATAGGGGTTTTACACTTTCTTCCATACAACACTTTGAAAGGGCTCATTCTCGTAAAAGTTTGGTAACCATTGTTGTAAGCAAACTCAGCTAAGTGTAGGTAGTTTTCCCACTGCTTCGGATTGTCCATGACATATAAGTGAAGCATGTCCTCAAGGACTTGGTTCACCCTTTCAGTCTGTCCATAGGTTTGCAGGTGGTAGGCTGTACTAAAACTCAGTTTAGTCTCGAAACCTGCAAACAGATCCTTCCAAAAGTGTGAGGTGAATTTGGTGCCCCTGTCGGATATGATCACCTTGGGGATTCCATGAAGTCGAAAGACCTCCTTCATGAAAACCTCAGCAACATTTATTGACTTCAAAGTGGATTTGACTAGTATGAAGTGTGCTGCCTTAGTCAATTTTTCCACCACCACCATGATAGCATCATGTTGTTTATTGTTTTAGGAAACCCAATGATAAAATCCATAGAAATGGTCTCCCATTTCCATTCTGGTACAGGTATAGGCTACAACAACCTAGCCGAATGTTGATGTTCTATTTTCACCCACTAATAGTCCATGCATTTTTCATTGTATTCAACAATTTCTGATTTCAGTCTAGGCCAATAATGTTGTTTTTTAACAGCTATCATCATTTTTTGATATCCTGGATGACTAGAATATGGTCTCTTGTGAAATTCGTCCAAAATCAGTTGTTTCAATTCTAGCTGATCTGGTATGTACAACCTGTTTTTAGACAACAACAGTCCATCTTTGGAGATGTTGTAATTAGTTGCTTGTTGATCTGAAATTTCTACAAGACATTTTTGTCTCAAATTCATATATTTTTGGTCTTTTTCAGTAGCTGTCCGAATCTGCGATATTAAATCAGACTAAAAATTGTTGACTAATGCCGTAGTTAGTAGGTGCAGGCGTCTACTAAGTGCATCAACAATTTTATTTTCCTTTACTTTAATATGTTGAATCTCGAAGTCAAATTGCTCAAGAAAGACAACCACCTTGCTTGCCTTCGGTTTAGATTTGGTTGTTCAAAAAGATACTTCAGCGTGATGTGATTAGCTTTCAAAACAAACCTTTTTCCAAGAAGGTAATGTTGCCACATTCTTAAATCATGAATTATGGCAACCAGTTCTAAATCATGCGTCACATAGTTTACTTCATGCATTTTCATCTTTCTAGACTCGTAGCCAATTACTGAACCTCCTTGCATTAGCATGCCTCCCAAGCCATCTTTGTACGCATCCGTGCATACCACAAAGTCTCCAAATGGATCAGCCACATTTAGAATAGGGGCAGAAGTGAGTAACTGTTTCAGCTTTGCGAAACTTGCTTCACACTTGGTTGTCTAAAGAAACTTGACTTCTCTTCTCTGTAACGATGCAATGGGATGGGCTACTTTATAAAATCCTTCAATAAATTTCCAGTAGTACCCGGCCAATCCCATGAAAGAGCGGACATCACTTACGTTCTGGGGAGTAGGCCAGCTCATTATGGGCTTAATCTTGTTGGGGTCCACAGCAATGCCTTGTGCTGAAATAATGTGACCTGAGTATTGTATTTGGTCTTTGTAGAAGTGACACTTGGATAACTTTGCATAAAGCTGATTTTCTCTTAGAACTTGCAGCACCAACCTTAGGTGTTCCTCATGTTCCCTTTCGTTCTTTGAATAGATGAGTATGTCATCAATAAACACTACAACAAATTTATCCAAGTACTTGCTGAAAACATTATTCATTAAGCACATCAACGTGGCTGGTTCATTCATCAAAATGAATGGCATTACCACAAATTCATAATGCGCATAGCGAGTGCGGAATGTTGTTTTATGCACATCTTCTTCCTTGATTTTGATTTGATGATAACCTGATCATAGGTCAATTTTTGAAAAGACAGTTGCACCCCCAACCTGATCGAACAGATCGTCTATCCTTGGAAAGGGATACCAATTTTTGATGGTCACTTTGTTCAACTGTCTATAGTCTATGCACAGCCGGAAAGTGTTGTCTTTCTTTCGCACAAAAATCACCGGTGCTCCCCACGAGGACACACTCAAATGGATGTAACCTTTTTCCAACAGCTCCTGCAATTGTTCCTTCAACTCTATCAATTCAAGTGTACTCATCCTATAAGATTCCTTAGATCTTGGCACTATTCCCGGGGACAGGTCTATGGTAAAATCCAGTGCTCGTTTAGGAGGTAACTCCGGAATCTCCTTGGGAAACACATCTTCAAATTCAGCAAAAATAGGATATTTTGACAAATTTGACTTTTTACTTTGTTGATTTTCTGTCATGTGGAAAGCATACAATTTGCACCCTTTTCTTGCATTTCTTTTTAGTTGAAGAGAAGAAATTTCTCGCAACTTCACTGCTCTTAATATTCCTTGAATCCGCTCCGGCTGTCCCACTTCGTTAGTAAATGCAATAGATTTTTGATAACAGTCTATAACAGCCCTAATTTTTTCCATCCAGTCCATACCAATGAGCACATTGTATGGTCCCAATGGAAAAATATTTAAATCTGCATTAGTGTTAGATTCATTCAACTTCAACGGACAATGATTTACTACTTCCGAAACTTTCCTTGTTGTCCTGGTTTCCATTTGAAGCAACCAAGGCTGCATGTATTTGTTTTTACTAAGTTTGTGTGACTCACAAAGTTTTGGGTCTATGTAACTCTTACATGTGCCAAAATCAATCAAAATAGACACGGGTGTCCCGGAAATCATACCTTCAACCTCGATTACAGAGGCTTGATGTTCTGCTTGATGGTTGTTCAATGCAGCATATATTTTTGGAGTCCGTGCTATGTCCTGGACCATAGAAGCCTCTTGTAGGTTGTGCACTTGTTTTCTTATGTCCTTTTTATGAGGACAATCATACGAGCGGTGGATTTATCCACAACCCCAACACTTGAGTTGTGGCTTAACTGGTGTAGGTTCCTGGTTTTCTGGTGCCTTCAGTGTTAAACTTCTTAATGGGTGGAACAATTTTGGGTTGGGGCTTGCTGCCGTCAAACTTGTTGCTAAAAGGTGCCCTAGAAACTTGGTTTTTGAACTGGTTGGGCTTGTGTCCTTTCTGCCCATTTTTCAAACTTGTTTTTCTTCTTCTCGTTCCATCTTTTTGACACTTCAGCTCTATTCTACCCTTGTTCATAACACAGACTATCTTTTTTGAATGCATCTCATAAAGTTTTAGGATCGTCAAACTCTATCCGATCCTTATACCCAAAGGACAAACAATTCAGAAAACACTGAATTCTTACTTTCTTGTCTTGAATGTAAGGAACATACTTGAGCAAGTCAAGAAATTTACTAATTAATTCCTCCATGGTTTGTTGTCCTAGCTTAAGGTCATAAAATTCTTTCACCTTTTTATCAAAGTACCTTTCAGATAAATACTTCTGTTCGAAGAATGTGGTCTGAAATTTAGAATTTCTTTTGGTGACGGATTTTTCTGCATGCTGCTCCTCCGGTGTTGGGAGGTGACTGTTTTCTTTCTCAGTCAACTTTTGCAGCAGGATGGCATTAATTTCTCGGTCTTCTTAAAAATTTTTGATGTTATCTTCTTTAATACTCATCAATTCAGCCTTAATACTTTTTATGGTTTCCAACATCTCGTTGGTTGTTGGTACTCCCTGTGGAGAGTACTGGTTTCTCCCGTGCCTGCTAGCCATTTATCTTCGCTGACTAGAGGTTTCCACAACCATCGGTCCTTCCTAGTCCATGTAATTTATTTCTGCCATTTACTGTTTTCAGTCGTTGTACCGTCTATATGTGTCAACAACTGTTTGTTAGAAGTCAACACATCAATGTAATGAACTTATAACATTTATAAAACAGTATGTGGCAGGAAAAAAATTTATTTAACTCAATATAAAACACAACAGTTTACGCAAATGAGCCTAAGTTCCTAGTGTAGTGACCGTGCTCTAATACCAATTTGTCACATATCTTCTACGCGATTTTGTATTTTGAACTACTCAAAAGTACACAATGTGAAAAGGATAATTACTGACTGTCATTACATTTTAAATACTTAGTTAGCTGAAGATGTGAGCATAATGTTGCACTAAAATACTTTTGTTGCTAACTGCGCCACTGTCGTCTCTTGACTGACTTGTACTGTAGTGACGATACATCTAAAGTAAATGAATGTGCAGGTCCTACTTTAAACTCAAGGTTCTAACACACAAAACTGCTGCATACTACCACAGTTGCGACACTTGAAGTTACCAGTGACCTTAAATACTTTACTACAGTATCGCTAATAATATGTCTTCATGGGAATTTATTTAGTTCAATTGAATGTTACTCGTGACATGAATTTAATTGATAGGGTTACATGTCCTAGCTAGTCTAATGACATGTAACCTAAGTGTTTCTCATATCCCCATACAACAATATTAATCTAACATACTATAGTGTAACACTATTTATTAAACAGTATTAATCCTAACTATATGCTAGGCATGCCAATGTAGAAATCATATAATATAATACATATATTATATTATACATTTCTTGTAATATGTATGCACATAATATATGTTTCGAACATTACATAAACCAAACAATAATGTAAACGAACATAGGTGAATAGCCCATATCACAAGCAAGTTAGAATACAAGTTATAAACTTGGGGTATAATATATGGTCATATATTATTTATATAATATACCAAGTTGGTATAGCGCCGAACTATGGCAATACCACTATAATGTAACTCACTACAAAACTGCGTTATGACAAATTGGTACATATGCATAAGTGTGAATATAGCAATATAATAAGGAAAACGTTAATGTGAATACCAGCAAGGGTAAGCGCTTTGACCCTTTGACCCTAGGCCAGACCTTAATGAATACATACCAAAACTCGACGCCCTACCAACAGTTTCGTATGCATGATCGTATTAATGCTCAGATTTGTAACTTTGACACATTTACGTATATAATTGTAACTTATGTTGATAATTGTGAGTGTGCTTTGAATCAAGCTTGCCATGCAGACAAGCTACTTGTGAACTAGCGTTTTGAACCTTATCGGGTTTTCTCATCTGGTAGGTAGCTCAGCTCTCGGTGACAAGTAATGGAAGCCACGCAGCATAACAAGGCCTACGGGTGGCTAGCTAGCCCAAGCTAGCTCGCATGCAATGACACCAACTTGACCTTCGTACCATCAATGCTCCACTAGGGCACTTAAATGATACAGTAATCTCCACCGTAGATGGCGATCCGGGTAATGTCTTGGTTTCTGCGAGGGTCATCATCGTTGTCGGTCTGGTTCAGGGAAAATGGCACCAACGTTCTTTGTACCACACAATTAATACATCACCACCGGGATAAGTGGTCAGTCACTATAGGCTGACCCGGTTTCCACACGCTTATCAACCTCTAGTTTGGCCATTAGTTTAATCACTTGGCACCGCATTGAATCTCTTGGAGCATCTCTGCTCTGAGCAGAGGGCTCATGCCCGTAAAAAAAACATGTAATGTTCTCCCTCCATAGCAATGAAACGACTAAGAGGATTTACTAGTGCTTGGCCACGCAACTCGGTAAGCATCACCCTCTCCAAAATTGTCAATTGTTTCAGCATTTGGTAGTTAGGTCATGACTTTCAGCACTATCCACTGAACGCCATTGTGTCTACTATGTGTAGGTTAAGGTGGTTATTATTTTGGAGGTTACGTCCAACTCCAACCCTAAGGTGAGCAACTACCAACGTATCATTATCTTTACCATGCTGCATTTTTATGTTTTACTTGTTACCACCCAACTAAATATTGTTGTGTTGAACATCATGGCAGGAATCAGGGTTTGGAATGGGTTGATGGGTGCTTCCCCAATGGCACCACGACTTCGGCGATGGAGAAGGGTCTCCATGCTAAATAGGTAACCCATCCTCACCTTGTTTCTCGGTTTAATTGCCCGGGTTGAGGAGGTTACTTAAGACCTTGTTCCGGTTAGAGGTTTGTCACAATGAACAAGGTTGGGCCCTTGACCATACTCGCAAATGTATGCGAACTTTGTCATTACGAATGTTGGGGAAGATCATTCTTAGGGTCGCCGGTTCTCGAACCTTGGTTTAGCAATCGGCTTGCCCATATAGGGCTTAGTGCTGTAATAAAATAACTGGACTCTGCAACATAGTTGATTTGTAAATAATGAATGCATTTAAGTTGTGAATGTTCCGACTTTACTTGGTTTATACTGCTCTTTTTCGAAACTGTAATGGCATGCTCGATGCTCTCGGCCTCTATCCCTTTTTAATTTATGAATGAAACAGTGTTGTGGTGAATTCGTATGGGGTTGCAGTGTTTGTTTCTGGTTACTCCATGTGTTGATTAATACTTGTATCGTTCGTTTATGAAGTCCATGCCCCAAATCGATGGGCTCGCCATACTTTAGCTTCGTGCATTATATATTTAAAAACGTTGTTGAAATGGTTAAATGCTTTACATCACTTACCATTTATTTCGTCAATAGGATGTTAGCTATATGCATTAGCTAGTAGGAAGTGAAGGAATGCTACAACATTTCAAACGGTAGCCATGTTTTGGTTTCCTTCATACCTAAACAATATATATGTATATATACACTGTTTAATATGTCGGCTAATCCTTGAGCTTAGCCATAGGAACACGTATCACTCCAGATATACATCTGGTTCAATACATAGGAGAGATATGCACTGATGCGTAAAGAATACCAATACTGCGATAGCAATGGATCCACGCAGTATCACCGTCGACATTCGCAATGGTTTTAACATAGATCTGGCATATTAAATACATCATTGTGTATTGTATTTAAATGATGGTACGCTGACTATAATTTCTTTTCATGGTTCAAATGTGATTTGTGTGGAAAATCGTAGTCATGTTTATGTTATTAAACTTGGATGTAAAATGTGCATATATTTACATTTTATTTAATGGTTAACAAAAGGGTTTGAAACCCTCGTTTGTGCTGAAACACTAACTCTGTAGTTTTAGTATGTATTAAAGGTGGACTCGATTCGTAGACCACAAATCGATCCTTGGTTTGCACCCTGCGTCTTAACTTGACCCCTGTAGGGTATCATATGGATCATAACACCATTGTAGATATAAAATAATAATATGCATTCATGTTCAATCTATATTCATAAGTGTGATAGCAGGTACATGAAATACTTTGAAACCCTATTCGAAACATCAAATCACATTGGGATTATATATGCATAATCATACTAGCTTATAACACAACTCAAGCTATACTTGGAATTGCAATTCTGCCATACATTTTTACATGAATATATAAATACATAGATCACCTTAGCTATAATCGATTCATTTCAGCAGTTAAACAAATACCTTAAGTGTTAATATCCACTTTCTGGATTACACCACACACATACAACATTAGGGTTTAAAATTATTTTGGCTTGACATGTAAACCCTTGGTTTACATGTTAACCTATTTTACAGAACAACCTAAGTGTATACCCAGTTCTGTTCATAATATAGAATTCAAGCATTCTGCATAAAATGAATATATAACTAACCCTAGGTTAGCAAATTAAACCATATCGAGTCAACATGGTGCCTCTCACAGGCTTATAATTTTTCTGAAGTAAACAGTAGATCTGTCAACTTAGACAACTCAACAGTACATGTATGCATATAGTAAACAGAACTATAAATATGTAAGCATTTCAACTCATTTCATGAAATTGTTTCAGATTACAGAGATCTGGTAGGCTAAGGCAGATCTATACTTATAAATTAATGTAACAACATACAATGTAAATGTTGAAATATTGTAACTTCAAAGAATATTATATTTGTAATTTATTATTCTGGAGATGTTTCATTGCTCCGTGAAGATCTTATTGTATATGTGGAGATGTTTATTCCTCCGTCGGAATGTGGTAACTTGGGTTATTAGACTTCCCTAGTGGGGGTCAGCCCTGTATGTGTTATGTGGGTCAAAGGGTTATTAGACCACCCTAGAGGGGTCGTCCTAGTCAGTTGTAATGGGGTGTTTAACCCAGTGGTAAAGTTGGGGCCGACCTAGTTAATATAAAATACAAGTCGGAGATGTGTATAAATAGAGGAGGTGTGTTCCTCATTTAACACACACTACACTCACTTGTGAATAGCACATAGGTGAGTGAGAGGTCTTCTATGGAGGAGAAGGAGCTCATGTCTAGGGTTTACATCTTTGTATTTGCTGGTCATCTATATTGAGTAAGCTTTGCTAGGTTTTATTCCCCATGAGGGTTTCCCAGGATAAATCTGTGTCTCTTGTGTTTATGTTGTGTTTGTTGTTCTTTTAGTGATCTTGCATATGCTATTATTATGAAATGGAATGTAATGCTGATATTTTCTGTCTTAGCATATTGAATCTTAACATGGTATTAGAGCTAACTTGAAGGAAGGCAATGTATGGCACTTACGACACTTGCTTCACTTGCGACAATTTGAAGGTTAGGGTTTTATATAGCAAAAACAAATCATTGTCGAACTTTTGCTATAAATCCATTTTGGCGAAGTTTCATGATCTGAAACGTTTATAGGTCGTATATAACATCCCCATGTACCTTGTGTCCAACGGACACCACATTGTGAGTTATGATCAGTACAAGTTAGGGTTTCTACCTCTTCCAGATCTCAGTCATAATCAGGTGACCTAGGAAAAAAGGTCATGATATGGGCTAGGAAGCTCCAAATGAAATTTCGTAAAATGCGATAGGTATTTCCGAGACTGTACTATCTCAGGAAACATTTTCAGAGGCTGAAGTTGAACCAATGATACGTGGCACGCCGTACAAGTTCGCTCTCCTGTTTTATCCCATAAAAAGGTCACAATGCGACACTTGGGATAACTCTCTCTCAGAGAATCCAATTGAGGTCAGAGATGTCAGGATGGAAAGACGACAGGTCAGGCTACCACAGAAAAAAAAATTTAGATCCTTTGGATTGAAAAGTTCAGAGTTACACCAGAAACAATCAGGTACATATTTCTATCAAAACAGAATTATTTTTTAGCACCTTCATTCATGGCTTCCGGAATTTAGGGTTTCAGAGAAAGTTGGAATTTTTGTAATCGGAGTCCATGGATGAATACTCCTCATCAAAATAAAAATTTAGAGACCAAGATCAAAATTTTTGGTTGGTCAGAAGAGTAGGCTTGATCAAACCCTAGTTTGGGATTTTGATCGGAAAGGTGAAAATTAGGGCTTCTGCAAAAGTTGGAATTTTTGAAGTCTGTGACCACAGCTGGAAACTCCTCAGAAAATTAAAAGTTTAGAGCTTTGGATCGAACCTTTTGATTGGGAAGAAGGGTGGGCTTCATCAAACCCTAGTTCGGGATCATGTCGAGAAGATCCAGAAGTTTCAAAGGCAATTTTGAGGGGTCAAATTTTGGAGATTTCAAAATTGAAGTATGCTAGGTTGATCAGCTCAGCAAGACACATCTTTCCATCCATTCAAAAGTCTGAAAGTCAAAGTTTGAATTTTTAGGGTTTCTCTGACAAACCATAATCGAGCTCCAGATCCAGTTTCAGGGGGAGTTGAGGCTAAGGCCTTACATAAGAAGACTACAAGAAATATCGACAAGTGTGACCTAAGGAGATACATGTATGTCTTGAAATCTGATTCTTGATTAAGTTCATAATATGTTTGTCTTCATATTATTTAGGTTAGTACAACCTCGATAAATGTTAGAATTGTATTATCACCCTAATAAAAGTATGAATGCATGTGAATGATAGAAGACATTCATTGATTAGGGTTATATGATTGTACTAATGCACTGTGGTGTTGTATGAGGTTGATGTCGTCTGCTAACAAGATATAGGTACATCAAGAAAGACAAATCAAGTTCCATGACCATGATGACATGAAGAAAAAGACTCATCCATAATCCTTGATCATATAAAATTTCTACGTACAAGGTATGTATGAATTTGTTCAATTATGCTTAACCTATGAGATATGCAGGTTCTAGCACATGATCTCTAAATCATTGAAGAGAACAAAAGAAGATATTGTTTGGGTATGTTAAGACATGACCAAGCTTGATAATCCAGGTATGTTTTCCTATATCATGTTAGAATCCTATTTTGTTAGGATCTTAGGTAAGTATACCTGTGTATGAAATAATCATGACCATACATACTTAAGATTATTTAGAATTATAATGTTCTGATCATATTGAGATTATACTAATAAATGTATGTTTGTTTATGAGATCATGGGGATGACACTAGTGCATGCATAGTGGTACAGGATGGATAGAAGCTCATGAAATGGAAGGGAAGTCGAGACCAAGAAGGATGAAACCTCACAAGACATAAAAAGATAAGTATTTGAGTTGTTATTTGAATTACTGAATAGTAAATGATATTGCTTGTAATAGTTGTATATTTGTATTCCTAAGAATATATCGTGCTGAGTGTAAACATTCATATAGCATTGAACAGTATACTACTAATGTGCATATGATTGGTAAGTTGGACAAACATTCCATTTTTGCTTGTCTAGAATGAAACCTCTTTGCTGACATGCTGAGAGTTGTGCACACTCTCGATAGTATGTTTTGGTAGAGATGGAAGGCATCTAGATAGCCACTGTATGCATACAAGATATGGAAAAGTGTTGTGCCAAAGTATTGGTCAAGATAGTAGCATAACTATGTAAATCATATGTGTATGCATAATAGGTTATCATGTCAACATGATTTGATGATTATGAAGTATTACTAATCATGTACTTAATTTTGATTTGTAGGAAAGATCATGACGAATGATGAACACCGAACAAGTGATGGATGTTCAACAAGAAGATTTACAAATCAAACATAATATAGAAGGCTCATGGCTAGAATATTCTCTTAGAAAGAGGAAGAGAATCATGACGAGATGTTTGCTCCAATTGGCTAGATAAGACCATTATCTTAATGATGTAATTGAAGAAGAAGTGCAAATCAAGGATTCAATTGAAGAAAGCTATGTTCGGGTACCCGGGATCGATAGTCAATTGATGAGCTTAATGATCACCATGGGTGATGTGGATTTCAACCCTTGCTACAAGGTTGAAGATGGTTTCTTTATACATATGACATGGCTGCAAGAAGGAACTCACCATGGAGTTCGAATGATATCGAGGCTCATATCAGTAGACCCATATGACAGGAGATGGAACAGATAGATATGTAGAAGATCACTCAATGCAGAGTGTTAATGATGTTCAGTCAGATAGGGAGAATTAACGGGTTCTTGACAAGCTTGGGTTTTACCAGAAGTAAAGTTGTTCCTAACCTTTACCTTAAGGTTATGGATCATACTATTATTGTATGTAGATGATCTCTTTCTGACAGGGAATGAGAAACAAATCATGAAAAGCAAGAAGAAGCTAGCTACAAAGTTCGAGATGAATGATCTCGGATTGATACATTACCTCCTAGGACTGGAAACATGAAAAGGCTCAGAAGCAATCTATCTCAACCAAGGAAAGTATGCTGTGAAAATCTTGAGAAGAATTGATTTGTTCAAATGTACAACCATGGCCACTCTCATGGGTTCCGACTTGAAGTTGTTAGCTGATGACTCCTTAGAGTTAGTTGATGTGACTATGTACAGACATATTATTGGTTCGTTGATGTATCTGACGAATACCAGACCAGATATATGCCTTGCTATGAACACCTTGAGTCAGTATCTAGTGGAAACTAGATGTGTTCACCTGATAGTTGTAAAGCATGTGATGAGGTACCTAAAGGGTACGATAGACATTGATCTATGTTATCTTGGAGATCATGACTTCAGATGGATAAACAGATGTTGATTGGGCATGAAGTGTATTAGACAGGAAGAGCACATCGAGACGATTTTAGTGTCTAGGATCGGCCATGATATCGTGGTTTACCAGGAAGCAATCTAGTGTGGCTCTCAGCACAAGCAGAATATATGGATACGTGCTTTGCTAGTTGTGAAGCGGTATGGATTCAGGATTGTTTGACTTAGAGATAGACCCAACTGTGATCCCGTGTGACAAACAGAGTTGTATCAAGATGGCATAGAATCCAGTGTTCCATGATAATAGAGATATGATATTTCTATATACGAGAAAGGAACTATAAAGCTCGAATTTGTAGACACTGATGAACAAGTTGCCGATGTATTGACCAAACCTCTCCCTCAAGTAAAGTTTGAGTATTTCCAAGACAAGCTTGGTGTATTTTAGAAGGACCCTCCTTGAAAGGGGGAGTGATGTGGTCACTTATGATGAGATTGCCTGCATCGACAGTGAGATCTATGATGTGGATACCTATATTGGTGATGCCGACAGAGAGGTTGGTGGATGGTCCTTAGACAGGGTCTAAGCTGACAAGGGGATTGCATCATCCTTGAACACATGTTCTAAAAGGATCCGTAGACATATGTCTTCGATAATGAAGTTGTTAGTGGATAGGTGGGGATTTCATCATCCTCGGACTTAGGTCCTTTGAATTGATTTGTAGACAGATGTCTTCGAGAATGAAGTCCTTAGTGGACAAGTGGGGATTGCATCATCCCCGGACTTAGGTCCCTTGAATTGATCCGTAGACAGATGTCTTCGAGAATGAAGTCCTTAGTGGACAGGTGGGGATTGCATCATCCCCAAACTTAGGTCCCTTGAATTGATCCGTAGATAGATGTCTTCGAGAATGAAGTCCTTAGTGCATAGGTGGGGATTGCATCATCCCTGGACTTAGGTCCCTTGAATTGATCTGTAGACATATGTCTTCGAGAATGAATTCCTTAGTGGACAGGCGGGGATTAATCCCCAGTCTTAGGTCCCTTGAATTGATATGTAGACAAATGTCTTCGAGAATGAAGTCGTTAGTGGATAGGTGGGGATTGCATCATCCTCGGACTTAGGTCCCTTGAATTGATCTGTAGACATATGTCTCCGATAATTGATTATAGGACTGCATCGTCCCTGGACCTTTGGTTCAAAATGTATGTGATGGGATTGCATCGTCCCTAGACATGAGACTTGTTTTAAAGTGATAAGGAATGATCCTCCCAGAAGTTGATAGGGATTGCATCGTCCCTAGACATGAGACTTGTCTTAAAGTGATAAGGAATGATCCTCCTGGAAGTTGATCAGGATTGCATCGTCCCTAGACATGAGACTTGTCTTAAAGTGATAAGGAATGATTCTCCTAGAAGTTGATCAGGATTGCATCGTCCCTAGACATGAGACTTGTCTTAAAGTGATAAGGAATGATCCTCCTGGAAGTTGATCGGGATTGCATCGTCCCTAGACATGAGGCTTGTCTTAAAGTGATAAGGAATGATCCTCCTGGAAGTTGATTAGGATTGCATCGTCCCTAGACATGAGGCTTGTCTTAAAGTGATAAGGAATGATCCTCCTGGAAGTTGATCTGGATTGCATCGTCCATAGACATGAGACTTGTCTTAAAGTGATAAGGATTGATCATCCTGGAACTTGATCTGGATTGTATCATCCATGGACCTATGTCCTAAAGAGAGAAGGATTGATCATCCTGTAATATGATTGTGTGTATTGCAGAGTATGTTACTATGATGATGCTGTAGATTGAGATGATCCAGATGCTGTAGATCGAGATGATCCAGATGCTATAGATCGAGATGATGATCCAGATGATGTAGATCGAGATGATCCAGATGATGTAGATCAAGATGATCCAGATGCTGTAGATCGAGATGATGGTCCAGATGATTTAGATCGAGATGATCCAGATGTTGTAGATCGAGATGATGATCCAGATGCTGTAGATCGAGATGATGATCCAAATGCTATAGATCGAGATGATCCAGATGCTGTAGATCGAGATGATCTAGATGCTATAGATCGAGATGATCTATATGTTGTAGATCAAGATAATCCAGATGCTAATGATCGTGTGATGATGATGCTGATGATCGTGAGGATCCAGATGATGATGTTGATGTTGTTGTAGATGTTCGAGTGCTACAGAATATGAAGCTCAGTATTGAAGATGTTGATGTTCCAGTAATTGCTTGAGTTACTAATGATGTTAAGAAAGCTTCCAATGATTTATAGATGTATCATGTATGATGTTGATGACTCCTTGCTTGTGCAGATGTTGTTATAATATCTTTGTCGTTAAGGGGGAGTGTTGAAATATTGTAACTTCAAAGAATATTATATTTGTACTTTATTATTCCGGAGATGTTTCATTCCTCCGTGAAGATCTTATTGTATATGCAGAGATGTTTATTCCTCCGTCAGAATGTGGTAACTTGGGTTATTAGACTTCCCTAGTGGGGATCGGCCCTGTATGTGTTATGTGGGTCAAAGGGTTATTAGAACACCCTAGAGGGATCGGCCCAGTCGGTTGTAATGGGGTGTTTAACCTAGTGGTAAAGTTGGGGCCGACCTAGTTAATATAAAATACAAGTCAGAGATGTGTATAAATAGAGGAGGTGTGTTCCTCATTTAACACACACTACACTCACTTGTGAATAGCTCATAGGTGAGGGAGAAGTTTTCTATGGAGGAGAAGGATCTCATGTCTCGGGTTTACATCTTTGTATTTGCTGGTCATCTATATTGACGAAGCTTTGCTGGGTTTTCTTCCCCATGAGGGTTTCCCAGGATAAATCTGTGTCTCTTGTGTTTATGTTGTGCCTGTTGTTCTTTCAGTGATCCTGCATATGCTATTATTATGAAATGGAATGTAATGTTGATATTTTCTATATTAGCATATTGAATCTTAACAGTAAACAGATATGAAAATAGTAGATCCTGCAACAATACATTTCAGGAATACATATAAATAATTTCCAATACTGTCCATAAAAT
The DNA here is from genome assembly GCA_027924585.1 of Larix kaempferi. Lineage (NCBI taxonomy): Eukaryota > Viridiplantae > Streptophyta > Pinopsida > Pinales > Pinaceae > Larix > Larix kaempferi. The sequence continues at coordinate 2,043,534 of BSBM01000008.1, forward strand.
AAGCATAGGGGTTCAGCAAATATATTTATCTAAACTATTATGACTAGTGGAACCAAGCACAATCCTCCTAGCCTTAGACCAACAAGTACTCTTTGTTTTCAGGTCACCCCCGAGCTAAGTTCAAAGTCCCCCAGGTCAGTGGATAGCTTTTAAGTTATCCTTAACTGGTTTACCCAATTTATTTAGGATATTCAATGGTAGCAAGAAACCCAACATCCAACTCAGTACTCCTAAGCTCCAGGATGCTCCAGGTTCTTTTAATCCTTAACCCTTAAGAGAATCAAGTAACACATCCTATTCAGGTAAATGCAGTACTCCTGTTAGCTTGGGGTAGTTCTCCTACCTGCACACAATTAAGTGGCCAAGCTCATACCAAGCTGTATGATTCCCCTTAAGCTAAACCAGTTTGGTACTCCCAAATCTGTCCTCAATCACTTGGCTCTAGGACCAGTTTGGTTCTCCCAAATCTGTCATCCCTCGCCAATATTCATTCATCTCAGATTCATGTGTCTTCCCCATTTTCATTTCTCTTATGTGTTCATCTCATGATATTGTGAATAATGAATGTGTGTTTCTATGAGTTTTCACTTTTTATTCTCTTAGGTGAAAATTCCTCATTATTTGAATTCTTTTAATTCATTAGTTTCTCAAATCTCTTCTTTAGGGTTTTCCATTTCTATCCAAATAATATTTTCTTATTATTATTATTATTAAGTGGCATTTTCCCTCCTAACCTTAGAGGACCGTGAATCCCGTCTCATTTATGTGCTGGTCCACATGGTCAATAGAAATCAATTTATTAGATTTGTAATGTCAACTAAGTAAAGTTGAAATAATACTTAGCAAAATATAATAGGTGTTCAAAGTCCAAAATTTGGGTATTACATGTGTTTGGCATCATCCTGCTTTCCTCCACTATGTTTGCATCAATGGAAACCCTTTCTCTGAGTCCTTGTTCTTTTTGAAGCAATTGTTGAGCCTTTCTCAATTCCTTTTCTGGCCTTGCCATCTGTTTTTGATGTGCCTTTTCTTGTCTTTCTTTCTCTCTTTCAAGCCTTTCTTGTGCTCTAAGTTTTGTTGCAACAATCCTTGCAGCCTTATTTTCTTTGGCTAAGTCCTTCTTTTTCTGTTTTAAATCCTGGATTTCAAGTTTCCTATGCTCAGAGTCAATCAATATTTTTATATAGTCTTCTGAGGTGAGTAACTGTGAAATTCAGCATAGACGAAGATTGTCTATTGTTGCTTGCCTTCTTTTTGCTGACTCTCTCTCTACTAGTAGATTTAGGAACCAACCAAGCAACTGACCCTTAATTGACACTTGCTACTCCTTGCTTGACACTTTCCTTTCAATATTTGGGGCAATTTTCTCCACATCTATTTGAACCATCTTGTCCTCTTCAGTTGGAACCTCATTATGGACAGTATCTTCTTCCAGATTTCCATTTTCTACAAAATAATGAACAATTTCATCATCCAATTCTCTTGGCTGTGAAGGCATGTTCATGCTTTCTCCAATGGTTCTTGAGACATTATTTTTGTCCAAATTCATCATGGCTTCTGCCAACCATGATGGTGGGGTAACCTGGATTGGAAAAGTCAATTCTCCATTGTTGCTTCCTAGAGCATGAAACTACATTCTCAATAACATTCTCATTGACATTTGCATGATCAATAGAGACATTAAGAAGATCACATGCAAAAGTTGCAGGTGTTTTAGTTGGTAGAACAACCTCCATGTTACTGTCAAATGGTTCATTGTTATATTGTGTTTCACTTACATGTTCATCATCATCACCATAGTAGGGTCCTCCTTGAGAGAGGGATATCATATTATCAGCAGCAACAACGTCTTCCTCTACTTCCACATATTCATGGCCATCAACATGTGCTTGGACATCCCCTTCATCCTGACCATCCAGTTTATATGCTTGGCTACAACTAGTATCATGCATGAGAGCCTCAGAATTCAGTGGCCATATTCAAATCCTCTTAAACCCAACCTTGATATTTGAAGGTGTGAGAGCCCTTTTAAAGGATTTACTTGCAAGCTCGACTAGCTCAAACCTTTTTACCTCCACCCTTGGAATCTTTTCCATCCATGAAGCTCTCTCACCCCTGAAATAGTTCTTGAATGTCCCGAATACATTGACATATATGGGTTGCAATCTGTGAGTGGTATGAGCAGGTAGTGTCAACATGTCGATGCCCAAATCGTTAGCCTCCTCAATTGTTTGCACAACAATGTGGCTTCCATGTCCATCTAAAACAAACAGGTGTTTATTTACAGGTTAGACACCACTTGGTATCGATGCAACAAAGTGAGTAAGCCAATTCAAAAAGAGTTCTTTAGTCATCCATGCATGGGGATGTGCAGCCATGCATGCACCTGGTTCACAATTATGTATATAGTTTTTGAGTTGCGTTTTACCTTTAAATAGATAAAATCTAGGGATTGAAGCACTAATTGCATTGACACAGCATAGAATGGTGATCCACTCCCTGCTCCTAGGAAAAATATTTGGCACATTATGACTCCCTCTCTTGGAAATTAGACACATGCCACAATTCCTTCCTTCCTGTAAACCTATTTCATCACAGTTCCATATATGGTCTGGAGCATAACCATGTTTCTCGTATGCACTAGAAAGGGTGGCCTAGAACTTAGTTAGAATTGTAGGGCGTAGATTTAGAGCCCTGTATCTATCTATCCCCTCAGTTATACGCAACACAAGGTTTGGATGCCATTTTTTAAACCCAAACCACCATGACTTACCAAGAAACCCATCTTTGAAGGGGTTTGGCCTCCCTTGACAAATTTGAGCTACTATGGATTTTAGCTGTATCAGCTCTAACCCATGTCCCATTTGAGCCATCTCCTTACACCACTTAACCACCTCGGCCTCCTCCTCTTCACTCATAACTGTAACAGGACCTTTGCGCTTTGTATGTGTGAGCCCATTTATTTAATAGTGTACTGATGATGTAGCAACTACATGTTTTTTAGCAGCTGTACGAATGGAATATCCATTGAACTCTATATCATCAATCATAGCTAACATGTCTTCTTTTGTCCAGCCTCTTATTTCTCTGATTTTGTTGGTTGAACTTGTCCCTTGAACTGTGGTTGACGGTGGATTTGTGGTTGATGGTGGGACAACAGTGTCCTCTACAACCTCATGGCCATTCTCAACAACATTGCTAGGAGCATTGTTGGCATTTGAATGATCCACCCTCTCCACGTCTGATGAGGTGCAGCGTAGCTAGGCACCCCTTCTCAGTCGAAGACTTGATCTCCTTGCATTGCTAACTCTTTCCATTCCTGCAAATACTTGCACATTTATAAGGGAAGCTGATTATACAAGGAAACTAGAATTTGATTATAACATAAATATAAATAATAGAAATGGAAATAACATAAACATTGAAGATGATTATAACAGATATATAAGTATCAATACTATTATGCAGTTACCTGATTATACTGTGCACATACTCTCTGATAGTATGTCTCCACTGTGCACACACTCTATAGTTTGAATGTCTGAAATGCAACTTCAGTAAGGGTTGTGGTTTTTCTATAGTTCTTTGTTGTTGAATTAGATTGGTAAGAAGGGTGCACATGGATTGCAATCTCTCAAATTTGAATGTGTGTTGTGTATTGATTTAAATGTGATCCAATGGATGGGAACTTTTCATGGTGGATACTTGTGCCTTCATTTGTTTAATTATCCATGTGCCTTCATTTGTTTAATGATCCTTGTGATTTCATATGTTTAATGGGTGCATTTAATGGGTAGGTGTCATTTATGGAAGACAGTGGGTTGGATTGTTGAACAACCATGCAGTTATGGCTGACACTCTATCACTGGTTCTTGAATAGGTTTGAGTGTGGAATGGGATATTTATGCTCCAATAGATATGCATGGGTGTTAATTTGATAGCTACCTTGCAATGGTGGAAAATACTAGGAGGGTTATTTAGTACTTCACGTACTTTTGTATGTTCAGGAAGATCTGTAGGTAGTTGGGACAAACTGTTTTGTACTCTTTTGCACATAAAGACTATTTATGGACACATGTTGGACCAGTCAGTTAATGGGAAATTTTTGGACATAATTTAAAGCTCTACTGTACTTAATATGAAATATTTATGTACAATTTTTGGGTGTTTTTATGTCAATATTTGGTGGTTGTGTGGGGCTAGTACTATGACAACTACTGGTCCCTGTTCAAGAATAGACATCCCTCCCCTAACGCCAACCCAAACCATCAGTTGGCCTATGCTCCACCCCTTCCATGTAGGGTTGCGACTCGGCAACGCACGGATTAACCATGAAGCCTTCCAAGTTCCAACGTTAACTCTTTGTCAACCGCCTGAGAGAATTGACTAATTGTATAAGTATACAGGCTTAGATCATAGGGTGAATAAAGTTAGTTACAACAGGGCTAAGTGTGTCTTATAACTGAGATGAGTATGCCATCTATAGGTTACTCTGATAAATGGAATTCTGTTAGAATTTTATATTTTGCATAATGTAAGAACTTAGGGAATTGTGTTATTGGTTTATGAGAATATTATGTTTCCATGTAAATTATTTTATGTTTTTTACAAAGAAAATATTTATGTGATAAGCTCTTAGTTACATGATAATGTGATGATTTCATAATATATTATGTTTTTTTATGTAATGAAAGGAATTATTGCATGATATTCATATAATCGAAGGATTTAGTGTATGGTATTATGTAATGAGCTAAATTGATGGTAATATGTCTTATGATTTGAATTGAATATGTGTTGTAAATAATTGCTTCGGTGGAAGCATTACGTTGGGTACACTAAGAAGTGGGTAGTATGAAATTATATATGGATCCAAAATTTAAAGGAATGCGATGTAAATAGATTTAATATATGGGCATGGGCAAGCTAATGACGGTCACTTTTGGCACGTTAGATGCAATAGAAAACTGAAAAATCAGGCATCCCTCAACGTGCTTGGTTTTTTTGAGATACTTACATAAGATATTTTGCATCAAGTAAAAAATATGAAATGTAGGAAATTGGGTCACGTTTCTGAATATATAAGTTTTAAGTATTGAAAATTTACACAACTATGTCAAATTTCATCTTTTCTAATAGTCACGTTTTATTTTTTGGAAAATGATAAGGTATATGTGTTTGTGGGTGCAACCTTTGAGCACGGGGGGTTCACTTAGTGAACTTGTTACATAGCATGACCATTCCTAGGATATTAAAGAATATCCCTAATTTCACTAAATATTGGAAAACGCCTCCTAAAATTGTATTGTTGAACCCCCCTCCCAATATACCTTTCCAATTAAGAAAGCCCTAGTTTCACCAGATATTGTAGGTATCCATTTTTATCAACCCATTTTTAATACCCCTTTATATCATATTATTAAGTTGTAGCAAACAGGATTCCTAACGCATCTTAGTATAAGAAAACATGATGCTAAATAAAGTAATAGTATAATGCTAATAATGATCCCACTGGGATTTCAGGGGTGAATGATCAATTTGTAGCATTGGATAGTGGAATTCCCAATGAAATATTAATGGGGAAGGAAAACTGTATAAAAGGAAGCCTTGTCAAGAGATCAATGTAACAAAGAATGTAAAAGAATGATAGTCCAATAGTCATTGAAACACTTAGAAAAGATGGTAATTGTTGATGTTTCACACCATAGCCTATCAATCTACCAATTTTATATCATGTAAATACAAGTATAACCATGTAGAGACCATGTTTTCTATAATTTTAATAAATTGGAGGTATCAATTGAGCCCACTATTTGGAGGTTATTTCTTAGACCACTCAAATAAAATAACTCCCAATATTTATATTACTATGTCAAATTAAACCCCCCCTTGACCCCTTAATAGAAGGAAATATATTTGTGAGGTTTTTAGAAGTATTCAAACCCCCAATATGAATGGACGTGACATGATATTGCCTCTCTAGTGAAACCCCCATGCCTTTGAGTGCCTAAATGATGGTTTCATGCTAAAAAAAATGGTGGACATTTATAGAACCCGTAGCACTATTTTTCCAAAATTAAATGTTTAATTTTTAAATTTTTGTTTAATTATGTAAGTGATCAAACCTCGAGAGCGGTACGTAAAATGTGGGTGCAGCCTTTGAAGGTCTTAATGCAGTTATTTCGACTTGGATTTTTTATAGCATGTAGAGGTCGGTGTGTACTAGTGCAGCATACAATTTTTCTTTTAAATGGTTGTGAAATGAAAAAGTTACGGAATAAACACTAACAACATGTTTTTTTACTTCAGGAGTGATGACACAAGATTATTAGGAAACAAATAGAAAATATCAATATTTTTTTTTTAAATTACATATTTGGAATCTGCATACAAAATGCTATCTATGCCTAAAATTTTGTCAATAATGGTCATGTATGTCATGCCATAGAGAGTGGTGAAAAACAATCATATTGATAAAAATGGTGGAAATGCCTAATTAGCTATGGTTCAGTAAATTCCATAGCGTAGGTTTGGTAAGTCCGAACCAACCACATAGAAATATGGCTTAAATGCGGGCGCGGGAGGAGGGGGTTATTAGGTGCTCAGGAACGCCCATGCGTTCTATTTAAATTCAAATATTTTGATTGGCGTGCTTGGTGTTAGACGAAACACGGGAGCATTTTGTATATACCAAACACTCTAGTGTTTTCTATATACATAACGCGTGTGCATTATTAACTTCACAAATTTATGTTTTTAAGTGTTGAATGGAGATAAAGGGGGTGAGAGAGAGAAGAGAGATACGAGAGGGGGGAAAGGGACATAAATTTAAGGATTTGGGGAGAGTACTGATAAGGGAGTGAGACTAAAATCCTAAACCCATAAGTCCTAAGTCCCAAACCCCCTAAATCCCTACACACCTAAACACCTAAGTCCTTAACACATAATCTTTTACCCCATTAATAGCTGATCCTAAATCCCTTAACCTATAAAGGTATTACTGCTTAAATCCCTAGTCCCTTAATTAACCCTTTATCTCCCCTCATTGTTCTCCTTATCCTCTAATTCCCTAATCCTTTAACACTATAACACCTTAAACATCAATTCCTAACCTCTTAAAAGCTAACCCCCTAAGCCCATAGTCCTTAATCCCTTTACCCCTAAATCCCAAACTGCTAAAGCCATTAATTCCTTTAATTTTTTACCTATAATCCTTTAACCATTATCCCTATTTGCTCTAGTTTACCCTATACAGGTAAATAACTCTTTACCTCTATATTACGTTTGCATGTGCGACCTCCCTTGTGCTAGCGTGCCCTGCATTTGCTTGTGCGCTCTACGTTTGCATGTGTGGTATTTTTTTTGCATGAGATATTTATGTTTTCTTGAGCTCTCTCCCTCTAGATTGATTGCTCCTCTCTCAGCTTTGGCATTCTTTCTTAGGCTTGTGCATTAGTCTCTTTAAGCTCTAATTTACCCCTTATAAGCATTTAATCCTTTAACCCCTTCACCATTAATGCCTAACCTCATAAACCCTAGCACTCTAACCCTAGAGCACTAAATCAATTAACCCATAAGGCCACTAACCCCTAAACCTCCTAGCCACTTTATCTATAATCCCATAAACCCCAACCCCTAAAACCTAGTCCACCCCTAACCCCTAAACAGTCTAACCCATATTACTTAAAAATCTTAGATCCCTAAGCCCTTAACCCTATAAACAGTTAAACCTTTTCCACCTACTCATAACTCCCACCCCTAATCCCATGTTCCACCTACTCATAACCCCCACCCCTCTCTATCTTAAAACCCCTAAAAATACCTTCCTAGACACCCCCCCCTCTCTCTCTCTCTGTAACCCCTCCTCTCCCTCTCCCTAATCCCCACCACTCTTAAACCCCCTCTCTCTCTATCTCTCTCCTAATCCTGTCACCGTTAACCCTCGCTCACTCTCTCCCCTCCTACAGCTAACCATTACTAACCCCCTCTCTCTCTATCTCTTTTGTACTGCTACACCAACCCCTCTCTCTCTTCTAACCCCCTGACACCCTCCTCCCTATCTATCTCTCTATAACCCCTTAACCCACCCCACCCGATCCCACACCACCCACACCTAACCACCTCCCCTCTCTTATTGTCTCTCCTACTCCCCATACCCCTAACCCTCCTCTCTCTATCCCATTCTCCTCGTAACCCTTACAAAACCCCTCTCTCACTCTCTATTCCCTACTTCTATACTTCTTTCTCTCTCTCTAAACCCCCTATCCCTCTCCCTAATGTCTCCCCCATCCCTAACCATCCTACTCTTTCTATCTCTCTCATACTCCCCCTATAGCTAAACCCTATCCTCTCTATCTCTCTCCCTTCCTCTCCCTAGCCCTTACTAACCCCCTCTCTCAGTCTCTCTCTCTTCTCTACACCTCCACCTACCTCTAACCACACCTCCCATCTCTCTTTATCACTCCCTATTGGTATAATGTTTCCCTACGGATAAGTAAACATTCTCTTAGATTAAAGTAGATTTTAACTAACTCTAAGCTAAGACAAAACTAAACAAATGCTACCTTGAATTCCTATATCTAAACAGACATCTCAAGATTAAAGTACTAAGAGAAGTAGAAGAGATCTAACTGACCTTCAATCCAATCGCTTGACTTTATGGTTGCTCCAATTTCCATGTCCTCGCGAATGAACCTATCAAAATGAAACCAAGATATAAGCATATACAATCTCCTAGCAACTTGAAATATGAGTTAGGATCTAAATCTACAATAGATACAAATCATATCATTGAAACAAAATCAACACATGTGATTTGGGAAACAAGACAAGTTATTCTTATTACAAACTTGAAGAGTGCTTACAAAGGTTGCTTGATGTCCAAGCCAATCTTCCAGCTCCAAGTGCTTCCTCCTCTAGCTATCTCTGCAGAAGTCTGAAGATCATAGGTTTGATGCCCCAAAAGTCCTCCCTTTGGCTCATGGAAGGCTTCTCTCTTATAGCACATGGGAAGGTTAACCAATAAGAGAGAAGTGTGGATCTATGGAGGGTTTAGTGGATCAAGCCAGCTAAACAAAGAAGGAGTTAGGATCGAACCAAAGGTGGTAATCCCAACAAAATATCCTCGAAGGTCGAATCCCAAAATCGAAGGCAAAAAGGCTAATTTCAGACTACCACGCCCCTATAAGTAAGCATAATGCGGTAGTACCACACCCCAGAGAAGGAGCAAAGCGTGGTTGTGCTGACTACCGCGACCTTATAGATGTGAAGGGAGCGGTAGTGCTCACAAACAGGGCTAAGTTGGGTTGGCAGATGGCAGAAAAAGTGTTTGCTTTCAGTGTTCAGTCTATGGTTTTCACTCTCGATGTTCAGATGATCTTTAAGGTAAACTGTCATTTAGGTCGCTAGTGCACGGACGCAACACTAATCCATAATGTGTAATATTGAGGTATAACAGATGCCCCCTAAAGTGTGAGGTCAGAAGAGACTGATGGCCGAAAGACTTTACAAATATGGTTCGGAGATAGCATCAAGGGGAGCAACAAGGAGCTGAAACAGAAACAAAATGTCAGATATACCACCGAGGTGGGCATTCCCATGCTCAGAAACAAATGACTCAAAGCATGGCTGCCGACCAATACATTGCAGATCCATGAGTACTGAGATGATATAGACTGTAGACACATCATGGCTACTATAAACAAGCGTAGATCCATGAGACAATAATGGCACAGCCACGACCAATACATAAGTGCATCTGTGTGACAATACAGAAAAATCTCCATTGCAACCAGGACGTAATCAAAATACAAAAGGGTGTCCAGGGTATTCTACCCAATCACAAACGATATGAATCTAGCCATGTGATTACAAGGTGTTGAAGTCGAACATGGTAGAAACCATTTGATTACCGGTCAATGATTTGAACCATTAACAAATGCAAGGGAAATCACCAATAATGACAATGATCCCTAAGGTATCTATAGCACATCTCAACAAAATGCGAATAACCGAGTTGATGTCGAGCATTCGAGAGATCATTCAATCAGAGGTCATTGATGAAAACCTACTGTTGAATATGAGGAAACCTGCCATTGAGGCATGCAGGTACCAAGGTACTAGTGGTTGAATCCTAAGCCTAATTCTTGGATAGTGATTTGGCGTCGACAGAAATAGACTCGTCAAAGGTGGGCCATAATGATTCCCACATCATCGACACGAAATTGGAATGAAAGATAGTATGGACCGATGAAACAATAGAATATGTACTGACACAAAGGGAAGGTTTGACATGAAGTAACGAATTAGATGAGTATGGACTGACACAGGGATGTAAAGGCTAACAATATTGCAGAGTATGACTAAGGTAAACTTCCCTTGAACATGAACGGCACGACAATAATGACTCGGCAGCATTGACTCAACGAGGCAGAGACCAAGACATAATGCAACGATGACTGAGGCATTCTTCAGATTATTTGAAGGAGCAGGACAACTCATAGAATTGGCATGACTCAGAGATAATTAGATTACCCAACTATATGACGAGACGCAAAAAGGTGCCATGTTCAAGGGCGACACAAGCTGCCATGAAGCTTTGTAAAAGAAACTTAACTTATTCCTCCCCAACCCCCATCATGTTTGATGAGTACCTCTTTGTTTTTTAACGAGCTTGAGGAGGATAAAAGATGCCCGGTATAGCTCATTCTTTGGACGAGTCCAATCCCACATGTTTTACGAACCTGAGAAAAGAGGGGTTCGGTCCCAAAAGGGTCCTTCGATGTTTGATATCACGAGTCCAAGGAAGGAAAACTCGGCAGTTTTTCATGTTTAGAGAGTCTGAAAAGAACTAAAGAAGACTCCAATGGTCCTTTTTCACAAGGTTAGCTTCATCGCCCGAAAAAGGGTAAAACAACACGGGAGAGGACTCTTCCAGTCATGATTGGCTGGAGTATTCCTTTTTAGTAAGTAGTGCCCCCTAGTCCGAAAAAGGGGTAAACTATCACTAGGGAGACGATCATTCAAATCCTTTTACAAGCGTGAACGAATCAATTTTGCTTGGCCATCTTTTCCTATTTTATGAGTCTGAAAAAAGCTTAAAGAGGACTCCATGTACAACTTTGTCATGGTTGATGACCGAGTACGACAAAGGAAAAGTAAACTCGGCACAGTTCCTTTTACGTAAATAGTCTAGCGAGGCCGGATAAAGTGATAAACCTATACTCGTTAGACACACCTTTTTACTCCAATTGTTTAACAAGCATGATAATGGTATCAAAAGCACTCAGAATCTTTTTCATGTTTGGATCCAGAGCACGAAAAAGGAAAAAGTAAGCTCAAGCACCATCTTACTGTTTTTAACGAGCTCGAAGATAGGTTGGAAGAATGCTCATGATGTCTGCTTCATTTTTTAACAAGATTGTAACATAAAATGAACTAGGATTAGGATAATTTTCATGGTTTAATGAGCTCGAAACCTAAAAAAGAAAATATGCTCGAAAATGTTCCCAACGGTGAACTTCTTCTCGTCATGAAATCCAAAGGTTGAAGTAAGTGACTTAGCTCGAAACATGATTTCTAGAAGTAAGTGACTTAGCTCCAACATGGTGTGGAGAGGCGATCGAGTTGAATTCAACGTAAATTCCAGAGGTTGAAGACATGCCCCCAAGCTTCATTTCATTTGCCTAAAGTATAGGCGGGTGAAAAGAAGGTTCAGGTACTAAGTCTACAAGGAGACTCGAATCAAAGGGAAAGTATATGTTTCATTTTTTAACGAGCTTGATATAGAAAATGAACTATGCTCATAGTGATGGTTGGTTTCATTTTTACACAAGCTTAAAACCAAGAGTAAACTATGCTTGAAATGATGGTTGGTTTCATTTTTACACAAGCTTAAAACCAAAAGTAAACTATGCTTGAGAAAATGGTTTCATTTTTTAACGAGCTTGACACCGAAATAGAACTTTGCTCCAAGCATCCCCCCCCCTTAGGGGGAAGAAACTACTAAAACATGTGGAACATTTAGGGAAGTCTGGTGACTAGGAGTCATGCGATGAGTGGCCGTCACAAAGGAAAGCTGATCGATGGTCACAATATTCCCATGATGGGGAAAATACATCACTCGGAAGAGTGAGGACACTACGGCCTTCATTGCATAGATGTAATCACGTCCAAGGAGTAGATTAAAATCTAAGGGACCTTGGACGACCATGACATCAATACAGACAGTTTTCCCTCCCAAAGTGATAGGTAACTGAGGAAGGGACCCTAAAGGTCCAGTAGGCCTTCTATTGAAAGCCAGTATCTGGTCAGTGATGGGCACAAGCCGAGGAGAACCTAAGGCTTGCCAAGCAGTTGAGGATAGAATACTAACAGAAGCTCCTTCATCAACTATCATACAAAAAATTTCTTTATCGGAAACTCCTACAGATATTTGAAAAGGAACACTCGAAGGAAGACGAGATTCTTTTAGACCATTCCAATCAAAGGACATAACCTCAGTACTTGGAGGGGGTCTCGTGGAAACGGACAGGGTTTCCCCTTGCCGAGGACATTCTGAACCGATAAGGAAAACCGCGCTCTAAACAGCGCTTAAGGGGTGGTACTGCTAGACTACCGCGCTTTAGACAGTGGTTAAGGCGCGGTACTATTGGACTACCGTGCTCTAGACAGTGGTTAAGGTGCGATACTACCACTCTGTAAGAAGTTACAGGGGCGCGATAGTGTGTGTACAGAGGGAAAGAGGCGGAATTTTGAGAAAATATTTTGACTTTTCAAGGGTTTGCCAACCCAGAGGACTTACTGATCTGTAACAGAAGTCTAATGCAGAGAACAGGGAAGTGAATGAGGGTAAAAGAACCCAATTCTTACATCAATAAGTCAAATTGAATGAAAACTTCACAAGCAAAGAAAATGGATTCAACTCCCCCGTATGGTTGCCATTCTTGTTGGTAGAATTTTTCCCTACGGATAAGTAAAAAATTCTCTTAGATTAAAGTAGATTTTAACTGACTCTAAGCTAAGAAAAAACTAAACAAATGCTACCTTGAATTCCTAGATCTAAACAGACATCTCAAGATTAAAGTACTAAGAGAAGTAGAAGAGATCTAACTGACCTTCAATCCAATCGCTTGTCTTTATGGTTGCTCCAATTTCCAAGTCCTCGCGAATGAACCTGTCAAAATGAAACCAAGATACAAGCATATACAATCTCCTAGAAACTTGAAATATGAGTTAGGATCTAAATCTACAATAGATACAAATCATATCATTGAAACAAAATCAACACATGTGATTTGGGAAACAAGACAAGTTATTCTTATTACAAACTTGAAGAGTGCTTACAAAGGTTGCTTGATGTCCAAGCCAATCTTCCAGCTCCAAGTGCTTCCTCCTCTAGCTATCTCTATAGAAGTCTGAAGATCATAGGTTTGATGCCCCAAAAGTCCTCCCTTTGGCTCATGGAAGGCCTCTCTCTTATAGCACATGGGAAGGTTAACCAATAAGAGAGAAGTTTGGATCTATGGAGGGTTTAGTGGATCAAGCCATCTAAACAAAGAAGGAGTTAGGATTGAACCAAAGGTGGTAATCCCAACAAAATCTCCTTGAAGTTCAAATCCCAAAATCCAAGGCAAAAATGCTAATTTCAGACTACCACGCCCCTATAACTGAGCATAATGCGATAGTACTGCACCCCAGAGAAGGAGCAAAGCACGGTGGTGCTAGCTACCGGGCCCTTGTAGATGTGCAGGGAGCAGTAGTGCTCACAAAAAGGGCTAAGTTGGGTTGGCAGATGGCAGAAAAAGTGTTTGCTTTCAGTGTTTAGTCAATGGTTTTCACTCTGGATGTTCAGATGATCTTTAAGGGAAACTGTCATTTAGGTCGCTAGTACAAGGACGCAACACTAATACATAATGTGTAATATTGAGCTATAACACTCCCTACAACCAACACCATCTCTCTCTCTCTCTCTCTCTCTCTCTCTCCATCCTCTCCCCCCCTAACCACTACTAACCGCCTCTCTCACTCTCTCTCTCTCCCTCTCCCCCTCGCTAACCCCCCTCCTAGACCCTTACCCCTAACTAACCCCCCCCTCTGTCTCTCTCTCTCCTACTCCCTCCCCACCCTCTATCTCTCCTAGTCCCCCTTCCCCTACCACTAACCACCCCCCATCTCTAACCCCTAAGCCCCTTAACCCCTTAGCCCCTAACACCAAATCCGTATTTAACCTCCTAACCCATAGAAGATGAATCCCAAAAACTTTGAAGATAAGTAGGGATTTAGGGAAATAAAGGAAACTTATTTTCTTGGGAATAAACTATTAAATAAGGTTTTGATGAAAATGTAAATTGCCATAACGCTAGCGCGTTTTTTGCCGAAGAAACACTCGCGTGTTTTTTTCTTTTAATATGTTAACCATAACGCGCGAGCGTTATAGTGATACATAACGTGCGCGTTATGTATCACTATAATGCTCACGCATTATGGTTTCCTATCCTACGTGTTAAGTGACATGGCGGACCTGTGCCCTCCCATGCCTAGTTCAATGAAACACGTGCGCATTTTTTTTTTTACTAAACTTTTATGTGTTTCGTGAAAGCATGATTGCATCTAAAAGGTCCCTCAACTTCGCGCGAGGGCCCATATGTTAATGTCTTTTATGCATTCAATTATGAACACATCGATGCAATTGAATTATTCATGTTAATGTTGTGTATAATATAATGAATTATGAATTTTATGAAATGTCACTAAAATTTTCAATGGATAATGTATTATGTATTTATATGAATGCATTTAGGGTTGAATTATGAATGTAATTCATAGGTGATTGAAAAAAAGTAAAAGACTATGTAAAGCTACTATGTTACTATATAAATGCATCTTTATGGAATTATAATTGTGTTTCACAAGTGATTAAAAAATAAAGGACTATCTTGAATGGATTATGTATGATTTATAAATGTATTTTAGATAGTGTTTAAAAGAACAAGATCCGGTTTAATGTATTTAGTTTTTATAAAACACATTTATATTCAGGACTATGTTACATGCATTATGTTTTTATATGAATGCATTTAGGTGAAATATAAATGTAATTTAAATGGGGATTTTAAGGGAAAAGACTATGTGCTATGTTGTTAAATAGAAATATGTTATAACGGGATTGATTATATTCATTATTAAGTTTTACATAAATGAAGGTATTTATGTTGGTATGTAAGAAAATTGATTTATGTAAGGTATCATATTCTTAGGATGAATTGTTCTATGTGGGTGTATCGAACCCCATATGATGCTGTTATCCGTCGTTCAAAATTAATGGGGAAGCATTAACATCTAAGGATGATGTGGTCATGATTTCAGAAGGGTGTCACATGCCTTCCTCACTTCCATGCTAATGTAATAACCTTTCATCCTATGAAACATACTATTTAGAAGCCTCAAGCTCACTCAATTAGTCGTACAAAAAAAATTAAATAAAAAATTTAGTCGTCTATGAGGGTGTAACAATAAGACTCAAGAGCATGCATCCAAAATCCTATAAGAATCTACCAGGAGAGAGAAACATATAAGGGAAAGAGGGAGAAGAAATATATGCACCTTTTTCCGAAGTCTAATCTCGCTACTCCATTAACACTTTCTCGATATGCTCCTTCATGCTCGATTACAGCCTGCAATTGAAAATAAGGAAACCTTCTTCAAACACTTCTCACTATAGTGATGAGTTCAAATGACATGAAATATAAATGAAAAATAAACTATTTAAGCATTTTCACCATGATCCGTGAACACTTATTCTATGTCAATAATACAACATAAAACACACTTAGTTTGGGAGAGCGAAATATATCAAATTTCCATTATGAGAGTGAAAGAATACAAATCCATAGCTTTTCAATGTTAGGCACCTTATCGAAACCAAAGATCGGGTATATTTTCTCTTGCACTCTAACAGTACCACTCTAATAAGTTTAATGTATACAGCGGCAAATTCACTTAAGGGAAGTAACTTCTGCAATCAAGGATACATGACCAACAACAAGGGTTACTGACATGGATGGGAGATGAAGGGTGTGATGAAGCTTGATACCTCCTGAATAACCTTACTATAATGGGTGTCCCCCTCCTTGGGACATCCCATCTCCTTTTAAGTTTGATGGATATATATGGATATAGTTTCCAAGTAGTTTAGAGAGTTACAACCAAGCCAAATTGGTTTGAAAATTTCCATGTAACTCCTCAATTTAAAATTTTTATTCTTTTTTTATGAACATTTTAGGCATTTGTGCCTTTCTCAAGGGAGACATGCAAATGTTTTGCGACTTGACAATGTTAGGGGTGTGAATGGGATCTTTTGTGGCTACAACTGTATAGGATGAAGAGTAATGAGATATGATCTTGGTTTTAATGATTAGGACCATTATTATAATTCAAATCATGAGGCTCTTCCATCTTTTAGAGTGCTTTTTTTGTGAACCAATAGTGACATTCAAGTGCCATATTTTGAAGTGTCATCATGGACAAAGCAGTGTTGATTTGAGCTCTAACATATTCCCCCCAATGTGTGAGGTGAGAAGGGAATCTAATGGTCAAAATACATTATAATAATAGGTGGAGTGGGGTGTGATGTTAATTTTGATATTCCCAATCACTATCTTGTTGATGTATATGTAACTTCGGAATGTATTTCATCTGTGTATTTTATATATATTTATTGTACCCTTATAAGAGATGTGTTATTCCTCTATAAGGAAGTGTCGTCATGTGGATTGACAAGTGTCGCAAGTGTGTGTACTTGCCGATGGGTTATTAGACCACCATGTGGGGTCGGCCCTGAATTATATATAATATAATGTGGATGTACCTAGCTAGACAAGTCGGCCCCATAAGGTCACTGGGGAAAAAGGTTAGTATAAATAGAGATCGGAGATCTCTATTTTACTGACTCAGAAAAGTAACTCACTCTCACTCAGAAAGTGGCACACTAGTGAGGAGGAGGATCATCTACTACTAGGAGACTATCTCAGTGTTATTTGGTTGTACTTTGGTTGATCCATTGCTCTCCCTATCTCTGAGGAAGTTGTGAGGTTTTTCACCTTAGGGTTTTCCCCACGGAAAATTTGTGTCTCTTGTCTCTTATGCTTTTGATTCTTGTGATGCTTGTCATATTGTGATTGTCATGCATTGATATACTGTATATGTTATTCTCTCAGCAAAGATCCTAGAGTATTGTGAATTAATGCTCAAAATTTAACATGGTATCAGAGCTAACCTGAGAAGAAGACATTTTGCAGTGACAAAAGCTTGGGTTTCTTGTTTATTAGGTTTTTCTCCACATATTTTTGAAAATCAATATAGTAGATTGATTCTACTCATCAAGGCGCATCTATCTGTCCAATCAGAATTCAATTCTGAGCATTTTCAGATTTGGCCCTAAATATTAGGGTTTCCACCAAAATAGGAATTTCTGGAATCTGAAGGCACAACGGGAAGCTCCTTGCACAAATCGAAGTTTAGAGCTTTGGATCGAGATTTTTGGCTGGGTAGATCTCCGGGAAACTCAAACCCTAATTCAAGGCTCTCTCTAGTGAACCCGGGAGGACAAAAAGGAAATTCTAAAGGGAAAAAATTTGCTGATCTCAAATTTTGAATACACCAGGCTGATCAGCTCATCGAGGCACATCTTTCTATCCTTTCAGAAATTTGAAATTCACATTTTGAATTTTTAGGGTTTTTTCGACAAACCCTAATCTGGGACCAGATCTAGTTTTCAACATCTCAAGTGGTAAGAACTAAATCTTTTCTATTTCCATTTGAAGTACTCTTTAAGATGTCTCTCCACACCAAGATTGAGGATAAGCTTGAAGGCTTGGAAGTATAGGATTGGGTTAATCTTGGAAGAGAATGAGTTGGACTCATATGTGAAAGAAGACATCCCTATCCCAGAGGATGAAGAGGCCAAGGTATTGCATAAGAAGAACTTGGTCAAGGAAAAGAGAATCATTGCTGATTCCATCAAAGACCATCTCATACCCCATGTGTCTTCTCTTAATACACCCAAGGATATGTTTGAATCTTTGACCAATCTATTTGAAGGAAAGAACATAAATCGAAAGATGACCCTGCGGAACCAATTGAAAGGAGTAAAGTTTCAGAATGGAGAAACCATTCAATATTATTTTTAAAGGGTCTCCTAGATCAAGGAACAACTAGAAGCAGTGGATGAAATGGTGGAGAATGGTGAAGTGGTGATGAACACTCTAAATGGCCTACCCAGGTCATGGGATTCCTTCATTCAAGGAATTTGTGCAAGGAAGAAGTTGATCTCCTCCAACAGATTGCGGGAAGAATGCTCTCAAGAAGAAGCTAGACTTATAGCTCAAGAGGAAAAGATGGGAGGTGAAGATCAAGCTCTTGCATCTGACACCAAGAGAAGCAAAACCAAGAAGGAGCACCCTCGCCACAATAGATCCTATCAAAAGAGTAAGAAGGACCTAAGATGCTTCACATGCAATGAGAAGGGTCATTTTTCCTCAGATTGTCCCAAGAATAAAAGGGATAATAACTACAATAAGAAGAGGAAGGGCAGCAAAAGAAGGTTTCATGCTCATGCTGCCGAAGATGATGAACCCCCAAAGAAGAAGGCTAGGGCAGAAAGTGATAGTGATAATGACTCATCAAGTGAAGAAGAGTATGTTCTGATCTCTACTCTTACAGGTACTATCTCTCAATGTTGTAATGATTGGTTAATTGACAGTGGGGATTCCAAACACATGACTGGGTTTAAGGAATCTTTTGTGAATCTATCTGAACATGAATCACCCCATAAGGTGAAACTTGGGGATGATTATCAATACCCAATCAAAGGAAGTGGTGAAGCCTCCTACAACCTAGATTCTGTAAAATCCTTGAAGATGAAAGAAGTCCTTTATGTACCTGGGCTCAAGAAGAACTTACTCTCCATCTCTGCATTAGATGCAAAAGGTATGAGGGTTGCATTTGTGGATGGACAGGTCCTAATGTGGCCAAAGGGAAAGAACATAGATGATGCAATAGTGATTGGAGAGCAAGAGGGAGGTTTGTATAAATTGAAGGGACAACCTGAACATGCCATGGTGCATGAATCCATGGAGCCAAGTGAACTTTGGCATAGAAGACTTGCTCATATGCACTATAGAGCACTTCCAATTGCAATCAAGGTAGTAGAGGGTCTTCCTAAAATCAAGACCAAACATGAAGGTGTTTGCAAAGGATGTGAAAAAGGTAAGAACATTAAGAATGCTTTCCCAAGAAGTGAAAGCAAGGCAAAAGATATACTAGAAATCATCCACTCAGATGTATGTGGTCCTATGTCATCCAGTTCTCTTAGTGGGTATGTTTACTATGTCTCATTTATTGATGACTTCTCCAGGAAGACTTGGGTATACTTCTTGAAGAACAAAAATGAGGTGTTTGATAAGTTCAAGGAATTCAAAACCTTGATGGAGAATCAAACTGACAAGAAGATCAAAACATTCAGATCCGACAATGGTGGAGAATTCACCTCAGGTGACTTCAAGAAGCTTTGCAGTGATTCAGGGATTAAGAGGGAGTTGATTGATCCTTATAATCCTCAACAGAATGGAGTTGCAGAAAGGAAAAACAGAACTATCATGGAAGCAGCAAGGGCAATGTTGCATGACCAGGATCTACCTATGCATCTATGGGAAGAAGCAGCTAGAACAGCTGTATATGTGCAGAACAGAACACCCCAAAAGATATTGGACAACAAGACACCAGAAGAGGTCTTTTCTGGTAAGAAACCTGAAGTCAGCCATCTCAAAATATTTGGTTGTCCAGTATACACTCATGTCCCAAAGGAAAAGAGAACTAAACTAGATCCTTCAGAAAAGAAGGGTATCTTTGTGGGTTACAGTGAAAGCTCGAAGGCCTACAGAATATACTTTCCAGGGTTCAAGAAGATTGATGTCAGTAGGGATGTAACATTTGATGAAAACTCAACATTCATCAAATCAAGGAAGGCACCTATCGAAGTTTATGAAGAACCTAAGGAAACTAGATTTCAAGACACTACCATGACTGAAGTAGTTCCATAAGTTGTTTGTGAGTTTGAAGATCCGCAAGAACCTGTAGATCCACCCCGTGAGGATAACTCTCACAAGAGGAAACCTGCATGGGCTAGAGAGCTCATTCAAGATGCAGAAAGATTTGGCATTCCAGAAGAAGAACACAGAGCAAAGAAGAGAACCAGATCACATACCAGATATGTTGCTTTACTCTGTGACATTATGAACAAAGAGCCTTCCAGTTATGAAGAAGCAGTGGAAAAGAAAGAATGGAAGGATGCCATGGTTGAGGAATACCAATAAATAATGAAGAATGATGTTTGGGATGTTGTCCCAAGACCTAAAGAGAAGTATGTTGTGACTTCCAAATGGATCTACAAAATCAAGCATGCTACAAATGGCAGTATAGAGAAATACAAGTTAAGATTCGTAGCTCGTGGCTTCTCTCAGAAAGAGGGAATAGATTATGAAGAAACTTTTGCACCTGTAGCCAGGTATACTTCCATCAGAACAGTACTTTCCCTGGCTACAACAATGAAATGGAAAATACACCAGATGGATGTCAAGACTGCTTTCTTGAAGGGTGTAGTTGAAGAGGAAGTATATGTGGAGCAGCCACTAGGTTTTGAAATACATGACAGGGAGTCATATGTATGCAGATTGAAGAAAGCCTTGTATGGCTTGAAACAAGCCCCCAGAACTTGGTATGGTAGGATGGACGGTTTCCTATCTAGTTTGGGCTTTACCAAGAGTAAAGCAGATTCCAACCTTTACTACAAGGTTGAGGAAGGGAATCCCGTGATTCTACTCCTGTATGTGGATGACTTATTTGTAATAGGAGATGACAAAATGATTGCAGATACTAAGAGGAAGCTTGCTGCTGAATTCGATATGAAAGATTTGGGAATGATGCACTATTTCCTAGGTATGGAGGTGTGGCAGAGTGCAGGTGGGATCTTCCTTGGTCAAGGGAAGTACACAATAGATATCCTGAAGAGATTTGGGATGATGGATTGCAAGGCCATGGCCACACCTATGGCATCGAATCTGAAGCTTCTATGTGATGCTTCATCTGAGCTAGTTGATGTCTCTTATATCGTGAGATGATTGGGCCCTTGATGTACCTGACGAACACAAGACCAGACATTTGTTTTGCTGTGAACACATTGAGTTAGTTCCTGACAGATCCGAGGAGTGTTCACCTGGTTGTTGTAAAGCATGTTCTGAGGTACCTGAAGGGTACAATGGACTATGGGCTCAAGTATGAAGCGAATCAAAAGTTTAACCTGCAGGGTTATGTTGATTCAGATTGGGTTGGCAGTGCTGCAGATAGGAAGATCACATCTGGATGCTGCTTCAGTATGGGATCAGGTGTGATATCTTGGTTTAGCAGGAAGCAGTCCTGCGTAGCACTGAGTACAGCTAAGGCAGAGTATGTTGCAGCCTGTTCAGCTAGTTGTGAGGTAGTATGGCTACGGAAGCTACTGTCTGAGTTATTTGATCTCCCGTTGGAAGCTACTGGTATCTTCTGTGACAACTAGAGTTGTGTGAAGCTGTCCGAGAACCCAGTGTTTCATGACAGGTCGAAACACATAGAGATCAAATATCACTATATCAGGGATATGGTGCAGAGAGGAGCTGTGAAGCTCCTGTATGTTGTGACAGATGAGCAGATTGCAGATGTGCTGACGAAGCCACTTGCTAGGGTGAAGTTCGAGTACTTCAGAGAGAGGCTTGGCGTTCTTCAGATTAAGGACACTTCGAGGAAGAAGTGATGGACACATTTGCTGAAGCCATTTCAAGCATGTTGGGAGGAGGATCCTTCACATGGCTGTGGATGTAAGTGCTGGATGATGAGCATCAGGATGATGTTTTGGTTTCTGCTGGATACGATCAATTGGATCATTTTTATGTATGTATGTACACATCATGTTGGATGTTGGATATGATCAGTTGGATCATTTATATGTATGTACGCATCATGTTGAATGCTGGATATGATCAGTTGGATCATTTTTATGTATGTATGTACGCATCATGTTGGATGCTGGATATGATCAGTTGGATCATTTATATGTATGTACGCATCATGTTGGATGCTGGATATGATCAGTTGGATCATGTGTATGTATTTTTGTATATGCATCATGTTGGATGCTTGGACCATGTATCTGTATATGTATCAGGTGGATACATTATATGATCAGGAGGATCATGTATAGTGATATGTATCATGTATTTGTATTTGTATCAGGTGGATCATGTATGATGATATGTATCAGGTAGATACTTGGTATGCATCAGATAGATGCATTGTATGATCAGGATGATCATGGATGACGAGCTTTAGGATGTTGCTCCAGATGACATGCAGCAGGATGTTGCAGTGATGATGATCAGGATGATCATGTGTACATCAGGATGATGTATGGTGAGTATCAGGTTGATACTCTATGGTCGTGGATCAGGTTGTGCAGATGAGCATGTAAGTCGGTGCCCTGGGAGATTTGCAGATAGTCTTTCGAGGTTTTGCCTACGGCATGTAATTCGGTGCCTTGGGATATCTGAAAAATGCTCTTTCGAGGTTTTGCTCTGGAAGGACATATAATTCAATGCCCTGGGAGATCTGCAGATAGTCTTTCGAGGTTTTTCCTATGGCATGTAATTCGGTGCCCTGGGATATCTGGCAAATGCTCTTTCGAGGTTTTGTCCTATGGCATATAATTTGGTTCCCTGGGAGATCCAATTGGGCTGTGTGCTCGTAATCTGTCCTGGGATGCTCTTGTGAGGTTTTTCCATGACCACATGTAATTCGTGCCCTGGGAGATCCTATAGGTAGAGCTACGTGCTCGTAACAGCCTGGGACGCTCTTGCGAGGTTTTGTGGTGGGGTCACATGTAATAAGTCCTAGAGATCTGGACGGGATGAAAAAGGCCTCAGATGCTCTTTAGAGTTCTTGCTAGTCAAGAGACTCTTTTAAGGTTTTGTGACGCACGTAATAAGTCCTGAAGATTCCACAGTATGGCCAGTGATGACGAAGACCTGCAGGTGGTGGGCCTACATCCAGTATAAAAAAGGACTGGCTCTGTAGGACTTCCTATGACGAGTAGAGTCAGAGATTGGTTGAGATAGCAGCAGCAGTGACGATGATGATGATGATTCATCGATGACGATGATCCCGAGAAGAAGACTTGTCTAGAAGATCTGTGTCGAGAAATACCTTCCTAGTTAATAGGGAGTGTTGATGTATATGTAACCTCGAAATGTATTTCATCTGTGTATGTTATATATATTTATTGTACCCTTATAAGAGATGTGTTATTCCTCTATAAGGAAGTGTCGCAAGTGTGTGTACTTGTCGATGGGTTATTAGACCACCATGTGGGGTCGGCCCTGAATTATATATAATATAATGTGGATGTACCTAGCTAGACAAGTCGGCCCCATAAGGTCACTGGGAAAAAAGGTTAACATTAAATAGAGATCAAAGATCTCTATTTTACTGACTCAGAAAAGTAACTCACTCTCACTTAGAAAGTGGCGCACTAGTGAGGAGGAGGATCATCTGCTACTAGGAGACTATCTCAGTGTTATTTGGTTGTACTTTGGTTGAGCCATTGCTCTCTCTATCTATGAGGAAGTTGTGGGGTTTTTCACCTTAGGTTTTTTGTAATGTCCCCATTCCAATAATTTCATAGTAAGACAATCCCATCAATCCTACTAGTTTCCTAGGTTGGATGGGCACATGTGGAATGGTAATAAGGAAGCAAATAAATGATGTTTATACATTAGAAGGGTTCAAGTATTTAATAAATATAGTGAATAAAGAAATTCAAGAGAAATCATAGGTGACAAATGGTTTTGGAGACATATGGAGGATGTGGGACCCACACTAGCTTGATTTTTCATAATACATGGTATCTCTCTTTTGCAAATTCGAATTAATGGGAATGTGAACACTCTTGGGTGAGTTGGTAAGTCATAACACATGTCATTGAGCATATTAGGTCGAATTGGGAAGGATTGGTAACCTCCATGGAAGATAAAGAGTCAAAGTGGAAGTTTGTGGACACTTGGGCTAGATTCCCTAGCCCCTATGACACCAATGATGGAGCATCTATGACAACTATGACAAATTGCAGACCTGACCTCTGACATCTGACCACTATGACATGTCAGCCCCAAAAATAGGCTCAATGAAGTCGAATTTTGGAGTTGGAGAAGCCAAAGAGACTCAAAATCGAATTTGGGAGAAGATGGAAGGTTGGAACTAGGAGACAAGTGGCAAATGTGGAATAATTCCTAAATGGAAATCTATTGAATCTATTGAGAGGATTTCGACCCTTAGAAGGATAATGTTGGTTATCAAATGTAGAAATGAAGTATGAGAATGGCTTTTGATGATTTGAGAAAAATTGCATTTGTGAAGAGAGAGCTAGTGGATGACTAGTTTCTTGCCTTAGCCAATTTCGAGGGTGAAAGATTCCCATCCAAGTTGGTGTTTGGAGAGGCCACTCAGGTCTTTCATGGTGCTTTAATGGAGTTTGTATTTGCAGGTAGCAGCTACAGAAATTTTCATGGTTTGGTTTAGTGCAGCACTTTCTCTCCACCGTTTCCAGTTTTGAAGGCATATTCATGCTCCTTGAGGGAGGGCGTTTTTGGTGAGCACTTGTGCTTCTTGAGAGAGCTTCTCATTATATATTTATGATTGTAATAGCTTCATATCCTCTTTTATTCATATTCAGAAAGTCTCAGGTCGAAATACCCACTGGTTGTATGCAAAACTATTGATTAATGAGCAAACAATGTCCATTTCCCCAATGCATTGATGTATGACACTATAATGTTGATTATTTCGAATGGATGGATGATTCTCTGATATATTTGTGATCAATATAATGCCATGGATGTCTTCTACAAGTTTCATGTACTGTACTTGAGCATTTGAAGCATTTTTACTCAGTTTAGTTGTATTGGGAGATGAAATAGTGCCATTTCCCCAAGGGTCGAATTGGGGGTTTTTGCTGTTGAATGTGAGAGAGTTAGAACAGTAGTAAAAATAAATTAATGGTGCATATGAGACCTAAATAACATACTTAACACATTATATACCTCTGTTCATAAATTTGTGGGATTTTGGAGGCATTTGGAAGGCCATTTTCAGTGTTACCCGGGGGGGATTTGATGCACAAATTACTAGTCAAAATTACCTATATTGATCAGAATACAAATCAAGTTTGAAGCAGTATTTGGAGGTCCATAAAACATCCCTGAACCTGATATTCAAGTCTAAATACCATTAATACACTCATACAGAAGATTTGGGAGCATTTGGGATGATTTGGAGGTCAAAACAGTTAAACTAGTCAAAGGTTGAAATTGGGGAAAAAGTTGAAAAATTGGCATTTTAATAAAATTTGAAAAAGGGATATTACAAGTGGTATCAGAGCATGTTCTTGGCACCTGATGGTCTTAACAAGAAGTCAAAATAATAATCCACCACCCTTTGAACCAGTAGTTGAAGAGGTTTTTGTTGAAGAAGAGGTAGTAGAAGAAGAGGAGTCTTTCATTGAAACCATGGGTAGAGAGGAGGATGAAAAATTAAAACATAAGGAGGAACTTATTGCAACCTTAGATCCATGTTTCTCTAAACTTTCAGCAAACATGGATAGGATAGGTGATAAATTGTTGCAAGGATTCGAATTGTTGATTAGCCAGCTTCAAAGCAAAGGGATGATAGGAGATAATAGTGGGTCACACTCAAGGGAAAAGATTAAAGGGAATGAGCATATTTTCTCATGTACAGGACTTCATAATAGACCTGATGAATTTCAAAGCACACAAAGGCATACTGCACCTAAATTTCTCACACCCAAAGAAGAGCCCAATCTTGACTGGGATTACAAGAAACTAGTAAATGATTGGAATGATTTGAATGAAGAGTGTAAAAGAGGTGTACCACTCAGTGACTACATTGATGCTATGCAAAAGATTAAAAGGAAGGGAGACAATAGGAGTCCATTACAAAACAAAGAATTAAATAGTGCTATTGGAAAAATGTCACTTCCTACTTTTGATGGTTCTTCTCAAAATTCTGCTAACACTTGGGTGCAAAAATTGGATGTATATTTTCAGCTGAATCCTATGTTGGAAGAGGATGCATTAAAAATGGCCATTTTGCATTTGGAAGGAGATGCCAATGAATGGTGGTTCTATGGTTTGAAAACCTTGGGTCATGATCAGGTTAAAACATATGGAGAATTTGTTGATAGGGTACTAGAGAGGTTTGAACAAAAAGATCCAGAATTGCCTTTCAAGGAATTAGCTCAATTGAAGCAAACTGGGACACCTACTGAATATATGTTGGACTTTCAAAAATTATCAGTCAAGGTGGCTGATGTATCTATGGGAAGGTTGGTATTGCTGTTCACTGAAGGTTTGGTTGAACCCTTAAAAGGTTTGGTCAAATCCCACAAGCCAACTACATTAAAAGATGCAATGAGCTTGACTAGGGATCTCCAAAATGTGCTTCCTAGAACGAGATTTCCTCCCAAGCCTGACTTCAGAATTGAAAAGAGACCTTGGCAAAGAGATGCACCTGATAAGAAGCCATGGCAAGAAGATGAATATGGAAAGGATAAGAAAGAGGAACTAAGCAGGGAAGAGCTCAGAAGGAAGAAATTGTGTTACTCATGCTTCCAACCATGGGTACCTGGACATAAATGTGCTAAAGGAAAGGCCCAATTCATTGAAGTATTTTGTGATGAGGGATATGAAGGGGGCATGGAGGAAGAAGGAAATAATTCAGCCCAAGAAGAAGGATATACTACAGCAGAAGAAGGGAAACCAGAGGTGAAGCATCCCTCTCCCACCAAAGTAACAATGGCAGTACTTTCAGCAGTACCTCGCTATCATACTATCCGATGCAAAGGTATGGTACAAGGACAAAGAACTTCAGTTTTGGTAGATGGAGGAGCCACCCATAACTTCATTGATGCAGAGATGGTGGAGAAAATAAATATACCTATTGAACCATTTGATGGCTTCACAGTTGTCATTCCCGGTCACAACACAATGGAGTGCAAAACATGGATTCCACAGCTGCAAGTCACCGTAGGTAACTATACTTTTGTTGATAGTTTTTATGTGGTTGATATTTCTGATACTAATGTTGTTTTGGGAGTGCAATGGTTGTATTCAATAGGAGAGCATACAGTAAATTATAAAATTCCTGAAATGAAATTCCAAGATTCAAAAGGAGTACTAAGGATTGTGAGAGGGCAACACACCTATCCGAATCAGGTAGTTTCTTCCCACAGCATGAAGCACCGGAATAGAAATATTATGGGAGACATTACTCATGGAAGGCCACCTGATAGAGGAGGGACAAGTTTGCAGCATGGTAAATTGAGATTGCTTGAGGGCAAGCAATCTTGGGTGGGGAGGACTGTAATGTCCCCATTCCAATAATTTCATAGTAAGACAATCCCATCAATCCTACTAGTTTCCTAGGTTGGATGGGCACATGTGGAATGGTAATAAGGAAGCAAATAAATGATGTTTATACATTAGAAGGGTTCAAGTATTTAATAAATATAGTGAATAAAGAAATTCAAGAGAAATCATAGGTGACAAATGGTTTTGGAGACATATGGAGGATGTGGGACCCACACTAGCTTGATTTTTCATAATACATGGTATCTCTCTTTTGCAAATTCGAATTAATGGGAATGTGAACACTCTTGGGTGAGTTGGTAAGTCATAACACATGTCATTGAGCATATTAGGTCGAATTGGGAAGGATTGGTAACCTCCATGGAAGATAAAGAGTCAAAGTGGAAGTTTGTGGACACTTGGGCTAGATTCCCTAGCCCCTATGACACCAATGATGGAGCATCTATGACAACTATGACAAATTGCAGACCTGACCTCTGACATCTGACCACTATGACATGTCAGCCCCAAAAATAGGCTCAATGAAGTCGAATTTTGGAGTTGGAGAAGCCAAAGAGACTCAAAATCGAATTTGGGAGAAGATGGAAGGTTGGAACTAGGAGACAAGTGGCAAATGTGGAATAATTCCTAAATGGAAATCTATTGAATCTATTGAGAGGATTTCGACCCTTAGAAGGATAATGTTGGTTATAAAATGTAGAAATGAAGTATGAGAATGGCTTTTGATGATTTGAGAAAAATTGCATTTGTGAAGAGAGAGCTAGTGGATGACTAGTTTCTTGCCTTAGCCAATTTCGAGGGTGAAAGATTCCCATCCAAGTTGGTGTTTGGAGAGGCCACTCAGGTCTTTCATGGTGCTTTAATGGAGTTTGTATTTGCAGGTAGCAGCTACAGAAATTTTCATGGTTTGGTTTAGTGCAGCACTTTCTCTCCACCGTTTCCAGTTTTGAAGGCATATTCATGCTCCTTGAGGGAGGGCGTTTTTGGTGAGCACTTGTGCTTCTTGAGAGAGCTTCTCATTATATATTTATGATTGTAATAGCTTCATATCCTCTTTTATTCATATTCAGAAAGTCTCAGGTCGAAATACCCACTGGTTGTATGCAAAACTATTGATTAATGAGCAAACAATGTCCATTTCCCCAATGCATTGATGTATGACACTATAATGTTGATTATTTCGAATGGATGGATGATTCTCTGATATATTTGTGATCAATATAATGCCATGGATGTCTTCTACAAGTTTCATGTACTGTACTTGAGCATTTGAAGCATTTTTACTCAGTTTAGTTGTATTGGGAGATGAAATAGTGCCATTTCCCCAAGGGTCGAATTGGGGGTTTTTGCTGTTGAATGTGAGAGAGTTAGAACAGTAGTAAAAATAAATTAATGGTGCATATGAGACCTAAATAACATACTTAACACATTATATACCTCTGTTCATAAATTTGTGGGATTTTGGAGGCATTTGGAAGGCCATTTTCAGTGTTACCCGGGGGGGATTTGATGCACAAATTACTAGTCAAAATTACCTATATTGATCAGAATACAAATCAAGTTTGAAGCAGTATTTGGAGGTCCATAAAACATCCCTGAACCTGATATTCAAGTCTAAATACCATTAATACACTCATACAGAAGATTTGGGAGCATTTGGGATGATTTGGAGGTCAAAACAGTTAAACTAGTCAAAGGTTGAAATTGGGGAAAAAGTTGAAAAATTGGCATTTTAATAAAATTTGAAAAAGGGATATTACAAGTGGTATCAGAGCATGTTCTTGGAACATGATGGTCTTAACAAGAAGTCAAAATAATAATCCACCACCCTTTGAACCAGTAGTTGAAGAGGTTTTTGTTGAAGAAGAGGTAGTAGAAGAAGAGGAGTCTTTCATTGAAACCATGGGTAGAGAGGAGGATGAAAAATTAAAACATAAGGAGGAACTTATTGCAACCTTAGATCCATGTTTCTCTAAACTTTCAGCAAACATGGATAGGATAGGTGATAAATTGTTGCAAGGATTCGAATTGTTGATTAGCCAGCTTCAAAGCAAAGGGATGATAGGAGATAATAGTGGGTCACACTCAAGGGAAAAGATTAAAGGGAATGAGCATATTTTCTCATGTACAGGACTTCATAATAGACCTGATGAATTTCAAAGCACACAAAGGCATACTGCACCTAAATTTCTCACACCCAAAGAAGAGCCCAATCTTGACTGGGATTACAAGAAACTAGTAAATGATTGGAATGATTTGAATGAAGAGTGTAAAAGAGGTGTACCACTCAGTGACTACATTGATGCTATGCAAAAGATTAAAAGGAAGGGAGACAATAGGAGTCCATTACAAAACAAAGAATTAAATAGTGCTATTGGAAAAATGTCACTTCCTACTTTTGATGGTTCTTCTCAAAATTCTGCTAACACTTGGGTGCAAAAATTGGATGTATATTTTCAGCTGAATCCTATGTTGGAAGAGGATGCATTAAAAATGGCCATTTTGCATTTGGAAGGAGATGCCAATGAATGGTGGTTCTATGGTTTGAAAACCTTGGGTCATGATCAGGTTAAAACATATGGAGAATTTGTTGATAGGGTACTAGAGAGGTTTGAACAAAAAGATCCAGAATTGCCTTTCAAGGAATTAGCTCAATTGAAGCAAACTGGGACACCTACTGAATATATGTTGGACTTTCAAAAATTATCAGTCAAGGTGGCTGATGTATCTATGGGAAGGTTGGTATTGCTGTTCACTGAAGGTTTGGTTGAACCCTTAAAAGGTTTGGTCAAATCCCACAAGCCAACTACATTAAAAGATGCAATGAGCTTGACTAGGGATCTCCAAAATGTGCTTCCTAGAACGAGATTTCCTCCCAAGCCTGACTTCAGAATTGAAAAGAGACCTTGGCAAAGAGATGCACCTGATAAGAAGCCATGGCAAGAAGATGAATATGGAAAGGATAAGAAAGAGGAACTAAGCAGGGAAGAGCTCAGAAGGAAGAAATTGTGTTACTCATGCTTCCAACCATGGGTACCTGGACATAAATGTGCTAAAGGAAAGGCCCAATTCATTGAAGTATTTTGTGATGAGGGATATGAAGGGGGCATGGAGGAAGAAGGAAATAATTCAGCCCAAGAAGAAGGATATACTACAGCAGAAGAAGGGAAACCAGAGGTGAAGCATCCCTCTCCCACCAAAGTAACAATGGCAGTACTTTCAGCAGTACCTCGCTATCATACTATCCGATGCAAAGGTATGGTACAAGGACAAAGAACTTCAGTTTTGGTAGATGGAGGAGCCACCCATAACTTCATTGATGCAGAGATGGTGGAGAAAATAAATATACCTATTGAACCATTTGATGGCTTCACAGTTGTCATTCCCGGTCACAACACAATGGAGTGCAAAACATGGATTCCACAGCTGCAAGTCACCGTAGGTAACTATACTTTTGTTGATAGTTTTTATGTGGTTGATATTTCTGATACTAATGTTGTTTTGGGAGTGCAATGGTTGTATTCAATAGGAGAGCATACAGTAAATTATAAAATTCCTGAAATGAAATTCCAAGATTCAAAAGGAGTACTAAGGATTGTGAGAGGGCAACACACCTATCCGAATCAGGTAGTTTCTTCCCACAGCATGAAGCACCGGAATATAAATATTATGGGAGACATTACTCATGGAAGGCCACCTGATAGAGGAGGGACAAGTTTGCAGCATGGTAAATTGAGATTGCTTGAGGGCAAGCAATCTTGGGTGGGGAGGACTGTAATGTCCCCATTCCAATAATTTCATAGTAAGACAATCCCATCAATCCTACTAGTTTCCTAGGTTGGATGGGCACATGTGGAATGGTAATAAGGAAGCAAATAAATGATGTTTATACATTAGAAGGGTTCAAGTATTTAATAAATATAGTGAATAAAGAAATTCAAGAGAAATCATAGGTGACAAATGGTTTTGGAGACATATGGAGGATGTGGGACCCACACTAGCTTGATTTTTCATAATACATGGTATCTCTCTTTTGCAAATTCGAATTAATGGGAATGTGAACACTCTTGGGTGAGTTGGTAAGTCATAACACATGTCATTGAGCATATTAGGTCGAATTGGGAAGGATTGGTAACCTCCATGGAAGATAAAGAGTCAAAGTGGAAGTTTGTGGACACTTGGGCTAGATTCCCTAGCCCCTATGACACCAATGATGGAGCATCTATGACAACTATGACAAATTGCAGACCTGACCTCTGACATCTGACCACTATGACATGTCAGCCCCAAAAATAGGCTCAATGAAGTCGAATTTTGGAGTTGGAGAAGCCAAAGAGACTCAAAATCGAATTTGGGAGAAGATGGAAGGTTGGAACTAGGAGACAAGTGGCAAATGTGGAATAATTCCTAAATGGAAATCTATTGAATCTATTGAGAGGATTTCGACCCTTAGAAGGATAATGTTGGTTATAAAATGTAGAAATGAAGTATGAGAATGGCTTTTGATGATTTGAGAAAAATTGCATTTGTGAAGAGAGAGCTAGTGGATGACTAGTTTCTTGCCTTAGCCAATTTCGAGGGTGAAAGATTCCCATCCAAGTTGGTGTTTGGAGAGGCCACTCAGGTCTTTCATGGTGCTTTAATGGAGTTTGTATTTGCAGGTAGCAGCTACAGAAATTTTCATGGTTTGGTTTAGTGCAGCACTTTCTCTCCACCGTTTCCAGTTTTGAAGGCATATTCATGCTCCTTGAGGGAGGGCGTTTTTGGTGAGCACTTGTGCTTCTTGAGAGAGCTTCTCATTATATATTTATGATTGTAATAGCTTCATATCCTCTTTTATTCATATTCAGAAAGTCTCAGGTCGAAATACCCACTGGTTGTATGCAAAACTATTGATTAATGAGCAAACAATGTCCATTTCCCCAATGCATTGATGTATGACACTATAATGTTGATTATTTCGAATGGATGGATGATTCTCTGATATATTTGTGATCAATATAATGCCATGGATGTCTTCTACAAGTTTCATGTACTGTACTTGAGCATTTGAAGCATTTTTACTCAGTTTAGTTGTATTGGGAGATGAAATAGTGCCATTTCCCCAAGGGTCGAATTGGGGGTTTTTGCTGTTGAATGTGAGAGAGTTAGAACAGTAGTAAAAATAAATTAATGGTGCATATGAGACCTAAATAACATACTTAACACATTATATACCTCTGTTCATAAATTTGTGGGATTTTGGAGGCATTTGGAAGGCCATTTTCAGTGTTACCCGGGGGGGATTTGATGCACAAATTACTAGTCAAAATTACCTATATTGATCAGAATACAAATCAAGTTTGAAGCAGTATTTGGAGGTCCATAAAACATCCCTGAACCTGATATTCAAGTCTAAATACCATTAATACACTCATACAGAAGATTTGGGAGCATTTGGGATGATTTGGAGGTCAAAACAGTTAAACTAGTCAAAGGTTGAAATTGGGGAAAAAGTTGAAAAATTGGCATTTTAATAAAATTTGAAAAAGGGATATTACAAGTGGTATCAGAGCATGTTCTTGGCACCTGATGGTCTTAACAAGAAGTCAAAATAATAATCCACCACCCTTTGAACCAGTAGTTGAAGAGGTTTTTGTTGAAGAAGAGGTAGTAGAAGAAGAGGAGTCTTTCATTGAAACCATGGGTAGAGAGGAGGATGAAAAATTAAAACATAAGGAGGAACTTATTGCAACCTTAGATCCATGTTTCTCTAAACTTTCAGCAAACATGGATAGGATAGGTGATAAATTGTTGCAAGGATTCGAATTGTTGATTAGCCAGCTTCAAAGCAAAGGGATGATAGGAGATAATAGTGGGTCACACTCAAGGGAAAAGATTAAAGGGAATGAGCATATTTTCTCATGTACAGGACTTCATAATAGACCTGATGAATTTCAAAGCACACAAAGGCATACTGCACCTAAATTTCTCACACCCAAAGAAGAGCCCAATCTTGACTGGGATTACAAGAAACTAGTAAATGATTGGAATGATTTGAATGAAGAGTGTAAAAGAGGTGTACCACTCAGTGACTACATTGATGCTATGCAAAAGATTAAAAGGAAGGGAGACAATAGGAGTCCATTACAAAACAAAGAATTAAATAGTGCTATTGGAAAAATGTCACTTCCTACTTTTGATGGTTCTTCTCAAAATTCTGCTAACACTTGGGTGCAAAAATTGGATGTATATTTTCAGCTGAATCCTATGTTGGAAGAGGATGCATTAAAAATGGCCATTTTGCATTTGGAAGGAGATGCCAATGAATGGTGGTTCTATGGTTTGAAAACCTTGGGTCATGATCAGGTTAAAACATATGGAGAATTTGTTGATAGGGTACTAGAGAGGTTTGAACAAAAAGATCCAGAATTGCCTTTCAAGGAATTAGCTCAATTGAAGCAAACTGGGACACCTACTGAATATATGTTGGACTTTCAAAAATTATCAGTCAAGGTGGCTGATGTATCTATGGGAAGGTTGGTATTGCTGTTCACTGAAGGTTTGGTTGAACCCTTAAAAGGTTTGGTCAAATCCCACAAGCCAACTACATTAAAAGATGCAATGAGCTTGACTAGGGATCTCCAAAATGTGCTTCCTAGAACGAGATTTCCTCCCAAGCCTGACTTCAGAATTGAAAAGAGACCTTGGCAAAGAGATGCACCTGATAAGAAGCCATGGCAAGAAGATGAATATGGAAAGGATAAGAAAGAGGAACTAAGCAGGGAAGAGCTCAGAAGGAAGAAATTGTGTTACTCATGCTTCCAACCATGGGTACCTGGACATAAATGTGCTAAAGGAAAGGCCCAATTCATTGAAGTATTTTGTGATGAGGGATATGAAGGGGGCATGGAGGAAGAAGGAAATAATTCAGCCCAAGAAGAAGGATATACTACAGCAGAAGAAGGGAAACCAGAGGTGAAGCATCCCTCTCCCACCAAAGTAACAATGGCAGTACTTTCAGCAGTACCTCGCTATCATACTATCCGATGCAAAGGTATGGTACAAGGACAAAGAACTTCAGTTTTGGTAGATGGAGGAGCCACCCATAACTTCATTGATGCAGAGATGGTGGAGAAAATAAATATACCTATTGAACCATTTGATGGCTTCACAGTTGTCATTCCCGGTCACAACACAATGGAGTGCAAAACATGGATTCCACAGCTGCAAGTCACCGTAGGTAACTATACTTTTGTTGATAGTTTTTATGTGGTTGATATTTCTGATACTAATGTTGTTTTGGGAGTGCAATGGTTGTATTCAATAGGAGAGCATACAGTAAATTATAAAATTCCTGAAATGAAATTCCAAGATTCAAAAGGAGTACTAAGGATTGTGAGAGGGCAACACACCTATCCGAATCAGGTAGTTTCTTCCCACAGCATGAAGCACCGGAATAGAAATATTATGGGAGACATTACTCATGGAAGGCCACCTGATAGAGGAGGGACAAGTTTGCAGCATGGTAAATTGAGATTGCTTGAGGGCAAGCAATCTTGGGTGGGGAGGACTGTAATGTCCCCATTCCAATAATTTCATAGTAAGACAATCCCATCAATCCTACTAGTTTCCTAGGTTGGATGGGCACATGTGGAATGGTAATAAGGAAGCAAATAAATGATGTTTATACATTAGAAGGGTTCAAGTATTTAATAAATATAGTGAATAAAGAAATTCAAGAGAAATCATAGGTGACAAATGGTTTTGGAGACATATGGAGGATGTGGGACCCACACTAGCTTGATTTTTCATAATACATGGTATCTCTCTTTTGCAAATTCGAATTAATGGGAATGTGAACACTCTTGGGTGAGTTGGTAAGTCATAACACATGTCATTGAGCATATTAGGTCGAATTGGGAAGGATTGGTAACCTCCATGGAAGATAAAGAGTCAAAGTGGAAGTTTGTGGACACTTGGGCTAGATTCCCTAGCCCCTATGACACCAATGATGGAGCATCTATGACAACTATGACAAATTGCAGACCTGACCTCTGACATCTGACCACTATGACATGTCAGCCCCAAAAATAGGCTCAATGAAGTCGAATTTTGGAGTTGGAGAAGCCAAAGAGACTCAAAATCGAATTTGGGAGAAGATGGAAGGTTGGAACTAGGAGACAAGTGGCAAATGTGGAATAATTCCTAAATGGAAATCTATTGAATCTATTGAGAGGATTTCGACCCTTAGAAGGATAATGTTGGTTATAAAATGTAGAAATGAAGTATGAGAATGGCTTTTGATGATTTGAGAAAAATTGCATTTGTGAAGAGAGAGCTAGTGGATGACTAGTTTCTTGCCTTAGCCAATTTCGAGGGTGAAAGATTCCCATCCAAGTTGGTGTTTGGAGAGGCCACTCAGGTCTTTCATGGTGCTTTAATGGAGTTTGTATTTGCAGGTAGCAGCTACAGAAATTTTCATGGTTTGGTTTAGTGCAGCACTTTCTCTCCACCGTTTCCAGTTTTGAAGGCATATTCATGCTCCTTGAGGGAGGGCGTTTTTGGTGAGCACTTGTGCTTCTTGAGAGAGCTTCTCATTATATATTTATGATTGTAATAGCTTCATATCCTCTTTTATTCATATTCAGAAAGTCTCAGGTCGAAATACCCACTGGTTGTATGCAAAACTATTGATTAATGAGCAAACAATGTCCATTTCCCCAATGCATTGATGTATGACACTATAATGTTGATTATTTCGAATGGATGGATGATTCTCTGATATATTTGTGATCAATATAATGCCATGGATGTCTTCTACAAGTTTCATGTACTGTACTTGAGCATTTGAAGCATTTTTACTCAGTTTAGTTGTATTGGGAGATGAAATAGTGCCATTTCCCCAAGGGTCGAATTGGGGGTTTTTGCTGTTGAATGTGAGAGAGTTAGAACAGTAGTAAAAATAAATTAATGGTGCATATGAGACCTAAATAACATACTTAACACATTATATACCTCTGTTCATAAATTTGTGGGATTTTGGAGGCATTTGGAAGGCCATTTTCAGTGTTACCCGGGGGGGATTTGATGCACAAATTACTAGTCAAAATTACCTATATTGATCAGAATACAAATCAAGTTTGAAGCAGTATTTGGAGGTCCATAAAACATCCCTGAACCTGATATTCAAGTCTAAATACCATTAATACACTCATACAGAAGATTTGGGAGCATTTGGGATGATTTGGAGGTCAAAACAGTTAAACTAGTCAAAGGTTGAAATTGGGGAAAAAGTTGAAAAATTGGCATTTTAATAAAATTTGAAAAAGGGATATTACAAGTGGTATCAGAGCATGTTCTTGGAACATGATGGTCTTAACAAGAAGTCAAAATAATAATCCACCACCCTTTGAACCAGTAGTTGAAGAGGTTTTTGTTGAAGAAGAGGTAGTAGAAGAAGAGGAGTCTTTCATTGAAACCATGGGTAGAGAGGAGGATGAAAAATTAAAACATAAGGAGGAACTTATTGCAACCTTAGATCCATGTTTCTCTAAACTTTCAGCAAACATGGATAGGATAGGTGATAAATTGTTGCAAGGATTCGAATTGTTGATTAGCCAGCTTCAAAGCAAAGGGATGATAGGAGATAATAGTGGGTCACACTCAAGGGAAAAGATTAAAGGGAATGAGCATATTTTCTCATGTACAGGACTTCATAATAGACCTGATGAATTTCAAAGCACACAAAGGCATACTGCACCTAAATTTCTCACACCCAAAGAAGAGCCCAATCTTGACTGGGATTACAAGAAACTAGTAAATGATTGGAATGATTTGAATGAAGAGTGTAAAAGAGGTGTACCACTCAGTGACTACATTGATGCTATGCAAAAGATTAAAAGGAAGGGAGACAATAGGAGTCCATTACAAAACAAAGAATTAAATAGTGCTATTGGAAAAATGTCACTTCCTACTTTTGATGGTTCTTCTCAAAATTCTGCTAACACTTGGGTGCAAAAATTGGATGTATATTTTCAGCTGAATCCTATGTTGGAAGAGGATGCATTAAAAATGGCCATTTTGCATTTGGAAGGAGATGCCAATGAATGGTGGTTCTATGGTTTGAAAACCTTGGGTCATGATCAGGTTAAAACATATGGAGAATTTGTTGATAGGGTACTAGAGAGGTTTGAACAAAAAGATCCAGAATTGCCTTTCAAGGAATTAGCTCAATTGAAGCAAACTGGGACACCTACTGAATATATGTTGGACTTTCAAAAATTATCAGTCAAGGTGGCTGATGTATCTATGGGAAGGTTGGTATTGCTGTTCACTGAAGGTTTGGTTGAACCCTTAAAAGGTTTGGTCAAATCCCACAAGCCAACTACATTAAAAGATGCAATGAGCTTGACTAGGGATCTCCAAAATGTGCTTCCTAGAACGAGATTTCCTCCCAAGCCTGACTTCAGAATTGAAAAGAGACCTTGGAAAAGAGATGCACCTGATAAGAAGCCATGGCAAGAAGATGAATATGGAAAGGATAAGAAAGAGGAACTAAGCAGGGAAGAGCTCAGAAGGAAGAAATTGTGTTACTCATGCTTCCAACCATGGGTACCTGGACATAAATGTGCTAAAGGAAAGGCCCAATTCATTGAAGTATTTTGTGATGAGGGATATGAAGGGGGCATGGAGGAAGAAGGAAATAATTCAGCCCAAGAAGAAGGATATACTACAGCAGAAGAAGGGAAACCAGAGGTGAAGCATCCCTCTCCCACCAAAGTAACAATGGCAGTACTTTCAGCAGTACCTCGCTATCATACTATCCGATGCAAAGGTATGGTACAAGGACAAAGAACTTCAGTTTTGGTAGATGGAGGAGCCACCCATAACTTCATTGATGCAGAGATGGTGGAGAAAATAAATATACCTATTGAACCATTTGATGGCTTCACAGTTGTCATTCCCGGTCACAACACAATGGAGTGCAAAACATGGATTCCACAGCTGCAAGTCACCGTAGGTAACTATACTTTTGTTGATAGTTTTTATGTGGTTGATATTTCTGATACTAATGTTGTTTTGGGAGTGCAATGGTTGTATTCAATAGGAGAGCATACAGTAAATTATAAAATTCCTGAAATGAAATTCCAAGATTCAAAAGGAGTACTAAGGATTGTGAGAGGGCAACACACCTATCCGAATCAGGTAGTTTCTTCCCACAGCATGAAGCACCGGAATAGAAATATTATGGGAGACATTACTCATGGAAGGCCACCTGATAGAGGAGGGACAAGTTTGCAGCATGGTAAATTGAGATTGCTTGAGGGCAAGCAATCTTGGGTGGGGAGGACTGTAATGTCCCCATTCCAATAATTTCATAGTAAGACAATCCCATCAATCCTACTAGTTTCCTAGGTTGGATGGGCACATGTGGAATGGTAATAAGGAAGCAAATAAATGATGTTTATACATTAGAAGGGTTCAAGTATTTAATAAATATAGTGAATAAAGAAATTCAAGAGAAATCATAGGTGACAAATGGTTTTGGAGACATATGGAGGATGTGGGACCCACACTAGCTTGATTTTTCATAATACATGGTATCTCTCTTTTGCAAATTCGAATTAATGGGAATGTGAACACTCTTGGGTGAGTTGGTAAGTCATAACACATGTCATTGAGCATATTAGGTCGAATTGGGAAGGATTGGTAACCTCCATGGAAGATAAAGAGTCAAAGTGGAAGTTTGTGGACACTTGGGCTAGATTCCCTAGCCCCTATGACACCAATGATGGAGCATCTATGACAACTATGACAAATTGCAGACCTGACCTCTGACATCTGACCACTATGACATGTCAGCCCCAAAAATAGGCTCAATGAAGTCGAATTTTGGAGTTGGAGAAGCCAAAGAGACTCAAAATCGAATTTGGGAGAAGATGGAAGGTTGGAACTAGGAGACAAGTGGCAAATGTGGAATAATTCCTAAATGGAAATCTATTGAATCTATTGAGAGGATTTCGACCCTTAGAAGGATAATGTTGGTTATAAAATGTAGAAATGAAGTATGAGAATGGCTTTTGATGATTTGAGAAAAATTGCATTTGTGAAGAGAGAGCTAGTGGATGACTAGTTTCTTGCCTTAGCCAATTTCGAGGGTGAAAGATTCCCATCCAAGTTGGTGTTTGGAGAGGCCACTCAGGTCTTTCATGGTGCTTTAATGGAGTTTGTATTTGCAGGTAGCAGCTACAGAAATTTTCATGGTTTGGTTTAGTGCAGCACTTTCTCTCCACCGTTTCCAGTTTTGAAGGCATATTCATGCTCCTTGAGGGAGGGCGTTTTTGGTGAGCACTTGTGCTTCTTGAGAGAGCTTCTCATTATATATTTATGATTGTAATAGCTTCATATCCTCTTTTATTCATATTCAGAAAGTCTCAGGTCGAAATACCCACTGGTTGTATGCAAAACTATTGATTAATGAGCAAACAATGTCCATTTCCCCAATGCATTGATGTATGACACTATAATGTTGATTATTTCGAATGGATGGATGATTCTCTGATATATTTGTGATCAATATAATGCCATGGATGTCTTCTACAAGTTTCATGTACTGTACTTGAGCATTTGAAGCATTTTTACTCAGTTTAGTTGTATTGGGAGATGAAATAGTGCCATTTCCCCAAGGGTCGAATTGGGGGTTTTTGCTGTTGAATGTGAGAGAGTTAGAACAGTAGTAAAAATAAATTAATGGTGCATATGAGACCTAAATAACATACTTAACACATTATATACCTCTGTTCATAAATTTGTGGGATTTTGGAGGCATTTGGAAGGCCATTTTCAGTGTTACCCGGGGGGGATTTGATGCACAAATTACTAGTCAAAATTACCTATATTGATCAGAATACAAATCAAGTTTGAAGCAGTATTTGGAGGTCCATAAAACATCCCTGAACCTGATATTCAAGTCTAAATACCATTAATACACTCATACAGAAGATTTGGGAGCATTTGGGATGATTTGGAGGTCAAAACAGTTAAACTAGTCAAAGGTTGAAATTGGGGAAAAAGTTGAAAAATTGGCATTTTAATAAAATTTGAAAAAGGGATATTACATTTTTCCCCACGGAAACTCTGTGTCTCTTGTCTCTTATGCTTTTGATTCTTGTGATGCTTGTCATATTGTGATTGTCATGCATTGATATACTGTATATGTTATTCTCTCAGCAAAGATCCTAGAGTATTGTGAATTAATGCTCAAAATTTAACATATCTCCAACATAGTACCTGGAAATGAAAAGGGTGTCAGACACACATTTCCCTGTGATGGGCATATCCATTCTTGGAGTGTGACAGAACATGGCCACCAAATTGTATACATTGCAAATCCATGGCATATAGATGATGTACCATGATAATAAGAGGGGTTCATGGCCATGAGGATAATACACAGTGGATCCATGCCAATTAGGAGATGATTGTTATAAGAAGATATAGTGTATATATGTCTCAACATGCAGAAGGATAACTAACTGTAGTTGAGGTGAGTATTGGTTCTCATAATGGTACCAATGTCATACAACATGTGGTACAATATTTCGTAACTTAGGAAATACAAAAATATGGGGATTCTAGTGTTGGTCCAAGGTCTTCCATCCAAACCATTTAGAGGTACAAGTCCTTCCCACATGAATATATGATCTAGAGTCAAACATGGAGGATGTTGTTTGATTACCATTCATTGATGTATATAGTTAATAAACATGAGGAATTCATTTTGTACCTTTATTTTTCACTCTATTCATTAGTGGAATTCATCACCTTTGTTATTAGTTCTACATTATTTTTTTATGTTAGGTGCTTCCATTTTGAACATTTGAAAGATGCACTTGATGGTGTGCTCTATCATTTATTGTCCAAGATCTTCAGATCATGTTCCTAACACTTACTCATGTTGGTTGAAAAAAATCATTATAATTCCCTCCTATGAGCATATCTCTTCCTATTGACACCAACTCATCTACTATGGGAATGATATTGAGAGACCTTTATAGTACCTTAGGTTTTTCAACCATCACTGATAGGTTTCCTCTCTATTAGCAAGGGGAATACATCAATCTTTTATCTTCAATAGATTCTATGAGTGCTCAATGTTAGCACATTTATTCACGCTTATTAGAATGTACTAAGTTCCTTGGTACCTATTATCAATATTGGTGGGTATCTTGGCATTTGTCAACAACATAGAACAATTATTGGTGATCAAACAGTTTCTCCCACCTTCAACATCAGATGATTAATTCACATGGTTCATATTCATACACTTGATGAATTTGGGTTGAAGACCATATTTTTGCATCCTCTCTTCATTATGATGCTACCTTATTTGCATATACAATACCACCTATCTGTATGACATTGATACCTTTCGGAAGAACTAGCCTAAAATTTCATCAATTTGATTTGTTCTCCCAATGAACATTGACACATAGACTAAGTTCTCAAAAACATGGATCAAGGAATCAAAACTAAAGAGATGAATAAAACTCTAGATGAGTTGAGAAGTGAATGTTGAACTCAAGAACAAAGGTGAGGACTTATCCAAGATACAATCCCTTCATGAAGCACACATTAACGAGCTTCATAAATTGAAAAAATAAAGAATAGTGAAAGAAAGTGGGAAAACTATGAGTTAAAAGAAGAATTGAAAAAGTGGATGAAGAAATATGTATATTATGAAGCATAATAAAATTACTAGATGAGGTGAAGAGATTGAAGGAAGAAAGGAATCTAAATTAAAAATTAAAAAAAAAGGATCTTGCATTAAATTTGAACATTCCTTAAATAATGAGGGTGCAAAATAAAATATGAAATCTAGAATTGAAGAAGGATGTAATAATTTGATGGATGGCATCACATTCCAGTTTCAAAATGAGAAGCAAGATACGATTCAAGAAGATCACCAAAAAATAATGAAAGAAGTTGAGATCCATCTTGAGTATTTACATGTCCAATATCATGGTATTATATCAAAGGATAGACTAATCAAAGACCAAGCAAAAACAATAGAGGATGCAATCCATTTTTAAAACAACATTGGTGATATAGGTGTGTAGATTGAAGAGAAACCGTCGAAGGTGAAACCATATGAAAACCCTCATTACCAATAAAGGTAAGAAGATAGAGATTGACACTAACAAGGAAGATAATGTAATAATAGAAAATATTCATGTGCATCACAAAACCATTATTTGACAAGATATTATTAGAGACTAGAAACTACAACAAAATTCAATAGGCACAATAACAACACATGCAATCAAAATTACGTAACAACCAACTATCAAGGATTAAATCTAAAAGTACTC
The DNA here is from genome assembly GCA_027924585.1 of Larix kaempferi. Taxonomy (NCBI): domain Eukaryota; kingdom Viridiplantae; phylum Streptophyta; class Pinopsida; order Pinales; family Pinaceae; genus Larix; species Larix kaempferi. The sequence goes on from BSBM01000008.1 coordinate 2,086,411, forward strand.
AAATTTCAACGAATGGATCATGTTTGATGGACAAGAGAGTAGGAATATATGGAAATAGAAAATATCATTACTTGGCTTCATCACATGTAACTTAACTGATAAACATTCAGGATACAACTTTTTGAAGGAGGGTACTATGTTATTACCCAATGGGGCCATATATGGGGTTAAATGTATATGTAATAGTAGTCAACCTAATAAATGGTACACTTGTGCAATATATATATATATATATATATATAGGTGATGTAGTCATTGTTGAGAGGAAATTATAAATGGAATATATGAATTTCTTGGGAGATACGAAGGAGGTTCTCCTATTATTTAAGGATCTATTGTGTAACTTATCTCTATCATCTATATTTGAGTTATTCTTCACAATACACTTGTTGTACATGGTGTGTACTATGTTATATTATGCTATCCTAAGTATCTAGTTCATAACATTATCACGAACACATCTCCTGATAATCATTTTTCTTGCCCAAGATAATGTCCAAATTTCAAATAAATAGTAGTTGAATTGTTCCATAGTGAAAAGTAATGACCCTTTATTCTTATACATCATAACTTTTCATTTTTACACAATTACAAAAGAACTAATTATCAGACAATTTATATGCTTCAAATGATCTTATAGTTTATTATCAATCCAGGAGTGTAAGATTGTGAAATGGAAACACTGTATGTGTAGGGGCGGTGCATTAACGACTTCTATACCAATGAAATAATTTGATTATAGGAAAATATTAATGAATTAGGAACACACTTATCATGAAAACCAATAAAAACATAAAGCAATCACACTACATAGATATCTTTGGTCACTATATTGATGTTTACTAAAGTAATATTGCAAGTACAAATCACAATATTTCATTTGATTTAAGGACATCCAGTGTTTCTGTAATAAATTATAAGCAAATCCGTTCTTCAACCTTCAATGAGTAATTGATTTCTATAGAGAATCAACACAATTTTCAATGGAAATATATAAAGACATGTAATAGAAACATGCAAATAATATTCAGAAAATTATTAAGCTACATGAATTAAAATACCAAATCAGAAAGCATCTAAAAAAAATTAAGGGATAAACATTAAACCAAACACACTTAACTAAGGAACTAAAAGAAATATTTTATAGTGTAGACCAGGTTAAGGGACTTTCCCAACTAGCTTGTGGTACAAGAAGAGCTAAAATACTATTATATAGTCACATAAGAACTTCAAAACATCAGTGCCTTTGTATTTTGGAAATCAAGTTCACATGTACACAATTACTATGTTCATAAAACTATTCCTGTCTACATATAATTTTTGACTTCTTGATCTACATACATATTACATATTTAAAGCACGAGGAGGTATTGGTGCACATGTTTTGGTCAGTAACTATTTACCAAGTCAGACAATTCATTGCAATTATGTGCCAATGGAAAGCAATTACACTGCATGCCGAGTTCAATTAGAGTTGTGCGACAACAAATAGTTTTGCAGTTTTGAATACTCCAACCTATATAAGTACTCTTTTGCAAAGGGTTGGGGTTGGTTCATTCAGTCAGTTAATTAGAGTCTGTAATTGGGTTTTGTTTATGTTCAATAGCGGTTTCTATTAAGGTTGTTCCTTCAAAGGTTGAAGTTCTTAATCCTTATGTAATTTTGTTATGACAGTAAGAATGCATATCTGCAGAATTTTAAGTTGTTCTGCTAAGTTTTGTAGAAGTGTATGATGATACCCAAGTTTTTCCAAAGTAATAGAATGAATTTCATGTTCCACTTATGACTTGCACAATGGATGTATGAGTAAATATTATGGATTGTTTCTCACTTGATTGTCAATTATTTCTATATGGACTAATTGCTGATGATGAAAGTTAGTAGTTAGATACATGAATGAATGCTAGTATCTTAATGGGTATTCTTTAAGAAATGTATAAAGAATAGTTAAGATGTTGACTAGCCAGAAGCCAATTCCCCCTATGCAGACTTGATTCAGGTTTCTTGTAATTTTCTATGTGCATCTCGGGTGAGAATTTAATCTGCTCGTAGAGTATTGAAGGATGCCAATGCTTACAGGGTTTTTATTGGTCATATAAGTCAAATCATGAGTTTGACAGACTACATCAACTTTGTTTCTTGGACCTAATAGGAATTGTGTAGGGGGGTTGAAGTGATGAGGTGGAATCCTGTGAGAGAAGAGTTTGAACAATGGCTAGAAATCAAGGAGGATGAATTCATGCAAAAATAAACTAGAGAACTATGGATCTTGCCTCAAGACTGGAAATAAAGGTACATTTACTCTGATATGCATGAAATTTTCTTCTGTGAGTTTCACATTTTTCTATCTGAACGGATAAAGAGGTAGTATAAGATAAATAGTACATGGAGTGCACCTTGACTAGTAGTATGTACTGAGGAAAATGTTCAAGAACTAAAAGATTTGGAAAATACCTAGTCTAGAGCTATTGATTTCTAGTTCTTGTGTGTCAAAGAAGGATATGTCATAGATTTTTCTATAGGATCGAGTGAATCATACAGCTACGCTGAAGAAAGGTTTGAACAAGGTATAAGAAATATATTCTTGAAGCTAATTCCACTGTGGATGAAGATGATTTTCATGGACAAGGGGCTATTGACAATTAACCACAATAGTATGGCAGCGTAAACCGTGTCCTGTGGGGGTGGGGAATGAAAGAGTGGGAGATCCACTAGGAACAATAATGCATACATAAGATAATAGGCTCTAGAGGGAGAAAAGATATCAAATACAATCTGAGATAAGACAATAGTCAAAAGAAGGAAACAAGAAAGGAAGCTGAAGGAAGAAGATAAGTCAGATTAGAGAGGAAAGAAGAATGCGAGAAACAAGATTGGACGAAGAGAATGTGAAGAAGTTTCCTCTGTGCCAGAAGGGTGTGCAGAATCTAGGAAAGAAGAGTGCTCAAAGGATGAGATACCTCCCAAGAGGTACATAATGGAAGAAAGAGAGAGATTTGATGAGAGCAGTGATGTCACACCCCTGAGGCTGGAAGGAAGGAAGAATAAAGAATATGTGAAAGAAGAGGGAGTATAGAAGAATGGAGGTCCTTCCATGATCAAAATAGAGATTTCACAACTATATTGGAGATCCCTTAGACCAAGAATTGTCAGAAGACGTGCAACAAATGGTAGCTCGGCATTTGGACCAACCCTCTAATGTTATTTATCAAATCAAGAACACCAATTATTACTTGATTTTTTACAGGAATAAAGACCTGAAGATGAACCAAAATCTAGTGAAATTAAAGTTAGTACTACATAGGGGATTAACCCAGATCTATAGAGATCAAGATGTAGTAGTATTGTTTTTAGTCCACTAGTTGGAATTAGATGTACCTATCCCCCTATACCTACAAAAATAATGACGACATCATATTCAACTCTGTGACTGCTCGAGTTTCATAGGATATGTAAAGATGATTCACAACAACATTTGTTTCAAGTTATTCCTACATAGTGGATTAACCCATATCTATAGAGTTCAAGAATTAGTACTATTGTTCCGAGTGAACCAGTTGCAAGTAGATGTACTAGTCCACCTATACCTACAAGAATGAAAATGACATAAAATTATACTTTGTGACTACTCAAGTTTTATGGGATGGATAAAGATGTTTCATAATAGCATTGGTTTACTTGTGAAGCAATTTGGGCTACGAAGAATGTCACAAATGAGGTTGATAAGATTGCAAAGTTGGAGACCATGTTTAGAGATAGATCTCTGACATGGTACATGATTTAGAATACCATGGATGTCGTAGATTAGATCCGCTGTAGATCAAGAAAACAATTGGTGAGTTTGTTTGGGTGGAGAGTCTGTTTGGGACTACAACTAGTGGTTAAGGATCTCACTGGACCGACTAAGATTTTAGATCCTAGATGTGCAAAACCGTGAATGGTTTATCATGAGGATGCTGCCACATATCAGAGTTCCCTTGACATAGTAGAAGGTGAACACTTAGTCATATGCCCTTGATATCTCCATCAAGTTAGAATCGAATTGTAACATCCCTAAAATTCGACCCTAATTGTTATTACTCTTGTAATTTAAATTATGATTTTTGTAAATGGCCATGGTGAGGAGCTCAAAGCTAAGGCCCCACCAGTGGACCACAAGTTAGCGTTGAGTTTATAAACCTTAGTTTAAGTCTGGAAGGTTAAAAGAATGGTAATACAACTAAAATGATAAGTAACAAACCCTCCATAAGAAAATATAATGGCTAAGGAAGCATGTGTTGACTTATCATATTATGATAGGTGAGGATATAAGTTCGTCCTGGTAGGATTACTATTCACCTTAAATAATTTAGCTAAGATATTATGGTCTAAGTTATTCTAAACAGGATTAAACCATAATTATATATATATATATATATATATTAGTGAATATTATTTGAGGTCACTATTATATAAATATAAGGTATATTTAAATATATGCATGTGCCCAAATAGTTTAAAAGATCTACATAATACATTATAGTTTAGAAGAAAGTATAGATATTTTATCTCTACATGGTAGATGAGGGAGAAATGCTTTAAACAATTATCATAGAATAATTTATAAAGTCAAGAAGAAACAACATATTATTAAAGAAATATTAATAGAGGGCAAAAGCCTTAAAAATACATCAACATCTATGTGTTATGAGCAGGGGAGACAATTCGATCAATTAAGACTGATCTCCTTTCATTTAATAGAACTGGAGTGGAGTTTGTATAGTAATGGTGTTCGTTACAATGCCTCACTCGAGGGCATCATCCTTGGATCTTTGGAGAGTGTTTTGTCTCCACCACTTCCATTACTGGAACAGAAAATCGTTACATTAGTGGAGCATTAAAGTTTTAGTGGGAAGGTATTTTTACTTAATGCATTATCTTTTCGTTAAAGATCCGTCTTTGAAGTGTATCAACGCTTTTGTTGTTTCGTTTTAGAATGAGAAAAATATTGTTAAATTCTCATTTGACACATGTACACTCCATCGGTAACTAAGGAAAGCAGAGAGGATGGTTCCCCGCGGTGCGCTATATTTTCGATTTACATTGATGAGTGTTGATGGAACCGTTGGAGTGGAAGGAGTTGTTGTTTTCTACTAGATTTGCCATAGCCTTAAAAAAGGGGTATTCTGCAAGTTTTGGGAAGCATGCTGCGCAGAGGAATGTCTCTACCTCCGAGTTTGGATGCCGATTGCTTCTGGGATGAGATAGTGGACTACTTGTATACAGAAATTCAGAGCAGAAAGGATCTACATTTCCCAGCGACCATGCCAGGGAAGTTTGTTTTTGATATGTTCTTATTTCTATTTTCCTGACTGCGTAGATCAAAAATGGTATTATTGTTTGGTATATTAAGAACTGTATTGAAGTTATTTTTATATGCCTTCGCCGGTATGTCGATTGCTGCCTTAAGATTTTAGTATCTCGGATAGGTGGATCGCACACCGTAATCACAATATACCAGGTGAAATATCTCCAACTCTTTTAGCATCAGGTAAAGATGTTTTGATTTTATAGATATTCCTCGTTTTACCAGCATTATGGCATTGATGTATATTTACATCAGCTCGATCTTTGATTATTATTTTTGATTTATAGTGTGAATTTTACCCCGCGACCAGAGTGGCGCAACTTGTGGAATGACAGTTTGTGTATTTATTTCATCAATCATTTGGGTGGCCTGCGATCTCAGTATTAAGGTTTTAACTTAGAAATATTTACCCTACTTCCATTAGACCGCTGAGTGTACCTTTCACCTAATCGGTGGTTATCTTTACATTAAACTGTCAGAGTGTATGGAATCCCAGTTTGGATCTACACTCAGCTTAATACCTTCACATTTTGTTTTTCTCCCGGTATAAATTCATAATTTATACTGCCAGCGAACACAATGGGTCTATGTGCTGTAGGCCCCTGTGTTCCATTACTCTGATAGGCAAAGGAAGTCATAGTTAATCCTATCTGTATATATATATATATTTTCACCGGAGGGAAAGTCTTACTTTTGCTAAACCTTTAAGAGAATGTTGAAGAACCGTGGATATCTGGATAGGGAACGCATGAGACCGATCTCAATCCTAATTGTATTATACAGTTTTACAGTTAAGCTCTGCGTGGACAAAAGCTGTGATCTCGTTGATGGGCACAGTAATGGAGGAGCGCCCCTGTGTAGAGGGAGTGCCATATTGATAGATCTCTGCGGAATAAAATAATAAGTGGTTTATATCGTTGAATTTCTGTGTGGAGTACTCCAAGGTCAATGCTGGCAAATTATATCTGGTAAGTTGATTCCAAGTGTTTTCCTTTTTACACTCTGTATGGGACATACGATCCTTAGATCAGCTTGAAAGTTCTGGAAAGTAGTTAGTTTGCAAAATAGATACTCTGTCGGACTTATTGCGAAGAAGACGCATTTACACTTTTGTTATTTTTAAGATCTGCCAATCCTTGGTAATATTTGCTTGGCAATTATCAATAAGGTAATGGCGTTTCGAGTAATTATATTTTGATGTCTGGGATAAAGGTGTCATGTTAGTTATACAATGACGATCCTGGATACTGATACTATCCGAATAGGCTGCAGTGTAAACGGTATACCCATCTGTTTCCTTTGGCAGAGTGATAGCTGTATCGCTGTCAGCATGAACTCTACTCATCTGTTTTCTTTGGCAGAGCCATCCTGGCAAAGTCTCTTACTGATTTACCTTTATCACGACCTTTTATTTGGCATAAAAGTGGTTAGCGCAAAGGTTGACTGCGTTCAGCTTGTTGATAGCTACTTCATTATGGTATATAGCTCCAGTTCATAATTAAATTGAGCTGAGAAATGCACAAGTTTCCAAGGTTTTTATGTCTTGTGCTTTGCTAAAAACAAGTAAAACTCAGCAAAGCTTCGTGTGTGGTTTGATCTGCGATCTAGTTCTGCAGATGTCACGCAAACCCTGTAAGTTAGGCGTAGTTTTTAAATAAATGTATGCCGTAAGAAATCTTTCATTTCCGACCTGTAGATCCCCGTCTCCTTGTTGTGATGCCACGAAAGGCTAACACCGAGGATCGCTATTATGATTTTGTTTGTAGAACTTGTAGAACGCTAGTAGTTCATTCAAGGGTCTAGGTGTGCTCTCGAATGATTTACCGCCACAAAAACAGTTCTCGGATGTGAATGTTTATTTCATTGTTGTTTAGTATTATTATGCTGTATGGTTTGATTACAGACTTCCGATTGAGGATATCTAGATAATTTGCTTATGCGTTATAATTGGTGGATGCTGCCACGTATTGGTTATAATGCCATGATAGATTCGTGGGGAGTATCAAATTGCTACCACATGTTTATAAATAGATTTCTCATATATAATCATTACTATAAAAGTAAAGATAGAATAGAAGTAAAGACATAGTATAGTAAAATCCATGATGTTATATTAATAAAGTTTTATGGTCTAGATTCGATTCTATGGTGGGATTCGTGGACCTATCATTATTAACCTTTTGGATTATTAAAGTGAGAAAAGGATTTACTTTATGTGTTTAAAAAGGAGAGTTTACAATAAGGTTGTATAGATTTTAGAGGAGTTATCCTTATAATCATGTCTCAAAATACATTATTTTGGATGTGGGTGACGTAGGGAGAACATGGACTACATGACTTTGAGGATTATTAGAAAGAAGAAAGTTTTAAAAACAATGTATAGCTTTGAGAGATTTTTTCTTTTGTTCTATTAAGTAAGAGTATCATCAATTATTATTGAAAAGGAACATGATTTCGTTAAGTATTGTAACACATAGTCTTTTTCCTTTTAGAATGAAAATTTAACACAAAGGATAAAAAGGATTTATCCTTGTTCCAACTTTTGAATGAGAAGTAAGGTATAAATATAGAGATATTACTGTAATACATGTAATTAAGTATAAGAAATTATAAAGTACTTTTACATTCAAGGTTAAGAGAACTTTAACCTTTATTTCCATTACTAAATGAATGGGTTATATATATTACATTGAGTTAAAATATTAATGAATTATATTAAAGAGTGTGATCCCAAGTCTATCACTTTAAAGAAGTGTCTACACTTAGTAAGTGTACCTTAGGTTATGTTTTAAGAAGGTAAGGTATGTTGGATTTTATATTAAAACACAAAGGATTTAGTCAAATGATTTTGTTAGCCTTTTTCCCTATTGAATTATCAAGGTGAAATGACTCTCAATCAAAATGTAAAGCTTTAAGCTGGGGGGTGCATGATTACTTCCTCTTATGGATGGGAAGATTTCTATGTAGATGGATAGCAAAACCTTAGGGAATTGATGAGCACATCAATGATTGTAGATGTAAACTTTGGTCTAGCATCCAAAGACTCTTTTGTTATTCAAAACTTTGTAACTAGTGGTACAGCTAGTAACGACTCTTATGTAAAAGGCTTCCCTTTGATGAGAAATTTCAAGGATGGAAGTATAGCAACATTTAAGTTGCAACTTGTAAACACTTGGGTTTGGAATAATAAAAGATGCACACACACCCTTGTGGACTAGCCCGTGTACGGGTGAACCACGTTATATTTTGTCTCCTATGATTCCTATGGTGTTTCTCAATATGTCTTATGTATGAGTACTTGTTTCTGTCCTTAAAAATGGTTATGATTACTTTGAAGTATACGATTCAGTTAGAGAGTTGGTTGTTTATATGTTGTATATTGCTAATATGTGTCCCTTATGATTAGGCTTATGTTGTTACCATTTAGGTTGTTGTATTGGTACAATTAACTGATAAAAGATGTACATGCTTCTTGAAAATGAATTAACATCTTGAAGTGCATTTTATTAATTTGACAAATAACTGAATGAATTGATTAAAAGAAATATGGGGCTTAAATATAGTTGTCTATGTTTTTTTAAGGTTGTATCTGGTGCACACATATGAAGAGTTAATTGGTTCAAAGGAAGAAAACCATGTGTTGAATTTAGAAGAGTTATGTATTCGAAGAGTTATAATTATTCGTAAGCAATATTTAAAGAAAGTGAACCCACACTTTATGGTTCCGCATATATTTAAGTGGCATTTTAGGCATTTAGAAAAGTTTTAAATTTTATGAAATTTTGGGGTTCGTGACACGAATCCTAGAGGGGAGGCTTCTCCAGGAATGGGACAAGTTTAGACGCAGTTTCTCACGCTGAATGGGCAGCTACACCAACTTTATATTGGTAAGGAAATCATAGAAAGAATATGGTGTAGCTTCTATAAAACAAAAGGACATCATATGAATGAATGCATGAAATAAATAATTATCTAGGTCTTGGTGTGCATATTCCTTTTCTGGTAGTTCATAATTCTATGTGGTGTGATATTTTTAGAACCTAGGGTCATTTGCCATCCAACTTCCTAATGCTACAAAAGTACCAGAGCGTAGTGGGTGCACCATTCTGTGAGTTCTGCAAGTCAGTTGGCCATGACATGAACAACTGTCATACTCTACAATTGATCAACGACAATACAATGGATGTCTAACAGGTTTAGGGTACAAAATAAAACAAACCACCTAACCCAAGAGGAAAGTAGGGAGCAACGCGCAGTTAGTTCCAGGGTCGCGAAAGAGGCTACGATGGTGGTGGAAGACATGCAATTTGATTTAATTGTGGATAACTAGGCCACTTGGTGAGATACTATACTAAGCCTCATATTATGTGCACATAATAGCATAGCACAGAACACGCGACATAGGAGTGCCCAAACCTAGTCAAGAAATGGGAAGAGAAAAAAGGTTACTGCAACCTTATGACAATTGAACCAAGGAAAGAGAACAATGGGAAGGGTCTGATGCAAGTAAATATAGTAACTTGATGAGGAGTGCATATATGTGAATATATTCTTGCATATAGAAATATTGGATTACCATTGGAGAAGAAGGTAAAGAAATCCACAAAACCTCCACCTAAGTTTCAAGAAAATGACCAGTTATAGATCATGCACGAGGAAGAGAGTGGTTGAGGTGTTAATATTTGATTGAGCTTTGATATTTAATTCTTTTAGATGTCAAAACTTGAATCAATGAGACAATTCAATGACATGAAATTCATACAACCATAACACAATAAATAACCTGGGGAAAATCCTCAAAACTATGAGAATAAAAACCCCAACAATTCTTCTTAGTATAATATAATGGATAACAGAGAATGCTTTATTTTACAACACAACAGATTTATTTCAGAAGATAAGAGATCACCAAACACTCTTGGTGAAGATACATAAGCAATAGAGAAGAGAGATCAATCAGAGAAGTGCATTTCTTTGAATAATAATATCCCACACACAAAGAGAATCTCCTTGCCTTCAAAGGAGAAGAGAATTCACTTCACATTGAATTCATTAATCCCCTATAACAGATTTATACATTCTTCTATTCTATTTTTATCTTCTAACTTCAGGATGAAATCGCCCTCAAATTGAATGTATTAATCTTACATGCAGAGTTGTGCCCCACTTCTCATGCAGTGCTTTATCTCACTGAGTTGCCACTTAGTATGAACTCGCCTCTTAACTGATGTAGGAGCACTTAGTTAACAAGCTAACATAAGTGCCATCATGCAATAGGAGCAACTTTAGTGTTGTAAATTAAGTGTCGTCTTTTAGTTTAACATACGTGTCTTCATGCAATAACACTTAGTTAACTAGATCTTCTTTGTTGTCACTTAGTTAACTCTATTTAACTGATTTGTTTTTTATAACATTACTGTAGTGATCAATTTGAGTTCTTGTTGAGCTCTAGGTTTTACATATTTTAAAGGGTTATTTTACAAAGTCTTATATCATTTCTCTTATATATTTCACTCATTTACACCTTCATGGGCACATATTTACACCTATTTCATCCATCATTATCTATATTCACTCATATGAACTTCAAAAGGCTTAATAATGTTAAAAACATGAATATTCCATGTATTAATTATTATTTGGGATGTATGATTTTGTTTCTTAACCGAATCTTTGAGGTGTGGCATCTTTTAGTGATTTCCATGTTCCTACAGCAACATTGTTTCATCTTGCAAAAAATTTCTTGCAACAACTGTTTGATCCCGCAACAACTAGTCTTGCAACAACTGTCTAATCTTGCAGGAACGTAGTTTCATCTTGAAACAATTGTTTGTTCCTTCAATTTTGGCTAGCAGTTTTCCCTTATCTCTTCATCAACGAATTTGGGATATGGATAAATGTTGTATGCTCTTAATTATCTTCAACCAAATCAAATAATATTGATTGTCTTAGTTTAGTTAAGTCATAAATTTGGTTGGTTGTGGATCCACTTTTCTTGGATATAGTTGTAACTCCTTTCCTTTTTATGAAAAGAGATTTTTATGTATAAATAAGAGAGCATAGAAGCACATGGGAGATATATTAGATTAGATGGGAGATTGTAGAGGTGGAGTTAGAGTAGAGGATGCATGTTAGAGGATGTTTGAGAGTGAGATCACTATGTAATTTATTCATGTTGGAATAAAGAATTTTTTGTTGCAGATTGTGAGCTTACTGTCATAGTATTTCTTGGAAGCGTATGACAAGGGAGGAAAGGCCCCATCCTTATGGTATATGATTCCCTAATTTCCATTTTTCAGTTGTAGAATTGTGTGTGTTAGTTTAAATGATTTTTTTTTTTCCCTTGAAAAAAAAGCGTAATTTTATTTCATCTTGTGAGTACAAAATTACATTGGATCTTCTTCACTCATAAAGAGTGTATATGCTGCTAAGCAATACCAAAAAAAAGCAGGAAGTATGCTATGAGCTTTTCAGCTTTTTACATCAAATAACCAAAGACTAAGGCACCATAGAGGAAACTATAGCTAAAAATCTAAATCCGAACAGCCATGAATGGCACACAAATAAGAAATATCCTGTAGAAGAAAGTCGTTGATAAAAGAAGAATGAAACAGGGAAAAGAAAAACCATTTCCAGAAACCTTGTGAAAGAAACAGAGCCACTGGAATCTGCATGGAAAAAACCCCAGACCACCATATGGAAGGCCCTCCTCGACATCCAACAGATGTTGCACCCCGGCATGGACAACCGCCAACGTGTAAGGCAAGAATCTACCAAGAAACAAACGCCTGCCCTCCTCGACGATCCAGGGGAAAGAAGGGGAGCAATCCCTCCCCAACGACCCACCGATGCTGCACCCCCGCATGGGTGCAACTGCCTTCATGCGCAGAAACCTCTACCATTAGTGCCAAAATGCCCACCACTCGACGATCCAGGGGTAAGGAGACCCCAGCGCACAACGTCCATAGCGGATCCGCAGTCAGCAGAGAAGGGGCTGGAACCCGATGTTCTACAGTCTTCTGATGCTGCCGCTGTCAACCGGCCTTAGTCACACAACCTCGGATCTGCTACCCTCTACAGAGACCACCGCCGCCGCCAATGGGAAGCAGAGGAAACCCACTACCCAATGAGTAGCCGCGCCAAGGCGCTGTCAACGATCCAAAGCGGAAAGAAAAAAACCTTCAGTCAGCTAGAACAGGAAGCAAACTCGAGTGCGGCGGCCATGGAAGGATCCATGGCCGCCATAAGCTACTTCAGATGCCGACTACCAAAACCCTAGATGCAGAGTGCAATCCTTCCTCCAACCCCTTTCATATGTTAGTTTAAATGATTTATTCCAAGTTTCTACAAGAATTTACAGTTTTGTGAGATTATTTCACTCCAAGTGTGTGTTGGATTAGAATCCTTTTGGGATTAATATCAATAATTCAAAGGCTCACAAGGGATCTATCATGTTGCTTACATAGCCATGTTGCAATAGTATTGGTTCCAAAGGTGTTGAGATATTGTAACTTCAAAGAATATTATAATTGTACTTTATTATTCCGGAGATGTTTCATTCCTCCGTAAAGATCTTATTGTATATCCGGAGATGTTTATTCCTCCGTCGGAATGTGGTAACTCGGGTTATTAGACTTCCCTAGTGGAGGTCAGCCCTGTATGTGTTATGTGGGTCAAAGGGTTATTAGACCACCCTATAGGGGTTGGCCCAGTCAGTTGTAGCGGGGTATTTAACCTATTGGTTAAATACGAGCCTACATGTACTTGTGTAAAAGATATGTCAGAGTAGTGTATAAATAGAGGAGGTGTATTCCTCATTTGATACACACACACACTTGAGGATAGCGCACTTGTGGAGGAGAGGTATTCTATTGTGGAGGATTAGATCATGTCTCAGGGTTTCATCTTTGTATATTGCTGGTCATCTATATTGAGGAAGCTTTGCTAGGTTTTCTACCCCATGAGGGTTTCCCAGGATAAATCTCTGTCTCTTGTGTTTATGCTGTGCTTGTTGTTTCTTCAGTGATCATGTATATGCTATTATTGTGAAATGGAATGTAATGCTGCTATTTTCTATCTTAGCATATTAAATCTTAACATGGTATCAGAGCTAACCTGAAGGAAGACAAGGTATGGCACTTACGACACTTGCTTTACTTACGACAATTTGAAGGTTAGGGTTTTACATAGCAAAAACCAGTCATCGTGGAACTTTTGCTATAAATCCATTTCTGCGAAGGTTCAGGGTTTGAAAAGTTTACAGGTCGAAGATAACATCCCCAGGTACCTTGTGTCCAAAGGGTACCCTCAGATTCGTTGTACTTTATGATTTATGATTAGTACAAGTTAGGGTTACTGCCTCTTCCAGATCTCAGTCAAAATCAGGTGACCTTGGAAAAAAGGTCATAACTTGGGCTAGGAAGCTCCAAATGAAATTTCGTAAAAAGTGACAGGTAGTACACAGACTGTAATATCTCAGAAAACGTTTTCAGAGGCCGAAGGTGAACCAGTGACACGTGGAACGCCGTACAAGTTCGCTATCCTGTTTTATCCCATAAACAGGTCACGTTGCGACACTTGGCATAACTCTCTCTCAGAGAGTCCAATTGAGGTAATACCTGTCAAGATGGAAAGATAACAGGGCGATTTATCTCAGGAAACGTTTTCAGAGGCCGAAGTTCAAACAGTGACACGTGGCACGCCGTACAAGTTTGCTCTCCTGTTTTATCCCATAAACAGGTCACGTTGCGACACTTGGCATAACTCTCTCTTAGAAAATCCAATTGAGGTCAGACCTATCAGGATGGAAAGATGACAGGTCAGGCTACTGCATAAAAAGTTTTCATACCTTGTGGATCAAAAATTTCAGAGTTATAGCAGAAACAATCAGGTACATATTTCTGTCAAAACATAATTATTTTTGGAGCACCTTTATTCATGGCTTCCGGAATTTAGGGTTTCGGAGAAAGTTGGAATTTTTGGAAACGGAGTCCACGGCTGAATGCTACTTAGGAAAATAGAAATGTAGAAACCAAGATCGAATTTTTTGGTTGGGTGGAATACCGGGCTTGATCAAACCCCAGTTCGGGATTTTGATCGGAAAGATGGAAAATTAGGGCTTCAACAAAAGTTGGAATTTTTGAAGTCTATAACCACGGCTGGAAGCTCCTCAGAAAAATAAGAGTTTAGAGCCTTGGATCGAACCTTTTGTTTGGGCAGAAGGGTGGGATTCATCAAACCCTAGTTTGGGATCCTGTCCAGAAGATCCAGAAGTTTCAAAGGCAATTTTGAGGGGTCAAATTTTGGAAATTCCAAAATTAAAGTATGCTAGTTTGATCAGCTCAACAAGACATATTCTTTCATCCATTCAGAAGTGTGAAAGTCAAAGATTGAGTTTTTAGGGTTTCTCTATCAAACCCTAATCAAGCTCCAAATCAAGTTTTAGGGGGAGTTGAGGCTAAGGCCTTACATAAGAAGACTACAAGAAGTCTTGACATGTATGACTTAAGGAGGCTCAGGTATGTCTTGAAATCTAATTCTTGATTAAGTTCATGATGTGTTTGTCTTCATATTATTTATTAGTACAATCTTGATTAATGTTAGAATTGTCTTATCACCCTAGTAACAGTATGAATGCATGTGAATGATCAAATACATTCATTGATTAGGGCTATATGATTGTACTAATGCATTATGATGTTGTGTGAGGTTAATGTTGTCTGCTAACAAGATACAGGTACATCACAAAAGACAAATCAGGTTCCATGACCATGAAAACATGAAGACAAAGACTCATCCATAATTTTTGTTCTACTTACGAGGTATGTATGACTTTGTTACATTATGCTTAACCTGTGAGACATGCAGGTTCTAGCTCAGGATCTCTAAATCATTGAAGAGATTGTTTAGGTATGTTGTACATAACTAAGTAGGTATACTGATCCAAGTATGTTTCCCATGAATCTTACCTTGTGTTAGGATCTCTTATATAAGTATACTTGGTATGATTGGTTATGCTTATTCATAAAGTTAGTAATCAAGGGATTATGCATATTATGTCTTTTATCTTGATTGATGATATGCATGAGTAAAAGAAGACTTCCCTGAAATCTTGAATACTAATGTTTATTAACTATAATCATGACTATACATTTTCAAGATTATTTAGAACTATAACGTTTTGATAACATTTAGAACATACTAATGGGTGTATGTTTGTGTATGAGATCATGAGGATGACACTTGAACATGCACAGTGGTACAGAATGAATAGAAGTTCAAAAGACATACAGAAGATCAAGCGGGAGGCAACCACACAAACATAAAAGATAAGTATTTGAGTTGTTATTTGAAATAGTAAATGATATTGCTTGTATGCATATTTGTATTCCTAGAATATATCATGCTGAGTGTAAACATTCATAGAGCATTGAACAGTATACTACTAATATGCATATGATTGATAAGTTGGACAAACATTCCGTTGTTGCTTGTCTAGAATGAAACCTCTTTGCTGACATGCTAAGAGCTATGCACACTCTCGATAGTATGTTCTGGTAGAGATGGAAGGCATCTAGATAGCCACTGTATGCATACAGGATATGGGAAAGTGTTGTGCCAAAGTATTGGTCAAAATAGTTGCATAACTATGTAAATGATATCTGTATGCATAATAGGTTATCATGTCAATATGATTTGATGATTATGAAGTATTTATTACTAATCATGTACTTAATTTTGATTTGTAGGAAAGATCATGATGAATGATGAACACTGAACAAGCGATGGATGTTAAACAAAACAAAAAAATATTTTCAAATCAAACACACTATAGAAGGCTTGTGGCTAGAAGATTCTCTTAGAAAGAAGAAGAGAATCATGATGAGATGTTTGCTCTAAGTGGCTAGATAAGACCATTCTCTTAATGGTGTAATTAAAGAAGAAGTGTGAATCAGGTTCTGTATGGGTTCCGAGGATCGATAGTAACTGATGAGAATACATGTGAGGATTGCATCATCCTTGAATACAAGTTCTAAAGTGAGCCGTAGACAAGTGTCTCCGAGAAAGAAGAGGGATTGTATCATCCTTGAACACTTGTTCTAAAGAGAGCCGTAGATGTATGTCTTCGAAAATGAAGTCCTTGGTGGACATGAGAGGATTGGATCATCCCTGGACTTCAGTCCAAAAGAAGAGCCGTAGACGTATGTCTTCGAGAATGAAGTTCTTTGTGAACATGTGAGGGGATTGGATCATCCCTGGACTTCAGTCCGAAAGAAGAGCTGTAGACGTATGTCTTCATGAATGAAGTTCTTGGTGAACATGTGAGGGGATTGGATCATCCCTGGACTTCAGTCCGAAAGAAGAGCCGTAGACGTATGTCTTCGTGAATGAATTTCTTGGTGAACATGTGAGGGGATTGGATCATCCCTGGACTTCAGTCCGAAAGAAGAGCCGTAGACGTATGTCTTCGAGAATGAAGTCCTTGGTGGACGGTTGAGGATTAAGTCATCCTTGGACATAGTCCTAAATTTACGGTTGAGGATTAAGTCATCCGTGGACGTGGTCCTAAATGTACGGTGGAGGATTAAGTCATCCTTGGACGTGGTCCTAAATGTACGGTGGAGGATTAAGTCATCCTTGGACGTAGTCCTAAATGTACGGTGGAGGATTAAGTCATCCTTGGACATAGTCCTAAATGTACGGTGGAGGATTAAGTCATCCTTGGACGTGGTCCTAAATGTACGGTTGAGGATTAAGTCATCCTTGGACGTGGTCCTAAATGTACGGTTGAGGATTGAGTCATCCTTGGACGTGGTCCTAAATGTATGGTTGTGGATTAAATCATCCTTGGACAGTAAATCCAGTAATCCCGAAAGGAAGGATAGTCCTAAATGAATTGAGTGGATTAAATCATCCTTGGACAGTAAATCCAGTAATTCCGAAAGGAAGGATAGTCCTAAATGAATTGAGTGGATTAAATCATCCTTGGACAGTAAATCCAGTAATTCCGAAAGGAAGGATAGTCCTAAATGAATTGAGTGGATTAAATCATCCTTGGACATTAAATCCAGTAATTCCGAAAGGAAGGATAGTCCTAAATGAATTGAGTGGATTAAATCATCCTTGGACAGTAAATCCAGTAATTCCGAAAGGAAGGATAGTCCTAAATGAATTGAATGGATTAAATCATCCTTGGACAGTAAATCCAGTAATTCCGAAAGGAAGGATAGTCTTAAATGTGATTGTGGTTGGACTAATCATCCTTAGATAGTAAATCCAGTAATTCCGAAAGGAAGGATAGTCTTAAATGTGATTGTGATTGGACTAATCATCCTTAGACAGTAAATCCAGTAATTCCGAAAGGAAGGATAGTCTTAAATGTGATTGTGTTTGGACTAATCATCCTTAGACAGTAAATCCAGTAATTCCGAAAGGAAGGATAGTCTTAAATGTGATTGTGGTTGGACTAATCATCCTTAGACAGTAAATCCAGTAATTCAGAAAGGAAGGATAGTCTTAAATGTGATTGTGGTTGGACTAATCATCCTTAGATAGTAAATCCAGTAATTCCGAAAGGAAGGAGTCTTAAATGCTGATTGTGATAAGGACTAATCATCCTGTAAATAGATTGGGATTTCCTCATCCCTAGACATGGTGAGATGTCTTAAAGTGATAAGGACTAATCATCCTTTAAACAGATTGGGATTGCATCGTCCCTAGACATGGTGAGATGTCTTAAAGTGAGAGGGAATGATCATCCCGTAAGTGGATTAGGATTGTATCATTCTTGGACCTATGTCCTAAAGTGAGAGGGATTGATCATCCCGTAATTGGATCATGTGTATTGCAGGGTATGCTGCTGTTGTGTATACTTGTATCGGTGTGGATACTTGTATTGATAGATGTATTAGTGAGAATACATGCTTTTGATGATAGATGTATTAGTGAGAATACATGCCTTTGATGATGGATGTATTAGTGAGAATACATGTTTTTGATGATAGATGTATTAGTAAGAATACATGTTTTGATGATAGATGTATTGGTGAGAATACATACTTTTGATGATACATGTATTGATTAATGTACTTGTATGGTTGAGGATACTGATGCTGTAGATCGAGATGATCCAGATGCTGTAGATCCACATGATCCAGATATGCTGTAGATCAAGATGATCCAGATGTTGATGCTGTAGATCTTGATGATCCAGATACTGTAGATCGAGATGATCCAGATGCTGATGCTGTAGATCGTGATGATCCAGATGCTGTAGATCGAGATGATCCAGATGTTGTAGATCGAAATGATCCAAATGCTATAGATTGAGATGATCCAGATGCTGTAGATCGAGATGATCCAGATGTGCTGTAGATCAAGATGATCTAGATGCTGTAGATCGTGATGATCCAGATGTTGTAGATCGAGATGATCCAGATGCTGTAGATCGAGATGATCCTGATGCTAATGATCGTGTGATGACGATACTGATCATCGTGTGATGACGATGCTGATGATCATGTGATGACGATGCTGATGATTGTGTGATGACGATGCTGATGATCGTGTGATGACGATGCTGATGATCGTGAGATGACGATACTGATGATTGTGAGGATCCAGATGTTGATATTGTTATAGCTGTTCGAGTGCTGCAGAAGATAAAGACTTAGTACTAAAGATGTTGATGTTCCAATAACTGCTTGAGTTACTGATGATGTTGAGAAAGCTTCCGATGATTTATAGATGTATCATGTATGAT
Source organism: Larix kaempferi (assembly GCA_027924585.1). Taxonomy (NCBI): domain Eukaryota; kingdom Viridiplantae; phylum Streptophyta; class Pinopsida; order Pinales; family Pinaceae; genus Larix; species Larix kaempferi. Next base: position 2,105,520 of record BSBM01000008.1, read on the forward strand.
GTTGATGACTCCTTGCTCGTGCAGATGCTGTTATAATATCCTTCTCGTTAAGGGGGAGTGTTGAGATATTGTAACTTCAAAGAATATTATAATTGTACTTTATTATTCCGGAGATGTTTCATTCCTCCGTAAAGATCTTATTGTATATCCAGAGATGTTTATTCCTCCGTCGAAATGTGGTAACTCGGGTTATTAGACTTCCCTAGTGGAGGTCGGCCCTGTATGTGTTATGTGGGTCAAAGGGTTATTAGACCACCCTATAGGGGTCGGCCCAGTCAGTTGTAGCGGGGTATTTAACCCATTGGTTAAATACGAGCCTACATGTACTTGTGTAAAAGATATGTCAGAGTAGTGTATAAATAGAGGAGGTGTATTCCTCATTTGATACACACACACACTTGAGGATAGCGCACTTGTGGAGGAGAGGTCTGCTATTATGGAGGAGGAGATCATGTCTCAGGGTTTCATCTTTGTATATTGTTGGTCATCTATTTTGAGGAAGCTTTGTTGGGTTTTCTACCCCATGAGGGTTTCCCAGGATAAATCTCTGTCTCTTGTGTTTATGCTGTGATTGTTGTTTCTTCAGTGATCATGTATATGCTATTATTGTGAAATGGAATGTAATGCTACTATTTTCTATCTTAGCATATTAAATCTTAACAAAAGGATTGTAGACTTTATTTGAAGAATTGTTCAGATTCGCTTTGGTGTGCTAATATCTTCTTTTGGGACTAACATTAACAATTCAAAATATCATAGAGAGTCGAAGCACTCTGCTCATGAAGCCATGCTGGATAATGCTTATTTTCAAAGGAAGTGTGATTGGTGTGTGAAGATTTTATTTAAGGGAGGGATCCCAACTTTATTGTTTTCAGATTTGGATCTTGAAAGAAAGAGGTGTGATTTAGATAGATTTTGAATTTAAGATTCAATTATGCATATATTTTTCCAATCACTTCAGAAGCTTACAATCCCATGGGTTGAAAATTAAATGCAGTAGATTACACTATATAATTTGTTGAACATTTTGGTGTCGTTTTTGGGGAAGTGCTTAAGGAGTTAGTCTTGAAGTGATTATTTCTTTTAGCTAATTGTAGTGCCAGCATTTTAGACTCGAAGGAGGGGGAGAGATAAGATGAGAGGTAAGAACCTACGCATTTTCTGTAGACAGGTTCCTCCAAGCCCTTCTTTTGTTGGATGGTGAATAAGTTTGTTTTGAAATTTTTTCCAACATTTAAGGTTGAAAATTAATGGTATCTTTGCAATTTTTTATTCAAAGAAAAATCCCCCTACAATAATCCATGTGCTAAGCCAGTAGAGTGAATTCAAGCATGTTTAAGAATTGTTGGAAGAAGGAAGATGTGGATTCAAGAAATGACTCAAATCCCTGCACCAGTAGGGAATATTTCTGCATCTCAGAAGGAGCAGATCGTGACAACCATAAGAAACATATTTGCATCTCAGGAAGTAAGAGAAGAGAAAATTGTTCATGAGAAGGAAATATATTTAGAAGTTGTATTTGATTCTCCTTGCATATCGAGATAAGATATTAGAGAGACATGGATGAAATTTGATGAAGAACAAATATTGGAGCCTAAAATTGAATAATTTTTGGCATGTATATATCCTTTGTGCATTGAAGAATGTGAAATCCATAATTTTGAGAACCTACAAGATGTGAAAAAGACCTACATGCAATACAAAGAGGAGAACCAAGAGAGAAATTATTACATTGAAGAGTGGTTCCAGGAAGTTTCAGACCAACACACCACTTTCTTCTTAAAAAATTATTGCAACCACATCAAGAGAATCAGCTGGTTCTCCATGTTCAATTATATGTCATATTTTATATTTTAAATCTGCACATGAAGTTGGTAGTAATCATGTTGTACACATGGATTCACTGGAATACTTGAAAGAAGGGTTTCCCTTCTTGTCAAGTAGGCTAGGATAATGAGTAGCTATATCTCAATAAACACTGCAAATAATTAGTACAAGCATGCTGCATCAATTTTTTCATTATTTTCAAATAAAATAGGGGATGGAACGAAGGTGGCATGTTGGAAGCTTATGTTTCTCTGTAATGTCATTTGGATTTGTTGCACAATTACATTCTATATCAAAGTAAGAAGTGAAGCCATGATGATTCATGATAAATTCAAACGAGGATCAATTTCCAGTGTCTACATCTACTACCATCCTACAACAAATAAGAAATGTTTTTAGATAGGAAATAAATTTCTTCACCATTCAAAGATATATGTTGTTCCTAGACTCCACTGTGTTACCAGAATGCTCCTCGGTATCTCCAACATGTGTGTCACATCTTAATGTATGAAAGTATGATTGATACATATTATAGCATCCTCGTGTACAGTTATTGACCCTGCAAAATTTGAAACAGAGTAACAAAGGAATAAATTTGCAAACATAGCAACACATTCCAATTCTTGTCATTTTTCAAGCAGTCAATTTGTGATTTGGTTTATGAGAAAATGGGGAAAAATATTGAAAATTTGTTGAAAACCCACTTGCAGAATGCACCCATTTAGCTTCATGAGAGGCAGTTTCCCAAAATTTTGTATGGATTGAGATAAATCGAGGTTATTATGAGAACAGATTTTCCAGAATTACGGGTTATCGGTGGTTCACCATGAATTCCCAACGCTTAACCAGTTAAATTAGTCTACGTGGAGGTGGAATTTCTTGTTGGATAAATTCTATTAAGGAGGTGATATATATATTAACCCATGGTATATTTCAAATTTAATAAAATATGCCAGTAATCAAGAAGATCATAGTCAAAGAGCAGATCCAAAATTTGCGGGGAATCACCATTGAGTTTTGATCAGGATTGAAATTTATTTTTGGGTGATGCATATATAAAAAAATGATCTCCTTCATTTGATATACAACTGAAAAGTCATCCTTGTGTTCAAATCTGACGTGGCCATCTGTCAATCTGTAGCATTTGATATTTTCTTCTCTTAATACTTGTGGTGGGCCTGCGTGGTCACCTCTTTAGTGTATAATTTTATATTTTATGTTGTGTTTTTGCTCTTAATACTCATGGGATTAAGTTGGGTTGGTATTTGGAACAATGGAATGTGTAAAGAATCCTACACAGAGGAATGGAAACCATGGCAATGGAGGCAATTCATTTGATTAGCAGGAATTCTCTAATGTTGTAGAGGGGGAAAATGGTATTATGGAAGGAAAGGATACTCAGGATTTTTCTTTTTGAATATTAGAATGTAGATCACTACTACATTCTTGGGATAAATGATGGAATTGATCTACTTTTTCTATCATGAACATCCACAGAAGCCTGACTTGGACAATCAGGCGACTTTCTTCATCACCATTGGTTACCCGTTGTTGAAGGGGTGCATTTGTTGAAGACATTTGGTGCATAAAAACTCCACACATAGATCTGCCACTTCCATTTATTTTGGAATACTGTGATATTCTCAAGCAATAAAAAAATTCGAAGATGATTTGTTTAATGATCAATTCCAATTTTAAAGCAAGTGAGAGAGGCATCATTTGGCTATAACATTTTAAAAATGACCACGAATTGCAGTCTATCTGTCAAATGTGTCTTCTCCACATGCAAGTGAAGTAAGGGACTTATTGTTATTATGCATGCATAAATTTATTATTTGTTTCTCAGTATTTCATTTCAAGTATTTACTTGCACCTATTTCAACTCAACAATGCCTATTTTATCTAACAAAATATGCAGAGCATCCACGATGCCAACAACATAAATTTCCAATAATAAAACAACAAGTATTTTGCAGATACCTTAGTCATGTTTTCGTTTTGACATGCCAAATCTCAAGTGTGGGGGAGAGGGGTGTTACTCTTATAGTAACCACAATTCATATAATATCTAGTAGGACCATGTATTATATAGTCATTTTAAATATTTTTTTGATGGGCAACAAACAACGTTTATTCATGCATTGATTCATATCTACAAACTACTTTTGCTTAAGTTTTGATCACCACCAAAGAGATACAACCAATAGTATGGGTGTGAATCCATGAGAATCCACATCAACAAGTATATAAATTATGTGATTCTTAGCATTTAATTTATTTTTTCATATTCTTCAAACATGTAGTGACTTGTTTTATTTCCTATAGCAGCCTGCTCCTGTAGCATCCTATTATATTCCTGTAGCAGATTGCTTGAAGGACACGTTTTGCATGGCAATTGTAACCAGATGAGGCCTAATGAACGAAGTTCGTGATGTGTATTTTATCACATGTATGGTTCTTGGAGTAAGTTGCAGATGGGATTTACATAACATGCACAATGAAGGTAGTACGAGTGTATCATTGAGGTCAACGTTTCCATATGTTCTTCCTGTAGCTTCCTGAAACAACCTTTTGATCCTGCAACAGATTTGGAATCTCTTTTATGTTTTGGTTATTTGGGAAAGTTTGGGGGGCATAAGTTTTTGTCTTAGAGCCCCAACATGAATCCTTTCTATTTAGAATGCACTAGGTCCACACATATTTGTTCAAGTTGCAAACAACATTTCCAGCACTCTTGTAGCAGTGACAGTTCCTGTAGCAGAGTTTGATCATGCAGCAACACAATTCCAGTTTCCAACATTACAATCCAAGATCATTCTAGCAGATTCATGTTCATCATCTAGCCAAGAATTCATTATTTTTCTTCCAGGGTAGCAAACATCCAAAAAGGCAAGGTTGGGTAAGCAATATCTAACTCCAAGTAGTCATTTTACATTGGAATTCATGCACATAAGACATTGAAGTTGCCACTTTCTGTCACCCTTTCCATTGTCCATATTCTTACCTTCTTCACTCCATTTCCATTGCTAAGATAAACATACATCCTTTTGTTGTTCCAAGAACATCATGTCAAAGAACTCATAATTTGACCTCATTAGACCCACTACATTGTTCTCCTTCATATTTTGCCAGAAACCTAAAATCAGGAGAACAAGAGTGGAGGAAACTATCTTTGCTGCATTAGGACAAGCAAGATATTAAGTGTGGGGTAGATGTTGAGCTCTGGGTTTGACATATTTTGAAGGGTTATTTTACAAAGTCCTATATCATTTCTCTTATATATTTCACTCATTTACACCTTCATGGGCACATATTTACCTCTTTCATCCATCATTATCTATATTCACTTATATGAACTTAAAAAGGCTTAATAATGTTAAAAACATGAATATTCCATGTCTTAATGATCATTTGGGATGTATGAGTTTGTTTCTTAACTGAATATTTGAGGTGTGGCATCTTTCAGTGATTTCCATGTTCCTCCAGCAACATTGTTTCATCTTGCAGCAATTTTCTTGCAACAACTAGTCTTGTAGCAACTGTCTAATATTGCAGCAACTATCTTGCAACAAAATAGTTTCATCTTGTATCAACTGTCTGTTCCTGCAGTTTCTGCCAGCAGTTTCCCCTTATCTCTCCATCAATGAATTTGGGATATGGATAAATGTTGTTATGCTCTTACTAATCTTCACTTTTTATGAAAGGAGATTTTTATGTATAAATAAGAGAGAATATAAGCATATATTATATTAGATGGTATATTAGAGAGGTGGAGTTAGAGTAGATGCTGGAAGTTAAAGGAGGTTTGAGAGTGAGATCACTATGTAATTTCTTCATGTTCGATTACATAATTTTTTGTTGCAGATTGTGATCTTACTTTCATAGTATTTCTTGGAAACGTATTCCAAGGGAGGAAAGCCCCCCTCCTTATGGTATATGCTTACATAATTTCCCTTTTTCAGCTGTAGAATTGTGTGTGTGTTAGTTTACATTATTTATTTCCAGTTTCTGCAAAAATTTGTATCTTTGTGAGATTATTTCTCTACAAGTGTGTGTTCTATTAGAATCTTTTTCGGATTAATATCAATAGTTCAAAGGATCACAATGGATATAGAATCTTTCTTAGATATCCATGTTGCAATAGTATCGGTTCCAAATGGTTTGTAGGCTTTATTTGAAGAATTGTTCGGATTCAATTTGGTGTGCTAATATCTTCTTTTGGGACTAACATCAACAGTTCAAAAGATCATAGAGAGTCTAAGCACTCTGCTCATGAAACCATGCTAGATAACGCTTATTTTCAAAGGAAGTGTGATTGGTGTGTGAATATTTTATTTAAGTGTGAGGGATCCCAGCTTTAGTATTTTCAGATTTGGCTCTTGAAAGATAGAGGTGTGATTTAGATAGATTTTGAAGCACTTTAAGATTCGATTCTTCATATATTTTTCTGAGCACTTCACAAGATTACGAGCCCCCAGGTTGACAATTAAATGCACTAGATTATACTATATAATTTTACCAACAGTTCTCCCTTGATTGAGTGAAGTGGTCACTAAGTTCTCCTTTAGTTAAGTGATTATATATCTTTAACTGATGCTTTAATTGAAGCATTGAATGAGGCATACATTGTTACTTAACTGAATATTTATAAATGAAGCTTTAAGAATTCAAGTTCTCTTTAATTAGCTGAAGTGTCTACATGGGAAATTTTGAATTCTCTTAATCTCTATGATTTATCTTTTATTTCTTTATCTTTTACTGCATGGTCAATATGTGCTAAATTTAATTATCCATCACATTACATTATACTAAGAAGAATTATCAGATGTTGTGATCATATTATATTATTCCTGACCAAATGATCATATGCTAAATTAATTCACTCTATAGGTGATCAATATCTAAGGGAGACATAATAGAAACTAGTGATCATGGTTAATAATACATCACACACCATTAAATTATTTTAACAAGTAAATCATGACCTTTATACGGAAGGTACACCTCTATACGGGAGGTCCATCCCATGGATACATTTATACAGAAGGTTCACATGAGAACCATTACTTGAACACAAATCTGGAGCCTTGTCCAACAAGACTTTACAACATCATTACTTTGACCAATTACCTCTACACGGGAGCAATAAGCTTTACACGGAAGGCAATCAAAGTGCTCACCTCTATATGGGTGGAGCAATATTGGTTGCACAAGATTGGTTTGGAGAATGTCTGCTGATGTTATACATTTAACATGAGGAAGCTGTGAAATGTGAATATGAACTATGTTTATTGCATGAAGAAGAGGATAGTAGAAGAAGAATTTGTGAGGAAGAATTATTGTGCAACATGTGCAATGAAGAGTTAATGCGTACCGCATAGCGTGAAGCTATACAATGCAAAGAAGAAAATCCTGGAGTAATGCACAAAATTCATTGGGAAGACCCAATAATTACTTTCCTGCAAAGTTGTATACATATATTGAGTGATCCTCATGCTTCCAATAAAATAACTAGTATGCTTGGAAAGTTACTAATTTTTTATGAAGCCGAAGAACCTATTTTTCTTCCACTTCCTGAAAGGAATGCATCTAGAGTGGGAAAGAGATGAAGAAACCATAAGAAACTCATGTTGTCCCTTGAAGTGGGTGGATTTCAGATGAAATATGTTATGATTGAATTTGGGGAATATGTGAACATTCTTCCTAAGAATAATTGGGAGTTAATGAGCAAGCCAATGCTGGTATGGTCTCCCATACAACTCAAATTAGCTAACTAGTACAAATTATCTCCCATTGGAAGGTTGAATAATATGGAAGTAAGCATTGATGGAGAAAAGGAAATGGTGGATTTTTATGTGATTGATTCGGCTAAAGGAGGGGGTCAAGCCAATGAAGAAACGGTTGTACATATTGAATCCCTAGTACAAGGATAAAGTGCACAAAGAACTAGACCACATGTTGGATGCAGGAATCATATTTCAAATGGATCGAGGAATCAAAGTGTATAAGTCCAATGGTGGTTCATGATAAGAATATAGGAGAAATCCACATCTGTGTGGATCTACGCAACCTTAATGCAACATGTATACATGACCCATTCCCTACACCTTTAACAAACAAGTTGCTAGAGAAATGTAGGAGGTCATGAAGCCTATTCATTCACTGATGGATTCTCTGGTTACCATCAAGTGGGCATAGTTGATGAGGATTTCATGAAAACCAATTTTTTGTCTAGGTGGGGTTCTTTTTCCTATAATGTGATTCCTTTTGGATTGAAAAACATGCCAGCTATGTTATCTAGGATAATAGTGGCCTCGTTTAAAGAATTTATGCATAAATTTTCTAAAGTCTAGCTAGATGACTGGACAGTGTTCAATATTTTGAAAGATCACCTATAGGTATTGTGCCTCATGGAAGATCGCTGCAGGTAGATGCATATTTCATTAAACATGAAGAAGTGCATTTTATGCACCCCATTTGTAATATTTTTGAGGCATGTTGTATGCAAGGAAGGACTGTTAGTGACCTGGATAATATTGTAGTCATATTCAATCTATCATCCCCAACACATGTGAAGGGAACCTAACATTGGGACATACTGGATACTATAGAAATTTTCTCAAAAATATAATAGCATAACATTATTTTTGGAGGAAATATTGAGAAAATAAGTTAAGTATTAATGGACATTGAAGTGTCAATAGGTGCTTGATAATCTGAAGGAGAAATTGGTGACTACACCAATTCTCATCTTTCAAGATTGGATGGACATATGTCATGTGCGTGTATATGTTTCATCAGCCACACTAGGAGTATTCTTAGCCTAGCAAGGGGAAGGGGACATCGATAATCATGTTTCCTTTGCAAGAAGGAAGTTATCTATATTAGAGAAGAGTTATACCATGACTGAGAGTGAAGGCTTGGCAATGGTATATGCACTAGAAAATTACCGACACTAATTGTTGGGGAGTGTCTTCAAGTTTTTCATAGACCATTTTTCCTTAAGGTTACTGGCCAACAAGCCAATGTTGGGAGGGCACATCTATCGATGGCTACTCCTATTTCAAGAGTTTGAATTTGAATTTGTTTTCAAGTTGGGAAAGAACAACATTGGTCCAAATCATATGTCAAGATGAGAATATGGTGAGGAAGGAGGAAGTATGAATGATGACTTTCTAGATGCACACTTATTTCAGGTTGAGGCCACATCATAACAGTTCAATGAGATAGTAGCATTTATGGATTCTGGTCGCTCACCAACATAGTACACAATTGCGTAATGCATACATCTAGTTACACGCATCATAGATTTTCAATTGATTGCTAGACAACTCTACGACCTGGGAGATGATGACATATTGCACAGATGTGTGCTAGAACATGAAATGTCGCTTATTCTTAGAGAAGCACATGAAGGCATAGCTAGAGGAAATAATGATAGGAATGATAATATGCATAAGATGTTGTGTGCAGGTCTATGGTGGCCTTCGTTGTTCCAAGAAACTAATATTTATTGCAAATAATGTGATGTTGTCTAGTGGGTGGGAAAGGCATCAGATAGGGCTAAGATGCCTCTCTTCCATGTCAGTCTACTTGAGCCATTCGAGAAATGGGATATTGATTTGTTTGGTCCGATCAACCTACCAGCACACATAACTGACACTAGATACATCATCATTGCAACATAGTAGCTAACAACATGGTTAGAAGTTGTGCTAGTGAAGCATTGTACTACAAAGAAAACTACGCGGTTCATATTCGAGCATATTATCACCATATTTGGATTCCTGAAAGTGCTGATGAGAGATCATGGAACTCATTTCATAAAATCGACCATATGCACATAACAAATGAGTTCATGATACATCACCAGAAATGTACAATGTATCATCCACAGGCCAATGGTACATTGGAGGCATTCAATAAGATTCTAGAAAAGGTGCTTACAGAGGTTTGTAATGTGTAGCACAATGATTGGGACTAGCATTTTCTAGTATTAATGTGGGCATACAGGACCACATCAAACATGCTCACAAAGAAGACCCCATTCAGATTGGTCTATGGGAAGGAAGCAGTCATGCCATTGAATTTCATTGTAACTAAGATACGCATATCTCTAGCCATAGATATGATGGATGGTGAATCATTTGCATGCATATTAAAAGACTTGATGGCTCTGGAAGAATATAATTTCATTGCAGAGTTCAACTAGGTCATTGAGAATCAATGAAAAAAATCATAGCATGATAGGAACATCAAGAGTAACTCGTCGGAACCTAGCGTGCTGTGCGGATGTATGACGGTAAATTTTTGAAGAATCCAAGGAAGTTGTGCATGATATGTTTGGGTCCATTCAGGATCATGTTTATCATTGAAGTAGGAAAATCGAAGCTAGACACCATGGTAGGAGAGACGATGAAAGGCATGATCAATGTCAGTTTCATGAAACCCTACTGTGGTGCATAGGGGAAAGAACACCTATAAGTTGAAGTTACAATTGAAAAAAAAGAACAAAGACAAAAGAAAAAGTATATCTATTTCATTTTCCAATTGTAACCCATTTATGAGTTAAGTTGCTAGTCCAACATCATAGAACGCACGTCTATCATTGGTGAATGCCACCCAGTTAGTCGATGTCCATCTGTCTGCATTCATATCAAGTCAAATGACATAGTTGTAAGTTTGTCATTCATAAATGAAGTTAGAATAGGTTAGAGTATAGAATTCAGTGTTGATCATGAAATCTGTTAAGTCACAAAGTTGTGACGACCAAGTCCAGAATAATTATGTCCAAGTCAATCTGGCATAGACATTTAGGAAGTATCAGTTGGGAAGAATGTTATCTCTAGGTCCAACTATCAAGAGTCACCATCGCCACCATAATAGATGGCGCGAGGTCATATTTAATGTAAAATCACAATGGGTGCATAAGGTAAGTTGGATGCCAGCTATCACATGTAATATGCTAAAGAGTCATTTAGTTCAAAATTGGGATGATTTAATGAGTCGAGTAGGAAGGTGAGATTCAAAATTTGAAAACAAGGAAGGTATAATAAATGGAAGCAGCTTGCTGCATTCAATCGAAGGTGGTTAATCATTGTGACTAATTGATTTTGAGGTGATTTGATCATCCATTCATGATAACATGGATGGATTGCATAGAGCAAAGGTATATTTTCCATATTGTAGAGTATGCAGTGGAATTTATAATAGGATATGTTGTCAGAAGGCCTCATTCGGTTTAAAGGAAGGATCGCTCGCATAGGAGAGCCATTTGAACCTAAGAGAAGAGACAGAGAGTGGAGAATAGTATTGAGTTGAAAGTAGAGAGTGTTGAGCTGTGAGTAGAGAAGAGTGTTGGGCTTAGAGTAGAGTAGAGTGTTGAGCTCATAACAAATAAAGAGCTGAGTTGTGCACAAAGAGAGTGTCAAGTTCAACTATGAGGATTATAGAGCTGAGTAGAAAAAGGGTTTCATATTTGAGAGGGAAAAGAGTTGCAGAGGTAAGCGGGGAGGAAACACCAGAAGAACAATGCATGTTGACCCCCAACGTGCCAAAGTAGAGAATGAAGACCAAATTAGTAAAACTAGTGGACATGCTCGTCGTAGAGATGAATACCCGCATAGATACTCAGGGGTAGATGATGGGTAATATACCTATGATGACCTTAAATTATTTTAACTTGTAGGATGAAAAGGAATTCCCAATCCTGCACCTGTTAGAGTGTGCAGTTGTCCGACAAGATAGGGATGGCTCAGAGGAATACATCACCAAGAAGTGGGAAAGGAAATTGTTCCACTCAGGGATAATGACACTAATATATTTTTTGTACTTTGGGCTCCCATTAAGCATCGTAAGATGGATACAATTTTTTCTAAGTAGATTGCATAGAGGTTTCTTGTGGCTAGATCAACCATGTGCAATTGATGAGGCCTTAATACAATAGGTAAGTGGCTTTCCAAATGAAGGAGAAGACCCCAGGGTGTACATCAAAGTGCACGACCTACAAAAAGTAGAGGGATACAAAAAATAGGATACCCATAGAGGAACCATAGGTGCATTCATAACCACCATCAAGGAGTATGACATTAAATTTACCACATAGCTACTAATTGGAAAGGTGGTGCACAAGTGATGCAAGGATGAGTGCCTGGTGGAAGTGCTATTTTTTGTAGAAATATCTTCCCAAGGAATTAGAATTAATTGGATAAGATACATGTTGCATGAGTTTATTAAATATTTCCTTGAGGGAAGGAATTCAGGAAACAACTTTCATTTTAGTTGGGTTCTACTTATAAATGCCATGATTGTTTGGAAGTCACTAGAATGGCCCCAATTTGAAATAGAACTCACCAAGGACTTTTAGGCTCCAAGATTCACCATATGGAAGACTACTGATGATAGGGAGAAGCATAAATCTGTTGTGATTTCATTTCAGAACTGGTACACACAACTGATTTAGGTCAGTACTGAATCATATAGGATTCCTACATACGTGATATACAAGTATGACTCTACGGTATGTTTTGTCGTGTATGCGTGTAATGTCTTAATCTCACAGTGCAGGAAGCCTGACCATTGGACATAGATTATGTCTTTCTGTATTACAAAAGAAGACATCCAAGAACGAATGTAAGACTGGCCATTAGAGTACAAGCTTCAGTTGGAACCTGATGTGGTAATGTTGGAGTCCCACAAGGGGGGAGAAAATGAAGAAGATTGATCTGAAAGGCACTTTGGTTCATGGAAAATTTTAGGGGCTGATCTTATCCCATAGGCTAAATTTAGGGGTTTTAAATTTTTAATGGGCTATTTTTCTTATTAAACACCCATTAGGTATGATTAGCCCACATTTTATTTATTTATTTTTAATGAATAAGAAGTTAGCCCCATCGAATTTAAAAAGGGGATCCAAGATCGAATAATTTTACCCCTCTAAAAATGGATTTAAACCTTTATTCACTCATGAAAATCACCAGGAAGCTCCCATTGACCCCTGATTTCTAGAAATGGATGTTGCTAGTGGCTATTTTATAACCTTCTATCAATCATGGAAATTGAAGTCGAAGTTACAATCATCCATATTTTATGGGTTGAATCTCCTTTTTCAATTTTTTTAATGTTTGCATGAGAATGGAAATTGATATTTAATATCAGATATTATAGTGACCCATTTACATCTAGGATATTTCTAAATCCCATCAAAACATATCCAATGTTCCCCCAAGAAACATGGTTTTTTTTAAGCTTGTGATCGACGATGTGACAATAAAAATTTTGTGGGTGTTTGGGGCATCATGCTTAGGGGATTGGAATTAATTCATAGCTTTATATTTGGGCATGTAGGGGGGCATGAATTGCCAAGGAGAAACTTGCTGAAATATTCGCCAAGGCTTGACAAGGTTTTATAATTTAGTGAAAGATTCCCCAAGATTTTACAAGTTTTTATAAGTTAGTGAAATATTTTCCAAGGTTTTAGAATGTTATATAAGTCAATGAAAGATTCACCAAAAAATTATATATACATAATATAGCATTGATAAAACAACCTTCATATTTTCCTATATATCATGGGGATTTTCCTATTTATTATACATAGAAATTTAGGGGGGGTTCTTAAAATTTTCTCTGCTTTCGCGTGTGGCTCACCCATATTGAAAGAGAAAACAAAGAAGGAATACCAAGAAGGAGCCTCAGGAAGTGTTGGGCTCCAGAACAAGAAGCAATGTCGCATGTTCATTTTGACCTTTGATACTAAGGAATAAGAGTGGGAAGAAAATGTGGAGAAATTGTCGCATTAACAATAATAACTGTGTCAAGAAGAGATTCCTACAGGGGATAGGTTTACTAACCATACTATGTCCCCAAAAGGACATAAATAAAAAAAATTCTTTATTGAGATGAAAGTGGAGGATAAACAAGGATAATCAACACCATTGCAGTCAACCTCAATTCATAGCAGGTGCTACACTTGGATTTGACCAAGCAATTCATCAGACTGAAAAGTAGATTGTGAATTTCCAATCCAAGCCTTTGAATTTCCAACATGGAAATTGAAAATATTGCACGAGAAATGGCACACACAACTCAATAGCATAGGAGGCCCAATGCTGAACATAGAGTGTTGAACATTGACCCTCGGCTTCTATTAGTAAGGGAAGTAGAAGATTCCACGTCGATAACACCAAATTGTACAGGATTCTAGTTAAATTTGATGCAAGTCTCATTTCAACAATTGCATGATTACATGTTTAGTTTAATGCAAAAAATGGGCACCCGCTAGCTTGACTGGAGTTGAGCATATAGTGGGATACAAGAAACACATGCAAAATAACTAGAGGTACATACAACCCTCATGTAAGCAGTAGAGAACCTCTATCTCACTATATGAGAGGAAGCACAAGCTACATTGGTTGTTCCAGAATCTGCTAAGGAGAAGAGTAAAGAAGTCAGGACATTGGCCATAGGAATGCAATCCTAGAACCAGTTTGAAAGAACAATTGGATGCTAAGGAGACTCCAGAGGATGTGGAGACGAAGGAAAATAGTGTGCATGTGGAAGAAACCTTCTAGAGGGCCAAGTAATAGGTTGAGGGAATGATGAATTTGGTTAAAACCAGCTTCAACTTATGGAATTGCTTGCAAGAGCCATCGGATCTCACTCATAAGGATGACCATATTAGATTGCTCGAAGAACAATTCAAGACACAAAATAAATCAGTCCGGAGTCTACCGGATAAGGAGCACATGGAATCCATGAAATACATCTCGGATCTAAAAAATCATATAGCTACAAGACACGTTGAATAACAACAAATCATTCAAAAGGTTATAGACCTCTGGGAGAAAGCTGCAGTGCAATACCAAAAATTCGTTGAGGTGCATGAAAAGTCCTAGAATGTCGTCAATATGGGATATTCTGTGTTCCCATAGCCATAGTCTACAAAACTATAGCCATAATTACAATTTTGAACAATGCATAGAGGCATTAAGGCAGCTCAAGGTGTAGTTGTATGAATTCACTGGACAGACCACAACAGTACTACCTTCAATCTAATAGGGGATGTTTAAGGATTGACAAGTGGTTCAAGATGAGACACATATTAGTGTTGGGGGCCTATTGGTGCCCAAGTTTTTATCAGTAACTATGAATCGATTCAGACAGTGTAATTCGCTTGTGCACCAACGAAAAGAAATTACACTATGCCTTGAGTTTAGTTAGAACCGTGCGCCAATAAACAATTTTGCATTTTTTAATACTCCAACCTATATAAGGATTCTTTTGTAAAGGGTTGGGTTTTGTACCTTCAGTCAGTTAATTAGAGTCTGTAATTGGGTTCTTTTTTTGTTCAATAGTTTTTTTGTTAAGGCTGTTCCTTCCGAGGTTGAAGTTCTTAATCCTTATGTAATTTTGTCATGAAAGCAACAATGAGTATCTACAGAAGTTTAAGCTGTTGAGATGAGTTTTGTAGAAGTGTATGATGATACCCAAGTTTTTATGAATTAATAGAATTCTTTTTCTAGCTAATGACCAACACAATGGATGTATGAGTAAATATTATGGATTTTTTGTTACTTGACTATCAATTACTTCTATATGGACTAATGATTGATGATGAAAGTTTGTATTTAGATACATGAATGATTGCTAGTAGCTTAATGGATCTTCTTTGGGAAATGTATAAAGAATAGTTAAGATGTTGAGTAGCTAGAACCCAATCCTCCCTGTGTAGAACTGATTCAGGTTCTATGTAATTTCCTGTGTGCATCTCGGGTGAGACTTTACTTTGCTCATAGAGTATCGAAATATGCCCATCCTTATTGAGATTTTAATGGTCACATAAGTCGAACATTGGGTCTAACAGAGTGTAGCCAACAAGATGCATTGTATAAGTCAAAACCAATTACCCTTTTTATAGTTTGATAGACTTGATACAACCAAGCATTACAAAATATAAGATATACGCTAAATGTTGTGGGATAATTTTATCTTTTCGTTTGTGAAGGATGGGTTCCATATTATTACTACAGGATATTTTCATGACATGTAGTGCATGAAAATATCCCTCTCCACTTGGCAATGAACTTGAACTTTATTGGGTGCCATCCATACAAAGACAATTGATTGGAATTTTGACCAATATATAGTGTTGTCTTCATTTATCTTGGAGTTTATATGAGCAATGTAAAACCATCCTAGGACATCTAGGAACAAAACCCATGTGGTGGATTTTATCCTAGAGAAGTGTTAATATGCCAATCTATGATAGGTTACTGGATTTGTACTTGGGTTACATGATCTATAAATGTTATAATTTTCATTAATAAAACCAATTCTAGCTGTATTTTTTAATTAAAAATATCTAAAATCATGAAAACTTGACAATTTACTACCTTGTGAGATTGTTTCCATGTATCCTTTAGAAAGAATAAGTAATTATAGCAAGATGAATGATAGGAAGGTCAAATAAAGGGGTAAAAGATAAAATATGGCATCACTGATAGTGAAAAAAATCATGCCCAGAATCTCCCCCACACCCGAGACATTGCATGTCCTCATACAATTTAAGGAGGTAGTTGATCACTAATTCAATATTGCTACCAAAATTGAACAAAATATTATCAAATTGAAACTATCTCAAGAGCATATTTTTCATCTATCAATGTCTAAATTAGAAGTTGAAGGTGCATAAGGATGCTTAAGGATGCTTCTTCTTTGTTGCATTTTGATTTTAATTTTCAACCTTCTATTCTATAGTTGAATATGTTGAACTCTCCTATACGACTTTCTGGATTGCTTGAGAAATATTCTATTTTTAGATGTCAAATTCTCATTCTCCTCCTAGAACTTGATACTCTGACTCTTCAATGTTTCATTTTGAATTTTAATATGAATGTCCAAGACTTCAAATTCATTGATCTATGCTTTAATTATGCTATTTTTTTATTGTTCTTCATCAATTTCTCTTACTCAAATTACTCTACATGACAACAGGGGACTTTCTTTTTAACATACTCGAGAAACTATGTTTCATTATAAAAATCATCAAACAATGGTTTATTTTCTTCAAGTTCAATACACATAGGAGAATCTAACTCAGAGAATTTTGTTTTCATATTTTTGGGTACAGATTTGAAAATGACAATTTGTATTGCTTGTTCTTCATAGCTTTGTTGTTTATCCATGTGTTTATTCTTGGCCATGCTTCGGGTAGAGGATCGACAATTGGGAAGGGGATTCTTAATGATTTGCCCCTTTTTCCTCCTTGATGATTTCCTTTTGGTATTTTTTATTTGAATCGTCAATCCCTCAACTCTAGAAGAGATGATATCTTCACTAGGATACACTTCATTAACAACAACCATTCTCTCATGAAATCTACAACGACTTATGAAGTCATCTAATGTATCTTGTTTCTTCTTAAGATCAAACACAATGATAATTTTTATCAACCCATGATGACATAAACTATGGATTATATTCTTAGGGTTCATCTAAATATGCTTATCCATATTAGTGAGGCTCTTCCATAAATAGAAAGGAAAATTGATTTTTTCTTCTTCTTCAAAATGTAACAATAGATGTATGTGATATAAAAATGTGTAGTTGTACCATCCTTCACATGTTATTTATTTCTGAAGAATGAAAAGAATGTTTCTACATTCTTCTGTTATCTATGATCTGAAGACTCCATTTTCCCTGTTGGGGTTTTGTTGAGATGGACATACATATTGGGCCCATGCCTTCTTCTTGATGTGCTTCTTCTTGAACCAATGTTCTCCCCACTGAGTAAATCTAGTAGCATGGGCCACTAAGACCTATGAGAATGTGATCACCAAGTCACCCACATAATCAACCTTTCAATTGACACCCTCTACAAAAGCTCGTGTCACTTGGTCATTGTGTCATTGAAATTTTTGGAAGAAGGGAAACCATCCATTTGTTTGAAAAATATGATTACATGCATTAAACTTGGGATATTCCTCTAGCACTTAAATTCCCACGAGATCTTGTTTGATAACTATGTGTTTACCCATGATGTAAAATTATCAATGTGGAGGTTTTGTTGAAACACTTCATCTCTCAGCAGTTCAACACTATCAAAAAGGTAGTTATGTATAATGGATGGTGAGGTGAATGAATTACAATACACAATGATGGTTTAGTTATGTGACTCATTTTGAATCACATGAGGATTTGGAATGAGTCAAGGAAATCATGGAGAAAATAAATTGCCAACAATGAAGTCATGATTACCAATGCATGAATGCACCGAAAATCCAATTCAGAAAAATAATTGGACATAAGGTAATGATAATATGGTAAGGGATAAGTTTATAATGTAGAGGAGTGGTGGAAATGGAAAATAACATTTTGAAGTGAAGTTTCAATGCATATGCATTATATGGTAAGCAAGGTAAGTACCATAGATCATGGTAGTTATCACTATAATGTCCCATATCTTTAATAAACAAAAGAGATCCAAAATCGTTTCTACCTCAAGTTACTTTAATGAGAACTTGGATTAGCACATATAGATTTAACTATGACTAAATTTGAGGAATGTAGATATGAAAGAGAGGACATGAAACTAAGAACCTGTGAACTAAATCATATGAACTAAAACTGAAACCCTACTTCTAAGAATGATTGATGATGATGTTAATTTTTGATTCCATATTTGGAACAAGCAAACTTGTGCTGAAGAAGAAGACCAAATTGGTTGGATGAAGTAGGAGGCTATGAATTCCTTAGGTATTTCTAGAATCTGAATTTGGATTCGGTTTCCATCAAAACAAATTGGACATGTGAAACAAACCTCAAATGGCATGTTGCAACACATTTGGTAACCATTATGAGAATCCAGTAACAACTGAAAAGTAGTCAAGATTGATCTATCCATTAATGGAACATCTGTAATTGTGATAATGATGAAAATAATAAATCTTGAAGTTTCTACAGAATCCATCTAAATGTGTGAGCATTTGCAAGACACAAATTTTGAATGTTGGAGTGTTAATCTTCTTCTTTATTACAAGAATAGAGGATACTTATGTGGTAGATGTTAACTATGATAACACCAAGTATTTAGAGTGAAAAATCATATTTGAATTATCTGAAAACCTTTGAACTTTCTTTATTATGAGAGTTGAAATGATTAAACATGAAATATGTAAACTGGAAAATAAACCCCATATGTTGATACTAGAAACTTATTGCTAGAAAAATTAGAATTGAAAGATGAAAAATAGAAAATATATAATCTAACAACCATCACTTGATCTTAGGTTACCAAAAGGAAGCCATTCTGTTGGATGTCATATGGAACCCTAACATTGGAAACATAGGATCATAAAAAAAAACTTTGGTTGTTGAAACAAATGATATGTTGAACATATTATAGGATTGGAAGATCTTGCAATTCTTGAAAACATTGAAATGTTTGCTTATTTTAAATTTTTCTTTCGATATCCCTATGTTTTTAGCATAATTCATGCTCAACTATTCCAAAGAACTATTTTTCACAACTAAACTTTAATTTTTGTTTACTCTTTTTTATTAACTTTATTATTTTTAATAATTTTTCTTCTCTTCTATTTAGGAAAGGAAAAGGAATCAATTTGGGTTGAAAGTAGGAGCAAGATCCTCATTACTTACGATCTCCATCTCAGACTTTTGCAGAAAATGATGACCAAATTCCTCCTTGGTCATAGGTTTATGATATACCTCAATCTTTTTCCATTGACCAGGAAAGATACTTATTCCTGATTGATTGTTTTGATACTCATGAAGCCATTGTCAAAGATGGTCTCTACCTCATATGTCCCTAACTAGTAGGTGGTGAGATTTCCTTTGAATTTTTTGAACTTGGAATAAAAAGGAGATCATAGTCACCTGGTTTAAATCGATTCTTTTTAATAAATTTTCCAAGCCACTTCAACCTTTGCTAATGGATGAGGGTAGTATTTCGAATGGAATCCTAGTGCATCTCTCATCCAACTCATTGAGTTTTACTATTCTCTACTTCTAAGCATTGAACAGATCCATCCCTAGTTTTACCATATTTCTAAAAGTATTGACTTGAAATTCAATAGGGAGGAGAACCTACTTCCATACACTAACTCATAAGGCGTGAATCCGATTTCATTTTTCCAAGTGGTCCTATATGCCCATTATAATGGCTCTGGAATTCAATCTTCTTAATCTCAGTGATAGAGATGCACTGTCTTACTCAATATAACTTCAAAAACTTTATTGATAGATTCCACCTACCCATTGGCATGTAGATGGTATGGATAATATTTTTGGTGCTTAATCCAGTACTATTTTTTGATGGAATGGACACATTTTAATGTGATATGTGGACCTTGATTGATAACAATATCTCTAGGAACACCAAAAGTGGTAAAAATACCTTCAAATAAAAATTCCACTACTTATTGTTTAGTTTCTCATAGGATATCTTTATCTTCTACCTATTTAGTCACATAATCTATACATACCAAGATATACCTCTTCTTCTTTGACATTGCAGTGATTGGACCTATGAAGCCCAGGGACCATTTCTTGAAAGGATATATAAGTATCTAAGGTTGTAGAATAATCTCATCTAATTATACTAGTGAACCCATCCATTGGAAATTGTCACACTGTTCGACATAATTTTTGTCATTTTTTAAGAGAGTGAGCCAATAATACCCTGGATGCAGGACTTTAGAGACGGTCCTTTTCTTAGGAAATTTGTCTCCACAGGGCCCATCGTGTGATGCCTTCAAAATTTCAAACATATTATACTTCTTTACACATCATCGGATGGTCAAGTATGGTCCTATATGAAAGAGCTCTCCTCTAATCCGTGAATATGTAGAACTCAATCTAATGACCTTATGCTTCCCTATATGAAATAGGGTGTGGTAACATTCCTGTAGCCAAGTAGTTATCAATATTAGAAAACCAAGGAGAGTTAGTAGAAACTACAAATAAATGTTCATCAAAACAATTATCATCTATAGCAATTATTTCAAATTCATTATGAATCCTAAAAAGAAAAGCTTCTACCAAATTCTCTTGTCTAGTACTATCTAAAATAGTGATATTGAATTCCTATAATAGTAAGAGCCATTTGGTTATTCTAAATTTTTTAATTGGTTTATTCATGATATACCTAAAAGTGGAATGACTGGTGTGGATTAAGACTTCATAGCCAATGATATAGTGCGTAAATTTGTTTATGGTATGTACAACTACCAAGAATTCTTTTTTTGTAACTATGTAGTTTAGATCAGTAGGAGTTATATTTTTACTAATGAAATAAATGGAATAGGTGAGTTGATTATGTTTTTATCCCAACACTTCTCCTAGAGTAGTTTGAGAAGAATTTGTTGATATGTGAAAAGGGAGAGACTAATCCCCCCCCCCTCAAGGTTGGTGTTGTGGAAAGTGTTTCTTTTAATTTTTAAAAAGCATTTTGAAAATTAGAATCCTATAAGAAATCATCATCCATAGAAAGAAATTTAAACATAGGTGAAACTATTCTCGTGAAATTTTCTATGAATCGTCTATAATAACTTGTGCTCTTGAGAAAATGTCTTACATCTATTGGAGTCTTTTGTACTATAATAAATTAAAGAAATTTAATCTTTACGAGGGAAACATTGATTCTTGCACAAGAGACATGGCGACCAAGGACAATTCTTTCAGTTAGAAACATAATTTTTCATTACTTAACATGAGGTTAGTGTCTTGGATTATGATAAAAAATTTCTTAAGATTCTCTAATTCTTCTTCAGAAGAGTCTCCATAAACAGTGAATCATCCATGTATACCTCAACAAAATCATGAATCAAATTAGAGAAATCCCAATACTACTCATTGAAAAATATCTAGTGCATTACATAATCCAAAATTTAATACTCTATAGGTGAATGTACCCCATGGTTATGTAAACGTGGATTTTTCTTTATCTTTTGGTGCAATTTGAATATGGTTGTATCCACTAAAACCATTGAGAAAATAAAAATATTTCTTCCCAACTAGGGTGTCTGAGGCTTAATTAATGATTGGAAGAGGGAAATGGTCCTTTAGAGTGGCCTTTTTAAGTTCTCTAAAATAAATACAAATACACCACATACCATTCTTTGTGGGCATTATGACTAGGGGTGAAACCCATTGACTATTTAAAATGGGGTAGATGAATTTAGCATTAAGCAACTTTTGCAATTCTTGATTTACAATTTCTCTAAGAGCTAGATTCATGCATCATTAGGGTTGTCGGATATGTCAGTCATTTTCATGAATATAAATATGATGGATCCAAGTATCAGGACAAATACCTTTCATGTCATTGTACTTCCATGTGTATGTAGCAGAATGTTCTTGTAGCAACTTAACAATTATTCATATTGAGATTAGTGAATTCTAGAATTGATATTAAGAAATTTGCTCAAACTGATTTAAAAGGGGTACTTAAGGGTTTTGAAATTGATTTTATGGATGATGTCAAGTTATATAGTGATGGAAATTTATCCAGGTCAAAATTTTCTTGAAAATATGTGCTCAAGATCTAATTAAAAGAGAGAGAATATGAACCTGAATATTGAGAAATATATGATTTAAAAAGAAAATTATGAATTCGTTCCTCTTCATTCTTCTCCTTAAAATTCATGTCTTCTTCTATGGTACGAAAATGTCGTATAACTTCTTCACCACTATTTTCATTATCAAGCCACAAAGTAACTTCTAGGTTCATTAAATACTTTACAAGTGAATAAATAATTACTTTTCTGATGAATCTCCATGTGAGATAATCACATCCGCATACCTGCAACCAATAAATTCATCTACAGTGGCTAACTAGGGTCTCCCTAGGAATATTGGGTGTCCTCCTGAATGATATTTGGGTTGCATGACAAAAAAATAGATAGGAGAGTCCCAAGAATTTAAGGAGACAATAATATCATCTAATACACCCTCATATTTTATTTTAGACTTGTCTTCTAGTTCCAAGACTGTGGGTGTAGGGTAAATATTGTACAATTCTAATTGTTCCATGGTGCTTTTGGTCATGATATTGACTACAACTCCCAGGTAAATCAAGGTATTTGGGATGCATATATTTTTGATGTGGAAAGAAACAATAGGAGTTCCAAGATCTACATATATAATCATGAAATTGTTTCCAGTCATTAGAAATGTTGATCTTACAACTATTTAAATCTTATTATTACTAAGAGGGGGGTTAATCAATATTAAGAAAAGTTTAAACAATTTTGACTTCTACCAAATTCAAACAATACTTATATTGTGTATTCATCATAAACAATGGCATTCATCAACACATGCATAAGACACAGAACATAAATATTTCACATGGAAACCCAAATGGGAGAAAACCACATAATGATTTCTTATATAATAAAGTGTTACACCAAAATATAGTCATCATACTGGTAATGAGGTTTGTACCCCTGTATTTGCCATAATCCCTGAAGTGTTAGTGCAAAATTACTTGAGAAGAGGTTTTTCCTTCTCATTTTACAAATTTTGGAGCACTGACGCACCTTGCATGTTTAGAACATGTGTCAGACTCATGATGACACAATCTACACATTAACAGAATGCATCACTAACTCTGGTTTCCTTCATGCAAAATGCATCACCCCTCAGTGTTGGAGGTTTCTAGTTGACAGGGTGTGTCAGTGTTGGTTAAAAGGAAAAAAAGATAATTTTTGAGAGTCTTCTAGAACAAAGATTTTGTGGAGGATTATCCCTACAAAAATGCATAGGTCGAATCGAACCCCTATCCCTTTGGGATGATCCCCTAACATTATCCATAGAATCCTCAATGCTTTATATCCTCTTTGGCCTATAAATGCAAGCTCACATTCATGGATTAGAGAGGAGAAGTGAAAGCATCCCAATTATTTTGAAATCATCTTAGAATTAAGTGTCCCTTCTCTATTAGGAACATGGTTGCATCTTTGAGGCAAAAGGATTGTTGGAAGAAGTTGCGACATCAAGGAATGGTTGTAATATCTCTCTTTGTACTTTCTTTGATACATCAATATATATTCTTTCCATAAAGATTATATGTGTTGAATCTTTAGAACTTGTTTCCTTGACCGCATGTTTTGATTAATCAATATCGCTTATTATTATTATCATGCTCCTAATTGTTTGTTGTATTTTGTTTTGTAACTGAAGATCGGGGACTACAACAAATGAGCAAACATCAATGTAATAGTGAGGTAAGTAATCCCTCCACACTCTTTGTGATTTGATTAATCTAGTAAATTTTATATGTTATGTTGTATTTTGTTCTAGATATACATCCTTCAGGATAGATATCTTCATCCTTGTCCACATAGATGAAGTGTCATGAAACATAAAGATTACATTCATAAGAAGAGCCATCTTCCAAGATTTTCCAGCACCCACTGGAAGGGGGCTCCAACCCCCTGATTTATAGGATTTAATATGAAGGAAGCACCAAATCCCTCATTTACAAACACCAGCTGGAAGGAGGCACTAACCCCCTTGATTTACAGGATCCAACCTGAAGGAAGATCCAACTCTCTTTGTTTTCCCCTTCTTGCCACCCTGATATAATTGTAGAAGTTCTTCTTTCTGTCTATTGATCTACGCACACCTCAGACTTCCCGCATTACTTGTCTTTACGTGCACCTACTATATGCTCTGCTCTATGCAAATGTTGTACGTCATCATCAGTTCTTCTCTTACTTTACTTCTTCTTCTTCAGTATTGCACACTGCTTCTCATATTTCACATGCTTCTGCAATCTACACGTTGCTCAGTACCATTTCTGCACATCTGCATATTCATTCAATTATGCACATCATCTACTATACTAATGTTCTTGTCTTGCACATTTGTCTCATATACTATATCATCATGTGCATCATATAATACACTTCTCTTATGTTCTTGTTCACTTGGCTCTCTTCTATATCATGTTGTCCCAGGTCAACAATCCATTGATACCCCAATAATTCAAAGCTTGCATATTCATAATAATGTCTCTTGTTCATATTCAAGGTTCTTTCACTCATCAAGTCTACTTCTTATTTATACTAAACTTGTTCATACCATGTTTCCACAACTTGGACGATAACATCCCTTCTTCCTTTCTTCACGATCAATCTTACTCACACATCTGCCACTTGTCTTAATCTGTGCAACTGAGGTATTATGACTTGTGGGTATCGCACAGTTCTAGTTCCTTATCATAGTGGTACTTGCACAGATGGGAACCATTACTTGTTGGGCCTTGCACATTTTAAGTACCATTTCTTGGTGGGCCTTGTACACTTCCGATAATTGCATACAAATTTTGGTATACTTCTTCAAAGTGGTAAACGACTATCATGTTCAACCACCTCTTTGACATCAACTTTGAAGTACCATGACTAGATGGGATTAAAGGATTGCGCACATAGTTTTATGTACTTATTCATACTAGTACATGGATACTAAGTCCTCTTTGAAATCATGTTGAAATCACTGATAACCAAATTTGAACAATATCCCCCTTTTTCATTGATGTCGACACCTTTATGAAGTTGTGCTCCTTCTGATCATGAATTCCTTTGTTCTATTTGCACACAATATAGTACCAATTCTTGCCAGTTTGAACATTAAATTGCTCTCCTGTGCAACCTTTGATTAGTACTTATCTATTATTTTTCATTTATTTGTGCCTTCTCTGTAGTTATCCATCATTGATACATGCTTCATGGTATCTCTCCCACTTTGACATCAATGGAAAAGAGGTGCTTCCCATGTGCAATTTTAGGTTCTCTTCTAAACTTATACTTTGGCTTTGCATTGGATTTCATGTTGTTGTTTGTTTCAATTAATCCCCTAGATTCGTGCTTTGTTCCTATATTAAGGAGTAATATTTTTTGCTAACATTCCTAGTTGAACTATAGTTGCAAACTTTTTTAGAATTGCCTTTGCAGCTGCAAACTTTTCTTTCATTTCCCCTTCTTTAGCCAAAATTCTTACTTCCACCTGCTCATCAGAAGCTGACTTTAGAGTCTCTAAAAATTCATCAAATGCTTCCCTTATCAGCCCTTGTAACTATGGGAAATGTTCTATGATTTTAATGGCTTCTTCCTATAATGGTTCAAGCCTGTAATCTATCTTTTGTCGTTCATCCCAAATCCTACCTACTTCTTGCTGCTATTTTTTGTACTCTCCCATTTTGTTAATATTTTCAATAGATGGTAGGAAATTTAAGCTGTCACACATCCTTTGTTCCAATTATTTCATATCCTATAGCCTTTGAGATACTTCCTTCAACTGTTTGTTTGCGACCAACTTTCCCCATAGTTGAGCACCTTCTTCATGCATCTCTATACATTTTAAATCCAAGGTTCTGATATTTTCTATCACAATGTTTATTCTTTCTAATCTATTTTCACGTTCTGCTTTGACCTATGGAGGTGTTCCTTGTTTTTATCTTACTAACAGTTATTCAAAATTTTAGCATGTAGAGCTTGAATGGCCTCGCCTATCTTTAACACTTTTCTTTCTGGATAAGTATCTTCTCCTATTTGATATTTTGGAAGCTCATTGTATACTTCTTCTACTTAATTTTGTATCTTTAAGGCCTTCTGTTTTACTTCTTCCACTTCTTGTTGCAGCTAATCACCTTTTATGATTTCTTCTCCAACTTTGATGTTCTTTGCACAATCTTCTCTTTTTCTATTTTCATCCTAGAACACTCTCCTTGTAGAATTTCCTTCTCACTCTATATTTTGTACCAGTTGGTTCTAACATCTTCACATCTCCATCTAACTTCCTTTGAAATGGACGTATGTAGTGCATGTATCTCATTCATATTTATTTGTGATAGAATCATTTCTAGATGACTTAAATACTCTTGCATCTCTTGAGTGATAAGCACCGGATCTACAGATTAAATTTTTAGTATTCGATGCAACTCTTTCGTTTCCTTTATATGCATGAGAGGGTGTGTCTATGAACTACACAAAAGTGTGTTTGAGTGTGCCTCCACATCATTTTGTCCTTTTAACTTGGTCATTAGTACGATATGCTCCATTGACGCAAACTTTTCTTCGACCTTCAACAGGATCTCCTCTTGTTGTGTCACAAGCTATTCAATTTCTTCCTTTGTAGCCACATTGTCCATTGGATCTTCAGTAATATTTTTTACCTCCGAGCCAATTCGATCAATATCATCCACTTTCAGCATCTGAGCAATATTTTTTTTGGACATTTTCCTTTTCTTCCTTGATGACTCTTCAGGAGGAGTCGTTTATGTCCTCTTCTTAACTGGCGCAGATTGTTGTGTAGTTTCAGGGATAATTTATGCACAGTCAGTTTCTTTTTCTTTGGATGTTGGAATATGATCTTATTTCTGTTGTGCAACCTCTTCTTATTCTTTTAATGGAACATTCCACGCCGAATCGCACTCGTGAACAATTTGCGCAATGCCATCCTCAAAACAAATGAACATGGTAAGTAGCCATTGCATGTCAGGATCTCTTCTTGCTTGTATGTAGGTATGATGCATTCCTATCTTGAAGCATGCAAATCCCTTATATGATTCAATTATGTGAGGTTGTAGGCATGGTGTCTCACTTAGAATAACCCTATTTTATTCACCATATAAGTAGAAATTAATGTTGTTGTATGTATTTATGTGCGGAATATCAGTAGCCCACAAGTTTGCATACCTCGATGCCAAGAAGAGATTCCTATTTTTGTCAAACAATTGGTTGTATTTTGGTTCCTTCCAACCTATCAACGCAATACATATTAACAACCAATTATAATGGAAGGGTGTACCTTTTTCTTGTGTTTCCTTGCAGTCCTTCAGAAATTTGTTTAGCAAAACATTAACCAGCTCATGTGCACTCCCTCCATGCATTGTGTTGCAGCTGCAATGAATGTTTCCGAGACTTGGTCCTGGAGAATATTTTGGAATAGCTTGGATGCCATTATCTGGACTACAAGTCTCATATCCTTGTTGTTTATTTGTGCAACTAAATACCCCTTGCTATCCCATTGGGTTCCATACCTTTCAACCATCTTCTTTCCAAGGGATTTATCCTATCTTCTTTCCAAAAGATGACCTACATCTTCTCCTATGGAACGTAGTCCTCTGATTAATTAAATTTTCTTGGCGTCAATGGATATGGGACTGGTCATCCATAGGAACCCACCATGCACTCATGCTAACAGCATTTTCATACACATTTTCACCCGTGGGGACCTTCCAAAGTGAGGGATCTCCGATAATTTCAATATCCTTGATTTCATCAGTCTATTTGACCATGTATGAAGTTCCATTAAAAGAAGTTCCATAGGATCTGAGCTAAACCTCCTATCCATGTAGTTTTCCATCACCAGTTCTGGAAAATTTTCCTCGTTGGTAATATCATGATCTGCAAATTAGAACTTGTACAGTTGGACAAATATATTTTCTTCAACTATCATACGTTTTGGAGCCTTTTGTGTTGGTATATCTAATTATTCTACATTGGGTAAGTTCAAAGGTGGCGCAATAGGTTTTCTAAATGGAATATAGTCACGATAGATCTTTACTGTCTTTGATGAAGAGGCACTTGGTGTTTGTGCAATTTCTTCCTGCACATTTAGGAATGGATTCTTTCTTTTGAATTGTCTCTTGGGTGCCATGTATGAGTCTGAGCTTCAACCTTAAGTCACAACTATTTTCTCTGTAGCTAATGTTTTCAGTATATGCGAGTTTTCATACTCAAAATATCTATGTCTTATAAAGTTTTGGCGACTTTCCTCTTTCATTAGTGATTTTCTGTCACGGAGAAAAACTTCCTATGGCATGGGGCAGACCACAACAAATAGATGAAAGCCAAAACACTACTCAATTCTCAAAACAATTATATATAAATGTAAATGCTAAGATAATGGATAAAAAAAACAACCTTCAACCGGATGTTCGAAGTAGAACCCCGTTGAGATTTCAATCTCTACACTTGAACCTGCAGATTAGTCTCAACAACAAATACAAGCAAGTGCATATAATATGTGAAAGACATTAGCATTATCAATAGCAATGGTCCATGATATCATAAGCAAATGTAACCCAATGTAATTTAAAACATTCGCAACATCAATTGGACGAGAAAATGAGCATTTCCATTAATTAATAACAAGAAGTACATAATACAACCTCTTGCCGGCAACCAATCTGAACCGAGAACTAGGTCCCTCCACTTGTGCCTCCACCACTTCAATCCTCCATGCAATGGAAAACTCAAACTATGAAAGGAGTTTCATAGGTGAACATAAAGGGTTTACAACAACAAGGATCAATGAGTGTAGACTCAAGTCATGGAAAAAATCCACTAGAGTTATCTTGCTTTCTCTTTCTCCTCCCTTTTATACACCATAAGAGCTCAATATATAGCCTTCTAAAGGTAAGTGAAAGTTCGAATCGAGTCGTTTCGGGATATATGGAGGGCCAAAGGTCACCCTAAGACCGCTTTTTGGGAGTAAAAAGTAATTTTTCTATTGTTTTTACCATGTAACTTGATGTACGTGGGCTAATTAGGTGAAGCCTACATGTACGCTCGCTATAGTGGAATAACAAGTGTACATGAACAAAAATAGGGAAACTGGGTTCCTGAAGGAAAGATAATGGATCTGAGTCAATACAATGGATACTGAAGGCCTATCAATGCTGATACTCACAAGGTGAAAAAATACGCTGTAACAGATACCCCCTAATGTGTTAGGTCAGAGAAGGTACTACGATGGCTGAAACACATTATAAATCTCAGAAGTGGAGTGATGGAGACACAACTGGAGGGAGTATCCCACTTGTCATACTACAATGATATCTCTGGATACATGATGGTACAATACAACAATCTGATACAATGGACATGATAGGAAGTACATAATGAATACATGTCATCGGTGATCATAGCCATGATCCCTCTACAGTAAGATATGGTCTCCTAGTGAAAAGGAAACAATTGGTGCAATACTGGAGGTACAAACTATTGATGTATGAGAAATGGTATCTCATAAGTACAGTCATGATCATAAGTAGCATACTAAATACCACTAACGCATGGGGTCTTCTACACCAATCATCTACGATGCAAGTCCCATCAAGTGAATAAAGTTGTTGAAGTCAAACTTGATGTGACACCGTCTGATTACCAGTTAATGATGTATACCATTAACAAACGCGAGATAACCCACCAATAATGAAAATGGGCATCAAGGCCTAGAATACAATCATCAAAGTGTGAATAGATGTGTTGAGGTCGAACACTAGGATGAATCCATCGATCAGGGGACATTTATGTATTCCCAAAACTGTTGATGGCGAGAGAACCTACCACTAATGACTGCAAGCCTCAAGGTACTCAACCGAACTCTAAGTCTTAAATTCCGGAATAAATGAGTTAAATTCGATGGAATGAAACTCGCTAGAAGGATGGCATTAAGGCATTCCCCATCAACCAGCACAAGGTAACATATACGTTGAAAGATTTGGAAGAACTCAGATGAAACGGACTGACTCAATAAGGATGGATGAAATGCAATAGTCAAGATATCTAAGGAGCGGCCGACTCTGGTTTCAGGACTTCCTTTGAACAAGAGCATGAGCAGATGGATAGACTCAGGAAGCATAGACTCAAGTACTAGATGGTGATAACACTGTGCAATGCACTAGGCATCAACAAAGGGCTCCATAATGACTGGAAGCTTAACTAGCCGGTGGAGTATGATCTAATAAATGAGTACAGCTCCTAAGGTCCTAAGTCCCGACTCATAATGGATGGAGTGGAATGAATACTCTGTTCAAAGGCGACACAACAACTGCCAACAAGAAGAAGTACAAATTTTTCTCATTTGGCTTTTTGGAATATTTTATTTTTTTGGTCTTTTTCATATTTGGAAAGCTTGAAAAAGAATAAAATTGCTTATAGTACAACATGTGAGGGAATGAGTGTCAAATAGCGAGCAAACTAGTCCCAAGCAGTGGAACATACCTATGATCAATGCAAGGAAGCATGTGCAGGATGTGGACACTCAGGGGGGTATTCCCTTAGGGTCAAAAGGTCATCAAATTGCGAAAGGAAAATTAAAACTCTGTAGGGCTCGACAAGGAAAGTGCTCAGGAACCAGGCTAACAATTGAGTAAGTGGGAGTCGGCACGAGGCTCAAGCGGCAAGCAGGATGATGCAATGCAATCACAACTTGATAAAAATGGGGCAGTCCTTATGGGGGATGGAAAACATAAGACAAAGTAGAGTATGAGCCTTTACCGCAAAGTCATGGCGTAACTACAAAGGACTCCCAAACCTAAAGAGAGACAACAACATGGGTGCCAAAAGGCATAAAAAGGCTGTAACTAAGGCACCCATGTTTGGACAATCCCTACCTCCCAATAACGACACTTCTATAGCTATGTGAAGGCTCTATGTCGGTTAAAAAGGGGGGTCGCACCACGGTCACACCTAGGGTTAATGACAAATGGTCAAAGGTCAAATGCATAATGTAGGCGAAAATGGAATCTAACCTATATGATGGGTGTGAAATATACCTGCCATAGACGCAAAACGGTCAAAAGATAAACTCTCGTCGGAAAAAAACTGTTCACAATGGTACTCCAGGACGACATATTAGTCCAAAACAGCTTAAAATGGTAAAAACTATAGGAAAGTGGGTTTTAAAAACTATAAATAGTAATAAAAAATTACAATTACTATTCCATTTTCACATTTTACCCAAATAGGAGTTTTTGGTTAGTTTTCAGCTCAGATTTCAGTTGTTGATTCCGGAAGCTACGAGTGTCCATTCTTCGAGCCGTCTGGAGCAGGTTAGTAATCACATCCTCCTCTTCCATTTCATAGCTTTTATTTCAATTTTTAGTGGTACATTTTTTTTATTAGGCCATCCATACATATCTACGGCACTGTACGTGGGCTATAGATCTGTGGGTCGCGGGTAGGGCTTCCTGGACGAAGTCAATGCATGCGTTGACCATGCGCAGACACCACTATGATAATTTTAGGTCGTGTATAGGGCCGTGAATGTGGTTTTTTGATGTGTAAAAGTAAAAATTCTTTGTTTCTTGCCTCTAGGATGGTCCTAGAGTGGAGAGAGAGGGAACATGATATGGTTGATGAGAAAGTCCGCCAAGATTTTCCCGCATAGCAAGCACTACAAGTGTGTGGTCTCTTCAAATTCTAGAGCATTGGGGGTTTAAGGGCCCAAAACCATTTGCTCCGTCGATTGATTGATTACTGGGACATAGACACGTAGAACTTCAACTTGGATGGTCAAACACTCTCACTAGAGGTGGATGACATATACTTTATTACAGGGTTGTCCCATCGAGGGGATGTTGTTAGTCTTCAATCTCATAATGTAGGTGGTGGGATCATGATCACTGACTATATAGACCGATACTGTCTTCCCGGTAACCAAAAGGTGGGGAGTCAGATACCTAGTGGGACCATTATGAGCTTACGCATGAAGACAATAGTGCTCACCCTCGTGAGGATTACAGGTTCAACAACTTTACATCATCCTTCAAGGCCAGTGATGTTATACGTAGAAAAGTGCATGAAACCTATAGTGTGTGATTGGTGCACAACGTTACTGGCGTCTATGAAGACCCAGTTAACAGAGTGTAAGCTTGGACAAGCAAAGAACTTTAGGTTTGGCAGTATACTTTGCAGTTTCTTCGAGAGAGAGTTTCGGGGCTTAGTTTGAGGTTTGAAGTCCCTCCGCATAGTCTTTGTGACCCAGCCCTGACTTGGTGGGAAGAGGTACTGATGTGACAAGGTGGTGGCCGATAGGCATCGCCATATTCAGATGAGTTTTTTCACTAGTGGGCTCGACAGGTCATCTCCATTGATGACTATCCGTACGAGGGCATATACTTCAGTGGAGATAGGGACATGTCGCTCCCGCTAGACGCCTATTTCGGAGACATCGGTATGTTACTCTTTTTATGTTTTGTGTATTTAATTTTTTGGATTTTTTATTATAAGTGGAATGCAAAAATCTTTTTAGTGTGGTGACACATATTGACAGTTGACTTTTTGCTCGCAGATCGGGGTCCGTGAAGACTAGAGTGCTACCCAAGACATCGTTGTCGAGGCAGGGGTGGCAAGGTGGTTAGTGCTACAGCAGAGCGCACACTAGAGACCATACAGGTCAACCTGGCCTGCATGACTACCAAAGTACCACTCATCGAGGTAGATCATCTGCCAGAGGAAATGCAACGACATGTTGTAGGAGTATCGGGAACCTAGGTACAGTTACTATGACACATAGCCAATGTAGTACATTATTATGTTCAGACACATCATGCCGAGGCAGCTAGGCCTCACTATAGGAGATAAATATCTCAAAGTCCTATATTTTGTATCGATTATGTATATTTTTGAGAGCTAAGGGATCCATTTTTGTACTGTGACACCACATTTTGGACTTATTATTTATGAAAAACTATGATTCTCCGGTTCTACTATATGTGTATGTACAAATGTGTGAATGAATGTGTATTTTTGTGCTTCTTTATTGATGTGACAAATGCCAATATAGGACATAATTAGCGTATGCATTAGATACATGATTAAAATATCTTGGAACATGAATGTATGTAATGGAAACAAAATGATGCTCCAAGAGTCTTATCTTTAAGAACCTCCATAGTAAAGTAGGGTCCCTCACACGATACTGCCCATTCAATTGAGACACAACCGGTTGCGAATCTAGGTGGACTTCTAAAGACTGGATACCATGCGAAATGGCATCATGAAGTAGCTCAACTACAACATTGTACTCAACAACATTGTTGGATGTAGGACCAAGACAAGCACCTCCCGAAGACACAATCTGATGGTCAGGTGAATAAATAACCCATGCAGGAGAAGTGAGTCACTGCATATGACGGATAGCACCATCCGCGAATCCCAAGAACAAAGGAGATTCAACTAACATCTGTCAACCAAACGGAACCAAATCAGCAGACCAGAAAAACCAAAAGAAATCTAAACTATGTACAGAAGCAACTATACAATAGTATACAAAATTATTAGCTCGAGCTATAATCTAAAGCGTAATATCGCTTGAGGTAGAGCCCATTTCTAGGCTCCTTCAAGGTGTTCCCCTCGTAGTCTTCCAATTCGTAGGATCCTTTCTCAAGGACACGCCTCACTATGTACGAACCATGCCGCATGGGGTTAAACTTGCCTTCCCCCATGGGTTCCTTAGCTTGTTCATACAAGAGGACCAAGTCACCTTCAACATACTGTCGAGGATGGACAGACCTATCATACTGAACCTTGACACGATGTTTTTTGCATCTATAGCCATAGCGACATCTCAATGTTGCTCATCAAGCTACTCAAGGTGAATCAAATGTTGCTCAACATCTAAGGTGTTAGGAAGGAGCTCTATGGCTAGTTTCAATGAAGGGATTTCGCATTCAATCAGAAATATAGAATCCACACCATGTACTAGCTGAAATGGTACATTGGAGAATGGTCTTTAAGGACTTATTAACTGCCTCGACCTGACCATTCACTTGGGGGTAGTAAGAAAATGAGTGATATTAACGAAACCCAATCTTGAGTGACAGATCCCCCATCATTTTGTTTTGAAAATGACTGCCGTGGTTAGTGACAATCTCTTTCGGGATACCAAAACGAGCGATAATATGATTGAACACGAAGTGGGTTGCAGTAGAACCGTCGGCATTTACGGTCGGCATGGCCTCATCCCATTTGGAAAATTAGTCCACGGCCACAATGATATGGTGATGCCCCCCAGCCGAAGCTGGTTTGCAATCCATGAAATCCACCCCCCACTTGGTGAAGGGATCGAGGGTGACGACCAGATGAAGGGGCACTGGATGAAAGTGTACATTAGGAGAAAACACCTAGCAAGGGTGACATATCTTTATGGCACTCATACAATCTTTGAAGATCAAGGCCAGAAATAGCCAGCTCGCATGATATGTTGGACTGTCGCAAGCCTAGATAAGTGACCACCATAGGCCCCACCGTGGCAGTCATTAAGTACACGCTTCGCTTCTTCATGAGTCAAAAAAATACGGAGGATAGAGTCCTTTCCCCGACGATACAAAGTGTTACCGATGATGACATAATATTTAGCGTGATGTCTCACACACCGTCGTTCATCTCGCAAATAGTGCGAAGGGAACTTCAGAGTTTGTAGATATACAATGATATCTACATACCAAGGGTTCACTGACGACATAAGAAATAAGTGCTCGTCCACAAAGGAATATTCATGGACGATGTCCTCATCAAGTCATGGAAAATCTGACATGAGTTCAGCAAAAACCAAGGATTTCACCAACTTTACCGAAGCAAAATCGATATCAAACTCCTGAAGAATAAAAATCCTTTTATTATACTTCCCCCCTATTAGACGTTGTGAGAGAACGAACTAAAATGGATTGATATGTGCTATGAAAGTGGTTTTCTAAGCATAATTTAATGTCATAAACGTTGAACTGCATGAACAGTCGCAAGTGCCAACTTCCCTATGTGTGTGTATCTCAGCTCAACATTTACTAGATTTCGACTAAGATAATAGACAACTTGCTCTTGGAGTGTATCATCTACCTCAACTAATACCATGCCAATCATATCAAGAGATGCAGCCCCACAAAGCAATAAATCTCTAGCAAATTCGGGTGGACTAAGCAGAGGGGCCGATACTAAAGCTTTCTTCAAAGCATCTAAAGACTGTTGGGGTTGCTCATCCCAGATAAACGGTGTTTCCTTCTTTAAAAGTCGCATGAAACCTTTGGTAAGACTGGCATAATTCACTATAAAATGTCGTAGAAAAGTAGCTCTCCCTTGGAGGCTTTGAAGCTGAATTAAGTTGCGCGGGGGAGGAAATTGAAGTATTGCCTCAACCTTAAGATGATTGACTCTTATACCCTCTTTAGAAACTACGAACCCTAAAAGGAAACCCGTTTTCACAACAAATATGCACTTGTTAGGATTCAACCGAATCTTGTAACATCGCCACCTTTCGAAAATGAGACGAAGCTGCTTGGGGTGGTCCACTCTCTTATGAGAATGGTCAGTAAGATCATCCAAGTACGCCTCCACTATGCGCTTAAGGTAATGAAAAGAATAAGTCATGGCATGCTGAAAAGTAGCTCCAACGTTTTTAAGGCCGAAGGGCATCTTTCGGTACGCAAATGTACCCCAAGGACATATAAAAGCAGTTTTATGTTGGTCCTCGGGCTTTATCTGGATCTGATTATATACGGAGAAGCCATCCATAAATGAAAAAACCTCGCTCCCCGCACATGCATCCAAGATTTGATCTATGAATGGGGTGGGGAAGTTAATTTTTGGACATGCATGGTTCAGATCTCTAAAGTCTGTGCATACACGGATGGTTCCTTGCTTCTTATCTGCAGGAATGGGATTTGATACCCATTCAGTAAGGGGAACCGGGTAGATGAAACCATCTTTAAGTAGTTTCTCCACATCTTCCTTAATCGCAGCTTCCTTCCTAGGATTCACAACACGAAGTCGTTGTCGAACCGGCTTAACATTAGGATATGTTTTAATCTCGTGCTCAACAATACTAGGGTCTAGTCCTAGCATCTCCTCATAAGACCAAGCGAAAACATCCAGAAAATCCTCAAACAAATCGGTGTATATACGGATCTCGTTGAGAGAACAACCAACACTGATATAAATGTTCTCTATCTTTCCAGGTGTGCAAGCGATGTTGATCGGTATGGTTGGGTAAATACTAGCCATATTCCCCTTCGCATAAATCCCATGTGAATCCAAAGGAGCCACAGGGTGACCAACCTTCTCGGGAAGAGTCATCCTAAACTCTTCTCGCTTGATAAGATCAATGTTGGGAAGAAAATAAGAGTGATGATGTAAGTCCTCCCAAGGCCTCTCACTACCACACATAGCCTCAATGATGGCTTCATCCGAAGGAAAAGTACCATCAAGACAATCTGGTGAGCAAGATGAGTCAGCTGCCCACGCGGGCAGCATAACGAGATCTTCCTCCTCGGTCCGTGAAGAAGAGAGATCCATCTCTGCTGTGGCTTGTTAAATATCACGGTATTCAAGCTCAGCTGCAGACAGTGGCACATCCATTCCAATGTGCGAAATGTCTCAAGATGGGGAACTCGTGGATGGTAAAGTCCACAAATCATTAAAATACAAGGTCCGAAAAGGTACATTATTTAAAGAGGATGACACACTATCAAAAATGGTACCAATAAAGGAAATCGGTGCAACAAAGTCGAATGATCACATCATGGATGGATACAATCCTACACCAATGTTCCCAGTTGCCGACTGAGAATCTTTGATTTGGAGAACAACAGTTCCCAGTGATGCTACAGAATTGGAACTAGGGAAGTCTAGCTGATCAATCGTCACAATTTTTCCTTCATGGGGAAAGCAAATAACTCTAAATATGGAGGACATGATTGCTTTCATTGTGTAGATCCAATTCCTACCCAGAAGAAGGTTGTAGTCAATGGGCGCATCAACCACCTCGACTTCAATAGGCACGGATTTCCCACCCAAGTGGACCTCAAGGGAAGGGAGAATACCATGTGTCCTAAACGACCGACTTTCAAAAGCAGTGAGCATGGTCATAGATTTTGACAAGGGAGGAGATCCAAGAGATTTTCAACAATCCAACGACATTACTGAGGTGGAAGCACCTTCATCAACCACCGTACGTTTAACGAATTTACGTAAGAACCTCACATGGACTTGAAAAGCCACATGATAAGGCAAGCGAGGCTGAATATTAGTAGTGTTGAATTTAATGATGTTAGGGCTACATTCATCCTGTACTCCCAAAGAAGATAAAAGGGCGTTCCTATGTGAAGGACATGCCTGTAAAACCTCGAGAGTCGACATGGCACATGGAGTTTGGCCCAAATATTCTACAATAGAGTAGTTCTAAGAAGCTCAGGCATTGGGATTATGCGTTGAGTGCTTAAGAACACCTTTCGGTATCTGCGACACAGTAGTGGGATTCTCGATATGTAGAGAAGAGTCAGGAGGAGTGTTACACCCAAAATCTACTCATCATGAGATTCAGTGTATACACCCCTGAAGATACTTGGACTAAGTAATCATCTTGGGAGGATTTGTACCCAAATGTGTTAAGTTTTTAAGGGTCGTCGTAGGCTGCACACTAGCAACATGCGACATCGCACCTTGCTCCATTACAGGGTGCGACGAAATTAGTTAGATGGAAAAAATAGCTTCTTCGAGGTCCATCTCGAAGCTTGCTGACTTGGGACCCTATCCCTGACCTCTTGGAAGAGCTGGCACTTGGTTCCTAAACCTTTGGAGAGATCCCTTAATCCTCGACTACCATCTCTCAATCTATCCTTTCCATACCCTATCCATTTAGTCCTATATAAATGAATCTCACTACCATCCCAAAGGGAGGAAGGCTGTGGTATCTACATGCTGGTGAAATCACTATTAGAACATTTCCACTCACCTATTGAAGAACTCATACCTCCTTAGAAGGATATGGAAATTGGCTTCATAGGAGAAGGGATACAACGTTAAGCCTAGGTTGTAGTTCTATATCTCTATCGTGTACTCTTCTATTTGTAGTAATACAAATGGTTTCCACCAATATTGTTGATGTGTGTAATGATATTGAGTAGTTTACCTACTTAACTGTTTACTTAGATCTCTTATTGTATAGATGTATTTTACTGGTTTATCTTGTTTCTTGTCTTGACAGGTCTTGTAGCTTGGATCTAACGACCGTGAGACATGGAGCAACATTCAGGAGAAAGGATTGTGTAGTGAAAGGTAAGGCATCTAGTACTTGATCCTTAAGTAGATCTAAGAAATGCATTGGTAGTCTGTTCTATTTGTTTTAGACTCACTTTGAGCTAGGGAGACCTGGCTCGCATCCGCTCGAGTGGATTATCCGATAACAAATCTGGATACCATACTGGGGAGTATATAGAGTTTGGTCAGTAGTTGTTAATTTGAGAGTCATTTTCAGTTGATTGCTTGACACAAGCCTTTTATTTTTTCCATTTTACTTCTTGGAGTTGATTTCACTATTAGTTCTTCATATTGAAGACTCTGATCTACTTCCTATGAGTTTATACAACTCATTCCTGAACCATTCCATGGTTCATTGCTGAGAGATCTGATTCATTTTTGAATCTAGACTTCGCCTGTCGCACCTAGGCTATGGGAACAGAGCGACACTGTGTCATTCTGGGTCTCTGTTCGTTACCTGTTAGATACTCGTCGCATCCCTTGCATTGGCAGACTGCAACATCGTCGCACTTCCCGTGTATGCAAACTGTGACGTCGCACTGTGTACAAGCACAAAGTGCGTCGATTTGTCAAAGTTTTGGCATGCAGGAATCTCCTCTCCATTTGACAGTCTAGACTTTGGTTTGCTGTATGAACTCTCTTTTTGCTGCAAGATCCGGCCAGGGATCCCACCTGTGATTTTTGTTTTGAGTGTTTGGTTTTGTTTGGATTGATTTTGGGTTCCATTTTGGACAAGTTTGAAGACCGGTAGTGGTGGATACTCTTGTCTCCTCCACCTTCATCCGCTCACCCTTGCATTCCCTTCCTTCCATCCCTGATCTGATCATTACATTAGATCATCTTCTAGACCTCATTTACATTTGTTTTGAGCTTTGCTTGCTTGGTTTGTTTGCTGCTACTTGATTTTGAGTTAAATGTGTCTTTCAGCTTGATTGAGTGCTTATCTTTCCTCGAGTTTTATGAGTGTACTAGTGCTGCAAGTAGTGTTTTCTTTTCAGTCAATTAGATCTGAAAGCTCAGTTGCTATCAAGTCTATTCTTTGGTGCATACATTGGAAAGTTAAAAGGTGATTCTTTCCCATCATTTCTTGAACATTATTGAAGAAAATTGTCGTGCATTGGAAAATTCTCGTTTATGTTTTGGAAGAATTGAATGAATGTATGATCTATTGTGTTTTTCTCGAATTATGAATTGCTCATTTTCTTGAAAGGCTCAAAGTACACTTCGATTTTTGCAAAATTGATTCCATGCTAAGGAAAGATTGATGCATTTTTAATTTTTGTTGCTTTTAGACCATTGAAAGTGAAATTGAAAAACTTGCATATTCCATTTCAAAATCCTCTCTTTTCATTACCTAGTATCGTTTTGATTTGAAAACAAAAAGAAAAGGAAAAATGCTTTGATTTGGATAGTAGTGTTGTGATTTTTGCGTTTCGTTGAAAAATGAAAAGAATACTTTCATAGTCAAGTTTTGTTTGAATTGGGATTGTGTTGCATTGAGTTTGTTTTGGCAATACTATTGGAAAAATCTTTCTCCTTCCCATAGCTAGAATTCATTGAAAGAAAATAATATTTTGTGCATGTAGCCAGGGCTTATACTTCCGATTATGTACTCAGCTCATGCATTCACCTAACCGTCCAAGATAAAATTAACGGTAGAACTAGGTAAAAATTTTAGCAACTTGTGTGTAAGTTAGAGATGTGTTTCAGCGTCGTTAAGCGTGGCAGCTGTCGTTATTTTCCAGCACTGTATCCCGGGGGTATTGTAGTCTTCCACATACTTATCGGTATATAAAGCTCCTTCACGTACCCACCAAGTACCATAATCCGTATTTGGCGTATATCGAAGGGTGTATCACGTACTCGGTAGTATATCGAAAGGTCTCTTGCTGAACGGTTGTGCATTAGACAGCACCACTATGGATTTGAGCTCCCATGTACCTTGCGTATATCGAGAGACATGCACGTACACCGAGAAAAGCACTCGGGGAGATTAGCACGCACGTACTGTCCAGGTAATTGGGTATGCAGGAAAGGGTACGGTCCCAATCCTCCTTGTTGCGTCATATTGTTGGACCTTGCAGTATATCGTGGTTTGCGATGCCTTGATAATTTTGTGAGGTTCCAGACTTTTGAATCCACTCTATCACATAAGTTTGCTCATTGCATTAGTTTGAGTAGGTTTTTATGGACTGCTTTTCTTTTAGCATACCCTTAGGAGAAAATGTTGTTTCAACCATCCTGGCTGATCATCCTGACACTCTAGTGGATTTTCCCTGGAGAAGATCCTGTAGGATCTTAAACTTATCACCCGAATATCCCCTTAATCCAGAGGTTATTTCAAGGGTAAGAATGTATTAGTGTAACACGGTCGTAGTTGCTGAAGTGGAAAACCCCACTCTGAATGTTGGAGGACTTTTGTTTCCACAAAATCCTATGGATTCACCTGCCTCTCATCCCCTACCGGATGAAGGAGCACAAACCCCCAGTTCACAAGACCTTTCTCCCATCGTCCCAGGAGAACCTGGATCGTTGGAATGGATAAACTGACCCTAGGATGACCCTACAACAACTGTTGATCCTTCAGCAGCTTACTGGACATCTTCTATAGACCACCCAGTGGCTCTTTTTTCCATCTCATCCCCACCTAACTGGACTACTTCAGAGTTCTCTAGACCTTACTACAGGCCTGACCCCACCGATATTTTTAGCCCTATCTGCGAATGTGTAGAACATTTACATCTTAAGGGT
Source organism: Larix kaempferi (assembly GCA_027924585.1). Taxonomy (NCBI): domain Eukaryota; kingdom Viridiplantae; phylum Streptophyta; class Pinopsida; order Pinales; family Pinaceae; genus Larix; species Larix kaempferi. The sequence goes on from BSBM01000008.1 coordinate 2,146,946, forward strand.
GATGACCTTCGAAGACAAAGTCTTGAGCAATGCTTTGAAGAGTTTCGAAATTGACATTTCCAAATAAGATTCGATGACAGAGACATCTCGGTTCATCCGATATCTTTTGGATCACCAGAACAACCTTCCCACGACAATACCACTAATAAGACTGGTCAACCCTCGCAAGAGTCCAGTCCTGCACCTCAAGTGAACCAACCTATAGAAGGACAACAGTCCAACATACCCGTCACTATTGCAGTTACTTTACCAGTTCCTCCCTCGCCTCAAAATTCAAGGGGAGGGTATTCCTTCCCCCGGATTATCTTATTGGTAATGTTATCACTACGGTAGCTAGTCAACAACCTACGTTGGTTCAACCTTTGAATGGTAGTAAACCTGCCGTGGCTAGGGGGAAACCCCGGTTTCCTAACCAGAACATAGGCGGTGGAATCCCCAACGGACCTTCCGTTGGACCTTCCCAACCTTCTAGACCATCCAGCATGGGATTATCTCATGTTGGGGGGTCATCCAATGTAACTCAACCCTCATGGAGTCGAGCGTATCCAGGTTCTGTTAATCCTATTCCAGGCCAATCGAATCCCAAAAATGCACCATACGGGATACCTCATCCCTGGAATCCATACACTCTATGGGGGAAACAACCTGTGTTGCAACACGGACCCCAACCGACTATCCCTCAAGTACCACCACCCCCAATCGGTCCTCCCCCACCTCCTACTGGAGGAAACCAACCCCCACCTAACCTTGGTGGAGGTCCACCTCATTTCACCAACAACATCCTACACCCTTCCGGCGGTGGCGGGAATGGTCCACCACCCCCTCCCGGCAGAGGCGGAGGGGGACCACCCTATCATGGTGGAGGAGGAAATTTCCCTTCGGGTGGCGGACGTGGTCAACCACCCCCTCCAGGAGGAGGCGATGGAGGACCTAATTTATATGGTGGTGGCAGTGGTGGTGGATATCCTCATCCTTCTGGCGGCGGAGGTGGGGGGGGGGCCCCATCCTTCTTGCGGTGGAAGTGGTCCACCACCCCCTCCAGGCGGAGGCGGTGGTGGGCAACCTCATTACGGTTATGGACACCCACCTCCTCCCGGTGGTGGCGGCGGACCTCCACCCCCTCCCAGTGGTGGAGGTGGGCCCCCACGTTATTGGAACGGACCACCTTATGGTGGTGGACCCCCTTATGGTCCAGGCGGCACACCCCCCTATGGCCAGTTTCCTCCTGGTACACCTTACGGCCAGTTTGGTCCTTACACGCCTTATCCATATTATCACTACACGTAGCCTAACCCACAGCTGCCCTTCCTAGCTACTTTGGACCTACCTAACCTATCTCGTTTAACCAACGATCCTATTTACCATGGATCTAACTGGCCACCGATTCTGGTGAAACTTCCGTCTGATATCCCCAAATTTGATGGCAAGCCGGGTGAAGACCCTAAAAACCACGTGATGACATACCACTTATGGTGTTCATCTAATTCCTTAATGGACAATTCAATTCATCTTAGATTGTTTCAAAGGACTCTCACCGGTTCGGCTGGCAAGTGGTACATTGAGTTGCCACCCCACTCGTTTCTTGATTTTGGTTCTCTTGCCATGAACTTTTTGACATATTTCCAGCTGCCCATACAGTATGAAACTGGTACCGAGCTTTTAACCTTGCTCCGTCATAATACCGCCACTCATATTTCGGATCATATCCACGAATGGCGAAGGAGACAACGTCTCATTAAAGCTCCTATTCCAAATCAGATCCTAGCAGACTGGTTCACAAAATCCCTCATCCCTACCATAGCAAGAGACGTTGCTATTCGAGGTGTTGTCATTGAAGAACAAGCCATCACAAGTGCCTATGTACTAGACCTAGTCTACACTTAATCCGACACTTTGTTTGATATTCTACCCGACGCACCCCGTGAAGTTAATGACCCTGCGAAACCGCATCAGGGTCTCCAAACTGATGGAATCATTGGTTCCCTTAACACCCAGCCTGCTGCTAGCACTGTTGAATCATCCAACTCGGCTCTGGCTAGCCATAGCACCACCAAGTCAATCGCTCCTGATGCAACTGAAGAGGTGAATTCTTTCCAATAAGCTTCATCTCATAAGTCCAGCGGTAAAAAGAAGAACAAGGGGAAACCCAAAAAGTCTTCCTCGCAACAGGAACAAAAGAGAACTCCTGACGATACCAAGCAGAAATGGAAACTAAAGTATCCTTGTTTACTGTGTGGATATGACCACTTCTCCAAAGAATGTCCCCATAAAGATGAAGTACAAAAGTTTCTTAGGGGTAAACCAACTCCCCCAGTCCTCAATGATCTGTTTCCTACTCAGAACCAACAGATTATTGCTCAAACCTCCCCATCCCAGGGGGAACCATCCAATACCGTGCATGTTCTCATGGTGAGTAATAAGATGATCAATTTGAACACTCGCTCGCGATCTTACGAACTGGTCCCTTCGTAGGAATCCACCGGAAGTAATATTGAAAAAGCTTCTGACTCCTTAATTGATGTCACTGTACCATCAACTTCTCTCACCATTGAGAAGCCCTCCTTAGACTCGATATTGCGACCTCCCAAGAGTACGATTCGAAAAGTTGTTTTCAATCCAAATGCTCGGGCAACACAAAATTACAATATCGTAGAAGACTTGGCACAAGCTCCTTGCGCCATGTCTACCTTGGAAGTTTTGCAAAATTGTCCTAATCAACGCAAAACTCTCCTTGCGGCCATCGGTGTAGTCGACCCCGATTCCTCGAATACCATCATGTTCTAACTTGACAACTTTAAGTCGAGGCTCTCACACCAACTCGCATTCCAAGTTTCTGTTAACATTGCTGGTAAGATTGTCCATCGTACCCTTTTGGACGAAGGCGCCTCCACTTCTGTCATGTCGATCACCGTTTGGAGAGTTATTGGCTCCCCCGAATTGAATCATTCTCCCACAACGTTGAAATCATTCGATGGGGGTGGCTTTTAACCTCATGGGCTCTTACAAGCTCTTGCAGTGGAGTTGGGAGGAAAGACCGTAACTGTTATCGTGGAAGTGGTCTTGGCCCCAATAGATTATAATCTCTTGCTTGGTCACAATTGGTTTTATGCCATGCAGGCAGTAGCCTCTTCATTCTTTCGCATAGTACAATTTCCCCATCAAGGGTGAATTGTCACTATCGACCAATTAGCTTTTTGTACACCAGACGCTACTACTCATCCTAGTGACCATGTTCCTTCCATTGGACAGATGTCAAAACAGTATGAGAGTATAGGGGTTGGCCTTTTGAAAGATTCATCTCTCATGGGAATTTTTCCATCCGTGGACCCCCCTAATCATGTGGATACGGTGAACATGATCTCCACAGAGATTTTATCTCACTCTACCGACGCTTGGCTTGTACCGGATGAAGCCACAACACACCTGCTTGGAGACATAATGCCTCTTTCACCCGCTGAACGTAGTTACGAGGCTATCCAATCAGCACCAAAGGACCATTTAACCATGGCCTCTCCATCCTGTTCTCTACGACGGACGTCCTCTCTACCTGATCTCTTGCTTCAGACTTTTCATTCAAATGAGTCCATCATGGAAGTTATGAATGTTGACGACGGTCCATGGGATGATCTCCATCATAGGTCATCTTTTTTTCCTCCTTTGGAATACATAAAGAACAACATCCACAACCTCTTTTCACTAGATATCTACCCATTCCCTCATTCCCCCATCCTTACATGTCTTATGCACATGGAGGGAAACTTGGCCAACATTGATCCAACCACCCCAGTAGACATCTCGGTGAAACCTGGTATAGTGGAACACATTCGCATAGGCCAGAAGTGTTCCCTTGAAGAAATAGCCACGGACACGGCCTTATTTAAGCAATTTCGAGACGTATTTGCTTGGTCCTATGAGGAGATGCCTGGGATAGACCCTGCAATTGTTTCTCACAAAATAAAAACCTATCCCGACATCAAACCTGTATGCCAAAAATTGCGACCGGTACACCCCCGGAAGACTACGGCAATTAAAGTAGAAATTGAAAAGCTCTTAAAGACTGGTTTTATTTATCTTGTCCCATTGACGGATTGGGTCTCAAAGGGTCATCCCTGTGAACAAAAAGCAGGGTACCATTCGTGTCTATGTCGATTATCGGGACCTTAACCGGGCTTATCCAAAAGACAACTACCCGACCCCCTTCATCAACCATATTATCGACAATTGTGCTGGAAGCGTCATCTTCTCATTTATGGATGGCTTTTCTAGTTACAACTAGATTGAGATCAACCTAGCCGACCAACATAAGACGACTTTCATCTGCTCATGGGGAATGTTTGCATACCGCAAACTCCCATTTGGCCATAAGAACATTGGTGCCACATTTCAACGAGCTATGTCGTATGCCTTCCATGACATTAAGGACTTTGTGGAACCTTAGCTGGACGATCTCCCTGCTCATTCAAAGCAGCATGAGTTCCACATTGGTCATCTAATGACCATTTTCCTCAGATGCAGACGGTACAATATCCATATGAATCCTCATAAGTGTATCTTTTGCATTGATTCTGGATGCCTCTTAGGATTTATCGTTTCGAAGGATGGGATCCACATTGATCCCTTAAAGGTGGAGGCCATCATCAACTTGCCACCCCTGACTGATGTGACGGAACTTCAAAGTATTCAAGGGAAGGTGACTTATTTAAGACGTTTTGTTTGAAATTTCAAGGAGAAGACTCAAGGGTACATGCGACTGCTCAAGAAGGATGTCCCATTCATTTGGGACGACCAAGCTCAAAATTCCTTCGACAGTATCAAACATGCCATTACGCATGCCCCCGTGCTCCAACCGCCTAATTATTATCGAGATTATATCTTATATCTTGCTGCTTCTGTCGCCACTATCGCCATGGTTTTGGTACAGGAGGATCAAAATTCCCAGGAACATGTAATATACTATGCAAGTAAGGGTCTTGTTGAGGCTGAAACTAGATATTCACATGTTGAAAAACTCGCATTCGCGGCGGTCATCGCCATCCAAAAGTTTCGGCACTATATCTTGCTCCGCACCACCACCATCATCGCTAACTCAAACCCCATGTGCCATGTACTGACACGTAAGGTGGTTGGGGGAAAGTATTCATGCTGGATCGTGATACTGCAAGAATTTGACCTTCTTTTCGAGAAAGCTAAGTCTAAGAAGTCTTTGGTGTTTGCTGAGCTCATTTGCGACCTTCCCCGTCATGATGTAGAGGTTGAGCACAATGACTCCTTTCCAGATGAATCATTGTTTCTCATCGGTACAACTGATCCATGGTATGAAGATATCTCATTGTATCTTCAAACCCAACGCTTCAACCCTCAACTCTCTCATGACGACCGTCGTAATATACGTCACCATGCAAAGTATTATTTAATCATCAATGATACTTTGTATCGCCATGGAATTGATTCAATTCTTCGACGTTGTCTCACTCACGATGAGGCTGAACCCGTTCTCAATGACTGTCATGCTGAGGCATGTGGCGGTCACATCTCTGGGATGGCTACAACCTAGAAGACTTTTCGCGCAGGATATTTTTGGCCTACTATCTTCAAAGATTGTATTGAGGCCGTAAAAAAATGTCCTCCTTTCCAACACTTCCATACGAAGAAGCCCACCCATCCTACCCCATTAGACCCAGTTATTGCCGTGGGCACCTTCGGAAAATGGGGCATTGACTTTATGCATTGTAAGCCTACCTCGGCTGGGCGGCATAGTTACATCATTGTAGCTATGGATTACTTTACAAAGTGGGCCGAAGCTATTCCTACATACCAAAACGAAGGCAAAACCGTCGCACTCTTCATGTTCAATCATGTAATAGAGCGGTTCGGAGTTCCTCAGGTGATCGTTACCGATCATGGTTCCCATTTTCATAACCATATGGTTGATGAACTGAGGAACAGGTTGGGTTTTTTCCATGAAAATTCAACATCCTACTACCCGCAGTCCAATGGACAGGTCGAGGCCATTAACAAGGTCTTGAAAACTATGGTCCAAAGGATGGGAGGGACACATAAGTCCAATTGGCACAACATGCTCTTCTCAGCATTATGGGCCTACCGAAATTCTGTCAAAACCACCACAGGCTTCACTCCCTTCCAATTGGTATATGGATTGGAGGCTGTCCTACCTATAGAGTGCGAAATTCCGTCTCTACAACTCGCTGTCAAACTTCATCCTAACACTACTACCGAGGAAGAACGTCTCTTGCACTTAGCAAAACTTGATGAGTCCCGCCGAGATGCCACTCTTGCTAACGAAGTGCACAAGAAATGCATCAAATCCCATTATGACAAGTCAGTTGAACCTTGTATCTTTAACGAGGGTGACCTGGTCCTCACTTATGACCAGAAGCATGAAAAATTAGGAGCAGGAAAGTTTGAATCCATGTGGCATCGAACTTACATTGTCAAATGTGTTTTGGAGAAGGGAGCTTATGAGCTTGAAGACTACAACGAAATCTCTTTGGGTGAATCCCGCAATGGGCTTTACCTAAAGAGATATTACACCTAAATTCATCACGCTTAGACTTTCTTGTATATACTGTACATGGTGTGTTTTTTGTGTTTTTGTGTGTGTTGTGACGCTTTTATTTTTTAGTGTATTTAGATCTTGTTTCCACTCCTTGTACCATGTTCTGTCTACGTGTGTAGATGGAAACGTGCTATGGATTCGCGGACAGTGCCAGTCGACATACCCGTAACCTTGCTTCAGCAGCCTGGGTACTATATTCCCCAACAGGCGATCTCATTATCTGAGGAGGAAGTTGCCTAGGGTTTGCGACCAACAATGTCGTAGAGTATCGGGCAGTAATCGGAACCCTAGCTAACACCATTTCCTTGGGTATGAACCAAATTGTCATCCACATGGATTCTCAATTAGTGGTTTCCCATCTTAACCGGGTTTATGCCATCCGTGATACCACCTTACTCTGTCTCTTCAGACGAGTACGTCTCCTGGAAAGGTCATTTGAATCCGTTCAGTACCTACACATTCCACAAGAGTTAAACACAGTTGCTGACTCGATGGCCAACTTCATTTTGGATTGGTACATCATACACACATAATATTCATAATATGTAAAAGCATTCACAACATGTAAATAATGTAATGTATAAAATCAAACATGTAAACAAGATCACATCACTCATCATTTTAAAACACATAATGTATGAATCACCGATAATGTCTGTATATATATATATATATCATCAAAAAGTAGTGCTGGTACAAAATCTGAAGCACGATGGCTTTCAGTGAGTTTCTACAAAATCTGAAGCATCATAGCTTTTAGTAGTACAAAATTTGAGGCCTCTAAGCTCTCAGTACAAGTATAATAGTGTCATCAGGCCTGCCGCCTAACCCGTACACCACCCCTAGCATGGACAACACGTTGTCGCTGAGTGAGGAAGCAATCCACGATCCTCGCCACCTTGCGGAGCAGGGAATTGAAGCGTACAGACGCTCCAACCCCAAACCTCTACATAGGTCTCGGTAGGTCATCTATCGCTGGCTCAGGAACCTCCACTGTCAACTAGGACAAGTTCCTGTATACCTCCTCCATCTCCTCGATGGCAGCATGAGCACCTGGGGGCACAACTGCTTCCCCACCTCTATCTCTCCTCGCTAAGAGAGAAATCCTACTGGCCATATGGGCCCCACATCTGCACACACATGTTATATACTTGTTAGCACTGCATAAAAAAAATGATAAATATACAAAATTAAAAGTAGAAGGGTTTTGTTCTAACCTATGTAACCCCATGTTGCATGCTCAGGCAACACCAAGTCAGGATCCTCTCCAAAATCTGTACCACTATATGTGAAGTCCTCGACTATGAGTAACTGGACTTCCATCCAGATGAAGAACTCCAGACCAAAGCTGATGATGGGTCCTCCACCATGACGAGTCATCACCTCATCTCATCTGAGCATGTGGGGATCTCGAGGCTCCTTGTCATCCAGTACTACCTGTGGACACAAGAGAGGGATTCACTCCAAGAGGAACGATACCACGATCGATCCATAACCAAACTGCTTGATCTCTCCCCGTCGACACTTGGTCAGCTGAGCTCGGAGGTTTACGAGGAGACCCTCGCACTAGTTGAAAACCATGGGGGACATGCAGTCCTCCACATAAAGCATCTGGGTCCGAGTAGTTGTGTGTGTTGCTTGGCTACCCGCCACTCTAGTAATAGTAAGCAGTATGGTATGCAGTGGGCAACTCACCACATCCCTGATAAGAATCTTCCCACTGGAAGATCGAGAAAGAGCAGTATAATGCTGTAACACCATGTCATCAACTGTGCGGTCACTGACCCGTGTTCCAGTAAGATGTACAGGTTCCCCTCTCCGGGACACACCTATGAGAAAATAGATGTCCTCAATATCTATTGTGAGGATGTGCTCACCAATCACGAAATATTGTTGGGCCGCATCCCAACTCTGGAGCATGTGTAATAGAAATGAGATTTGGGATCTCATCCCCTAAATTTCAAAGAACTTGAGTAAACCACAGTTCCTCAAGGAATCCACGCATTGTGGATCATTGGCAGCTTGTTCATATTCTACTTCGTGTTCTTGTTCTCGCCACTCTAAAACCATGTTGGCTTGCTAGCAACCTGCCAAGAAGGGCATTTAAACACTGTTAGGTCCTACTTCAACCTCTACAAGTTCATTTTTTGGATTAAATTTGATGGTTGGGAAGTGAAACTCCGTCGTCGCACTGTACGTTTGCGTATAGTGCGATGTTGTTGCACTTCATCCATTCGGGACTTGCGCTGAGTAGGTCTCGTCGCAGTTCTCAAAAAGGCCAACTGCGATGAGCCGGGAGCACAGTAGCCCTCCATGAATCCATAAAAGAACCCAAAAATTGAACCTAAAAACAAAATCTAATCCACTGGAAAGTTGTTGGATGAAGTTTAGGCTTACCTGCTCTTGACGGTGGGTGAAATGGCGGATCGTAGCTCCTGGAATCGGCAAAGGAAGTTTTGGCTCCAAATTGGTACTTCTCCTCCCAAATTGGCAAATGAAACAATGAAATCTATTTTGGCCCATTTTTCTATTTATAAATAGAATGGAATATTCCTTTTCAAATATTTTGATGCTCTTGGGCCATTTATCATAGTTTTTTACCATTTTTGTCATATTTGAGGCTATTTGACACATTTTCTAGTGTGCAGGAGTTGTAAGCGGTATTTTGTGTCGTTTCTCGTATCACAACGGTCATCATAGGTATGAACACTCCCTTGAACATTTTGTCATTATTTTTGCAACGGTTAGTTTGTAATTATTGTGTGATGATGAGTTTACTCTTCGTTTGTTCTCGTACTCACGGAACCATGAGAAAAAATACCGAGTTATGATTTGTCACTTTTCCAGGCTCGTTAAACTTCCACGGAAAAGGACACCCCCTGGAGTCTACCGTTAAGCTCTTTTCAGGCTCTCAAAAAATGAAAATATTTCCAAGCGAACTTGTCACATTCACGCTTGTTAAAGTATTTGAATGGTCGTCTTCTTGGTGATAGTTTACCCCTTTTTCAGACCATGAGGCACTAATTACGAAAAAGTATACTCCAGCCAATCATGACTGGAATAGTCCTCTCCCGCATTGTTTTACCATTTTTCGGGCGATGAGGCTAACTTTACAAAAAAGGACCATTGGAGTCTCCTTTAGTTCTTCTCAGACTCTCTAAACATGAAATGATGACCGAGTCTACCTTCTATGGACTTGTTAAAATTTTCACACTAAAGGGCCCATCATGGGATGAACCCCTCCTATCCCAGGTTCTGAAAATATTTGGGATTGGACTCATCTATGAGATGAGCTATACCGAGCATCTGGTTACCCTCATCAAGCTCGTAAAAAACACATGAGGCACTCATCGTTCATGATGGGGAAAAAGGAAAGTGTTTGTGTTACATACCTTATTAGTGGTAGTATGTAGTATTTCTTGAACATGGCACTCATCTGCATTTCATACAGCACTTGGATCATCCGTTTGTCCTCGAGTTCCACTTACTTCTTGAGTATTATTACTCCTTTGAGTCATTCAAAGAAAACCTTCCATCATCAGTCACTTTGAGAATTTGTGTCGCACTCGTCATGTCAATACTGCCAAGTCATGCCATGCCCATGTTCAAGAATATGTCTATCATTTATCATTTATAGTCAGTACACCCGTCATCATGCTGGTCCACTCTGAGTCAGTCTTGCATGTTACTGTACCATCCGATCTACCCTATACATCTTTGTCGTGTTTCGTGTCGATTGATGGGGGATTCATCATGGCCCTCCTTCGATGGATTCATCCTTGTCGACTTCAACACATCATCCGAGGATTGAATCTGGAAACCAATTAAGTATCTTGGCCATGCATGCCTCAATGGCAGGTTACCTCGCTTTCATCATGAGTTTACATCATTGACTATTGATTGAAAGATTTCATATTACGTTCGACTTCAACTTATTTATTCACGCTTGATGATATGTACTATGATACCTTGGGAATCATTGACATCAATGGTGATCTCCCTCGCACTTGTTAACGGTGTACATCAATGGCCGGTAATCAAGTGGTTTCTACCATGTTCTACGTCAAGACATTTGTAATCACATGGATAGATTTGTATCATTGCGGATTCAGCTTGAAGACCCTCGGGAGTCATGTTTTACCCAGGTTGCGATGGAGTTTGTATTGATTTATATCACACAGATCCACTTTTGTATTAGTCGTGGCTGTGTTATCATCTCATCATGGATCTACGCTTGTGTCTAGTAGCCATGATTGTGTTCAGTCGGTCATTACTACCTTGGATCTGCAATGTATTGGTCGACAACCATGTTGTACTGCATATGATATTGTCAGTTCAGAGTCAGTTGTACTGCAGCGGTGTCCTTCGTCCGACAAGTCTATTGCCAAGCACTTCACCTGTCTATCTTCAACAACTTCATGCTTTGGGGGGCATTCTGTTACACCCAAAATCTACTCATCATGAGATTCAGTGTATACACCCCTAAAGATACTTAGACTAAGTAATCATCCAGGGAGGATTTGTACCGAATTGTGTTAAGTTTTGAAGGGTCGTTGCAGGCTGCACACTAGCAACATGCGACGTCGCACCTTGCTCCATTACAGGGTGCGACGAAGTCAGTTAGTGTTGATGTCTATGTAACTTCGAAATGTATTTCACCCATATGTATATTGTACTCCTATAGAGATGGTATTATTCCTCTATACGTAAGTGTCATCATTTATATTGTAAGTGTCGTAACTTATACTTGATGGGTTATTAGACCACCTTGTTGGGTTCGGTCCTGTATAAGTCATGTGGGTCGAAGGGTTATTAGACCACCCTATTGGGGGTCGGCCATGTGGTTCAAAAGTTTATTAGACCACCATATTGGGGGTCGGCCCAGTCAGCATTATATTATGTGGTTAAGTTAAGGCCTACCTAGTAAAGGTTATTAGGAAAATCAAGTCAAGTATAAATAGAGTGCAGGAGGCACTCTATTTAATCATTCTATTCTCTCTCACACTCTCGGGAGAGTGGCGCACTTGTGGAGGAGGAGAAGCTGCTGCTAGGAGATGTCTATATCTTATGCTTGGGTTGTATCATTGCTCTATCTATCTCTGAGGAAGTTATTAGGTTTTTTCACCTTTATGGTTTTCCCCAAGTAAACTCTATGTCTCTTGTGTGCTTGCATTATTGTGTCCATGATTGATATGCTGTATATGCTTTTTTCTCAGTTAAGATCCTAGATCATATTGAAGTAAATTCTGAAAAATTAATAGTTAGATGGAAAAAATAGCTTCTTTGAGGTCCATCTCGAAGCTTGCTGACTTGGGACCCTATCCCTGACCTCTTTGAAGAGATGGAAATCGGTTCCTAAACCTTTGGAGAGATCCCTTAAGCCTCTCCTACCATCTCTCAACCTATCCTATCCATACCCTATCCATTTAGTCCTATATAAATGAATCTCACTCCCATCCCAAAGGGAGGAAGGCTATGGTATCTACATGCTGGTGAAATCCCTCTTAGAACATTTCCACTCACCTATCGGAGAACTCATACATCCTTGGAAGGATATGGAAATTGGCTTCATCGGAGAAGGGCTACAGCGTTAAGCCTAGGTTGTAGTTCTATATATCTATCATGTACTCCTCTATTTTCATTAATACAAATGCTTTCCACCAATATTTTTCATGTGTGTAATGATATTGAGTAGTTTACCTGCTTAACTGTTTACATAGATATCTTATTGTATAGATGTCTTTTACTGGTTTCTCTTGTTTCTTGTCTTGACAGGTCTTGCAGCTTGGATATGAAAACCGTGAGATGTGGAGAAACATTCAGGAGAAAGGATTACGGAGTGAAAGGTAAGGCATCTAGTACTCGATCCTTAAGTAGATCTAGGAAATGCATTGGTAGTCTGTTCTATTTGTTCTAGACTCACTTTGATCTAGGGAAATACGGCTCGCGTCCGCTCGAGTGGATTTTCCGATAACAAGGAGGAGGAGGCTCATTCAAAATATTCGGTTTCGGTGCACCATAATCGCGCTAGCGAGTAGCAATACTAACCTGAGATTGAACTATGAACACGCATCCGTAGCCACCAGCATGAGAAGAGGACGTCAAAGTTTCATTAGTCCCATAGCCAGTGACAGGAGCATTCGAAGCCATATTCTAATGATGCAGAAGGGGATCTTTCAACACAGCCGGGCTGTGTGCAAGATGCTTCGAAAGTTCTTCAATTCGAGGACACAAGTGAGTAAAATGATCCTTCTCATAAAGTTTTCAAGGGAATTTCTCGTTACGTCTAGGCTTACGGTCCCCACCAGCATTTCCTCCATCCCGAGGAGGGATGGCATTATCTTTTCTAGGATTACTTCGATTACTTCCATTATTCCCATTATTACCACCCTTGGGACTATTTCTTTCCTTATTCTTTCCAGCAGACTGCTGGTTACCTGATCGGTTCACTGACTGTATAGAATGGACATCGGACAATTGGGTGGAAGTGGACGAGGCGTGAGCCTGTCCGGTGGTAGATTGGCTAATAGAAAATTTTTGGATTTGGGTGGTAACCAAATATACGGGTCAAGCACTTGTGGATCCATCTATGCCATCAGCATGTGGTCCAGGAATGATCTTGGGCTCATGACATGAACGCGGTGCGTCAGGAATAATATCATATAGGATACCCGATTGAGCATAGAGTAAATCTTGTTGTTGTGACTTGAATATACCTTGCTCCTTAGTCGTAATGTCGGACACCAAAACATCCTTAGAGATGGGGAATCAAATACTTGAGGAACCATTCCAACAGGAAATCAGGAGGAATGTTGGCTTTCACTAGCCTCTTCTATCAGCGCCACTCTTGAATATGATCAAATATGTGTGTGGCCTTATTTTGGCGGAAGGTAGACAAAATTTTGGTATGGTGTATATAAGCACTAGTTGTAGCAGGAGAAGTTGAGTAATGACCATAAGTATAGGGTATGTTCCCACCCCCAGTATTAGGAAGGTTTTTAACATTAGCAAACATGGTCTTGGGTCTATGCGTGGAGGCATGTGTGTTAAGCTGTGGAATATGAGCCATGTTATGAGAAGTGTTCCCACCGAAATGAGGGGTTTTCCTGGGAGGTGGTCCTCCCCCAACGACTATAGTAGATGGAAGGACATGACCGGACCTAAATTGGAAAGGAGTAAAAGAGGGTGCACCACTCCCGGAGGGAGTTGTGCCCCCTGCACCAAGGCTAGAGTTAGCTTTACTACCCAGTGAAGTGGATGTAACATTCGAATTAAGACTGGGAATACCAACTGAAAAGGGATTAGTGGTCGAAGGGTTTTTAGTGTTATTAAGACCCGACATCCCATAACAAAAACCATGTGAGTGTGCACCATCAAAATGGTATGACTTCGGGGGTAGGTTCGACCCAAAACCCATAGGAGTGACGTGTGGGGATGAACCTCCCTCCTCAACATCTCTAGAAGTGGAAGGAGCGGTCTGTCCATAGACATTACTCGACTGAGTCATGGGAATTCTTCTCAAGCTAGATGCAAAAGTCATAACGTAATCTTGAATTTCTTCAAAAGTAACGAAAGGATCGGAGGGGAATATCACACAGCTAGATGCAAAATGCAGAACATAAAGTAATTTTTTTGTATTTTCTCTTATAAATGGAAGGAAAATGCAAAACAATGTTTTTGTATTTTTTCAATATAAATGGGAATGAAAAAATGCAAGCAAAATCTTAACTATTCAGTAAAGAAATGCAAAGCATATCACACAGACAACCCAGCAAATCCCAAACAGTAAGACTCAACCAAGTTAATGAGCTATAAAAAAATAAAATGGTGGGAAACCAAAAGCTCAAAAACAAAGAGAAAGAGGAGTTTCTGATCAATAACAGGGCATGGAATAGTCAGGAAACAGGTCAAGTAAGACTCTGGAACACTCAGAACCAACCCAACAACAATCCAAGGCCAAAAATCAAGCATTCCCGGAGTTGTACGCGACTGTTCAAAGAACAACAGCATGTAGACGTGGGATACAGTTCATACAGGGGCGGGTAGATGTGGGAAAAAATAGGTTGACCCGCATACAAGGAAAGGAAAATGAGCCCAAAAAGAGTCAAACAGCCTAGAAAAATCTAGTTTTCAAACGTAAATCCCAACGGCCAATCGATGACACAGAAGCTCGACACACAGCAACTCAAAATAAGGAAAAACGCCTAAAAATCCCCAAAATGGAGGTTCCTCCCTAGTGGAGTTTCCATTTCTGTTATGGATTAAAACTTCCTATGGCATGGGGAAGACCACAACAGTCAGATGACAACCATAACACTACTCAGTTCTCAAAACAATGCTATATAAATGACAATGCTAAGATAATGGAGAAAAAAACAAACCCTCAACCAAATGTTTGAAGTAGATCCCTGTTGAGCTCTCAATCTCTACACTTGAACCTGCATATTAGTCTCAACAACAAATACAAGCAAGTGCATATAATATGTGAAAGACATTAGCATAATCAATAGCAATGGTCCATGATACCATAAACAAATGTACCACAATGTAATTTAAACAACATTCACAACATCAATTGGGCGAGAAAATGAGCATTTCCATTAATTAATAACAAGAAGTGCATATGTCATGTCCCAAATTTTGCATTGGGTCACAATGGATTAATCCCATTGGTCATATTCATGAGAGTTTGTCAAATTGATGCTAAGGGTCAAATAATTGCCAAGGAGGAAAATTACTAGTTTCCTAGGTTGAGGGTGGAAGCTTTGGGATTTGACATAAGGATGATAATGAATGATGTTTGCACATTAGATTGGCATAAATATTTACTAAAGGAGGTAAATAAATAAATACAAGAGAAAATCAAAGTGGCAATTGATCCTGAAGACACATGGAAGAGGAAGAGGCAATTTGGAGCTAGTGAGACACTTGGGATAGATTCTCTAGCTCTATGACAACAATGATGAAGATGCTATGACACCTATGACACAAATCAGACTTGAGGGCTGACATATGACATTTATGGATTGCCAGGGCTAAAAATAGACTCCAAGAAAGCACTCAAGTGAGTTAGCACATCCAAAGAGACACCAATTCGAATTGGGAGAAGGAGAGGGCTAAAATTGGAAGGACAAGTGGCATACTTGGGAATCTCTTCCCGAATTGCGTTGGCATGAATATATTGGAAGTAATTAGACCCATAGAGGACATTAGAAGTTTATAAAATTCATGAACAAAGAGGAATAGCAGCTTTTGATCATTTGAGAAATTTGCAATTGCATTTGTGAAGAGGGAGAGCTAGTGGATGACTAGTTTCTTTCCTTGGCCAATTTCGAGGGTGAAAGATTCCCTTCCAAATTGGTAATTAGAAAGGCCATTCAGACCTTTAATTTGGAGATCTAATGGAGCCTTTATTTGCAAGTGTAAGATATAAGGAAGCTCTTGGTTTCTTTTATTGCAGCTCACTCCTTCAACCATTTCTAGTTAACATGGCATATTCTTGATCCTTGAGGGAGGGCGTTTTTGGTGAGATCTTGTACTCTTTGGGAGAGCTTATCATGATCCATTTCTATTTTAGTATGATTAATATACTCTTTTATTGATATTCAGAAATTTTCAGGTCAAAATACCAAGTGGTTATATGTAAAATTGATTATTAACGAGCAAATAGTGACCATTCCCCCACTATATTGTTGTATGCCAATGTATTGATGATGATTTCGAATGGAAGAATGTTTCTCTGATTATTACCATTTTTATGTTCATCACTTAAGCATTTGGAGCCATCTTGCTCAGTTTTATTTTATTTGAAGGAGCTTTAATGTTATTCCCCCCAAGGTCGAACTAGTGATTTTGTAGCGGTTTGGGAGAGGGTTATAACCAGATTAATAAATTGAATAATGATGCACACAAGACATTAATATTTTCCATTAGACATCATCTACCTATTTTCAGAAATTCGAGTGGGTTTGGGATCATTTGGAGAGTAATATTCAGCATTTACCCTTGGGGGATTGGAACCTCAAATTACTAGTAAAACTCCCATCTTGGACAGAAGTTTAAATAAGTTTGCAGAAGTATTTTGATGGTCATAAATAATCCTTGAATATCACAATCAAGTAAAAATATAATTCATGCACCTTCATTGAATATTTGGAGGCATTTGGAGCCAATTGGAGACCTAGAGACCAATACTAGTCAAAGGGAAATTACTAGTAAAGTACTCTACATTGGCCAGAATTGAAAGAGGATTTGCAGAAGTACTTTAAAGGTAAAAAATAACACCTGAAACACATATTTATGTTCTAAAATCATCCATATACATTCTCATAAGATTTGGGAGCATTTGGGGCAAATTGGAGACCTAGGCATCAAAACTAGTCAAAGGTCAAATTTGGGGAAAAAGAGAAAAATTGGTCATTTTAATAAAAATACTTAAAAGGGACATTATAGTGGTATCAGAGCATGGTCTTGGAACCTGATGTGGTAGACCATTAATGAAGACCAGTATTCAAACAAATAAGCCACCACCCTTAGAAACTGAAACTGAAAGTACTTTGGTGAAATGGAAAAGGTAGGAAAAGAAGAGCAATTTTTTTTGAGGAAATTATGACCAAGGATAAAAAAGGAACCTTAGAGGAGAATGAGGAGTTTAGAAAATTACTGAATCCATCTTTTGAAAACATGACAAAAGAACTACTGCAAGGGTTCGAATTGTTGGCTAGTCGATTTGAAAGCATGGCATAAAGATGGAGCAATGGTTCTCTTTTCAAGGAAAAGAAGGAAATGGATGAAATAATTTATGTCAGAAAGGAAGAGACCTATGAACCACCTAGTTGTGAAATAGGTTAAGTAGAAGAAGCAATACATGATGAGGACATTCATAAAATAAAAATTAAAAACGAGCAACTTATTGAAAGGTTTCAAGATACTAGTTTTTCCTCCTATGTTTCAAATTTTTCAGATGGTAGATTGCATGGATGATTCTCATGACATGGTAGATCGTGAGAAAGGTGGAAATTTGAATGTGCTTGATGTGTTTGAAGATAAACTTGAAGAGATCCCAACACTTGATGTGGTGGAAGAGGAACTTGAATTGTCTCTTGATGAAGTTTATGCAATTTTTAAAGAAGAGCATGATTCCTCTACATTGGAACCAATCTACGACAAAGGTTTCACACCTTTGAAGGAGCTGCATGACACTACCCATATGAATCATTCCCATGATGAAACTTCTGCACATTTTGATCATTTGGGTGAGTTAGTTCATTCTCCTACCTCCGATAATTCCATGTTTTGCAGTATTAGTCTCAATGAAGAATGGTGAAAGGGTTCTTTTTGATGATGCCACATGAGGAGTTTGGAATTCCTAGATTTAATTTTTATGATGATATGGTGGGAGAACATTATTATTCACATTTGCAGCAGCATCCTTTGTTACTCTATGATGATGCACATCTACATGGATGCACCTATGATATGCATTTGAGTCACTTGAAGACTCATGGTTTTTCTTGCTCAACACTTGGTTCATTTGATGTTGGAGGAACTTCATCCAACACTTGGGTGAATAGATTTATGATTGGAGAACATTTTTGTTGGAAGCCACATACTGTTCTATATATTTATGATTCTCACATTCAGGGATGTATGGGAGAGACTTCTTTGAGTCATTTGAAGTCTCCTTGTTTTTCTTGCTCATTATTTGGTTCAGATTTTAGCGGAGATTTTTCATTCACTTCTTGGATGAAAGAATACATGACCGGATATTTTGATGCATATCCCATCCTTTTGGAGTAGCATAATAGGATATGGGATCCTCATCTATTTCATTTGAGTAGATTTGATTGGTTACTTGATTCTTGTATGCACTTGGAAAATGGTGATCTACTTGCTTGGAGGTATAAGCACTTTCACTATTCTTTGATGAAGCGTATTCTTGATGTTCATTTTCATTATGTTTTTATGTACTTTGATGATATATATTTTGTATTCGTGATGTTGGGAAGAATGCACACAATAAAATGGAATCCGGGAACTATGAATTGGAGAGCACTTCAAATTGTTGGAGTGCAATACAAGCAATGGGACCCTGGTATAATTCTTAGTCTCATTGGTTTCACTTTTTTGTGGAAAGAAGTAGTATGGGGAATGGATTCCCCACTTAATAAAGCGAGTTTAATCAGAGTAGTGTAGAAGCAAGCATGGTGGTTCCTCTCTAAAATACTCATGGAATCTCAAAGACTCCAGGTTGGGAAATTCAGTGGCAACTTCAAAGAATTATACATAACAGGTTCTTCAACACCCATGTTTTAAATTGCTTGAGGAGAAGCAATATTGGGAAGGGAGGATTTTTCATGTCCCAAATTTTGCATTAGGTCACAATGGACTAATTCCATTGGTCATATTCATGGTATTTTGTCAAATTGATGCCAAGGGTCAAATAATTGCCAAGGAGGAAAATTACTAGTTTACGAGGTTGAGGGTGGAAGCTTTGGGATATGACATAAGGAGGATAATGAATGATGTTTTCACATTAGAATGGCATAAATATTTAATAAAGGATGTAAATAAATAAATAAAAGAGGAAATCAAAGTGGCAATTGATCATGAAGACACATGGAGGATGTGGGACCCACACAAGCTAGATTTTCCATGCCACATGGCATCCTACTCTTGCCATTTCAAATCCATAAGAAGCAAAATGTTATTGGGGTGATTTAGAAGGTCAATATACTTTGCATGAGTCTTGTAATGTCGAATTGGAGTGGAATAATAACTCCCATTGAAGAGGAAAAGGCAATTTGGAGCTAGTGAAACACTTGGGCTAGATTCCCTATCTCTATGACAACAATGATGAAGATGTTATTACACCTATGACACAAATTAGACTTGAGGGTTGGCATATGACATTTATGACCTGTGAAGGTTAAAAATAGCCTCCAAGAGGGTGCTCAAGTGATTTAGGGCAGCCAAAGAGACACCAATTCGAATTGGGAGAAGGAGAGGGATAAAATTGGAGGGACAAGTGGCATACTTGGGAATATGTAATGTCCCTAAAAATAGTAAAAATATAAATTTTTTTGCTAATGTATTAAAAGCTTATTTAAGGATGATGATTCGTAAATTAACTTCAGCACTAATAATATATGCATCGGTACTTGTTTGTGGCATCTTAAAAAGTCTAAGTTTTCCTAAATAACATAAACCCACTTAGTTGTAAGTCTCTTTGTTTTACGAAAGCGATATGCAGTATAGGTAAGGTAATTCTATTGTCGGTATGCCAATACTAGAGTGTTAATAAAAGAAATTTCCTACTTACTATTTTAAGGATCCATGTGCATATTATAAAACTCTCATTGTTACCTCAGGTGAGACAGACTCTTGTTGATGAAAGTTAAGGCCCATGATGGGGCACTAATGGTTTGTAACAAGGGGAAGGAGTACCCCTGGCAGAGCTGCCAAGAGGTAATGGTAGCCTTGGAAGGTTCTGGTCTTACTTAGCAAATTGCTAAAGTATTTATTCCTTGTTTATATGTAGATACTACTATGGGGAAGCTCTTCCTTTGTTAGTTCTACCACCATGTATGAGCATGTTATGTGCTTGAAGTGTAAAGCACCAAAATGTGAATGGCCTAAGTGTTCATGGCTATGGGTTTCGATGTTTGGGGTTTGTCACTAGTGAATGTTACTTTGCATTTTCATGTGGCCTGGTTCCATCCTGCATTGCGTTTATGGGAGAGGGTTTTCGTGCCTGACCTAAGCTACGTTCATGGTCAGGGCACTTGGTAGCTGCTGAAACGATGGAGAATGGCAACACGATACCAATGCTTAGGTGATGTTTCTCTTCTAATCGTCATTCCTCTTCCTATACTTCAGTATTTAGTTGTTGGTTGTATATGCTTCTCAGGGTTTAACCAGAGTAGGTTTATGGAATGACAGGTAAAGGGTGGCGAGTACTTCTGCGTGGTTTATTGTGGTAGTTGGGACTTTCAATGACTTGGGCACTGGAAGGGTAAGTCCAGATTTCACCATTGTTACCCTTCCCTCTCGACTATGTGGAGTAGTCTTGTTTGCAGTCGTTAAAAAGAACTTTGTGGATCCCGTTTTTGGGTCTCATTGTGACTTCTTATAGTTCCTGGAAGGTTGCCATTTAGCTGGACCATTTTCTATAATGTAATAGGTTATGAGGTCTGGTTGGCACTGGAGGGTTTCGTTTTGGAAGTAGCTTGGAACCATAAGCTCTCTCGGGATTTGGAGAATGGGAACGAAAACATATTTTTGTACATGTATAAATTCATTGTTTTGAAATGGTATAAATGTGGACCTACATTTGTTTTCTATTCGGTACAATGTCTAAATGACGAGATAGTGTTGGCATTTTTGTTTTCTATTAGACTTTGAACCTGTATTCATAAGATTTAAAATAATGTAGGACCTCTGCTTCTTTCTTTCATGGTTTCTCTATCCCGTGTGTTTCGATTTGATGTCAGCATGTTAAAATGAGAGTGGGTGAAGTTCTGTCTGTTGAAAAGGAATGATGTTTGAGCCTAAATTCTTCGTAATTCTTTGGCTTGCTAACAGTGAATGTTTTGATAGGAGAATTGTAACCCTGAAGATGTTTTATCTATAAGCTTGATTAGTTTAATAATTTGGTTCTTACTGTTACGTTTTTGGTGTTTGCAATAGATAGAAAAAAAGGTTTTAAATGATGAAAATGGTAGAGGGATCCGATCCCCAGTCCTGTGTTTGTATATAACGCTCGTTTGTATGTTAATGCGTATTGTTTGGTTCAAAAATATAACTGTGTATAACCTCTTGTGTTTTAGATGAAGGTGTAACCCTAGCTGCTGTTCTTTTTTATTGTTTGAAAGGGAATAGGATCTGCATGTTGATGCTATGACATTTGGCGATTTGTAGATAGCAAGGTTATCATTGATGGGAATCGATCTCTTGTCTTATGTTTCGTTGTGTTAAAAGAATTGTCTCAAATGATAGGTGAATACTATGATGTTTGTCTATGGTATTCGATCCTTGAGAAGGTAGTGAATCCCATCAGGGTTTGGGGTTTAAATGTTTGTAATGTAAGATGCAATATATAATGTCTGCGTCATTGATTTTCAATCGTGACTTCCTGCAATTTATGATGTGTTTTCTTTGCAATGGGTTGCCTGTTGGTTGAATTCGTGACTATGGGTTGAGGGGTTTCGTTGATATTTTAAAAAGTTTGAAACTCCTGTACGTTCTCACTACTGCAATGTTTTTTGATAGGTCTTTGGGAAATTTAGTATGACATTTCAATTTCTGTTTAAAAGCAAAGATCTCTAACATGACTGTGTTTATTTTCCTAAATTTATTTAAAAAGAGTAACAGAACTAAAAGCATGAAAATAAGGCTGATAGCAATGTACATGAGTAACGCTTCCAGAAAGAAAAGAACTATGATATTTAAAACGATAGAGAAAAGACTCTAGGTTTAAGAAATGCATGTTTGCCTAGCACAGGCTAGCTTGGATAGACCTGCTAGACATTCTGCTGGTTTTCTAAAACAAGGTTCTGTAGTAATAAAATTCTGAGTATAAAGTTTTATGCCTATAAAAATAACAACCCAAGGGCCTATGCCCAAAAGCCCTTGCTCGATAGGGGAAGTGAATGCTAGAAATGTGAAGGGAAAACACAGTACTATAATAATAGTAACCCTAAATTAATTACCTAACTATCCATATAACTTGAACTAGTGATTTAATTAATTCATACCTGGTTGTTCTGAAATTTGACCTGCTCCTGTAGAGGCCTGCACACTCAAACAATAATTAGTGTAGAAATCTTCTAAGATTATCTGACCTGTTAGAGTGATTCCTTAGCTAGATAACTTTGGGGCTACCATGTTCATCCCAACCATGACCCTTAGACCGTTCCTGGTTCTAACTGGATCCCCCCGAGCTTGGTTCAGACATGCAATAAGAGATAGAGGCCCTAGGTTCACTGCTAGTTTAGATCTGGAATTTTTAGGTGAGACTGCATCAACTTCTTGGAGCATAAAACTTCTCTCTAATTACCGTAAGAGAATGGTAATAAAAAGAAGAATGATGATCCTCAAACTTGGGATCTTCCCTCTTTATGTAGGGGAGTCTTGAATTATGACTGTTGGAATAATTAGTTTCTTTAAATTAAATAATATAATATTTAAAAGATATTATTTACTAAAATATTTTGTCCTCTTGAACTAGGACTTATCACTTGTTTTAACTATAAATGATTTTAATCTTTAATCTTTTCATAATAATAATAATTCAATAATTATAATTTAACCTAAGTATTAACAATATAATAATGTGGTATCCCACTTATGCATAAATATATATATATAAGAGTGTATATAATAACAATATTATTACTAAAGCTCTTAATAATAATATCTAGCCTTGAGGCCTTTAAGCATTTTGTTATCATAAGACTATTCTTAGTCAATCCATACTTTAGGTTATGGCAATTATATTTTATTTAATTATGTATCTTCACATGATACTTATTTTAAACATTAAGGATATGGTCCAAATCTTTGGACGGTCTTTCAATAAGCTTGGATAGGCACCTCTAGTTTCTCTCTTGCATATCGGATTCCCTCGTTTAACATGGTAGTTCCCGCGGTATTTGATGATAGATAAAAGATGAATAATTTAATCAAATTAAATAAATGTGATGAAAGTAAAAGTGCTATTCAGAGTCTTTCAGACTCAACACTTTGATATTTAGTAACCCCGAGTGCTTTTCAGAGCCTTTTAACTCAACACTTTCACATGGGCGTTACGCTAGTGCAATTCTAGAGCTTCCTGCTCAACACTAGTGCTAGAATGTGGTTGTGAGGCACATCTAGAATATTCAAGTGGCCTCGGATCCAGTATTCATTTATCAAGCTTGGAGTGCTCCAGGGATGATGCCCAACACTCAATGTACCTCAAGGCTTACTCCTAGTACATAAACATTCCTCTAGGTACATCGGGGCTTATGCCCAATACGTATGTTATCTGTGTGTTTCTTGTTAGTTTTTCAGAATTTACTTCAATCTGATCTAGGATATTAATTCAGAGAACAACATGTACAACATATATACATCATATCAATCATGGACATAATAATGCAAACACACAAGAGACAATAGACACACAGATTTTCACTGGGGAAAACCATAAAGGTGAAAAACCCCATAACTTCCTCAGAGGTAGATAGAGCAATGATACAACCCAAGTACAAGAGATAGTCCTCCTAGCAGCATCTTCTCCTCCTCCACTAGTGTGCCACTCTCCAATGAGTGTATGTGTGAGAAGTGAATGATCAAATAGAGTTCCTCCCGCACTCTATTTATACTTGACTTGAATTTCCTAATAACCTTTACTAGGTCAACCTTAACTTAACCACATAACAGAATGCTGACAGGGCTGACCCCCAATAGGGTGGTCTAATAACCCTTTAACCCACATGACTTATACAGGGCCGACCCCAACAAGGTGGTCTAATAACCCATCAAGTATAAGTTATGACACTTAAAATATAAATGATGACACTTCCGTATAGAGGAATAATAAAATCTCTATAGGAATACAATATACATATATGAAATACATTCCGAAGTTAGAAATACATCAACACTCCCTCTTAACTAGGAAGGTATTTCTCGACACAAGTCTTTTAGCACAAGTCTTCTTCTCTGGATCATCGTCACTGGATCATTGTCATCGAATCATCGTCATCGTCACTGCTGCTGCTATCTCAATCAATATCTGAACTACTCATCATAGGAAGTTCTACAGAGCCAGTTCTTTTTCATACAGGATATAGGCCCACCACCTGTAGGTCTTCATCATCACTGGCCATACTATGGAATCCTCAGGACTAATTACTTGCATCAACAAAAGCTCGAAAGAGCATCCCAGGCATTTTACGAGCACACAACTCAACCTATCGGATCTCCCAGGATCTTTTACATGTGACTGTCACAAAACCTTAAAAGAGTGTCTTGCCAAGCAAGATCTCTAAAGAGCATCTGAGGCCTTTTACGTGTCTAGCACAACCTGTCTGGATCTCCAGGACTTAGTACATGTGACCCCTACCACAAAACCTTAAAATAGTGTCTTTCCAAGCAAGATCTCTAAAGAGCATCTGAGGCCTTTTACGTGACTAGCACAACCTGTCTAGATCTCTAGGACTTATTACATGTGGTCCCCACAAAACCTTAAAAGAGTGTCTTTCCAAGCAAGATCTCTAAAGAGAATCTGAGGCCTTTTACGTGACTAGCACAACCTGTCTAGATCTCCAGGACATATTACATGTGGTCTAGCAAAACCTTAAAAGAGTGTCTTGCCAAGCAATATCTCTAAAGAGAATCTGAGTCATTTTACGTGACTAGCACAACCTGTCCAAATCTCTAGGACATATTACATGC
The DNA here is from genome assembly GCA_027924585.1 of Larix kaempferi. Classification (NCBI taxonomy): domain Eukaryota; kingdom Viridiplantae; phylum Streptophyta; class Pinopsida; order Pinales; family Pinaceae; genus Larix; species Larix kaempferi. The sequence goes on from BSBM01000008.1 coordinate 2,171,964, forward strand.
TACCCTTGCACAACCTGTCCATGGCCACGGAGTATCAACCTGATACTCACCATACATCATCCTGATGTACATCATCACATGATCAACCTGATCATCATCATAACATCATCCTGATGCATATCATCTGGAGCAACATCCTGAAGCTCGTCATCCATGATCATCCTGATCATACAATGGATCCACCTGATGCATACCAAGTATCTACCTGATACATATCATCATACATGATCTACCTGATCATACAATGTATCCACTTGATACATATCATCATACATGATCTACCTGATCATACATTGTATCCACCTGATACATATACAAATCCATGATCCAACTGATCATATCAATAATCCAATATGATGCATACATAATTACATGATCCAACTGATCATATCAAGCATCCAACATGATGCATAAACATATACATGATCCAACTGATCATAACAAGCATCCAACATGATGCATATACATATACATTATCCAACTGATCATAACAAGCATCCAACATGATGCATATACATATAAATGATCCAATTAATCATAACAAGCATCCAACATGATGCATATACATATACATGATCCAACTGATCATAACAAGCATCCAACATGATGCATATACAGAGCAGTAACGGGAGCATCATTCTAATGCTCATGACATAGCGCTTACATCCATGGTCATGGGAAGGATCCTCCTCTCACCATGCTCGAAATGGCTCCATCAAATGTTTCCATCACTTCTTCCTCGAAGTGTCGTCAATCTGAAGAACACCAAGCCTCTCTCTGAAGTACTCGAACTTCACTCTGGCTAGTGGTTTCGTCAACACATCTGCAACCTGCTCATCTGTCGCAACATACGGGAGCTTCACTGCTCCTCTCTGCACCATATCCCTGATATAGTGATATTTGATCTCAATGTGTTTCGACCAGCAGCATCCAACGAGATATCAGATAACTTGAACAATAGCTTTCTCAACCATACTGCCTCACAACTAGCCAAACAAGCTGCAACATACTCTGCTTCGGTTGTACTCAGTGCTACACAGGACTGCTTCCTGCTAAACCAAGAGATCACACCTGATCCCATACTGAAGCAACACCCATAAGTGTTCTTCCTATCTATAACACTGCCTGCCCAATCTAAATCAACATAACCTTGCAGGTTAAACTTTTGATTCGCATCATACTTGAGCCCATAATCAATTGTACCTTTCAGGTACCTCAGAATATGCTTTACAGCAACTAGGTGAACACTCCTCTGATCTGTCAGGAACTGGCTCAATGTGTTCACCGTAAAGAAAATATCTGGTCTAGTGTTCATTAGGTACATCAAGGACCTAATCATCTGACGATACATAGTGACATCAACCGGCTCAGATGAAGCATCACACAAAAGCTTTAGGTTTGATGCCATAGGTGTGGCCATGGTCTTGCAGTCCATCATCCCGAACCTCTTCAGGATATCGACTGCATACTTCCCTTGTCCAAGGAATATTCCATTTGTGCTCTGCCACACCTCCATGTCTAGGAAATAGTGCATCATCCCCAAGTCCTTCATCTCGAACTCGGAAGCAAGATTTCTCTTCGTGTAGGCAATCAATCTATCCTCTCCTGTTACAAATAGGGCATCCACATACAATAAGAGTATCACAGGATTGCCTTCCTCAACCTTGTAGTAAAGGTTGGAATCCGCTTTACTCTTGGTAAAGCCCAAACTAGATAGAAAGTTGTCTATCCTACCATACCAAGTCCTAGGAGCTTGCTTTAATCCATACAAGGCTTTCTTCAACTTGCACACATATGACTCTTTGTCATGTGTCTCAAAACCAAGTGGCTACACCACATACACTTCCTCCTCGACTACACCATTCAAGAAATTTGTCTTGACAAACATTTGGTGTATCTTCCATTTCATCGCTGCAGCCAGAGCAAGTACTAATCTAATGGAAGTGTATCTGGATATGGGAGCAAAAGTCTCTTCATAGTCTATCCCCTCTTTCTAAGAGAAGCCACGAGCTACAATCCTCGCTTTGTATTTTTCTGTGCTACCATCTGCAGCATGCTTGATCTTATAGATCCACTTGGAAGTCACAACAAACTTTCCTTCAGGTCTTCGGACTACTTCCCAAATATCATTCTTCATGATCGACTGGTACTCCTCGATCATGGCATTCTTCCCGAATCCTGGGACTTCAATATATTCAATAGATAACTTTGTTTTTGAACAAATGTTGTAGTCCTTATTTTGTAGGTGATGGTATATGATTTTCCTACAAAACAAGTTAAATTGCATGATTTGAAACATCTCATAGTTTTCAGAACAAATGCTTACACATAAAAAAATATGTCATACAGTCATGCAATTATTTTAGCCAATGCTTCAATACAACATTTATCCATATCCCGTAACTTTCTAGATGCCTTCCAATCTCTACCAGAAAATTGTTAAGAGTCTGCACAACTCCCAACATGTCAGCAAAGAGGTTTCATTCTAGATAAGTATCAATGGAATGTTGTACAGTTCCGTAGGCCACTTACCCATCACATGCATATTAGTATTATACTGTTCATTAATACAATTATTCTAATATGTATAATACACACCCTAAGTCTAGGAACATAAGCATATACATCATTGAACAATATTATATAAACAAACAAGTATTCAAGAAATGACAATTCAAATACTTACCTTTGTTTGGTTTTAGGGTGGACTCCCTCTCAATATTTGCTTCCTTGCAGGAACTACTGGAGTGTGCTCTCTCTTGATCTTTGCTTCCTGGATTACTTGTCTTTGAACTTATATCCATCCTCGATCACTATGCATACTTACTAGTATCATCATTGTGTTATCCTCGAGGTCTCATACATACATTCATTAGTATAATCTTAATACTATCAAAAACATTATGATTCTAAGTAATCTTAAACATGTATGGTAAAGATCATTTCAAACACAGATAATAAACATTAGCATTCAAGGTTTCAGGGAATACTTCTTTTACTCATGCATATTCTTTATTTGATCAAAGGAATTTTCTTGTTAGTCATATCATCAATCAAGGTAAGAGACATAATATGCATAAACCCTTGATTACTTACATTTATAACTTCATGAATAATCATTATCAACCATACAACAGTATAAGATCCTAACACAAGGTAGGATTCTAACTTGATATAAGAAAAACATACCTAGTTATCATATTTGCTAGTTATGTCTAGCAATGTCTTCTTGTTCTCTTCAATGACTTGTGCTAGTAACATGCATATCTCATAGGTTAAGCATTGTAGAACCAAATTATACATATCTCGTAAGTAGAGCTTCTATGTGATCCATGACAATGGATGAATCTTTGTCTTCATGTCACCATGGTCATATGTTCTTGAACTAGACCATGATTTGTCTTTCCTGATGTACCTCTCATGTTAGCAGACAACATCAACCTCATACAACACCACAATGCATTAGTACAATCATAAGTGTCAAAACCCTAATCAATGAATATCTGCATTCATAATTTTTATTAAGGTGATACAACAAGTCTAAAGTTAATCCATATTGTACTAACCCTAATGAACACAAACATACCATAAACTTAATCATGAATAGATCTTGAAACATACATGGATAAGTCATATCTGTCGAGATTGCTTGTAATATTCTTATGTAAGGCCTTAGCCTCATCTCCCTTTGAAATAGAAACTTCTTCACTTAAGCAGGTGACCAATCCATTCTCTTCTAGGATTAACCCAATCCACTTGATTTGTAGAAACTGGATCTACAGTTGGATTAGGGTTTGTTAGGGAAACCCTAAAACTTCAAACTTTGAATTTCAAACTTTTGAAAGGATAGAAAGATGCACCTTGATGAGCTAATCAACCTAATATACTCAGAATTTGAAAACTGCAAAGTTTCACCCCCCAAATTTGCTTTTCAATCCTCCGGATTAACTAGGAAGGACCCTGAATTAGGGTTTGAGTTTCCCGGAGATTCACCCAACCAAATAGTTTGATCCAAATCTATAAACTTCAATTTTCCAAGGAGCTTCCAGCTATGGTCACATATTTCAAAAATTCCCATTTTTCCAGAAGCCCTAATTTTTCACCTTTCCGATCAAAGTCTCGAACTAGGGTTTGATCAAGCCTGACCTTCTGCCCAACCAAAAAATTCGATCTTGGTCTCTAAATTTAGATTTTGATGAGGAGCATCCAGCCGTGGTCTCCGATACAAAAAATTCCAACATAATCCAAAACCTTAAATTCCCAGAGCCATGAATGAAGGTGCTTATTATTATTATCATGCTCCTAATTGTTTGTTGTGTTTTGTTTTGTAACTGAAGATCGGGGACTACAACAAATGAGCAAACATCAATGTAATAGTGAGGTAAGTAATCCCTCCACACTCTTTGTGATTTGATTAATCTAGTAAATTTTATATGTTATGTTGTATTTTGTTCTAGATATACATCCTTCAGGATAGATATATTCATCCTTGTCCACATAGATGAAGTGTCATGAAACATAAAGATTACATTCATAAGAAGAGCCATCTTCCAAGATTTTCCAGCACCCACTGGAAGGGGGCTCCAACCCCCTGATTTATAGGATTTAATATAAAGGAAGCACCAAATCCCTCATTTACCAACACCAGCTGGAAGGAGGCACTAACCCCCTTGATTTACAGGATCTAACCTGAAGGAAGATCCAACTCTCTTTGTTTTCCCCTTCTTTCCACCCTGATATAATTGTAGAATTTCTTCTTTCTGTCTATTGATCTACGCACACCTCAGACTTCCCGCATTACTTGTCTTTACGTGCACCTACTATATGCTCTGCTCTATGCAACTGTTGTACTTCATCATCAGTTCTTCTCTTACTTTACTTCTTCTTCTTCAGTATTGCACACTGCTTCTCATATTTCACATGCTTCTTCAATCTACACGTTGCTCAGTACCATTTCTGCACATCTACATATTCATTCAATTATGCACATCAACTACTATACTAATGTTCTTGTCTTGCACATTTGTCTCATATACTATATCATCATGTGCATCATATACTACACTTCTCTTATGTTCTTGTTCACTTGGGTCTCTTCTATATCATGTTGTCCCAGGTCAACAATCCATTGATACCCCAATAATTCAAAGCTTGCATATTCATAATAATGTCTCTTGTTCATATTCAAGGTTCTTTCACTCATCAAGTCTACTTCTTATTTATACTAAACTTGTTCATACCATGTTTCCACAACTTGGACGATAACATCCCTTCTTCCTTTCTTCACGATCAATCTTACTCACACATCTGCCACTTGTCTTAATCTGTGCAACTGAGGTATTATGACTTGTGGGTATCGCACAATTCTAGTTCCTTATCATAGTGGTACTTGCACAGATGGGAACCATTACTTGTTGGGCCTTGCACATTTTAAGTACCATTTCTTGGTGGGCCTTGTACACTTCCGAGAATTGCATACAAATTTTGGTATACTTCTTCAAAGTGGTAAACGACTATCATGTTCAACCACCTCTTTGACATCAACTTTGAAGTACCATGACTAGATGGGATTAAAGGCTTGCGCACATAGTTTTATGTACTTATTCATACTAGTACATGGATACTAAGTCCTCTTTGAAATCATGTTGAAATCACTGATAACCAAATTTGAACAATATCCCCCTTTTTCATTGATGTCGACACCTTTATGAAGTTGTGCTCCTTCTGATCATGAATTCCTTTGTTCTATTTGCACACAATATAGTACCAATTCTTGCCAGTTTGAACATTAAATTGCTCTCCTGTGAAACCTTTGATTAGTACTTATCTATTATTTTTCATTTATTTGTGCCTTCTCTGTAGTTATCCATCATTGATACATGCTTCATGGTATCTCTCCCACTTTGACATCAATGGAAAAGAGGTGCTTCCCATGTGCAATTTTAGGTTCTCTTCTAAACTTATACTTTGGCTTTTCATTGGATTTCATGTTGTTGTTTGTTTCAATTAATCCCCTAGATTCGTGCTTTGTTCCTATATTAAGGAGTAATATTTTTTGCTAACATTCCTAGTTGAACTATAGTTGCAAACTTTTGTAGAATTTCCTTTGCAGCTGCAAACTTTTCTTTCATTTCCCCTTCTTGAGCCAAAATTCTTACTTCCACCTGCTCATCAGAAGCTGACTTTAGAGTCTCTAAACATTCATCAAATGCTTCCCTTATCAACCCTTGTAACTATGGGAAATGTTCTATGATTTTAATGGCTTCTTCCTATAATGGTTCAAGCCTGTAATTTATCTTCTGTCGTTCATCCCAAATCCTACCTACTTCTTGCTGCTATTTTTTGTACTCTCCCATTTTGTTAATATTTTCAATAGATGGTAGGAAATTTAAGCTGTCACACATCCTTTGTTCCAATTATTTCATATCCTATAGCCTTTGATATACTTCCTTCAACTGTTTGTTTGCGACCAACTTTCCCCATAGTTGAGCACCTTCTTCATGCATCTCTATACATTTTAAATCCAAGGTTCTGATATTTTCTATCACAATGTTTATTCTTTCTAATCTATTTTCACGTTCTGCTTTGACCTATGGAGGTGTTCCTTGTTTTTATCTTACTAACAGTTATTCAAAATTTTAGCATGTAGAGCTTGAATGGCCTCGCCTATCTTTAACACTTTTCTTTCTGGATAAGTATCTTCTCCTATTTGATATTTTGGAAGCTCATTGTATAATTCTTCTACTTAATTTTGTATATTTAAGGCCTTCTGTTTTACTTCTTCCACTTCTTGTTGCAGCTAATCACCTTTTATGATTTCTTCTCCAACTCTGATGTTCTTTGCACAATCTTCTCTTTTTCTATTTTCATCCTAGAACACTCTCCTTGTAGAATTTCCTTCTCACTCTATATTTTGTACCAGTTGGTTCTAACATCTTCACATCTCCATCTAACTTCCTTTGAAATGGAAGTATGTAGTGCATGTATCTCATTCATATTTATTTGTGATAGAATCATTTCTAGATGACTTAAATACTCTTGCATCTCTTGAGTGATAAGCACCGGATCTACAGATTAAATTTTTAGTATTCGATGCAACTCTTTCGTTTCCTTTATATGCATGAGAGGGTGTGTCTATGAACTACACAAAAGTGTGTTTGAGTGTGCCTCCACATCATTTTGTCCTTTTAACTTGGTCATTAGTACGAGATGCTCCATTGATGCAAACTTTTCTTCGACCTTCAACAGGATCTCCTCTTGTTGTGTCACAAGCTATTCAATTTCTTCCTTTGTAGCCACATTGTCCATTGGATCTTCAGTAATATTTTTTACCTCCGAGCCAATTCGATCAATATCATCCACTTTCAGCATCTGAGCAATATTTTTTTTGGACATTTTCCTTTTCTTCCTTGATGACTCTTCAGGAGGAGTCGTTTATGTCCTCTTCTTAACTGGCGCAGATTGTTGTGTAGTTTCAGGGATAATTTATGCACAGTCAGTTTCTTTTTCTTTGGATGTTGGAATATGATCTTGTTTCTGTTGTGCAACCTCTTCTTATTCTTTTAATGGAACATTCCACTCCGAATCGCACTCGTGAACAATTTGCGCAATGCCATCCTCAAAACAAATGAACATGGTAAGTAGCCATTGCATGTCAAGATCTCTTCTCGCTTGTATGTAGGTATGATGCATTGCTATCTTGAAGCATGCAAATCCCTTGTATGATTCAATTATGTGAGGTTGTAGGCATGGTGTCTCACTTAGAATAACCCTATTTTATTCACCATATAAGTAGAAATTAATGCTGTTGTATGTATTTATGTGCGGAATATCAGTAGCCCACAAGTTTGCATACCTCGATGCCAAGAAGAGATTCCTATTTTTGTCAAACAATTGGTTGTATTTTGGTTCCTTCCAACCTATCAATGCAATACATATTAAAAACCAATTATAATGGAAGGGTGTACCTTTTTCTTTTGTTTCCTTGCAGTCCTTCAGAAATTTGTTTATCAAAACATCGACCAGCTCATGTGCACTCCCTCCATGCATTATGTTGCAGCTGCAATGAATGTTGCCGAGACTTGGTCCTGGAGAATATTTTGGAATAGCTTGGATGCCATTATCTGGACTACAAGTCTCATATCCTTGTTGTTTATTTGTGCAACTAAATACCCCTTGCTAGCCCATTGGGTTCCATACCTTTCAACCATCTTCTTTCCAAGGGATTTATCCTATCTTCTTTCCAAAAGATGACCTACATCTTCTCCTATGGCACGTATTCCTCTGATTAATTAAATTTTCTTGGCGTGAATGGATATGGGACTGGTCATCCATAGGAACCCACCATGCACTCATGCTAACAGCATTTTCATACACATTTTCACCCGTGGGGACCTTCCAAGGTGAGGGATCTCCGATTAAATCAATATCCTTGATTTCATCAGTCTATTTTACCATGTATGAAGTTCCATTAAAACAAGTTCCATAGGATCTGAGCTAAACCTCCTGTCCATGTAGTTTTCCATCACCAGTTCTGGAAACTTTTCCTCGTTGGTAATATCATGATCTGCAAATTAGAACTTGTACAGTTGGACGAATATATTTTCTTCAACTATCATACGTTTTGGAGCCTTTTGTGTTGGTATATCTAATTGTTCTACATTGGGTAAGTTCAAAGGTGCCGCAATAGGTTTTCTAGATGGAATATAGTCACGATAGATCTTTACCGTCTTTGATGAAGAGGCACTTGGTGTTTGTGCAATTTCTTCCTGCACATTTAGGAATGGATTCTTTCTTTTGAATTGTCTCTTGGGTGCCATGTATGAGTCTGAGATTCAACCTTCAGTCACAACTATTTTCTCTGTAGCTAATGTTTTCAGTATATGCGAGTTTTCATACTCAAAATATCTATGTCTTATAAATTTTTGGCGACTTTCCTCTTTCATTAGTGATTTTCTGTCACGGAGAAAAAATTCCTATGGCATGGGGCAGACCACAACAAATAGATGAAAGCCAAAACACTACTCAATTCTCAAAACAATTATATATAAATGTAAATGCTAAGATAATGGATAAAAAAAAAACCTTCAATCGGATGTTCGAAGTAGAACCCCGTTGAGATTTCAATCTCTACACTTGAACCTGCAGATTAGTCTCAACAACAAATACAAGCAAGTGCATATAATATGTGAAAGACATTAGCATAATCAATAGCAATGGTCCATGATATCATAAGCAAATGTAACCCAATGTAATTTAAACAACATTCGCAACATCAATTGGACGAGAAAATGAGCATTTCCATTAATTAATAACAAGAAGTACATAATACAACCTCTTGCCGACAACCAATCTAAACCGAGAACTAGGTCCCTCCACTTGTGCCTCCACCACTTCAATCCTCCATGCAATGGAAAACTCAAACTATGAAAGGAGTTTCATAGGTGAACATAAAGGGTTTACAACAACAAGGATCAATGAGTGTAGACTCAAGTCACGGAAAAAATCCACTAGAGTTATCTTGCTTTCTCTTTCTCCTCCCTTCCATACACCATAAGAGCTCAATATATAGCCTTCTAAAGGTAAGTGAAAGTTCGAATCGAGTCGTTTCGGGATATATGGAGGGCCAAAGGTCACCCTAAGACCGCTTTTTGGGAGTAAAAAGTAATTTTTCTATTTTTTTTACCATGTAACTTGATGTACGTGGGCTAATTAGGTGAAGCTTACGTGTACGCTCGCTATAGTGGAATAACAAGTGTACATGAACAAAAATAGGGAAACTGGGTTCCTGAAGGAAAGATAATGGATCTGAGTCAATACAATGGATACTGAAGGCCTATCAATGCTGATACTCACAAGGTGAAAAAATATGCTGTAATAGATGCCCCCTAATGTGTTAGGTCAGAGAAGGTACTACGATGGCTGAAACACATTATAAATCTCAGAAGTGGAGTGATGGAGACACAACTAAAGGGAGTAGCCCACTTGTCATACTACAATGATATCTCTGGATACATGACGGTACAATACAACAATCTGATACAATGGACATGATAGGAAGTACATAATGAATACATGTCATCGGTGATCATAGCCATGATCCCTCTACAGTAAGATCTGGTCTCCTGGTGAAAAGGAAACAATTGGTGCAATACTGGAGGTACAAAATACTGATGTATGAGAAATGGTATCTCATAAGTACAGTCATGATCATAAGTAGCATACTAAATACCACTAACACATGGGGTCTTCTACACCAATCATCTACGATGCAAGTCCCATCAAGTGAATAAAGTTGTTGAAGTCAAACTTGATGTGACACCGTCTGATTACCGGTCAATGATGTATACCATTAACAAACGCGAGATAACCCACCAATAATGAAAATGGGCATCAAGGCCTAGAGTACAATCATCAAAGTGTGAATAGATGTGTTGAGGTCGAACACTAGGATGAATCCATCGATCAGGGGACATTTATGTATTCCCAAAACTGTTGATGGCGAGAGAACCTACCACTAATGACTGCAAGCCTCAAGGTACTCAACCGAACTCTAAGTCTCAAATTCCGGAATAAATGAGTTAAAGTCGATGGAATGAAACTCACTAGAAGGATGGCATTAAGGCATTCCCCATCAACCAGCACAAGGTAACATATACGTTGAAAGATTTGGAAGAACTCAGATGAAACGGACTGACTCAATAAGGATGGACGAAATGCAATAGTCAAGAGATCTAAGGAGCGGCCGACTCTGGTTTCAGGACTTCCCTTGAACAAGAGCATGAGCAGATGGATAGACTCAAGTACTAGATGGTGATAACACTGTGCAATGCACTAGGCATCAACAAAGGGCTCCATAATGACTGGAAGCTTAACTAACCGGTGGAGTATGATCTAAGAAATGAGTACAGCTCCTAAGGTCCTACTATAGTCCCGACTCATAATGGATGGAGTGGAATGAATACTCTTTTCAAAGGCGACACAACAGCTGCCAACAAGAAGAAGTACAAATTTTTCTCGTCTGGCTTTTTGGAATATTTTATTTTTTTTGTCTTTTTCATATTTGGAAAGCTTGAAAAAGAATAAAATTGCTTATAGTACAACATGTGAGGGAATGAGTGTCAAATAGCGAGCAAACTAGTCCCAAGTAGTGGAACATACCTATGATCAATGCAAGGAAGCATGTGCAGGATATAGACACTCGGGGGGGTATTCCCTTAGGGTCAAAAGGTCATCAAATTGCGAAAGGAAAATTAAAACTCTGTAGGGCTCGACAAGGAAAGTGCTCAGGAACCAGGCTAACAATTGAGTAAGTGGGAGTCGACACGAGGCTCAAGCGGCAAGCAGGATGATGCAATGCAATCACAACTTGATAAAAATGGGGCAGTCCTTATGGGGGATGGAAAACATAAGACAAAGTAGAGTATGAGTCTTTACCGCAAAGTCATGGCGTAACTACAAAGGACTCCCAAACCTAAAGAGAGACAACAACATGGGTGCCAAAAGGCATAAAAAGGCTGTAACTAAGGCACCCATGTTTGGACAATCCCTACCTCCCAATAACGACACTTCTATAGCTATGTGAAGGCTTTATGTCGGTTAAAAAGGGGGGTCGCACCACGGTCACACCTAGGGTTAATGACAAATGGTCAAAGGTCAAATGCATAATGTAGGTGAAAATGGCATCTAACCTATATGATGGGTGTGAAATATACCTACCATAGACGCAAAACAGTCAAAAGATAAACTCTCGTCGGAAAAAAACTGTTCACAATGGTACTCCAGGACGACATATTAGTCCAAAACAGCTTAAAATGGTAAAAACTATAGGAAAGTGGGTTTTAAAAACTATAAATAGTAATAAAAAATTACAATTACTATTCCATTTTCACATTTTACCCAAATAGGAGTTTTTGGTTAGTTTTCAGCTCAGATTTCAGTTGTTTATTCCGGAAGCTACGAGTGTCCATTCTTCGAGCCGTCTGGAGCAGGTTAGGAATCACATCCTCCTCTTCCATTTCATAGCTTTTATTTCAATTTTTAGTGGTACATTTTTTTATTAGGCCATCCCTACATCTCTACAGCACTGTACGTGGGCTATAGATCTACGGGTCGCGGGTAGGGCTTCCTGGACGAAGTCAATGCATGCGTTGACCATGCGCAGACGCCACTATGATAATTTTAGGTCATGTATAGAGCCGTGAATGTGGTTTTTTGATGTGTAAAAGTAAAAATTCTTTGTTTCTTGCCTCTAGGATGGTCCTAGAGTGGAGAGAGAGGGAACATGATATGGTTGATGAGAAATTCTGCCAAGATTTTCCCGCATAGCAAGCACTACAAGTGTGTGGTCTCTTCAAATTCTAGAGCATTGGGGGTTTAAGGGCCCAAAACCATTTGCTCCATCGATTGATTGATTACTGGGACATAGACGCGTAGAACTTCAACTTGGATGGTCAAACACTCTCACTAGAGGTGGATGACATATACTTTATTACAGGGTTGTCCCATCGAGGGGATGTTGTTAGTCTTCAATCTCATAATGTAGGTGGTGGGATCACGATCACTGACTATATAGACCGATACTATCTTCCCGGTACCCAAAAGGTGGGGAGTCAGATACCTAGTGGGACCATTATGAGCTTAATCATGAAGATAATAGTGCTCACCCTCGTGAGGATTACAGGTTCAACAACTTTACATCATCCTTCAAGGCCAGTGATGTTATACGTAGAAAAGTGCATGAGACCTATAGTGTGTGATTGGTGCACAACGTTACTGGCATCTATGAAGACCCAGTTAACAGAGTGTAAGCTTGGACAGGCAAAGAACTTAAGGTTTGGTAGTATACTCTGCAGTTTCTTCGAGAGAGAGTTTCGGGGCTTAGTTTGAGGTTTGAAGTCCCTCCGCATAGTCTTTGTGACCCAGCCTTGACTCGGTGGGAAGAGGTACTGATGTGACAAGGTGGTGGCCGATAGGCATCGCCATATTAAGATGAGTTTTTTCACTAGTGGGCTCGACAGGTCATCTCCATTGATGAATATCCGTACGAGGGCATATACTTCAGTGGAGATAGGGACATGTCACTCCCGCTAGACGCCTCTTTCGGAGACATCGGTATGTTACTCTTTTTATGTTTTGTGTATTTAATTTTTTGGATTTTTTATTATAAGTGGAATGCAAAAATCTTTTTAGTGTGGTGACACATATTGACAGTTGACTTTTTGCTCGCAGATCGGGGTCTGTGAAGACTAAAGGGCTACCCAAGACATCGTTGTCGAGGCAGGGGTGGTGAGGTGGTTAGTGCTACAGCAGAGCGCACACTAGAGACCATACAGGTCAACCTGGCCTGCATGACTACCAAAGTACCACACATCGAGGTAGATCATCTGCCAGAGGAAATGCAACGACATGTTGTAGGAGTATCGGGAACCTAGGTACGGTTACTATGACACATAGCCAATGTAGTACATTATTATGTTCAGACACATCATGCCGAGGCAGCTAGGCCTCACTATAGGAGATAAATATCTCAAAGTCCTATATTTTGTATCGATTATGTATATTTTTGAGAGCTAAGGGCTCCAGTTTTGTACTGTGACACCACATTTTGGACTTATTATTTATGGAAAACTATGATTCTTCGGTTCTACTATATGTGTATGTACAAATGTGTGAATGAATGTGTATTTTTGTGCTTCTTTATTGATGTGACAAATGCCAATCTAGGACATAATTAGCGTATGCATTAGATACATGATTAAAATATCTTGGAACATGAATGTATGTAATGGAAACAAAATGATGCTCCAAGAGTCTTACCTTTAAGAACCTCCATAGTAAAGTAGGGTCCCTCACACGATACTGCCCATTCAATTGAGACACAACCGGTTGCGAATCTAGGTGGACTTCTAAGGACTGGATACCATGCAAAATGGCATCATGAAGTAGCTCAACTACAACATTGTACTCAACAACATTGTTGGATGTAGGACCAAGACAAGCACCTCCCGAAGACACAATCTGATGGTCAGGTGAATAAATAACCCACGCAGGAGAAGTGAGTCACTGCATATGATGGATAGCACCATCCGCGAATCCCAAGAACACAGGAGATTCCACTAACATCTGTCAACCAAACGGAACGAAATCAGCAGACCAGAAAAACCAAAAGAAATCTAAACTATGTACAGAAGCAACTATACAATAGTATACAAAATTATTAGCTCGAGCTATAATCTCAAGCGTAATATCGCTTGAGGTAGAGCCCATTTCTAGGCTCCTTCAAGGTGTTCCCCTCATAGTCTTCCAATTCGTAGGCTCCTTTCTCAAGGACACGCCTCACTATGTACGGACCATGCCGCATGGGGTTAAACTTGCCTTCCCCCATGGGTTCCTTAGCTTGTTCATACAAGAGGACCAAATCACCTTCAACATACTGTTGGGGATGGACAGACCTATCATACAGAACCTTGACACGATGTTTGTTGGCATCTATAGCCATAGCGGCATCTCAACGTTGCTCATCAAGCTACTCAAGGTGAATCAAATGTTGCTCAACATCTAAGGTGTTAGGAAAGAGCTCTATGGCTAGTTTCAATGAAGGGATTTCGCATTCAATCAGCAATATAGAATCCACACCATGTACTAGCTGAAATGGTACATTGGAGAATGGTCTTTAAGGACTTATTAACTGCCTCGACCTGACCATTCACTTGGGGGTAGTAATAAAATGAGTGATATTAACGAAACCCAATCTTGAGTGATAGATCCCCCATCATTTTGTTTTGAAAATGACTGCCGTGGTCAGTGACAATCTCTTTCGGGATACCGAAATGAGCGATAATATGATTGAACACGAAGTGGGTTGCAGTAGCACCATCGGCATTTACGGTTGGCATGGCCTCATCCCATTTGGAAAAGTAGTCCATGGCCACAATGATATGGTGATTCCCCCCAGCCGAAGCTGGTTTGCAATCAATGAAATCCACCCCCCACTTGGTGAAGGGATCGAGGGTGACGACCAGATGAAGGGGCGCTGGATGCAAGTGTACATTAGGAGAAAACACCTAGCAAGGGTGACATATCTTTATGGCACTCATACAATCTTTGAAGATCAAGGCCAGAAATAGCCAGCTCGCATGATATGTTGGACTGTCGCAAGCCTAGATAAGTAACCACCACAGGCCCCACCGTGGCAGTCATTAAGTACACGCTTCGCTTCTTCATGAGTCAAAAAAATACGGAGGATAGAGTCCTTTCCCCAACGATACAAAGTGTTGCCGATGATGACATAATATTTAGTGTGATGTCTCACACACCGTCGTTCATCTCGCAAATAGTGCGAAGGGAACTTCAGAGTTTGTAGATATACAATGATATCTACATACCAAGGGTCCACTGACGACATAAGAAATAAGTGCTCATCCACAAAGGAATCTTCATGGACGATGTCCTCATCAAGTCGTGGAAAATCCGACATGAGTTCAGCAAAAACTAAGGATTTCACCAACTTTACCGAAGCAAAATCGAGATCAAACTCCTGAAGAATAAAAATCCATTTATTATACTTCCCCCCTATTAGACGTTGTGAGAGAACGAACTCAAATGGATTGATATGTGCTATGAAAGTGGTTTTCTAAGCATAATTTAATGTCATAAACGTTGAACTACATGAACAGTCGCAAGTGCCAACTTCCCCATGTGTGTGTATCTCAGCTCAACATTTACTAGATTTCGATTAATGATAATAGACAACTTGCTCTTGGAGTGTTTCATCTACCTGAACTAATACCATGCTAATCATATCAAGAGATGCAGCCCCACAAAGCAATAAATCTCTAGCAAATTCGGGTGGACTAAGCAGAGGGGCCGATACTAAAGCTTTCTTCAAAGCATCTAAATACTGTTGGGGTTGCTCATCCCAGATAAATGGTGTTTCCTTCTTTAAAAGTCGCACGAAACCTTTGGTAAGACTGGCATAATTCACTATAAAATGTCGTAGAAAAGTAGCTCTCCCTTGGAGGCTCTGAAGCTGAATTAAGTTGCGCGGGGGAGGAAATTGAAGTATTGCCTCAACCTTAAGATGATTGACTCTTATACCCTCTTTAGAAACTACGAACCCTAAAAGGAAACCCGTTTTCACAACAAATATGCACTTGTTAGGATTCAACCGAATCTTGTAACATCGACACCTTTCGAAAATGAGATGAAGCTGCTTGGGGTGGTCCACTCTCTTATGAGAATGGTCAGTAAGATCATCCAAGTACGCCTCCACTATGCGCTTAAGGTAATGAAAAGAATAAGTCATGGCACGCTGAAAAGTAGCTCCAACGTTTTTAAGGCCGAAGGGCATCTTCCGGTACACAAATGTACCCCAAGGACATATAAAAGCAGTTTTATGTTGGTCCTCGGGCTTTATCTGGATTTGATTATATACGGAGAAGCCATCCATAAATGAAAAAACCTCGATCCCCGCACATGCATCCAAGATTTGATCTATGAATGGGGTGGGGAAGTTAATTTTCGGACATGCATGGTTCAGATCTCTAAAGTCTGTGCATACACGGATGGTTCCTTGCTTCTTATCTACAGGAACGGGATTTGACACCCATTCAGTAAGGGGAACCGGGTAGATGAAACCATCTTTAAGTAGTTTCTCCACATCTTCCTTCCTAGGATTCACAACACGAAGTCGTTGTCGAACCGGCTTAACATTAGGATATGTTTTAATCTCGTGCTCAACAATACTAGGGTCTAGTCCTAGCATCTCCTCATAAGACCAAGCGAAAACATCCAGAAAATCCTTGAACAAATCGGTGTATATACGGATCTCGTTGAGAGAACAACCAACACTGATATAAACGTTCTCTATCTTTCCAGGTGTGCGAGCGATGTTGATCGGTATGGTTGGGTAAATACTAGCCATATTCCCCTCCGCATAAATCCCATGTGAATCCAAAGGAGCCACAGGGTGACCAACCTTCTCGGGAAGAGTCATCTTAAACTCTTCTCGCTTGATAAGATCAATGTTGGGAAGAAAATAAGAGTGATGATGTAAGTCCTCCCAAGGCCTCTCACTACCACACATAGCCTCAATGATGGCTTCATCCGAAGGAAAAGTACCATCAAGACAATCTGGTGAGCAAGATGAGTCAGCTGCCCACGCGGGCAGCATAACGAGATCTTCCTCCTCTGTCCGTGAAGAAGAGAGATCCATCTCTGTTGTGGCTTGTTAAATATCACGGTATTCAAGATCAGCTACAGACAGTGGCACATCCATTCCAATGTGCGAAATGTCTCAAGATGGGGAACTCGTGGATGGTAAAGTCCACGAATCATTAAAATACAAGGTCCGAAAAGGTACATTATTTAAAGAGGATGACACACTATCAGAAATGGTACCAATAAAGGAAATCGGTGCAACAAAGTCAAATGATCCAATCATGGATGGATACAATCCTACACCAATGTTCCCAGTTGCCGACTGAGAATCTTTGATTTGGAGAACAACAGTTCCCAGTGATGCTACGGAATTGGAACTAGGGAAGTCTAGCTGATCAACCGTCACAAATTTTCCTTCATGGGGAAAGCAAATAACTCTAAATATGGAGGACATGATTGCTTTCATTGTGTAGATCCAATTCCTACCCAGAAGAAGGTTGTAGTCAATGGGCGCATCAACCACCTCGACTTCAATAGGCACGGATTTCCCACCCAAGTGGACCTCAAGGGAAGGGAGAATACCATGTGTCCTAAACGACCGACTTTCGAAAGCAGTGAGCATGGTCATAGATTTTGACAAGGGAGGAGATCCAAGAGATTTTCAACAATCCAACGACATTACTGAGGTGGAAGCACCTTCATCAACCACAGTACATTTAACGAATTTCCGTAAGAACCTCACATGGACTTGAAAAGCCACATGATAAGGCAAGCGAGGCTGAATATTAGTAGTGTTGAATTTAATGATGTTAGGGCTACATTCATCCTGTACTCCCAAAGAAGATAAAAGGGCATTCATATGTGAAGGACATGCCTATAAAACCTCGAGAGTCGACATGGCACATGGAGTTTGGACCAAATATTCTACAATAGAGTAGTTCTAAGAAGCTCAGGAATTGGGATTATGCGTTGAGTGCTTAAGAACACCTTTCGGTATCTGCGACACGGTAGTGGGATTCTCGATATGTAGAGAAGAGTCAGGAGGAGTGTTACACCCAAAATCTACTCATCATGAGATTCAGTGTATACACCCCTGAAGATACTTGGACTAAGTAATCATCTTGGGACGATTTGTACCCAATTGTGTTAAGTTTTTAAGGGTCGTCGTAGGCTGCACACTAGCAACATGCGACATCGCACCTTACTCCATTACAGGGTGCGACGAAATCAGTTAAATGGAAAAAATAGCTTCTTCGAGGTCCATCTCGAAGCTTGCTGACTTGGGACCCTATCCCTGACCTCTTGGAAGAGCTGGCACTTGGTTCCTAAACCTTTGGAGAGATCCCTTAATCCTCTCCTACCATCTCTCAACCTATCCTTTCCATACCCTATCCATTTAGTCCTATATAAATGAATCTCACTACCATCCCAAAGGGAGGAAGGCTGTGGTATCTACATGCTGGTGAAATCACTATTAGAACATTTCCACTCACCTATTGAAGAACTCATACCTCCTTAGAAGGATATGGAAATTGGCTTCATAGGAGAAGGGCTACAGCGTTAAGCCTAGGTTGTAGTTCTATATCTCTATCGTGTACTCCTCTATTTGTAGTAATACAAATGGTTTCCACCAATATTGTTGATGTGTGTAATGATATTGAGTAGTTTACCTACTTAACTGTTTACTTAGATTTCTTATTGTATAGATGTATTTTACTGGTTTCTCTTGTTTCTTGTCTTGACAGGTCTTGTAGCTTGGATCTGACGACCGTGAGACATGGAGCAACATTCAGGAGAAAGGATTGTGTAGTGAAAGGTAAGGCATCTAGTACTTGATCCTTAAGTAGAACTAGGAAATGCATTGGTAGTCTGTTCTATTTGTTCTAGACTCACATTGAGCTAGGGAGATCTGGCTCGCGTCCGCTCGAGTGGATTATCCGATAACAAATCTGGAGACCATACTGGGGAGTATATAGAGTTTGGTCAGTAGTTGTTAATCTGAGAGTCATTTTCAGTTGATTGCTTGACACAAGCCTTTTATTTTTTCCATTTTACTTCTTGGAGTTGATTTCACTATCAGATCTTCATATTGAAGACTCTGATCTACTTCCTATGAGTTTATACAACTCATTCCCGAACCATTCCATGGTTCATTGCTGAGAGATCTGATTCATTTTCGAATCTAGACTTCGCCTGTCGCACCTGGGCAGTGGGAACAGAGCGACACTGTGTCATTCTGGGTCTCTGTTCGTTACCTGTTAGATACTCGTCGCATCCCTTGCATTGGTAGACTGCAACATCGTCGCACTTCCTTTGTATGCAAACTGTGACGTCGCACTGTGTACAAGCACAGAGTGCGTCGATTTGTCAAAGTTTTGGCATGCAGGAATCTCCTCTCCATTAGACAGTCTAGACTTTGGTTTGCTGTATGAACTCTCTTTTTGCTGCAAGATCCGGCCAGGGATCCCACCTGTGATTTTTGTTTTGAGTGTTTGGTTTTGTTTGGATTGATTTTGGGTTCCATTTTGGACAAGTTTTAAGACCGGTAGTGGTGGATACTCTTGTCTCCTCCAACTTCAGCCGCTCACCCTTGCATTCCCTTCCTTCCATCCCTGATCTGATCATTACATTAGATCATCTTCTAGACCTCATTTACATTTGTTTTGAGCTTTGCTTGCTTGGTTTGTTTGCTGCTACTTGATTTTGAGTTAAATGTGTCTTTCAGCTTGATTGAGTGCTTATCTTTCCTCGAGTTTTATGAGTGTACTAGTGCTGCAAGTAGTGTTTTCTTTTCAGTCAATTAGATCTGAAAGATCAGTTGCTATCAAGTCTATTCTTTGGTGCATACATTGGAAAGTTAAAAAGTGATTCTTTCCCATCATTTCTTGAACATTATTGAAGAAAATTGTCGTGCATTGGAAAATTCTCGTTTATGTTTTGGAAGAATTGAATGAATGTATGATCTATTGTGTTTTTCTCGAATTATGAATTGCTCATTTTCTTGAAAGGCTCAAAGTACACTTCGATTTTTGCAAAATTGATTCCATGCTAAGGAAAGATAGATGCATTTTTAATTTTTGTTGCTTTTAGACCATTGAAAGTGAAATTGAAAAACTTGCATATTCCATTTCAAAATCCTCTCTTTTCATTACCTAGTATCGTTTTGATTTGAAAAGAAAAAGAAAAGGAAAAATGCTTTGATTTGGATAGTAGTGTTGTGATTTTTTGCGTTTCGTTGAAAAATGAAAAGAATAATTTCATAGTCAAGTTTTGTTTGAATTGGGATTGTGTTGCATTGAGTTTGTTTTGGCAATACTATTGGAAAAATCTTTCTCCTTCCCATAGCTAGAATTCATTGAAAGAAAAGAATATTTTGTGCATGTAGCCAGGGCTTATACTTCCGATTATGTACTCACCTCATGCATTCACCTAACTGTCCAAGATAAAATTAACGGTAGAACTAGGTAAAATTTTTAGCAACTTGTGTGTAAGTTAGAGATGTGTTTCGGCGTCGTTAAGCGTGGCAGCTGTCGTTATTTTCCATCACTGTATCCCGGGGGTATTGTAGTCTTCCACGTACTTATCGGTATATAAAGCTCCTTCACGTACCCACCAAGTACCATAATCCGTATTTGGCGTATATCGAAGTGTGTATCACGTACTCGGTAGTATATCGAAAGGTCTCTTGCCGAACGGTTGTGCATTAGACAGCACCACTATGGATTTGAGCTCCCATGTACCTTGCGTATATCGGGAGACATGCACGTACACCGAGAACAGCACTCGGGGAGATTAGCACGCACGTACTGTCCAGGTAATCGGGTATGGAGGAAAGGGTATGGTCCCAATCCTCCTTGTCGCTTCATATTGTTGGACCTTGCAGTATATCGTGGTTTGCGATGCCTTGATAATTTTGTGAGGTTCCAGACTTTTGAATCCACTCTGTCACATAAGTTTGCTCATTGCATTAGTTTGAGTAGGTTTTTATGGACTGCTTTTCTTTTAGCATACCCTTAGGAGAAAACGTTGTTTCAACCATCCTGGCTGATCATCCTGACACTCTAGTGGATTTTCCCTGGAGAAGATCCTGTAGGATCTTAAACTTATCACCCGAATATCCCCTTGATCCGGAGGTTATTTCAAGGGTAAGAATGTATTAGTGTAACACGGTCGTAGTTGCTGAAGTGGAAAACCCCACTCTGAATGTTGGAGGACTTTTGTTTCCACAAAATCCTATGGATTCACCTGCCTCTCATCCCCTGCCGGATGAAGGAGCACAAACCCCCACTTCACAAGACCTTTCTCCCATCGTCCCGGGAGAACCTGGATCATTGGAATGGATAAACTGACCCCAGGATGACCCTACAACAACTGTTGATCCTTCAGCAGCTTATTGGACATCTTCTACAGACCACCCAGTGGCTCATTTTGCCATCTCATCCCCACCTAACTGGACTACTCCAGAGTTCTCTAGACCTTACTACAGGCCTGACCCCACCGATATTTTCAGCCCTATCTGCGAATGTGTAGAACATTTACATCTTAAGGGTGATGACCTTCGAAGACAAAGTCTTGAGCAATGCTTTGAAGAGTTTCAAAATTGACATTTCCAAATAAGATTCGATGACAGAGACATCTCGGTTCATCCGATATCTTTTGGATCACCGGAACAACCTTCCCACGACAATACCACTAATAAGACTGGTCAACCCTCACAAGAGTCCAGTCCTGCACCTCAAGTGAACCAACCTATAGAAGGACAATAGTCCAACACACCCGTCACTATTGCAGTTACTTTACCAGTTCCTCCCTCGCCTCAAAATTCAAGGGGAGGGTATTCCATTCCCCCGGATTATCTTATTGGTAATGTTATCACTACGGTAGCTAGTCAACAACCTACGTTGGTTCAACCTTTGAATGGTCGTAAACCTGCCGTGGCTAGGGGGAAACCCCGATTTCCTAACCAGAACATAGGCGGTGGAATCCCCAACGGACCTTCCGTTGGACCTTCCCAACCTTCTAGACCATCAGGCATGGGATTATCTCATGTTGGGGGGCCATCCAATGTAACTCAACCCTCATGGAGTCGAGCGTATCCAGGTTCTGTTAATCCTATGCCAGGCCAATCGAATCCCAAAAATGCACCATACGGGATACCTCATCCCTGGAATCCATACACTCTATGGGGGCAACAACCTGTGTTGCAACACGGACCCCAACCGACTATCCCTCAAGTACCACCACCCCCAATCGGTCCTCCCCCACCTCCTACAGGAGGCAACCAACCCCCACCTAACCTTGGTGGAGGTCCACCTCATTTCACCAACGACATCCTACACCCTTCCGGTGGTGGCGGGAATGGTCCACCACCCCCTCCCGGCGGAGGTGGAGGGGGACCACCCTATCATGGTGGAGGAGGAAATTTCCCTTCGGGTGGCGGACGTGGTCCACCACCCCCTCCAGGAGGAGGCGATGGAGGACCTAATTTATATGGTGGTGGCAGTGGTGGTGGATATCCTCATCCTTCTGGCGGTGGAGGTGGTGGGGGGCCCCATCCTTCTTGCGGCGGAAGTGGTACACCACCCCCTCCAGGTGGAGGCGGTGGTGGGCCACCTCATTACGGTTATGGATGCCCACCTCCTCCCGGTGGTGGTGGCAGACCTCCACCCCCTCCCAGTGGTGGAGGTGGGCCCCCACCTTATTGGAATGGACCACCTTATGGTGGTGGACCCCCTTATGGTCTGGGTGGAACACCCCCCTATGGCCAGTTTCCTCCTGGTACACCTTACGGCCAGTTTGGTCCTTACACGCCTTATCCGTATTATCACTACAGGAAGCCTAACCCACAGCTGCCCTTCCTAGCTACTTTGGACCTACCTAACCTATCCCATTTAACCAACGATCCTATTTACCATGGATCTAACTGGCCACCGATTCCGGTGAAACTTCCGTCTGATATCCCCAAATTTGATGGCAAGCCGGGTGAAGACCCTAAAAACCACGTGATGACATACCACTTATGGTGTTCGTCTAATTCCTTAATGGACAATTCAATTCATCTTAGATTGTTTCAAAGGACTCTCACCGGTTCGGCTGGCAAGTGGTACATTGAGTTGCCTCCCCACTCTTTTCTTGATTTTGGTTCTCTTGCCATGAACTTTTTGACATATTTCCAGCTGCCCATACAGTATGAAACTGGTACCGATCTTTTAACCTTGCTCCGTCATAATACCGCCACTCATATTTCGGATCATATCCACGAATGGCGAAGGAGACGATGTCTCATTAAAGCTCCTATTCCAGATCAGATCCTAGCAGACTGGTTCACAAAATCCCTCATCCCTCCATAGCAAGAGACGTTGCTATGCGAGATGTTGTCACTGAAGAACAAGCCATCACAAGTGCCTATGTACTAGACCTAGTCTACACTTAATCCGACACTTTGTTTGATATTCTGCCCGACGCACCCCGTGACGTTAATGACCCTGCGAAACCGCATCAGGGTCTCCAAACTGATGGAATCATTGGTTCCCTTAACACCCAACCTGCTACTAGCATTGTTGAATCATCCAACTCGACTCTGGCTAGCCATAGCACCACCAAGTCAATCGCTCCTGATGCAACTGAAGAGGTGAATTCTTTCCAATAAGCTTCATCTCAGAAGTCCGGCGGTAAAAAGAAGAACAAGGGGAAACCCAAAAAGTCTTCCTCACAACAGGAACAAAAGAGCACTCCTGACGATACCAAGCAGAAATGGAAACTAAAGTATCCTTGTTTACTGTGTGGATATGACCACTTCTCCAAAGAATGTCCCCATAAATATGAAGTACAAAAGTTTCTGAGGGGTAAACCAACTCCCGCAGTCCTCAATGATCTGTTTCCTACTCAGAACCAACAGATTATTGCTCAAACCCCCCATCCCAGGGGGAACCATTCAATACCGTGCATGTTCTCATGGTGCGTAACAAGATGATCAATTTGAACACTTTCTCGCGATCTTACGAACTGGTCCCTTCGTAGGAATCCACCAGAAGTAATATTGAAAAAGCTTCTGACTCCTTAATTGATGTCACTGTACCATCAACTTCTCTCACCATTGAGAAGCCCTCCTTAGACTCGATATTGCGACCTCCCAAGAGTATGATTCGAAAAGTTGTTTTCAATCCAAATGCTCGGGCAACACAAAATTACAATATCGTAGAAGACTTGGCACAAGCTCCTTGCGCCATATCTACCTTGGAATTTTTGCAAAATTGCCCTAATCAACGCAAAACTCTCCTTGCGGCCATCGATGTAGTCGACCCCGATTCCTCGAATACCATCATGTTCTGACTTGACAACTTTAAGTCAAGGCTCTCACACCAACTCGCATTCCAAGTTTCTGTGAACATTGCTGGTAAGATTGTCCATCGTACCCTTTTGGACAAAGGCGCCTCCACTTCTGTCATGTCGATCACCTATTGGAGATTTATTGGCTCCCCCGAATTGAATCATTCTCCCACAACGTTGAAAGCATTCGATGGGGGTGGCTTTTAACCTCATGGGATCTTACAAGCTCTTGCAGTGGAGTTGGGCGGAAAGACCGTAACTGTTATCGTGGAAGTGGTCTTGGCCCCAATAGATTATAATCTCTTGCTTGGTAACAATTGGTTTTATGCCATGAAGGCAGTAGCCTCTTCAGTCTTTCGCATAGTACAATTTCCCCATCAAGGGTTAATTGTCACTATTGACCAATTAGCTTTTTGTACACCAGACGCTACTACTCATCCTGGTGACCATGTTCCTTCCATTGGACAGATGTCAAAACAGTATGAGAGTATAGGGGTTGGCCTTTTGAAAGATTCATCTCTCATGGGCGTTTTTCCATCCGTGGACCCCCCTAATCATGTGGATATGGTGAACATGA
Source organism: Larix kaempferi (assembly GCA_027924585.1). Taxonomy (NCBI): domain Eukaryota; kingdom Viridiplantae; phylum Streptophyta; class Pinopsida; order Pinales; family Pinaceae; genus Larix; species Larix kaempferi. The sequence continues at coordinate 2,197,030 of BSBM01000008.1, forward strand.
TCTCCACAGAGATTTTATCTCACTCTACTGACGCTTGGCTTGTACCGGATGAAGCCACAACACACCTGCTTGGAGACATAATGCCTCTTTCACCCGCTGAACATAGTTACGAGGCTATCCAATCAGCACCAAAGGACCATTTAACCATGGCCTCTCCATCCTATTCTCTATGACGGACGTCCTCTCTACCTGATATCTTGCTTCAGACTTTTCATTCAAACGAGTCCATCATGGAATTTATGAATGTTGACGACGGTCCATGGGATGATCTCCATCATAGGTCATCTTTTTTTCCTCCTTTGGAATACATAAAGAACAACATCCACAACCTCTTTTCACCAGATATCTACCCATTCCCTCATTCCCCCATCCTTACATGTCTTATGCACACGGAGGGCAACTTGGCCAACATTGATCCAACCACCCGGGCCAGTAGACATCTCGGTGAAACCTGGTATAGTGGAACACATTCGCATAGGCCAGAAGTGTTCCCCTGAAGAAATAGCCGCTGACACGGCCTTATTTAATCAATTTCGAGACGTATTTTCTTGGTCCTATGAGGAGATGCCTGGGATAGACCCTGCAATTGTTTCTCACAAAATAAAAACCTATCCCAACATCAAACCTGTATGCCAAAAATTGCAACCGGTACACCACCGAAAGACTGCGGCAATTAAAGTAGAAATTGAAAAGCTCTTAAAGACTGGTTTTATTTATCTTGTCCCATTGACGGATTGGGTCTCAAAGGGTCATCCCTGTGAACAAAAAGCAGGGTACCATTCATGTCTATATCGATTATCGGGACCTTAACCGGGCTTATCCAAAAGACAACTACCCGACCCCCTTCATCAACCAGATTATCGACAATTGTGCAGGAAGCGTCATCTTCTCATTTATGGATGGCTTTTCTAGTTACAACTAGATTGAGATCAACCTAGCCGACTAACATAAGACGGCTTTCATCTGCCCGTGGGGAACGTTTGCATACCGCAAACTCCCATTTGGCCATAAGAACATTGGTGCCACATTTCAACGAGCTATGTCTTATGCCTTCCATGACATTAAGGACTTTGTGGAACCTTAGCTGGACGATCTCCCTGCTCATTCAAAGCAGCATGAGTTCCACATTGGTCATCTAATGACCATTTTCCTCAGATGCAGACGGTACAATATCCATATGAATCCTCATAAGTGTATCTTTTGCGTTGAGTCTAGATGCCTCTTAGGATTTATCGTTTCGAAGGATGGGATCCACATTGATCCCTTAAAGGTGGAGGCCATCATCAACTTGCCACCCTCGACTGATGTGACGGAACTTCAAAGTATTCAAGGGAAGGCGACTTATTTAAGACATTTTGTTTGAAATTTCAAGGAGAAGACTCAAGGGTACATGCGACTGCTCAAGAAGGATGTCCCATTCATTTGGGACGACCAAGCTCAAAATTCCTTCGACAGTATCAAACATGCCATTACGCATGCCCCCGTGCTCCAACCGCCTAATTATTATCGAGATTATATCTTATATCTTGCTTCTTCTGTCGCCACTATCGCCATGGTTTTGGTACAGGAGGATCAAAATGCCCAGGAACATGTAATATACTATGCAAGTAAGGGTCTTGCTGAGGCTGAAACTAGATATTCACATGTTGAAAAACTCGCATTCGCGGCGGTCATCGCCATCCAAAAGTTTCGGCACTATATCTTGCTCCGCACCACCACCATCATCGCTAACTCAAACCCCATGTGCCATGTACTGACACGTAAGGTGGTTGGGGGAAAGTATTCATGCTGGATCGTGATACTGCAAGAATTTGACCTTCTTTTCAAGAAAGCTAAGTCTAAGAAGTCTTTGGTGTTTGCTGAGCTCATTTGCGACCTTCCCCGTCATGATGTAGAGGTTGAGCACAATGAATCCTTTCCAGATGAATCATTGTTTCTCATCGGTACAACTGATCCATGGTATGAAGATATCTCATTGTATCTTCAAACCCAACGCTTCAACCCTCAACTCTCTCATGACGACCGTCGTAATATACGCCACCATGCAAAGTATTATTTAACCATCAATGATACTTTGTATCGCCATGGAATTGATTCAATTCTTCGACGTTGTCTCACTCACGATGAGGCTTAACGCGTTCTCAATGACTGTCATGTTGAGGCATGTGGCGGTCACATCTCTGGGATGGCTACAACCCAGAAGACTTTTCGCGCAGGATATTTTTGGCCTACTATCTTCAAAGATTGTATTGAGGCCGTAACAAAATGTCCTCCTTTCCAACACTTCCATACGAAGAAGCCCACCCATCCTACCCCATTAGACTCGGTTATTGCCGTGGGCACCTTCGGAAAATGGGGCATTGACTTTATGCATTGTAAGCCTACCTCGGTTGGGCGGCATAGTTACATCATTGTAGCTGTGGATTACTTTACAAACTGGGTCGAAGCTATTCCTACATACCAAAACGACGGCAAAACCGTCGCACTTTTCATGTTCAATCATGTAATAGAGCCGTTCGGAGTTCCTCAAGCGATCGTTACCGATCATGGTTCCCATTTTCATAACCATATGGTTGATGAACTGAGGAACAGGTTGGGTTTTTGCCATGAAAATTCAACATCCTACTACCCACAGTCCAATGGACAGGTCGAGGCCATTAACAAGGTCTTGAAAACTATGGTCCAAAGGATGGTAGGGACACATAAGTCCAATTGGCACAACATGCTCTTCTCAGCATTATGGGCCTACCGAAATTCTGTCAAAACCACCACAGGCTTCACTCCCTTCCAATTGGTATATGGATTGGAGGCTGTCCTACCTATAGAGTGCGAAATTCCGTCTCTACAACTCACTGTCAAACTTCATCCTAACACTACTACCGAGGAAGAACGTCTCTTGCACTTAGCAAAACTTGATGAGTCCCTCCGAGATGCCACTCTTGCTAACGAAGTGCACAAGAAACGCATCAAATCCCATTATGACAAGTCAGTTGAACCTTGTATCTTTAACGAGGGTGACCTGGTCCTCACTTATGACCAGAAGCATCAAAAATTAGGAGCAGGAAAGTTTGAATCCATGTGGCATCGAACTTACATTGTCAAATGTGTTTGGAGAAGGGAGCTTATGAGCTTGAAGACTACAACGGAATCTCTTTGGGTGAATCCCGCAATGGGATTTACCTGAAGAGATATTACACCTAAATTCATCACGGTTAGACTTTCTTGTATATACTGTACATGGTGTGTTTTTTGTGTTTTTGTGTGTGTTGTGACGCTTTTATTTTTTAGTGTATTTAGATCTTGTTTCCACTCCTTGTACCATGTTCTGTCTACGTGTGTAGATGGAAACGTGCTATGGATTCGCAGACGGCGCCAGCCGACATACCCATAACCTTGCTTCGGCAGCCTGGGTACTATATTCCCCAACAGGCGAGCTCATTATCTGAGGAGGAAGTTGCCTAGGGTTTGCGACCAACAATGCCGTAGAGTATCGGGCAGTAATCAGAACCCTAGCTAACACCATTTCCTTGGGTATGAACCACATTGTCATCCACATGGATTCTCAATTAGTGGTTTCCCATCTTAACCGGGTTTATGCCATCCGTGATACCACCTTACTCTGTCTCTTCAGACGAGTACGTCTCCTGGAAAGGTCATTTGAATCCGTTCAGTACCTACACATTCCACAAGAGTTAAACACAGTTGCTGACTCGATGGCCAACTTCATTTTGGATTGGTACATCATACACACATAATATTCATAATATGTAAAAGCATTCACAACATGTAAATAATGTAATGTATAAAATCAAACATGTAAACAAGATCACATCACTCATCATTTTAAAACACATAATGTATGAATCACCGATAATGTCTGTATATATATATATATCATCAAAAAGTAGTGCTGGTACAAAATCTGAAGCACGATGGCTTTCAGTGAGTTTCTACAAAATCTGAAGCATCATAGCTTTGAGTAGTACACAATTTGAGGCCTCTAAGCTCTCAGTACAAGTATAATAGTGTCATCAGGCCTGCCGCCTAACCCGTACACCACCCCTAGCATGGACAGCACGTTGTCGCTGAGTGAGGAAGCAATCCACAGTCCTCGCCACCTTGCGGAGCAGGGAATTGAAGTGTACGGACGCTCCAACCCCAAACCTCTGCATAGGTCTCGGTAGGTCATCTATCGCTATCTCAGGAACCTCCACTGTCAACTGGGACAAGTTCCTGTATACCTCCTCCATCTCCTCGATGGCAGCATGAGCACTTGGGGGCACAACTGCTTCCCCACCTCTATCTCTCCTCGCTAAGAGAGAAATCCTACTGGCCGTATGGGCCCCACATCTGCAGACACATGTTATATACTTGTCAGCACTGCATCAAAAAAATGATAAATATACAAAATTAAAAGTAGAAGGGTTTTTTTCTAACCAATGTAACCCCATGTTGCATCCTCAGGCAACACCAAGTCAGGATCCTCTCCAAAATCTGTACCACTGTATGGGAAGTCCTCGACTATGAGTAACTGGACTTCCAACCAGCTGAAGAACTCCAGACCAAAGCTGATGATGGGTCCTCCACCATGACGATTCATCACCTCATCTCATCTGAGCATGTGGGGATCTTGAGGCTCCCTGTCATCCAGTACTACCTGTGGACGCAAGAGAGGGATTCGCTCCAAGACGAACGATACCACGATCGATCCATAACCAAACTGCTTGATCTCTCCCCGTCGACACTTGGTCAGCTGAGCTCGGAGGTTTACGAGGAGACCCTCGCACCAGTTGAAAACCATGGGGGACATGCAGTCCTCCACATAAAGCATCTAGGTCCGAGTAGTTGTGTGTGGGGCTTGGCTACTCGTCGCTCTAGTAATAGTAAGCAGTATGGTATGCAGTGGGTGGCTCACCACATCCCTGATAAGAATCTTCCCACTGGAAGATCGAGAAAGAGCAGTACAATGCTGTGACACCATGTCATCAACTGTGCGGTCACTGACCCGTGTTCCAGTAAGATGTACAGGTTCCCCTCTTCGGGACACACCTGTGAGAAAATAGATGTCCTCAATATCTATTGTGAGGATGTGCTCACCAATCACGAAATATTGTTGGGCCGCATCCCAACTCTGGAGCATGTGTAATAGAAATGACATTTGGGATCTCATCCCCTAAATCTCAAAGAACTTGAGTAAACCACAGTTCCTCAAGGCATCCACGCATTGTGGATCATTGGCAGCTTGTTCATATTCTACTTCGTGTTCTCGTTCTCGCCACTCTAAAACCATGTTGGCTTGCTAGCAACCTGCCAAGAAGGGCATTTAAACACTATTAGGTCCTACTTCAACCTATACAAGTTCATTTTTTGGATTAAATTTGATGGTTGGGAAGTGAAACTCCGTCGTCGCACTGTACGTTTGCGTATAGTGCGATGTTGTCGCACTTCATCCATTCGGGACTTGCGCCGAGTAGGTCTCGTCGCAGTTCTCAAAAAGGCCAACTGCGATGAGCCGGGAGCACAGTAGCCCTCCATGAATCCATAAAAGAACCCAAAAATTGAACCTAAAAACAAAATCTAATCCACTGGAAAGTTGTTGGATAAAGTTTAGGCTTACCTGCTCTTGACGGTGGGTGAAATGGCGGATCGTAGCTCCTGGAATCGGCAAAGGAAGTTTTGGCTCCAAATTGGTACTTCTCCTCCCAAATTGGCAAATGAAACAATGAAATCTATTTTGGCCCATTTTTCTATTTATAAATAGAATGGAATATTCCTTTTCAAATATTTTGATGCTCTTGGGCCATTTATCATAGTTTTTTACCATTTTTTTCATATTTGAGGCTATTTGACACATTTTCTAGTGTGCAGGAGTTGTAAGTGGTATTTTGTGTCGTTTCTCGTATCACAACGGTCATCATAGGTATGAACACTCCCTTGAACATTTTGTCATTATTTTTGCAACGGTTAGTTTGTAATTATTGTGTGATGATGAGTTTACTCTTCGTTTGTTCTCGTACTCACGGAACCATGAGAAAAAATACCGAGTTATGATTTGTCACTTTTCCAGGCTCGTTAAACTTCCACGGAAAAGGACACCCCCTGGAGTCTACCGTTAAGCTCTTTTCAGGCTCTCAAAAAATGAAAAGATTTCCAAGCGAACTTGTCGCATTCACGCTTGTTAAAGTATTTGAATGGTCGTCTTCTTGGTGATAGTTTACCCCTTTTTCAGACCAGGAGGCACTAATTACGAAAAATTATACTCCAGCCAATCATGACTGGAATAGTCCTCTCCCGCATTGTTTTACCATTTTTCGAGCGATGAGGCTAACTTTACAAAAAAGGACCATTGGAGTCTCCTTTAGTTCTTCTCAGAGTCTCTAAACATGAAATGACGACCGAGTTTACCTTCTATGGACTCGTTAAAATTTTCACACTGAAGGGCCCATCATGGGATGAACCCCTCCTATCCCAGGTTCTGAAAATATTTGGTATTGGACTCATCTATGAGATGAGCTATACCGAGCATCTGGTTACCCTCATCAAGCTCGTAAAAAACACATGAGGAACTCATCGTTCATGATGGGGAAAAAGGAAAGTGTTTGTGTTACATACCTTATTAGTGGCAGTATGTAGTATTTCTTGAACATGGCACTCATCTGCATTTCATACAGCACTTGGATCATCTGTTTGTCCTCGAGTTCCACTTACTTCTTGAGTATTATTACTCCTTTGAGTCATTCAAAGAAAACCTTCCATCATCAGTCACTTTGAGAATTTTTGTCGCACTCGTCATGTCAATACTGCCAAGCCATGCCATGCCCATGTTCAAGAATATGTCTATCATTTATCATTTATAGTCAGTACACCCGTCATCATGCTGGTCCACTCTGAGTCAGTCTTGCATGTTATTGTACCATCCGATCTACCCTATACATCTTTGTCGTGTTTCGTGTCGATTGATGGGGGATTCATCATGGCCCTCCTTCGATGGATTCATCCTTGTCGACTTCAACACATCATCCGAGGATTGAATCTAGAAACCAATCAAGTATCTTGGCCATGCATGCCTCAATGGCAGGTTACCTCGCTTTCATCATGAGTTTACATCATTGACTATTGATTGAAAGATTTCATATTACGTTCGACTTCAACTTATTTATTCACGCTTGATGATATGTACTATGATACCTTGGGAATCATTGACATCAACGGTGATATCCCTCGCACTTGTTAACGGTGTACATCAATGGCCGGTAATCAAGTGGTTTCTACCATGTTCTACGTCAAGACATTTGTAATCACATGGATAGATTCGTATCATTGCGGATTCAGCTTGAAGACCCTCGGGAGTCATGCTTTACCCAGGTTGCGATGGAGTTTGTATTGATTTATATCACACAGATCCACTTTTGTATTAGTCGTGGCTGTGTTATCGTCTCATCATGGATCTACGCTTGTGTCTAGTAGCCATGATTGTGTTCAGTCGGTCATTACTACCATGGATATGCAACGTATTGGTCGACAACCATGTTGTACTGCATATGAGATTGTCAGTTCAGAGTCAGTTGTACTGCAGCGGTGTCCTTCGTCCGACAAGTCTATTGCCAAGCACTTCACCTGTCTATCTTCAACAACTTCATGCTTTGGGGGGCATTCTGTTACCCCCAAAATCTACTCATCATGAGATTCAGTGTATACACCCCTAAAGATACTTAGACTAAGTAATCATCCAGGGAGGATTTGTACCGAATTGTGTTAAGTTTTGAAGGGTCATTGCAGGTTGCACACTAGCAACATGCGACGTCGCACCTTGCTCCATTACAGGGTGCGACGAAGTCAGTTAGTTTTAATGTATATGTAACTTCGGAATGTATTTCACCCATATGTATATTGTACTCCTATAGAGATGGTATTATTCCTCTATGTGTAAGTGTCATCATTTATATTGTATGTGTCGTAACTTATACTTGATGGGTTATTAGACCACCTTGTTGGGGTCGGCCCTGTATAAGTCATGTGGGTCGAAGGGTTATTAGACCACCCTATTGGGGGTTGGCCATGTGGTTCAAAGGGTTATTAGACCACCATATTGGGGGTCGTCCCAGTCAGCATTATATTATGTGGTTAAGTTAAGGCGTACCTAGTAAAGGTTATTAGGAAAATCAAGTCAAGTATAAATAGAGTGCAGGAGGCACTCTATTTGATCATTCTATTCTCTCTCACACTCTCGGGAGAGTGGCGCACTTGTGGAGGAGGAGAAGCTGCTGCTAGGAGATGTCTATCTCTTATGCTTGGGTTGTATCATTTCTCTATCTATCTCTAAGGAAGTTATTGGATTTTTTCACCTTTATGGTTTTCCCCAAGTAAACTCTATGTCTCTTGTGTGCTTGCATTATTGTGTCCATGATTGATATGCTGTAGATATGTTGTACATGTTGTTCTCTCAGTTAATATCCTAGATCATATTGAAGTAAATTCTGAAAAATTAACATGGTATCAGAGCTATCTTGAAAGAAGGCATGGTATGGCATGTATGACACTTGTTGCACTTACGATGCTAGGGCTTGATATAGAAAAATCTAGTCATCGTAGAACTTTCCCTATAAATATATTTCGGTGAGTTTTCAGGGTTTGAAAATCATACAAGGAGAACCTAAGATCCCCATGTACCTTGTGTCCAAAGTACAACCTCTAATTCGTTGTACTTTGTGATTTATGATCTGTACAATATAGGGTTTCTGCCTCTTCCAGATCTCAGTCATAAACAGGTGACCTTGGAAAAAAGGTCATAACTTGGGCTAGGAAGCTATAAATGAAATTTTGTAAAATGTGATAGGTAGTGCACATACTTTAATTTATTAGGTAACTTTTTCAGAGGCCGAAACTAAACCAGTGATACGTGGCACACCATACAAGTTCGCTCTTATGTTTTATCCCATAAACAGGTCACGTTACGACACTTGGAATAACTCTCTCTCAGAGAGTCCATTTGATGTCATACCTATGGGGTTGGAAATATGATAGGTAGGGATATCACTGGAACATTTTTTAGACCCTGTGGATCAAAAAGTTAGGATTTACACCAGAAACAATCAGGTACATATTTCTGTCCAAACAAAATTATTTTTTAGCACCTTCATTCATGGCTTCCGGAATTTAGGGTTGGAATTTTTGTAATCGAAGACCACGGCTGAATGCTACTCGCCAAAATTGAAATTTAGAGACCAAGATCAGAATTTTTGGTTGGGAAGAAGGCCAGGCTTGATCATACCCTAGTTCGGGACTTTTATCAGAAAAGTGGAAAATTAGGGCTTATGCAAAAATGGGAATTTTTGAAATCTGTGACCACGGCTGGAAGCTCCTTAGAAAAATGGAAGCTTAGAGATTTGGATCGAACCTTTTGATTGGGAAGAAGGGTGGGCTTTATCAAACCCTAGTTCGGGGTCATTTCTAGTGAATCTGAAAGTTTCAAAGGAAAATTTGAGGGGTGAAACTTTGCAGTTTTCAAATTATTTGTATACCAACTTGATCAACTCATCAAGGCGCATATTTATATCCTTTCGGAAGTTTGAATATTTAGGGTTTCTCTGACAAACCCTAATCCAACTCCAAATCCATTTCCTGCAAATCAAGTGGATTGGGTTAATCCTAGAAGAGAATGGATTGGTCACCTACATAAGTGAAGAAGTTCCTGTTTCAGAGGGAGATGAGGCTAAGGCCTTATATAAGAAGATTACAAGCAATCTCGACAGGTATGACTCATCCAGGTATGTTTCGAGATTTGTTCATTATTAAGTTTATGGTATGTTTGTCTTCATGTTATTACGGTTAGTACAATATTGATTAAATTTAGACTTGTCGTATCACCTTAATAAAATTATGAATGCATGATAGAAGATATTCATTGATTAGGGTATTGACACTTATGATTGTACTAATGAATTATGGTGTTGTATGAGGTTTATGTTGTCCGCTAACATGAAAGTTACACCAAGAAAGACCAATCATGTTCTAGTTCAAGAACATATGATCATGATGACATGAGGACAAAGATTCATCCATTGTCATGAATCACTTAGAAGATCTATTTGCGAGGTATGTATAACTTGGTTCTATAATGGTTAACCTATGAGATATGCAGGTTACTAGCACAAGTCATTGAAGAGAACAAGAAGACATCATGTGGGTATGTTAGACATAACTAGCTAACATACCAATCCAGGTATGTTTTTCCTATATCAAGTTAGAATCCTACCTTGTGTTAGGATCCCTTATATAAGTATACTTGGTATGATTGGTTATGTTTATTCATAAAGTTAGAAATGTAAGTAATCAAGGGTTTATGCATTTTATGTCTCTTATCTTGATTGATGATTTAACTAACCAGAAGAGTCCTATGATCAAATAAGAATATGCATGAGTAAAAGAAGACTTCTCTGAAACCTTGAATACTAATGTTTGTGATCTGTGTTTGAAATGATCATGACTATACATGTTTAAGATTATTGTGTTTTGATAGCATTAAGATCATACTAATGAATGTGTGATTATACAATGATGATACTAATAAGCATGCATAGTGATGGATATAAGTTCAAGGATAGGTAATCAAGGAAGAAAAGATCGAGAGGGAGCACACTCCAGTTGTTCCTACAAGGAAGCAAAGATCAAGAAGGAGCACACTTCAGTAGTTTCTGCAAGGATGCAGATATTCAGAAGGAGTTGACCACTTCTCACATCAGAATGGAGTTGTAGAAAAGAAGCAAAGACTGAGAGGGAGTCAACCCAACAAACAAACAAAGATAAGTATTTGAATTATCATTCCTTGCATATTTTATTGTTTAAATAATATTGTTCAATAATGTATATACTCATGTTCCTAGAATTAGGTTGTGTACTATGCATATTAGAATAGTTGCATTGATGAACAATATAATACTAATATACATGGGTAAGTGGCCTATGGCACTATACAACATTCCAATGCTACTTATCTAGAATGAAACCTCTTTGCTGACATGTTGGGAGTTTTGCACACTCTTAACAATGTTCTAGTAGAGATTGGAAGGCATCTAGAAAGTTATGGGATATGGATAAATGTTGTATTGAAGCATTGGCTAAGATAATTGCATGATTGTATGACATATTTCTTTATGTGTAAGAATTCGTTTTGAAAACTATGAGATGTTTTCTAATCATGCAATTTAACTTGTTGTGTAGGAAAGATCATATACCATCACCTACAAAAGAAGGACTACAACATTTGTTCAGCAACAAAGTAATCTATTGAAAATATTGAAGTTCCCAGGATCTGGGAAGAATGCCATGACCGAGGAGTACCAGTCGATCATGAAGATGTTTGGGATTCAGTCCCAAGACCTGAATGGGATTCTATAGTGACTTCCAAGAGGATCTACAAGATCAAGCATGCTGCAGGTGGTAGCATAGATACTTTTTCTCCTGTATCCAGATACACTTCCATTAGATCCGTACTTGCTCTGGCTGCAGTGATGAAATGGAAGATACACCAGATGGATTTCAAGACAGCTTTCTTGAATGGTGTAGTTGAAGAAGAAGTGTATGTGGAGAAGCCACTTGGTTTTGAGACACATGACGGCAAGCCATATATGTGCAGAACTTGGTATATCCAGTTTGGGATTTACCAAGAGTAAAGCGGATTCCAACCTTTACTACAAGGTTGAGGAAGGAAATCTAGTGATACTACTTTTGTATATGGATGACATGTTTATTACAGGTGAAGATAGATTGATTGCTGACACGCAGCGGAAGCTTGTTTCCGAGTTCGAGATGAAGAACTTGTGGATGATGCACTATTTTCTAGGTATGGAGGTGTGGCAGAGTGCAGATGGAATCTTCCTTGGACAAGGGAAGTATGCAGTAGATATCCTGAAGAGGTTCGGGATCCTTGATATCACTATGTATCGTCAAATGATTCGGTCCTTGATGTACCTAACGAACACGAGACCATACATTTGCTTTGCAGTGAACACATTGAGCCAGTTCCTGACGGATCCGAGGAGTGTTCACCTGGTTGATGTAAAGCATATTCTGAGGTACCTGAAGGGTACAGTTGATTATGGACTCAAGTATGAAGTGAATCAAAATTTTAACTTGGAGGGTTATGTTGATTCAGATTGGGCAGGAAGTGCTGTAGATAGGAAGAGCACATATGGATGCTGCTTCAGTATGGGATCATGTGTGATCTCTTGGTTTAGCAGGAAGCAGTCCTGCGTAGCACTGAGTACAACCGAGGCAGAGTATGTTGCAGCCTGTTCGGATAGTTGTGAGGCAGTATGGCTTCGGAAGCTACTATCTGAGTTATTTGATCTCATGCTGGAGGCTACTAGTATCTTTTGTGACAACTAGAGTTGTGTGAAGCTGTCTAAGAACCCGATGTTCCACGATAGGTCAAAACACATAGAGATCAAATATCACTATATCAAGGATATGGTGTAGAAAGGAGTAGTGAAGCTCCTGTATGTTGCGATGGATGAGCAGATTGCAGATGTACTAACAATGCCACTAGCTAGACTGATGTTTGAGTACTTCAGAGAGAGGCTTGGTGTTCTTCAAATTGACAACACTTCAAGGAAGAAGTGATGTAGACATTTGCTGAAGCCATTCCAAGCATGTTGGAAGGAGGATCCTTCACATGGTTGTGGATGTAAGTGCTGGATGATGAGCATCAGGATGATGCTCTAGTTACTGCTCTGTATGCATCATGTTCGATGCTAGATATGATCAGTTGGATCATTTATATGTATGTATGTACACATCATGTTGATGCTCGATATGATCAGTTGGATCACTTATATGTATGTATGTACACATCATGTTGATGCTATATATGATCAAGTTGATCATGTATGATGATATGTATCATGTGGATACTTGTATGATCAGTGTGATCATGTCCTTATGTATGTATCAGGTGGATACTTGTATGATCAGTGTGATCACGTACTTATGTATGTATCAAGTGGATGCATTATGTATATTAGATGGATGCATTGTATGATCAGGTGGATCATGTATGATATGTATCAAGTAGATACTGTGTATGCATCAGATGGATATATTGTTTGATCAGGATGATCACAGATGACGAGCTTCAGGATGTTGCTCCAGATGATATGCATCAGGTTGATGCTATGCTGATTGGGATGATCACAGATGACGAGCTTCAGGATGTCACTCCAGATGATACGCATCAGGTTGATGCTATGATGATGATCAGGTTGATCATGTGATGATGTACATAAAAATGATGTATGGTGAGTATCGATTTGATACTCTATGGCCGTGGATAGGTTGTGCAAGTATCATAGAAAAGATCCTGGGAGATCCTATAGTCTGCGCTAGGATGCTCTTTCGAGGTTTTGCTATAGGTAGCATAGAAAAGATCCTTTAAAAACCGGACAGGTAGAGCAGTGTGCTCATAACATCCTGGGTTGCTCTATTGAGATCCTATAGTCTGTGCTAGGATGCTCTGAGTAGGTTTTGATACAGTTTCGCATAGAAAATATCCTTTAAAAATCAGACAGGTAGAGCAGTGTGCTCGTAACATTCTGGTTTTCTCTATCGAGATCCTATAATCTGCGCTAGGATGCTCTCAGTAGGTTTTGCGAAAGTTCACATAGAAAAGATCCTTTAAAATATGGATAGGTAGAGTGGTGTGCTCGTAACATCATGGGATGCTCTATCAAGATCCAGACAGGTAAAGCTGTGTGCTCGTAACATACTGGGATGCTCTATCGAGATACAGACAGGTAGAGCTGTGTGCTCGTAACATCCTGGGATGCTCTATCGAGATCCAGACAGGTAGATCTATGTGCTCGTAACATCCTGGGATGATCTAAGTAGGTTTTGTGAAGGTCAACATGTAAAAGAACCTATAGTCAGCGCTAGGTTTTGTTGACGCACGTAATCAGTCCTGGGATCCACAGTATGGCCATTGATGATGAAGACCTGCAGGTGGTGGGCCTACATCTAGTATGAAAAAGGATTGGCTTTGTAGAACTTCCTATGACGAGTAGATTCAGAGATTGATTGAGATAGCAGCAGTAGTGACGATGACGATTATCCAGTGACGATGATCCAGAGAAGAAGACTTGTGCTAGAAGATCTGTGTCGATAAATACCTTCCTAGTTAAGAGGGAGTGTTGATGTATATGTAACTTCAGAATGTATTTCACCCATATGTATATTGTACTCCTATAGAGATGGTATTATTCCTCTATACGGAAGTGTCATCATTTATATTATAAGTGTCGTAACTTATACTTGATGGGTTATTAGACCACCTTGTTGGGGTCGGCCCTGTATAAGTCATGTGGGTTGAAGGGTTATTAGACCACCCTATTGGGGGTCGGACATGTGGGTCAAAGGGTTATTAGAACACCCTATTGGGGGTTGGCCCAGTCAGCATTATGTTATGTGGTTAAGTTAAAGCTGACCTAGTAAAGGTTATTAGGCAAGTCAAGTCAAGTCAAGTATAAATAGAGTGCGAGAGGCACTCTATTTGATCATTCTATTCTCTCTCACACTCTCGGGAGAGTGGCACACATGTGGAGGAGAAGCTGCTGCTAGGAGATGTCTATATCTTATGCTTGGGTTGTATCATTGCTCTATCTATCTCTGAGGAAGTTATTGGGTTTTTTTCACCTTTATGGTTTTCCCCAAGTAAACTCTATGTCTCTTGTGTGCTTGCATTATTGTGTCCATGATTGATATGCTGTATATGCTGTTCTCTCAGTTAAGATCCTAGATCATATTGAAGTAAATTCTGAAAAATTAATAGTTAGATGGAAAAAATAGCTTCTTTGAGGTCCATCTCGAAGCTTGCTGACTTGGGACCCTATCCCTGACCTCTTTGAAGAGATGGAAATCAGTTCCTAAACCTTTGGAGAGATCCCTTAAGCCTCTCCTACCATCTCTCAACCTATCCTATCCATACCCTATCCATTTAGTCCTATATAAATGAA
Source organism: Larix kaempferi (assembly GCA_027924585.1). NCBI lineage: Eukaryota > Viridiplantae > Streptophyta > Pinopsida > Pinales > Pinaceae > Larix > Larix kaempferi. The sequence continues at coordinate 2,212,035 of BSBM01000008.1, forward strand.
TCTCACTCCCATCCCAAAGGGAGGAAGGCTATGGTATCTACATGCTGGTGAAATCACTCTTAGAACATTTCCACTCACCTATTGGAGAACTCATACATCCTTGGAAGGATATGGAAATTGGCTTCATCGGAGAAGGGCTACAGCATTAAGCCTAGGTTGTAGTTCTATATATCTATCATGTACTCTTCTATTTGCATTAATACAAATGCTTTCCACCAATATTTTTCATGTGTGTAATGATATTGAGTGGTTTACCTGCTTAACTGTTTACATAGATATCTTATTGTATAGATGTCTTTTACTGGTTTCTCTTGTTTCTTGTCTTGACAGGTCTTGCAGCTTGGATATGACAACCGTGAGATGTGGAGAAACATTCAGGAGAAAGGATTACGGAGTGAAAGGTAAGGAATCTAGTACTCGATCCTTAAGTAGATCTAGGAAATGCATTGGTAGTTTGTTCTATTTGTTCTAGACTCACTTTGATCTAGGGAAATCCGGCTCACGTCTGCTCGAGTGGATTTTCCGATAACAAGGAGGAGGAGGCTCATTCAAAATATTCGATTGTGGTGCACCATAATCGCGCTAGCGAGTAGCAATACTAACCTGAGATTGAACTATGAACACGCATCCGTAACCACCAGCATGAGAAGAGGACGTCACAGTTTCATTAGTCCCATAGCCAGTGACGGGAGCATTCGAAGCCATATTCTAATGATGCAGAAGGGGATCTTTCAACACAGCCGGGCTGTGTGCAAGATGCTTCGAAACTTCTTCAATTCGAGGACACAAGTGAGTAAAATGATCCTCCTCATAAAGTTTTCAAGGGAATTTCTCGTTACGTCTAGGCTTACGGTACCCACCAGCATTTCCTCCATCCCGAGGAGGGATGGCATTCTCTTTTCTAGGATTACTTCGATTACTTCCATTATTCCCATTATTACCACCCTTGGGACTATTTCTTTCCTTATTCTTTCCAGCAGACTGCTGGTTACCTGATCGGTTCACCGACTGTATAGAATGGACATCGGACAATTGGGTGGAAGTGGACGAGGCGTGAGCCTGTCCGGTGGTAGATTAGCTAATAGAAAAATTTTGGATTTGGGTGGTAACCAAATATACAGGTCAAGCACTTGTGGATCCATCTATGCCATCAACATGTGGTCTAGGAATGATCTTGGGCTCATGACATGAACGCGGTGCGTCAGGAATAATATCATATAGGATACCTGATTGAGCGTAGAGTAAATCTTGCTGTTGTGACTTGAATATACCTTGCTCCTTAGTCGTAATGTCGGACACCAAAACATCCTTAGAGATGGGGAATCAAATACTTGAGGAACCATTCCAACAGGAAATCAGGAGGAATGTTGGCTTTCACTAGCCTCTTCTATCAGCGCCACTCTTGAATATGATCAAATATGTGTGTGGCCTTATTTTGGCGGAAGGTAGACAAAATTTTGGTATGGTGTATATAAGCACTAGTTGTAGCAGGAGCAGTTGAGTAATGACCATAAGTATAGGGTATGTTCCCACACCCAGTATTAGGAAGGTTTTTAACATTAGCAAACATGGTCTTGGGTCTATGCGTGGAGGCATGTGTGTTAAGCTGTGGAATATGAGCCATGTTATGAGATGTATTCCCACCGAAATGAGGGGTTTTCCTGGGAGGTGGTCCTCCCCCAACGACTATAGTAGATGGAAGGACATGACCGGACCTAAATTGGAAAGGAGTAAAAGAGGGTGCACCACTCCCGGAGGGAGTTGTGCTCCCTGCACCAAGGCTAGAGTTAGCTTTACTACCCAGTGAAGTGGATGTAACATTCGAATTAAGACTGGGAATACCAACTGAAAAGGGATTAGTGGTCGAAGGGTTTTTAGTGTTATTAAGACCCGGCATCCCATAACAAAAACCATGTGAGTGTGTACCATCAAAATGGTATGACTTCGGGGGTAGGTTCGACCCAAAACCCATAGGAGTGACGTGTGGGGGTGAACCTCCCTCCTCAACATCTCTAGGAGTGGAAGGAGCGGTCTGTCCATCGACATGACTCGACTGAGTCATGGGAATTCTTCTCGAGCTAGATGCAAAAGTCATAACGTAATCTTGAATTTCTTCAAAAGTAACGAAAGGATTGGAGGGGAATATCACACAGCTAGATGCAAAATGCAGAACATAAAGTAATTTTTTTGTATTTTCTCTTATAAATGGAAGGAAAATGCAAAACAATGTTTTTGTATTTTTTCAATATAAATGGGAATGAAAAAATGCAAGCAAAATCTTAACTATTCAGTAAAGAAATGCAAAGCATATCACACAGACAACCCAGCAAATCCCAAACAGTAAGACTCAACCAAGTTAATGAGCTATAAAACAAGAAAATGGTGGGAAACCAAAAGCTCAAAAACAAAGAGAAAGAGGAGTTTTTGATCAATAACAGGGCATGGAACAGTCAGGAAACAGGTCAAGTAAGACTCTGGAACACTTAGAACCAACCCAACAACAATCCAAGGCCAAAAATCAAGCATTCCCGGAGTTGTACGCGACTGTTCAAAGAACAGCAGCATGTAGACGTGGGCTACAGTTCATACAGGGGCAGGTAGATGTGGGAAAGAATAGGTTGACCCGCATACAGGGAAAGGAAAATGATCCCAAAAAGAGTCAAACAGCCTAGAAAAAGCTAGTTTTCAAACGTAAATCCCAACGGCCAATCGATGACACAGAAGCTCGACACACATCAACTCAAAATAAGGAAAAACGCCTAAAAATATCCAAAATGGAGGTTCCTCCCTAGTGGAGTTTCCATTTATGTTATGGATTAAAACTTCCTATGGCATGGGGAAGACCACAACAGTTAGATGACAACCATAACACTACTCAGTTCTCAAAACAATGCTATATAAATGACAATGCTAAGATAATGGAGAAAAAAACAAACCCTCAACCAAATGTTTGAAGTAGATCCCTGTTGAGCTCTCAATCTCTACACTTGAACCTACATATTAGTCTCAACAACAAATACAAGCAAGTGCATATAATATGTGAAAGACATTAGCATAATCAATAGCAATGGTCCATGATACCATAAACAAATGTACCACAATGTAATTTAAACAACATTCACAACATCAATTGGGCGAGAAAATGAGCATTTCCATTAATTAATAACAAGAAGTGCATATGTCATGTCCCAAATTTTGCATTGGGTCATAATGGATTAATCCCATTGGTCATATTCATGAGAGTTTGTCAAATTGATGCTAAGGGTCAAATAATTGCCAAGGAGGAAAATTACTAGTTTCCTAGGTTGAGGGTGGAAGCTTTGGGATTTGACATAAGGATGATAATGAATGATGTTTTCACATTAGATTGGAATAAATATTTACTAAAGGAGGTAAATAAATAAATACAATAGAAAATCAAAGTGGCAATTGATCCTGAAGACACATGGAAGAGGAAGAGGCAATTTGGAGCTAGTGAGACACTTGGGATAGATTCCCTAGATCTATGAAAACAATGATGAAGATGCTATGACACCTATGACACAAATCAGACTTGAGGGCTGACATATGACATTTATGGCTTGCCAGGGCTAAAAATAGACTCCAAGAAAGCACTCAAGTGAGTTAGCACAGCCAAAGAGACACCAATTCGAATTGGGAGAAGGAGAGGGCTAAAATTGGAAGGACAAGTGGCATACTTGGGAATCTCTTCCCGAATTGCGTTGGCATGAATATATTGGAAGTAATTAGACCCATAGAGGACATTATAAGTTTATAAAATTCATGAACAAAGAGGAATAGCAGCTTTTGATCATTTGAGAAATTTGCAATTGCATTTGTGAAGAGGGAGAGCTAGTGGATGACTAGTTTCTTTCCTTGGCCAATTTCGAGGGTGAAAGATTCCCTTCCAAATTGGTAATTAGAAAGGCCATTCAGACCTTTAATTTGGAGATCTAATGGAGCCTTTATTTGCAAGTGTAAGCTACAAGGAAGCTCCTGGTTTCTTTTATTGCAGCTCACTCCTTCAACCATTTGTAGTTAACATGGCATATTCTTGATCCTTGAGGGAGGGCGTTTTTGTTGAGATCTTGTACTCTTTGGGAGAGCTTATCATGATCCATTTCTATTTTAGTATGATTAATATACTCTTTTATTGATATTCATAAATTTTCAGGTCAAAATACCAAGTGGTTATATGTAAAATTGATTATTAACGAGCAAATAGTGACCATTCCCCCGCTATATTGTTGTATGCCAATGTATTGATGATGATTTCGAATGGAAGAATGTTTCTCTGATTATTACCATTTTTATGTTCATCACTTAAGCATTTGGAGCCATCTTGCTCATTTTTATTTTATTTGAAGGAGCTTTAATGTTATTTCCCCCAAGGTCGAACTAGTGCTTTTGTAGCGGTTTGGGAGAGGGTTATAACCAGATTAATAAATTGAATAATGATGCACAAAAGACATTAATATTTTCCCTTAGACATCATCTACCTATTTTCAGAAATTCGAGTGGGTTTGGGATCATTTGGAGAGTAATATTCAGCATTTACCCTTGGGGGATTGGAACCTCAAATTACTAGTAAAACTCCCATCTTGGACAGAAGTTTAAATAAGTTTGCAGAAGTATTTTGATGGTCATAAATCATCCTTGAATATCACAATCAAGTACAAATATCATTCATGCACCTTCATTGAATATTTGGAGGCATTTGGAGCCAATTGGAGACCTAGAGACCAATACTAGTCAAAGGGAAATTACTAGTAAAGTACTCTACATTGGCCAGAATTGAAAGAGGATTTGCAGAAGTACTTTAAAGGTAAAAAATAACACCTGAAACACATATTTATGTTCTAAAATAATCCATATATTTATGTTTTAATAAAAATACTTAAAAGGGACATTATAGTGGTATCAGAGCATGGTCTTGGAACCTGATGTGGTAGACCATTAATGAAGACCAGTATTCAAACAAATAAGCCACCACCCTTAGAAACTGAAACTGAAAGTACTTTGGTGAAATGGAAAAGGTAGGAAAAGAAGAGCAATTTTTTTTGAGGAAATTATGACCAAGGATAAAAAAGGAACCTTAGAGGAGAATGAGGAGTTTAGAAAATTACTGAATCCATCTTTTGAAAACATGACAAAAGAACTACTGCAAGGGTTCGAATTGTTGGCTAGTCGATTTGAAAGCATGGCATAAAGATGGAGCAATGGTTCTCTTTTCAAGGAAAAGAAGGAAATGGATGAAATAATTTATGTCAGAAAGGAAGAGACCTATGAACCACCTAGTTGTGAAATAGGTGAAGTAGAAGAAGCAATACATGATGAGGATATTCATAAAATCAAAATTAAAAATGAGCAACTTATTGAAAGGTTGCAAGATACTGGTTTTTCCTCCTATGTTTCAAATTTTTCAGATGGTAGATTGCATGGATGATTCTCATGACATGGTAGATCGTGAGAAAGGTGGAAATTTGAATGTGCTTGATGTGTTTGAAGATAAACTTGAAGAGATCCCAACACTTGATGTGGTGGAAGAGGAACTTGAATTGTCTCTTGATGAAGTTTATGCAATTTTTAAAGAAGAGCATGATTCCTCTACATTGGAACCAATCTACGACAAAGGTTTCACACCTTTGAAGGAGCTGCATGACACTACCCATATGAATCATTCCCATGATGAAACTTCTGCACATTTTGATCATTTGGGTGAGTTAGTTCATTCTCCTACCTCCGATAATTCCATGTTTTGCAGTATTAGTCTCAATGAAGATGGTGAAAGGGTTCTTTTTGATGATGCCACATGAGGAGTTTGGAATTCCTAGATTTACTTTTTATGATGATATGGTGGGAGAAAATTATTATTCACATTTGCAGCAGCATCCTTTGTTACTCTATGATGATGCACATCTACATGGATGCACCTATGATATGCATTTGAGTCACTTGAAGACTCATGGTTTTTCTTGCTCAACACTTGGTTCATTTGATGTTGGAGGAACTTCATCCAACACTTGGGTGAATAGATTTATGATTGGAGAACATTTTTGTTGGAAGCCACATACTGTTCTATATATTTATGATTCTCACATTCAGGGATGTATGGGAGAGACTTCTTTGAGTCATTTGAAGTCTCCTTGTTTTTCTTGCTCATTATTTGGTTCAGATTTTAGCGGAGATTTTTCATTCACTTCTTGGATGAAAGAATACATGACCGGATATTTTGATGCATATCCCATCCTTTTGGAGTAGCATAATAGGATATGGGATCCTCATCTATTTCATTTGATTAGATTTGATTGGTTACTTGATTCTTGTATGCACTTGGAAAATGGTGATCTACTTGCTTGGAGGTATAAGCACTTTCACTATTCTTTGATGAAGCGTATTCTTGATGTTAATTTTCATTATGTTGTTATGTACTTTGATGATATATATTTTGTATTCATGATGTTGGGAAGAATGCACACAATAAAATGGGATCCGAGAACTATGAATTGGAGAGCACTTCAAGTTGTTGGAGTGCAATACAAGCAATGGGACCCTGGTATAATTCTTAGTCTCATTGGTTTCACTTTTTTGTGGAAAGAAGTAGTATGGAGAATGGATTTCCCACTTAATAAAGCGAGTTTAATCAGAGTAGTGTAGCAGCAAGCATGGTGGTTCCTCTCTAAAATACTCATGGAATCTCAAAGACTCCAGGTTGGGAAATTCAGTGGCAACTTCAAAGAATTATACATAACAGGTTCTTCAACACCCATGTTTGAAATTGCTCGAGGAGAAGCAATATTGGGAAGGGAGGATTTTTCATGTCCCAAATTTTGCATTAGGTCACAATGGACTAATCCCATTCGTCATATTCATGATATTTTGTCAAATTGATGCCAAGGGTCAAATAATTGCCGAGGAAAATTACTAGTTTACTAGGTTGAGGGTGGAAGCTTTGGGATCTGACATAAGGAGGATAATGAATGATGTTTTCACATTAGAATGGCATAAATATTTAATAAAGGATCTAAATAAATAAATAAAAGAGAAAATCAAAGTGGCAATTGATCATGAAGACACATGGAGGATGTGGGACCCACACAAGCTAGATTTTCCATGCGACATGGCATCCTACTCTTGCCATTTCAAATCCATAAGAAGAAAAATGTTATTGGGGTGATTTAGAAGGTCAATATACTTTGCATGAGTCCTGTAAGGTCGAATTGGAGTGGAATAATAACTCCCATTGAAGAGGAAAAGGCAATTTGGAGCTAGTGAAACACTTGGGCTAGATTCCCTATCTCTATGACAACAATGATGAAGATGTTATTACACCTATGACACAAATTAGACTTGAGGGTTGGCATATGACATTTATGACCTGTGAAGGATAAAAATAGCCTCCAAGAGGGTGCTCAAGTGATTTAGGGCAGACAAAGAGACACCAATTCGAATTGGGAGAAGGAGAGGGATAAAATTGGAGGGACAAGTGGCATACTTGGGAATTTGTAATGTCCCTAAAAATAGTAAAAATATAATTTTTTTTGCTAATGTAATAAAAGCTATTTTAAGGATGATGATTCGTAAATTAACTTCAACACTAATAATATATGCATCGGTACTTGTTTGTGGCATCTTAAAAAGTATAAGTTTTCCTAAATAACATAAACCCACTTAGTTGTAAGTCTCTTTGTTTTACGAAAGCGATATGCAGTATAGGTAAGGTAATTCTATTGTCGGTATGCCAATACTAGAGTGTTAATAAAAGAAATTTCCTACTTACTATTTTAAGGATCCATGTGCATATTATAAAACTCTCATTGTTACCTCAGGTGAGACAGACTCTTGTTGATGAAAGTTAAGGCCCATGATGGGGCACTAATGGTTTGTACCAAGGGGAAGGAGTACCCCTGGCAGAGCTGCCAAGAGGTAATGGTAGCCTTGGAAGGTTCTGGTCTTACTTAGCAAATTGCTAAAGTATTTATTCCTTGTTTATATGTAGATACTACTATGGGGAAGCTCTTCCTTTGTTAGTTCTACCACCATGTATGAGCATGTTATGTGCTTGAAGTGTAAAGCACCAAAATGTGAATGGCCTAAGTGTTCATGGCTATGGGTAATAACTATATTGTAATACTATGGAAAACCTACTTGCAACCTACTAAATTCGTGGATATATTTCCATGACCTTATACTATGGCGCTTGGGTGGTCATTCGGACCTCATTAATGGAGATTTGGTTGATAATAACTGCCCCATATGATACACGTATTGTGAAACTAGCTGGCATGGAGGGTTTCGATGTTTGGGGTTTGTCACTAGTGAATGTTACTTTGCATTTTCATGTGGCTTGGTTCCATCCTGCATTGTGTTTATGGGAGAGGGTTTTCGTGCCTGACCTAAGCTACGTTCATGGTTAGGGCACTTGGTAGCTGCTGAAACGATGGAGAATGGCAACACGATACCAATGCTCAGGTGATGTTTCTCTTCTAATCGTCATTCCTCTTCCTATACTTCAGTATTTAGTTGTTGGTTGTATATGCTTCTTAGGGTTTAACCAAAGTAGGTTTATGGAATGACAGGTAAAGGGTGGCGAGCACTTCTGCGTGGTTTGTTGTGGTAGTCGGGACTTTCAATGACTTGGGCACTGGAAGGGTAAGTCCATATTTCACCATTGTTACCCTTCTCTCTCGACTATGTGGAGTAGTCTTGTTTGCAGTGGTTAAAAAGAACTTTGTGGATCCCCTTTTTGGGTCTCACTGTGACTTCTTATAGTTCCTGGAAGGTCGCCATTTAGCTGGACCATTTGCTATAATGTAATAGGTTATGAGGTCTGGTTGGCACTGGAGGGTTTCATTTTGGAAGTAGCTTGGAACCATAAGCTCTCTCGGGATTTGGAGAATGGGAACGAAAACATATTTTTGTACATATATAAATTCATTGTTTTGAAATGGTATAAATGTGGACCTACATTTGTTTTCTATTCGGTACAATGTCTAAATGACGAGATAGTGTTGGCCTTTTTGTTTTCTATTAGACTTTGAACCTGTATTCATAAGATTTAAAATAATGTAGGACCTCTGCTTCTTTCTTTCATGGTTTCTCTATCCCGTGTGTTTTGATTTGATGTATGCATGTTAAAATGAGAGTGGGTGAAGTTCTGTCTGTTGAAAAGGAATGATGTTTGAGCCTAAATTCTTCGTAATTCTTTGGCTTGCTAACAGTGAATGTTTTGATCGGAGAATCGTAACCCTGAAGATGTTTTATCTATAAGCTTGAGTAGTTTAATAATTTGGTTCTTACTGTTACATTTTTGGTGTTTGCAATAGATAGAAAAAAAGGTTTTAAATGATGAAAATGGTAGAGGGATCCGATCCCCAGTCCTGTGTTTGTATATAACTCTCGTTTGTATGTTAATGCGTATTGTTTGGTTCAAAAATATAACTGTGTATAACCTCTTGTGTTTTAGATGAAGGTGTAACCATAGCTGCTATTCTTTTTTATTGTTTGAAAGGGAATAAGATCTGCATGTTGATGCTATGCCATTTGGTGATTTGTAGATAGCAAGGTTATCGTTGATGGGAATCGATCTCTTGTCTTATGTTTCGTTGTGTTATAAGAAATGTCTCAAATGATAGGTGAATACTATGATGTTTGTCTATGGGATTCAATCCTTGAGAAGGTAGCGAAGCCCATTAGGGTTTGGGGTTTAAATGTTTGTAATGTAAGATGCAATATATAATGTCTGCATCATTGATTTTCAATCGTGACTTCCTACAATTTATGATGTGTTTTCTTTGCAATGGGTTGACTGTTGGTTGAATTCGTGACTATGGGTTGAGGGGTTTCGTTGATATTTTAAAAAGTTTGAAACTCCTGTACGTTCTCACTACTGCAATGTTTTTTGATAGGTCTTTGGGAAATTTACTATGACATTTCAATTTCTGTTTAAAAGCAAAGATCTCTAACATGACTGTGTTTATTTTCCTAAATTTATTTAAAAAGAGTAACAGAACTAAAAGCATGAAAATAAGGCTGATAGCAATGTACATGAGTAACGCTTCCAGAAAGAAAAGAACTATGATATTTAAAACGATAGAGAACAGACTCTAGGTTTAAGAAATGCATGGATTCCTAGCACAGGCTAGCTTGGATAGACCTGCTAGACATTCTGCTGGTTTTCTAAAACAAGGTTCTGTAGTAATAAAATTCTGAGTATAAAGTTTTATGCCTATAAAAATAACAACCCAAGAGCCTATGCCCAAAAGCCCTTGCTCGATAGGGGAAGTGAATGCTAGAAATGTGAAGGGAAAACATAGCACTATAATAATAGTAAGCCTAAATTAATTACCTAACTATCCATATAACTTGAACTAGTGATTTAATTAATTCATACCTGGTTGTTCTAAAATTTGACCTGCTCCTGTAGAGGCCTGCACACTCAAACAATAATTACTGTAGAAATCTTCTAAGATTATCTGACCTGTTAGAGTGATTCCTTAGCTAGATAACTTTGGGTCTACCATGTTCCTCCCAACCATGACCCTTAGACCGTTCCTGGTTCTAACTGGATCCCCCCGAGCTTGGTTCAGACATGCAATAAGAGATAGAGGCCCTAGGTTCACTGCTAGTTTAGATCTAGAATTTTTAGGTGAGACTGCATCAACTTCTTGGAGCATAAAACTTCTCTCTGATTACCATAAGAGAATGGTAATAAAAAGAAGAATGATGATCCTCAAACTTGGGATCTTCCCTCTTTATGTAGGGGAGTCTTGAATTATGACTGTTGGAATAATTAGTTTCTTTAAATTAAATAATATAATATTTAAAAGATATTATTTACTAAAATATTTTGTCCTCTTGAACTAGGACTTATCACTTGTTTTAACTATAAATGATTTTAATCTTTAATCTTTTCATAATAATAATAATTCAATAATTATAATTTAACCTAAGTATTAACAATATAATAATGTGGTATCCCACTTATGCATAAATATATATATATATAAGAGTATATATAATAACAATATTATTACTAAAGCTCTTAATAATAATATCTAGCCTTGAGGCCTTTAAGCATTTTGTTATCATAAGACTATTCTTAGTCAATCCATACTTTAGGTTATGGCAATTATCTTTTATTTAATTATGTATCTTCACATTATACTTATTTTAAACATTAAGGATATGGTCCAAATCTTTGGACGGTCTTTCAATAAGATTGGATAGGCACCTCTAGTTTCTCTCTTGCATATCGGATTCCCTCGTTTAACATGGTAGTTCCCGCGGTATTTGATGATAGATAAAAGATGAATAATTTAATCAAATTAAATAAATGTGATGAAAGTAAAAGTGCTATTCAGAGTCTTTCAGACTCAACACTTTGATATTTAGTAACCCCGAGTGCTCTTCAGAGCCTTTTAACTCAACACTTTCACATGGGCGTTACGCTAGTGCAATTCTAGAGCTTCCTGCTCAACACTAGTGCTAGAATGTGGTTGTGAGGCACATCTAGAATATTCAAGTGGCCTAGGATCCAGTATTCATTTATCAAGCTTGGAGTGCTCCAAGGATGATGCCCAACACTCAATGTACCTCAAGGCTTACTCCTAGTACATAAACATTCCTCTAGGTACATCGGGGTTTATGCCCAATACGTATGTTATCTGTGTGTTTCTTGTTAGTTTTTCAGAATTTACTTCAATCTGATCTAGGATCTTAATTGAGAGAACAACATGTACAACATATATACATCATATCAATCATGGACATAATAATGCAAACACACAAGAGACAATAGACACACAGATTTTCACTGGGGAAAACCATAAAGGTGAAAAACCGTCCACTAGTGTGCCACTCTCCAATGAGTGTATGTGTGAGAAGTGAATGATCAAATAGAGTTCCTCCCGCACTCTATTTATACTTGACTTGAATTTCCTAATAACCTTTACTAGGTCGACCTTAACTTAACCACATAACAGAATGCTGACAGGGCCGACCCCCAATAGGGTGGTCTAATAACCCTTTAACCCACATGACTTATACAGGGCCGACCCCAACAAGGTGGTCTAATAACCCATCAAGTATAAGTTACGACACTTAAAATATAAATGATGACACTTCCGTATAGAGGAATAATAAAATCTCTATAGGAATACAATATACATATATGAAATACATTCTGAAGTTACAAATACATCAACACTTCCTCTTAACTAGGAAGGTATTTCTTGACACAAGTCTTTTAGCACAAGTCTTCTTCTCTGGATCATCATCACTGGATCATTGTCATCGAATCATCGTCATCGTCACTGCTGCTGCTATCTCAATCAATATCTGAACTACTCATCATAGGAAGTTCTACAGAGCCAGTTCTTTTTCATACAGGATATAGGCCCGCCACCTATAGGTCTTCATCATCACTAGCCATACTATGGAATCCTCAGGACTAATTACGTGCATCAACAAAAGCTCGAAAGAGCATCCCAGGCATTTTACGAGCACACAGCTCAACCTATCGGATCTCCCAGGATATTTTACATGTGACTGTCACAAAACCTTAAAAGAGTGTCTTGCCAAGCAAGATCTCTAAAGAGCATCTGAGGCCTTTTACGTGTCTAGCACAACCTGTCTGGATCTCCAGGACTTAGTACATGTGACCCCTACCACAAAACCTTAAAATAGTGTCTTTCCAAGCAAGATCTCTAAAGAGCATCTGAGGCCTTTTACGTGACTAGCACAACCTGTCCAGATCTCTAGGACTTATTACATGTGGTCCCCACAAAATCTTAAAAGAGTGTCTTTCCAAGCAAGATCTCTAAAGAGCATCTGAGGCCTTTTACGTGACTAGCACAACATGTCCAGATCTCCAGGACATATTACATGTGGTCTAGCAAAACCTTAAAAGAGTGTCTTGCCAGCAATATCTCTACAGAGCATCTGAGTCATTTTACGTGACTAGCACAACCTGTCCAAATCTCTAGGACATATTACATGCTACCCTTGCACAACCTGTCCATGGCCACGGAGTATCAACCTAATACTCACCATACATCATCCTGATGTACATCATCACATGATCAACCTGATCATCATCATAGCATCATCCTGATGCATATCATCTGGAGCAACATCCTGAAGCTCGTCATCCATGATCATCCTGATCATACAATGGATCCACCTGATGCATACCAAGTATCTACCTGATACATATCATCATACATGATCTACCTGATCATACAATGTATCCACTTGATACATATCATCATACATGATCTACCTGATCATACATTGTATCCACCTGATACATATACAAATCCATGATCCAACTAATCATATCAATAATCCAATATGATGCATACATAATTACATGATCCAACTGATCATATCAAGCATCCAACATGATGCATAAACATATACATGATCCAACTGATCATAACAAGCATCCAACATGATGCATATACATATACATGATCCAACTGATCATAACAAGCATCCAACATGATGCATATACATATAAATGATCCAATTAATCATAACAAGCATCCAACATGATGCATATACATATACATGATCCAACTGATCATAACAAGCATCCAACATGATGCATATACAGAGCAGTAACGGGAGCATCGTTCTAATGCTCATGACATAGCACTTACATCCATGGTCATGGGAAGGATCCTCCTCTCACCATGCTCGAAATGGCTCCATCAAATGTGTCCATCACTTCTTCCTCGAAGTGTCGTCAATCTGAAGAACACCAAGCCTCTCTCTGAAGTACTCGAACTTCACTCTGGCTAGTGGTTTCGTCAACACATCTGCAACCTGCTCATTTGTCGCAACATACAGGAGCTTCACTGCTCCTCTCTGCACCATATCCTTGATATAGTGATATTTGATCTCAATGTGTTTCGACCAGCAGCATCCAACGAGATATCAGATAACTTGAACAATAGCTTTCTCAGCCATACTGCCTCACAACTAGCCAAACAAGCTGCAACATACTCTGCTTCGGTTGTACTCAGTGCTACGCAGGACTGCTTCCTGCTAAACCAAGAGATCACACCCGATCCCATACTGAAGCAACACCCATAAGTGTTCTTCCTATCTATAGCATTGCCTGCCCAATCTGAATCAACATAACCTTGCAGGTTAAACTTTTGATTCGCATCATACTTGAGCCCATAATCAATTGTACCTTTCTGGTACCTCAGAATATGCTTTACAGCAACTAGGTGAACACTCCTCTGATCTATCAGGAACTGGCTCAATGTGTTCACCATAAAGAAAATATCTGGTCTAGTGTTCATTAGGTACATCAAGGACCTAATCATCTGACGATACATAGTGACATCAACCGGCTCAGATGAAGCATCACACAAAAGCTTTAGGTTTGATGCCATAGGTGTGGCCATGGTCTTGCAGTCCATCATCCCGAACCTCTTCAGGATATCGACTGCATACTTCCCTTGTCCAAGGAATATTCCATTTGTGCTCTGCCACACCTCCATGTCTAGGAAATAGTGCATCATCCCCAAGTCCTTCATCTTGAACTCGGAAGCAAGCTTTCTCTTCGTGTAGGCAATCAATCTATCCTCTCCTGTTACAAATAGGGCATCCACATACAATAAGAGTATCACAGGATTGCCTTCCTCGACCTTGTAGTAAAGGTTGGAATCCGCTTTACTCTTGGTAAAGCCCAAACTAGATAGAAAGTTGTCTATCCTACCATAACAAGTCCTAGGAGCTTGCTTTAATCCATACAAGGCTTTCTTCAACTTGCACACATATGACTCTTTGTCATGTGTCTCAAAACCAAGTGGCTACACCACATACACTTCCTCCTCGACGACACCATTCAAGAAATTTGTCTTGACAAACATCTGGTGTATATTCCATTTCATCGCTGCATCCAGAGCAAGTACTAATCTAATGGAAGTGTATCTGGATATGGGAGCAAAAGTCTCTTCATAGTCTATCCCCTCTTTCTAAGAGAAGCCACGAGCTACAATCCTCGCTTTGTATTTTTCTGTGCTACCATCTGCAGCATGCTTGATCTTATATATCCACTTGGAAGTCACAACAAACTTTCCTTTAGGTCTTCGGACTACATCCCAAATATCATTCTTCACAATCGACTGGTACTCCTCGATCATGGCATTCTTCCCGAATCCTGGGACTTCAATATATTCAATAGATAACTTTGTTTCTGAACAAATGTTGTAGTCCTTATTTTGTAGGTGATGGTATATGATTTTCCTACAAAACAAGTTAAATTGCATGATTAGAAACATCTCATAGTTTTCAGAACAAATTCTTACACATAAAGAAATATGTCATACAGTCATGCAATTATTTTAGCCAATGCTTCAATACAACATTTATCCATATCCCGTAACTTTCTAGATGCCTTCCAATCTCTACCAGAAAATTGTTAAGAGTCTGCACAACTCCCAACATGTCAGCAAAGAGGTTTCATTCTAGATAAGTATCAATGGAATGTTGTACAGTTCCGTAGGCCACTTACCCATCACATGCATATTAGTATTATACTGTTCATTAATGCAATTATTCTAATATGTATAATACACACCCTAAGTCTAGGAACATAAGCATATACATCATTGAACAATATTATATAAACAAACAAGTATTCAAGAAATGACAATTCAAATACTTACCTTTGTTTGGTTTTAGGGTGGACTCCCTCTCAATATTTGCTTCCTTGCAGGAACTACTGGAGTGTGCTCTCTCTTGATCTTTGCTTCCTGGATTACTTGTCTTTGAACTTATATCCATCCTCGATCACTATGCATACTTACTAGTATCATCATTGTGTTATCCTCGAGGTCTCATACATACATTCATTAGTATAATCCTAATACTATCAAAAACATTATGATTCTAAGTAATCTTAAACATGTATGGTCAAGATCATTTCAAACACATATAATAAACATTAGCATTCAAGGTTTCAGGGAATACTTCTTTTACTCATGCATATTCTTTATTTGACCAAAGGACTTTTCTGGTTAGTCATATCATCAATCAAGGTAAGAGACATAATATGCATAAGCCCTTGATTACTTACATTTATAACTTCATGAATAATCATTATCAACCATACAACAGTATAAGATCCTAACACAAGGTAGGATTCTAACTTGATATAAGAAAAACATACCTAGTTATCATATTTGCTAGTTATGTCTAGCAATGTCTTCTTGTTCTCTTCAATGACTTGTGCTAGTAACATGCATATCTCATAGGTTAAGCATTGTAGAACCAAATTATACATATCTCGTAAGTAGAGCTTCTATGTGATCCATGACAATGGATGAATCTTTGTCTTCATGTCACCATGGTCATATGTTCTTGAACTAGACCATGATTTGTCTTTCCTGATGTACCTCTCATGTTAGTAGACAACATCAACCTCATACAACACCACAATGCATTAGTACAATCATAAGTGTCAAAACCCTAATCAATGAATATCTGCATTCATAATTTTTATTAAGGTGATACGGCAAGTCTAAAGTTAATCCATATTGTACTAACCCTAATGAACACAAACATACCATAAACGTAATCATGAATAGATCTTGAAACATACCTGGATAAGTCATATCTGTCGAGATTGATTTTAATATTCTTATGTAGGGCCTTAGCCTCATCTCCCTTTGAAATAGGAACTTCTTCACTTAAGCAGGTGACCAATCCATTCTCTTCTAGGATTAACCCAATCCACTTGATTTGCAGAAACTGGATCTACAGTTGGATTAGGGTTTGTTAGGGAAACCCTAAAACTTCAAACTTTGAATTTCAAACTTATGAAAGGATAGAAAGATGCACCTTGATGAGCTAATCAACCTAATATACTCAGAATTTGAAAACTGCAAAGTTTTACCCCTCAAATTTGCTTTTCAATCCTCTGGATTCACTAGGAAGGACCCTGAATTAGGGTTTGAGTTTCCCAGAGATTCACCCAACCAAATAGTTTGATCCAAATCTATAAACTTCAATTTTCCAAGGAGCTTCTAGCTATGGTCACATATTTCAAAAATTCCCATTTTTCCAGAAGCCCTAATTTTTCACCTTTCCGATCAAAGTCTCGAACTAGGGTTTGATCAAGGCTGACCTTCTGCCCAACCAAAAAATTTGATCTTGGTCTCTAAATTTAGATTTTGATGAGGAGCATCCAGCCGTGGTCTCCGATACAAAAAATTCCAACATAATCCAAAACCTTAAATTCACATAGCCATGAATGAAGGTGCTCAAAATCCAATTCTATTTTGACAGAAATATGCACCTGATTGTTTCTGGTGTAAATCCAAAAATTTCAGATCCATCAGGTCTGGAAATTCTTCCTATCGTATCCTGACTTGTTTTCTTTCCAACCCCATAGGTCTGACCTCAAATGGATTCTCTTAGAGAGAGATATGCCAAGTATCGCAACATGACCTGTTTATGGGATAAAACAGGAGAGTGAACTTGTATGGAGTTCCACATGTCACTGGTTCAATTTCGGACTTTGAAAATCATACCTGTGGAAGTACAATTTGTTCCCTACCTGCCACTTTTTTCAAAATTTCATTTGGAGCTTCCTAGCCCAAGTTGTGAACTTTTTTCCTAGGTCACCTGTTTATGACTGAGATCTGGAAGAGGCAAAAACCCTATATTGTACAGATCATAAATCTAAAAGTACAATGAATTAGAGGCTCTCCTTTGGACACAAGGTACATGGGGATCTTATATTCGAACTGTAATATTTTTCAGATCCTGAAACCTCACCGAAATTAATTTATATCGAAAGTGCTACGATGACAGGTTTTTTCTATATCAAGCCCTAGCTTCGCAAGTGCAACAAGTGCCATAAATGCCATACCATGCCTTCTTTCAGGCTAAATCTGATACCATGTTAGTTTTTCATAATTTAGTTCAATCTAATCTAGGATCTTAACTGAGAGAACAACATGTACAACATATCTATAGCATATCAATCATTGACATAATAATGCAAACACACAAGAGACAATAGACACACAAAGTTTCACTAGGGAAAACCATAAAGGTGAAAAACCCCATAACTTCCTCAGAGATAGATAGAGAAATGATACAACCCAAGTACAAGAGATAGTCCTCCTAGCAGCAGCTTCACCTCCTCCACTAGTGCGCCACTCTCCAATTAGTGTATGGGTGTGAAGTGAATGATCAAATGGAGTGCCTCCCGCACTCTATTTATACTTGACTTGGCTTGCCTAATAACCTTTACTAGGTCGGCCTTAACTTAACCACATAACATAATGCTGGCAGGGCCGACCCCCAATAGGGTGGTCTAATAACCCTTCAACCCACATGACTTATATAGGGTTGACCCCAACAAGGTGGTCTAATAACCCATCAAGTATAATTTATGACACTTACAATATAAATGACGACACTTCCATATAGAGGAATAATAACATCTCTATAGGAATAGAATATACATATATGAAATACATTCCGAAGTCACAAATACATCAACATTTCTGAGTCCATGCTCAACACACCACATAATTCATTCATGTAAACATCATAGTTCTACACAGTAAATAACAAATGATCATCTTAGTATATTAGGTTTTGTACCCATATCAAAGCTGAAGAACGTCATCAAAACATTAGGGTCTCCTTGCCCAGTATACACTCAATAAAGAATTCAGTCAGGGTCCATGCCCGATATGTCAATATATAAAATAATAAATCATAGGTTCTAGGGCTCATGCCCAATACTCAAAATAAAACATATGTGTTGGGGCCATGGCCCAATATAACAACAAAAATAGTTATTCCAAAATTCGGGATATTACATCCCTCCCCGCTTAGAAACAACACCGTCCTAGTGTTTTTAGGGACTAGGAATGAGGTCATGAAACAGGGCGAGGTATGCCTCTTTTATGGTGGTCTCATTCTCCCAAGTAGCCTCATCTGGTCCAAAGTGCCTCCATTGCACTTTCAGCTAATTAATGGTCCTCCTCCTAAGCTGCACCTCTCTCTTGTCCAGAATGTGGAGTGGTTTTGGCCTGAGCTCCCCTTTGGGCTCCACCTGTAATAAGGACCAATCAATTACATGTTTAGTATCGTATACATATTTCTTTAATAATGAAGCATAAAAAACATTATGAACTTTTATATGAGCTGGTAAGGCTAACTCATAAGCCACTGGGCCCTTCTTGGCCAGTATTTCAAAAGGTCCACAAAATCTTGGGGCTAGTTTCCCGCAATGTCCTAAGCTCAACGAGCTTCGTTTTGCCATTATTTTTAGAAACACATGTTCGCCAAATTGGTAGTCTTTGTATTTTATTTTCTTGTCTGCATAACTCTTTTGGAGGTCTTGTGCTTCTTTCAAGTTCAGTTGTACCTTGGAGACTAGTTGTTCTAAGTCTTTTAGTATGTCGAGTCCTAACATAAGTCCGTCTACTGGACTCTCCCAAGTCACGGGTGTCCGACATTTCCTATCGTAGAGTACCTTGAAAGGACTCATTTTGGCCAAGGTTTAATAATTGTTGTTGTACGCAAACTCTGCGAGGTGAAAATAGTCTTCCCACTTAGTGGGGTTGTTCATGACGTACATTCTGAGCATGTCCTCTAGAATTTGGTTTACTCGTTCTGTTTTTCTGTGGGTTTGGGGGTGGTACGCAGTACTAAATTGTAATTGTGTCTCCAAACCGGAGAGTAATGCTCTCCAGAAATTGCTAGTGAACTTCATGTCTCGATCGGAATTGATTTCCTTAGGTATCCCATGCAATCTAAAGATCTCTTTTAAGAATATTTTCGTGATGTGAACTGCCTTGTAGGTAGATTTCACCGGTATGAAATGGGATACTTTAGACAGCTTGTCTACCACTACAAGGATGGAGTCGTTATGTTTCTTACTCTTGGGTAATCCCATAATGAAGTCCATACTTAGTACCTCCCACTTCCATTCCAAAATGGGAAAATATTGTAATAAACTGGAGGGGTGTTGGTGTTCTGCTTTGACCAGTTGGCACTCCTGACATTTCACGATGAACATGGCGATGTCAACTTTAAACTTAGGCCAAAAGTAATGTTTCTTTACTTCCAATATCATCTTTTGATATCCGGAATGCCCTGAATAGGGTTTTTGGTGAAACTCGGTGAGAATGTTTGATCTAATGTCTCCACTCTTTGGAACGTAAAGTTTATCTTTCGACCACAGTAGTCCCAAATTTTCTATCTTATATTCCTTATGTTGTTGGAATAGTCTGTCCTCCTGGATATTTGCAAGGATTTCCGTTTAGTAATGGTCGCTCTTACATGCCGCTCTAATATTGTGGTGTAAGTTTGAGTCAGTTTGACTCACTGTGACTTCATAAAGCATATGTGCTCTCCAGCTCAGGGCATCCGCAATCTTGTTTTCCTTTCCCTTAATATGATTTAGTTCAAAATGATATTCACTAAGGAAGGCTAACCATCTGGCCTGCCTAGCGTTTAGGTCAGGTTGGTCAAAAATATACTTCAAACTCATGTTATCAATCATCAATAGGAATTTCTTTCCCATAAGGTAATGTCGCCACATCTTCAGAGCATGGATGATGGTGGCTAGTTTGAGGTCATGCATAGGGTAGTTCTGCTCATGTTCTTCTAATTTCCTTGATTCGTAGCATATGGAAAAATTTTCTTGCATAAGGACTCCCCCAAGTCCTTCCTTGCTTCCATCCGTGGAAACAAAAAAGTCCCCATTGGGGTCTATGATTCGTAAGATCGATGCATTAATCAATAGTTGTTTCAGCTTTTGAAAGATTTCTTCACACTTAGCCGTCCAGATGAACTTGTTTGCCTTCTTTTGCAAGGCAGTCATGGGACATGCAATTTGCAAGAAGTTCTCAATGAACTTTCAGTAGTAGCCGGCTAAACCTAAAAATGATCTTATATCGAATAAGCACATAGGTGTGGGCCATTCTTCGATAGCTTTGAACTTTTTGGGGTCGATGGCTATTCCCTTCTCGGAAATGATATGTCCTAAGTATTGAATCTGGGGTTTGTAGAAATTGCACTTACTAAAATTGGCATACAGTTGGTGTTCTCGTAATATACGTAAAACAAATCGGAGGTGTTCCTCATGTTCTACTTCAGTCTTGGTGTAGATCAAAATGTCGTCAATAAAGACTAGAACAAACTAATCGACGTATTTACTAAATATGATGTTCATCATACACATAAAGTTGGCCGGTGCGTTCTTCAACCAAAAGGGCATCACTATGAACTCGTAGTGGCCGTAACGGGTCCGAAATGCGGTTTTGTTAATATCCTCATTAAGGATTCTCACCTGATGGTATTCGGATCGTAAGTCGATCTTTGAGAAGATTTTCGCTCCTCCGACTTGGTCAAACAAGTCGTCGAATCTAGGGAGTGGGTAGCGTTTCTTAATTGTCATCTTGTTGAGTTGGCAGTAATCGATGCACATCCGTATCATTTCGTCTTTCTTCTTGACGAAGAGTATCGGTGCGCCCCAAGGGGACACACTTGTTCGAATGTACCCTTTGTATATTAACTCTTGTAAATGAATCTTGAGATCCACCAATTCTGGTGTGCTCATGCAGTATGGGGATTTGGAAGCTGGTACTGACCCGAGTTTTAGTTCGATGGAAACGTCTAAGTCTCGTTGAGGTGGTAATCCCAGTATTTCTTCAGGAAATACATCTTTGAACTCTACAAGGAATGGGAAGTCTTCGATATTATGTTCCCTATCAATTTCTATGTTTTGGATATTGACGGCAAAGAGTGTACAACCTTTTCTGATACATTTCTTTGCTTGTAAGGTAAAGATTTGTCGTACCGACACCTTCTTAGGGATACCCTGAATCGTCTTCTAATTCCCTTGGTCATCCTTGCAGAGTAAGGATTTGTTTAAGCAGTCTAGTAGGACATGGTGTTCTTCTAACCAATCCATGCCGATAAGTACATCGTACGACCCTAGGGATAGAATGTTTAATTCTAACCTATTTCGGAAACTGTTTAAGTCTATGTCACAAGTTTTAACTAACTTGGAGACCTTTCATTTGGTACCGAAGGCTAGTTATACCAACCACAGTTTCTCGTGATGGTCTCGGTTCAACTTACAAGTGTCCACTATCTTAGGGGAGATATACCTTCGGCATGCGCCAGGGTCTATTAAAACTGAAATTGTTGTGTTTGAGATCTTACCCTCAATTTCAACCATGGTGGCCTGGTGATCTACCTATCTACCTCCAAGAGTGGCATAAATCCTGGGTGTCTTTGCCATGTCTCCTACGATAGGTTCTGCTTGGATGTTGTGTAAAACTCCATCTGTTTTGCTAGGGCAGTCTCTGTAGTAGTGGGGCCCTTGACATTTCCAACAAGAAACAGTTGCTGGGACAGCTTTTGTCCCTTTGTTGAAAGCTGGCCTGTTGACAGGTGGTGGGGGTGCACTTGGTCGTGCTTGAGGTCGGTTGAAGCCTCTATTGGGTGGAAAACTGTTGTTATGTTTCCGGTAAGGTGGAGGTCTAATACCTGGTCTGCGGTTGTCGGAGAAGGTTCTGAACCTATCTCTGTTTCTATTGATGTTATCATTCCTTGGTTGTTTGTGTTCATAACACATTCTTGCTTTATGTAAGGTCACATCGAGGGTTTTGGGCATGTCAAACTTTATCGTTTATCTAAATTTTGGTGGCATCCCTGCCAAGAACTGTTGTATCTTGATCTTTTCGTCTTTGATGTATGGAACCTAGTGCAGCAAGTGTAAAAATCTATTTGTGAATGCCTCCATGGTTAGGGAGCCCATTTTCAACTCATGAAATTCCTTAATTTTCTTGTCAAAGAATCTTTCAGACATATATTTGTATTGAAATATTCTACTGAAAGTATCCCATGTTATGTCTCTCAGTTCTTGTCCTTTGGTGTGTTTCAAGTCCCCCCACCATCTGGCTTCTTTACCATTCAGGTTGTATATGGATAGTTGGGCTTGCATTTCACTGGAGTAATTATGAACTTTGAATTAATTATTCATTCCTAGCAGCCACTCCTCAGCCTTCTCCCTGGAGTTAATCTCTCTGTCATACGTTGGGGCTTTTATATTTCTGAATTCTACTTGTAAACTGTCGTCTCTTTTCCTCCTTTTCTTGCAAGGAGGTGGTGATCCTTCATCGTTGGAAGAGTTCTTGCGGTCCTCTTCCATTGATTCCATCCTCTTTGTGTGATGGTTTCCCTTTTTAAAGGTGTTGAATGAGAGTGTGGCCTGTCTGTGGGGTTTTTCCCCTGTTAAAGTCTGAAGCAGAGCTTCATTTATAGCTTGTTGTTCTCGTCTTTCTTGCATGTTGTCGTCCCTGAAAATTTGGAATTCTTCCTGTAGTTTTTGCATGGATTTCATTAAATCTGAGTTGAGTTCCACCACAATTTCTTACTCTCATGGTGGAGAGTTCATATTTCCATGTCTGCTGCTGCCCCCTTCTGCATTCATTTTCAGACAATGACTGTACCTGCAAGGTTATATAAGTGTTAAGAACATAAAATCTGTTAGTTATTTTTCACATAAAAATAACAAATTCATAAATGTATGTTTATGTTTACTAGGTATCTGCAGCGGATGTTTTGTTTGTAATGAGACCAATAGGTTACTTAGTTTTGTAGATGGGCCTTGATACCACTTGTAATGTCCCTAAAAATAGTAAAAATTTAAAATTTTATGCTAATGTAATAAAAGCTATTTTAAGGATGATGATTCGTAAATTAACTTCAGCACTAATAAGATATGCATCAATAATTGTTTGCAGCATCTTAAAAAGTCTGAGTTTTTCTAAATAACATAAACTCACTTAGTTGTAAGTCTCTTGGCTTTGCGGAAGCGATATGCAGTATAGGTAAGGTAATTCTATTGTCGGTATGCCAATACTAGAGTGTTAATAAAAGAAACTTCTTGCTTACTGTTTTAAGGATCCATGTGCATATTATAAAAGTCTCATTGTTACCTTAGGTGATACGGACTCTTTTTGATGAAAGTTAAGGCCCGTGATGGGGTACTGATGGTTTGTAACAATGGAAAGGAGTACCCCCGACAGAGCTGCTGAGAGGTAAGGGTAGCCTTGGAAGGTTCTGGTCTTACTTAGCAAATTGCTAAAGTATTTATTCCTTGTTTATATGCAGGTACTACTATGGGGAGACTCTTCCTTTGTCAGTTCTACCACCATGTATGAGCATGTTATGTGCTTGAAGTCTAAAGCACCAAAATGGGAATGGCCTAAGTGTACATGGCTATGGGTAATAACTATGGTGTAATAATATATTACGATGGTCTAATACTATGGAAAACCTACTTGCAACCTACTAAATTCGTGGATATATTTCTATGACCTTATACTATGGCGCTTGGGTGGTCATTCGAACCTCATTAATGGAGAGTTGGTGAATAATAACTGTCCCCTATGATACACGTATTGTGAGACCAGTTGGCATGGAGGGTTTCGATGTTTGGGGTTTGGCACTAGTGAATGTTACTCTGCATTTTCATTTGGATTGGTTCCACCCTGCATTGTGTTTTTGGGCAAGGGTTATCGTGCCTGACCTGAGCTACACTCATGGTCAGGGCACCTGGTAGCTGCTGAAATGATGGAGAATGGAAACACGATACCAATTCTCAGGTGATGTTTCTCTTCTAATCGTCATTCCACTTCCTCTACTTCAGTATTTAGTCGTTGGTTGTCTATGCTTCTTAGGGTTTAACTAGAGTATGTTTATGGAATGATAGGTGAATGGTGGCGAGCACTTCTACGTGGTTTGTTGTGGTATTCGAGACTTTCGACGACTTGGGAACTGGAAGGATAAGTCCAAATTTCTCCATTGTTACCCTTCCCTCTCACCTATGTGGAGTAGTCTTGTTTGCAATCATTATAAGGAACTTCGTGGATCCCCTTTTTGGGTCTCAGTGTGACTTCTTAGAGTTCCTGGAAGGTCTCCATTTGGCTGGACCATTTGTTATAATGTAATAGGTTATGAGGTCTGCTTGGCACTGAAGGGTTTCGTTTTGGAAGTAGCTTGGAACCATAAGCTCTCTCGGGATTTGGAGAATGGGAACGAAAACATACTTTTGTACATATATAAATTCATTGTTTTGAAATGGTATAAATGTGGACCTGCATTTGTTTTCTATTCGGTACAATGTCTAAATGATGAGATAGTGTTGGCCTTTGTGTTTTCTATTAGACTTTGAACTTGTATCCATGATATTTAAAGGAATGTAGGACCTTTGCATCTTTCTTTCGCGGTTGCTATATCCTATGTGTTTCGATTTCATGTCTGCGTGTTAAAATGAGAATGGATGAAGCTCTGTCTGTTGAAAAGGAATGATGTCTGAGCCTAAATTCTTCGTAATGTTTTGGCTTTCTAACAGTGAATGTTTTGATAGGAGAAATCATAACCCTGAAGCAGTTTTATCTATCATCCTGAGTAGTTTAAGAATTTGGTTCTTACTGTTACGTTTATGGTAATTGCAATAGATAGAAAAAAGGTTTTAAATGATGAAAATGGTAGAGGGATCCCATCCCCAGTCCTGTATTTGTATATAACGCTCGTTTGTATATTAATGCATATTGTTTGGTTCAAAAATATAACTGTGTATAACCTCCTGCATTTTAGATGAACGTGTAACCCTAGTTGCTATTCTTTTTTATTGTTTGAAAGGGAATATGGTGTGCACGTTGATGCTATGCCATTTGGAGATTTGTAGATAGCAGGGTTATCGTTGATGGGAATCGATCTCGTGTCTTATGTTTCTTTGTGTTAAAAGAATTTTATCAAATGATAGGTGAATACTATGATCTTTTTTTGTGGGATTCAATCCTTGAGAAGGTAGTGAAGCCCATCAAGGTTTGGCATTTAAATGTTTGTAATGTAAGATGTACTATATAATGTTTGCGTCATTGATTTGCAATCGTGACTTCCTGAAATGTATGATATGTTTTCTTTGCAATGGGTTGACTGTTGGTTGAATTCGTGACTATGGGTTGAGTGGTTTCGTTGATATTTTAAAAAGGTTGAAACTCTTGTACAATATGTTCTCACTACTATGATGTTTTTTTATAGGTCTTTGGGAAATTTAGTATGACATTTCAATTTCTGTTTAAAAGCAAAGATCTTTAACATGGTTGTGTTTATTTTCCTAAATTTATTTAAAAAGATTAACATAACTGAAAGCATGAAAATAAGGCTGATAGCAATGTACATGAGTAACGCTGCCAGAAACAAAAGAACTATGATGTTTAAAATGATAGAGAAAATACTCTAGGTTTAAGAAATGCATGGATGCCTAGCACAGGCTAGCTTGGCTAGACCTACTAGACATTCTGCTGGTTTTCTAAAACAGGGTTCTACAGTAATAAAATTATGAGTATAAAGTTTTATGCCTATAAAAATAACAACCCAAGAGCCTATGCCCAAAATCCCTTGCTCGATAGGGGAAGTGAATTCTAGAAATGTGAAGGGAAAACACAGCACTATAATAATAGTAAGCCTAAATTAATTACCTAACTGTCCATATAACTTGAACTGGTGAGTTAATTAATTCATACCTGGTTGTCTTGAAATTCAACCTGCTCCTGTAGAGGCCTGCACACTCAAACAATAATTAGTGTAGAAATATTATGAGCTTACCTGACCTATTAGAGTGATTCCTTAGATGGATAAATTTGGGGCTACCATGTTCCTCCCAACCATGACCCTTAGAACATTCCTGGTTCTAACTAGATCCCCCTGAGCTTGGTTCAGACATACAATAAGAGATAGAGGCCCTAGGTTCACTGTTGGTTCATATCTGGAATTTTTAGGTGAGACTGCTTCAACTTCTTGGAGAAAAAAACTTCTCTCTGATTACCATAAGAGAATGATAATAAAAAGAAGAATGATGATCCTCAAACTTGGGATCTACCCTCTTTATGTGGTGGATTCTTGAATTATTACTGTTGGAATAATTAGTTTCTTTAAATTAAATAATACAATTTTTAAAAGATATTATTTACTAAAATATTTTGTCCTCTTGAACTAGGACTTATCACCTGTTTTAACTATAAGTGATTTTAATCTTTAATCTTTTCATAATAATAATAATTCAATAATTATAATTTAACCTAAGTATTAATAATATAATAATGTGGAAGCCCTCTTATGCATAAATATATATATATATAAAAGAGTATATATAATAACAATATTATTACTAAAGCTCTTAACAATAATATCTAGCCTTGAGGCCTTTAAGCATTTTGTTATCATAAGACTATTCTTAGTTTATCCATACTTTAGGTTATGGCAATTATCTTTTATTTAATTATGTATCTTCACATGATACTTCTTTTAAACAATAAGGATATGGTCCAAATCTTTGGACGGTCTTTCGGTAAGCTTGGATAGGCACCTCTAGTCTCTCTCTTGCATGTCGGATTCCCTCGTTTAACATGGTAGTTCCCGCAATATTTGATGATAGATAAAAGATGAATAATTTAATCAAATTAAATAAATGTGATGAAATTAAAAGTGTTATTCAGAGTCTTTTAGATGCAACACTTTGATATTTAGTTGCCCCGAGTGCTCTTCAGATCCTTTTAACTCAACACTTTGACATGGGCGTTACGCTAGTGCAATTTCAGAGCTTCTGCTCAACACTAGTGCTAGAATGTGGTTTTGAGGCACATCTAGAATATTCAAGTGGCCTCGGACCCGGTATTCATTTATCAAGCTTGGAGTGCTCCAGGGCTTATTCCCAACACTCAATGTACCTCAGAGATTACTCCCAGTACATAGACATTTCTCTAGGTACATCGGGGATTATGCCCAGTACATAGGTCATCTGTGTGTTTATGAGTCCATGCTCAACAAACCACATAGGTCATTCATGTAAATATCATAGTTCTGCATAGTAAATAACAAAAGATCATCTCAGTATATTAGGTTATGTTCCCATATCAAAGCTAAAGAACATCATCAAAATATTAGGGTCTCCTCGCCCAGTATACACTCAATAAAGAAGTCAGTCACGGTCCATGCCCGATATGTCAATATATAAAAGAATAAATCATAGGTGCTAGGGCTCATGCCCAATACTCAAAATAAAACATATTTTCTAGGGTCGTGGCCCAATATAACAACAAAAATAGTTAGTCAAAAATTCGGGATATTACAAAATCTCTTCCCAAATTGAGTTGGCATGGGATAAAATTGGAAGGAAAGGTGGCATACTTGGGAATCTCTTCCCAAATTGAGTTGACATGAAAATATTGGAAGGAATTTGACCCATGGAGGACATTAGAATTTTATAAAATTCATGAACAAAGAGGAATATCATCTTTTTATCATTTGAGAAATTTGCAATTGCATTTGTGAAGAGGGAGAGCTAGTGGATGACTAGTTTCTTGCATGAGCCAATTTCGAGGGAGAAAGATTCCCATCCAAGTTGGTAATTGGAAAGGCCATTCAGAAATTTAATTTGGAGCTCTAATGGAGTCTTTATTTGCAGGTGTAAGCTACAGGGAATCTCATGGTTTCTTCTATTACAGCTCACTCCTTCAACCATTTCCAATTTTCATGGCATATTCTTAATCCTTGAGGGAGGGCGTTTTTGGTGAGCTCTTGTACTCTTTGGGAGAGATTATCATCATCCTTTTCCATTGTAATATGATTAATATAATCTGTTATTCATATTCAAAAAGTTTCATGTCAAAACACCAAGTGATTATAAGTAAAATTGATTATTAATGAGCAAACATTGACCATTCCCCCACTAGATTGATGTATGCCAATGTATGTATGATGATTTCGAATGGAAGAATGTTTCTCTGATATATTTATGATTTATGGACTTCCATTGATGATTATTACAAGTTTAATGTTCAGCACATAAGAATTTGGATCCATCTTGCTCAGTTTTATTTTATTTGAAGGAGATTTAATATTATTTCCCCCAAGGTCGAACTAGTGATTTTGTAGCGGTTTGGGAGAGGGTTATAACCAGCTTAATAAATTGAATAATGATGCACATGAGAAATTAATATTTCCCCTTATACATCCTCTTCCTCTGTTCATAAATTCGAGTGGGTTTGGGAGCATTTGGAGAATAATATTCAGCATTTACTCTAGGGGGATTGGAACCCCAAATTACTAGTAAAACTCCCATCTTGGCCAGAAGTTTAAATAAGTTTGCAGAAGTCTTTTTATGGTAATAAATCATCCCTGAAAACCATAATCAAGTAAAAATATCATTCATACACCTTCACTAAATATTTGGAGGCATTTGGAGTCAATTGGAGACCTAGAGACCAATACTAGTCAAAGGGAAATTACTAGTAAAGTACCCTACATTGGCCAGAATTGAAAGAGGATTTGCAGAAGTATTTGAAAGGTCTAAAATCACCTCTAAAACACATATTTATGTTCTAACATAATCCATACACCTTCTCAAAATATTTGGGAGCATTTGGGGCAAATTGGAGACCTAGGCATCAAAACTAGTCAAAGGTCGAATTTGGGGAAAAAGAGAAAAATTGGTCATTTAAATAAAAATTCTTAAAAGGGACATTACAACATAATACAACCTATTTCCGGAAACCAATATGAACCAAGAATTAGGTCCCTCCACTTGTGCCTCCACCACTTCAATCCTCCATGCAATAGCAAACTGAAACTATGATAGGAGTTGGGTAGGTGAACATAAAGGGTTCACACCAACAAGGATCAATGGGTGTAGACTCAAGTCATGGAAAAAATACACTAGAGTTATCTTGCTTTCTCTTTCTCCTCCCTTCCATTCACCATAAGATCTCAATATATAGCTTTCCAAAGGTAAGTGAAAGGTCGAATCAAGTCGTTTCAGGGTATATGGAGGGCCAAAGGTCACCCTAAGACCGCTTTTTGGGAGTAAAAAGTAATTTTTCTATTGTTTTTACCATGTAACTTGATGTACAAGGGCTAATTAGGTGCATCCTGTGTGTATGCTAGCTATAGTGGAACATCAAGTGTACAGGAACCAAAATAGGGAAACTGGGTTCCTGAAGGAAAGATAATGGATCTGAGTCAATACAATGGATATACAAGGCCAATCAATGTTGATTCTCATAAGGTGGAAAAATACGTTGTAACATTTTCGTTCTTTACAGACTCACCTATATTTGGCCCATTCTTGGAAACTGAAATCTTGCGATTTTATCAATATTTTTATTGATCTTGTCAAATTCAATTAACCATCCTTTTCCACTAATTACTGATGCCACCCCTTAATTCGTCACCACTGCTACCACTACTCCATTGGTCATTAATGCTCACCTTTTGTCGTAGTCTGTTTTGCGCACAATATTATTTTTGTGACAGGTCCATCTTTCCATGGTTTATTCTTGTATTGAAGTGGAGGTAGATTGGTATCCCAAGTTCTCCACATTTTGATTCAATATAGGGCACTTAGTCTAATTTTTAGTTATTTCTTTACTAACTCCACATAGAATCAAACTATTACCTTTATCTGCAATCTTCCTTTTCCAAATCCTTATATATTCTTATTTTTCTTGATTTGCAAGAGTATTCCTTTTTTGTATACAACCAGCTAAGATTCCTCATTTGTCTTCCCTATTTTCTTCTTCCAACATTTATTCAATTTATTTGAATTTCCACAATTTTGAGCTTTGTGACCAACTATATTGCAATTGTAGTACACTATATTGTTACAGAACTTTCCAATATTCCTATCCATGTTACACTTCCAACATTCAACAGTTTTGAGTGAGTACAGTCCCTTTAGTGGCATGGTATTCTTATAATATATCCTTCGAATTCCATTTTGACTAGTTTCTTCAGTTTTTTTCCTTGAGAGATGGTTTTTCTTTCTTGTTGACCCCAACTTTGCAACCTAGACCACATTTGTTAAATGGTGACCTCTGTTTTCTAAGAATCTCATTCAAGGCTTCTGTGCTTTTATAAAACTTATCATTTTTCCTAAGCTATGTTTTCATTCTTTCAACTTCTTGTTCCTTTTCCACTAGTTGAGTCTTTTGTTCATCAATCATTTTTGTATTCTCCGTGCTTTTCCTTTTCAGAGAAATAATCTAAATCTCTCTTGCTTGAAGTTTAATATGATTTTCATTGATCACCATGCTGACATCATCACTTTGTCTTTGAGATTTTTGGAGTTTATCTTTTAGTGACAATTTTTTTTCATTTGATTTAGAAACCCTTTCTTCCCTTTCTTGTTTATCATCTTTCAATTGTTTCTTCAGAAGTATGATTTCTTTGGATAACTTCTGATTTTGTGCATCTAATTTTTTAAGTTCACTTTCCAATGTGTCAATTATTTATTCCCTTTCTTGTTTAGCATCTTTCAGATATTTCTTCAGAAGTATGATTTCTTTGGATAACTTCTGATTTTCTGCATCTGATTTTTTAAGTTCACCTTCCAATGTGTCAATCTTAAGTTTGCTAGTTTGACAAGTTTTATCCATCTCCTAAAATTGGCTAGTAAAGTATGTTTCTATCCATTTTACTCTTATTCTTTCCTTTTCATAGTTTGCATGATTTCGGTTGCAATACTTTTGACCTCTTCTATAGTTTTTCTTTGAGTGTGAATAACATACCTTGCTCCTCTGATAGAGAGATTATCCATGCTTCCATTTTCATGTAACCTTGGTGCTTTGCTTTGAGAAGATGTTTCCTTTCCACCCATATATGCACAATGATCTATCTTCCAATTGTTAAATTGTTACTGAAGACACCTGCTCTGATACTAATTGTTGGAAATATTATTAATACTGAGAGGGGGGGTGAATCAGTATTAAGTGCAGTTTAAACAATTTTTACTTCTACCAAATTCAAACAGTACTTATATTATGTATTCATCATAAACAATGTTATTCATCAACACATGCATAAGACACATAAAACAAAGATTTAACGTGGAAACCAAAATGGGATAAACCACATAATGCTTTCTTATATAATAAATATTACATTCATAGGAAGCACCAACTTCCAATATTCTCTAGCACCGACTGGAAGGATGCTCCAACCCCCTAATTTACAATTTTTAACCTGACGAAAGCTCCAATTCCCTCATTTACCAGCACCAACTAGAAGGAGACACCAGACCCATTGATTTGCAGGATCCAACCTAAAGGAAGCTCCAAATTGTTGTCCTTTCCCCTTCCTACCACCCTGATATAACTGTATAAGTTATTCTTGTTGTCTGTTGATCTACGCACACCTCAGAATTGTTGCATTACTTTTCTTTGCATGCACTTTCTATATGATCTGCTCTACACAACTTTTGCACTTCATCATCAGTTCTTATGTTATTCTACTTATGCTTCAGTATTTCACACTGGTTCCATATTTCATATGCTTATGCAATCTGGGCATTGCTCAGTACCATTTCTATGCATCTGCACATTCATTCAATTTTGTGCATCATCTACTATATTGCTCTTCTATTCTTGCGCATTTATCTCATATATTATATCATCATGTACATCATATGTTGTACTTCTCTTCTGTTCTTGCGCACTTGGCTATCTTCTAGATCATGTTGTTCGAGATCAACGAGTCATTAATACCCCAATAATTCGAAGCTTGCAAATTTAGAATGTTATATCTTCTTCATCTTCAAGCTTAACTTTCACTCCTCAACTTTGCTTCTTATTTATACTCAACTTGTTCAAACAATGTGTCCACAAGTTGGATGATAAAATATCATATTTCTTTCTTCATGGTCAAGCTTACTCATGCATCTTCCACTTGTCTTGATCTATCCAATTAAGGCATCATGAATTGTGGGTTTCATACTGTGAAAATCCTCACAGCATATCTAATAGATGATGTATACCTCACAAGAAAGTAATTGATTAAGCAAGAAAATAAAAGAAGAGTGGTCAATGCAGTATAATGAGCAATTGAATAATAATACAGTAGAACTCGGATAGAAGCAAAACTACTTCACACACCCTAGTTAATTAATCACAATATGGACAAATAAATAGTACAATGGTAGAGAGGATTCGAATGCCTAAGGTGGCAATTTGAATTAGCCTCTCAGAGTGATCATAAGTGTTAAGATTTAATATGCTAAGACAAAAAATAGCAGCATTACATTCCATTTCACAATAATAGCATATACAGGATCACTGAAGAAACAACAAGCATATCATAAACACAAGAGACATAGATTTATCTTGGGAAACCCTCATGGGGTAGAAAACCCAGTAAAGCTTCCTCAATATAGATGACCAGCAATATACAAAGATGTAAACCAAATACATGATCTCCTCCTCCACCATAGCAGACCTCTCCTCCACAAGTGCGCCTCTCTCTCAAGTGAGTGAGTGTATCGAATGAGGAACACACCTCCTCTATTTATACACTACTCTAACATATCTTTTACACAAGTACATGTAAGCTCGTATTTAACCATTAGGTTAAATACCCTATTATAATTGATTGGGCCGACCCCACTAGGGTGGTCTAACAACCTTTTGACCCACATAACACATACAGGGACGACCCCCACTAGGGAAGTCTAATAACCCAAGTTACCACATTCCGACGGAGGAATAAACATCTCCGGATATACAATAAGATCTTCACGGAGGAATGAAACATCTCCGGAATAATAAAGTACAATTATAATATTCTTTGAAGTTACAATATCTCAACACTCCCCCTTAACGAGAAGGATATTATAACAACATCTGCACGAGCAAGGAGTCATCAACATCATACATGATACATCTATAAATCATTGGAAGCTTTCTCAACATCATCAGTAACTCAACCAGTTACTGGAACATCTTCAATACTGGAACATCAACATCTTCAGTACTGAGTCTTTATCTTCTGCAGCACTCGAACAACTACAATAACATCAACATCTGAATCCTCACGATCATCAGCATCATCATCATACAATCATCAGCATCGGGATCATCTCGATCTACAGCATCTAGATCATCTCGATCTACAGCATCTGGATCATCACAATCTACAGCATCTAGATCATCTGGATCATCACGATCTATAGCATCTGGATCATCTCGATCTATAGCATCTGGATCATACGATCATCAACATCGTCATCACATGATCATCAAAATCGTCATCACACGATCATCAGCATCGTCATCACACGATCATAAGCATCGTCATCACACAAGTATCCATACCGATACAAGTAACTACATCATTAATACAAGTATCCATACCGATACAAGTAACCACATCATCAATACAAGTATGCTACCGATACAAGTAACCACATCATCAATACAAGTATCCTACTGATACAAGTAACCACATCATCAATACAATTATCCTACCGATACAAGTAACCACATCATCAATACAAGTATCCTACCGATAAAAGTAATCACATCATCAATACGAGTATCCATACCGATACAAGTAACCACATCAACACACACAATCATATTACAGGATGATCAATCCTGCTCTCTTTAGGACATAGGTCCATGGATGATGCAATCCAGTCATGTACCTTTTGAACCGAAGTCCAGGGACGATCCAGTCCTATCATGTACTTTTTGAACCGAAGCTCAGGGACGATCCAATCCTATCATGTACCTTTTGAACCGAATCTCAGGGATGATCCAGTCCTATCATGTACCTTTTGAACCGAAGCTCAGGGACGATCCAGTCCTATCATGTACCTTTTGAACCAAAGCTCAGGGACGATCCAATCCTATCATTCAATTCTCGGAGACCTCATGTCTACGGCTCAATTCAAAGGACTAAAGTCCGAGGACGATCCAATCCCCTTACCTGTTCATTCAGGATTTTGTTCTCAGAGACATCATGTCTATGGCTCAATTCAAAGGACTAAAGTCCGAGGACGATCCAATCCCCTTACCTGTTCATTCAGGATTTTTGTTCTTAGAGACATCATGTCTACGGCTCTCTTTAGAAATGAAGTCCAGGGATGATCCAATCCCCTCAAGTCCACCAAGGACTTCATTCTCGAAGACATCCGTCTACGGCTCTCTTTAGGACTGAAGTCCAGGGATGATCCAATCCCCTTAAGTCCACCAAGGACTTCATTCTCGAAGACATCCGTCTACGGCTCTCTTTAGGACAGAAGTCCAGGGATGATCCAATCCCCTCAAGTCCACCAAGGACTTCATTCTCGAAGACATACGTCTACGGATCTCTTGAGGATGATGCAATCCTATATGTCCACCAAGGACTTCATTTTCGAAGACATACGTCTATGGCTCTCTTGAGGATGATGCAATCCTATATGTCCACCAAGGACTTCATTTTCAAAGACATACGTCTACGGCTCTCTTGAGTATGATGCAATCCTATATGTCCACCAAGGACTTCATTTTCGAAGACATACGTCTACGGCTCTCTTGAGGATGATGCAATCCTATATGTCCACCAAGGACTTCATTTTCGAAGACATATGTCTACGGCTCTCTTGAGGATGATGCAATCCTACATGTCCACCAAGGACATCATTTTCGAAGACATATGTCTACGGCTCTTTTTAGAACATGTGTTTAAGGATGATGCATTAACCTTGTCACCTTAGACCCTGTTTAAGGACCATCCACCAACCTCTTTGTCGACATCACCAATATAGGTATTCACATCATCGACCTCACTGTCGATGCAGGCAATCTCATCATAAGTGATCACATCACTCCCCCTTTCGAGGAGGGTCCTTCTAGACTATATTAAGTTTGTCTCAGAAAACTTTGCTTGAGGTAGAGGTTTGGTTAGTACATCGGATCGGTAGAGGTTTGGTTAGTACATTGGTAACTTGTTACAAATTTGAACTTTTGGTTTCTTTATGCACCATATCTTGGAACACTAGATTCTCTGCCATCTTGATACAACTCTGTTTGTCACATAGGATCATACTTGGGTCTATCTCTAAGTCAAACAATCCTAAAGCCATACTGCTTCATAACTTAGCAGAGCAAGCAGCCGTATATTCTGCTTGTGCTAAGAGCCACACTATATTGTTTCCTGCTCAACCACGAGATCAAGGCTGATCCCAGACAATAACATCCTCTCGATGTGCTCTTCCTGTCTGATACACTTTCTGCCCAATCAACATCTGTGTAGCCATCTGAAGTCATGATCTACAAGATAACATAGGTCAAAGTCTATTGTATCCTTTAGGTACCGTATCACATGATTTGCAGCTAATAGGTGAACACATCTAGTTTCCACTAGATACTGACTCAAAGTATTCACAGCGAAGCATATATCTGACCTAGTATTTATTAGATACATCAATGACCCAATAATTTGTTTGTACAGAGTTATATCCACTAACTCTGATGAGTCATCTGCTAACAACTTTAAGTTGGAATCCACGAGAGTGGCCATTCCAACACATCAAGTCTTCTCAAGATTTCTCAGCATACTTTCCCTGGTTGAGAAAGATTCCCTACAAGCTTTGCCATACTTCTAGATTTAGGAAGTAATGCATCAATCTGAGATCTTTTATTTTCATTTCTGCAGCCATATTCTTCTTTCTTTTCATGATTTGTTTCTTATTCCCTATCAGAAAGATATCATCTACATAGTATGATCCATAACCTTAAGTTAAAGGTTAGGAACAACTTTACTTTTGGTAAAGCCCAAGCTTATCAAGAAACTATCAATTCTCGCTTTGAGACTGAACATCATTCACACTCTGCATTGAATGATCTTCTGCATATCTATCTATGCCATCTCTCGTTAGA
This sequence comes from Larix kaempferi, assembly GCA_027924585.1. Taxonomy (NCBI): domain Eukaryota; kingdom Viridiplantae; phylum Streptophyta; class Pinopsida; order Pinales; family Pinaceae; genus Larix; species Larix kaempferi. The sequence goes on from BSBM01000008.1 coordinate 2,248,796, forward strand.
TGGGTCTACTGATATGAGCCTCAACATTATTCGAACTCTGTGGTGAGTTCCTTCTTGCATCCATGTCATCTGTGTATAGAATCCATATTCAACCTTGAAGCAAAGGTTGAGATCCACATCACCCATGATGATTATTATACTCATCAATTGATTATCGATCCTGGGAACCCATACAGAACTTGATTCACACTTCTTCTTTAATTACACCATTAAGAGAATGGTCTTATCTATCCACTTGGAGCAACCATCTCATCATGATTCTCTTCCTCTTTCTAAGAGAATCTTCTAGCCACAAGCCTTCTATAGTGTGTTTGATTTGTAAAACTTTTGTTGAACATCCATCGCTTGTTCAGTGTTCATCATTCATCATGATCTTTCCTACAAATCAAAATTAAGTACATGATTAGTAATACTTCATAATCATCAAATCATATTGACATGATAACCCATTATGCATACAGATATCATTTACATAGTTATGCAATTATTTTGACCAATACTTTGGCACAACACTTTTCCATATTATGTATGCATACAGTGGCTATCTAGATGCCTTCCATCTCTACCAGAACATACTATTGAGAGTGTTCACAGCTCTCAGCATGTCAGCAAAAAGGTCTCATTCTAGACAAGCAACAATGGAATGTTTGTCCAACTTACCAATCATATGCATATTAGTAGTATATTGTTCAATGCTCTATGAATGTTTGCACTCAGCATGATATATTCTAGGAATACAAATATGCATACAAGCAATATCATTTATTATTTCAAATAACAACTCAAATACTTATCTTTTATGTTTGTGTGGTTGCCTCCCGCTTGATCTTCTATATGTCTTTTGAACTTCTATTCATTTTGTACCACTGTGCATGCTCAAGTGTGCACTAGTGTCATTCTCATGATCTCATACACAAACATACATTCATTAGTATATTCTCAAAACATTCTAATTCTAAATAATATTGAATATGTATAGTCATGATCATTAGTATTCAGGGTTTCAAGGAAGTCTTCTTTTACTCATGCATATTCTTGTTTGATCATAGTACTCTTCTGGTTAATTAAATCATCAAGACAAGAGACATAGTATGCATAAACCCTTGATTACTAAATTTATGAATAAGCATAACCAATCATACCAAGTATACTTATATAAGGTATCCTAACACAAGATAAGATTCTAGCTTGACATAAGAAAACATACCTGGATTAGTATACCTGCTTAGTTATGTACAACATACCTAAACAATCTCTTCAATGATTTAGAGATCCTGAGCTAGAACCTGCATGTCTCATAGGTTAAGCATAATATAACAAGGTCATACATACCTCGTAAGTAGAACAAAGATTATGGATGAGTCTTTGTCTTCATGTTGTCATGGTGATGTACCTATTTCTTGTTAGCAGACAACATCAACCTCACACAACACCATAATGCATTAGTACAATCATATAGCCCTAATCAATGAATGTCTTCGATCATTCACATGCATTCATACTGTTACTAGGGTGATAAGACAATTCTAACATTAATCAAGATTCTACTAATAAATAATATGAAGACAAACACATCATGAACTTAATCAAGAATCAGATTTCAAGACATACCTGAACCTCCTTAAGTCATGCCTGTCGAGACTTCTTGTAGTCTTCTTATGTAAGGCCTTAGCCTCAACTCCCCCTCGAACTTGATCTAGAGCTTGATTAGGGTTTGTTAGAGAAACCCTAAAAATTCAATCTTTGACTTTCACACTTCTGAATGGATGGAAGGATGTGTCTTGCTGAGCTGATCAAACTAGCATACTTCAATTTTGAAATCTCCAAAATTTGACCCCTCAAAAATTGCCTTCGAAACTTCTGGATCTTCTAGGCAGGAACCCGAACTAGGGTTTGATGAAGCCCACCCTTCAGTCCAATCAAAAGGTTTGATCCAAGTCTCTAAACTCTTATTTTTATGAGGATCTTCCAGCCGTGGTTTCCGATTCCAAAAATTCTAACTTTATCCGAAACCCTAAATTCTGGAAGCCATGAATGAAGGTGCTCAAAAAATAATTCTGTTTTGACAGAAATATGTACCTGATTGTTTCTGCTATAACTCTGAAATTTTCACTCCACAGGGTCTGAAAAATTTTTCTGCAGTATCTTGACCTGTCATCTTTCCATCCTGATAGGTCTGACCTCAATTAGAGTTTATGAGAGAGAGTTATGCCAAGTGTCGCAATGTGACCTATTTATGGGATAATACAGGAGAGAGAACTTGTACGGCGTGCCATGTGTCACTGTTTAAACTTCGGCCTCTGAAAACGCTTCCTGAGATATCTCATCCTGTTATATTTCCATCCTGATAGGTCTGACCTCAATTGGACTCTCTGAGAGAGAGTTATGCCAAGTGTCGCAACGTGACCTGTTTATGGGATAAAACAGGAGAGCGAACTTGTACGGCGTTCCACGTGTCACTGGTTCACCTTCGGCCTCTGAAAACGTTTCTAAGATAGTACAGTCTGTGTACTACCTGTCACTTTTTACGAAATTTCGTTTGGAGCTTCCTATCCCAAGTTATGACCTTTTTTCCAAGGTCACCTGATTTTCACTGAGATCTGGAAGAGGCAGAAACCCTAACTTTTATTGATCATAACTCACAAAGTACAACGAATCTGAGGGTTCCCTTTGGAAACAAGGTACCTGGGGATGATATATTCAAGCTGTAAAGTTTTCAGATCCTAAACCCTTGCAAAAATGTATTTATAGCGAAAGTTCCACAATGACTGGTTTTTGCTATGTAAAACCCTAACCTTCAAATTGTCGTAAGTAAAGCAAGTGTTGTAAGTGCCATACCTTGCCTTCCTTCAGGTTAGCTCTGATACCATGTTAAGATTTAATATGCTAAGACAGAAAATAGCAGCATTACATTCCATTTCACAATAATAGCATATACAGGATCACTGAAGAAACAACAAGCATAGCATAAACACAAGAGACATAGATTTATCCTGGGAAACCCTCATGGGGTAGAAAACCCAGTAAAGCTTCCTCAATATAGATGACCAGCAATATACAAAGATGTAAACCAAATACATGATATCCTCCTCCACCATAGTAGACCTCTCCTCCACAAGTGCGCCTCTCTCTCAAGTGAGTGAGTGTATCAAATGAGGAACACACCTCCTCTATTTATACACTACTCTGACATATCTTTTACACAAGTACATGTAGGCTCGTATTTAACCATTAGGTTAAATACCCTATTATAATTGACTGGGTCGACCCCACTAGGGTGGTCTAACAACCCTTTGACCCACATAACACATACAGGGCTGACCCCCACTAGGGAAGTCTAATAACCCAAGTTACCACATTCCGACGGAGGAATAAACATCTCCGGATATACAATAAGATCTTCACGGAGGAATGAAACATCTCCGGAATAATAAAGTACAATTATAATATTCTTTGAAGTTACAATATCTCAACAATAAGATCAATAGAGTGTCATCGGAGCACAACTAGGTGTCCTCATGATCATCAGTGGAGTCATCAATGCATAAGTAACTGTCACTCGTCAGTCAAAATGAGTCTAACTGAGTGTGGTAGGTGTAACTGAATGTAAATGGAACATGGAGACACTAACTGAATGAAGGAGGCTCATTGGAGGGTGCATGAGGAGCTAACTAGAGTCAGAATGGGCAGTCAAGTCTCAGTGGAGGTCCATCGGAGTGCTAAGTTTAGTTAAGAGTCAGTTAATCCTTAAATCAAGGAAGGAACTGAACTAAACTTAAGTGGTAGGTAAGAAGGGTTCCTTTCTCAACTGGTAGATGAAAGGAGGGAACACTAAGCTCTAGGAGGGATGAAACTGAGTGGGAGGAAGCTCCGGGGGGCAGCTAACTGAGGGCTAGGTGCTGGGACTGGTGACGGGAAATGCATGCAAAATGTATGCAAACCCTAAAAGTGCATGCATGACTGAAAATGTAAATGATCAAAATACTGGTGGGACTAGGATGGAGTATAGGAATATCCTAACACCCCCCCTTAATCCATCCTGGGCCATGGTAACTAAGACCAAAGGTCACCCAATACAATGAATAATAACAGTCAATAAACCAAGGAAGTGGGAAAATTTCATCGGAAACATACCCCCTCCTCAAAAAACAGACTATAAGGCACACACAAAAATAAATGCTCCAAACTCAAGCAGGTGTGATGCTTGGTCATATGTCTGGAGGTATCTTCTTCTTGGGAAGAAGTGGATCATGCTCAAAAAACATGTGCTTGTACTTGCTCTTCAAATCGAATGTGATGAGAACAAATCCAAAAGTATGAGGATTATCCTTGAACCTGTAATTCGAATCAGCTGAGGTAGGATCAAAATCATGAATATGCAGATAGTCTTTTGTCTTCTCCTTCGAACCATCATAGGTGAGATTATGCCAAAAACAACCATCAAATAATAATTGCTTGAAATCCAAATCAGATTTAAGACTTGAAGAATAGTTTCTTGAGATCCCCTTTGAACCAATAGGGGTGAGATCAAAACTATCATATGCATGAGAAATTATCCCAAGCGAATGGCAATGGCTTCTTGAGATCTCCTTTGAACCATAAGAGGTGAGATCAAAACCAATGGATGCATGAGAAATTATCTCAAGCAGGTGGCAATGGCCATATTCTTCAATAACCTTCTAAAAGCATGTGCTAATGATCATATAGTAGTAAATAAGAGATGATTGCATGAGAGGAGCGAATGCATTACCTCCAATAGATGATTTTACCTATGAAATAATCATGTGATCATGATGCAAACCAATGGACTCTGGTGCAACAGAGGATTTAGGACCTTCTGCAATATCTAGAGTGTGAGCTGGCACAGAAAGAGAAGAAAGTTGGAGAATGAGTGGAGAATATGCAAGTTCTTTGTGAACAACTTCAATATGAGATGATACTGGTGCATGATCTGAGAGACCATCAAGGGGAGCGAATGCATCACTTTGCTTGTTTTCCAATGGATTTGGACCAATCCCTTCATTCTTTCTGCCAAAATTGTCATCCAGGTGGGCCCATAACTCTGATGGAGTTTCAACAACATCACAGTATTGGTATTGGAATCTCATGTATTTAGGCAAAGAAAGCATCATTTCTCCAAAGGCTCCATCACCTTTACTTAACCAATCAATCTTCTCTTCAGGGGATTTGAACTCTCTTTCAAAATGACAATCAAAGAGATCACGGATCTTCAAGTATGATATCATTCTTGGTTTCCATTCATCATAGTTGAATGGAGAAAGAGGAGTAATTCCTGATGAATACATAGAAGTTGTAGAATACCTGCAAAAACAATAGAGAATATTTGCAACTGCTACTGCTGCAAAATGCATAAACTGCTGCACTCGAAATCTTGGTAATAACCTGCAAAAAAATCTCAAGAATGGAGATAAACAATACTCTCAACATGCTTTGATACCATGTGAAAATCCTCACAGCAGATCTAAGAGATGATGTATACCTCACAAGAAAGTAATTGATTAAGCAAGAAAATAGAAGAAGAGTGGTCAATGCAGTATAATGAGCAACAGAATAATAATACAAGAGAACTCGGATAGAAGCAAAACTACTTCACACACCCTAGTTAATTAATCAAAATATGGACAAATAAATAGTACAATGGTATAGAGGATTCGAATGCCTAATGTCGAAATTCGAATTAGCCTCTTAGAGTTATCATAAGATCAATAGAGTGTCATCGGAGCACAACTAGGTGTCCTCATGATCATCAGTAGAGTCATCAATGCATAAGTAACTGTCAACCGTCAGTCAAACCGAGTCTAACTGAGTGTGGTAGGTGTAACTGAATGTAACTGGCACATGGAGACACTAACTGAATGAAGGAGGCTCAGTGGAGAGCGCATGAGGAGCTAACTGGAGTCAGAATGCGCAGTCAAGTCTCAGTGGAGGTCCATCGGAGTGCTAAGGTCAGGTAAGAGTCAGTTAATCCTTAAATCAAGGAAGGAACTGAACTAAACTGAAGTGGTCAGTAAGAAGGGTTCCTTTCTCAACTAGTAGATGAAAGGAGGGCGCACTAAGCTCTAGGAGAGTTGAAACTGAGTGGGAGGAATCTCTGGGGGTCTTCTAACTGAGGGCTAGGTGCTGGGACTGATGGCTAGAAATGCATGCAAACCCTAGAATGCATGCAAACCCTAAAAGTGCATGCATGACTAAAAATGTAAATGATCAAAATACTGGTGGGACTAGGATGGAGTATAGGAATATCCTAACACATACACACTAGTTCCTTAGCATAGTGGGACTTGCAGACTTGGGAACCATGACTTGGTGGGTCTTGTGCCTTTGAAGTACCACTTTTTGGTGGGTCTTGTGCACTTCCAATACTTGCATACATATTTTGATATACTTTTTCAAAGTGGAGAAATACTATCATGTCCAACCACCTCTTTGACATTAACTTTGAAGTACCACGACTAGATGAGAATAGCGACTTGCACACATAGTTTTATGTACTTCTTCAAACTGGCACATGGATACTAAGTCTGCTTTGACATCAATGAAAACCAAAGTTTAACACCAACATATTGTATAGTTGGTGGATCTTATTTATTCCTTCTTGTTTATTTGACACATGATTCCCTAACGTTGTTTCTATAGATGGGAATATATTTTATGGTTTGGAGTAAGGTCTTTTGGGAAGAAAAATTCCCCAACTTAGTGATTAAATCAAATTCAAATTTAACTATTGGCTTATCCGAACTAAACCTCTTATTATAGGGAGGAGTTATAGATGCTTGAGGTTTGTCTGTGTTTGGAGGAGAAAATTGTCTTATTTAGGTTTCATCATGGTATGACTAATCAAGATTTTCCATCTTAGGTTCCTCCTTAGTGATGATGGGGGGTATTTTTTTAAGAACCTTCCTGAATATCAAATCAATATCTTGTAATTCAATTGGAGTGATCAAGTATGTCACGAAGGGATATAGCTTAGTATAAAAAACAAGTCTAGTTACTTTATTATTTGGGTTACTAATTGGATGGGAAGGTATATTAGTAGTTCTTGGAGGTGGTTGGATGTATGGTAATTGCAACTGTTGTGGAGGTGCAACATGTTGTTTCTAAGCCTTGGAAATATAAGGTGTTTTTAATTGTGGATATTGTGGTTGTGTCTATTGGAATTGTGAGCAATACTATGGATATGATGGGTAAGAGTAGGTAGGTACATTCCAAAAAGGATATCCTATCCATAGTTGTTTCCAAGGTTGGTTTTGCATTTGTTGTGAAAGTCATGATTTCCAATTCATAGGGGAGTTCCAAGTGTTGATGTATTTGTAACTTCGGAAGATATTCACTTGTATATTGTATTTGTACTTTATTGTATCCCCAACGTAGATGTATTATTCCTCCGATCGGAAGTGTCGTCAGTTGTACTTTCATATGTCGCAAGTTATATTGTAAGTGTCGTAACGTATACTTGATGGGTTGTTAGACCACCTTGATGGGGTCGGCCCTCTATGACTAAGATGGGTCAAAGGGTTAGTAGACCACCCTAGTAGGGGTCGACCCAGTCAGCATTATGTTAAGTGGTTAAGTTGAGGCCAACCTAGTTGAGTAAAGGTCAAGTGAAAGTTAGTGTATAAATAGAGAGTGTGTCTCTCTCATTTCACACATTCTATTATTCACTCACTTCGCATTAGTGAGAGAGAGGAGGAGTGTGCACAAGTGGAGGAGGAGCATGCTGCTGAAGATATCTATCTCTTGGGTTTGATCATGGTGATCCTTGTATTAATGCTTATTCTATCTCTAAGGAAGTTGCGGGGTTTTTCACCTTCTTGGTTTTCCCTGGTGAAATGTTTTGTGTCTCTTGTCTCTTGTCTCTTATGCTTGATATGTTGTACATGTTGTTCTTTTAGTTAAGATCATAGATCTATTGAATTAAATGTTGAAACACTAATATGGTATCATATATAGACTGAAGGAAGGCATGATATGACATTTATGAGACTTGTTGCACTTGCGACAAACTGCAAGCTAGGGCTTGATATAGAAAAAACAAGGCATCATAGAACTTTCTCTATAAATCTAGTTTTGAGAAGGTTCAGGATCTAAAACTTTTACAGGTCGTAGATAACATCCCCATGTACCTTGTGTCCGAAGCACAAAATATAATTCGTTGTAATTTTTGTTTTATGATCAGTACAATCTAGAGTTTCTACCTCTTCCATATCTCAGTCATAAACAGGTGACCGAGGGAAAAAGGTCAAAAATCGGTATAGGAAGCTCCAAATGAAATTATGTAAAAAGTGACAGTAAGAGAACGGACTGTAGTTTCTCAGCTAAGTTTTTCAGAGGCTGAAATTGAACAAATGACACATGGAACTCCGTACAAGTTCGCTCTCCTGTTTTATCCCATAAACACGTCACGTTGCGTCACTTAGAATAAATCTGTCTCAGAGAATCCAATTGAGGTCATACCTATGGGGCTGAAAAGAAGACAGGGCAGGCTACCAAAGGCCAAAGTTTCAGACCCTGTGGATTCATAATTTCAGAGATGCACCAAAAACAATAAGGTGCATATTTCTGTCAAAACATAATTGGATTCTGAGCACCTTCATTCTTGGCTTATCACTGCTGTGGGAATTTAGGGCTTCGAAGAAGGTTGAAATTTTTGGAATCAGAGACCACGGCTGAATGCTCCTCAGAAAAATCTATATTTAGAGACAAAGATCAAATTTTTTGGTTGAGCAAAAGGTCGGGCTTGATCAAACCTTAGTTTGGGATTTTGATCGGAAAGATGGAAATTAGGGCTTCTGCAAAAGTTGGAATTTTTTAAGTCTGTGACCACGGCTAGAAGATCCTCAGAAAAATCAAAGTTTAGAGCTTTGGATCGAACCTTTTAGTTGGGAAGAAGGGTGGGCTTTATCAAACCCTAGTTCGGGGTCCTGTCCAGTGAATCCAGAAGTTTCAAAGGCAATTTTGAGGGGTCAAATTTTGCAGCTTTCAAAATTGAAGTATACCATCTTGATCAGCTTAGCAAGCCACATCTTTCCATCCATTCAGAAGTTTGAAATTCAAAGTTTGAATATTTAGGGTTTCTCTGACAAACCCTAATCGAGCTCCAGATCTAGTTTCAGCAAATCAAAGTGGATTGGGTTAATCCTAGAAAAGAATGAATTGGACACCTGCATAAGTCAAAAAGTTCTAGTTCCAGAGGGAGATGAGGCTGAGGCTTTACATGAGAGGGCTACAAGCAATCCTGACAGGTATGACTTGAAGAGATACAAGTATGTTTTGAAATGTGTTCATGATTGAGTTTATGATATGTTTGTCTTCATATTATTGAGGTTAGTACAATCTTGATTAATCTTGGAGTTGTCTCATCACCCTAGTAAAAGTATGAATGCATGTGAATGATAGAAGACATTCATTAGGGTTATGACACTTATGATTGTCTAATGCATTGTGGTGTTGTATAAGGTTGATTTTGTTCGCTAACATGAAAGGTACAAATCAAGTTCTAGATCGAGAACATATGACCATGGTGACATGAAGACAAAGACTCATGGATCACATAGAAGCTCCACTTACGAGGTATGTATAATTTGGTTCTACAATGGTTAACGTATGAGTTATGCAGGTTACTAGCACAAGTCTTTGAAGAAGAACAAAAAGACATTATATGGGTATGTTAGACATAACTAGCAAGCTTGATAATCTAGGTATGTTTTTCCTATATCAAGATAGAATCCTTGTGTTAGGATCTTATACTTTTGTATGAATGATAACGATTATTCTTGAAGTTAAAGTAATCAAGGGTTTATGCATATTATGTTTCTTACTTTGATTGATGATATGACTAACCAGAAGACTCCTATGGTCAAATAAGAATGTGCACGAGTAAAAGAAGTGTTCCATGAAACCTTGAATACTAACACTTATTACCTATGTATGAAATGATCATGACCATACATATCTAAGATTATTTAGAATCATAATGTTTTGATAGTATTGAGATTATACTAATGAATGTATGATTATGTATGAGATCTTGAGGATGACACAATGATGAAACTAGTGCACACTTAAGCATGCATAGTGGTCCAAGATGAATATAAGTTCAAGGACATATAATCAAGGAAGAAAAGATCAAGAGGGAGAACACTCCAGTAGTTCCTGCAAGGAAGCAAAGATTGAGAGGGAGTCCACCCTACAACTAAACAAAGATAAGTATTTGAATTATCATTTCTTATTACTTAAATGATGTTGTTCATTCATGTACATACTTATGTTCCTAGATTTAGGATGTATAGTATGCATATTAGAAAAGTTGCATTAATGAACAAGATACTACTAATATGCAAGTAATGGGTAAGTGGCCTATGGCACTGTACAACATTCCATTGCTACTTATCTAGAATGAAACCTCTTTGCTGAGATGTTAGGAGTAGTGCAAACTCTTAACAATGTTCTGGCAGAGATGAAAGGCATCTAGAAAGTTACGGGATATGGATAAATGTTGTATTGAAGCATTGGCTAAGATAATTGCATGACTGTATGACATATGTATTTATGCATAAGAATGTCTTTTTTGAAAAACTATGAGAAGTTTCTAATCATGCAATTGAATCTGACTTGTAGGAAAGATCATGTACAATATGCGAAAATCCTCACAGTAGATCTAAGAGATGATGTATACCTCACAAGAAAGATTATGATTAAGTAGGAAGATAGAATAAGAGTAGTCAATGCAGTGTAAATGAGCAACAGAATAATAATACAGTAGAACTCGGATAGAAGCAAAATAACTTCACACACACTAATTCATTAATCACAAATGGAAAAATAAATAATACAATGCATGAGGATTCGAATGCCAAGGTGGAAATTCGAATTAGCCTTCATGGAGAGATCAAAAGATCACTGGAGTGTCATAAAATCACAACTAGAAGTCTTCATCATCATTGGAGTCATCAATGCACAAGTAACTGTTAATCATCAGTCAAACTGAGTCTAACTGAGTGTGGTAGGTGTAACTGGCACATGGAGGCACTAATTGAATGAAGGAAGCTCAGTGGAGGGTGCATGAGGAGCCAATTGGAGTTAGAATGGCAAGTCTAGTCTCACTTGAGGTCTATCGGAGTGATACAGTCAGCTGAGAGTCAATCTAGCCTTAAATCAAGGAAAGAAATGAAGTACAACTGAATGGTAGGTGAGAGAGGGAGCATGAGATGCATGTAACTGAATACAGGGCCCACTAAGCACTAGGAGGGATAAAATTGATCAGTGAGAAGCTCCCGAGGCTATCTAACTAAGGGCTAGATGTTGGGACTGATGACTGGGATGCATGCAATTGCATGCATGCATGCAGAAATGAAACTGCAAATGATGAAAATGCTGGTAGGACTAGCGTGGAGTATAGGAATATCATAACACTCCCCCTTAATCCATCCTAGGAACTGGTAACTAAGACTAAAGGTCACCCAATACAATGAATAATAATAACAGTCAATAAAACGAGGAAATGGGGAAAACCTCATGGGAAAAATACCCCTCCTCAAAATAGACTGTAAGGCACACACAAAAAATAAATGCTCCAAACTCAAGCAGGTGTGATGCTTGGTCATATGTCTAGAGGTATCTTCTTCTTGAAAAGAAGTGGATCATGCTCAAAAAGCATGTGCTTGTACATGCTCTTCATATCGAATGTGATGAGAACAAATCGAAAAGTATGAGGGTGATCCTTGAACATGTGATTCAAAACAGTTGAGGTAGGATCAAATCCAAGAATGTGCAGATAGCCTTTTGTTTTCTCCTTTGAACCATCATGGGTGAGATTATTCCCAAAAGAACTATCAAATATCAGTGATTGCTTGGAATCCAAATCAGATCCAAGACTTGAATCATGGTTTCTTAAGATCTCCTTTGAACCATTTGAGGTGAGATCTAAACCAGTAAATGCATGGGAAATTATCCCAAGCGAATGGAAATGGCCATCATCTTCAATAACCTTCTGAAAGCATAAAATAATGATCATATAGTAGTACATAAGAGGTGAGTGATCAAGGAGAGAGAATGCCTTACCTCCAATGGCTAATTTTACCTCCGAAACATTCAATAGATCATGATGCAAACCAACAGACTCTGGTGCAAGAGAGGATTTAGGAACCTCTGCAATTTATAGAGTGTGAGATGGCACAAAATTTGAAATAGAAGGGATTTGGAGCATGAGTGTAGAATCTGCAAGTTCTTCTTCTTTGTGGCTAACTTCAATATGAGATATGTTTGATACTGATTCATGATCAATGAGATCATCAAGGAGGGCGAATGCAACAATGGGATTTCTCTCGAAAGGGTTTGGACCAATTCCTTCATTCTGTTTGCCAAAATTTTCATCCAGTTGGTCCCATAGCTCTATTGGAGATTCAGTAGAATCAATGAAGTTGTTCATCATGTAATGAGACATAGAAAACATCATGACTGCATAGACAATGTCACCTTTATTTAACCAGTCATTCTCTTCTTCATAGGATTCGAACTCTCTTTCAAAACAATAATCAAAGAGATCATGGCTCTTCAAATATGCTATCATTTTTTGTTGCCATTCATCATAGTTGAATGGAGAAAGAGGAGGGATTTGTTCTGAATACATGGAAGCTATAGAAGACCTGCAAAAATAATAGAAAATATCTGCAACTTCTACTGCTACAAAAATGCAGAAACTGCTGCAACTGCTACACTTGAAATATTAATAATAACCTATAAAAAACTCTCAGGCATGGAGATAAATAATACTCTCAACATGCTTTGATACCATGTGAAAATCCTCACAACAAATCTAAGAGCTAATGTATACCTCACAAGAAAGATTATGATTCAGCAGGAAGATAGTACAAGAGTGGTCAATGCAGTGTAAATGAGCAACAAAATAGTAATACAGTAGAACTCGGATAGAAGCAAAATAACTTCACACACATTAATTCATTAATCACAAATGGAAAAATAAATAATACAATGCATGAGGATTCGAATGCCAAGATGGAAATTCGAATTAGCCTTCATGGAGAGATCAAAAGATCATTGAAGTGTCATCAAAGAACAACATTGGATTGATAATGTTGGTATGAAAAGAAATCAAATTCAAAAAAGAAAAAGAAAAAAGAATACAAACTTACATAAATAAAAGCTATCAATGTTCTAATTGTTTTTTAGCATTTCCCCAACAATGATGCCAAAAATGTCATACAATTTATATTCTTCAAATTATGTTACAATTTATTATCAATCTAGGAGTGTAAACTAGTGAAATTCCAACACTATATGTGCATGGGAAGTGCATTAATGAATTATATTCCCAATGAAATAATTTGATTATATGAAACTCTTAATGAATTAGGCACACACTTATCATGAAAACTAATAAAATCCTAAACCAATCACACTACAGAGATATATTTGATCGTTGGATTGATGTTTACAAAAGTGTTATTGCAAGTATAGATCACAATCTTTCAAGACATCAAATGTCCTTGTAATAAATTATGAGCAAATTAGTTCTTCTACCTTCAATGAGTAATTGATTTTTGTAGATAATCAACACACTTGTTAATGGAAATATATAAATACATGTAATCGAAACTTGCAAAATGATATTCATAAAATAATTAAAGTGTACAATAATTAAAATACTAATTTAGAAAGATTGCCAAAAGGAAATTAAGATCTAAACAATAAAACAAACACACTTAACTACCTAACTAAAATAAATATTTTGCAACACATACTAGGTTACAGGACCTTCCAACTAGATTTTGCTATAATAAGAGCTACAATACTACGAGATAGTCAAACAAGAACTTCAAAACATCACTTCCTTTATATTATGGAAGTCAAGTTCACAGGTACATAATCACTATGTACATAATACTACTTTTCTTTACATACACTTTATGACTTCCTGATGTGCATACATATTACATATTTAAAGGATGAGGAGGCATTTTAGAAGTCACAACCAATTCCCTTGTTTCACAAGTCGATATAACTGATATGACCAAATATTATAAAATACCAAATACACGATATACAATAAATCTAGTGGGATAAGTTTATTTTATTGATGGTAAAGGATAGATTTCATATCATTACTACGTGATATTCCCTCTCCACATGCAATGAATGAAAATATCCCTCTCCACCTGGAAAGAAATCGACCTTTGCTAGATGTCACTTATATGAAGAAAGATGATTGGAAGTTTGGCCAGGAGATAAATTTGTATTCCACTTAGCTTGGAGACAATTAGCGCAACACAACCATCATCCATCATCTAGAAACAAAACCCATGTCGCAAATTTTCTCATAGAGAGGCGTTAATATGCCAATCCATGATGGATTACCAGATCTGTAGTAGGGCTATAACATCTGAACATGTTATAACCCGCATTATTAAAACAAATTCTAACTCTATTCTTTTATTAAAAGTAGGGAAAATTATATAAAAAATGACAATTTCCTATCTTATGAGCTTGTTTCCATGTATCCTTTAGAAAGCATAAGTAACTATAGAAAGAGGAATGATAGGAAGGTGAAATATTGGACGGTTAAAAGGTAAAAAATGACAACTCAAAGTGAAAAAAATCATGCCCAAAGCTAATTACTTTTAACCTTTTACATATTATTATTCATATTTTATTTATTACATGGGAATATTGGTATATGACTCATGGTGTGCTGCAAACATAGTATTAAATAGAATAATTACAATCTATACAAAATCAGTATGAGGGTTTCCAAAGGGTCAAAACTAGAATAATATGTCCCCTCCCCCATGGAATAACACCTTCCATGGTGTTCTCTTCTCTTCATTAGTACTTTATGTCTTCATTCTTCACTTGTATTCGTAATGTCATGTTCTTCATTGCCTTGACACACCTCCAAAAATTTTAGGATTCCAACATATACCTACAAGAATCATTAAAGTAAACATGAAGATCATAACATTTCTATGCATTAAGTATGTTATCCATATGATTTCTAATATATGGATTTCAAGTTCATAAACAAGGCATATACATTTATAAGCCAAGATAAAGTATGCAATTGAGCCCAATACTTATTTGTATGAATATGTATCTTCTCCATATGGATACCACTTACAAGACTCAATTCATTGTTTTCATTGACATACCCAATGCATATAATGCACTCAAGGTACTATCTAGCATGTTACATGAATCTCTCACCATAGAGATATTCATGTATCCTCTTCCTTGCGGTGAGTGGCCCTCTAGGTTTGATTATTCCCTTCTATGCTAAGTAGTCGCTTTGGAAATCCATCATTTGTCAATCCTTTCTCACACAAGAAGAGTGCAAAGTTATAAATTCTTACCACCAAGGTGTTCCATTGGCTTTCTCTAATAACCATAGATTAAGGTGATTGGGGCATGTTATAGGGCTTTGTTGTCATCACAATAGGATTATTCTACACGTTTTAGAATAAAAACCATCATTTGTCCTTATTAGATAGATTCATCATGTAAGTTGTATCATACAAATACAATTACCATGAGATGTCATCATGAAAAACTCAATCAAATTTTTTAATCTCCTTACAAAATTCAGATTTAACATTTTGACCTTAAAATTGCTAAAAGAGTTCATCCGAAAGCCCCAGTATAGCAATTATACAATTCTTCTCACAATGTTTGCTCCTCATGGAAATAGTCATTAGCCTTCATTATGGGATTACATTGACTTCCATATCCAAGACATTTATATCTACAATTTATTATCCTGGACAAATCTTTCATTTAGCCAAACAAACTATGAGTACTCATGCATATGATCACAAAAACATATGAAATGATTCTAAAAGTATGTCACAAGATTAGGTCAATAAGCTTCAACAATCAACATATTAAATACAATGGAATATTATAAACTACATATGCATTATCAGAACAAAAAAAATTCACACAAGGTGATCAAACAAAACATGAATACATTCAGAAAATTACAAGCATTATTGTCATATATTAAGATTCATGCCATTATCATACCCCTGTATCATTCACATATAATAATTTAACCCCATTTAATCATTCAACAATGATATTAAGCATAAATAAAAGAATCCCTCCCACTATTATTTTAACATCTGAATGCATTAACATAATCAAATGCATAACTATATAGTTGTCCAAAAAATTCATGATGTTACAAAAATAGTGGGTAATTAATGTAAATTTACTCAATGCTTTCCCAACCTTATGATCAACATCTCCATGTCTTTGTTTCCCTTACAATGCACAATATCATCACCATCTTTAACCATAATATCAATTATTTATAAATTAAAATTGGAAATGGTGGTGATTCTTCTTTTCCTAAATCCAACTATTGCAATAATCATAATATCAATTATTTATAAATTAAAATTGGAAATGGTAGTGATTCTTCTTTTCCTAAATCCAACTATTGTAATAATTCTACTAGTGATCCTTTTAACCAGTGTACATTGTCTTGATAACATCCTAAAGAATGAATGAGGAAATTATCTTGGGAAGCCTATGCATGGAATATTCATCAATTCCCTCAAATTATGAGACCTCATGCCTATCCTAAAATACCATAGATACTCTAGAGTTAATAATGATAACCTTATGCACCTTGTAATCATGTTGGATATAACTGCATAATCCATAATGTAATTTCTTTTTATTCTTAAATATATGGGTTGGGCCTAAATCAGAAATGAGAGGCACCCACAGTAAACAAATTAGAAATTAAACAAATCAGAAATGAATTGCCAAAAGTTTACGCACAGTAAAAACATAAGAGTTGTACAATTTTGTGGAACCAATGAATTTATTATATGCCAATTCAAGTGCACATAATATATTGTAGATACATTAAAGCAAAATACAGAACAAACTGAACTTTAAATTATTTGACTCAATTCTATATTTTAATGCATAATCTAAACAGCAGAATAACAATAGATTTTTGAAAGATAAACCATTTTCAGAAAACCTCATGTTGATATCCAATCTAAGATGCTGAAGGGTGGAAAATTTTCCAATCGAATGGTGGCATTAAAAAATGTCGTTTCCCTAAAAGATAATGGGGGCAGACAATCAATATATATTGATTATCAATACCCAAAGTGAAGATCTACAATGAGGAAACAGTCAGTGAAGAATGCAATACAAGAAAATGAAAGATGATGGTTTTTCGTGCGAGAATACATCATGCTGACGATAATGGTTTTTAATTATGTGAATTTGATGAATGGGATGAGTTTATGTAAAAGCCCTAGAATTTGGTATCATGTTCCCTTCCTCAAAGTGGGTCCGTGGGAGGGGACGTGACATCAAATCTAAAGAAGGTGTTTCAGTAGACCCTAAGAAGATAAGAGCTATATTATGGAATGGCCAACACCAAAGAATGTATCAGAAGTAATATATTTTATGGGATTAGCTGGATACTACCGAAGGTTCATGGAAGGATTCTCAAAGTTATCTCATCCTATCACATATTTGCAGAGGAAGGGTGTGAAGTTCGAATGGAATCCTAAGTGTGAATATAGTTTTCAAATACTTAAGGAAATGCTTACCAATGCATCAGTTCTGAAGAGTGTGTATCTTGAAGGAAATTTTGTTGTGTGCACAGATGCATGTAAACAAGGAGTTGGTGGAGTATTGATGCAGGAAGGACATGTGATCAGTTATGAATCCATAAATTTGAAGGAACATGAGCATAACTATGCCACTCATGATTTAGAACTTGCAACTATAATCCATGCCTTGAATATGTGGATACAATACCTGATTGTTAAGAAGTTTGAGTTAAGAACTGGTCATGATGGGTTGAAGTACTTATTCGAGCAACCTAATTTGAATGTAAGACAAAGAATATGGATGGAATTGTTATGTGAATATGAATTTGACATCAAACACATCAAATGTATGGAGAATAATGTAGTTGATGCACTTAGCAGAAAGATACATGCGATGCATGTAGCAGCTATTAGTTGTAGTACGTCATATTTAAAGGATAGGATCATTGACGCCAATGTTACAGATGAACATTATCAACAAGTAAAAGAAGGATTAAAACAACATAAACCTTACAAATTTGATAAGTATAAGTTGGAATAAAATCGAATCCTCATGTATAAAGATATAATTTATGTGCCTAATTCTGGAGATAATATAAGAAAGATGGTTTTTAAAGAAATGCATGATTTTTTGTATGTCAGACATTCGGGTTATTAGAAGACAATAGAAACAGTAAGAAAACAACACTATTGGAAAGGGACAAAGAATGATGTTGTAGAGTATATATCTAGATGCCTAGAATGAAAAAATGTTAAAGTCGAGCAGCGATATCCAACACGATTGTTACAGCCTTTGCCAATACCTGAATGGAAATGGGATGTAGTGACAATGGATTTCATCACAAATTTTCCCAAGAAAAGATTACAAAATTATGTTATCATGGTTGTGGTAGATAATTTAAGTAAGGAAGAACACTTTATTCTAGTAAAGAAAACTCACAAGGAAGCTATTATTGTAGACATTTACATCAAAAAAAGTGGACATGTTACATGGAATCATTAAATATATAGTATTAGGAAGAGATTCGAGATTTACTTATAACTTTTGGAAAGGATTGTTCAAAGGATTCAGCACAAGAATGAACATGTGTACAACATACCACCCTCAACTAGATGGACATATAGAAAGAGTTAATCAAGTGATTTGATACATGTTAAGAATGTGTGTGATGGATCAACCATCTAGATGGGAATATCATTTACACTTGGTAGAGTTTTCATATAATAATGGATATGATGCCTCTCTAAAAATGATCACTTTTGAGGGTTTGTATGGAAGAAAGTGCAATACTCCTATCAGTTGGGATAATCCAATGGACAGAGTCATTATTGGATAAGAATTATTGAAGGATATGGAGGATGAGATGGTTAAGATTAACTAGAATATGAAGGCAGATCTAGATAGATAGAAAAGCTATGCAAATCAAAATAGAACTGCCTTCAAGTTGAAGATCATGTCTTTTTGAAAGTTAGACCCAATAAGATCTCCTTGAAACTGGGAAACTATTCCAAAATAGCTACTAGGTACTATGGACCTTTTGAATCTTAGCTAAGATAGGACCCATTGCTTATGAGCTTGCTCTACCTGCTTGCATTAAAGTACATAATGGGTTTCTTGTGTCTTTAATGAAAATGTACATTCCTGATGCTAACCATGTAATTGATTTGAATGTGATCCAGGTGGAACCGAAAGGGGATTTCTTGGTACAACTTGATGCCATTTTTTGATGGTGAAAAGGAATGCTTTTGAGAGACTTCCAATAGTGAGGAACTCCATCTCTATTTGCATACAAGGATCTAATCCACTGATATATTTCAAAACAAGTAACTTCTCTTCCTCCCTAACGCCAATTTGAACCATTATTCGATGAAATTCATCAATATAACTTTATATAGTATGGTCTTTCCATTGTCTTAACTAGTACCCTTTTTTGTATCAAGGTATTCAATGTACTTGGGTGGATAACATTACATCCTAAAATGTTCAACAAATTTTGACCATGTGTTGATGGAGTGACCTTCTTCTTCCCATTTAGTCAAAATAATTTTCCACTAACAATGTGCAGAAGTCAACACCTTGTGAGATCCAATTGTAACTTTCTCAGCCTCAAAAATTTGATTCACAAATAAATAGGACTATAAATATTGTTGTATCAATTTGTCTACAAATTGTACATCAATATTTCCTTCCAGATTTAGTATGTCCAAGTTCATTTGTACTTTGAAGGGGCTAACCCTGCCAAATGTAGATCTCATCATATTGCTAGCTGAAGTAAAGGCCATTGAACTAGTAAGTCAAGAAAGAACGTCATTGAAATGTTTATACATTTTAGTTCACTATTGAGTGAGTTTTTCTCTATGAATTGTTTAGTTTCACTACGAAGACTTTTGATCTCTGTTTCACTTGCCATCTCCAATATATCGTTTTGAGAAAATAAATACTCAAATTTTGAAGGTAAATACAATTTAAATAGATAGGTATTAGAGAATTTATGAATAGACATAAGTTTGCTCAGTATGCAAGTAGTGTTTAATCATGTATAGAGCATAACAGAGTGTTCTGATACCAATGATCTATGTCACCCAAGGATTCGATAGCAGGACAACATAGTCAACTAAATGAATCGATATTCTTATGGAAAAAGTGAAATAATACTAGATTGATTAAGAAGACCAATGTTGGTAAAACCAAACAAAAAATCACTGAAATCAATAAGCAATACCAATCACATGTAAATGCAAGTCATGAATTCATAACAGAGAAACCCAAGGGTGAAAACTCTAGATGTATTGTGCAATATCCTGTGGGACGTTGGTCTCTCAAGTTTGTAATCTAACCCTATATTGAGGTGCACTATGTTGAAAGACTCATTACATGAATAGATGTTAAACAAAGGAATTGTGAGGAACCAGTCAAGCCTTCTCTTTTAGGACTATTCTTAGTGCAATCAGAAACAAGTAACCCTTTCATATTCGAGGAAACATGTATATATATAAATTTGAGGGACACTTGGGTGCATACCAACCATGTTTCAATTACAAAGAAGTAGTTACAATTTGATTAAGTGGACCAATCATATTTTTCCTAGTTGTCAGCTAGAAGAAGATAAAGAGACATTCTTGCCACCTTGATGGCATTTTCTCGTTTACATTATACTATTCAAGATGTCAATTGACATGTGTTTTAGTCATAAAATATTTTGGGGTATGTATGATGAATGAATCTTGCATAGGATTGTGTGAGTTGAATAAGTCGATGGATTGACTGATCCGTAGGGTCGTCTGAGTCTATCAATCCAATAACCTATAGGTTTGACTAAGTTGATGTAATAGAGATCCAACTAATGATTTGACTGGGATTAGTCATTTCTTGATGTTTCCAGTCGATTCCTAGAATGGATCAACATATATAGAGGAATATGGAATTACATTAGCATTCCCCCTTTATGACAAATTCCTGCATTCCCAACAAACTTCAATGATACACAAGATTTTATTTTGTAATGGATTTGGTGAAGATATCGGATGCTTGTTGTTCCATGGGACAATACTCCAAACAAATAATACAATCTGCAACAATATCTTGAATGCAATGAGTATCAAGATCAATGTGTTTGGTATTGGAGTGATACACTGAATTCAATAAAAGAATAATTTCAATCTACTTGTCTCATCTTAATTTAGTAGGAGACTTATGAACCATTCCAATCTCTATAAGAACATGTCGGATCCAAACTACTTCTTTAGTTTCTTCCTTAGCTTCCATGTACTTTTCTTCAGAAGAAGAAAGCGAAAGAGTTCTCAACTTCTTACTGGACAACGAAATCAATCATGAACCAATCTAAAAGATGTACCATGTAGTAGAAATTCTATCTAAAGCATCCCTTTCCCAAATAGAATATGTATAGCCAAGAACTGAATCTATAGCCCTACTAGA
Organism: Larix kaempferi; assembly: GCA_027924585.1. Classification (NCBI taxonomy): domain Eukaryota; kingdom Viridiplantae; phylum Streptophyta; class Pinopsida; order Pinales; family Pinaceae; genus Larix; species Larix kaempferi. The sequence goes on from BSBM01000008.1 coordinate 2,270,348, forward strand.
ATAGAACACACCATAATGAAATGTCGCCTATAAATATCTAATAATTCTCTTTGATTATGACCAATGACTTTCATGAGACATTTTCATAAACCTCGAAACCATGTTGACTGCAAAAGAGAGATTAGGCTTATTGTGTGTAAAATATACCAAAATCCATACAATCTAACGATATAAAGTGAAATCAACAAGAGGAGTACAAAAATCAACAATTAACTTTACAACGGACTGCAATGGCATAGGTGAAATCTTAAAATCACTCAAATGAAACTGAGCCAATAAATATGTAGCATAATTAGGCTCAGAATGTAATATACCATATACCATATGCAAAATATCTATACCTAAAAGATAATGCAATATGCCTAAATCTATCATTTCAAATTCATTCTTAAGATTATTCTTCATTTCCTTTATAAATGTAAGCTAGCTTCCAGAAAGGATAAGATGATTCACATAAAGTACCACAATGACGACATCATCATCAAATTTCTTAACATACATATTTGGATCATATATACATTGCTTAAAACCATTATTCAAGAAATAATTATCAATTTTCCATACCAAGCTCTAGGTGCATGTTTAAAACCATATAGAGTCTTGTTTAATCTACATGAAAAACTTGAAATTTTAACATTGATAAAACCAAGTGGTTGTTGCATATAAATGTCTTCACGACTATCAACATTCAAAAACACACTCTTGACATCCATTTGGTGTATTTCCTATTTATAATATGGAGCAAGAGAAAGTATGGTTCTTATTGTGTTCATTTTAGAAACTTGAATAACAATTTCAATATATCGTATACCTTGTTGAGAAAAATATTTTTCTACTAACCAATATTTATGTTTTTCAATATGTCCTTTTGCACTAAACTTTGTTCTATATATCCATTTACATCCAACTAAATTATTTCCAAGAGGAAGGGGAACAAGAGTAAAAGTCTTGTTCTTCATTAATGAGTTATACTCAACAATCATTGCTTGATCCCATTCAAGATTATCTTTATCTTGAGCATAGGTACAGGTATCATTTGTGGCCTATAATTTAGTGATGAGATAAAAGTAAGATCTAGATCATCATGTATTGAAAGGAATACGAATCTCAGAACCTATGAATTCAAGAGTTTTTTGGGACCAAATATGAAGTGTAGTAGTGGTAGAAACCACAGTATTATCTTTAGAATATTCAGGTGGAGCGCTTGAAGAAGAAGGTAAACTAGGATCAATTGTAGTCACATAAATAGAGGAAGGGGTAACAAAATATGAAGTAAAATTCAAGGTAACATGAGGTTCAACAAACTCTGAAGGAGGAGAGACTTCATTGAATTGAACATATCCTCGTATTATAACACCTCGGGTAGGTAGATCAAACAACATGCATGCTTTGGAATCCTAAACAATCAAAATACATTTGTGAGACTTGGGATCTAATTTTTTCAATTTTTCATATGGGATATGTTCCCAACATTCATTTCCAAATATCTTAAAGTTAATAATATCAAGTTTATTTACATTCCATTTTTCTTTAGGAGTAACCTACAAAAATGTTTTGGTAGGGCCTCTATTCAAAATATAGTTAGCACAACAAATATATTCATCCCTAAAGAATTTATGTAATCCTTTGGAATAAAGCATACATCTAGCCATTTCAACCAAAGTCTTATTCTTTCTTTCAACTACCCCATTTTTTTAGGTGTATAAGGAATAGTCTTTTGATGTTGAATTCTAGAATTAGATGAATATGCATTAAACTCCTTTTTAGTGAATTCATTTAGTTATCAAAATCTTAATACTCTTACCAGATTCATTTTCATCCATGGATTTAAAATTTTGAAATATACCAAAGGTTTCACTTGTATGCTTCAAAAATAAACCCAATATTCTCTACTATAATCCTCAATAAAAGTAAGAAAATATAGTACACGATACAAATAAGGAGTTTCAAGAGGACTATAAGATATCGCTATAAATTACTAGCAATGCTTCATTAACACACTAAACTTTGCCTTTATCAAATATTTCCTTATGATGTTTACAAAGAACACAACCTTCACAAACAACTTTAGTGTAAGAGACTAAAGGTAAGCCAAGTACAATTTTAGACATCATATGTATTTTTCTATAATCCAGGTGACCTAGTCTTTCATGCCATGATATACTTTGCTCATCAACATTAGCAACATAGGAATAAAAATGTTGATTTTTACATGAATTCAAACCAGAAAACTTATATAAACCAACATCATGATCAACAGGATCCGAAGAAACAATTTTGAGGTTATGTTTGATACTTTTAAAACATATTTATCTTCCCAAGCTTCAAATTTATAACCTTTTTGACAAGCACGATATATAGAAATAAAATTGATGGGAATTCCATGAACATGAAATAACATCTTCCATTGTGTCATTAGGAACTTTTAACATTACCAGATCATATTACTAAAAGATATTTACCATCACTAATTGAAACTTTCTATGGTGTGTTCCACGTGTGTTCCTATTGGTATCATAAGAAGTAAATAAGGAAGTTGAGCCATTCATGTGATTAGAATCACCGGAAACCATTATCCATTCCATAGAAGACAAAAAATTACTAGGTTGAATAGAATAGGAACACAAGGATATCATTTGTTCATCGAAGGATTTCATTTTGAATTAAGCAAGTTCGCACCTCTATTTAAAGAAAACATTTTTAGGGTGGTTATTTTTTCCACAATACTTACAAGGATTGTACACTTTATTTTTATTATATACCATGTTACAAGAATCATCATCATTAGAAGAGTGAGGCTTTGATGCTTCAGCATGTGATTTAAAGTTGTTATTAAAAACTCTATTAGGATTCTTTTTACTATGTGCCATTAGAGCTTTACTCTTGGATAATTGACTAGAAGCAATTAGTATATCTTGCTCATATATCAAACCTTTACAAATGTATTAAAAAGTTGGTTTCATAGTAGCTTTACACATTTCAATTCCTTTATTCATGGTTTGGATGAACATATCAAATTAAGAAGGTAACTTTTGTTCTACAAGAATAATTAGCGTATCATCATTTTTATTGTAATCACCACCACAATTATTTAACATTCATTATAGGTTTTAATTTCAACAAGAAAATACTTTATTTTATCAAAATATTTAGGGTCTAACTCATGGATTTTCTTTTTAAGATAGTAAAAAAAACAGCATCGCTTTTATCAAATAAAGAAGCAAAAATTTTCCATACCTCAATTGGGCTAACCTCACCCTCAATATGTACCTATAAGCTATCTAAAATAGTATCTTTAATGATTCCTCTTTCTTTATCACATATTCCCATATAACTATGTCTTTAGCATTTATTGGTTTCATTTGATAACCATTATAAGCACCGTAGATTCTTACTCCTAAGTGTCAATAAAATTCTCTTGAAAGAGAGATAGTTACTACCAACTAATTTAGGAACATAATCTACATCAAAACTCATAATGGTGAATAAAAAAACTAAAACCTAATGAAACAAGAGAATAAAGCTAAGATCTAGAAGAAAAAGTCAATAAATCTAGAAATTTCTCACCAATAATGAAACCCAACAACAACTTACTCAGAGATCTATGAACTTAAAGTAGAAACAACCAATATAAACTTGTTTTGGTAAAAGATTTTTTGAAAAATAGGTGCCACGCACTTTCTCTACAGAAAAGATGCATGTACATGGGGGCACTAAAATGCCCGAAATGGAAATTTGTGCAAGAAATCATTGTCCTGTACTAAAACCTATGACAAAGCACAACCAAAGATGAACAAATAACCATATCTATTGCAAGAAAGATAGATCCTAGATATCAAGTTAGTATACAATGGATTTTGACTCGGTTCTATAGATAAAATCAAGAAAAACTTGAAAAAATTCAAAAAATTTATGAAAAATAAATGATGATGGTTAGGGTTAGAAAAAAATTCTCAAATGTATGTAAAAAATGCCCAAATTGAAAGGAAAAACCACAAGGGTTTGATATATCTCATAAAAAATCTACTACATAAGGAGGGCCCAAAAAAATACATAAAACAATTTACATTTACAAACAAGTAAATCAATAGCAATAATCTACTAGTCTAGCCTTCTATCCATATAAACACCATATAATCAAAGCAGTATGTAACAAGAGAAACTTTTCTTCTTATTCTTCAAAAATCTCCAATATTGTACTTGAGCTCCACTCCACATATGCTTATCACAAGTTTACATTTACATAAGTATATGATGGAAGAATTACATCCCATAATACATGTGGGATAAATTATTTTCCACCTCCTTATATAATAAATGGTAATAGGAGAATATTACTTCATTATGCATGTGGGATAAATAATTTTACATAAGAAAGAGACAATTACGCCTTCCTTTGCTAAAAAAGACATCATAATATCTTAAACATCACACTTGACATTATTACACTTGTAATATTAGCATTAGACATTCCAACAAGTCTCTCAATGAATGTTTCTTTCTACATCTAGAGAAAAAGATGGATACAGTTTCATTCTCTTCTTCATGTTTCTTTTCAATCTATAAAGTATCCAATTGTAAGCTAAGAGTACCAAGACTGTTAGTTTTACGGTTTGCTAACAAGTTCCCCAATTCAGCCCCAGTGACCCCACCTATGGCTAATTTGGAAAATTTGGAAAGAATGTCTTGTTCCCTTACTAGTTTTACCTTGTCCATGAGAATACTTCATGCATACATAATAAATTCCTTCAAAGGTTAGTTGAGATACATCACCTAATCCCATCAAATTATGCATATTAATTGGACTCATCTGTGATCCCTCCAGGGAAGATGGCTTTAATAGGGCCTTGATCCAATTTATTATTCTTAGAAATTTGTAGGTTGTACATAAACATTTCAACATAGCCTTCTAGGATTTCATTTTCTTTATGTGTCATCCTAAATATTTCTTTTTTTAAGTCCCTAGTTTTGCAAAAGTCCTAGTATTTCTTCAAAAATGTGTTACCCATGTCATATAATGTGCAAATTGTGTTTCCTCCCAACCCCACGAACCAACTAAATGATGCAAGGATGGGAGGAAACAATTTGAGTTTATGTGCATCATTAAAATAATTGAATAGCTACAACAAAGATTATCCAATTCACCAAGGAAAGATTCATGATTTGCATATACCATTCAGTGAAAGTATGAAAAAACTAAAAGAAGGGTGTTCTTGATTTGTACCTTAGTTACCATGTCCATGATAAAAAATACAAAGGTTTCCTCCCCTTCTTCATTTGTGCATGCTTCTTGTTTTGTCATTTTTTTCTCCAAACAAGTTGTATCTAATCCCTAGATATTCTGGTTCTTGAACTGGATTGTTCTCACCCTCTAACTCTGGTTTCCCACTTGTTCCTTAGGCAATTTAGCTTATGTTCTAGGTACGATTACAATCTCTACGCTTGCTTTAGATCTTTCCCTTAGTTTTGATCGAGAGACTGTCTTCATGCCCACTTGTCTTTTCTAATTTTTTCTACCTACCAATGGATTAGTAGAAGGGCGTCTTACAGCTCCCCCATATGGAGAGGCTAAAAAAGAGGAATTTTTTCTACCTTTTAAAAATCTACCTTTATCATCTCTAGGCATATTCATACATTACCAACATGATTTAAATCTAATGGAAAAGAGTACTCACTAAAGAAAATATGCTAAGCTATTACACTGTAGGAGTCCTATACTAAGGTTTCCTTGCATCTTACCATCTCTAGCCCATTGGATTGAGAATGTTGGTATGAAAATAAAACAAATGCAAAAAAGAAAAAGAAAATGAATACAAACTTAGAGAAATAAAATCTATCAATGTTCTAATTGTTTTTTAGCATTTCCCCAACAATGATGCCAAAAATGTCACACAATTTATATGCTTCAAATTATGTTACAATTTATTATCCATCTAGGAGTGTAAACTTGTGAAATTCCAACGCTATATGTTTAGCATTTCCCCAACAATGATGCCAAAAATGTCACACAATTTATATGCTTCAAATGATGTTACAATTTATTATCCATCTAGGAGTGTAAACTTGTGAAATTCCAACGCTTTATGTGCATGGGAAGTGTATTAATGACTTCTATCCCAATGAAATAATTTGATTATAGGGAACTCTTAATGAGTTAGGCACACACTTATCATGAAAACCAATAAAATCCTAAACTAATCACACACTACATAGATATATTTGATCGTTGGATTGATGTTTACAAAAGTGCTATTGCAAATATAGATCAAGTATAGATCACAATCTTTCATCTGATTTAAGGACATCAAATGTCCCTGTAATAGATTTTGAGCAAATTAGTTCTTCTACCTTCAATGAGTAATTGATTTTTGTAGATGATCAACACACTTGTTAATAGAAATATATAAATAAGTGATCGAAACTTGCAAAATAATATTCAGAAAATGATTAAAGTGTACAAGAATTAAAATACTAAATCAGAAAAAAATGTAAAGGAAATTATAATCTACACAATAAAACAAACACACTTAACTATCTAAGTAAAATAAATATTTTGCAACACATACTAGGTTACGAGGCCTTACCAACTGGATTTTGCTATAATAAGAGCTGCAATACTACGAGATAGTCAAACAAAAACTTCAAAGCATCAGTTCCTTTATATTCTGGAAGTCAAGTTCACAGGTACATAATCACTATGTACATAATACTGTTCTTCTTTGCATACACTTTATGACTTCCTGATGTGCATACATATTACATATTTAAAGGATGGGGAGGCATTTTAGAAGTCACAATCAATTCCCTTGTTTCACGGGTCGATATAACTGATATGACCAAATATTACCAAATACAAGATATACACTAAATCTAGTGGGATAAGTTTAGTTTATTGATGGTAAAGGATAGATTGCATATCTTTACTACGTGATATTTCATTACAAGCAATGCGTGAAAATATCCCTCTCCACATGGAAAGAAATCGAACTTTGCTAAAAAGATGATTGGAAGTTTGACCAGGAGATAACTTTGTATTTCACTTAGCTTGGAGACGATTAGAGCAACACAAAACCATCACTGCATCTAGAATGTCGCAGATTTTCTCATGGAGAGGCGTTAATATGCCAATCCATGATGGATTACCCGATCTGTACTAGGGCTATGGGATCTGAACATGTTATAACCAGCATCAGTTTAAAACAAATTATAACTCTATTTTTTATGAAAAGTAGGGAAAATTATGAAAAAATAACAATTTACTACCTGATGAGTTTGTTTCCATGTATTTTTTAGAAATCATAAGTAACTATAAAAAGATGAATGATTCCATGTATTTTTAGAAATCATAACTAACTATAAAAGGATGAATGATAGGAAGGTGAAATGAAGGGTTAAAAGGTAAAAAATGACAATAGAAAGTGAAAAAACTCATACCCAAGGCTAATTACTTTTAACATTTTACATATTATTATTCTTATTTTATTTATTACATGGGAAAATTGGTATATGGCACATGGTGTGCTACAAACATAGCAACAAAGAGAATAATTACAATCTATACAAAATCAATATGAGGGTTTCCAAAGGGTCAAAACTAGAATAATATGTCCCCCTTGTAATAACACCTTCCATGGTGTTCTCTTCTTTTCAATAGTACTTTATCTCTGCATTCTTCACTTGTATTCGCAATGTCATGCTCTTCACCATCTTGACATACCTCCAAAATTTTTAGTATTCCAACATATAACTACACGAATCATTAAAGTAAACATGAAGATCATAACATTTCTATGCCTTAAGTATGTTATCCATATGATTTCTAATATATGAATTTCAAGTTCATAAACAAAGCATATACATTCATAAGCCAAGATAAAGTATGTGATTGAGCCCAATACTTATTTGTATGAATATGTATCTTCTCCATATGGATACCACTTATGGATACCACTTACAAGACTCAATTCATTGTTTTCTTTGAGAGACCCAATGCATATAATGCAATCAGGGTACTATCTAGCATGTTACATGAATATCTCACCATAAAGTCATTCATGTATCCTCTTCCTTAAGGTCAGTGGCCCTCTAAGTTTGAGTATTCCCTTCCGTGCTAAGTACTCACTTTGGAAAGCCATCATTTGTCAATCCTTTCTCACACAAGAAGAGTGCAAAGTTAGAGATTCTTACTACCAAGGTGTTCCACTGGCTTGGTCTAATACCCATAGATTAAGGTGATTGGGGCATGTTATAGGGCTTTGTTGTCATCACAATAGGATTCTTCTATACCTTTTAGCTTAACAACCATCATTTGTCCTTATTAGATAGATTCATCATAATAGTTGTATCATACAAATACAATTAGCATGAGACGTCATCATGAAAAAATCAATCAAATTTTTTAATCTGCTTCTTACAAAATTCAGATTTCACATTTTGACCTTAAAATTGCTAAAAGAGTTCATCCGAAAGCCCCAATATAGCAATTATGAAACTCTTCTCGCAATGTTTGCTCCTCATCTCAATGGTCATTAGCCTTCATTATGTGACTCCATTGACTTCCATATCCAAGACATTTCTATATGCAATTTATTATCGTTGACAAATCTTTCATATAGCCAAACAAACTATGAGTACTCGTGCATATAATCACAAAAACATATGAAATTATTCTAAAAGTATGTCACAAGGTTAGGTCAATCAACTTGAACAATCAGCATATTAAATACAATGGAATATTATTCACTACATATGCATTATCATAACCAAAACAATACACACAAGGTGATCAAACAAAACATAAATGCATTCAGAAAATTACTTGAGCATTATTGTTATATATTAAGATTCATGCCTTTGTCATGCCCATGTATCATTCACATATAATACTTTAATCCCATTTAATCATTCAACAATGATATTAAGCATAAATTAAAGAATCTCTCCCACTCTTATTTTAGGATAATACATTAGCATAATCAAATGCATAATTGTATAGATGTCTAGAACATTCATGATGTTACAAAAATAGTGGGTAATTAATGAAAGTTTACTCAATGCTTTCCCAACCTTATGATCAACATCTTCATGTCTTTGTTTCCCTTAGAAGATTGATGCACAATATCATCACCATCTTTAACCATAATATCAATTATTTATAAATTAAAATTGAAAATGATTGTGACTCTTCTTTTCCTAAAACCAATTATTATAATAATTCTATAGTGATCCCTTTAATATGTACATTGTCCTGATAACATCCCAGAGAATAAATTATAATAATTCTATAACAATCCCTTTGACCAATGTACATTGTCTTGATAACATCCTAAAGAATGAATGAGGAAATTATCTTGGGAGGCATGGAATCTTCATCCCTCAAAGTATGAGACCTCATGCCTATCCTAAGATACCATACATACTCTAAAGTTAATAAGGATAACCTTATGCACCTTGTAATCATGTTGGATATAGCTGCATAATCCATAATGTAATTTCTTTTTATTCTTACATATATGGATTGGACCTAAATCAGAAATGAGAGGCACCCACCGTAAACAAATCAGAAATGAATTGCCAAAAGTTCACCCAATTTTGTGAAACGAACGAATTTATTATATGCCAATTGAAGTGCACATAATATATTGTAGATACGTTAAAGAAAAATATAGAACAAACTGAACTTTAAATTATTTGACTCAATTCTAGATTTCACTGCATAATCTAAACAACAGAATAACAATAGAATCTTGAAAGATAAACTATTTTCATGTAATTTACAGGCACAGACATGCATTTCCCTTTCAAAACATTATCATTAGCTTGGAAGTAATGCAGATCAACATTTTTTTCTGATCTTCGATCCCAATGCTTCATGTTGATTTCCAATTTAAGATGCTGAAGGGTGGAAAATTTTCCAATCGAATGATGGCATTCAAAAATGCCGTTGCCTTAGAAGATAATGGGGGCAGACAATCAATATATATTGACTATCAATGCCCAAAGTCAAGAGCTACAATGAGGCAACAGTCAGTGAAGAATGCAATACAAGAAAATGAAATTACAAAACAATTCATGCAATAAAAGATAATAAAGATGAAGCACAGCTAGTATGAAGAAGAGGTACTTACAAATTCAGTTGTGCTGGAAAATTGTACTGCAACTAGGAAAGTACAGAACCAATAACAAAAAAGCCCACCTTAGAATGTCAAGATAAAAAATTGCAATTGAAGGTCTGTATGATTAGTCTTCGCTGTGTTGAAGGCATTCTTGCACATCGCAGTGTTGAAGGCATTCTTGCACATCTTAGACTGTTGGCGTGATTCAGTGTTACTTAAAGGCACCTTGGATGCTGTTCAGTAACATGTTTAGCAAAGAGAAGCAATTCACCGTGTTAGAAAGATCTTAAATGGCAGTGCCTTATAGCTAGTGAAGATAAATAATTCAAGTATTATAAACATTGAGCATCACCTTATCAGCATTTCATGTGTGGAATCATGGAGGCTTCTTTATAGATGTGAATGAGATACTTGTTCACAGCCATGATGTATCATTTTTGGAATCATTTTTGAAGCGCCAAAGACTTGCCAAAACCATTTTAAATCTTATCATGCAGCTGAAGAAACGGATCATTGTCTCACAAAGCTGTTGCAGCATTTTTCCATCAGGGTTCACAGAAGATAAAATACACAATTCATACTATATGAGTACCAAAGGAAGGAATAAAGCACAAAGAAGACAGTGGAACGTATTACATAAAAATTCAACAGAACTACAGAGCGCCTGCAGAAAAGCTTTGTAAAGAGAAAACAAAACACTAATTACTACCTTGAGTTGAACATCCATCATGATTCCATCAATCTGGACAGATACTTCTTAGCGGATTTGAGTATGAAACTTGCTGAAAGCCACTCTTGCGTCTTTAGTCTTTGTCTTCTTCGAGGTATCCGGAGCTCCAAAAATTTTCCAAAACCTGAGTGTTTCATCTGCTGCAGCTGATACAACTGTGTACCCATCAGGGCTCTGAAGAGACAAAAAATAGGGAAGGGTCATCAGGACAAATCTATTCATAAAGGAAAAACATGAACTCATAAGTACTTATAATCATAAAATACATGAATTTTCATACCTGTGCCATTTGAAGAACTCGAGTAGTATGCCCTGTAAGCTCAGTAATCTTCACCATGGATGGGTATTTCCATAAGGTTAATTGGTTCTTATCTAACCCATGTGAACTCAATAATTCACGTTCATGTCGATTCCACTGTAATGAACAGACTTGGGAATGGGTGTCGATAGTATTCAGGCAGGCACCTGTTTGAGTGTTCCAAAACTTTATAGACCTGTCTAAACTCCCTCCACCAGATGCCAAAAGATTGTTCTGGAAGGGGCACCATGCTAAGGCCTTGACTGCTGCACAATGTTCATCTAATTCGTGTAGGTATTGAGAGGAGGAATTATGGGATGCCATGCTCTTGTCCCAAATGTACAGCAGATTGTCATTTCCCCCACTTGCAAGTTGTTGGCCAGAAGGAGACCATTTCAATCCACAAACCTCTTGGGTATGTCCTTTATATGTTTGAACAATGTGCTCACGGATGCGAACATCATGATTGATTACGATCCCATCCAGTCCTCCTGTGGTGAGAATAGGACCATTCCAAGCAAGGGCCCCAACACGCTCATGATGACCTTCCAAGGCTCTTAACTGCAATTTTATCAGTGACAAATTTAGAGATTGCCATTAAATTAGAATGAGAAAAACTTGGAAGAGATAGAGAGGTTTAATTTACCTGTTTATCAGATGCAGAGTCCCATAGCTGTACAACAGAATTATTCATCCCAACGGCAATTTGCCTCCCATCAGGTGCCCAACTAACGCTGGTAACGGGACCCTCTTCATTATCTGCAATCAAAAGCTCGGATATAGAGCTATCCGAAACATCCAACAAGTATACAGTGTTTCCAAGGGCTACGGACAAAACGTTGGTAGAACTCCAATCCAGTAGATTCAAGTAATAATCATCCAGCATGTCTGGTGCATCCAGAGTTCTCTCCGAAGACTACAATCAACATGGATACGTTAAATTTATAGTCTAAGACAACATGACAAAGGAAAATGACAAAAACCCCAAAGAATATATCTGAAGATAGGTCAATGTCAATGGTTTTACAAAACAAATGGGGCCAGGGCTTCGTTTGCGAAAGGGTGAATTCCTGTGCTGAAATAAGTCCTGACATCATTCTGTGAATATTTTTTTTTTAAAATTGGAATGGATGTGGTAGCGAATTCAGTGTTGCATGTGGTAGCTAATTCAGTGTTGCATGTGGAATGTCAAATAACGAGTAAACCTCAATGCAAGTTAGGATCTGGTTATGGAATGTCAATGAAAATGGCTATAAACAAAAAATGAAATCCAAGCTTTACCTGAGGAATATATCTACGCGTTCTTTTGGCAACAGGGAGATTAGCGGACACAGATTGTTGTGAAGCCTGGGAAGCAGTCGATGATTTTCCTTTGAAACAAAGAAGTCTGCAATTATTGTCTGCAGCATTTGCATTCTTCAATAAAGTTGCTGCCATCTCCTTCTTGTATGCTTTTCTGGAAGGGGAGGGGTAGGGGGTATGGGTATCGCCATTTTCCTTTTCTTCCCTCCTGATCATGAATCTAGCTACATCAAAATCCATGGATCCTCTTTCTGGAATGAATCTGTCGCTCTGCCATAGAAAAACAATAACAATAAAACCGAATTCTCATTCACAATTTCAACAGACCATCACAATAAAAAGGATTAAGTTGGAAGGGTGATAGTCTCTGAATAACATTTAAATCCGCATAAACCTGTTTCTTCCTAGTTACACTTCGTTGTAATAAACCCAAATCGGGGAATTGCATGTTTTCAGCATAGAAATCATGTGTAAAAATAAGGTAAAATGAAAATATCCATACTTTTTGACTATTCATTGAAGCACCCTGTTTATGTAGAGGAGGACGAAGAAATTGCTTCCCTGTGAAGAAGCTCTTGGGATTCATTGAATAGCAAGACGATTCCATATCTCCTCCTACTACTCTAGCAAAACCACAATACAAAACACAATGTATTAGAAACAATCAATATACCTAAATTTAAACTCGCAAAAAAAGAAATCAATAGTTCCAGCAGAATTTAAATTGTAAAAGCTTGATGTCTGGTTCTCCAAAATGTATATCAAGCCAAGTATTTGAAGCCCTGGCAGCCGCTTGGCTTTCTCCTTGCCCAGAGCAAAGCGATATGCAAAACAGACAAACCAGACCAACTGATTATGGCAAGATGTTGAAAGAAACTGGGCAAACACATTAAATACCTAGCTAGCTTCACACCAACGGTCATAAAGCCAGCCAGGATATGGAATCAAGTGTTTCTTGTTCCGAAGTCATTGCCTTATTTGACCCATCAATCAAATTTGACCAATCAATCAAATTTTTTAATTTGACTATATTAATGTTTATTAAGGTGGGGGCAATATTAACTTGAAAAAATGGTTATTATTGAATTATTTAACTAATTCTATTATTAAAATTTTAGAAAATGTTAGTTTCCCATTTATATATTAAAAATTTATAAATGGTGAATGAGAAAATATATAGATTGGAAACTCCGTGTATAGTAACTTAAAAATATATAGGTTGAAATAATAATAAATAAATAGGGTAAGTGGATGTCTAGTAGGGAGATATGAAGTAATCTACATGGGAGATATGAAGTAAGTGGGGGTAATAGAGCAGCTAAACATTGTAAGTGGGTTAAGTCACTTTATTGTTACGGTTAAGAATGGGTTGAGTAAGAATTTGAGAAGGTTATTGTGGTGAATTATTTGAAAATGATTGCAATCGTTGTGGTGGTGTTGTTGAGGGTTCTATTGTTAGGTTGGTTGTTGTGGTATATGTCCAAAGGGAAGCCCTCCCCAACCTTGTTTCCAAGGTTGGTTTTGAGCTTGCTTAGGAGCCCATAGCTACCATGTTGTGGGTGAATATCAACTCTAAGGGGGTTAATGAATGTTAGCCCAAAATGAATTAGGAAATTGAGATGGCTCTTGAACCATACTTGGTGGTTATAGTTGCCACGACCATTTTTTAACTGACAAAGTATATTTGTTATGTCCCCTCAATGGCCCCTTTGTATATTGCTTTAAACTCTAGAAATGAAAGGTAGTTATTGGTTGCATGATTCTACTCATAGATGCCACAATTTTTACCTTGTTCATTAGGTAGTCTCTTAGGGGTGCTTCTTTCAACATTTGGAATAGAAAATTGATAAGGCCAACTTGAAGTCATCACACTTTTTATTTGGTTGCAGTGTATTCAACTAAGAACTCGAGGAGTTGAAATATTAGTTTTGAAATCTTCCAAAATATTTCTAATTTTGTCGTGGTAACTTGGCTCTCTGTGGATTTCATAACTTAATATGAAATATCCCAAGGGATTTTGCCATGTTTTGCATTGTGACTAGTATATCACTTCTAGAGGTCACACATTGATTTATAACTCAATGGAGAAACATCATTAGCTCCCATCAAATTAAGTACATCAATGCAATCGTCTTGAATTCCTTTTGAAATGACAATTCTCGGAGTTTTTGGGCACAACCAATTTTGTTTTGATTGTTTCAAGTTAAACTAGAATCTCTCCATTGACCTCTTCCACATTTTGCTTTCTTTCTAGGTCATATTGAAAATTTCTTCTTTGGCATCATGTACTCTTGATATTTCTTCAGAAATTTCTGCTATATTTCTTCTTAGGTTCCAATAGAATTCCCTCCAAGCCTCATGAACCAGTGCAACACTACATTTTTTAGAGTAGTTGGAAATAAGTTTGACTTATGAGAATTTGAATAATAATCATAGATTCAATAAAGCACATTAAATTCAAAGAGCAACCTGGCTAGATATTTATTAGCAACACGGTTGAAGTTGGGTAGAGTTGAAGGATCAATGTTCTTCATCTTCCCTACTCTCGTAGGTTCTCTAATTAGAAACTCAAAAGTAAGAGTCTCACTAGTACAAAATCACAAATTTGTGATTAAAAAAAACAACTAAAACATGAATATAAAGGTAACCAAGAGTGTTTTATTTGCAATTCTTTATGTTGATGTATTTGTAACTTCAGAATGTATTTCACTTGTATATTTTATATTGTATTCATATGACATTGTACTTACGGCGGAAAGGTTTCATTCCTCCGATCGAGAAGGTCATTATTGTATTTGATAGGGTTATTAGACTCCCCTAGTGGGGTCGACCCTAAGTCATGTTGTGATGGGTTATTAGACCCTCCTAGGAGAGGTCGGCCCAGTTAGGGTAAAAGGCAAGTGAATTCAAGTATAAATAGAGAGTGTGGCTTTCTCATTTGATCATTCACTCACTCACTCATTCATACAAGTGAGTAGCGCGCACAAGTGCAGGAGGAGGAGTTGCAGAGGAATATCTCTTTGTTGTGGGGTTTTGTATCATTGCTCATTCTATCTCTGAGGAAGTTGCGTGGTTTTCTCCTTTATTGTTTGCCCGGTGAAATGCTTTGTGTCTATTGTCTCTTGTAAATGATGATTATATGCTTGTTATTCTATCAGATAAGATCCTAGATCATATTGAATTAAATGTTGAAAAACTAACATGGTATCAGAGCTAACCTAAGAAGAAGACACTGTGCAGTTGTAGAAGCTAGGGCTTTGTACAACAAAACCTAGTCACTATGGAACTTTCGCTATAAATAAATTTTGGCGAAGGTTCAAGATCTGAAACTTGCATAGGCCGAATATGTCATGTTTGTGTACCTTTTGTCCTAGTTTCATCCTCATATTCATTGTACTTCGTGAGATATGATTTGTACATGTTAGGGTTTCTGCCTCTTCCAAAATGTTGCCCTAAACAAGTGACCTAGGAACAAAGGTCATATCTTGGGCTAGGAAGCTCCAACTGAAATTCCGTAAAAAGTGACAGTTAGGGCATAGACTGTAGTTTTACAGCTCTATGTTTCCGAGGCCGAAGTTGAAACAATGACACATGGAACTCCGTACAAGTTCGCTATGTTGTTTCATCCCATTAACAGGTCATGTTGCGACACTTAGCATATCTCTCTCATGGAGAATCCAATGAAGCTCAAATATGTGGGGTTGGAAATATGACAGGTCAGTCTACCACAGGACGAAGTTTCATACCCTAAGGATCCAAAATTTCATAGATACACCAGAAACAATACGGCATATCTTTCTGTCAAAGCAGAATTTGATTCAAAGCATTTTCATTTTTGGCTTGTCACTGTTGCGGGAAATTAGGGCTTCTAACAGAAGAGGAATTTTGGAGTTCTCTCGGCATAGGATTGATCTCCTCAGCAAAATCAAAATTTAGAGACCAAGATCAAACTTTTTGGTTGGGTAGAAGCTCGGGACCTATCAAACCCTAGTTCGAGTTTTGGACCAGAAAACCAGAATTTGACAGAAGTTGCAGATCCGAAATTCGCAAGTCAGTTTTGAAGGGTAAATGTTTGGAGTTTTCAAAATCTGAGCACACGAGCTTTCTCTCCTTAGTCAATTGCATCTCCCTGTCGAGTTAGAAGTTTGAAATTCCAAGTTTGGATTTTTTAGGGTTTCTGTGTCAAACCCTAGCCAGCACCAGATCCAGTTTCAGCAAATCAAGTGGTAATATCTAAATCTTTTATTTCCATTTGAGATTCTCATTAAGATGTCTCACCACACAAAGCTTGAGGATAAGATTAAAGGGGTTGATAAATTCGAGCATGAAAGTATAGGATTGGGTTAATCCTAGAAGCAAATGAATTGGACACCTACATAAATGAAGAGGTTCCAAGTCCAGAGGGAGATGAGGCTAAGGCCTTACATAAGAAGAACTTGGTCAAGGCCAAGAGGATCATTGCAGATTCTATCAAAGACCATCTCATACCTCATGTTTCTTCTTTAAAGACACCCAAGGAGATGTTTGATTCCTTGACCAAGCTATTTGAAGGAAATAACATAAATCGGAAGATGACTTTGCGGAACCAATTGAAGAATGTGAACATACAAAATGCAGAGACCATGCAATCCTACTTTAGAAGGGTCTCTCAAATAAAAGAACAACTTGAAGTTGTGGGAGAAGATATAGAGAATGGTGAAATTGTGATGACCACCTTGAATGGTCTTCCTAGGTTATGGGATTATTTCATTCAAGAAATTTGTGCTAGGAAGAAGCTCATCACATTCAGTAGGTTGTGGGAGGAATGCTCAGAGGAAGAAGCTTGAATTGTAACTCGAGAGTAAAAGATGGATAATGAAGACCAGGCTCTCACAACACACACCAGGAAGAGTAACCACAAGAGGGAGCATCCTCATCACAAGAAGGGTAAACACCACCACCAAAATCAGAGGGAGAACTTTGGAGGATCCATGAGAGATCTTTCTCACATTCGATGTTATACTTGTGATGAGAAGGGACACTATTTGACGCAAGTCGAATTACGGAAATAAGGTTCTTTCTTAACAATACACACGACACAAACCACAATGCTCACACAAACAAGGTGTAGAACAAGATGCCTGGATTGGCTTATATTACTTCTCTGAAATTGGTTACAATGTAAAATAATTGTAAGCAAATAAATAACTATGATCGGCCTCAGCCGTTACAACTTAGAAGTAACTGTGGTGTGTTATCCCTGTGTTTCGACCTCACCCTCTCCTGGTTCACCCCAGAACTCTGAGCTATGGTTCGATCTCAACACTCTGCACTCGGCTGGTGTGACTCGTCACAACTCCTTCGGCTCTGCACTCTGCTCTCCTGCTAGACTCTACTAGACTAGACTAAAGACCTTTACTTCCTCTTCTCCTCTTTTACTCTATGGTTGTTGTTCCCAAGACTACTGCAATCCTGAGACACGCATTCCCCCCTGCTCACTGATCCCACTAAATATTGCGAACTTGCACTGTCAGCTTCTATCCGTGTTGCATAGCCTCTGTCAATGACGTCCACTGTCATGTCCTTCACCAAATCGCAATAACTGTAATAACTTCCTCAACAACCCCGAACGGCTACTGGTATAGTCCCTTGACTTTTTTTCCTTTCGACCCTGCTACAGCAGTCAGTCACGTCTCGACTGTCCTGTCGGCTCGCTCTTTTCCCCATTACACTTGGCTTCACTAAACCCTGACGTGTCGTAATTCGACCACTCGTCGACTACTCGAACTCTTACATCGCTCGTCATCCATCGACCCCTTTCCTGTCGATCCTCGACTTCTCGCGCCATCTGCTGATCCTTCAATCGGCAGCAGCCCAACTACTTCTACTCGACTTGTTGACTTCGACAAGTCAGCCTGCTCTCTGCACCAGTGGTCATCGGCACTCCCGCTGGTCGGCTCCCTTCGGTCGATCAACTTCGACTGATCTGCGTAGGATCCAATGCTCCTGCATCACTATTCCATAGACTGTCCCAGGAACAAAATCAGCTCCCTCAAGAAGAAGAACAACAAGAGAATACATCATGCTCACACTGTAGAGGACGATGAACCTCCAAGGAAGAGAACCAGGGAATATTCTTCAAGTGATGAAGAATATGTATTGTAATGAAGATAACCAACTACATGGGTTCCACCTCATAAGGTGAAGCTAAAGATGACTTTCATTTTTACATGAAAGGAGTAGAAGAAGCTATTGTAGAGTTAGACTCGAGAAAACAAATAATCTATGAAAGAACCTCTCATCCATTTTCAGCATTGGTTAAGGTGCACACTATTGGAGACTTTAGTAGTTCTTGCAAGGAAGCAAATATCAAGAGGGAGCACACACTAGTAGCTCCTGTAGGGAAGAAAAGATCAAGATGGAGTCCACCCAACAACCAAACAAGGATAAGTATTTGAATTGTCATTTCTTGTATATATGATTACTTAAATGATGTTGTTCAGTCATATACATAGTTACGTTCCTAGATTTAGGATGTATATTATGCATGTTAGAAAATTTGCATTAATGATCAAGATACTACTAATATGCAAGTAATGGGTGGGCAGCCTATGGTACTATACAACAATCCATTGCTACTTATCTAGATTGAAACCTCTTTGCTGATATGTTGGGAGTAGTGCACTCTCTTAACAATGTTCTGGTAGGGATGGAAGGCATCTAGAAAGTTACAGGATATGGATAAATGTTGTATAGAAGCATTGGCTAAGATAATTACATGACTGTATGACCTATGTCTTTATGCATAAGAATTTTTTATGAAAGCTATGAGATGTTTCAAATCATGCAATTGAATTTGACTTGGAGGAAAGATCGTGTACAATCACCTACAAAAGAAGGCCAACGACATTTGTTCCAGCGACGAAGTTCAAGAACACTACCTATTGAAGATATTGAAGAATCTGAAGTTCCCAGGATTAGGGATGCAATAATAGAAGGATGCCATGATCGAGGAGTATCAGTCAATCATGAAGAATGATGCCTGGGATGTGGTCTCGAGACCAGTAGGGAAGTCTGTTGTAACTTCCAAGTGGATCTACAAGATCAAGCATGCTACAGATGGCAGCATAGAGAAATACAAAGCAATATTTGTGGCTCGTAGCTTCTCCCAGAAAGAAGGAATAGATTATGAGGAGACATTTGCACCTGTAGCGAGATATACTTCCATTAGATCAGTACTTTCTCTCGCTGCAGTGATGAAGTGGAAGATACACCACATGGATGTCAATACAACGTTCTTGAATGGTGTAGTGGAAGAGGAAGTATATGTGGAGCATCCACTCGGGTTTGAGACACATGACAGGGAGACTCATGTGTGCAAACTCAAGAAATCCTTGTACGGTTTGAAACAGGCACCCAGGACGTGTTATGGCAGGATAGACAGCTTCCTAACTAGTTTGGGCTTTACCAAGAGTAAAGCAGATTCCAACTTTTACTACAAGGTTGAGGAAGGAAATCCAGTGATACTCCTACTGTATGTAGATGACCTATTTGTGACAGGTGAGGATGGATTGATTACTGACATGAAGAGGAAGCTTGCTTATGAGTTCGAGATGAAGGACTTGGGTATGGTGCACTATTTTCTAGGCATGGAGGTGTGGCAGAGTATGGATGGAATCTTCCTTCGACAAGGGATGTATGCAATAGAGATCCTGAAGCGGTTCGGGATGATGGACTACAAGGCCATGACCACACCTATGGAATTGAACCTAAATCTATTGAGTGATGCTTCATCAGAGTTGGTTGATGCCACAATGTATCGTCAAATGATTGGGTCCTTGATGTACATGACGAATACTAGACCAAATATTTGCTCTCTTGTGAACAAATTGAGCCAGTTCCAAGACATGTTCACCTAATTGTTGCAAAGCATATTCTGAGGTACCTGAAGGGTACAGTTGATTATGGGATCAAGTATGATGTGAATCAGAAGATTAACCTAGAGGGTTATGTTGATTTTGATTGGACAGGTAGTGCCATTGATAGGAAGAGCACTTCGCGGTGCTGCTTCAGTTTGGGATCAAGTGTGATCTCTTGGTTTAGCAGGAAGTAGTCATGCGTGGCACTGAGTACAACTGAAGCAGAGTATGCCACAGCTTGTTTGGCTATTTGTGAGTAAGTATGGATAAGGAAGCTACTATCTGATTTGTTTGATCTCCAATTTGATCCTACTTAGATATATCGTGACAACCAGAGTTGTGTGAAGTTGTTAGAGAACCCGGTGTTCCATGACAAGTTGAAGCACATTGAGATCAAGTTCCACTATATCAGGGATATGGTGCAAAGAGGAGCAGTGAAGTTCCAGTATGTTGCGACAGACGAGAAGATAGCCGATGTATTGACCAAGCCACTTCCCTGAGTGAAGTTTGAGTACTTCGAAGAGAAGATTGGTGTACTTCAGATCGAGGTTCTTTCCAAGAGGAAGTGATGAGTCCGGAAGACGCAGATTCACATGGGATTTTTCGACATGGTTGTAGATATTTTCTCCCATGGTCTTGATGTAATTTCTGGGCTTTTTCGACATGGTTGTAGATGTGTTCTCCCATGGTCGTGATGTAACTTCCGCCGAGCTTTTCCAACATGGTTGTAGATGTGTTCTCCCATGGCCGTGATGTAATTCCTGAGCCATTCTCACATGGGGGTAGATGTGTTCTCCCATGGTGCAAATGTAAGGGATGGATCCATTCTCACATGGTGGCATATGTGTTCTCTCATGGTGCAGATGTAAGGGATGGAGCCATTCTCACATGTTGGTAGATGTTTTATCCCATGGTGTAGATGTAATGGCTGAAGCCATTTTTCACATGGTGGTAGATGTGTTCTCCCATGGTGAAAAAGTAAGGGCTGGAGCCTTCCCCAAATGGTGGTATATGTGTTATCCCATGTTGGTGGTGTAAGTGTTGTATGATGTGCATCTGGGCCGTGCTCCATGGGCGATGAGATGATTTGAAGATGATGAGGTGATTGTATGGTACACAGGTTTTGCAGAGGCATATAATCAGTCCTGGGATGCTGCTTCAGGTTTTGCAATAGCATATCATCAGTCCTGGGATATCTTGCAGGTTTTGCAAAGGCATATAATAAGTCCTGAGATGTACATACTAGATGGCTTGCTCGTAGAGATGATGAATACCTACATAGAGGCTAGGCCTACATCCAACATGAAAAAGGGTTGGCTCTGTAGAACTTCCTATGACGAGTAGATTGGAGATTGATGATCGAGATAGCAACAGCAGTGACGATGATGATCCAGCTTTGATAATGATCCTCCAGCGATGAATACTTGTGCCGATGAACTGTGTCAAGAGAATACCTTCCTAGTTAAGAGGGAGTGTTTCTGTATTTGTAACTTTGGAATGTATTTCACTTGTATATTTTATATTGTATTCATATCACATTGTACTTCCGACGGAGAGGTTTCATTCCTCCGATCGGGAAGTTCATTATTGTATTTGATAGGGTTATTAGACTCCCCTAGTGGGGTCATCCCTAAGTCATGTTGTGATGGGTTATTAGACCCTCCTAGGAAAGGTCGGCCCAGTTAGGGAAAAAGGCAAGTGAATTCAAGTATAAGTAGAGAGTGTGAATCTCTCATTTGATCATTCACTCACTCACTCATTCATACAAGTGAGTAGTGCGCACAAGTGGAGGAGGAGGAGCTGCGGAGGACTATCTCATTGTTTTGGGGTTTTGTATCATTGCTCATTCTATCTCTGAGTAAGTTGCGGGGTTTTCTCCTTTATGGTTTCCCCGGTGAAATGCTTTGTGTCTATTGTCTCTTGTGATTGATTATGTTGTGCTTGTTATTCTCTCAGATAAGATCCTAGATCATATTGAATTAAATGTTGAAAAACTAACACTTTATAATATGACTAAGATTTGGTTTGTATTTAGCTTCATTATTTATTGGTTGATCTCATTCATCAACTTGTAGAATATTTATTAGTTTAATTTGCCAATAATTGTCATTAATCTGCATTATATTTAGTAGTTTATTTAGTTATTAATTTCCATCAACTTATAGTATATTTTCTAGTTAAATGAGTCATTAATTGTTGTTAATTTTTAGTATTTTTTCTCATTTAATGAGGCATTATTTGTCATCAATTTGTAATATATTTACTAGTTTTAATCAATCATTAATAACCACGAGCTTGTAGTGTATTTAGTTAGGATTTAACTATTATCACTCTATATTTTAATACTAGTTTAGTGGTTGCATAATTATTATTTTTAAATGTAAATTGATATGTGGTTTTTGCATAATCATTATATTTATTAATACTTTAATAGTTTCATATTCATTGTATTTTTGCTACTCATTATTATTCAATATATATATATTTTGTACTAGGGGAATCGACAACTGGGATGGTGTTGGTACTTGCATGCCACAGGGTCTAGGGGTCCACTCCCATTCACTACCATTATACCCCTAGGTGCACCCACACAACCCGCAAGCATGGGGCACGGGTAACTTGTGGTGTTTTGAACTTGTGACCTTTATCACAATGTCATATCATCTCATTTTCAAGTGAATCGCCAATCAAGGTACACCCTTGTAGGGCATTATTATTCAATATAAATTTATATGATGCAAATAGTTTCTTAAATACCACAAATTTTTATTTGTTAAATATTAAATATTAATGTTCATCAATTAAAGAATAACTTATAATGTCACAGATGTGAATCTAAAGGCGATTTAAAATATATACATGTAATTAAACTTTCATTAAAACATATAAAACGATAGTGTCACACATGAATGAAAGAGATTAAATTATAAATTGTAAACTTAATTTAAACAATAATTACATAAAATCAATTAAAAAATCACATCATAATTTAAACAAGTTGATCATATAAAATATTATATATATAGATACCAAAAAAGTCAAAGTACCATATCGAGCTTCCATCTAATTATCTACTAGTACATGATTATAAAAGTCCCTTGATACATACATTTAGGGACATTAAGGGCATATGAGAAAAACAAGAATTTCGTACACCCACACATAGCATATGGAAATGTCCTCACAAAAGTATTTGGACATACACAAAAATTCTAACAACCAATCTCAAACAAGTTCACTACATATATCATTCAGTTTCAATAGCTAGTAGAGAATATACACATATAAAGGTATCTGCAACATTGCTCTAGTCATATTTGTACTGAAATACAATTTTTTTTAACCAAACCCAATTTATTTAAAACATGACTATTTTCTCCTAGGTCATTCTTATATAAGCGATTCGACCATAAAGAGGAGATAGTGCAATCTTACGTAGTTCCTTTATTCATTGTTTATGAATTAGGATGTAATAGTTATCCTTTACACCGCATTCAATATTTTTTTGTTGCTATAATAATAGATTCCCATTGCACCTAGAGAAGTGAGGTCCATTCTGCAACACATAATCCCTTCAATGGTTCAACTAGTATAATTGCTTCCAAAAGGAATTACTAGAGGAAGAGAAAAAATAGAGAAATTCCTAAAAGGAAAAAAATGTTTGTATCCAAAAGAAAACACTAAAAGATGTATTGCAATAACATAAAAACTATGAAAAGAATGAATTAATACCTACCCAATATACCTACCATGATATCTAATTATTTCTTAGGGGTTGTAGGTAAAACACTACAAAAAACCATGTGATTATTGTCTCTTTTAGCTCCCTTTTTGGGATTCACTAACAATTTTAGTGGCACTATTTCATGCGATGATGCTTTTCCTAGTGTTTATTGCATTCTTTTTTGAAATTAGGTGCTAAATTGGATGCTAATTTCATTGAATTTTGCACCAGGAATAATGCCCTCAATAGAACCTAGTTTTGCTTGCTTTTTCACTAGAAATAACATCCTCCATAGTGCCAAGGTGAATGCCAAGCTTATCTTCCTCTTTTGTGATAGAAATTGCTATAGCATTTAAGCAAAGAATTGTGCCTCGCTTGGCTCCCTATGTTGTGCCAAGATTTAAGCTAGGATTAGCACCATATTTAACACCTAATTTAGCCTCCTTATTGTCGGTAGGTTTAACACCAAGTTTTCTATCTAGAATAATGTCTAGCATATCATCTAGATTTTGTCCCAAAGTAGCACCATGCTTTTTCTCCTAGTATTGCGCCTTGTTTTGGGCCTAAATTTGCCCCCAAAATAGAGTTGAATTTTGCTCGTAGAATTGATCCTAGTTCAACATATAAGTTACTTAATTGATGGGATAGAAGCTATTGGCTATTGGATTTGAGGGTTATATTTGGGAGGGTTGTGTTAGACATTGATGTTGATGTATATGATTATAAAAATGATGATAACGATGATGATGATGATGACAATGTCGATGACAATGATGATGATGAGGATGATGCATGTTATTGCACAATTTGACCCTGAGTGACCCTAATGGATATAAATGGCCCTTTTGGAAACTAAGATACCATAATTAATCCTAATGAGGATCATGTCAATGTCGATGTCAATAATGGTGATGCATGTGATAGAACTATTGGATCCGGATTGATCCCAATGGAACCTAAATGACCCTAATAGTGTTTGAGTGACCATAATGCACTTAACACTACAAGGAAAAGAGCTTGTAGTGAAGGTCATAGTGGATGTTTTTAGCGTTACAAGATTGACAAAAATTGTTAAAAAAACCTCTGCCAATGGTAGCAGATGATTTTATAAAGGTCATAACAGATACATTTTATAACTAAAAAATACTCGGTGCCTGGAGGTTTTAGCAGATGTTTGTTTATTAGTGCACACAATTGAATTTACACACCCCAGTGCATTTCTTACTAGGACACACCGGTGTTGTATGATTAGAAAATATGCACCATTGCACTCAACTAGAACAAGCACCAGAAAGAATCAAATTTAAAGTCCACGCTAGTGCTCGCGTATAGAATACACGCACCGGTGCGTCTTTACAACATAAACACACCGGTGCGTCTTTACAACATAAACACACCGGTGCGATATTTTACATCATATGCACTGTACATTTTTTCATTATTTTTAATTTTACCGATATTGTACATTTATCAGAGCACATCAGTGCATTTAATATTCAAACGCACTAGTGCATTTATTATTCAAATGCATCGATTCTTACAAACTATCAACATGACCCGGTGCACTTTAACACATCAAACGCACCATGAAGATTAAAAAATAAAAACTGGTGGGAATAAGCTTTGATTGTTCTCAGTGCACATAAGCCATCTACATGAACCAATGCGATTCATAGAATAAAATGCACCGATGCTTAATGTTATACAAGCATCAGTGCATAATTTTCGTTTATACGCACCGGTGCACAATGTTATTATAGGAGCCCCAATGCGACATATATTAGTAAAAGCACTGAATATGATTCTTTGAATAATGGCTACTAATATTTCATTCAAATATATATATTCTATTTTTTATTTTTTTAATTCAATTATTTATCTGAAATTGAAATATTTGTTTATAGTAAAATTCATTTCAATTTAATTATTGAAATTGTTTGTTTAGATTAATTTATTATATCATAGATGGAATAATCTATTGTAATATTTAATCATCCATACATTTAATTACCAATGTACCATTTATGACTGCTGTATGGCATTGAAGAATGTATTTTTGCTCCATCTTGAATGAAAATACGCATTTTTTTCTTGGAAAAAATTACCAATGTACCGTTTCACATGTAACATTTGACAATAATATTGAAGAATGCAATATAATAAAAAAGTTTATTTTATTATGTATCAATAAGAGTTCCTTTGTGATACAAAATACGACAACATAGAGACAACAATAATCAAAATATCAACATGCATGTAATTATTGTTACACTTATTGGTAACTTGTCTTTGAATTTACACACTATGTCCAATACATTATTATACAAAATGTCTAATTTTCACAGACAATTATTTCAAAAGAAACAACAAGCTACAACAGCTTGCATTACCATCAAACTTAAATACCGAGCATCATTCTTTGCTAGAACTGTTATCGGTGCTCGAGCCACTTGCATCAATTGGGTTATTTGGCCAAATGTTTTGTTGATTGGATAGATTGTTTTCCTCTTCTTCAAATTGCATCTGCAAACATAAAAATACATTGTACTGAGTGTATCTACATTACCAACAAGAATAATGAAAAATAAATAGATAGTATACATGAAGGTAAATTGAAAAGCGACATACCATAGAAATAATTGACGCATGAATGATACACATTCTCTCAAAACCAAATCTCATGCCTTCTATCAACAAGTATTCTCTTGGCTCTACTCCATACTTTGTTTCTTGCAAGAGTTATGCCCCGTCACAAATCATAGATTTAATATAAAAGATTTTTGTTTTTTATTAATTATAAAATGAGAGAAGTAAAACAAGATAGAGATTTACAAAATCCATAATTAATTTTTGATATGCCAACATATATTCACAACCCTTGCTTAACCCAATCCCAATTTCAATCAATTCTTCTAATGGCTATGCTTTCTATGTTAACACCTGTTTGAAGACGTGCAAGGATTTCCATTGAAAACAAAAAAATATATATATACCAATCACAACCACTACAAAATATTTATTTTTTACAACAAAATAAAATATTCTCACAAACTTTGCTATCAAACCCTTTTTCCTTGTCGTCCTCTCTTGTGTGCTAATTGGGTTCCATTTTCTTTTCTTTTGTGCAATAAAACAATTGAAAATTAATATTTAATGTTTAATTAATTAATGAGATGTATAACATAAACCTAAAAACTAATGATTCCATACATTTGAATCATGTTGTTGTTGAGATGGATCCTCCTACGACACAATTATGTCCATTTCCTTGACCATCTCCTTATACACTTTTTTGGACATCCCTACTAGCACATTTCGCATATCACCTTGTTCATCATTTGGGATTCTCATAATCTTCCTGAAAATGTAAAATGGCATTAAATTATTTTTCTGTTGATATGAAAAATAAATATGCCATAATTAAAATTATTCAATGAATGACGCTTTGTAATAGTTATAGATACATATGACGCTTTGTAATCCATGTACCCTTCTGCCCTCTCCACCAAGAAAACTTGGATCCACATCTGGATCTCCATGCCCAAATACATATGCTGGGAAGTCTGGATTGCTTGAAATAATACCATCTTTCAGGATAGACATTACACCCCACTTCAAATCGCCAGAAAAGCTAAAATCCTGTTGATAGAAGCTCTTAAGAACACCAGTTACAAGGAAGAAGATGGACTCAGCGGAGAAGAAAAGAATTGGATTGGATTTACTATCCCTATCCCAATCAAGACTATACAACACCAACAACACCATGATTGGCAAATCAGATTATCTAGCAACGAATTTTTGGGTTGGAGAAACAAGCAAGTAACAGAAAGCTTGCACTTCGATGGTGCATCCAAAGGAAATCCAAGTGAAGCAAGAGTTGTAGGGGTTATGTGGCTAAGTGGCGGAACAGTAAGATTGAAGTATAGATGGGGCTTAGGCAGATGCACCAATAATACAAAGGAAGCATTAGCCTTGTGGAAAGGATTCCAGATAGCTAAAGAGCAAAAGATTGACAAATTGCAAGTATTTAGGATTCGATGATCATTATCAGAGCCATCAATTCTAGCAGCAACCTCAATAATCTCAAGTTAAATAGAATTATCCAGCGAATTCAGGGCATAGTAAGAACATTCGTTGAGTTCAGGGCATACCACGTATTAAGAATATTAAATAGGGATGCAGACATGGAAGTTGATGCAGGTTCCCAGCTTGGCCAGGGTATTCTAAAAATAAATAATATGAGTAGAACCCATCAAATCCCCTGAATTGGTTCCTAAGAGTAAGCCAGGGCTCTCTGAAAAATAAGATGAGTTATGTAGAATCCGATGAAGTTTGGAATCCCTCTGTGGGCACTCTGATCTTCTGAAAATCCAATGATTTAAGTAGAATTTTGGAACCCTCTATGGAGTAGCTCTACGCCTTACAGAATCATTATCACATCTGACATCAAAGAAATCTTTGTAAATGGATTATGATCGCTAGAGGCATGATCATCATTGCAAAAATTCTCTAAGATACTGGTCACTACTAGAAATAACATTCATTCACCTCCTTAGTTTTTGATGAATATGAGACCTCAATGCAGCGATGAAGACCTCATCGCAGAAATACAAAAGCTAATTTTAAATTGTGATTCATTGATGAAGTTTGGATTCCCTCTATGGGCTCTCTGATCTTCTGTAAACACAATGTTTTAAGCAGAATTACGGAACCCCTCTATGGAGTATCTCTATGCCTGTCAGTTTCAACTCTTATGACTTCAACGAGATCTATGTGAAAGGATTATGATAATTTAATTCGAGGGAGGCATGATAATCACTGCAAGCATCCTCTGAGATACTATTCACTGTAAGAATTAACACTCGTTTCCTGAGTCAAATTGGAACTCAGTTCCTTAGTATTTGATGAATTTGAGACCTCAACGCAGCAATTGAGAATTAGCAGTTTGATGAATTTGTAACTCTCTTTTAAGCTTTTAAATACAGTCGAGAAGAAAGAAAGTAATATACTACATAATACATAAGGTTCACACGACTACAAATTATCAACTGAAGCAAAGTTAGCAGCTTTCTAAAACAGTTAATGATTTTCTCTCAGTTGAAGCCAAACAGCCTCAAACGAGTTAGTGGAATTGCGCAAACAGGATTTCAGAAGCCAAATCAGAAGTCTCATTTTTTTGTAATAGCCATTGTAATGGACAGTAGAGTCATTTTTCTGATCTTTGTATCCAGCTGAATATGGCAAAGCCACAGCTCTATTCTTTCATTTTTTTGTTAATATAAAATATATGTTTTTGTTAAAAAAAAATAGTTATAGATACATATTCTACATAAACATGTTTAGGAATATTACTTTTTGCAGATTTTTTTTTAATTGTTGTATGTTTTTTCTATTACAAGCCTGACAGGTCTCATTGAGCATTTCCCTGGGAATGCCTCTTGTAGTTTACATATGACCTGATTCTTTGAATAATTTGATTGGTTTATGTATTGTAAGTGAAAAGTACATATTTACAATCTTTCCACTAAATCCCTCATAATATTATAAAATTCTTTGCCCCTTCTAATAACTTCCAGCACCACTCTAGATGAGCTAAGGACCAATTTATCATCATTTGCGTCTTCCATAAAAAAAAAAATTCTTATGATGACTTTGACTTTTGTTGTTGTCAGTCCCTGCATAACATTCAACATGTTTAAATTACATTATTTGAAACATATTAGTGAATATTCTTAAGTAGATTATTACTCAAATTTCAATAAATAATTCATATTGCCTTATTTTTTATTCACTTGATTCATCCCTATGCAACTTTTCCATCAATGTTTTATACTCTTCCGGACTTAGTTTGGTAAGAATCTTATCGAGCTTCCAAATTTTTTGGCTCTGCATGTCACAAATTAACCAATACATATTAGTTAACTTTACAAATAATTCAAACAAATTAATTTAAATACAAAAATTAATTAAAAGATTTTTCCTTCTTCGTAATTTTGGATGTGCTCCCATCATGTTGATGAAATTTGATGTTCATTGAACTGATAGCATGAATTTTCTATGAATAAACAAGTTGTACCATTAAATACAGAAGCTATCAACATATTATACAAATAAATTATAGACCATCAAAATATGACAAAAAAAATATTAAAAAGGAATAAATATGATATCAATGCCCTTGAATATGTGAAACGCCCTGGTGCGTCCATAAAAACAATGCACCAGTGCATTACAGTAAATAAGATGCACTCGGAACAAAGAACTGAGATACGAAACATCGACTTTTGGCAATTTTTTTAAATAATAAAAAATGATGCAATGCAGGTCATATCCAGTGTATTACATTAAATGCGACGCACCGAGAATAGAGAACCAAGATAGGAAAATCGACTTTTGTGTTTTTATAAAATAATAAAAAATGAAGCGACGCAAGTCATATCTGGTGCATTATGTTTATGGACGCATCAGTGGGTTCATGGAATACAAACACATCGATTTTGATGCATGCATTTTTTAATAAAAATAAAAATAAATAGAAAAAAAAACTTAACAAGGCCGACATGGTTACAGATTCGACCAAGAAAGTGGCCTCATATCACCCTATGCGTTCTATATATAATCACAATCTCAATAAATCCAAAATCCATAAAAGGTGAAATCGTAATTTTGTATAACAATAGAGTGATTTAAATCCTAATGTAAATTTTTGCGGCCACATAAAATGAAAAGAAACAATGATAAAATAAGGGTATTGACATTGAAGGTAAGTATGGAGTTTTTTTTTATAAATATAGTTAAACTCTAAATAAGATAATAAGATATACAATAATATTGACATACTTGAAATTTCTATTATGCAGGGTTTTGTTTGGTCCAACATATCTAACAAATTTTGACGCGCATAACTCCTTCCATGTAAGTCTCTCTTCCAAAACTCTCTTCTGAAAATTTTGGCAAAAGAATTAATTAATGTTTAGGTTTTTTGCTTTTAAACACTATTTAGATTTACTTTTCGAACTTAAAATTTCCTCCCTTTTTTAATTTGGGGAAAAAAGAGTTTCTGGGATTTTTCAAATTTTGATTTTTGACATTTTCAGTGCGCATGTTGTCAAGTCGCACCTGTGCGTACATAAGTAAAACCCACCGTCCTAACACCAATTTAAAAATGTGTGCAGCTGTGCGTGTAAATTTTGGATGCCTCGGTGCGCTTATGTGTAGGAAATACACCGTAATGAATTATATTGTAAAAAATGCACGTAGAAATATCCACTACCAAATGTAGTGGATATTTTCCACTGTAGGGGCTTTTGCAAATGTTCTTTAATGATGTGTTTATATTTGTTGCGCACCAGTGCAGTTTGTTTATGTGAGCACCACGGTGCATTTATATATGAATAAACACACTGGTTTAATTTGAAAATTCTATGGTTTTATGTGTCCACTTAAAATTATATATTCATCCCAAATGTTCTTTTAGTATTTAACCACGCCAATTACAATATTTCATAGTATATATATGTTGCTTAAACTCACCTTATTATTACAAAATGGTTTCGAAACTATATTGGAATTTATTTTGTGATATAGCTCTTGAAAATATATTAGGATTGTAGAGACGTATATTGATTGTTGATTCGGCTCAAATGCATGAAGAAATTTTTTTAGTATCAAATGGCCAATTCTTTAGATTCCAACTCATTCCATCTTGTTCAAATTTCCATCATACCACCCTTTCCATCCCCGGTAAGTTCAGGTTTTATTGATATTTTGACTATTTATTTGAATTTATGTTACTTATCCATGTGAATCTGAATATCAATTTATTCTATATTGTAGGATCACAATTAAGGTTTGAATTCAGATGCACAAGAAATTCTACCAGTTTCAAAACATTGGAAGGTATTATCAGGAGCAAGATACCGCAAGAATTTTGTGGATGAAAATGGGAATGCACTTTACCCCTCCAATTGTAGCATGCCATCTTCAAGCCACCCTCCTGGTTCATCTACGATAATTCGTCATGAGATGGAACTCTTTTATGACACACTAGTAGTTTGTGGTTGTTCAAAATTTCAAGGGTTTAAGGAGATCCCTCTACGTGTCACTCTCACCCATTGCACCAATGATAGATTACCCAATGTCGATGGTCTAAAACCCCCTACTATAATAAAAAATCCAATATGTGATATAGAAAATACATGTAGGAACACTTCCCTATGCTCATTTTTGAAAATTTTGGAATCCAAAACAATTATGTGTCATCCTAAATTGATGAACCCCTCTGCTTATGTTCATTCAATTGAAAGTTCTAGTAATCCAATGTATGATATAAATGCAACCCAACCCATCTCTACTAGATGATCCAAAAATTTGTCTGAGTTGAGAGCAAAACTATCCAAGTACACACCAAGGTCCGTCCAATTGTTGGAGGGTAGCGATGATTTCTCCTTTCCTGTGAATTAGCAAAGTAAATATCAAGCTTATTACAACCACGCTTTATATGGCATATGGTCATCTTCTCTATCTGTGCTTGATGTTGGAACCGAATTCTCCTTTTGTGATAATCATTTTATGATTACCAAGTCTAATATAGATGCTTCAAATATTGGGTTGTTTACCCTTTCACATGCACTCGTTCCTCCCAAACAGTTAGTAGCACTTATGCCATTTTGCAGTGTTCCTATCTATTGTCAAACTTCCGTCTGATTACTTCAATATTGTTAAATACAAGCACAACATTTCCATGTATAGTATGTGCATGAATGGTCATGTTTTTGGAAACTTTAACAGGAAGAACCTATTGTATATAGGTGGTCATCCATGCACTCATGGGAACATTGTAGGTTTCATAAATAGTTATAGGTTCTCTTTATTTTTTCCAAATTGTTCATTTGAGGAACACTTCAATGACCAAGAATTCTTTATGAAAAGGGAAGCGTCTAGATATTTTTTTGTACATGTAATACATAGATTGTATGTTGGTGATGAGTTCTTAATAAACTACAACTTTCGTAGACCACCAACCGCTCGTCATAGGTTCCTTGCATTGGGATTACCTTTAGACGTTCCCTTGGGGCGTAAGACAAAAAAACATTGATTAATTGTATTTGTTAATTTGCAATGGATTATGTTAATGTATTGCTCAATTTGAAATTACATTTTATAAATTCAATTTGAAAAAGTGTTGCTCACTTTTAAATTTTCATATTTAATGTAGAATTGATGTTAATTTATCGCTCAATCTGAACGTATGCCTTCGTAATTGTTTGTAGCTTAACATTTTCTATTGGAAGTGATTCTCGGACTTCTGTAATATATTTTTTTTAATTCTAGATCAAACCAATTGCATTGTGCTTACTAACATCATTGATGTAATGTTCAATATTTTTGAAATCATGATTCTGGTGATGAGCAGCCTACCTACCATCTTCCATTGCAGCCCAGTACAATTTCAAATCGAGAGAAGGCTGAAAAAAGAGCGCAAGTTGGAGGGGAATCGTACCAAGCATGGTTGAATCAACCACCTATTCAATTTCCATTGCGTTCATCCTCACTAATTAGGAATGCCTATAGTAATAGTATCTCTTCACATGTTGGCAATGGAGACAATTAAATAGAGGTTGGTATGGACAAGTTATTACGAAAAAGGAGTTCCATGGATGCAATGTTGTTCCATACATTCCAGGACAATGAGCTACGGGATGACGTTCATATTACTGAAGCCTTCTTTGAAAGCCTTAAATCGGATTCCACCACACCTCTATTTGAATTTGGTCGGTCAAAGTCTACATAGTTCGGGACAACAATGTTACTATACAACTTGAAAGCAAAGTATGGCATGTCGCACGCATGTTTCTTGGCAGTGTTGAGTTAACCGACCATCAACTGCATTATATTTTGAGCAATCTTGTGACGCAATCATCATTGAAAATGCTCGATTTTATGAACATTAAATGACATTGTACATTTTCATTTCCCACTAAATGTAGGTTATTCAAAGGTAAGGTACTTACAAATGATAATTTCTTTCCCAGAAGCTGGGCAAGGGAAAAGCAAATGCTGAAAAATGTTGGGTGTAGAGTATATATCGTATCATGCATGCCCCAATGATTGTATTCTATATAGAGGTGAATATGCATACAAACACATATGTCCAAAATGTGGGCATGATAGATACAAAGAATCGAACAACAAGGATAAAAAACATGGTCCTCCTCATAATATATTGAGGCACATGCCTATAAACCCAACAATTCAAAGGCTCTTTTGTTGCAAAGAATTAGCTATGATGTAGGGATGTCATGTGTCACACCGATGTGGGGAAGGATTTATGTGAATCCCAACAGATTCAATAGCCATGAATCATATAGAGGATCCATCGCCTGATAAATTCAAGGATGAAGTATGTACATATTATAATACCCCCATGGTTTTCCAACAAGAATGAACATATTATGTTGGCTCTTATAGTCCCTGGTAAAATACAAGTGAAGAATATGGATGTTTACCTACAACTATTTATAGATGAATTCAAGGAATTATGGGAAGGGATACATGTATATGATGTGTTGAAACCCATCCCATCACATAGGAGTTTTACACTGTATGAAATATGTGCGTACACCACACATGATTATCTAGGGTTAAGAATTTTCTCATGTAAATATGTTGTTTTATTTGTTTTTATATACAAAGCAATAATTTTTTACATATTTAATTCGGTGCGACTATCTTAATCTTCAAAACTAAAGTGCTCTCTTTACTATAACATCACAGTTCTTGTAACAAAAGGTTATTATGGATGTAGATGTTGTAGTCCTTCTATGAAGGATAGGTGGTCCAAATACGTACGAATGTCAATGTACGACTTCTCTAGGGTATTCCTCCCAGAAAACCACCCTTATAGAAGAGCAAAATCTGCTTTCAATGGTAAACGAGAGAGATCCCAAAGGCCTGGAATAATGAAACTGGTTGAATGGATTAGGGCATATGATAGAGAGAAGGAGTAGGAATACATAGATATGTTCAATTCAAATGTGCAACCTGTGATCGATGATCCTGAATTCTTTAACACCTATGTTGAGAAAATTCCCAAAGGGATGAAAAGGAAATCAATATTTGATGAGCTCCCATATTGGGAGCATCTTAATATTGCCCACTTACTAGATCCCATGCATATATTTAAAAATGTTTCATGTTCTTTGTGGCATCACATATCATCCAAAAAAAGTGACCAGATGAAAGTTAGGAAAAATCTTATTCCTTCAAATACTAAAAAGAAACATTGTCCAAGACAAGAAAATAGAGGCGAGGATGGCCCCTCTTTTTCATTTAAAAAAGGCGATGTCCCATGGATTTTGAAGAAAGATGATCTTAATTTGGCCAAATAAGATATATTGGGCATGAAGGTACCTTCTTTTTATGGGTCTAGTCTATGACGTTGCTTTACTGCAGACGAAAAGTTGTTGGGTTTGAAATCACATGACCATCTCAGTATTCTAAGGGTACGTATAATGCCATAAAATTGTTATTACTATTTATTTATATATTTTACCACAAAATTTAAAATGCAATTAAATTTTTTTGTTTACTTTGTAGTGTCATTATCCATTTTTCATGCTCGGGTGTGTGAACCATGACTTCTCCGGTGACCTACAGTGTGCCACATGTAGACTATCTACATTTGTACGGTGGATCACATCAAAGGATATTTACATCGCTAGCATTCCACGGTGGCGTGAAGAGATAACTGAGATTATTTGTATGATTGAGAGGGAATTGTTGTTGAGTTTCATGGACTTGCAGATTCATCTTCTAATTCACCTACTCGATGAGGTTGAATTAGTCGGGGTGGTATCCTATCACTGGATGTTCTTCTTAGAGAGGTTCATGAAAAAAATGAAGGGATTTGTTTGACAAAGGGAAAAACCCAAGGGGTCTATGGCAAAGGGGTACATAATATATGAGTCAATCTATTATGCTAGTGAGTACATCAAGCAAATCAACCACACACTAGGCCCTATTATTTGGGATCATGAACGTGATGAGGATATAAGAGAAGGGGATGTATTGGAAATGAATGGAAAAAGGCGCATGTTAAATATTAAGTCACTTATCTTTCGATCTTCAAATTTCCACATAGTTACTATTCACAACAAACTTCAAAATCTATATTTGATGCCATACATAGTGAATGTGGTTTCATTTCCATGAATACAACAACGAATTCAGAAATTGATGCAATTAATACTTTCATTATTTACAATGCAGAGGCAACACAACCATGGATTGTGTATATAGGTTCTTCATGTTGGCTAGTGCATAAATGCACTTACTAATAATTGTGGAACTCTTAGTAATAGTTTGTGAGTGATGATGTGCATGCAAATGAAAACAATAAATAAAATGAAAATACCTAGATTTACTGCAGTACATGAAACCTAAACTAAAACTTCAAGCATCCATAGATTAGATA
Organism: Larix kaempferi; assembly: GCA_027924585.1. NCBI lineage: Eukaryota > Viridiplantae > Streptophyta > Pinopsida > Pinales > Pinaceae > Larix > Larix kaempferi. The sequence goes on from BSBM01000008.1 coordinate 2,306,890, forward strand.
TTCGGCACACATAAACCATGAATCAGAGAATACTTTTTTTATTGATGTTAAAACAAAGTTACAGGATAGATTTACCTCAACGTGGTGAGAATGCGTGGGCCCTTGCAGTCGGGTCTCCAATGTCTCTTTCTTTCCATTGAATACTCACAGGTAGCCAAGACTCAACTAGTCTGGGAAACTCAAGCTTAAATGGAGGGTAGGGTTTATGTAGGAATTTTGGCAGAGTTTCGGTAAGGAAAAGTAAAGTTGTGAGAAATGGGGGCCTCCACCACCTTTTTATAACAATTTCAGGTGGTGGTTTCTTTTCCCTTGGTTTTGGGCAGCCACTAGTATTAGTAGGTCTTTTTTGTTATTTTCTCTCCTTTTTCTCATATTTTGAATATTTCCCCCTTTTTCTTTTTATTTTATTTTATTTTTGGGGGATTTTGACTATTTTTGACGAATTTAATTTATTTTCTTGAGGGAAATAATAATTGTTTTCCCATGTGGTTGTGAACTTAGGGATTTTGGGTTAATTGAGGCCAAATTTTAGGAAAAAGGGATGAATGGGATATGTGACCAGGGGGATGAGCTAGGTGATCCATTATTTGGTGTTAATAAGTTGCATTGTATGAAGAGAACATGACGAAATGGGACATTGACATATTATAATTCAATCAATTGCACAATAGGAGCATGCCTTTTCTAGATAATTTAAAAGAAAATATGCCAATCATTTGTCCCAACAACTAGGTTGCAGACCAATTTAAAGAGACATATGGTGCATCTGGTCATTACCCTATTGAAGAGGAGGATGTGTTAAACATTGGGATCAGGTGTAGCAACTCAGTAATAAAATATTTATGTATATTTCTACCTTTATAGTGCAACTTTGAACTATAACATCTATATTTAATATATTAATGCTTGGGTTATTAGACATATGACACCATCATTTGTTAACTTTTGTCACAGATGCATTCGTTCCCATCTATGTGGGATTATGGACATCAGTTTCACACCAAGGATGTTGATGTTGGTGTTGTAGATATTTATCCCTATGGATAGGTAGAAACTCTCTTACGTTAAAGTAGACTCGACCGACTTTAAACTAAGACAAAAAGATAACAATGCTACCTTGAATTCCTAGATTCAAACAAATGCTTAAAGATTGTATTGCTGAAAAAGATAGAAGGGATTTAATCTGACCTTTGATTTAGTCGCTCGTCCTAGTTATTGCTCCAATCCTCAAGTCCTCACGAATGAACCTGTTGGAATGAATCAAAGTACAAGCACATACAATCTTTCTAGCAACTTGAAATATATGTTAGAATATAAATCTACAATAGAAACAAATCATGTAATTGAAACGACATCAACACACATAATTTGGGAAACAAGACAAGTTATATTTTTATTGCAAACTTGAAGTTACTTACAACGGTTGCTTGATGTCCAAGTCAACTCCCAGCTCCAAGTGCTTTCTCCTCTAGCTATCTCCACAAAGATCTAAGACCATAGGTTTGATATCTCAAAGAGTCCTCCCCTTTGCTCATGGAAGGCCTCTCTCTTATAGTGTGTAGGAGGATTAACCAACAAGAGAGAAGAATGGATCTTGGGAGTGTTTAGTGGATCAGACCCACTAATCTGAGAAGGTGTGTTAGGATCGAAACAGAGGTGTCAATCCTTAAAAATCTCTCGAAGATCAAGATCCCACAAGTCATGGAAAAAAGGCTAAAAAGAGACTACCGTGCCCCTACACCTGAGCATAGGGCAGTAGTACCACGCTCAAGGAAAGAAGCATAACGTGGTAGTATGGACTACCGCGCCCCTAAGCCTGAGCAAGGAGTGGTAGTGTTGATAAATAGGTCTCAGTTGGGTTTGTTAGGTGACATGAAGGATTTGTCTTTATGGGTCATTCATTACTTTTCCCTTCTGGGTGTTTTAAGCAGCAGGGGAAGTGTCGTCAAATGTTTTTATTGTGAAGATGCGACACTGTGAAATATAGAGGTATAACAGTTGGGCGTGTAACACGAGACTGTGGAGTGGAAATTGAGTTCAACCAATCCAGTTGTGTTATCCACCGATATCAAAACCTGATAGAAGATATGTTGGGTTATGTCAAAAAGATACAAGAGATCATTCAAGTGGGCGTCTCATCTTTGCAAGTGGTGGGACACATTCGATAGGAATAATGTAAAGGAAGATCGTGATAGTGGGTTGATATGTATCAACTCTAGAAAGATGTGGGATGAAAGTAAGGAGCATTATGTTTTCCCCAAACATTGCAACCAAGTGTTATTTTACCCAAATGTGTTGGATAGAGATTGGTGGTTCATATTAAGACACGACCCTAGATCTAAATATGTTTTCAAGAACAATAATGTTATCATGCCAAACGAGGAAGATAATGATGGTGATGGCAACGGAGAGTAAGATGTACATGTTTTATTTCGTCATTTACATATTGAGATATCATTTTGTTACTATTATCTTTGATTGTATGATATTGTTCATTTTTCATATTATGGCGGTGGAAATAGAAATTTGATTGTTGGATACACTGTTTAAACAATTTCAATTGGTTAAGAAGCAATTATATGATGTGAAATACAGTTTATGTCTATGAAGTAATTTTTTATTGTATAGAATAATTATATGTTATTGTCCAAATTTTTTTATTTTTTTTTAAACTTCTGTATACATATAAATACACCATGAAAAACAACTTACATGATGAACAATTTTATTTTTGTGAACGTAAAGGCTAACATATTCTTCCTAACTTGAAGGTGGCCTCAAATTTCTATATCAGATATTTTAGTGCTTTTATTTTATGATATTTTTGTTATAAATAATGTTAAGAATTATACTAGCATTGATTCGTGGCATTTATGAATGTAATGATTTTTTATTATATGATTCGATTAAATTGAATTTTTGTTATAATGTAATGTTTTCTATGTTTTTGTTGTATTTATAATGTTAACTCCAACATAGAAATTGACACATTTGTAACTTTGATGGAGATTGAAAATTCAACAGTTTTTTTACCAGTGTTGAGCTCTGAATTTATGGCCTTGATAACAATGAAATTTACAACAAAATTTAAGGTGCTCTCTAATTTCTCCATCAATATTTGAACGTTTGTATTTCATGATGTTTTTTTTATAAATAATGCTAAGAATTATAATTGCATTAATTTATGACATTTATGTTAGAATGTAATGGTTTTTTATTATATGATTCAGTTAAATTGAATTTTTGTTATAATGTAATGTTTTCAATTTTTTATTGTATTTATAATGTTAACTACAACATAGAAAATGTCACGTTTGTAACCTTGATAGAGATTGAAAATCCAATAACTTATTTACTAGTGTTGAGCTCTACAATGACTTAATTTATGGCCTTGATAACAATGAAATGTACAAAAAAAATTAAGGTGCTCTTTGATTTCTCCATCAATATTTGAATGCTTGTATTTCATGATGCCTTTGTTATAAGTAATGCTAAGAATTATAATTGCATTAATTTAAGACATTTTTGTTAGAATGTAATGTTTTCTTCTTATATGGTTCGATTAAATTGAATTTTTTTTATAATGTAATGTTTTTTTATTTTTTATTGTATTTATAATGTTAACTCCAACATAGAAAATGACGCATTTGTAACATTGCTGGAGATTGTAAATGCAACAATTTTTTTACTAGTGTTGAGCTCTACAATGACTTAATTTATGGTCTTGATAACAATGAAATTTACAACAACATTTAATGTGCTCTCTAATTTCTACATCAATATTTGAATGTTTGTATTTGAAGATGTTTTTGTTGTAAACAATGCTAAGAATTATAATTGCAAATTTTTTCTAAATAACAATAAGAGATAAAAATTAGCTTGAAGGATGAAGGTGTAGGTATGGAATCTTCTTTAAGAGAAAAAAATGGCTTTAAGAGAGAGTTTTATTCTCCCTTTGTAATAAATTAATTAAATATATTATATTAATTATGTTGGATTGAATTTCTTCATCTCTCTATTTCTCGGAGGTTAAAAACCATCTTAGAATTGGTTAAGGAAACCACCTTATTTAATGGTTGGTACATAGTTACGTAGTTTTGATTTGTAAATTAAAGCCATGGTTGTATATTTGACTAACAAAATTCATATATGTATGAATATATAAACATTGATTTAGATTTTATTAATGTAAATTTATAATAACATAATCCTATGTTAATCTAATTTCTATAACTAATATGAATCTATAGTCCTATTTTAGAAATTAGCTATATTCATTGAGAAACTCAAACATGAATATTTGATATCTTAAATCTTGAATAGTTTTCAAATTATTATTCAATACAAAAATATTTTAATGTTATTAAATAAAAATTTAAAAATAATAATACTAATAAAGTAATAAAACAATCCTTTAAAACTAATAGCATTAACAAAGTAATAAAACATCAATAATTAATTAGTTATAATATTGATTTTATAATAGAAAATAGCTCGAATATTTCATAACATTGTTAATTAGTTTAATGTGCATGAATATAATTTTAAATGAAATATAAAATTAAAGAAAAACCATATATCTTTAATACATAGAAAGATCATCAAATCAACTTCATGATTAATAATTGGAGAATGCAAAGTGTGGCTTTACATTAGTTGAGAGAAAAGGGTGTTCTTTTAATTAACTATTTTTTTCCTTCCTATTAAAGATTTGATATTTCTCATAGTAAAGTGAGCTATTGTCAAAACATTAAAAATCTTTAATGATATATTGATAGGTCATATTCATGTTCATATAATTTAGATTTTTTTATTATGAGGTTCATAAACATGATACTATGCCAAATTATACAACAATCATAAATCATATAGCTAGTTATCACAACTTCATCCATTACCAATACAAAATTCATAAAAATATTTAATTCAATGATATTTTTTATTCAATTATATTATGTAAACAAAAAAATATTTGATTCCATGATATTTTGGATTCAATTAGATCATTGTCACCATCTAACAAACATAAAAATAAACACCATCATACCGTCATTAACATAAAAATAATAAAAATAAGCATGAATGTACCATCATAAACATTACGTTACTGCATATTCATCTAACATATACATCTTACAGATTTAAACATCATCTAACACACATATGATCTAACAATAACATGTAACAAAACACAAGTTCAATTTTCTAACATAACCATCATAAATATCTAATGAACATCATCAAACCTGACCTAACATACACATCATGACGATCAACATCAACATCTACAGAATGGAAAATGACATGTGAGTGTGTGTGTGTGTCTGTGTGTGTATATATATATATAACATCAAACTAATGATAAATGCCAAATATACATGTGTATTCCACCCCGGAACCATATCATCATCACTATCTATCGACCCACCAAATGTATCGGAACGTCCAACAGTAGATATAGAGGCATGATCGGTACCTCTACTAGGAAATATACTATCATGTAAATTAGTAGGAAAGACATATCTAGGAATCTGGATCATCTCACCCGATTTGAGCATCATCTCCAAAGCTGAGGGGACTAGTTGATGAGGATCATGGGGAGTTGATGGATCAATAGAGGTTAGTCGATCGGATAGGTAAAACGGATCAGATGTTGGATCCATTGAAGGAGGGGGAGGGGGAGGAGGAGGAAGTGGAGGAGATGCCTGAGATGATAAAGGAGGATCGAGAGGAAGTTCGAGTATGAGTAGAGGAGATGATGAAGGAGGTGATGGAGGTGGAGGAGTGGGAGGTGGATGATATGTCGAAGGTGGAGGAGGAGGAGGTTAAGGCCGAGGAGGAGGTGCAGTGGATGTGGAGGATGTGCCACCAGTCGAAGCAACTAATAGAGAAGGATGTGGAGTAGGAGTTCGAGGATCTCCGCTCTCATCAGATGATGAATTTCCATCAGGGATGGAATCTACAAGAATGCAATCACCAACAATTTGCTACATTGTGCTCCTCATATAAAGAGGAAGCATCCTCCATAGGTCAAGGTATTGTTCCTACCTTTGAATCTCCTTGACTGGAACAGGTCGAACCCCTCAATATGCTAATAATATGGACAACCTATCTGCAATGTCTTTTCAGAACCTCTGCTCTGGCCTCCTTCAATGGTCGAGTCTGGATAGCTAAGGAACCTCCGGTTGATCATGCATCTATATGTCCTCATTCTTATCCTACGGTAGAGGAGGCCCCACATCGCCATCAAATGTTCCAATATCTGTAAAATATATAGTACACAATAATAATTATACAATTTCATTAAACATGGATTTAATATAACAATTTAAAACATATTTCATTTGCATTAAGTATAAAGAGAATACAATTAAACTAGATTAAATTAAACATAATGCTAAATTTACCTCTATCGTCAGGTGGCTCATCCTAGTTGAATAAGATGTTGGTACATCCTCTCCAATCCAACCCCACATATGGATATGCAACCTTTGAAAATACAAATATGCAATCAGAGAAAGAACAAAATGGCAGGAGAAGTGACAAAATATTCCAGTACAAATTCAGGATTTGCAATTGAATTTGCAAAGTCCTAAGGCTAAAGATTCTTAACAAACAACAGAATTTTTCTTAACGCTATTTAAACCTAAGCATAACTAAAAAATAGAAACAATTGAACTTTTTCCTAGGAGGAAGGTAAAAGGAAAGTGAATAATTAGAAACAGTATAGTAACATGGTTTTGCAAACAAGGAAAATATTTTGCAAAGGAGACTAGACAAAGCTTGATAAGAACAAAAGCCATTATAACATGTATAGACTTAAAACATATCAATGCCAAGGGGAATCACAATGAGTTAATAGCCTTTGGATAAGTTGGCATGGGAAAATAAATTATGTTAGAAATTTATGAAAAGCACTTTGAAAAAAAAATTGTATATGCAAAGGCATAAATTATGTAACGCCAATTTCAAAGCATGGCAATAGAGAGAACAACATAGTTTAAAGACACCAAATTTTTATCATCGTATACCAATGAGTCAATGTGTTTTTTGGAACTGATCATAATACCATAACAATGATTCTATGTTAAAAAGGGAACATGGAGTTTGTAAAAGGAATTGGGCAGCTCTATATAAATGGAGGATTTGTTATGGCAACCAAGAACGAAGTCTATTCAATGACAAATGTTGACATGGTTTTCCATTTTTTTTTTGTTGATCTTATTTCCAATCCAAATATTTACACTAGAAACCTATAATCCTATCTATTATTTAACATACTATGACAAATGTACAAAATTTTCAAATCGTGGGAAATGGAATAGGTTGTGTACTAAAAATGTTACTACCATACACTAACTTCAACAAGGAAAACATAAGGCCCAAGGAAAATGAGAAAGAGAAAATCCAGGTTAAAGGCATCAAACTTTATAGGATAATATAGTAACAAGGGTATCTCATATGTAGCAAATGAATAGCATATGACAATGCCACCCACAAACAACACTACATTGATAATTCCATTATGCTATCACAAAACTCAAATGTATTGAGCTTCCTATGGAAATATACTATTTAGACAATATTTGCTTCAGCAACTAATAGAAACATTTTAGTATAGTCTATACAAGACCATAAATCAACCATTTTCATTACACTCTTACCTAGGAACAAGAGTTTTTTTTCTTGTGTTCTTCTGTTATACAACAAATTTCCAAAAAGAGCATGAAAATATCAAAAATGGATAAAAAAGAGTACTCCATGACTTTATTGAATAAAATAGTCGAATAGAAACCTCCTTATACAATGTACTAAGTACACAATACAAGACAAGATAAGATACTCCAAATGAAATGTCTCTTTCCTATATATAGGAGACTAACGGGTACAATCCCAACTAACTAACCCAAGCGGAAATAACTAATATAACCATACTAATGACAATTACCGCTAATGGACCAAAGCCGACATCAAAACTAATGTAATGAACCACAATATAGGGGGAAGTGTGCCCATATTTAGGGCTTAACATTCCCCTCCCCTTCAGAAAAGTGTTGTCCTCAATGTGTGATTAGTTGCGTATGCCTCTATATGAAGGACTCATCTTCCCATGTCGAATCTTCAACTGGTAAGTTCTTCCACTTTATGAGGTACTCAGTAATAGCCTGATTTCGTAGTTGTTCAGTCCTTGTTTCAGGGATTTGTTCAAGTTCCAATATGACTTTTCCTCCTTCATCAAGCTTCAAAAATATTGTTTGAATTGGGATCTTATCTCCTATTACCTTCTTTAAGCAAGAAACATGGAAAACTGGATGTACTCTTGAATATGAAGGGAGCTCCAATTTGTAATCCATACTACCAATCTTCTACAAAACTTTATAAGGACCATAATACTTGGGTGCTAATTTATTTTCCTTATTCAGTTATTTGACAGACATCTGCTTGTAAGGTTGTATCCTGAAAAATACCCAATACCCTTCTTCAAAACTCCTTTCACTTCGATGTTGATCAGCTTGTTGTTTCATCCTATTTTGTGACATAGTCAAGTTTTCCTTAAGTATCTGGAGAACTTCTTGTTGGTTCTCTATGCGATCTTCCACATCTTGAACTTTAGATTTTCCTTTTAAGGGAGATGTGATAGATGGAGGTTGGTACCCATAAAGTGCCATAAATGGATACATTTTTTATGATGTATGGAAGGAAGTATTGTACTACCATTCTTCCAGAGACAAGCATTTCACACACTATGTTTGTTTATCAGATGCAAAGAAATGAATATATACTTTCAAACACGTGTTTACTATCTTCGTTTTCCATATGATTTAGGGTGATAAGATGAACTGTGAGCCAATTGAGTACCCAAACAAGAAAATAATTCAGTCCAAAATTTTCCAGTGAAAATTGGATCTCTATCACTTACAATAATATTCAGATTTCCATGTAACTTATTAGAGGTTTCCATAAAGGCTGCAGCTACTGTACTTCCATTAAAAGGGTGAGAGAGTGCACAAAAGTGTGCATACTTTGTGAGTCTATAAACAACCACCATAATAACATTCTTTCCTTCGGACTTGGGTAGACCTGTGATAAAATCAATGGATACTTCCTCCCAGCGCTGGCAAGGTATGTCTAATGGTTGTAGAAGTCGTGGGGTCTTAACTGTTTTACCCTTATTCTGTTGGCAAACCAAGCATTCAGCCACAAACCTTTGAACATCAGATTTAAGACCTTCCCAAAAAAATTCATTCTTGACCCTATGGTATGTTTTCAGGAATCCTGAGTGCCCACCTATAGGAGAGGCATGTAATTCTAAAAGGACCTTCTGCTTGAGTTGGGATTTTTTGCATAAATATAAGCGATCCTTGTACCATAGTGAATCATTTTTCTACACAAAAGTATCTGATACAATGGGATCATTCTATAGCTTTTGAATGAGCATCCACATGGATAGGTCGTTTTTCCATTCTTCCCTTGCTTCTACTGCCCATCTAGTTGTAGAATGGAAATGGAACAAAGGAATGCCCCAACATCTTCATCTTTTATGGAGAGTGCATATGCCACCACATTATGTTTCCCTTTTCTAAAGATGATTTCAAATTCATATCCCAACATCTTGGTTACCCATGCATGACATGAGCTTGAAAGAAAAAAATTAAAATAGACGGTATATTGCATTTAGCAACTTGGAAAGAAGTAGATGGAAACATGCGTTGGAATAATTAAATCCCTTATCTATGTCATATTAATACATTAGTAGCATTAATTAATGATTCTATGATTAATTCCTATGTATTAGACTAGATAGTTGGCATATGAGTCATTATGTGGACCACAAGCATCATTGTGTGGACCACAAGTTTCCTAAGTGCATTAGAGACTATTTATAGATGTCTTGAAATAGATTATGGCTATTTTTAGACAATTCTGAGTTAGATTGGTGCACTAGCTGCTTTTACTGCTTTTTACTACTTTTTGGGTGAAAGGTAAAAGCTAGTTGACTAGGGAAAGTATTTTTTGGACCACTCATCCTCGATGATGTTTCTTCCTTCCATTTTTGGGATTTGGCGTGTTTTTTCATCATACATCACTATCTTATCACTAAATTAGAAATTTGTGAGCCTTTGGTGTGACTTGGAGACCACACTTGCCACCTAGGGGTTTTTTCATTATTTTAGTAAGTATGCTTTTGTGAGGATTCAAATGGAATCCTTATGCATTAGAATATCTTATGTAATGCAATTATATATTGACATCCATTTACTTTCCCAAGGTTGGCTGATGTAATATTATTCATTTGAGTAATTCAGTTTGCATCTTATGTGAGTGAATTTCAGTGTTCTTGACTAGTTGTGTGAGATGTTTTGTGAGAGTGTGTAATTTCTTGATCATATCTTGGTGTGAACTAAATCTCACATGGTATCAGAGATATCAAGCTATTCCTTTCTCCTTCTATTGTCTTTCAGGATCCAACAAGTCTCAATGAGGGCGTAGTAATTCCTCCACAGGGCACATTCTATCATCCATAGGGTGCAACTTAGTATCCAAGGGCGTACCCAAAGCACTCCAAAAGCTATTTCAGAGCTTCCATGGATAATTCACATCAGATAATCCTCACTCCATTCAATTATTTTGACTGTAAATCACATATGGAGATCATGTTGAGGAGAAAAGGCCTCTATAGGGTGACTATGGCAACTAAAGCTGAGCCAACCTCAGCAATTGAGAAATCAAAGTGGCATAATCAAAGAGATGAATCCTATGGTTTACTGTGTCTCACTACATCCATGGATATTCTATTTCATCTTGATGGTATTACCTCTCCTAAGGAATTTTGGCTAAATCTTCAAGAATTGTTTGGCAAGACTGATGAATTAAGAGGCCACCAACTGGATAATGAACTAGTTTCATTGAGTCCACAGAATTTTGATAACCTCCAGGATTTATTCTCGAAATTAAAGTCACTTTTTCTACAATTGAAGCAATTTGGAATTGATAAAAAGGATGAGAAACTAATCTTGGCCATTCTCTCCAAGCTTGTCCCTAATTACTCAATCTTTGTTTCGACCTTCCACTCCACAAGGAAGGCATTTCGAAATTGGAAGAGCCCCGCACTCTCAGAATTGATGGAGTCTCTTACACAAGAACAAGACTAATTGGTCTTGATGGGAGCCATCAAAAATCCATCAAAAGATCATTGTTTGAATGTGGGAGATTCAAAGAGTTCAAAGGAAAGAAGAAGGGCAATTTAAAGAAGCCCATTGATCAGAGGAAGGACAGGAAGAAATTCCATGAAGACTCCTCAGGTTTCAAAAGAAATCCAAACAAGAAGAATAAGAAGACAAAGTGCAATTATTGCAGCAAGGGATTTCATCCCGAAAGCTCCTGCATGAAGAAGGCCATTGATCAAATGGCTCAACTCCTGGACAAATCCAACATTCCTCTTCCTGAGAGCGCAAGGAGGAAGGATGGAGGACAAAATTCTGAATATAAGGAGCGAGTGCATGCACTGATGGTAAGCACATCAAGATCTACCTCATTCATCATTGACTCGGGAGCTTCAAGCAACATGGTTTCCACAAGATAATTCTTCACATCTCTTGCATTAGAGGAATTTTGAGGTCTAAAATGGGCCTTGTAAGAAATTAAGCCATCACATAAGAAAATGATCCAACCATAATCTCTTGATGAGTTGGAATTCAAGAACCAATAGAATTTCAATAAAATTAGTCAACCATAATGGTTGACTTGAGATATTTGTCATAAAAAAACTACTTTTCTGTTCGTATTTTCAACATATCTCTTTGTTTTTTTACTCAAATTTTGAGTGGGGTCACTCGTTGGATGTGGAATTAAATTCCGGATCCAATGAGTACCCACACTGCATACTTTTGATGGACCCCATTGCCCCAAAAACAAGAAATACCTGAAAAAATGTGATGACATCATCATCACATTTTTAGGTATTTTTTGCTTTAGGTGCAGTGAGGTCCATCAAAAGTATGCAGTGTGGGTACTCGTTGGATCCAGAATTTAATTCTGCGTCCAATGAGTTCTCCCGCTCGAAATTTGAGTAAAACCACAAGGATATATGTTGAAAATATGAACAAAAAAATAGTTTTTTTCTTTCTTCCTCCAAAATTAATAAATATTATTTTATTATTTTAACTATTACTTCATTATTTTAACTATTATTTTATTTTTTTCCTTCAGAGGCCCATTTTAGACCTCAAATTTACTCTAATGATTCTTCCAGTGGCCCAAACATTGTGTTGGGTGATGATTCTGAAACTTCAAGCAAAGGTACAGGCAGCGTTGATCTAGATTTTGGTACATTCTCTAATGTTTTATATGTTCTAGGACTTGCTGCTAACCTTTTGTCAGCATACCAGATGACTCACACATGAGCACCCAAAAAGGTGGTCTTTACACCTACTGATGTTGAGATCTGTGAAATGTCAACAGGCTGAATTATTGCCTTAGGTTTTGCTGACCATAGCTCAAAATTCTATAGGTTTTCTCATTTTGTGCCATTCCCCTCTTGTGCCATTCCCCTCACCTTCTGCTCTATTAACCCATGCCAATGATTCAAGCAAACCGTGGCATGAAATATTTGGCCACCTAAACTATAGATACCTTTCCCAACTCCATCAGAAATAAATGGTCATAGGCCTACCCAATATCAATTTTTCCAAAGGTGACTGTCAAAGCTGCATCCTAGGAAAGTACCCAGAGCATAAATTTGAGAGAGCCAAAACTGAGCGAACCTCAGCACTCCTGCAGCTTATTCACAGTGACATATCATGTCCATTCCCCCATTATTCTTTGAACTATTCCAAATACATCCTTACCTGCATAGATGACTTTACCAGGTACTGTTGGATTTATTTCATCAAGCTAAAGTCTGAAGTGTTCGGTCTGTTCAAGCTTTTCAAGGCCCCAGTTAAAAACCAGTCTGGAAGACATATCAAGATCCTTAAATCTGATAATGGTGAGGATTACATCAAATCTAATTTTCAGCAATTTTGTGCCTCTTCAGGAATTCAAATGCAACACACTATTTCATACACACCTCAGCATAACGGTGTTGATGAGATGAAGAACATATCATTGAAGGAAATGGCCACATGCATGCTTGAGGCAAAGTATTTATCTCCAAGGCTTTGGGCTGAGGAAATAAATTGTGCCACATACATTCAAAATAGAGTGCCTCACAAATCTCTCAAAGGAATCACTCCTTTTGAGGCTTGGACTGGGCACAAACCTGATATTTCTCATTTCAGGATTTTTGGCTCCAAGGCTTGGGCTAGGATTCCACTTGAGAAGAGGAGGGCTATGAATCCCCAAAGCCAACCTTGTATTTTTGTTGGCTATTCAGAGGAATCCAAAGGCTATAAGTTTTTGAACATGTCTATTCAAAAATCCTTCATTGAAAGAAGTGTTCAATTCGAAGAAGAGCCCTCTCAGAATGTTGAAATTGGAGAACCATCTTCACCACCACCTGAAGAAGTAAGTGATGCTGCTCTTGAATTTTTTTATTCTGATACTAATGATGATGAGAACCATTTTACTACAGATCCTAATTCACCAAAAATTCCTAAATGGGATGCTAATACTTGGCAAGAAGCTGGTGAACTAGTGGGAAATCCTCAGGACACAAGGAGGACTATATCACAATTTGAGACTGCTCTCAATGTGAATGATCCTTACTTGTCTAACAGATGTTATTTGATGGTGGATTATGATCCTCATACATTTGAGGAATCCTCACATGACTCGAGATGGCAGGATGGTATGGATGAGTAGTTTCATTCACTGCAAAAGAATGAGCCATGGGAGATAGTCAAGCTCCCCCCAGGAAGAAAATTGGTAAGGTGTAAGTGGATATACAAAACCAAGTGTGCAACTGATGGTACAAAAGTGAAATATAAGGCTAGGCTAGTGGAAAATGGATTCTCCCAAGTCCATGTCCTTGACTAGAATGAGACTTTTGCACCAGTTGCACAGAAGGATTCGATAAAACTAGTTCTGGCAATTTCTGCATCCAAGCACTGGGAAGTGCACCACATGGATGTCAAGAGTGCATTCCTCCATGGGGATATTGAGGAGGATATTTATATGCATCAGAAATAAGGATATACATATGATCCTAACTATGTGTGCAGGTTTAGGAATTCATTATATGGGCTTAAGAAAGCCCCCAGGGCTTGGTATGCCAAAATGGACAACTTTCTCTTGTCACAATCTTATGTGAGATGCAAATCTGATCCTAATGTTTACATGAAGCTGATTGATGGTTCAATTATGATTATAGTGTTATAGTTTTATGATATACTAATAACAGGTAGCTCTATTGATCAAATAGCTTAATTAAAGACTGCTTTGCATCAAGCTTTTTCCATGAGTGACTTGGGAATTCTTAAGCAGTTTTTGGGGCTTGAGATTTCTCAAACTGAGAATGGAACTAAGGTATCTCATTCCAAATATGCATCTAAGACCTGCTAAATAAGTTCAAGATGGTTGATTTCAAGCCTTCAAAGAATCCTTTCCTTTCAGGCATTAGACTTGAACAAGCATAATCTACACCTTTGCTTAACAACAACTTGTATAGGCATCTTGTTGGCAACTTGATATACTTGACTCATACTCGACCTGATCTTGCATATGATATGAATGTGGAATCAAGATACATGGAGAAACCTTATGAGCTCCATTGGAGGGCTGCAAAAATAATCTTGCATTATGTGCAAGGCACCAAGACTGATGGGATTCACTATGTTGTATATTCTAGCCTAGATGTTCTTGGATTTATTGTTCAAATTGGGCTGGTGATAGCCTTGACAGAAAATCCACATCTAGATTTGTATTCAAGCTTGGAGGTGGTCCTATTTTTTGTTCTAGCAAGAAACAGAGTGCAATTGCACAGTCTTCAGCAGAGGCCGAGTACAGAGGAGAAGTGAATGTTGCTACTCAATGTGTGTGGTTGTAGGGTATTCTTTCAGAGTTTGAAATTGCCTTTAGTACTCCTATTGTCATCTTTTGTGACAATCAGAGTGTTATAAGGGTCTCAAGTGATCCGAGACAAAGGACCAAGCATATTGAAATCCATATGCACTACATCAGGATTTTAGTGCATGACCAGATCATTGATTTGTAGTATTGCCCAACAGGTGAGCAAACTGTAGACATCTTCACCAAATCTTTTACTGAGAATAATTTTAGCTATCTTAGATCACTTCTTGGGATGGTTGAACATGTGGTGGAGTGAATGATTGATCAGTAATCTTTCAATTTTGATATGTCCATTTTTTGAGGGAAGGTTTTTCCCATGAGGTTTTCCTTCTTTCCTTGTTTTGTGGACTAGGTAGTATTGTACAGGGTGACCATGTCTTGTTAATGGACCCTAGTTTTTATTTCTGTTTTTTAGCACATAAAGTCATACTTATGGGGGATTGTTGGAATAATTAAATCCCTTATCTATGTCATATTAATACATTAGTAGCATTAATTAACCATTCTATGATTTTCCTATGTATTAGACTAGATAGTTGGCATATGACTCATTGTGTGGACCACAAGCATCATTGTGTGGACCAGAAGTTTCCTCAATGCACTAGAGACTATTTCTAGATGTCCTGAAATAGATTATGGCTATTTTTAGAAAATTCTGAGTTAGATCGACGCACTAGCTGCTTTTACTTCTTTTTACCACTTTTTGGGTGAAAGGTAAAAGCTAGTTGACTAGGGAAACTGTTTTTTGGACCACTCATCCTCCATGATTTTTCTTCCTTCCATTTTTGGGATTTGGAATTTTTTTCATTGTACATCACTATCTGATCACTAAATCATAAATTAGTGAGCCTTTGGTGTGACTTGGAGAACACACTTGCCACCCAGGGGATTTTTTCATTATTTTAGTAAGTCTTCTTTTGTGAGGATTCGAATGGCATCCTTATGCATTCAAATGTATGATGTAATGTTATATATTGACAACCATTTACTTTCCCAAGTTTTGTTGATGTAATATTATTCATTTGAGTAATTTAGTTTGCATCTTATGTGAGTGAATTTCAGTGTTCTTCACTAGTTGTGTGAGATCTTTTGTGAGAGTGTGTAATTTCTTGATCAGATCTTGATGTGAACTAAATTTCACAACATGTGCATTTAGTTACTTGGGAAGCCACACATGGAAATATTCACATGAAAGGAAATACAAAGACTATTCGTTTCACCAATGAGATTGATTTTTTTATGCATGCAATTTGGGATCAAAACTGAGGCAAGTTTATGTGGCCAAATTCCATAGAACAAATTCCAAGCACAATTAACTACCCTTTGACATGGAAGCCCACTCTATTAGATTGTAAATTTGATGCCGAAATGGAGATGTTTTTGTAGGTTTCCAACATACCAGCAACCAACCCCCATATGCAAAATGATTACAAAACATATAAGAGGAAACATAAGTCAATAATTGAAGACACGAAGAAGCAACACAAGTGAAGAACTCAAAACTATGTAAGACAACAAACTGGGAAAACCATTTTTATATATACTTATATGAACAAATGGGTGGATATAGAAAGTAGCCAAGGGTTTCCCATGGTTCTATGATGAATACTTATACTATGTGCATTAGAGACCCCTCCATCAATTTTTGAGTTCATTAACCTGTATTTACCGCAATGTCTTAAACATGTGAATGATGGTGATGATTACTTTGTCACTACAAAAACAATGGCATCTTCTTGAAATATGTACCATACGATGGATCCTAATATTGTCTTTTTGAATTTAGTCGTCCCCACATACATTCATCTTTGTATGACTCAATTGAAGGCTTGTTTTTTGGAGTGTTTTGCAATGGTTTTCAAGTTTTGTAAAATCTAGTTTCCCCATTTTCTTTTGGTTGTATCCAAATGCGACAGCTTGGTATCCTTGTAAATTCCATTCAAATCAGTTCCATGTATCACACTCCACCTAGCCGTCAACTAGTGCCTAGATTGCTTTACAGATTAGCATTAAGTGGTTGGAGGCCACACAAATACCTTGTTAGGAACCCGTGCCAACCCTTCTCTTTACTTTGTTAGTATATTGTTGTTGGATGCATATGCTTTGTAATTCGTCCCGTAGTATTTGTTGATCCATAGTTTATATTAGCCCATGGTATTGAGCCATAGTATTGGACTCATATGCTTTGTAAGTCGTCCCGTAGTATTCTATGTCCCATGGTTTTGACTCATAGTATTGGGCATAGACTTAGTATATAAGTGTGTGTTGAGGTCATTGAAGGCACCGTGAAGTTAATTGTATTGAGCTTGCTCAAAGGGGGTTGCCCCCTCGAAGTGGCCCGTGATCAATATAAAAGTGATTCTGAGTTCTGTCATTTCTTCTATTTCGCATATTCTTATTAATTAATTGTTGCAAGTGCATCACATCTGGTATCAGAGCACTTTCTTGGGCTCGTTGGGTGGAATTTTTGCCAAAAAAAATTTCGCATCTGTTGCAGCTTCGGATTTGGGAATAATCCCTATTCGCTTAACTGTAGGAAGTACTTGGGCATAAGCCCTAAAACTCATTGTGAGGAGTACCACAGGAACCCCAAAGTAGCTGGCCCATTGAGAGGATCTGCCAGCAAAAAGGGAAACGACCTCTACCTGATTGACTAGTTCCCACCCATGAGGTAAACCAAGAGATGTCGTTTGTGGCAATGTGGTTATCAGTTTTACCTGAGCCGTGGAGTGAGGGGTACTGCCCCAATACGCAAGCCGTCAGACAGCATTGGTGGCCGAGTGAAACCCCTGAACTGTTAGGAATCCGCACATACTTGGGGTCCATATCTATTTTCAGCTGAACTGTTGTCGATCATCGCTGCGCCGTTTTAGATCGAGTCGTTCGTCGTTCCAGATCCAGCTGTTTTCAATCCCTTCGGCATCGTTTCAGATCCCTTCCGAGTCGTAGCCGCTTCAGTCTTGAAAAAATAAATAAATAAATAAAATTAAAAAATTCAGTTTTTTCTCCATCTCTGAAAAAAAAAAAAAAAAAAAAAGTATAATATTCAGTTTTTCCTCCATATCTCCCTTTTTTTCACTCTGTTTTCCTTGCAATTTTCGGGGAACCCCTGTCATCCAATTCTGCATATTTCATTCCTGAGGACCCTATCCCCAATTCCCCTTCCCAAAGCTCAAAATTCCACATTTGTCTATTTTTAGGGTTTTCCATAACTTCCTCAGATTTCACCCAATCACCTTCGAATTTTACCACAAAGTTCCTTTTTGAATTCTTCTTCTTTGTTCCCCTCTGCCAAATTTTCCCATTCTTTCACCCCGCCTCTAAAATCCTCATTTTTTGCTTTCCTGTCCATCAGAAAGTGTCCAAAACCTAGTCAAACCCCAATTACCCATCCGATTTTTTCCCAAATCCAAATTTCCCTTTACTAAATAAGCTTTTGTTTGTGTTTTTCTATCCATTCCTCAAAAAAAAAAAAAACTCCTAGTTATGGTTGTCACCCGCACAGGAGCAAAAACCATGGAGGAAGCACTTGCATCCATCCAAGCCAAACTCCAAGATTTGGATGAAAAACTTCTCAGCCTCCATCTTGAGCATTCAGCCATGAACCACAAATGACAATCTGAGTCTTCATCTGACAATGGATTCTCTTCTTCCTACAATTTCCGTGCTCCGAAGCTTGATTTTCCTCGCTTCAATGGCACTGATCCGATGGATGGCTCTATCGTGCATAATAGTATTTCAGTTTGCATAACACTTTTGATGTCCAGAAAATTCCACTTGCATCCTTTCATTTGGAATAGGAAGCCCTTCAGTGGTACCGTTGGTACATCAAGGCTCATGATGAGCCAAAATGGATAGATTTTTGCCAACTCCTTTTGCAACGATTTGGTCCTAGTTCTTTTGATGACTTCATCGGAGCACTCACTAAACTTCGTCAAATTGACATTGTGAGAGAGTATCAAACAGAATTTGAGAAACTAGCCAACCACACAGAAGGATTGTCTGATGACATTTACAGGAGTTGTTTTATCAGTGGTCTTAATGATGAAATCCTCCCAGAGGTCAAAATGTTCTGTCCCAACACAATGGTGGAAGCCCTAGGGTTGGATAAGTTGGCAGAAGACAAGATTGCAGCCCAACAATGCTCCAAACCCACTTTTGTTCCCTTCCAAACTATGGGTTCTCAACGACCTCCCATTTCGCCAGCTCCTCGACCAACTCCTATCAAGCATTTGTCCGAAACAGAGATGCAGGCACGCAGAGAAAAAGGGATTTGTTATAATTGTGATGAGAAATTCACTCAGGGACATAAATGTGTTCAGCAAAATCTCTATCTCTTGGCTATGGATTCTCCGCCTGCCTCTAAAATTGGTGAAGAAGCTCCAGATACAATGGATGATTAGATTGACATTCATGAGCCATCTATTGACCCCCCATCTCAAGACGACCAACCAGAGATATCTCTCAATGCTTTATCCAGTGTCACCACCCCCCAAACAATGCAGGTCAGCGATTACTTCAAGAATCTTCCTCTTACAATACTCATTGATTCTGACAGCACTCATAACTTCATTGACCCTCGGATCGCTAAACAGGATGATTGTTTTATCCACCCTTGCTCCAACTTTGAAGTCATGGTTGCTAATGGGGGCACCTTACCTTGCAAAGGAAAGTGTCACAATGTGCGTATCTCTCTAGAAGATTATAACCTGTGCTCTGACATGTTTGCCTTGTCGTTAGGCAGATGTGATGTGGTTTTGGGAGTTCAATGGTTACGCACACTTGGCCCCATCTTATGGGATTTTGCTGAACTTTGGATGTTGTTTTCAGTCAATGGGACACACCACAAATTTATGGGCTTACAACCAGGGTCTCTCTGCATCATTAGTTCACATCGACTGGAAAAGATCCTTAAGAGGAATTCACATGGTGTCATCGCTCATCTCCATTCCATTCAGATGCACCCACCAACGGCCTCCACTACTTCCTTGAATAGATATGTAGGTGTCTTTGCTGCACCAGTGGGATTGCTGCCTTCAAGAGACCTTTTCACCGCATCTACATCTCAGCAGGACATGCTGGCTATTTTGCATGCAGTACAGAAGTGGCAACCATACCTATTGAGAATTATTTCTGCATCAAGACTGATCTCCAGAGTCTGGAAAATTTTCTGGAACAACGGTTCTCCTCCCCAGCACACCTGAAATGGGTTATGCAACTCATGGGTTATGACTATGCAATCACTTACCAAAATGGTAATGACAATATGGTTGCAGTTGCTCCTTCTTGCACATTTGATGAACCAATTTCTCTTACAGTTCTTTCTCTGCTTGTTCCAAATTGGTTGCAATCTGTTCAGCAGGGTTCTCTCTTCTATGCACTCCATGCTTCTTCATCAGCAGGGCACTCTGGGTTCCTCAAAATGTATGACAGGGAACCATGTAACTTCTTTTGGCAGGGACTGAAAATAACAATTCACTGGATGATGGCTGACTGTGATACTTGCCAGGTCAATAAGGGCAAAACGACCCTCCTTTTGGGACTGCTTGAACCCTTTCCCATCCCTACACGGATTTGGCCAACTATTTCTCTGGATTTCCTCGAAGCGCTCTGGTGGTCCAATACCACATCTACAAGGACACCATATGAAGCAGTCTATGGACAGACACCGCCAGTTCTTCTTCCATACACCCTCAGCAACTCCACAGTTCAGGAACTTGACTCGGTTCTTCGAAACCGTGATCAGATTCTTCTCATTCTGTAGGACCATCTTCACATGGCCAGAATTCGACTGAAACAACTAGCCGCCCAGCACCGTTCTGAGTGCACTTTTCACGTAGCTGGTATGGTTCTTCTTCGTCTATAGCCTTCCAAGCACTCCTCCTTGACACTCCAAAGGCATCAGTGGCCCGGAATGCAGCCCGAGGATGCTACAGGGAAACCACTCATTCTGATTCTGCATCAATTTCCACAACTAAAGCTTTGAGGACAAAGCTTTTTCTAAGGGAGAGGGGATGTTAGGAACCCGTGTCAACCTTTCTCTTTACTTTGTTAGTATATTGTTGTTGGACGCATATGCTTTGTAAGTCGTCCCGTAGTATTTGTTGATCCATAGTTTATAATAGCCCATGGTATTGAGCCATAGTATTGGACGCATATGCTTTGTAAGTCATCCCGTAGTATTCTATGTCCCATGGTTTTGAATCATAGTATTGGGCATAGACTTAGTATATAAGTGTGTGTTGAAGTCATTGAAGGCACCGTGAAGTTAATTGTATTGAGCTTGCTCAAAGGTGGTTGCCCCCTTGAAGTGGCCCGTGATCAATATAAAAGTGATTCTGAGTTCTGTCATTTCTTCTATTTCGCATATTCTTATTAATTAATTTTTGCAGGCGCATCACACACCTAACCATCACAAGAGTCTAGCACCGTGGTAAGTGCCGTGACTGGAGGTCGACTGATGCAGTCAGCAACTCGGTTGGTACTCCCTGTTTTTTATTTGATGTTGAGGTGGAACCGCTGTAAATATGTTGACCACTTCTGATGGTGGTCATTCTGCAACGTTCCTTTGGTCTGCATGAACTGTAGTGGCTTGTGATCAGTGTGGATGATTGTCTCCTTCCCAAGAATGTAATGTCTCCACTGGCGGCAGGCTTGTACAATGGAGTACATTTATTTGTCATAGGTAGGGTACTTGCGGACAGCATCTGATAGTGTCTCGCTATGATATGCCACGTAGTGGCCGTGTTGAGTGAGAACGACACCCACATCATAATCTGAAGCATCTGTCTCAATCTCAAAGGGATGTTGCAGGTTCGGTAATGAGAGTACCGACGATGAGCACAAACGTTTCTTCAAGTCATCGAAGGCTTGTTGTTAGGACAGGCCCCACACAAATTTTGCCTTACCACCACCCCTGGTCACTTGGCTGAGGGCCCATGCGATATGAGAGAATCCCAGCATGAACCGGCGATAGAAATTGGCGAGGCCCAAGAAGCTCCGAAGTTCAGTGAGTGTGGTTGGGGCTGGCCAGTCACGGATGACCTGGATCTTGGTTGGATCCACATGCACACCATGTCGATCAACGATGTAGCCTAAGTAATGGACCCTGTCCATGCCGAAGGAGCATTTTTCCAAGTTTGCATATAGTTTGTGCTTCCGCGAGGTGTGCAGAACCTGCTGAATATGCTGCAAGTGTTCCTCCCAAGTCTTGCTGTAGATGAGGATGTCATCCAGATACACCACTACAAAATTGTTGGTGAAAGGTCGTAAGATATCGTCCATCATCCTCATAAAAGTTGTTGGAGCATTTGTCAAACCAAAAGGCATGACCAGCCTTTCAAAAAGACATTCTTTTGACTTGAAGGCAGTCTTCCATAAATCTGTCTGTTCTATTGGGACCTGGTGGTAGCCAAACTTCAGATCCATAGTAAGGCTACCCAAGCTAGGTACAATACATAACTATGGTGCTCAAGTATCGCGGTGGCTTGCATAGATACATCCAGACCGAAATGGAATTTCTGGACATCTCTTCCTTGGGAGCTGCCTACCGATGTGCCGTCAAAATCGAGCAGAAGCTCAAACAAAAGACGCGGCAATTTGGGCCTGGGAACCCTTCACAGCAAAAGACAGGAAAGGGCGGCCCGAACCCACAGAATAAAGGACAGAGCAAAGATGGACAGTATCAAGACAACCAGTCCAAGCCGCAAGCAAAGAAGGACACCGGAAAAACAAAGAAAGATACCGGGAAGTAGTGCGACTTCCATAAGAGCCCTTGGCATAACACTGCTGATTGCCACTCAAAGCAGTCGCTGGTGGCCGAAGTGAAAGCATCTGAACCAGATGCGGGTTCTGACTCTGAGTCCGAACCTGAAAGGGGAAGATGGATCATTGACGCGGAACCCAATGCCACCATTGCTACCACCAAGATCCAGCCTGATGAACCAGACAAGCCAGAAGAAGGCGAACGCCTCTTCCATTCACAGATGTGGGTAAAAGGCACCCCGCTGTATTTCATCATTGATAGCGGTAGCCAGAAGAATCTCATCTCAGCAGAGGTCGTCAAGCGCCTGGCCCTGCCGACAACGCCGCACCCACAACCCTACACCATTGGATGGCTCCGCAAAGGAAGCGATCTCCACGTCAGCCAACAATGTCGACTGCCATACGGCATCAAGCCCTTCAAGGACGAGGTATTGTGTGAAGTTGCTCCTCTCAAAGTTTCAGATGTTATTTTGGGCCAACCTTATTTATGGAAACATCATGTTGTATATGAGTCTAGGCCTCATAGTGTTATTATTTCTTTGAACAGGAAATTGTACAGGATACCCGAGGCAGTCCCTCCTAGTGCTATTTCCTTGATCTCTGCTAAGCAATGCAGGAAGGTCATCTCTCAGACTGGGAAATTTGTCTTCTTCGTGATTCGCTCTCAGAGTGAAAGAAAGATCGCAGCCACATCCCGGGCCTCCACGACCGATCTATCCACACAACAGAAGCAAGTGGATAAGGTGGTGGAAGGATACTCAGATATCTTCTCCTCTCTGACCGGGGTACCTCTGCACTGCCAAGTCAAGCATCCCATCGATCTGACCCCAGGCGCACCGCTACCCAATGGGCCAGTCTATCGGCGCTCTCTGTTGGAAAACGAGGAGATCAAGAGGCATATCCAATAATTTCTCCACAAGGGGCACATCCATCCCAATTCATCACCTTGTGGGAGCCCAATCGTGCTGGTGCAGAAGAAAGATGGGACCTGGCAACTCTGCATTGATTACCGGGCCCTAAATAAAATCACAGTCCGGAACCAGTACCCAATTCCCCGAATCAACGACCTCCTTGATCAGCTCACGGGGGCCAAATACTTCAGTAAGATTGATCTGAAGTCTGGCTACCACCAGGTCCCAATAGAACAGACAGATGTATGGAAGACTGCCTTCAAGTCAAAAGAAGGTCTTTTTGAATGGCTAGTCATGCCTTTTGGTTTGACAAATGCTCCAACAACTTTTATGAGGATGATGGACGATATCCTACGACCTTTCACCAACAATTTTGTAGTGGTGTATCTGGATGACATCCTCATCTACAGCAAGACTTGGGAGGAACACTTGCAGCATATTCAGTAGGTTCTGCACACCCTGTGGAAGCACAAACTATATCCAAACTTGGAAAAATTCTCCTTCGGCATGGACAGGGTCCATTACTTAGGCTACATCGTTAATCGACATGGTGTGCATGTGGATCCAGCCAAGATCCAAGTCATCCGTGACTAGCCGGCCCCAACCACACTCACTGAAATTCGGAGCTTCTTGGGCCTCGCCAATTTCTATCGCCAGTTCATGCTGGGATTCTCTCATATCGCATGGGCCCTCAGCTAAGTGACCAGGGGTGGTGGTAAGGCAAAATTTGTGTGGGGCCTGTCCCAAAAACAAGCCTTCGATGACTTGAAGAAACGTTTGTGCTCATCGCCGGTACTCTCATTACCGAACCTGCAACATCCATTTGAGATCGAGACAGATGCTTCAGATTATGTTGTGGGTGCCGTTCTCACTCAACACGGCCACCCTGTGGCATATCATAGTGAGACACTATCAGATGCTGTTCGCAAGTACCCTAACTATGACAAAGAAATGTACTCCATTGTACAAGCCTGTCGCCAGTGGAGACATTACATTCTTGGGAAGGAGACAATCATCCACACTTATCACAAGCCACTACAGTTCATGCAGACCCAAGGAAAGTTGCAGAATGACCGCCATCAGAAGTGGTCAACATATTTACAGCAGTTCCACCTCAACATCAAATATAAAATAGGGTGTACCAACCGAGTTGCTGACTTCCTCAGTCGACCTCTAGTCGTGGCACTTACCACGGTGCTAGACTCTTGTGGCCATGAGACCTCCGGATGGCCCCAGCTCTACGAGACAGACCCTGACTTCTCCGCCACCTATCAGATGTTGGGCACCAACTCAGTGGTTGCTAATTTCCATCTTCAAGACGGGTTGTTGTGTCATCTGGGCCATCTCTGCGTTCCATCAAGCAAGCGTGCGAAGCTGATTTGGGAAGCTCACTATAGTAGGGTGGCGGGACACTTTGGCGTCGAAAAGATAGTGGCAGTGTTGCAGAAACATTTCTACTGGCCGAAACTTCGACAGGATGTCGGCAAGTATATCAGGTCCTGCACCGCTTGCGCTATTGCCAAACCGGCCACTAAGAAACAGGGCCTATACACCCCTCTGCCTACTCCTGACAGGCCGTGGGAATCCATCTCAATGGAATACATGTCGGGCCTCCCGTCCACCAAGAGGGGAAACGAATGTGTTTTTGTGGTTGTTGATCGCTTTTCCAAGATGGCGATTCTAGCCGCTTGCAAGAAGAACATCACAGCCGAAGCCACTGCCAAGCTCTTCTTTGAACGAGTATGGGTACATTTTGGGATCCCACAGACCATTATCTCAGACCGTGACAGTCGGTTCCTCAGCTCATTCTGGTCAAGCCTCTGGTCACTGCTGGATACCAAGCTCACCAAATCCACTGCCTTCCACCCCCAAACCGATGGACAAACGGAGGTCGTCAACCGGATGGTCGTACATATCTTGCGCATGTACAATTCAACACACCCCCACACATGGGATGAGAGTCTCCCTTATGTCCAACATAGCTACAACCGAGCCCTGCATAGCTCAACTGGCCACAGCCCCTTTCAGGTGGGGTTGGGATTCCAACCATTGGGCCCCATGGATGTTGCACTTCCCCTTGCAACCACCTCAGTCGCCTCGTCCCCAGAAGCTGACAAAGCCACCCGGTTCATTGAACGGATCCAGCATATCCACCAACAGGTTTAGGATATTTTACAGAAGTCTAATGCCAAGTACAAGCAGCACCATGATCAACATCGGGTGCCACATAAGTTTCAGGTGGGCGACAAAGTTTGGTTGCATTTGCAGAAAGAACGCCTTACAGGGCCCCATCAAAAGCTTCGCCCACTCCGTTATGGGTCGTACACCATCACCAAGGTGGTGGGTGACAATGATTTTGAGCTCAACATTCCCCCCTTCCTGTTCGGGTACACAGGGTACTACCAAAGGACCGAACACCAAGAGCAACCACTTCACACAAACAGATCACAGATCAACACACCGATGTTTTGACGTGGTTTAAACCCTCTTGAGGGAAACACTCCACGGCCCCGGCCAAATAGCTTCTACGAGACAATTTATTATGCAAAGAAGGAAAGTTACAAATGAGCTTCTCATAATCGATCAACTAAACAATGACCCCCCATGCTCTTTAAATAGAGATCATGGACGAATCGGGTGTTAAGCCATGGATCAAGGTTAGGTTTGATCTAAGAGAAGTTGAGCCGTCGGATCACTCTATGTCGGAAACATATCATGACCGTCGGATTAAGTATTTACAAATGCATACTAATGCATACTAAAGAAACACACTATCCCTAACGGATATATTACACAAGTTGATCTTAACTAACTCCTAAGTGTCTAAATATCCTAACATCCCCCCTTAAGAACAACTTGGGATAGGATTGAAGGATTTACAAAAGTGACACTATTAGGAGAAGGAAGGAGGCATTAGAGCCTATCCCCCCTTAATGACAAGTTCCTGAACTCCTAACATAGATCGAAGTTTAGAAAACTTCGCTTCAGTAAGAGACTTGGTGAAGATTTCTGCAACTTGATCATCTGTAGGGCAAAAGAGCACTTCAAGAACACGATCATGAACAAGATTTCTGATGAAGTGCATGTGTAGCTCAATGTGTTTGCTGCGTTGATGTAGAACTGGATCTTTGGCAAGCTTGATGGCACTTTGATTGTCGCACCAAAGTGGAGTAGGCTGCTGCTGCTCGAATCCAAACTCTGAAAGGATCTGTCGAAGACATAAAGCTTCCTGACTGGCATTAACTGCTGCTCGATATTCTGCCTCTGCTGAAGAAAGAGCAAGAGCTTGTTGTTTCTTACAAGCCCAAGTAATAGGTCCAGAGCCCAGACTGAAAACATAACCTGCAGTAGACTTTCGATCATCAGGATCGCCGGCCCAATCTGAATCAGTGAAACCAACCAACAAAGGTTTCCCCCCTGTACTGTAATGAATCCCAAACTGAACTGTACCTCGAATATATCGAAGTATTCTTTTAGCTGCTTTCCAGTGACTTTCATGAAGTGTCTGCATATAACGGGCAACTCTACCAACGGCAAAGGAAAGGTCAGGACGGGAATGAGTCAAGTATAAGAGACAACCAACAAGCTGACGATACAAGGTGGCATCGACTTCAGGTGAAGTACAAGTGGCAGAAAGTTTGACTCCAGACTGAAAGGGAGAAGGGGTTAGTGTACAATCTTCCATGTGAAAGCGACGAAGAAGGTCACAAGCATACTTAGACTGAGAAAAAAAGATTCCTTCTTTGGTTTGTAGGACTTGGAGACCAAGAAAATAATGCAAATGTCCTAAGTCTGACATTTCAAAATTTTGTTTAAGACTGGATTTCACATGGGTTATAAGCTTAGGGTCACTACCAGTAAGAATAAGGTCATCAACATATAGAACAAGTATGATGAGATGGTTTCCTACTTTCTTGGTATAGACATTGGGGTCAGAATGGCATCTAGAAAAACCAGTGTCAAGGAGAAAGTTATCCATTTTGGCATACCAAGCTCTAGGAGCTTGTTTAAGGCCATATAAGGATTTCTTAAGGCAACAGACAAGGCTAGAGTTATTCTGAACATAACCAGGAGGTTGTTCCATGTAAATTTCCTCATGTAAATCACCATGTAAGAAGGCAGACTTGACATCCATTTGATGGACTTCCCAGTTGTGTAAGGCTGGAAGGGAAAGAACAAGGCGGATGGAGTTCATTTTTGCGACGGAAGAAAATGTTTCATTGTAGTCAATCCCTTCAACTTGGGAAAAACCTTTGGCAACTAACCTTGCCTTAAGTCTTTCAACACTTCCATCTGATGCATACTTAGTTCTGTAGACCCATTTACATCTAACAAGTTTTCTTCCTTTTGGAAGAGGTACAAGATCCCAAGTATCGTTCGCCATTAAGGAACGATATTCTTCATCCATGGCTGCATCCCAATCTGGATTCCCTGAAGCTTCTGCAAAAGTTTCTGGATCATGATTCTCGGAAACTTGAGCCAAAAGAGAAGAGGCTCGCTGAAACTGAGAACGTGTTCGACGTTGATCTCTAGGATCACCGGCAAGATCACCAACTGCTTCACATGTTGAACGGACCCATCGAGGAAGCACTTGTGCTGGTGCAACTGGAGGAACATGATCAGGTGGAGGTGTATTTTCATCCTCACTGTCATCATCAGAAACTGGAGTTGGAAACCTGTCAAGGAAGTTGGAAGAAGAAGAAGAAGGCACAAACGCCGAATCAGGCTCGCAGGCCAAAGATGGCACAATCGCCGAGTTAGGCTCGCAGGACAAGAGATTTTCATCAAATTTAACATCTCTTCTAATGATTATAGCATGAGAATGTGGTTGAAGAAGTCTATAACCTTTTACATCTTCAGAATATCCAACAAATATGCACTTTTCACTTTTAGGCTGCAATGCTTTCCGTTTTTCATCCGGAATGTGAGCCCATGCTTCACTACCAAACACACGGAAGTGACTTACATCAGGTTTAGTTTTACTCCATGCTTCTTCCGGTGTTATACCTTGTAATGCTTTAGTGGGGGTGCGATTAACTATGTAATTTGCACAATTAATGGCTTCAGCCCAAAATTGAAGACTTAGTCCCTTAGATTGGATCATACAATTAGCCATTTCTTTTAAAGTGCGGTTCTTCCGCTCAGCTACACCATTTTGTTGTGGTGTATATGGAACAGTGTGCTGTTCTTGGATGCCTTGTTCAGTGCAGAAAGTAGTGAACTGTTTGTTAAGATATTCTCCTCCATTGTCAGATCTTAACTTAATAATTTGATGACCAGATTGTTTTTCAACAAGGGCCTTGTAGGCCAAGAACATGTTAAATACTTCGCTCTTAAGTTTTAGGAAATAAACCCAAGTGCGTCTGGTATAATCATCAATGAAAGTTAAGAAATATGTGAAACCAGAAAAGGAAGCAGATGGAAGAGGACCACACAAGTCACTATGCACAAGCTCCAAGGGAACCGAGGCGTGCCAAGAGGCACGTTTGTCAAAACTGTCCCGATGATGTTTTCCGAGTATACAACCGGAGCAAACACCATCTCTGCAAGATACCATCGGAAGACCTGTCACCATATTTTCTTTACATAGTTGTTGCAATGAGCGATAATTTAAGTGACCAAATCGCTCATGCCAAAGTTTGCTCAAGTTATCACTATGAGCAACAAAAACTGAAGGGAAAGGTGATGACCCAAAGTTGTTAAACTTGTACAACCTGGTAATATCATCAACAATTCCGGTAGCTAGGACCTGTTGAGGATCTTTAAAATCCTTGATTACAACTTGGTGAGGTGTAAAGGTCATTGTTTTACCTTCACCAGAATGAGTGATCTGATAGACTGATAACAAATTGCAGGAAATTTTTGGAACACATAGTACATCACTAAAATGACCATTATCTACTGGAACTGTTCCAGCTCCTACAACACTTAGAGATCTATCATCACCAACAAATATTTGTTTGGTGTTACATTCATGCATAGTAGAAAAGATGGCTTGATCCTTAGCCATATGATAAGATGCTCCAGAATCAATGAGCCATTCATTTGAAGTAGAAGAAGAAGATGCATTATAAGAATAACCAGAAGCACAAAGTGCATGTCCATGAGAGGTAGATTCTGAAGACGAATCTAGGCTGATGTGGTGCTTCTTCATTGCTGCTTCTAAGGCTGCCATCTTCTTGAAACACTTAGATTCATCATGATTATCTTTCCCGCAATAGTTGCAATGACGCTCAGTCTTCTTTCCTTTTGGCTTGGATCCTTTGTCATTTTTTAAAGAAGGAGCTGACTGAGAGGGTTTTGGACCCTTGTTTGACTTATTATTATGAAAATTTTGTTTTTTGGGAGGCTTGGACTTTTCTTTCTGTTGGGACAATAAGTCTTTCCCAGATGTATCTGCATTGTTGATTATTCCAAGATGAATGAGTTTATCTTGTTCCCTAATCAAGGAATCACAAAAGGATTCAAGACTAGGCTCTTGATAGCTAGCTGCATTCAATGATGCTTTCATGGAGTAAAATGTAGATACAAAAACAGAATAGGCAGGTCCAAGTTTGGAAAGAATATGATAAATGCACTGTTTGTCTTCCCTCTCAATCTTACAGTCTGCACATAAGAGCTTAAGAGTTTTGTACTTAGATAAATAATATTGAATGCATGAAAAGTCACTTGGATTTAAAGAAATCAACTCATTTTCGAGTTGGTGACCTCGAATTTCATTGTGTTTACCAAACACAGTTTCCAACTTGTCCCAAGCAGTATTAGGTTCATCAATTCCAGATATGTGGAATCGCAAATCAGTAGAGATTGACATCCCAATCAATCCACGAGCTTTATCACATCTATTTGCCCATTTTATTTTCTTATCATCATCAGTGGGTTCTTTTTCTTTCCCTGTGGTAATTCTGAAAAGTCCCCTACTTCGTAGAACATCCTCCATACGAGATTTCCATGAGAAATAGTTGGAACTGTTAAGTAGAATATCACAATGGGCGGCCATATTTGTAAATTAATGGCTGTAAAAGCAGAAACCAATAGTCTGGATGTGAAGAGCTCAAAAAAATAGGCGGTTCCAAAAAAAATGGCACTGAAAACTGACTCTGTATGATAAAGTTATGCTTGAACAAAGAAACTGTTGAAGATGTCCCCAATAGTGACGTGTCAGCTAGAGAATGTCTAGCAAAAAAGAAGAACCCCCCTCTTCCCAAGATGAACCTTTTGACAATCACTTTACAAAAAAGTTGCTTTAAGTGAATCACTTTTGTAAAATAAGTGATTTCACTTTTACAATCATTTACTTTTAAATAGTGCAACAATAAAAAAACTTAAGTGACTCACTTGTATTTTTATTTTTTATTATTTAAGTGAGATGCACTTTTACAATAAAGTAACTTGAAAATAGAAATTGCATGCACTTTTCTTTTTAAAAGTAACTTCCTAAGACTTGAACTCAAGACTTATTAAGGAATAAAACAACTTTGAACCAAGTGAGCTAGATTAAAAGGTATGTAAAATATGGGAATGAGGAAGGGGGCTTTTTTTTTTTTTTTTTTTTTACTCTTCTTGCTCGGTTTGTGTGCTTGCCCTTTCTCCTGCAAAACGAAACAAAAAAAATTTTCCACACTCGTGGAGTTAGATCTTGTTAGCTTGCCTGGAAAGTCCACGTTTTCTCTCTGTTTCTGATTTGCCGAGATCGCGCAAGGTGCATGGCAAAGAGCATACGCAGCCGATAAAAACCCTTTCCCTTTCTGTTTCTGATTTCCTGAGATCGGTCAAGGTGCACGGAAAAGAGCATACGCAGACGGGAAAGCAACAATCCGAACCAAAAAAAATCTAACAGTAAAAAAAATGAAATATGAGATTTTTCTTTTCAAAAAACGAAATAAAAAAATGCGTCACTGTAACATTATACCTTCAGATCTGATGAAAAACGCGTTTCTGGAGCAACCGGGAACCGTTTTCGATCAAACGAAAACTATTCCCAATGGAAACGACGCTCCGGACGCAATGGAACACCTCCCACAGCCCAGAAATGCACAAAAATACCAGAACTAGAAACCCTTACGAGTTTCGGCAACAACAGTTCAAGATCTAGATCATAACCGGAAGCGGCACTTCATAAAAGCTCTGATACCATGTTCGGGTACACAGGGTACTACCAAAGGACCGAACACCAAGAACAACCACTTCACACAAACAGATCACAGATTAACACACCGATGTTTTGACGTGGTTTAAACCCTCTTGAGGGAAACACTCCATGGCCCCGGCCAAATAGCTTCTACGGGACAATTTATTATGCAAAGAAGGAAAGTTACAAATGAGCTTCTCATAATCGATCAACTAAACAATGACCCTCCATGCTCTTTAAATAGAGATCATGGACCAATCGAGTGTTAAGCCACGGATCAAGGTTAGGTTTGATCTAAGAGAAGTTGAGTCGTTGGATCACTCTATGTCGGAAACATATCGTGACCGTCGGATTAAGTATTTACAAATGCATACTAATGCATACTAAAGAAACACACTATCCCTAACGGATATATTACACAAGTTGATCTTAACTAACTCCTAAGTGTCTAAATATCCTAACACTTCCTGGGTCTGCATCCAGTCTTCAACATGGCCCTCCTTCGGCCATATTTCCCACCACTATTAAACACCTCAGAGATAGCAAAGAAGTTGACACCAACAGAGCTCAACCCTGACTGCCTACAACAAGCATCCAGTGATCATATTGCAGACACAGATCAAGGGCACTCGACATCAAAGTATCCAGCTTTATCGAGTTGTCAAAGCAGGGCAGCTCCTGCACCAAGGCAAGTGGCTCACCCGAGGCCAAATTCAGCAGAAATTTCCTCATCTGATGGGGGAACTCAACGCAATGGAGACCATTTCTTCCTAAGGAGGGAGGATTGATCCAGGTGGATATTGGTGACCACCCACCTTTCCAACTAGCTCAAAACAGTTTTATGACAATTTTGGTATTGTACTATTTTTAGCAGTTTTTCGGGTCCTGAACTTTCGGGGCCATTTTGAGGCCCCAAACGACCTTTTTTGGCAATTTGGGGGGCCAAATGGTTGCCCCCGACATGCATTTGGCCCCAGTCGAAAGTTGTAAATCTCGGATAGACCTTTCCAACGGGCTACCGAGCGCCCCAAACAGAGATCGTATGCAAAAGTTACGACCCCGGGAAGTTGATGTACTAACTTACCCAAACGGGGCCCACATGACTTTTGGCGCTTCATCTTCTAGGGTTAGGTTTTTGGATGTCTAGGTTTTTTGACGTTCCTGTTTATTGTAAAAGGCCTTGAGAGCCTCATTGTAACCATCTTCTTGCGAAATGAGCGCAGCCGTCACATCTCTTCTCAGAGATAAGCCGCCACCATTCGAGCAAGCTTGTTTTCTGCTGCATTTTACAGTTCTAGTTTATTTCCTTATTGAATAGAAAACCAGTTTTACTGTATCTCTGTTATTTTGTGTCAAGCATCTGATAATAATCTGTATTCATTTCGTTATGCTCATAAAATTCGGATCATTAAAGAAGTAAATCTATAAAAGAAATTAAATTAAATTTAGATGTAAAGAATCTATGCAAGAAGCAAAGAAATACTAAGTTGAATCTAAGAAGACAAATCTAAGAAAGCATGCAAGTTGGTCTAGCTATCATAACTTGGTAGCACTAAATATTAAGGATGCATGTGTAATCTACGAAGTATATTATTTTGTAGGAAAGCAATTCTATAGGAAACTAAAACAATGTATGAATGGCACTATAACATCAATTGATCTACACTACATACTATGAAATAGAATTTATGGTTGAATAAAATGATTGAATTATAATTGAGCATGAACATGAATTACTTAAATAAATTTAATGAATAATGAAATCGTTTGGTTGCAATGATGGGGGCCTTCCCCAAAGAAACATGCGAGTGAAATAAAATTAGGCACACATGAAATGCAGGAAACAAGGAACTATCATTAAACTAATTAAGTCTTCATATTTCAAAAATGTGTAAAGAAGATAAACTTGTAACAAGAGCGTTGTATCCAATGGTTCCAAAATACTTGGGAGATAAACCCTCATCTTAAATCCTGAAGTTCTATTTAATACAAAAATTATATAATAAAAATTTAAATTGTGAAATTAAACTAAGACTAAAATCGATCATAACTAAGCCTTCATTCTTCGAGTGCTGGAGAAAACTAGCAGTTGATTAGGATCTCGAAATGTCTTGGTGAATAGCATAATTTCCCTTTTTATCATATGCGCATTCCTTCATTAATATCTAAAACTATTGGTACTAGTTAACCTTTGGTAGTGGACTTCAGTTGTGGCTTTGTCATCACTAGAACTGTGGTAGTAATCCTACAATATTGGTTCATAAATCGGTCCTTAAAATAGGGGAAAGATGGAACTTGAATTTAACTCCTGACTTGATTCTCTGCAATCCAAAATTACATGCTAATACCATGCATTAGATTACTCTAACAAAAACTAAAGTGAATCAAGCAAAATAAAGGATAAACAGTTTTATCATCATCATTCTATCCATAAATACATGATCAACCTTGAAATGCTTAACCAATTTCTTGAAATAGTACTTCTCATCTTACACAGTTAATCTTTGGATATGTCTTTTACCTATCAAAATTGGGACTCATCACATACATTTTGGGATAAAAATTAGGGCAATTTTGTGTGGCAAAGGTTCCTCGAACAAATTCAAACCACAATTAGTTTCCCTTTTCCTCGCCTTCCAATGCCTATTTTTTTTAACAGGTCAATACTCAATGGTGAAAGGATGCATAACTAAATATAGTGCAACCCTTGTTATCTTCACATAGTGGAAGAGGAGACAAAAAACGTAGGAAGGGATTGGGCATATCCCACTTACCACAAGTTGTCCTTGCCTTACTATCCTTGAATTAATGGATGCTCTCTATTTGGTCTGTCTAATCATTATCCATAGTGACACCATGTTTTCTATATAGTCAACATCAAATCCATGCTTTCTCATATCTTTCAAAACTACTAGTTGTGTCCAAGATCCCCTAGTATCTATAAGAGAGAACCTATGAACTCGTTTATGCTGAGTCCAAGTTGTTTTGGAATATCAAAAACAGAAGAAAGCATGCATCAATACAACATGGAGTTTCAATAACAAAAATTTTAGAAATTGTCACTGATAATTACTCTAAATCTCATTAAAATAATACCAAAATAATGGACATTGAATCCCCAATATGAGGTGAAGGTATATATATTTCCACTTGCAGAAACACTAGCATAATATGAAACATGGAAGAAATCAACATCATCAACATTAACAAAATCCCACACACTAATGAAGTTCTCCATTAACATGAATGTTAATAAAATATTTTACGGAAACACAACATAGACAATGGCATTGTCCGTTCAAGAAAGAATTAAATGAAAATCAGTTGACTAAATCAACATCCAATATCTATGACAGTAAATGAGAAATACATCAACAAGAATATTTTATCTCTAATATAGTGAAGATCATATATATCTCAAGAAGAAAACAACCAATCCACAAGAATATGCATAGATATATAGTCGAGACCTTGGTGCAAATGGGAAACTCGCTTAAATATATACATATGTGAATCCCCTTAGGAATGTTGCAACACAAGAAAAAAAGGCATGACTATGTACATACCTACAATGTGCCACCGCAAACAGGATTCTGCGTAGGGACATAACAATATCACAACATAGCCACAACACACTAGCAACAACCTTCCCAAGGCCACTACATGCTCTTGTTTATGCAACTGTCGCCCCGTCTATATTTCGTCTAAGGTAACGTTATATTGAATGTACACAACTACTTATGGCAAGGACAAATTCCATCACACTATACTTAAAACGAGATCAAAATCATCCATGAGTATAAATCCTAGACAAAAACAATGACTATACCTAGATAATGTTCCATCTAGCATACAATCCTTGAAGATAGAGTACTTTAGCCATCAAACTATGTGGATATTAAAAAAACGTCTATACATATGGTGCCACCAATGGAAATTCAAAACCATAAAACAATCAACACCTCCATTGCAATAGACCAATTTAATAAACACCTAGTCATGGAATGGAGACAAAGATGTCGTCGGGACCTACAAAATACCTCAACTATTTCAAAGGAAATGCGGTCTAGCTAGGTGACTATGGATCTTCAAAGAAAAGATGTAAGCAACCAAGAAAGTACTGTCGCAAAGGGATAATGCAATAACTATGAACCTATGGAAACTAATCTAAAAACCTTATCAAGGGAAGGAGCTCGAACCCTTGCTTGTTTTCTATTTTAAGTTGGCAATTAGCCACATAATGAACCACTAGATTTGTCTAAAATATTTGTTGAAGGTAAAATAGAGGCATGCAACTAAATTGCAGAGTTTCTTTTAATTTTATTAAAGAGATATTCCACCATAAAAACCTTTGCAAGATTGGACCCATGAACAACATACAACATAGACAAAAATTGATGCACATGCCAGCTATCAACAATTACAAGTCAAGACCAACCAGAAAATCAAAATGACAACATAATTCTCCAAAAGCAGTTACAAATATTTCTACCCTGGAAATTCATTTCAAAACACCTCGAGGTATATGATGTCACCAATTCAAATTCAAAACCATAAAACATCTACATCTCCATTGCAATACCCCAATGTAATTAAAACCTAGGCATGGGATGGAGACAAAGGTGATATCGAGACCTGTAAAAACCCTCAATTGATTCAATGCAAATCACCATCCAACTGACTATGGCTCGTGAAAGAAAATGAAAATCAAGCAGGAAACTGTCACGGGAAAGGGAGAATGTGACAACTATAAATCTATGCAAACCAGTCCAAAACCCTATCAATGTTAACAAATTAAACCCATTCTTCTCTCTATTTTAGGGTGGAAATCAACTATGCAAGGAATCACCAACAGGTGCCTCAAACATTTCTGTGAGGGAAAATGCAGGCCTAGGATTGAATTCTAGGTTTTTCATCTTATTAAACAATTATTCCACCATAAGACCTTTAAACCTTTTGCAAGACTGCAATTAGTAACAACATAGACTAGAGGAAAAAATCCCAATCCACATTGAAAACATGGGTAATTACATGTCAAAACCCACAAAGAAAATAAAAACATGAACATAATTTGCCAAAACCACCTACATATATGTCTACCCTATCAATTCAATTCACTCAAAACCCCACATCTAAAAACCACTATCAAATATTTCTGCCCTATCAACTAAATTCACTAAAACCGCATGTCCATTTCCAAAGGAAACAAAAAATACTATCATTGATTATAGGAATGAACAAGAGAACGACAACAACAATATCTCGAAGGAATCCTTTAAAACACAACAAAAAATATAGCAGGAGACCATGCATCTGGATCTAGAAACCTACATGCGTCCAAAGAGGAAGAGAGAGAAGTAAAAGCAATGGTTGGCCTCCAGTAAAAAACCATCATGGACAACAAATGAAACCTTGAAATAGAGAAACATGAAAAAGCATGAAATCCCTGGAAAGTTATGAGGCATAAACACAGGGAGGAAAAAACACCAACCACATAAACAATTTTTACCTTAAATCAAATTGCTTCTAAAGAAAATGCAAGGACAAATGCGTCAAATCCACTACAACAGTAGATGAAATATCCCAGACACCAAACCAACACAAGAAATCAACAATTGAAAACCTCCAACCCTTGCAAGCAACACCACCTCGTAGAAAAACACACTAAGGGCACACGAAAAACTCAATGAATGGAAAACAATAGAAACCACCCTACCTACAGAAAATGACAAATGCCCCAAAAAACCTCCTAGAATCCACCAAACCTCCAACCTTGCTGGAAATAACTAATCCCAATGAAAAAACCGTCCAAACAACAGAGGAAACTAGAATAATAAGATCGAAAACAATAGAATGTGGCCACTCCACAAGAAAACACGAAAAGAACATGCAAAAACCAGAAGAAGCGGCAAATATGGAAAACAACCGAACCCAAATAAAATTGCAAATATGGTTCACAACATTAACAAGGACCCCCGAAAGACTGTATGTTGGAAGAACTCCTAAGACTGCATCATAGCCAAAAATCCATTAGGAACAAAATAAACATAGGAATGGGAACCCAACGTGACATTAAATCAAAGCTGGACATAGTAAGAAATCCGGCCATGACACATTCATGTGCAACGACCATAAGAAAAAACAAATATTAATGTCATATGGAACCCGTCCACTGTGATATTTTAGGATTAGGATCACTCAGCAGTAGCAGACCTCACTAGAATTCACTCATGTAGTGCAGAAAGAAGAAGAAGAAATGATGAATCATTTAACATTCATCACACATAAAATGGAGAAAAATTGTTGTATCATACATCAGTTGTAAGCTGGCACTCTGTAAAATGAATAATGACTTAATACAATCAATGAGATTCGAATTCCACTAAGTTCATTCGAATTATCCTCAGTGTGTAGCTTGGATAGCATTGGAGACATCATCCAAACCAGTGGCAGTGGTCATAAAGGTCAACTAGTCAGCCATTTGAGTCTAACTGGGTCTAACGGAGTGCATGGGCACTGATGTAGGGAATGAGACTCCAATGTGGGTGCATGAGGAGCTGTCAGTAGTCAATGGAGCTCAAACTAGTCTTAGTAGGTTCCTATCTAAGTGCTTTAGTCAGTTAACTGATCAATCATCCCCTGAATCAAAGAACTGAGTCATCAACCAACTAACTAACTAAAGTAACTCCTAAATAGGTGGAATAAGGAACACATGTTCTCCAGTGATGAAAACAAGGGCGCATCAGTGGCTAGGAGGGATAAAACTGAGCAGAAACAGGCTCCTGGGGGCTGCAAAAAAAGGAATAGGTGCTAGGAGACTACCATACCGATAACTGGATGCAGGCATGCAAAATACAAAATTGATGGTGAGAATATTCCAACACCCCCACGCAAGCTATATTATGAGGTAGTAACCGAAAATTGAAAATTAGGGCCCTGGTGACTGAGACCAAAGGTCACCCCATACAAAAATCTAAATAATAAAAGAGGAAAGAAGGAAAACCCAGTGGGAAGAAATCCCTCCATCAAAATAGACTGAAGGATGCTAATGTAGCATAGCATCACTCACCCTAAGAAGAGATCTAAGGTAAGTGAACCTCTTCACTATGAAGGTCTTGTTGAATATGTCTACAATTTTCTCTTCCGTCGGAAGGTAGAGCATTGAGATGATTTGATCATGCACCAATCCTTGGATGTAATGCATGTGTATCTCAATGTGTTTGGTTCTCTATCTCAGAAACAGATCTGTGGAAATCCTGATAGCACTCTGATTGTCACAGTAGATGACTAGTGGAGTACTGAATCGAATCCCAAACTCTAACAAGATGCCCCGCAACCAGATGCATTGTGTGGCTGCATTGACAGCACCTCTGTACTCGGCCTCTGCTGAAGAGAGAGATAAAGCAGTCTTCTTTTTACTCGACCAACAGATAGGTCCAGATCCAATCATGAAAACAAAACCAGATGTTGACTTTCGATCTGAGTTGTCTTCAACCCATTCTGAGTCAGTGTAGCCAACAAGGTTCAGAGGAGACCGAACTTCATAGTGAATACCATAGGTCTTGGTGCCTTGCAAGTAATGAAATATCCTCTTTGTTGCCTTCCAGTGAAGCTCATGAGGCTACTACATGTATCTATAAACAACACTAACTGCATAGGAAAGATCAGGTTGAGTGTTGTTCGGGATTTCTACCCTATAGTGAGGAGAGGGACACTACCAACTTCTGGGGTGGCATGTAAATACATTGATCATATCACATAGGATTCTACAAAAGGAAAGAGATCAAGGTTCCTAAAGGCATACCTTATTAACGACATTCGATCCTAGCTTTCGCTTGCTCCTTCGATCGATCCTCCACTTGATCTTCCGCTTGATGAACCTGCGATACAAATATACCTTCCTTGACGTATCTTGACTGATATAACAATGATGAAATTGAAATACAATTTAGACATCAAATACAATCAAGCATTTAATCCAAACAAATATGCAATCCATTAGACATTTGATTGGGACGGGAAGGATATTTCATCCTTTATTGTCAAAAGCAAATAATCAGTACAATTTATACCTGATCATTTAGAGTGCTTGTGCAACCGTATCCTGGGCTCCTGCTCTTCACACCAACTTGGAATTCCTCCAACATAACAACCCTTAATGCATAGTTTCTCCTCCTCTCTCTCATCTATCCCCCTTGTATTTATGGGACAAGGTAGGCAGTTTGGATCGAGAGGTAGTTTGATTGGGAAGTTGGGGAAGTTGCAAAACCAACTGCAACTAATCCCAATTCATCAAATTAATATATTTTTTATTACTTTTTAAGATGTGCGCGAGTATTTCACAGTAGAGTAGCGCACAATATGCAACTTCACTGCTTTACAACCAGCGTTTGCAAGATTTTTAAAGGTGTGCGCTAGTTTGCTTAAGTAAAGTAGGACATACTAGTAGGTGTGCACTACTATTATAACTATAGAGTAGGGCACACTTCAATAAATGTGCTACTATCATGCCTATAGAGTGGCACACATGTCAAAATGTGGGTTACAACAAGGTTTTGTCAGTTGTTGAGGGGTAAACCAGGTCCATGTATCATCTAGGGCAATATTTCTCTTCAATCCATGTTGTCCTTTTGTGTGATCGACAGCTTAATGTGATCACGGACAGAGAAGTGCAGATTTAACCTATAACAGATGCCCCCTAATGTGTGAGGTCAGAGGGAAATGATGGCTGAAATACATTATAATTCCAAGTCAGTGGAGGAGTACCTGAAATAAAAATCAAAGTCAACAAGCAGTTACAATCTTGACATCATATAGATGTGTAGCATGATACAACATGATCTCCGATACATAACTAGGAGATGTATATATAACATGGCCACTAAAATACAAGCGTGGATCCATGTATGAATGAGAGATCATAGCCATAACAACAAACTGGATCTATGTCTCATGGAGAGCCAAAATGAGTGAGGCTCAGTCTTGCGCAGCTTGGGTGATAACATAATGAGGTAATGCTATCAAAATCCCAAGGTCTTTATCCAAACAACCCGAGGTACAAACCCTAACCATGTAAATAAATGAGCTCAAGTCAAACATCGGGGGTATCGTTTGATTACCGGCCATTGATGTATACCGTTAACAAATGCAAGGGCTTCCACCGATAATGAGAATGGGGCCCAAGGTACCTATTATGATCCGACAAGTGTGAATAAGAGGACTTGGAGTCGAATACCCGAGGAACCCGTCGAATAAAAGACATTGATGTATTCTCATTATTCGACGACGAGGGAAACTGCCACTTATGACTGCAATACCCAAGGTACTAACCGAAACTCTAAAATTCATTCCTAGAGCAAAATGAGTTGATGTCGATGGGAAAAAGTCCGTTGGAAAGGAGGCCTTAAGGCATCCTCCATCATCCAACACGAGGAACAATCAAAGGTTTGAGCTGAAGTGGAGTAGAACAAGTAACAAGACTGACACTAGGAAGGCCGACACATGAGGTCAAGATAAACTACAGAATGGTCGACATAGGCTGTATCCTTGAACAGTAAGCACAACACAAAGTGACTTAGGAAGTTTTCAACATGATGGGAAAGTAATATAAGCCTGCAATGTAGGAGACATTAGCAGACCCTCCATATGGTTGGAAGAATAACCAACCGGGGGAATAAACAACTCGGAGATTAGGTTCACCCTAAGGTCAAAAACTAAACCCAACTGAAATGATAGACTCAAATAAGTGTTGTGTTCAAGGATAGGACTGACTGAACTGCCTTTGAAACTGCAAGATGTCATATACCCTTCTTATCCCTTATTCTTTTTAGATAAAAGGACACCCTTCTTGTTGTTTTAATGAGTCCAAGAAAGAATGAAAACTCAATAAATCCAACCATGTAAAGAGTTTAACGAGCCCATGGGAGGAAGACTCAGGACCTTCATTGTTTACAGAGTTCGAAGAAGAGATGGAAGGATACTCTATAATACTGATCTCTGGATTTTAATATCGAGCTGAGATATGTTCTTTCTCACTAATGTTTTCAATTTTAAGGAGTCTAAAAAACTTAAACAATAACTCCATACACCTACTCGTGGATTTTAATATTGAGCCCAAGTAGGTTAATGCTCGTCGATGTTTTCCTGTTTATTGAGTCTGGAAAACTTAAACAATCCTCTATTTAATCTCTCGTGGATTTGACATCGAGCCCGAGTAGGTCAATGCTTGCTTGGTGTTTTCATGTTTTGAGAGCCTGAAAACCCTAAAGAAGGCTCCAGAAGGTCATTTTTTGTAAAGTTAGTCTCCTCCCCCGAAAAAGTGTAAAACAATGAAAAAATAACTCTTCTAGCCACGTATGACTAGAGTATTCATTTTTCGTAAATAATCCACAAAAGTCCGGAAAAGGGTTAAACTTATACTTAAGTAGATGTCGCCTCAAATCCTTTAACGAGTCTGAAATGACAACTATACTCGGCAATCTTGTCATATTTAAAGAGTCAAACAAGAGCATGAAAGAACTCTATAAAGCTCTTTTTCGTAAAGTTTTAACAAGCCCAAAAAAGTAAACTCGTGACCTCCTTACTATTTTTAACGAGCTCAAAGGAGAGATGGAAGAATGCTCGTAGCCTCCTTACTGTTTTTAACGAGATAGAAGAAAAGGTGAAAGAATGCTCATAACTTCCTTATTGTTTTTAACAAGCTTGAAAGAAAGGTAGAAGATTACTCGGAACTTCCTTACTGTTTTTAACGAGCTCGAAGTAAAGGTGGAAGATTGCTTGGAGACTCCTTCAAGTAGAGACGATGCCTAGAATCTCCTCATGAGATCAGGCAAAGATGTCACGGAAATCATTAAACAGATTGGTGTACGGAATGATCTCATCAAGATAACAGTCCACTCCAATAAAGATATGTTTTGTGATCTCAGGTTCAGTGGGAATGTTGATGGGGATGGTTCTCATTGTACTTGTCCTATTCCCTTCAGTAAAAACAGCTTGTGAAGTGGAAAGGACAAAGGACCAATCAACATTTTCACTGGGTCTCAAAAGGAACTCACCTCTCTCTATCAGGTTTAGAACAGGAATTAAATAGGTCCTAGGGTCTAAATGTTCCCAAGGGAATCTCAAGCCTATCATAGCTTCAAAAAATGTCTCGTCGAAAGGCAAAACCGTGTATAAACTATTAGGAGAGAGAGTAGATTCCGTTGATCGTGTACGAGCAGGGTCCATATCCGACTTGGCAGAGACTGGTAGAGTCATGATATGTTCCATTGCAGCATGTTGTGCTTCCATGTATGCTACTTCGGCAATGGATAAGGGCACTGATGGTTCTGATGTAGTAGGAAGGATCCATGGATCAATCCTTAAACCGACCGTGAAATTTTCAGTAGATGTACCTTCATCAGAACGCATGAAAAGAACGGGAGCAGGTAGGTCAAAAGTTCCCATTAATGACCCATAAAGTCCCGCTCCTGAACTCTCGCTTGCTAGGGCAGATTGATGAACTAAAGGAATTGTGGATTCTGATGAAGTCTAGTTGTTTCGTCGAGAGAACGAAAGTTGATCGACCGTGACGATCTTACCTTCGTGAGGTAACATAACAACTCAGAAAACTATCGATGGAATAGCTCGCATGGCATATGTCCAGCTCCTGCCTAACAACATATTGTAATCAAGCGAAGCAACCAGAACTTCAATCTCTACAGCAACTGTCTTACTGGCAAGTGTGACATCAAATGATGGCAAGACTCCGTGTGGATGGAAGCTTCTGCCATCAAATGCAGTAAGCAGTGTGTTAGAGGGGGCTAACTCGAGAGAACCCAAGGCTTTCCAACAAGAAATCGACATTATGCATGTAGACGCGCCCTCATCTACGACAGCTCGTCCAATGGTCATAAGACCATGAACTACCTCTATCCAAAGAGCAACGTGGTACGGAAACCGGTATTTGATATCAGACATATCAAAACGCGCAATCATGTTGGATGATTCCATACTTCCAATCACTGCCAGAAGTGCATTTCGTTGTAATGGAGAACTTTGCAAAACTTCTAAGGTGGACATGGCACAAGGGGTCTGGGCTAGATCTTCCACCACATAGTAGTTGGCAGCAGCCCATGCGTTGGGATTGTGCAAATCCCGTTTCAAGACACCTTTCAGGATCTTGGGCAGTGAATCCACAGGTATGTGCAGAGGAGTGGAAGATTCAGGGTCCTCTTTATCCTTATTCTGCGAATCCGGGGTATAATTTCTTGCCCGCGTTTGTAAAAGAGCGTCCGAGTTAACCATATTAATAAAATTTTGATCAACTGAAGCATGGGTGGTGCCCCCAGCATTGGAGGTGTCAGAATCTGAGCCCTACCCTTTGGGAAATGGATCTTTAAGGACGGCAGGTTTCTTTTCTTGAAGCAGCTTCTGGGCTTCTTCGATTAGAGGGAATTGGTGAGTGAGGTGGTCCTGTTTGCAAAGCTTGCAAGGGAACTTAACCTTCTTCTTTTCTCTGTTACCCTCCTTGGCATTTTCTTTTTTGGGGGGGTTTTGTTGGTTCCCCTCTCCTTTATTGCCCTTCTTTTTTTTGTTGGGTTGCCGAGTACCCTTTTGATTAGTCTGAACCTGCTGTACATATTCAGTAGTAGAAGGAGAGGTTGTGACGGGAGTCACTTTTGCAGTTGATTGTTTGACTGATAAGGCATGAACCTATTTAGTCAATGCTTTGAAAGCTACAAAATCAACTAAACCTACAAGGCCGTTAGTATGTGGTCCAGGTTTTGGTCTACCTATATCAATGTTTGATCGCGATGCATCAGGTATAATATCATAAAGGAGCCCAAACTGAGCATAAACCAAGTCTAGTTGTTGGGTCCTTAAAATGGCTTCTTCTTCTGATGACACCCCAGAAGTAGCTACTTCCTTAGAAACATAAGGAATGAGTGATTTCATATACCACTCTAATAAGAATTCTAGGGGGATATTGGCCTTAATGAGCCCCTTCCGTCTTCGCCACTCCTGAATATGATCCGAAAGATGGGTCGCTTTGTTTTGTCTAAAGGTA
The DNA here is from genome assembly GCA_027924585.1 of Larix kaempferi. Lineage (NCBI taxonomy): Eukaryota > Viridiplantae > Streptophyta > Pinopsida > Pinales > Pinaceae > Larix > Larix kaempferi. The sequence continues at coordinate 2,351,753 of BSBM01000008.1, forward strand.
GACAAAAGATCTGTCTTGGCATCGTACCGAATAGGAAGCTGCAAGTGGTTCAGAAATACTATGGCGAGATCCTGAAAGTTAAAAAAGGTGGCTGAAAGTAACTCAATGTACCATTTGGCTGCAGCACCGGTCAAAGTTCTTTGAAAAAGTCTCAACCTAACGGAATCTTCGTTCAATGAGTTCAAAGAACACTAGAGATGAAAAGTGGTAACATGATCACCAAGATCCTCACTAGTTTTACCTTCAAATTTTGGAATGTCCAAAGGTAGCTTAGTGGGAACTGGTGGCCATGTAACGTTATGGAACACCGGATCGTTCGTTAACTTGGAAAGATCTGGAAAATTCAGAGTTGCCATAAATGATAAACGAGGTCTATAAGATGGCATTTGATAAGCTGGAGTCATGAAGGGGGAACCTCCCATAGTTTGACCCATAAACTGTTGGTTAGGGTTGCCCCCAACCATTTTTTGGTAGGGGTTTCCCCCAGCCATTTTTTGGTAGGGGTTTCCCCCAGCCATCTGCTGGTAGGGGTTTCCCCTAGCCATCTGTTGTTGTGTGAAAGTGTTGTTGAAATTCCCCCACCCATATGAAAGTGGGTTGGTACCCTGTGCATTTTTCCACTGTGGCTGGGTGTTAGCCCCGCCATATTGTTGGTTAAAAATATTACCTCCTCCTCCAGAAAACAAAGAAAAGGGGATATTTCCTGGAGGTATATTACTTTGATTCATATTGTAACCTGCAAAGGTGTTAAAACCAAGGGTAGTCGAGGTGGACGGCGCAGTTATGGTACTCATGACAGGCATAGTTGCAGAGGGATTCAGCCCTACATTGGGTGTGGAAATCCAAGTACTAGGTATACGGTATGACTGTTGAGCCGTAGGAGGTGGAGTGACATTCACTACATTGTTGGGTCCAAAAGTAGGGGTGGCAACTGAGGCAGATGCCAAAGCTGTTGAGCTTGGCATGCCTAAAGTACCAGTGTTAAAACTAAAAGACGGAATTGAAGCAGAAGCTATCTGCGACAAACTCGATGTAGCAATGGAAGAAGGATTCGCAATCCTTGTATTCATACCCATTGTGGGAGTTTATGGAACTCCCTACTCATCTCCTGGGTTAGTCATAATATGACCAGGTGTGAAAAGATATGCACTATACTCGGGTTGCTAAAACCTACAGGAACCAGAAGCGGATCGTTAATTTTGGTAAGAGGAGGGTTAAAAGGAGTGTTAAACTCACTAGAAGTAATATCCTCAACCTCGACAGTATTAAGAACTTGTTGATCCAGGGTTCTGGGTTGTGGTTCACCAAGAACCTCTATTTCACCAGTAAGTTCAAAAAGACAACTAGAGTCTATCCTCCATCGTGGTGGTGGCGGTAGTGGCTCCACAATGAGTGGGGGAAGGTTTTGCAACCTCCGAGACCTACGAAGCTGTTGGTCTTCCACAATTATATAAAAAATAAACTAAGTAAAAAACCTAGTGGGCACTAAGACTAAGGGGCAAACAGCATACAACTAAAAAATCCTAAGTAATCAAACCAATCAAACGGATAGAAAATACTCTCGGAAGCAAGCTTGGGATGATTAGGTCCCAGAACATACTAATAGAGTACCGATGGTCAATTTCGTGGCATCCACCGGAGGTCCACTGGGTGCAAGCGCTTGAATCACCAAACCGCTTTCCCGAGATTACTACCAGAGGGTTACCTTCCACACCTATCCGAGGTGAAGTGGGAATAACCGCCCACTCTACCTGTGTAGGATCTTAAAGGTCTAATACTAAGGCTACCATAAATACGAAATGACCTGGGGGGACAATCGTCAGCCTAGTCAAAACGCATGGGTAGGGTAGCAAAGCCCGAAGTCCGAAAGGACCCCCATATGCGAATCGACTCTGGTTTATGGTCAAAAGGAAAGTGAGGGGATATCCTCAACAATTCCAGTCTCCCACGGCCTCGTGCTTAACTTTGGTTTGAGTAGAGCATCCCGGGACTATTTGATATATATGGATTTACCTAAATGAAAGTTGTACTACGATTGTTGCGTAATGAAGCCAGTTCTGAGCAGTTTAAGGTGATTTAAGCTCGAAACTCTAGCCTAAGCTAGTTGATATCATGCATACCTAAAAAGAAAATGTTTCTAATTGATTTTATTAAAATTTCTTTTTAAGGCAACTTTTACTCAACGGGATAATGCATTGTGTTGAATGGTTTGAGAAAGTAAAATGCAAAAGAAATAACTTTCAAAGCAACAAAAGACTCTTTTTCTTTTTCCGTTTATGCTCTTTCCAAAATGAAAACTAAGCAAACCTAAAACAAGTCTCTTTTTTCTTTTCTTTTCAAATTCAAAACAAAGTAAACTACGCTACTTCAAAATGATCATAAGCCTTACTACTTTAAACTACCAAACTCATTTTTTGCTTTTTCTGATATATATAAAAGAAAAAGAACTCGAAAATGGAAGCAAGTAAGACCTAAAAAAGATCAATGTAAGTAAGGAAAAGCAACTCTAGGGTTCACAACAATCAACTTGATGACTTGAAAAAGACTTATCCCACGAATTTTTTAAAGGGAAAAAACCTTGGGCTTGGAAAACAAAGTGTAAAGAAAAGAAGGATAAGAGACGCTTAAAATGGAAAGGAAAACCTCAAAGGTTGCTCCAAAGCATCAAGAACCTTAAGAAAGCACTAATCCAAGCAAACGGTAGGAAAGCGAACCAAAGATGGACTTACAATCACAAAGACTCGAATGGAAGCAAACTGAAAGACTTCAACTTACTTGAACTGAAACTGACAAAGCAATCAGGAAGTGTCTAGACTCAAAAAGCTTTTGAAAACACCCTAAGGACTCCAACTTAGGGTCAAACCCTAAATCAAAGGCCAAGACACCGTCAAAGTATGCTTAGTGTTTCCACAAACAACAAATGTTACAAAACAAAGGTTTGTATACCTGCAACAAGCATCTAGGGTACAGGAGTGTAGCTATGTCCAACAAGGAACAATAAGCGGTCTTCAAAAAGAGTCACAACCAAACAAGACACCTCAAAAGTACTCAAGCAAGCAAAAGATGACCTAAGGGACTTAGGAGAGGAAAACAAGACTCAACAAGGGCATCAAGACCTCAAGGATCAGTTAAGAAAGCAAGCCAAGAGATTGGGAATCAAACCAAACAAGTGGAAATCAAAACTCCACAGCAAACAGAGAGTTACAGGGGTATGAGCTACTGTGTACTGCATAGACCAGCACACACTGGGAGATGTGCCCTACTGTATAGTAGTGAAAGTAGCACTCATCATCAGGTATGTGCTACTGTGTATAAGGTAGACTAGCGCACATGTCATAGGAGGTCTGAAACAGGCTCTAAAACTTCAAAATTGAGGTGAGTCAATCAAAGGGAAGCAGGTGCAAGTGACCTACAAGGCCTCTCAGAAGACCAAAAAGACACAAAAGTACTGGAAGGAAAACTAACTATGTCTCCTAAATCAAAAAACAACCAGTCCCCAATATGGTCGCCAGTCTGTTGTTCGGGATTTCTACCCTATAGCGAGAAGAGGGACACTACCAACTTCTGGGGTAACATGTAAGTACATTGATCATATCACATTGGCCTCTACAAAAGGAAAGAGATCAAGGTTCCTAAAGTCATACCTTATTAACGACATTCGATCCTAACTTTCGCTTGCTCCTTCGATCGATCCTCCACTTGATCTTCCGCTTGATGAACCTGCAATACAAAGAAACCTTCCTCAGTGTATATTGACTGATATAACAATGATGAAATTGAAATACAATTTAGACATAAAATACAATCAAGCATTTAATCCAAACAAATATGCAATCCATTAGAAATTTGATTGGGACGGGAAGGGTATTTCAACCTTTATTATCAAAAGCAAAAATCAATACAATTTATACCTGATCATTCAGAGTGCTTGTGCAACCGGATCCTGGGCTCCTGCTCTTCACACCAACTTGGAATTCCTCCAGCATAACAACCCTTAATGCATAGTTTCTCCTCCTCTCTCTCATCTATCCCCCTTGTATTTATGGGACAAGGTAGGCAGTTTGGATCGAGAGGTAGTTTGATTGGGAAGTTGGGGAAGTTGCAAAATCAACTGCAACTAATCCCAATTCGTCAAATTAATATATTTTTGATTACTTTTTAATATGTGCACGAGTATGTCATAGTAGAGTAGCGCAAAATATGAAACTTCATTTCTTTACAGCTAGCGTTTGCAAGATTTTTAAAGGTGTGCGCTAGTTTGCTTAAGTAAAGTAAGGCATACTAGCAGGTGTGCGCTACTATTATAACTGTAGAGTAAGGCACACTTCAAGAAATGTGCTACTATCATGCCTGTAGAGTAGTGCACATGTCAAAATGTGGGTTAAAACAGGGTTTTGTCAGCTGTTGAGGGGTAAACCAAGTCCATGTATCATCTAGGGCAATCTTGCTCTTCAATCCATGTTGTCCTTTTGTGTGGTCGACAGCTTAATGTGATCACGGACGGAGAAGTGCATATTTGACTTATAACATCAAGTGTGTGTAAGAAACAATACACTCCCAATCAACTGCCGATACAGTGTACTATCCACCAGAGGTGTGGAAGAACCATCCTCAAGGGTGATCCCTAAAAGAAAAGGAAATGCTTCCGGTTTGCATTCACTCATGTGGAACCTGTCAAGGATATTTGAAACATACTTGGATTGTGCAACCTTGATTCTTGAATCACTCTAAGTGACTTCAAGACCAAGAAATTGTCTCAACAATCCAAGATCTGACATGGAGAAGGAGTTATGCAAAGTTGTGTTTATAGATCTTATGCATGAAGTGTTTCTCCCAGTAATCAATAGATCATCAACATATAGAACAATTCGAAGTAGAGAGTCACCTTCATGTCTCATGTAGACATTCAAATCAGATTTGCATCTCAAGAATTTTTGTGACAGAAGGAAGGAGTCCATTTTAGCATACCAAGCTCGAGGAGCTTGCTTGAGTCCATACAAGGACTTCCTCAATCTGCAAACAAGTGAAGAGTCTTCAACATACCCCTTAGGTTGATTCATGTAGATCTCCTCCTCTAGATCTGCATGAAGGAAAGCACTCTTAACATCCATGTGATGCACTTCCTAGTGCTTGTATGCAGCAAGAGCAAGAATAAGACAGGTGGAATCCATCTTAGCAACAGGTGTGAATCTCTCTAAGTAGTCAATCCCATGGAATTGGTAGTAACCCTTTGCAACCAATCAAGCCTTGTATTTGCTAGTGACCCCATCAGAGTCCATCTTAGTTCTGTAAACCTACTTGCATTGAACAAGCTTCCTCCCAGGTGGGAGAGAAACAAGCTCCCAAGTTTCATTTCTTTGAAGAGACTCATACTCTTCATCCATAGCCGCTACCCATCTTGGATCTTTGTAGGCTTCAAAGAATGTCTTTGGATCTGATCCAATCATAAGAAAGCATGTCTCAGCTAGAAATGGATCTGTGTGAGAGGGTAGACCAGATCTGGTTGTTCTTGAAGATGATGGATCTCCAACAAGATTATTGGTGGATGCAGCAGTAGTGGTGGCCCATGATGCAATAGGAGTTAGAACCTTAGGTGTTGGATCTTCAGGTTCTTGTAGATATGGATCTAGCATTCGCTCTACCTTTTGAATCTTATTTTTCTCAATTTTCTTCACTGAATATTTACCATTCAAGCAACCTCTGCATGTGCCTTGGGAAAATTTGATCTTGGGCAGCCCTTCAACCATCTCTTTAGTATGCATGTCTTGCAAGTATTGATAGTTAAGATGACCAAATCTTTCATGCCACAATCTACTCTCTTCATTGGCATGAGTGTGGAGAGCAGATTGCTTTAAGAGAGGTAGAAAGTGGGAGAACTCATACAGTTTTCAATTATGATTTGCAACACCTTTTGTAATGGTAGAACCTGATACCATGTCTTGGATTTCGACCGCATTTGGAGAGAAGATCACCCTCTTGGGCTCTCCAGTATGGTTCATCTGATATACTGAAAGTAGATTAGTAGTGAGAGTGGGGAAATAGAGTACATCTGAGAAGTATCCATGATCTAGTTTGATTCTTCCAATACCCTCAGAGGAGAACTCGTAATCATTCCCCAATATAATGGATGGTCCAACAGTAGCTTCGAATCCAGTGAAGAGATTATTGGAGGAAGAAATATTCCTAGATACTCCATAATCTATGATGAAGGAGGATTGAGTTGATGCACCTTCCATGAGTGCATGGAATCTCTCTTTGTTCTCAGATCCAGATGGTTCACTCTCTTTCTTTCTATCACATGCAGGTACTAGAAGATAATTTTTTTCAAGAACTGAAGCCATGAGATCTATGGTCTTCTTCCAACATGAGCTCTCAAGGTGATATCCTCGATTACAATATGTGCACTTGGATTTTCCCTTCTGAGTGTGCTTGTCCTTCTTAGGATTCGAGGCTCCATCTGACTGTATGGGAGCCTCCTTCTGCTTTGTATCATTCGACTTTCTATCCAAATTTATTTTTTTCCCTTTTCCATTCGCTCTTCTCATCTTAGTGGTTGCAAGAGCTGAATCCAACTTGGTTTTTATCACTCCCATGTGTACTAGCTTCTCCTCCTCAAGATTGAGAGATTGGATGAAGTATTCAAGCGAAGGGAACTTCCATTTTGGAATGGACAATCTTGCTGACTAAAAGGTTGAAACAAACACTGAATAATCAGTTCCTATCTTCGACAGAATGGAAAGGATGAGTTGTTTTTCTTCCTTCTCAATCCCATACCTCTTCAACTATGAAATCAAGTTCTTGAATTTGTTGAGAAACTTAGTGATAGTTTCGAAATTGCTTGGGATCATGGAGATGAGCTCATTTTCTAGTTTGCGCCCCTTCAAATCATCTTTCTGGCCAAGGAGGGATTCGAGCTTGTCCCAAACCTCCTTCGGATTCTTCAAATTGATAACATGAAAGTGCAAATCTTCAAAAATGCTAAGTAGAAACAGTCCTACTGCTTCATCAAGCTTGTCTAAGTACTTGGATTTCTATACTACACCCGTGGGATCAACTACAGAGCCATTCACCACTCTGGAAAGACTCTTTGAATTCAAGAAGATGTTCATTTTATCCTTCCATTTGAATTAGTTGAATGAATTCAACTTGAGATCCATAATGCTGTAGAATTCGAAGTTGGGAGAGGGAGATTCCTGCAAAACAAATGAGAATTATGAAAAGAAGATCTACTGCAATTCGAATTGAAAAATGCCTTAGGACACTGAGCACATGTGACTAAGTCCTTCACACCTAGCTATACCTCACTTGATTTCTCCAGTTAATTAAGGGCAATAGCACCAGGATTTGTTGTGGAAACTCAGAGGCTTCTAGTGCTTAATGAAAGACAACTGCTCAAGGAATTGCTGCTACAATTCGAATAGTTGTTGTCATCTCTAATACCATGTGATATTTTAGGATTAGGATCACTCAGCAGTAGCAGACCTCACTAGAATTCACTCATGTAGTGCAGAAAGAAGAAGAAGAAATGCCGAATCAATTAACACTCATTACACATAAAATGGAGAAAAATTGTTGTATCATACATCAGTTGTAAGCTGACACTCTGTAAAATGAATCATAACTAAATACAATCAATGAGATTCGAATGCCACTAAGGTTATTCAAATTATCCTCAGTGTGTAGCTTGGATAGCATTGGAGACATCATCCAAACCAGTGGCAGTGGTCATAAAGGTCAACTAGTCAGTCAAATGAGTCTAATTGAGTCTGACGGAGTGCATGGGCACTGATGTAGGGAAGGAGACTCCAATGTGGGCGCGTGAGGAGCTGTCACTAGTTAGTGGAGCTCAAACTAGTCTCAGTAGGTTCCTATCTAAGTGCTTTAGTCAGTTAACTGATCAATCATCCCCTGAATCAAGGAACTGAGTCATCAACCAACTAACTAATTGAAGTAACTCCTAAATAGGTGGAATAAGTCACACATGTTCTCCAGTGATGAAAAAAAGGGTGCATTAGTGGCTAGGAGGGCTAAAACTGAGCAGAAACAGGCTCCTAGGGGATGCAAAGTAAGGACTAGATGCTGGGAGACTACCATACTAATGATTGGATGCATGCATAATTGCATGCAGGCATGCAAAATACAAAAATGATGGTGAGAATATTCCAACATCCACTTCCACACCCTAAGCTACAAATCCTAAGGGAAAGAGTCAATAGGGATATCGCCAATGACAAGATAGAAAAACAATTTTAGAATTAATAATTCTAAAAACACATTTACTACAACCAATATAACTCCAACAAAATTGACACTATAAAAAATTTTAAAAATATATAATTTCGAAAACCATTGGAAATCTAATGTCCATTGCAATCCGACTGATGGAAAATGGAAATGGCTATATGTCCCATGCTTTGCAGGGATATAATAATATTAATAATGGATAATTGAATTGAGATATTTACAAAATAATTAGTTGTGAACTAGTTGTGCTTGTGGTGCAAAGCCTCATAAATGAATCATGTGAATTAATTTGCTTAAATATTTTAAAAATAATGAATTAAACTTGTTATGGTTGTCGTGAAAAATCATAAATTAATCTTTCGTAATTGATTAAACAAAAAATAAATATTGAATTAAGTTATTTACACAATAATTATTTGTGAATAAGTTATGTTTATGGTGCAAATCCTCATAACTAAATCCTACTTGTACATGTCCACGTGACAAATAATAGGGAGGCACCACTTTATGGTACTTACCAACATGGTATTTTTCTTAACATAAATGAGGAAAAAATCAATTTCCAATAATATTAACAAATAAACTCCAGATTAACACCACAAAATATAAGTGGTGCTAATACCACCAACTTAACAACAAAAAAATGTAATTGGTGCTAATAACACCACCTTAACACCACAAAAATGTAACTGGTGCCAATACCACCACATTAGCACCACGAAATATAACACAACTAGATTTGAATATTACCTTTAAAATTTTGGATTTTTTTTTTAATTTGACCTCGACTGTCGTCGAATATTCGATGGTTCATGGAAAGACACGTATAATAAGTGACGGTCATCAAAGGTTCATGGCTAGAGACGTCGAATAACCGACACTTGTCGGAGGTAATTCATGGCTAGAAACGTCAAATAACCAACAGTCAGGAGGTTTATAAATAGAAACCTAGAATAACCGATTTTTATTTTATAACGTTTAAAAGTTAAATTTCATTGGATATTCGATGTCCTTTTTTTTAGAAACTTGAAATTTGAGAAATATTCCAACATATTTGCTATACTAGTGATGATTTGCAGAGGTTATAACCTTTGCACGAACTATTTTTCATTCAAAAATACATAATTATTTCAATTGTTACTATCATTACAAATAGTGAAAGGTGGATCTTGATTTTTTAATATCAGTAATCATTAGTCAATCTTGGTAAAATAAAATGTTACATAACAGTATTCCTGATCTAGAGGAACAAAATCAAGAATTACTTACTAGATTGTGGGTTGAAATGAAAAGAAAGGGTGATGGGAAATGTTAGTCCTTGTAGTGAATGCAGGGGATTCAAAATGAGAAGAATAAAGATCAAAACAACTAAAATACATTGTAGGGAACATGGAAACGTTCATGGGGTACATGAATATCGTCCATTGGTAAGTTCTTCATTATATATATGTCTTTATATTGATCATTTTTGTAAATGTATGTATCATTTTAATATTTGTTATATTTACACTAATATCTCTTGATGGTTTGTATTTATAAAGGAAAGGCCTCCTAGGGCATATCGCTTGGAGGATGCATTGTTAAATTCTAAATCACAGCAGATCTAAGAGCTGAGTATACCTCACAAAGAAGGAATGAGCAGAAAAAATGAATTAGAGTAAAAAATGCAGTAAAAATGAGCAGACAATTAATCAGGCATGCGAACTCAGATATGAACAAAATAATGTCACATGATCCAATAATCAGTATAATGAACAATTATTTTACAATGGAGAGAATTCAAATCACCTAGGAGAATTCGAGTCTCAGTCTGTCTAGCATAGTAATTGTCACCTCTATCAATGCTCCAAAGCTCCCAAACTCAGTTAAACTCAGCCAAAACTTAGTTAACTGAAGACAGAGTCAGTTAACTAACCTAGGAAGGCGCATCGGTGATTTTTTCACTCAAATCACTCAGAAAATGGTGCATGAGGCCACAATCAGTGGCATTTGGAGCATAAACCCCCCATAAGAGTCATCTAACTCAGATGAATTGAACTGGAACGTTGAGTTGGCTCCTCAAATGTAGGGAACTTCCTCTAGCAGTCTTAAAATCATGCATACAAGGCACATTAGGTGGCTACTGAGTCCTGGATGACATATGCACACCACTAGGGGGGGATAACATCACTAAGTGCTAGCAAATGGTAAATAATGCAAGTAGGACAAGGATGGATTATTAAAATATCCTAGCAACCCCCCTCAATACAAACTTGTGCATCTTGGGCCCTGGTTACTAAGACCAAAGGTCACCCATAAATCAAATAAATGATGAAAATAAAAGAATTGTCCATGAACCAAGGAAATGGAGAAAAAATCATGGTAAAAATAGCCCCCCTCAAAAAGGGAAAGAAATAGGGAACCCAAAGAACCTTCATACTAAGCAGAGAAGGAAAAAAAACTCCTGAGCAAAATACTTTGCAAAAATATTGGCAATATGATCCTATGTAGGATAACAATGCAGGTTCTGGATCTGCTCCTCTGATATACTTCCCACTGTGTCGAAGTTGTATTTTCCAAAAAAAATCTTCGAGAACCCTTCTTTCTATTCGAGAAAATCACTCATTGTAGTCCAAATCATGAACCTTTGAGTACCCTTTGTCAATCAACTAAGATTTGTAGTTGGTTGTAGATCCCCCATGGCAAGTCTCTTCAGAGGATTGTGGATCAAACCCCACCATCATGTAGCACCTCTTTGAGAGAAGTGGATCTACATGACTTAGTGCAAGGTTTGCATGATATTGAGATCCAGTGGTTCTATGGTTAGATGGATCCCCAACTATGTTCCCAGTAGCTACAAGGGCTTTGTGAGCCCATATTGGCCTTGGCCATAAATTGGGAGCATGTGTTGGATCTGGATCTGAATCTCCTTGAAATTTATTCTCAACATCAAGATCTTGATCCTCATCTTCATTAGAAGAGATATCACTCTGATCTTCATCAGATGCTAATGGGGTAGGAAGAGAGTATGGAAAAAAATGGGAGAATTCATATTCCTTGGAGGCATGGTTTGCAAACCCTTTCGCTATAATATTCCCAGTATAGATCTCTACAATATCAACCGTGTCAAGACCAAAGACCACTTTCTTCAGTGAACTTGTGTGATTCATCTGGTATACAAGAAACAAATTTGTTGACAAAGAAGGCACACATAGAACATTTTTGAACTTTCCATGCTCCAGATGTATTGTGCCCTTCCCTTTAGCATAGATCTGAGAGTTATCTCCCATGTGAATAATTTGACCCTCTTTGGGATCTAGAAATGAAAATGATTCTCTGGAGGAAACCATGTGGTTGGAGGCTCCTGAATCTATGAGGAAGGCTTGTGATTTTGAAAATCCATCCTTCAGTGCATGGCATCTCTCATGACCATCAAACTCACTTCCAGAATCAATCTCTCTTGCACCTTCTGGGAGGGAAATGTTATGTTTTCCAAGGAGTTTGGTCATCTAATCTATCTTCTTCTGCATGCAAGATCTCTCTAGTTGGTTTCCTTTCTTGCAATAGGAACTCTTGGATTTCTCAAATCCCCTTTGTTTGTCCTTCTTGGAGTTGGAGGATTCTTCTGATGGAATTGACTTGGAATTCTACTTGGGTTCAGATTGCCTCTTCTCCTTTCCCTTGTGCTTCCCCTTTCCATTCACACTTTTTGCATCTCCAACCACAAGAGCTTGATTTTTGGAGGCCTTCAAGGAACCCATCTGAATCAATTTGTCTTGTTCTTGGATGAGAGATTCAGTGAAAACATCTAAGGATGGAATCTTCCAACCAGGAATTGACATTCTCTTCGAATGGAAGGTAGAGACAAAGATAGATAATTGAGGACCTAGCTTGCTCAGAATGGATATCACCAACTAATATACCTTCTTCTCAATGCCACACTGCTTGCATTGCATGACCAAATATTTGAATTTGGAAAAGAATTGTTAGATGGTCTCGAAACTACTCGGTTGAAGAGAAATCAACTCATTCTCCAGAATATGGCCCCTTAGCTCATCTTTTTCTCCTAAGAGGGTCTCTAACTTCAACCATAACTCTCTTGGAGTCTTCAATCCATCGATGTGGAAGATTAGATCTTTGGAAATATGAATACACATGAAACCAAATGCTTCATCCAGTCTATTCAGATACTTGGCCTTCTCCACAGCTGCTTGAGATTCGACCTCCTTTCCTATTGTTACCATGTACAATGACTTGTTGTGCAATACCATCTGCATATAATCCCTCCAATCAAGGTAATTGAAGGGTTTCAAGATCATGGGATAGAGAGGAGAGTTTGAATTCTCCATGAGAACTGCTAGAGCGAATACAAGGTGAAACTGTTGCTACTACTGCACTCAAAACAATTTCAATAAACTGCAAAAAAATCTCAATTATGGAGATAGACTACTATTGATCACTGCTTTAGAACAATAGGCACATTTTTCTGGATCCTTTACACCTAGATAGACTTCAAAGTATTTCTCCAATGAATTCAATGCAATGGCAAACATGATTTGTTGTGGAAATCCAGAGGCTTCTAGTGCACTACTGAAAGTAGTTTCTCAACCTACACTCAAAGGCTATGATACCATGTGAAATTATAAATCACAGCATATCTAAGAGCTGAGTATACTTCACTGAGAAAGAATGAGCAGAAAAAATGAATTAGAGTAAAAACTGCAATAAAAAGAGCAAACAATTAATCATGCATGAGAACTCAGATAGGAATGAAATAATGTCACATGATCCAATAATTAGTATAATGAACAATTATTTTACAATGGAGATAATTCGAATCGACTAGGAGAATTCAAGTCTCAGTATGTCTACTATAGTAATTATCACCTCTATCAGTGCTTTGAAGCTCCCAAACTCAATTAAAATCAACCAAAACTCATTTAACTAAAGGCACGGTCAGTTAACAAACCAAGGAGGGTGCATCAGTGAGTTTTTCATGCAAACCACTCAGAAAAGGGCGCATGAGGCCACAATCAGTGGCATTCGGAGAATAAACCCCCCACAAGAGTCAACTAACTCAGGTGAACTTAACTGGAACACTGAGTTGGTTCCTAAAATGTAGGGAACTGCCTCTAGTGGTCCTAAAATCATACATGCAAGGCCCATTAGGTGGCTATTAAGTCTTGGATGACATATTCACACCACTACGGGGGAAATAACATCACTAAGTGCTAAAAAATAGTAAATAATGCAAGTAGGACAAGGATGGACTATTTCCTAACATGTGCTTGCAGAACAAGCACCGGAGAAACATGGAGCCACAGATATTGAAGATCAAGTTAATGATCATATTGAAGAATATTATCATACCGATAGCATAGTTGGAGATGATGGTACAAATACATTAATCCACGATGCATTTAATGTTCAAATGGATGATGATGATGATGATCTTGAAAATGATGACTTTGATCATGTTCATGATTTACCTCTACTTGAGAAGGAATACGAACCCCTTTATGAAGGCTCCAACACAACTCTTCTCTTTACTATATTGTTGATACTGAACTTGAAGGTTATGAATGGTCTTCCAAACACATGAGTCACATAGATGTTAAGATATGTAATATATTCCATCACATATATATAATGATCATGATAAAGGTTATATTTGTCCTATAATAATTTTGTTGTTAATGCATAACTAAAATTAATAAGGATGAAATATGTTTCATTAATATTCTTTATATATTATATTAACTAGTATTTTTATCTAATTTGTTGTAGCTTGATAGCTGAATTTTTGTTACCACCATCAAATATTTTACCTCTCACATATTGAGATTTATAAGCCATCATGAAAGATATTGGAATGCAGTATCAACCAATTTATGCATGCCCCGGTGATCATATTATATATTATAAGCATCATGAATTTGAAACAGAATGTTCGGAATGTCATAGCAATAGATATTGAACATATCATGTAACAAAAAATGAGCCTCGCAAAGTTCTTCATTATATTCACATTATTCCACGTTTGCAACGACTCTTCAAGTCCAAAAACATGCAGGGAACATAAGTGAAGATGACATTCTTCGAATTCCTCCAGATGGTTCTGCATTTAGAGACATGGAGGAAAAATGGCCACAATTTAAAGAAGAACCTCGTAATGTTAGATTTTCTTTGGCAGCAGATGGTGTCAATCCATTTGTAGAGATGAGATCTATCAACTTCGTGTGCCCTATTTTTGTTATCAACAATAACATATCTCCATGGATGTCAATAAAGAGGGAGCAAATAATGTTGGCAATGATTGTTCCAGGTATTTGTTTACACAACAATTTTTGTTTAACACAATAGCATCTCGTTTGTTGTATTTGTTGCACAATGTCATATATAATTTTTTTCATTTACTCATATATACTATTTATATATTTAAAATGGTTGTAATAATTATGTAGTGTATATTTTCAAATCAATTAGGTAAGTACCGAGTTAAAGATATGAATGTTTATATTGAGCCTCTTATTGACGAGATATTAAAGCTATGGAGTGGAATCACTATGTATGATGTCTCTAGACCAATACGACAAATGAAATTTCAATTCCATTCAATGCTTGTATGGACAATTCATGATGCCCCAGCGCTAACACATTTTTTTGGTATGTAATTATAACATCCACTTTAATAGTATTTAATTTTATGAAGTTGATATATTAATCATGCATATTTTTTAAATAATTAATTCATTATATATAATTATAATTGACATAGTTAATCCATATCTTGCATATCTTCAAACAAAGGGAAAATTTGCATGTCTAGTTTGTGGTCCTAAGACAAAATCTCAGCATTCAAAAAGTTTAGGAAAGGCCCGTGGTTGATGATTATAGTCACTTCCTCTCTAAGAATCATAGGTATCGAAGTACATAAAAACATCTTTTCAATAGGAAAGAAGAGTCTGCATTAAAACCACAGAGAATGACACCTTACCTATGGAAATTGCAATATATTAGAAATCATCAAGGTAAGGATCAAATTGTCTATCTATCATCATATATGAAATGTTTTGATTTTTTTTTAATATTTTGTGTTGTTTACTGTAATTGACATTGATTTATATAATTTAATTATAAATCATATAAATAAATTTATTTTTATAATTTATTTAACAACCATGTGATACTTCTGGATGTTTCTTCATGTGTGTTCTACTTCACCATGGCCTTATCCTGCTTGTACCACTATCCCATGTTAATTTTTGCATGCTTTAACCATGCCATTTTTATCATATTATCACCAACTTCCCATGGAAGTTAATTTCAACCAACCAATATACTCTTAATAACTCTACCATTATGACTTTTACTTCATTATTATAACCCCATCATTCCCAGGGTGTTTCCATTTAGATTGAGTATCTTTCTTAGCTATCGTTAATAATTGAATAACTATGTGTCTCATACATAATTTCTATAGTGATTTTTCCATTATTCTATTCATGGAATTCACCAATCATGACATGTCTACTTGAGTGACCCTACCGTAGGCACTTCTAATTTAATAGTTACTTAAATTCAGGTTGTCATAAACCTCCTAAGATTTCTCTTAAGGATACATGTCATCAACCCAAATAAGAATGGACCCTATGATTCTTCTATCATGTTCCCTATTAAGGAAATTTAAGATATTCTTGAAGGTTACCTACTAGGGATACCTCAAATGTGCGAATTTTTCCTTAATCGGTCTTGGTAATTTTAATATTGATTAGATAAGGATTCAGTGTAAGATCCCCAAACTAAGATCTTATGAAGGAACTGTGCCTTTGGCCAACTTATATTCCGTTGAATAATTCAAAACTTCATACAAGTACCTTTAGTTATGTGAACAATAAGTATGCATAGTAGGTTATAGGTAATTCCATAATACTCAATTAATAAATTAATAAACAATGCCATCCTTCATTTTGCTATACACTTATCATAAGGTATTTTGAATTATATTTTAATACCGTCCTTGTTTATATGAGTAAACATTATAATTTGTAGCTTTAGAGGGAAAAAAGAACTAGGAAAGAGGTATCTAGGGAAAAAAGAACTTAATGGATTCATGGATGTTGTTTATTTTCTTTTAAGCATTCCAGACTTCAACTCAGATATCTTTCATAATCTTCCCATAATCTTTAGTAATTTTCCAAACCTCTTGATACTTAGTTGGTGTAGGGATCCCCTTTGTGACTTCTCAAGTCACAAAAGTGAAGCAAAGTATTTGCTAAGGTGTCAAAGGCATTACTTCTATATTTTCACATAACTACAACTTTAATGAACAACTTTAATGAAGACATTAAGGAAGTTAGTTTTTGTGGCAATTGGGTATAAACCCATTTCTCCTATAAATACCTAATATGGAGTGATAGCCCATATGGAGAAAGAGATATGTATATTGTATTATTCAGTAATGAAATGAAATATGTACACACATATTCTCTTGGAGGAGATGGCCAACCAATATAGTTGACTAGATTAAGAAATTAATAATGTCCCATTACCACATCATGTCTTGACCCTACTATTAATGGGTTGTGACGTTATTATTTAATGCTGACACTCTAAGTCTATATCCTTTGTTCCTTCGCAATAACACTTAGTACTACTACCTTTTTGATAAATTCATGCACAAAAGAAGAGATGAACGTCGTCTTGAATACAAATCTCACACATCAGATCATTGGAGAATATACGGGGCAAAACTCATGACTCATGGAGCAAACCTCAAGGGACTTTGTTTTGCAAATCTATTGCAATTTGCAGCTCAAACCTAAGCCTCCCGCCAGAACGATGAAAAGAAAGACAACGCACTAAGTTGTTGTTGAGTTTGTTTGACATTCTGTAAATCTATTGCAATTTGCAGCTCAAACCTAAGCCTCCCACCAGAACGATGAAAAGAAAGACAACGCACTAAGTTGTTGTTGAGTTTGTTTGACATACTTATCACTTTTTAGGGTTTGTTCTGATCTTTGAAGGCGTGTTAGTCTAATTGACAGAAAGGAGATCGTTTCACTTCCTGCCACCAAAAGAGTCGCAGCTCTTGTGTGTTAGATAACGGAAGGGATGCTGGGTTTGAAGAGAGAGATCGGAGCATTAAAGAAGACACTACCAAACCATTGCCAGGGAAAAACATGCGCCAGCCAGTCCCCCATTCGCAGAGATTGTACAACAAATTGCAAAGATCGTGGATCGTTGTAAATTTTTATAACCATATTCTAGCTGCTCCACTTGCCACCATATTGCACCAAGATCGCGGGAAGTAGAACCTTAATCCTCCAGAATTCATTAGATCGCTTATCACTAAATTGTGAAGATGTTAATTGTTTTCGAAGGAAAAGGAAATTGCACCACGTGTTAATAAAGGTTAATAACCCAAGGGATAGAAACAACAACAATCTGCCACAAAAATTCATTTCATAAAGTTTGTCCCACCAAATCGCCATCCCAAACCATACGTAACATCTTTTGGATCTTCATCTATTATATATAATGTTATAAATAGTATGACAATCAAAGGTGAAATTCATACTTGCATTTTATCCTTCTTAAGTTTCATCCTCGTTAAGGAGTAAAATTGATGTTAAACTTATTATGTAGTAAGCGATGGTTTCTGATACCAAAAGACATCATTCTACATACCCATCCCAGATCCATTTTAGCGACAGTTTATTTAGGGTATGTCTCCTAGTCGATTGCATTTTACAATTAATTCTTGGATGTGGTGCGCTATATTATAGAACCTAAGTCGCATTATAACCTTCTTCTTTTTTCTTCTTCTTCTGGCATTACTACTAAGAGACAGCCCCATACCTTTGTAGGATGGAGATGGATCGGCTGACCAGGAACTACGGGTATTTCATATACATCTAAACATGCATGAAGAACCAAGTACTTCCCTTGACGCTAAGGATGCAGATGTAGAAAACATTGAAATTGATTTAACTGTAGAGACAGGGTTGTGACAACTAGATTTAATTGTAGAGACAGGATTATGACAACTAGATTTAATTATATTAGGTCACTGCTTGCTTTCCAGGTAGCAGGGAAGGTGGTAGAAATATATCGTGTCTTGGATGAAAAGGAGGCATTGAAGAAAGCGAAAAGGAAAACCCATAGAAAGCGTGAGAAGGATTCGAAGAAAGATTGAAAAAAGACAGCTGATGAAAGTGGTGATCCTTCGGAGAAATTGGAAGAGGGTTTTGGCAGCTACTTCGCTTCTGATGTTTTCCAGTTTGTTCATACTCTCCAAACAAAACATAAGGTCCATTCTATCTCTTTTTGTCTTGTTCAACCCAAGAAAGGCCTTATGGGTACCCTAGCGCTCTCTCTTCACAACAATGCATTAGAAGTTTATGAGGTTGGTGAGGAGTCATCTGCGCATAAACATACTATTAACTTCCCAGGGCATGGATCTGACAATAGGAGTCTCGTGATGAGCTCTGACAATACACTAGTTATGTCAACAAGCCATAATTCAGTGAAAATTTGGAACCCAAGTACTTGTTCTTGTCTCCGTACAATGGAAGCTAGAGGCAAATATGCTCTTGACTGAAATGATGGAGATGGGATTGAGACCAGATAACATGACTTATACTTCTGTGATTGAGGGGCATTGTAAAGAAGGAAGTATGGCTTTCAGGTTGCTCAATGAATTGGCGAAGAGAAATATAGCACCCATTGTTGTGACATACAGTGTGATCATAAATTGGCTATGCAAAGCTGGGGACATGGAGCGAGCCATTAATTAGGGAATTACTTGATTAACATGTCCAACAAATTTGTAATTTGTACAGTTCAAAGTTCAAACATGAGCACACTCAACCATGGTGAAAGGGGAGGGTACATAATAGGTTGCATTGGAGGTAGAGATAAGACGAAGTAACCTGACATATTACTGGAACAATGAATTCATATGAGGATGTGTTTATGGAACCAAAGCATGTTGAACATATAATTGATCTTGTACACAGATTTCCCCTACTTAATAGTGTTAGTACCTAAGGTATGCCCAGTTTGAAGTGAAATAGCATATCCAAGGCCTCACCCTACTACCTTTCCATGTGGCTCACTGATGATTTTGATACAAAAGAAAGATGGAACATGGATTCATGGGTTTTCACATATCGTTTGGCCTAAAAAATAACTAAGAAATCAAGCAAACAAATCTCGACAGAGAATCAACCTGTAGCATTTTGTTCAAAATCTAATTTAAAAGAATTAGTTGGCATAAGGGACAATTGTACTATGTAGTTTTCTTTCTATACCGGTATTAACCATGACCAATCTGCATTGGCCACCCCAAATGTGTTGCAACGAGCTTGGACAATTTTACACTATATTCGGGAATATAAGAAGAGAAGTTGTTTGTCCTACATTGGATAGTGACCACTATAGTATTACCCCGCCGTATTGGTGCCCCATAGTTTCTTGGTATTGGATACCAGTTACCAGAAGTCCTAAGAATAAGAAAATAACAACATAGAGGAAAGCATGACACCAAAGAATTATGTAACGCATATATGTTGAGATATAGATGTAACGCATTATGTGTAACGGATTATGTGCAACACATTATTACATTATGTGTAACGGATTAATGTAATAGCACCTTGGGCTCTCTTCAATTTGCATATGCAATGTAAGATGCATAATGTTGTATAATATTCGATGCCTGGTAGCTATCTTTTCATGTTGATGGCATGTGACTGACTGTCTTGGCATTTTGATGACATGTGATTAGTGCAGCCCGTGTATGTAACTATTTCTGACATGTCCTACCACTGCTTTCATTGCCTTAGCTATTTACTGTTGGTACATAATATAAGACTGAGTTTTCATCTCTATTTTAACGTATTATTTTCAATAGAGTGACATTTGGAGAGAACCATGCACAGTTGCTTTTTCACACTACACATGATCACACCATGAGCAAAAGGCTTCTTTAGACCGAGATATGATAGATGAAAGGGCTAACTCTTTAATCTCTCTCGAGTGGCCATGCATTAGCTGCTTGCTTGATGACTTGGTTATTGCATGCTACTAGTGAGTGGCGTTTCTTATGTAGCAGCACGTGGTTAAGGTCTATTGCATACAGGATTTGCATGTCTCCAAATTTGCAAAAGGGCATGAAAAGAGGGCAGCTTAAATTTTTCATTTTTCAAAATCAACAGCAAAGATATATGGTATATACTGCCATCTAGAATTGGTGGTTACAAATATACTCAGAGGATCATTGCAACGACTTTTTCCAACTTGAAGGTTTAGTGGTCTTTCTCTTGGATCTAGTCTACAATAATACATCGAAAGAAGAAACTATATATGATCTGACATTAAGAAAGCCGTGTACTCCCCTATTTATGTCTCTTATTTTCTCAGCTATTGAAATATTTTATGTGTGCTATTTTCTCAGCTATTGAAACGATCATACATTTTCTTAGCATTTCTGTGCAAGCATTAAAATTGACAGATTTATTAAAACTTGTAACAACACACATCCCTGAAATCTGACAGATCTATCATTTTACAAAATTGTAGAACCCATAATAATGTGCACTCATATAAGCATCTAATAAATTTGAAAAGAATTCAAGATCCCTTAAGGACCAGTGTTTGAGCTTAGCTCTGATACCAAATGTAAGAACAGTAAACTCATAAAAATAACAAGACAAACAAATGACCAGCATGCAATAAAAGATCTGATAAATACAATGGATTTGATATCCTGTAAATTTATAAAAACCAATATACAACAAGAAGCAGCATGCAATAAAAGATCTGTAACAAAAGAGTGTACAACAATATAACAGAAAAATATTCTATGGAGATTTAAGTAGGCATACCTAGTTAGATGACCTAGCAACTACCATTACCTTGACATCTCCAATGTGTGCAACTAAAGGTGGTGGATGATTCTCCACCCAACCAAACCCCAGCCAATGGTTGAGGCCCCCGAGCCCCCAACAATTAACCCTATGCCACTGCTATCTTGTTTTCCTCTCCTCTAGAGCTCCTCTTCCAAATGCCAAAAGACAAAAAAAGATCCCTCTCTCCACTTCTTCTCCTCCTTTTATCTCCCCATTTCTTAATTTCTTATTTAATTTCTATCTTTATGCAAAATTTGCTTTCCATTACTTCTTTTCATGTTTCTTTTTATTATCTTACATTACATTATATTACATTGTATTTATTATATTAAATACTCCCTATATTTGTATATGAGGGTTGTTACAGTAGCAATATATCATTGTGGAACCCAATCCCAAAAAAGAATGAAAGTTGTCCAAGATAAAAACCCTTAAGGCCTACGCACTGATCGATTAGCACATGATCAATATTGCAGTCACGCTCATGTTTCTTCCCAAACTCCCCGTGTAAGAGGATGCGTCAATGTTGACTTTCCTGTTTCATTTGATCAATGCAGCAATCACAAATATTGCATCATACTCAATGAAAAAATGGAAGACAAGGAAATAAATAGATCTAGCATATCCATTTGTGAAAGTAAAAGTTATAAAGATGAAACATATCACTTAGATGGCTAATTTGTGTGTCCTAAATCAACAATTTGGGTAAGTTCTAACTTTTGATAGGTATTTTCTATCGAAGGACGAAAACTACCAAGTTGGTTACAAACAATCATTGTAATCTCTGATGTACCAATTCAAGACTTATTATTCATTTTTATCCCATCTAGAGTTAATTATTTAAAAAAAGGAAAAGAAACTTACATGTCCATTAATAGATGAAATAAGTTGGATTCTTCTATTTTTCTTCTTCCCTATTTGATACACCCGCACACCCATAACTACTTTGTTTGTTCCTGCCAAAAATCAATTAATATCGAGAATCTAACCAGTTTAATCATATCAAGCTACCACTTATTGCTTGGTTTGAACAAGAGTACCCAATTAAGTACCATGAAGTGAAATTCCCTACAAAAGTAAATTATTCTTAATAGGTGGCTAGATAATTCTTTTACATCTCTCCTCAATTTTGACTTAATTTGAACCATAGAAGCATATCAAATTACAGTTTCCATTGAGAGACTTGCAAATTTCTTACCAAAAACCAAATTCTATTATGAAAAACATGAAACACTTCCATCAAAGTAGGTAAGATAATTTTATTAATTTCCAACTAACTCAATGGAACTGCTAAGTACAAGAGTATCGATACACTATCACTGTGGGACTGCCTCTCCTATATAAAGACCAAAAGTAAATCTAAACTAGCCAGGACATGTTAGTCCTGAATGGTAGGGCCATAACAAATTTATCGACTTGGTTTGGAAAGATACTATTACTATTAGATAGATCAAAAGTAGATCCAAGAAAGAAAGTGTTGTTGGAAGATATAGCGAGGACATGTTGGTCTTGAATGGTATGGCCATAACAAATTTATCAACTTGTCTTGGAAAGATACTATTACTATTAGATAAATAAGGTTATATTTTTCCTGAGCTATTGGATGGACCAGCATAGATCCATCTTAAACCCGTATCTATCAAGCACCGAGAGGGATCCAATTTCTTGAGGTGTATTTCTTTTTTTAAATTTAAAGTCAAGAAATTTGATCTCTCTTGATTTATAGATCCAGGTTTAAGTTTTAAGTTTTTATTTTATGAAGGAACATTTATTTTTTAATTACTTTTCATAATATTTAAGTTGACATGAATTTTTTTAATTATTTTTTAATTAAAAAAATTACTTTTTACGTTTTATTAGATGTAACACTACATATAACGCTACATCATACATGTTACAACATCTCCCCCATACTGGACTGTAGAGCACCTAGTTTCACTCGGTGCAATAAGGTTATACCTTTCCTGAACTATGGAGAAATGGAGGACAAGCAACTTTTCCATCCTAAGTGCCATCTTTTCTCCTTTTTTTCTCGTGCAGACTGGAGAAGTAAGTTACAGCTTTGCAAAGTCATTTTTGACAACGAGCACCCAGGCTCCAATGGGCATTGAACCAATATTAAGCATCAAAACTTGCCTTCTTTTAAACTTCCTTCTATTTTCTATCCCCTTTTTCCTAACTACTAGGTGGCCACAGAGGAGGAAAAAATTAACTTTACAAAATAGAAGATGCAGGGTTATTGTTTTGATGATGTCAATCACTATTCATGTAATTCTCGAAACGTTTATACTTTATACCAATTCAACATACAAAGGGACACCTCAAAATTGGAAAATTGATTATAAGACAACATGAAACTTCTGGAATCCATGTAGGAAATCTTGAAATTGAAGGAGAAAAAGGTTTGCTGGCGTTTGCACTTTTTGGTTGGAATCGACAAATGAAAACAATAGTTTTAATGTAGTATTGATTTCAGAGTCTATTAATTCAGTGAAATCCAGGCCTAACATCATTGGCTATCACCGTTAAGAGAAACAAACATAGATGACATCGAAAATCATAAACTTAATGTATCTAAAAATATAGCAGAGATATCAACAATTTCAATGAGGAGAAGCTACGTCTATATTATCAGGAAAATATATAATTTTTGAAGCAAGATAATCCGGTGCTAAAACACCACCATTGAGTCAGTTGTAATCATGTCGAATGGTCGATACGGTGTTGCTGATACTCATGACTACCTGCATCGCTGGCCTTCATATTAAAAATAAAAACCTGTGAACAGATAGAAAGCAGTAGGCCATAGAGCTGAACTTTAGTTGCTCAGAAATGGCTAATTGAGCCACTGTCACTGTTGTAGGAATTGCAGCGATTGCTCTCTTTATCGGCATAGACCCTCTGGGAATCATCATTACTGTAGATTTTCTTGGCAAAGAAGCCAGTTGAACTCCATCGCCTCTCATCTCAACCCGAAGTCAGAGATGCATAAAATAGACTGAAAAAATGCATGGATCGCAGCTGTGGTATCTGGTCTCCCTTATCTCCTTAGATTTGGCTTCGTATTTGTAAAGCCAAATTGAGATCATTTGCTAGAAGCAACAATGAAGCAATCTGGAATCCAGACTCTAAATCCTCGGCAGCAGAGAGGTCGACCGCTTCGACTAAAAAAGAGATGGATGGATATAAAGAATTGAGACGTGATCTACAACTCATACTTTGCATAGAACAATGAGATAAAGATAATATCCAGTCCATAAAAGAAACCAGAATAATAGAAGCCATTTATTTCATCCCCGAGAAAAGAATTTTAGGCACTTCATTAGTGCTTGAGCTAGATTGAAAGCTTCCTCTTTGGTGTTAGATAATAAAAACAAACTAGACTATTGGAAGCCATATATTTCATCCTCGAGAGAAGAATTTTAGGCACTTCATTTAGTTCTTGACCTAGATTGAAAGCTTCCTCTTTGATGTTACATAATAAGGCCAATGCCACAAACTAACCAAGCACCAAGAGAACCCACAAATGAAAAACCAGAATGCAAGACAGCTAGCCACCGTGGGCACACAAGAGAGACAGTGCTCTTACAATTTGCTTAATTCACGAAATGATACATACATTTATAGGCTTGGGAAGCCTCAACCAAATCCCTGGAATAGTGGAGCTACCAAACTTTCGTGAACACATAAATACAAGGCTGTTACAACAGATAGAGTGAAGATAATAACCAACCCTAACTATGGAATCAACAATCCAAACAAGATACTATTTTCTCCATTATTCCAACACTCCCCTTTAATGGAGAAATGAGTTTTCTAGATCTCTGAATGCTTCAAACTTTGCTTTTGCAAGAGGCTTGGTGAAAATGTCAGCGACATTTTCATTTGTATTACAATAGATCAAGTCAATTTCCTTTGACTGCAACTTTTCTCTGACAAAATGATGTTGGATCTCAACACGGGGGGTTCAGTAGTGAGGCAATATCATATCACGTCCATTCATATTGGGGGGTTGAATACTCTTAAAAACCTAAAAAATATATTGCCCTGTATTAAGGGGTCAAGAGGGAGTTTTAATTTCACATAGTAATATAAATATTGGGGGTTATTTTATTTGGGTGTGCTTAGGAATAACCTCCAAATCATGGGATGAATTCATACCTTTAAATCACAAGCTCAATTCATACCTACCTAAAACTTAAGTACCTTCCATTTTTATTTGATATTGCTTATGATCCTAAGTTTTGCATAAATATGATAATAGTGTACCAATGATAATATCGATAGAAGTCTCTTTGGGTTATTGGCCTTGAGCAATCCTCATTTAATAGATTATTTAGGCTTGGTTTGAATTGATGTTATATTGTTTTTCATCTTTAAGTTAAGAGATGTAGTTAATCGAGAGTTCCAGACTTGAACAATTGTATTGTATTTTTGTAGGCATTCAAGTAAAAGATTTAACTCTTCATTTTTTAGGTTAGGGTTTAGGTGGGAACTGATATTCAATTAAACCTCGCTCCACGACAACCAAGAAAAGTGAGATCAATCATTCTTGGCTCACTGGAACCAAGAAAAGTTAGATCAATGTTTCTTGACTAATTATTTCTTTCAACTTTTTGTATTCTTCTTTAATATTTTCACATTGCTAGTTAGGAATACTTGTTAGATTGAGTTATATTTGGCACAGTCATAATTGTAATTTCAATTCTTATATGCAAGGCATCTATCTTAATATTGCATTGGAATTAACATGATTCACATAGGTGAAAATCTAAATCCTTATTTACATACCCTATGTGTTATCATTACCATGAAATGTTATCATATAAGTTTCACCATCTATGTATATTTATAACTATTGCATGGTTGAAACCTAACAATGGAGATATTTCCCTATCCTTTAAAGATTAAAAAAACTAGGTACAACCCAAGAAAAGGTAACTAATTTTGTTAATTTGCTTGATTGCAAGAATAAATGTAGAGGAAGTGGAGGCATTTCATTGGATCTTGTGAATGACCCAAATCCAAGCTTTGCACATGATCATATGGTGTTATTGAAAAATAAAAAGAAATTTTCTATGTTCATTTGGGTTCAAACATCAATGATGTTTGTTTTTATAGGAAGGTAGGGGCGTCCATCACAAAAGGGTGTCAATTTTGAATTTTTATGGAGTTTAATTTATTAAGCTTATAGAAAACGTGAGTTCTCTATGGCTATATTCATATTTACATGATATAAAATTGGTATATTGGTAGGTTGTGGTGTGAAACATCTGCAATTCTCATATTTTCTAAGCATTGCACTAACAATTAGAATCTAAATATTTTACATTCTTTTTTATGTTGATCTCTTTACTAGGTTGCGTTTTACGCATTTTGGCTTCCCTAGTACTATTTCTTAGGGTGTTCCACTATCCAATGTTACAAATTGATCAGCCAACCTTGCAATCCTAGTGGGATCATTATTAGCATTATTCTATTATTGTATTTAGCATCTTGTTTGCTTATACTAAGATGTGTTAGGGCTCCTTTTTGTTGCAACTTGATAATATGATATAAAGGGGGTGTTAAAAATGGGTTGATAAAAATGGATACCTACAATATCTGGTGAAACTAGGGGTTTTCTTAATTGGAAAGGAATATTGGGAGGGGGGTTCAACAATATAATTTTAGG
Organism: Larix kaempferi; assembly: GCA_027924585.1. NCBI lineage: Eukaryota > Viridiplantae > Streptophyta > Pinopsida > Pinales > Pinaceae > Larix > Larix kaempferi. Next base: position 2,378,564 of record BSBM01000008.1, read on the forward strand.
ATGAATTTTCCAATATTTAGTTAAATTAGGGGTATTCTTTAATATCATGTGAATGATCGTGCTATGTAACAAGTTCACTGAGTGAACCCCCCGTGGATCTCAATATGTTTAGATCGAGCATGATACACTGGGTTGTTGGCTAATTTGATGGAGCTTTGGTTGTCACACTTGATAATTGTTGGTGCTTTCTGTTCTTCTCCCACATCTTCAAGGATTCGCCGCAACCAGATCGCCTCACAAGTTGCACTGCATAAAGCTTTGTACTCTGCTTCAGTAGATGATAAAGAAACAGTTGTTTGCTTCTTACTACTCCATGACACGATCCCAAAACCAATCTTGAATGCATAGCCTGTGGTTGATTTTCTATCATCAAGATCTCCAGCCCAGTCTGAATCTGAATGACGTGTCAACTTAACATCAAATGTATCAGTATACTTAAGACCATAATTACATGTGCCCTTCAGATATCGAAGAACCCTTTTCATTGCTTTCGAGTGGCTTTCACAGGGCTTAGCCATAAATTGACTAAGGATGCTAACAGAGTATGCAATGTCTGGCCTGGTTGTGGTGAGATAGTTCAAACTTCCCACCAGTTGTCTATATGAAGTGCCATCTACCTCCTTTGTGCCATCCTCACTACAGAGTTTGGCATTCTGTTCCAATGGAGTAGGTAATGGCTTGCATCCATCCATATGAAACCTTTGAAGTAGCTCCCTTGTGTATTTACTATGTGTGACCAGTGTCATGCCAGCCTCTCTCCAAACTTCAAGGCCTAAACAGTAATGCAGATCTCCAAGATCCTTCATCTTGAATACCTGTGACAACATCTGCTTGATTTCTTCGATCAACGTAGAAGCATCTCCTGTTATGATGAGGTCATCAACATATAGAGAAATCAATGCAATGTGTCCCTTCACATCTTCCTTGACATACAGGTTGGGGTCACTCTTGCTTCTCACAAAACCTTGATGAGAGAAGAATGTGTCGATCTTCATGTACCATGATCTCGGGGCCTGCTTCAATCCATATAGCGCCTTCTTCAACCTACAAACAAGATGTTCATGTCCCTTCTTCATAAACCCCTCTGGCTGGACAAGGCACACCTCTTCCTTCAAGTCTTCATTCAAAAAGGCAGACTTGACATCCAATTGATGCATTTTCCAATGGTGCTTGGTGGCTAATGCAATCATCACTCTAATGGTGTTCAACTTGGCTACTGGTGCAAATGTGTCTTCATAATCAATACCCTCCTTTTGTGAATAGCCTTTTGCTACCAATCTTGCTTTATATTTATCAATACTACCATCAGCGTTGAATTTAGATTTAAACAACCATTTGGAACCTATGGGAACTTTATCCTTAGGAAGCTTTGTCAATTCCCATGTGTCATTCTTCATTATAGAATTGTACTCTTCAGTCATTGCATCCATCCATTCCTTCTTATATTTTGCTTGTTCAAAATTCAAAGGTTCAACAGCATTCATTACCTGAGTCATTAAGGCATAGTCTCTGAACCTTATAGGCGGTTGAATCTGTCGCGTTGACCTCCTTTGTGTTTCAATTCCTGTTGGAGTTCCATCAAACATTCTTCTACTTGTCAGAGATTCTTCACCACTTCTTGGTGATTCTTCATTGCTTGAAGTATCCATGCTGCTTGAATCTTCTTCTTGTTTTTGTTCCTGTTCCACATTCTCATTTGCATCTTCCATGATGTACTCATCAGGAATGCACCATGTATCATTGATGTCCACCTGAGGACATTCATCTACATCTTCATGAAATATTACATCTCTACTTGGAAAAACTTTATGCATACTAGGATCAAACATTTTGTATGCTTTATGATCATCACAGTAACCAAGGAAAATGCATTTGATAGATTTTGCATCAAGTTTTCTCCTATCATCTTTAGGAACATGTGAGAATGCTTTGCTGCCAAATACTCTTAGATGACCTACTTCAGGTTTATAACCATAAAGAGCTTCAAAAGGAGTTTTATGGCCTAAGCTTGTAGTTGGACTTCTATTCTGCAAGTAAACAACAGTGCTAATTGCTTCAGCCCAAAAACCATTAGAGAGATTTTTACCTTTCATCATGCTCCTTGCGCATTCCACCAGGGTTCTATTCTTCGTTTCAGCTACTCCATTCTGTTGAGGCATATGCGGCATTGTGAACTGTTGCTGGATCCCATTATCCTTGCAGTATCTGTTGAAGGCTCCTGAGGAGTACTCTCCCCCTTGATCTGACCTAAGGATTTTGATGGGCTTTCCTATTTCCTTCTCAACCATGTTTCTGAAGTCTTTGAAATATTCAAATACATCACTCTTTTTCCTCAAAAAATAGACCCAAGTATATTTAGTACAATCATCAATAAAAAGCAAGAAGTATGATGCACCACCAAGTGATCTTGTTTGCAAGGGACCACAAACATCCGTATGCACTAGTTCAAGGATGTCCCTCCTCTTTTTCTCTATATGTGTAGGGAATTCTTCCCTATACTGCTTTCCCAGTGCACACCCTTCACATGATGCACGTTCATTCTTCAACAATGGAAGCCCATCCACCATTCCTTGTCTTTGCAGAAGCAACAAATCATTATAATTCAAGTGTCCATACCTTAGGTTCCATAGCACTTCTGTTGACATGGTTGTGGAGGCCAATGCCTGATGACCATTCATCGTCACATTGAGCTTGTATAGACCTCCAACTCTTGCACCTATAGCGATCACCTTATAGTGATCCTGCACATCCTTCACAAGGCAATGTGACTTGACAAATTCTACTTTCATGTCTTGATCAGCTATGGTGGACACAGAGATCAAGTTCTTCTTTATACCAGGTACATGCATCACATTTTGAATTTGCTTCACACTACCATTTGGTAATGTCACAGATATGTCGCCATATCCCGTAATTGGATGAGAGCGATCATCACCTAGGTATATGTTTGCACCATTGTTAGTTGCCTTATAGTTTTCAAACCATTCTTTGTTGCATGACATGTGTATGGAAGCACCAGAATCTACAAACCAAGCATTAGAGTCATCTGTTTCGGCAGACAGGGCGGCATCTGAAAGGAACAATCTAAGGTTTTGGAAATCATTTTCCTCCTCTCTTTCAGCAAAATGACTAGCATATTTTCTTTGTTTTGCCTCATCAGACTTCTTCTTATAGCAATCCCTAGCAAAGTGTCCAGGCTTTCCACAATAATGACAAATTACATCACTCCTTTTAGCATGTGAGTCAAACTTTGAATATTCCATACCTTGATGAGCATGTGCATGTGGCGGTTTACCTCCTTTGTTTCTGTCCCATGGCCTCTTCCTGTATGGTTGTTTAGCCATCAACGCCAAATCTGAGCTTGAAGGCCTGCCTTCAAGATTGCTTCTACGCTCTTCTTCTTGCACAAGGATACCTGACAATTCTTCAAAGGTGGGGGCATTTTCCCGAGCTGCAAGACTAGAAATGAACATTTGATATTCTACTAACATCCCTTTCAATGTGATTGTGACAAGATCAGAGTTGGACACCTTTTCACCAATATCACTCAAGTCTTTAATTCTAGATATGTAGCTATTCACATCTTCTCTCTCCTCCGTCTTAATAGAAAGCAACTTAGTTTTTAAAAACAAGATGCGATTTGAATTTGATGTTTCATACAGACCTTTGAGTGTGCTCCATGTGGCTGTGGACGTCTTACATTCTCGGATGTGTGGGATGATGTTGTCCTTTATGGACATTCTGAGAAGCACCTTCGCTTTTCTCTCGTGGTGGTCCCAATCCTTAACTGCAATTAGCGGTGGTTTCTGGCCTGTCTTCTTTGCCGAGAACGATGTCCCAGGCCATCGCTGCTTCCAGCAGTGTTTGGATCTTGAACTTCTAGTTGACATAATTGGCTCCGTCCAACTTATTTGCTTCTGTCAGATATGAGTCTTCCAACTTGTTCGACATCTCTAGCAAAAAAATAAAATAAAAAATCCTTTCACAGTAGTTGTTGGCCTTCTGCAGACAACGGCCCCTTCACTGCAGGATTGGCTCAGGCGGGCTCGTTCACTCTGTGTAGAGACAATTGATACAGCAGAGACAAATTCTTTGACCACTATGGGAAAACACTCAGAGGAAAATGAAAATGAAAATATGTTTATCAAGTTTTGCAGGACCAGAACATCTTCCACCTCAATGCGTTCTTCCTCAAAGCTCTTTCACAGGAGCAAAAGGGTACAGGTCCAAGCACAAGTTAGCTGAATAAACAGTGTGCTTCAACAATTTAGTGAGTGCGGCCCTTGAGTCTTATGCAACACACTTCGCATAGGTTCACGTTGCACGATTTCAGATCACGCCCTGCAGTCAAAGCAATAAACTCGGTCTCTTTCCTTTGGAAACTCCACACAAATGACTCCACCAAGATTTGATGCAAAGAATCATTACAGTTGCATATCGTTGGATTTCTTCCAACAACCAGGCACTCTTTACACAACAGTGACAACGGGAATTCTCCTTGGCAATGCCTCATGCCCTCAAGCTCTTCATGGTCTCCCTGGGAATGTGATCAACCAGTAATTTATTCTTCAAATGGACTGAATATTGACAACTTCGATGATCTTTTCGATGATTGCTCTTCTGCAAATTAGTATGGACTCGACTCCTCTTCCACCTGGATTCTCAACATCAACAACACTTCTTTTACCAGAAATCAGCTCGATGGCCCTTTCACCTCTGTTCTGTGATTGCATACTTCTTTGTTCTCACTGATGACTTCAATGTGTTGCAATTGACAAGAAACAAACTTTCGTTCTCCTGTATGCTTTTCCAACAGAATTCTTTAGCCAATGACAGTGATCTCTCTTACCATCACACATCAAATAGTGTTGATCAGCACCTTGACGCAGATCCTTTAGGTGGCATTCACTCACAGTTATCTCACCTCTGACAACAGCAAAGACTCTTTCGATCTCTACACCAGCAGTGGCCCCTCACTCAGCGATGATGGTATCCTCACTTGCACAACATAGTCATAGCACGCCAATAGCAACGATCTCCAGCGATCTTTCGCAATAACAAATAGTCTTGCACAGCAAGCCACAGTGGGCTTCTCAACATCATGCCAATCAGGCCCTCACAACAACAGGCTCTGATACCAAAATGAAAAACCAGAATGCAAGACAACTAGCCACGGTGGGCACACAAGAGAGACAGTGCTCTCACAATCCGCTTAATTCATGAAATGATACATACATTTATGGGATTGGGAAGCCTCAACCAAATCCCTGGAATAGTGGGGCTACCAAACTTTCGTGAACACATATATACAAGGCTGTTACAACAGATAGAGTGAAGACAATAACCAACCCTAACTATGGAATCAACAATCCAAACAAGATACTATTTTCTCCATTATTCCAACACCCACATTATCAACCCTCCCAGTGTGGTAGGGAAGTCAACCAAGGAGTTGGTCGAAACATGGGAAAGATTTTGTTCGACTGGATTAACCTTCGGAGATCAGGTTTCTTTTAATTATTTTATTTAAGTTTTGTTGAAATTTTTTTGAAGGAATTATTGTTGAATTTTATTTATATGCTGCAATTTATATTGAGATATGGTAAATGGCTAAATGTTAAGTAGAGTTTTAGCGAGGGCTTCGGGGAGGGCCTTACATCTGCATTTCTTGAGATGCACTACACATGAAACATTAATTCTATTCCGATTATGTGCTATTGAATTACTGGTACATTTTAACATTCTATTGAATTAATGTTACCATTACATAGTAACACTGCTAGCAGTTACATTGATAACTTCTGGTTACATTTAACTTCAGTTTTTTCAAATAAATGCAATAACTTGTTATTGATTTATTGAACATGTAATGAGACAATTTTATAAAAATTAATAGAAAATAAAATTTCAGCAAGATCATAAGAAACAAAGGAAGAGAAATGAATAAGACTCTACCATAGACCTAAGAAATTTATATCTCATAATATGTTATATATTAGTGCCTACACTATGGATGATCATTGGTATCAAATTATATTACCCTTCTTTGACTCAAAATTATAAGAAATTCCACTTTATTAAACACCTTAATAGACCATAACAGACTTACAAATCACTTCTTAAATTATAGCATAAAATATAAATAATAAAAGTCAATCTTAGCCACTTGATTAGTTATTTTTCAGCGTAATATCTATCTCCACCCATCAAATCTAATGCCTAAACCCTAAGCTAAACTAATACCAATAATCTATGTTACCAAAACAAACCCAAACACCCATTTCTTATTACATTCTGGTTCTCGTCTTCACGCTACACTACTAATCGATTTTATATGCATAATATGTGGTGGGAATAAGGGTCATGTTTTTACACCAGAAAACCCTCTAGCCCAGATTATCATTATGTTCCCCTTTATTGATCTATTGTTCATTGTGAGAGCGGTGGCTCTCTTAATCTTACAAAATGCAGCGAGCACTTCTTATGATGATGTTGCATGGGGTTGGTCAGAGTCCCCCTAGTCAATCACATGCCACCACTTGCAGTATTATTAATACTAAATTTTCATTGACTATTCATTTAACTACTTGTCTTGTTTTATTAGGTATTCCAAGTTTCCTTCAGGTTGTCACTCCATAGCGAAGCAAAGCTTAATTTCATCGTGAAAGAAAAATATATTCTATGCTCTGTAGAAAAAATATGGCACAATTGTACTTGGACATAACTAACCCCAAAATTATCAAAGTTATTAAAGGATTGGTTGCAAATCTTATTAAAAGTCTAGTCTCATTTCTCAGTAAACTAATTTGCTATACAAAATCATGACAGCATCAACAAGTCACATAGAATTAATCGAATACATCTAGAAGATTTTATAAATAATCTTTAATTAAAAACACAGAAAATGAGACAAATTTATTTTGGGACTCTTCTATTGAAATTTAACAGCATTTAATTTTACATTGTTTAGGTGTTGAAGTTTAATATTCAAGGTTTGCATATTTCAAGTGTCATGGATTTTTTTAATTCCTGAGTTAGTCTCCAAATTGCACATTTCGAGTATCCTAGGGTTTATGATACCTCTTAATTAATTTGAATCAATGAAAAGCATTTCCAAGCATTATGGGCTGGAATAAAAGATGCATCTCACTAGCTGGTACCTACTTCAAATATTCTCAAACCCATTATATGTAACAATATTTACAATTCAAAATTTACTAGATTTGAGTGTCTATGATGTTGAAAGCATGAACCTATTAGATAGTTTGATGGAAGTGATGACTCAAACTAAGTCAATATAGGAACTCTTCACATATTATATTCTTCCATAAAAGGCCTAGAATGTACAGTAGTATACTCTAGATAGCATAGATATATAAATCTCTTATGTGATGTTATTAGCCTTTGGAACAATAGTTCATGATTAAATAAAAAAGAGGATAAACTATGATGCAATCCATATCAAGTTATACACTGAAATCATACAAAAACAACATTAACCTAAAAATTAAAACGGTGAGAATTGTTTCTTGTATTAATGATAATTTAGAACTTCAAAAGGATACCTAAATAGCTTTAACCTAAACTCAAGCGATACCTAAAAAAATTATTTTTCTTTCCTAGATCCTTAGGATTGCTAAGTTTCAAGATTATGCATGATTACAAGAACTACTTAGGAAGCAAATAACTAGATCAAACAACATAAAATGCAAGAGACTTAGATAAAACTACATAAGGAGGGAAATACCTAGCTCAACTACATAAAATGCGGTAGAGTTAGATAGAAATCCATATCGTATATGATATGTCATGAGTTTTGGCACCATATAAACATAGTCGTATTTTCACTACCACCTAATTTTATTTGGACCAAGTGGGATCTAAATTCATGGAATATGTAGAGAACGGACTGAAAATTAAACCTGAGTGGGATCTAAACCTCTAAGCCCTAGTAGATGAGTGGCATTTCCAACTATGGGATCCTCATGTTCAAAGTCCTCCCTCCATCGATTCCACTGATTGGTAGATTCTCCAAGTCCACTCTCTACCTATTCCAGCCATGGGTGAAGCTTGTAACACTCTGGTGGAACTTTACAATCTCCCATTCACATATCTAATACTCTTTGCACCTCAACTCAATGCAACACTTATGATGGTAGTGACAGTGACCATTTTATCAGGACAGAGGCTAGCTTAATCATATAAAACCATGAGAAGGAAAATTGATACTCCACCATACACAGGCTTGGGAACAAACGATCTCAGCATCGTTCTTCCCTTCCTCTAAAGACACTCTAACGGCTATAATGGTTGCCACAGTAGTTGCATGGGCGGTGCCTCCAACTATTAAAATTAAAAAAAAAAACTATAAATCATGAACCCTCGTACTCCTTCCATTAATGGGAGATATTAGTGGTGAGTCTTTACATATTCCAAGAAGAAGAGTCTGCCACCTCACTCAATCCACAACCCACATGACATTTGGAAGACCTAATTCAGATTCAAACTCCTCAAGGAAGACGAGATGGGTATTGAATATTATTGAGGATTTGGTTTAGATTGGGAAAAGGCATTTAAGTGTCCTTATCCTCAATTGGTTTTGTGGGCACCCAGGTAGTGGTTTTACCAATTCTGCCATTATTCGCATTGTTCCCACTCTTGTCTGTTCGAAACAAAACCCTTATTTAGATGGAGGAATCCTGGAATTCTAATATGCGTTATACTTTTCAATAAACAATTATGGACACGTCACTGCTAAGGAAGGTGAGATTTCTAGCAGCACTAATGCTAAAATATGTAACTATTATAACCATTTTATGCTACGATTTCTGTAGAATTATGTAACTGCTATATTGCATGCAAGAGGAAGCCAAGATGAAGAAAACCAGTGCTATAACATGGATTTCAATGTAAAGTGGTGAAGCCACATATTTGTATACATAAAGCTCATGCCGGATACAAGATGGGTGCATGCATAGATTGATGGACTTGCTTGCCACATGGCTCAACATCTTCATTTCCAGAGAAATACTTGATTCATAAGGAGAGGAATTCCTCTAAAATGATGGTGTTGAGAGTCCAAAGTTGGATGTATCTCAATAGGTCTGCATAAGTTAATTTGCATCCACTATCATCTAGTTCTAGTAGGTGTGCAAATTATTCTTGGAATGATTTTTCTGGATTTGTTGCTTCTCTGATTAAATTCTGGAGGGAAGCTTATGCCCTTACGGTTTACCTATGGAAGTGGATATTATGTCTTTCAAATATTTATTGCAAACTTCACAAAAAAAAATCTTGGAGTCATGAAAACGCTTTCCCATAACGCTATCGCCTCCACATCAAGCTCTCCAAATTCTTAACAAAAAAATACCCTCATCAAGATTGAATATAGCTTTATATGGACACAATATAAAACTTTATATGTGAAAAGTCATCTCTTAAAATCACAGAGACATTCCGACCATAAAATTTCATTGACGTCAAAGCACCTTAATACTCTAGGAGACCTTTAACGGGTAGATCATTATTTGGTTGCATCGCTAGAGACTACTATCAGGATTGGGCTCTTGTAGGTGATGTGTGCAGTCTGGATTAGAGATAGAAATTAATGTCACCCCTTACAAACTTGAAAGAGTTCGCATGAGAAATCTGTTAATTCCTCCAAACTATTAACATGGCCAGCCTTTTTTGGATTATTGGCAGCTAATGGTCTTCCAAGATATGCTAGCTCAAACAGGGCAAGAATAGAGATGGTCAGATTGGTAGGGGTGGAAAGGGAAATGATCCCATAAAAGCCGAGCAAGACTCTAAGGTGTAAATTCCAAAATTGTGGGTCTCCTAAACAAGTCGCATCCTTCTCTTCCATGTAAAGTACTAAGGATATTCTTAAATAAGTAAGTCTTCACTGTCCATTTTCAAAACTTTCAAATCATTAAATCTTTTCTGTTCAATTTCAAATTTCAATTAAAAGATACTTAAATTGCTAGAATATGACTAAACATGCCTATTAAAAATGGTATGGAGAGACTAATGTAATTGCGTGATCATTATATGTCTCTACAAGGGCATGACATGTATCATTAAATAAAATAAATAGGAAACCCTAGCCTACCTTCCTGTTCAGTTGAAGGGCATGACATGTATCATTAAATAAAATAAATAGGAAACCCTAGCCTACCTTCCTGTTCAGTTGAGAGATCGTACAGAAAAAACAAATATATATTTCCAAGATGGCTAGAAGAGACTTCGAATTTAACTAATTTTATAGCCCCTTAATTCTCTTCATGTTACTAAAAATAAATATTATTATTATTATTTAATATATTATAAAGACAACGAGAAATTCACTAGAAATAAAAGTGAAAAAGAAAATGAGGAAATAAGTTGAGGTCCTTAATTTAAGCTTATTGTCTTAAATTATTGTCTTAAAAACTCATTGTCTGTGGTAGTGGCACTATGATTCGATAATATTCTGTACAACTACAGAGAACAAACAAGAAACAACTAAATGGGATAACTTAGTTTTGCAAAATCCAACCGTGCATAGAAAACACTTGTAATTGTTTATAAGCATGATTACAGGCACAGTGGGGCATTTGATCCCAATTTTCCAATAGTCATTTACAAACTTCAGTTGTATGTCTGTAACATAAAATAACTATAATTATTAAATCTGCACCTGCATTTACCTGTAACAAAAAAATCTAATTAGTGTGTAAGAGAAGGATGGAAACCAAACAAAGTCAATGCACATGACAATGAGAATTAATTAAGAGCAAGTGTAACACCAAGATTTAGAGACATGAAAAACCAGAGGGAGGGTCCCATAGTGGATTGATAAATTTTAGACACAACTTGGACGACATAAATAATATATTTAAAATACTTGAAACCCCAAGTCATATGAAGAAGTTATAGAAACTTAACAACAATAGCCTGAGGGGTTAGTTCAATGGGTTGTTGCTAACGTTGCTTTGCATTTATTTGGTTAGTTCCATGTCGATATGTGTTCAATTCAAATACCCTTGGATACGGCACATAAGAATACCATACACGAATGTGGAGAAGCATCCCTTGAGTTTCTCTGCAAAATTTTTCTTAGAAAAAAATAGAACAATAACAACAAATGAAAAAGTAAAGCATATTGTTATTACTTTTATTTGAAAGCTGAAAAGGAGTTTCCCATGGATAAACTGAATACATATTACAACAATGGCGCTTCATGCCACATAAGGTTAAAGCAACGAAGGAGCTGTTGAATTGTCTAAACTACAATCCATACAATCAAGAAGTCATATGATTGCAGATTCAAAATCCATTTTAACTCTTTCCATAAATGTAATTAATGAATAAAGCACGGATACAAGCATATGAGGTGGTTGCAAGGAGTTCAACAAACATGATTTAAAGGTAAAGCGCAGAATAATTAATTTAGGATACAGTATATTTGCAAGGCCAGGCCCCTCTTCTTAAGATGCCTTTGAGCTTATCTACAAACATTTGAATTTTGTTTTGGAATGGTATGGAGTTTATATGTGGATAAAAGATTTTGGTTATTGTTGTATGTTTATGCAATATCACGCTAATTTCCAGCTTGACAGTGTCCTAGTGATCATGCTCTTTTGATTGGACTCTTTTATCTTTTTTCTAATAAAAGGATTACAACTTATGTTTTTTGGATATAATTGCAAGTTAAAAGAAATTTTATTTTGACAAAAACATTATGAGAGATTCCTATAAATAAATTAATGATATTCAAACATCTTGAAACCTAGTTACTTATAGTGATTTCTTTCCCAATAAAGGTTATTAATTGCATACCTTTTAGTCCATAAATTTCCCTTCTATTCCAGATGGTTTAAATAAATATGGCCAACATTTCAGAACTACTAGATGCTGACTATTGTTTTTTTTGTACAAATTCATATAAACATGTTAAGGCTAAGACAACAATTCTTAAACCCTTCAATCCCTTGTAAGAATTCTTCTACCCCATAAACACCAAAAAGTACACTCATGATTGACTATTGTCAAAGCTTAAAGAGGGGGAAATCATCTGGCAAAATCTTGACGGGGTAGATATGAATAAGATTAGGAGGCCTTTGCCATGGAGATTATCAAGCAATGTTTCACGAACTAAAGAGAATGTTCGACCCATATTCTGGTGATACATTTGTAATTTGTAATCTTTTATACTTTTAATTCACTAAAAGAATGAAAGTTCATAGAGGAAACCAACGCACTTGTCTTGCATTGTCTTAGTGCTACAATTTTCTCTGATAGATATATAGTAAGGCCCCAAATGTATAATTGTACTTCAAACAAAGGGAATAAAAAATATTGTATGATCTTAAAAGGATTAAAAAAGTGGGTATGGCAAGTTGGTCTTGAGTTGAGGCCCATATTTATTGTGGGAAAGTACATTCTCTAAAGAGTTTCAACAAATCCCAGTAAAAACCAATTAAAGGAAATATACAAATGAAAATAATTTCATGGTTTAGCGTTTTACATATATTCAAACTTTTTTTGTATAGGTAGCTAAACAGTGAAGTTACTAAGTCTATGTTCAAATACAGTTGCTGGGCAACAAATAGATGGAAAATCATCCTGATCATGAAAATCAATGCTTGCACAGTACCCACCTGATATTAACCTTCTTTTAGTTTTGTTGACAATGATACTGTACTGATGAATAAATGATAAAATGTATGGTTGTCTCCTAGCCTTATTTCACCCTTATTTCAAGATCCAAAATTTTATGTATGTGTATTAATGGTTACTCTTTATTCTGAAACAACTTTCTTCCATGGTTCCCAAATTCTTTTGTAAAAATATGCCTCCTCCATACTTATTCCTCTTTACTAAACGGTAAACCATCATCTCTTCATCTATTTTAAGATATTTGTATAAGATTTTCTCTCCTCTGTTTCCAACATAGTTGACTACCTCATATAAGACATGGTGGAGACAGGGAGCTGAGGTGACGTTTGTCATTAGGTTGAAGGGTAGAACCGCATTGACATTTAGGGATCAATTTCCAAAGTGTACATACATTGGATAGGATGGGAAGCAAGAGAATGGGATTTTCACAGATCACAAAAGAGTGAAAAATGATGCTGGAAGAAACCTGACAATGAGATCCATAGGAAAAATAACACATATTGCAAAGAAGAAACATAATTACAGATTATATGGGAGGTACCTGTGACGAATGTGTCTTCTCTGCAGCCATGCTCCCTTTCTCATAGCCAAGTTCTTCAGAAACCAAGGATTCCAAACCAAATCGGAACCTCCTCTGGTAATAAAAAATTGCACGGTGAAGACTGCGATCCATAGCCCAGGGAAACACGAGGGGCCATTGTTCCATGGATTTGTGTCTTGGAACAAAGATACTTCTCATGCGAGAAAAGTTGAATGATTCGTCGATTAAAGAACGAGATATTTCCTCCAAGCATTTAGTGGAAATTTCAGAAATGTTTTGGTTTATAATCTCGCGGGTCATCCATTCCGGAGAAGCTTGGATCGATTCATAGGAAATAACGAAATGCCCAAATATGTGGCATTGATTTTCGTAGGAAGATTTAATGGAAAATCCACAACACTAAAACCCCAAATAGGTGCTCACTAATATACCCAATCGATTAGCCCAACAGAAAATGGCGTCAATATTAGCTACAACCCTTCAGATCCGCCGTCGGGGTTTAGCATGAGGAATTGTATGAAAGCTTTAACCTTCTATATATTTCCATCTCCATTCTCAAACCTTAGCTCATACCTTACAGCTTGTGCTCCTGCCTTCGGCTCAAACCCTGGCCCAAACAGTTCAACAGTATGTGCGTGTTCCTACAGAAGATCTTTACAGCTCGTGCTCCTGCCTTCGCCTCAAACCCTGGCCCAAACAGTTCAATAGTATGTGCGTGTTGTGCGTGTTCCTGCAGGAGAACTTTACAGCTCTTGCTCCTGCCTTCGCCTCAAACCCTGGCCCAAACGGTTCAATGTGCGTGCTCCTGCAGCAGAACTTTACAGCTCGTGCTCCTTCCTTCGCCTCAAACCCTCGCCTAGACAGTTCAATAGTATGTGCGTGTTCTTGCAACAGAATTGGGGATCTTAGATGTATCAACACCTCCACCTCGAACCGTACATGAACAGTATATGCTTCTCTTCCTGCATTAGAATAGGGCATTCTTTAAGTATTGCCACCTCCACCTCAAACCTATTATGAAACCGGACTCTATCGTCGCAGTAGAGACGAAATACCCTTACTTGCAGTAGTGATATCCTAAGATATCATACATACTCTAGAGTTAATAATGATAACGTTATGCACCTTGTAGTTATGTTGGGTATTGCTTCATAATCCATAATGTAATTTATCGAAATGAGAGCCACCCACAGTAAACACAAAAGAGAGCCACCCACAGTAAACAAATCGAAATGAAATGCCAAAAGTACACCCACAGTAAACACAAAAGAGTTGTACAATTTTGTGGAACGAACGAATTTATTATTATGCCAATTGAAGTGCACATAATATATTGTTGTAGATACGTTAAAGAAAAATACAGAACAAACTGAACTAAATTAGTTATTTGATTCAATTCTAGACTTTAATGCAGAATCTAAACAACAGAATAACAATAGAATCTTGAAAGATAAACTATTTTCAAAACATTATCATTAGCTTGGAAGTAATGCAGATCAACATTTTTTCTGTATCTTGGTTTCCAATGCCTTGAACCTTAATCACAGAAAATCTTCATGTTGATTTCCAATTTAAGAAGCTGAAGGGTGGAAAAATTTCCAATCGAATGGTGGCATTCAAAAATGTCGTTGCCGTAAAAGATAATGGGGCAGACAATCAATATATATTGATTATCAATGCCCAAAGTGAAGAGCTACAATGAGGCAATAGTCAGTGAAGAATGCAATACAAGAAAATGAAATTACAAGACAATTTGAATGTCATAAAAGATAATAAAGGTGAAGCACAGCTAGTATGAACAAGAGGTACTTACAAATTCAGTTGTGCTGGAAAATTGTACTGCAACTAGGAAAGTAACAAAAAGGGAATGTACAAAACCAGCAACAAAAAAGTGCACCTTAGAATGTCCAGATAAAAAATTGCAATTGAGGGACCATGCTACTCTTATCTCTATGATTCTTCTTCGCATAGTTGAACGCATTCTTGCACATCTTAGAATGTTGGCGTGATTCCGTGTTCCTTAAAGGCACCTTGGATGCTATTCAGTAACACGTTTAGCAAAGAGAAGCAATCCACCGTGTTAGACAGATCTTAAATGTCAGTGCCAAGTATAGCAACGAAAGAACAACAATATCCTGCATATGCTTGGAGGGATGATTGAGTCAATTATTCTGTGCGGTCAATATTTTCTCATGTTAGAATTGTAGCCACACATATCAAAGTAGTATCTATGTAAGTGATTCGTTATTATGATCAATGTCCTATCAGAATGCACATAATATGTGACAGTGGGTGATGGCATAGTGTACAATATACTACAGAAATAAGCATATACATGAGATAAAAATATAGATACAAGACAACTAAACCTTCCAAATTGATCTCAATTAAGAAATTTCACAGTAAGTGCCATATAGCTAATGAACATAAATAATTCAAGTGTTAACATTGAGTATCACCTTATCATCATTTCATGTGTGGAATCATGGGGGCTTCTTTATAGATGTGAATGAGATACTTGTTTACAACCATGATGTATCATTTTTGGAATTTCTATGAAGCGCCAAAGACTTGCCAAAACCATTTTAAATCTTATCATGCAGCTGAAGAAATAGATCATTGTCTCACAAAGCTGTTGCAGCATTTTTCCATCAGGGTTCACAGAAGATAAAATACACAATTCATACTTCATGTTGATTTCCAATATAAGATGCTGAAGGGTGGAAAAATTTCCAATCGAATGGTGGCATTCAAAAATGCCGTTGCCTTAGAAGATAATGGGGGCAGACAATCAATATATATTGACTATCAATGCCCAAAGTCAAGAGCTACAATGAGGCAACAGTCAGTGAAGAATGCAATACAAGAAAATGAAATTACAAGACAATTCATGCCATAAAAGATAATAAAGATGAAGCACAGCTAGTATGAACAAGAGGTACTTACAAATTCAGTTGTGCTGGAAAATTGTACTGCAACTAGGAAAGTACAGAACCAACAACAAAAAAGCCCACCTTAGAATGTCGAGATAAAAAATTGCAATTGAAGGTCTGTATGATTAGTCTTCGCAGTGTTGAAGGCATTCTTGCACATCGCAGTGTTGAAGGCATTCTTGCACATCTTAGACTGTTGGCGTGATTCAGTGTTACTTAAAGGCACCTTGGATGCTGTTCAGTAACATGTTTAGCAAAGAGAAGCAATTCATCGTGTTAGAAAGATCTTAAATGACAGTGCCTTATAGCTAATGAAGATAAATAATTCAAGTATTATAAACATTGAGCATCACCTTATCATCATTTCATGTGTGGAATCATGGAGCCTTCTTTATAGATGTGAATAAGATACTTGTTCACAGCCATGATGTATCATTTTTGGAATCATCTTTGAAGCGCCAAAGACTTGCCAAAACCATTTTAAATCTTATCATGCAGCTGAAGAAACGGATCATTGTCTCACAAAGCTGTTGCAGCATTTTTCCATCAGGGTTCACAGAAGATAAAATACACAATTCATACTATATGAGTACCAAAGGAAGGACTAAAGCACAAAGAAGACAGTGCAACGTACTACATAAAAATTCAACAGAACTACAGAGCGCCTGCAGAAGAGCTTTGTAAAGAGAAAACAAAACACTAATTACTACCTTGAGTTGAACATCCATCATGATTCCATCAATCTGGACAGATACTTTTTAGCGGATGTTAGTATGAAACTTGCTGAAAGCCACTCTTGCGTCTTTAGTCTTTGTCTTCTTCGAGGTATCCGGAGCTCCAAAAATTTTCCAAAACCTGAGTGTTTCATCTGCTGCAGCTGATACAACTGTGTACCCATCAGGGCTCTGAAGAGGCAAAAAATGGTCATCAGGACTAATCTATTCATAAAGAGAAAACATGAACTCATAAGTACTTATAATCATAAAATACATGAATTTTCATACCTGTGCCATTTGAAGAACTCGAGTAGTATGCCCTGTAAGCTCAGTAATCTTCACCATGGATGGGTATTTCCATAAGGTTAATTGGTTCTTATCTAACCCATGTGAACTCAATAATTCACGTTCATGTCTATTCCATTGTAATGAACAGACTTGGGAATGGGTGTCGATAGTATTCATGCAGGCACCTGTTTGAGTGTTCCAAAACTTTATAGACCTGTCTAAACTCCCTCCACCAGATGCCAAAAGATTGTTCTGGAAGGGGCACCATGCTAAGGCCTTGACTGCTGCACAATGTTCATCTAATTCGTGTAGGTATTGAGAAGAAGAATTATGGGATGCCATGCTCTTGTCCCAAATGTAGAGTAGATTGTCATTTCCCCCACTTGCAAGTTGTTGGCCAGAAGGAGACCATTTCAATCCACAAACCTCCTGGTTATGACCTCTGTATGTTTGAACAATGTGTTGACGGATGCGAACATCATGATTGATTATGATCCCATCCAGTCCTCCTGTAGTGAGAATAGGACCATTCCAAGCAAGGGCTCCAACACGCTCATGATGACCTTCCAAGGCTCTTAACTGCAATTTTATCTATGTCAAATTTAGAGATTGACATTACATTGGAATGAGAAAACCTTGGAAGAGATAGAGAGGTTTAATTTACCTTTTTATCAGATGCAGAGTCCCATAGCTGTACAACAGAATTATTCATCCCGACGGCAATTTGCCTCCCATCAGGCGCCCAACTAACGCTGGTAACGGGACCATCTTCATTATTTGCAATCAGAAGCTCGGATATAGAGCTATCCGAAGCATCCCACAAGTATACAGTGTTTCCAAGGGCTACGGACAAAACGTTGGTAGAGCTCCAATCCAGTAGATTCAAGTAATAATTATCCAGCATGTCTGGTGCTTCCAGAGTTCTCTCTGCAGACTACAATCAATATGGACACGTTAAATTTATAGGCCAAGACAACAGGACAAAGGAAAATGATTCCCAAATGGCGACATCCAGTGTACTAATGACAAAAACCCAAAGATAGGTAAATGTCAATGGTTTTACAAAACAAATGGGACGATGGCTGCGTTTGCGAAGGGTGAATTCTGTGAATATTTATAAAAAAATTGGAATGGATGTGGTAGCGAATTCAGTGTTGCAAGTGGAAAAGAAAAATAGACTGTAAAGCATTCATCCAAATGGGATAATGCTGTAATAACAAGCCAAATAGAATCAAGGGCTTAGTTCAATAACGAGTAAACCTCAATGCGAGTGAGGATCTGGTTATGGAATGTCAAATGAAAATGACTACAAACAAAATATGAAATCCAAGCTTTACCTGAGGAATGTATCTGCGTGCTCTTTTGGCAACAGGGAGATTAGACGACACAGAATGTTGTGAAGCCTGGGAAGCAGTCGATGATTTTCCTTTGAAAGAAAGAATTCTGCAATTGTTGTCTGCAGCATTTGCATTCTTCAATAAAGTTGTTGCCATCGCCTTCTTGTATGCTTTTTTGGAAGGGGAGGGGTGCGGGGTATGGGTATTGCCATTTTCCTTTTCTTTCTCCGTGATCATGAATCTAGCTACATCAAAATCCATGGGTTCTCTTGCCGGGATGAATCTGTCGCTCTGCCATAGAAAAAACAATAAAACCAAAATTCTCATTCACAATTCCAAAAGAACATCCCAACAAGAAAAGGAATTAGTTTGACGATTAAGTTGGGAGGGTGATAATCTCTTAATAATATTTAAATCCTCATAAACCTGTTTTTCCCTTGCTACACTTCATTGTAATAAACCCAAATCGGGGAATTGCATGTTTTCATCATAGAAAACATCTGTAAAAAAAAGGGTAAAATGAAAATATACATACTGTGTGACCATTCATTGAAGCACCATGTTTCTGTAGAGGACGGAGACATTGCTTCCTTGTGAAGAGGCTCATGGAATTCATTGAATAGCAAGACGATTCCATATCTCCTCGACTCCTCTAGCAAAATCACAAGACAAAACACAATGTGTGAGAAACAATCAATATAACTAAACGCGAAAAAAGAAATCAAGAGTTCCAGCTGAATTTGAATTGTAAAAGCTTGATGTCTGGTTCTCCAAAATGTATATCCAGCCAAGTATCAGAAGCCGCTTGGCTTTCTCCAAGGTCAACTGAATATGGAAAGATGTTGAAAGCAACTGCTAAGACACATTAAATACCTAGCTAGCTTTAGGCCAACGGTCATAAAGCCCGCCGGGATATGTGTTTCTTGTTCCGAAGTGCCTTATTTGTGCATGAAGCGTTGACCCTTAATCAAATTTGACTATATTAATGTGGCTAATATTACCCAAAAAATTGACTATAGTAATGTGGGCAATATTCGTCGTAAGTATTAACGTGAGAGCAAGCAATATTGGTGGGAAAAAAATGGTTATTATTGAATTATTTATCTAATTTTATAAAATATTAGTTTTTTATTTATATATTAAAATTTTTAATATTGATTAATATAGATTTATTTTAAATACTAATAAATAACTTTATTTTAAATAGTGGTTCACAATTTGTTAGAGGGCAAGTCCACCCACGGCAAGAATGCTAGGCATCATGTCACTTACAAGAAGTGAACCCGCTTGGGGAGGGCAACAATCATATCATTCCTCCCAACCACCCAAGCTACAACTAATGGACTAAATAACTATTTATTTAGTTAAGTTACGTTGTAATATATTAATATAGTCACTTCTTTTAATACAATAAATTATTATAATAATAAAAAACCTTAAATTAAGTATATATACCATACACATTAAACATTTTCACTATATTATTTATATATATTCCAAAACTTACAACCAACATTTACATATACAAATTTATATCACTTTTTTCAATCCAACAATAGTTTTGTATTGAGGCTTACTACTAAAACTCTATATATCAAAATTATTATCTGTGTATAAAAAATGTAATAGATTTTTTTCAAGAAGAAAGAAGCCGTACTTTTGCTATTACTGAGAATCAAAAAGTACATTTCCAGAGTTACATAACCATCACCATAAACTCTAAACATCCACTCCACGATATTAAGAAAGTTGAGGGTATCATATACCAGAGAGAACTATGACAAAACTGACAAAAGCTGACAGTTCATGCAAAAATGACATATCAAGCAAGAACAAAAAGCAAGAGTTGGACAGGAGACAAAATAATCTCCCCAACAGGATTAGTCCTTAAAAAAAGAACAAGGAACTAGAAGAAGTCTGAAAACCATATGTCCATTCTTCCCAATATAGCCACCCATCTTCACCATTTAGAGCTTCTTTTGACAGAGCGTATGCAACATCATTGAATTCTTGATAAATATGATATATGGAAAGATAATAGAAAGTGGACTTCAGCTGGTCAATTCTGCAACACCAATGGGAGTAGTGTATCGAATTGAGATTGTATTTCTGTTGTGCCCACTTAAAAATAACTAAAGAGTCACCAAAAATATGAATGGCATCAATACCAAATATGTTTGCAATGTTTAGAATACCCCAGATACCTAGGAGTTTGCCTTCATATTGGTTCCCAAACCACATGAAAGTCTGAATCTAAATGAGAGGACATGGCCAGCCATCAAATAGAATCCCGCACCACATTTACCATCAACAGAGGATCCATAGAAATAACCTGTAGCGCAAATTGATGAGTATAATGTTGAATCTGTTAAAACTCTCAGAGTTCTAATGTTGATACAGTCAGTCTTGTGAGAGTTAAACAGAAGGAGAGCATTATTGACAACTAATTGCATAGAGAACGAGCACTGTTGGAAAATAACCCTGTTCCTGATCTTCCATATAACCCAAATAACCAATGCTGGCAGGTTTTTGAGGTTTCTATGGTTATGCACCCATTTTAAAGAAGAATCCACAAAATAATATGAGGACCAATTGTCTGGGATGCCCAAAGAACTGCAAATCTAAGACTAGACGCAAATAATAAAGTGACAACTGATAAATAAGTGATTAACATATTCACTATCCCGCCTGCAAAGCATACAAATATTTGGGCCCTGTCTAACTCAACGAGTTAAATTATCCCATGTCAAAATTTTATCTTCAAATACAAGCCACATAAAACACTTAACCTTTAGGGGAAGTTTCCATTTCCACAGAGTAGCAAACCACCATTTTACCTCATCATCAAAATGAGCTTCAACAATTGATTGATAAGTTGTTTTCGTTGTAACCGATCCAGAGGCATTGTTTTTACTCCAAACCAATCTATCCTTCTCAGAATTAAGCCCTATAACAAAAGAGTTTAATTTTTGAATGTATTGATTCCATTCTTCAGCCCAAATGCTACCCAGGCCAAGATTTCTAGCCGTTAACCAATATGACTGATTAAAAGGAAGCCAATTTGGTATTTTAATTTTGTTAAGTGTATGAAAACCCTAATCAGCTAGGTAATCATGAATGAACTTTGACAACAAAAAACCAGTCTCATTACCTATGAATGGATCGATTCCCACTAGGATGTTTTCCCCATTGCCAACCTGCCAAGCCAAATGAGTGCTAATCCAAGGAAATATTTTCATGAAACCTCGCCAAAAAAGTGATGCATTACTATAGCATTTTGTAGGCCTCATGATCCAACAAACAATATCACTATTTATGTAGCACTTTTGTCCACAATCTCATCCCAAATAACCCATGCTACATACTCTTCATGAATAGAGTTGAATTGAACCAAAAGATATTCTTGATGTTCTATCCTCCCAATTTCTTGGGCAGTAAAACGCATTCCCAGTTAATCAAATGGTAACGATTTCCCTCTGCATTCCCTGACCAGAGAAATTTGAACATCGGGACTCAAATCCTCTTTAATATAGACTAGGGGATTTGTGCCAATAGAGATCAATAAAGAGGCATACCACATAGCACAAATTTTAATAGTATAAGGAACCCACCCAAAGAGAGGAATTTGTGACACCAAGTATTATTTTTTTTCTCAAATCTGTAGATTAACCAATTCCAATCATTGATACCATAGCCATTTCGCTTGATGAAATATCTCAGGTACTTTAAACTGTCATTTAGATTAGACATTTTATAAGCCATGAAAAGTGAAACATGATTTAGAATATCATCATCCACATTGTTGCATAAGAAAGCATATTTGTTTGAACTGACTTCCAGACTCGACTCCTTACAGAAAATATGAATAATATTAGAAAAAAATCTCCATTCTTCAACAGTACCTTTTCAAAACAAGACCACATCATCTACGAAAAGTAAATAAGTAATAAAGACTCGTGAAGAGATTTTGGTACCTCTAAGGTCACCATCTCTTCTAGCAGCACATATCATGTGGCTAAGACCTTCAATAACCAGTAGAAAGAGTAAAGGTGAGAGAGGACACCCCTGCCTCAAACCCATAGAGCTTCTAAAGAATGAAGTTGGAGAGCCATTAATTAGCACTAAGAAGTTTTCCGACATCACACAAGCCATGATCCAGTTAGTGGCATTAAGTGGAAGACCAATTTGAAGGAGTAGAAGCTGCAGAAAGACCCAATTGACCTGATCATATGCTTTTACCAAGTCTATTTTAAGAATCATGGCACTCAATTTTTTCACTTTAATCAAATGGAGGAATTCATGTGATATACCAACAACGTCCAGGATTTTTCTGTGGATAGGAAGCCAAATTGTTCCTTCATCATTAGATCAGATAATTTTGGCTTGATGATGTTAGCTATACTTTTAGTGATTATCTTATATGCCAAATTGCATAATGCAATTGGCCTAAAGTCATTAAATGTTTCTATCTTACTACATTTAGGAATCAAATTCAAGAAAGTGGAGTTTAATCCCCCAAAGACCCATCCATCCACCCTTGACTGTTCAATCATCTGTAATAAATCCTGCCCCATAATGTCAAAAAAATATATGAACAGTGCTATCGTCCATCCATCCGATCTTGGGCTTCTATCCTTTGAAAAAACATTAAGAACATTCTCAATTTCCACCAAAGTGACCAATTTTCCCACCTCCCTTCCTTCCTTAGCCGAAAAGGACAAATAGTGTTGTAAAACTTTAAGTTGATCATCAATCATATTTATTTTTGGATCTGAGAAGCGTTTTTGAAAGTGACCCTTAGCAGCACTTTCCAGGTCCTTATGTTCATTTACCATATTACCAAGATGATCTTTACTATCCCAAATTGCATAAATATTTCTCCTATGAGAGGCAAAATGGTGAAAATTTTTGGTATTATCATCACCGAGCGCAACCCAAGTGGCATGGATTTCAAACCACCAGGAATATTCCTCTTGATGTAAAATGACATCAACTATTTTTGGTAGGCTTTGTAGGGTGTGTCTCTCTTCATCAGAAAAGATCCCAGTTGGATTAAGTTTGTAAATATTTCTTATCTGGCAATCTATAAGATTTAGGTCTGTTACAATCCTTCTCCTTTTTTAACTTCTCCCATTATTTAGTTCTAACCTTCAACCCTTTCAGCTTAAAAATTAAGGCATCCATCGGATTTAAATCTTTAGGGACAACAACCGAGGTCCAAAAGTTCCTAACCAGAGTGCAGTAATCCGAGTCTTTAATCCAAGTACAGTTGAATTTGAACGACCTCTGCAATTTTAAAGAGAAATCATCAATTTGAAACACAATTGCTTGATGATCCAAGATGTTTGAAAACTCAATCCAAGACCTAAATCTTTGTAGTTTACAAGCCAAAGATTCTGCAAGCAGGAACCTGTCCAGTACCTTGCTAATACACATCTGACCAGTCCCTTTATTGCTCCAGGTTGCCCCCAATTTTCTAGGAACAACGTCTATCAAATGTGCCCTCTATATTAAATTGCATAAATAATCAGCTGAAGCATCATCATGACTAGTCGAGCCCCAAACCTTAGCAGCAGAGAGCGTAAATTTTAAGTATCCCGCAATAATAAGATTGGGAATATTCAGAATTCCCACAGCTTCCAAAGCATTCCAATAAACCTCCCTGTCTTTGTATGTCCCATACATATTCAAAACAGAGAAGGAAGTGGAGATTTAATGAAAATGTCCTTCCAATAATAGACCTCCCATTGGTTCGAAAGCTTTAAAGGAGGAAGTAATGGGATTCCACCCTGATAACAAACCCCCTGACAAACCAAAAGATTCAATGGCACAAAAGTACCACCCTGGCATAATCTTCGAAAAGGTATCCACAGTGTGTATTGCAAAGCACATTATTTCATGAATAAGTATAACATTAAGGATAGTAGACTTAAAAAAATTGGAGATGGCCCTAACCTTTCTAGCCCCTCCAATACCATGGATATTAAAAGAGAGAAAAGACATTAAAATAACCACGGCATGTGTTGCTCTGCTCTAAGGGCCCGAGGAAGTGTTGCATTAGGAAAACTGGTGGAATTTTCAGCTTCGTCTATACGTGAAGAAAAGGAATAAAAGTATCCCCCACCTCGGGGTATTTTTTTTATTTTTTTTTCTAAATGGTGACATTTCAACACCAGATGGAGGGAGTGGAGGGAGTCATGTTTTCCTCAAAAGATACGGGTTTTTTTGAGAAAACCTCCAATGGGGTTTTTTGAGCACAAATGTCCATACAATTAACCGATAATAGAGCCTGAGTAAAAAATTTAGGATTTGATACAATACCACTCTCTACTTGAACATTATGTCCAGGATTAGAAACGAATGGCACAGTAGGCTTTGTAACCCCATCACATCCAACCACTAAATCCTCATCCTGATTTAAATTGTCAACCGAATCAGAGGTATTGGATGTAAATTCCCTAGGGTTTGAAAGTTTCTCCCCAAATTTTTCTAATTCCCCCAGGATATTCCTAGCTATCGCCTTGGAAGAACAATTTCTAATATCTAGGCATTTTTCATCCAATAGATAGAAATCCAATTCATCCTTTGAAATTCTTCATAAATAATAGAGGGTTCATCATTTAACATACCTGGTATTTTATTGCGTGCTTGCATCAACTCAGAATTCGGCTCAAATGGAGAAACTGGTAACTGAACATGGGGAGATAAACCACGACTTAAGAAGGGGCACCATGCCTTGACGTGACTGGTATTTCGATAGAAGAAACATCTAAAAGGAATTTTCCTGTAATATAACTTATGTCGGAATATTTTTTCTCCCCAATTGATATCAACCTCAGCCGGGACACCCTTCAATATGTCGAACTCAACCATCATTGATGCAATGTGGTTGTCTATACCATAAACCATACTCTTTTCTATTGATGTATTTGTAACTTCGGAAGATATTCACTTGTATATTGTATTTGTACTTTATTGTATCCCCAACTAATATGTATTATTCCTTCGATTGGAAGTGTCATCAGTTGTACTTGCATGTGTTGCAAGTTATATTGTAAGTGTCGTAACTTATACTTGATGGGTTATTAGACCACCTTGATGGGGTCGGCCCTGTATGAGTCATGTGGGTTAAAGGGTTATTAGACCACCCTAGTGGGGGTCGGCCCAGTCAACATTATGTTAAGTGGTTAAGTTGGGGCTGACCTAGCTAAAGTTAAAAGACAAGTGAAGTAGTGTATAAATAGAGAGTGTGTCTCTCTCATTTTACACATTCTATTATTCACTCACTTCGCATTAGTGAGAGAGAGGAGGAGTGCGCACAAGTGGAGGAGGAGCATATTGCTGAAGATATCTATCTCTTAGGTTTGATCATGGTGATCCTTGTATTGATGCTTATTCTATCTCTGAGGAAGTTGTGGGGTTTTTCACCTTCTTGGGTTTCCCTGGTGAAATGTTTTGTGTCTCTTGTCTCTTGTCTCTTATGCTTGATATGTTGTACATGTTGTTCTTTCAGTTAAGATCCTAGATCTATTGAATTAAATGATGAAAAAATAACATGGTATCAAAGATATCCTTAAGGAAGGCATGCTATGGCATTTATTAGACTTGTTTCACTTGCGACAAATTGGAAGCTAAGGCTTGATATAGCAAAAACTAGTCATTGTGGCACTTTCGCTATAAATCCATTTTGGCGAAGGTTCTGGATCTGAAACTTTTACAAGTTGAAGGTAACATACCCATGTACCTTGTTTCCGAAGCACAACATCTGATGCATTGTACTTTGTGAGATATGATCTGTACAATCTAGGGTTTCTACCTCTTCCAGATCTCAATCATAAACAAGTGACCTAGGAAAAAAGGTCACAAATTGGGCTACGAAGCTCCAAATTAAATTTAGTAAAAATTGACAGGTAGGGAACAGACTATACTTTCACAGGTCCTCTTTTCAGAGGCCGAAGGACGAAGTTGAAATAGTGACATGTGGCACTCCGTACAAGTTCGCTCTGCTATTTTATCCCATAAACAGGTCACGTTGCGACATTTGGAATATCTCTCTCTCTGAGAATCCATCATCCCTATGGGATTGGAAAGATGACAGGTCAGGCTACCACAGGCCGAAGTTTCAGACCCTGTGGATTCGTAATTTCAGAGATGTACCAAACACAATAAGGCACATATTTCTGTCAAAACAAAATTGGATTCTAAGCACCTTCATTCTTGGCTTGTCATTGCTGCGGGAATTTAGGGCTTCGGAAAAAGTTGGAATTTCTGGAATTGGAGACCACGGCTGAATGCTCCTCATCAAAATCGAAATTTAGAGACCAAGATCGAATTTTTTGGTTGGGAAGAAGGTTGGGCTTGATCAAACCCTAGTTCAGGATTTTGATCGGAAAGGTGGAAAATTAGGGCTTCTACAAAAGTTGGAATTTTTGAAATTTGTGACCACGGCTGGAAGCTCCTCAAAAAAATCAAAGTTTAGAACACAAGATCGAACCTTTTGGATGGGCAGAAGACCGCGCTTTATCAAACCCTAGTTTGGGATCATGTCAAGAAGATCCAGAAGTTTCAAAGGAAATTTTGAGGGGTCAAATTTTGCAGTTTTCAAAATTGAAGTGTACCAGCTTGATCAGCTCAGCAAGGCACATCTTTCCATCCATTCAAAAGTTTGAAATTCAAAATTTGAATTTTTAGGGTTTCTCTGACAAACCCTAATCCAGCTTCAGATCTAGTCTCAACAAATCAAAGTGGATTGGGTTAATCCTAGAAGAGAATGAATTGAAGTGAAGAAGTTCTAGTTTCAGAGGGAGATGAGGCTAAGGCATTACATAAGAAGACTACAAGAAATATCAACAGGTATGACTTGAGGAGATACAGGTATGTGTTGAAATCTGTTCATGATTAAGTTTATGATATGTTTGTCTTCATAGTATTTAGGTTAGTACAATCTTGATTAATATTAGACTTGTCTTATCACCCTAGTAAAAGTATGAATGCATGTGAATGATAGAATGCATTCATTGATTAGGGTTTTGACACTTATGATTGTACTAATGCACTGTGGTGTTGTATGCGGATGCTATTGTCCGCTAACATGAAAGGTACATCAAGAAAGACAAATCAAGTTCTAGATCAAAAACATATGACCATGGTGACATGAAGACAAAGACTCATCCATAGTCATAGAAGCTCTACTTAGGAGGTATGTATAATTTGGTTCTACAATGGTTAACTTATGAGTTATGCAGGTTACTAAGCACAAGTCATTGAAGAGAACAAGAAGACATTGTTTGGGTATGTTAGACATAATTAGCAAACATGATAACCATGTTTATTTTTCATATATCAAGTTAGAATCCGACCTTGTGAGGATCTTATACTTTTGGATGATTATTCTTGAAGTTAGAAGTTGAAGTAATCAAGGGTTTATGCATATTGTGTTTCTTACTTTGATTGATGATATGACTAACTAGAAGAGTCCTATGGTCAAATAAGAATATGCATGAGTAAAAGAAGTCTTCCCTGAAACCTTGAATACTAATGCTTGTGATAAATTACCTGTGTGTGAAATAATCATGACAATACATATTTAAGATCTTATTTAAAATCATAATGTTTTGATAGTATTGAGATTATACTAATGAATGTATGATCATGTATGAGATCTTGAGGATGACACAATGATGACACTAGTGCACACTTAAGCATGCATAGTGGTCCAGGATGGATATAAGTTCAAGGACAGATAATCCAGGAAGAAAATATCAAGAGGGAGCACACTCCAGTAGTTCCTGCAAGGAAGCAAATATTGAGAGGGAGTCCACCCTACAACTAAACAAAGATAAGTATTTGAATTATCATTTCTTATTATTTAAATGATGTTGTTCGTTCATGTACATACTTATGTTCCTAGATTTAGGTTGTGTATTATGCATATTAGAATAATTGCATTAATGAACAGTATACTACTAATATGCATGTAATGGGTAAGTTGCATATGGCACTATACAACATTCCATTGCTACTAATCTAGAATGAAACCTCTTTGGTGACATGTTGGGAGTAGTGCAAACTCTTAACAATGTTCTGGTAGAGATGGAAGGCATCTAGAAAATTACGGGATATGGATAAATGTTGTATTGAAGCATTGGCTAAGATAATTGCATGACTATATGAAATATGTCTTTATGCATAAGAATGTGTTTTTTGAAAAATTATGAGAAGTTTCTAATCATGCAATTGAATATGACTTGTAAGAAAGATCATGTACAATCACCTACAAGGACAACAACATTTGTTCCAGCAATGAAGTTCAAGAAAACTATCTATTGAAGATATTGAAGAATCTGAAGTTCCCAGGATCCAGGATGAAGTAATGAAAGGATGCCATGATCAAGGAGTACCAGTCGATCATGAAGAATGATGTCTGGCATGTGGTCCCGAGACCATAAGGGAAGTCTGTTGTGACTTCCAAGTGGATCTATAAGATCAAGCATGTTGTAGATGGCAGCATAGAGAAATACAAGGTGAGGTTTGTTGCTCGGAGCTTCTCCCAGAAAGAGGGAATAGACTATGAAAAGACTTTTTCTCCTATATCCAGATACACTTCCATCAGAACAATACTTGCTCTGGCTGCAGTGATGAAGTGGAAGATACACCAGATGGATGTCAAGAGAGCTTTCTTGAATGGTGTAGTCGAAGAGGAAGTGTATGTGGAGCAGCCACTCGGTTTTGAGACACATGACAGGGAGTCATATGTGTGTAGATTGAAGAAATCCTTGTATGGATTTGTCACCTACCTAAATTTTGAGGATATTTATTTTAAAATTTTTGCAAAATACTTTATGTTAAATAATAATTTCAGAGCTTTGTAATTATGACCAAATTTGGTCAAGGATGACTGTAGTGACTCATTATTATTATTTAATAAATAAAATAGGAGACAAACACTCAAGAAAGATGTTACAAGAATGTTCACTGACACACTAGGAGGAATGGAGGCTAATAGAAGGAATGGGACAGATGGTAGCATTTGCACTCTACCACTAGCTGTTGGTATGGGACAACTACCCCTAAAATTTTGGCATTTCCCCCTCCAGGTGGAGGGAGGTGAGCAGGTATCTCACTAATGACCAGTTAACTACAAAAAGGCTTAGGCAGCCTATATAAGGCAATTCAAATTGAGCAGGGAGCTCTTACAATATTTTCTGCAGAAATATTTCCTCATATGCATTAGGTGATGACTGAGAAATTCAAATAGGGAGGATGTGGGGAGTGCAATTGTGATTCTGCTAGTTATTCTGAGAAAAAAACTAGAGGTGCTGGTGCAGGTCCCTTTGATTGCTAAGTCTTTAATACTGGATAAATTCTTACTGCTGTAAGTGGAGGACCTAAGCTTCTGAAGTTTCTTCCTCCTAGTGGTTTAGTGAACAGGCTCGGGGGTCCTAAGACAGGCATCTTGGCTGTTTTAGGAGCAGGTTGGGTGGAACAGGCTTCTTGGGTGATTTGTTCCTCCTACAATTATCAGGTTCTACAGCTTTTATGGATCTTTTTGTTAGTTGCATGATTTCCTGCAGTAACTGGTTTAGAAATCTTTACAAATATTCAGTAGAAGTAACTATTTTATTCCTGATTTAATTTAATTGTCTAACTGATAAAATGACTTTTCTGCATTTTCCCCATGCGTGAGTCTGCATCGTACTCCAGTACAGAAAGCTAGCATTAAATCTGTTAGTCTAGTAAGTAAAAGCAAAGAGAATTATTTTTTATTCCTACGGGAAGTTCTTTTACTCTGCTCTTTCATTCACAAAAAAAAAAACGCAAGAAAATGCACAGCATCACATAGACAGAGACATAGCTTTCATCCATTTCTTAAACCAGGAAATAGGTACATGCACAGATCTATTCTCCCAGGCATTTCATATTCTAGATATTTTAGCAGCCGCAAAAATGAATCTCTGCACCGATTGAATATAAATGTTCACGTATTATTTTATTCATAATTATTTTATTTCTGAGTTCATTCAAACCATTTGCGCAGTAATATAAAATCATAACTTTTTAGGACTGAGAGTCCGAGCATTCATTTGGATTCATAGTTTACAAAATTGTCTTACCAAGCCATTTTGGCCACCTTCCAATAATCATTTTATAACAGATCCTTTATTCAACCCTAAACCATATGCTATTCCTTTCCTAATCATCATTTTGAGAATGCGAACCGGAGATTTAACCATCAAGAAGATTCACATAGCCGACAGCACGGTTTATATCATCGCCTACTTTAAAGCTTACAACTCTAGTAATAAAAGCATTAATATCAAACCTTTATATGCAAGTCAAGACCCCGAATCGGGTTCGATTCTTTTGGAAGGTCGCATCAGGACTCACACGGTAGGGTTCCATTCATGGAAACAAAGTAAAAATCTATGGCTTAGCCACCATCAACATTATGAGTTACTGGATGGAGATTTTTCTTAGACATGCAAACCCGATAGCAAATGAAGGCTACATCTAGGGTTCCTTCGTAAACCATAGAACACAGTGGCATTTTAAATTCAAACATAAAAAAAATCATTTGATAGTCGAACCCTATCTTATCATCTTTTCAAACCTAAACATCCACAACAATGATGAACGACAGGAAAACTACCTATACACCACCATCGTGGTTCAACCATCCTTTAACCAAAACAATATTATTTCATTTACAACGAGCCTGTGTGCAAACAGAGCGAGCGAAAACCTCGGCTCTCAGGCATCAAAATCCATCATTAAAAATTTATAACATATTTTACTTTACGGTTCTATAGTCCATAGGGTTTATCCCTTACCAACCCACAACATTCAAATGAAACAGTGGAGCAACGTCAACTCAGGAAATTACTCTTATCAAGACAGCGGGAACATTTACATGATTTATCTATAATGCAACCAGGCATCTAAAAGAGCTGTATAGTGACTTAAGCAAACAAACCCCCCCCCTGAATAACATTCATCAATTAAAGTTTTAGAGCTTAACACCCAGCCATCACCGAATTACAAGGTCGAATAGTTTAACTCTCGGCACACAGGAATCACCCTAAAAAACCAAGCCCAACGGTATTTATGAGGTTTGGTGAACCACCGGAGCTTACCAGGAAACGGATGCCTGCATCCCACTCCAAAACCTTGCTACCAACCTCATACGAAATCGGTGCCTGCCACAACAACACAATCGAGGAGTTTAAAAACAAGAAAAACACAACTATGAAAACTATTAGCACAGTTTTACTTCTTCGTGAATATTTACCTTTTATTGAAAGCTCGGAACAGTGGCACACCACGCTGGCAAAAGAGCGACAAATCCTGGCAGCAATAACAATAACTACAATTTCAAACTCCAAAGACGATCTTTCATGGAGAACTCGAATCTCAATACAAATCACTCTCAACAAACTGACAAAAGAACCACACATAGCTGCTACGACGGTAACTTGGCTCTGTGGCACGTTTCAAAACTTGTAACCTCTACAACTATCACACATAGGTCTCGGGTTCAAGACCGAGGAGGAGTCCTCCTCTCAGAAAAGCTAACACTCCTACATTACAGCAAACTCGGGCGGCTCCATTTCCTTACCACTGAACGTAACAATGGAAATGCGAGACCATCTTCCATCACTTACCATCGCAAGTCTAGGGTTTGTCCACAGCTCTAGATATTGGGGAGATTGACGGTGGATCAACTGCCAGGAGGGCACGTTGATAACCCAACCCGCTTCACAATCAATGCTATTTAATGGCTACATCTACCACTGCCAGGTAAGTGGACCGAAGAGCTTGTGTATGGCACAGCTCGGTCAATATTCCACTCAATTCAATCTCAAGCACGTGAAGACCCTACACCGTGGCTTCCACTTCATTCACCACATGGGTCGACGTTATTCAAGCCTGTCAGTCGCCAGATTGGAAATCATGTCAAAGTACGGAGCCATCATAACCTGCCATCAATAGCATAGTATTTCATATTAGGTCCTTGTGTGCAATGTTATATGTTTTTCAAAGGTTGTAGGTATTGTGATAATGGTAATATCACACACAATTTTTTATTAAGGTTAATGCACGGTCAATACAAATATTCGCCTCTTATAATTGGCTTGCATAGTATGATTTTGCATAGTCTCCATAGTATATGCATAGTCACATAGGGTTAAGTTTTCATGTTTTAGTCATAGATAAGGGAGACTATATATATATATATATATAGAATAGGATTGGTTCATGCATCATAATAAGTAGACATAGCACAATATCATATTCATAACATTCTTTTCACCATAGTATTTGTATTAAATTTCAATGATAAGAATAAAACTAGATGCATAGTGAGCATGACCTATAAACATTAAATTAAGTCTTTAGCACTTGACCACAATATATTTCATTATCGACAATCAACGATAATGGTGAGTCATAGAATAAGTCCAAACTATGAGGATATATATAACGCATCGATCACTGTGTTATTATAGTATAGTTAGTAGATGACTTCTCATAGACAACATATCAAATAACATTATAACCAGAAATTGACGACATGTTCCACTAGCATTGAAGAGTTTGTAATCCAACCCATTAACTAGAATTGGAACCAAAATATTCATACCTCCAGCAACTTGATTCACTAGGGCGTACTTAGTATCTAATTATACATTGACGATGAATTAGAAAATACTTTAACCTTGTTGAAAAATATTCCCTGCTATCTGCACATGGAAACATGGTTCAAATGCCTTAGCCAATCATAGCTAAGTAAGCTCCGGGATGCCTTGTAGGACCCCTTCATCATCACACAAGCCAACTATCAGCACACCATCAAGAATAACATAATAACTACAACATGAAATCTTTTCTTCAAGCTTAAGCAAATCTGGAAACTCCATTCTTTTGCGTAATCATGAAAGGGACCCTTCGTAAAAAAGGTTAGCACTCATTTCAAACTGAAATAGTAATTGCATTTACATCATATTATGGGGAAGTATGACGTGCCAGTGTTTTGACTATCTTAAGTGAAGAAATTTATTTAATTTATATTTCCGCATTAATGATTTTTGATAATTATTGCTAATTTAAATTTTTTTAAATTTTTGGGATGTTATAGGCTTGAAGCAAGCTCCTAGGACTTGGTATGGTAGGATAGACATCTTTCTATCCAGCATGGGATTTAATAAGAGTAAAGCAGATTCCAACCTTTACTAAAAGGTTGAGGAAGGCAATCCTGTGATACTACTACTATATGTGGATGACCTGTTTGTTATAGGTGAGGATGGGTTTATTGCCGACACCAAGAGGAAGCTTGCTGTCGAGTTCAAGATGAAGGACTTGGGGATGATGCACTACTTTCTAGGCATGGAGGTGTGGCAGAGTGCAGATGGAATCTTCCTTGGACAAGGGAGTTATGCAGTAGAGATCCTGTAGCGATTTGGGATGATGGACTGCAAGGCCATGGCCACACCTATGGCATTGAACCTGAAGCTTCTATGTGATGCTTCATTTGATCTGGTTGATGTCACGGTATATCGTCAGATGATTGGGTCCTTTATGTTCTGATGAACATGAGACCAAATATTTTCTTTGCAGTGAACACATTGAGCCAGTTCCTGATGGATCCCAGAGGTGTTCACCTAGTTGCTGTAAAGCATATTTTGAGGTTCCTGAAGGGTGCAATTGATTATGGGCTCAAGTATGATGCAAATCAAAAGTTTAACCTGGAGTTATGTTGATTCAGATTGGGCAGGCAGTGCTGCAGATAGGAATAACACTTCTGGGTGATACTTCAGTATGGGATCAAGTGTGATCTCTTGGTTTAGCAAGAAGCAGTCCTGCGTAGCACTGAGTACAGCCGAAGCAGAGTATGTCACAGCTTGTTCGGCTACTTGTGAGGAAGTATGGCTTAGGAAGCTACTGTCTGAGTTATTTTATTTCTCGTTGGATTCTACTGGTATATTTTGTGACAACCAGAGTTGTGTGATGTTGTCTGAGAACCCGGTGTTCCATGACAGGTTGAAGCACATTGAGATCAAATATCACTATATCAGGGATATGGTGCAGAGAGGAGCAGTGAAGCTCCTGTATGTTGTGATAGATGAGCAGATTGTAGATGTGTTGACCAAACCACTAGCCAGAGTGAAGTTTGAGTACTTCAGAGAAAGGCTTGGTGTTCTTTAGATAGAAGATACTTCGAGGAAAAAGTGATGGGAAACATTTGCAGGAGCCATTCCAAGCATGGTGATAGGAGGATCCTTCCCATGGCTGTGGATGTAAGCACTGTGTGATCAGCATCAGGACAATGCTCCAGTTACTGCTTTGGATATGCATCAGTTGGATGCTTTGTATGATCAGTTGGATCATGTATGTTGATATGCATTAGTTGGATGCTTTGTATGATCAGTTGGATCATGTATGTTGATATACATCAGGACGATGTAGTGACGATGATCATGCAATGATGACATGCATCAGGACGATATAGTGACGATGATCAGGATGATCATGCGATGATGACATGCATCAGTACGATGCATTGACGATGATCAGGATGATCATGCGATGATGACATACATTAGTACAATGCAGTGACGATGATCAGGATGATCATGCGATGATGACATGCATCAGTACGATGCAGTGATGATGATCAGGATGATCATGCAATGATGACATGCATTAGTACGATGCAGTGATGATGATCAAGATGATCATGTGATGATGACATGCATTAGTATGATGTAGTGACGATGATTAGGATGATCATGTGATGATGACATGCATTAGGACGATGTAGTGACGATGATTGGGTTGATCATGTGATGATGTACATCAAGATGATGTATGATGATATCAAGTTGATACTCCGTGGCTGTGGACAGGTTGTGTAAGATAAGCATATAACAACGCCCTAGGATATTTTCAGATACTCTTTTGAGGTTTTTCCTATGGCATATAATAGCGCCCTGGGATATCTGGCAAATGCTCTTTCGAGGTTTTGCTTGGGAGGACATATAATAGCGCCCTGGGAGATTTGCAGATACTCTTTCGAGGTTTTTCGTATGGAATATAATAGCGCCCTGGGATATCTGGAAAATGCTCTTTCGAGGTTTTGTCCTATGCCATGTAATAGCACCCTCGGAGATCCGATAGGTTGAGCAGTACGCTCGTAATCAGTCCTGGGATGCTCTTTCGAGGTTTTTCCATGACCACATGTAATATCGCCCTGGGAGATCTAATAGGTTGATCAATATGCTCGTAATCAGTCTTGGGATGCTCTTTTGAGGTTTTGTGGTGACCACATGTAATAACGCCCTGGGAGATCCGATACGTTGAGCAGTATGCTCGTAATTAGTCCTGGGATGCTCTTTCGAGGTTTTGTGGTGGGGTCACATGTAATAGCGCCCTGGGAGATCTTGTCGGTCGTGCTTAGGCACATAAAGGATCCTCGGATACTCTTTCGAGGTTTTGTGACGCACGTAATAAGTCCTAAGGATTCCACAGTATGGCCAATGATGATGAAGACCTATAGGAGGCTAGGCCTACATCCAACATGAAAAAGGGATGGCTCTGTATAAATTCCTATGATGAGAAGAATTCATAGATAGCCCAGTGATCGAGATGTCGAGCACAGCAGCAGTGATGATGATGATGCTCTGTGATCCAGTGATGATGATCTAGCTCCAGAATTGAAGACTTGTTCCTATATGTTTTGATGACTTGTGTCACGAGAATACCTTCCTAGTTAAGAGGGAGTGTTGATGTATTTGTAACTTCGGAATACATTCACTTGTATATTGTATTTGTACTTTATTGTATCCCCAATGAAGATGTATTATTCCTCCGATTGGAAGTGTCGTCAGTTGTACTTGCATGTGTCGCAAGTTATATTGTAAGTGTCGTAACTTATACTTGATGGTTTATTAGACCACCTTGATGGGGTCAGCCCTATATGAGTCATGTGGGTTAAAGGGTTATTAGACCACCCTAGTGGGGGTCGACCCAGTCAAAATTATGTTAAGTGGTTAAGTTGGGTCCGACCTAGCTAAAGTTAAAAGACAAGTGAAGTAGTGTATAAATAGAGAGTGTGTCTCTCTCATTTTACACATTCTATTATTCACTCACTTCACATTAGTGAGAGAGAGGAGGAGTGCGCACAAGCGAAGGAGGAGCATGCTGCCGAAGATATCTATCTCTTGGGTTTGATCATGGTGATCCTTGTATTGATGCTTATTCTATCTCTGAGGAAGTTGCGGGGTTTTTCACCTTCTTGGTTTTCCCTAGTGAAATGTTTTATGTCTCTTGTCTCTTATCTCTTATGCTTGATATGCTATACATGGTGTTCTTCCAGTTAAGATCCTAGATCTATTGAATTAAATGATGAAAAACTAACATTTTCCACTCGAATAAATATCCCCAAAAAATTTCCCAAATATTCAAAAACATTCGGCGTCCACAACTCAAAACGGAAGCCGAGAATGAGGACCCAAAATGTTTTTTTTATCATCCTCTTTGAAACATGGTTAAAGTTTGGATGCCAATGCTTCAAAACCAGATATCCATCCTTGATGAGATAAGTACGGTCCAAAATTGAGGGAATGGATTCCTCACTAGGGAAAATGAAGATAAACCACCCTTTTAATAAGAGGCTGGTTCGAGGAGGAAGTCCAAACTCTGGCAACCAAGTATTATCCACCCATTCTATAAGCTCCATCTTGGAGACCTTGGTCCCCTCAACCTTACCGAAAACCTCCCATTTTGTGAGAATGCATAATCTGTCTAGGTTAACATCTTGAACCAGAACAAAATCCCCCCCCATCAAACTTAGCTTTATAGGATTTCAGGAATCTACTAGCACAGGTAGCCTCCCATAACATTCTACCCATAACTAGCACGTATCCTATTTCATTAGTAACAATGCCAAAATATGCTTTTAAGATGCTTTCTTTGTAAAAATATCCTTTTTTTGATTGGTTAAAATTCTCCACATCGTTGAGGAAATAGTATTTTTTATTGTGAAGACAGTGAGTGAGTCAACTAATCGCAAAAGTATGTGGCTAGAAAAGTTTTAATGGGCACCATTTCCCGACAAACCAGGACATTTTTCGACAAATAGAAGATTTAACGCAGGTTCAACATGAGTTAGGCAACTACGAAGGTGGGTGTAAGAGTCTTGAAACTCTAAATCACATTCAATAACCAACGTAATCCATGAGTGAAACCTACAAGTAAAATAGCTTTTAATTTCTAAGTATTTAAGAAAATGGTGGCGCAATTATGTGATAGGAGTGGTGGAGCATCCATTACTGAACATGATCTGATTGGTAATAAACATAGAAACTTATTCTAAATTGAAATTGCTTGAGCATTCACACCCGATCACCTATTTGGCGGGGAACCGGAAAATAATCCAAGGAAGAAATTAAACCGATAATGATTTTTTTTTTTAAATTTATGGAAGAAATAATAATTGAAATGTTTTTCGAAAATAGTTTTTTTTTGCGGTGATATTTGGCATGGTGATGAAAGAACGAAAACATGCGACTATATCCATCCTTGCCTTTGGCCATCAAGATGACTCACAACAAAGATAATTCTTGAAAATTCATCGAAGCAAAAACTTCTTTTGAAAATTTCATTGGGTTGAAGGTATGTCGTGCAGGCTAGAAAATTCATCTGAATTTTGAATTTAACAGTGATTATATAAAATGATTGGTTGGCTCTCTAAATTTCTGGAAATGATGTTTTTATGAAATGCAATGACAATGGTCAAGTGCGTAAAACATCCACATGCAAGCTCATTCTTTCAGAAATTATTCATCCCTTAGAGGAGAGAAATTCTTTATCCCAAGTCTACTTGAGCCCTGTTTTTCAACACTGGCGAGCATTTTTCCTAGAAGGTGCAAAACATGCCAAATTTCTGTTTTGGGAGGAAAATATCTCCATTACCAGAGACTCTTTTTCCAGAAGGAGTCAATGGCCAAGTGAATAAATCATCCACCTACAAAATTATGCTCCCATAAATTTTTTATCCCTCAAATATGAGAAATGGCGGGCATTTGCCTAAGGCCATTTTGGCCAGTTTTAGATGCAAAAGGGGCTGAGTGGTTGTTTTGGAAGGCTGATATTATCTTCAGCATAGACTTGTTTTAAAACCTGACCCAATGGTCAAGTTCATAAATCATCCACTTGCAAGATGATACTTTCCTAAAAATTTTATCCCTAACATGTGAGAAATGGTTGGCACTTACACAAGGCTACTTAAGCCCTTTTTTTTAACACTTAACCAATTTTTCCAATGGCTAGCATTTTTCTGGGAGGGTGCAAAACAAGCATAATGGTTGTTTTGGTAGGAAAATATCTCTTTTACTAGAGACTTTGTTTAAAAAAAAATTAAATGACCAAGGGAATAAATCATCCACCTACTAGCTTATTCTCTCATAAATTTTTATCCATCAAATGTGAGAAAAGGTGGGCATTTTCTTAAGTCCATTTCGGCCAGTTTTAGATGGAAAACAGGTTGAGTGGTTGTTTTGGCAGGCCAATGTTTTCTTTACCCGATACCCTTTTTCAAAATTGAGCCATTGGTCATGTTCATAAGTCATCCACCCACAATCTGATGTTGTCCTAAAAAAATTAATCCTCGTAGGTGGGAAATGGCGGGAATTTTCCCAATCCTACTTAAGCCCTTTTTTTCAATACTTGGAAATTTTGCCAATGGCGGCATGGTTCTTTTAGGGTGCAAAACATGCACAATGGTTGTTTTGGAAGGAAAATATCTCCTTTACCAGAGACCTTTTTAAAAAAATAAGTCAATGATCAAGGGTCTAAATCATCCACCTACCAGCTTATTCTCTCAGAAATTTTTTATCCATCAAATGTGAGAAATGGCGGGCATTTTCCTAAGGCCATTTAGGTCAATTTTAGATGCAAAACAGGCTGATTGGTTGTTTTGGCAGGCCAATATTTTCTTTACCAGATACCCTTTTTAAAAAATGAGCCATTGGTCATGTTCATAAGTCATCCACCTACAATTTGATCCTGTCCTAAAAAAATTAACCCTCACAGGTGGGAAATGGTGGGCATTTTCCCAAGCCTACTTAAGCCCTTTGTTTCAATACTTGACAATTTTGCCAATGGCGAGCATGGGTCTTTTAGGGTGAAAAACAAGCATAATGGCTGTTTTGGCAGGAAAATATCTCCTTTACCAGAGACTTTGTTTAAAAAATAAATCAATGATCAAGGGACTAAATCATCCACCTACCAGCTTATTCTCTCAGAAATTTTTTATCCATCAAATGTGAGAAATGGCAGGCATTTTCCTAAGGCCATTTAGGCTAGTTTTAGATGCAAAATAAACTGAGTGGCTGCTTTGGCAGGCCAATATTTTCTTTACCAGAGACCCTTTTTCAAAAATGAGCCAGTGGTCATGTTCACAAGTCATCCACCTCCAATATGATGCTTTCCTAAAAAAATTATCCCTCACAGGTGAGAAATGGTGGGCATTTTTCCAAGTCTACTTAAGCCCTTTTTTTCAACACTTAACCAATTTTTCCATTGGCGAGCATTTTTCTGGGAGGGTGCAAAATAAGCAGAATGGTTGTTTTGGCAGGAAATTATCTCCTTCACCAGAGACTTTGTCTAAAAAATTAGTCAATGATTAAGGGAATAAATCATCCACCTACTAGCTTATTCTCTCAAAAAAGTTTTATCCACCAAATGTGAGAAATGGCGGGCATTTTCCTAAGGCCATTTAGGCTAGTTTTAGATGCAACACAGGATGAGTGGTTGTTTTGGCAGACCAATATTTTCTTCACCAGAGACCCTTTTCCAAAAATGAGCTAGTGGTCATGTTCATAAGTCATCCACCTCCAATATGATTCTTTTCTAAAAAAATTATCCCTCACTGGTGGGAATTTTTCCAAGCCTACTTAAGTCTTTTTTTTCAACACTTAACCAATTTTGCCAATGGCAAGCATTTTTCTGGGAGGGTGCAAAACAAGTAGAATGGTTGAGCATTTGGTAGGTAAATATCTCATTGACCAGAGACCTTGTCTCAAAAGTAGTCAATGATCAAGGGGATAAATCATCCACCTACTAGCTTATTCTCTCAGAAATTTTTTATCCACCAAATGTGAGAAATGGTAGGCTTGTATTTTGCACGTGTAAACTCCAGAGGAAAATCGGAGCCCATGACTAGATGACCATTTCATCAAAGAACAAGCCCATGCCAACTGATGAACTTATAAGCACAACAAAACCTCCTGGAGGGCATTTCCAAATGGCCCGTTAGCCTTGTGATTTTAACACTTAGCCAAATTTCTTTTGTTCTTAATATGCAAAACAATATTTTTCCTACTTTGGTAGGTTGGTTTCTTGCACATGTGACTATCAGGAATTAAACTGAAACCATGAATGGATAGATACTTCAACAAGGAACAAGTTCATGTTAACCGATGAATTTATCCCCACAAGGATAGTTCATGGCGGGCATTTCCAAGTAGCCCCTTAACCTTGTCATTTTAACAC
Organism: Larix kaempferi; assembly: GCA_027924585.1. Taxonomy (NCBI): domain Eukaryota; kingdom Viridiplantae; phylum Streptophyta; class Pinopsida; order Pinales; family Pinaceae; genus Larix; species Larix kaempferi. Next base: position 2,419,590 of record BSBM01000008.1, read on the forward strand.
GACCAAATTTCACTTGTTCTTAATATGCAAAACAAGTTTTTTCTCACTTTGGAAAGTTAATTTCTTGCACATGTGACCATCATAAGGAAAAATGAAAGCATGGATAGATAACCACTTCAACAAGGAATAGATCCATGTCACCCTTTAAATTTGTTGATACACACACATCATCTGGCAAACATTTGAAACTACTAATTCAACACTTAGACAAAACATTGTCAAACCCTAGGGTAACATGAGATTTTATTTTCATCAAATTGGAAGTGTGAGATACCTAATGGATAGAGGCCAACAAGTTGATTCCATCCGGACAAATTTCATCCTTTGAAACTTCTTTCTCTCTCCTCGGCGGGCATTTTTCTGGAGTAGTGCAAATCAAGCTAGGAGGCACTTTTGGCAGATCAATATCTTCACCTACAGAGATTCTTTGGACAAACCAATGATATGGTTGGATGCACCAATCAACATTCTAGAGACCCATACCCTTAAAATATTTTAAGACATCAATCATAGGAAATGGAGGGCATTTTACTGAAGTCACTCAGGCATTTTTACCAGTAATTTTATACTTAGACAATTTTTGCATTTTCCTAGACTGGAGCAATCTACCAGAAACATTTTTTTGGAAGACCCATAGCTTCTTCCCCAGACACTCTCAAGACAAGCTGATACCATGTTCAGGTAGACAAATCAACAAGCTACATCCTTACACTATGGGGTGGGGATTTATCAGCACAAGGATACCTCCTGGCGGGCATTTCCGAATGGCCCCTTAGTCTTGTGATTTTAACACTGCCAAATTTCTTTTGTTCTTAATATGCAAAAAAATATTTGTCATACTTTTCTAGGTTGATTTCATTCACATGTGACTATCAGGAAGTAAACTGAAACCATGATTGGATAGCTACTTCAACAAGGAACAAGTTCATGTCAACTGATTAATTTATCCCCACAAGGACAGTTCCTCGTGGGCATTTCCAAATAGCCCCTTAACCTTGTGATTTTAACACAGCCAAATTTCACTTGTTCTGTTCAGGTACACAGGGTACTACCAAAGGACCGAACACCAAGAGCAACCACTTTGCACAAACAGATCATAGATCAACACACTGATGTTTTGACGTATTTTAAACCCTCTTGAGGGAAACACTCCATGGCCCCGGCCAAATAGATTCTACAAGACAATTTATTATGCAAAGAAAGAAAGTTACAAATGAGCTTCTCATAATCAATCAACTAAACAATGACCCTCCATGCTCTTTAAATAGAGATCATGGACCAATCAGGTGTCAAGCCACGGATCAAGGTTAGGTTTGATCTAAGAGAAGTTGAGCCATCAGATCACTCTATGTCAGGAACATATCGTGACCGTCGGATTAAGTATTTACAAATGCATACTAAAGAAACACACTATCCCTAACGGATATATTACACAAGTTGATCTTAACTAACTCCTAAGTGTCTAAATATTCTAACATCCCCCCTTAAGAACAACTTGGGATAGGATTGAAGGATTTACAAAAGTGACACTATTAGGAGAAGGAAGAGCCTATCCCCCCTTAATGACAAGTTACTGAACTCCTAACATAGATCGAAGTTTAGAAAAATTCACTTCTGTAAGAGACTTGGTGAAGATGTCTGCAACTTGATCATCTGTAGGGCAAAAGAGCACTTCAAGAACACGATCATGAACAGGATTTATGATGAAGTGCATATGTAGCTCAATGTGTTTAATGTGTTGATGTAGAACTGGATCTTTGGAAAGCTTGATGGCACTTTGATTGTCGCACCAAAGTGGAGTAGGCTGCTGCTGCTCGAATCCAAACTCTGAAAGAATCTATCGAAGCCATAAAGCTTCCTGACTGGCTTTAACTGCTGCTCGATATTTTGCCTCTGCTGAAGAAAGAGTAAGAGCTTGTTGTTTCTTACAAGCCCATGTAATAGGTCCAGATCCCAGACTGAAAACATAAACTACAGTAGACTTTCGATCATCAGGATCGCCGGCCTAATTTGAATCAGTGAAACCAACCAACAAAGGTTTCCCCCTTGTACTGTAATGAATCCCAAGCTGAACTGTACCTCGAATATATCGAAGTATTCTTTTAGCTGCTTTCCAGTGACTTTCATGAGGTGTTTGCATATAACGGGTAACATGACCAACGGCAAAGGAAAGGTCAGGACGGGAATGAGTCAAGTATAAGAGACTACCAACAAGCTGACGATATAAGGTGGCATCGACTTCAGGTGAAGTACAAGTGGCAGAAAGTTTGACTCCAGACTGGAAGGGAGAAGGGGCTGGTGTACAATCTTCCATGTGAAAGCGACGAAGAAGGTCACAAGCATACTTAGACTGAGAAAGAAAGATTCCTTTTGGGGTTTGCAGGACTTGGAGACCAAGAAAATAATGCAAATGTCCTAAGTCTGACATTTCAAAAAAAAATTTAAGACTGGATTTCACATGGGTTATAAGCTTAGGGTCACTACCAGTAAGAATAAGGTCATCAACATATAGAACAAGTATGATGAGATGGTTTCCTACTTTCTTGGTATAGACATTGGGGTCAGAATGACATTTAGAAAAACCAGTGTCAAGGAGAAAGTTATCCATTTTGGCATACCAAGCTCTAGGAGCTTGCTTAAGGCCATATAAGGATTTCTTAAGGCGGCAGACAAGGCTAGAGTTATTTTGAACATAGCCAGGAGGTTGTTCCATGTAAATTTCCTCCTATAAATCACCATGTAAGAAGGCATACTTGACATCCATTTGATGGAATTCCCAGTTGTGTAAGGCTGCAAGGGAAAGAACAAGGCGGATGGAGTTCTTTTGTGCGACGGGAGCAAAGGTTTCATTGTAGTCAATCCCTTCAACTTGGGAAAAACCTTTGGCAACTAACCTTGCCTTAAGTCTTTCAACACTTTCATCTGATGCATACTTAGTTCTGTAGACCCATTTACATCTGACAAGTTTTCTTCCTTTTGGAAGAGGTACAAGATCCCAAGTATCGTTCACCATTAAGGAATGATATTCTTCATCCATGGCTGCATTCCAATCTGGATTCCCTGAAGCTTCTGCAACAGTTTATGGATCATGATTCTAGGAAACTTGAGCCAAAAGAGAAGAGGCTCACTGAAACTGAGAACGTGTTCGACGTTGATCTCTAGGATCATCGACAAGATCACCAGTTGCTTCACATGTTGAACGAACCCATCGAGGAAGCACTTGTGCTAGTGCAACTAGAGGAACATGAGAAGGCGGAGGTGGATTTTCATCCTCACTGTCATCATCAGAAACTGGAGTTGAAAACCTGTCAAGGAAGTTGGAAGAAGAAGAAGAAGGCACAAACGCCGAATCAGGCTCGCAGGCCAAAGATGGCACAATCTCCGAGTTAGGCTCACAGGCCAAGAGATTTTCATCAAATTTAACATCTCTTCTAATGATTATATCATGAGAATGTGGTTGAAGAAGTCTATAACCTTTTACATCTTCAGAACATCCAACAAATATGCACTTTTCACTTTTAGGCTGCAATGCTTTCCATTTTTCATCCGGAATGTGAGCCCATGCTTCACTACCAAACACACGGAAGTGACTTACATGAGGTTTAGTTTTACTCCATGCTTCTTCCAGTGTGATACCTTGTAATGCTTTAGTGGGGGTGCGATTCACTATGTAATTTGCACAATTAATGACTTCAACCCAAAATTGAAGACTTATTCCCTTAGATTGGATCATATAATTAGCCATTTCTTTTAAAGTGCGGTTCTTCCGCTCAACTACCCCATTTTGTTGTGGTGTATATGGAACATTGTGCTGTTGTTGGATGCCTTGTTCAGTGCAGAAAGTAGTGAAATTTTTGTTAACATATTCTCCTACATTGTCAGATCTTAACTTAATAATTTGATGACCAGATTGTTTTTCAACAAGGGCCTTGTAGGCCAAGAACATGTTAAATACTTCGCTCTTAAGTTTTAGGAAATAAACCCAAGTGCGTCTAGAGTAATCATCAATGAAAGTTAGGAAATATTTGAAACCAAAAAACGAAGCAGATGGAAGAGGACCACACAAGTCACTATGCACAAGATCCAAGGGAACCGAGGCGTGCCAAGAGGCACGTTTTTCAAAACTGTCCCGATGATGTTTTCCGAGTACACAACCGGAACAAACACCATCCCTGCAAGATACCATCGGAAGACCTGTCACCATATTGTATTTACATAGTTGTTGCAATGAGCGATAATTTAAGTGACCAAATCGCTCATGCCAAAGTTTGCTCAAGTTATCACTATGAGCAACAAAAACTGAAGGGAAAGGTGATGACCCAAAGTTGTTAAACTTTGTACAACTTGGTAATATCATCAACAATTCTGGTAGCTAGGACCTGTTGAGGATCTTTAAAATCCTTGATTACAACTTGGTGAGGTGTAAAGGTCATAGTTTTACCTTCACCAGAATGAGTGATCTGATAGACTGATATCAAATTGCAGGAAATTCTTGGAACACATAGTACATCACTAAAATGACCATTATCTACTGGAACTATTCCAGCTCCTAACAACACTTAGAGATCTATCATCACCAGCAAATATTTGTTTGGTGTTACATTCATGCATAGTAGAAAAGATGGCTTGATCCTTAGCCATATGATAAGATGCTCCAAAATCAATGATCCATTCATTTGAAGTAGAAGAAGAATATGCATTATAAGAATAACCAGAAGCACATAGTGCATGTCCATGAGAGGCAGATTCTGAAGGCAAATCTAGGCTGATGTGGTGCTTCTTCATTGCTGCTTCCAAGGCTGCCATCTTCTTGAAACACTTAGATTCATCATGATTATCTTTCCCGCAATAGTTGCAATGACGCTCAGTCTTCTTGCCTTTTGCTTGGATACTTTGTCATTTTTTAAAGAAGGAGCTGACATAAGAGGGTTTTGGACCCTTGTTTGATTTATTATTGCGAAAATTTTGTTTCTTGGGAGGCTTGGACTTTTCTTTATATTGGGACAATAAGGCTTTCCCAGATGTATCTGCATTGTTGATTATTCCAAGATGAATGAGTTTATCTTGCTCTCTAATCAAGGAATCACAAAAGGATTCAAGACTAGACTCTTGATAGCTAGCTGCATTCAAGGATTCTTTCATGGAGTAAAATGTAGATACAAAAAACAGAATATGCAGGTCCAAGTTTGGAAAGAAATATGATAAATGCATTATTTGTTTTCCCTCTTAATCTTACATTCTGCACATAAGAGTTTAAGAGTTTTGTACTTAGATAAATAATCTTGAATGCATGAAAATTCACTTAGATTTAAAGAAATCAACCTCATTTTTCGAGTTGGTGACCTCGAATTTCATTGTGTTTACCAAACACAGATTCCAACTTGTCCCAAGCAGCATCAGGTTCATCAATTCCAGATATGTGGAATCGCAAATCAGTAGAGATTGACATCCCCAATCAATCCATGAGATTCGTCACATCTATTTTCCCATTTTATTTTCTTATCATCATCAGTGGGGTTCTGTTTCTTTTCCTGAGATAATTCTGAAAAGTCCCCTACTTCGTAGAACATCCTCCATACGATATTTTCATGAGAAATAGTTGGAACTGTTAAGTAGAATATCACAAGGGGCGGCCATATTTGTAAATTAATGGCTATAAAAGCAGAAACCAATAGTCTGTATGTGAAGAGCTCGAAAAAATAGGCGATTTAAAAAAAAACGACACTGAAAACTGACTCTGTATGATGAAGTTATGCTTGAACAAAGAAACTGTTGAAGATGTCCCCAATAGTGACGTGGAAGCTAGAGAATGTCCCAACAAAAAAAAAGGAACCCCCCTCTTCCCAAGATGACCCTTTTTGACAATCACTTTACAAGAAAGTTGCTTTAAGTGAACCACTTTTGTAAAATAAGTGATTTCACTTTTACAATGATATTACTTTGAAATAGTGCAACAATAAAAAAAAACTCAAGTGACTCACTTGTATTTTTATTTTTTATTATTTAAGTGAGATCACTTTTACAATAAAGTAACTTGAAAATAGAAATTGCATGCACTTTTTCTTTTAAAAGTAACTTCCTAAGACTTGAACTCAAGACCTATTAAGGAATAAAGCAACTTTGAACCAAGTGAGCTAGATTAAAAGTATGTAAAATATGGGAATGAGAAAGGGGGCCTTTCTTTTTTACTCTTCTTGCTCGGTTTGCGTGCTTGCCATTTTTCCTGCAAAACACACCACAAATCGAAACAAAAAAACTTTTCCACACTTGTGGAGTTAGATCTCATTAGCTTTCTCTGAAAGTCTAACGTTTTCTCTCTGTTTTTTATTTGTTGAGATCGCGCAAGGTGCACGGAAAAGAGCATATGCAGCCGAGAAAAAACCCTTTCCCTTTCTGTTTCTGATTTGCTGAGATCGCTCAAGGTGCACGGCAAAGAGCATACGCAAATGGGAAAGCAACAATCCGAACCCAAAAAATCTAACAGTAAAAAAATGATAAAATATGAGATTTTTTCTTTTAAAAATAGAAAATACAAAAAAATGCGTCACTATAACATTATACCTTCAGATATGATGAAATACGCGTTTTTGGAGCAACCTGGAACCATTTTCGATCAAACGAAAACTATTTCCCAATGGAAACGACGCTCCAGACGCAATGGAACACCTCTTATAGCCCATAAATGCACAAAAATACCAGAACTAGAAACCCTTTCGATTTTCGACAACAACAGTTCAAGATCTAGATCATAACCAGAAGCGGCTCTTCATAAAAGATATGATACCATGTTCGGGTACACAGGGTACTACCAAACGACCGAACACCAAGAGCAACCACTTCACACAAACAGATCACAGATCAACACACCGATGTTTTGACGTAGTTTAAACTCTCTTGAGGGAAACACTCCACGGCCCCAGCCAAATAGCTTCTACAGGACAATTTATTATGCAAAGAAAGAAAGTTACAAATGAGCTTCTCATAATCGATCAACTAAACAATGACCCTCCATGCTTTTTAAATAGAGATCATGGACCAATCAGGTGTTAAGCCACGGATCAAGGTTAGGTTTGATCTAAGAGAAGTTGAGCCGTCGGATCACTCTATGTCGGGAACATATCGTGACCGTCGGATTAAGTATTTACAAATGCATACTAATGCATACTAAAGAAACACACTATCCCTAATGGATATATTACACAAGTTGATCTTAACTAACTCCTATGTGTCTAAATATCCTAACATGTTCTTAATATGTAAAACAAGTTTTTTCTCACTTTGGCAAGTTAATTTCTTGCACATGTGACCATCATAAGAAAAATTGAAAGCATGGCTGTATAACCACTTCAAAAAGGAACAAATCCATGTCACCCTTTAAATTTGTTGATTCACACACATCATCTGGCGGGCATTTGAAACTATATTTTTAAACTACTAATTCAACACTTAGAGAAAAAATTGTCAAACCGTAGGGTAACATGAGATTTTTATTTTCATCAAATTGGAAGTGTGAGACACCCAATGGATAGGGGTGCAAAATGGCATAAATTTGAATTTTATTGCACAACATTACGTTACTTAGAGTGTAAAATTACAAGTAAATTTTGAGTGTAAAATTACAAGTTAAATCCGAGTGTAAAATTAAATATTTTTTCCTGGAAAAAAAAAGTAATTTTATTTCATCCGATGAGAACAAAATTACATTATGTAGCTACACTTTGTAAGGAGTGTATTTCTGATATTTCTTGCCTTTTGGATAGACCTGTAGTCTTCTTTTATGCTTTTGATGCATTTAGCTTTTTACATTTCTGATACTGATCCTTAAAAACACTATCTGCTTGTCTAACATACATAATAACATATTATGACAAAATTTTCCTTTGAGAACGACTCTGAGTTCTGGAAAAAGAGCCAAAAACTGGGTGAGACAAATTTCTATGAAATAGCAAAAAGGGCACAAAAGGAAAGATCCTGAAGTTGTTGAAGAGCCTTTGTTAGATCTGGTCATTCTATGAATGGTTTGTGGTAAAATTCCTAAACTGCGCCATTGATATTGTCCTTTATCTTCCATATTCCCAAAGCCCCTGTCCGCCTATTAGTGTAAAATTACATTTATGATATATTTCAATTTTTTTTAAGCAGAGAAATTATGTCTGAAATCTAATGCCAATATTGATTGTTTTTGTTTATTTTGCAGAGTATCTCATCAATAGATCATCCAAATGAGCCATCTCAACAAAATATTTCTCTAAAAAGAGGTCAACTAAGGGTCTAGATTACTCAAAACTTCCAAGTTTGGAACCACGTGACATTGTCCTTCAATTCACTCGTGGTAGAGGTAAAAAGACAACGCAATCTGTTTCTCATGGACAATGTCAAGGATTTCAAGATAAGAACTCCATACCACAGAATGAGTCCACAAGTTTCCCTCAAACAACAAGAAATCATCCAGCCATTCTTCAAACTCAATGTACTCAATGTAAGCAACCAATGACAAACACCAATGTTGCTGGACAACAGAGGCAACCTTTGTCTCCAATTGTAGTTGAAGGGAATGTTAATGAACAAAGTGGAAATATTTATGAAAGAATGAACTATGTTGCAGAGAATGTCAGGGTCCCATTACATGCTACCATTTCATTGACAAACAACAATGTTGCTAGAAATCAGAGGCAACCTTTGTCTCCAATTGAAGTTGAAGGGAATGTTAATGCACAAAGTGGAAATATTTATGAAAGAATGAACTATGTTCCATAGAATGTGAGGGTCCCATTACATGCTTCCATTTCATTGACAAACAACAATGCTACTGGACAACAGAGGAAACCTTTGTCTCCAATTGCAGTTGAAGGGAATGTTAATGCACAAAGTGGAAATACTTATGAAAGAATGAACTATGTTCCAGAGAATGTGAGGGTCCCATTACATGTTTCCATTTCATTGACAATGTTGCTGGACAACAGAGGCAACCTTTGTCTCCAATTGCAATTGAATGGAATGTTAATGCACAAAGTGCAAGTATTTATGAAAGAATGAACTTTGTTCCAGAGAATCTGAGGGTCCCATTACATGTTTCCATTTCATTGACAAACAACAATGTTGCTGGACAACAGAGGCAACCTTTTTCTCCAATTGAAGTTGAAGGGAATGTTAATGCACAAAGTGGAAATATTTATGAAAGAATGAACTCTGTTCTAGAGAATGTGAGGGTCCCATTACATGCTTCCATTTCATTGATCGTTGAGTTGCAAAATAAAAATATGTACCAAAGAATGAACCCATTTTTGTAGAATGAGGCCCTACTTTTCCCTCAAAGATCAATGATTGACGCTACTGTTGTTACAAATCACTCTGAGCAAAGTGCAGGTTGTGTTGCTCAACAACCTAGGGAGCCTTTGAATGCATTTACTGATGAAGGGAATGAAAGTGTAGAGCCCAATGGGCACCAATTGGAAAATGAACCTCTTATGAACTCGGATGCAAGTGGAAGACACGAAACAATTGAAATAATTGCATTTCATGAACAAATAGACAGAAATGCAACTACAAAAAATCAAAATTCTACAATTGGTCAAGCCATAGCAGAAATGTCAGAAGGGTTTGGAGGGAATGAAACTACGAATGCTAAGAGAAGGTCACTAGGAAACCGCTCAAGGACATCCTTATTGCATCTTAAGAAGCAGTCGGGATGGTTTAAACACCGACTAAATGAGGGGAAGACAAAGTTTAAATAAATTGGGAGATGGTTTTCTAGAAAATCGCTTGAAGATGTAGATGAGAATGATATTATTGCTGGAATTGGGTACTTCATGAGCAAAAAATATAATGAAGAATCTAAAATTGAGGATGTTCTTGAACATCTAGATGGATTCCTTGATAAACTTCGATCAATTTTTGTGGAAGAGATTCATAAGGATTTTATGCCGAGGAACATGACTTCAAGATTTATCGAATCAAGCACGACTCATAAGGCTTTGCAATGTATTACGATAATTGATTCTCATGGTGTACTAAAGGGGGTTAATCCAACATTAGTTTGTAGCCAAATGAAAAAGTCGAGCAAAGAAGCTGAGGATATTTATATGGGTTGGGAGAGAACTGATGGTTTCACATATGGAATTAGGGTCAAGCAAGTAAAGTTATATGCCTCCTTTATGGTCGAAGCATTTGAAAAGCAGTCTGGAACTATAGTCAATGAAGTTTCTTTCAAACTTGGTATTGATTCTTGCGTGCATTATGATCGAGGTGGGAAGGTGTGTGAGATATTATTCCAGTTACTAGAAGACAATGGCTTGATGTCTTGTGTAAGCCTTGGAAAATGGGATGGAAAAGAAGAATATAGACAAGTTTTAGCACATGCTGTTGATCCTGAAAATGAGGAGAACTTAATGAAACAGATAAATAAGCTTTCGGAAGATGGCATCACTATGGTAGATGGAAGGGTTATGAAAAATAATTTGTTTGAGTTTCATGATCTAGTGTCCATATGTAGTTTAGTATGCAATAATAGTGTTTCTCCAATGAGAAATATTTTTTGTCCTTGGTGCACATGCCATAAAAAATAGATACACATGGTTATAGATGAAATCAACATTGGAGAAGGAGATACTATTGGAGAAGGATATACTATCCGTAGTGTTTCTGAATGTTATGCAATGTCAACATAATTGCTCCTTGTAAGCTATGAAAATTTATTACAAGTTTTGAAATTAATGTTTATATCTTTCCAAAACATTCCTAATCTAACTATGTTCTTGAACTTTACTATAGGAGTTGAATTCCACTTTGGAATCAAGCAAAGGATGGGAAGATACGTTAGATGAGCATATTACAAGCATTCAACCAACCTTATCTGGTAGAAATATGACTATTGTGAAGAACTATCCCATTGATAGAAGAAATGATGAAAAGGTACACACTTTCATGATTGGATCTTGACTAGAAATTAAGCTTCTTAGTATTTCAATAATTCCTAACCTAAAAAAATGTTGGTGCCAATCACAGTTGACTCATGTCTCAATGGCCAAGCTTATATATTGATCTCACCATGCTGGGATCAGAACAATTTTGAAGATGTTTCGTGAAATTCAAAGAATTGCACAAGATTATGACAAGGTACATCCAACTAGAGGCGTGGAGAAAACAAAATTTGTTCAAATTTGGGAGGAGATGGAGAAAATTGGTGTTCCATGTAAGCCAAGAGAACCATACCATCATAAAATCAGGAAATCAGATGGATCAGCATCAGACAAGATCCTCATTCGACATGAGGGAATTTTAAAGGTTTAATAATTATGTTAACATATCAATTATTTTTTATGTGGGCCTCGACTAACAATACATGATGTTGTTATTGTTGAATGGCTCTCAGTGTTCTTTACTTTGAAAATAATGTCGGGACAATTATTTATGTTGAAAATTATGTTGTCCTTATTTATCAACACAAGGACAATTTATGGTGGGCATTTCCAAATGCCTCTCAACCTTCATTTAGACAGCAAGACAAACTTTTTTCTCAATTTGGCAGGCTTGTATTTCGCACGTGTAACCTCCAGAGGGAAATTTGAGCCCATGACTAGATGACCAGATCATCAAAAAACAAGCCCATGCCAACTGATGAATTTATCACCACCTGGACAGTTTCTGGAGGACATTTCCAAATAGCCCCTTAATCTTGTGATTTTAACACAGCCAAATTTCATTTGTTCTTAATATGCAAAACAAGAGTTTTCTTAACTTTGGCAGGTTGAGTTCTTGCACATGTGACCATCATAAGGAAAACTGGAAACATGACTGGATAACCACTTCAATAAGGAACAGATCCATGTCACCTTTTCAATTTGTTGTTATACACACATCATCTGGCAGACATTTGAAACTGGATTTTTAAACTACCAATTCAACACTTAGACAAAATTGTCCACCCCTAGGTCAACATGAGGAGATTTTTATTTTCATCAAAATGGAAGTATGAGACATCCACTAGATAGAGGCCAAAAAGGTGATTCCATCCAGACCAATTTCATCCTTTAAAACCTCTTTCTCTCTCTCTTCGGTGGGCATTTTTTCGGAGAAGTGCAAATCAAGCTAGGAGGCACTTTTGGCAGATCAATATCTTCACCTACAGAGACTTTTTGGACAAACCAATGTTATGGTTGGATGCAAAAATCAATAGTATAGAGACCCATACCCTCAAAATAATTTAAGACATCAACCACAGGAAATGGCGGACATTTTATTGGGGTCACTTAGGCATTTTTACCAATATTTTTATACTTAGACAATTTGTGCAATCTCTAGGGTGGATTTTTTTATTTCACCAAAATACTGAACCAAGGATACTAGATGATGTAATACATCTTATTGAGTACAACCATACTGATTTCATCTTTAAACTCATCTTCCTCTGACCTAGGTGGGCATTTCACAGGACTGGTGCAAAATTGCCTAAAACCTTGTTTTGGAAGACCTATAACTTCCTCCTCAGACATTCTTATGAAAACTTGAGACCATGTTCAGGTAGACAGATCAACAAGCTACATCCTCATGCTTTTAGATAAATTTTATCATTCTCCTATGAGGTACGAAAGACATTTTCCTGAGTCCATTTGGACCAATTTTCCAACACTTAACCATTTTCAGAATTTCTCCAACTGACAAATCTCTATATAATTGTTAGGAACCCATGTCTTTACTTTGTTAGTATATTGTTGTTGGACACATATGCTTTGTAAGACGTCCCGTAGTATTTGTTGATCCATAGTTTGTATTAGCCCATAGTATTGATCCATAGTATTGGACGCATATGCTTTGTAAGTCGTCTCGTAGTATTATATGTCCCATGGTATTAACCCATAGTATTGTGGCATAGACTATTATATCAGTTTGTGTTGATGCCAATGAAGGCACCATGAATTTATTTGTATTGAGCTTGCTCAAAGGAGGTTTCCCCCTCGAAGTGGCCTGCGATCAATAAAAAATATTTTGTGATCTAATATATCGTTCCTTTTATCAATTAATTGTTGTAGGTTCCTCACATCTGGTATCAGAGCACTTTCTTGGGCTCGTTGGGTGAAATTTCTGCCAAATTGTTTTTTTGCGTCCGTTGCAGGTTCGGATTTGGGAATAATCCCTATCCACTTAACTATAGGAAGTACTTGGGAATAATCCCTAAAAATCATTATGAGAAGTACCACAAGAACCCCAAAGTAGATGTCCCATTGAGAGGACCTTCCAGCGAAAAGGGAAATGACCCCTATCTAATTGACTAGTTCCCACCCGTGAGGTAAACCAAGAGTTGTTGTTTGTGGCAAAGCGGTTATTAGTTTTACCTGAGCCGTGGAGTGAGCGGTACTGCCCCAATATGAAAGTCGTCAGATAACATTGGTGGCTGAGTGAATCGCCTGAACTGTTAGGAAGCCAGGCATATAGGGTCCATATCTATTTTCAGCTGTTAAATCGCAGATTTCCTCTGTCTAGAAATGTTGCTGATCACTTCCATGACGTTTCATATCTATCTATTACCGATCCCTTCCATGCCATTTCAAATCTATCTATTTCCAATCCCTACAATGCCATTTCAGATCCATCTGCTTCCGATCCCTTTCGCGCCGTTGCAGATCCATTTGTTTATGATCCCTTCCGCGTCATTGTAGAACCATTTCTGAAAAAAAAAATATGTTTTTCGCCATATCTCCCTTGTTTTAACTCCATTTCCCTTGAAACTTCCTTAACACCCTTGTAATCCCATTCTGCATATTTCATTCTTGAGGACCCTATCCCAAATTCCACTTCTCAAAGCCAGAAATCCCACATTTGTCTATTTTTAGGGTTTGCAATAACTTCTTCAATTTTCACCGATTCACCTTCAAATTTTACCACAGTGTTGATTTCCTGTTTCTTCTTCTTTGTCCCTCTCTTCCAAATTTTCTCATTCTTTCACCCCGATTCTGAAATCCCCATTTTTTGCTTCCATGTCCATCAGAAAGTGTCCAAAACCTAGTCAAACCCAAATTACCCATCCGTTTTTTTCCCAAATCCAAATTTTCCTTTACTAAAATAGTTTTTGTTTTTGTTTTTCTACCCATTCAAAAAAAAAAAACGCATGGTTATGGTTGTCACCCATGCAGGAGCACAAATCATGGAGGAAGAACTTACATCCCTCAAAACCAAACTCCAAGATCTGGATGAAAAGTTTCTCAACCTCCATCTTCAGCATTCAGCCATGAACAATAACCGACAGCTAGAATCTTCTGCAACCATTGGCTTCTCTTCTCCTAGCAATTTTTTGTGGGCCGAAGGTTGAATTTCCTCGCTTCAATGGTACTGATCCAACTGGATGGATATAATGGGGAGACCAATATTTCATTCTGCATAATACTTTTGATGTCCACAAAGTTCCACTTTCATCCTTTCATTTGGAACATGAAGCCCTTCAATGGTACCGTTGGTACATCAAAGCTCATCACGAGCCAAACTGGACAAATCTTTGCCAACTCCTTTTGCAACGATTTGGTCCTAGTGCTTTTGATGACTTCATAGGAGCACTCACTAAAATTCCTCAAATTGGCACTATGACAGAGTATCAGAAAGAATTTGAGAAACTGGCCAACCACACAGAAAGATTGTCTGATGAATTCTACAGGAGTTATTTTATTAGTGGTCTCAAGGATGAAATCTGCTTAGACGTTAAAATGTTCTGTCCCAACACAATTATGGAATCCCTAGGGTTTGCTAAGTTGGAAGAGGACAAGATCGCATCCCAACAATGCTCCAAACCCACCTTTGTTCCCTTCATAAATATGGGTTCCCAACGTCCTCCCATCACGCCATCTCCTCGACCAACTCCTATCAAGCATTTGTCTAAAGCAGAGATGCTGGCATGCCGAGAAAAAGGGCTTTGTTATAATTGTGATGAGGAATTCACTCAGGGGCATAGATGTGTTGAGCAAAAGCTCTATCTGTTGGATGTGGATTCTCCGCCTACCTCTGAACTTGGTGAAGACGCTCCAGATACAATAGATGATCAGGTCGACATTCAGGAGTTTCCTGTTGACCCCCCATCTCAGGAAGCCCAAACAGATATATCTCTCCATGCTTTATCCGACGTCACCACCCCCCAAACAATGCAGGTTAGGGGTTACTTCAAGAAGCTCCCTCTTACCATACTCATTGATTCGGGTAGCACTCATAACTTCATTGACCCTCAGATCGCCAAATAGGCTGATTGTTTTGTCCATCCTTGCTCCAACTTTGAAGTCATGGTTGCCAATGGAAGCACCTTGCCTTGCAAAAGGAAGTGTCACAATGTTCGTATCTCTATGAAGGATTATAACTTGCGTCCTGACATCTTTTCCTTGGACTTAGGCGGATGTGATGTGGTTTTGGGTGTTCAATGGTTACGCACACTTGGACCCATCTTATGGGATTTTTCTAAACTTTGGATTCAGTTTTCACTCAATGGGAAAAAACACACATTTACAGGATTACACCCAGGGTCTCTCCGCATCATCAGTTCACATCACCTGGAAAAGCTCCTTAAGAAGAATTCACATGGTGTTATCACTCAGCTCCATTCCATTCAGATGCACCCATCAACAGTCTCCACTACTCCCTTGGATCTCCAACATATTTTGGATAGATATGCAGGTGTCTTTTCTAAACCAGTAGGATTTCCTCCTTCAAGAGACCTTTCAGGTAAGAATTTAGCTTCCTCTACATCTGAGAAGGAAATGATGTCTATTTTGCATGCAGTACAGACGTGACAACCATACCTATTCGAGAATTCTTTCTGCATCAAGACTGCTCATCAGGTTTTGTAATATTTCCTAGAACAACGGGTCTCCTCACCCGCACAACTAAAATGGGTTCTCCAACTCTTGGGTTATGTCTATGAGATCACTTACATGACGGGTCATGACAATTTCGTGACAGATGCTCATTCTCGCACATTGATTACCAAGTTTCTCTTTCAACTATTTCTATGCATGTTCCAAATTGGTTGCAATCTATTCAACAAGGCTATGTCAATGAATCCTCCTTATCTCAACTCATCCAATGGTTGGCCAACAACCCTTCAACTATACCACATTACTCTTGGGATTACACTTTGTTGAGATACAAGGGTCATCTTGTGCTTCACTAGAGCACAGATCTTCAACAGGCTATATTCTTTGAACTCCATGCGTCTCCTTTGGTCAGGCACTCCCGGTTCCTCCAAACGTATGAGAGGGCCTAACATACCTTCTTTTGGCAGGGAATGAAAAGGACAATTCAACATATGGTGGCTGCATATGATACTTTCCAGCTCCTTCTGGGATTGCTCGAACCTGTACCCATCCCTACACGGATCTGGACAGATATGTCTCTGGAATTCATTGAAGGGCTCCCTAAATCTGGAGGGCAGACTGACATTACCAATAAATGTTTGGAAACTTATCTTCGTTGCTTCACCTCCGAACAACAACCTCAGTGGGAGAAATGGCTCCTTCTCGCTGAATGGTGGTACTCTACCGCATCTAAAATTACTCCATATGAAGCAATATATGGTCAGGCACCGCCATTTATTCTTCCATACACCCTCAACAGTGCACTAGTTCAAGCAATTGACATGGTTCTTCGAAACCGCGATCAGATTCTTCGCAATTTCCAGGACACTCTTCACATGGACAAAATTCAAATGAAACAACAAGCCGATCAACACCGTTCTAAGTGAACTTTTCAAGCAGTTGATATGGTTTTTGTTTGTCTATAGCCTTTCAAGCAATCCTCCCTAACACTCAAAGAGTGTCCGCTTCTCTCTCACTCTATCATAAAGGTATTCATTTAGTGGCACGACATGCAACCAGAGGATGCTACATGGGCACCACTCCTTCAGATTCATCATCAATTTCCACATCTAAGGCTTTTAGGACAAAGTTTTTTCTAAGGGAGAGGGGATGTTAGGAACCCATGTCTTTACTTTGTTAGTATATCGTTGTGGGACGAATATGCTTTGTAAGACGTCCCGTAGTATTTGTTGATCCATAGTTTGTATTATCCCATAGTATTGATCCATAGCATTCGATGCATATGCTTTGTAAGTCATCCCGTAGTATTATATGTCCCATGGTATTAACCCATACTATTGCCGCATAGACTAGTATATAAGTTTGTTTTGATGCCAATGAAGGCACCGTGAAGTTAGTTATATTGAGCTTGCTCAAAGGAGGTTTCCCCCTCGAAGTGGCATGCGATCAATAAAAAATATTATGTGATCTAATATATCGTGCCTTTTATCAATTAATTGTTGCAGGTTCCTCACAATAATGAGGTCAAATTGTAATAATGATATCTTGAAGGTACTAGAACATCATTAGGTGGATTTGCATCTTCATCAACCATGCTGCATCACCATATATTTCATATCATCATAGCCTTTGTCTTTATGTCTTTGTCATTACTGAACTCCTTTGACATCAATGACAACCACATTCAACAAATAAAACTTAGTATTTATTCATATGCATTGAAACTTATGTATTGTTTCTAGGTTATTGAAGGCCTACCAGATGAAGAGAAGAATAAAAAGTTGGTGAGGATGTGGAAGTGTTATAAATAATTCCACATGTTGCAACTGCAAGGGTGTAGGGGGGATGCTGTATATGCATATGAGAAAAGGTATGTCGGTTTCATCATATTATCTATTTTGAATGGTGGTATCATTTCATTCATGACAAACAGTTTTATCCACTGTCATTGCAGAATTAGATTCCTTGCAAGTGAGTTGCTCTGGTTTTGTTCTTGTTGTTTAGGAGATGAGATGGTTCCTTATATGCATGTCCAAGGGGCCCATGCTCTTGAGATGACACATTCTATTCATCCTTATACGTTGGGACATTTAAGGAATGAAGTAATGGAGCGTAAGAATAGGGAAATGAAAAATTTGAATAGCAACCAAGGAGGAGGAAGAGGAGTCCATAAGGATAATAGAGGCACATTTGAACATGATAGAATGTGTCTTGTAAATGAGACGAGAGCACAATTTTTCAAGCTTGTTATGAGATCAGAAGGAAATTTCCAAAAATTTAGACAAAGAAGATTCTTGCCTTCAAATATTAGAAGTCAACTTCATATTGAATGTGATAAGTCAAGGAATCAATCGTATAAGGAAGCTGCAACACAATTGGAATCACATTTCCCTGATGTCACTTGTCAACAAGTGGAACAACTATTTAAATCATGGGAAAAATAGTCTAAGAAATCATTGATTTCAACACCAACAATAAGTTTTTCCTAATTTTATATGTTATCTCATTCGATTTTCACTTTATATTGTGAGGAGTCATAATGTGTGTGTTTAATTATTAATATGTCCTCCCAGTTCAATAACTATCTTCCGAGATCAAAACCAATCAACAAATATGGAGAAGAGGCTTATCGTGAATCACATCGCTTTGGAAAGCAAAAGGAAAAAAATGGTGTTAAAAGAATAAAAAAAAACCTGTCTTTCCCTCCAATAGTGAGTATTGGAATTAGTTCAATTCATTATATATCAGCATGTCTTTATCAGTCTAGTTGATTTGTGGTTGAATTTACAGCTTTTGCTCGAACTCTGACTTTTTTCACCTCGTTGATCGTAGGAAATGAGTCAGTTCGGTGTGATCAAACAAAACAAATTCAAGGGGAACTTGGTTCTGATACCCTAATGATGGCTGATGAAAATAGCAATAAAAATTTGGGTCTATTGTCATCGACAAAAGAGGCATCAAAGACAAGTCAAATACAAGAATTGAATGGAGAAACTATTGTTGATATGCCATTGATGGAATCTATGATTCACAATAGAAGGTTGTTACGAACATAAAATAAGATAATAATTAAATAATTAATAATTAGGTTAACTAAAGTTAGGTTGTGAAATGAGGTGTCTCCTCAACATCGAATGCTCGAGCCATATTTAAGGCAGGGCCATCATTGTAACATATAATCTAATATATTATTCTATTTATCATTCAATATGAGAGTCGGACTCGACTATTAACAGTCCAACCGGATACAGTTGCTGAACATAAAATAAGATAATAATTAAATAATTAATAATTAGGTTAACTAAAGTTAGGTTATGAAATGAGGTGTCTCCTCAACATCAAATGCTCGAGCCATATTTAAGGCACGACCATCATTGTAACATATCATCTTTTATCCTATCATCTAATATATTATTCTATTTATCATTTAATATGAGAGTCGGATAAGACTATTAACATTCCAACCGGATACGGTTGCTGCATTTGGTATCAGAGCCCCTTCTTGGGAAATCTATTGATTCTGTTTTTTTAACCAATACTTTGGAATTTCTCTGAGTTAGCGGTCCTTGACCGATATTAGGCCCTTGGCTATCTCCCTGGTTCGTCAGCATTCCATTCCATTCCATTTCTCTCCACACATCATCGCACCCTTCCTCTTCAATCCCACACTCCTCTCCCCCACTTGCTCGGTGCTTCATCCTTGCTGTCCCGCAAACCCTCTCCACCAGCATACTCCACATCGGCACCTCTCATCCCATGTTCATCCACCCTCGCTCTTGCACTTCCTCTTCCCAGTCGACCTCCCACATCTCCCACAGGCCCACGGCCTACCCTACCCCTCCATTTGCATGTTCCCTCCTCTCATTTGCAAGCTCCAACCATCGCCTCATCATCCACCTCGTCCTCTTCCTGCGCGATTATTCCCTCACGCCCCCTCCACGCACTATCCTCTCTGCTGCATCTACCAGGAAGCCATCACCCGCTTACTCTATCACCATGCCCCACCACAATCCGCGACCACCCATATCCCAACACACTAGTTTTCCTAGCACTCTCACAGGATTCTCGCTCTCCACGCAGATCCCTCTGCCTCCATCCCTTCACGCTGCAAACTCAGCTATCCACCACCGCACCTCCCCTCATCCGTGCAACAACCCCCGCAGCTCCTCCAACTGTTGCGCCCTCTCTGCCCAACACTCCCCACACTCCTGCCATCCCTGCATCCTCCGCTTCCGCTCCCGTTCCACTGCCATCCCTCCTTCCGTCCTCCATCCATCCTTCAGCATCGTTTCCCCTCGCCGCTCTTCCTAGCATCCTCGCCCAACTTCTTTCCTGCTCTCCCTCCACGATACCTCCTCCCCACCCAGCTTCCTTCCTTCCCTCTCCTCCACCACTCGCCATCCCTCACGTCCAATCTCCTGCTCAACGAGAAACCTACACAGTCCAAAAGACACAAATTTAATTAAAACAAAAAAAATTATTATAATAAGTTAAATATTATTAGATAATATTTATTTTATTGACATTTTGTTTTTATTAAATTTTTGTTAAGTTATATAACTATAATAATAATAATAATACTAATATTATTATTAATTATTTCAACCTTTAGTAATAATAATAATAATATTATTATATAGTTGAAATTTTCAAAAACAATATTATTAGTATCATCAATATTAACAATAAATATTTAGAAAATAAAAAGAAATCAAAGAAGATTTTTTTTCCAAAAAATAATAATAATACTTATTTTTGGAAAAAAAAAAGAGAAAAAAGAAGTCAAAGTAAGACTCATCAAAGAAATAAAAGAAGATCACTCAATCGTCGAAGAAGTCAGAGACCATGGAAGTCGATTTGCGAGTACAAATAGAGAAATTAGAAGCCCAGTTAAAACGTTATTGAAAAGACAATGAAGAATTGTGTGACATAAATAACAGTTCAGAAATAAGAATTGAATTACAAGAAAGGTACAATGAAATAAAAATCTCTGACCAAGAAAGGCGTATAGAAAAATTGTATGCGCAAATTGATGAATTTAAAGCTGAAAATGAATTCAATCAAAGGTTAGGAAATCAAGATATAAAGAAGGAAATAAATAATTACGAAACATAAATAATACGCTTGAACATAATCATTAGCGACAAAGAAGAAGAACTAACGCAGATATGACATAAATTAGAAAGTCAAGAATCAGAGGTTGGCCAATGTCGACAACAGATAAAAGTTCTTCAACAACAAAATGACGACTCTAAAATGACACATAAGTCAGAGATTGCAAAGAGTAATAAAGCATTATTCAACAATGCTGAAGAAATTTTTAGACTAAGAAATCATAGCAAGATACTAGTCACAAAAATTAAGAAGTTGAAAAATAGTCGGAAGATAGAACAATATATGGACGACATTGAAGGGAAACTTCTAGACAAGCAGGAAGAAAATAGTTGTATCATAAGTCATAACGAAGATCTTAATGAACAACTTAAGACATCTGAAGATGACAGAAAATCGCAAGTTGAATTGATTAAGAAGTTTTAAAATGATAACAGGAAGTTAGAAAACAAGTTGGAAAAGATACAGAACAAAAACTTAAATCCTCAAGAGACGAAATTACAACTTCCAGCTCAGATCAATGCTCAAAAGACGACATTCGTAAACGAAAATGACATCGTGAAAGTTCCCTATCGACACCCCAACCATAAAAACCGATAGTCAAAAAAGAGGGAAATGTCGAAAGATAATGGTACTAATGTGATCAAATCTCCTAACGACATATCAGTAAGGAATCCCACCAGTCCACAACAAATCAATTTGGGATGGATTGA
This sequence comes from Larix kaempferi, assembly GCA_027924585.1. Classification (NCBI taxonomy): domain Eukaryota; kingdom Viridiplantae; phylum Streptophyta; class Pinopsida; order Pinales; family Pinaceae; genus Larix; species Larix kaempferi. Next base: position 2,441,203 of record BSBM01000008.1, read on the forward strand.
TCCATCGACATACCAGAAGTTATGTTCGACTCTTAGCAATTCATATCGACATGTTTCGTCATCTACGACACGACATAAAATGATGCAGAAACATTATAAGGCTTTGAGGACAAAGCTTTTCTAAGAGAGTGGCAATGCTACGAACATAAAATAAGATAATAATTAAATAATTAATAATTAGGTTAACTAAAGTTAGGTTATGAAATGAGGCGTCTCCTCAACATCAAATGCTCAAGCCATATTTAAGGCAGGGCCATCATTGTAACATATCATCTTTTATCCTATCATCTAATATATTATTCTATTTATCATTCAATATGAGAGTCGGACTCGACTATTAACAGTCCAAGTGGATACGGTTGCTGCAAAGGTGTCTTCATACTTAATAAATGGGGCATAGCAGAGTGCTGATGAACAAGAAATTCAAGGGACAACTCTTGGCATCGAAGTATTAGAAGCTAACAATCATATTAAAACTGGTCTTGATAAACCAAGTGTGAGACAACCAAAAAGAGAAAATTCCAAAATGATCATAAAGCAACATTGTATACAAAGTGGTGAAGAACATTACATTCGTAATGAAATGGAATTCATATGGTCTTAATATATTAAGAGACCTATTTTGTTGATATTTTGGTGATATTTATGGCCTTTATGTATTAAGAGACCTGTTTTGTTGAAAAGTCCAAAATGATCATAAAGCAACATTGGATGCAAAGTGGTGAAGAACATAACATTTGTAATGAAATGGCATTCATATGTTCTTAATGTATTAAGAGGCTTATTTTGTTGATATTTTGGTGATATTTATGGCCTTAATGTATTAAGAGGCCTGTTTTGTTGAAAAGTCCAAAATGACCATAAAGCAACATTGTATGCAAAGTGGTGAAGAAAATAACATTCATAATGAAATGGCATTCATATGTTCTTAATGTATTAAGAGACCTATTTTGTTGATATTTTGGTGATATTTATGGCCTTAATGTATTAAGAGACCTGTTTTGTTGAAAATTCCAAAATGATCATAAAGAAATTGTATGCAAAGTGGTGAAGAACATAACATTCGTGATGAAATGGCATTCATATGTTCTTAATGTATTAAGAGACATATTATTGCTGGATATAGTTCTGAATTCATTCTATTATTAGGCTGTTAGAAGGCTAAAACATACACAGGTTGAAGGATATTGGGTTTGCCATGACTACTGGGTGCTTTTAGAATCCAAAATCAAAGAGAAAATTCCATAATAGCAAGTTTTTATGCCGAGAACATGCCCAGATTTATAAACGATGAGGTTTACTACTTCTTTGAGGTCTGAATCATGCACATATTTCCCAGAAGTAACCCATAAATGCCTCTCAATGCTATTAGGAGGTTAGGAACAGGTCTGAGAATTGATTTTAAAATCCATAATGTGCCCAGGTTTGAGAAAATGTTGCTTACAGTCATTCTATGGACCTGTGCATATAAAATCCATCAAAGAAGGTGAGGAAGCACTTGTCTCCATGAAAAAAAGTGGTCATAGGTGCAAAAATGTCACTATGAAATTGTTGAGAATCATGCCTCACATCACAATAAAGTATAAACCAAAGCATTGACTGTAGATCCACTAACTCCGGGACATAAAGAAGATCTCAATAAACAAATGAGGACTTCATAAACATGAATACCATACGAATGAGGAATGAAAAAACATGAATACCATACTTCAGAATCATTGACTGTAGAACCACTAACTCCTGGACATAAAAAGTAAGACAACTAAAAAGTATTTTTCATTATATGCCGATAAATACAAAAATCCATCATACAAAAATTCATTTTTCATTATCTGTCGATAAATACAAGACTCCATCACACAAAAATGCATTTTTCGTTGTTTGTCGATAAATAAAAAACACCATCATAAAAAAAAGGGTTTTCCATTTCTACTGATAAATACATATATACATTGATTTATATATGTCTAGAATGTTTTGCTGAGATGGTTGCGATCCCTCCTCTTGAGCAGAAGAAAAATATGAATGGTCTCTCTTTCCTTTCATAGAAGTCTGTAATTGGTCTGGAGCTGTACAAAGCACGTTTTGCAATTTGTTTTCAAGCTCTTTAACTCTCCGTGTAACTTTTTTTTAAATTTCCAAGCAAAACATTTTTTTCCTCCATCAATTTGTTCAACATTTCCACCTTTTTCTTATACTTCGTTGATTCCTGTTTTTCCTTGACCTCCAATTGCTGTCTGGTATTTTTCAACTAATTTTTAACTTCAGTCAATTCACATTTCAGATTCTCTATTTATTTCTCGTGCTCTTTTTCTCTCAACTCTGTCTCATTGGGAACGACATGAATTGTCATCATCACAACATCTGGACCTTGTAATTACTTCTACAAATAAACAATTGTGGATTTAAGTTTCTGAATTTCCATATCATATCCCAAATGTTAAACTTTTCAGCCGTCAATGATTCTTGATTCTATATCTCTTATTTTTTCATATTTTCCAGCCATCATCTCTTTTATTTCTTTATATAATTGTGATGAGCCAAACATATCACCTAGTGCAATGCTCATTGACAAGCATTCTTGTAGCATATTCTCTCGATTTGATAAGGACTTCTCTCACTCTTCTAAGGACATTGTTCATGTCTATTTTTTTCCCCTTCTACCCTTACCCTCATCTCCTTTAGTACCCTTACCTTCACCCTTACCACCTTCCTCATTGTAATTTTTTTCCCTCTCCTTTGGTTTTTAAGTTGCAGAGATTCAGAGATCCTTTCGAACCTTTTTCCTCTCAGCTTATCAGCTCGCTTAGAAATGTTTTTTCTCAAACTGGAAATTATTGATTCTAATCATCCAACTTTTTGTCCATGTCTTCCCTCCCACTCTTTCATCTTCAACTGATATTCTTGTATTGATTGTTCATTTTCTTTAATTTTCTTCTCCAATACATGTAAATGACCCATTTATGTCCTTATTGGTGGTATATTTAAAATAGGTGGTCTTTTTTTCAACTCTTCTTTGAGTTCACTCACTTCAGCATTAGATTTTTCCAAAACTTCTTTATACGCAATCCTCACTAACTCAATTTCATTTTCAGCTCCATCAGTGATTTTGTCTACTTCTTTGAATAATAGTTCAACCATTTCTTCTTTCCCTTTTATAATTTTGTTCGCTTTGAATTTATTATCTACAACCGTCTTTTGCAACACTACTATCTATTTGAGGCATTCTATAATATTATTATCTTTTCTCAAGCCCTCCTCCACCCAATTGCATATATAGGAAGATTGTTCCTTGAAATGCTCCATTTTCTCATATACGATGAACACGTATCTACTATCAAAATTATATGATGGAATGTCTAAATGCATAGCAGAATCCCTTGAATCAGATTTGGAAGAACAATCATACTCAATTGCCAACTGTTTAGGAGGAATTATATCAAGAACCTCTTGAGGAATGGAAAAGTGAGTAGTAATTTGTTCCATTTATTTTCCCGTCACCTCCTTCCAATGACCTCTATCTGCATGTACACATAACTCTTTCAAAGTTGTGGCAGCACGAACTACATCAATTGTGACAAAATCAGGAGACTGTACTCCTAATTCATCATTGTGCTCAAGACTTTTTACTGGCAGTTCCTTGTTCTATTCAGGAGGCTCTAATGGTAATTCCCCATGGTGCTCAGGAGATTGTACTAATTCCTCATTCTGTTGAGGAGACTATACTGGCAATTACTCATTATGTTCCCTGCTATTACGTTTTCTAAAGTATGTCTTATGAACAGGTAGTTTTGGAAAATATATGTTTACATGTTGGTTGATATCACCAATATCTGTTTCAGTAGCATGGGGTCGACATAAATCAATAATTTTTTGAAGTGTTCCGAAGAAACTAAATTTAACCTTCCTTAATTGGCTCTCTTGCAGGGCAGACTGGATTTTATTCTCCAATAGATAAGGAATATCTACATGTATATCTTCCACCCAATGTATCACTACCCGTATACATTCACTCGTAATGTTCTCTTTGTGATGATTCAAAATCGTCCTAAGGAAAATATGAATCAATGACAAGAGGGACATCTTGCATTCTTAAACCATTCATCGAAACACTTATTTCTCACCCACAAATTTTATTAGCCATATGGTTCTTCTCATGTCTGGGGGTTTTCCAAGAGCTAAAAATCGCTCCCCCCTCTACGTGGAATATTTGTAGCTCGGGAAACCAAATCAGGGTCGAGCTTTACCCACTTCCCAAAAATTCTGAGTTCCATATTCCCAGCATCATATTTCGAAATTGCCTCATCTATCTCCTCATCAACATAATTGAACATTCCAAACAAAAAGTTGGAAACTTCTGCTTTCCTTAGGATAGTTTCCATACTTGGTGGCCAAATATTTGCATCTCTCCATGCATCAGAATACTCCTAGAATTTTTTTATTGTTTCCCTATCATCTGTGGACGCCTGTGCTTCAACTGCGGTTGCAAAGGAGGATTCCTGCATTTCAACAACGCCCGTGGTAGAGGATGACCCTGTTTCAAGTTCGACCATGGTTGTCTAGGTTCGAAGCGGAGGTGAGGTGATGCACACAGACTATATTTCAAGCTCACAAATTATGTCCGCAAAGAGTATTTCATCAACAAAACGCTTTGCCTGAGTGTATTTCCACTTCATAATTCATGACTTGGGCATTCTCTTTTCCCTATGCTAACATCCGACTTTTCAGATTTTTTTAGGCCTTGTCATTTAAGGGAATTTTATAAATTGGTTTTACTTTGACATAAAAAAGTGCACAAACATAAGCTTTCATTTTTTATAAATGGGTTGTACTTTGGAATTTTATAAAGTGGTTGTACTTTGACATAAAAAAGCGCATAAACATAAGCTATCACTTTTCAGTACTTGGCCATTTTTCCAAAGGGGAACATTATCTGGCATTGTGCAAATTAGGTTGATTGGTTGTTTTGGAAGGCCATTATCTTCATGGAAAATGAATCTTTATCACAAATGAGTCAATGTTCAAGTGCATATATCATCCACCTGAAATATTATGTTATCTGAATTTTCTTATCCCTCATTTTCAGTACTTAGCCATTTTTTCCCACGGCGAGCATTTTTTGGAATGGTGCAAAAGAGGTTGATTGGATGTTTTGGCAGGCCATTATCTTCTTGGCCATAGACCTTTTATCGAGGAGTAAATGGAAAAGTGTGTAAATCATCTACCTAAAAGCTTATGTTGTCAGATAAATTTAATCCCTCACTAGTGAGAACTGGCGGGCATTTTCTTGAGGCCACGGTTTTGGCAAGCCAATATTTTCTTCACCACAGAATGTTTTCCAAGAATGAGACTATATTCAGGTGCATTGGTCATCCACTTACAGGATGGTTCCCTCCAAATAGTTATCTCTCTCTTTGTGAGGAAATGGCGGTCATTTTCCCAAAGCCACTTGAGCCATATTTTCAGTACTTGGCCATTTTTCCCATGGTGAGAATTTTCTGGAATGGTGCAAAAGAGGTTGATTAAATGTTTTGGAAAGACATTATCTTCTTGGCCACAAAAATTTAATTGAGAAGGAGTAAATGGTCAAGTGTGTAAATCCTCCACCTGAAAGCTTATGTTGTCAGATAAATTTAATCCCTCACTGGTGAGAACTGGTGGGCATTTCCTTGAGTCCATTTAGGCCAGTTTTAAGTGCAAAAAAGGCTGAGTGGCTGTTTTGGCAAGCCAATATTTTCTTCACCACAATTTTTTTTCCAAGAATGAGACTATATTCAAGTGCATTGATCATCCACCTACAGGATGGTTCCCTCCAAATAGTTATCACTCTCTCTATGAAGAAATGGCGGTTATTTTCCCAAAGCCACTTGAGCCATATTTTCAATACTTAGCCATTTTTTCCCATGGCCAACATTTTCTGGAATGATGCAGAAGAGGTTGATTGGATGTTTTGGCAGGCCATTATCTTCTTTGCCATAGACCTTTTATCTATAAGGAGTAAATGGTCAAGTGTTTAAATCCTACACCTGCAAGCTTATGTTGTTATATAAATTTAATCACTCACTAGTGAGAACTGGAGGGAATTTTCTTGAGGCCATTTAGGCCATTTTTAAGTGCAAAAAAGGCTGAGTGGCTGTTTTGGCAGGCCAATATTTTCTTCACCGCATAATTTTTTCCAAGAATGAGACTATATTTAGGTGCATTGGTCATCCACCTATAGGATGGTGCCCTCCAAATAGTTCTCTCTCTCTCTCTCTATGAGGAAATGGAGGTCATTTTCCCAAAGCCACTTGAGCCATATTTTCAGTACTTAGCCATTTTTTCCCATGGAGAGTATTTTCTAGAATGGTGCAAAAGAGGTTGATTGGATTTTTTGGCAGGTCATTATCTTCTTGGACATAGACCTTTTATCAAGAAGGAGTAAATGGTCAAGTGTGTAAATCCTCCACCTGAAAGCTTATGTTGTCAGATAAATTTAATCCCTCACTGGTGAGAACTGGTGGGCATTTTATTGAGGCCATTTAGGCCAGTTTTAAGTACAAAAAAGGCTGAGTGGCTATTTTGGAAGGCCAATATTTTCTTTTCTACAGACTTTTTCCCAAAATTGAGACTATAATCAGGTGCATTGGTCATTCACCTACAAGATGGTGCCCTCCAAATAGTTATCTCTCTCTTTGTGAGGAAATGGCGATCATTTTACCAAAACTACTTAAGCCATATTTTCGATACTTAGCCCGTTTTTCCCAAAGGGGGCATAATATGGGAGGGTGCAAAAAAGGTTGATTGGCTGTTTTGACAGGCCATTTTCTTCCCAGCCATAGACCTTTTATTGTGAATGAGTAAATGGTCAAGTGTGTAAATCCTCCACCTGAAAGCTTATGTTGTCAGAAAAATTTAATCCCTCACTTCTGAGAATTGGTGGGCATTTTCCTAGGGCCATTTAGGCAAGTTTTAAGTGGAAAAAAGGTTGAGTGGATGTTTTGCATGCCAATATATTCTTCACCAGAGACTTTGTTTCAAGACTGAGACTATATTCAGGCGCATTAGTCATCCACCTACAGGAATGCGCCCTCGAAATAGTTATCTCTCTCTTTGTGAGGAAATGGAGTTCATTTTCCCAAAGCCACTTGAGCCATATTTTCAGTACTTAGCCATTGTTGTCAATGACAATAAATCAACAAAATTCCCTAGTATTTGCAAATATGAAATGAAAATATGTTTAGAGGACTTACATTTTCAGAATATCTCTCTTTTTTGTTGCATTTTTCTCCTTAGTTCCCAGTCGTTTTGAGGCTCTACTCTCAGAATAGTGGTTCCTCTACCGAGGGATTTTTTTGTTAATTTTCTCTATTTAATGTAATCCAACAAACACCTTTTATTATCTTTCAGTTTCAGAACTTGATATGTAAAAATATTAAATCTTTAGAAGTTCAGAAGAAGACAATAGGTCTTACTAAATGACCTGAATATCATCATTGCACTTCTCAAAAAGTATATCTACAGAATGTAATTTTGCTCTCATCAGATGAAATAAAATTATGCCTTTTTTCCAAGGAAAAAAAATGAAATGAAAATATGAAACTGTAAAAAAAAACAGAGAATAACTCAACAAAAATTCCCTAGTACTTAGCCATTGTTGTCAATGAAAATAACTCAGCAAAATTCCCTGGTATTTGCAAATATGAAATGAAAATATGAAACTGTAAAAAAAAAGAGAATAATAAAACTCACATTTTCCAATTTGAATCACTCAAACAGGCCAAAAATTGAACTCTATTTTCAGGGCCGATTTTCAGTATTTTTACACAATAGCAATTTTTAGGATAAAATTGAAAATATTGGATAGTGTAGTGGTGACTGTTAATACACATCATGTTCAACACCTATCATTCAATTTGACTATGTAACGCTCTTACTAGCACATGAAGAATGTTTTTATTTCTGTGTTTGATTAAATAATCCGAATTTAGTCCTTGGATAAAAAAGGTAAAACACCACTTGTTTAATTTCCATTACAAATAAGCCTATTATATTTCAAGCCGAAATATAGTACATTATTCAACAATATGTAAATTGTTCTATATTCAAAAGATCCCAAGCTTTTTTAGTAGAGTGAAACTCCAAAATGATTAGCACATCTAATCCTGGAGCAACTACTAAAGAACCAGAGTGCATGTACATATAAAAAAATTTAATGCAATAAATAAATAATTCATATATATTAAATAATTTAATTCAACATACATATTACACCAAACAATATAAAAGTTTATTAATGAAAGGAAAATTGTTTACAAATCCAAATGGGGTACACTAGTCCTCATACCTAATCCATAACACTGATGGACAGGGTCCCATTGGTGTGAATCCCATGAAAAGTGTACTTGTACACGAGGTTGTAGACTATTATACAAATAACGAAATCTAAATTTTGGTCCCACTCTCCATTTACCAAGAGGCTAAGTCTGATCACTTGAGCCTTAAGTTGGCTGATATCTATCAGTAAAGGTTGGCCATGTATAGAAAAATTCCTCCTTAAGATTCTCATAGCCTTATATGATGAGCTCCAGTGAATTATTATTCTTTACAATCCCAGGAGGTACATAATGCATTGCAATTAGTTCAAAAGTAACAATGAAACTTTCATCTGAACAAGGAATTTCCACATAAGATTCACTACGTATAATGTGTCGAGACCTTATGTGATTGAAAAATTTGAAGGAAAGAAGATGAATATTGTTATGGTGTACTCGATTGGGCTGCAATACTCCGTTATATGATGGAAATAAATTATGTGTTCCATATTCTGTAGATGCAGCTAATCTAGCAGTCACAACTTCATTGTCACCTTTTGTTGCAAGAATTTGAAAACTGGTGTGCATTTCACCATTCGTAGCAATAAACCGACAAAAAAAATATTCTCCTTTTCGAATGCTAGTGCCCCACCTTTTAATAGAGCTCATAGTAAAGAAAACATCAATAATGCCTACAACACAACATAATATAACATTAGATACTATAAATAATTTTTTCATATATGAGTTGAAGAATATATATTAAAATATACACATGTATACTCACCATCAATTATTTCAGTTGGTATCAACATAGCTTGTTTTGTGTAAAACACCTCATTTGGATGCAAATTCACACCTTCAGGAATATAGTGGCCTCTACCAAAAACATGTACATGATTTTCAAATATTCTTACCCAACAAAATATTCCACCAGTTGAAACATCTACTAGAATATACAACACTTCTACAGGATATGGAATTTTCAAAGACTCATCTTCAGACATACTAGGCAATAATTCATAATAAATACGGACATACATGCCTGCCTTTATGGTAAAATCAAATGGATTTGTGTTGCGCACCAATAGCCCATCCATTTGAATGAATTTCTGTCTACCAATCTTCACAAAATGACCATTTTGAGTCAATATGGGAGTCACATCTGAACAAGATCCCATATAAAACCCTCACTTGATGACTACAGTGGAATGTTTTTTATGATTTTCATCTGGCCCACTTGAAGATAATTGTGATTTTATTTCAGAAATTGAAGGACGTTGCAACATAAGCTTGCCACTTTCATCTGCATACACCATCCATAGCATGTGTCGATGTTTCATTGGTACTATCAGTGTAAAGAATTGGATCATCACCACAAGGATCCAACATTGTCAACTCTACATTTCTTGTATGTGACTCATATGTAACTTTGCAGATAACGATTTTTTCTAAACCATTTTCTCCTTTAAGAACAACAAATGTATCAAAGTTTGGAGCCTTTCCCTTAACATACTGTAGAGTTGAACGACATCGGAGTTGATAAAGTATATCCCTATCATTAGGATGGTTCTCAACATCATTACCGTTGGATACACCATCGCCACTCCAACAATCAGTTTTTGCAAGTCTATATAATTTCTGTTACTTTTGTCGCTGTATAGACAATTGTTGCTTCATTTTTCGTCTCTTTTCTCGTTCCGCATCCTCTTCAACAAGTATTCGAAAAGCTTCTTCCACAATCTCTGGATAAAATGAATTTCATTCTTTATGTGGCAACGGATAAGGGTCTGTATTGAACATGATCAAATTTATAAGAAGTAAAATTCTGCAATCACGAAAGGGAGCCAAAATGGCATACATAGGTTACACGTGATCTCTTAATTGGAAATCAAGACTGAAAAACAGAGTATTTATAAAGGCATAATATTAATACTACATAAATTCTAACCTTTGGTAAAAACCTTCGATTTCTTTTCCCCTTCCAACCAAGATTTTAGATTTGCATCCAGATGGTCCAAACTGATATCTGCATCAAATAATAAAGGGTGGATTTAATTACTCTACCTATACAGTATCTGATAAATCATTTTACAGACTGATTAAATACAAAAACTGCAGGGTAAAAATGTAAATTATTTTAAGCACAAGAAACTAAAAATAATATTCTTACGAGTCGTATCACTACACCATCGATTTTGCTCAGAGTATTTCAACGCGGTCCGATTTGGTTTGATCAGATAGCTTATGGGTTTAATAAATTGGCCGATCCATCACTACACCAGTCGATCAACAGAAAAAGTAAAAAAAAAGTATTGCCAGTCGGTCACTAAACCATCAATTTTTTCATCAGATTTCAATGCAACCAATTTTGGTTTGATCGCAGACCTGTTGATGGGTTCGTATATTTTGTTCAAGTAGGGTAAGAATGTAAAACAATTTAAGCACAAAAAATTGAAAAACAAAAATACTTACCAGTCGTATCGCCATAGAAACAATTTTTCTTAGAGGATATCAACGCGGTACGATTTGGTTTGATCAAAGAGCTAGTGCCTTGACGGTTCGAGCAGGGTTAGATCTAAAAAAATGCATGAGTTCGAATATTTTGATCAGGGTAGGATATAAAACAAAATAAGTATTTTTTGTAAGCAATAAAGGGTTCCTCTACAATGCATGTTCTGTAAGCAATAGATTGTTTCTCTTTACTTATGATAGGCTCTAAAAAAAAAACATCTTAAAAAATATACAACCTAGGGCACAAAAAATTGGAAAAAACATACTCTTACTAATCGATCACGATAACATAACTTGTCTTCAGATGGTTTCAACATGATGCAGTTTGGTTTGGTCATAGACCGAGTGTGTTGATAGGCGCATGGATTTTTTTCAAGTAGGGTAGATTCCATATAGACGCAGATTTGGTTTCAGAACATATTTTCGGTTTGGGTAAACTGACTATTTTCCACTGATACCCGATTTCAAAAATTTTGAATTAACCCCACATCGTAACGTGTGTCAAACTCCACATTGTTCCTTGTGCAACGAGAAAAAATTTCAGGGGAAATAGGGTTTTGACAAAATACTTGATTAGTGGTGTTAATTAACTTTTAATTAATTTTTAATCAATTTCTTATTTAGGATACATTTTGGGGGTGGTAATATCTTATGTTCCTTGTCAATTTTTTTGAACTCGGTTCAACAAGCAGGCTAACCGAGGACCCTGGAGCCGATATACCTGAGTCATTTGGTATAAAACCCTTCTGATTACTCTTAAGCGAAATATCATTATACTTTGGAGTCCCCTCCTCCATAGACGAGGACCCAACAGACATGTAAGCACCCAAAATAGTTGCATAGTACTGACAGCACACCTAAAAACGTGTAAAAAAAGGAGACACCGAGGTACAACTTTAGAATCAAACAGGAACGCCGCTAACTGACAAAGATAACAACTGGAAGATAGGACAAAAGACTCCAGTTATGTGTGGAGTCCCTAGAAAACTAGGGAAGAAATAAAAAACAATCACAATCAAAACCCGGTTCATTTTTCAACAAATAAAATGAAAACTTCCCACTTTTTTCAGTCTTGATTGATACTAGGCCAACCTTTCAGTTGGCGAAACTCCAAGATGCTGCAAAACATCCATGTGCTAGGCTGCAAGTTACCTTCCAAGAGAAAAAACCTGGTGAAACGATTCTCCTCCTATCCCGATCTAAAAATGTAATAGATTAACTTAGTTGTATCGTATTATTTTGTTTATACTTGATGTGTAGGTCCTTACTCAAAGTGTTTATCCTTAATAATTCACATATCCTTATCCTTAGTTTGTGGAATTTTATTTTTTCAAATACGTTGTTATTAATATGTGTTTTTTTTATTCTTATGAGTAATGAAATCTAAGATTTTAAATCCTTAAAAAAATAGAAAATTTATTGACATGAAGACTTTTCTAATCTACCGTTATATTAAGTCATAATTTCACTAATTCTATGCAAAAAAAAATATTTCTCACTTCAAATATAAAATATCTCTAAGATTATTTTAGTTAATTTTCGTAGAATTCTTGTAAATATTTTTATAAGAATTTATTTTACATAATCTCTTATGTAATTTGAAGTTCTTAGGGAACCGGGTTGTACTATTGTGGTACAATGATTAGTGTGATCAATATATACAATATAATGATTTTCTATAGAATCATGAAATTCCTCATCATCTTGTCCTCAGTTGATTGGGGAATTTTTATTACTAGAAACTCTCCAAGATTGTAAACATATGTCTTGGCAGTCTACAAGGGAGATATGAAGTAAGTGGGATAATAGAGAAGCTAAACATTATAAGCAGGTTGAGTCACTTTATTTTTCGAGTTAAGAATGGGTTGAGTAAGAATTTGAGAAGGTATTTGTGGTGAATTATTTGAAAATGATTGTAATTATTGTGGTGTTGTTGTTGTTGAGGGTACTATTGTTGGGTTGCTTGTTGTGGTATGTGTCCAAAGGGAGGCCCTCCCCAACCTTGTTCCCAAGGTTGGTTTTGGGATTTCTTAGGAGCTCATGGATACCATGGTCTAGGTGAATATCAACTCTAATGGGGATAATGAATGTTATCCCAAAATTAATTAGGAAATTGAGATGGGTCTTGAACCATACTTGGTGGTCATAGTTTCCATGACCATTTTGATTTGACAAAGAAAATTTGTTTTGTCCCCTCAATGCCCCCTTGGTATAATTATTTCAACTCTCAAAATGAAAGGTAGATATCGGTTGCATGATTCTACTCATAGATGCCACAATTTTTACCTTGTTCAATAGGTAGTCTCTTAGGGGGGTGCTTCTTTCGACATTTGGAATAAAAAATTGATTAGGCCAACTCTTTCTCATCAAATTTTTTCTTTTCCAGGCAGTGTATTAAACTAAGAACTCAAGGAGTTGAAATATTAGTTTTGAAATATTCCAAAATATTTCTAATTTTGTCTTGCTAACTCTGCTCTCTGTGGATTTCATAACTTGAGTTGAAATATCCCAAGGGATTTTGCCATGTTTTGCATTATGACTGGTATATCATTTGTGGATGTCACACATTTATTTATAACTTAGTAGAGAAACATCACTAGCTCGCAACAAATTAAGTACATCAATGAAATCATCTTGAATTCCTTTTAAAATGACAATTATTAGAGTTTTTGAGCCAAATCTATTTTGTTTTCGTCATTGTAAGTTAGAATCTCTCCACCGATCTAATCTTCCAAATTTTTTGTTTTCTTTTTTGTCATCATGTGCTTTGCAATAGTATTGATATTTCTTCATAAATTTCTACTTCATTTCTTCTCAGGTTTGAAAATAACTTTGACTTATCGGCATTTGAAAAATAATCATAACTTCAACAGAGCACATAAATTTCAAAGCGCAATATGTCAGGATATTTATTAACAATACCATTGAAGTTGGGTAGAGCAGAAGGATCAATGTTATTCATATTCCCTACTATGGTAACCTCTCTAATTAGAAACTCAAAAGTAACAATGTCACTAGTACTAAACGACAAATTTGTGATTGAAAAAAACAACTAAAACATAAATATAAACTACTATTGTCGTGGAGACAACCAAAAGTGTTATATTTGCAGTTCTTTATAATATGACTAAATTTAGTTTGTATTTAGTTTAATTATTTGTTGGTTGATCTCATTCATCAACTTGTAAAATATTTATTAGTTTAATTTGTCAATAATTGTCATGAACATGCATTATATTTCGTAGTTTATTTATTCATTAATTGCCATCAACTTATAGTATATTTTCTAGATAAAACAATCATTAATCACCGTTAATTTGTAGTATTTTTCTCATTTAAAGAGGCATTATTTGTCATCAATTTGTAATATATTTACTAGTTTAATCAATCCTTAATAACCATCAACTTGTAGTATATTTAGTTAGGATAACTATAATTTATCACTATATATTTTATTACTAATTTAGTAGTTGCATAATTTTTATTTTCATTATACATCAAGATATGTGGTTTTTGCACAATCATTATATTTATTAATACTTTAATACTTTCATATTCATTTTATTTTTGGTACTCATTATTATTCCACCATTTTTTTTGTATTAGGGGAATCGACAACTGGGATGGGGCCGGTACTCACATGACACAAGATCTAGGGGTCCAAACCCATGCACTCTCACTATACCCCTATGTGTACCCACACAACCCACAAGCATGGGGCGTAGGTAAGTCAGGGTGTTTTGAACTCATGGCCTCTATTACAACATATCATCTCATTTTTAATTGAATCACCAGTTAAGCTACACCACTACGGGGCATTATTATTCAATATAAATTTATATGATGCATATATTTTCTTAAATACCATGAATTGTTATAATGTCATTGTTAAATATTAAATATTGATGTTCATCAATTAAAGAATAAATAGTAATGTCATAGATGTGAATCTAAGGGCAATTTAAAACATATACATGTAATTAAACTTGCATTAAAACATATAAAATCATAGTGTCACACAAGAATGAAAGATATTAAATTAAAAATTGTAAATTCAATTTAAACAATAATTTACATAAAATAAATTACAAAATCACATCATAATTTAAACAAGTTGATCATATAAAATATTATATATAGATACCAAAATAGTCAAAGCACCATACCGATCTTCCATCTAATTATCCACTAGTACATGATTATAAAAGTCCCAGGATACGTACATTTAGGGACATCAAGGGCATAGTGTCCAATTGTGAACTGTACAGTGAGAAAAACACAAATTTCATACACCCACACATAGCATATGGAAATGTTCCAACAAAAGTATTTGGATGTACACAACAATTCAAACAACCAATCTCAAACAAGTTCACTACATATATCATTCAATTTCAGTAGCTAGTAGATAATATACACATATATAGGTATCTGCAACAATGCGCTTGTCATATTTGTATTGAAACAAGAAATTTTCTTTAACCAAGCCCAATTTGTTTAAAACAACTTTTTATTCCTAGATCATTCTTATATAAGACCTTCAACCATAAAGAGGGAGATAGGACAATCTTACGTAGTTCCTTTGGTCATTATTTGTGAATTAGGAAAAAATAGTTATCTTTTACACTACATTCATTATTTTTTTGTTGCTATAAGAATAGGTTCCCATTGTACCTATAGAATTCGGTTCCATTCTACAACCCATAACCTTCAATGGTTAAACGATTCTAATTGATTCCAAAAGGAATTACTAGATGAAGAGAAAAAAATGGAGAAATTCCTAAAAGAAAAAATTGTTTGTATCCAAATGAAAACACTACAAGATATATTGAAATATCACAAAAAATATGAAAAAAATGAATTAATACCTACCCAATATACCTACCATGACATCTAAATGATTTATTAGAGGTTGCAGGTAAAAGACTACAAAAAAACCATTTGATTAGTGTCTCCTTTAGATCCCATTTTGGCATTCACTGATAGTTTTAGCGGCACTATTTCATGGGATGGAAATTTTCCTAGTTTTTTTTGTTGGCACACTTTTACTTTGACCAGGGTTCAAACATACAGCACACACACCAAAAATCACCACAGATACTGTCCCGAAAGGGGTTTAGCCCTTTCGGAAACACCTACGAAGTAGATGAGGTCTCACCCGAAGTACCTATGGAGATTGCAAGAACCAGGTTTCTATAGCGCAAAAAGGAAATAGTTCAACATATAAATCATTCAACCAAAAACCCATAACTTCAATAGATACAAACCTTGACAAACCATTCACTTCAACAGAACTCATACAGTAACCATAAATTGTATAACATGCATTATACTTAGCATTCACAGATTTCTTCATTTAAGCATAACTATTCATCAATCTCATAAGCAAAGAAAATAACAAATAACACAACATAATCACATCACATAGAACACCAGAAGTTAACATGGAAACCCAATATGGGAAAAAACACGAAAGCACTTCTTTTATTATGAGTTGCAGCTAATAGATAAGCACTTCATGTTTATGACTTACAAATTCTCTCTTCCATTACAATAAACCTACGCATATAACCTATTGATCGTGCGACTCAACTTCTCACAGCAACTTTGACATGCCAAAACATAGAACAGTTCATTGATTGTAGACACACACTAGAAATAACTTCGGACAACTTACCATTCTCTAACCAACCCCAAAATTCCCCTCTTATTACATATTTATAGGTCACACACATCTTGCCTCGCTCCCACTAACCCACTAACCAACTACTCGACTCATTATTGTAAGTGGACAATTCTAACTAATTGACTCAACTCATCCCTTTGACATAATGAAAATAACCATATTCTTGGTTTCTCGGCCGCTTCGTCAGAGTTGACCACTTTGCCAAACCACTTTTACTATAGTTTTGTCCACACCAAAATGGTCTTACCAAAAATGGTACCTAAAACATACTAGGCCCAACAGTTTTTGTGTCCTTTCTTGAAATTTGGTGCTAAATTCGATGCTAATTTTGTCCACTTTTGCACCAAGAATAATGCCCTCAATAGAATCTAGTTTGGCTGTCTTTTGCACTAGAAATAATGTCTTCCATAGTGCCATGGTTAGCACTAAGTTTATCTTCCTCTTTTTTGATAGGAATTGCTCCAAAATGTAAGTAAAGAATTGTGCCTCATTTGGATCCCTATGTTGCGCTAATATTTAAGCCAATACTAACACCATGTTTAACACCTAATTTAGAGTCCTTATTGTTGGTAGGTTTAAAACCATTCTTTTTGTCTACAATAACGTCTATTATATCATCTAGTTTTTCTCCCAAAGTAGCACCATGTTTTTTCTACTAGCATTGTGCCTTGCTTTGTGCCTAAGTTTGCTCTCAAAATAGCATCAAGTTTCGCTCTTAGAATTGAGCCTAGTTCAACATATGAGTTACTTAATTGATGGTATAGAGGCCATTAGTTATTGGACTTGAGGGTTATATTTGGGATGGTTGTGTTAGATAGTGATGTTGTTGTCTATGCTGATAACGATGATGATTATAAGGACGATGATGATGACAACGATGTCGATGATAATGGCGACGACGAGGATGATCCATGTTATTGCACAATTTGACCTAAGTGACCCTAATGACACCTAAATGGACCTTTTGGAAACTAAGAGACCCTAATTAATCCTAAATGAACCTAATGGAATCTGAGTGTCCCTATAGACATTAGAGTGAACCTAACGGCATGACGATGATGATGATTATGTATCTTGGATATGATAAATATGGCATTGATGATTTGTAGGATGTTGATGACGGCGATGATGTCAATGTCAATAATGACGATGCAAGAAATTATAGCACTATTTGATCTTGATTGATCCTAATGGCACCTAAATGACCCTAATGACATCTAGGTGACCCTAATAGCACCTAAATGACCCTAATGGCATCTGATTGTCCCTAACAACATTTGAGTGACATTAATCGAATTGGAGTTATTCTAACATCATGAGGATGATGTATATGATGCACAATGATAATATTACAAGATGATAATGATGACAATTATGAGCACTACATCGATAATCACAATGATGATGACTGGTGATAATGTCGATCTTTATGGCAAAGGAAATGATGATAACTACATTGATGATGATGACAATGAGTATCATGATAATGTCGATGTCAATGATGACTATGCATGTGATAGCACTATTGGATCTCGATTGATCCAATGGAACCTAAATTACCCAAATAGCATATGAGTAACCCTAATTTCACTTAAATGACCCTAATTGCATCTGAGTGTCGTAAAAATATTTGAGTTATCATAATGGAATATGAGTGACCCTAACATCGTGAAAATGATGATGATGGTGATGCATTATGACAAATATGATGGAATTTATGATGATTTGATTATAAGATGACAATGATGACAATTGATGCCTACATTCCCAATCAGAGGCAAAATATATTTAACAAAACTCATTTAATTAATAGGTGGTTGGATGCCTTTTTCACCAGGGCTAGTGCAAGCTAATGAGGTCTCTTTTGACACATTAAATGCAATAGAAAACTGAAAAAACATGCATCCCTCAACTTACATGGATATTTTGAGATACTTACAAAATGAATCTTGCTTTGAGTAAAAAAGATGAAATGTAGGAAATTGAATCACCTTTCTAAATATATAAATTTTATTTATTGAAAATGTTCATAAATATATCAAGTTTTATCTTGTCTAGCAAGTAATTTTTCTATGGGGAAAACGTATATGTCTTTGTGGGTGCATCCATTGACTACCTAAATGATGGATTCGAACTACAAAAACTAGTAAACATATAGAGAACAAATAGTAATAGTGGGGTACTAAATTTCCAAAATAAATTAAATAATTTTAAATTTTTAAAAAATTATCAAGTGATTAAACCTCGAAAACATTATGCCAAGTGTGGGTGCAACTTTTGAAGGTATTAATGTAATGATCATAATATGTTTTCTTATAACATGTAGAGGTCGGTGTCTAGTAGTGCAAC
Source organism: Larix kaempferi (assembly GCA_027924585.1). Lineage (NCBI taxonomy): Eukaryota > Viridiplantae > Streptophyta > Pinopsida > Pinales > Pinaceae > Larix > Larix kaempferi. The sequence goes on from BSBM01000008.1 coordinate 2,460,046, forward strand.
ATACAATTTTTTTCAAATGTTTGAGAAACAAAAAAGTTATGGAAAAATACTATGTGTTTTTTGAGTTAAGGAGTAATGACACAAGAAAAATATACTTTTATTTTTTTTAAACAAATTATGTATTTGGAATTTGTAGAAAAAATGCTATATGGGTCTAAACTTTCATAAAAATTGATTGTGTGTATCGTTATGTAACCAGTGGTAAAATACAGGCATATTGAGAAAATGGGTGAGATGCCTAATTAACTATGGTTTACTATTTTCCATACCACAGGTTTGGTTAACCCGAAGATAACTCCGAAGCAAACACATGATGATGCTTGGTATTAGTGCTAAGAAACACGATCACATTTCTTTTCTATGCAAATTTCTTCCTCCTACCAAGAAACATTAGTGGCAAACTCAATGTGTGCACAATATAGAACCAAAAAACACGCACATAATTTTGATCACTAAAACACATGCACTATATTTACCACTAAAAATATATTGAATATAACACTAAGGATTAGTAAGGGTTAGGGGGAAAGGGGAAGATAAAGAACATGGGGATTAGGGGGTGATTGAAAGATAGAGAAAGAGATATACGTCAAGGGGGCTAGGGGTTTGGGGAGCAGTAGGGTAGTTAGAGAGAAGGGGATATATAGGTGAGGAGTAGTGGATTGGGGTTAGAGGGAGAGAGAGTGAGATAAAGGGAGAGATGTTGGGGGTGGTTAGTGGCATGGGGAGGGGGATTAGGAGAGACACAAGTTTAGGGGTAGGGGGAGTACGAGAGAGATATAGAGGGGGGGTTAAGTGTAGGGGGAGTATGAGAGAGATAGAGAGAGGGGGATAGTAGGGAGTTAGAGGTAGAGAGAGAGGGGAGGTGTTAGGAGGTTAGGGGTTGGTGGATAAACGGGTAGAGACAAAGTGAGAGAGGGGGTTAGTAAGGGTTAGCAAGAGGAGGAGAGAGAGAGAGAGAGAGAGAGAGAGAGAGGAAGGGGGTTAGTGGTAGGCATAGGTGTAGGGATGTGTACATGTGTGTGTGTGTGTGTGTGTGTGTGTGTGTGTGTGTGTGTGAGAGAGAGAGAGAGAGAACCAACAAGACGGTGGGGTGTTAGGGGTTGGGAGAGAGATACAGGTGGGGATTAGGTGTAAGTGGAGGAGTATGGAAATGGGAGAGAGTGATAGAGGGGATTTGTAATGGTTAGGGGGAATGCAAGAGAGAGAAAGAGGAGGAGAGTCATGAGAGGTAGGGGGAGGAGTAGCGTGTGAGAAAGAATGCAGGGAGCGGGTTGTCAGGGGCTTGGGTGAGAGAGAGAGGTGTGGGAAAAAGGGGTTAGGTGTGGGTGATTAGGGGTAGGGGGAGGATGGGGTTTGGGAGAGAGAAAGAGAAAGAGATTGAGGTGGGGGGATAGGGGTCTAGGGATAATTAGTGTTGTTAGAGAGAGGGAGGGGGGGTGAGAGGTAGGGGTAGGAGTAAGGAGTGAGAGAGAGAGAGATTAGGGAGGGGGGTGTTGGGATTGGTGGAGAGAGAGATGGGTAGGTGGAGTAGTATGGGAGAGAGAGTGAGTGGTTTTTGTGGTGTTGTCAAAGGTTTGTCTCTATTGAGAATTTATTATTGAATTATGTATGAGAGAGATAGAGAGAGAGGGTGTTGTTAGAGGTAGAAAGAGAGGGGGGGTTGGAGGTAGAGAGAGGGAGGGTGTTAGGGGGGTAGGGGTAGGAGTAGAAAAGAGATAGAGGGAGGGGGGTGGTTAGCGGTAGGGGGGAGTAGTAGAGAGATAGAGAGAAGGGGGGTTATGAGAGAGATATAGAGAGGTGGGACTGTCAGAGGTAAAGAGATAGGGGGGCATTATAAGTAGAAAGAGAGTAGGGTGTATTAGGGGGTTAGGGGTAGGTGTAGTAAGGGAGAGATAGAGAGGGGGTATGGGTAGGGGTTTATAGGTAGGGGGTTAGAGGTAGAGAGAGATGGGGGGTTTTAGGTTAGAGGTAGAGAAGGGGGGAGTGTTATGGGGTCAGGGGTACGGGGAGTAGGAGATACATAGAGTAGGGGGTAGGGATACTAGGGGGGTATGAGAGAGGTAGAGAGAGGGCGATTGTTAGAGGTAGAGAGACGAGAGGGTTAGAGGTGGAGAGAGAGGGTGGGTTTTAGGGGATTCGAGGTATGTGGGGGGGGGGTTTAGGGTGTTAGGGATAGGTGGAGTAGGAGATAGATAGATAGAGGAGACTCAAACATCCAAATGGGGAAGGTAGGTCTCAAATTATGATGCCACTTATGTACCCACTAATATAATGGTGATGGTTTTAGTGTTAAGCCTTTAACAATGCTTACAATCTAGAAAGGAAATAATTGATATTTTCTAATTGGTATGAATTTCACTAAAGAATTTATTTAGATTTGAAATCACATCACATGAGGTAGTCAAACATAGGAGTATTGAAGGGATATCATCATGTCAAGGGTGTCATTTCTTGGTAGGTGAGAGGATCGGGTTTGGGGAAGAGAAAGAGAGAGATTGAGGGGGTTAGGGGTTTGGGGAGGAGTAGGGGAATTAGAGAGAAGGGGTATTATAGGTAGGGAGTGGGGGGTTGGGTTAAAGTGAGAGAGAGATCGCAGGGTGGTTAGAGGTAATAGGGAGGGGGAATTAAGAGAGATAGAGATAGAGGGGGGTTTAGGGGTAGGGGGAGTATTAGGGAGAGAGCGGGGGGAGGTGTAATGATAGAGAGGGAGTCCTTTTAGGGGGCTTGGGGAAATATAGAGGGGTAGGGGTGTGATTAGGTGTAGGGGAGGAGGGTTATTGGGGCAGATAAAGAGAAATAGATCAAAGGGGGTTATGGTTTCAGGGAGGGGTAGGGTAGTTAGAGAGAGTCAGTGAGAAGAGAGAGAGATGTGGGGAAAGGAGGGAGAGGGTGTGGGTGATTAGGGGTAGGGAGGAGGATGGGGGTTTGGGGATATAGAGAGATAGATATTGAGGTGGGGTGGATAGGGGTTTTGCGAGAATTGGAGAAATTAGAGAGAGGAGGAGGGGGTAAATGGTAAGGGGAGGAGTAGGGGGGTGAGAGAGAGAGAGAGTAGGGAAGGCGTTGTTAGGGACTTAGGTGGGAGAGAGGGATAGGTGCTGAAGTACGAGAGATAGAGAGTGAGAAATAGAGAACATGGGGGGGTTTTCATGGAACGTGGAGATGCTACATTAGCTGAATGCCATATTTGTCAAGAAGAAGACAATAAAGGGAATATGGAGAATCCATGTGCTTGTTTTGGCACCTTGAAGGTATGGTGTTTAGGGTTTAGGATGATATATAAGAGTGGTTTGTATGGTTTTGTCAAAATTTTCTCGCTATTGAGTATTTATTATTGAATTCTTGATCCTAAATATGTGTTATTTTCTCCACAATATGTTCACAAGAGATGGCTAGAGAATTGGTCACACAAAAATGAAATTCCATATGTGAGGTGTGCTATCAAGTTCATAGTTTTTTATTTTGTAATTATTATTTTTTGATCATACATTACAATATATATTATTACTGTTATTATTACCCTATTTTAATATTTTAAATTGGCATTGTATCGATAATTATATTTCCTTCATCCATTTTGATTTTAGAACTTGAAACTTTTGGTGGAAAAACAAACGCGTACACGATCTATAATTACAAAACATGCTTGTGATTTTGTTCACAACAATCATATGTGTGATATTCAACACTACAACTTTATTGTATGTGAGATTAAGGATGATTAAATGTTAGTGGGTTATAGGTAGAGAGGGTAGGGTATTAGGGGGTTAGGGTTAGGAGGAGTAGGAGAGAGATAGAGAGAGGGGGCAGGGGGTTAGGGGTAGGGGCGGTAAGAAAGAGATAGAGAGGGGGGTTGTTAGAGGTAGAGAGAGGGAGGTGTTAGGGGGTTAGAGGTAGGGAGAGAGAGGGGTATTAGGAGGTTGGGGGTAGGGGGAGTAGGAGAGAGATAGAGATAGGGGGAGGGTGTTAGGGGGTTAGATATAGAGAGGGGGTGGGTGTTAGGAGGTTGGGGTTAGGGGGAGTAGGATGAATATATAGAGAGGGGGGAGTTAGAGGTAGAGAGAGGGGGTTTAGAGGTAGAGAGGGGGGTGGTTAGGGGTAGGGGGAGTAGGAGAGATATAGGGAGGGGGGTTAGGGTTAGGGGGAGTGTGAAATAGATAAAGAGGGGGGGGGTTTAGAGGTAGAGAGAGGGGAGGTGGTAGGGGGTTAGAGGTAGAGAAAAAGGGCGTGTTTGGAGGTTTGGGGTAGGGGGAGTAGGAGATAGATAGAGAGGGAGGTGTTAGGGGATTGGAGGTAGAGAGAGAGAGGGGGGTATTAGGAGGTTGGCGATAGGGGGAGTAGGAGAGGGATATAGAGAGGGGTGGAGCTAGAAGTAGAGAGAGAGTGGGGGTTACTGGTAGAGACGGGGGGTTTTAGTAGGTTTGGGATAAAGGGAATATGAGAGTCGTAGAGAGAGTGGGGACTATTAGGGTGTTAGAGGTAGAGAAAGAGGGGGGGTTAGGGGTAGGGGGAGTAGGAGAGAGATAGGCAGGGGGGTTAGGGGTAATGGGGAGTATGAGAGAGATAGATAGATGGGGGATATTAAAGGTAGAGAGAGGGGGGTTAGAGGTAGAGAGAGAGAAGGGTGTCGGGGGGTTATAGGTACAGAGGGTGGGTGTTAGGGGATTTGGGGTAGGGGATGTAAGAGAGATATAGAGAGAGTGGGGGTTAGGGGTAGGGGGAGTATAAGAGAGATAAAGAGAGGGGTGGTTGTTAGAGGTAGAGAGAGGGGGGGTTAGAGGTAGATAGAGAAGGGGGGTGTTAGGGGGTTAAATCTAGAGAGGGGGTGTGTTAGTGTGTTAGGGGGAGTGGGACTAGGAGAGAGATAGAGAGAGCGGGAAGGGGGTTAGGGGTAGGGGGATTATGAGAGAGATAGAGAGAGGAGAGTTTGTTAGAGGTGGAGAGAGAGGGGGTAGAGGTAGAGAGAGAAGGGGGTTTCAGGGGGTTAGAGGTAGAGAGGAGGGTTAGGAGTAGGGGTAGTATGAGAGAGATAGAGAGGGGGGTTATAGGCAAGGAGAGAGGGTGTGGTGTATGAGAGCTATAGAGATTGGTGGGGTTGTTAGGGGGTTAGAGGTAGAGATAGAGGGGGGGCTAGGGGTAGGGGGAGTATGATTGAGACATAGAGAGAAGGGATGTTATAGGTAGAGAGAGCTGGGGTAAGAGGTAGAGAGAGGGGGGTGTTAGTGGGTTAGAGGTAAAGAGGGGGGGGGTCTTAGGGGTAGGGGGAGTAGGAGAGAGAAAAAGAGAGGGGGGGGTTAGGGTTAGGGGGAGTATTAGAGCGATAGGGAGAGGGGGGCATTATTAGGGGGTTAGAGGTAGAAAGAGGGGTGTGTTAATTGGTTAGGGGTAGTGGGTGAGCGCAAGCTAATGAGGGTCAGTTTTGGTGTGTTAGATACAATAGAAAACTGAAAAATCTGGCATCCCTCAACTTACTTGGTTTTTTTGAGATACTTACACAAGATATCTTGCATTGAATAAAAAAGATGAAATGTAGGAAATTGAATCACGGTTCCTAATATATAATTTTTATGTATTGAAAATTTACATAACTATGTAAAATTTCATCTTTTCTAACAATCACTTTTTATTTTTGTTGGAAAATGATAAGGTATATGTTTTTGTGGGTGCAACCTTTGAGTGCCTAAATGATGGGTTAGGGCTACAAAAATTGGTATACATGTATAGAACACATAGAACTAGTGGAAACATTATTTTTCCAAAATTAAATGTTTAATTTTTATTTATTTATAATTATGTAAATGATCAAACCTCGAGAATAGTACATCAAATGTGAGTGCATCATTTGAAGGTCTTAAAGCAGTCATTTCGACTTGTATTTTTTATAGCATGTAGAGGTCAATGTCTACTAGTGTAGAATACAAGTGTTTTTAAAAATGGTTTTGAAATGAAAAAGTTACAAAAGAAACACTAAAAACATGTTTTTTGACTTAAGGAGTGATGACACAAGAAAATTAGGAAAAAATAGAAAAAAACAATATTTTTTTAGAAAATTACATATTTGGAATCTACATAAAAAATTATATCTATGAATAAAATTTCGTAAAAATTGGTCATGTCATGCTGTAAAGAATGGTGAAAGATAGGCATATTGAGAGAAATGGTGGAAATTCCCAATTAGCTATGGTTCAGCACATTCCATAACACAGGTTTGGTAAGTCCGAACCAACCACATAGGATTATAGATAACACACAGGTGTTTGAGGAGGCGGTTATTAGGTGCTAAGGAACACTCACGCATTCTGTTTAAATTCAAATATTTGTTTTGCATGCTTGGTGTCAGAAGAAACGCTCAATCATATTTGTATATCAAAACGCTCGAGCATTATTATTCACATAACGCGCGAGAGTTATATAAATAATAATGCTCGAGCATTATTATTTACATAACGCGTGAGTGTTATATAAATAATAATGCTCGAGCGTTATGAACTACATAAATTATGTTTTTAAGTGTTGAATGCAAATAAAGGAGGTGAGAGAGAGAGGTGGGATATGAGAGGGGGGGCAAGGGACATAAATGGCATCTTGTGGAGAATATGCGGTAGGTAAATTCATGTTTTCAACGTTTTGAGCCATTTCTTGGTTCATCATCAGGACATTAGCGATGCCTGAGAAGATCTTCTCCCTCCCTCATAAATAATTTATATGGAATAGTCAAAGGTTTGTTTATGGAGCCGAATCTAGGTTTTTATGCAGATCGAATTTGTTTTGATTTTAATAATAGTTTCAATAAGAACTCGATAAATTTGTTGATCACCTCAACAAACAATCCAACTCCATTAAGTTTACAACTGAGATTAAAGAGAATATGCCATTTCTTTTCTTGATACTTTGGTCATTAAAAAGAATGATGGTAGCATAACCCACAAAGTCTACAGGAAGAAAACCCACACTGAGCAATACCTTCATGCCCTCTCCCACCATCACCCAAGCCAGAAAATGGGGGCCCTAAACACTTTGATCACCAGGGCCCTAAGGATTTCTGACAAAGACCACATAGATGCTGAGAACGAGCACTTATGCATAGTCTTCCTAAGTAACGGATACAACCTAGGTCAAATTAACAAAGCCTTTGCAAAAATTGAAAACCACCATAATGGACCTAAGGTTTCACCTAAAGAAAGCAGGGTGGGGGATCACAAGGCATTTCTTCCATACATACAAGGATTCACAGACAAGATAGCTAAACACCTAAAAACGAAAAACATTGACTCAGTGTTCTCACCACCTAATAGCATTAAAAATCTCCTGAAGTCAGTTAAAGACCCCATATACCCACAACTAGGAAAGGGGGTATATGAGATTCCTTGTGATTGTGAGCAAGCCTACATTGGTGAAACTGGCAGATCCATTAAAACAAGGGTTAAGGAACACTGTGCAGATATTCATCTAGATCGAACCCACAAATCTGCCCTAGCTAAACACTCCCATGACACAAAGCACCAAATTAGGATTGAGAACATGAATATATTAGCTCAGGTCAATAATTGGTCCAAAAGAAGAATCAGGGAGGCAATCAAGATAGTTAAGAACCCTAATTGCTTAAATAGGGATGACGGCTTGAACATTAGTAGAACTTGGATTCCTAATCTCACAAAATAAACTAAGTCCATAACTAACTTGGAATTAAAATAATAATTTAATAAATTTATATGAAGTTGGATTGTTTGTTGAGGTGATCAACAAATTTATCGAGTTCTTATTGAAACTATTATTAAAATCAAAACAAATTCGATCTACATAAAAAACCTAGAGTCGGCTCCATAAACAAACCTTTGACTATTCCATATAAATTATTTATGAGGGAGGGAGAAGATCTTCTCAGGCATCGCTAATGTCCTGATGATGAGCCAAGAAATGGCTCGAAACGTTGACAACATGAATTTACCTACCGCAGATTCTCCACAAGATGCCATTAATTCCCACTGCGGATTCTCAGCCATTTCAAGGGACATAAATTTAAGGAGTTGGAGAGAGTAATGATGACGGAGGGAAATTATAGGCCTTAACCCATTTAATTCCTAAGTCCCAAACCCCCTAAATCCCTACACCCCTAAGAACCTAAGCCTTTAACACATAATCCCTTACCCCATTAATAGTTTATCCCTAAATCCCTTAACCTATAGAGGTATTACTCCTTAAATCCCTAGTTCCTTAACACTATAACACCTTAGACCTTAATTCCTAACCTCTTAAAACCTAACCCCCAAACCCAGAGCCCTAAATCCCTTTACCCCTAAAGCCCCTAACTTCTAAACCCATTAAGTTCTTTAATTTTTTACCTCTAATCCTTTAACCATTAGCCCACTAAGCACTAGTTTACCCTATAGAGGAAAAATAATTCTTTAACTCTTCACTACATTTGCATGTGAGACCTCCCTTATGTTAGCATGCCCTTCAGTTGCTTGTGTGCTCTACATTTTCATGTGTGCTCTTCGTTTGCATGAGAGCTCTATGTTTGCTTGAGCTCTCTCCCTCTAGATTGATCGCTCCTCTCTCGGCTTTGGAATTCTTGCTTGGGATTGTGCATTAGTCTCTAAGCTCTAATTTACCCCTTATAAGCCTTTAACCCTTTAACCCTTCACCATTAATTCCTAACCTCATAAACCCTAACACGTTAACCCATAACACTAAATCAATTAACCCCTAAGGCCCCTAACTCGTAAACCCCCTAGCCACTTTATCTCTAATCCCACAACCCCTAACCTTTAAGACCTAGTCCACCCCTAACCCCTAAAAAGTCTAATCCATATTACGTAAAGCCAAAATCCCTAAATCCCTAAGCCCTTAACCCTATAAACAATTATCCTTTAACTACTTGGGACTTAAGTCCTAACCCCTTAAACCCTATCCCCCTAACCATTGTGACCTAAATTCCTTAAACCCTGAACTCCATAACACATAAAACCCCATAACCCCCTATTTGCTTAACTCCCTAACCCATAAATTTTTAAACTTGTTAACAACTTTATGCCTTTAACTCTAAACTCTTAACCAATAATGTTGGTTGTGGGGCCTGATCTCCAAATTCAGAGATATTATTATTCAGCCGTGTCCATACCCCAGGTTTGGTTATGATCCCGACACGATCCCCAGGGGGTTCGGAGGCCAGTGGGCCCTCGAGAAAGGGGGTTTAGGGGCAACGCCCCCGAGGAAAATTTTTGGGGTTGTTTTTGCCACCAGTTTTGGGGCCCATGGTTTTGGGTAACCCGTGGTATTTTCCCATTGTATTTCCCTTATAAGAGAAAGACATTGTAACATGGCTAGGTTGGATGTATTAGGTTTTATGCATTGTAAATATCTGTGAGATCAGAAGAGAGACTGTGAGACAATGAAGAGGAAGTGCAGTGATTTTGCTGTAGGTTGTATCCCTTCACTTTGCTAGATGGAATAATAATAATAAGGACTGGAAACTTCAGTGTGGACGTAGCCCAAGTTGGGTGAACCACGATATATCTATGTCTCTCTTGTAATGTGTGTGTGATTATATTTGCATTTCTATTTATTGTTATTGCTCTGCGATCCTGTTTTTTCTAACACATAACACCTAAGTCCTAATTAACCCCCTAACCTAAAACACCTAACTGATAATCCCTAAATCCCAAAACCAATAAACCCCTAGAAAATCCTAATTCCTCATCTCCTATAAGCCATTAAGCCCTTAACCCCCAAGCCTTTAATCCTTTTACGCCATTGACACTTAACCCTTAACCAACTCAACCCTAACATCCTAACCCTAGATCCCTAAAACCCTTAGCTCTTAAATCTGCTAACCCTTGAAGGCCTCACCTCTGAAATAACCACCAATCCCCTAACCCTTATGTCGTTAACCAGTAATCCCCTAAGTCCTTAATTATTACAAACCCTTAACACTTAAACCCTTCACCCTTAAGGCTTAACCTATTGAACCCTAACCCCCTAGAATTGCTGCCATCAATCCCTTAACCTCTAAATCCGCTAACCCCTAAACCCCTTTATCTCTAAGCACTTAACACTCAACACCTAAGCCCTATTTTATCCACAAACACTTAAGCCCTTAATTTCTAACTTCTAAAACCCTAACCCCCTAAACCTAGATCCCTTAAACGAGCCATAGAATGATGACCCAACCTTTAAATATTTAAACCTGTTAACCACTTTATGCCTTTACCTCTAAACACTTAACCCCTAACCCCTAAGTCCTAGTTAAACCCCTAACCCGAAAACCCGTAACCCATAATACCTAAATCCCAAAACACATAAATCCCTAGAAACCAATCCCTCATCTCCTAGAATCCATTAACCCCTTAAGCCCCAAACCTTTAATACTTAAACCCCTTGACATTTAACCCTTAACTGACTCGAAGGTAACATCCTAACCTTAGATCCTTAAATACCTTAGCCTATAAATTCCTTAACCCCTAATCCCCTTGACCTCAAACCCTTCACCCTTAACACTTAAACTCTTGAACCCTAACCCCCTTACATTGGTTCCCTCAATCCCTTAACCCCTAAAGACCCTAGCCCTTAATCTAGAAACCCCTTTATCTCTAAGAAATTAACACCGACCACCTTTAGAAGCCCTAGTTTATCCAAAAACACTTAATCCCTTAATATCTAAACTTTAAAAACCTAACCCCCTAAACATGGAGCCCTAAATCCCTTTTAAGAACTAAATCCCTTAATCGCTAAGACCCTTGACCCCAAACCTCTTGACCCCTTAACCCCTAACCCATACAACATGAAGCCCAAAACCTTTCAAGACAATGAGGGATCTAGGAAAATAAATGGAAATTATTTTCTTGGGAAGAAATTATTAAATAAGGTTTCAAGGAAAATGCAAATTGTGTGTAGATTGCCATAACGCTAGAGTGTTTATTGATGAAGAAACGATAGAGTGTTTTCTCCCATTAGACGTTATGTATCCGTGCACCAAACATATTATTTGGCAATTAATTTTTTTATCATAGAAGGAACGAGTGAGCATTATAGATTTAAGAAATGCTAGAGCATTTTGTAAATCCATAACGCTAACGCATTTTGGCTCTGCATAATTCAATCGAATAGTTTGCTTATTTCATCCTCGAATTATGCGTTTTGTCTCCCCAACAACACTGCAAAGAAACCCATGCAATTGAATAGATTTAACAACAATTGAGGAAGCTTGAATACTCTATGTTCATAATTACACATGTTCACAATCAACAAGCTTGAAGAGGATTCTACAGTTTGCATTGAGAATTGATGATTCTGCATTCACAATTAGCAAGCTTGAAGAGGATTCTACATTCACAATTAGCAAGCTTGAAGAGGATTCTATATTCACAATCAAACAAACTTGAGTAATCTATGTTCAAAATTGAAGAGGAACCTGCATTGATAATGGAGCAAGCTTGAAGAATTTAAATTCAGGTTTGAGGAAGAATCTATATCCACAATAAAAAACAAGGTTAATAATTTCCATCCACAATTGATTAAGTATCTATATATTCACAATTTCAAGCAAGCTTGATGAATATATATGAACACAATTGAAGAAGAATCTACATTCACTATTGAGCAAGCTTGAAGAACCTATATTGACAAATGAAGAATTTACAATATTCACAAGTGAGGGACAAGTTACATTCACAATTGAGCAAGCTTGAGGAATCTATATTCACAATTGAGGAAGTATCTATATTCACAATTGAGCAAGCCTTAAGAACCTGTATTCACAATTGAGAAAGAATCCACATTCATAGTTGAGCACACCTCTAGAATCTATTTTCATAGTATTGCTCATTGTGGTCATGGGGAATTCACACAATCGAACAAGGAAATTGGAAAGGAAAGAGAAGCCTCAAGAAACCATGGAAGAAGTTAGAGAAAATAAAATATTGGACATGTGGAATCGAAGGAATTCCATGGAAACTCATCCAATTCCAACCATAGATGATGCCACGGTCGTTCCTACCCATCCAAGACAAGAAAAATAGAAGAATTCACTAGAGGGGCCCTCAATTTCAACAACATTTGATGAACAAGCACCCCATGGCACTAGTCAAGAAGTAAAATTTAGATTCTCATCAGGGGATGTTTCAATTCCCACATCAAGTCAACCTCAGACTATGGTAGCGAATGCTTGTTCGGTAGTGGTTATACAAGCGACGAAGTTAGGGAGGCATTGAATGCAGGATTTACGATGAAGGAAGAAAATTTTATGGAGACTGTCCAAGAGAAAGTCCAATTTCCCACATCCAACTACCAACAAGAGGATGAAAGACAAGAGGCTCCTATTAAAATTCTAGAGCATCTTGGTTATGTTGTACATGCTCCAGTTCCAACACCCTTACCTCCGTTAGCACCTACACGTTGAAGAACTACAAAATGTATACAAGTTGACGAAATTCTCATTAGTTCACTTGAAGGTACGTTGTCTAAATGTGTTATTGCTTATCAAACTTGACAAATACTTGATAAATTTTTTGATTCTAAATGTAACGGGGACAAGTGCAAATTATTTTTATCATTGTTAAAATCTAGGTCTATGGTTGTTGTTAGAATAAATTTAAGGATAAATATTACCAAAAATATTGAACCAAGTTCTCATATTGTTAAAAGTTTAGTAGATGGATTTAGTACAATTGGAAAGAAATCTCGCTCAAAGGATCACAATGTGGCTCTCCATGTGTTGTCACAATCAATCATGAACAAAAACACTAGGGCGCTTCGTTTTCTTAAACCTACCTCCAAAATTATTAATTTGAATGTAAAAACACTCCATAGGTATTGTGTTAGAAGAGAACAACTTGAAACCGATCAAAAAGATGTCCGGGCCTTCATTGGCAGGTTTCCATGCTCTAATATGAAGCTCATTGATGCGGTAAAGGGATTAGTGCAAGCTTTCTGGCATGCTAGTACTAAACTTTCTTCCAACCAAAAAGATGTATTAAAATTGAGAACGGGTTCAAAGGATCGTGAACTACACATTAAAAATTTTCTAGATATGAAACAAACATAATTATATGAGATATTTAGGAATGAACATAATGAACTTAACTTGGGCCAAAGATGCTTTGAAAAATGCAAACCATGGTGTGTTAAAATAAACAAAATTCGTAACACATGTTGTTGTCGATACCACATTGAGTATGGTTACTATTATGATATATATACATATATTTTTCATGTATTGCATAACACTCTTGTGCAGGAATGCTCAGCTACATTACCACCGATGTCATCTATAGACTTTATTCATAGCATTTTGTGTATCAGGCCAAACGATTGCACATTTTATCAAAAATTTGGCATAGATGGGACATGCCCAGGGTGTGGTGGAATGGCATTATTGGAAAAATGCATACATGTGACTGATGAGCATGAACTTGAGAGGTAGGAGGTGAACTTGCAGTCATTCAAATATGTCACGTATGATATTGATGAGGGAATGAAAGAAAAGAAATACAATTGGTCACTTCTCAGGTTTTTAATGAGTTCTTGAATACTATTTTTTCTTCAGATTGCAATTTCATATGTAACAATCTATTGATATATGTATTTATTTTTGATCTATCAAGCATGGGTTTGAGACTTCATGGAGGAATTCTTTGAAAAGACACAACAATATGTAAAGCATGTACATGTGGCTCGTTGGAAAGATGATCCATTTAGAACATGCATGGATACATTTCCTATTGGGACTATCTTGTCAGTGGTCGATTTTGCAGAAAAATACACTCTTCAACCGTAAAAATAGATTCAGAGTCAATACTATCATTCAAACTAGGTCTGCATAATGGTCCATATCACCTATAGACATGGGGAAGATAGTACTGAAGACAACATATTGAAGGAGTATCACTTCTACATAAGTGATGACAAGTGTCATGACTTGGATTTTGTACAACACAACTTTCAAATGTTCTACAATCACTTGAAGGATAACAATATACATATGGAACAACATTGGATTTGGTCTAACGGTTGTGCAGGGCAATTAAAAAATGCTCGTGTATTCCAATGGTTGTGTATGCTCCACAAAAGGAACAAGGTGCCACATATTTGGAACTATTTTGAGAACGTACACGGAAAAGGTGAACATGATGGAGCAGGTGCGTGCATCAAGACCACATTACTCATGCAAGAAATGAAGTTAAAAAATGTATCAATCATGCGAGATGCAAAAAACATCGTTGAATGGTGTTCTTCAGTCATGGGGGAGGGAACAAGAAGGAAGAAATATTAGTCAACCAATAAAGCACATGTACATAGATATTTTTGGGAGGTGGTGGGTGTAGATCGATTACAATTATCTGAGTGCAATACCATCCAAGGAACTCATGCATTTCATTCAGTTAGAACATTGGACAATGCTATACTTGAAATGTGGACAAGGAAACTCACATTTTTTTGTTCTCCGTGCAGTAGTGGTGAATGGGACGAATGTGAATCCATAGGTTGGGTTGGTAGCTGGGGCCGTGTATCACTCCCCATTGGTTGAAGGATAGCTACATAATTATCCCAGTTGGAGGAGGACCAATCAATTATTTCACCAAACTATGACCACATATCATATCTCGTACAACTAGGTTTGATTAATATTTCGATATTTTTGACAACTAGTTGTGTCTAGTTAGTTGACTGAAACATTGGCACTATATTTTATCCATGGAACATATATGCAGTGGTTTCCCCGAGATGCAATGCATGGCGCACCGACTATTGGCTGGCACGTTACTTGGAGGGAAAGAAAACCCTAAATGTCCCATTACAGAACTCCGAGGCCAATGGATTTCCAATTGGGTCGATGGTTATCAAAGGAAAATATTTGAACAAGGTTTCCCATTCAACAAATAGAAAAGGGTATACATATGAATATTATAGACTAGGTGAGTTTGTATACCATTATACAAACTTAGTTATTGGCACAAACCTTCAACTGTAAACAATGCCAAAGAAGAACTCGTCAAAGGAACGATACTCTGAGCACGAGAGGTTAAAGGAAACCCTTGGTATTCGAGGTGATCGTGATGGTCTAGTCGAATGACCATAGGTAGGTAATCTGGTATGTGGTTTCAATGTTATATTGTGTACTATGTTATAGGTATGTGGTGTACATGTATGTTATGTTTTTGTTTCATGGCCTCATTGAGTATTGACATTAATATTTTGACTATTGCAACTAGACATTGATAGCTTGATAGATTGATACATTGCATAGACTTGGTACAACTTGATAAATTGTGAAAGATTCGTCATGGATTTGTTTTCTTTGTTTTTTTCTCCCATCTTAGTACACCATAATATCTGCATCCTCATTCCCATTTTCATGCTCACTATCACCATAACTATTCCCATGCTCATTATCACTATCCCTTATGGTCGTTGTCGCCATCACCATGCCACCATGAAAATCACCACCATGCTCTTCCTACCCATGTTGTCAATATCACCATCCCCTTTTTCACCATAAGATTCTCATCCATCATCCACACAAATATAACCGTTAGATACCTAATTTAGAAACCTAGAAACCCAAACCACAAACATAGAAACCTAATCTAGTCTACCCTAGAAACAAAAATATAACCTTAGCAACCTAATCCATAACAATAGAAACCTAAACCATGCAAAAAAACCTAGTCCTATTCCTAATATATATGCATGCAAAAAAAAACAATAGCAACCTAATCCTAATATATGCATGCCAAAAACACTTTATATATTCATATGCATCCACTTGTATCTAAACCATTGTTCTACAAATATGCACAAGAGTCCAAGAAACCATAGTTTGTATTCTAAACCCCTAGCATAGAAATCCTATCCTAGAAACCCTAGAGCGAAGCCTAGAAACCTTATTTTGTAGCCTAAACCCTAATTTGAATTCTAAACCCTAGAAACCGTAGTTTGTAAACTAGAGCCTACTTTGTGTTCAAAATTTTAGAAACCCTAGTTTGTAGCCATTAACTATCATTGACCAATCGCTAATATCAATTATTCATTGTCAATGTTTCCCAAATTGGACCTTCACCATACATTAGTGAATTGATATGTGATTTGTTTGTGTGAGGTATTTCATGCAGGACCTCCCGGAACCATGTTTTGTTGCACGGTTGGAATTCTATGCCCCTTGTAGGTATCGAACAGTTGTCCCTAAAATCCTTTGGGGTGCGAGTTTAAACAGACCATAGAATGATGGTCATGGCTTGGATAAACAAACCATCGGCTCTGTTGGTTTTAGGACATCGGGATAGTGTGAGGAGTTCCCATTCCCTCCGGTTCCATGGCCCAAGTGTCATTGTTTAGGTCAATTTTGGAAACTAGGGTTTTGCTCAGTAAGTGACTGTGCAATTTTTGCAAAAAGGGGTCAACTTGGAAAAATAATCGACCGGGAAATTATGGCTAGAGTTCCCACTTGGAAAATTCCTAGACACACTTGAAAGACCTCTCGAAACCCGGTTTTGTTGCACAGTTGGAATTCTATTCCCCCGGTAGGTATCCAACAGGTGTCCCTGAAAGCCTTTGGGATGTGAGTTTAAATGGGCCATAGAATGATTTTCATGGCTCATATCGACAAACCGTCGAATCTGTTGGATTCAGGACATCAGGATAGTGCTAGGTCGATTTTGGAAACTAGGGTTTTGCTTAGTAAGTGAGTGTGCAATTTTTGCACAAAGGGGTCAACTTTGCAAAATACTCGACCAGGAACTTATGAGTAGAGTTCCCACTTGGAACCTTCCTAGACACACTTGTAGGACTTCCTGGAACCCAGTTTTGTTGCATGGTTGGAATTCTATGCTCCAGGTAGGTATCCAATAAGTGTCCCTGAAAGCCTTTAGGATGTGAGTTTTAACGGGACATAGAATTATGACCGTGGCTCGAATCGACAAACTGTCAACTCCGTTGGATTCAATACATCGGGATAGTGCTAGGTATTCCCCTCCCCTCTGGTTCCATGGCCCAGGTGTCATCTTTTAGGTCGATTTTGGAAAATAGGGTTTTGTTCAATAAATGACTAGCATACTGTCACACACCCCAATTTTGCAAAAATAATGTAATTATTTTATTAATATTCCTGAGACATTATGTTAAATTTAATTCTAAGTAGGAATTGATGACTCAGCAGAGTCACAGAAATGGAATGTAAATTATGAATATTTTATTATTTATAAATAAATTATGGAGACAACAGCATGGGAGAGCTGTTAAAAGAGGTTACTGGTCTAACTGGTGGATGGAACTAGGTGGAAAGGCAAAAAGACAAGTGGCAGCATCCTCAAACACTTCCTAAGTTGCAGGTGGCAACTTCCCTATATTTTGGGGTCATGATTCCCCAAGAAAGTGGAATCTGAGCAGGTGGCTCATTAATGACAGTTAACCCAACTAAGACCTAGGCAATCTTTTAAATAGTACTCAACGAACTGAGCTGGGGGTTGAACATAGTTCTGGAGGGAGAATACATTCAGGTGAATGTTATTCAGGAGTCCCATTGAGGAAGAGGGAAAAACAGTAAGGAAGTGTTTTGAGATAGGAAGCTGCAGTAACTTGGTTCCAGTGTAGCTGTTTGGCTGAGTGAATTGTTTTGCTGCACCTAGTTCCATCCAGGGAGACCAGAGCAAGCTCGGGGGTCTTGAGAAGTGCTGTCTGGGCACTCTCTAGGAATTGGTAGGGAGGAACTGCCTCCCATCGCTGTTGTTGTCTACATTTGTTACAGGTTCTGCCACTTATTTCCTGCTGTTTGTTGAGTAATATGAATGTAGTTTATGATGATTTCTTCTATGTTTGAGTAGTATTTAATTTCAGTAAAAGTTAGTATTTCTGAACTGTTGGTAGATAGATTCTGCAGAATTATTGTCTTAGCAGTTTCCTAATATCACTAATATCATTCCGTTTGAAGTAATTGTTTTATGCATAATACGCTTCGATATTATTATCAGGTATAGGATGTTATTGTGATTTTATACTCGGTTATACAATAGTAAAATAGATAAGTAAAAGCTCTTATTACAGTAACTATTTCTTAGAAAAAAATAAATTTATTGAAACAATTATAGGAACAGAAACATATAGGTAACCACATAACCACAATACATGTATTATCATAGATAATATGGCAGATGAAAACCCTAGTTAATAGATGTATAGGTCATTATCTGTCACATAAATGAACGAGCCAAAATTTCAATAGAAAGCTTATTTAGTCATTGACTGTTTATACAAAAGGATTAGCAGAGTCTTAGTTAAAAGAAAACAAACAGTTTACTAAACAATAAATTTGGTCTTGGAGATTCGAACCAAAAACCTATCTCTCCAGTTTTCTACCACAAGCAAACAATCGGCAGCACTCTAACTTAGTTATTCACTTTTAAACAAAAAGAAAATCTATGACATAACAATAATTAACTCGAGGCCGAGCTTCATCGGGTAATATTTATATTCTTTTAGACTTCCATTCTTTTCTTATGATCAAAGTCATTATAATAGAACTGTATGGCTAGCTCATTATCGAGCTCTAACCCTTTTATTATTTTCATGAGAATGTACAGAATCGACAGAGACTTATTTTTTAACAATAAAAACTTTAATTGCAGATAAAAATCTAAGTATTTAAATCCACAGCCACATGATTTAAACAGAACGATTCTATCCCTGTTGTAGCGCATAGTGCTCTAGTTATTCAAGTAGAATCTATACAAGTAGGTATTATAACAACCAAGGAGTAAGTATTACAATATCTAAAACTGGGAAAAACCCCAACTCGACAGAGCTTTTGATCACAGAATCCATATCGTTACCACTTAAACACATAAACACAAAAACGCTGATAAACAAGACTAGGCTTTCATTCACAGCCGCGTCACCTGCCCATTCAGTAAGAGTTTTAGGAAGTGTTGTGAGTATTTTGATCACAGAAGATCTAGGATCTATGGAGAACCTCACAAAATCGAATTAATTTGCAAAAACAGTGGAAAAACTTGAAAAAGGAGATAATTTTACACACAATGTATGCTGAAACCTTTGATTAACTGACTGTCTAACATGTGAAAATGTTAGTAACAGGTTTTTATTACATCCATGAGAAATTCGAGAGCATTAGGTGGCTCAAGCTGAGTGTACAAGTCAACAATGCCAAATTGGCCTCAATCCCCCCTAGGTGGGTCCAACTCAATCCCAATCACCCCAAACAGTCATGAATTCTGGTGTGGAGGTGGCTGAAGCATGCTTGGTCATTAATGAGCTCAAGGTAGGCGTGGGTGAGCAAGTAGAGGAGTTTGGGGGTCCCAAGGGAGCATTAAATGCTCCAAATCTAGCAAAAAATGGGCAAAATCCACCCTAGCGCCCTTGGTCAACTAAAATTCCCCAAAACAAGGAGAGAGGGAACTCTAGCAATTAATGAGGGTGCACTTGTGGACAAAAAAGGAGGCTGGGTGAACTGGTTTTCTTGGAAGTGGGTGTGAACACTCTCAAAAGTGGGTATTTGACCAACTATAGTCACCTAGTCCAAACTATGGTTTAATTAAGCACATGGGCAATAAAAATTTATGGACTATGGTACTAAGTGTGGATTACTGTTCTAACACCCCCCCTTAACCATAACTTAGTACATCTCATGAAAGATAAGTGGGAGGCCTTGGCAACAAAGGCTCAAGTCACCTCATTACAAACAGAAATTTTATTTGTCCATATGAACCGAGGAAAAGAAGTAAAACCTCATGGGATAAAAACTTCCCTCTAAAATGGACATGGGGCTGAACCTGCAATTAAATTGAAGCAATCACCATCCATCACTCACTCCAAGCAAAGCTCTCAAGTGAGTGAAGGTCTTCTCAGTAAAGCACTTGGTGAAAATATCTGCAGTTTGCTCGGTGGATGGGCAATACTGCAATGAAATCACCCTGTCATGCACCAAGCCCCGAATGTAATGCATGTGGATCTCAATGTGCTTTGTTCTTTGCCTCTGTACTGGATCAGTAGATATCTTGATGGCACTTTGATTATCCACCCAAATATTGGTTGGAGAATCAATAGCAACACCAAACTCCCGAAGAATGCCTTGCAACCAAACACACTGTGTGGCTGCATTCACTGCTGCCCTGTACTCGGCCTCTGCTGATGAAAGAGAAATGGTATGCTGTTTCTTACTTGACCAGCAAATGGGACCTTCAGCAAACATAAACACAAAACCTGAAGTGGACTTTATATCGATGGGATCTCCCGCCCAATCGGAATCAGAAAATCCAGCTAGTTGAAGTGAAGAACCAGCTGCATAGTGTACCCCAAAGCTCTTTGTTCCTTGGACATAATGAAGGATCCTTTTGGCTGCCTTCCAATGGATCTCATGTGTCTGCTGCATATACCTTGCTACAGAACTTACAGCATAAGACAAATCAGGTCTTATATGTGTAAGGTACAGCAAACTTCCAACTAGCTGCCTGTAGAGTGTGCAATCCACCAATGGAGAGTCTTCAAATTCACCTAGTTTTATGCCTGAAAGGAATGGGCACTTGGCTGCCTTACATTCAGCCATTTTAAACTTGAATAACAGGTCTGAAGCATACTTAGGTTGACTCAGCAATATACCTCTTTCATATTTCTCAATTTCCAAACCCAAAAATTGCCTTAGCAATCCTAGGTCGCTCATGGCAAATTCACTGTGCAAAGAAGCTTTAATTGAGCCAATTTGTTTGGTGCAGCTCCCTGTAATTAAGAGATCATCAACATACAGTACAATTACCTACAAATTATCATCACAATGCTTCAAATAAACATTTGGATCAGACTTGCATCGACAGAAACCAATTGAGAGCAAAAAGGCATCCATTTTGGCATACCAAGCCCTGGGGGCTTGCTTGAGTCCATAGAGTGACTTCTTCAACCTGCAAACAAGTGTGGGATCCTCTTGGAATCCTTTAGGTTTCTGCATATATATCTCTTCCTGTAGCTCACCATGCAAGAATGCACTTTTGACATCCATGTGGTGAACTTCCCAACCTTTACTAGCTGCCATGGCTAGAGCTAGTCTAATTGAGTCCATCTTTGCAACCGGTGCAAAGTTCTCTGTATAATCCACACCATGGATTTGTGAGTAGCCCTTAGCCACTAACCTAGCCTTATACTTCAGATCAGAACCATCAGCAACAGGTTTGGTTCGAAAAATCCACTTACATTGCACAAGTTTCCTCTTGGGAGGAAGAGGCACCAAATCCCATGTTTTGTTCTCTTGGAGAGACTGGAATTCTTCTTGCATTGCTGCTCTCCACCTTGGATCATGATGAGCTTCCTGATATGATGTTGGATCAGATCCAATCATCATATAACAGTGATCAGCAAGTTCACTTTCATTTGCAAAGGAAGCATTGATTGTTTGAGATCTAGTCTTCCTAGGCTCTTGGGGATTGCCTGCCAATTCACCTGCAGCTTGTATGATTTTCTCAGCCCACTTGGGCCTTGATGGTGACTCATGTACAGAAATTTCATCTTCAGCCATGTCATCTTCAGCAATATCAGAAAAATCAGAGGTGGAATCATCACTAATTTCATTAAGGTGTGGAGGAGAGGAGCTTTCCCCCGGTGCAAGCTCAAAATCTGGAATTGGTTCTTCCTCGAATTGCACACTTCTCTCAATGAAGGTTTTGAGTGTGGATGTGTCAAAGATCTTATAGCCCTTTGTGTCCTCACCATATCCAACCATAATACATTCCCTGCTCTGTGGCTCCAAAGCCTTCCTCTTTTCTGATGGAATTCGAGCCCATGCTCTAGACCCAAAAATCCTGAAATTTGACACATTTGGTTTTTGGCCAAACCATGCCTCATAGGGGGTTTTTCCTTTGACTTATTTGTGAAAGGCTCTGTTCTGAATATGAGCAGCACAATTGATGGCTTCAGCCCATAGCTTAGGGCTTAGATCCCTAGCTTCAATCATGCAAGTAGCCATCTCCTTGAGAGATCTATTTTTCCTCTCTGCCACACCATTTTCTGCCACACCATTTTGCTGAGGTGTGTAGGGGATTGAATGTTGCATTTGGATGCCACATTCCTCACAAAGGTGCTGAATGTTATTATTCACATATTCCTTTCCATTATCAGTCCTAAGGATCTTTATCTTATTACCACTATGGTTCTCCACTAGGGCTTTCCAAATCTTCAATTTCTCAAACACTTCTGACTTCAATTTAAGGAAGTAAACCCAGCAGAATCGAGAGTAGTCATCTATGAATGTAAGTACATACCTTGATCCACCATATGATGGAGTGGGAAGAGGACCAATGAGGTCTGAATGTACCAATCCAAGTGGTTGAGTGGCTCTCCTTGCCATTCCCTTCTCATAGCTGCGCTCAGGATGCTTTCCAACTACACACCCAATGCATGCACCATTTGAAGATATGATTTCTGGAAGCCCTTCCACCATCTCGTCCTTATACAATGTCTGGAGGTATTTGTAGTTCATGTGGACAAATATTTCATGCCACAACTTGGAGGTCTCGTTGGCATGAGAGACAAGAGCATGGTCACTAGAATTTGGAATGAAATTTGAGAATTTGTACATTCTCTCATCATGATCAGCATACCCTACTGCCACAACTTGATTTGAGGAAATTTATGAGATTTCTACCAAATCTGGAGTAAATGTTACTCTCTTGGCTTCTCCTGTATGGGTCATTTGATAAACTGATAGCAAATTTGCAGTCAATGAAGGTACATAGAGCACACCACTGAAATAGCCATGCTCCATGTCAATCCTACCAATCCCTTTGGTCTGGATTTCTGAATCATCTCCCATTCGAACTGTTGGGCCACCATTCGAATGCATAGAGGAGAAGAGCTCTCTGGATGAAACCATATGTCTGGAAGCTCCTGAATCAATGATGAAGGAAGAGGGATTCGAAGTACCTGCTACCAAAGCATGACACTTCTCCTTATTGTCAGGGTTTGAGGTGCTCTCCTTCTTCCTTGCGCCCTCAGGGACTGGGATGTTGTTCTTCTCCAGCAGCTGCGCCATTGAGTCAATGGTTTTCTTCATACATGATCTCTCTGGATGCCATCCCCTATGACAATAGGTGCATTTGGTCTTTTCCTTTCCCTTCTTGTCCTTCTCTTTTGACAGATTCGAACCCCCATCTGCAGACTTGGTCTTGTCAACCTTCCTCTTCTCTTGCTGCTTCGAATTCTTGGCTTTCTGCTTTCCTTTGCTTGCATTTGAAACACCCATTGCCAATGCTTGGTCCTTTGATTTTATGGTGCCCATCTGAACTGGTTTATCCTGCTCCTGAGTGAGACACTCCATGAAGGTAGCTAGTGATGGCATTTGCCAATTTCGAAGGGTCATTTTGGCTGAGTGAAATGTGCTAACAAATACTGAAAACTCTGGGCCTAGCTTCGAAAGGATGGACAGAATCAGTTGTTCCTCCTTCTTAACAATTCCACATTGTTGCAGTTGAAGCACCAGTGACTTGAACTTCGTGAAGAACTCCTGGATGGTTTCAAAATGCGCTGGGCTCAAGCTGATGAGCTCGTTTTCAAGCTGGTGGCCTCTCAGTTCATCAGTTTTCCCAAAGAGTGATTCTAGCTTCACCCATACTTCATTGGGGGTTGTCAAACTGTTTGTATGAAACAAGAGTTCCCTTGAAATGCTCAGGCATAACAATCCATAAGCTTCATCAAGTCGATTGTAGTACTTTTCTTTCTCCACAGCAGAGTTTGGATCCACTTCTGTGCCCATGGTCACTCTATAGAGACCCTTAGATCTCAGCTTGATGACCATCTCAACCTTCCAATCGAAAAAATTTAAGGGTGTGAGAAACATTTGGTTTGCTTCCATGACTGTTGCGTTAATGGTGAGAAAGCTACTGAAACACCTGCAAAAAACACTCAATTTTTATCTGGAAATCCTCTATAGAATGCAGTTCAACGCTCAATATTGACCTGCAACTCACTAAATCCACGATGGATCTGATACCATGTGAGTATTTTGATCACAGAAGATCTAGGAGCTATGGAGAACCTCACAAAATCGAATTAATTTGCAAAAACAATGGAAAAACTTGAAAAAGGAGATAATTTTACACACAATGTATGCTGAAACCTTTGATTAACTGACTGTCTAACATGTGAAAATGTTAGTAACATGTTTTTATTACATCCATGAGAAATTCGAGAGCATTAGGTGGCTCAAGCTGAGTGTACAAGTCAACAATGCCAAATTGGCCTCAATCCCCCCTAGGTGGGTCCAACTCAATCCCAATCACCCCAAACAGTCATGAATTCTAGTGTGGAGGTGGCTGAAGCATGCTTGGTCATTAATGAGCTCAAGGTAGGCGTGGGTGATCAAGTAGAGGAGTTTGGGGGGCCCAAGGGAGCATTAAATGCTCCAAATCTAGCAAAAAATGGGCAAAATCCACCCTAGCGCCCTTGGTCAACTAAAATTCCCCAAAACAAGGAGAGAGGGCGCTCCAGCAATTAATGAGGGCACACTTGTGGACAAAACAGGAGGCTGGGTGAACTGGTTTGCTTGGAAGTGGGTGTGAACACTCTCAAAAGTGGGTATTTGACCAACTATAGTCACCTAGTCCAAACTATGGTTTAATTAAGCACATGGGCAATAAAAATTTATGGAATATGGTACTAAGTGTGGATTACTGTTCTAACAAGTGTAATCATCCCTATTACTATACACAGTATCGTATACCCAAAAGGCACGCAGACACTTCGCAATCATTCAATAACAAAATTATCTATGGCCGTAGTCCTAATTGTTTTTATTTACATAGAAACAGTAGATAAATGTAGAAATATTTAACGCATTCCATTTCCAACTCATTGCACAGTCCAGAACAAAGACAGAACAAGAATTACACAAGCTTGTGTACAGGCGGAACGATATTATTTATATTTCGAAAAATCCTGGAAGTTATCCCAACCCTTTTTAAAAGGGGTTTAACAAAACTTAAACCAGAGGTCGTAACCTCCCTCATAGAACAGATATCGTAACAAAAATTAAACACAGAGGTCGTAACCTCCCTCTTAGAACAGGCTTACAAGCCTCTGTCCATTTTTCTTTAAAAACAAACTTTCATCACAACTATCCGGTATCAAACAACCAAAGTGCCGAAAGGAGTTCCAATAGCCACGACTACGATTGAAGCCATGCTTCCAAAATCAAAACCCTACAGTGCAAACAACCCACAAGGAGGAACGCCATGGTAAAAGACCTGGCTTACCCATTATGCAACCCACGGCCGTAGCATGAAGTCACCCGTGGTGAATGGATCCAAGCCTGCACAAAAACCATAACCTCATTAAAAACCCAATCATTTATAGTTAACCGACAAGTCTTAAAATAATTTATCGTATTCAGAACTCAAGGAAGAGACCTTTAGCTTACCAAGTTTTTAAAATTAAGTCATGCTCAGTAAGTAGGCTGATAGCCGTGAGCAGCTGTGGGGTGAACCCTCTCGTTCCTCCGGTACGAACTAGCTGACTTATAACCAGGAGCATGTACAACCGTAGAAGCCTCAAACTGGATCAATCCCAAAAGCTTAAGGCCATGCAGTGACAGGGGTTCAATAATCACAAACAAAAATACAAACCCTAGCACGATGACCAGTTATAGCTGCCAAACAACGAACACGAGTGACCCTCAGACTAAGCTAGGGATGTTACGAATGATGAGGCAACATGCAAGCTGTTAAACGCTGCAATAATGGCAACCAGACCCGTAAGTGGACTATAAAAATAAACCCTAGGCACCTGAAGACTTCCATAGATGTCAACAGTGGGTGATAAATATTTGCAGACAATAACATTGAGCGAAGGAACAGCAATAGTCTGAGAAATGTAACAACGACGCCATTACCTAGCATAGACCTGGAGAGGTTGCAGAGAAGGACCCGAGCCCGAAGGCGAAGAGAATGACGAGGTAGGGTTTGGTCAAGGGTTTTAAAACATCCCACACTTGGTCCTCGTTGATACACGTAGCAGTTAAATAATTCCGGAGCTGTGGGTCGAGGTTCTATAGTCCCACGAGGGCTCCCAATAATGGTTAATCAATATTAATCATTATCATAAGAATATCCATTTACAATAATATTCATAAGTGCAAACTTGCCAAATACCATATTCATCCATGCTGTCGATTAACTATCATAGCAATGATCCCTAATTAGGATGTTAAACCAAAGTTATAAACTTGTCAAATTTTCCATGTTAACATATACCTCGAATTGGTATTGGAACGCCATAAAGTTTGGACCTACAAACAAGGTATTGGTGATAATAACTTCAATGATCAACGATCTCAATGATAATCTTATCATTGTTGAAAAACAAACACTCATAACATGTATATTTAAAACAATATGGTAACATCCTCATAATGAATAATTCATATATCAATAATCAAACCTAGGAAGAAGTCTTAACACTTTGTATCATGTTCAACAGAACCTTGAAGTCCCTTCTATCATTATTACATGAGGAGTTCAATCATTTATTGAAAACAAAAGACTAGATTTAAACAAGTTTATGGTCTTGTTTAAAATATCACGTATGGAAACAATAAATAGCATAATAGAAGTCATTTGGAGAATGATATCATGTAAACCATAATTGGTCCGAATAATATAACACTATCGTATTATAACCTTAGTCTCATGAGAAGAGACACAAGTTTACATCCATCTATGGAACATGTAACTGACAAAATAGTAAAAAAAAAACAATGCTAGTATTAAGCAATGTATACGAGGAAGTATTACCGATCCGTTACAAGAGGAAATGTAAAAGATACACTATCTCTATCAGTAAACTAAGTTACTGTAGAGAGGTAGAGCATAAGTAACTGACATTTTTTTTATGTTGAGATAATATTGTAGGGATGGGTAAAAACATGCTACTGTTTTATGATGGAACTTTAACTGGCAGACAGAAATTTATATGACTTATTGTTATTTCTTAAGAAAGACTAGACTTGTGTTATCTTAAATACACCACGTGTTATTTAAAAGTATAGTCATGAGAAACAAGTGTTGTCTTCATTTAAAAACAACTACTTACATCGTAAACAACATAAGACAGGTATCGACAAGACATAGTGATATCTTTAACTTCCAAGCTGAGCAATTTAAAGTATAAGACAAATTTATTTCTGAATTCTGAACTGATCATGAATCAAAAGTATTCTACCTTAAGGAGCTTGATACACCTGGTTAGCACCATTAGACCTATTCATTGAATGAGCTGGTAAAGATAAATTGACTTATGCTGCCGACATTACCTGTGTATCTGTAAGCGAAGAAAGAAATTGTTGCGTTAGCTCGAAAGCTAAGTAAGCCAGTCCATCATAGCATTTTCCCCCTTGCGGTTGAACAAACAGAAAACAATCAGCGACATTTAAAGAACTCATAATAATATTTAAGTACAACAAAGTTCATTCCGACATCCGTACCATTACATAAGCTAAACAGATAGATACTCAACTGCATTAATTAACATTTATTGCTATTTTAAAAATTTTAAATTTTTTCTGAAAATATCGGGATTTGACACATACAATTTTTGCACAAAGGGGTCAACTTTGCAAAATCATGAACCAGGAAATTATGGCTAGCGTTCTCACTTAGAAACTTGCTAGAAACACTTGCAGGACTTCCCGGAACCCGATTTTGTTGCACGGTTGGAATTCTATGCCCCCGATAGGTATCCAACAAGTGTCCCTGAAAGCCTTTGGGATGCAAGTTGGAACAAGCCATAGAATGATGACCGTGGCTCGGATAAAAAAACCTTCAAATCATTTGGATTCAGGACATCGGGATAGCACTATGGGTGCTCCTCCCCTCTGATTGCATGGCCCAAGTGTCATATTTTAGGTCGTTTGGAAACTAGGGTTTTTCTCAGTAAGGGTCTATGCAATTTTTGCACAAAGGGGCCAATTTTGCAAAAAAATGATTTTGATTGTAGAACTAGACATTCAAAGAGTGGCACTCAAACCTACCACATTGCACCCTTGGTAGATTTCTATGTCCTTAGTGTGCCACGTGATTTAACATCTCCTTAGTGTTCCACTATATTTTCATTTTGAGTAATTAATGTCATTTTTAAGAATTCAAAGTTCCAAATAAAAAATGGAGGTGATATTTCATCGATGATACCCCTCTGATCCTTACTAGCTTTATTATATCAAAGTCATCCCAAAAAATTCCAATCTCATTTATGTGTGCCACACAGGTGCATCACTTAGGTGTATCAACTATGTGCATCCTTTATGTTTGTGAGGTTCTTATCTGGGTAAGGTGCTTATGTGTTCCACTAAGTTACTCTCAACCATTACATTCCTCTAACAATTTTTCCCATTCATTACACCAACTGGTTTCCCACTGACTACAAACTTTTTATTTTCCATGAAAAGTGGTTTTTGGTTTACCATGAACCGTTGCCATCAAGTTATGAGGGAATACTTTCCAAATCACAATGAACAACCATTACATCATCATTTGTATCAATCAAGTACATTCAATTTTAAATACATTTTTTTTAGTAAATTAGACGTACCTTCTATAGCTTCAAAAAGAAATTTACAGCAAAAAACCAAGCCCTCCCAACATAGGGAAAACAGGCCAAAAAATCAGAGTAACAGTCTCCCTCGAAAGGAAACGAGACTAAACCATAAAGTTTGTGAATTCTTCAGAAGTCTTAAATCAGAGATTTCCATACTGTCAGAGTGTTTTAAAGTAGTCATAAACATAAGAAAACTATGAATATAGAAGTAAAAAAACATGGTGCAGAGACCAAAGGCATATTACTTATGAATCCCACTGGTTGAGCCAGTCTTGAGGCTCATTCACAAACATTTTGCGATTTCCAACTGGTTGTTCAGAATGTACTGCATGAGAAACAACAACTTGTTCTGCTGGAGCAGGATTTCTCCATGCTGCTCATCTTTTTCTAGAAGAGTCTGGCCCAGAATCATCTTCTGTGACCAGTGTAGGTCCAAGGATTTCTGGTAAAGGGTGAGGCGAACACAGGAGGATCCAGGATCAAGAACCAGATTCTTAAATTTCGCTTTTATCTCCTCCTCCTCAGTGCAGATCCTATCCACATCAGTTTTCGCCTCCAGTTGCTGAATTTTCTCTTGCGCAAAAGATGGAATTTCTTTCCTGTATCTCTTGCATTTTCCCACTAACTCCTGCTGAAAACGAATGGGAGGAGTCATAGGTTCCGAAAGACAGAACTTGGGCAAGGTCGAGGCATGATGGGTGTTCTTTCGGGGGGCCATTTTAGCAGAGAGAAGGTTGTAGGCAACCGCGGTAGCTAACATGAGGGAGGGGAAGAGACCACCACCGAAAGCCACCACCACTACAAACGGGAGTGACCCAGATAAAAGGAGAGGCTTGCAAGTGAAGGCAGAGCTCCTGAGAGGCTAACAAACAATTAACATAGAGCAAAGAAAACGGCAAGACTTACCAGGGAGGGCCGAAGTTAGGGTGGAGACACAGTGCAGGAGACCAAGCTCTCCCAGGTCGACCCAAAAGATTACCACGATTTTCAGAGTTGCGGGTGCGAGAAAATGAGTTTCCGGGCCTCTTCTACATATCTTCATATCATCTGTAATCCAATGACGGCTATGCATGCTGAGTATTCAATGGCTTATCCCCCAATATTCCTCTGTCCCGGGAGTAAATTCCCCACACTTGGCTATGATGCCGCATTTACAGTGATGCATATTTCTACATGAACCATACTGTACTCGTAGGATCCGGAAGTGATTTCCTGCTTTGGGCATGAATTAAACACGGGCATAGGGTGATGAGGTGGGAGCACGAGGGTATGGGTTTCCAACCACTGGCCCCTCATCCTCCCTCCCGTTTGTACATCTATCCACCCGTTGTGGGGAAATTTTAAATACATTTTCATATGAGGATAATCCATCCTTTTTACAAACATAGGACCATGACCATCTTATTTTACTTCTTCAAAACAACATTATAAAGGAAGATGATTAAACTAGTTAGTTATTTCATTTTCCATCCATTCTATCTAATTAATTTTGCATTACACATTTTTTTATGCACATTCAACATATTTAGAGCCATGTTTCACCACTGAGATATTTTTTGCAATCACTCATGGTTCGTGGCATGTTCATGACCCTAAAGAATGAAAGGATGTACACTCAAACATGCATTAGAATTATGAAAAGTGGAAAATGGACATATGAAAGAGGTAAAGCACAAACCAGAGTCTCACATACTAGGGTTTATATCTTCAACAATTTTATGAAAGTGAATTCATGACCAACTATTGGTTAGCATATTGGAACAAAGTAGGGTATATTTGTTGTATATTTGACCATATGTACATGAAGTCCCAATGGATTTTATTACACTTTAGTTAATGCATTCCTTGCCATTGCACTTGATACTTTTCCATTGTTTTTAGTATGCTAGAATAGGCACACTTCAACCAAACTTCATAGATGCTCATGTACTTATCGTTTGATGAAATACGGTAGCATTGATGAAATGTGTAGCATCTATTAGAATTCCTCTCAGTTTGTGAAAATGTCATAGGCTTACATTGATGATATTCGTAGCATGTTTTACATGGCATAGGTTATTCAAACATATTTTGACTTCTTTTGTTAACTTTTGTTTTTTCCTTGCAACATATTTTCCTTGCAACCATAATCCTGGTCAATGGGTATGAACCCTTGGATTTGACAAAAACCAAAATTTTAAATCAGATATCAAATTAGCATGAATGTAATGAGTTCATTGAACGGTTGAAAGATATTATTAGTTTGTTCCATTAAGATAACATTTTCATAACACCATGGTGAGATGTTACTTGATCAATGCAATAAATGTAAGAGAATAAATATTGCTTAAAATTTATTATATAAATTTCAATAGCATAATTTATCAATTTTTGGAAGAGATAAATCATCACAAGAACAAGTGGAAACTCAAGAGAAAATATGCAATATATTGTATCATGCATTGATAGCCGAATGTTTGTAATACAAAATATGGCAAAGTAGTCGGCCCTTAAATGGCCTGTCAATGTACATGTATCCCTAAGCACAACAATGTACATGTATGTCAAAATACATATATCCAGGACTAGGAGACATCAAAAATCAATCTTCCGCTTTATTTCCCAGGATTTGCTCTATCAACCATCTCCCTAGGATTGCTCAGCATCTCAGGAGTCTGCAAATAAAAGATAATTTTTTTTATTAAATAACTGCACTAATACCCTACCATTAACAAACTTAAAAAATTAACTTATGGCCAAATTATTTATGAGAAACACTCACCAAATCCAGTTGGGGTATAGATGCCTGCGGTGTGCTCATGGAAGTCCTCTCCGTGTGAGAGAATTATTCCTACGGATAGTTAAAGCCTCTCATATATTAAACTAAGTTTCTAAATGTTCAATCTACGACAGAAACAAAAAAAATGGAACCCTAAACTGCTAGACTAAACATTCACAAGCATTCAAACATGAAAGAGAAAAGGGGAGAGATACATGGTTTGCCTCTTACTTGAGAGGTGCTTGAGAGTTTCTTGAATTTTAGTCCCAAGCTTGATGTCCAAAGCTCTTGAACCTGCAACATAAGATGGGAAACCATCCTTCCAAACACACGTGCATCAACATGATCTAATATAACATATCATATATCAATAAAAGAGACATGACATGGGAGAATAAGCCAAGTTATTATTAAGAAAGCTAAAACTGATTATACAAATATTTATGCCTTGATGTCCAAAGAAACAACATCTCCTTCCAAGCTCTCCTTTGATACCCCTGTAAGACTTCTGAGATCATAAGTTTGATGCCTCCAAAAAATTCTCCGTTTAGCTCATGGATGGCCTTCTTCTTATAGGATTTGGGAGACCAACCACTAAGAGAGAATAATGGATCTAGGTGAGTAAAATATGGATCAAGGAGTTGAATCATACCAATAAAGGATGGCGAGATGAGATTTGAAGGGAATCCATATCCCATGAAAATATGCTTGAGATTCAAGATCCTAAAACCAAGGAATATGGTCGTTGAGGGATTTTCACGCCCCCAGAAATGAGCAGAGCACAAAAAGGTTGTAATTTTTTCCCCCCTGCAAGCATGCAGAGTGCAAAAATGTTGTATTTTTGCGCCTTGCACCACTAGAAGGGCCCAAAAATATCTTTAAGATGCGCTTGGTGAAGTGGCATTCGACCCTTAAGAGTTGTATTTTCCTCCAAGTAGGACTAGGGAGGGGACCAACATGATGAGTATGGGTTTCAACACTTCTCACGAGGCCCTATGACCATTACGTTCTACATGGTGATATGACATGAAGACTCGAAATGGTGGTCAAAGTGAGAATTGGAGGTATAACACTCTCTATAATTGTGCTCTATAATTAAAAGATCATATCTCAATTAATTCAACAATTCAACATTGATCAACATGTCTATGTAAATTGAATAAAAAGACGAGGTCATTAATGAACATATCACCACAAGAGGAGACTTGGTCACAACCATGGATTGAGCGGAGGGGCTGGGCACTGCTGCTACTAATGGATACAATCACCAAATGGGGAAATAGTTAGACATGCATGAACAAACAATATATTAACATGGTTAAATACTATGCATTGTAATTTTTGAAATAGTTACCTCTGTATGACTTGTTTCTATTACAGATGCAGCACTAACTACAACATCAATGACCCTTGTTAGGTGAGGTGTAGATGGATCTCTTGTGTGTCTGCTATATAGGAAATCCACACCCTTTCCCAGGAGTGGAGCCTCTCTTATACACTTTTCCTTTCTGCATATTTGGACTACCAGGAGAGTAAACTACTGACTATTTTCTAAATATAGTAGGTGATGCCTACAATCACCAATTATTGATGTTGTTATAAATGCATTGATCAATGAAATAACATGTATTAACAAACTGACAATGTTGAAATGCATACCGATGTATGGTATGCTCCAATCAATTCTAAGACACGTTCTACCATGTCTTCCTGCCCTGTGGGCCATGTAGCGCTTGTCTCCCCACCAGGGGGGAGATCACTGGATGAAATGATTTCCCTCTATGGGGGATCTACAACCTACAATTAAAAAAATTGTAAACATTAGATTGTGTAGCATTAATTAAGTAACATGTGATAAAAAACTAACATGTATTAAGATAATGACATGTTGAAATAGTTACCTCAGTGTGATTCGTTGTCCCTAAAGGTATGACAACATATTGTACATCAAAGTGTTCTAGTGCATGAGCCTCTGGACTATCCTGGGCATCGTCGGTGGAAAATTCTTGCCCCTCATCCTATTCTTGTAGAAAATACAAGTTTTAAAATCATTAAAAATATTAGCAATCTATATATGTGTATATTAAGGAAAAATTATTTTCAAACAACACTAAAATTTTAACCATTTACTTACTTGAGTAAAATACCCAGTAAAGTTATCATCTATCTCGACAGGACCAAACCAGGGATGACCGCATGTTGTGCATAGGTGGGGCTCTTGACTATGCTCATGATGTGTGGGTCTAGTGCCACTACTAAATGCTCCTCGACTACTGGAAGGTGGTGGCTCTACCCTACTGGGAGGTGGTGCCTCTACTTCACCGGGAGGTGGTGGCTCTACTTCACCGGGAGGTGGTGGCTCTACTCCACCAATAGATGGTGGATATGATGGACCTGCCTGGTATGTACCTTGAAGATATGTTCTATGGAGAACAACTTCCCGTGCCAACCATAGGAATCAGTCTTGCTCCTATGGCACCAACTGATGTGCAGGTGGCACATCTAGCATGGGTAGCCACCTGCGAGGTGGAGCTACTGGGCGATTGGGATCTATGTGCCTCACATTGGGATGTTGTTGAGGCACCCACATCCCAACCCCCCGGTACCTCAAGATTTCAAAATAATTAACATGCTTCCCCAAAACAAATTCTTCGTACATCTTTATAAGAAAATATAACAAAATTTACCTGTTGTTATGTGGTGGTACATCAAATACCATGTACCATCAGTCCATCAAATTATATATGGATGGTTTATATATACATCACTCAATAGAAATATGCTTTTTTCTTACATCCAGGATTTCACCCGTCCATGGATCTCTAAAAATGGAAAAGATATGTTGTTTTGTTATCTTCAACTTCTTAACTTCCTTGCAACTAAGTCCATCAACATATTCTTGCCTCTTTCTCTCTCTGTATGTGGAAATGTATTGGACTGCACCAGTTGACCTACTAAAGGTGTCTATCATTGCATCCAAACTGGATGCAAGCATACGATGCCTATCATCAATAATAACAATTGAGGCTCGAATATCTTTGAGCCAATGGATTTCTCTTTGAATTTATGTGTGTGCATCCATGGTCATCATTGCAATAAAAAAAATCATTAGAAACATATACATGTGCTATAATGACATCTCTCAAAAATGAACAATGTAAAAACTTTGTGCAAGAACGAATACATTACAAACATAAATATAATCTCAATATACTATAATAACATGTACAAGTAAACCAAAGTGTAAGCTGAGGATCAACTACATGTAAATCGATTAATGATCGATGGCGAATGTAATACCCCTATTTTGACCCTTAGAGTTTATTGGCTTCAATGTAAATATTGTGTATATGCATTGTGTGTTTACCCTAGTGTGGATCTCAAGGCCAAGGCCCAACTAGTGGATGATTAATGTTTATTTGCATAGCCAAGTATTTTACAGTTTGATTATTCATGTGCTATTAAGCCATGAAATATTGTAAATGATGTAAACATTTAAATATTGCAATGAAATACCAAGAAAACTAGCTAAGGAGGAAACTAATAAGAAGGGGCCATGTGTATCCACTAGGGAAAGGTGAGGGGGTTATGGGATGGGATGCCATGCTGCCACTTGTCCATTTCTGAACCCATTTGACTCTCCATGCTGACATTTAATTCTATTATAGAAGGTGGTTGAGAAATCAGATCACGAAGTTGATGGAGTATGGGGCGGCCCTGCAAATCTATAGGGAAGGGTATGGCCTTGTCTTAATTTCCCCTCAAGCCATTAACCACCTGAGAATTCGGTCATCCTGATGACTACCCGGTGTTGACCAAAAGAAAGGGATAATGAAACATATAGAGTAGAACAAAGTGAAGATGTGAAGCAGTGGAAGAAAATCATGATTTCTGTGTAAGCCGAAATTACAGATTCGAATACGCATATAAACCCTGCGTGCAAGCCTCATCTGTTTGGGAAATCCATGAAAGAAAACCATAAGATAAATTACAGGGAATGAGAAGCTTTGTGAACCCGTGGAAATACTTGGATTTGAATGCAGAGAGTTGAGCTATGGGACAAAGCTTAGTCCACAACCCTGAGAAGAGCCCAACTTGTTTTAACAGAGAAGAAGGTCAATTTAGGTTTGGATCTGCTTGATAAACCTAGTGAAGGATGTAATCTCATAGAACTAGCAGTTGTACCTTTCTATGCCCACCCTGAATAGAATTGGAAGGGAAGGGGCTTTGAGGTACTATGCAATAGAGAAAGGGGCCTTCCTTGTGTTGGGTGTGGTAGGTAATGTAGGTGCCATGAATGCTGAGTGTCTTGATATTCCTGCAGCTCTGTAGATGAGCTCACTCGCTTAGAATCATCCTCCATGTTTCCCTTGTATGCTTGATAAAACCAACTATAGGTTGGCTTAGCATTGGGGGTGAGACCTTGACTGTGAGAGAGGCATTAGCCCTCTTTAGTGGATACACATCCCAACTAGGGGCTGGTATCTCATCTAAAAGAGTATAGGTTGGACAAATACCTAAGGTTGGCTGGAACGTTTCTCTCACTTAGCCAGTTGCTTGGGTAACTTCAATATTCAAAGATAAGTACTTCTATGGTGTTAAGTGATGACATTTCATGTGTTATGTTATGTTTGTTCATGTTCAAGTTATTGAATGAATGTTTATATGAATTTGATCAATAAGTAGACTATTTATAAGCCTGAGTAGAAGGATGGGTTCATGTTGGATGCTTCATTCAGTGCATGAGTTTAATGCATTGCTAATGTTTACATGTGTTAGATGTATGGATTAGCCTTAGTTTCATTCATCATATGTATTTGTTATGCATTGCTTATCCTTGTGGATGGACTGTGTGGCTTCAACTGGACCTAGGGAAGGATGTTGGAAGCCCTTGTGGTGATTGATCAACCTCTGTGAGCCATGGGAAAAGGAGAAAGTCACGGTAGAAGGTAAACAGAGTTCCCTATAGATGGTTGAAGGTATCTAGGGGAGTTTATGGACAAAAATTCAATTGGAAAATGACAAGGACAGGATGCCTAGTTGTGGTAGGAGATCATACCAATGGATAGAGCTCTCCAAGAGCTTTCCAACAGTACTGGTATTTCGTTATTTGGCATAAGGATGAGCGAGTTATAGGCCATGGAAGTTTGATGTTGCAGGAGGTGTGGTTCCGCATTTCTGCATCCGCAATGCTGATCGTGGAATGCGGAGGTCAGGGATCAGTTTTGGACTCACGTGGTTAGAATTCCGACTTTCCACACCCACAAAGCGGATTGCGGAAGTCGGAAGGGTAAAATTATCTGGGATGAAGATTTGGACCTCTGTAGTTTTGAGTTCCGCAATGCAGAATTGTGGATTACAGGAGGGAATTTTTGCCAGGAGTCGTAGATTGGTGTCCCACATTTCCGCATTCCGCAATGCGGATTGCGCATTTGCAGAGTGGAAATTTTCTCTAGGCGAAAATTGGAGGTTTCCGATTTTTGAATCCTGCATGCAGATTACGGATTGTGGCAGGTAATTTTATCGGGGCCACGAAACAAGGTTTCCACGATTCTGACATCTAACATGTGAGTTGTGTGTTACAGAATTGTGGACGAGGTAATTTTCCCGGTGTGGCGATTTGACTTTTGAATTCCGATGTAGGCATTGAAAATTGTAGAAGTCGGGAGTGCGAATTCATTGGTGAGGTGGATTTGGCAATCCAATTTCCAAATCCCTACTGTGGGTTGGGGGAAGGAGGTTGCGGGTTGCGAGAAGGAGGCTACAGGTTGCAGATCCGAGCCCATTGCGGTTGCGTTGGAAAATGGAATAAATGTAAGAAAAAACAATATGTCAGAGGGTCTCCCATGGCCCTTGAAGGCCACCAGGGAGGTCGGGGAACGTGACAAAGTAGTATAAGATCTCAAGTTGCAGCAATGGGAGTTTCTTGGGTCGATCTGTGAAGGAATTTGCACACAGAGAAGCGCCCATGGCACGATTTTGATGAATAGCTGTTAATTATTACTGTTGTTTCCATATTTGTATGAGTGTTTGTGTGTTTTTTTTATGCATGATTTTGATTTCTGATAACTACTCTTGTAATGCACGGTGGTTGCAGCAAGTGGTAGTTGAATTGTGCAATAGGGAAGCGTATAGGAAAAAGAAAGAAATGGTAACCATTAATGATGCACAGGACCCTTATGAGCATGAATCAAATGTGCTGGAAGAAAACGTGCAGGAAGAGCATGCCAAAACTGAATCTAATGGAAGAAGGGAGCAAGTAACTCCCCATAACTTGGTTGAAACAATGGTGAGTTTCAATGAGAGGTTGATGAAGGTTCAGGAAGAGCAGCACCAACTCAATGCTTCCATATTGTAGAGCCTCATAGACATGCACCAAAGGGTAAATATTGTGTCCAACCCAAGCAATATGGGTAGAGAAGAGATAAATGCAAGTAGTCTTTCTAGAGGGCATTCCAGGAAGAGGACTCCAAGCCCTAGAAGGGGTTCTATGAGTAGAAGGAACATAACACCCTCCTCCAGATCACTTTCCAGCAGGTCAGATGAATCCAGGGATTCCCAAAGAATCCCAAGGCACACTTCCAACAGGTTTGAAGGAAGAAGGAAGTACAGAGGGGTTCCACAAGGAGAGTTTAGGAAGGTAAGACCTCCCACCTTCGAGGGAGAAAGTAAAACAGGTCAAGAAGCAGAGGAATGGCTTCTTGGAATGAAGAAGTATTTCCAAATGCATGATTATTCAGAGAATGAAAAGGCTAGAGTTTCCATTTACAATCTAAATGGAAGAGCTTCCATTTGGTGGGAACACCTCATGCAAGTGAAGAGAGTCAGTGAAAGGAGTATCAACTGGGAGCAGTTTAAAAGATATTTCAAGGAGAAAAACCTATGAGCTAGGTATTATGATATTGAGAGAAAAGAGTTCAATGAACTCAGATTGGGGCAGAATACCATGGAAGAGCATGTTCGTAAGTTTTTAGAGTTGTTGAGGTATGTAGACTACATCAAGGATGAAAGAGTCAAAATCCAATGTTTCCTTGGTAGTCTACCACTAAATTTCAGGGATAAGATTGAATTTGTCAATCTACCAAGACTTGATGAAGTCGTTAGAATGGCCATGCATTTCTATGAGAAGAACATAGGTAAATTAGAGGTTCAACCAGCATGGAAAGGAAAGCCCAAGGGAAAGTTTGAACCAAGGAAAAGTGGATTCAAACCACCATTCATAAATCAGCCCATAACCTTTCCACAGGGACAACAAGCAAGAAGCGGATTCAAACCAGCAGTAGCAACAGACAAAGCATCAAAAGGACCACTTCAGTTTTGGGGATGTGGAGGAAACCACATGCTTAGAGATTGTCTAACTAGAAGAGAGAACCCCAGGATCTTTCACAACTTGGAAGAGGAAACTATAGTAGAAGATATGGAAAGAGAAGCACCTAGAATCTATGCAGCATTGGATGAACACCAAGCATACCACCAATCAACAGTGGTAGAAGTTGAAGGTAAGATTGCTAAGCAATCTATTTCTATTTTAATTGATCTAGGATATACTCATAGCTATGTGTCTCCTAATATAATTGAAGGTTGTTATTTTGGTAAGGTAAATCATGGTAAGCCTAGGCTAGTCCAATTAGCCACAGGTACCAAGAGAAAGGTGAGTGAAGTAGTGCTGGAGTGCTCTATTGAGTTGAATGGACTCCTCACCCAAGCAAATTTAAATTTTCTACGATTAGGCTCCTATGATGCCCTAATAGGTATGGACTGGTTGGAAAGACATAGAGTCAAGGTTTACTATTATGAGAAGGTACTTGAATGCCTTGATGAAGAAGGAAGACCAAGGCTGGTCAGAGGAATTCCAAAGAAAGTTTAGGTGAGGAAGATTTCATCTCTACAGTTGAGGAAGTTTTATAGAAAGGGTTGCCAATTATATGCAGTCCACATATCAGACTCATCAGAAGATAAGGGACCAAAGATAGATGACTTTCAGCTATTACAAGAATTCAAAGATGTATTTCCTGATGAAGTGCGAGAGCTACCACCCAAAAGAGATATTGATTTTTCCATTAACATTGTTCCAGGGGCAGCACCCATCTCCAAATCTCCTTATAAAATGAGCACACGAGAGTTGATAGAATTGAAGATGCAACTGCAAGAATTAAATTATGGACAACCAATATATCAGACCGAGTGTATCACCTTAGGGTGCACCTGTGTTATTTGTCAAGAAGAAGGATGGGACTTTGAGACTGTGCATTGGTTATAGGCAGCTAAAAAGGGTAACAATCAAGAACAAGTACCCATTACCAAGGATTGATGACTTGTTTGATCAGATGAAGGAAGCTAGGGTGTCTTCCAAGATTGACTTGAGGTCTGGCTACCATAAAGTGAGGATAAAGGAAGAAGATATTCATAATACCACTTTCAGAACTAGATATGGCCATTATGAGTTCACTATAGTACCATTTGGTCTTACAAATGCACCTGCTACATTCCCGTGCCTCATGAATAATGTCTTCAGCAAATACTTGGACAAGTTTGTGATTGTGTTCTTGGATGGAATTCTTGTCTATTCAAGGAATGAAGAAGAACATAATAAACATTTAAGGATGGTGTTACAAGTCCTTAGAGAACATCATCTGTATGGAAATATAAGCAAGTTTGAATTCTATCAAAGGAAGGTGCAGTACTTGGGTCATGTCATTTTAGAAGAAAGTATTGCAGTTGATCCAGAGAATAATGAGGCCATAAAGGATTGGCCTACTCCAAAGAATGTTGTAGATGTAAGGTCTTTTATGGGTATTGTTGGTTACTACATAAGGTTCATTGAAGGATTCTCCAAGATAGCTCACCCAATCACTTCATTGCAAAGGAAGGATATCAAATTTACATGGTCTAAAAAATGTGAGAGAAGTTTCCAACATTTAAAGGAATTACTTACTAGTGCACCTATCTTGAAGATTGCAGATCTAAATAATTATTTTGTAGTATGCATTGGTTGTTGCATTGAAGGGCTCGGTGGAGTGCTAATGCAAGAAGGAACATGAGAAGAACTATGCCACACATGACCTAGAGCTAGCAGCCATAGTTCATGCACTCAAGAGGTGGAGACATTATCTCTTGGGAAGAAGATTTGAGCTCATGACAGATCACATGAGTTTAAAGTACTTGTTTAACCAGCCAAATATAAATGCTAGGAAAAATAGGTGGATGGAGTTTCTCTGTGAATTTGACTTGGAAATTAAACATGTAAAAGGTAAGGAGAACAAATTTGCAGATGCACTTAGCAAGATATTTCATATTGCAGCAGTGAGTAGATGTGAATTAGATTTGAAGGTAAGAGTCCTTGAAGATCAGGCAAGTGATGAAGTGTACCTTCAGATCAAAGAGAAATTGCAGAAAGGAAATGTGGATGAGTCATGCACATGATATTAGATTGGTGAGGATGATGTTCTCACTTACCAAGGTACCAGACAGTACATTCCAAATTGTGTCAATTTGAAGAAGCTTGTAATGGGTGAGATACATCAAATGCCATACTCAGGACACCCATGATATCAAAAGACTATAAAATCAGCAAGAAAGCATATCTTTTGTAATGGTATGAAGAAGGACATAGCAGAGTATATTGCTAGGTGTCAAAAGTGCCAACAAGTCAAGGCTGAGCATCAACATCTAGCGGGATTGTTGCAGCCATTTCCCATTCTAGAATGGAAGTGGGAAGTGATTTCTATGGACTTTATAACAGGGTTGGCAATGATAGTGAAGAAGAAATATGATTCAATCATGGTGGTGGTTGACAAGCTATCAAAGGTAGCTCACTTCATTCCAGTCAAGTCCACCCATAAGACAAGTGCCATTGCAAATATCTTCATATAGGAGATATTCAGGTTGCATGGATTTCCCAAGGCAATAATCTCAGATTGTGACACAAAGTTCACTTCCAATTTTTAGAAAGGATTGTTTCGGGAATTGGGAACTAGGTTGAATTTCAGTACAACATATCATCCTCAAACAGATGGTCATACTGAGAGAGTAAATCATATTCTTGAAGACATGTTGAGGATGCATGTGATGGAAAAACCATCCAAGTGGAAAGACTACCTACATTTGGTAGAATTTGCATATAACAATGGACATCAAGCATCATTGACGATGAGCCCTTTTGAGGTATTGTATGGCATAGGATACAGAACTCCAGTGAGTTGGGACAGTCCAGTGAACAGGGTAGTGCTTGGACCCGAAATGATCAAGGAGATGGAGCAGGAAGTTGTTAAAATCAGGAAGAATGTGAAGGAAGCTCACGATAGACATAAGAGTTATGCAGATTTGAGGAGAGTGCACGCAGAATTTCATATTGGGGATCATGTTTACTTGAGAGTGAGACCAAGGAAGAGTTCCATGAAGATGGGAAGTTGTGCCAAGTTGGCACCCATATATTGTGGGCCATTTGAATTCCTTGATAGGATAAGACCAATTGCATATATGATTGCATTTCCTGCTAACATGAAAGCTCATAATGCTTTCCATGTCTCTTTTCTTAAGAAATATATACATGATCCTAATCACATAATTGATTGGCATGTGATACAGGTGGAACCCGAGGGATATTCCCAAGTGGAGCCTATGTGAATACTTGATAGGAAGTTCACTTTGCTCCGGAACAAAGCCATCGGGAAGGTGGAGGTCAAATGGAATCAACTTAGTTCCAAAGAGGCCACATGAGAGATGGAGGATGCCATGAGAGAGGCATTCCCATTTTTGTTCAGTTTTGACAACACCAAGGATGGTGTTGTTCTAAGGGGAAGGGAGTTGTAATACCCCTATTTTGACCCTTAGAGTTTATTGGCTTCAATGTAAATATTGTGTATATGCAATTTGTGTTTACCCTAGTGTGGAGGTCAATGCCAAGGCCTTACTAGTGGATGATTGATGTTTATTTGCATAGGAAAGTATTTGACAGTTTGATTATTCATGTGCAATTAAGCCATGAAATATTGTAAATGATGTAAGCATTTAAATATTGTAATGAAATACCAAGAAAAATGGAAAATGAGGCAACTAATGAGAAGGGTCCATGTGTATCCACTAGGGAGAGGTGATGGGGTTATGGGATAGGAGCCCATGCTGCTACTTGTCCATTTCTGAACCCATTTGACTCCCCATGATGACATTCAATTCTGTTACAAAAGGTGGTTGAGAAATTGGATCAGGAAGTCAATGGAGTATGGGGAGGCCCTGCAAATACGTAGGGAAGGGTATGGCCCTGGATTACTTCCCCCTCGAGCCATTAACCACCTAGGAATTCAGCCATCCCGATGACTACTCGTTGTTGACCAAAAGAAAGGGATCATCACGAACAAAGAGTAGAATAGAGCAAAGCTGTGAATCAGTGGAAGAAAATCACAATTTCTATGTAAGCCAAAATTACAGAGTCAAATTCCCATAGAAACCCTGCGTGTAAGGCTCATTTGTTTGGGAAATCCATGAAAGAAAATCCTGAGATAAATTACAGGGCATGAGAATCTTGGTGAACCCGTGGAAAGACTTGGATTCGAATGTAGAGAGTCGAGCTGCTGGACAGAGCTTAGTCCGCAACCCTGAGAAGAGCCCAACTTGTTTTAACATAGAAGAAGGTCAATTTAGGGTTGATCTGCTTGATAAAATCAGTGAAGGTTGTAATCTCATAGAAATAGCAGTTGGACCTTTCTATTCCCACCCTGAATAGTACTGGAAGGGAAGGGGTCTTGAGGGACTGTGCAACAGAGAAGGGGGCCTTCCTTGTGTTGGGTGTGGTAGGTAATGTGGGTGCCATGAATGCTGAGTGTCTTGAGATGCCTGCATCTCTGTGGATGAGATCACTAGCTTAGCACCATCCTCCCTGTTTCCTTTGTATGCTTGATAAACCCAACTGTAGGTTGGTTTAGCATTGGGGGTGAGACCATCACTGTGAGAGAGCCATTGTCCCTCCTTAGTGGATACACAACCCATCTAGGGGGTGGTATCTCAGCTGAAAGAGTATAGGATGGACATAGACCTAAGGTTGGGTGGAACGTTGCTCTCACTTAGTAGTTTCTTGGGTAACTTCAAGATTCAAAGATAAGTGCTTCTATGGGTGTTAAGTGTTGACATTAGATGTGTTATGTTATGTTTGTTCATGTTCAAGTTATTGAATGAATGTTTATATGAATTTGATCAATAAGTAGACTATTTATAAGCTTGAGTAGAAGGTCGAGTTCATGTTGGATGCTTCATTCAGTGCATGAGTTTAATGCATTGCTAATATTTACATGTGTTAGATATATGGATTAGCATTAGTTTCATTTATCATATGTATTTGTTATGCATTGATTATCCTTTTGGATGTATTGTGTGGCTTCAGAAGGACCCGGGGAAGGATGTTGGAAGCCCTTGTGGTGATTGTTAACACCCAAAAAGTGCTCACTAGCTCATTCCCTTATTCACACGACCCATTTGTCC
Organism: Larix kaempferi; assembly: GCA_027924585.1. Taxonomy (NCBI): domain Eukaryota; kingdom Viridiplantae; phylum Streptophyta; class Pinopsida; order Pinales; family Pinaceae; genus Larix; species Larix kaempferi. The sequence continues at coordinate 2,503,859 of BSBM01000008.1, forward strand.
ACGTTTTCCACCATTTGAGCCTCTAAAGCCATCAAAAGGTCACCAAAAAGACCATAATACACCTTTTTCCCCTCAAAATATGTATTTTTCCTCAAAAAACCCAAAAAAAGGGTCCAAAATTCCCAATAAATATTAAAAGGGAATAAAAATATAAAAAACATTCAAAAAATGAAAAAGAGGGAAAAAGAGACCTAAACCATGTTGGTTACTACCATTGGTTTCCTTAAAACCATAATGGTATTCCCCATCACCAAAAACTATAAAAAGGTGATAGGGGCTCCTCATTATTCATCCACATTTCATCCTATCCTCATGTTGCCAAAATCCATCTTGAGCTTTGCCCATGTATTGAGCTTTTCCCAACCATTGAAGCATTGGAGAAGAAGAGACCATTGGACATTGGAGCACCTCAACCTTGGAGCTGCCCAAAACTCACCATCCTCACCATTTGAGGTAATACAAAAGTTTTAATTTTTATTTACATGCTTATGAATCAATTTTGTTCATTGTTATCAATCTAGAATTCTTTATTTTACTGTTTACTGCCATCAATCTAAGGTTTATATTTGCTTATTTACATTGTTTTATTTGAGACTGTTGCTACTAGTTAGCAAGTTCATCCTTGCACATGCTTGGTTGAAAAACCAAGCAACAATTTTTGGCAACTCCGCTGGTTTTCGAACTTTAAATCTTTGCTTTAGATCTTTATTTTAGTCATTTTCCCATTTAAAATTGTAGATCTACCATACTAGTTAGCTTCTTGATAGTTTCCCTAGCCATTGGCCCTTTCTGCAGCCCTAAACAGCCCAAAATTTCAATTTTTGGGTTCATTTTTTGCAGGCCGATTTCCGTCTGTACATCATGACTTTTAGCACCCACAGTCACGCGGTCCATCGCAATTGTGAGCCTTTTTTCCACACAACACATCGCAACTTTTTGACATTTTTCCGCGCGGTCGATCGCGGCTTGGCGACCTTTCCCCATGCGGTCCATCGTGACTTTTTGGCATTTTTTTGCGCGGCTCATTGCGTCTTTTGACAGCCGCGCCGCGATTCACATCGCGGCACCGTGCGGCTCATTGCGGGTTTTGACCTGACCGCCGCGATATTTCCTTTTTCGTTTCGGCCAATTTTTTCCAAAAAAATTTCGCCCAATCAGCCCATTTTTTCAAGCATTAATTTTTGCAATTTTTTATAGCCTACTGTGTCATTATTGCAGCGTTATTAATTGATATTCGGTTATATGCTGTTGGCTAAAACCGACCCATAGGTTTCCAATTAGACCCAGGTTCTTTGCGGTTCTCTCTTTTGACCAACAAAACCCCTTCGCACTGGCCCTTTCGCACTGGCCCTTTCGGCAACAACCTGCGAGCAGGTTGAGGTCTCACCCGAGGTGTATCTTATGGGGTATTGCGGAATCAGGTTTCCACAAGAAATGATGATTTATTTATATGAACAAGCTGTGCAACGTAGGACAGAAGGAGTGCACTGCGGGGCAAAGTGATGCAGTACGAATAGGATCTACGCTGCGAGCAATACTGTGCGGTGAAGGAAACATTGCGAGCCTCACTAAGAGACTTCTTACTGCTGTGGGCCTTCTACTGGGACTACGAATCAACCACACTTATCCCCTACTTGGAATATTTTGAAAATGCTAAGGCACTGAGATGAATATCACTCATCCATTCATTCAGGCACTTACTGGTTATCTTTCTAGCATTCATTCAAGAACTTGGATTATTACAACGTGAGCGAAAATGATAGACATGACTAACTGTGCCGCGTTCCTTCAATGTGTTTAAGAAACTATTAAGCTTAAATGACTGATTCACGATCTTAACATATAATTAAAATGTTTTCCATTCATCTGTTCACATAGAACTTAGCATATCATTCACAAAATTCTCCTATTGGTAAATGCACATCAAAGTTCTCCTATTACAGCATGCAAAGAAACATTCAAACATTCATTCTACAGATAGACAGTCATTCATTCATAAACATCATCGTATAACACAGGATTTAATGTAATTCACTTCCCCGAATGGAAAGCTATGTCCACAAGAACGGTTGGTAATATATTTCTTTCAAAAAGGGATGGGGCAACCGTTCTTAGTCTGCGCACTCAGTTGCAGACTCTCCTTTCTCTCGGCTAGGTCTCTACGCACATAGCTGCAGAGCCTTTACAATATTCTCAGCTCAGAGAGATTTTACAATACAAAAAGGTTATCTAAATATTACTCTAATAACTAGCATCTAGTATCCAAAAATAGAGCAACCCCATCCCATACAAAAGTGTCTTCTTAAATAGATCATGCCTGAAGGTCATGTCGGTACAATGTCGAAGATCTAAAACCCAAAATCATAAGGGTTTCCAAAACTATGCCGATTTTCCAAACCGGCTTGTTCGCTCCTGGTAGCGTCTGCTTGATCATGGAGGATCTCCACGTCCTCATTCTATCGCTATCGGATTTCTTGTCGCACACGTGCCTATAGGCTGCTTCTGCTGAACCGTTTCTCTCTAACGGTTTTACGTTCTAAGCATGCCAAACGTCGCTTTCCTTAATAGCCCACGTGTGGCCGCCTTCCTGATTTGCCTATGTCTGCCGCTCGGTCATCCTGGAATATATTTCCAAAAATGGCTGCTACCGGTTGAACCGGTAGCTACACTTGATACTTGTCAAGCACACTGCTTTGCTGGCTCCACGTGGCCTCCTAACTCTGCAGCACTGCTTCGGCGCAATACTGGTCTTCGCATCACATCCAAAACTTCGATGCTGCACGCAACTCCGCAGTCTGGTCAGAAGTTGGATGCTGCGCGCAACTTCACAGCATCCTCAATACTTAGCCAAAATTGTATTTCCGAGCTGCGCTCAACTCAGCTTTCCCTGCTTGCCTCAAAAAGGTGTTTCCAAAACTTTGTCTCAACCTAGGCCCAACATATGCTTCACTTATCTTTTTGAAAATTTTCAGCTAATTGAAAGAAAGATTTTTTAAGTATTTCTCATGTGGTAAGTTTCATACATTGCAAGGTTAGAACCATATTTCTAAAATTGCTTAATATTTTGCCCAAGAAAGACTTTAGAAATCCATTTATTTTTACGTATGTTCTTTGCTTTACCTTACAATTTTTTTTAAAGAATCCATATTTTTTGAAAAGATTATTAAAGCATTTACATTTGAAACATCTTTCATTCTTTCGCAAATTAAATCCTCATTTTAGTTTGTGATTAAATCGCCCATGCGAGGAAAATTGTTTTGGTAAACACCCACACCAGCACAGAATCTGTCACAATAATTTCAAGTGAGCCTTAAAAAATACTTTAACTCAACCAACATTCTAACCCCACTTGGGGAACACAAAAATAATTTTGTAGCTAGGTAGGACTGAGTAGATAAGTATCCAAATAACACCCCTCACTCATTTTTCATGTTGAGACATAGTGGTTGACATTTAGGGTACCAAAATCTCTTATTATTTGTTGACACGGTTTAACACCAATTCATCGGGAAGGCCTCTCCCTTAGGAGGGTTGAAGTAGCCAGACTAGTTCCGGAAGCCTGAGTGGAATACCGTAATCCATTCAGTAACCGAAGGATACCTTTCGTAGTTCTCATTATACCACCCTCATGGGAGTACAATGGTGATAGAAAATAACTGTAGATTCACCCAACCGAACGTGTCATGAATGGGGTATCTTAGTGGCCAAGCTTATAGGATTGTCTACCCAGTGTCCCTCTCAGTAGGGGGATATCTAGCCTTTGATTCTACAATTTATATTGTTTGAATTGGATTTCATCACCTTGCAGAGAATATACCTCGTCGAGTCATAATACTTTTTAGTTAGGTTTTTGCATGCTCCATTACCCCCCTTTGGTCATAGAGTACACCATTTTCTATTTTTAGGAGTTGTTTGCATATCGGTTTTCTAACCACATTTTTTGATTACTCCACTTACTATAGCACAACTGTTATAGTAAGTGTTTTGAGGTTGGTTTCTGGCCTGAGTACCATTTATTTTTTACGCTCCCCTCTTGCACGCACGGTTGCATTAGGGATTTAGAGCTTTCCACTCACCACCACCTGGTAGTTTTTTCACAAACTATCACCATTGATTCCCCGAGACGTTCTCGACGCTTCCAGGGAGACCCCCCGCAGTACGGTTCCCTTGACTCCAGACGTCATCAGAATAGAGCCCCATCATCCGATTCTAACATGCCTCATTTCACATCTGATTCTGAGGTAGAATCGAAAATCCCACATACACCACACCCACTAGCCCTATGGCTGGTTCGCATTACGACAAATTTTTCATAGGAGCTATTGGTGGAACATCATCCACCCCCGCCACCACAATGACCACCACGGTAGCGACAACTACCACACCTCCCTTATGGATTCCCAATATGGGACCTACACCTACATTAGGTATACCTACCATGGGAACCCTGCCCAATGCAGGACCCCCACCTAGCTTAGGCATGCCCACTATGGAAACTATACCTATTATCCCCGCTACCACTCAGATTCCAACACCTCTTGGACATATTCCCAAACCACTTGTGACTCCCATTTCACTTGGTGGCGTGGGGCCCTCCCACACTCTTATGGTGGAGGGCACATACCTCCCATGAAAAATATCCCCCTAGGGGGCAGTGGCCTAATACATAATGCCGCCACTAGCACTTATGCCCCCATGACAACATCATACCCCTCTACTAGTTTTCCATTCATGGATAGCCTTAACCTACTAGAATTGGCTAGGCTAACAAATGATCCCATCTAACATGACCCTACTTGGCCCCCCATGCCCACAAAGCTCCCCTCAGACATCCCAAAATTTGAAGGAAAGGATGGGGAAGACCCCCAAAACCATATCATGTCGTTTCACCTATGGTGTTCCTCAAACTCCATAGTAGATGATTCTATTTGACTCTGAATTTTACAAAGAACTTTCACTGGCTCTGCATCCAAATGGTACATCATTGAGAAGCTAGATGGGACGCACCCCACATTTACATCCCTCACCTCAACTTTCCTTCAATTCTTTCAGCTACCTGTACGTTATTATGCAGGAGTTGAAATACTGTTGTCTTGTAGATAGAACACCGCTACACACATCACCGATCATATCCATGAGTGGTGTAAGCGCCATAGCCGCTGCAAGTTAAAGCTTGACGACCATATCTTCTTGGATTGGTTCCTCAAATCACTCCTCCCTCTCATAGCCAAGGATGTAGCTTCTGAACGACCCCAGTCGGAAGAAGAAGCCATCTTAAAATCTCAGCAGTTCGACGTCATATATGCCCAGTCTGGATATTTATACACAATCTTACCGGACACCCCTCACGGCGATCCATCCCGGAGCGACGCACCGGGGGCATCCCATTCCGCTGACGGTATCATTGGCTAGGTTATGGCGCAAAACAAACCTTTCACCATAATGAGCACAAACAACGCTCCAGAGCTTTCTAGGGATACATCTCATTCTGGAGCTACAACTTCGTATGCTCCAGTAACACACACCAACCACACTCATGGACCCTCATGTCCACCACAATGTTATGGAAAAGCACCATCATCTTATGCACCACCTCCGTATTATGACCAGCAGGCCCATCAGACTTCGGTTCACCCACAAGCCCAATCGGCTTACTATCCTCAACATGCAGCACCTCTTGCTCCAACACTTCCAGTAGCTCAAGGTTACCCACAACCGCAACAAGCATTATGTCCACCTCAGAACCCTCCCGCTTACTATCCACCGCAGCCTAATTCTGTGCCTGGATGACCTCAGAACCCACCTACTGCCCAAGGGCATGTATACGCACAACAAAACAAACCTCAAAATGAGAACAAGCAGCGTAATCAAGGAGGTCAACAAAATCACAGAAATAACCAACAACAAAACCAAGGAGGACAGCTACCTAATCCTCCAAATAACAATAATGCGGCTCCTGCAAATCAAAACCCTGATCGTACACCAAAACAGGGCAAAAATCCTAATTTGAGAACAAACCACCCGTGTTCCATATGCGGAGTCTACGGACATTACACGCATAAATACCCCCATTTATATCGAGCACGTCAACTTTGGACCAACGACGCACAACAACAAGGACATGCTACACAACCAGTACCACCTCCTCAGCCGCAACCCATGATATTGCAAAATCCTCTACCCAACCAAGGAGTAGTAAACATTCGTCCAATGGATCCCCCACAAGGATCCGCTGCAACACAACAGCAAATTACCTATGGGGAAACCGATTACCAGCATACAGAGTCCATAACTCACCATTTGCTAATGATGACATCAAATGATGTCAACCTTCAAACTTGCCGAAATCAATACGGCTCTGCCCCTGAGGCCACACCCACCCATCCATTTTCGAGTACCTTCCCAACTGATCAGCCACTTCGCATACCCAATATGCCCATATATGGGGGTCCTAAAGCACCTCGCTTCCCTTTACGACAAATCAACAACAACCCTAACGCTCGTGCAACTTCGAACTATAATATCGTAGAAGACCTGGCCCAGTCCCCTGCTGCTATGTCCGCTCTAGAAATCCTAAAAACTTGTCCTGCACAGAGAAAATTGTTATTATCTGCCATTGGTGCCATAGACCCTAACGACTCCAATATGATGGCTTTCGACTTAGACCAAGTCGAACCTTGTATTCCTTCATCTCTAGCTTTTCAGGTTTCTGTTTCCATTCGTAACCTCATCGTTCATCGATGCATAATCGATGAAGGTGCCTCCCCCCATGTTATGTCGACTTTCGTCTGGCAGAAACTTGGATCGCCAATGCTTCAATCGTCAACTACCGCATTGCGAGCTTGCGATGGTCGTGCAACTCAACCTCAGGGTTTGTTAGTGAACGTGCCCATACAGCTTGGGGGAAAACTGGTTCTCATAGATATAGAGGTCATCAACGCCCAACTTGATTACAACCTCCTTCTGGGACGAAGCTACATGTACAAAATGAAAGCTGTTGCTTCTTCCGTTTTTTGCCTCATGATGTTCCCCCACGAAAGATGCATAGTCAAAATCGACCAGATAACATACTATGATCCCAATGCCCTCGCAGCGCCTGAAAATGTTCTTCCCATGATCGAACAACCCGTTCAGAGTGCACCCACATCGTTCGTCTCCTCAGTTGGACCTGTGATATTTTTGGATACTCCCATGACCACCACTTTCCCATCTATCCCACTCCCTCTCCGGATAACTGAAATATTCAATTTGTGCACCCTCTCGCACAACACACATCAACATACTCCACAACCTCAACTACTACCACAACCACCCACAGTGCCTAGTCACATAGGAGCCACACCAATTCATACTATCCCATTTTTATTTCCCCCTTCAGGCACCATCAGCACACCCATCATGGCTACACTTAATCTCCTAGGATTAACATTAGGACTACCTATGTGGTACCTACCTGCCCCAACCCCTCCCTCGATACCGAATGTCATATTACAATCGGTACAACCCATCAATATTTCAAGCCATCCACCGCCTGGTGTGCCGAATCCCCAAAACCGACCACCTCCAACAGGGGCCACTACATCAACATCTAGTTATGTCCCCCCTCAATCCCGCCACACTAGGGGAAGAGGTCCACAAACCTACACCACTGGACCCACAACTCGCACCGCCCCAGTGACTCCAAATTAGAAAAGAATCCCCCAGCAACTCATGTGCTCCATAAGTGTTCCTTGTGTGACGATATAGGCCATGCTACCCATCTATGTCCACAAATACCGGCACTTCAAGAACACATGAATATGTTGGATGATGACACCAACGTTCCAGTTGTCAAACTAGAACTACCCCCTCAGCCTCGCGATAAATCATTACGCACAAACCACCCTTGTGTGATATGTGACATCTACGACCATTATTCACATCATTGCCCCGATCTCCCATATTACAGATCAGCACTATACAAATTGAATTATGCCGACCTAGAGATATCCCCCCCGCTCATTGAGGAAATATTTCCGCCAGAATCTTCCCGTTCAAAAGAAATCAATACCATTTACATGATTTCAACTATGTACTAGCCTGAACCAATTGATTTAATGACGCACTACTTCTCCATTGACGAAGAAATACTAGAAAAACTCACTGCACTAGACTACCCTTGGGATGATATGCACCACCGATCATACTTCATCCCTGAGGCATCTACCTCCACAACGGCAAACCAACTATCCGTTCAGACCAAAGAATTCTTACCAACCAAGGTCGATTGGTTCAAATATCCTATTCCAGCTCCAGAAGCATTTGAAGAAGGAAACATGGCCAATATTTTGCCAATCATAAAAATCGACATCTCCACCACCCCCGAAAAACCTGAGCTTATCTCTTTAGGTGCATCATGCACTAAAAAGGAAACCCAAGCCTATAAGAAACTCTTCCACTAATTTCGAGATGTCTTCGCTTGATCTTATACCGAGATGCCTGGTCTTGATCCTACCATCATAGAACATCACATAGACACTTGGCCTAACATATCACCGGTCCGCCAGAAACAACGCCCCATTCACCCATCCAAGCTTCCAGCCATCAAAGCTGAAATTGAGAAGCTTTGAGCAGCAGGTTTCATATACCCTATTGCATATACTACCTAGGTTTCAAAACCAGTACCAGTTAATAAGAAAATAGGCACCATCTGCGTCTGTACTGACTTCCGTGACCTCAATATGGCTTGTCCCAAAGACAACATCCCAACACCATTTATTGACCAAATAATTGATGCATGTGCGGGACATGAGGTACTTTCTTTTATGGATAGTTTCTCCGGATACAACCAAATCAAAATCCGTAAAGAATATCAATACAAGACCACTTTTACTACCCCATGGGGCACCTTCGCCTATTGCGTCATGCCTTTTGGTGTCAAGAACGCTGGAGCCACTTTCCAACGAGCCATGACTTATTGTTTTCACGACCTAAATAACATCATATTAGTTTATCTAGATGACCTCACGACTCGATCTAAGAAATGACCTAACCATTTCGATGATCTTCGACAAGTCTTCTTGCGTTGTCGAAAATATAACATCCGCTTGAACCCACTGAAGTGTGTCTTTTGTGTTCCAGCAGGCCGTCCATTAGGTTTTATCATTTCGGAAAAAGGGATCACCGTCGACCCTCTAAAGGTTCAAGCCATAGTAGACCTACCGTCACCTCGCACATTAAGACAAATACAAAGCCTTCAAGGGAAGTCCAACTTCCTTCGTCGCTTTGTCCTAGATTACGCCACGACAGTACATGTTTCCTTCGCTTGCTACGAATTCATACCCATTTTGTATGGGACAACCAAGCGAAAAGAGCTTTCATACACCTGAAGAAAGCACTTACGAGTGCCCCCTTGATTTCTCCTACAGATTTCATAAGAGACTTTACCCTTTACATTTCATCTTCAAATTACGTCGTTTCCGGAGTACTCGTCCAAGAAGACTCCGTTCGTTAAGAGAAAGTCATTTACTATGTGAGCCAAACCTTATCAGGCCCACCACTACGCTACCTACATGAAGAGAAAATGGCCCTCACTGTCGTCTTTCAGTACAAAAGCTGTGCCATTATATTCTCCTAAACCATACTATGGTTGTGGCAAATTCCAACCCAATGGTCTATCTCTTGAATCACCGCTTTCTACAAGGCCGTGTTGCCAAATGGGTGATTATCTTACAAGAATATGACCTGACTTTTAAAACCCCAAAGAGCACCAAAGCACTAGCACTCACTCAACTCATTACGGACCTACCATCTTCATCGTCATCACCAGCTGTCCATACTGATATAATTGACGAACATTTGTTTATTATCTCGTCTGACGACCCTTGGTACGACGACATTCTGGTATACCTCCGCACACAGAATTTTCGACCCAATATCGACTGTGATGGACTCCATCGCATTCATCACCATTCCCCCCGTTACCTCCTCCTGGTTGATGTCCTCTATCGATGTGGCATCGATACAATCCTATGACAGTGTCTTTCCCAAGAAGAAGTAGAACAAGTCCTTAATGACTGTCATAGCAGTGCCTGCGGTGGCCATTTCTCTGGAATGGCCACCGCCCAAAAGGTAATTCGTGTAGGTTATTTTTGGCCATCATTATTCACCGATTGTATCACAGCAGTCAAACATTGCCAAAACTGCCAGCTCTTTTCCCCCAAGGCAAGAAACTCCTTGCCCCCCTTCATCTAGTCGTCACCGTCGGACCATTTTGCAAATGGGCCATCGACTTCATGGATTGCAATCCCGCATCAACCAGCGGCCACAAACACATTATTGTGGTTGTCAATTTCTTTACCAAATGGTCAGAAGCCATGCCTACTTACAATTTCAAAGTTAACACTGCAGCCCATTTTTTCCGCAACCATGTTATTGCTCGCTTCGGAGTACCAAATCAACTCATCTCAGACCAGGGCTCTCACTTCGAGGATTTTGTTTGGCGAGAATTGTCAACACTCCTTAAGCTTGAACATCATTTCTCCTCCGCCTACTACCCCCAAGGGAACGACCAAGTCAAAGCTATTAACAAAATTTTGAATACCATCCTCCAGCGCATTGTCGACCAACATAAGTCCAATTGGCATCACATGCTTTTTCTTGCATTATGGGCTTACCGCACGTCCACTAAAACTGCCACCGGTTTTACCTGTTTCCATTTAGTTCACAGCGTAGAATCTGTCCTCCCCATTGAGTGTTAGATACCGACATTACAAATTTCCGTCGAAATCCTCCCGGATACTTCACTAATTGAAGAACGCTTACTTCTTTTAGAGCAGGCCGAAGAAGATCACCGCATAGCTCTCGAAACAATCGAAGCCGCAAAGAACAAATCTAAAATCCATTACGATAAACATGTTCACCCACGAGCATTTAGTGAAGGAGACCTGGTACTTGTTTACAACCAAGCCCATGACAAAATGGGAAAAGGAAAGTTCGAATCTATGTGGTAAGGCCCATATATCATACACACTTGCTTTGGACATGGGGCATACCTTTTGACTGACTCAGAAGGAAATCCCATGCGCAACCCCTGTAATGGGTTGTACCTCAAAATATTCTACCCATAAAGATCTCTTGGACACCACAGTCCATATTATACATTTTTTTTTAATTTATTTTTTCCATTGTAAACTTTCAAAACCTTACATTTTCATTTTTTCCTACATGAACACAGATGGATCCTGTTCCACCCTGCCATATTAGCTTCACTGACGGTGCAAGTCGTTGGTCTCCAAATCTCACTTCAGTAGCTTGGGTAATTTATTCCCCTTCACATGAGCTGATCCACCTCGACGGAGTGTGCATAGGTGCTGCCACAAACAACCAAGCTGAGTACGATGTCGTGATCGGTCTCCTGGCTGCTGCTCTCCAAATGGGATAAGTCACCTTAGTGTTTTCCTGGACTCCCAGCTCCTTGTTTCCCAGTTCAACAACTGTTACCAGGTATGCAATCCCTGTCTATTTAGAAAATTCCTGCGCACTAAACAAATGATTCGACACTTTGAATCCATTTCATTCACTCATGTCCCAAGAAATCTGAACAGTGTAGAAGACCAAATGGCTAACAACATTCTAGTTTGGCACGTCAACCAAAACATGTAGGACATCACTACATGCATCACATAGGTATCAAAAAATAAAATAAAACAAAATATATAAATCATCATAACATTGTATCCACGTGCATAACATATGCCTCCATGGGCATATAAAAAATCATAACATTGCATCCACATGCATCGAACATGCCTCCACGGGAAAACAAACAAACTACAATTGCATCCACGTGCAACAAGACATAAAAGAAAGGAAAATATGTGCATCCATGAATATATACCAAAACGCATAAATATATATATATATATATATATATATCATCATAAGAGTCACAATGTTAGGAGTGCTCTCAGCACCCAAATAAACAAAAGGTACACCAGCCGTACAAAATGTGTATCAACAAAATACATCCCCATATGCTCATCAGCATTTGGGGGCAGCTACAAGATCACCTAATCATCATGATCACTGGGCTCCTCTGGCTCCTTCGGATCATATAGCTCTTGAGTCCTCCTCTCAGCTGTCACTACGACTACTCTCCACAGGATCGATCTCCACTCACGAGGAGCATCGTAACAATGATAAAAAATATGCGGATCTAGATCCCTCCAACCATCATCTAGTACATACACTAGCACCGACTCCAAGGTATCACGTACATCCTCTAAGGCATCATCGCGATGACGTACAACTCCTCGTACACGAGGCAGGGGTGATGCTATCGGTGGAGGTACCACCACTATCACCCGTCCCCTCCGACCCATATGATCCACTGGAGGCCTCGGAACAACATCTGCCATGACCCACACTGAAACAAGTTAGTATCATATAAACATCTCTAGCTATACTCATAACAAAACATCTAAACATGATATAATAGAGAAATAAAAACAAAGACATACTGTCTAACCCCCAAGCCTGTCCCTGAGCTCGAGGCATCTCAGGGTCTCCCCGGAAGTTCATACCCACATATGGATAGTCATCAATCACAATGAGCATCTGCTCCCACTGATCATACATCTCCGACGAGAAGAACCGCCGAATGCAACCACCACCCTGGGGCATCATCTCCCTCCACCGCACCGTCCGTGGCTCACTCCTCAGTCCCTCCCGAACTGGTACACGTGGCCGCAAGGTAGGTACCCACTCAAAAAAGAAATAGCAGAGGAAAGAGGCATAACTAAACTCTCGTCCCTCCCGACTAACCTTTTTCAGCTCTCACCAAACGCAGGCCAAAAACATCTTCCCCTAAGCAAAATAGGTCCCTGTCAAGACATGGTGAACCATCATCGTTTGCCCCCTTGAAAAATGATGGGGTGCCTATGCATCAAGCACCCGCAAAACACAACCCGCCATCGCCTGCATCTCCGGCTCCCGCAGATCTGAGATACTTAGTGCGTTGTTTTGTGCACGGTCCCCTGGAATGCAGAATCTCTCAAGGAGATCCTCAATATCCATACCAGCCGGAATCCTGGGCTGGGTCTCCCCTATCTCTCCCAAACGAGGAAAACCAGTAAGAAAATAGACATCAGTTAAGGTAATCTCCATTCGCTCACCCTGCACAATAAAAGCTACCTCCTCCTGGTCCCAGAAGTCAACCAACTTGTTCAGCAGCTCCCTGACTGAACGCACGATAGGAATATGAGTGAACTTCAGTAGTCTGCCCATAGCCAAAGCCGCCCGCACATCCAGGCTCTCCCGAATATCTCCCATCAGTCCCTCATCAATCTCCCTCTCCCTCCATGATACCAGCGGCCTCCTCAGCATCCTGCCAAAACAACACAAAATGTTTTAGAAAAATAAACCAAATTTTTTTCCTAAACAAGCGATCCCCATCGTGACTTTCAGCCCCTAGCTGTATTGAACATGGCGGCTTTTAGCGCTCACAGCCGCGATGCTCATCGCGGCTATCAGCACTCACAGCCGCGAAGTGCATCGCAGCTGTAATCATACAAAGTCGCGATGAACATCGCGGCTGTAGGCACCCACAGCCGCGATGAACATCACGGCTGTCAGACCCCACAACCACGATGCACATCGCGGCTGTCCAGCCCCCAGCTGCGATGCACATCACGGATCTCCAGCCCATACCTGCGATGTGCATCACGGAAAAAGGCTCAAAACCCGTGATATTCCGCGTTGGAAAGCGCACATGGAATATTCGCAGCTTCTGAGACCCCGACGCTCACCAAAAAGTAAATAAATTGTTGAATATTGTAACTTCAAAAAATATTATATTTGTACTTTATTATTCCGGAGATGTTTCATTCCTCCGAGGCAACCCTATCATGTACCTAGAGATGTTTATTCCTCCAGGGGTTTGTATTAACTAGGGTTATTAGACCCACCATATGGGGGTCGGCCTTGTAGTTATATTTTAGGGCTTATTAGACTTCTCTAGGAGAGGTCGGCCCCATTAGGTCTTTTAGTCAGTTGGGGGTCAGTATAAATAGAGGAAGTGAAATCCTCATTAGATCATTCACTCACTTGTGGAAGAGTGCGCACTTGTCTGGGATATCTGTTAAGGAGTCAAAGAAGAAAGGAGCACATCTTGTATTTTGGTTGATCATTTTATTGAGGAAAGCTTTGCTGGGTTTTCTACCCCATGAGGGTTTCCTAGGGTATATTCTGTGTCTATCTTGTGATTATGTTTCTTTCAGTGATCTTGCTAGTCTATTTGGTTTAAACTTAACATGGTATCAGAGCTAGACTGAATAGGACATCTTTCACAAGGTAAGAATACCTCTCTCTCTCTCTCTGGTGAAGTTAGGGTTTTAGCCCAAAGTTGGTATTATTGAATTTTGGTTGCATGGCTGGATAGCCCTTTTCAATACCTTTCTTTTGAGCCCTAGATCGAACTTTTTGGTTGGGTAGAACTTTGGGAAATCCAAACCCTAATTCTACCAAAAGTGCGACAAGTCAGAATTTGGTTTCAGAAAAAAGTTTGCATTTTTTATTTCTTCTTACATGGCTGGATAGCCCTTCTCAAGACCATTCTTTTGAGCTCTAGATCGAAATTTTTGGTTTAGTATAACTCCGGGAAAGTCAAACCCTAATTCTACCAAAAGTGCGATAAAATTCTGTTCCAGATTCTGGAAAAGTGAAAAGTAACTTTTCTAGGTAAGTCTGCTTTGTCTCTTGGACTCCCCCAAGAGAAGATGGCTCCAAACACTAGGCTTGAAGACAAGCTAGAAGGTATAGAGAATTTCCGGGCATGGAAATACAGAATTGGTCTCATTCTTGAAGAGAATGATCTTGCTCATTATATCAAGGAAGAAGTTGCAGAACCAGAAGGAGATGAAGCGAAAGAAAAGCACATGAAGTATTTGATTAGGGCAAAGATAATCATAGCTGATTCTATTAAAGACCACTTGATTCCCCAAGTGGCCTCCAAGAAGACTCCAAAGGAAATGTATGATGCCCTAGGAAGAATGTATGAAGGAAAGAACATCAATAGGAAGATGAATCTAAGGACTCAATTGAAGAGTACCAAGATGCACAAAGGAGAATCCATTCAAGACTACTTCTCAAGGGTTTCACAAATCAAGGAACAACTAGATGCAATTGGTGATACTCTTGATGAGGATGAACTTGTGATGACTGCTCTCAATGGTCTCACTAGACCTTGGGAATCTTTCATACAAACCATGTGTGCCAGGAAAGAAAGCATGAAGTTTGATATAGTATGGGAGGATTGTGTGCAAGAAGAAGCTAGGGTAGCCAACATAGAAGCTCTTCTCAAAGAGGATGACCAAGCTTTGGCCACCCATACCAGAAGAAGAAGAACAGTTCATCTCAAGAAGGTTGACCACAAAGGATCTCCACACTTCTCTAGAAAGAGAAAAGGACCATTTCCAGTAAGAGATCTTTCCACGGTCAAATGCTACAACTGTGATAATCTAGGACACATCTCCAGATTTTGTCCTTCACAAAAGAAGAAGTTTGTCCACAAAAGACACCATGCACATATGGCAGAAAATGATAGTGAAGAAGAAGAAGAAGAAGAAGATGAAGAAGAAGAAGAGGTAGAGGTAAAGCCTAAAAGGAAAATATATAAGGTGAAGAAAGAAGATCCAGAAGAATATGTTCTATTCTCTGCACTCTCTGGATCTGTATCTCTTGGAGAAGATACATGGCTCATTGACAGTGGTGCTTCCAAGCACATGATAGGGCAAAGGAAGACCTTCTCAAATCTTGAAGAAAAGTCTTCTTCACAGAAGGTATCTCTAGGAGATGACTACCAATATCCCATCAAAGGAATTGGTGAAGCTAGCTATAAGCTAGATTCTGGAACACCCTTGAAGATGAAAGACATCTTATATGTACCAGGTTTAAAGAAGAACCTTCTCTCTATTTCAGCACTAGATAAGAAAGGTTTTAGAGTAGCCTTCATAGATGGACAAGTACTCATGTGGTCCAAAGGAAAGACAATTAAAGATGCAGTTGTCATTGGTGAAGAAGAAGGAGGTCTCTATAAGCTCAAGGGCCATCCAGAAGCTGCCCTTGCACATGAGATCTCTAGCCCCAGTGAGCTATGGCATAGAAGATTATCTCACATCAACTATAAAGCCTTACCCTATGTAAGCAAGGTAGTCATAGGATTACCAGATTTGAAAGCTGATCATGATGGCTCATGTAAAGGGTGTAAGAAAGGGAAAAATATCAAGAACCCCTTTCCAAAGAGTGAAACAAAGACTAAGAACATTTTAGAGCTAATACACTAAGATGTATGTGGACCAATGCCCACCACTTCCCTAAGTGGGTTTGAATACTATCTTTCATTCATTGATGACCATTCAAGGAAAACTTGGATATACTTCCTGAAAGGTAAGAATGAAGTCTTTGGAAAATTCAAAGATTTCAAGGCCCTAATAGAAAATCTATCAGAAAAGAAAATCAAAATTCTCAGAACAGATAATGGCGGAGAATTCACCTCAAAGGAATTTGAGGACTTTTGCAAAGAAGCTGGAATTAAAAGGGAACTAACTACTCCATACAATCCCCAACAAAATGGGGTGGCTGAAAGGAAAAATAGAACAATCATGGAAGTTGTGAAGACCATGATACATGACCAAGATCTTCCCATGTATTTATGGGATGAAGCAGCCAAGACAACAGTATATGTGCAAAATAGATTATCTCACAGTGCTCTTGAATTCAAAACTCCAGAAGAAGTGTTTACAGGTAAGAAGCCTGAGGTAAGTCATCTTAAAATATTTGGGTGTCCTGTGTACATCCACATTCCAAAAGAAAAGAGAACCAAGTTGGATCCCTCAGGTAAGAAGGGAATGTTTGTTGGTTATTGTGAAACTTCCAAAGCCTTCAGAATTTACATACCAGGTTTCCATCATATAGAAATAAGTAGAGATGTAACCTTTGATGAGGAAGCAGCTCTTCAGAAATCCAGAAAGTGTCAACTTGAAGAAGTTTATGAAGAAGATTCATCTCCCAGAATCTCAGAGACTGTTCACATCCTTGAAAAGGATACACCAGAGGATCATGACATGCTAGAACCACAAGAACCCCCTGTTGCAGAATTATCTAGGAAAAGAAGACCAACATGGGCTAGAGATATTATCCAAGGAGTTGAAAGATATGGTGCTCCTGAAGGCTCCACTAGAGAAAGGAAGAAACCAAAACTGGTGTCCAACTATATGGCCTTGATGTGTGATCTTGTGGATCAACTACCTACTAGCTATGGAGAGGCAGCTCAGAAGAAAGAATGGGTAGAAGCAATGACAGAAGAATATCAGTCAATAATGAAAAATGATGTTTGGGATATAGTTCCCAAACCGAAAGATAAAAGTGTGGTTTCTTCCAAATGGATTTTCAAAATAAAACATGCCGCGGATGGAAGCATTGAAAAATACAAAGCAAGATTTGTAGCCAGAGGATTCTCTCAGAAGGAGGGAATTGACTATGAAGAAACATTTGCACCAGTTGCCAGGTATACTTCAATTAGAACTATCATGGCACTCGCATCCATGATGAAGTGGAAATTACACCAAATGGATGTTAAGATAGCTTTTCTGAATGGTGTTATTGAAGAAGAAGTATACATAGAGCAACCACAAGGGTTTGAGGTTAATGATGGAAATACTCATGTATGCAAACTGAAAAAGGCATTGTATGGGTTGAAACAAGCTCCCAGGGCTTGGTACGGAAGGATTGACAATTTATTAACTAGCATGGGCTTTACCAAAAGTAAAGCTGACCCCAATCTTTATCTCAAGGTGATGGATGATGAACCAGTTATATTGTTGTTATATGTAGATGATCTATTCCTAACTGGAAATGAGAAACAAATTATTGAAAGCAAGAAGAAGCTTTCTTCAGAATTCGAGATGAAAGATCTCAGACTAATGCACTACTTCTTAGGCTTAGAAGTATGGCAAGAACCAAAAGGAATTTTTCTAAATCAAGGTAAGTATACTATGGAGATTCTCAAAAGATTTGATATGTTGGAATGTAAAGCCATGGCCACTCCCATGGACTCCAACTTCAAGTTATTAGTTAATGATTCATCAGAATTAGTGGACATAACTCTATATAGACAAATCATTGGATCATTGATGTACTTAACTAATACTAGGCCTGATATATGCTTTGCTGTAAATACCCTAAGTCAGTATCTAGTAGAACTAAGAAAGGTCCACTTAATAGCTGCAAAGCATGTAATGAGGTACCTAAAAGGTACGTTAGATTTTGGCCTATTTTATCTCAGAAGTCATGAACTCAGGTTACATGGTTACTTAGATTCTGATTGGGCAGGTAGTGTATCAGACAGAAAAAGTACTTCAGGTGGATGTTATGGTCTTGGATCTGCCATGATTTCCTGGTTCAGCAAGAAACAATCTAGTGTGGCTCTCAGTACTGCTGAAGCAGAATATATAGCTGCCTGCTCTGCCAGCTGTGAAGCAGTATGGCTTCGGAAACTTTTATATGGATTGTTTGACTTAGAAATGGATCCCACTGTGATTACGTGTGATAATCAAAGGTGCATCAAGATGACTGAAAATCCTGTGTTTCACGATAAGTCAAAACACATAGAGATCCGATACTTTTATATACGAGATATGGTGCAGAGAGGAGCTATCAAGCTCGAGTATATAAGCACTGAGGATCAAATTGTTGATATCTTGACCAAACCGCTGTCTCGAGTAAAGTTTGAAAATTTCCGAGACAAGCTTGGTGTAGTTCAAAAGGGACCTTCCTCGAAAGGGGGAGTAGCATAGTATCTAATAACTAGTCTGTCTCATCAATGATGAGGTTACCTTTTTACTGCACTTAGTTATTTAGAATTATTTAGATTTTGGACTCTTATATTCTTTTGATGATGATGATACATGTTTTGATGATACATGTTTTGATGATGATGATACATGTTTTGATGATACATGTTTTGATAATGATGATACATGTTTTGGTGATACATGTTTTGATGATGATGATAAATGTTTTGGTTATACATGTTTTGATGATGAGGATACATGTTTTTGGTATACAACATGTGAAGGGATTGGATCATTCCTGGAATTCAGTCCTAAAGAAGAGGCGTAGACGTATGTCTTCGAAAATGAAGTTCTTGGTGAACATGTGAAGGGATTGGATCATTCCTGGACTTCAATCCTAAAGAAGAGCCGTAGACGTATGTCTTCGAAAATGAATTTCTTGGTGAACATGTGAAGGGATTGGATCATTCCTGGACTTCAGTCCTGAAGAAGAGCCATAAACGTATGTATTCGAAAATGAAGTTCTTGATGAACATGTGAGGGGATTGGATCATTCCTGGACTTCAATCCTAAAGAAGAGCCATAGACATGAGGTCTCTGATAACTGAACGATAAGACTGGATCGTCCCTGGACTTTGATTCAAAAGGTACACGATAGGACTGGATCATCCCTGGACCTCGGTTCAAAATGTACGTGACAAATCCTAGAATTGCTCTAGGTTACATCCAGCATGAAACAGGGCTGGCTCTGTAGTTGTGATACATCCAGCATGAAACAGGGCTGGCTCTGTAGATGTGATACATCCAGCATGAAACAGCTCTGTAGTTGTGATACATCTAGCATGAAACAGGGCTGGCTCTGTAGATGTGATACATCCAGCATGAAACAGGGTTGGCTTTGTAGTTGTGATACATCCAGCATGAAATAGGGCTGGCTCTGTAGATGTGATACATCCAGCATGAAACAGGGTTGGCTCTGTAGTTGTGACACATCCAGCATGAAACAAGGCTGGCTCTGTAGATGTGATACATCCAGCATGAAACAGGGCTGGCTCTGTAGTTGTGATACATCCAACATGAAACAGGGTTGGCTCTGTAGATGTGATACATCCAGCATGAAACAGGGCTGGCTCTGTAGATGTGACACATCCAGTATGAAAGAGGACTGGCACTATGGTCGGAATTGAAGTGTCCCTAGACATGAGACTTGTCTTAAAATAGATAAGGATTGATCATCCTGGAACTTGATCTGGATTGCATCATCCATGGACCCATGACCTAAAGAGAGCAAAATTGATCATCCTGTAATATGATCGTGTGATGACGATGCTACTGATCGTGTGATGACGATGCTGCTGATCGTGTGATGACGATGCTGCTGATCGTGTGATGACGATGCTGCTGATCGTATGATGACGATGCTGTTGATCGTGTGATGACGATACGACTGATCGTGTGATGACGATGCGACTGATCGTGTGATGACGATGTTGATCGTGTGATGACGATGCTGTTGATCATGTGATGACGATGCTGCTGATTGTGTGATGACGATGCGACTGATCGTGTGATGACGATGCGACTGATCGTGTGATGACGATGTTGATCGTGTGATGATGATGCTGATCATATGATGACGATGCTGATCGTGTGATGACGATGCTTATCATGTGATGATGATGCTGATCATATGATGACGATACTGATGACAGTGATGATGTCGATGCTGATGATCGAGTGATATCGATGTTCCAGTAACTAGTTGAGTTACTGATGATGATGAACTGAAGAAAGCTTCCGATGATATATAGATGTATGATGTATGACTCATTGCTCCTGCAGATGTTGTTATAATATCCTTCTCGTTAAGGGGGAGTGTTGAATATTGTAACTTCAAAAAATATTATATTTGTACTTTATTATTTCGGAGATGTTTCATTCCTCCGAGGCAACCCTATCATGTATCTGGAGATGTTTATTCCTCCAGGGGTTTGTATTAACTAGGGTTATTAGACCCACCATATGGGGGTCATCCCTGTAGTTATATTTTAGGGGTTATTAGACTTCTCTAGGAGAGGTCGGCCCCATTAGGTCTTTTAGTCAGTTGGGGGTCAGTATAAATAGAGGAGGTGAACTCCTCATTAGATCATTCACTCACTTGTGGAAGAGTGCGCACTTGTCAGGGAGATCTGCTAAGGAGTCAAAGAAGAAAGGAGCACATCTTGTATTTTGGTTGATCATCTTATTGAGGAAAGCTTTGCTGGGTTTTCTACCCCATGAGGGTTTCCTAGGGTATATTCTGTGTCTATCTTGTGATTATGTTTCTTTCAGTGTTCTTGCTAGTCTCTTTGGTTTAAAATTAACATAAATTGAAAGGCTAAGGCGCATAGGCTTGACTAAAAATTGCGGAATAAAAAATCGACGGTCGAATCTCCCACAAATCAAGAAAATGCTCTGACCCAACTAAATTACTCTGTGAAATTCAATGGTGAAAATGACACTTGTCACATTGCGTTCACTTGTTATTTATAGAAATCTGACCAATTTTCAATCAACCATTTCGGCATCATATGACGTCCATTTTTCAAACCGTTGGTATTGTTGGAATCAGTGCAGCGATAACTTCATGATAGTCCACTCCTTTTTTCGATTCCACCATGTCCCATTTTTGGGCATTTTTTACATGCCCCTCGTCGCCTCGATTTGCGTTCCACATCGACCGTGGTCCATTTTTGACGAGTCTTATATCACCGGATACAGTTTTTCGCGCTCATGACAATGCTTGAGACCATTTATCGCTTTCACCAGCATATTTTTAGGGCATTTTTTCCATGCCCCTCGTCACCTCGGTTTGTGTAGCACATCAACCGTTATTCGTATTTGACAAATTTTATATCGTCGGATTCAGTTTTCCACGCTTATGATGATGCTTGAGATCATTTCTCGCTCTCACACCCAAAACTTTTTGACACTTTTTCACATGCCCGTTGTCCCCTCGATTTGCGTGCCACATCGACAGTCGTCAGATTTTACAAATTTTCGCATCACAACTTATACATGAGCCCCCCACTACATCCATACTGCAATTATGGCATTGTTTTTCTACCATTCATCAAACCGCAAGGAGGCCGCATTAGTGTTCCCCCCTATCACCATGCTTGATCCCCATACTCGCCCTTTGATTGAACACTTCCTCCTTGCCTCTCCATTACTTTTTTCGGTATAATTTTATCCCTTTTTCGGGCCGATCAAATCCTTTATGAAAAAGGCACTTAGGGAGTTTATGTTAAGCTCTTTTCTGACTCATAAAACAATGAAAAAATTGTTGATCAATCTTGGTTCTTTTCATGCTTGCTAAATTTATCTGAAAGGGCGTCTACCTGGTATAAGCTTACCCCTTTTCTAGACCTTGTAGACTAGTTACGAAAAAGGAATACTCTAGTCACATCGGCTAGAAGAGGTCTCCATTTGCATCATTTTATGCTTTTTTGGGCCTTGGAGACTAACATACGAAAAAGAACACCAATGGATTCTACTTACAGCTTTTAGACTCTCTAAAATTGAAAGCAACCATGAGCAATCACCGTCTTGGGCTCCTACGAATCCACAGGATGGTACTCCTCCACCAATTCAAAGTCTCCTTATCGTTTTTAGACTCCTTAAAAATCAAAGCACTCACGAGCATGAACAGTCTTGGGCTCACATAAATCCACAGGATAGTACCATTTTAGAGCAATCCCTTCTTGGAGCTCATTAAAACTACGAAGAAGGACCCAACGATACTTTTTGGCACCACAACAGATCATGTCTACTCATATGGCAGCTTCCCCATTATGGTTGCATTTGTTCACAGTATTTTGCAGTATGTCACCCTGAGAGTCCCCCAATAGCATCCATCAGCTTGTCCACGCAAAGTCACTCCAGTTTGCAATAGATGCCCCTAATAAGCGATGATACCCACACCTAAAAAGTCAGTTTCTTATGCTACCAGGTCAACCATGTCATCATGCTCTGAACAAAGGAAGTTTGAGTCCACCCACTCTCTGACCCCAGTTATTCCCCATCCCCACAATATGTCAGTCCTACCATCAATACTATCACACTTCAGTTGTACGCCTTGTGCTCCTATCAAGGAAACATCATTGCCTTGGTAGTTTCCAGTCTCCCTCTATTGACGCCAACCAAATCTATTCCAGAGTATAGACCCAGAGGTCCCTGTGCCTTGGACTCATCACCATTAGTGATGAGTGCCTACGGATCATTTTGAAAGGAGTCCTCAGTGCCTCTCCAAATGATTGTTTCTCACATGCTCGACTTCAACACCTTGATCGCATCGTTGAGACTCATATAGGGTATCGATCCTTTCAGTTATTTGTTGAAGACCCCGGATATCACCTGACTCTACCACATTTGAGAGTCTAATTGAGGAGACAACCAGTTACATATTCCTATGGATATTCGGGTTGCGCTTGGCGACAATTTTCATATGTACTGCAGTTTTATACTCCCTCAAGTATACAGTTACATATACTCCTCAGGACTTGACTCACAATCATTGAGTCCCTACAGATGAGGGACACCTTCAGATTCAGTAGTTCATCAACCCTTCTGATACCTTATTCAAAATGGTTGTTGCTTTTTTCCAGTGTATCAGTTATTCAAATCAGTCATGGTATGACCATGAGTATGTCCCAACATTGTGTCCCCTATTGACCATTATGATGCACCAACATATTTTTATGTATTTTTCAAGTCCCCCTTCTTGGGCCTAATTGTTATGTATATGTCGCTATACGAGCATGGGTATGCCCGCCTCATCCATTATCAGATATTATTCCTCATTCATTTTGAGGCCATGTATTTTTTCAGTTTTTGCAGCTTCCAAGGGGTCGTTGTTCCAGTCTCCAATCGGTCTCTTCGCTTCTCCAAACCCCAGGAAAAAGACAAAAGAACTATGATGTCTATCGGAGATACGATGAGCTCCTGCCCTCACACATTAGGGGGCAATCCGTTAACACCCAAAAAGTGCTCACTAGCTCATTCCCTTATTCACATGACCCATTTGTCCACTTTTTCCACCATTTGAGCCTCTAAAGCCATCAAAAGGTCACCAAAAAGACCATAATACACCTTTTCCCCCTCAAAATATGTATTTTTCCTCAAAAAACACAAAAAACCCTAAAAAAGGGTCCAAAATTCCAAAAAAATATTAAAAGGGAATAAAAATATAAAAAATATTCAAAAAATGAAAAAGAGGGAAAAAGAGACCTAAACCATGTTGGTTAATACCATTGGTTTCCTTAAAACCATAATGGTATTCCTCATCACCAAAACCTATAAAAATGTGATAGGGGCTCCTCATTATTCACCCACATTTCATCCTATCCTCATGCTGCCAAAATCCATCTTGAGATTTGCCCGTCTTTTGAGCTTTGCCCAACCATTGAAGTATTGGAGAAGAAGAGACCATTGGACATTAGAGCACCTCAACCTTGGAGCTTCCCAAAACTCACCATCCTCACCATTTGAGGTAATACAAAATTTTTAATTTTTATTTACATGCTTATGAATCAATTTTGTTCATTGTTATCAATCTAGAATTCTTTATTTTACTGTTTACTGCCATCAATCTATAGTTTATATTTGCTTATTTACATTGCTTTATTTTCAGACTACTACTACTAGTTAGTAGGTGCATCCTTGCACATGCTTGGTTGAAAAACCAAGCAACAGTGATTCATGACCCTCTATGAGCCATGGGAAAAGGAGTAAGTCATGGTAGAAGGTAAACAAAGTGCCCTGCAAATGGTTGAAGGTGTCTAGAGGAGGTTATGGACATATATTCAGTTCAAAAATGATAAGGACAGGAAGCCTAGCTGTGGTAGGAGATCATACCAATGGATAGAGCTCTCCAAGAGATTTCCAATAGTACCTGTATTTCCTTATTTGGCGTAAGGATGAGGGAGTTGTAGGCCTTGGAAGCGTGCTGTTGCAAAATGCATGGTTCTCCATTTCTGCATTTGCAATGTGGATCATGGATTACGGAGGCTGGGGATTAGGTTTGGACTCACGTGGTTAGACTTCCGACTTTCTGCACCCGCAAAGAGGATTGTAGATTGCGGAAGTCGGAAGTGGAAAATTCTTCGGGACAAAGATTTGGACCTCTGCAGTTTTGAGTTCCGCAATGCGGAATTGCGGATTACAGGAGGGCATTTTTTCCAGGAGTCATAGATTGGGTTCCCTCATTTCTGCATTCTCCAATGCGGATTGCAGATTGAGGATTTGTGGAGTGGAAGTTTTCTCTGGGTGGCAGTTGGAGGTTTCCGATTTCTGAATGCTGCATGTGGATTGCGGATTGTGAGAGGTAAATTTCCCAGGGCTAAGAAACAAAGTTTCCGTGATTCTGACATACGCAATGTGGGTTGCGGGTTGCGGAATTGTGGAGGACGTAATTTTCCCGGGGCAACGATTTGACTTCCAACCTCCGATGTCCGTATTGCGGATTGCAGAATTCGGGAGCACGAAGTTGTCGGGGAGGCGGATTTGGAAATCCGATTTTCGAATCTCAACTGCGGGTTGCGGGAAGGAGGCTGCGGGTTGTGGATTCGAGCCCATTGCGGTTGTGTGTGAAAATGGAATAAATTGAAGAAAACAAAATATGTCAGAGGGTCTCTCGTGGTCTCTGAAGGCCACTAGGGAGGTTGAGGAACATGACAATGAAGAGCTCCTAATTCAATTAATACTGAAGGATCGAGAGAATTGGGGACTTAAAATAACTTTATGTACACCTTTCTAGAGCCTAGGTATTAGAGAAGATGTTATTCATCATCCTCTACCTTCATAAATTTCTCCTTTTTATCTAATTCATATCATGTTCGTGGCCCTTTCCTTGGTTAGAATCTAGTGTATGATGAGGAATATTTGGCGGTGAAGTGCTCTGCGTCATTAAGAAGGGGAAAGATTTTGACTATGAGGTTTGATCTATGTTCCATGAAATAAAGCTCTTATCAATCGATAGGGATGAAGACCCAAATCCATAGATTGAGTGTCTTGGTGGTGAAGGAGGTGAAAAAGAATGTGGTAGTTTATTTTGCAACAAAGTAAGTGGTGTGTCTGCAAGGAGGGGAACCTAGTCCCTTGGGTTTGGGAGGATGATGTAAAATCCATCCAGCCATCGAGTTGGATTCAAAATCACTAGTTGGAAATTTTTAGGGTAAAAGAATGTGTGGGAAAAAACCATAGGGTTTGTGTTGACATCCATTTTGTCACCATTTTTTATCATTTAATCTACTCTAAATGGCGTTATTTCTATCATTTTTGCTATAGTAAGTTGTTTTCTTTGCCATTTATCCCATCAAACAGTCCAGGTATGCACGTATTTACCTATTACACAAATCTTGTTTATATTTCATTATATTATGATTTGTTTATGTTAAATTGGCATTTTATGGGAATAATTGACATTTGCGTTTCAATTGACAGGCTGCGTTTTTCAAATGACCCTTCGTTTAGACTTTGGGCTACATATTAAAACTCAAATGCATTCAGCTCATCGTTCAGCTCATCATTCAGCCTTGCGTTCAGCCCCCGAAATCCACGGTTAGCTTACCTCAGGCCGTTAAAGCAACAAAAGGGCACGTGGGTTCTATTAGTCACGTGGTGCTGATGGTTAAAGAGCTATTGCTCTAGAAGATTCGTCCCCAGGTTCGCTGAGCTTGCCAACGCATCACCACGCCCACGTCAATACTCCAAACGCCGATTATCTTGCTCGTTGGCCTGGGATCACGCACGCCTGTTGACACTCATTCACACCGGTGTTCTGGAAGAAGCCCGTCCTCCCACGATCCGTTCGCCAACACACTACTCGTTCCACGTCCAAGGTAGATTGACGCAGCAGCAGCCAGTTACAGTCATTAAGCGCCTCTATTATTAGAGAGGTCGCCTCTTTCGACCTTCTCCCCCAATTTTAATCATGTATAAATAGATGTCTTTGTGACTGAGATGAACTAAGTCTTGTCTTATTTTGTAAAAGTTTTGTTTTTTTAACATGACTGAGACGGAGTTAGCCTTGATTAGTTTTTTCCCAAGCTGCAAATAGACACATAAATACTGTAACACTCTGTTTTTAATTCAATATACCTCTGTTCTAGTTTTTATGAATATGCAGTCGCATGCGTGGTGATTGAATGATCAGGGAACAACCTTTGATTGCTAAGATGGCCCCCTCAATGACCAGCGGTCTCCTGTCTATGTATATAATTTGTGTTCTGTAGATAAGATGTGTTGTTTCCGTATTTATTTTGTAGATGATGTTGTTGTCTTGTGATAGAAAAAATGTTTTGTTGTTTATATAAATGAGATTCCCATTTCATATTATGTATTTTGTCACTGTTCATATCTTATTGTCCATATAAATAAAACTTTTGTTTTATGTTATGTGTATTTTTTTGTTTTGTTTGCAGAATTTAGTATGACCGATCAAGCATAGCTTTCTTGTTTACTTTCAGTCTTTTCTACAACTAGATAAGTTGATCAGTTCATGTTTTAAATTTAATTCATAGTTAGAATTAGTCCTGCTAATGTTTTTTTTGTGAACTATATTTTGTTGCTAACATAATCTCTTCTTTAGGATTAGGAATGGTCGACCAAAAGCTTAATGTTTTGTAGTTTGCTTCAGTTTTATTCTCATCATCTGTAGCTAGATGTTGCTTCGAATTCTTCCATAGTTAGCATTAGTTTCCTTAGCCTCTTTCTCTCTATTAGCTTTTATTCTTATACCTGTAGGTTACTTCTATCTTCCATCATTAATCTTGCTTCAACATATCATAGAAATAATTCTTCTTCTTAGATAATGATTAGAATAATTAACTTCTTGTTAGTTTAGCCTCTACTTAATCTCTCCATTGCTTCCTTTGCACTATAGGATCATTTTCATAAAGCCAGCTGGTAATTAAATCATCCAAAAACTCTTCTTTTCCTCACTTTAAAACATTTTCCTCCATTCGGACTGCGATTCAGACCGGTGTTCGGATCGTCATTCGGACCTTTTTACTTTTTGTATTGTTTTAGGCCTTTTTCAAAATATAATTTCTTCTACCTCTCAATCATCATTCTTCTTACTCTTAGTTAATGGTTTTAGATGTAATTTAACTCTTGTTTTATGTTATGTAGACTTCTTAATTAAACTTCATCATTATTTCATCCTTTCTCTTACTTCATCCTTAACCCTCTTTCAACCTTCTCCCATAGTTAAATTCTTCATATCTAATTTGTTAATTAGTTACTGTTTTAGAATTGATCAGTCTTGTTCTCTAAGTAGTTTGTTTTCAAATCATAGTTAATAATTCTATTTTTCCGAGTTGTTTTAACTTGTTAATTACAAGACTAGTTTCCATTCATCCAAATAATGAAGATGCTCATGATATAAGATTTGGATCAGAAATTAATATCTTTATCAAATTTCCTACTTGCATCTATAATAAATATCTTTATCAAGTTTTCTACTTTACAAATCAAATCCAGTTCATATTAAACATCTTTATTAATTTTTCTACTTGCTTCATTTGTTAATCAGTTTCTTGTTTTCATAGATAGAATAAATTCTTGCATTTGAATTATGAAAGTCATGCAAGTAGTTTAAAATCACATAGTTGCATGTTAGCACATTTGCATCTTTAGTCAGCTTAGGATAGTTCAAGCCTTCAATCCTGCACATATAGTGATTGCATCTCATAATCTCCCTCCCCGGGTTGACAATTTAAATATTGGAATTATTTAACACATAATAAACACCAATAGTTTGGTTGAGTCAAGTCTAGAAACCAAGCCTAGGTTATAGTCCATAGTTCCTCCTCCTAGCCAAAGGGTGGAGGGATTTTCTTTTCCAATTTGCAATAGATGTGAAGAAAATATTCAGGAAAATTTGGTGTTGGGATTCAAATCCCTTATTGTTTAGGTGGATGAAAAATTCATTAAGAGGATTGATACTATGGAGGAATTGCCATATGTTATAACAATTTTGAAAAAAATTAGTTTTGGATTTTTCATTTACTTGGATTTTTAATTTAGAGAAATATAAAAAATTATATTTTTATTAAGGGAATGAGGATACAATGAATATTTGGATGCCTACCTTTCCAATCCCCCTTGCTCTTCGAATTCACCCTCCACTTCCAAGTCAACAGCTCTGAACGCTCGAGCAATTTGGTTGATCTCTGTTGGTGAACAGTGGACGCAAAGTGCAGAATGGTTGTCGCGACCTGTTTTGGGATTTTAATATATTAACATGAAGGTTCGAGCGTTATGTATTCAAATAATGCTAGAGAGTTATAGAATGCATTACGTTCAAGTGTTATTGGAATACATAACGCTTGTGCGTTATCAAATTCATAACGCTCGAGCATTATGTATTTCTATAACGCTCAAGCGTTTTCGAATTCATAACGCTTGATCGTTATGTATTTCTATAACACACGAGTGTTCTGATTTCCTATCGTGCATGTTAAGTGACATGGCAGGCTTGGGCCCACCCATTCCTCTTTTAAAGAAACGCTCGTGCATTTTGATTTCACTGCACTTTCGCACGTTTCGTGAAAGCACAATTGCATCTAAAAGGTCTCTCGACTTTGTACGAGGGCCCTAGAGAGAGAATGGGAGATGTTAGGGGGTTAGAGGTAGAGAGGGGGGCCATTGTTAGAGGGTCAGGGGTAGGGGGAGTATGGGAGAGATAGAAAGAGGGTTTGTTAGAGAGAGATAGAGAGATAGAGAGAGAGAGTACATGTGTGATATCTATATATATATATATAGAGAGAGAGAACACATGTGTGTGATATATATATATATATATATATATATATATCAATAGAGAGAGAGAGAGAACTGGTGGGGTGGTGGGATGTTAGGAGGGTTAACCAAATACATGGTATTTGATATTGCAACAATACATTGTGAGGAGGGTTAACCAAATGTTGAGAGGGGATTCAAACATCCATATGTGGAAGGTAGGTCTCAAATTATGATGCCACTTATGTCCGTACTGATATAATGTAGATCCTTTTAGTTATATCCTTTCACACTGTTTGAAATATGGAAAGGAAATCTGTGATATTTTCTGACTGGTATGAATTTCACTGAAGAATTTGTTTTGGATTTGAAATCACATCAATACAAGCAATGGACGACTGACCAAAATCCAAGAGGATATTCATTCACCCATAGGGGATAAGTGGGGTGTTAGGGGTTAGTTGTAGGTGGAGCATAGAGAGAGAGGTGGGGGTTATGTGTAGGTGGTGGAGTGTTAGGGGTAGAGAGAGAGGGGGGTGTTAGGGGTAGGGGGGGTAGGAGAGAAATATAGAGAGGGGGGTTTAGGGGTAGGGGGATTATGCGAGTGATAGAGAGAGGGGGAGTCGTTAGGGGGTTATATTTAGAGAGAGAGAGGGTGTTAATTGGTTAGAGGTAGAGAGAGAAGGGGGGATGTTAGGAGGTTCAAGGTAGAGAGGGAGGGTGTAATGTACCCAATTTCTTCATTTTTATTTTTATTTTCCTCAACATCAACAATAAAATGTATTAGTCACCTTATTCAAATGAAGATATAATATTGTAATTGACTGTGATTACATATGCTCAATTAATAGTTTTTCTAAAAGTATAATTATGTCCAAAGAGTAAATGTTAAATTTTTAGAATTTACTTCAATCTGATCTAGGATCTTAACTGAGAGAACAACATGTACAACATATCTACATCATATCAATCATGGAGACAATAATGCAAGCACACAAGAGACACAAGATTTACTTGGGGAAAACCATAAAGGTGAAAAACCCCAATAACTTCCTCAGAGATAGATAGAGCAATGATACAACCCAAGAGATAGACATATCCTAGCAGTAGATCCTCCTCCTCCATAAGTGCACCACTCCTCCTTGAGTGCATGAGTGAGAAGTGAGTGATCAAATAGATTGCCTCCCGCACTCTATTTATACTTGACTTGAATTGCCTTTTACATAACTCATGTAGGCTCGAACTTAACCAAATAACATAATGCTGACTGGGCCGACCCCTAATAGGGTGGTCTAATAACCCTTCGACCCACATGGATGACCCCCAATAGGGTGGTCTAATAACCCTTTGACCCACATGACTTATACAGGGCCGACCCCAACAAGGTGGTCTAATAACCCATCAAGTATAAGTTACGACATTTACAATATAAATGACGACACTTCCGTATAGAGGAATAATATCATCTCTATAGGAATACAATATACATATATGTGAAATACATTCCGAAGTTACATATACATCAACACTCCCTCTTAACTAGGAAGGTATTTCTCGACACAGGTCTTCTAGCACAAGTCATCTTCTCTGGATCATCGTCATTGGATACTCGTCATCGAGTCATCATCATCGTCACTGCTATTGTTGTCTCAATCAATATCTGAATCTACTCGTCATAGGAAGTTCTATAGAGCCAGTCTTTTTTCATACTGGATGTAGGCCCACCACCTGCAGGTCTTTGTCATCACTGGCCATACTGTAGAATTCTCAAGACTTATTACGTGCATCACAAAACTTGGCTGCAGCATCCCAGGCTATTACGAGGACACAGCTCTACTTGTAGGATCTCCCAGGAGCACATTACATGTGACCCATCACAAAACCTGGCTGAAGCATCCCAGGATGTTACGAGCACACGGCTCTACCTATCGGATCTCCCAGGAGCACATTACATGTGATCTCACCACAAAACCTGGCTGAATCATCCCAGGATGTTACGAGCACACAGCTCTACCTATCGGATCTCCCAGGAGCACATTATAGGTGGTCCACCACAAAACCTGGCTGAAGCATCTGAGGCCTTTTTCATCCTCTCCAGATCTCCCAGGAGAAAATTACATGTGGTCATGGAAAAACCTGGCTGAAGCATTTGAGGCCTTTTTCATCCTGTCCAGATCTCCGAGGAGCAAATTACATGTCATAGGAAAAAACCTCGAAAGAGCATCTTCCATATATCTCAGGGCACCGAATTACATGCCATAGGAAAAACCTCGAAAGACTATCTGCAGATCTCCCAGGGCCAAATTATATGTCCTCCCAAAGCAAAACCTTGAAAGAGCATTTGCCAGATATCCCAGGGCACCGAATTACATGCCATAGGCAAAACCTTGAAAGACTATTTGCAAATCTCCCAGGGCAACGAATTATATGCTCATCTGCACAACCTGTTCCACGGCCACAGAGTATCATATGATACTCATCATACATCATCCTGATGTACACATGATCACCTTGATCATCATCACTGCAACATCCTGCTGCATGTCATCTGGAGAAGCTCGTCATCCACGATCATCCTGATCATACAATGCATCCATTTGATGCACACCACGTATCTACCTGATACATATCATCATACATAGTGTATCCACCTGATACATAGATAAATGATCCACACAATGTATCCATCAACATACATGATCTACTTGATCATATCTGATACATATCAATATACATGATCTACTTGATCATACAATGTATCCACCTGATACATATACAGATACATGGTCCAAGCATCCAACATGATGCATATACAAAAATACATACACATGATCCAACCGATCATATTCAACATCCAACATGATGCGTACATACATATAAATGATCCAAATGATCATATCCAGCATCCAACATGATGCGTACATACATACATAAAAATGATCCAACTGATCATATCCAGTAGAAACCAGAACATCATCCTGATGCTCATCATCCAGCGCTTACACAGCCATGTGAAGGATCCTCCTTCCAACATGCTTGGAATGGATTCAACAGATGTGTCCATCACTTCTTCCTCGAAGTGTCCTCGATCTGAAGAACGCCAAGCCTCTCTCTAAAGTACTCGAACTTCACCCTGGATAGTGGCTTTGTCAGCACATCTGCAATCTGCTCGTTCCGTCGCAACATACAGGAGCTTCACGGCTCCTCTCTGCACCATATCCCTGATATAGTGATATTTGATCTCTATGTGTTTCGACTTGTCATGAAACATTGGGTTCTCAGAAAGCTTCACACAACTCTGTTTATCACAGAAGATACCAGTAGCATCCAACGGGAGATCAAATAACTCAGACAGTAGCTTCCATAGCCATACTGCCTCACAACTAGCTGAACAGGATGCAACATACTCTGCCTCAGCTGTACTCAGTGCCACGCAGGACTGCTTCCTGCTAAACCATGAGATCACACCTGATCCCATACTGAAGTAGCACCCAGATGTGCTCTTCCTATCTGTAGCACTGCCAGCCCAATCTGAATCAACATAACCCTATAGGTTAAACCTTTGATTCACCTCATACTTGAGCCCATAATCCACTGTACCCTTTAGGTACCTCAGAATATGCTTTACAACAACCAGGTGAACACTCCTCGGATCCGTCAGGAACTGGCTCAATGTGTTCACTACAAAGCAAATATCTGGTCTCGTGTTCGTCAGGTACATCAAGGACTCAATCATCTGACGATACATAGTGATATCAACTAGCTCAGATGAAGCATCACATAGACGCTTCAGGTTCGATGCCATAGGTGTGGCCATAGCCTTGCAGTCAATCATCCCGAATCTCTTTAGGATCTCTACTGCATACTTCCCCTATCCAAGGAAGATTACATCTGCACTCTGCCACACCTCAATGCCAAAAACAAATAGTGCATCATCCCCAAGTTCTTCATCTCGAACTCGGTAGTAAGCTTCCACTGCGTGTCGGCAATCAATCTATCTTCACCTGTAACAAACAGGTTATCCGCATACAAAAGTAGTATCACCGGATTGCCTTCCTCAACCTTGTAGTAAAGGTTGGAATCTGCTTTACTCTTGGTAAAGCCCAAACTGGATAGAAAGGTGTCTATCCTACCAAGTTCTGCACACATATATGACTACACCATTCAAGAAGGCTGTCTTGAAATCCATCTGGTGTATCTTCTATTTCATCACTTTTATATTTCTCTATGCTGCCATCTGCAACATGCTTGATCTTGATAGATCCATATGGAATTCATAACAAACTTCCCTTCAGGTCTTGGGACTACATCGCAAACATCATTCTTTATGATCGACGGATCATGGCATTCCATTTCTTCATCCCAGATCCTGGGAAC
Source organism: Larix kaempferi (assembly GCA_027924585.1). Taxonomy (NCBI): domain Eukaryota; kingdom Viridiplantae; phylum Streptophyta; class Pinopsida; order Pinales; family Pinaceae; genus Larix; species Larix kaempferi. The sequence goes on from BSBM01000008.1 coordinate 2,537,848, forward strand.
TTCAATATCTTCAATAGATATCTTTGTTGCTGGAACAAATGTTGTAGTCCTTTTGTAGGTGAAGATATATGGTCTTTCCTACAAAACAGGTTAAATTGCATGATTAGAAACATCTCATAATCTTCAGAACAAATTCTTACACATAAAGAAATATGTCATGCAGTCATGCAATTATCTCAGCCAATGCTTCAATACAACATTTATCCATATCCCGTAACTTTCTAGATGCCTTCCAATCTCTACCAGAACATTGTTAAGAGTGTGCACAACTCCCAATATGTCAGCAAAGAGGTTTCATTCTAGATAAGTAGCAATGGAATGTTGTACAGTGCCATAGGCCACTTACCCATGCATATTAGTAGTATACTGTTCATCAATGCAATTATTCTAATATGCATAATACACAACCTAATTCTAGGAACATCAGTATATACATTATTGAACAGTATTATTTAAGAAATGACAATTCAAATACTTATCTTTGTTTGTTCGTTGGGTGGACTCCCTCTAAGTCTTCGCTTCCTTGCATGAGCTACTGGAGTCCTAATATGAAGTAGCTTCTTCTATACCTTTTGATGTGGAATGTAGAGAGATGGTCAACTCCCTCTGAATATCTGCATCCTTGCAGAAACCACTGGAGTGTACTCCCTCTTGATCTTTTCATCCTGGATTACTTGTCCTTGAACTTATATTCATTCTCAATCCCTATGCATGCTTGTTAGTATCACCATTTTGTTATCCTCTAGGTCTCATACGTAATCAAACATTCATTAGTATAATCACAATAACCTCAAGCATGTATAGTCAAGATCATTTCTAACACAGATAATAAACATTAGTGTTCAAGGTTTCAGGGAAGTCTTCTTTTACTCATGCATATTCTTATTTGATCATAGGACTCTTTTGGTTAGTTAAATCATCAATCAAGATAAGAGATATAATATGCATAAAATCCGTGATTACTCAGACCTATACCTTCATGATTCTTCTAGTAGTCATATCATCAATTACAATATGCATACAACCATGACTATTCAAACCTATGACTTCATGAATAATCATTATCAACAACACAACAGTATAAAATCCTAACACAAGGTAGGATTCTATCTTGATATAGGAAAAACATACCTGGATTAGCATGCTATCTAGTTATGTCTAACATACTCACATGATGTCTTCTTGTTCTTCTTCAATGACTTGTGCTAGTAACCTGTATATCTCATAGGTTAACCATTATAAAACCAAGTTATACATACCTTGTAAATGGATCTTCTATGAGATCCATGACAATGGATGAATCTTTGTCCTCATGTCATCATGATCATATGTTCTTGAACCAGAACATGATTTGTCTTTCTTGGTGTACCTTTAATGTTAGTAGACAACATAAACCTCTTACAACACCAAAATGCATTAGTACAATCATAAGTGTCAACACCCTAATCAATGAATATTTTCTATCGTGCATTCATAATTTTATTAAGGTGATATGACAAGTCTAAAATCAAGATTGTACTAACCGTAATAACATGAAGACAAACATACCATAAACTTAATCATGAACAAATCTCAAAACATACCTCGATGAGTCATACCTGTCGAGATCGTTTGTAATCTTCTTATGTAAGGCCTTAGCCTCATCTCCCTCTGAAACAGGAACTTCTTCACTTATGTAGGTGATCAATCCATCTTCTTCTAGGATTAACCCAATCCACTTGATTTGCAAGAACTGGACCTGGAGATGGATATGGGTTTGTCAGAGAAACCCCAAAAATTCAAACTTTGAATTTCAAACTTCTGAAAGGATAGAAATATGCGCCTTGATGAGCTGATCAAACTGGTATATTCAGAATTTGAAAACTGCAAAGTTTCACTCCTCAATTTTTCCTTTGAAACTTCCGGATTCACTAGATGTGACCTTGAACTGGGGTTTGATGAATCCCACTCTTCTGACCAATCAAAAGGTTTGATCCAAAGCTCTAAGCTTCTATTTTTCTGAGGAGCTTCTAGTCGTGGTCACAGATTTCAAAAATTCCCATTTTTACAGAAGCCCTAATTTTCCACTTTTCTGATCAAAGTCCCGAATTAGGGTCTGATCAAGCCCGACCTTCTGCCTAACCAAAAATTATGATCTTGGTCTCTAAATTTTTATTTTGATGAGTAGCATTCAGCCGTGGTCTCCAATTACGAAAATTCCAACTTTCTCCAAAGCCCTAAATTCCGGAAGCCATGAATGAAGGTACTAAAAAATAATTCTGTTTTGACAGAAATATGTACCTGATTGTTTCTGGTGTAACTCCAAACTTTTCAATCCACAGGTTCTGAAAACATTTCTTGAGATAGACTGACCTGTTATCTTTCCATCCTGATAGGTCTGACCTCAATTGGATTCTCTGAGAGACAATTATTCCAAATGTCCCAACGTGACCTGTTTTGGGATAATACAGGAGAGCGAACTTGTACGGCGTGCCACGTGTCACTGTTTGAACTTTTGCCTCTGAAAATTTTTCCTGAGATATCTCACCTTGTTATATTTCCATCCTGATAGGTATGACATCAATTGGAATCTCTGAGAGAGATTTATGCTAAGTGTCGCAACATGACCTGTTTATGGGATAATACAGAAGAGCGAACGTGTACGGCGTGCCACATGTCACTGGTTCAACTTCGATCTCTGAAAATGTTTCCTGAGATAGCACAGTCTGTGTACTACCTATCACATTTTACGAAATTTCGTTTGGATCTTCCTAGCCCAAGTTATGACCTTTTTCCCAAGGTCGCCTGATTGTGACTCAGATCTGGAAGAGGCAGAAACCCTATATTGTACAGATCATAAATCCCAAAGTACAATGAATTAGAGGTTTTAATTTGCACACAAGGTACATGGGGATTTAATCTTCGACCTGTAAAGATTTTAGATACGAAAACTTCGCCAAAACGGATTTATAGCGAAAGTGCTACGATGACTTGTTTTTTCTATATCAAGCCCTAGCATCGTAAGCGCAACAAGTGTCATACATGCCATATCATGCCTTCTTTCAGGCTAGCTCTGATACCATGTTAAATTTTTAGAATTTACTTCAATCTGATCTAGGATCTTAACTGAGAGAACAACATGTACAACATATCTACATCATATCAATCATGGAGACAATAATGCAAGCACACAAGAGACACAAGATTTACTTGGGAAAACCATAAAGGTGAAAAACCCCAATAACTTCCTTAGAGATAGATAGAGCAATGATACAACCCAAGAGATAGACATATCCTAGCAGCAGATCCTCCTCCTCCATAAGTGCGCCACTCCTCCTTGAGTGCATGAGTGAGAAGTGAGTGATCAAATAGAGTGCCTCCCGCACTCTATTTATACTTGACTTGACTTGCCTTTTACATAACTCATGTAGGCTTGAACTTAACCACATAACATAATGCTGACTGGGCCGACCCCCAATAGGGTGGTCTAATAACCCTTCGACCCACATGGCTGACCCCCAATAGGGTGGTCTAATAACCCTTTGACTCACATGACTTATACAGGGACGACCCCAACAAGGTGGTCTAATAACCCATCAAGTATAAGTTACGACATTTACAATATAAATGATGACACTTACATATAGAGGAATAATATCATCTCTATAGGAATACAATATACATATATGTGAAATACATTCCGAAGTTACATATACATCAACAGTAAACTCAGTATATCATTTGACAAGGAATTTAAATATCTAAATAGAAACATTAATTATTTTTAAACTTGCATGAATACTTAACCTTAACAACTAATATCGATACCTCTCACCCTTTAATTGATACCCACCCCTTAATTAAATTCGATATTTGATTCCATCCTCTTTCTTATTCGTTTAATCCATGCCATAACACTTGTTCATAAAACATGATAGCTATACTTGTAAATAAAGTTTACTTCTAACCCAATCTATGGATTAAACCTTTTAAAACTAACAAATAGTTTACTTGTACTAAACAAACACTTTATAGTGACTTATTCATGGGAGTACGTAGAGTAAAAACATGAATAATATAAAATAAAAAGTGGAATTAAAACAACTAAAGTGAAAATATATAAAAGAGACACCAATATATGTGGTTCACCCAACCATGGGCTACGTCCACAAGAAATATCATTTTCTTTATTATTTTATCCAACAAGAAGGAGGTTACAATCTGGAGTGCATCTGCTGTGATTTATTTTCCACTTTCTCAAAGTCTCTCTCACATAGAACATTTTCAAAATACTATACAACCTTATTACAAAGCGTACCTTTTTAATCAAGGACAAATACCACTTATAATAATTCAAAATCTTCTCACTTTAATTTTCATTCAATGTGGGAATTATATAAGGCTAATAAATATATAAATTTACTAGGCTTATGACTAAGCCTACCTTTTAACAAAAGGTATATACTTAGTCATTGGGCACCAATTTTGGCTCTTTAACCAATAGAGGTGATAGTTCATCTCGACTTACTCCATTCTAGTTATGGGTATTATTTACTTCTAAATAAAATACAAGTGAGGCTTAAAGATAAGGATTGTGCCTAATTTGGCTTCCATCTTACATATGTAAAATACGAAATATACTATCTTACCATAGAGCAAGTATTATTTAATACAAAGATAAATTATCAAGGGTATTTTAGAATCAATTTAAATGGGATTCGTTTTGCCTCCTTATTTTTACACAGAAGGTACGATGGAAAGTCGAGGGACATATGCTCTCTATTGCACATGCGGAGAGTAAAATCCCTCTTAGTTATGGCCATGGACTAGCATGGACTCCCAACATAGAAGTGAAATTGATAATTATTAAGGATGATCAACGACTCTCTTTTAACAAAAATGAAATTGACTGTGAAGATGGACAGTAGTGGACTTGGCATGACCCCTTCTGAAAAATAATACAATAAGAAGATAGGATATCGGTTCTCTTCCAGGGTGGTCATTTTTCCATGAATAAAGTATCAAGTACTTTCATCTTGCATTAAGATAATCCATAAATATATAGATAATGTTATAAGTTATAATATGTGTAATGATATTGGATAATATGTGAGGAACCTGCAACAATTAATTGATAAAATGCACGATATATTAGATCACAAAATATTTTATTGATCGCGGGCCACTTCGAGGAGGCAACTCTTTTGAGCAAGCTCAATACAAATAACTTCAGAGTGCCTTCATTGGCCTCAACACATACTTATAGACTAAGTCCATGCCCAATACTATGGGTCAATACCATGGAACATATAATACTATGGGATGACTTACAAAGCATATGCGTCCAATACTATGGGTCAATACCATGGGCTAATACAATAAATGGATCAACAAATACTACAGGATGACTTACAAAGCATATGCATCCAACAACAATATACTAACAAAGTAAAGAGAAGGGTTGACACGGGTTCTTAACATCCCCTCTACCTTAGAAAAAGCTTTGTTCCCAAAGTTTTAGATGTGGAAATTGATGCGAAATATGAAGGAGTGGTTCCCCTGAAGCATCCTTGGGTTGCATTCCGTGCCACTAAATTAATACCACTGTGATAGATTGAGAGAGAAGCCGACGCCTTTTTAGTTTCATGGAGGATTGCTTGGGAGGCTGTAGACAAAGAAGAACCATATCACATGCTTGAAAAGTGAGCTTAGAACGGTGTTGATTGGATTGTTGTTTCATTCAAATTCTTTCCATGTGAAGATTGTCCTACAAAATGAGAATAATTTGATCGTGGTTTCGAAGAACCAAGTCAATTTACTGAACTGGGGAACTGCTGAGGGTGTATGGAAGAAGGATTGGCATTTCCTGTCCATATATTGCTTCATATGGTGTCATTTTAGATGTGGTATTGTACCATTGGAGCGCTTCAAGGAAATACATAGAAATAGCTATCCAAATCTGTTTAGGGATGGGAAAGGGTTCGAGCAGTCCCAAAAGGAGTGTTGTTTCACCCTTGTGGATCTGACAAGTATCACAGTCAGCCACCATCTGTTGAATTGTCATTTTCAGTCCCTTCCAAAAGAAGTTATACTGTTCCTCGTCATACGTTTTGAGGAACCCCCAGTGTCATGCCGATGGAGAAGCATGGAGTTCATAGAAGACATAGCCCTGGTTAACAGATTGCAACCATATTGGAACAAGCATAGAAATAGCTGAAGGAGAAACTGAGGCATCATATGTGCGAGAAGGAGCATCTGCCATAAAATTTTCCTTACTGTTGACACCCAAAAAGTGCTCACTAGCTTATTTCCCGTTTCACATGACCCATTTGTCCACTTTTTCACCATCTGAGCCTCTGAAACCAACAAAGGTTACCAAAAGACCTTAGTACACCCCTTTTTCCATTCAAAAAGATTATTTTTCCTAAAAAAGCATAAAAAACCCTAAAAAAGGGTCCAAATTCCCAAAAGTATTAAAAATGGAATAAAAATATTAATTTTATTCAAAAAAGGAAAAAGGAGGGAAAAGTACCTAAACCATGTTGGTCAATACCATTGGTTTCCACAAAACCACAAATGGTATTCCTCACCACCAAAATCTATAAAAAGGTGGTAGGGGCTCCTCATTTCACATCCATCCATTATCTCATCCTCATGCTGCCGAAATCTCCCTTGAGCATTTTGGCCATTGTAAGTAACCTTGGAGAAGGAAACCTCTTGGAGCTTGGAGCTACTCATCTTGGGAGTTGCTCAACATCAACCTTCACCATTGAAGATATTATCGCAAGCACTTGCTTGCCCCCCATTTTCAATACAATTTCATTCTTTCATATTTTCTTGTTCTTGTTTTTTAAATATTTCCATTATTTGCTTATACTTCTTGCATAGATCCATGAATAGTTTTGTTTAGATTAGTTAGTTGTTTATTTCTATTTGAAACTGCTGCTACTAGTTAGCAGGTGCCCATAGCACTAAGCTTGGTTGCAAAACCAAGCCAACAGTTTTTGGCGACTCCGCTGGGTTTGAACAATAGATCTCTAGTTTTGCTTTTAAACTTAGTTTTTTATTAGTTTTTAACTTTTAGATCCATAGATCTGCCATCCTAGACAGCAGATCCATTGCTGCTCTAGGTTTTGGCCCCATCTATTTCCATTAACAGCCCAGAATTCTCAATTTTCGGGTTCGTTTTTCGGCTTCCGTGCACGGCTTTCGCCTCGCGGTTTTTAGCCTGACAGTCGCGCGGCTCATCGTGGCTTTTGGGATTTTTTTCGCGCGGTTCCCCGCGGCTTCGCGGCTTGTTTGTGCGCTGCACTTCGCGGTCATTTACCGCGCTGGACATCGCGACTGCGCAGCTCTTTTCCGCGCAGTTCCCCGCGGCTTCGCGACCTATTTGCGCGCTGCACATTGCGGCTTCGCGGACTTTTTCCGCGCTGCACATCGTGACTGTGTGCCGAAATCCCGCGCGGTCTATCGCGACTGTGCGACAGAAACCCGCGCGGTCCATCGCGGCTTTTCTGTCAAAACCAGCGCTGCTAATTTTTTCATTCGGCCATTCCGATTTAAAAATTAATTTTTACTGTATTTTCTGCCCACATAGCACATTTTTACAGTATTAAATTCTGCATATTTTACAGCCATAGAAAAAATTTTACTATTTAAATGCACATCTAGAAGTCTTTTTAAAAATTTTCAAGAAAGTGAAAGAAAGACTTATTTTGCAGTTTATCTAGGTTAAAAAAAATTTCCTGTTTACTTCTTTAAAATCTTGCTCTTAGCAATTTCCTTGAAAAAGAAATCCATTTATTTCTTTAAGAAGTCTATTATTTGCTTTCATGATTCAAAAAATCCTTTGTTTTTTGAGTTGATTTTGCAAGGCATTTAAATTCCATTTATTGAAAAATGTCATAAATATTTGCTTTTTTATTTTTGAAAGATCCTTTGTTTTTGAAAATTTTCTGTAAAGCATTTACTTTTTTCAAGTTCAGTTTACAATACCACATGTGCGCCCACTCAAACACTTAATTGAACTGAGCCTTAAAACTTACCCTAATTTCAACACACTTTTAACCCCACTTGGGGAACACTAAAAGAACTTTGTAGCTAGGTAGTATTGAGGGGATAGGTGTTCCAATAACACCCCTCAGTTATTACATCTGAGACATAGAAGTTGTCCATTTAGGGAGCTAAAATCTCTTAGTATTTATTGGTGCGGTCACAACCGGTTTGTGGGAAGGCCTCTCCCCTAGGAGGGTTGAAGTCGCGAGGATGGTTCCGGAAGCCTGAGTGGAATACCGAAATCCATTCAGTAACCGAAGGGCTACCATTCGCAGTTCTCGGGATATCCCTATATGGGGGTATTGCGATAAAGGACAAAACGGCAGATTTACCTTTTCTCGACGCGTCATGAATGGAGTATCCTAGTAGCCTTTCTTTAGGATTGATTACCCGGTGTCCCTCCCGGTAGGGGGATATCTAGCCTTTGTCTCAACACTCATATTGTCTGACTTGGATTTCATCACCTTGCAGAGTATATCGTTTGTTGATTCACAATACTTTTAGTTATGTGTTTGCATGATTCAACCCACCTTTGGTCTAGTTACACCTATTTTTTCTAGGATCCGTTTGCATGTTGGTATTCTGACCATTTTTTGCATCCCTCCACTTATTCTAGCACAGCTGCTATAATAAGTGGATTTTTTGGCCTGAGTGCCTTCATTTTTGCTCCCCTTCTTGCACCCTTGGTTGCATTAGGGTTTTGAGTTTTTTATATATATATCACCACCTGATACTTAAATAGATTTTTTACACACACCTTAATTCTCACCATTGAGAATTTTAGACGCTTTCGTCGTCTTTAGGGCGAAATCCCAGAGTTTAGTCTACTTGGCTCTCCACGTCACCGACGCAGAGCCTTATCCCTTGATTCGACACATCGTCGGTCAACCAGATGGTCATCCGATTCTGACACGCCTCACTTCACATCTGATTCTGAGGCAGAATCCGAAAACTACATTATATTACCACCAACCACCATTATGGCTGGAATATCATTTGACCCACTATTTACCAGCACCATAGGTGAGACATCCACAGACCCTTCTGTTGCGGTGCCATCCATGGAAACGACCACCCCCCTGGGTATGCCCAACATGGGCAACACTCCACATTTAGGAATGCCCAACACAGGACCAGCTCCTGTTATAGGAATTCCCAACACAGGGCCACCACCTATTATGGGCATGCCCAACATAGGGGTCACACCCTCTCTAGTTTCCACAAACCCTATCCCAGGAATCACCACTACTATTCCTAACCCCGGTGTAACCCATGTTGCACTAGGAAACGCTGGCCCTTACCAGACCACAGGTATTGGAGGACATATATCTTCAATACCTAGCATACTTTTAGGTGCTACTGGACCCCCACATCATACCACCATGACTAGTCATGTCCCAGTTCCATTCACTACATCTACTAGCTTACCGTACATGGCGAGTCTGAACTTACCAGACTTAGCCAGGCTCACCAATGACCCCATCAGACACGATCCTGCGTGGCCTCACATGCCCACCAAACTCTCCTCTGACATCCCTAAGTTTGAGGGCAAGGCAGGTGAGGACCCCCAGAACCATATCATGTCCTTCCATCTATGGTATTCCTCCAACTCCATAGTAGACGACTTTGTCCGCCTCTGGCTTTTACAGCGCACCTTCACTGGCTCTGCAGCTAAGTGGTATATCGAGCAACCCCATGGGACGCATGCCACCTTTACCTCCCTTGCCTCGACCTTCCTGCAGTTTTTCCAGTTACCTGTCCGCTATGATGCGGGAGTCGAGATCCTACTGTCTTGCAGACAGAACACGGCCACCCATATCACTGACCACATTCATGAGTGGCGTCGACGCCGAAGCCTCTGCAAAATAAAGTTAGACAACCGTATCTTCTTAGATTGGTTTCTAAAATCCCTCCTCCCTCTCATTGCAAAGGATGTGGCATACAAAATACCCCAGTCTGAAGAAGAGGCCATCCTCAAAGCCCAACAGTTTGATCTCATTTATGCCCAGTCGGGTTATCTATACACAATCATACCAGATGCCCCACGAGGCGACTCTTCACGTGGTGATGCACCGGGGGCATCCCATGCCGCTGATGGCATCATTGGCCAAATCACACCGCAACCTAAACCTTTCAGCATGGTGAGCACCATGCCCGTCCCAGACCTCTCTAGGGCTACATCCAGTTCCGGAGCGACAACTTCTTACGCTCCAACAAACCAGACCCATCACATTCATGGACCCTCTTGTCCACAACATTGCTATGGGAAAGCGCCATTAGCATATGTACCTCCTACATACTATAATCAACCTGCCACACAGAACCCCATTCAGTTCCCACAACAGTAGATGCATTACCCACAACCAGCTGCACTAGCTAATCTCACACCTCCAACAGCTCAGGGGTACCAACAACCCCAACAGGCAGCTGGACCACTCCCAGCTCCACCAGCATATTATCCACCGCAACCTGCTCCTGCACCTGCGACTTCCCAAAATCCCCCTAATGCTCGAGGGAAGGTATATGCACAACAAAATCAGCCCCAATACCAAAATAACCAATGCAACTAGGGTGGGAAACAAAACCATGGAAGAGGACGTAACCGCGGCAATAGCCAACACAATAACCAAGGTCCACAACCTCACCACTCTCCACAAAACAATAACGCGGCACCTGCTCATCAGAACCCTGATCGGCCACCCAAGCAAGCCAAAAATCCTACTTTACGGACAAACCATCCTTGTTCTATTTGCGGGGTCTATGGCCACTATACACATGCTTTCCCACATTTGGAGCGAGCTCGGCAACTCTGGACTGACGATGCCCATCGTCAAGGACAAGCGGCTCCTCAGCCACCACCCAACCCTCCACCACCTCAACATCAACCATTGGTGCTACAAAACCCTTTTCCAACACAAGGAGTGGTGAACACTCAGCCATTATCTCCCCCACAGGGCAACATGCCACCACAACAAATCACTTACGCCGCTCCTGATCAACCAATGTTTGATTCAGGTACTCACCACTTGCTGATGATGTCAACTGCTAATGTCAACATGCAAACCCGTCGGAACCAGTATGGCTCTACCTCCGAAGCCCCCCCCGCCGATAAGGATACTAACGCTCATCCCACAGATCAGACGCTACGTATACCACCGCTTCCACTCGATGGCGCCTCTAAAGCACCTCGCTTCCCACTTCGCCATATCAACAACAACCCCAATGCACGGGCTGCGTCAAATTACATCATCGTCAATGACCTAGCTCAGTCTCCCGCAGCCATGTCTGCGTTAGAAGTCTTGAAAAACTGTCCTACGCAGTGCAAGACTTTACTTTCCGCCATTGGGGCGATTGACCCAAATGATTCGAAATTGATGACCTTTGATTTGGACCAGTCCGAACCACGTCTTCCTTCCACCATAGAAGTCCAAGTTTCTGTTTCCATTCGGAATCTTGTCATCCATCGATGTATCATCGATGAGGGTGCCTCTACATGCGTCATGTCCACATTCGTTTGGAAAAATTTGGGATCCCCTACTCTCCAGCAATCCACCACTACATTGCGGGCCTACGATGGCCGATCAGCACAACCCCAAGGTCTACTACCCAATGTCCCCGTCCATTTGGGTGGTAAAACTGTGCTCATCGATATAGAGGTCATTAATGCCCAACTATATTATAACCTCTTACTTGTCCGCAGCTACATGTACGCCATGAAAGTAGTTGCCTCATCCGTTTTTCGTACCATGATGTTCCCCATCAGGGACGCGTGGTCAAAATCGACCAACTCACCTACTATGATCCCAATGCCCCTGCAGCACCCGAAAATGTTCTCCCCATGGTTGAACAACCCATTTCTAGTGCAACCACTTCCTTTGTTTCTTCTGTGGGACCCGGACTTTACTCAGATACGCCAATGACCTCAACCTTTCAATCTATTCCACCCCCGCCAGCCGCGACCGCCGTATCTGACCTATGTACTCTTTCCCACAACATGCAAACATCCAACAATCAATCGCCTTTGTTTCCTAAACCACCATTGGTACCTAGTCACATTGGCGTTACACCTATTCACACAATCCCCTTCCTATTCCCTCCCTCGGGCGTGGTAAGTTCCCTGGTTATGGCTAACCTTAGTCTCCCCGGTTTAACCTTGGGATTACCCGTGTGGTACATTCCCCCTCCCGTTCCACCTTCGACGCCAAATGTCATCCTCCAACCGGTACAACCTATTGTTACCACTACTCAACCTCCTCCTGGTGTCACAATCCCTTCGTCGTCAACGAAACCTCCTCCTGGTCTCACGATCCCTTCATTGTCAACGAATCCTCCTCCTCTCGTCAAGCCCAATGGGGGCAGAGGTCCACAACCATACACTGCTATACCACCTCCCAAGGCAGTTAAACCCCCACCCGTGTTTCGAGCTCCTCCTAAATGTTCGTTGTGTGATGAGATAGGCCATCCAATTCATCAATGCCCACAGCTACCGGCACTCCAGGAGCATATGAATATGTTGGACGATGACACCATCATCCTAGTAGTTAGACTAGAGCCACCTCTTCAGCCTCGCGATAGATCACTGCGCACCAACCATCCTTGTGCCATATGCAGTGTTTACGGCCACTACTCTCACCATTGTCCTGATCTCCCTGACTATAGAGCAGCATTGTACGAGTTAAACAACGTCGATTTAGAGATATCTCCTCCCCTCATCGAGGAGATCTACCCCCCACCATCATCCTCGTCGGAAGAAGTCAATACAATCTATATGATTTCAACAACTTTCAAACCAGAACCCCTTGATTTATGGTCTGACTACTTCAATACTGATGAGCAAATTTTGGAGACACTCACTGCACCCGACTACCCTTGGGATGATATGCATCATCGCTCGTACTTCCTCCCGGAAGCATCTACATCCACCGCATCCAACCAGCTATCGGTCGAATCAAAAGATTTCATACCCACTAAGGTCGATTGGTTAAAGGACCCCATCCCAGCACCGGATGCCTTTGAAGAAGGGAACATGTCCAACATTCCCCCCATTATACAAATCGATATTTCCACAACACCAGGGAAACCTGAGCTCATCTCGCTGGGTGCATCGTGCACTCAAGCAGAAACTCAGGCGTATAAAAAGCTTTTTCAAGAATTTCGTGATGTTTTCGCCTGGTCCTATACTGAAATGCCTGGGCTTGACCCCTCCATTATAGAGCACCATATTGATACATGGCCTGAGGTACCCCCTGTTCGTCAAAAACAGCGACCCAGTCATCCTTCCAAACTCCCCGCTGTTAAAGCTGAGGTCGAGAAACTTGGCAAAGCAGGATTCATTTATCCTATTCCGTACACCACATGGGTGTCGAACCCCATTCCCGTCAACAAAAAGCAAGGCACCCTTAGAGTATGCATTGACTTCCGTGATTTAAACCACGCTTGTCCAAAAGACAATTTCCCCACGCCATTCATTGACCAACTCATTGATGAGTGTGCGGGCCATGAAGTCCTATCTTTCATGGACGGGTTTTCCGGATACAACCAGATTCACATCCGTAAGGAGGATCAGTACAAGACTGCCTTCACCACCCCATGGGGCACCTTTTCCTATCGCGTCATGCCATTCGGCCTTAAAAATGCGGGTGCCACTTTCCAGTGAGCCATGACCTATTGCTTTCACGACTTGGTCCATATCCTGCGGGTCTATCTTGATGACCTTACAGCTCGTTCCCGAAAACGATCAGACCACCTTAATGACCTCCAGCAAGTTTTCCTGCGTTGTCGCAAATATAAAATCCGCTTGAACCCACACAAGTGTGTCTTTTGCGTTCCGGTAGGCCGGTTGTTGGGTTTCATTGTTTCCCAGGACGGAATTACTGTTGATCCCCTGAAAGTCAAAGCCATCTTAGAACTTCCCCCTCTTCGCACGCTTCGGAAGCTCCAGAGTCTACAAGGGCGGTCCAATTTCCTTAGGTGCTTCATTCCTGATTACACCACCAAAGTTCACAGATTCTTACGCTTACTTCGTACCCACATACCCTTTGTTTGGGATGAGCAAGCAGACACAGCATTCGAGTCCCTGAAGAAATCTCTCACACAAGCCCCCTTGATATCCCCTCTGGATTTCTCTCAAGACTTCACCCTTTATGTCTCGGCATCTGAACATGCCATGTCCGGAGTCTTGGTCCAAGAAGATGCCTCTCACCAAGAGCATGTGATTTATTACGTCAGCCAGACCTTGTCTGGCCCACCCCTACGTTACCCATACGAGGAAATATTAGCCCTAGCTGTATTCTTTTCCATACAAAAATTGCGACACTACATTTTACTCAGTCATACCACGGTTGTGGCCGACTCCAACCCTATGGTCTATCTCCTAACCCGACGGCTCCTACAAGGTCGTGTTGCTAAATGGGTCATTATCCTCCAGGAATATGACCTCACTTTCAGAACTCCCAAAATCACCAAAGCCCTCGCGCTTGCTCACCTCATCACCGACCTCCCGTCCTCTTCGTCATCACCTGCTATCCAAACGGATCTGATTGATGAACAAATCTTCATCATTTCGTCTGACGACCCATGGTACGGAGACATTTTGATTTACCTCCGCACGCAAAAATTTCGACCAAACATCGATCATGACGGACGCCGTCGCATACGACACCATGCACCCCGATACCTCTTGTTAGGGGATGTACTTTACCGACGCGGCGTTGATACCATCCTACGCCACTGCCTATCCCATAGTGAGGCAGAACAAGTCCTCAATGATTGTCATAGCGGTGCTTGCGGAGGCCATTTCTACGGCATGGCCACTGCCCAGAAGATCATTCGGGCAGGTTACTTTTGGACATCATTGTTTACTGATTGTATCACCGCAGTTAAGCATTGCCAGAACTGCCAACTCTTTGCTCCCAAATCAAGAACCCCCACCCGCCCCCCTTCATCCAGTCATCACTGTCGGACCATTCTGCAAATGGGCCATTGACTTCCTCGACTGCAACCCCACGTCAGCCGGTGGTCACAAACACATCATCGTGGCTGTAGATTATTTCACCAAGTGGGCGGAAGCCATGCCGACTTACAATTGCAAGGCCGACACTGTAGCATGGTTTTTCTTCAACCATGTTATCACTCGTTTCAGAGTGCCGAAGCAACTAGTATCTGACCACGGCTCTCACTTCGAAGATGCCGTCTGGAAAGAATTATCAACCATGTTGAAATTTGAACACCATTTCTCTTCCGCCTACTATCCCCAAGGAAACAGCCAAGTCGAAGCGATCAATAAAATTTTGAAGACCATTCTCTAACGCACTATAGACAAACACAAATCCAATTGGCACCACATGCTTTTCCCGACACTATGGGCCTACCGCACCTCAACCAAAACCGCCACCGGTTTTACCCCTTTCCATTTAGTTCACGGTGTCGAATCCATTCTCCCTATCGAGTGCCAGATTCCAGCCTTACATATCGTCGTTGAACTCCTACCAGACACTTCCCCGATTGAACAACGTTTACTACTCCTAGAGCAGGCCGATGAAGATCGGCACACAGCCATTCAAAACATGGAAGCAGCCAAACAATGATCCAAACTAAGTTACGAAAAACACGTCCACCCAAGAACCTTTTTCGAGGGAGACCTTGTCCTCGCTTACGATCAAGCTCATGATAAAACCGGAACGGGAAAGTTTGTATCTATGTGGAAAGGCCCCTACATCGTACACACTTGCCTCGGGTAGGGGGCATACATTCTGACCGATTCAGAAGGAAATCCCCTACGCAACCCATGCAACGGGTTGTACCTTAAACGATTTTACCCATAGAAAATCTGATGGACACCACCATCCATTCTAGTATAGGCTTACTTCTTTTTTTTTTTTCACAAAAAATTACAAAAACCTAAATATTTGTTTTTTTCTGCATGACCACAGATGGATCCTCTTCCACTCTGCTATGTCGGTTTCGCTGATGGTGCAAGCCGTTGGTCTCCCAATCTCGCCTCCGCAACTTGGGTAATATACTCCCCTTCACATGAGTTAATTCACATTGACGGAGTATGTTTAGGTTCCGCCACCAAAATCCAAGTTGAATATGATGCCGTGACCGGTCTCCTGGCCGCAGCTCTCCAAATGAGCATCCGTCACCTCAACGTTTTCTTGGACTCACAGCTCCTGGTTTCCCAGCTCAACAATGATTACCAGGTACGTGATCCCTGTCTTTTCAGAAAATTCCTGCACACTAAACAAATGGTTAGACAGTTTGAATCCATTTCGTTCACACATGTCCCAAGAAACCTCAATAGTGTAGCAGACCATATGGCCAACAATGTCCTTGACTGGCACACCAATCACATCATGTCATAACCAAAATGTGCATCCACGTGCATAACATGTGCCTCCACGGGCATATCCATAAACAAAATGCATCCACATGCATAACATGTGCCTCCACAGGCATATACAAAAACCAAAACATGCATCCACGTGCATAACATGTGCCTCCACGGGCATATACAAAAACCAAAACATGCATCCACATGCATAACATGTGCCTCCACAGGACAAAATGTGCATCCACGTGCATACACGACAATATATCCAAATATATATACACACATATATATAAACCATAATAGTCAACATGTCATAGGTGCCCTCATCACCCGATATACAAAAAATACATCAGTCGTACAAAAAATGCTTCCCCATATGCTCATCAGCATTTGGGGGCAGATACAATATCATCTACTCATCAGGATCCCTAGGCTCCTCCGGCTCCTCCTCCGCTGGCCCCGCCGGGTCATGAAGAGCCCGAACTCTTTGCTCTGCCGGCCCCGCTGGATCATTCCGTAGACGTATCCTCCTCTCAGCCGGCCCTGCCGGATCATCTCGTCCACCACCCCTGTGCTTCGCCACAAACACCGCTGTCCTCAACAAGAGCGACCGCCACTCAGGCGGCGCACCAAAGCAACGCTCCACAATATCCCGGTCCAGGTCTCTCCAACCATCCTCGGGGAGTCCAGCTAGGATCATGTCGAAGGTCTGTCTGACACCCTGTATGGCGTCATCTCGAGGGCCAACCCCTCTCCCACGAGCCACAAATCCTCCACCGTGTGGAGGCGGTATCGCTGCAACCACCATCGCCTGCCCCCGACGAGCCATGTAGTCAGCCGGCGGCACTGGACCAACATCTGCACAATGCAAGTAAGCCATCATATGCATATCCAATATAATCATAGACAGATAAATCAAATAACACAGGATATAGTATAAAACAATACACAAAACATACCGTCTAAACTCCAGGCCTGTCTTGGGGCACGAGGCATCTCTGGGTCACCATGATAGTCCATGCCAGCATAGGGGTAGTCCTCAATCAGCAGGGGAATCTGCTCCCACTGCTCATAAAAATCCTCCGTAAAGAAACTGCGGACACCACCGCTGCCACGAGGCATCATATGCCCCCACCGCATCATGTGCAGCTCACTCACCAGACCATCACAAACGGGCACCCGTGGTCGTAGAGTCGGAAACCGCTCGAAGAAAAAATAGCATAGAAAGGAGGCATAACAGAACTCTCCTCCCTCTAGACTGGCCTTGTCCAGATCTCTATGGACACCAGCCAGAAACAACTGCCCCCAGGCATAATAAGTCCCCCGAAGAACAGAGTCCACCATCATCGTTTGTCCCCCTAACAAACTATGCGGCGCCGCAGCACCCAACACTCGCAGAACACATGCCCCAACAGACCGCATATCCCACTCACGTAGGGATTGCAGACTAATGGAGCTGTTCTGCAAAACGGCATCACGAACACAGAAGGTCTGTAACAAATCCTCCATATCTACACCCGGCGGGATCCTCGGCAGGAGATCTCCCACCTCCCCCAAACGAGGCAACCCAGTCAGAAAATAGACATCCGTGAGAGTGATCTCTAACCTCTCACCACCAATGATAAAATCACCCTCCGCCAACACCCACCAACTCACCAACTTGTTCAGGAGCCATCTCACTAAACGAATAGGTGGGATCTGAGCGAACTTCAAGAGTCTACTCACAGACAGAGTCTGCCGCACCCCCGGATCAGTCTGGATATTCTCCATCAGATCATCATCGATCTCCCGCTCTCGCCATGAGGACAATGGTCTCCTCAACATCCTACCAGAAAACAGAAGAAATTTTTAGCCCCAGCACAAAAAATTTTGAAAAAATCCCATCGCGGCTTTTCCACCAAAAGCCGCGATGACCATCACGGCATCCATGCTAAAACCCGCGATGACCATCGCGGCCTCCATGCTAAAACCCGCGATGAACATCGCGGGTATTGGCCAGACAGTCGCGATGAACATCGTGACTATCTCCCATGAACTCGCGATGAACATCGCGGGTTCCAACCTCACAGTCGCGATGAACATCGCAACTGTCAGCCTAAAGCCCGCGCGGTTCATCGCGGGAACAGACCCGAAACCCGCGATATTCCACCTTGGAGGGTCAACATGGAATTTCGCGGCCTTCGGGGACCCACTGCAAAACAAAAAAGACATAATTGATAAGGCTAAGGCAAATAGAGTTACCTGAAACTCGCAGAATCGAAAACCAACGATGAAATCTCCCAGAAATCAAGAAATAGCTCTGACTGCTCTGCCAAACTCGCACGTAACAATGACACGTCATATGGGCCCCACGCCCTATTTATAGAAATTCCACCATTTTTCAAACAACCATTGTGGTATCATACGAAGTCCATTTCTCAAACCGCTGGTACCATTAGAATCAGCACAGCGAGAACTTCATGCAGGTTCCTTCCTTCTCCCGTTTTCACGGGGTCCATTTTTTGACCATTTATTGGCCCCCCTCGTGGCCTCGATTTGCATGCCACATCGACCGTCATCCGTTGTGGACATGTCATATATCGCTGGATTCATTTTTCTGCGCTCGTGATGATGCTTGAGATCATTTCTCGCTCTCACTTTTAGATTTTTCGGGCATTTTTCCCATGCCCCCTTGTCGCCTCGTTTTGTGTGCCACATCGACCTTTCTTCGTCTTGGACAAGTCTTATATCGCTGGATTCAGTTTTCTGTGCTTGTGATGATGCTTGAGATCATTTCTCGCTCTCAACTCTAGATTTTTTGGGCATTTTTTCCATGCCCCCTCGTCACCTCGGTTTGCGTGCCACATCGGCCATTCTTCATTTTTGACGTGTCTTATATCACCAGATTCAGTTTTCCGTGCTCGTGAAGATGCTTTAGATCACTTCTCGCTCTCACACCCATATTTTTTGGGCATTTTTTCAAAATGCCACTCATCACCTCTGTTTGCGTGCCACATTGGTCATAGCCCCTTTTCGACAATCCTTATGTCACTGGATCCAGTTTTTCGCACTGATGATGATGCTTGAGACCTTTTCTCACCCTCATCAATCCCTTTTTGTTCGGTATAATTTTATCCCTTTTTCGGGCCGAACAACCCCTTTTATGAAAAAGGCACTTAGGGAGTTTCTGTTAAGCTCTTTTCTGACTCCTAAAACAATGAAAATATTGCCGAGCAACCTTGCTTCCTTTCATGCTTGTTAAACGTATCTGAAAGGGCGTCTACCTGGTATAAGTTTACCCCTTTTCCGGACCTTGTAGACTAATTACGAAAAAGGAATACTCTAGTCACATCGACTAGAAGAGTTCTCCATCCGCATCATTTTATGCTTTTTCGGGCCTTGGAGACTAAACTTACGAAAAAGAACACCAATAGAGTCCACTTACTGCTTTCAGACTCTCTAAACATGAAAGCAACCATGAGCACGAGCCGTCCTGGGCTCACAAAATCCACAGGAACGTACCATTTTAGAGCACACTTTTATCCCTTCTTGGAGCTCATTAAAACTACGAAGAAGGAATCAATGGTGCCTCTTGGCGCCACGACAGATCACATCTACTCATATGGCAGCTTCCCCATTTTGGTCGCCTTTGTTCAGAGTATTCTGCAGTATGTCACCTTGAAAATCCCTCGACAGCACCTATCAGCTCGTCCTCCACCCCAGAATCAATATATACCATCCAGTCCCTAAGAGTCATGATCCCCACACCTACAAGTCAGTTCCCTACGCTGCTAGGTCAACCATGTCATCATGCTCTAAACAAAGGAAGTTTGAGTCTACCCACTTTATGACCCAGTTATTTTCCATCCCCACAAGTATGTCAGTCCTACCATCAGTACTACAACACTTCAGTTCTACACCTCGTGCTCCTATCAAGGAAACATCATTGCCTTGTTAGTTGTTGGTCTCCCTCTGTCAATGACAACCACATTGATTCCAGAGGATATACCTAGAGGTCCCTGTGTCTTGGACTCATTACCATTTATGATGAGTGCCTACGAATCATTTCGAGAGGAATCCTCAGTGCCTCTCCGAATGGTTGTTTCTGACATGCTCGACTTCAACACCTTGATCGCATCATTGAGACTCGCACAGGGCATTGGTCCGTTCAGTTATTAGTCGAAGACCCTGGATACCACCTGACTCCTCCACATTTGAGAGTCTACCTATGGATACAACCAGTTACATTTTTTCTATAGATATCCGGGTTGCGTATGGCGACAGTATTCAGATGTACCCCAGTTTTATACTCCCTCGAGTATACAGTCACAAATACTTCCCAGAAATGACTCTCAGTTATTGAGTCCCTACAGATGTTGGACACCTTCAGTTTCAGCAGTTCAACAGTTATTCCAGTGTATCAGTTATTGAGATCATCCATGATCATGAGTATATCCCACAATAATGTCCACTCTGGACCATTAGGATGTACCAGTAGATTCTTTATGTATTAGATCTCCCTTCTTGAGACTAATTGTTTTGTATATGTCTTGATACGAGCATGGGAATGCCCGCCTCGTCCATTATCAGAGATTATACCTCATTCATATTGAGGCCATGTAATATTTTTTGTTTTTGCAGCTTCCAAGGGCCATGGCTCCAGTCTCCAACCGGTCTCTTCTCTCCCCTAAACCCCAGAAAAAGACAAAAGAATTATGATGTCTATCGGCCATACGATGAGCTCCTGCCCTCACACATCAGGGGGCAATCTGTTAACACCCAAAAAGTGCTCACTAGCTCATTTCCCGTTTCACATGACCCATTTGTCCACTTTTTCACCATCTGAGCCTCTGAAACCAACAAAGGTTACCAAAAGACCTTAGTACACCCCTTTTTCCACTCAAAAAGATTATTTTTCCTAAAAAAACATAAAAAAACCCGCAAAAAGGGTCCAATTTCCCAAAAGTATTAAAAAGGGAATAAAAATATTAATTTTATTCAAAAAAGGAAAAAGGAAGGAAAAGTACCTAAACCATGTTGGTCAATACCATTGGTTTCCACAAAACCACAAATGGTATTCCTCACCACCAAAACCTATAAAAAGGTGGTAGGGGCTCCTCATTTCACATCCATCCATTATCTCATCCTCAGGCTGCCGAAATCTCCCTTGAGCATTTTGGCCATTGTAAGCAACCTTGGAGAAGGAGACCTCTTGGAGCTTGGAGCTACTCATCTTGGGAGTTGCTCAACATCAACCTTCACCATTGAAGGTATTATCACAATCACTTGCTTTCCCCTCATTTTCAATACAATTTCATTCTTTCATATTTTCTTGTTCTTGTTTTTTAAATATTTCCATTATTTGCTTATACTTCTTGCATAGATCCATGAATAGTTTTGTTTAGATTAGTTAGTTGTTTATTTCTATTTAAAACTGTTGCTACTAGTCAGCAGGTGCCCATAGCACTAAGCTTGGTTGCAAAACCAAGCCAACACTTACCCTGCTTGTAAGTGATCACATAGGCATATCCCATGAGTTGGATAACCCATTTCAGGTGTGCCAGGGATGAGACCCATTGCTCTAGGAAAATTTTTAGACTCTGGTGATTAGTCTTGATGCATAAATAATTCCCTAATAGGCATGGCAGCCACTCCTATACTGCATGCAAAATAGCCATCATTTCCTTCTTAGATGTAGATGCGGCTAAATTCTTACCGAAAAGGTCTCTTGAAGGCGACAAGTCCTCTAGTGCAGCAAAGACACCTGCATATCTATCCAAGGGAGTAGTGGAGACCATTGATGGGTGCATCTGAATGGAATGGAGCTGAGCGATGACACCATGTGAATTCTTCTTAAGGATATTTTCCAGGTGATGTGAACTGATGATGCAGAGAGACCCTGGTTGTAAGCCCATAAATGTGTGTTGTTTCCCATTGACTGAAAACAACATCCAAAGTTCAGCAAAATACCATAAGATGAGGCAAAGTGTGCGTAACCATTGAGCGCCCAAAACCACATCACATTTGCCTAAGGACAAGGAAAACATGTCAGAGCGCAGGTTATAATATTACATAGAGATACGCACATTGCGACACTTCCCCTTGTAAGGTAAGGTTCCCCCATTGGAAATCATGACTTCAAACTTGGAGCAAGGATGGACAAAATAATCAGCTTGTTTGGTGGTCCGAGGTTCAATGAAGCTATGAGTGCTACCAGAATCAATGAGTATTGTAAGAGGGATATTCTTGAAGTAACGCCTGACCCGCATTGTTTGTGGGGTGGTGACTCGAGCTAAAGCAAGGAGAGATATTACTGGGTGGTCGTTTAGAGACGGAGGGTCAACATAAGGCTGCTAAATGTCGACCTGATCATCTAGTGTATTTAGATCTTCTGCACCAAGTTCAGAGGTAGGCGGAGAATCCACATCTAAGAGATAGAGCTGTTGCTCAACACATCTATGTCCTCGAGTGAATTTCTCATCACAATTATAACCAAGCCCTTTTTCTCTATGTGCCCACATCTCTACTTCAGAAAAATGCCTAATAGGAGTTGTGCGAGGAGCTGGCATGATGGGAGGTCGTTAGGAAACCATATTTATGAAGGGAACAAAAGTGAATTTCGAGCGTTGTTGGGTTGTGATCTTGTCCTCTTCCAACTTAGCCAACCCTAAGAATTCAATCATTGTGTTGGGACATAACATTTTAACCTCTGAACGGATTTCATCCTTAATACCACTGATAAAACAACTCCTGTAGAATTCATCAGAAAATCCTTCTGCGTGATTGGCTAGTTTCTCAAATTCTGTCTGATACTCTCTCACAGTGCAAATTTGGCGAAGTTTAGTGAGTGCTCCTGTGAAGTCATTAAAAGTACTAGGACCAAATCGTTGCAAAAGGAGTTGGCAAAAATCTGTACATTTTGGCTCCTCATGAGCCTTGATGTACCAACAATACCATTGAAGGGCTTCATTTTCCAAATGAAAGGATGCAAGTGGAACTTTTTGGACATCAAAAATATTATGCAGACTGAAGATGGAGGCTGAGAAATTTTTCATCCAAATATTGGAGTTTGGTTTTGAGGGCTGTAAGGTATTCCTCCTTGATTTATGCTCCTGCGCAGGTAACAAACATAACCAGGAGTTTTTTTTTTGTGAATGGGTAGAAAAACACAAACATAATCTTATTTAATAAAGATAAATTTGGATTTGGAAAAAACTCTGATGGCAATTGGGGTTTAACTAGGTTTTGGACACTTTCGAATGGACAAGGAATTAAAAAATTAGGATTTCAGAAGCGGTGTCAAAGAATGATAAAAATTTTTAGAGAGGGACAAAGAAGCAGAAATAGGGAATGAACATGGTGGCAAAATTTGAAGGCGATTGGGTGAAAATCGAAGAAGTTATGGCAAACCCTAAAAATAGACAAATGTGGGATTTCTAGCTTTGGGAATGTTAAATTTTCAGAATTTACTTCAATCTGATCTAGGATCTTAACTGAGAGAACAACATGTACAGCATATCTATAGCATATCAATCATGGAGACAATAATGCAAGCACACAAGAGACACAAAGATTTACTTGGGGAAAACCATAAAGGTGAAAAACCCCAATAACTTCCTCAGAGATAGATAGAGCTATGATACAACCAACCAAGAGAGATAGCCATAACCTAGCAGCAGATCCTCCTCCTCCATAAGTGCGCCACGCCTCCTTGAGTGCATGTGTGAGAAGTGAGTGAACAAATAGAGTGCCTCCCGCACTCTATTTATACTTGACTTGACTTGCCTTTTTACCTAACTCATGTAGGCTCGAACTTAACCACATAACATAATGCTGACTGGGCCGACCCCCAATAGGGTGGTCTAATAACCCTTCGACCCACATGGCCGACCCCCAATAGGGTGGTCTAATAACCCTTTGACCCACATGACTTATACAGGGCCGACCCCAAACAAGGTGGTCTAATAACCCATCAAGTATAAGTTACGACACTTACAATATAAATGACGACACTTCCGTATAGAGGAATAATAACATCTCTATAGGAATACAATATACATATATGTGAAATACATTCCGAAGTTACATATACATCAACACTCCCTCTTAACTAGGAAGGTATTTCTCAGCATAGTTCTTCTAGCACAAGTCATCTTCTCTAGATTATCATCACTGGATAATCATCATCGAGTCATCATCATCGTCACTGCTGCTGCTATCTCAATCAATCTTTGAATCTACTCGTCATAGGAAGTTCTAAAGAGCCAGTCCTTTTTCATACTGGATGTAGGCCCACCACCTGTAGGTCTTCATCATCACTGGCCATACTGTGGAATCCTCAGGACTTATTACGTGCGTCACAAAACCTCGAAAGAGCATCCCAGGCTGTTACGAGCACACAGCTCTACCTATAGGATCTCCCAGGGCACCGAATTACATGTGACCTCACCACAAAACCTCGCAAGAGCATCCCAGGCTGTTATGAGCACACAGCTCTACCTATAGGATCTCCCAGGGCAACGAATTACATGTGGTCATGGCAAAACCTTGCAAGAGCATCCCAGGACTGATTACGGGCACACAGCCCAACCTATCGGATCTCCCAGGGAAATGAATTACATGCCATAGGACAAAACCTCGAAAGAGCATCTGCCAGATATCCTAGGGAACCGAATTACATGCCATAGGAAAAACCTCGAAAGATTATCTGTAGATCTCCCAGGGCACCGAATTACATGTCCTCCCAGAGCAAAACCTCGAAAGAGCATTTGCCAGATGTCCCAGGGCACCGAATTACATGCCATAGGAAAAACCTCGAAAGACCATCTGTAAATCTCCCAGGGCACCGGATTACATGCTCATCTGCACAACCTGATCCACGGCCACAGAGTATCAACCTGATACTCACCATACATCATCCTGATGCATCCATGATCATCCTGATCATCATCACTGCAACGTCCTGATGCATGTCATCTGGAGCAACATCCTGAAGCTCGTCATCTATGATCATCCTGATCATCACTGCAACATCCTGCTGCATGTCATCTGGAGCAACATCCTGAAGCTCGTAATCTATGATCATCCTGATCATCACTGCAACATCCTGCTGCATGTCATCTGGAGCAACATCCTGAAGCTCGTCATCTATGATCATCCTGATCATCAATGCATCTACCTGATGCATACCAAGTATCTACCTGATACATATCATCATACATGATCCTCCTGATCATCAATGTATCCACCTGATACAAATACAAAATACATGATACATATCACCATACATGATCCACCTGATCATACAATGTATCCACCTGATACATATACAGATACATGGTCCAAGCATCCAACATGATGCATATACAAAATACGTACACATGATCCAACTGATCATATCTAGCATCCAACATGATGCATACATACATAAATTATCCAACTGATCATATCCAGCATCCAACATGATGCATACATACATACATAAAAACGATCCAACTGATCATATCCAGCATCCAACATGATGCGTACATACATACATAAAAAGGATTCAACTGATCATATCAAGCAGAAACCAGAACATCATCCTGATGCTCATCATCCAGCGCTTACATCCACAGTCATGTGAAGGATCCTCCTTCCAACATGCTTGGAATGGCTTCAGCAAATGTGTCCATCACTTCTTCCTCGAAGTGTCCTCGATATGAAGAACACCAAGCCTCTCTCTGAAGTACTCGAACTTCACTCTGGCTAGTGGCTTCATCAGCACATCTGCAATCTGCTCGTCCGTCGCAACATACAGGAGCTTCACAGCTCCTCTCTACACCATATCCCTGATATAGTGATATTTGATCTCTATGTGTTTCGACCTGTCATGAAACACTGGGTTCTTGAATAGCTTCACACAGCTCTGGTTATCACAGAAGATACCAGTAGCTTCCAACGGGAGATCAAATAACTCAGACAGTAGCTTCCATAGCCATACTGCCTCACAACTAGCTGAACAAGCTGCAACATACTCTGCCTCAGCTATACTCAGTGCCACGCAGGACTGCTTCCTACTAAACCATGAGATCACACCTGATCCCATACTGAAGCAGCACCCAGATGTGCTCTTCCTATCTGCAGCACTTCCAGCCCAATCTGAATCAACATAACCCTGTAGGTTAAACTTTTGATTTGCTTCATACTTGATCCCATAATCCACTGTACCCTTCAGGTACCTCAGAACATGCTTTACAGCAACCAGGTGAACACTCCTCGGATCCGTCAGGAACTAGCTCAATGTGTTCACCGCAAAGCAAATGTCTGGTCTCGTGTTCGTCAGGTACATCAAGGACCCAATCATCTGACGATACATAGTGATATCAACCGGCTCAGATGAAGCATCACATAGAAGCTTCAGATTCGATGCCATAGGTGTGGCCATGGCCTTGCAATCCATCATCCCAAATCTCTTCAAGATATCTACTGTGTACTTCCCTTGACCAAGGAAGATTCCATCACTCTGCCACACCTCCATGCCAAAAAAAAAAAATAGTGCATCATCCCCAAGTTCTTCATCTCGAACTTGGCAGTAAGCTTCCGCTGCATGTTGGCAATCAATCTATCTTCATCTGTAACAAACAGGTTATCTGCATACAAAAGTAGTATCACTGGATTGCCTTCCTCAACCTTGTAGTAAAGGTTGGAATCTGCTTTACTCTTGGTAAATCCCAAACTGGATAGAAAGATGTCTATCCTACCATACCAAGTTCTGCACACATATATGACTACACCATACTGTCTTGAAATCCATCTGGTGCATCTTCTATTTCATCACTTTTATATTTCTTAATGCTGCCATCTGCAATGTGCTTGATCTGATAGTTCCATTTGGAAGTCATAACAAACTTCCCTTCACGTCTTGGGACTACATCCCAAACATCATTCTTCATGATCGATGTATCATGGCATTCTATTTCTTCATCCCAGATCCTGGGAACTTCAATATCTTTAATAAATATCTTTGTTGCTGTAACAAATGTTGTAGTCCTTTTGTAGGTGAAGATATGCGGTCTTTCCTACAAAACAGGTTAAATTGCATGATTAGAAACATCTCATAGTTTTCAGAACAAATTCTTACACATAAATAAATATGTCATACAGTCATGCAATTATCTTAGCCAATGCTTCAATACAACATTTATCCATATCCCGTAACTTTCTAGATGCCTTCCAATCTCTACCAGAACATTGTTAAGAGTGTGCACAACTCCCAACATGTCAGCAAAGAGGTTTCATTCTAGATAAGTAGCAATGGAATGTTGTACAGTGCCATAGGCCACTTACCCATGTATATTAGTAGTATACTGTTCATCAATGCACCTATTCTAATATGCATAATACACAACCTAATTCTAGGAACATCAGTATATACATTATTGAACAGTATTATTTAAACAAACAAATATGCAAGAAATGATGATTAAAATACTTATCTTTCTTTGTTCGTTGGGTGGACTCCCTCTGAGTCTTTGCTTCCTTGCAGGAGCTGTTGGAGTCCTAATCTGAAGTAGCTTCTTCTACACCTTTCTGTTGTGGAATGTAGAAAGATGGTCAACTCCCTCTGAATATCTGCATCCTTGCATAAACCACTGGAGTGTACTCCCTCTTGATCTTTGCTTCCTGGATTACCTGTTCTTGAATCTCATATTCATCCTTGGTCCCTATGCATGCTTATTAGTATCATGAATGTGTTATCCTTGTGATCTCATATAAAATCATACATTCATTAGTATACTATTAAAACACAATAATCTCAAGCATGTATAGTCATGATCATTTCAAGCAGAAATAATAAGCATTAGCATTCAAGGTTTATGTAGGATTATTATGGTTAGTCAAATCATAAGAAACATAACATGTCTAAACCTGTAATTACTCAAACCTATGACTCTTCAGGTTAGTTGAATCATCAATCAAGATAAGAGATATAAAATTCATAAAACCTGTGATTATTCAAACCTATACCATCATGATTCTTTTGGTTAGTCATATCATCAATTATGGTAAGAAACATAATATGCATACAATCATGATTATTCAAACCTATGACTTCATGAATAATCATTATCAACAACAGTATAAGATCCTAACACAAGGTAGGATTCTATCTTGATATAGGAAAAACATACCTGGATTAGCATGCTAGCTATTTATGTCTTACATACTCACATGATGTCTTCTTGTTCTTCTTTAAGGACTTGTGCTAGTAACCTGTATATCTCATAGGTTAACTATTACAAAACCAAGTTATACATACCTCATAAATGGATCTTCTATGAGATCCATGACAATGGATGAATCTTTGTCCTCATGTTATCATGACCATATGTTCTTGGACCAGAACATGATTTGTCTTTCTTGGTGTACCTTTCATGTTAGTAGACAACATAAACCTCATACAACACCGTAATGCATTAGTACAATCATAAGTGTCAACACCCTAACCAATGAATATCTTCTATCATGCATTCATAATTTTGTTAAGGTGATACGACAAATCTAAAATCTAAATTGTACTAACCGTAATAACATGAAGACAAACATACCATAAACTTAATCATGAACAAATATCGAAACATACCTTGATGAGTCATACCTGTCGAGATCGCTTGTAATATTCTTATGTAAGGCCTTAGCCTCATCTCCCTCTGAAATAGGAACTTCTTCACTCATGCAGATGATCAATCCATCTTCTTCTAGGATTAACCCAATCCACTTGATTTGCAAGAACTGGACCTGGAGCTGGATATGGGTTTGTCAGAGAAACCCTAAAAATTTAAACTTTGAATTTCAA
The DNA here is from genome assembly GCA_027924585.1 of Larix kaempferi. Taxonomy (NCBI): domain Eukaryota; kingdom Viridiplantae; phylum Streptophyta; class Pinopsida; order Pinales; family Pinaceae; genus Larix; species Larix kaempferi. Next base: position 2,567,031 of record BSBM01000008.1, read on the forward strand.
ACTTCCGAAAGGATAGAAATATGCGCCTTGATGAGCTGATCAAACTGGTATATTCAGAATTTGAAAACCGCAAAGTTTCACTCCTCAATTTTGCCTTTGAAACTTTTGGATTCACTGGACGTGACCCTAAAGTGGGGTTTGATGAAGCCCAGTCTTCTGCCCAATCAAAAGGTTTGAACCAAAGCTCCAAGCTTCTATTTTTCTGAGGAGCTTTCAGCCGTGGTCACAGATTTCAAAAATTCCCATTTTTACAAAAGCCCTAATTTTCCACTTTTCTGATCAAAGTCCCAAACTAGGGTATGATCAAGCCCGGCCTTCTTCCCAACCAAAAATTTTGATCTTGGTCTCTAAATTTCTATTTTGATGAGTAGCATCCAGCCGTGGTCTCCGATTACAAAAATTACAACTTTCTCCAAAGCCCTAAATTCTGGAAGCCATGAATGAAGGTACCAAAAAATAATTCTGTTTTGACATAAATATGTACCTGATTGTTTCTGGTGTAACTCCGAAATTTTTGATCCACAGGGTCTGAAAACGTTTCCTGAGATAGCCTGACGTGTTATCTTTCCATCCTGACAGGTCTGACCTCAATTGGATTTTCTGAGAGAGAGTTATGCCAAATGTCGCAACGTGACCTGTTTTGGGATAATACAGGAGAGCGAACTTGTACGGCGTGCCACGTGTCACTGTTTCAACTTCGGCCTATAAAAATATTTCTTGAGATATATCGGCCTGTTATATTTCCATCTTGATAGGTCTGACGTCAATTGGATTCTCTGAGAGAGAGTTATGCCAATTGTCGCAACGTGACCTGTTTATGGGATAATACAATAGAGCGAACTTGTACGGCGTGCCACGTGTCACTGGTTCACCTTCTGCCTCTGAAAAAGTTTACTGAGATAGTACAGTCTGTGTACTACCTGTCACTTTTTACGAAATTTCTTTGGAGCTTCCTAGCCCAAGTTATGACCTTTTTCCCAAGGTCACCTGATTTTGACTCAGATCTGGAAGAGGCAGAAACCCTATATTGCACAGATCATAAATCACAAAGTACAATGAATTAGAGGTTGTCCTTTGGACACAAGGTACCTGGAGATTTAGTCTTCGTCCTGTAACAATTTCAGATCCGAAAACTTTTCCAAAATGGATATATAGAGAAAGTGCTACGATGACTGGTTTTTGCTATATCAAGCCCTAGCATCGTAAGTACAACAAGTGTCATACATGCCATATCATGCCTTCTTTCAGGCTAGCTCTGATACCATGTTAAATTTTAAGAATTTACTTAAATCTGATCTAGGATATTAACTGAGAGAACAACATGTACAGCATATCTACAGCATATCAATCATGGAGACAATAATGCAAGCACACAAGAGACACAAAGATTTAGTTGGAGAAAACCATAAAGGTGAAAAACCCCAATAACTTCCTCAGAGATAGATAGAGCTATGATACAACCAACCAAGAGAGATAGCCGTAACCTAGCAGCAGATCCTCCTCCTCCATAAGTGCGCCACTCCTCCTTGAGTGCATGTGCGAGAAGTGAGTGAACAAATAGAGTGCCTCCCGCACTCTATTTATACTTGACTTGACTTGCCTTTTTACCTAACTCATGTAGGCTCGAACTTAACCACATAACATAATGCTGACTGGGCCGACCCCCAATAGGGTGGTCTAATAACCCTTCGACCCACATGGCCGACCCCCAATAGGGTGGTCTAATAACCCTTTGACCCACATGACTTATACAGGGCCGACCCCAAACAAGGTGGTCTAATAACCCATCAAGTATAAGTTACGACACTTACAATATAAATGACGACACTTCCGTATAGAGGAATAATAACATCTCTATAGGAATACAATATACATATATGTGAAATACATTCCGAAGTTACATATACATCAACAGGGAAGTGGAATTTGGGATAGGGTCCTCATGAATTAAATATGCAGAATGGGATTGTAGTGATGTCGGTGAAGTTTCAAGGGAAATGGAGTTAAAACAAAGGAGATATGGAGAAAAATAGTTTTTTGTTTTGTTTTTCAGAATGCATCTACAATGGTGCGGAAGTGATCGGAAACAGATGGATTTGCAATGACGTGGAAGTGATCGAAAACAGATGGATCTGCAATGACGTATAAGTGATCAAAAACATATGGATCTGCAATGGTGTAGAAGTGATCGGAAACAGATGGATCTGCAACGGCGTAAAAGTGATTGGAAACAGATGGATCTGCAATGGTGCAGAAGTGATCAGCAATAGGTTTGGACAGATGTAATCTGCGATTTAGTAGGTGAAAATAGATATAGACCCTAGGTATGCTCGACTTCCTAATAGTTCAGGGGATTCACTAAGCCACCAATGCTATCTCACGGCTTGTGTATTGGGGCAGTACCCCTTACTCCATGGCTTAGGTAAAAATGATAACCACTTCGCCACAAACGAAAGCTCTTGGTTTACCTCATGGGTGGGAACTAGTCAATCAGGTAGGGGTCGTTTCCCTTTTCCCTGGAAGGTCCTCTCAATTGGCCAGCTACTTCGGGGTTCCTGTTGAATATTGTAACTTCTAAGAATATTATATTTTGTACTTTGTTATTCCAGAGATGTTTCATCCCTCCGAGTTAATTCTATTATGTATCCGGAGATGTTTATTCCTCTAATGAATTGTGGTAACCATGGTTATTAGACCCACCATGTGGGGGTCGACCCTGAGTTTATTATTTGGGGGTTATTAGACTTCCCTAGTGGGTGTCGACCCTGTATGTGTTATGTGGGTCAAAGGGTTATTAGACCACCTTAGTGGGGTCGGCCCAGTCAGTTGTAATGGGGTGTTTAACCCAGTGGTAAAGTTGAGGCCGACCTAGTTGATATAAAGTACAAGTTGGAGCTGTGTATATATAGCGGAGGTGTGTTCCTCATTTGATACACTTCCCTCACTTGAAATATAGCGCACTTGTGTGAGAGAGGTGTTCTATGGAGGAGGAGGATATCATTTATTTGGTTTACATCTTTGTATATTGCTGATCATCTATATTGAGGAAGCTTTGCTAGGTTTTCTACCCCATGAGGGTTTCCCAGGATAAATCTGTGTCTCTTGTGTTTATGCTGTGCTTGTTGTTTCTTTAGTGATCCTGTATATGCTATTATTGTGAAATGGAATGTAATGTTGATATTTTATGTCTTAGCATATTGAATCTTAACATGGTATTAGAGCTAACCTGAAGGAAGGAAATACATGGCACTTACGACACTTGCTTCACTTGCGACAATTTGAAGGTTAGGGTTTTGTATAGCAAAAACTAGTCATCATGGAACTTTCTCTATAAATCCATTTTGGAAAAGGTTCAGGATCTGAAACCTTTACAGGTCGTATATAACATCCCCAGGTACCTTGTGTCCAAAGGACACCCTCATATTCGTTGTACTTTGTGAGTTATGATTAGTACAAGTTAGGGTTTCTTCCTCTTCCAGATCTAAGTCAAAATCAGGTGACCTAGGAAAAAAGGCCATAACTTGGGCTAGGAAGCTCCAAATGAAATTTTGGTAAAATGTGACAGGTAGTACAAATATTGTACTATCTCAGGAAAAATTTTCAGAGGCCGAATTTGAACCAATGACAGGTGTCACGCCGTACAAGTTTGCTCTCCTGTTTTATCCCATAAACAGGTCACGTTGCGAAACTTGGCATAAATCTCTCTCAGAAAATCCAATTGAGGTCTGACCTGTCAGGATGGAAAGATGACAGGTCAGGTTACCACAGAAAAAATTTTCAGACCCTGTGGATTGAAATGTTCGGATTTATAGCAGAAACAATCAGGTACATATTCTGTCAAAACAAAATTATTTTTGGAGCACCTTCATTCATGGCTTCTGGAATTTAGGGTTTTAGAGAAATTTAGAATTTTTGGAATCGGAGTCTAGGTCTGAATGATATTTAGGAAAATCAAAATTTAGAGACCAAGATTGAATTTTTTGGTTAGGTAGAAGACCGGGCTTGATCAAACCCCAGTTCGGGATTTTGATCGGAAAGATGGAAAATTAGGGCTTCAGCAAAAGTTGGAATTTTTGAAGTCTATGACCACGGCTGGAAGCTCCTAAGAAAAATAAGAGTTTAGAGAATAGGATCAAACCTTTTGATTGGGAGGAAGGGTGGGCTTCATCAAACCCTAGTTTGGGATCCTTTCCAGAAGATACATAAGTTTCGAAGGCAATTTTGAGGGGTCAAATTTTGGAGATTTCGAAAATGGAAGAATGCTAGTTTGATCAGCTCAACAAGACACATCCTTCCATCCATTCAGAAGTGTGAAATTCAAAGATTGAATTTTTAGGGTTTCTCTAGCAAACCCTAATCAAGCTCCAGATCACCTTTCAGGGGGATTTGAGGCTAAGTCCTTACATAAGAAGACTACAAGAAGTCTCGACAGGTATGACTTAAGGAGGTTCAGGTATGTCTTGAAATCTGATTCCTGATTAAGTTCATAATATGTTTGTCTTCATATTATTTATTAGTACAATCTTGATTAATGTTAGAATTGTCTTATCACCCTAGTAACAGTATGAATGCATGTGAATGATAGAAGACATTAATTGATTAGGGCTATATGATTGTACTAATGCACTGTGGTGTTGTATGAGGTTGATTCTATCTGCTAACAATATACAGGTACATCACGAAAGAGAAATCAAGTTCCATGACCATGACAACATGAAGACAAAGAATCATCCATAATCCTTGATCACATAGAAGTTCTACTTACGAGGTATGTATGACTTTGTTATATTATACTTAACCTATGAGATATGCAGGTTCCAGCACAAAATCTCTAAATCATTAAAGACAACAAAGAAGATATTGATTAGGTATGTTAGACATAACTAAGCAGGTATACTAATCCAAGTATGTTTTCCTATGTCAAGTTAGAATCTTCCCTTGTGTTAGGATCTCTTATATAAGTATACTTGGTATGATTAGATATGCTTATTCATAAAGTTACTAATCAAGGGTTTATGCATATTATGTCTCTTATCTTGATTAACTAGAAGAGTCCTATGATCAAACAAGAATATGCATGAGACTTCCCTGAAACCTTGAATACTAATGTTTATTATCTATGATCATGACTTTACATATTCAAGATTATTTAAAATTATAATGTTTTTATAATATTGAGAATATACTAATGAATGTATGTTTGTGTATGAGATAATGAGGATGACACTAGTGCACACTTGAGCATGCATAGTGGTACAGAATGAATAGAAGTTCAAAAGACATATAGAATATCAAGCGGGAGGCAACCACACAAACATAAAAGATAAGTATTTGAGTTGTTATTTGAAATAGTAAATGATATTGCTTGTAATAAGTTGTATACATATTTGTATTCCTAGAATATATCATGCTGAGTGTAAACATTCATATAGCATTGAACAGTATACTACTAATATGCATATGATTGGTAAATTGGAAAAACATTCCATTGTTGCTTGTCTAGAATGAAACCTCTTTGCTGACATGCTGAGAGCTGTGCACACTCTCGATAGTATGTTCTGGTAGATATGGAAGGCATCTAGATAGCCATTGTATGCATACAGGATATGGAAAAGTGTTGTGCCAAAGTATTGGTCAAGATAGTAGCATAACTATGTAAATCATATCTATATGCATAATAGGTTATCATGTCAACATGATTTGATGATTATGAAATCATGTACTTAATTTTTATTTGTAGGAAAGATCATGAAGAACAATGAACACCGAACAAGTGATGGATGTTCAATAGGAAGATTTACAAATCAAACATAATATAGATGGCTCGTGGATAGAAGATTCTCTTAGAAAGAGGAAGAGAATCATGATGAGATGTTTGCTCCAAGTGGCTAGCTAAGACCATTATCTTGAGGATTCAATTGAAGAAAGCTCTGTTTGGGTACCCAGGATCAATAGTCAATTGATGAGCTTAATGATCACATGGGTGATGTGGATCTCAACCTTTGCTACAAGGTTGAATATGGTTTCTATACACAAATGACATGGATGCAAGAAGGAACTCAGCACAGAGTTCGAATGATCTCGAGGCTCATATCAGTAGACCCATCTGACGAGAGATGGCACAGATAGATATGCAGAAGATCACTCAATGCAGAGTATTAATGATGTTCAGTCATAGAAGGAGATTTGACAGTTTCTTGACAAGCTTGGGCTTTACCAGAAGTAAAGTTGTTCCTAACCTTTATCTTAAGGTTATGGATCATACTATTATTGTATGTAGATGATCTCTTTCTGACAGGGAATGAGAAACAGATCATGGAAAGCAAGAAGAAGCTAGCTACAGAGTTCGAGATGAATGATATCGGATTGATACATTACCTCCTAGGACTAGAAGCATGAAAAGGCTCAGAAGGAATATTTCTCAACCAAGGAAAGTATGCTATGAAAATATTAAGAAGAATTGATTTGTTCGAATGAACAACCATGGCCACTCTCATGGGTTCCTACTTGAAGTTGTTAGCTAATGACTCCTCAGAGTTAGTTGATGTGACTCTGTACAGACATATTATTGGGTTACTGATGTATCTGACAAATACCAGGACATATATATGCCTTGCTGTGAACACCTTGAGTCAGGATCTAGTGGAAACTAGATGTGTTTACCTGATAGCTGCAAAGCATGTGATGAGGTACCTAAAGGGTACGATAGACTTTGATCTATGTTATCTTGGAGATCATGACTTCATATGGCTACATAGATCTTGATTGGGAAGAAAGTGAATCAGACAGGAAGAGCACATCGAGAGGATGTTATTGTCTGGGATCAACCATGATCTCGTGGTTTACCAAGAAGCAGTCTTATGTGGCTCTCAACACAAGTGAAATATATGGCTGCTTGCTCTGCTAGTTGTGAAGCGGTATGGCTTCAGGATTGTTTGACTTAAATATAGACCCAACTGTGATTCTTTGTGACAAACAGAGTTGTATCAAGATGGAAGAGAAATCCAGTGTTCCATGATAATTCAAAGTACATAGAGATATGACATTTCTATATACAATATATGGTGCAGAAAGGAACTATAAAGTTCGAATTTGTAACAAGTTACCGATGTACTAACCAAACCTCTACCTTAAGTGAACAAGTTACCGATATACTAACCAAACCTATACCTCAAGTAAAGTTTGAGTATTTCTGAGACAAGCTTGATAGGACCCTCCTCGAAAGAAGGAGTGATGTGGTCACTTATGATGAGATTGCCTGCATCGACAGAGAGGTCGATGATGTGGATACATATATTGGTGATTTCGATAGAGAGGTTGGTGGATGGTCCTTAGATAGGGTCTAAGTTGACAAGGGGATTGCATCATCCTTGAACACATGTTCTAAAAGGATCCGTAGACATATGTCTCCGAGAAAGAAGAGGGATTGCATCATCCTTGAACACATGTTCCAAAAGGATCCGTAGACATATGTCTCCGAGAAAGAAGAGGGATTGCATCATCCTTTAACACATGTTCTAAAAAGATCTGTAGATGTATGTTTTCAAGAATGAAGTCCTTGGTCGACATGTGAGGATTGGATCATCCTTGGACTTTAGTCCTAAAGTGAGTCGTAGACATATGTCTTCAAAAACAAAGTCCTGAATGAACAGGTGGGGGATCGTATCGTCCCTAGACTTCAGCCCTAGAATTGAGCCGTAGACTGGGTCTTCGAGAATAAAGTCCTGAATGAACAGGTGGGGGATTGTATCGTCCCCGAACTTCGGTCCTAGAATTGAGCCATAGACTGGGTCTTTGAAAATAAAGTCCTGAATGAACAGGTGGGGGATTTTATTGTCCCCGGATTGAGCCGTAGACTGGTTCTTCGAGAATAAAGTCCTGAATGAATAGGTGGGGGATTGTATCGTCCCCAGACTTCAGTCCCAGAATTGAGCCGTAGACTGGGTCTTTGAAAATAAAGTCCTGAATGAACAGGTGGGGGATTGTATCATCCCCGGACTTCGGTCCCAGAATTGAGCCATAGACTGGGTCTCCGAGAATGTAGTTCTGAATGAACAGGTAGGGGATTGTATCTCCCCCAGACTTTGGTCCCAGAATTGATCCGTAGACATTTGTCTCCGAGAATTGATGATAGGACTATATCGTCCCTAGGCTCTTGGTTCAAAATGTACAAGATGGGATTGCATCGTCCCTAGACATGAGACTTGTCTTACAGTGATAATGATTGATCATCCTGGAACTTGATCTGGATTGTATCATCGATGGACCTATCTCCTAAAGAGAGTGGGATTGATCATCCTGTAATATGATTGTGTGTGTTGCAGGGTATGCTGCTATTATGTATACTTGACTGATGATGATACTTGTATTGATTGATGAGGATATGTATTAATGAGGATACTTGTATGTATACTTGTATTGGTGTGGATACTAATGCTGATGATCGTGTGATGACGATGCTGATGATCTTGTGATGACGATGTTGATGATCATGTGATGATGATGCTGATGATCGTATGATGACGATGCTAATGATCATGTGATGACGATGTTGATGATCGTGTGATGATGATGCTGATGATCGTATGATGACGATGCAGATGACGATGTCAGTGATCGTGCGATGACGATGACGATGATATTGATGTTCCAGTAACTGGTTGAGTTACTAATGAAGATGTATTGAAGAAAGCTTCCGAGGATTTATAGATGTATCACGTATAATGTAGTCGATGACTCCTTTCTCCTGCAGATGTTGTTATAATATCCTTCTCGTTAAGGGGGAGTGTTGAATATTGTAACTTCTAAGAATATTATATTTTGTACTTTATTATTCCGGAGATGTTTCATCCCTCCGAGGTAATTCTATTATGTATCCAGAGATGTTTATTCCTCCGATGAATTGTGGTAACCAAGGTTATTAGACCCACCATGTGGGGGTTGGCCCTGAGTTTATTATTTAGGGGTTATTAGACTTCCCTAGTGGGGGTCGGCCCTGTATGTATTATGTGGGTCAAAGGGTTATTAGACCACCCTAGTGGGGTCATCCCAGTCAGTTGTAATGTGGTGTTTAACCCAGTGGTAAAGTTGGGGCCTACCTAGTTAATATAAAGTACAAGTCGGAGATGTGTATATATAGAGGAGGTGTGTTCCTCATTTGATACACTTCCCTCACTTGAAATGTAGCGCACTTGTGAGAGAGAGGTATGCTATGGAGGAGGAGGAGATCATGTCTTTGGTTTGAATCTTTGTATATTGCTGATCATCTATATTGAGGAAGCTTTGCTGGGTTTTCTACCCCATGAGGGTTTCCTAGGATAAATCGGTCTCTTGTGTTTATGTTGTGCTTGTTGTTTCTTCAGTGATCCTGTATATGCTATTATTGTGAAATGGAATGTAATGCTGATATTTTCTGTCTTAGCATATTGAATCTTAATAGTTCCTATGGTACTCCTGATAATGAGTTTTAGGGATTATTCCCAAGTACTTCCCATAGTCAAGCGGATAGAGATTATTCCCAGATCTAAACTTGCAACAGATGTGAATTTGTTTTTAGCAGAAATTCCACCCAACGAACCCAAGAAAGTGCTCTGATACCAGATGTGAGGAACCTGCAACAATTAATTGATAAAATGCACGATATATTAGATCACAGAATATTTTATTAATCGGAATCCATTTCGATGGGGAAACCTCCTTTGAGCAAGCTCAATAGAAATAACTTCATGGTGCCTTCATTGGCCTCAACACACACTTATAGTCTATGCCCAATACTATGGGTCAATACCATGGAACACATAATACTACGGAAATACTTACAAAGCATATGCGTCCAATACTATGGGTCAATACCATGGGCTAATACAAACTATGGATTAACAAATTCTACGGGACAACTTACAAAGCATATGCGTCCAATAACAATATACTAACAAAGTAAAACAAAGGGTTGACATGGGTTCCTAACATAATAATATCTATATAAAGAATGGTATCTACCTTATATATTCAAATCTATGTGTTTATAGCTTTGTATTTGTCCCTTAGTTAGATATAAGAATACTTTTTATTCCTTAATATATATATATATATATATATATAAACACATGCTAATTCCACTATGACCATAATAATAACAATAATCATAGTACTTTATCGCACTTACCAATTTAGCCTATCAAGTAAGCATTTTTAACTGGCTCCTTTTCACATTTGGAAGAACCATGATGACGTCTAGTTATCTTTAGGCTTTCCTAGGGTTTACCAACCTTAAACTCCCCCCCTAGTGGATTCGTGCCCCCATCGTTAAGTTGAGTCACATCCTTCACTCTCCTAAGTCTACAATTTTAAATTACAACTTTAGCAATTCAATAACTATACTTATAGTTCTTTACCATTGCATTTCCCATTGTAGAATAATTGAAGTAGCAGAGAGGATATTACAAAGGGGAGACGTTAGGGGGTTAGTGGTTGGTGGAGTATGGGATAGATAGAAATTTGGGTTATTAGAGTCAGAGAGAGAGCTAAATATTGAGGCCGATGTGCTATTGAAGTGTGCCTTAGAGTTGGAACCTAGACAAACTCAAATTAAGGGAATTCAGGAAGGAAGGGTCCTAACAACGACCTTGTTTAGAACAAGTTATTGGTTTCAGTGAGATTTACTTTTTTAGTGATTTTAGCTTTTATAAAATCAATGTAAGGATGATAGAGCTAATAAGGTTGTTTTCATTTGCAACAATGAAGATCGAACTTCTTGTTATTAATGTACAATTCAAGTAGCCTTTTTTAGTCCCTAGAGGACAGTTCATGTTCAAACATCCATATGGGGAAGGTAGGTCTCAAATTATGATGCCACTTATGTCCTTATTTATAGAATGCGGATCTTTTAGTGCATTTCCACTTAAATGTCCCTATTGATATAGTGCATAACCATGTAACTACCAGTTCTAATGTTACAAAACATGGAAAAGTTTTGTTATAGCATAACATAGATGCATTTTTATTTGATATAAACAACAATTTTTCATATCCAATAGTCACTTGAGTAGGTTGAAAAACATACTACAGTTCGATTCGAAGATTATTTTGGAAGGAAAGAAAAAAAAATCTCAATTTGATCATCACAATTAACATTCTCCATCTTTTAGTTTCTAAGAATTGAGGAGCACTTTCAACACATTGAGCAAGGTTTAAGAATATCCAATAGAAGAGGACCATATAACATCTCTAATAAGAGTACCATAGACCATATCCAATTGAATATCACCATATACCGTATCCAATTGAAGAGCACCATAAGCCATCTCCATCATTCACTTACTTAGAATTGAGGAGAATCAAAGGAATTGGACAAGGTAACTTGAATAATTCCAATAGAATATCACCATAGACCATATCCAATTTAATAGCACCATAAACCATCTCCCATTGAAGAGCACCATAGGCCATCTCCATCATTCACTTGCTTACAATTGAGGAGCACAAACTACATTGGACAATGTTGAAGAATATCCAATAGAAGAGCACCATAGACCATATCCAATTGAAGATCACCATATACCATATCCATTAATCATTTTCCTAGATTTGAGGAGCACCAAAGAAAATTTTATTTAATTGATCATTATGGTACTGGGTAATTTATGCAATAAAACAAGAAAATCATTGAGGAAAAAACACGAGGAAGTTATTTAAGAAAATAGAGAGAAGAAAATATTAGACATGATCAATCAGAGGCATTATGTGGACACTCATCCAACTCCATTATAGATGATGGCACAATTCTTCCTACCAATCCGTGAAAATAAAAGTGAAAGCATTCACTAGAGCGACCCTCAATTTCCACAATACTTGGGGAACAAGCACCCCATGGAAGTAATTAATAAGTAAAACACAAGTGCTCATCGGGGGAAGTTTTGATCCCCACATCAAGTCAACATCAAAAGGTTTCCAATTTAGTATCTTATGGTTATACAAGTGATGAAATGAAAGGGGTGTAACATGTAGAACATATTTTCGAAGAAGAAAATTTTATTGAGACTATCCATGAGGACGTCCATTTGCCACCATCCAACAAGAAGCAAGAGAAATAAGGACATGAAGCTCCTATTGAAAAAATGGAATGACCTGGTGATGTTGATGTATATGTAAATTTGGAATGTATTTCACATATATGTATATTGTACTCCTATAGAGATGGTATTATTCCTCTATATGGAAGCGTCGTCATTTATATTGTTAGTGTTGTAACTTATACTTGATGGGTTATTAGACCACTTTGTTGGGGTCGGCCCTGTATAAGTCATGTGGGTCGAAGGGTTATTAGACCACCCTATTGGGGGTTGGCCATGTGGGTCAAAGGGTTATTAGACCACCCTATTGGGTGTCGGCCTAGTCAGCATTGTGTTATGTGGTTAAGTTGAGGCCGACCTAGTAAAGGTTATTAGGAAAGTCAAGTCAAGTATAAATAGAGTGCGGGAGGCACTCTATTTGATCATTCTATTCTCACACATACTCCTAGGAGAGTGGCGCACTTGTGGAGGAGGAGAAGCTACTACTAGGATATTTCTATCTCTTATGCTTGGGTTGTATCATTGCTCTATCTATCTCTAAGGAAGTTATTGGGGTTTTTCACCTTTATGGTTTTCCCCAAGTAAACTCTGTGTCTCTTGTGTGCTTGCATTATTGTGTCCATGATTGATATGCTGTAGATATGCTGTACATGTTGTTCTCTTAGTTAATATCCTAGATCAGATTGAATTAAATTCTGAAAAACTAACATGGTATCAGAGCTAGCCTGAAAGAAGGCATGGTATGGCATGTATGACACTTGTTGCACTTGCGATGCTAGGACTTTATATAGCAAAACCAGTCATCGTAGCACTTTCTCTATAAATCCATTTTGGAAAACTTTTCAGATCTGAAACTTTTACACGTCGAAGATTATATCGCCATGTACTTTGTTTTCAAAGGAAAACTTCTAATTTGTTTTACTTTGTGTTTTATGATCTGTACAATCTAGGGTTTCTGCCTCTTCCAGATCTGAGTCATAAACAGGTGACCTAGGAAAAAAGGTGATAACTTGGGCTAGGAAGATCCAAATGAAATTTTGTAAAAAGTGACAGGTATTGCATGGACTGTACTTTCTCAGGTAACATTTTTAGAGGCTGAAATGGAACCAGTGACACGTGGAACTCTGTACAAGTTTGCTCTCCTATTTTATCCCATAAACAAGTTATGTTGAGACACTTGGCATAACTCTTTCTCAGAGAATCCAATTGAGGTTAGACCTATGGGGTTGGAAATATGAAAGGTAGGGCTAACACGGGTAGAATTTTCATACCCTATGGATTGGAAAGTTCAGAGTTACACCAGAAACAATCAGGTACATATTGCTGTCAAAATAGAATTATTTTTGAGCACCTTCATTCATGGCTTCGGGAATTTAGGGTTTCAGAGAAAGATGAAATTTTTGTAATTGGAGACCATGGATGAATTCTACTCATCAAAATCGAAATTTAGAGACCAAGATCAGAATTTTTGGTTGGTAAGAAGGCCAGGCTTGATCAGACCCTAGTTTGGGACTTTGATCGGAAAAGTGGAAAATTAGGGCTTCTGCAAAAATGGGAATTTTTGAAATCTGTGACCACGGCTGGAAGCTCCTCAGAAAAATAGAAGCTTGGAGCTTTGGATCAAACTTTTTGATTGGGAAGAAGGGTGGGATTTATCAAACCCTAGTACGAGGTCATGTCTAGTGAATCTGGAAGTTTCAAAGGCAAATTTGAGGGGTGAAACTTTGCAATTTTCAAATTCTGAATATACCGGCTTGATCAGCTCATCAAGACGCATCTTTCTATCCTTTCAGAAGTTTGAAATTCAAAGTTTGAATTTTTAAGGTTTCTCTGACAAACCCTAATCTAGCTCCAGATCTGGTTCCTGCAAATCAAGTGGATTGGGTTAATCCTAGAAAAGAATGGATTGGTCACCTGCATAAGTGAAGAAGTTCCTTTTTCAGAGGGAGATGAGGCTAATTCCTTACATAAGAAGATTACAAGCAATCTCAACAGGTATGACTTATCTAGGTATGTTTTGAGATTTGTTCATGATTAAGTTTATGGTATGATTGTCTTCATATTATTACGTTTAGTACAATCTTGATTAAATTTAAACTTGTCGTATCCCCTTAATAAAATTATGAATGCATGATAGAAGATATTCATTGATTAGGGTGTTGACACTTATGATTGTACTAATGCATTATGGTGTTGTATGAGGTTTATGTTGTCCGCTAACATGAAAGGTACACCAAGAAAGACAAATCATGTTCTAGTTCAAGAACATATGATCATGGTGACATGAAGACAAAGATTCATCCATTGTCATGGGTCACTTAGAAGATCTATTTACGAGGTATGTATAACTTGGTTCTATAATGGTTAACCTATGAGATATGCAAGTTACTAGCACAAGTCATTGAAGAGAACAAGAAGACATCATGTGGGTATGTTAGACATAACTAGCTAACATACTAATCCAGGTATGTTTTTCCTATATCAAGTTAGAATCCTACCTTGTGATATGATCTCTTATATAAGTATACATGGCATGATTGATAATGATATGACTAACCAGAAGAGTCATGAAAGTATAGGTTTGAATTATCATGGGTGTATGCATATTATGTTTCTTACCTTAATTGATGATATGACTAACCATAACAGTCCTTGAATACTAATGCTTATTATTTCTATTTGAAATGATCATGACTATACATGCTTAAGATTATTGTGTTTTGATAGTATTGAGAATATACTAATAAATGTATGGTTATGTATGAGATCTCAAGGATATCACAATAATGATACTTGTAAGCATGCATAGTGATCGAGGATGGATATAAGTTCAAGGACAGGTAATCCAGGAAGCAAAGATCAAGAGGGAGCACACTCTAGTAGTTTCTGCAAGGATGCAAATATTCAGAGGGAGTCGACCACTTCTCACAATCCACATCAGAATGGAGTTGCAAAGATTAAGAGGGATTCCACCCAACAATAAAACAAAGATAAGTATTTTAATTGTCATTTCTTGCATATTTGTTTGTTTAAACAATATTGTTCAATGATGTATATGCTTATGTTCCTAGACTTAGGGTGTGTATTATGCATATTAGAATAATTGCATTAATGAACAGTATACTACTAATATGCATGTGATGGGTAAGTGGCCTATGGCACTGTACAACATTCCATTGCTACTTATCTAGAATGAAACCTCTTTGCTGATATGTTGGGAGTAGTGCAAACTCTTAACAATGTTCTGGTAGAGATTGGAAGGCATCTAGAAAGTTACAGGATATGGATGAATGTTGTATTGAAGCATTGGATAAAATAATTGCATGACTGTATGACATATTTCTTTATGTGTAAGAATTTGTTCTGAAAACTATGAGAAGTTTCTAATCATGCAATTTAACTTGTTTCGTAGGAACGATCGTATACGAGCACCTACAAAAGAAGGACTACAACATTTGTTTCATCAACAAAGTTATCTATTGAAGATATTGAATATATTGAAGTTCCCAGGATTCGGGAAGAATGCCATGATCGAGAAGTACCAGTTGATCATGAAGAATGATGTTTGGGATGCAGTCCCAAGACCTGAAGGGAAGTCTATTGTGACTTCCAAATGGATCTATAAGATCAAGCATGTTGTAGCTGGTAGCATAGAGAAATACAAGGCAAGATTCATAGCTCGTGGCTTCTATCAGAAAGAGGGAATAGATTATGAAGAAACTTTTTTTCTGTAGCCAGGTACACTTCCATCAGAACAGTACTTGCTCTGGCTATAGTGATGAAATGGAAGATACACTAGATGGATTTCAATATTGCTTTCTTGAATGGTGTAGTCGAGGAGGAAGTGTATGTGGAGCAGCCACTTGGTTTTGAGACACATGACACGAATTCATATGTGTGCAGGTTGAAGAAAACCTTGTATGGCTTAAAGCAAGCTCCTAGGACTTGGTATGGTAGGATGGACAGTTTCCTATCTAGTTTGAGCTTTACCAAGAGTAAAGCGGATTCCAACCTTTACTACAAGGTTGAGGAAGGAAATCCTGTGATACTACTCCTGTACGTGGATGACCTGTTTGTAACAGGAGATGATAGATTGATTTCCGAGTTCATGATGAAGGACTTGGGGATGATGCACTATTTTCTAGGCATGGAGGTGTGGCAGAGTGCAGATGGGATATTCCTTGGACAAGGGAAGTATACAGTAGAGATCCTGAAGAGGTTCGGGATGATGGACTGCAAGGCCATGGCCACACCTATGGAATCGAACCTGAAGCTTCTGTGTGATGCTTCATCTGAGCCGATTGATGTCACTATTGTCAGATGATTGGGTCCTTGATGTACCTGACGAACACGAGACCATATATTTGCTTTGCGGTGAACACATTGAACCAGTTCCTGACGGATCCAAGGAGTGTTCACCTAGTTGTTGTAAAGCATATTCTGAGGTACTTGAAGGGTACAGTTGATTATGGGCTCAAGTATGATGCGAATCAAAAGTTTAACCTATAGGGTTACGTTGATTCAGATTGGGCAGGCAGTGCTGCAGATAGGAAGAGCAGTTCTGGGTGCTACTTCAGTATGGGATCAGGTGTGATCTCTTCGTTTAGAAGGAAGCAGTCCTACGTAGCACTAAGTACAGCTGAAGCAGAGTATATTGTAGCTTGTTCAGCTAGTTGTGAGGCAGTATGGCTTCGGAAGCTACTGTCTGAGTTATTTGATCTACCGCTGGAGGCTACTGGTATCTTTTGTGACAACCAGAGTTGTGTGAAGCTGTCTGAGAACCCAGTGTTCCATGACAAGTCGAAACACACAGAGATCAAATACCACTATATCAGGGATATGGTGCAGAGAGGAGCAGTGAAGCTCCTGTATGTTACGACGAATGAGCAGATTGCATATGTGCTGACGAAGCCACTAGCCAAAGTGAAGTTCGAGTACTTCAGAGAGAGGCTTGGTGTTCTTCATATCGACAACACTTCGATGAAGAAGTGATGGAGACATTATACTGAAGCCATTCCAAGCATGGTAGAAGGAGGATCCTTCACATGGATATGGATGTAAGCACTGGATGATGAACATCAGGATGATGTTCTAGTTTCTGCTCTGTATGATCAGTTGGACCATTTACATTTGTATGTATGTGTATGCATCATGTTGGATGTTGGATATGAGAAGTTGGATCATTTATATATGTACGCATCATGTTGGATGCTGGATATGACCAGTTGGATCATTTATGTATGTATGCATCATGTTGGATGCTTGGACCATGTATCTGTATCAGGTGGATACATTGTATGATCAGGTAGATCATGTATGTTGATATGTATCAGGTAGATACATTGTGTGGATCATGTATCTATGTATGTATTAGGTGGATACACTGTGTATGGTGATATGTATCAAGTAGATACTTGGTATGCATCAGGTAGATGCATTGTATGATCAGGATGATCATGGATTACGAGCTTTAGGATGTTGCTCTAGATATCATGCATTAGGACAATGCAGTGATGATGATCAGGATGATCACGTGTACATCAGGATGATGTATGGTGAGTATCAAGTTGATACTCTATGGCCATGGAACAGGTTGTGCAGATTAGCATGTAAATAGACCTGGGAGATATGGACAGGATGACAAAGGCCTCAGATTCTCTTTCGAGGCATTGCTCTGGGATGGCATGTAAGTAGACCTGGTAGATCTGGACATGATGAAAAAGGCCTTAGATGCTCTTTCAAGTCATTGCCATGACCACATGTAATAATTCCTGGAGATATGGACAGGATGAAAAAGGCCTCAGATGCTCTTTAGGGTTCTTTCTTGAAAAGACACTCTTTTAAGGTTTTGTGGTGACCACATGTAATAAGTCCTGGAGATCTGGACAGGATGAAAAAGGCCTCAGATGCTCTTTAGGGTTCTTTCTTGGCAAGACACTCTTTTAAGTTTTTGTGGTGGGGGGTCACATGTAATAAGTCCTGGAGATATGGACAGGATGAAAAAGGCCTCAGATGCTCTTTAGGGTTCTTGCTAGTCAAGAGACTCTTTTAAGGTTTTGTGACAGTCAGATGTAATAAGTCCTAGAGATCTGGATAGGATTAAAAAGGCCTCAGATTCTCTTTAGGGTTCTTGCTAGTCAAGAGACTCTTTTAAGGTTTTGTGAAGCACGTAATAAGTCCTGAGATTTCCACAGTATGGCTAGTGATGATGAATACCTACAAGTGGTGGGCCTACATCCAATATGAAAAATGATTGGCTCTGTAGAACTTCCTATGATGAGTAGATTCATAGATTGATTGAAATATCAGCAGCAGTGACGATGACGATGATTCAAGGACAATGCATCGATGATGATGATCCAGAGAAGAAGACTTGTGCTAGCATACTTGTGTCGAGAAATACCTTCCTAGTTAAGAGGGAGTGTTGATGTATATGTAACTTCGGAATGTATTTCACATATATGTATATTGTACTCCTATAGAGATAGTATTATTCCTCTATACGGAAGTGTCTTCATTTATATTGTAAGTGTTGTAACTTATACTTGATGGGTTATTATACCACCTTGTTGGGGTCGGTCCTGTATAAGTCATGTGGGTCGAAGGGTTATTAGACCACCCTATTGGGTGTCGACCCAGTCAGCATTGTGTTATGTGGTTAAGTTGAGGCTGACCTAGTAAAGGTTATTAGGCAAGTCAAGTCAAGTATAAATAAAGTGCGGGAGGCACTCTATTTGATCATTCTATTCTCACACACACTCCTGGGAGAGTGGCGCACTTGTGGAGGAAGAGAAGCTGCTGCTAGGAGATGTCTATCTCTTATGCTTGGGTTGTATCATTGCTCTATCTATCTCTGAGGAAGTTATTGGGGTTTTTCACCTTTATGGTTTTCCCCAAGTAAACTCTGTGTCTCTTGTGTGATTGCATTATTGTTTCCATGATTGATATGATGTAGATATGCTATACATGTTGTTCTCTCAGTTAAGATCCTAGATCAGATTGAAGTAAATTCTGAAAAACTAACAGGTGATGTGGTACATTGTACACTTCCAACCTCCCTACCTCCGTTAGAAGGTAAATGCCTAAGAACTTCGAAATGTATACAGATTGATGAAATTCTTTTTAGTTTCCTTTAATGTACATTATCTAAATGTAGTATTGCATATCAAACTCGACAAATAATTGCTAAATATTTTTATCCTAGATGCGATGGAGATAAATGTATATTATTTATAACATTGTTAAAACCTAGGTCTATAAATGTTGTTACGAGGAAATTAAGGATAAAGATGATAAAAAGTTTTGAACCAAGTTCTCATAGTGAAAATCTTAGCAGATGCTTTTAGCACAATTGGTAAGAAAATTCGCTCAAAGGATCACAATGCGGCTTGTCATGTGTTGTCACAAGAAATCGTAAACAAGAACACTTGGGTCATCCGTTTTGTTAATCCTACATCCATACTTGTTAATTTGAATTTCAAAACACTCCATAGGCATTCTAGTAGAAGAGAACATCTTGAAACTAAGAAAATGGATTTTTGGGCCTTCATTGGTAGGTTTTCATGTTCCAACATGAAGCTAAGTGATTCGGTAATGGGATTAGTGTAGATTTTTTGACATGATAATATCAGGCCATCTTCAAACTAGAAGGATGTACTCAAATTTAGAATGGATTCAAAGGATCATGAACCACACATTAGACAATTTATTGATGTAACATAAATGAAACTCTACGAGAAATTCAAGAATGAGAATAGGGAATTGAACTTGGGACAAATATCTTTTGAGAAATGCAAGCCGTAGTATGTTAGAATAAATACACTTCATTACACTATGTTGTTGTAGATATCATGTATACTATGAATATTACTATGATACATTTTTGTACATTTGTCATTTTTTGCATACTAAACATGTGCATGATTCCTCCATGTCGATACCACCATCTTCATCAAGATAATTCATCCATAGCATCATGTGTAATAGTATGGAGGGTAAATATTACTACGCAAAATCTTGTTTACATGGGACTTGCTCCAATTATGGTGGCATGGCATTGTCATAGTCATGCTTCACCATATCCATACTCATTGTCACCATCACCATCATGATTCATCAACACCATGCATTTCCCATTGTGCCTCTCCCACTACTTGCCAAGCAAAATATCATTTTTTCTATATTGGTTCAACTTTTCATATTCATAAAAAACATGATAAATTGCACAAGCTTCATCGTGGATTCGTTGTATTTTATTTTTATTTCATCCAAGTACACCATAATATTCTTATCCATAATCATCCTCATGCTTAAACAACCCAATGCTCATTGTCACCATCACCATCATGCTTCATCAACACCATGCATCTCTCATTGTGCCACTCCCACTACTTGCCAAGCAAAATATCATTTATTTCTATATTTGTTCAACTTTTCGTATTCATAAAAAACTTGATAAATTGCACAAGCTTCATCGTGGATTTGTTGTCATTGTTTTTTGCTCTCATGCAAGTACACCACAAGATCCTCATCCATCATCATATTCATGGTTCACCATCCCCATGTTCATTTTCAGCATCACCATCATTCTTCCTCAACACCATGCATCTCACATTGTGCTACTCCCACTACTTTCCAAGAAAAATTTATCATTTGTTTCTATAATGGTTCAACTTTTCATATTAGTTAAAAACATGATAAATTGCACATGCTTCGTCATGGATTCGCAATGTCATCATTGACCAATGACTACTATCAAATGGAATGTCACCATTGACCAATGCATGAGACCCTATTTTGTAGAAACCCTAGTTTGTAATCTAAATCCTAGTTTGCAATGTAAATCTTTCTTTATAGGCTATGCCCCAGTTTGTAGAATCCCTAGTTGGTAGTCTAAACCCTAGTTTGTTTCCTAAACCTTGGTTTGTAGCCACTAAACTATAATTGACCAGTCACCGGAGTAATTTTTAAGGATTCTAATATTATACTTAAGTATAGTATCCTAAGCGATTATTTTGGATAGAAAAAAACATGTATATAGATAGGTAGGTGAATATTAAGTATGACACATACAATTTACTACTAAATTGTGTAAATTTTGGCGAATATTATGATTAAAAAATCACATTTTATGTAAATATAGGTGATATTAGAGACTAAAAATGACCAAATAGCGAATTTATTTTTTGAAAAAAATCCTGAAAAATATCCAATTGGAGAAATTTCGCCCTTAAAAATTACCCTGCCAGTCACTGATATCAAATGCAATGCCACCATTGACCAATATCTTCTATCAAACATTCACACCTTTAAACCTAGTTTAGAAAACTAACCTAGCCCTAGAAACCTAATTTAGAAACCTAGAAACCTAATCTAGCCCCATAAACCTAATATATCCCTAGAAACCTTAGAAACCTAATATATCCCTAGAAACACTAATCTAACCCTAGTAGCCTAATCTAGAAACCTAGAAACCCAGCCCACAAACATAGAATCATAGAAACCTAATGTAGCCCTAGAAACCTAATCTAGCCCTAAAAACCCTATATATCTTCTTCATTCCATAGAAAGTTGTGAAAGCAATCGTTGTCTTGTAGGGAAACCTACAACAAAGAACAACCAAAGATGAAAAAACAACCATATTTATTGCAAGAAAGATAAATCCTAAATAACAAGTTAGTACATAATGGATTTCAACTCATGTCTACAGATAAAATCAAGAAAAGCTTGAAAAAAATATGAAAATTTAAAAAAAAAATGATGATGGTCAGGGGTTCGAAAAAAATTCTCAAACATGTAGACAATACCCAAATCTAAAGAAAAAATCACAAGGATTTGATAGATCTGATAGAGAATCTACTAAATAAGGAGGGCCCAAAGAAATTTGAAGAACTTGGTGGTTGAAAAAGAAAATTCGAAAAGTTAATAAAGAAGGTGGAACATAGTAACTAGCTCTGATACCATGTTAGAATATTGAGAAATATGAAGTAAATATACGACAATACATTTACTAACAAGTAAATCAATAGCAATAATATACTAGTCTATCCTTCTATCCATACAAGCAACTTATAATGAAACTAGTATTCATGAGACAAGAGAAGATAATGATACACTAGATATACATGGTAAAACACAAAATGGGAAAACATCCACGGTGTTAGCACTAGAGATTGCACTATGACTACAGTAGAGTAATGGCTAGCACATCTTAATCCTTATGCTTGTTTGCTTAAGATGGGATGTTGTAACACCCTCTGGTTTAGCCCCTAGACATGTTATTATTATTTTGATGATGTGACATTATGGCACGAGTTGCATGGACTATAGATTACACATTATTATTATTATGTTATTATTATTAATTAATTAATAAAATAAAACAACTAGATCAACCGATGCCACAAAAGAGAGTACGAGGAACCATGATGTTACGAGTAAGGGGTTGTGGGAAAAGTGTTACCTTTGTGTTTATGTCTATGTTAATGTAATACACCCTTGTTGTGGACTTGGTGGAACCTCTTGGCTATGTACCCTTATGTGCTATGTTACTCCTTGGTTTCATTTATTTCGAGATTATTTTTTATTAGTGTTAGAGTCTCTCTCTCTCTCACACACCTAGTGCGTCCTCTTGATTTGGATTAGTGTGTCTCTTGGTGTAGCCACCTGATGTGTAACTCCATTTTATTATTCTAGGAATGTAACTCTCATGTTTGTGTCCCTCTCTCTCCCAATTCGAATTGCTCATGAAGGAATTCGATTTGCTTGTGTTGGTTATTCACACTTGTGTGTTGGTTATTCACACTTGTGTGTTGGTTCATGCTTTTGGTCTTGTTATTTTGTTTGGAAATTGAGGTTTGATTTTGCTTCTCTTAGTATGAGATCCTTTCTATTCATTGCGCCCTTTTGGAGTCCATGCCCAATATGATTTACTTTGGAGCCACTGGTTGATGTCCTGGAATTGCCTCTAGACATCCTGGATTGGCAGCAGGGGTGAGGTCTACTGCCATTGGATTTGAGATTAGACAAAGATGTGTATTTCCTCTATAGATCTTGGTTTGGAAACAGGGGTGAGGTCCACTGCCTTGGATTTGAGGTTGTCCTTGAGCCACTAGAATTTCCCTAGATTGGAAGTGCTACTTTCCATTGGTTTGTTGTAACACCCCGATTTTGACCTCGTTGCATTAAACTTGTAAATAATGTAATATTGTTATAAAATCGTGGTGAGGAGATCAAGGTCAAGGCCCCACCATTCATTTAGCGATTTATGTATCGAAATTTAAAAATCGATGCATGTCGATTGTGTGCTAGCTAGGAACAATAGAAATTACAAATATAATGTAAATATGCATTTTAATAAAAATACACACAACTAGCAATGCAATGCAACAAGAGTATCGAGACATGATTTTTACAAGGAATTGGGAGGAAAATATTCAAACCCTAGAAGCCAATAGTGTCAAGCCAAGTGTAAATGAGAGAACCCATGAACCATCAACTACCCATGTTGGCTTTTGTACCCAATCATTTATTTATCCCAAGAGTTGGTTGAAGTAGTTATTCTTTTGGGAAACGTATAGGTATGGATGTCCAATTTCATGTATGGGCAAGCTACCACTTTGGAAAATCATGTTTTGGATTCTTGGACAAGAAAAGAGCCATGAAATTGCTCCCCAAGCCATTATTCATCAACCAGTTTGGCTCTCTCACGAAGTTCTAACTATTGGGGCCTTTTCCCTCCATGTTTTTCTACTTTTTTCTTGATTTCTAGTCGGTAAAAGGGCATTTTTGGGTGGAAGAACGACTGGGAAGAAAGGGAATTCGAACTGGGATTTCCTTGATGTAGTTTTTGGAAATTTGGATGCTCAAATACCCATGGAAAAATCGTTTTTCTCCATATGGTTGATTTTACCCTTCCACAACTCGTTTTTGGGTGCCACGATTTGGGAAATCCATGGAAATCATGCTTTTGTGAATCCCATAGTTAAAAAAGTTTTTCTATTCCTAGCATATGTGCTTGTTGTGTGTGGGAGACAATGATGTGGTTTGAGTTATGGGTACCCATTGTTTTGGCTTGATCTTGAGTGAAAGCATCTAGAAATGAAGAGGGTTCATATTTGGCTTGATAAACCAAACTATGAACTGGCTTGACTTAAATGTGGTGTTCATTTTCTTGTGCATAGGTTTGTAGGTTCTCATTCCTTATGGAATTCATGCCCAGATCGGGGGTGGCAATTGTGTTGAGAGATTGATGAACACAATTGGCCTATGGATGGGTGGAATGTTGCAGTTGCATAGCTGGTTGCTCATGACAACATTACATCAAGATAAGTATTCTCTCTTTTGTGTTAATTATGTAATGTATTAAATTAATGACTGTTATGATTATGCTGATGTATGCATGTGAAATGTGCGTGGATAGTTTAATTCCGCGGTGCATGTTTATTTTTATTCGCATATGCGCACATGTGTTTTATCTATTTACCTGAGTTTTTTCATGATAAATGAGGCTGAGTTTTTGTAAAATCCAATAATTTTAGTCATGTTCCCTTCCTTGCATTGGATCCATGGGAGGGGATGTGACAGTTGTGGTTGGATTGTTGTCCTAGAGCCGTTGGAATTGATCTAGAGTGGAAGTAGAGGCCACACTTTCGATTGGGTTGTGGTTGGAATGATTTCTTGAGATAATTTTTGGTTGAGTGTGCTCTTTCTTGTGGCATCATGGTTACAACTTGGGGGTTACCATTGAAAAGAAATTTTTGGCTTGCATTGTGTCTACGGCTGGGTGGAATGTGGCACGGTCGATTCTGGTTGTGTATTTGGAAAAGATAAGTGATTTATCTCATGGTTCTTATCTGATTTATTTATGTATGCATATGAAATTTTTGATGAAATGTATGAGCTATTTGTGGAAGAAATCTCTCATGGAATTCAATCTATTTATGCAAGTAAATTTTGCGAAGGCATTGGAAACTAGTTTTGGGTATTTTGTGCACAAATTGTTTGAGGAAATGATTATTTAGAACCTATTATATATAAATTACATTTCTTCCCCTTTTCATTATATAATGTGTATTTTTATGGTACAGTAGCCTCAGAATGGTTTAAGACACTTCTCTTTGATGCTTCTACCTTTTATTCGAAAACTAGTTCTTCGATTGGATTGTTTTGCATAGTTTGGAGACTTGGCACATGAAGTGTTTGTAAAAATTCTTGAGTATTCTTATTATGATTATGTATGATAAATACACTTTAAATGTGCGTGACAATGTGAGGCTAAATATTCTTGATTGTGTTTGGGAAATGTCTACTGAAATTCTAGATTAATTTCCAATTTATAGTTCCTTCATTTGAATTGTTTTGAGTCACGATTTGTGAATTTTCATATGAAGTGTTTGAGTGAGATATACCTATATTATGAATTATGAAACATGTTATTTAGAGTTGGAATGGAATTTTAATGATTCTATGAGCTGTGGATTTAATTATTCTAGCGATTCCTAGAATGACTAGTCAATTCGGATGAGTATAATTAGCTAATTTTGTGAATTATTTAATGGAATGTATATGGGTGGAAAGATACATCCATATGAATTTAGGTGAAACCTGATATGATTTACATTATATAGTAGTCATATATTTCTCTTTATTTGGCATTTGGAAAGTTAAATTGGAAACTAGGTACATTGTAGTGAAAATTGATAACTAGTTGTGGACTGAAATCTTTGTTTTCATAAAAATGGAATGCTACAACCATGTGCTCTATTTCTAACATGTTATTCTGATATAGGTGGATACTTATCAGGTTGGATTCTTTACTTAAGAATTCATTTCATTTTGGTTTGACAGTTATTTAGACTCAATTCCTTGTGGTGAATGTTAACTAGTTTCATTGGAATTGATGGAAAAGATCACCTTATGTGCAATTGGAATGATCTGAAAATAAACCTTTAATTGGATGTAGGTGCACACTTAAATATGTTTTTAATGTATTTAGGATTGATTTTGTGTTTAATGGCATGGTTACAAGTTGATTTTGTGTAAGACTAGCTGCTTATATTGGAAAACTAGTTAACTAGTCTTGTTGACTCTCTTTCATAATTAGCATGATTAATTATTGTAATTTTGGTAATTAGGCCTTATTTACATGTAATTAGATTTTATTAAGACATTGGGATTGATAATATATGCTTATTTGTTAAACAATTGGATTTGTGAAAAGTGTCGTCGTTTACACACTAAGTATCGTAATTAACACCTTAATTACTAGTTAACTATGATTAAGAATAATTAGCCTTTAGAAGTGGTTATCATCTCTGATATGGCTTGGATTGAAGGTTTCATGATGTTAAATGATGTTAAGAATCCTTCCCATCCCTTAGATCATATTTTGGATGTGTTAATGGATTTATATTAAATTATTGTTAATTATTGGATTTTGTGTCGCAATTAATTTTTGTAAAATAGAAATTAAATGCTTATGGTTTATCCGCTGCACTAAAAATCAATTAATTAGCCTCAGATAGCTAATGATATGTCCATTAGACACTCTGATAGCCCCGGGGTACATTACAGGTGGTATTAGAGCTTAGGATCCAACATTGCGGCTATTGGGCCTTCCATAGAGTTATAAATCTTTTGTTTATATGTATTTGGAGATTATAAATGTGCTTTGTGAAAGATTTTTAACCTCCCTTATGTTAATGGAAGAATAAGAAGCCTCACTTCAAAGATCAGTTTGTTGTATGCTTTAGAATTAATTAATATTTCATATTTATTGTTCAATAGGTTGATTGGTAAGTACTATGTGGTGCATATCTAATAATCGAGTAGATTGATAGGTTGATACATGATGCTCACCTTTCATTGCCTCTTTTATTGCTTCAATGATTTGATTGGTCGATGCTTGTGAATTACCTCTTTTACTACTTCATTGATTTGATTGGTCGATGCTTATGCATTGCCTCTTTTACTGTTCAGTGACTTGATTGGTTGATGCTTGTGCATTTCTCTTTTACTATTCAGTGACTTGATTGGTCGATGCTTGTTCATCGTGCATTGCCTCTTTTACTGTTCATTGAATTGTTAATATTGAAATGATTCTTGTGGTATGATCTATTTACTGGTTCATTATGATTATTAATTGATAAGGAAATATTTGGCATTATAATAGTATGTAATATACACTATTATCAGTATTAATTTAATGCTAAGTTATTAAGATGATATAGTTTTATTATTATTAAATATTAATATGATTTATTAAGTGACATTTATACCCTATATGGATTTTGTATTTTTCTATTGATGGTATGCTTTTATAGGCTTATTTATGCCACTTGGATGGTGGTGGTTACATTGATGAGTAACTCCTTGTTTATTTTGGGGAAATAGGCCACTTATCTTAATAGTGGTTCCATTTTACTTTTTATTCATTATTTTCAATATATGTGAGTAACTCCTTGTCTATTTTTGGAGGAAATGAGCCATTTGTCTTTAATGGTTCATATTATCTTATTTTTATTTATTTTATTTTATGTGTGTAAGTAGGTAGTATAATAGTGTATGATATATATATATGTGTGTGTGTGTGTGTGGCATAAATTTAAATATGTATAACATACTACGTGATGTAAGATAGATGAGGGATATATATATATATATATATATATATATGCTTACTTACTTTTAAAATCTATGTATATACCACACATATTATATATATATGTGTGTGTGTGTGTGTGTGTGTATTGTAATATGCATTTTAAAATATGCAATAATTATTAGTATCACGTGTATATGATATTGTGTATATAATATGTATAGATATGAACGTATGTAATGAAGTAAGTGTAAAGTTTGGAAGTACTTGGGAGTGTTTGGAATGTTTTGGAAGTATTAGGAAGTATAGTGTGATCATAAGTATTATGTTAGTATATTTGTTATAATGCGTACCTAATATGATAGCATTGGATTGAGTAATTATACTGCTATAATTGTATGGATATTATGGTATAACATAATAATTATATGGGTGTATAAAACATAGGAAATATATGTTATACGGCTAATATGATGTGTATATGATTAATAATAATATGATATATGATTGAAGAATTATAATATGTATGTATACAAATAGGTGTATGTATAGAAATAATACATAGTAATAGTAAGTATGGTATATGGTATGAGTGTATGATGGTGTGTTGTATAACTAGTAATTATTTTATAATAGAATATTATAAGATTTTGGTGGTAGGATGTTTGATTGTTTGAGGTGACTATGCATTTACTTTGGTTGATAGTATTTAAGTAGTGTGCTACGTGTAAATAATTAGTAACATAATGTATGGTTAGTATATGGGTATTAGATGGGATTGCTGTCAATGTTTAATATTGCTATTGATGGAGTATTTCTGCAGGAAAGATGTATGATTGTGTATGTGTTGAGTGCTTACATAAGTGCAATATTAGTAATATTTGTATGATGTTGTTGATTGTATACATGTATTATTAATATATGGATATTATATATATATATATATATATATATATATATATTCATGTGCTAATAATTATATATAATGTTATGATAAATAGTAACTATTTGATATGATTTCTGTGGTCAACGTATGTTGTTTGATACTATTGGTTTTTATTGATTGACATTGGCTGAAAAATGGTTTATACATGTATGATATTGTCATTACTGTATATATGGCTATTATATTTGGTTGTTCTTGGTTGTTATGGTTGTTGTGTGTATGATTGATGAACGATGGTTGATGTTGAGTGGATGATGTATGTATAATATTGCTATTCATATGGTTTCTATTGGTTGTTATTTGTCATCATTGTTTGGTATTGGTATGGTTGATGGGATTGGGTGATGTTATTGAGAAACTAATCAATGTTTATCAGATGTGGGATAGATATGATTGTTAAAGATTGATGTATCCAAATTTGATTAATGTATTTTGATTGATGTATCCTGATTTGATAAATGTATTCTGATTGATGTATCATGATTTGATTGATGTATTTCAATTTATGTATCCTGATTTGATTGATATATTCTGATTGATGTATCCTGATTTGATTAATGTATTCTGATTCATGTATATTGATTTGATTGATGTATTCTGATTGAAGTATTCTAGTTGATGTGTTTTGGTTGATGTATTATGGTTGATGTATTTTGCTTATGGTTGATGTATTCTGATTGATGTATTCTAGTTGATGTGTTCTATTTGATGTGTTCTGGTTGATGTATTATGAATTGATGTATAATGGATATTTGGATGTTCTCTAAAGAAGAATTATGCTTTTTGTGGATATGAAAGGTAGTATGTTTAACTACAAGCTGTTATCGCCCTTTTTGGTTTCTTTCTTAGATTGGAAATGTTGCATATAAGTTTGCTTACCCACTACATTAAGTGCATAAAATGTCACTTGGTGATCTTTTCCATCTTTGCTAGAAAAATATCTTTCTAATATTTATCTTTGCGATATTCATTAGAAAGGTATCTTTGTGATCTTAGTTGAAAGGTATTTTGGTGGTATCTTGATGACATTTCATGTGTACGTATCCTGGAAATATCCTATTGGTATTTCGTATATCTTATTGAAAAGTATGTACTAACCATGTGACTAATTAAAGTATGATTCAAGTACCTCTGTTGAAGATGTAATTCATGTATCCTTATATATCCATTTCTAATACAAGTATCTTTGTTAGAAAAATATCCTTGTGATGTCTGTGGAAAGGATTTTGTTAGGGTATCCTTGCAGTATATCAAAAACCTTTGTTGAAAGGCATCTTTGTAAAGTATCATGGTAAATCTCATGCATCCTTGTAGGGAATGTATTTGGGTGATAAATCATATAAAATCATCTTGGTAATGCATCTCATGTTACTAACTAATTGGAATGCATTCCATATATATTATATGCATTTCATGTATTTTGTTGATAGAGCATATGCATGCTGCATTTCATGCATCTGTAGGTAAACTATATGCATTTCATGTGATTGATTGGCTGGAATGCATTTAATAAAGAAAGAGTACACACTTGATGCACTTCATGAGATTGAATGGTATACTTGATTCCATTCATGAAATTGATTGATACATATGATGCATTTCATATGATTGAATTGATTAGAATATGATTCAAGTAGATGCATTTCAAGTATTTTGTTGAGGAATCATCTGTATCTCATGTACCTTGTATATACTAATGTATTTCATGTGATTTATTTCATGTATCATGTATATTGAAGATGTATTTTATGTATCTATATGAACAATATATATACATGTTTGTTGCTAATCGTGTGTTTGCTGGAATGTAAAAAGTATCTTTGTAGAAGAATATATTTATATCATGTATCACATATTATATACCCGATGTTAATCATATGAGTGATAAAAATATGATTTTTAGGTGGATGTATCTTTGTTGAAGGTTTGAAGGCCTTGTAAAGAGGATTGAAGACCCCGTGATGGGGATTTAAGATCGACCTTTGCTTCCTTGAGTCCACCCTACTAGTCCCGGTTCTCCCATGGGTAGTGGAGACATATAGGAAAGTAGGTGGTATTGAGAATTACTGTGGTTAGAAAGATTTGATCTTTCTAAGGAATGTATGGGCATGTCTATCATCCTTTTATAAAGGCATGTATGTAATATGGATCGAGGATGATGCATGGTTTAAGGGGAGGAGGATGTAATGCCCTCTGGTTTAATCCCTGGACATGCTATTATTATTTTGATGTTGTGACATTAAGGAATGAGGTGTCGAGAATATGGATTGTACATTATTATTATTAATTAATTAATAAAATAAAACAACCGGATCGACCGATGACACAAAAGAGAGTATGAGGAACCATGATGTTACAAGCCAGGGGTTGTGGGAAAAGTGTTACATTTGTGTTTGTGTCTATGTTAATGTTTTACACTCTTCTTTTGGAATTGGTGGATCCTATTGGATGTGTACCCTCACATGCAATGTTACTCCTTAGTTTCATTTATTCTAGGATTTATTTTTATTAGTGTTAGAGTCTCTCTCTCGCCTAGTGTGACCTATTCAGTTGGATTAGTGTGTCTCTTGGTGTAGCCAGCTGATGTGTAAATACATTTTACTATTCTGGGAATGTAACTCTCATGCTTGCATCCCTCTCTCTACAAATTCGAATTGCTCATGAAGGAATTCAATTTGTGTGTGTTGGTTCATGTTTTTTCTCTTGTCCTTGTGTTTGGAACTTATGGTTCAATCTTGTTTCTCTTGGTATGAGATTCTTGCTAGTCATTGCGCTCTTGTGGAGACTGTGCCCAAGATGAGTTACTATGGAGCCACTAATTTATGTCCTAGAATCACCTCTTGAGATCCTGGACTGACCGCAAGGGTGACGTCCACTGCCATTGGATTTGAGGTTGGACAGGATTGTGTATTACCTCTGGAGATCCTGGTTTGGCAGTAGGGGTGAGGTCCACTTCCTTTTATTTGAGGTTTTCCTGGAGCCACTAAAATTTCCATGGATTGGAAGTGCTACTTACCATTGAGTTATGGTTGGAATGTTGTCCTGGAGCCACTGGAATTTCCTTGGGGTGTAAGTAGATGCCACACTTGCTATTGGGTTGTGGTTGGATTGATTTATTTAGAGAAATTGTGGTTGAGTGCAATATTTTTTGTGGAATCATGGTTTTGGCTTGGGGGTGACCATTGCAAAGTGATTTTTGGCTTGCATTATGTCTATGGTTGGGTAGAACGTGGCACGGTCGATTCCAGTTGCGTATTTGGAAAAGATAAGTGATTTATCTCATGGCTCTGATTTTATTTATTTATGGATGCATATGAAATGTTTGAGGAAATTTATGATATATTTGTGGAAGAAATTTCTCATCGAATTCAATCTATTTATGCAGGTAAATTTTGTGAAGTAATTGGAAACTAGTTTTTGGGATTTTGTGCACAAATTGTTAGAGGACATGATTCTTTGGAACCTATTATACATATATGATATGTATTCCACTGTTAATTATATAATATGTTTTTTGATGGTATGATGTCCCCATAATGGTTTAATAAACTTCTCTTTGATACTTCTACCTTTGATTTGAAAACTAGTTCTTCAATTGGATTGTTTTGCATAGTTTGGAGACTTGGAACATGAAGTGTTTGTAAAAATGTTTGAGTTTTATTATTATTATTATGTATTATAAATACAATTGAAATGTGTATGAGAATGTGAAGGAAATATTCTTGATAGTGTTTGGGAAATGTCTACCGAAATTCTAGATCAGTTTCCAATTTCTAGCTCCTTCAATGGAATTGTTTTGAGTAGATTTGTGACTTTGCATTTGAAATTTTTGATGAAATGTTTGAATGAGATATACCTATGTTATTAATGATAAAACATGTTATTTATATTTTTAATGGAATTTGAATAATTCTATGAGTTGTGGATTTAATTATTCTAGCGATTCTTAGAATTACTAGTCAATTCAGATGAGTAGAATTAGCTAGTTTTGTGAATTATTTAATGGACAGTAAATGAGAAGAAATATACAACCATATGAATGTAGGTCACCCATGATACAATTTACATGAGCTAAATTTTTCATATATTTCTCTTTTCTTGGAAATTGAAAAGTTAAATTGGAAACTAAGTACATTTGTGGTGAAAATTGATAACTAGTTATGGATTGAAATCTTTGTTTTCGTAAAAACGCAATGCTACAACCATGTTCTATGTTTCTAACATGTTATTGTGCTGTAGGTGGCTACTTATCAGGTATGATACTTTACTTATGTATTCATTTAATTTTGGTTCAGTTATTTAGTCTTAGTTCCTTGCGGTGAATGTTAAATAGTTTGATTAGAATTGATGGAAAAGATCACCTTATGTGCAATTGAAATGATCTACAAATAAACCTCTATTAGGATGTAGATGCACGTTTAAATATGTTTTTAATGCATTTAGGATTTATTTTGGGTTTAATGGCATGGTTACAAGTTGATTTTGTGCAAGACATTTGCACAAAATAATAGAAATTAGGCCTTATTTAATAGAGAGTCCACAAGTTAACTAGTCTTGTGAACTTTCTTTCGTAATTAGCATGATTAATTATTGTAATTTTTGTAATTAGGCCTTATTTACATGTAATAATATGTTATTAATCCATCGATATTGATAATCGGCGGTTATTTGTTAAACAATTGGATTTGTGATAAGTGTTGTCATTTGCGCACTAAATGTCGTAAGTATCTTAAGCAACACCTTCATTACTAGTTAATTGTGATTAAGAATAATTAGCCTTTAGAAGTGGTTATAATATATGATATGGATTGAAATGAATGTTTTATGATGTTAGATGATGTTAAGAATCATTCCCATCCATTAGATCAGATGTTGGATGTGCTAATGAATAAATATTAAATTATTGGATTTTGTCTTGCAATTAATTTTGGAAAATAATAGAAATTAAATGCTTATGGTTTATCTGTTGCACTAAAAATAAAGTAATTATCCTCAGAGATCTAATTATATGTCCCTTAGACACTCTAATATCCCAAGGGTACATTACATATGTAGTTCGGATTAATTGAAGTATGGATTGTCAATTCACTATCAGCCCTCATATTGAAAATACTATATTCATAATAAGAAGGCCAGTAAACTTCATGCTCAGATATCCAACATTAAAATGAAAGAAATAGAAGAATAAAGAGACTATAGGGAACATATCATTCTCCCATCCTATACAAATGATAATTAACTTAGAAGAATGCTCATGTAAGGAATCCTTCCTTACGTAGAATAGCAGTATTCAGACATAATTTTATGAGAAATAAGTCCTTTACTGTAAATTCTTCAAAATTGCATAAATATACAACTCATAATCATAACATATACGACATTACCAAACATTACATCCAAATAGAAGAGAATATATGAAATCAGATAGAAGTCATGAACTGAACATAATATAAACTAGATTCTTTAGATATGTAATATAGTACACAAACTCATAGTTTACATAAAATATACATACTCCTAGTTTTAGAATCCAACCCTCAATCCCTCGGATTGGAACCCCCATTACATTCAAAATGATAGACTAAATCAAAATACAATCCTTGATCTAATTCCATCTTTCTAGAAACAAATTGTATCAATAACAAATAAACTATGAATTGTCACAGAAATTCGAAATTTTTAGAGTTAAATGCTCTTCAATGAAATCTTTTGATTGCCACCCGGGTACTGACTTCCTAAAAATATGGAACTGTTTTTACAAAAATAATCTTATGACATGCTTGAGGAAAGGAAATTGACGCATATAACTACTATGTCATCACTTGTCTTTAATTTGAAAGAATCAACTAATACTCTTGGATGTTAGATACTTTGTCACTTGTTGATTTCATTACTTTGGAAATCATCACCCATCCGAACACTAGAATAATGCCTTAAATAATGGCATGATGAAGATAATATTGGTCCTTTTCCTAGAAACTAGGAATTAACTTGTGGATGATGGTTCTCTACCTTGAAATTCTTTATCACTTGTCATCAATCTTTGGAAGTAGCTTCCAGGTGTTCTAAAACCTCCTTTGAATCATGATTTTTCGGCACAAAATTACGTCATTGCTTTTGAAAGACTAATATTGTATGTAACTTGTCCCTGCAAAATGAATAGATCCACAAAAGAAGTGTGTGCTGCTGTTCTCAATGCTCTTTCATTTAACAGTTCAACACAAACCTCTTTGATATAATTGCTAGTGGAGAATTATACAGTTGGATGCCATGGATTATCTCCTATTACTATAAGATTGTGAATCTTATTTGACAGAAACACATGCAATAATCAAAATTTCCTTGAGATTTGTAAGTATTTTCCAAGAAAAGAGAAGGGAGGAAGAGAATAGAATACCTCTTGAAGCTAACTGTTTATATGAGATCCCCTTGTTTGAGCATCCATGGAATTTAGGCCTCCATTAGAATCTTTCTTGCTAGTTCTTTACCTCTATATTTGCTTCTACTAACTTGAAAAAATTGAAATCTATCTACCAAACTTTGAATTCAAAACTAGATTTGAAAAAAAAATCAAACTCAAATTTGGGGGGAAACTAGGATTGAATCATATTGAATAAAAAAAAAAAAACTTACAACGTTGCCACGAAGATTCCATCCTTTTGCCTTGATTTGATCCTCTCCTCTTCCATCCATTCCTTTGATGACCAAATGCCTTTGAAGTAGGATAATTCT
This sequence comes from Larix kaempferi, assembly GCA_027924585.1. NCBI lineage: Eukaryota > Viridiplantae > Streptophyta > Pinopsida > Pinales > Pinaceae > Larix > Larix kaempferi. The sequence continues at coordinate 2,602,381 of BSBM01000008.1, forward strand.
TGCCTTCAATCCTTCATTATAACTTTGCTCTAACTTTATCTATCCTTTACATTGCCCCAAATTCCTTTCTTATATAACATTGGTATTTGTGCACTCAATTTCCAAACATGAATGTGGGACTAAACTTTTTCATGAATTTTGATTATTTTCATAAAACAAACCCACATTACATAGTTTTCCAAGCATTTGACTTGATTTTCTAGAATTTTAGGACAATTAATACACATGAAATGTATTCTTTCCACTCTAGGAGTTGTGGAAATTTGGTTTTGGCCCTTAAGTGGTCATGTACTTGGCCTTTTTAGAGAAACCTTTGTCTTCACATACTTCTTTCTTTGTGGAAGTGGTGGTCAGATGAGAGATTAAAGCTCTTAATTGTTCTAGATTCCCGGTGTTGATGTTGTGGGTGAATGGTAAAATGTGCTTCCGAACTTCACTTGTTAACGGTGTTAATTTGATTGTTTAATAGATGCCCCCCAATGTGTGAGGTTTGAAGTGATGTTGAGGACCGCAATAAATTATCTCTTTACTTCTTATACTCTTTAGTGATCGAGATAGGATGGAAAAGGAGTAGTATCATTGGCACAGGAGTTGGAAAAGCACCTGCAAGTTAAACAAAGTAATTTCCCAAATATACAACATCTTCCTGAGGCAGGTATAGCCATGCGCATCAATAAACAAACATGGCCACGAACAATACAAAGTGGATCCAGGTCAAAAGTGAATTTTCATAAATACAAATGTGCACTTTGATGAGTGCAAGATCTTCATGGTAGTTTGACATGGTAGCTTAATCTTGCGCAACTCGAGCAGTGAATCGATGAGTGATACAATTGTTTTTCCCAATATCTTCAATACAAATCGGTGATAGTACAAGTTTATATCACGTGAATATAAGAGCCGATGTTGAGGATAATAAAACACCATCTGATTACTGGTCATTGATGTATAACGTTAACAAATGCAAGGAGACCCACCGATAACGATGATGGAATCCAAGGTACTGAGTACAAACTAGCAAGTGCGAATAGATGTTCTAAAGTCGAACACTTGTAGAATTAAATAATCAGGGGTCATTTATGTATACCCACTGTCATTTGTAGGAAAACCTGCCACTAATGACTGCAAGATCCAAGGTACTATGGGGTTCATAGATCCATTTACTAGATGATGATTTGGAGTCGATAGCAATAGATCCATCGGAAGGAGGGCATTAATGCATCCCACATCAACTGATACAAAACAAAGATCAATAGTCTGGTATGATTTGGTAGAGCTACAAGGTCCAAAACTGTATATTGACACAAAAAATACTGGGATGATTGGTCAGGAATATTTGAGAAATAGTTGACACTGCTTTAACTTCCCTTGAACACATAAAAAGACACAAAATGGACACTTGTAAACATAAGTCTCGAGTAACTAACCATTTTTTAAATTCATCAATTCCATATGCAATAACAAAAACTCCATAGATGACGGGCAGGATAACCCATCAGTGGAGATCTATTCAAATTACTGGTACAGTTTCCTAAGGAAAATGTGAATGGTGTACTAATAGTGGATACAAAATTATGTGCCATGTTCAAGGGCGATAAGGACTGGCTATTGTCATTTTTCAAGGATACTATATGATATGATTGTTATGTGCCATGATGCTTGAAAAAAGAATAAAGCATGCTATAGTACATGGGAGGGAATGAGTTTTGCATGGCGTACTCCTATATTTAAATGGCACGGGTCAGGCTGAGGAAAATATCCATATTGAAAACAAGGGCCGAGCTAGTTTTACACACTCTAACAGATGTTCCTTCCATGGGTTGGCTATCTGAAGTAGGATTATGTGTAAACGAACGGTGAAATAATAAAATTTAATTAAGTTTATCCAATTTGGTATAATTTCCAAGTAGGAAAGGGGAAATGAGGTTTACTTCATGCCAAATCTTGTGAAAAATGCCAAAATCATAAATCACCATGAATCGTGGTCTATCTCCAACTACTTGAATCAAATAGTTGGAACTGTTAATGTCGGGCCAAGTCTTGTGATCAAAACCATTTCACTACCCAATGGTTTAGTCAGTAACCGACTCAATATGTACATTTCATATCTAAAAATAGCCAAAATTGAAGAATTACACATTATCCTATCATTCAAATGGATATGGTTATACATGTATGAGTAAAACATAAGTAAAAAAATAATTTTTTACCATATTCCTAGTAGGTTTAGCCGATGGATGAGACGATGCATTTCCTTCCTGTATGCATTTATAGAAGCTATGAACCATTATTAAATGATTTTTCACTTGTAGGTGAGTCTTCATACTAAACCGGGAAATAGAAACAATTCATATGTTTTTGAATTTTCCAAATATTTTCACTTTTTATGATTTTTTTTTTTATTTTATCTTGAAGAAAAAGAAAAAAAAAGAGAAACGTTTTTATACTATTCTTTTTTATGTGTGAAAAGTTACTACCAAAATGTCTACAACCTTAACACACCTTTTGGGTTATGATGTGACCTAGTTTGCTTTAAACATATCATTTTTATTTTGGCTTTTACTTATGTAGTTAAATTATTTGTTCAATTAAATTTCCATGCTTAACGTACATGCTTTCTTTTTTCGGAATGATGTTAATAACTTAGATTGCAATCAGGTTTAGCTAATGAATCATCCAAACTATTTAGACTTATAGGAACATGAATGTAATCTATGAATTCAAATTGACGTTCTAAAATATGTACTCATAGAAAATTTCTAAACAATATAGGATTTTGAACTTGATATTGACCAGTTAACTGAGATACCACCAATTGTGATTCTAGTTTGACACTGATTCATTGGATGCTGAGGGTGTTATCGTCGACGAGAAGATCTATGACCACACTGTATTCTTCAACATTATTGGTTGCATATTAAAAAAAAAATCCCTCTTGAAATTAGAACATGGTTTTTAGGTGTGAAAATCACCCATGCGGTTGAAGCAATGCTCCGAGAACTACGGTTGGCACCATCCGCATATCCCAAATATGTGAATGTTTCTTGTGCCATCTTCTAAAGTGACAATTCCAAGAAAGATAAGCACATGCATGAAACAACTAATGTACAAAATCTATACAAAAAATACAGCATAATACAGCAAGTGTTGCATGGCATCAATGCCTATGCGAAGTATTTCTTCAGATAGAGACCATTTATGATCTCCGACAAAGGTTCTCCATCATAATTGACTACTTTATAAGCTCCCTGTGTTAAAGGATTAGTTCTCAAGTACAAACACGAGTGAACCTACCTAGTTTGAATGAGTCGAAACTAGAACAAAACTAGAAAATACATGCACACATTCACCTAAATCAATTAAATACTCACAAGAAATGAAGTAGAGAAGGCTTACCTCTGATATGAAGTTCGTCCTTGTTATCTTCGAGCTGCTATAATCCAACTTCACATATGAGATAACCTGTGACAGATCCAACACAAATGAATAACAAGTGGATTGAACTAGAAACTGTTCGGATATCCACATCATCTTTTTCAGGATCTTGCATGCAATTAGGGTTTGCATGCAAATTCTAGGGTTTGCATGCACTTTTCATGCATCCCAGTCACCAGGTTGATGCCTCCAGCACCTTAGCCACCTTATTCTAGAACCCAGGAGCTTCTTACATAAGTTCTTTAGCCCTCCTAGTTAGGAAGGCACCCACATCTCGCCTACTGCCGGAGAAGGGCGCACTTCTTCACCTACCACTTTAGTTCCACTTCAGTTACACTCAGTTAGCTCTGATTCTCCTTGATCTGAGGCTAGTTTCACTCCTGACTGACTGTTTCACTCCGATGGACCTCCAGATTGAATAGATGACTTGTTCTGACTTTAGTTAGCCTCCCATGCACCCTCCACTGAGCCCACTTCCCTATATCAGTGCTACACACTTCAGTTACACATGTTACACTCAGTTAGACTCAGATTGACACCTGGATGACTGGTTCTTGTGCATTGATGACCACCACTGATTGATGATCAGGACTCCTAGTTGGAGTCAAGCTACTCCATTCAGTGATTCCAATGACCTCCTTAGTCAATTTGAATTGCTCAGTTATTGTTATTGTATTGTATTGTAATTATTCACCCTCATTGGGATATTGAGCACTGATGCATGTTTTGCATAGTTTTACACCATTTTTCTGAGTTTCATCTATTGTGATTGATTTACTTGTTCATTAGATCTGCTGTGACTAATTTTACAGAAGCAAAGTAATTGATCTAAACAAATGACCAAAGATATTTTCTATACATGACAATAAAAATCAAGTATGGGAAGGAAATACATCATTGTATTAAAGATAACAGAAAGAAATACAACCATGAGCCTTGGTGTCGTAGTATCCTTCCGATCGATTCCTCTTATTCTGACATGTCACCCTTGTATTGAAAAGAAAAACATCAAGAGTTTAATGCTATGGGAAAATTTCTCCAGCACTTACTTTCTATCAATTCCTCTCCCACACCCATTCCCAAAATTCTCATTTATAGGAAAATAAGGATAAGAGAGGGGTGAGAATATTAGGGAAAGTGGATGAGATATGATCCCAATAGTTTTGGAGCTTCAGCTAGATCCATAGAAATAGAAAGGAAAGGATATCCAATGAGATTTCGGTTTGGAAGCTTCTTGAAAGCCTAATTTTATTCCCATACATAGGTCGACATGATTTGTAATGTAGCAACATGCATCTTCCATGGTCGACGCGGTTTTCTCTAAAGGAAAGGTGTGTCAATGACGCATGTTGCAGTGAGACACACTGCATCGTGAAGATTTCGGTGCAAGTTGCTAGTGGACCAATGCGTGTTGAGGTTGCAAAACAAGTGATTTACAGGCCAGAGAAGTCAAGGATCATCCACCATGAAAATGAATTCATGGATTGTGGCAACATGAGGTCACAAGGTTTATGTTGCTGATGAAAATTCTGTCTAATAGATTCCCCCCCAAAGTATGAATCTAGAGAAAAAGAATAGGTGATGTACTTTGATGTGACTTCCCGAAATAGGAACCATCAGTCGGATAACTAACAACAATGATTAAGGACTTGGCAATATAAGTTTTAACATCTCTGATCTAGACATCTCAATAACTCAAAACAAGGCTTCCAACCAATACATTGCAGATCCATGCTGGTACTAAATAAAGATATGGACACAAAATACATCGTGGATCTGTGTGACAGTACATCAATGAGGTCTCCACCATAACATGTGTGTGGAATCCTACTAAAAATCTCCATCGCAACTTGGGTATGGTAATAATACATTAGAGCAAACCCGGATCTTCTACTTGATCTTAAAACAATACGAATCTAACCATGTGATTACAATGTGTTGAGGTCGAACATGGTATAAACCACTTGATTAATGGTCAGTGATGTGAATCGTTAACAAGTGCAAGGGAAATCACCAGTGATGACAATGATTCCCAAGGTATCTCAGTACATTCCAACAAATGTGAATGAATGAGTTGAGTCGAACATCCATGGAATCATTCGATCAGAGGTCAATGATGTAAACATATTGTCAAAGGAGAGAAAACCTGCCATTGAGGCATGTAGGCTCCAAGGTACTCAGTGGTCTCTAAATATAACCCCTAGATTATGTGCTGGTGTCAACAGGGATAGAGTCGTCGAAGGAGGGCCATGATATATCCCACATCATTGACACGAAACTGATATAGGAAGATGATTTTTGATGGTAGATCAAATGAGTATGGACTGACACAAGGTGTATGGACAACTATTGTTGAGAGACTACTTCAGGGATGACTGACATGACGGATAGCTTGACAACTGCAAAGTTCGACTCAAATGAAGGACTTCCCTTGAACATTCTATAGAACTACAAATGACTTGGAAGCATTGATTCAGAAATATGGAAACCAAGACATAATGCAACATGAACAGAGCATTCTTCAGATGACCCAAAGGAGTAAAGAGACTCATAGACTTGACATGACTCGAAGAAAATATAATTACCCAACTGTTTGGATGAAATACAAATAGGTCCCATGTTTAAGGGCTATGATAAGCTACCATAACTACAGATTCATATGCACTTCCCTTCCCTTATTCCCCATCATGATTAATGAGTACCTTTTTTTTTAGTAACGAGATTGAGGACGATAACAGATACTCGGTATAGCTCGTCCTTCAGACGAGTCCAAACTCACACGTTTTACAAACCTAATTTGATCCCAAAAGGGTCATTCCATGTATAATTTTATGAGTCCAAAGAAGGTAAAATCGGTGACGTTTCACATTTAGTGAGTATGAAAAAGTCAAAAGAAAACTCCAGGGTGAATTTTTTTGTAAAGTTAGTCCCCTAGGCCCGAAAAAGTGTAAAATAATGCCTAGAAGAACTCTCCTAGTTAGTGGTCAACCAAGGTATTCCTTTTTCATAAATAGTATACACGGTTCAAAAATGGGGTAAACTATCACCGAATAGATGACGTTTCAAACCCTTTCACAAGCATGAAAGAGATAAGTTCTCTTGGAAATATTTTCCTGTTTCGAGACTATGAAAAGAGCTTAAAGACAACTCTAAGGGGGTTCTTAAGCATAAAATAGCTTGGACCATAACCTCATAATTGCATTTAACATGTAATCTCAAAAACAAGTGTGATAAACCATAATAATTAATGAACAAAGGCATTTTTAACGAAAAATGGTAAAAAATAATTAAAAATTACAAGGTAAAATAATAAATATTCTCCTTCAAATCAATAAAAAGGGGTGAAAGGGACTCATTTTATCATTGCATTCTTATTATTTTTACCAAGCAGGGTAAAAAACCATTTGAAGTAGAAACTTGCACTGGAGATTTCAGGCATTCCAGGCAGTGGATTTTCATCTTGTCAGCTCCAGGTAACTATTCACCTCCTCCATCTCATTCATTTGGTTGAATTACTACTATTTTTTATTGTTTCAGATGGATCTAGGGTTGAGTTTTGGGTAGAAAAGCATACTCGGGTTGACGCATCCGCCCCTTTCGGGAAATGCATCGAGCAGGGTCAACGTGGATCTTGAAAGTGAGAACCGCGTCAATGGTGCACTGTATATGTGTTGGGCGGGGCCAAAGTGAATTAAAAAAATACACAAGTGTTGAAAATCGTGCATTGCGCACTGCGAAAAAGGATGGAAGTAGTTTTGAGAATTGCGCATTGTCGCGCAGTGGTAATTGGTAAGGCAGAGTTGCGCAATATGCTGACATGAAGATGTTGCGCAACTGCCATTTTGCGTAAGAACGTATGGAAAGGTCAACCAGAGAAAGCGACCTATTTTGGGACATGAAGATGGACGGAAGGGACATATCAGAGAGAGTGGCGGCAAGCAGTTGAGAAGCTAGGCCATTACATTGACGGTGACAGGAAGGCGGACGACGTGGAAAGGGATAGGCCATGATGCAGTTGTAACCATTTTGAGGATTGCGGCTGTCAGAAGAGCGTGTAAGCCACGAGTGGCCTAGATGGAGCAGGTGGAGAAAGCTGTCGACGGCGACAGTCAGGCTGGCAGTTAGCCACGCCAATTTTGTAAACCTAAGGGTTTTTCCTACGAATTGTAAATACATACCCACAGGCATGTTCTGAAAATAAGGCATGATTTTGTATGGGAAAGGGTTGAACTCTTCAGTGTTGGGTTAGTGAATATTGTTAGATCTTTTGAGCTTGAAGCTATTGTAAAAGCTCTGCAACTGAGTGCGCAGAGACCTATCTGAGAGAGAAGAGAGTCTGCAGCTGAGTGCGCAGACTAAGAACTGTTGTACCCTTCCCAAGAGACTAATTTAACAACAGTTCTTGTGGACGTAGCCTCCATCCGAGGGGTGAACCACGTTAAATTCTGTGTCGTGTGATTGTTTGTATTTGTAATGGTTCATTTACTTAGTATGGATGTTTAATGCCACAGTTATCTATTATGTGATTGCTTTTGTATGTATTTACCACAGTAATGGTGGGAATAATATGTTAAGTAATGCATGTGTGGGTGAATGTTAAGTATTCAACATTTCTAAGTCTTTGAATGTGTGAATTTGTTGGTTAATCACATAGTTGGACATTGGATTTGAGCGGAGCAATGGAGCGCGCAGTAATTCATGTTTCGTTCATTTACATACACCTTAAAGATAATAATTTAAGTGTTGTTGAAGGGATAAAGAATGTGAAGTGAGATTGGTTAGGTTTAATCAAGTCTTGAGCAGTCACACGGTCTAGTTGACGCGCTGACCCCTTGGAGTGCGCTGCGAGATAAGTTGTTGATAACTTGTCATCTTAACGTGGGAAGTACCCGATACCGCGCAAACCTTGGATGCGCTGGTTGCGCAAGTGTTGTAGCTTGCCGAAGTATCTGACGCGAAGTAGAGACTTCGCGCAATCTGTTGTCTGTAGTAAGAGTTCCTTTTATCGCGCTGCCGATCAGTCCCTTTTACACTCGCATCACCAAGTTGCGGAAACTTGATTTTGCAACCACCCCCTCAGCTTCACCTCGGGTGAGACCTCAGGCTGCATGCATGTAATGTCCCCATTTTTACCCTATTACATTCAAATGTAAATGATGTAATATTGTTGTAAAATCATGGTGAGGAGCTCAAGTACAAGGCCCCGCCATCGATTTACTGATGCATATGGTTTACGTGCTAGCCAGGCACACTGGAATTTCAAATATCATGTAAATATGCATTTTAATAAAATAACCACAACTAGCTATGCAATGCAGCAAGAGATGGGGGCATGATTTTACAAGGAATTGGGAGGGAGAACATTCAAACCCTTGGATCCAATCAAGTCAAGCCAAGTGTCAATGAGAGAACTCATTAAACCGTCAACTACCCATGTTGACTTTTGTACCCAATCATTGATTTCTCCCAAGAGTTCGTTGAGGTAGTTAATGCCTTGGGGAATGGGAGGTATGGCTATCCAAATTTGGGTATGGGCAAGCCACCCTGCATGGGAAATCACATTTTTTATTCTTGGGAAAGAAAAGAGCCATGAATTGCTCTCCAAGCCATTATCCATCAAGGAGTTGGGCTCTCTCATGAGTTAGGATCTTGCTGGGCGTTTTTCCCCATCGAACTTATTTTTTTCCTTCATTCTGAGCTGGGAGAAGGGAATTTTTGTGTTGTATACCAATGGGGAAGAAGGGGAATCAAAATGGGGTTCCATAGAGATCGTTTGGCTGCTGAATGCTCAGTTATTTGGGAAGAAATCGTTTTCCTCCCTATGATTTTTTTTCCCCATCCCATAATACATTTTTGGCTACAAACGAATTGGGGGAAACCCATGACCATCCTGTTGTAAATCCCATTGTTAAATGTGTATCCCTACCCAATGATTGTGCTTGATGTGTGAGAACAAAGTATGTTGGGGTATGGGTTATGGGTCTCCATTTCTTTGGCTTGAGCTTCAGTGCAAGCATCCAGGGTTCAAATGTAGCCTGATAAACCCTGTTGTGGACTGGCTTGGCTTAGATGAGATGATTAATTGGGATGTGCATGAGCTGAATGTCCCCTTTTCCTTGTAAGAATCATGCCCAGGTCGGGGGGTGGCAGTTGTGTTGAGAGAATTGATGAACACAACTGGCCTATGGTTAGGTGGAACGTTGCAGCGACATAGCTAGTTGCTTGGGACAATTACACAACGAAGATAAGTGTTTTTATGTCTATGTATCTACTTTTGCAATGATTAATTTGATCATTGTTTTAATATGCTGAATGCATATGTAATGTGTGTGGATGATGTTGTTTATTTCTGCTTTGCATGTTTGTTGAATTCCATCTATGCACATTGGTTTTTAATTCGAATGAATCTAATGAATTTGGCTGAGATTATGTAAAAGCCCAGATATTGGTATCATCTTCCCTTCCTTGAGTTGGGTCCACGGGAGGGTACATTGCAATGCAACCTGTTTCCGAAAGGGCTGGTGAATAGGGTTTTGTTGGTTCCTTGCACCGCGAAGTACCTGGGTCTACATTGGAAACCTCTAGCTTAGTTATAGATGCCAACAAATGGTTCTGTTGCTTGGCTAAGACTCAGTGATGCGATAGTGTATTTGGAAAGTAATGTGGAACGAAGAATTCCAGTCCTGTTGGGTTTAGACAATTGGCATCCTGAAAAGAAATAGATATGGGACTGGTGTGATAATATCGAAAGAGATTTTGCAAAGAAAGAGAAAAGACACTCGCGTCTCTCTGACGTACATTGGTTAAACAAATATTTGTGGAATGATATTCACGAGATATTCTAGGCTTTGTTTTCAAACGAGCTACACGAGTGGATATCGCGATTCGGGGAAAAGAAAACCTGTTTTCAAGGAGGAGTACCTACAGAGTGGAATCCAAAGCTCACAACGCAACTCAAAGCAATAGACAAACCACTGTCATGAGCAGTCGACTTCTGCGTTGATAGCATACTTGAAGGATTTGTGATCGAGTTTGCTGTAGATACGCTAAAGTCTTACAGTCAAGTTGAAGCATACTTTTTAGAAGGATTCAGAGGTAAGTTCTTGAACAATCTCAGTATATACATTAAAATGATTTTAGCTAAGAAAGGCATCTTAAGAATGCAGTAATAATTTTGAATTTGTCATGGTTAATAGCATTTTTAGTGATTATGACGAAGAGACACATAATCTAAGAAGTGGAAAGAGATATAAGTTTAATAAAGAAAAGAATCAGGGAGGACCTGGACTCCGCGTGGATACTAAAATCCCATGTGACCTTAACAATCAGACTGCACCATCATCAACCACCATCCACCCTATCACACCTCGGAACCCACCGATCGTAGAAACCGTGCCACCCATATCTCAGAACCCACCCGCTGCGAGCATAGCGCAACCCACCCCGCAGAACGTCGATACTACTAGCACTGCAGGAGCAGGTGCTCAGACCATCCCAAATCAAAATATCCCGCAGAATAACACTATTCCGAACAATACCTTTATTTTTTCCACTCAGAACCCCCCACAGAATCATAGCACTACTCAGGGTGCTACACAACCAGGAAGGAGAATGACAGATAATGATATAAAACTGCCGATATTCAAAGGAATGGGTCTAGAAGACCCTGATCAACACTGGTTTCTATGTGAAGCCGTATGGAGTGTAAAGTAGTTTCAGGATGATGCTGTGAAGAGAGCGCAACTCATCACTACTTTCAGAAACAAAGCCTTGCATTGGTTTAAGAAATATTCTCAGGAACAACCGAGAACCCTAACAGAAATTAAGGTTGCGCTTGCAGCAGAGTTTAAGAAGCCAAAATCAGAATCGCAGTGCATAACAGAATTAAAGGAAATCAAGAAGAAACCTACCGAAACGGTCTAGGAATTTGACCAAATATTTAAGACATTGCTGGACCAAGTGATCTTTGAGATAGCTCCGCAACAGCATAAGGAGTGGTTCATTGCTGCACTGTTGCCCCACATCAGACAACCACTGATGCAGCAGAAGGTTGCATCGTAGGAAGAGGCCTTAGAGATCGCAATGAAGCTGGAGGCTTCACCAATTGGAGAAAGTAGTTCTGGGATGTCACAGATCCAGAATCAGTTAACCACCTTGACGTTAGAATTGCAAGGTATGAAGAATGGAAAGAACAGAGATATGAACAGAGACACAAAGTTTGGTGCACAAGATGCAAAGGAGAGGGCCACACCAGAGGAAAATTGCCCTCTATTTCAAGATTATCTTAATAGTGGTGCACCGAACCCAATGAATATAAATCAGAACCAAGCGCCGTGGTATGAAATCTATAGAAGTAGAGGAAACAGACCTGAAGATTGTTACCTAATACAGAAATATGTAAAAACACCAAAACCTTAGATTGTAATTTCTGTAAATCAGTTGGACATGACGAATCCAACTGTCGCACATATGAGCTAATGAATGAAAGAAAGCGAGATATGGAAGCGATGTGAGGTCCTGGAATGTACTACGTCCAAGAATAAAATTAGACAAAACAAGACAACACTCACTATGATCAGGGCGGATATAGAGGCCGTGGTGGTGGATACCGCAACAGAAGAAGAAATGTCAGCCCGGTGCAAGGAGGAGGTCGCGGCCAGGTCATTTGTTATAACTGTGGCCAGCCAAGTCATGTATCTTGAGATTATACAAATCCATGCACTACGTGCAATTACTGTAAATCATTTGAGCATGTTATTGAAGACTGTCCTGTACTAGAGGTAGAAATGCAGACACGAAGAAGGACAGAACCACCGAATCCCAACATTCAATTGATCGCAACAGAGACAAGACCTGTGGATCCATGTGTAAATGTGGCAATGCACAGTGGCGCTGATATAGGAAGAGATGGAGGCACAGAAGCTTCAACTCCTGGAACGTGCGATCCTCAGTAGATTCCTGGTGAACAAATATGGTTTAGAAAAGCTTCTGGGAAGACACCTAGCTTGGAGCTACAGAAAAAATAAAGGAGCATTTACAGAAGCACGAGATATCCTTAGAGAGTCAACACCTGGGTCGATGAGAATCCCGTTGTGTAGTGAAGCACCGCAAATAGAGGATATGCCAGCGGCATATGATCACACAGGCACTGCAACATATATAGGTACCTTTTTTGTGTAGTTCCTACGGAGCTGCATGAAGTTATTGAAGAGCGCAAATGCTTTCATGGAATTTGAAAAAATACTCAGGTAGTATGAGCCACGCAGTGAGAAGGGGGCTTCCCATGGTGCAGTCCATAATATCAGGAGTCCTAAAAGAATAGGACGGGAAATGAGGGTCACTCAACAGATTGGGGACTATGAGATGGATGAGATCATTCTTGATCTTGGTTCTGAAGTAAATGTCTTTACCAAGCAGACATGGCATCACATGGGTAAACAAAAGTTACAGTGGTCACCACTGCAGTTAAGAATGGCTAATCAAGGGACAGTTATACCTTTGGGAAGGTTACCCAACACCATCGTTGACATTGATAGAGTACGTAACTATGCATATTTTGAAGTGATTGAAATCGTGGATGACAACCATCCTTATCTAGTGCTACTAGGTATAGATTGGGCAATGGAAAACTCTGTCATCATTGATTTGAAGACTATGAAAATGATATTTGAAGGCAACGATATCAGGGTCATCGTGCCACTGGACCCCTCGCAGGGTGAATGATACGTTGAACCGATTCAGAGGAATCCCGAGCCCAATACTTGGACCGTATTTACAAGATGAAAACTAATGCTACTGACTATATTAATCCAACTACTGATGGAACGCTCAGCTAGCACTGTGACAGTTATTGTATTTCAGACTCTGATGCAGGACTAGAAAACTGGAAAAGTAGATTGCACGAAGTATCTACCAGAAGATGCGTGTGGATCATGAAGTCACTCCCGCTGGATTGGCAAAGAGGTAACCCCAATCCCTACCTATGATGGTTCATCTAATGTTTATTGCTTTATCAAAGAATATACTGCATCAGTTTCATATGAATACCGCGTATCAGCATTAGACATGGCACTACGCGAGACACCTACCAGATGGTGGGCTACGCATAAGAAGACACTAACAACATGGGATCAGTGCAGAATTAAGATGCAAATCAGGTTTGCTGAGAAGGTTACACTACCTTTTACAAAATATAATGGACAGACGGATCCAAGGGACAATATTGAAGATTTCTCACAAGCTTGGGGGGAAAGACCACAGACATAATGGGTGCACTTGTTCGTGCACACACTAGAGGAACCGATTCCAAAGAAGTGGTACCTAGACCTGGAGTTGCACAGGGGAACAATGGACTAGTCTATCTTAACCGCGATCTTCCAGAAGGATTTCAGTTTCGAAGATGAACATTCGAGTATCAATGACGCATTGCAGGTTATTAAGGAAAGAATATTTAAACCAGATTGCACTCGGGGGAACATGACGCTAGAAGAATTCTTTGAAGCAAACAACGTACCTGCGCGCCTATAGCCAGAATGGGAAGAGAAGCTAGAGCACGCTCTTGACTGTTATCACATCGCTAAGGAATGCGAGCATAAAGAAGACAGCGATGAGGAGGACCCGCGCAACATCAGGATACTTGAATCAGAGGGATCATGCGAGGTAGAAGGACCTCCACTGGAAATTCCAGATATAAGTGGACCTGTGAAAACAAGAAAAGTGAACATTGGCACCAGCGAAGATCCAAAGTTTGCAGCTATCAGAGACTATTGGGATGAAGACATAGTTGAGGAGGTCACAGGCATACTACAGGAATATCGAGAATTGTTCTCGACCAAGTTCACAGAGATGAAAGCTATTATGGGAGACTTAGGAGTGATGAAAATTCCTCTTAAGCTTGGCGCGAAGCCTGTGAAGAAAAAACCGTATCGATTGAACCCACGCTACAAAGAACGAGTTAAGGAAGAACTTGATAAGATGCTTGATGCAGGGATCATTGAGCCGGTTGAAGAATCTGAGTGGATAAGCCTGATGGTTATCCAGGATAAGAAAATAAAGGGTGAGATTAGGATTTGTGTGGATCTTAGAAAGCTGAATGATGCGTCAATGCATGACCCATTTCCTACCCCTTTCACAGATGAAGTGCTTGATAATGTTGGAGGAAATGAGGCCTGTTATTTTACTGATGGATTCTCTGGATACCACCAAATCAGGATTGATAGTGCAGATAGACACAAGATCACGGGGGTCATTCCAGTACACAGTGATGCTTTTTGGGTTGAAAAACACACCTGCCATATTTTCTAGAGTGGTAGTTGCAGCATTTAAAGATTTCATACACAAGTTTTTAGAGGTTTATTTTGATGATTGGACTATTTTTAGGTTACTGAAGAACCGTGCCACGAACCTATGGATGATGCTGGAAAAATGCAGACAACATCAGATTTCGTTGAATTTGAAGAAATTTATCTTCTGTGTTCCCTACGGTATTTTACTGGGACACATTGTGTGCAAACAGGGCTTGATGGTAGATCCTGCGAAGATCGCAGTCATTGTAAACTTTCCCACCCCAAATTCAATCAAGCAGTTGTGCACTACACTGAGGCATACTAGTTAGTAAAGGAAATTCATAAAAGGGTATGCGCAGATAACCGCAGCTATGGAGATGTTGTTAAAGAAAGATGTACCGTTAGTTTGGAACGAGGACTATTTGAAAGGATTTGACACATTGAAAGAAAAGATGGCCACTGCACCGATCCTATTTTTTCCAAACTGGGAGAAGCCATTTCATGTCCATGTTGATGCTTCGTGTATCGCATTGGGATTTGTTCTTGCTCAGCCAGGAGAGGGAGGTATTGATCATCCCATTGCATTTTCCAGTAGGAAGTTGTCATCTGCCTAGAAGAATTATACCACTACTGAGCGATAAGGACTCGCTATGGTCTATGCGCTGCAGAAGTTCAGACATTACTTGCTTGGTACGCATTTCTCCATGTTCACTGACGATTCTACTTTGAAATACCTGGTTAATAAGCCAGTGTTAGGGGGGCGCATATGTATATGGTTACTACTCTTTCAGGAGTATGACTTTGAAGTTGTGGTCAAGCTAGGTAGATTGAATTTAGGACCTGATCATCTATCAAGGATTGAGTCGGGAGAAGAACCTACAAATCTAGAGGACAATCTGCTCGATGCGTAGTTGTTTGCTATACAGGTTTCCGATGACTACTATAAGGACATCATTGACTTCTGAACCACAGGATTGGCACCTCAAGAGTTCACTACCCAGCAGAAGAAGCAGCTGGTAGTACGAGCCGCAAACTTCACTATAATCGCAAGTCAGCTATACAAGCTGGGACTAGACGAAGTACTGCGCAGATGTGTACTAGAGCATGAGAAACCATATTAGCTGATGCACATTCAGGAGTCGCAGGAGCTCACTATGCAGGGAGAGATACTGCATAGAAGATACTGCGCGCAGGGCTATGGTGGCCTACCATCCATAAGGATTCAAAGGAACATTGCCAGAGTTGCAATGTTTCTGAAAGGATAGGGAAGCCATCGCGCAGAAATGAAATGTCATTAAATCCATAGTTGACATTGTAGGCCTTTGAGAAATGGGCCATTGATTTTGTGTGACCTATAAATCCGTCAGGGAAAAGAACTGGTGTGAGGTACATCATTACTACCACTGACTACCTCATGAGATGGGCAGAAGCAAAACCAGTAAAAGACTGTAGCGTAGCTACAACCGCAAAGTTTATATATGAGAACATCCTGACATGGTTCGGATGTCCGAAGATTTTGATGAGTGATCAGGGCACTCACTTTTTGAACAGAACTATTGAAGCTTTGACCGAAGAGTTCCATGTTCATCATTAGTGCAACACCCAATATCATCCATAGGCGAATGGAACTGTGAAGCATTCAATAAAGTATTGGAGAATGCACTAACCAAAATATGCAATGTTAATAGGGATGATTGGGACCTACGCATTTCATCTGTATTATGGGCATACAGGACTATGTGCAAGAAACTGACTGGCCACATGCCCTTTAGGTTGGCTTATGGGAAAGAAGCGATAATGCCAATGGAATATATCGTTCCCAGTTTGCACATAGCAGTGTTTACATGCATAGAAGATCGCACAACACTAGAAGAAAGGCTCCTACACTTGGTTGGGTTGGAGGAAGATCGCTTCATCGCAGGCTTCCACCAAAAAGTACAGAAAGAGCGCGAAAAAGCATGGCACGATCGCCATATCAAGAACAAGTCTTTCTAGGTAGGTGACCTAGTCCTCTTGTATGATAGAAAATTCATGAAATTTCCTGGAAAGTTTTAGATGCATTGGCTTGGCCCATATACTGTAATGCAAGTTACTAAAGGTGGTGCAGTCCAATTAGCTACATTAGCCAGAGATACCTTGCCAAGTTTGATAAATGGTAGCATACTAAAGCTTTACCGCAATAGTCTAGCTGCGCATAATACTGTATGATCAAGGGAGGCATACCGTGCAACACTGCTGAAGTTGCACGTGAAAAAAATAAGAAAAAAAGAAGAGAAAAGCCACACCAAGCATCGCAAAGTAGAAATTGTACAGAAAAGGCGGAACCATCATCGCACAGTAGATATCGCAAAATGCACGACTGGAAGTCACCTTCGCACAAGACTGCCAGCACATCATGACGGGAACCATTACCATAGCGTTGTCGTCCGGTTAGTGGGACATTAATGAATTTGGCAACACTTGCAAATTTTAAAATTTAAGAGCGGATGGGACACTTTGGAGCACCATAAATACTGATGTGACCGATACAACACTGGAGTCCGGCTGGTAGGATGAGTAGTTAATGCTGACCCGATGGAGTTGATAGTATGACTGCCTGAAAACCTTTTTCACATTTAAGGAAACAACATTGGAATGATGAGAAGGATCGGATGACATGGCCAAGATCATATGCACGAGCTGATAATGAATATGGAATTTAGTGCCTCGGTAACCACCGAAGGCCACATTGCATACCAGCTGAACCTATAAATATGGCCTCACTCGGCCACTTCTCTACTTTACGAAGTGTTGTGCATTGTTGTCAAAGCTATCAGAGAGCCGAACAAACTGAGCATTTTATGAATGAGCAGGATGATTTACATGGGCTATTCTGGTTATTTGAGCAGTCAGGTATTCTAGGAGTCATGACGGCAACAAAGGGAGCTACCTCTAGAAGCTCATCCTGACAGGCTGCAGGAAGCAGTAAGGGGAAAGACCTAGTTTCAGAGTAGGGAGGAGCCGAAGCACAAATGAAGCAGCAGAACCTACCTATTTACCCGGTGCCAGACTACATTCCTCCACGGAAAGACGACGCCCCACCAGTCCACTTACAAAAGAATGTTGCGTATGAAATCCCGGTCCCTACCAATTCGGGTGAAGATTGAGGAAAATTTGCAGGGTGACATACCAGGATGCAAGCTGTATGACCTGGACTTACTGGAAAACACGCTGGTAATGCTGAAGAATTACCCACAATTCATACTTGACCCATACCTCAACCGGGTAATGAATCCACAGACTGGCGCCGAAAGACTAGAAGTCCAAGATTGGATAGAGGCCATTTGGCCATCAAGCTTGTTAAACTTATTACAAATGTCACACTTCACTAAGGGCACCGAATTTTCGGCGGTGGTGCGTGTGCTACTTACTTGCGTGCATAAAGGATTCTTATGGTTTGAAAAGCGCATTGATATCAGTATAGACATGATACACCAAATCACAGGCCTGAACAAGAGAGGAGAGGAACTTGCTGACCTAATCATAAAGAGGGCGCACGATAAAGGTCTGAACGCCGAAGTAGCAAAAGAATTCGGTGTAGTGCGGAAGGGACATGGGTTCCCAACCATCGATATCAATGACCGCGCCATAAAGTTTACTACCCAGTTGCTTGCAGGAAAGCTTTTGCGCAAGTGTAGACCGCTTGCGGTACCTGTGGTCGCAATCAAGGCAACATCTAATATATTGCACGGAAGACCTTACAATTGGTTCTAGTTCTTACTGAACAAGTTTCTAGAAGATGTTGAAGATACAAAGGATACTGGAACAACATTCCATTTCAGCTGGCTACTAGTATTGATAGCCTTTGTAGGTTGGGAAGAGCCAGAGGGGTATCAAGGGGTTCCAACCTTGGTAGGACAGGGTCGTGGAACACATTTTGCTAACCTATGGACGAGCCCGAAGGCATCCAGACAGTGGCACATGGCTGAAGTTTTCTATGTTTATTATCACTAGTTGCGCGAAGCGATTATGGCAACGCCATTTCAAAACCCCTGAGCGACAAGTATACATGCATCGTGAGGTTTATGGTGAAGAGGTATTAGTCACACATTCATCCAAGGGCTGATGCGCAGGAAGGATTATGGTATCCATGGTTTTACTGATTGGATGAGGAGACCATCGAGCAGATGATGGAGCATTGGGATGATGACTGGAAATTCCCCGCGTCACGAGATGATGCATCAGACTATGAACAATAGGTAGAACCTATGTCGCACAAGATCAATATAAAAGACATTGATGAGGAAAACACAGACACAGATAAGGAAGAAACAAAAAAGCACAAGGAACAACAAGCAAGGCGGCTACCTATAGGTACGCCCATTGAGGAAGAAAAGGATGATGCACGGAGTGAACATACAGAGACGGAAGCGGGAAAAAGAAAGGCCACTAAAGGCCTTGCGCAAACGCAAAGACGACGTACAAAGAGGAAGTCCGAAAAACCTAAATTCAGACCACAGCTACACCTGGACGACTGCGAGATAATAGCAACTAAAGTGCAAGAAGTGTGGGAAGAGACCCGCGTAGAAAAAGAAGCCAAACATGAACAAATGCAATTAACCATAATCCAAGCTATGGAGGAAGTCAAGGTAGCGCAGATGGGGTTGGGGTAGCCCAGTTCAGATTCTGACGGGAAGTTAGGGGAACCAAGCGCACAAAGAAGGATGGTTGTTGCTGTAAGTAAGTATCCGCACGTGTTGAACCTCGAGCCAAGCTACCTCATTTATCCTAATGAAGCGGTTGAGGAGGCAGTAAAGAATGCACGCCTTAACCTTAATATTGGGGCTTTGCCCCTAGAAGACTTGAATGAGTTTCACATAAGGGTTGCGGAAGAGATTCATGAGAGAGGCCTTTCCTCATATGATCAGTGCACATAGTTAACTGAAGATATCAATCAGTTAAGAAAGGAATCATATCACAACAAGCAAGAGTTGAGCACAGCCAGGGAAAAAGGCTGAAATCTGAAGGAGACCGTTTCAACAGTCTGTGCCAAAATAGAAGAATGAGAAGAGGAGGATGATGTGGAGGACATGATAAAGAAAATTTGGGCCAAGGTACAGTCCCTCACGTCCGAGAAGATACAAATGGAGGCTTCTTACAAAGGAAATATCGCAGAGCTGGAAGCTAGGCACCCTATCATGCCACCGGATCAGTGCCCAGCTCCAACTGAGAAGGTGAAAGCAACTATGGATGGCATTTCATCGGAAGTAACGTAATGCCAAGATTTACTTAAAGAGATAACTACAATAGTAATAGGGTTGAATGAGGACCCCGCACTTCAGCAGATAAAGGAAAATTTGCAGCGGACACAACAGCAGGTAGATGTTGCAAGCGCAGAGGTAAAGACTGCACCGACAAAGGAGAAAGTACAGAAATTAACGAAGTCAAAGAGCTGCAGAAAGAACTGGTGGCGCTTAGAGAGAAAGAGGCTACCACATACGACAGGTTGTATCCCATTGAAAAAAAAGGCCTCGAACTGATGCAACAATTCGACGTGAAGTTCCTGGAACTTCAGGCCGCAGAGGGAACCATGAAAGAACAAGTGGCTAAGGAGAAAGTCTCAGATGCAACTCTGGAGATGCTTCAAGGGTTCGAAAAAAAATCCAAGGAGAAAGTTGCAGAGTTAGCAGGAACTCTACAAAGCTTTACATCAAAGCTAGGTACCATGGAAGATGCGGCACTAGAGTCTGCAAGTTGAAGTGGCTCGGAACGAGCCACATGTGAGTGTTAGGGGTCTGTTGGGTAGGACCCAAGTGGATTAGAAAAATACACTAGTGTTGAAAATCGCGCATTGCGCGCTACGACAAAGGATGGAAGCAGTTTTGAGAATTGCGCATTGTCGCGCATCGGTAATTGGTAAGACAGAGTTGTGCAATATGCTAACACGAAGATGTCACGCAACTGCCATTTTGGGTAAGAACGTATGGAAAGGTCGAGCAGAGAAAGCGACCTATTTTGGGACATGAATACAGACGGAAGGGACCTATCAGAGAGAGTGGCGGTAAGCAATTGAGAAGCTAGGCCACTATGTTGATGGTCATAGGTAGGCGGACGACACGGAAAGGGACATGCAATGATGCAGATGTAACTGTTTTGAGAACTGCGGCTGTTAGAAGAGCGTCTGAGCCACGAGTGGCCCAGCTAGAGTAGACGGAGCAAGTTGTCGACGGCGACAGTCAGGTTGGCAGTTAGCCATGCTAGTTTTGTAAACCTAAGGGTTTTGCCTACGAATTGTAAAGACATGCCCATGGGCATGCTCTATAAATAAGGCATGATTTTGTATAGGAAAGGGTTGAACTCTTCATTGTTGGGTTAGTGAATATTGTTAGATATTTTGAGCTTGAAGCTATTGTAAAGGCTCTATAGCTGAGTGCGCAGAGACCTATCTGAGAGAGAAGAGAGTCTACAACTGAGTGCACAGACTAAGAATTGTTGTACCCTTCCCAAGAGACTAATTTAACAACAGTTCTTGTGGATGTAGCCTCCATTCGAGGGGTGAACCATGTTAAATTCTGTGTTGTGTGATTGTTTGTATTTGCACTTGTTCATTTGCTTAGTATGGATGTTTAATGCCGCAGTTATCTGTTATGTGATTTCTTTTGTATGTATTCGCCACAGGAATGGTGGGAATATAATTTTAAGTAATGCATGTGTGGGTGAATGTTAAGTATTCAACATTTCTAAGTCTTTGAATGTATGAATTTGTTGGTTAATCACATAGTTGAGCATTGGATTTGAGCGCAGCGTTGGAGCATGTAGTAATTCATGTTTTGTTCATTTACATATGCCTTAAAGATAATAATCTAAGTGTTGTTGAAGGGATAAAGAACATGAAGTAAGATTGGTTAGGGTTATTCATGTCCTGAGCAATCGTGCAGTCTAGTCGACGCGCTGACCCCTTGGAGGGCGTTGCGAGATAAGTTGTTGATAACTTGTCATCGTAACGTGGGAAGTACCTGATACCGTGCAGACCTTGGATGCGTTGGCTGCGCAAGCACCGCAGCTTGCCGAAGTATCTGACGGGAAGTAGAGACTTCGCACAATCTGTTGTCCGCAGCAAGAGTTCTTTTTATCCCGTTGCCCATCAGTCCCTTTTACACTCGCATCACCAGGTTGCGGAAAATTTATTCTGCAACCACCCCCTCAGCTTCGCCTCGGGTGAGACCTCAGGCTGCGCGTAGCCTGTTGCCGAAAGGGCCGGTGAATAGGGGTTTTGTTGGTTCCTTGAACCGCGAAGTACCTGGGTCTACATTGGAAACCGCTAGCTCAGTTATAGATGCCAACAATACGCAATCAGATCACGATGATCGCAAATGTGGCCCCAAAAATTGAATGTAATGATTTTTTAGGGATTTTTCTCAAATGAATAGGTTCTAATACCCTATTTCATGGTTTTTCAGGTTTCACTAAGGAAAATGTTGTAGGGGAGAATGAGAGATCATGAGTTGGAGGATTGGATGATGCCAACACCATGTTGGCCCTTCAATAATGTGGGCTTGAGAAATTATTTTTCACTCCAAGCATGAGGGATCAGGTTCATCTATTGGAGTACTTGGTGGGAATGTGGAACCCCACTAAGCTTCATTTCCAAGTGGGAGCCCATACTCTCATTCTAGAGATAGAAGATATCTATTTTTTGACTAGGATCTCAAGAAGAGGAGCTCGTGTTGTCATATCCAGGCAGAGTGGGGGCGACGAAAATGTTGATTCACTCATTGATGAGTATTGTGAGCCTGGGACTAGAAAGGGCAATAAAAAAATCCAAATTAAAAAATTCCATGATTTGACATTGAGGACTATTCTCTTTACCGTGGTGTGAGTGGTGGGAACTAAGTCCCATCATCAAGCAACCAGATCCCAGATGTTGTGAGCTATAGAGTGCATGAAACCCACCGTACTCAACTATTGTGAAAGTCTATTGAGCATTATGAAAGACTAGTTGACCAAGTGCCGACTGGGGAACACAAAACAAATATTTGGTTATGGGTCCATTATGGTATTGTGATGTCTCCATCTCTGGTAAAATCTTTTATTACTCAATTTATGGTCTATCTTGCATGTCGACACTACCTAGAACCTAAGCTAGTCCCCGCAATGCAACCTAGAGTGTAAAAAGGGCATGGTGAACCAAAAAGGGGGAGAGTCTCAAAGTTGTAAAAGTCGCAGTGTTCTTTGACTCGATTTCATTGTCTAAACTTGAGTTAAGTTCAGTTAAGTTTATTTCGATATATTTCTGTGGCTTTTGAGTAAAGCAGGATAATTACTATTATCAGGATACATAGGCATATGCATCTCCTAATATACATATCTATACATGTATTTTTAAATAAGATATTATAAAATTTTGGGAGTACGTCTATTTTATCTATATATGTATGCTTGCGTATGCTCATGGGGAAAGGCATATATATAATTATTTATATGTCGATGGTTTTAAAATAAGCATATAGAAATGAATATTGAATTCATTGTATGCTTTTATATATATGTAGTAATGCATACATTTGTATCCACACACACATATGTTGTTAATGTAATTGCATTTGTAAAATATAGATATAAGGTATTTGAAATGTGTGTTCTATGAGATGTAGATGCATACGCTTATCTGTATTTTATAATTAAATAAGAAATGCAAACACTCTATTTTCTTCATGTTTCTATATATGCATATATTTTATTATATACTTGGTTGTAATTAATAAAATGCATATATTTTATGCTGGAGTTATATGTTTATTTTATTATATACTTGGTTGTAATTAATAAAATGCATATATTTTATGCTCGAGTTATATGTTTTTATATAAAAACATAGATGTTATATATTATACCAAATATATTTTGTGGGATATATTTAATAAATTTTATGTTGTAATAAATTTTATGTTGTGATATAAAATATTTTATATATTTTATACCAAATATATTTTATGGGATATATTTAATACATTTTATGTTGTAATATATTTTATGTTCTGATGTATTTAATATATGAGAAAAAAATATAGGATATATATATTTTATTATTTCTTTTTCTTCTTGACCTAGTTCTGGCCGGGG
Source organism: Larix kaempferi (assembly GCA_027924585.1). Classification (NCBI taxonomy): domain Eukaryota; kingdom Viridiplantae; phylum Streptophyta; class Pinopsida; order Pinales; family Pinaceae; genus Larix; species Larix kaempferi. The sequence goes on from BSBM01000008.1 coordinate 2,626,203, forward strand.
AAGAGTTTTCACGCAGGGATGCTTTGGGGAAAGGCATTTTTGGATGTTTTGGAACTCTGTATTTGATTTTTTTTTACCTCTCCGTTCTTCATTAGGTTTTGGGGATATAAATTCCTTTTTTTTGCGGCTGCGTGGGGCTGGAGAGCATCGAGGCCCCATATGAATTCATGGGGTTGTTTGGAGCTGGAGATAATTTGTGGAATTATTTCTTGTGTGAATACAGCGCATTCCTTCTTGGGAGAGGGAGTATTCATTGTTGGAAAGCAAATAAATCTTCAGGACCGAGTTTGCTTCCACTTCCTTACTGTACATGATTGTTGAGAGCCAAAGAAAAATATGCCCAACCATTGGTTTATCTCTTTGTCTGCATTTGAGCATTTTTGCGTATTGGATAGAATGCTCTATATTTTATTTTGTTTCCTGTGTGGATGGCTGGAAGAGCCCCAAATATTTGCATTGTATGTTTATGCTTCTGTTTATGCTGAGAACAACGTTGTGGCTGGAGAGCCCCAATGCCTTCCATTGTACATTTTTATGCTGCTGGTTGCATAGAAAAAGCGTGGTGGTTGGGATCCCCAATGCTTGCATTTTATTTGTAAGATGTATGCTGTTGGTTGCTGAGCAAAAGCGTGGTGGCAGGGAGCCCTAACCCTTGCATTTTTATTGTTTTGACATGCTGTTGGATTGTAGAAAATCATGGTACTATCTTTGTGTTGTATGGTTATTTAGAAGTGTTGCTGCCATTGCTTATTACATCTGTAGATGCTCTGTTTTGGGATTGAGCATATACCCTGTCTTTTAAAATAACGAGTTGAAATTATATTTGATGATGGGCAGGGAGATTCCAGTGGGAATCGACCCATACAAGCCCAGAGAATCGATTTTTCTCCCGGCATGCACTTGTCTCCATTCCAGAAGTAGTTTATAGATATGGGTGTAAACCTATAAGTCTGCTGGGGATGTGTTGCGCAGAGCTAGAAACTACACGAAGAGATGGAGATTATCAGTTTCGATGTTTTGTTTTATGCATTGTTTATGTATGTGCATTTAATTTGCTCAGAATTTGATTATGTGCATCAGAATCACACTGTATGCATCATAATTATAGTGTATGTGTTGGAGATTAATTTATATGCATTGTTTATGTACATGCATTTATGTTTCCAAGGAATTACAGTGAATGCATTAAAATTTCATTGTAAACGTCAGAAGTATATTGGATGCATGGGATATGTTGCATGTGCGGAATAGTAAAAGTTATGATTTATGCATTGCTCAACATATGCATTTAACAATTGTTTATCATTTAAGATCTTGTTGGTGTGTAAAATAGTTTCATTTTTTCCCGCTCTAAAATAGAGTTACTAGATACCTCTAGAGCATGAATATATAAAATGGATCATCACCACGAGAGAGCGTAGCCTCTACTTGATCTTGTTTATAAATTTAAGTAAATGTTAGTTAGCTTTAAAAGATGCAATCAATGTGTATACATTATATTGTGAGGGGAGGCAAGTAAGAATCAACATGAGTATATAGGTATATAGATGCTAATATCATATGATATAGATATAGATATCTATATAAATTTGTATACATATATATAAATCTATATATAGATATAAATGCAATACAAGTAAAATATATGAAGTATGTTATGTATGCCTTGGAGGTCTCATTCATTTTATGCACTGTTTGAGTATGGTTATGGATGCCTAAAGATTTGTGTCTATAAATGCATTATGTTTATCATATGTATGGGCTATGCATGATTTGGATGTATTGTACAGTGTACGCATTTATTTTGTTTACATAGATATAACAAATGTTGGCATCACATTTTGTCCATCAGTTGCATGTCGAATGCATTGGACATAGTTCATATACATATTCAAGATGCTTGTATTACATTACGTCCATCAGTTGCATGTCGAATGCATAAATTGCACGTCGAATGCATTGGACAGGTTTTTATACATATTCATGTTATTTGTGTTACGTGATGTCTTTTAGTTACATGTCGAATGCATTGGAAACGTTACACACACATGTTCATGTTAATTGCATTACACGATGTCTACTGGTTGCATGTCGAATGCATTGAATTGTTACGTACACATATTTATGATGCATGATATCTTGTGGTTTCATTTCGAATGCATTATGTGCATGTCGAACGCATTTATTATGTTTCATCCACATGTTTTTTAAGCTTGTATCACATGATATCTTTCAGTTGCATGATTGAATGCTTGAGTGCATGTCGAATGCTTGGATGGCTTGTCGACTGCACTGGTCATATTACTTATCGTACCACTGTCGTGAATGAAAGTCGGTAAACACATGCATATGCCGTGGGGGCATAGAAGGTCAAGTCTGGAGTATAGACTTGGGCCCATCGAGAACAACACCACAACTATGTAAGAGGTTAGGACACGAGAAGTGTCTAGGTAAGAGCACTACCTTTTGGATTTGCAGGAGCACTGCAGTAACCTCTAGAGCTATGTGTGATTAGCTCTACGGCGACGAGACTTAAAACTCTCTATCTTGTTTTTGGATCACCATGCCTAGCTCGGGGGTGGCCTTCGAACGGAGTGTGTATAAGCCGTCGAAGAACATACGATTGGGTGGAGCATTGCATTGCCCAAAACAGTTCCCCTTAATAAATATGTATGCTTATGATCCATTTTGATGTATCATGATTAATGAAAAAACATCTACAATTTCTGTAGTATATTTTATTGGACTAATAAATGTTGTAAGTATGAATCATGAATACAGGAAGAAGAAGACGGGAATAACAACCCTTCTTCAGTTCTATCGAGGTGGTAAGGAAAGTATGTTGGTTAAGTGATCATACTCATTGATATATATATATATATATTGACTCATCTCAATGTGTCTTTAATTGTATTTGATTAATGCATGTGAAGAGTAATATCTATTATGTTTACGTATTCATATATTCATGTAAAGTTGATTGGTAGATGGCCAAAGGAAAGAGTCTACCATTATTTGAAAAAGAGATTTCAGTATGATGCTAACCCTAGGGAAAAATAGTACCATACACATGCTTAAGGGTTTACAATTCCATGTCTTTGAGGTGAAAACATATATTAGAATTTATGTTTAATGTGTAAGGATGTGATTGTGGATGCAATAGAAGAATAGATAAGTTTCTTGTGCACTTGAATAAATGTGTAAAACCTTATGTGGACTAAGAATGAAATATTATCTTAGATCAGTTTGCATCGAGTGTGATCTATGTAATAGTATGTGTGAAGCAGGATATGTTTGGATGCATTTTGTGATTGATGTAAAGGAGAATAGTCAACATAACCTAGCCGAATCTTCCTAAGGTTATGATTACACCTTTCGAAATAATCTATGGTTGACTTAGTATTCAATGGGTGTAAGGGAAAAAATTCCAAGTTCTCATATTAATATATAGGTGCTTAACTTTGTTGTAATTGACTTATGGTGACATTAATAGCACATTTACATCTAATGGTTAGTTGAATTTCTTGTTAATGAAAACTACAACACCATGATGATTGAATATTATGTGGTTTGCATACTTCTGTGTTTGAGAAGTTTTTCCATTATGTAGTAAAGATGTGTTGACAAGTTTCTAAAGGTCGAATAAGTATGTAACTTATTGAATACGGATCTTTGTATAAAATGGAATCTAGCACATGAATGTATGTTTCGTGCACCGTTGTACTTAATGTTATAATTACCAAGTATGTTTGAGTATTGAATTGATTCATTACTCTACAAGTATTCGCACTGTGATATATCTTTTTTTATTTGATATAATGTTGAACAAGTATTGCTTCTTATTATATGGAAAGATAGGTGTATACATTGACTTATATATATGTGAGACTTATGGTACATTGGCATGCTCCTGATGTTAGATGAATCTAGTTAATAGTGTTGTGTTAAAGATAACATTGAGTTATAGAACTAGCTTATTGTGTAGAAGGAGTGTTCTTATATGTGGTACCTATTTGTCTAGATGTTATTCACTTGGTAGGTGAATTGATGATTATACAATGATCGATTTATGTTAATTAAAAATAAAAAAAATTCTCCCCATTTCCTCTTGAAAGTGACAAGGATTTTGGGATGTTACATATGGTATCAGAGCGAAGGTTCCTACTCTAGGTCCTATAGGCTCATTTATGCTTGATGCTGCAACATGGATTTAGATTTGCAATGAAATATGAATCATGGAAAATGTTATTTTGATTACGTTTTTGTGATTGACTATTGACATCCATGAGGCTTTAACTAATATACATAATTTTTTTTGTGTGTGAGGAATTGAGCGCACAAATGTAAATGCTTGGAAGCTAAGAACCAAAGCTAATCAATGGCAAGATAATTGCTAGACCAAGAGGATTTCACAAAAATCACTGTAAGTGAATGCCTCTTTATGGTTGTTAAATTTAATATATGGTTATGTGCAGTAGGCCATGATAGTGGCATCAGAGCCACAATGAGAACCAAGGGTTCACTAATGCAATGTTATAAGACATTATTGCATGCACATGAGACATTATGACTGGAAAGTGGAAATCTTGAGAGCATCAAGAGAAATTTAAAAGATAACTCCAAAACTAATAAAACCCTCACCTTAACAAGAAAAGCGGGAGGGGGAGGGAGGCGCCCTGCATTTTAAAATAAAGCTAACTTAAAATTTAAAATAACACTAACTTAAAATTAAAATAAAACTTTTATATGTGTTGGGCATAAGCCCTGGAGCACGTGGACTATTTTATTATGTGTTGAGTGTAGGATCTGGAGCACATGGACTAAATGGTTATGTGCGGAGCATAACCTATGGATCACATGGACTACTTTATTATGTGTTGAGCATAGGCTCTAGAGAACATGGATTACTTTTATATGCGTTGAGCATAAAGTCCCTGGAGCACTCTGTAACTCAGGAGCACTGAATGAGTGTTGGGCATTGTAAAAGTCCTTGGAGCACTCTGTAACTCAGGAGCATTGGGTGAATGTTGGGCATTGTCATGTGCGTGATGTACGCCCTGAGGGGCATGACACCGAGAAGGTGTCGAGTACCATTTTTGTGCTTGGTGCATGCTGAGAAGGCTTGGAAATTTTTCCTGGACTCAATCGAGAAAGGTTGAGGGGAAACAGAGTTCCTGGACTCAAGCAAGGAGGCTTGAGGGGAAAAAGAGTTCCTAGAATCAAGTGAGAAGGCTTGAGGGGAAACAAAGTTCCTCGACTCAAGCAAAGAGGCTTGAGGGGAAAAAGAGTTCTTGGACTCAAGATAGAATGATTGAGGGGAAACAGAATTCCTAAACTCAAGCGAGGAGGCTTGAGGGGAAAAGAGTTCCTGGGCTCAAGCGAGGAGGCTTGAGGGGAAAAAAGTTCTTGGAATCAAGCGAGAAGGCTTGAGGGGAAACAAAGTTCCTGGACTCAAGCGAGGAGGCTTGATGGGAAAAGAGTTCTTGGAATCAAGCGAGGAGGCTTGAGGGGAAAAGAGTTCTTGGATTCAAGCGAGAGGGCTTGAGGAGAAATAGAGTTTTCCTGGACTCAAGCGAGAAGGCTTGAGGGGAAATAGAGTTGTCCTGGACTCAACCGAGAGGGCTTGAGGGAAAAGAGAATTTTTCGGAATTCAAGCAAGAGGGATTGAATGGAAAATATTCAAGATCACCTGCTGACACATTCTAACGATGCTATGACTGGTATGGCTATACCACAGGTACGCAAATGGAAAAATTTTCAGCAAAACATGTTTATTTAAATTCATGTATATGTGAAATAATAAATAGCTTAAGTTGAAATGAAAATACTGTGATGTATTTTGTATTGTTGAGATACTTGAATGTGTCGTAGAGTTGTTGCTCAAATAAAATGTTAATGTTAATTGTAAAAAGATTGAAGTATATGTAATGTTTTAATTTAACATTGTACTCGGTATACTGGTAGCATTATGCATGTATAGTTGTTTTCTTACACATTGGATGTGAAGCGGTCGCTTGATGCAGAAGTTGTTGTTGGTACCTTATAAGGTGAAAGCACTTAGGGGTGCTAGTTATCGTTGTATTTCGGAGAATATAGTTCCAGGCCGAAGTTGAGCAACTTTAATATCACATTGAAAAAATTAATATGTGTATATTGTAAACTAACATGCAGGAATGTCAGCAAGACAGTGCAAGTTAAATAAACATGCACAGTAAAACAATAAATGATTATGCATGGGAGCATGTGGACCCACAATTTTATGTTTTATATTATGAAACTAACATGTGAACCAGGTAGAACTGGTACCAACATTGCAAAGTATTTGCAATTTCCCAAGATAGGGATCGTAGCGATGTGGGAGATATGTATTGCAGGTATAAAATCCATATCTTTACAATGTCTTCATTATAAGATTTTTGTATCATTAAAATATATTGGATCGAGAATGTGTTTTGCATGCAATAGAAATGCAAGGAAGGAAGATGCACAGGTGAAATAGTGTGGAAGTGGAGAAACACCGAGGACGGTGTTCTTCCAAGAGCAGGAGTTTTGTAATGTCTCCATCTCTGGCAGAAGATTTTATTACTCAATTTATGGTCTATCTTGCATGTCGACACTACCTAGAACCTAAGCTAGTCCTCGCAATGCAACCTATAGTGTAAAAAGGGCATGGTGAACCAAAAAGGGGGAGAGTCTCAAAGTCGTAAAGGTCGCAGTGTTCTTTGACTTGGTTTCATTGTATAAACTTGAGTTAAGTTAAGTTAAGTTTATTTACGATATATGTATGTGGCTTTTGCGTAAAGAAGGATAATTACTATTATCACGATACATAGGCATATGCATCTCCTAATATACATATCTATATATGTATTTTTAAATAATATATTATAAAATTTCGGGAATACATCTATTTTATCTATATATGTATGCTTGTCTATGCTCATGGGGAAAGGCATATATATAATTATTTATATGTTGATCTTTTTAAAATAAGCATATAGAAATGAATATTGTATTCATTGTATGCTTTTATATATATGTAGAAATGCATACATTTTTATCCACACACACACACACACATATACATGTTGTTAATGTAATTGCATTTATAAAATATAGATATAGGGTATTTGAAATGTGTGTTCTATGAGACGTAGATGCATAAATTTATCTATATTTTATAATTAAAAAAGAAATGTAAATACTGTATTTTCTTCATGTTTCTATAAATGCATATATTTTATTGTATGCTTGGTTATAATTAATAAATTGCATATATTTTATGTTGGAGTTATATAAAATGCACATTTGATGGAGTTATATGTTTTTATATAAAAACATAGATGTTATATATTCTACCAAATATATTTGGTGGGATATATTTAATACATTTTATGTTGTAATATATTTTATGTTGCGATATATTTTATGTTGCGATATAAAATATTTTATACCAAATATATTTTATAGGATATATTTAATACATTTTATGCTATAATATATTTTATGTTGTGATGTATTTAATATATGAGAAAAAAAATATAGGATATATATATTTTATTATTTCTTTTTCTTCTTGACCTAGTTCTGGTTGGGGAAGTTTTTTCACACAAAGATGTTTTTGGGAAAGGCGTGTTTGGATGTTCTGGAACTCTGTATTTGTTTTTTTTTACCTCTGCATTCTTCATTTGGTTTGGGGGATATACATTCCTTTTTTTTGGTTGCCGCGTGGGGATGGAGAGCATCGAGGCTCCATATGAATTTGTGGGGTTGTTTGGAGCTGGAGATAATTTGTGGAATTATTTCTTGTGTGAAGACGACGCATTCCTTCTTGGGAGAGGGTGTATTCATTGTTGGAAAGCAAATAAATCTTTGGGACCGAGTTTGCTGCCATTGCCATACTATACATGATTACTGAGAGCCAAAGAAAAAAACGCCCAACAATCACCTACATATTTATGTCAAAATAGAATTATTTTTTAGTACCTTCATTCATGGCTTTCGGAATTTAGGGTTTCAGATAAAGTTGGAATTTTTGTAATCGGAGACCATGGCTGAATGATACTCATCAAAATAGAAATTTAGAGACCAAGATCAGAATTTTTGGTTGGGCAGAAGGCCGGTCTTGATCATACCCTAGTTCGGGACTTTGATTAGAAAAGTGGAAAATTAGGGCTTCTACAAAAATGGGAATTTTTGAAATCTGTGACCACGGCTGGAAGCTCCTCATAAAAATAGAAGCTTAGAGCTTTGTATCGAACCTTTTGATGGGGCAGAAGAGTGGGATTCATCAAACCCTAGTTCGGGGTCACATCTAGTTAATCCAGAAGTTTCAAAGGAAAAATTGAGGAGTGAAACTTTGCAGTTTTCAAATTCTGAACATACCAGCTTGATCAGCTCATCAAAGCGCATATTTCTATCCTTTCGGAAGTTTGAATTTTTTGGGTTTATCTGACAAACCCTAATCCAGCTCCAAATCCAGTTATTGAAAATCAAGTGGATTGGGTTAATCCTAGAAGAAGATGGATTGGTCACCTGCATAAGTGAAGAAGTTCCTGTTTCATAGGGAGATGAGGCTAAGGCCTTACATAAGAAGATGACAAGCAATATCGAAAGGTATGACTTATCCAGGTATGTTTCGATATTTGTTCATGATTAAGTTTATGGTATATTTGTCTTCATATTATTACGGTTAGTACAATCTTGATTAAATCTAGACTTGTCGTATCACCTTAATAAAATTATGAATGCACGATAAAAGATATTCATTGATTAAGGTTTTGACACCGATGATTGTACTAATGCATTGTGATGTTGTATGAGGTTTATGTTGTTTGCTAACACAAAAGGTACGCCAAAAAAGTCAAATCATGTTCTACTTCAAGAACATATGCTCATGGTGACATGAAGACAAAGATTCATCCAATGTCATGGATCACATAGAAGATCTACTTTCAAGGTATGTATAACTTGGTTCTACAATGGTTAAATTATGAGACATGCAGGTTACTAGCACAAGTCACTGAAGAGAACCAAAAGACATTATGCGGGTATGTTAGACATAACTAGCTAGCATGCTAATCCAGGAATGTTTTTCATATATCAAGCTAGAATCCTACCTTGTGTTAGGATCTTATACTGTTGTGTTGTTGATAATGATTATTCATGAAGTCATAGGTTTGAATAGTCATGGTTGTATGCGTATTATGTTCCTTACCATAATTGATGATATGACTAACCAAAAGAATCATGAAGGTATAGGTTTGAATAATCATGGGTTTTATGCATATTATATCTCTTATCTTGATTGATGATTCAACTAACCAGAAGAGTCCTATGATCAAATAAGAATATGTATGAGTAAAAGAAGACTTCCCTGAAACCTTGAATACTAATGTTTATTATCTGTGAATGATCATGAATATACATGTTTAAGATTATTTTGTTTTGATAGTATTAAGATTATACTAATAAATGTGTGATTATGTATGAGACCTCAAGGATAACAAAATGATGATACTAATAAGCATGCATAGTGATTAAGGATGGATGTAAGTTCAAGGATAGGTAATCCAGGAAGCAAAGATCAAGAGGGAGCACACTCCAGTTGTTCCTGGAAGAAAGGAAAGGAGCATACTCCAGTAGTTTCTGCAAGGATGCAGATATCCTTAGGGAGTTAACCATCCTTCTGCATTCCACAACAGAAAGGTGTAGAAGAAGCTACTTTAGCAGCTCCTACAAGGAAGCAAAGACTCAAAGGGAGTCCACCCAACAAACAAACAAAGATAAGTATTTTAATTACCATTCCTTACATACTTGTTTGTTTAAATAATATTATTCAATGATGTATATGCTTATGTTCTTAGATTTAGGATGTGTATTATGCATATTAGAATGATTGCATTAATGAACAGCTTACTACTAATATGCATTTGATGGGTAAGTGGCCTATGGCACCATACAACATTCCATTGCTACTTATCTAGAATGAAACCTCTTTGCTGACATGTTAGGAGTTATGCACACTCTTAACAATATTCTGGTAGAGATTGGAAGGCATCTAGAAAGTTACGGAATATGGATAAACGTTGTATTGAAGCATTGGCTAAGATAATTGCATGATTGTTTGACATATTTTTTTATGTGTAAGAATTTGTTCTGAAAACTATGAGATGTTTTCTAATCATGCAATTTAACTTGTTGTGTAGGAAAGATCGTATACCATCACCTACAAAAGAAGTACTACAACATTTGTTCAAGCAACAAAATTATCTATTGAAGATATTGAAGTTCCCAGGATACGAGAAGAATGGCATGATTCTTCGATCATGAAGAATGATGTTTGGGATGCGGTCCCAAGAGCTGAAGGGAAGTATGTTGTGACTTACAAATGGAACTATCAGATCAAGCATGTTGCAGATGGAAGCATAGAGAAATATAAAAGTGATGAAATAGAAGATACACCAGATGGATTTCAAGACATGTTTCTTGAATGGTGTAGTCATATATGTGTGCAGAACTTGGTATGGTAGGATAGACATCTTTCTATCCAGTTTGGGATTTACCAAGAATAAAACGGATTCCAACCTTTACTACAAGGTTGAGGAAGGAAATCTAGTGATACTACTATGTGGATGACCTGTTTGTAACAGGTGAGGATAGATTGATTGCTGACATGCAGCGGAAGCTTGCTGCCGAGTTCGAGTTGAAGAACTTGGGGATGATGCACTATTTGTTTGTGGCATGAAGGTGTGGCAGAGTGCAGATGGAATCTTCCTTGGACAAGGGAAGTATGCAGTAGAGATCCTGAAGAGGTTCGGGATGATGGACTGCAAGGCTATGGCCACACCTATGGCATCGAACCTGAAGCTTCTGTGTGATGCTTCATTTGAGCCAGTTGATATCACTATGTATCGTCAGATGATTGGGTCCTTGATGTATCTGACGAACACGAGACCAAATATTTGCTTTGCAGTGAACACATTGAGCTAGTTCCTAATGGATCCGAGGAGTGTTCACCTGGTTGTTGTAAAGCATATTTTGAGGTACCTGAAGGGTACAGTTGATTATGGGCTCAAGTATGATGCGAATCGAAAGTTTAACCTGATGGGTTATGTTGATTTAGATTGGGCAGGCAGTGCTGTAGATAGGGATCAGGTGTGATCTCTTGGTTTAGCAGGAAGCAGTCCTGCGTAGCACTAAGTACAACCGAAGAAGAGTATGTTGCGATGGATGAGCAGGTTGCAGATGTATCGACCAAGCCGTTGGCCAGAGTGCAGTTTGAGTACTTCAGAGAGAGGCTTGGTGATCTTCGGATTGATGACACTTCAAGGAAGAAGTGATGGACACATTTGCAGAGGCCATTCCAAGCATGTTGGAAGGAGGATCCTTCACATGGCTGTGGATGTAAGTGCTGGATGATGAGCATCAGGACGATGCTCCAGTTACTGCTCTGTATATGCATCAGGAGGATGTTGGATATGATCAGTTGGATCATTTATATGTATATGTATGTATGCATCATGTTGGATGCTGGATATGATTAGTTGGATCATTTATATGTATATGTATGTATGCATCATGTTGGATGCTGGGTATGATCAGTAGGATCATTTGTATGTTGGATGCTGTTGGATGCTTGGACTGTGTATCTGTATATGTATTTTGTATATGCATCATGTTGGATGCTTGGACTGTGTATCTGTATATGTATCAGGTGGATACATTGTAGATCAGGTGGATCATGTATGGTGATATGTATCATGTATTTGTATTTGTATCAGGTGGATACACTGTATGATCAGGTGGATCATGTATGATGATATGTATCAGGTAGATACTTGGTATGCATAAGGGAGCTACATTGTATGATCAGGATGATCATGGATGACGAGCTTCAGGATGTTTCTCCAGATGACATGAAGCAGGATGTTGCAGTGATGATGATCATGTGTACATCAAGGACTGCAAGGCTATGGCCCCGGGGTACATTACAGGTGGTATTAGAGCTTAGGATCCAACATTGCGGCTATTGGGCCTTCCATAGAGTTATAAATCTTTTGTTTATATGTATTTGGAGATTATAAATGTGCTTTGTGAAAGATTTTTAACCTCCCTTATGTTAATGGAAGAATAAGAAGCCTCACTTCAAAGATCAGTTTGTTGTATGCTTTAGAATTAATTAATATTTCATATTTATTGTTCAATAGGTTGATTGGTAAGTACTATGTGGTGCATATCTAATAATCGAGTAGATTGATAGGTTGATACATGATGCTCACCTTTCATTGCCTCTTTTATTGCTTCAATGATTTGATTGGTCGATGCTTGTGAATTACCTCTTTTACTACTTCATTGATTTGATTGGTCGATGCTTATGCATTGCCTCTTTTACTGTTCAGTGACTTGATTGGTTGATGCTTGTGCATTTCTCTTTTACTATTCAGTGACTTGATTGGTCGATGCTTGTTCATCGTGCATTGCCTCTTTTACTGTTCATTGAATTGTTAATATTGAAATGATTCTTGTGGTATGATCTATTTACTGGTTCATTATGATTATTAATTGATAAGGAAATATTTGGCATTATAATAGTATGTAATATACACTATTATCAGTATTAATTTAATGCTAAGTTATTAAGATGATATAGTTTTATTATTATTAAATATTAATATGATTTATTAAGTGACATTTATACCCTATATGGATTTTGTATTTTTCTATTGATGGTATGCTTTTATAGGCTTATTTATGCCACTTGGATGGTGGTGGTTACATTGATGAGTAACTCCTTGTTTATTTTGGGGAAATAGGCCACTTATCTTAATAGTGGTTCCATTTTACTTTTTATTCATTATTTTCAATATATGTGAGTAACTCCTTGTCTATTTTTGGAGGAAATGAGCCATTTGTCTTTAATGGTTCATATTATCTTATTTTTATTTATTTTATTTTATGTGTGTAAGTAGGTAGTATAATAGTGTATGATATATATATATGTGTGTGTGTGTGTGTGGCATAAATTTAAATATGTATAACATACTACGTGATGTAAGATAGATGAGGGATATATATATATATATATATATATATATATATATATGCTTACTTACTTTTAAAATCTATGTATATACCACACATATTATATATATATGTGTGTGTGTGTGTGTGTGTGTATTGTAATATGCATTTTAAAATATGCAATAATTATTAGTATCACGTGTATATGATATTGTGTATATAATATGTATAGATATGAACGTATGTAATGAAGTAAGTGTAAAGTTTGGAAGTACTTGGGAGTGTTTGGAATGTTTTGGAAGTATTAGGAAGTATAGTGTGATCATAAGTATTATGTTAGTATATTTGTTATAATGCGTACCTAATATGATAGCATTGGATTGAGTAATTATACTGCTATAATTGTATGGATATTATGGTATAACATAATAATTATATGGGTGTATAAAACATAGGAAATATATGTTATACGGCTAATATGATGTGTATATGATTAATAATAATATGATATATGATTGAAGAATTATAATATGTATGTATACAAATAGGTGTATGTATAGAAATAATACATAGTAATAGTAAGTATGGTATATGGTATGAGTGTATGATGGTGTGTTGTATAACTAGTAATTATTTTATAATAGAATATTATAAGATTTTGGTGGTAGGATGTTTGATTGTTTGAGGTGACTATGCATTTACTTTGGTTGATAGTATTTAAGTAGTGTGCTACGTGTAAATAATTAGTAACATAATGTATGGTTAGTATATGGGTATTAGATGGGATTGCTGTCAATGTTTAATATTGCTATTGATGGAGTATTTCTGCAGGAAAGATGTATGATTGTGTATGTGTTGAGTGCTTACATAAGTGCAATATTAGTAATATTTGTATGATGTTGTTGATTGTATACATGTATTATTAATATATGGATATTATATATATATATATATATATATTCATGTGCTAATAATTATATATAATGTTATGATAAATAGTAACTATTTGATATGATTTCTGTGGTCAACGTATGTTGTTTGATACTATTGGTTTTTATTGATTGACATTGGCTGAAAAATGGTTTATACATGTATGATATTGTCATTACTGTATATATGGCTATTATATTTGGTTGTTCTTGGTTGTTATGGTTGTTGTGTGTATGATTGATGAACGATGGTTGATGTTGAGTGGATGATGTATGTATAATATTGCTATTCATATGGTTTCTATTGGTTGTTATTTGTCATCATTGTTTGGTATTGGTATGGTTGATGGGATTGGGTGATGTTATTGAGAAACTAATCAATGTTTATCAGATGTGGGATAGATATGATTGTTAAAGATTGATGTATCCAAATTTGATTAATGTATTTTGATTGATGTATCCTGATTTGATAAATGTATTCTGATTGATGTATCATGATTTGATTGATGTATTTCAATTTATGTATCCTGATTTGATTGATATATTCTGATTGATGTATCCTGATTTGATTAATGTATTCTGATTCATGTATATTGATTTGATTGATGTATTCTGATTGAAGTATTCTAGTTGATGTGTTTTGGTTGATGTATTATGGTTGATGTATTTTGCTTATGGTTGATGTATTCTGATTGATGTATTCTAGTTGATGTGTTCTATTTGATGTGTTCTGGTTGATGTATTATGAATTGATGTATAATGGATATTTGGATGTTCTCTAAAGAAGAATTATGCTTTTTGTGGATATGAAAGGTAGTATGTTTAACTACAAGCTGTTATCGCCCTTTTTGGTTTCTTTCTTAGATTGGAAATGTTGCATATAAGTTTGCTTACCCACTACATTAAGTGCATAAAATGTCACTTGGTGATCTTTTCCATCTTTGCTAGAAAAATATCTTTCTAATATTTATCTTTGCGATATTCATTAGAAAGGTATCTTTGTGATCTTAGTTGAAAGGTATTTTGGTGGTATCTTGATGACATTTCATGTGTACGTATCCTGGAAATATCCTATTGGTATTTCGTATATCTTATTGAAAAGTATGTACTAACCATGTGACTAATTAAAGTATGATTCAAGTACCTCTGTTGAAGATGTAATTCATGTATCCTTATATATCCATTTCTAATACAAGTATCTTTGTTAGAAAAATATCCTTGTGATGTCTGTGGAAAGGATTTTGTTAGGGTATCCTTGCAGTATATCAAAAACCTTTGTTGAAAGGCATCTTTGTAAAGTATCATGGTAAATCTCATGCATCCTTGTAGGGAATGTATTTGGGTGATAAATCATATAAAATCATCTTGGTAATGCATCTCATGTTACTAACTAATTGGAATGCATTCCATATATATTATATGCATTTCATGTATTTTGTTGATAGAGCATATGCATGCTGCATTTCATGCATCTGTAGGTAAACTATATGCATTTCATGTGATTGATTGGCTGGAATGCATTTAATAAAGAAAGAGTACACACTTGATGCACTTCATGAGATTGAATGGTATACTTGATTCCATTCATGAAATTGATTGATACATATGATGCATTTCATATGATTGAATTGATTAGAATATGATTCAAGTAGATGCATTTCAAGTATTTTGTTGAGGAATCATCTGTATCTCATGTACCTTGTATATACTAATGTATTTCATGTGATTTATTTCATGTATCATGTATATTGAAGATGTATTTTATGTATCTATATGAACAATATATATACATGTTTGTTGCTAATCGTGTGTTTGCTGGAATGTAAAAAGTATCTTTGTAGAAGAATATATTTATATCATGTATCACATATTATATACCCGATGTTAATCATATGAGTGATAAAAATATGATTTTTAGGTGGATGTATCTTTGTTGAAGGTTTGAAGGCCTTGTAAAGAGGATTGAAGACCCCGTGATGGGGATTTAAGATCGACCTTTGCTTCCTTGAGTCCACCCTACTAGTCCCGGTTCTCCCATGGGTAGTGGAGACATATAGGAAAGTAGGTGGTATTGAGAATTACTGTGGTTAGAAAGATTTGATCTTTCTAAGGAATGTATGGGCATGTCTATCATCCTTTTATAAAGGCATGTATGTAATATGGATCGAGGATGATGCATGGTTTAAGGGGAGGAGGATGTAATGCCCTCTGGTTTAATCCCTGGACATGCTATTATTATTTTGATGTTGTGACATTAAGGAATGAGGTGTCGAGAATATGGATTGTACATTATTATTATTAATTAATTAATAAAATAAAACAACCGGATCGACCGATGACACAAAAGAGAGTATGAGGAACCATGATGTTACAAGCCAGGGGTTGTGGGAAAAGTGTTACATTTGTGTTTGTGTCTATGTTAATGTTTTACACTCTTCTTTTGGAATTGGTGGATCCTATTGGATGTGTACCCTCACATGCAATGTTACTCCTTAGTTTCATTTATTCTAGGATTTATTTTTATTAGTGTTAGAGTCTCTCTCTCGCCTAGTGTGACCTATTCAGTTGGATTAGTGTGTCTCTTGGTGTAGCCAGCTGATGTGTAAATACATTTTACTATTCTGGGAATGTAACTCTCATGCTTGCATCCCTCTCTCTACAAATTCGAATTGCTCATGAAGGAATTCAATTTGTGTGTGTTGGTTCATGTTTTTTCTCTTGTCCTTGTGTTTGGAACTTATGGTTCAATCTTGTTTCTCTTGGTATGAGATTCTTGCTAGTCATTGCGCTCTTGTGGAGACTGTGCCCAAGATGAGTTACTATGGAGCCACTAATTTATGTCCTAGAATCACCTCTTGAGATCCTGGACTGACCGCAAGGGTGACGTCCACTGCCATTGGATT
Source organism: Larix kaempferi (assembly GCA_027924585.1). NCBI lineage: Eukaryota > Viridiplantae > Streptophyta > Pinopsida > Pinales > Pinaceae > Larix > Larix kaempferi. The sequence goes on from BSBM01000008.1 coordinate 2,643,058, forward strand.
TGAGGTTGGACAGGATTGTGTATTACCTCTGGAGATCCTGGTTTGGCAGTAGGGGTGAGGTCCACTTCCTTTTATTTGAGGTTTTCCTGGAGCCACTAAAATTTCCATGGATTGGAAGTGCTACTTACCATTGAGTTATGGTTGGAATGTTGTCCTGGAGCCACTGGAATTTCCTTGGGGTGTAAGTAGATGCCACACTTGCTATTGGGTTGTGGTTGGATTGATTTATTTAGAGAAATTGTGGTTGAGTGCAATATTTTTTGTGGAATCATGGTTTTGGCTTGGGGGTGACCATTGCAAAGTGATTTTTGGCTTGCATTATGTCTATGGTTGGGTAGAACGTGGCACGGTCGATTCCAGTTGCGTATTTGGAAAAGATAAGTGATTTATCTCATGGCTCTGATTTTATTTATTTATGGATGCATATGAAATGTTTGAGGAAATTTATGATATATTTGTGGAAGAAATTTCTCATCGAATTCAATCTATTTATGCAGGTAAATTTTGTGAAGTAATTGGAAACTAGTTTTTGGGATTTTGTGCACAAATTGTTAGAGGACATGATTCTTTGGAACCTATTATACATATATGATATGTATTCCACTGTTAATTATATAATATGTTTTTTGATGGTATGATGTCCCCATAATGGTTTAATAAACTTCTCTTTGATACTTCTACCTTTGATTTGAAAACTAGTTCTTCAATTGGATTGTTTTGCATAGTTTGGAGACTTGGAACATGAAGTGTTTGTAAAAATGTTTGAGTTTTATTATTATTATTATGTATTATAAATACAATTGAAATGTGTATGAGAATGTGAAGGAAATATTCTTGATAGTGTTTGGGAAATGTCTACCGAAATTCTAGATCAGTTTCCAATTTCTAGCTCCTTCAATGGAATTGTTTTGAGTAGATTTGTGACTTTGCATTTGAAATTTTTGATGAAATGTTTGAATGAGATATACCTATGTTATTAATGATAAAACATGTTATTTATATTTTTAATGGAATTTGAATAATTCTATGAGTTGTGGATTTAATTATTCTAGCGATTCTTAGAATTACTAGTCAATTCAGATGAGTAGAATTAGCTAGTTTTGTGAATTATTTAATGGACAGTAAATGAGAAGAAATATACAACCATATGAATGTAGGTCACCCATGATACAATTTACATGAGCTAAATTTTTCATATATTTCTCTTTTCTTGGAAATTGAAAAGTTAAATTGGAAACTAAGTACATTTGTGGTGAAAATTGATAACTAGTTATGGATTGAAATCTTTGTTTTCGTAAAAACGCAATGCTACAACCATGTTCTATGTTTCTAACATGTTATTGTGCTGTAGGTGGCTACTTATCAGGTATGATACTTTACTTATGTATTCATTTAATTTTGGTTCAGTTATTTAGTCTTAGTTCCTTGCGGTGAATGTTAAATAGTTTGATTAGAATTGATGGAAAAGATCACCTTATGTGCAATTGAAATGATCTACAAATAAACCTCTATTAGGATGTAGATGCACGTTTAAATATGTTTTTAATGCATTTAGGATTTATTTTTGGTTTAATGGCATGGTTACAAGTTGATTTTGTGCAAGACATTTGCACAAAATAATAGAAATTAGGCCTTATTTAATAGAGAGTCCACAAGTTAACTAGTCTTGTGAACTTTCTTTCGTAATTAGCATGATTAATTATTGTAATTTTTGTAATTAGGCCTTATTTACATGTAATAATATGTTATTAATCCATCGATATTGATAATCGGCGGTTATTTGTTAAACAATTGGATTTGTGATAAGTGTTGTCATTTGCGCACTAAATGTCGTAAGTATCTTAAGCAACACCTTCATTACTAGTTAATTGTGATTAAGAATAATTAGCCTTTAGAAGTGGTTATAATATATGATATGGATTGAAATGAATGTTTTATGATGTTAGATGATGTTAAGAATCATTCCCATCCATTAGATCAGATGTTGGATGTGCTAATGAATAAATATTAAATTATTGGATTTTGTCTTGCAATTAATTTTGGAAAATAATAGAAATTAAATGCTTATGGTTTATCTGTTGCACTAAAAATAAAGTAATTATCCTCAGAGATCTAATTATATGTCCCTTAGACACTCTAATATCCCAAGGGTACATTACATATGTAGTTCGGATTAATTGAAGTATGGATTGTCAATTCACTATCATCCCTCATATTGAAAATACTATATTCATAATAAGAAGGCCAGTAAACTTCATGCTCAGATATCCAACATTAAAATGAAAGAAATAGAAGAATAAAGAGACTATAGGGAACATATCATTCTCCCATCCTATACAAATGATAATTAACTTAGAAGAATGCTCATGTAAGGAATCCTTCCTTACGTAGAATAGCAGTATTCAGACATAATTTTATGAGAAATAAGTCCTTTACTGTAAATTCTTCAAAATTGCATAAATATACAACTCATAATCATAACATATACGACATTACCAAACATTACATCCAAATAGAAGAGAATATATGAAATCAGATAGAAGTCATGAACTGAACATAATATAAACTAGATTCTTTAGATATGTAATATAGTACACAAACTCATAGTTTACATAAAATATACATACTCCTAGTTTTAGAATCCAACCCTCAATCCCTCGGATTGGAACCCCCATTACATTCAAAATGATAGACTAAATCAAAATACAATCCTTGATCTAATTCCATCTTTCTAGAAACAAATTGTATCAATAACAAATAAACTATGAATTGTCACAGAAATTCGAAATTTTTAGAGTTAAATGCTCTTCAATGAAATCTTTTGATTGCCACCCGGTTACTGACTTCCTAAAAATATGGAACTGTTTTTACAAAAATAATCTTATGACATGCTTGAGGAAAGGAAATTGACGCATATAACTACTATGTCATCACTTGTCTTTAATTTGAAAGAATCAACTAATACTCTTGGATGTTAGATACTTTGTCACTTGTTGATTTCATTACTTTGGAAATCATCACCCATCCGAACACTAGAATAATGCCTTAAATAATGGCATGATGAAGATAATATTGGTCCTTTTCCTAGAAACTAGGAATTAACTTGTGGATGATGGTTCTCTACCTTGAAATTCTTTATCACTTGTCATCAATCTTTGGAAGTAGCTTCCAGGTGTTCTAAAACCTCCTTTGAATCATGATTTTTCGGCACAAAATTACGTCATTGCTTTTGAAAGACTAATATTGTATGTAACTTGTCCCTGCAAAATGAATAGATCCACAAAAGAAGTGTGTGCTGCTGTTCTCAATGCTCTTTCATTTAACAGTTCAACACAAACCTCTTTGATATAATTGCTAGTGGAGAATTATACAGTTGGATGCCATGGATTATCTCCTATTACTATAAGATTGTGAATCTTATTTGACAGAAACACATGCAATAATCAAAATTTCCTTGATATTTGTAAGTATTTTCCAAGAAAAGAGAAGGGAGGAAGAGAATAGAATACCTCTTGAAGCTAACTGTTTATATGAGATCCCCTTGTTTGAGCATCCATGGAATTTAGGCCTCCATTAGAATCTTTCTTGCTAGTTCTTTACCTCTATATTTGCTTCTACTAACTTGAAAAAATTGAAATCTATCTACCAAACTTTGAATTCAAAACTAGATTTGAAAAAAAAATCAAACTCAAATTTGGGGGGAAACTAGGATTGAATCATATTGAATAAAAAAAAAAAAACTTACAACGTTGCCACGAAGATTCCATCCTTTTGCCTTGATTTGATCCTCTCCTCTTCCATCCATTCCTTTGATGACCAAATGCCTTTGAAGTAGGATAATTCTTGCCTTCAATCCTTCATTATAACTTTGCTCTAACTTTATCTATCCTTTACATTGCCCCAAATTCCTTTCTTATATAACATTGGTATTTGTGCACTCAATTTCCAAACATGAATGTGGGACTAAACTTTTTCATGAATTTTGATTATTTTCATAAAACAAACCCACATTACATAGTTTTCCAAGCATTTGACTTGATTTTCTAGAATTTTAGGACAATTAATACACATGAAATGTATTCTTTCCACTCTAGGAGTTGTGGAAATTTGGTTTTGGCCCTTAAGTGGTCATGTACTTGGCCTTTTTAGAGAAACCTTTGTCTTCACATACTTCTTTCTTTGTGGAAGTGGTGGTCAGATGAGAGATTAAAGCTCTTAATTGTTCTAGATTCCCGGTGTTGATGTTGTGGGTGAATGGTAAAATGTGCTTCCGAACTTCACTTGTTAACGGTGTTAATTTGATTGTTTAATAGATGCCCCCCAATGTGTGAGGTTTGAAGTGATGTTGAGGACCGCAATAAATTATCTCTTTACTTCTTATACTCTTTAGTGATCGAGATAGGATGGAAAAGGAGTAGTATCATTGGCACAGGAGTTGGAAAAGCACCTGCAAGTTAAACAAAGTAATTTCCCAAATATACAACATCTTCCTGAGGCAGGTATAGCCATGCGCATCAATAAACAAACATGGCCACGAACAATACAAAGTGGATCCAGGTCAAAAGTGAATTTTCATAAATACAAATGTGCACTTTGATGAGTGCAAGATCTTCATGGTAGTTTGACATGGTAGCTTAATCTTGCGCAACTCGAGCAGTGAATCGATGAGTGATACAATTGTTTTTCCCAATATCTTCAATACAAATCGGTGATAGTACAAGTTTATATCACGTGAATATAAGAGCCGATGTTGAGGATAATAAAACACCATCTGATTACTGGTCATTGATGTATAACGTTAACAAATGCAAGGAGACCCACCGATAACGATGATGGAATCCAAGGTACTGAGTACAAACTAGCAAGTGCGAATAGATGTTCTAAAGTCGAACACTTGTAGAATTAAATAATCAGGGGTCATTTATGTATACCCACTGTCATTTGTAGGAAAACCTGCCACTAATGACTGCAAGATCCAAGGTACTATGGGGTTCATAGATCCATTTACTAGATGATGATTTGGAGTCGATAGCAATAGATCCATCGGAAGGAGGGCATTAATGCATCCCACATCAACTGATACAAAACAAAGATCAATAGTCTGGTATGATTTGGTAGAGCTACAAGGTCCAAAACTGTATATTGACACAAAAAATACTGGGATGATTGGTCAGGAATATTTGAGAAATAGTTGACACTGCTTTAACTTCCCTTGAACACATAAAAAGACACAAAATGGACACTTGTAAACATAAGTCTCGAGTAACTAACCATTTTTTAAATTCATCAATTCCATATGCAATAACAAAAACTCCATAGATGACGGGCAGGATAACCCATCAGTGGAGATCTATTCAAATTACTGGTACAGTTTCCTAAGGAAAATGTGAATGGTGTACTAATAGTGGATACAAAATTATGTGCCATGTTCAAGGGCGATAAGGACTGGCTATTGTCATTTTTCAAGGATACTATATGATATGATTGTTATGTGCCATGATGCTTGAAAAAAGAATAAAGCATGCTATAGTACATGGGAGGGAATGAGTTTTGCATGGCGTACTCCTATATTTAAATGGCACGGGTCAGGCTGAGGAAAATATCCATATTGAAAACAAGGGCCGAGCTAGTTTTACACACTCTAACAGATGTTCCTTCCATGGGTTGGCTATCTGAAGTAGGATTATGTGTAAACGAACGGTGAAATAATAAAATTTAATTAAGTTTATCCAATTTGGTATAATTTCCAAGTAGGAAAGGGGAAATGAGGTTTACTTCATGCCAAATCTTGTGAAAAATGCCAAAATCATAAATCACCATGAATCGTGGTCTATCTCCAACTACTTGAATCAAATAGTTGGAACTGTTAATGTCGGGCCAAGTCTTGTGATCAAAACCATTTCACTACCCAATGGTTTAGTCAGTAACCGACTCAATATGTACATTTCATATCTAAAAATAGCCAAAATTGAAGAATTACACATTATCCTATCATTCAAATGGATATGGTTATACATGTATGAGTAAAAGATAAGTAAAAAAATAATTTTTTACCATATTCCTAGTAGGTTTAGCCGATGGATGAGACGATGCATTTCCTTCCTGTATGCATTTATAGAAGCTATGAACCATTATTAAATGATTTTTCACTTGTAGGTGAGTCTTCATACTAAACCGGGAAATAGAAACAATTCATATGTTTTTGAATTTTCCAAATATTTTCACTTTTTATGATTTTTTTTTTTATTTTATCTTGAAGAAAAAGAAAAAAAAAGAGAAACGTTTTTATACTATTCTTTTTTATGTGTGAAAAGTTACTACCAAAATGTCTACAACCTTAACACACCTTTTGGGTTATGATGTGACCTAGTTTGCTTTAAACATATCATTTTTATTTTGGCTTTTACTTATGTAGTTAAATTATTTGTTCAATTAAATTTCCATGCTTAACGTACATGCTTTCTTTTTTCGGAATGATGTTAATAACTTAGATTGCAATCAGGTTTAGCTAATGAATCATCCAAACTATTTAGACTTATAGGAACATGAATGTAATCTATGAATTCAAATTGACGTTCTAAAATATGTACTCATAGAAAATTTCTAAACAATATAGGATTTTGAACTTGATATTGACCAGTTAACTGAGATACCACCAATTGTGATTCTAGTTTGACACTGATTCATTGGATGCTGAGGGTGTTATCGTCGACGAGAAGATCTATGACCACACTGTATTCTTCAACATTATTGGTTGCATATTAAAAAAAAAATCCCTCTTGAAATTAGAACATGGTTTTTAGGTGTGAAAATCACCCATGCGGTTGAAGCAATGCTCCGAGAACTACGGTTGGCACCATCCGCATATCCCAAATATGTGAATGTTTCTTGTGCCATCTTCTAAAGTGACAATTCCAAGAAAGATAAGCACATGCATGAAACAACTAATGTACAAAATCTATACAAAAAATACAGCATAATACAGCAAGTGTTGCATGGCATCAATGCCTATGCGAAGTATTTCTTCAGATAGAGACCATTTATGATCTCCGACAAAGGTTCTCCATCATAATTGACTACTTTATAAGCTCCCTGTGTTAAAGGATTAGTTCTCAAGTACAAACACGAGTGAACCTACCTAGTTTGAATGAGTCGAAACTAGAACAAAACTAGAAAATACATGCACACATTCACCTAAATCAATTAAATACTCACAAGAAATGAAGTAGAGAAGGCTTACCTCTGATATGAAGTTCGTCCTTGTTATCTTCGAGCTGCTATAATCCAACTTCACATATGAGATAACCTGTGACAGATCCAACACAAATGAATAACAAGTGGATTGAACTAGAAACTGTTCGGATATCCACATCATCTTTTTCAGGATCTTGCATGCAATTAGGGTTTGCATGCAAATTCTAGGGTTTGCATGCACTTTTCATGCATCCCAGTCACCAGGTTGATGCCTCCAGCACCTTAGCCACCTTATTCTAGCACCCAGGAGCTTCTTACATAAGTTCTTTAGCCCTCCTAGTTAGGAAGGCACCCACATCTCGCCTACTGCCGGAGAAGGGCGCACTTCTTCACCTACCACTTTAGTTCCACTTCAGTTACACTCAGTTAGCTCTGATTCTCCTTGATCTGAGGCTAGTTTCACTCCTGACTGACTGTTTCACTCCGATGGACCTCCAGATTGAATAGATGACTTGTTCTGACTTTAGTTAGCCTCCCATGCACCCTCCACTGAGCCCACTTCCCTATATCAGTGCTACACACTTCAGTTACACATGTTACACTCAGTTAGACTCAGATTGACACCTGGATGACTGGTTCTTGTGCATTGATGACCACCACTGATTGATGATCAGGACTCCTAGTTGGAGTCAAGCTACTCCATTCAGTGATTCCAATGACCTCCTTAGTCAATTTGAATTGCTCAGTTATTGTTATTGTATTGTATTGTAATTATTCACCCTCATTGGGATATTGAGCACTGATGCATGTTTTGCATAGTTTTACACCATTTTTCTGAGTTTCATCTATTGTGATTGATTTACTTGTTCATTAGATCTGCTGTGACTAATTTTACAGAAGCAAAGTAATTGATCTAAACAAATGACCAAAGATATTTTCTATACATGACAATAAAAATCAAGTATGGGAAGGAAATACATCATTGTATTAAAGATAACAGAAAGAAATACAACCATGAGCCTTGGTGTCGTAGTATCCTTCCGATCGATTCCTCTTATTCTGACATGTCACCCTTGTATTGAAAAGAAAAACATCAAGAGTTTAATGCTATGGGAAAATTTCTCCAGCACTTACTTTCTATCAATTCCTCTCCCACACCCATTCCCAAAATTCTCATTTATAGGAAAATAAGGATAAGAGAGGGGTGAGAATATTAGGGAAAGTGGATGAGATATGATCCCAATAGTTTTGGAGCTTCAGCTAGATCCATAGAAATAGAAAGGAAAGGATATCCAATGAGATTTCGGTTTGGAAGCTTCTTGAAAGCCTAATTTTATTCCCATACATAGGTCGACATGATTTGTAATGTAGCAACATGCATCTTCCATGGTCGACGCGGTTTTCTCTAAAGGAAAGGTGTGTCAATGACGCATGTTGCAGTGAGACACACTGCATCGTGAAGATTTCGGTGCAAGTTGCTAGTGGACCAATGCGTGTTGAGGTTGCAAAACAAGTGATTTACAGGCCAGAGAAGTCAAGGATCATCCACCATGAAAATGAATTCATGGATTGTGGCAACATGAGGTCACAAGGTTTATGTTGCTGATGAAAATTCTGTCTAATAGATTCCCCCCCAAAGTATGAATCTAGAGAAAAAGAATAGGTGATGTACTTTGATGTGACTTCCCGAAATAGGAACCATCAGTCGGATAACTAACAACAATGATTAAGGACTTGGCAATATAAGTTTTAACATCTCTGATCTAGACATCTCAATAACTCAAAACAAGGCTTCCAACCAATACATTGCAGATCCATGCTGGTACTAAATAAAGATATGGACACAAAATACATCGTGGATCTGTGTGACAGTACATCAATGAGGTCTCCACCATAACATGTGTGTGGAATCCTACTAAAAATCTCCATCGCAACTTGGGTATGGTAATAATACATTAGAGCAAACCCGGATCTTCTACTTGATCTTAAAACAATACGAATCTAACCATGTGATTACAATGTGTTGAGGTCGAACATGGTATAAACCACTTGATTAATGGTCAGTGATGTGAATCGTTAACAAGTGCAAGGGAAATCACCAGTGATGACAATGATTCCCAAGGTATCTCAGTACATTCCAACAAATGTGAATGAATGAGTTGAGTCGAACATCCATGGAATCATTCGATCAGAGGTCAATGATGTAAACATATTGTCAAAGGAGAGAAAACCTGCCATTGAGGCATGTAGGCTCCAAGGTACTCAGTGGTCTCTAAATATAACCCCTAGATTATGTGCTGGTGTCAACAGGGATAGAGTCGTCGAAGGAGGGCCATGATATATCCCACATCATTGACACGAAACTGATATAGGAAGATGATTTTTGATGGTAGATCAAATGAGTATGGACTGACACAAGGTGTATGGACAACTATTGTTGAGAGACTACTTCAGGGATGACTGACATGACGGATAGCTTGACAACTGCAAAGTTCGACTCAAATGAAGGACTTCCCTTGAACATTCTATAGAACTACAAATGACTTGGAAGCATTGATTCAGAAATATGGAAACCAAGACATAATGCAACATGAACAGAGCATTCTTCAGATGACCCAAAGGAGTAAAGAGACTCATAGACTTGACATGACTCGAAGAAAATATAATTACCCAACTGTTTGGATGAAATACAAATAGGTCCCATGTTTAAGGGCTATGATAAGCTACCATAACTACAGATTCATATGCACTTCCCTTCCCTTATTCCCCATCATGATTAATGAGTACCTTTTTTTTTAGTAACGAGATTGAGGACGATAACAGATACTCGGTATAGCTCGTCCTTCAGACGAGTCCAAACTCACACGTTTTACAAACCTAAGAAAGGGGGGTTTGATCCCAAAAGGGTCATTCCATGTATAATTTTATGAGTCCAAAGAAGGTAAAATCGGTGACGTTTCACATTTAGTGAGTATGAAAAAGTCAAAAGAAAACTCCAGGGTGAATTTTTTTGTAAAGTTAGTCCCCTAGGCCCGAAAAAGTGTAAAATAATGCCTAGAAGAACTCTCCTAGTTAGTGGTCAACCAAGGTATTCCTTTTTCATAAATAGTATACACGGTTCAAAAATGGGGTAAACTATCACCGAATAGATGACGTTTCAAACCCTTTCACAAGCATGAAAGAGATAAGTTCTCTTGGAAATATTTTCCTGTTTCGAGACTATGAAAAGAGCTTAAAGACAACTCTAAGGGGGTTCTTAAGCATAAAATAGCTTGGACCATAACCTCATAATTGCATTTAACATGTAATCTCAAAAACAAGTGTGATAAACCATAATAATTAATGAACAAAGGCATTTTTAACGAAAAATGGTAAAAAATAATTAAAAATTACAAGGTAAAATAATAAATATTCTCCTTCAAATCAATAAAAAGGGGTGAAAGGGACTCATTTTATCATTGCATTCTTATTATTTTTACCAAGCAGGGTAAAAAACCATTTGAAGTAGAAACTTGCACTGGAGATTTCAGGCATTCCAGGCAGTGGATTTTCATCTTGTCAGCTCCAGGTAACTATTCACCTCCTCCATCTCATTCATTTGGTTGAATTACTACTATTTTTTATTGTTTCAGATGGATCTAGGGTTGAGTTTTGGGTAGAAAAGCATACTCGGGTTGACGCATCCGCCCCTTTCGGGAAATGCATCGAGCAGGGTCAACGTGGATCTTGAAAGTGAGAACCGCGTCAATGGTGCACTGTATATGTGTTGGGCGGGGCCAAAGTGAATTAAAAAAATACACAAGTGTTGAAAATCGTGCATTGCGCACTGCGAAAAAGGATGGAAGTAGTTTTGAGAATTGCGCATTGTCGCGCAGTGGTAATTGGTAAGGCAGAGTTGCGCAATATGCTGACATGAAGATGTTGCGCAACTGCCATTTTGCGTAAGAACGTATGGAAAGGTCAACCAGAGAAAGCGACCTATTTTGGGACATGAAGATGGACGGAAGGGACATATCAGAGAGAGTGGCGGCAAGCAGTTGAGAAGCTAGGCCATTACATTGACGGTGACAGGAAGGCGGACGACGTGGAAAGGGATAGGCCATGATGCAGTTGTAACCATTTTGAGGATTGCGGCTGTCAGAAGAGCGTGTAAGCCACGAGTGGCCTAGATGGAGCAGGTGGAGAAAGCTGTCGACGGCGACAGTCAGGCTGGCAGTTAGCCACGCCAATTTTGTAAACCTAAGGGTTTTTCCTACGAATTGTAAATACATACCCACAGGCATGTTCTGAAAATAAGGCATGATTTTGTATGGGAAAGGGTTGAACTCTTCAGTGTTGGGTTAGTGAATATTGTTAGATCTTTTGAGCTTGAAGCTATTGTAAAAGCTCTGCAACTGAGTGCGCAGAGACCTATCTGAGAGAGAAGAGAGTCTGCAGCTGAGTGCGCAGACTAAGAACTGTTGTACCCTTCCCAAGAGACTAATTTAACAACAGTTCTTGTGGACGTAGCCTCCATCCGAGGGGTGAACCACGTTAAATTCTGTGTCGTGTGATTGTTTGTATTTGTAATGGTTCATTTACTTAGTATGGATGTTTAATGCCACAGTTATCTATTATGTGATTGCTTTTGTATGTATTTACCACAGTAATGGTGGGAATAATATGTTAAGTAATGCATGTGTGGGTGAATGTTAAGTATTCAACATTTCTAAGTCTTTGAATGTGTGAATTTGTTGGTTAATCACATAGTTGGACATTGGATTTGAGCGGAGCAATGGAGCGCGCAGTAATTCATGTTTCGTTCATTTACATACGCCTTAAAGATAATAATTTAAGTGTTGTTGAAGGGATAAAGAATGTGAAGTGAGATTGGTTAGGTTTAATCAAGTCTTGAGCAGTCACACGGTCTAGTTGACGCGCTGACCCCTTGGAGTGCGCTGCGAGATAAGTTGTTGATAACTTGTCATCTTAACGTGGGAAGTACCCGATACCGCGCAAACCTTGGATGCGCTGGTTGCGCAAGTGTTGTAGCTTGCCGAAGTATCTGACGCGAAGTAGAGACTTCGCGCAATCTGTTGTCTGTAGTAAGAGTTCCTTTTATCGCGCTGCCGATCAGTCCCTTTTACACTCGCATCACCAAGTTGCGGAAACTTGATTTTGCAACCACCCCCTCAGCTTCACCTCGGGTGAGACCTCAGGCTGCATGCATGTAATGTCCCCATTTTTACCCTATTACATTCAAATGTAAATGATGTAATATTGTTGTAAAATCATGGTGAGGAGCTCAAGTACAAGGCCCCGCCATCGATTTACTGATGCATATGGTTTACGTGCTAGCCAGGCACACTGGAATTTCAAATATCATGTAAATATGCATTTTAATAAAATAACCACAACTAGCTATGCAATGCAGCAAGAGATGGGGGCATGATTTTACAAGGAATTGGGAGGGAGAACATTCAAACCCTTGGATCCAATCAAGTCAAGCCAAGTGTCAATGAGAGAACTCATTAAACCGTCAACTACCCATGTTGACTTTTGTACCCAATCATTGATTTCTCCCAAGAGTTCGTTGAGGTAGTTAATGCCTTGGGGAATGGGAGGTATGGCTATCCAAATTTGGGTATGGGCAAGCCACCCTGCATGGGAAATCACATTTTTTATTCTTGGGAAAGAAAAGAGCCATGAATTGCTCTCCAAGCCATTATCCATCAAGGAGTTGGGCTCTCTCATGAGTTAGGATCTTGCTGGGCGTTTTTCCCCATCGAACTTATTTTTTTCCTTCATTCTGAGCTGGGAGAAGGGAATTTTTGTGTTGTATACCAATGGGGAAGAAGGGGAATCAAAATGGGGTTCCATAGAGATCGTTTGGCTGCTGAATGCTCAGTTATTTGGGAAGAAATCGTTTTCCTCCCTATGATTTTTTTTCCCCATCCCATAATACATTTTTGGCTACAAACGAATTGGGGGAAACCCATGACCATCCTGTTGTAAATCCCATTGTTAAATGTGTATCCCTACCCAATGATTGTGCTTGATGTGTGAGAACAAAGTATGTTGGGGTATGGGTTATGGGTCTCCATTTCTTTGGCTTGAGCTTCAGTGCAAGCATCCAGGGTTCAAATGTAGCCTGATAAACCCTGTTGTGGACTGGCTTGGCTTAGATGAGATGATTAATTGGGATGTGCATGAGCTGAATGTCCCCTTTTCCTTGTAAGAATCATGCCCAGGTCGGGGGTGGCAGTTGTGTTGAGAGAATTGATGAACACAACTGGCCTATGGTTAGGTGGAACGTTGCAGCGACATAGCTAGTTGCTTGGGACAATTACACAACGAAGATAAGTGTTTTTATGTCTATGTATCTACTTTTGCAATGATTAATTTGATCATTGTTTTAATATGCTGAATGCATATGTAATGTGTGTGGATGATGTTGTTTATTTCTGCTTTGCATGTTTGTTGAATTCCATCTATGCACATTGGTTTTTAATTCGAATGAATCTAATGAATTTGGCTGAGATTATGTAAAAGCCCAGATATTGGTATCATCTTCCCTTCCTTGAGTTGGGTCCACGGGAGGGTACATTGCAATGCAACCTGTTTCCGAAAGGGCTGGTGAATAGGGTTTTGTTGGTTCCTTGCACCGCGAAGTACCTGGGTCTACATTGGAAACCTCTAGCTTAGTTATAGATGCCAACAAATGGTTCTGTTGCTTGGCTAAGACTCAGTGATGCGATAGTGTATTTGGAAAGTAATGTGGAACGAAGAATTCCAGTCCTGTTGGGTTTAGACAATTGGCATCCTGAAAAGAAATAGATATGGGACTGGTGTGATAATATCGAAAGAGATTTTGCAAAGAAAGAGAAAAGACACTCGCGTCTCTCTGACGTACATTGGTTAAACAAATATTTGTGGAATGATATTCACGAGATATTCTAGGCTTTGTTTTCAAACGAGCTACACGAGTGGATATCGCGATTCGGGGAAAAGAAAACCTGTTTTCAAGGAGGAGTACCTACAGAGTGGAATCCAAAGCTCACAACGCAGCTCAAAGCAATAGACAACCCACTGTCATGAGCAGTCGACTTCTGCGTTGATAGCATACTTGAAGGATTTGTGATCGAGTTTGCTGTAGATACGCTAAAGTCTTACAGTCAAGTTGAAGCATACTTTTTAGAAGGATTCAGAGGTAAGTTCTTGAACAATCTCAGTATATACATTAAAATGATTTTAGCTAAGAAAGGCATCTTAAGAATGCAGTAATAATTTTGAATTTGTCATGGTTAATAGCATTTTTAGTGATTATGACGAAGAGACACATAATCTAAGAAGTGGAAAGAGATATAAGTTTAATAAAGAAAAGAATCAGGGAGGACCTGGACTCCGCGTGGATACTAAAATCCCATGTGACCTTAACAATCAGACTGCACCATCATCAACCACCATCCACCCTATCACACCTCGGAACCCACCGATCGTAGAAACCGTGCCACCCATATCTCAGAACCCACCCGCTGCGAGCATAGCGCAACCCACCCCGCAGAACGTCGATACTACTAGCACTGCAGGAGCAGGTGCTCAGACCATCCCAAATCAAAATATCCCGCAGAATAACACTATTCCGAACAATACCTTTATTTTTTCCACTCAGAACCCCCCACAGAATCATAGCACTACTCAGGGTGCTACACAACCAGGAAGGAGAATGACAGATAATGATATAAAACTGCCGATATTCAAAGGAATGGGTCTAGAAGACCCTGATCAACACTGGTTTCTATGTGAAGCCGTATGGAGTGTAAAGTAGGTTCAGGATGATGCTGTGAAGAGAGCGCAACTCATCACTACTTTCAGAAACAAAGCCTTGCATTGGTTTAAGAAATATTCTCAGGAACAACCGAGAACCCTAACAGAAATTAAGGTTGCGCTTGCAGCAGAGTTTAAGAAGCCAAAATCAGAATCGCAGTGCATAACAGAATTAAAGGAAATCAAGAAGAAACCTACCGAAACGGTCTAGGAATTTGACCAAATATTTAAGACATTGCTGGACCAAGTGATCTTTGAGATAGCTCCGCAACAGCATAAGGAGTGGTTCATTGCTGCACTGTTGCCCCACATCAGACAACCACTGATGCAGCAGAAGGTTGCATCGTAGGCAGAGGCCTTAGAGATCGCAATGAAGCTGGAGGCTTCACCAATTGGAGAAAGTAGTTCTGGGATGTCACAGATCCAGAATCAGTTAACCACCTTGACGTTAGAATTGCAAGGTATGAAGAATGGAAAAGAACAGAGATATGAACAGAGACACAAAGTTTGGTGCACAAGATGCAAAGGAGAGGGCCACACCAGAGAAAATTGCCCTCTATTTCAAGATTATCTTAATAGTGGTGCACCGAACCCAATGAATATAAATCAGAACCAAGCGCCGTGGTATGAAATCTATAGAAGTAGAGGAAACAGACCTGAAGATTGTTACCTAATACAGAAATATGTAAAAACACCAAAACCTTAGATTGTAATTTCTGTAAATCAGTTGGACATGACGAATCCAACTGTCGCACATATGAGCTAATGAATGAAAGAAAGCGAGAAATGGAAGCGATGTGAGGTCCTGGAATGTACTACGTCCAAGAATAAAATTAGACAAAACAAGACAACACTCACTATGATCAGGGCGGATATAGAGGCCGTGGTGGTGGATACCGCGACAGAAGAAGAAATGTCAGCCCGGTGCAAGGAGGAGGTCGCGGCCAGGTCATTTGTTATAACTGTGGCCAGCCAAGTCATGTATCTTGAGATTATACAAATCCATGCACTACGTGCAATTACTGTAAATCATTTGAGCATGTTATTGAAGACTGTCCTGTACTAGAGGTAGAAATGCAGACACGAAGAAGGACAGAACCACCGAATCCCAACATTCAATTGATCGCAACAGAGACAAGACCTGTGGATCCATGTGTAAATGTGGCAATGCACAGTGGCGCTGATATAGGAAGAGATGGAGGCACAGAAGCTTCAACTCCTGGAACGTGCGATCCTCAGTAGATTCCTGGTGAACCAATATGGTTTAGAAAAGCTTCTGGGAAGACACCTAGCTTGGAGCTACAGAAAAATAAAGGAGCATTTACAGAAGCACGAGATATCCTTAGAGAGTCAACACCTGGGTCGATGAGAATCCCGTTGTGTAGTGAAGCACCGCAAATAGAGGATATGCCAGCGGCATATGATCACACAGGCACTGCAACATATATAGGTACCTTTTTTGTGTAGTTCCTACGGAGCTGCATGAAGTTATTGAAGAGCGCAAATGCTTTCATGGAATTTGAAAAAATACTCAGGTAGTATGAGCCACGCAGTGAGAAGGGGGCTTCCCATGGTGCAGTCCATAATATCAGGAGTCCTAAAAGAATAGGACGGGAAATGAGGGTCACTCAACAGATTGGGGACTATGAGATGGATGAGATCATTCTTGATCTTGGTTCTGAAGTAAATGTCTTTACCAAGCAGACATGGCATCACATGGGTAAACAAAAGTTACAGTGGTCACCACTGCAGTTAAGAATGGCTAATCAAGGGACAGTTATACCTTTGGGAAGGTTACCCAACACCATCGTTGACATTGATAGAGTACGTAACTATGCATATTTTGAAGTGATTGAAATCGTGGATGACAACCATCCTTATCTAGTGCTACTAGGTATAGATTGGGCAATGGAAAACTCTGTCATCATTGATTTGAAGACTATGAAAATGATATTTGAAGGCAACGATATCAGGGTCATCGTGCCACTGGACCCCTCGCAGGGTGAATGATACGTTGAACCGATTCAGGAGGAATCCCGAGCCCAAGACTTGGACCGTATTTACAAGATGAAAACTAATGCTACTGACTATATTAATCCAACTACTGATGGAACGCTCAGCTAGCACTGTGACAGTTATTGTATTTCAGACTCTGATGCAGGACTAGAAAACTGGAAAAGTAGATTGCACGAAGTATCTACCAGAAGATGCGTGTGGATCATGAAGTCACTCCGCTGGATTGGCAAAGAGGTAACCCCAATCCCTACCTATGATGGTTCATCTAATGTTTATTGCTTTATCAAAGAATATACTGCATCAGTTTCATATGAATACCGCGTATCAGCATTAGACATGGCACTGCGCGAGACACCTACCAGATGGTGGGCTACGCATAAGAAGACACTAACAACATGGGATCAGTGCAGAATTAAGATGCAAATCAGGTTTGCTGAGAAGGTTACACTACCTTTTACAAAATATAATGGACAGACGGATCCAAGGGACAATATTGAAGATTTCTCACAAGCTTGGGGGGAAAGACCACAGACATAATGGGTGCACTTGTTCATGCACACACTAGAGGAACCGATTCCAAAGAAGTGGTACCTAGACCTGGAGTTGCACAGGGGAACAATGGACTAGTCTATCTTAACCGCGATCTTCCAGAAGGATTTCAGTTTCGAAGATGAACATTCGAGTATCAATGACGCATTGCAGGTTATTAAGGAAAGAATATTTAAACCAGATTGCACTCGGGGGAACATGACGCTAGAAGAATTCTTTGAAGCAAACAACGTACCTGCGCGCCTATAGCCAGAATGGGAAGAGAAGCTAGAGCACGCTCTTGACTGTTATCACATCGCTAAGGAATGCGAGCATAAAGAAGACAGCGATGAGGAGGACCCGCGCAACATCAGGATACTTGAATCAGAGGGATCATGCGAGGTAGAAGGACCTCCACTGGAAATTCCAGATATAAGTGGACCTGTGAAAACAAGAAAAGTGAACATTGGCACCAGCGAAGATCCAAATTTTGCAGCTATCAGAGACTATTGGGATGAAGACATAGTTGAGGAGGTCACAGGCATACTACAGGAATATCGAGAATTGTTCTCGACCAAGTTCACAGAGATGAAAGCTATTATGGGAGACTTAGGAGTGATGAAAATTCCTCTTAAGCTTGGCGCGAAGCCTGTGAAGAAAAAACCGTATCGATTGAACCCACGCTACAAAGAACGAGTTAAGGAAGAACTTGATAAGATGCTTGATGCAGGGATCATTGAGCCGGTTGAAGAATCTGAGTGGATAAGCCTGATGGTTATCCAGGATAAGAAAATAAAGGGTGAGATTAGGATTTGTGTGGATCTTAGAAAGCTGAATGATGCGTCAATGCATGACCCATTTCCTACCCCTTTCACAGATGAAGTGCTTGATAATGTTGGAGGAAATGAGGCCTGTTATTTTACTGATGGATTCTCTGGATACCACCAAATCAGGATTGATAGTGCAGATAGACACAAGATCACGGGGGTCATTCCAGTACACAGTGATGCTTTTTGGGTTGAAAAACACACCTGCCATATTTTCTAGAGTGGTAGTTGCAGCATTTAAAGATTTCATACACAAGTTTTTAGAGGTTTATTTTGATGATTGGACTATTTTTAGGTTACTGAAGAACCGTGCCACGAACCTATGGATGATGCTGGAAAAATGCAGACAACATCAGATTTCGTTGAATTTGAAGAAATTTATCTTCTGTGTTCCCTACGGTATTTTACTGGGACACATTGTGTGCAAACAGGGCTTGATGGTAGATCCTGCGAAGATCGCAGTCATTGTAAACTTTCCCACCCCAAATTCAATCAAGCAGTTGTGCACTACACTGAGGCATACTAGTTAGTAAAGGAAATTCATAAAAGGGTATGCGCAGATAACCGCAGCTATGGAGATGTTGTTAAAGAAAGATGTACCGTTAGTTTGGAACGAGGACTATTTGAAAGGATTTGACACATTGAAAGAAAAGATGGCCACTGCACCGATCCTATTTTTTCCAAACTGGGAGAAGCCATTTCATGTCCATGTTGATGCTTCGTGTATCGCATTGGGATTTGTTCTTGCTCAGCCAGGAGAGGGAGGTATTGATCATCCCATTGCATTTTCCAGTAGGAAGTTGTCATCTGCCTAGAAGAATTATACCACTACTGAGCGATAAGGACTCGCTATGGTCTATGCGCTGCAGAAGTTCAGACATTACTTGCTTGGTACGCATTTCTCCATGTTCACTGACGATTCTACTTTGAAATACCTGGTTAATAAGCCAGTGTTAGGGGGGCGCATATGTATATGGTTACTACTCTTTCAGGAGTATGACTTTGAAGTTGTGGTCAAGCTAGGTAGATTGAATTTAGGACCTGATCATCTATCAAGGATTGAGTCGGGAGAAGAACCTACAAATCTAGAGGACAATCTGCTCGATGCGTAGTTGTTTGCTATACAGGTTTCCGATGACTACTATAAGGACATCATTGACTTCTGAACCACAGGATTGGCACCTCAAGAGTTCACTACCCAGCAGAAGAAGCAGCTGGTAGTACGAGCCGCAAACTTCACTATAATCGCAAGTCAGCTATACAAGCTGGGACTAGACGAAGTACTGCGCAGATGTGTACTAGAGCATGAGAAACCATATTAGCTGATGCACATTCAGGAGTCGCAGGAGCTCACTATGCAGGGAGAGATACTGCATAGAAGATACTGCGCGCAGGGCTATGGTGGCCTACCATCCATAAGGATTCAAAGGAACATTGCCAGAGTTGCAATGTTTCTGAAAGGATAGGGAAGCCATCGCGCAGAAATGAAATGTCATTAAATCCATAGTTGACATTGTAGGCCTTTGAGAAATGGGCCATTGATTTTGTGTGACCTATAAATCCGTCAGGGAAAAGAACTGGTGTGAGGTACATCATTACTACCACTGACTACCTCATGAGATGGGCAGAAGCAAAACCAGTAAAAGACTGTAGCGTAGCTACAACCGCAAAGTTTATATATGAGAACATCCTGACATGGTTCGGATGTCCGAAGATTTTGATGAGTGATCAGGGCACTCACTTTTTGAACAGAACTATTGAAGCTTTGACCGAAGAGTTCCATGTTCATCATTAGTGCAACACCCAATATCATCCATAGGCGAATGGAACTGTGAAGCATTCAATAAAGTATTGGAGAATGCACTAACCAAAATATGCAATGTTAATAGGGATGATTGGGACCTACGCATTTCATCTGTATTATGGGCATACAGGACTATGTGCAAGAAACTGACTGGCCACATGCCCTTTAGGTTGGCTTATGGGAAAGAAGCGATAATGCCAATGGAATATATCGTTCCCAGTTTGCACATAGCAGTGTTTACATGCATAGAAGATCGCACAACACTAGAAGAAAGGCTCCTACACTTGGTTGGGTTGGAGGAAGATCGCTTCATCGCAGGCTTCCACCAAAAAGTACAGAAAGAGCGCGAAAAAGCATGGCACGATCGCCATATCAAGAACAAGTCTTTCTAGGTAGGTGACCTAGTCCTCTTGTATGATAGAAAATTCATGAAATTTCCTGGAAAGTTTTAGATGCATTGGCTTGGCCCATATACTGTAATGCAAGTTACTAAAGGTGGTGCAGTCCAATTAGCTACATTAGCCAGAGATACCTTGCCAAGTTTGATAAATGGTAGCATACTAAAGCTTTACCGCAATAGTCTAGCTGCGCATAATACTGTATGATCAAGGGAGGCATACCGTGCAACACTGCTGAAGTTGCACGTGAAAAAAATAAGAAAAAAAGAAGAGAAAAGCCACACCAAGCATCGCAAAGTAGAAATTGTACAGAAAAGGCGGAACCATCATCGCACAGTAGATATCGCAAAATGCACGACTGGAAGTCACCTTCGCACAAGACTGCCAGCACATCATGACGGGAACCATTACCATAGCGTTGTCGTCCGGTTAGTGGGACATTAATGAATTTGGCAACACTTGCAAATTTTAAAATTTAAGAGCGGATGGGACACTTTGGAGCACCATAAATACTGATGTGACCGATACAACACTGGAGTCCGGCTGGTAGGATGAGTAGTTAATGCTGACCTGATGGAGTTGATAGTATGACTGCCTGAAAACCTTTTTCACATTTAAGGAAACAACATTGGAATGATGAGAAGGATCGGATGACATGGCCAAGATCATATGCACGAGCTGATAATGAATATGGAATTTAGTGCCTCGGTAACCACCGAAGGCCACATTGCATACCAGCTGAACCTATAAATATGGCCTCACTCGGCCACTTCTCTACTTTACGAAGTGTTGTGCATTGTTGTCAAAGCTATCAGAGAGCCGAACAAACTGAGCATTTTATGAATGAGCAGGATGATTTACATGGGCTATTCTGGTTATTTGAGCAGTCAGGTATTCTAGGAGTCATGACGGCAACAAAGGGAGCTACCTCTAGAAGCTCATCCTGACAGGCTGCAGGAAGCAGTAAGGGGAAAGACCTAGTTTCAGAGTAGGGAGGAGCCGAAGCACAAATGAAGCAGCAGAACCTACCTATTTACCCGGTGCCAGACTACATTCCTCCACGGAAAGACGACGCCCCACCAGTCCACTTACAAAAGAATGTTGCGTATGAAATCCCGGTCCCTACCAATTCGGGTGAAGATTGAGGAAAATTTGCAGGGTGACATACCAGGATGCAAGCTGTATGACCTGGACTTACTGGAAAACACGCTGGTAATGCTGAAGAATTACCCACAATTCATACTTGACCCATACCTCAACCGGGTAATGAATCCACAGACTGGCGCCGAAAGACTAGAAGTCCAAGATTGGATAGAGGCCATTTGGCCATCAAGCTTGTTAAACTTATTACAAATGTCACACTTCACTAAGGGCACCGAATTTTCGGCGGTGGTGCGTGTGCTACTTACTTGCGTGCATAAAGGATTCTTATGGTTTGAAAAGCGCATTGATATCAGTATAGACATGATACACCAAATCACAGGCCTGAACAAGAGAGGAGAGGAACTTGCTGACCTAATCATAAAGAGGGCGCACGATAAAGGTCTGAACGCCGAAGTAGCAAAAGAATTCGGTGTAGTGCGGAAGGGACATGGGTTCCCAACCATCGATATCAATGACCGCGCCATAAAGTTTACTACCCAGTTGCTTGCAGGAAAGCTTTTGCGCAAGTGTAGACCGCTTGCGGTACCTGTGGTCGCAATCAAGGCAACATCTAATATATTGCACGGAAGACCTTACAATTGGTTCTAGTTCTTACTGAACAAGTTTCTAGAAGATGTTGAAGATACAAAGGATACTGGAACAACATTCCATTTCAGCTGGCTACTAGTATTGATAGCCTTTGTAGGTTGGGAAGAGCCAGAGGGGTATCAAGGGGTTCCAACCTTGGTAGGACAGGGTCGTGGAACACATTTTGCTAACCTATGGACGAGCCCGAAGGCATCCAGACAGTGGCACATGGCTGAAGTTTTCTATGTTTATTATCACTAGTTGCGCGAAGCGATTATGGCAACGCCATTTCAAAACCCCTGAGCGACAAGTATACATGCATCGTGAGGTTTATGGTGAAGAGGTATTAGTCACACATTCATCCAAGGGCTGATGCGCAGGAAGGATTATGGTATCCATGGTTTTACTGATTGGATGAGGAGACCATCGAGCAGATGATGGAGCATTGGGATGATGACTGGAAATTCCCCGCGTCACGAGATGATGCATCAGACTATGAACAATAGGTAGAACCTATGTCGCACAAGATCAATATAAAAGACATTGATGAGGAAAACACAGACACAGATAAGGAAGAAACAAAAAAGCACAAGGAACAACAAGCAAGGCGGCTACCTATAGGTACGCCCATTGAGGAAGAAAAGGATGATGCACGGAGTGAACATACAGAGACGGAAGCGGGAAAAAGAAAGGCCACTAAAGGCCTTGCGCAAACGCAAAGACGACGTACAAAGAGGAAGTCCGAAAAACCTAAATTCAGACCACAGCTACACCTGGACGACTGCGAGATAATAGCAACTAAAGTGCAAGAAGTGTGGGAAGAGACCCGCGTAGAAAAAGAAGCCAAACATGAACAAATGCAATTAACCATAATCCAAGCTATGGAGGAAGTCAAGGTAGCGCAGATGGGGTTGGGGTAGCCCAGTTCAGATTCTGACGGGAAGTTAGGGGAACCAAGCGCACAAAGAAGGATGGTTGTTGCTGTAAGTAAGTATCCGCACGTGTTGAACCTCGAGCCAAGCTACCTCATTTATCCTAATGAAGCGGTTGAGGAGGCAGTAAAGAATGCACGCCTTAACCTTAATATTGGGGCTTTGCCCCTAGAAGACTTGAATGAGTTTCACATAAGGGTTGCGGAAGAGATTCATGAGAGAGGCCTTTCCTCATATGATCAGTGCACATAGTTAACTGAAGATATCAATCAGTTAAGAAAGGAATCATATCACAACAAGCAAGAGTTGAGCACAGCCAGGGAAAAAGGCTGAAATCTGAAGGAGACCGTTTCAACAGTCTGTGCCAAAATAGAAGAATGAGAAGAGGAGGATGATGTGGAGGACATGATAAAGAAAATTTGGGCCAAGGTACAGTCCCTCACGTCCGAGAAGATACAAATGGAGGCTTCTTACAAAGGAAATATCGCAGAGCTGGAAGCTAGGCACCCTATCATGCCACCGGATCAGTGCCCAGCTCCAACTGAGAAGGTGAAAGCAACTATGGATGGCATTTCATCGGAAGTAACGTAATGCCAAGATTTACTTAAAGAGATAACTACAATAGTAATAGGGTTGAATGAGGACCCCGCACTTCAGCAGATAAAGGAAAATTTGCAGCGGACACAACAGCAGGTAGATGTTGCAAGCGCAGAGGTAAAGACTGCACCGACAAAGGAGAAAGTACAGAAATTAACGAAGTCAAAGAGCTGCAGAAAGAACTGGTGGCGCTTAGAGAGAAAGAGGCTACCACATACGACAGGTTGTATCCCATTGAAAAAAAAGGCCTCGAACTGATGCAACAATTCGACGTGAAGTTCCTGGAACTTCAGGCCGCAGAGGGAACCATGAAAGAACAAGTGGCTAAGGAGAAAGTCTCAGATGCAACTCTGGAGATGCTTCAAGGGTTCGAAAAAAAATCCAAGGAGATAGTTGCAGAGTTAGCAGGAACTCTACAAAGCTTTACATCAAAGCTAGGTACCATGGAAGATGTGGCACTAGAGTCTGCAAGTTGAAGTGGCTCGGAACGAGCCACATGTGAGTGTTAGGGGTCTGTTGGGTAGGACCCAAGTGGATTAGAAAAATACACTAGTGTTGAAAATCGCGCATTGCGCGCTACGACAAAGGATGGAAGCAGTTTTGAGAATTGCGCATTGTCGCGCATCGGTAATTGGTAAGACAGAGTTGTGCAATATGCTAACACGAAGATGTCACGCAACTGCCATTTTGGGTAAGAACGTATGGAAAGGTCGAGCAGAGAAAGCGACCTATTTTGGGACATGAATACAGACGGAAGGGACCTATCAGAGAGAGTGGCGGTAAGCAATTGAGAAGCTAGGCCACTATGTTGATGGTCATAGGTAGGCGGACGACACGGAAAGGGACATGCAATGATGCAGATGTAACTGTTTTGAGAACTGCGGCTGTTAGAAGAGCGTCTGAGCCACGAGTGGCCCAGCTAGAGTAGACGGAGCAAGTTGTCGACGGCGACAGTCAGGTTGGCAGTTAGCCATGCTAGTTTTGTAAACCTAAGGGTTTTGCCTACGAATTGTAAAGACATGCCCATGGGCATGCTCTATAAATAAGGCATGATTTTGTATAGGAAAGGGTTGAACTCTTCATTGTTGGGTTAGTGAATATTGTTAGATATTTTGAGCTTGAATCTATTGTAAAGGCTCTATAGCTGAGTGCGCAGAGACCTATCTGAGAGAGAAGAGAGTCTACAACTGAGTGCACAGACTAAGAATTGTTGTACCCTTCCCAAGAGACTAATTTAACAACAGTTCTTGTGGATGTAGCCTCCATTCGAGGGGTGAACCATGTTAAATTCTGTGTTGTGTGATTGTTTGTATTTGCACTTGTTCATTTGCTTAGTATGGATGTTTAATGCCGCAGTTATCTGTTATGTGATTTCTTTTGTATGTATTCGCCACAGGAATGGTGGGAATATAATTTTAAGTAATGCATGTGTGGGTGAATGTTAAGTATTCAACATTTCTAAGTCTTTGAATGTATGAATTTGTTGGTTAATCACATAGTTGAGCATTGGATTTGAGCGCAGCGTTGGAGCATGTAGTAATTCATGTTTTGTTCATTTACATATGCCTTAAAGATAATAATCTAAGTGTTGTTGAAGGGATAAAGAACATGAAGTAAGATTGGTTAGGGTTATTCATGTCCTGAGCAATCGTGCAGTCTAGTCGACGCGCTGACCCCTTGGAGGGCGTTGCGAGATAAGTTGTTGATAACTTGTCATCGTAACGTGGGAAGTACCTGATACCGTGCAGACCTTGGATGCGTTGGCTGCGCAAGCACCGCAGCTTGCCGAAGTATCTGACGGGAAGTAGAGACTTCGCACAATCTGTTGTCCGCAGCAAGAGTTCTTTTTATCCCGCTGCCCATCAGTCCCTTTTACACTCGCATCACCAGGTTGCGGAAAATTTATTCTGCAACCACCCCCTCAGCTTCGCCTCGGGTGAGACCTCAGGCTGCGCGTAGCCTGTTGCCGAAAGGGCCGGTGAATAGGGGTTTTGTTGGTTCCTTGAACCGCGAAGTACCTGGGTCTACATTGGAAACCGCTAGCTCAGTTATAGATGCCAACAATACGCAATCAGATCACGATGATCGCAAATGTGGCCCCAAAAATTGAATGTAATGATTTTTTAGGGATTTTTCTCAAATGAATAGGTTCTAATACCCTATTTCATGGTTTTTCAGGTTTCACTAAGGAAAATGTTGTAGGGGAGAATGAGAGATCATGAGTTGGAGGATTGGATGATGCCAACACCATGTTGGCCCTTCAATAATGTGGGCTTGAGAAATTATTTTTCACTCCAAGCATGAGGGATCAGGTTCATCTATTGGAGTACTTGGTGGGAATGTGGAACCCCACTAAGCTTCATTTCCAAGTGGGAGCCCATACTCTCATTCTAGAGATAGAAGATATCTATTTTTTGACTAGGATCTCAAGAAGAGGAGCTCGTGTTGTCATATCCAGGCAGAGTGGGGGCGACGAAAATGTTGATTCACTCATTGATGAGTATTGTGAGCCTGGGACTAGAAAGGGCAATAAAAAAATCCAAATTAAAAAATTCCATGATTTGACATTGAGGACTATTCTCTTTACCGTGGTGTGAGTGGTGGGAACTAAGTCCCATCATCAAGCAACCAGATCCCAGATGTTGTGAGCTATAGAGTGCATGAAACCCACCGTACTCAACTATTGTGAAAGTCTATTGAGCATTATGAAAGACTAGTTGACCAAGTGCCGACTGGGGAACACAAAACAAATATTTGGTTATGGGTCCATTATGGTATTGTGATGTCTCCATCTCTGGTAAAATCTTTTATTACTCAATTTATGGTCTATCTTGCATGTCGACACTACCTAGAACCTAAGCTAGTCCCCGCAATGCAACCTAGAGTGTAAAAAGGGCATGGTGAACCAAAAAGGGGGAGAGTCTCAAAGTTGTAAAAGTCGCAGTGTTCTTTGACTCGATTTCATTGTCTAAACTTGAGTTAAGTTCAGTTAAGTTTATTTCGATATATTTCTGTGGCTTTAAGTTTATTTCGATATATTTCTGTGGCTTTTGAGTAAAGCAGGATAATTACTATTATCAGGATACATAGGCATATGCATCTCCTAATATACATATCTATACATGTATTTTTAAATAAGATATTATAAAATTTTGGGAGTACGTCTATTTTATCTATATATGTATGCTTGCGTATGCTCATGGGGAAAGGCATATATATAATTATTTATATGTCGATGGTTTTAAAATAAGCATATAGAAATGAATATTGAATTCATTGTATGCTTTTATATATATGTAGTAATGCATACATTTGTATCCACACACACATATGTTGTTAATGTAATTGCATTTGTAAAATATAGATATAAGGTATTTGAAATGTGTGTTCTATGAGATGTAGATGCATACGCTTATCTGTATTTTATAATTAAATAAGAAATGCAAACACTCTATTTTCTTCATGTTTCTATATATGCATATATTTTATTATATACTTGGTTGTAATTAATAAAATGCATATATTTTATGCTGGAGTTATATGTTTATTTTATTATATACTTGGTTGTAATTAATAAAATGCATATATTTTATGCTCGAGTTATATGTTTTTATATAAAAACATAGATGTTATATATTATACCAAATATATTTTGTGGGATATATTTAATAAATTTTATGTTGTAATAAATTTTATGTTGTGATATAAAATATTTTATATATTTTATACCAAATATATTTTATGGGATATATTTAATACATTTTATGTTGTAATATATTTTATGTTCTGATGTATTTAATATATGAGAAAAAAATATAGGATATATATATTTTATTATTTCTTTTTCTTCTTGACCTAGTTCTGGCCGGGGAAGAGTTTTCACGCAGGGATGCTTTGGGGAAAGGCATTTTTGGATGTTTTGGAACTCTGTATTTGATTTTTTTTTACCTCTCCGTTCTTCATTAGGTTTTGGGGATATAAATTCCTTTTTTTTGCGGCTGCGTGGGGCTGGAGAGCATCGAGGCCCCATATGAATTCATGGGGTTGTTTGGAGCTGGAGATAATTTGTGGAATTATTTCTTGTGTGAATACAGCGCATTCCTTCTTGGGAGAGGGAGTATTCATTGTTGGAAAGCAAATAAATCTTCAGGACCGAGTTTGCTTCCACTTCCTTACTGTACATGATTGTTGAGAGCCAAAGAAAAATATGCCCAACCATTGGTTTATCTCTTTGTCTGCATTTGAGCATTTTTGCGTATTGGATAGAATGCTCTATATTTTATTTTGTTTCCTGTGTGGATGGCTGGAAGAGCCCCAAATATTTGCATTGTATGTTTATGCTTCTGTTTATGCTGAGAACAACGTTGTGGCTGGAGAGCCCCAATGCCTTCCATTGTACATTTTTATGCTGCTGGTTGCATAGAAAAAGCGTGGTGGTTGGGATCCCCAATGCTTGCATTTTATTTGTAAGATGTATGCTGTTGGTTGCTGAGCAAAAGCGTGGTGGCAGGGAGCCCTAACCCTTGCATTTTTATTGTTTTGACATGCTGTTGGATTGTAGAAAATCATGGTACTATCTTTGTGTTGTATGGTTATTTAGAAGTGTTGCTGCCATTGCTTATTACATCTGTAGATGCTCTGTTTTGGGATTGAGCATATACCCTGTCTTTTAAAATAACGAGTTGAAATTATATTTGATGATGGGCAGGGAGATTCCAGTGGGAATCGACCCATACAAGCCCAGAGAATCGATTTTTCTCCCGGCATGCACTTGTCTCCATTCCAGAAGTAGTTTATAGATATGGGTGTAAACCTATAAGTCTGCTGGGGATGTGTTGCGCAGAGCTAGAAACTACACGAAGAGATGGAGATTATCAGTTTCGATGTTTTGTTTTATGCATTGTTTATGTATGTGCATTTAATTTGCTCAGAATTTGATTATGTGCATCAGAATCACACTGTATGCATCATAATTATAGTGTATGTGTTGGAGATTAATTTATATGCATTGTTTATGTACATGCATTTATGTTTCCAAGGAATTACAGTGAATGCATTAAAATTTCATTGTAAACGTCAGAAGTATATTGGATGCATGGGATATGTTGCATGTGCGGAATAGTAAAAGTTATGATTTATGCATTGCTCAACATATGCATTTAACAATTGTTTATCATTTAAGATCTTGTTGGTGTGTAAAATAGTTTCATTTTTTCCCGCTCTAAAATAGAGTTACTAGATACCTCTAGAGCATGAATATATAAAATGGATCATCACCACGAGAGAGCGTAGCCTCTACTTGATCTTGTTTATAAATTTAAGTAAATGTTAGTTAGCTTTAAAAGATGCAATCAATGTGTATACATTATATTGTGAGGGGAGGCAAGTAAGAATCAACATGAGTATATAGGTATATAGATGCTAATATCATATGATATAGATATAGATATCTATATAAATTTGTATACATATATATAAATCTATATATAGATATAAATGCAATACAAGTAAAATATATGAAGTATGTTATGTATGCCTTGGAGGTCTCATTCATTTTATGCACTGTTTGAGTATGGTTATGGATGCCTAAAGATTTGTGTCTATAAATGCATTATGTTTATCATATGTATGGGCTATGCATGATTTGGATGTATTGTACAGTGTACGCATTTATTTTGTTTACATAGATATAACAAATGTTGGCATCACATTTTGTCCATCAGTTGCATGTCGAATGCATTGGACATAGTTCATATACATATTCAAGATGCTTGTATTACATTACGTCCATCAGTTGCATGTCGAATGCATAAATTGCACGTCGAATGCATTGGACAGGTTTTTATACATATTCATGTTATTTGTGTTACGTGATGTCTTTTAGTTACATGTCGAATGCATTGGAAACGTTACACACACATGTTCATGTTAATTGCATTACACGATGTCTACTGGTTGCATGTCGAATGCATTGAATTGTTACGTACACATATTTATGATGCATGATATCTTGTGGTTTCATTTCGAATGCATTATGTGCATGTCGAACGCATTTATTATGTTTCATCCACATGTTTTTTAAGCTTGTATCACATGATATCTTTCAGTTGCATGATTGAATGCTTGAGTGCATGTCGAATGCTTGGATGGCTTGTCGACTGCACTGGTCATATTACTTATCGTACCACTGTCGTGAATGAAAGTCGGTAAACACATGCATATGCCGTGGGGGCATAGAAGGTCAAGTCTGGAGTATAGACTTGGGCCCATCGAGAACAACACCACAACTATGTAAGAGGTTAGGACACGAGAAGTGTCTAGGTAAGAGCACTACCTTTTGGATTTGCAGGAGCACTGCAGTAACCTCTAGAGCTATGTGTGATTAGCTCTACGGCGACGAGACTTAAAACTCTCTATCTTGTTTTTGGATCACCATGCCTAGCTCGGGGGTGGCCTTCGAACGGAGTGTGTATAAGCCGTCGAAGAACATACGATTGGGTGGAGCATTGCATTGCCCAAAACAGTTCCCCTTAATAAATATGTATGCTTATGATCCATTTTGATGTATCATGATTAATGAAAAAACATCTACAATTTCTGTAGTATATTTTATTGGACTAATAAATGTTGTAAGTATGAATCATGAATACAGGAAGAAGAAGACGGGAATAACAACCCTTCTTCAGTTCTATCGAGGTGGTAAGGAAAGTATGTTGGTTAAGTGATCATACTCATTGATATATATATATATATATATTGACTCATCTCAATGTGTCTTTAATTGTATTTGATTAATGCATGTGAAGAGTAATATCTATTATGTTTACGTATTCATATATTCATGTAAAGTTGATTGGTAGATGGCCAAAGGAAAGAGTCTACCATTATTTGAAAAAGAGATTTCAGTATGATGCTAACCCTAGGGAAAAATAGTACCATACACATGCTTAAGGGTTTACAATTCCATGTCTTTGAGGTGAAAACATATATTAGAATTTATGTTTAATGTGTAAGGATGTGATTGTGGATGCAATAGAAGAATAGATAAGTTTCTTGTGCACTTGAATAAATGTGTAAAACCTTATGTGGACTAAGAATGAAATATTATCTTAGATCAGTTTGCATCGAGTGTGATCTATGTAATAGTATGTGTGAAGCAGGATATGTTTGGATGCATTTTGTGATTGATGTAAAGGAGAATAGTCAACATAACCTAGCCGAATCTTCCTAAGGTTATGATTACACCTTTCGAAATAATCTATGGTTGACTTAGTATTCAATGGGTGTAAGGGAAAAAATTCCAAGTTCTCATATTAATATATAGGTGCTTAACTTTGTTGTAATTGACTTATGGTGACATTAATAGCACATTTACATCTAATGGTTAGTTGAATTTCTTGTTAATGAAAACTACAACACCATGATGATTGAATATTATGTGGTTTGCATACTTCTGTGTTTGAGAAGTTTTTCCATTATGTAGTAAAGATGTGTTGACAAGTTTCTAAAGGTCGAATAAGTATGTAACTTATTGAATACGGATCTTTGTATAAAATGGAATCTAGCACATGAATGTATGTTTCGTGCACCGTTGTACTTAATGTTATAATTACCAAGTATGTTTGAGTATTGAATTGATTCATTACTCTACAAGTATTCGCACTGTGATATATCTTTTTTTATTTGATATAATGTTGAACAAGTATTGCTTCTTATTATATGGAAAGATAGGTGTATACATTGACTTATATATATGTGAGACTTATGGTACATTGGCATGCTCCTGATGTTAGATGAATCTAGTTAATAGTGTTGTGTTAAAGATAACATTGAGTTATAGAACTAGCTTATTGTGTAGAAGGAGTGTTCTTATATGTGGTACCTATTTGTCTAGATGTTATTCACTTGGTAGGTGAATTGATGATTATACAATGATCGATTTATGTTAATTAAAAATAAAAAAAATTCTCCCCATTTCCTCTTGAAAGTGACAAGGATTTTGGGATGTTACATATGGTATCAGAGCGAAGGTTCCTACTCTAGGTCCTATAGGCTCATTTATGCTTGATGCTGCAACATGGATTTAGATTTGCAATGAAATATGAATCATGGAAAATGTTATTTTGATTACGTTTTTGTGATTGACTATTGACATCCATGAGGCTTTAACTAATATACATAATTTTTTTTGTGTGTGAGGAATTGAGCGCACAAATGTAAATGCTTGGAAGCTAAGAACCAAAGCTAATCAATGGCAAGATAATTGCTAGACCAAGAGGATTTCACAAAAATCACTGTAAGTGAATGCCTCTTTATGGTTGTTAAATTTAATATATGGTTATGTGCAGTAGGCCATGATAGTGGCATCAGAGCCACAATGAGAACCAAGGGTTCACTAATGCAATGTTATAAGACATTATTGCATGCACATGAGACATTATGACTGGAAAGTGGAAATCTTGAGAGCATCAAGAGAAATTTAAAAGATAACTCCAAAACTAATAAAACCCTCACCTTAACAAGAAAAGCGGGAGGGGGAGGGAGGCGCCCTGCATTTTAAAATAAAGCTAACTTAAAATTTAAAATAACACTAACTTAAAATTAAAATAAAACTTTTATATGTGTTGGGCATAAGCCCTGGAGCACGTGGACTATTTTATTATGTGTTGAGTGTAGGATCTGGAGCACATGGACTAAATGGTTATGTGCGGAGCATAACCTATGGATCACATGGACTACTTTATTATGTGTTGAGCATAGGCTCTAGAGAACATGGATTACTTTTATATGCGTTGAGCATAAAGTCCCTGGAGCACTCTGTAACTCAGGAGCACTGAATGAGTGTTGGGCATTGTAAAAGTCCTTGGAGCACTCTGTAACTCAGGAGCATTGGGTGAATGTTGGGCATTGTCATGTGCGTGATGTACGCCCTGAGGGGCATGACACCGAGAAGGTGTCGAGTACCATTTTTGTGCTTGGTGCATGCTGAGAAGGCTTGGAAATTTTTCCTGGACTCAATCGAGAAAGGTTGAGGGGAAACAGAGTTCCTGGACTCAAGCAAGGAGGCTTGAGGGGAAAAAGAGTTCCTAGAATCAAGTGAGAAGGCTTGAGGGGAAACAAAGTTCCTCGACTCAAGCAAAGAGGCTTGAGGGGAAAAAGAGTTCTTGGACTCAAGATAGAATGATTGAGGGGAAACAGAATTCCTAAACTCAAGCGAGGAGGCTTGAGGGGAAAAGAGTTCCTGGGCTCAAGCGAGGAGGCTTGAGGGGAAAAAAGTTCTTGGAATCAAGCGAGAAGGCTTGAGGGGAAACAAAGTTCCTGGACTCAAGCGAGGAGGCTTGATGGGAAAAGAGTTCTTGGAATCAAGCGAGGAGGCTTGAGGGGAAAAGAGTTCTTGGATTCAAGCGAGAGGGCTTGAGGAGAAATAGAGTTTTCCTGGACTCAAGCGAGAAGGCTTGAGGGGAAATAGAGTTGTCCTGGACTCAACCGAGAGGGCTTGAGGGAAAAGAGAATTTTTCGGAATTCAAGCAAGAGGGATTGAATGGAAAATATTCAAGATCACCTGCTGACACATTCTAACGATGCTATGACTGGTATGGCTATACCACAGGTACGCAAATGGAAAAATTTTCAGCAAAACATGTTTATTTAAATTCATGTATATGTGAAATAATAAATAGCTTAAGTTGAAATGAAAATACTATGATGTATTTTGTATTGTTGAGATACTTGAATGTGTCGTAGAGTTGTTGCTCAAATAAAATGTTAATGTTAATTGTAAAAAGATTGAAGTATATGTAATGTTTTAATTTAACATTGTACTCGGTATACTGGTAGCATTATGCATGTATAGTTGTTTTCTTACACATTGGATGTGAAGCGGTCGCTTGATGCAGAAGTTGTTGTTGGTACCTTATAAGGTGAAAGCACTTAGGGGTGCTAGTTATCGTTGTATTTCGGAGAATATAGTTCCAGGCCGAAGTTGAGCAACTTTAATATCACATTGAAAAAATTAATATGTGTATATTGTAAACTAACATGCAGGAATGTCAGCAAGACAGTGCAAGTTAAATAAACATGCACAGTAAAACAATAAATGATTATGCATGGGAGCATGTGGACCCACAATTTTATGTTTTATATTATGAAACTAACATGTGAACCAGGTAGAACTGGTACCAACATTGCAAAGTATTTGCAATTTCCCAAGATAGGGATCGTAGCGATGTGGGAGATATGTATTGCAGGTATAAAATCCATATCTTTACAATGTCTTCATTATAAGATTTTTGTATCATTAAAATATATTGGATCGAGAATGTGTTTTGCATGCAATAGAAATGCAAGGAAGGAAGATGCACAGGTGAAATAGTGTGGAAGTGGAGAAACACCGAGGACGGTGTTCTTCCAAGAGCAGGAGTTTTGTAATGTCTCCATCTCTGGCAGAAGATTTTATTACTCAATTTATGGTCTATCTTGCATGTCGACACTACCTAGAACCTAAGCTAGTCCTCGCAATGCAACCTATAGTGTAAAAAGGGCATGGTGAACCAAAAAGGGGGAGAGTCTCAAAGTCGTAAAGGTCGCAGTGTTCTTTGACTTGGTTTCATTGTATAAACTTGAGTTAAGTTAAGTTAAGTTTATTTACGATATATGTATGTGGCTTTTGCGTAAAGAAGGATAATTACTATTATCACGATACATAGGCATATGCATCTCCTAATATACATATCTATATATGTATTTTTAAATAATATATTATAAAATTTCGGGAATACATCTATTTTATCTATATATGTATGCTTGTCTATGCTCATGGGGAAAGGCATATATATAATTATTTATATGTTGATCTTTTTAAAATAAGCATATAGAAATGAATATTGTATTCATTGTATGCTTTTATATATATGTAGAAATGCATACATTTTTATCCACACACACACACACACATATACATGTTGTTAATGTAATTGCATTTATAAAATATAGATATAGGGTATTTGAAATGTGTGTTCTATGAGACGTAGATGCATAAATTTATCTATATTTTATAATTAAAAAAGAAATGTAAATACTGTATTTTCTTCATGTTTCTATAAATGCATATATTTTATTGTATGCTTGGTTATAATTAATAAATTGCATATATTTTATGTTGGAGTTATATAAAATGCACATTTGATGGAGTTATATGTTTTTATATAAAAACATAGATGTTATATATTCTACCAAATATATTTGGTGGGATATATTTAATACATTTTATGTTGTAATATATTTTATGTTGCGATATATTTTATGTTGCGATATAAAATATTTTATACCAAATATATTTTATAGGATATATTTAATACATTTTATGCTATAATATATTTTATGTTGTGATGTATTTAATATATGAGAAAAAAAATATAGGATATATATATTTTATTATTTCTTTTTCTTCTTGACCTAGTTCTGGTTGGGGAAGTTTTTTCACACAAAGATGTTTTTGGGAAAGGCGTGTTTGGATGTTCTGGAACTCTGTATTTGTTTTTTTTTACCTCTGCATTCTTCATTTGGTTTGGGGGATATACATTCCTTTTTTTTGGTTGCCGCGTGGGGATGGAGAGCATCGAGGCTCCATATGAATTTGTGGGGTTGTTTGGAGCTGGAGATAATTTGTGGAATTATTTCTTGTGTGAAGACGACACATTCCTTCTTGGGAGAGGGTGTATTCATTGTTGGAAAGCAAATAAATCTTTGGGACCGAGTTTGCTGCCATTGCCATACTATACATGATTACTGAGAGCCAAAGAAAAAAACGCCCAACAATCACCTACATATTTATGTCAAAATAGAATTATTTTTTAGTACCTTCATTCATGGCTTTCGGAATTTAGGGTTTCAGATAAAGTTGGAATTTTTGTAATCGGAGACCATGGCTGAATGATACTCATCAAAATAGAAATTTAGAGACCAAGATCAGAATTTTTGGTTGGGCAGAAGGCCGGTCTTGATCATACCCTAGTTCGGGACTTTGATTAGAAAAGTGGAAAATTAGGGCTTCTACAAAAATGGGAATTTTTGAAATCTGTGACCACGGCTGGAAGCTCCTCATAAAAATAGAAGCTTAGAGCTTTGTATCGAACCTTTTGATGGGGCAGAAGAGTGGGATTCATCAAACCCTAGTTCGGGGTCACATCTAGTTAATCCAGAAGTTTCAAAGGAAAAATTGAGGAGTGAAACTTTGCAGTTTTCAAATTCTGAACATACCAGCTTGATCAGCTCATCAAAGCGCATATTTCTATCCTTTCGGAAGTTTGAATTTTTTGGGTTTATCTGACAAACCCTAATCCAGCTCCAAATCCAGTTATTGAAAATCAAGTGGATTGGGTTAATCCTAGAAGAAGATGGATTGGTCACCTGCATAAGTGAAGAAGTTCCTGTTTCATAGGGAGATGAGGCTAAGGCCTTACATAAGAAGATGACAAGCAATATCGAAAGGTATGACTTATCCAGGTATGTTTCGATATTTGTTCATGATTAAGTTTATGGTATATTTGTCTTCATATTATTACGGTTAGTACAATCTTGATTAAATCTAGACTTGTCGTATCACCTTAATAAAATTATGAATGCACGATAAAAGATATTCATTGATTAAGGTTTTGACACCGATGATTGTACTAATGCATTGTGATGTTGTATGAGGTTTATGTTGTTTGCTAACACAAAAGGTACACCAAAAAAGTCAAATCATGTTCTACTTCAAGAACATATGCTCATGGTGACATGAAGACAAAGATTCATCCAATGTCATGGATCACATAGAAGATCTACTTTCAAGGTATGTATAACTTGGTTCTACAATGGTTAAATTATGAGACATGCAGGTTACTAGCACAAGTCACTGAAGAGAACCAAAAGACATTATGCGGGTATGTTAGACATAACTAGCTAGCATGCTAATCCAGGAATGTTTTTCATATATCAAGCTAGAATCCTACCTTGTGTTAGGATCTTATACTGTTGTGTTGTTGATAATGATTATTCATGAAGTCATAGGTTTGAATAGTCATGGTTGTATGCGTATTATGTTCCTTACCATAATTGATGATATGACTAACCAGAAGAATCATGAAGGTATAGGTTTGAATAATCATGGGTTTTATGCATATTATATCTCTTATCTTGATTGATGATTCAACTAACCAGAAGAGTCCTATGATCAAATAAGAATATGTATGAGTAAAAGAAGACTTCCCTGAAACCTTGAATACTAATGTTTATTATCTGTGAATGATCATGAATATACATGTTTAAGATTATTTTGTTTTGATAGTATTAAGATTATACTAATAAATGTGTGATTATGTATGAGACCTCAAGGATAACAAAATGATGATACTAATAAGCATGCATAGTGATTAAGGATGGATGTAAGTTCAAGGATAGGTAATCCAGGAAGCAAAGATCAAGAGGGAGCACACTCCAGTTGTTCCTGGAAGAAAGGAAAGGAGCATACTCCAGTAGTTTCTGCAAGGATGCAGATATCCTTAGGGAGTTAACCATCCTTCTGCATTCCACAACAGAAAGGTGTAGAAGAAGCTACTTTAGCAGCTCCTACAAGGAAGCAAAGACTCAAAGGGAGTCCACCCAACAAACAAACAAAGATAAGTATTTTAATTACCATTCCTTACATACTTGTTTGTTTAAATAATATTATTCAATGATGTATATGCTTATGTTCTTAGATTTAGGATGTGTATTATGCATATTAGAATGATTGCATTAATGAACAGCTTACTACTAATATGCATTTGATGGGTAAGTGGCCTATGGCACCATACAACATTCCATTGCTACTTATCTAGAATGAAACCTCTTTGCTGACATGTTAGGAGTTATGCACACTCTTAACAATATTCTGGTAGAGATTGGAAGGCATCTAGAAAGTTACGGAATATGGATAAACGTTGTATTGAAGCATTGGCTAAGATAATTGCATGATTGTTTGACATATTTTTTTATGTGTAAGAATTTGTTCTGAAAACTATGAGATGTTTTCTAATCATGCAATTTAACTTGTTGTGTAGGAAAGATCGTATACCATCACCTACAAAAGAAGTACTACAACATTTGTTCAAGCAACAAAATTATCTATTGAAGATATTGAAGTTCCCAGGATACGAGAAGAATGGCATGATTCTTCGATCATGAAGAATGATGTTTGGGATGCGGTCCCAAGAGCTGAAGGGAAGTATGTTGTGACTTACAAATGGAACTATCAGATCAAGCATGTTGCAGATGGAAGCATAGAGAAATATAAAAGTGATGAAATAGAAGATACACCAGATGGATTTCAAGACATGTTTCTTGAATGGTGTAGTCATATATGTGTGCAGAACTTGGTATGGTAGGATAGACATCTTTCTATCCAGTTTGGGATTTACCAAGAATAAAACGGATTCCAACCTTTACTACAAGGTTGAGGAAGGAAATCTAGTGATACTACTATGTGGATGACCTGTTTGTAACAGGTGAGGATAGATTGATTGCTGACATGCAGCGGAAGCTTGCTGCCGAGTTCGAGTTGAAGAACTTGGGGATGATGCACTATTTGTTTGTGGCATGAAGGTGTGGCAGAGTGCAGATGGAATCTTCCTTGGACAAGGGAAGTATGCAGTAGAGATCCTGAAGAGGTTCGGGATGATGGACTGCAAGGCTATGGCCACACCTATGGCATCGAACCTGAAGCTTCTGTGTGATGCTTCATTTGAGCCAGTTGATATCACTATGTATCGTCAGATGATTGGGTCCTTGATGTATCTGACGAACACGAGACCAAATATTTGCTTTGCAGTGAACACATTGAGCTAGTTCCTAATGGATCCGAGGAGTGTTCACCTAGTTGTTGTAAAGCATATTTTGAGGTACCTGAAGGGTACAGTTGATTATGGGCTCAAGTATGATGCGAATCGAAAGTTTAACCTGATGGGTTATGTTGATTTAGATTGGGCAGGCAGTGCTGCAGATAGGGATCAGGTGTGATCTCTTGGTTTAGCAGGAAGCAGTCCTGCGTAGCACTAAGTACAACCGAAGAAGAGTATGTTGCGATGGATGAGCAGGTTGCAGATGTATCGACCAAGCCGTTGGCCAGAGTGCAGTTTGAGTACTTCAGAGAGAGGCTTGGTGATCTTCGGATTGATGACACTTCAAGGAAGAAGTGATGGACACATTTGCAGAGGCCATTCCAAGCATGTTGGAAGGAGGATCCTTCACATGGCTGTGGATGTAAGTGCTGGATGATGAGCATCAGGACGATGCTCCAGTTACTGCTCTGTATATGCATCAGGAGGATGTTGGATATGATCAGTTGGATCATTTATATGTATATGTATGTATGCATCATGTTGGATGCTGGATATGATTAGTTGGATCATTTATATGTATATGTATGTATGCATCATGTTGGATGCTGGGTATGATCAGTAGGATCATTTGTATGTTGGATGCTGTTGGATGCTTGGACTGTGTATCTGTATATGTATTTTGTATATGCATCATGTTGGATGCTTGGACTATGTATCTGTATATGTATCAGGTGGATACATTGTAGATCAGGTGGATCATGTATGGTGATATGTATCATGTATTTGTATTTGTATCAGGTGGATACACTGTATGATCAGGTGGATCATGTATGATGATATGTATCAGGTAGATACTTGGTATGCATAAGGGAGCTACATTGTATGATCAGGATGATCATGGATGACGAGCTTCAGGATGTTTCTCCAGATGACATGAAGCAGGATGTTGCAGTGATGATGATCATGTGTACATCATGATGATGTATGGTGAGTATCAGTTTGATACTCTATGGCCATGGATCAGGTTGTGCAGGTGAGAATATAGTTTGGCCCTGGGAGATTTGCAGATAGTCTTTCGAGGTTTTTCCTAGGGCATGTAATATGGCCCTAGGATATCTAGCAAATGCTCTTTCGAGGTTTTACTCTGGGAGGACATATAATTTGGCCTGGGAGATCTGCAGATAGTCTTTCGAGGTTTTGCCTATGGCATATAATCTGGCCCTGGGATATTTGGTAGATGTTCTTTTGAGGTTTTGTCTTATGGCATATAATATGTCCCTAGGAGATCCGATAGGTTGGGCTGTGTACTCGTAATAAGTCCCGGGATGCTCTTGCGAGGTTTTTCCATGACCACATATAATCTGTTCTTGGGAGATCCTATAGGTAGAGTTGTGTGCTCGTAACAGCCTGGGATGCTCTTGCGAGGTTTTGTGGTGACCACATATAATTTTTCCCCGGGAGATCCTATAGGTAGACCTGTGTGCTCGTAATAGCGTGGGATGCTCTTGCGAGGTTTTGTGGTGAGGTCACATATAATATGGCCCTGGGATATCCGATAGGTATAGCCGTGTGCTCGTAACATCCTGGGATGCTCTTTCGAGGTTTTGTGACACACGTAATAAGTCCTGAGGATTCCACAGTATGGCCAGTGATGATGAAGACCTGTAGGTGGTGGGCCTACATCCAGTATGAAAAAGGACTGGCTCTATAGAACTTCCTATGACGAGTAGACTCAGAGATTGATTGAGATAGCAGCAGCAGTGATGATGGTGATGACTCGATGATGATTATCCAGTGATGATGATCCAGAGAAGATGACTTGTGCTAGAAGACCTATGTCTAGAAATACCTTCCTAGTTAAGAGGGAGTGTTGATGTATATGTAACTTCGGAATGTATTTCACATATATGTATATTGTATTCCTATAGAGATGTTATTATTCCTCTATACGGAAGTGTCGTCATTTATATTGTAAGTGTCGTAACTTATACTTGATGGGTTATTAGACCACATTGTTGGGGTCGGCCCTGTATAAGTCATCTGGGTCAAAGGGTTATTAGACCACCCTATTGGGGGTCAGCCATGTGGGCCAAAGGGTTATTAGACCACCCTAGTGGGGATCGGCCCAGTCATTATTATGTTAAGTGGTTAAGTTGAGGCCGACCTAGTTGAGTAAAGGTCAAGTCAAGTTAGTGTATAAATAGAGAGTGTCTCTCTCTCATTTTACACATTCTATTCTCTCACTCACACTCGGGAGAGTGGCGCACTTGTGGAGGAGGAGGCTCTGCTGCTAGTAGAAGACTATCTCTTGTATTCTGGTTGTATCATTGCTCTATCTATCTCTGAGGAAGTGATTAGGGTTTTTCACCTTTATGGTTTTCCCCAAGTAAACTCTGTGTCTCTTGTGTGCTTGCATTATTGTGTCCATGATTGATATGCTGTAGATTTGCTGTACATGTTATTCTCTCAGTTAAGATCCTAGATCAGATTAAAGTAAATTCTAAAAATTTAACAACAACAACTTCAACAACAAGAAGAGATATCATGCTCATGCGGCTAAGGATGATGAACCTCCCAAAAAGAAGGCTAGAACAAAAAGTGATGACTCATCTAGTGAAGATGAATATGTTCTAATAACTACTCTCACAGGTACCATCTCTCATGGATGTAATGATTGGCTCATTGATAGTGGGGCTTCTAAATACATGACTTGGTTTAAAGAATCTTTTGTGAGTCTATTTGAACATGAATCACCCCATAAGGTGAAAGTTGGGGATGATTATCAATATCCTATCAAAGGAAGTGGGGAATCCTCCTACAGCCTAGACTCTGAAAATTCTTTGAAGATGAAAGATGTGTTATATGTACCTGGGCTCAAGAAGAACTTACTCTCCATATCTGCATTAGATGCAAAACGCACGAGGGTTGCATTTGTAGATGGCCAAGTACTAATGTGGCCAAAAGGCAAAACTGTTAATGATGCAGTAGTGATTGGAGAGCAAGAGGGAGGTTTGTATAAATTAAAGGGACAACCTAAACATGCCATGGTACATGAATCCATGGAGCCAAGTGAACTTTCACATAGAAGGCTTGCACATGTTCACTATAGGGCACTACCAATTGCAAGTAAAGCAGTAGAGGGTATTCCTGAAATCAAGGCCAAGCATGAAGGTGTTTGCAAAGGCTGTGCAAAAGGAAAGAACATAAAGAAGGAATTTCCAATCAATGAAAGCAAATCAAAAGGAATCTTGGAAATTATCCACTCCATTGTATGCGGTCCAATGTCATCCAGTTCTCTGAGTGGGTATGTTTACTATGTATCTTTCATTGATGACTTCTCCAAGAAGACTAGGGTTTACTTTTTGAACAACAAGGATGAAGTGTTTGATAAATTCAAGGAATTCAAAGCCTTGATGGAGAACCAAACTGATAAGAAGATCAAAACATTCAGATATGACAATGGCGGAGAATTCACTTCAGGTGATTTCAAGAAGCTATGCAGTGATTTAGGGATTAAGAGGGAGTTGACTGCTCCCTACAATCCAAAAAATAATGGAGTTGCAGAAAGGAAGAATAGAACAATCATGGAAGAAACATGGGAAATGCTGCATGACCAGGATCTTCCCATGCATCTATGGGCAAAAGCAGTTGGGACAACTGTATATGTGCAAAACAGAACACCTCACAAGATATTGGACAACAAGACACACGAAGAGGTATTCTCTGGTAAGAAACTTGAAGTCATCTATCTAAGAATATTTGGTTGTCCAGTATACACTCATGTTCCAAAGGAAAAGAGGACAAAGCTAGATACTCCAGGAAAGAAGGGCATCTTTGTGGAGTACAGTGAAAGCTCGGAGGCTTACAGAATATACTTTCGAGGGTTCAAGAAGATTGATGTCAGCAGGGATGTAACATTTGATGAAAACTCAGCCTTCATCAAATCAAGGAAGACACCTGTTGAAGATCATGAAGAACTAAAGGAAACTAGATTTTAAGACACCACCATGAATGAAGCAATTCCGGAAGCAGATCGTGAAGTTGAAGATCCACAAAGACCTGTAGATTCACCCCATGAGAATAACTCTCACAAGAGGAAACCTTCATGGGCTAGAGAGCTCATTCAAGATGTAGAAAGATATGGAATTCCAAAAGAAGAACAAAGAGAAAGGAAAAGGACTAGATCACATACCAGTTATGTTTCCCTACTCTGTGCTATTATGAACAAAGAACCTTCCAGTTATGAAGAAGTAGTGGAAAAGAAAGAATGGAAGGATGCCATGGTCGACGAATACCAATCGATCATGAAGAATGATGTTTGGGATATAGTCCCAAGACCTGAAGGGAAGTCTGTGGTGACTTCCAAGTGGATCTACAAGATCAAGCATGCTACAGATGGCATCATAGAAAAGTACAAAGCAATATTTGCAGCTCATGGCTTCTCCTAGAAAGAGGGAATAGACTATGACAAAACTTTTGCTCCTATAGCCAGGTACACTTCCATCAGATCACTACTTTCCCTGGCTGCAGTGATGAAATGGAATATACACTAGATGGATGTCAAGACAGCTTTCTTGAATGGTGTAGTCGAGGAGGAAGTGTATGTGGAGCAGCCACTCGGGTTTGAGACACATGACAGAGGGACTCATGTGTGCAAATTGAAGAAAGCCTTGTATAGCTTGAAGCAAGCTCCTAGGACTTGGTATGGTAGGATAGATAGATTTCTATCCAGTTTGGGATTTACCAAGAGTAAAGCAGATTCCAACCTTTACTACAAGTTTGAGGAAGGAAATCCTGTGATACTAATCTTGTATGTGAATGACCTGTTTGTAATAGGTGAGGATGGATTGATTTCCGATACCAAGAGGAAGCTTGCTACTGAGTTCGAGATGAAGGACTTGGGGATGATGCACTATTTTCTAGGCATGGAGGTGTGGCAGAGTGCAGATGGTATCTTCCTTGTACAAGGGAAGTATGCAGTAGAGATCCTGAAGAGGTTTGGGATGATGGACTGCAAGGCCATGGACACACCTATGGCATCGAACCTAAAGCTTCTGTGCGATGCTTCATCTGTTCCAGTTGATCTCACTATGTATCGTTAGATGATTGGGTCCTTGATGTACCTGATGAACACTAGACCATATATTTGCTTTGCAGTGAACACATTGAGCCAACTTGTGACAGATCCCAGAGGTGTTCACCTGATTAATGTAAAGCATATTCTAAGGTACCTGAAGGGTACAATTGACTATGGGCTCAAGTATGATGCGAATCAAAAGTTTAACCTACAGGGTTATTTTGATTCGGACTGGGCAGGTAGTGTTGTAGATAGGAAGAGCACATTTGGGTGCTACTTCAGTATGGGATCAGGTGTGATCTCTTAGTTTAGAAGGAAGCAATCCTGTGTAGCACTGAGTACAGCCGAGGCAGAGTATGTTGCAGCATGTTCGGCTAGTTGTGAGGTAGTATGGCTCTGGAAGCTACTGTCTGAGTTATTTGATCTCCCGCTGGAGGCTACTGGTATCTTTTGTGACCACCCGAGTTGTGTGAATCTATTTGAAAACCCGGTGTTCCACAACAGGTTGAAG
Organism: Larix kaempferi; assembly: GCA_027924585.1. Lineage (NCBI taxonomy): Eukaryota > Viridiplantae > Streptophyta > Pinopsida > Pinales > Pinaceae > Larix > Larix kaempferi. The sequence continues at coordinate 2,687,337 of BSBM01000008.1, forward strand.
CATATTGAGATCAAATATCACTATATCAGGGATATGGGACAGAGAGGAGCAGTGAAGCTCCTGTATGTTGCGATGGATGAGTAGATTGCCGATGTGTAGATGAAGCCACTAGCTAGAGTGAAGTTTGAGTACTTTAGAGAGAGGATTGGTGTTCTTCAGATTGATGACACTTCAAGGAAGAAGTGATGGACACATTTGTAGGAGCCATTCCGAGCATGGTGAGAGGAGGATCCTTCCCATGGCTATGGATGTAAGCACTGGATGGCGAGCATCAGGATGATGCTCTAGTTACTGCTCTGTATATGCATCATGTTGGATGCTTGATATATTTGTATATGCATCATGTTGGATGCTTTTTTTGATCAGTTAGATCATGTATATGTATGTGCATCATGTTGGAGGCTTGGACCATGTATCTGTATATCTATCAAGTGGATACGTTGTATGATCAGGTAGGTCATGTATGTTGATATATATTAGGTGGATCATGTATCTGTGTATTTATCAGGTGGATACATTGTATGATCAGATGGATCATGTATAATGATATGTATCAGGTAGATACTTGGTATGCATAAGGTGGATGCATTATATGATCAGCATGATCATGGATGACAAGCTTCTGGATGTTTCTCCAGATGGCATGCATTAGGACGATTCAGTGATGATGATTAGGATTATCATGTGTACATTAGGATGATGTATGGTGAGTATCAGTTTGATACTCTGTGGCCGTGGAACAGGTTGTGCAGATAAGCATATAATCTAGCCCTGGGAGGTTTGCAGATAGTGTTTCGAGGTTTTTCCTATGGCATGTAATGTGGCCCTAGGATATCTGGCAAACGCTCTTTCAAGGTTTTTCTTTGGGTGGACATATAATCCGACCCTAGGATATTTGCAGATAGTCTTTGGAGGTCTTTCCTATGGCATGTAATCTGGTCCTGGGATATCTGGCAGATGCTCTTTCGAGGTTTTGTCCTATGGCATATAATCCGACACTGGGAGATCCGATAGGTTGAGTTGTGTGCTCGTAATCAGTCCTGGGATGCTCTTTCGAGGTTTTTCCAAGACCACATGTAATCCATCCTAGATATCTGGATAGGTTGTGCTAGTCACGCAAAAGGCCTTGGATGCTCTTTAGAGTTCTTTTTAAGTCAAAACACTCTTTAAAGGGCTTGTGGTGGGAGTCACATATAATACAGCCCTGGGAGATTTGATAGGTAGAGCCGTGTGCTCGTAACAATGTGGATGCTCTTGCAAGGTTTTGTGACACACGTAATAAGTCCTGAGGATTCCATAGTATGGCTAGTGATGATGAAGACCTGCAAGTGGTAGGCCTACATCCAGTATGAAAAATGACTAGCTTTGTAGAACTTCCTATGACAAGTAGATCAAAGATTGATTCAGATAGCAGCAACAGTGATGATGATGATGATCCAGAGAAGAAGACTTGTGCTAGCAGATCTGTGTCGAGAAATACCTTCCTAGTTAAGAGGGAGTGTTGACGTATATGTAACTTCAGAATGTATTTCATCTATGTATTTTATTGTACTCCTATAGAGATGTATTATTCCTCTATACGGAAGTGTCGTCATTTGTATTGACAAGTGTCGCAAGTGTTGTAACTTGTTAATGGGCTATTAGACCACCTAGTAAGGGGTCAGCCCGGATTAATGTAACCATGGGTTATTATGCTAAGTTAGACAAGTCGTCCCTACTGGTTTATTGGGTAGGACATGACAAGTATAAATAGAGATCGGTAGATCTCTATTTGATCATATCATTACTCACTCTTCCATCACTTGGAAAGTGGCGCACATGTGAGGAGAAGGATCAGCTGCTAGAAGAAGACTATCTCTTATACTTTTGTTGTATCATTGCTCTTTCTATCTCTGCGGAAGTTGTGGGGTTTTTCACCTTTATGGTTTTCCCCAGTGAAACTCTGCGTGTATATTCTTATGTGATTGCTTGGTGTGATTGATATGCATTGTTATACTTGATATGATGTACATGTTATTCTCTCAGTAAAGATCCTAGAGTATATTGAATTAATACTAAAAAATTAATAGGGAAAGGGTTCGAGCAGTACCGAAAGAAGTGTTGTTTCACCCTTGTTGACCTAGAAAGTATTAGAGTCAGCCACAATCTGTTGAATTGTCATTTTCAGTCCCTGCCAAAAGAAGTTACATTGTTCCTGGTCATACATTTTGAGGAACCCAGAGTGCCCTGCTGATGAAGAAGCATGGAGTTCATAGAAGAGATAGCCCTATTGAACAGATTGCAACCAATTTGGAAAAAGCAGAGAAATAACTGTAATAGAAACTGGGTCATCAAATGTGTGAAAAGGAGCATCTGCCACCATATTATCCTTACCCTTCTTGTAAGTGATCGCATAGGCATAACCCATGAGTTGGATAACCCATTTCAGGTGTGCTGGGGAGGAGAACCATTGTTCCAGGAAATTTTCCAGACTTTGGAGATTAGTGTTGATGCAGAAATAATTCCCTAATAGGTATGGCTGCCACTTTTGTACTGCATGCAAAATAGCCATCATTTCTTGCTGAGATGTAGATGTGGCTAAATTCGTACCGGAAAGGTCTCTTGAAGGCGACAAGCCCACTGGTTCAGCAAGGACACCTGCATATCTATCCAAGGAAGTAGGGGAGACCGTTGATGGGTGCATCTGAATGGAATGGAGTTGAGTGATGACACCATGTGAATTCTTCTTAACGATTTTTTCTAGGAGATGTGAACTGATGATGCGGAGAGACCCTTGTTGTAAGCCATTCAATTTGCAGTGTTTCTCATTGACTGAAAACTGCATCCAAAGTTCAGCAAAATCCCATAAGATGGGGCCAGCTGTGCATAACCATTGAAATCCCAAAACCACATCACATCCACCTAGGGACAAGGAAAACATGTCAGAGCGCAGGTTATAATCTTCTAGAGAGATATGCACTTTGTGACACTTCTCATTGCAAGGTAAGGTGCCCCCATTGGCAACCATGACTTCAAAGTTGGAGCAAGGATCGACAAAACAATCAACATGTTTGGCGATCTGAGGGTCAATGAAGTTATGAGTGCTACTAGAATCAATGAGTATTGTAAGAGGAAGCTTCTTGAAGTAACCCCTGACCCGCATTGTTTGGGGGGTGGTGACGCCGGATAAATCATGGAGAGATATCTCTAGTTGTTCATCCTGAGATGGGGGGTCAATAGGAGGCTCCTGAATGTCGACCTGATCATCCATTGTATCTAGAGTTTCTTGACCAATTGTAGAGGTAGGAGGAGAATCCATATCTAAGAGATGGAACTTTTGTTGAACACATCTATGTCCCCTAGTGAATTTCTCATGACAATTATAACAAAGCCCTTTTTATATGCGTGCTTGCATCTCTGTTTCAGACAAATGCTTGATAGGAGTTGGTCAAGGAGCTGGCGGGATGGGAGGTCGTTTAGAACCCATATTTCGGAAGGGAGTAAAAGTGGGTTTGGAGTGTTGTTGGGCTGCAATATTGTCTTCTGCCAACTTAGCCAACCCTAGGACTTCCATCATTGTGTTGGGACAGAACATTTTAACCTCTGACCAGATTTCATCCTTAAGACCACTGATAAAACAACTCCTATAGAATTCATCAGACAATCCTTCTGTGTGATTGTCTAGTTTCTCAAATTCTGTCTGATACTCTCTCACAGCGCCACTTTGACAAAATTTAGTGAGTGCTCCGGTGAAGTCATCAAAAGCACTAGGACCAAATCGTTGCAAAATGAGTTGGAAAAAATCTGTCCATTTTGGCTCGTCATGAGCCTTGATGTACCAACGCTACCATTGAAGGGCTTCCAGTTCCAAATGAAAGGATGCAAGTGGAACTTTTTGGACATCAAAAGTATTATGCAGACTGAAATATTGTTCTGCGCGATAGATCAATCCAGTTGGATCAGTACAATTAAAGCAAGGAAATTCAAGTTTCGGACCTCGAAAATTGTCAGAAGAAGAGAACCCATTGGCTGCCAAAGATTTGTGCTATCGTTTAATGTTCATGGTTGAATGCTGAATATGGAGGCTGAGAAATTTCTCATCTAGATATTGGAGTTTGGTTTGGATGGCTGCAAGTGCTTTCTCCATGGTTGTTGCTCCTACGCGGGTGAAAACCATAACCAGGAGTTTTGTTTTGTTTTGTTTTTGGGGAATGGATAGAAAAACATAAACAAAAGCTTATTTAGTAAAGGGAAATTCAGATTTGGGAAAAACTCAGAGGGGTAATTGCGGTTTCACTAGGTTTTGGACACTTTCTGATGGACAGGGATGCAAAAAATGGGGATTTCTAAAGCGGGGTGAAAGAATGAGAAAATTTGGCAGAGAGGGACAAAGAAGTAGAATTAGGAAAGGAACTTGGTGGTAAAATTTGGAGGCGATTGGGTAAAATCCAAAGAAGTTATGGAAAACCCTAAAAATAGACAAGTGTGGGATTTCAGGCTTTGGGAAGTGGAATTTGGGATAGGGTCCTCAGGAATGAAATATGCAGAATGGGATTACCGGGGTGTCAGGAAAGTCTCAATGGAAACAAAGTGAAAACAATGGATCTGAAGGGATCTACAATGGTGCAGAAGGGATCTGAAATAGATAGATTTGCAATGGCGCAGAGGGATCTGCAACGGTGCTGATTGGATAAAAAATGAATGGATCTAGAATGAATTTTAGAATGGATCTGAAACGACGTGACAATGATCGGCAATAGTTCAACTAAAAATAGATATGAACCCCATCTATTTGTGGATTCCTAACAATTCATCGGTTTCATTAGGCCACCAATGTTGTCTGATGACTTGCGTATTGGGGCAGTACCCCTCACTCCACGGCTCAGGTAAAATTGATAAGCGCTTTCCCACAAATGACAACTCTTGGTTTACCTCACAGGTGGGAACTAGTCAATCCGGTAGGGGTCGTTGCCCTTTTCATTGGCAGGTCCTATCAATGGGCCAGCTACTTTGGGGTTCCTATGGTACTCCTCACAATGAGTTTTAGGGCTTATGCCCAAGTACTTCCCATAGTTAAGTGGATAGGGATTATTCCCAGATCTGAAGCTGCAACAGATGCGAAAAAATATTTTGGCAAAAATTTCACCTAGCGAGCCCAAGAAAGTGCTCTGATACCAAATGTGGAGAACCTGCAATAATTAATTAATGAAAACACATGAGATAGCAGAAATAACAGAACTCAGAATCACTTTTATATTAGTTGCAGGCCACTTCGAGGGGGCAACCTCCTTTGAGCAAGCTCAATACAAATAACTTCATGGTACCTTCATTGGTCTCAACACAAACTTATATACTAAGTCTAGGCACCAATACCATGGGTCAATACCATGTGTCAATACAAACCATGGGCCAATACAAAATATGGATCAACAATTACTACAGGATGAATTACAAAGCATATGCATCCAACAACAATAATACAAACTATGGATTAACAAATACTACGGGACAACTTACAAAGCATATGCATCCAACAACAGTATACTAACAAAGTAAATAGAAGGGTTGACATGGGTTCCTAACAAATACCTTACAGATAAGTGGAGTTAGCCATCATTTTGTGAAAACATTAAGTTTAAGGTTTTCCATTCCTATCATTTCTCTTTTTAGTTTAGAAATATGAGGCCTAGAGAATGCTTTGTTGGTATTCAATGTCACGTGTCTTCTCATGGAAGCACTTACAGTATGCACAAATTCTCAAGTTAAATTGGGACATGACCAAGGATGGATCAATGGACCAAACTATACAATGTGGGAAGCCAACAAAATGCTTCACTCTGGGGATACTCTATGTAAGTCTTGGATTGTTCATATGACATACATGATAGAAAAGGAGATCCCTCTTAGTTGGTTGTTGTTGATATTGTTGTTAGTATAGGATATCCTTTGAAGGAGCCTCCTATTGTCACTACAGATATTGTTTTTTCAATTCTTTCTGTGGACTATCTAGTTGATAAATTTTCATGTTATGTATAATGATGGCGTTGCAATGCTAACCATTGAAGCTCTTTATGAAACCTCGGAACTTGCAAGGAAATCGGTTCTTAGACCAATTTTGGTCTATTAGACCTTAAGAAAGAAAAGTAGGGAACTACTTGGTTTTGTTTAGAGTTTTCCATCATCAATACTCGTAGTCTCACAAGGATTGTTGATGTAATTGTAACTTCGGAATGTATTTCACCTATGCATATTGTACTCCTATAGAGATGTTATTATTCCTCTATATGGAAGTGTCTTCATTTGTATTGACAAGTGTCGCAAGTGTCACAACTTGCATGTGATGGGTTATTAGACCACCAAGTGTGGGATCAGTCTTGATTAGTATTACCATGGGTTATTAGACTGAGTTAGACAAGTCGGCCCTGCTAGGTTATTAGGCAGGTCAGGTCATGTATAAATAGAGTACCAGAGGCACTCTATTTGATCATCTCATTATTCACTTCTACACTCATCGGAAAGTGGCACACATGTGAGGAAGGAGGAGTGGCTTCTAGAGAAGACTATCTCTTGTACTTGGGTTGTATCATTGCTCTTTCTATCTCTAAGGAAGTTGTGGGGTTTTTCACCTTTACGATTTTCCCCAGTGAAACTCTGTGTGTCTATTGTCTCATGTGATTGCTTGGTGTGATTGATATGCATTGTTATGCTTGATATGTTGTACATGTTATTCTCTCAGTAAATATCATAGAGTATGTTGAATTAATGCTAAAAAATTAACATGGTATCAGAGCTAACCTGAGAAGAAGACACTATGCAGTTACGAAAACTAGGGTTTCTTGTTTATTGGGTTTCTCTCCACAAATTTTGAAAAGGCAGTAAGGTAGATTGACTCTACTCATCAAGATGCATCTTTCTGTCCAATCAGAATTCAATTATGGGCACTTTCATTTTTGGCCCTAAAATTTAGGGTTTCCACAAAAATAAGAATTTCTGAAATCTGAGACCATAGATGGAAGATCCTCAGAAACATCAAAGTTTAGATCTTTGGATTGAACTTTTTGGTTGGGTGAAGCTCCAGGAAACTCAAACCCTAATTCAGGGTCCTCCCTAGTGAATCTGGGAAGACTAAAAGGCATTTATGAAGGGTGAAACTTTGCAGATTTCAAATTATGAATATACCAGTCTGATCAGCTCATCAAGGAGCATCTTTCTATCCTTTCATAAGTTTTAAATTCACATTTTGAATTTTTAGGGTTTCTCTGACAAACCCTAATCTAGCACCAGATCCAAATTTCTGCAAATCAAGTGGTAAGACCTAAATATTTTCTATTTCCATTTGAAGTACTCTTTAAGATGTCTCACCACACCAAGCTTCAAGATAAGCTTGAAGGGGCTGATAACTTCCGAGCATGGAAGTAGAGGATTGGGTTAATCCTAGAAGAAAATGAATTGGATACTTACATAAGTGAAGAGGTCCCTATCCCAAAGGGAGAAGAGGCTAAGGCCTTACATAAGAAGAACTTGGTCAAAGCAAAGAGGATCATTGTTGATTCTATCAAAGACCATCTCATTCCACATGTGTCATCTCTAAAGACACCCAAGGAGATGTTTGATTCCCTGATCAAGCCATTTGAAGGGAAGAACATAAATAAGAAGATGACTCTACGGAACCAATTGAAAGGGGTAAAGCTTCAGAATGGAGAGACCATTCAATCTTATTTCTCTAAGGTCTCTTAGATCAAGGAAAAACTTGAAGCTGTGGATGAAGTAGTGGATAATGGTGAAGTTTTCACGACCACTTTGAATGGCCTACCTAGGTCATGGGATTCCTTCATTCAAGGAATATGTGCAAGAAAGAAGTTGGTCTCCTTCAGTAGACTATGGGAGGAATGTTCACAAGAAGAAGCAAGGCTGGTGGCCCGAGAAGAAAAGATGGGGAAATAAGATCAAGCTCGCATAGCACATGCCAAGAAAGACAAATTCAAGAAGGAGAAATCTCATAGGAAATCTTCTCACCATACACATAGGGAGAACTCTAAGAATACCTCCCATGGTAGATGCTTCATATGTAATGAGAAGGGACACTTTTCCCTAGATTGTCCAAAGAAAAAAAGATATTCCAACATAAATAAGAAGAAGGGAAACAAGAAAAGATATGATGCTCATGCTGATGACGATGATGAACCTCCCAAGAAGAAGGCTAGAGCAGAAAGTTATGACTCATCAAGTGAGGATGAATATGTTCTAATCTCTGCTCTCATAGGTACTATCTCTCATGGATGTAGTGATTGGCTTATTGATAGTGGGGCTTCCAAACACATGACTGGGTTTAAAGAATCCTTTGTAAATATATCTGAAGATGAGTCACCCCATAAAGTGAAACTTGAGGATGATTATCAATATCCTATTAAGGGAAGTGTTGAAGCCTCCTACAACCTAGACTATGGGAAGTCTTTGAAGATGAAATATGTTCTATATGTACCGGGTTCAAGAAGAACCTACTCTCCATATCTGCATTGGATACAAAAGGAATAAGGGTTGTATTTGTAGATGGCCAAGTCCTAATGTGGCCAAAGGGTAAAACTATAGATGATGCAGTAGTGATTGGAGAGCAAGAGGGAGGATTGCACAAATTGAAGGGACAACCTGAACATGCCATGGTACATGAATCCATGGATGGTCTCTCCATTCTGAAGCTTTACCCCTTCCAACCTGAACTTTGGCATAGAAGGCTTGAACATGTGCATTATAGGGCACTACCAATTACAAGTAAAGCTGTAGAGGGTCTTCCTAAAATCAAGACAAAGCATTAAGGTGTTTGCAAAGGATGTGCAAAAGGAAAAAACATTAAGAAGGAATTTCCAAGCAGTGAAAGCAAAGCAAAAGGAATCTTGGAGATCATACACTCCGATGTATGCGGTCCAATGTCATCCAGTTGTCTGAGTCGGTATGTATACTATGTCTCTTTCATTGATGATTTTTTATGAACACTTGGGTTTATTTCTTAAAGAACAAAGATGAAGTGTTTGATAAGTTCAAGGAATTCAAAGCCTTGATGGAAAATAAAACTGATAAGAAAATCAAGACCTTCAGATCCGACAATGGCGGAGAATTCACTTCAGGTGATTTCAAGAAGCTATGTAGTGATTCATGGATTAAGAGGGAGTTGACTACTCCCTACAATCCACAATAGAATGGAGTTGCAAAAATGAAGAATAGAACAATCATGGAAGCAACAAGATCAATGCTGCATGACCAGGATTTGCCTCTGCATCTTTGGGAAGAAGCAGCTAGGACAACTGTATATGTGCAGAACAGAACACCTCACAAGATATTAGACAACAAGACACTAGAAGAGGTCTTCTCTGGTAAGAAACCTGAAGTCATCCATCTCAGAATATTTGGTTGTCCAGTGTATACACATGTTCCAAAGGAAAAGAGGAAAAAGCTAGATCATTCAGGAAAGAAGGGAATCTTTGTGGGGTACAGTGAAAGCTTGAAGGCTTACAAAATATACTTTCCAAGGTTCAAGAAGATTGATGTAAGCAGGGATGTAACATTCGATGAGTACTTAGCTTACATCAAATCAATGAAGGCACCTGTTGAAGATCATGAAGAACCAAAGGAAAACAGATTCCAAGACACCACCATGATTGAATCAATTCCAAAAGCAGATCGTGAAGTTGAAGATACACAAGAACTTGTAGATCCACCTCGTGAGAAGAACTCTCACAAGAGGAAACCTGCGTGGGCTAGAGAGCTCATTCAAGATGCAGAAAGATATGGCATTCCATAATAAGATCACATACCAGTTATGTTTCCCTACTCTGTGATATTATGAACAAAGAACCTTCCAATTACGAAGACACAACGCAAAAGAAAGAATGGAAGGATGCCATGGTTGAGGAATACCAATCGATCATGAAGAATGATGTTTGGGATGTAGTCCCAAGACGTGAAGGGAAGTCTGTTGTGACTTCCAAGTGGATCTACAATATCAAGCATTCTCCAGATGGCAGCATAGAAAAGTACAAAGTGAGATTTGTAGTTCATGGCTTCTCCTAGAAAGAGGGGATAGACTATGAAGAGACTTTTGCTCCTGTAGCCAGGTACACTTCCATTAGATCAGTACTTACCCTGGATGCAGTGATGAAATGGAAGATACAACAGATGGATGTCAAGACAACTTTCTTGAGTGGTGTAGTCGAGGAGGAAGTGTATGTGGAGCATCCACTTGGTTTTGAGACACATGACAAGGAGTCATATTTTTGTAGGTTGAAGAAATCCTTGTATGGCTTGAAGCAAGCTCCTAGGACTTAGTATGGTAGGATAGACAACTTTCTAGCCAGTTTGAGCTTTACCAAGAGTAAAGTAGATTCCAACCTTTACTAAAAATTTGAGGAAGGAAATCCTGTGATACGATTTCTGTATGTGGATGACCTGTTTGTTACAGGTAAGGATGGATTGATTGCCGATACCAAGAGGAAGCTTGCTTCCAAGTTCAAGATGAAAGAATTGGGTATGATGCACTATTTTCTAGGCATGGAGGTGTGGCAGAGTACAGATGGGATCTTCCTTCGACAAGGGAAGTATGCAGTAGAGATCCTAAAGAGGTTCAGGATGATGGACAGCAAGGCCATGGCCACACCTATGGAATCGAACCTGAAGCTTCTGTGTGATGCTTCATCTAAGCCGGTTGATGTCACGATGTATTGTTAGATGATTGGGTCCTTGATGTACCTGATGAACACAAGACCAGATATTTTCTTTGCAGTGAACACATTGATCCAGTTCCTGACGGATCCTAGAGGTGTTCACCTGGTTGTTGTAAAGCATATTCTGAGGTACCTGAAGGGTACAATTGATTATGGGCTCAAGTATGTTGCGAATCAAAAGTTTAACTTGTAGGGTTATGTTGATTCGGACTGGGCAGGCAGTGTTGCAGATAGGAAGAGCACTTATGAATGTTGCTTCAGTATGGGATCAGGTGTGATCTCTTGGTTTAGTAGGAAGCAATCCTGCGTAGCACTGAGTACAACCGAAGCAGAGTATGTTGCGGCTTGTTCGGCAAGTTGTGAGGCAATATGGCTTAGGAAGCTATTGTTTGAGTTATTTGATATCCCGTTGGAGGATACTTGTATCTTTTGTGACAACTTGAGTTGTGTGAAGCTGTCTGAGAAGCTAGTGTTCCATGACAGGTCAAAACACATTCAGATCAAATATCACTATATCAGGGATATGGTGTAGAGAGGAGCAGTGAAGCTCCTGTATGTTGCGACGAATGAGCAGGTTGCGGATGTGTTGATGAATGTTGATGTAATTGTAACTTCGGAATGTATTTCACCTATGTATATTGTATTTCTATAGAGATGTTATTATTCCTATGAACAGAAGTGTTTGTATTCCTATAGAGATGTTATTATTCCTCTATACGGAAGTGTCGTCATTTATATTGTAAGTGTCGCGACTTATACTTGATGGGTTATTAGACCACCTTGATGGGGTCGTCCCTGTATGAGTTATGTGGGTAAAAGGGTTATTAGACCACCCTATTGGGGGTCATCCCTGTCAGCATTATGTTATGTGGTTAAGTTAAGGCCGACCTAGTAAAGGTTATTAGGCAAGTCAAGTCAAGTATAAATAGAGTACGGGAGGCAGTCTATTTGATCATTCTATTATTCACACAGACACTCATTGGAGAGTGGCACACTAGTGGAGGAGGAGAAGCTGCTGCTAGGAGGAATATATCTTGTACTTGGGTTATATCATTTCTCTATATATCTCTGAGGAAGTTGCGGGGTTATTCACCGTCTTGGTTTTCCCCGGTGAAACTCTATGTCTCTTGTGTGCTTGCATTATTGTGTCCATGATTGATATGCTGTAGATATGTTGTACATGTTGTTCTCTCAGTTAATATCCTAGATCATATTGAAGTAAATTCTGAAAAACTAACATGGTATCAGAGCTAGCCTGAAAGAAGGAAGGGTATGGCATTTATGACACTTGTTGCACTTACGAAGCTAGGTCTTGATATAGCAAAAACCAGTCATCATAGAAATTTCACTATAAATTCATTTTGGTGAGATTTGAAGATCTGAAAATATTACAAGTCGAAGATAAGATCCCCATGTACCTTGTGTGCAAAGGAGGGCCACTAATACATTGTACTTTCAGATTTATGATCTGTACAATATTGGGTTTTTGCCTCTTCCAAATATCAGTCATAAACAGGTGACCTAGGAAAAAAGTCACAACTTGGGCTAGGAAGCTCCAAATGAAATTTCATAAAATGTAATAGGTAGGGAACAAATTGTACTTTCAAAGGTCCAATTTTCAGAGGCTGAAATTGAACCAGTGACACATGGCACTCCGTACAAGTTCACTCTACTGTTTTATCCCATAAACCGTTGACGTTGCGACACTTGGCATAACTCTCTCTCAGAGAATCCATTTGAGGCCAGACCTATGGGGTTGGAAAGTTAACAGGTCAGGCTACCACAAGCAGAATTTTCAGACCCTGTTGATCAAAAATTTTGGACTTACACCAGAAACCATCAGGTGCATATTTCTGTCAAAACAAAATTGGATTTTGAGCACCTTCATTCATGGCTCCGAGAATTTAGGGTTTCGAAGAATGTTGGAAATTTTTGTATCAGCAACCACAGCTGGATGCTCCTCATAAAAATTGAAATTTTGAGACCAAGATTGAATTTTTTGGTTGGGCAGAAGGCCGGGCTTGATCAAACCCTAATTTGGGACTTTGATCGGAAATGTGAAAAATTAGGGTTTCTGCAAAAATGGGAATTTTTTAAATCTGTGACCATAGCTGGAAGCTCCTTGGAAAAATCAAAGTTTAGAGATTTGGATCAAACTATTCGGTTGGGTGAAGCTTCAGGGATCTCAAACCCTAATTCAGGGTCCTCCCTGGTGAATCCAGAAGATTGAAAAACAAATTTGAGGGGTGAAACTTTGGAGTTTTAAAATTCTGAGTATACCAGGTTGATCAGCTCATCAAGGCGCATCTTTCTATCCTTTCCGAAGTTTGAAATTCAAAGTTTTAATTTTTAGGGTTTCTCTGACAAACCCTAATCCAGCTCCAAATCTAGTTTCTGCAATTCAAATGGATTGTGTTAATCCTAGAAGAGAATGTATTGGTCACTTGCATAAGTGAAGAAGTTCCTATTTCACAGGGAGATGAGGCTAAGGCCTTACATAAAAAGATTACAAGCAATCTCGACAGGTATGACTTATCCAGGTATGTTTCGAGATCTATTCATGATTAAGTTTATGGTATGTTTGTCTTCATTAATTAACTTTAGACTTATCGTATCACCTTAATAAAATTATGAATGCATATATTCATTGATTAGGGTTTTGACACTTATGATTGTACTAATGCATTGTGGTGTTGTATGAGGTTGATGTTGTCCGCTAACATGAAAAGTACATCAAGAAAGACAAATCATGTTCTAGTTCAAGAACATATGACCATGGTGGCATGAAGACAAAGATTCATACATTGTCATGGATCACATAGAAGATATACTTACGAGATATGTATAATTTGGTTCCAAAATGGTTAACTTATGAGATATGCAGGTCACTAGCACAAGTCATTTAAGAGAACAAGAAGACATCATGTGGGTATGTTAGACATAACCAGCTAACATATTAATCCAGGTATGTTTTTCCTATATCAAGTTAGAATCCTACCTTGTGATAGGATCTCTTATATAAGTATACTTGGTATGATTGATAATGATTATTCATGAAGTTATAGGTTTGAGTAATCATAAGTTTAGGCATATTAGGCTTCTTACTTTGATTGATGATATGACTAACCAGAAAAGTCCTATGGTCAAATAGGAATATGCATGAGTAAAAGAATTGTGATAAATTATCTTCGATCTTGACCATACATGTTTAAGATTACTTGGAATCATAATTTTTTTGATAGTATTAAGATTATACTAATGAATGTATGTATGAGACCTCGAGGAAAACACAATGATGATACTAGTAAGTATGCATAGTGATCGAGGATGGATATAAGTTCAAGGACAAGTAATCCAGGAAACAAAGATCAAGAGGGAGCACACTCCAGTAGTTCCTGCAAGGAAGAAAATATTGAGAGGGAGTCCACCCTACAAATAAATAAGATAAGTATTTGAATTGTCATTTCTTGCATACTTGTTTGTTTAAATAATATTGCTCATTGTTGTATATGCTTATGTTCCTAGACTTAGGGTGTGTATTATGCATATTAGAATAATTGCATTAATGAACAGTATACTACTAATATGCATGTGATGGGTAGGTGGCCTATGGTACTGTACAAAATTCCATTGCTACTTATCTAGAATGAAACCTCTTTGCTGACATGTTGGGAGTTGTGCACACTCTTAACAATGTTCTGGTAGAGATTGGAAGGCATCTAGAAAGTTACGGGATATGGATAAATGTTGTATTAAAGCATTGGATAAAATAATTGCATGACTATATGACATATTTCTTTATGTGTAAGAATTTGTTTTGAAAACTATGAGATGTTTCTAATCATGCAATTTAACTTGCTTTGTATGAAAGATTGTATACCATCACCTACAAAAGAAGGACTACAACATTTGTTCCAGAAACAAAGCTATCTATTGAAGATATTGAATTTCCTAGTATCCAGGATGAAGTAATGGAAGAATACCATGATCTGTCGATCATGAAGAAAGATGTTTGGGTTGTGGTCCCAAGACTAGATGGGAAGTTTGTTGTGACTTCCAAAGATCAAGCATGCTGCAGATGGCAGCATATAGAAATACAAAGCGAGATTTGTAGCTCGTGGCTTCTCCCATAAAAAAGGGAATAGACTATAAAGAGACTTTTGATCCTGTAGTCAGATACACTTCCATCAGATCAGTGCTTGCTCTGGCTTCAATGATGAAATGGAAGATACACCAAATGGATGTCAAGACAAATTTCTTGAATGGTGTAGTCGAGGAGGAAGTGTATGTGGAGAAGCCACTTGGTTTTGAGACACATGACAGAGAGTCATATGTGTGCAGGTTGAAGAAATTCTTGTATGGTTTGAAGCAAGCTCCTAGGACTTGTTATGGTGTAGGATATACAACTTTCTATCCGGTTTGGACTTTACCAAGAGTAAAGAAGATTCCAACCTCTACTACAAGGTTGAGGAAGGCAAGCCAGTGATACTACTATTTTATGTGGATGACCTGTTTGTTACAGGTGATGATAGATTGATTGTCGACACGAAGAGGAAGCTTGCTGCCGAGTTCGAGATGAAGGACTTGGGGATGATGCACTATTTCCTAAGCATGGAGGTGTGGCAGAGTGCAGACGAAATATTCCTTGGACAAGGCAAGTATGCAGTAGAGATCCTGAAGAGGTTCGGGATGATGGACTGCAAGGCCATGGACACACCTATGGCATCAAACCTCAAGCTTCTGTGTGATGCTTCATCTGATCCGATTGATGTCACGGTGTATCGTTAGATGATTGGGTCATCGATGTACCTGACAAACACGAGACCATATATTTGTTTATGGTGAACACATTGATCCAGTTCCTGACGGATCCAAGAGGTGTTCACCTGGTTGCTGTAAACAATATTCTGAGGTACCTGAAGGGTACAATTGATTATGGGCTCAACTATGATGCAAATCAAAAGTTTAACCTACAGGGTTATGTTGATTCATATTGGGCAGGCAGTGCTGTAGATAGGAAGAGCACTTCTAGATACTGCTTTAGTATAAGATCAGGTGTGATCTCTTGGTTTAGCAGGAAGCAGTCCTGGGTAGCACTGAGTACAGCCGAAGTAGAGTATGTTGCAGCTTGTTCGGCTAGTTGTGAGGCAGTATGGCAGAGGAAGCTACTGTGTGAGTTATTTGATCTCCCGTTGGATGCTACTGGTATCTTTTGTGACAACCAAATTTGTATGAAGCTGTCTGAGAACCCGGTGTTCCACGACAGGTCGAAGCACATTGAGATAAAATATCACTATATGTTGCATCAGATGAGCAGGTTAGAGATGTGTTGACGAAACCACTAGCCAGAGTGAAGTTTGAATAATTCAGAGAGAGGCTTGGTGTTCTTCAGATTGATGACACTTCAACGAAGAAGTGATGGACACATTTGTATGAGCCATTCTCTGCATGGCGAGAGGAGGATCCTTCCCATGGCTGTGGATGTAAGCGCTGCGTGATGAGCATCGGGACGATGCTCCAGTTACTGATTTGTATGTGCATCATGTTGGATGCTTGGTATGATCAGTTGGATCATGTATATGTATATGCATCATGTTGGATGCTTGGTATGATCAGTTGGATCATGTATATGTATATGCATCATGTTGAATGCTTGATATGATCAAGTGGATACATTGGATGATCAGGTGGATCATGTATGTGATTTGCATCAGGTAGATGCATGATATGTATCAGGTGAATACATTGTATGATCAACTGGATCATGTATGTGATATGTATCAGGTAGATACTTGGTATGCATCAGGTGGATGCATTGTATGATCAGGATGATCATAGATGACGAGCTTCAAGATGTTTCTCTAGATGATATGCATCAAGATGATGTAGTGACGATGATCAGGATGATCACGTATGATGAGTATCAAGACGATGCTCTAGATGATATCCATCAGAATGGTGAAGTGACGATGATCAGGATGATCACTGTTAGGATATTCCTATACTCCATCCTAGTCCCACCAGTATTTTGATCATTTACATTTTTAGTCATGCATACACCTTTAGGGTTTGCATGCATTTTGCATGCATCCCAGTCATCAGTCTAGCACCTAGCCCTCAGTTAGCCAGCCCCCAGGAAATTCTCACTATTCATTTTTAGCCCTCTAGTTGCTTAATGCACCCTTCTTCCTTGATTTTAGGGAGCAACTTGCCCTTCTTCACCTACCAATCCAATTGTCACTCAGTTACACTCAATTACACTTAGTTAGAGTCAGTTACACTCAGTTACACTTAGTTACACTCAGTTACAGTCAGTTACAGTCAATTACAGTCAATTACACTCAGCTACACTTAGTTACACTGAGTTACACTCAGTTACACCTACCAGACTCAATTTGACTGATGGTTGACAATTACTTGAGCATTGCTGACTCCACTGATGATGATGAAGACTTCCAGCTGTGCTCCAATGATCATGAAGACACCTAGTTGTGCTCCAATGATCATGAGGACACCTAGTTGTGCTCCAATGACACTCTATTGATCTTATGATCACTCTAAGAGGGTAATTCGAATTGCCACCTTGGGCATTCAAATCCTCTCTACCATTGTACTATTTATTTGTCCATATTGTGATTAATTAACTAGTGTGTGTGAAGTATTATTGGTTCTATATGAGTTCTACTGTACCATATTATTATGTTGCTCATTTTACTGTATTGTTCACTCTTCTTTTTTTTTCCTGCTTAATAATAATTAATCTTGTGAGATATACATCAGCTCTTAGATTTGCTGTGAGGATTTTCACATGGTATCAGAGCATGTTGAGAGTATTATTTATCTCCATTCTTGAGAGTTTTTTGCGGGTTATTACCAAGATTTCGAGTGCAGCAGTTTTTGCATTTTTGTAGTAGTAGTAGTTGCAGTTATTCTATATTGTTTTTGCAGGTCTTCTACAACTTCAATGAATTTAGAAGAAATTACTCCTGTTTCTCCATTCAACTATGATGAATGGAAACCAAGAATGATAGCATATTTGAAGATCCATGATCTCTTTGATTGTTATTTTGAAAGAGAGTTCAAATCCTTTGAAGAGAAGATTGGCCGGTTGAATAAAGGTGACATGCACATTGGAAGAATGAAGCTTACTATGCTGGATTACATATTTCTCCCAATCATTATTGATATTGAAACTCCACAAGAGCTATGGGCCCATATGGATGAAAGATTTGGCAAACAGAATGAAGGTTTTGGTCCAAACCCCTTCAAAAGAAAACAAGGTGATGCATTCACTCCTCTTGATGGTCTCTTAGATCATGAACCAGTATCATCTCATATTGAAGTTGTTGACAAAGAACTTGCAGATTCTCCACTCATGCTCCAACTTTCTTCTCTTTCTGTGCCAACTCACACTCTAGATATTGCAGAAGGTCTTAAATCCTCTCTTGCACCAAGTCTGTTGGTTTGCATCATGATCACATGATTATTTTGGAGGTCAAAACAACTATTGAATGTAATGCATTCGCTCCTCTCCAGCTATCTCCTCTTTTATAGTAATATATGATCATAATTCCATGCTTTCAGAAGGTCATTGAATAATATGGCCATTGCCATTCGCTTGGGATAATTTATCATGCATATACGGGTTTTAATCTCACCTCTGATGGTTCAAAGGAGATCTCAAGAAACAATGATTCAAGTCTTGTATCTAATTTGGGTTCTAAGCAATTACTGCTTGGGAAAATTTCTCATGCATATGATAGTTTTGATCTCATCGCTGTTGGTTCAAAGGAGATCTCAAGAAACTATTTTTTAATTCTTAAATCTGATTTTGATTTCAAGCAAACATGTAATATCTTTTTGGCATAATCTCACCCATGATGGTTCAAAGGAGAAGACAAAAGACTATATGCACATTCAAAAATTTTATCCTACCTCAGCTGATTCAAATCACAGGTTCAAGGATCATTCTCATACTGTTGGATTTGTTTGCATTACATTCGAACTGAAGAGCATGTACAAACACATGCTTTTTGAGCATGATCCACTTCTTCCCAAAAAGAAGATACCTCCAGACATATGACCAAGCATCACACCTACTTGAGTTTGGAGCATTTATTTTTATGTGTGCCTTACAGTCTATTTTTTGAGGAGGGGGTATGTTTCCCATGAAATTTTCCTACTTCCTTGGTTTATTGACTGTTATTATTAATTGTATTGGGTGACCTTTGGTCTTAGTTACCAGGTGTTAAATTTTTAGTATTAAATCACAATACTATAGGATCTTTGCTGAGAGAATAACATCTACAGCATATCAATGCATAACAATCATAATAAGCATCACAAGAATCAAAAGCATAGAGACAAGAGACACAGAGTTTCCATGGGGAAAACCCTAAGGTGAAAAACCCCACAACTTCCTCAGAGATAGAGAGAGCAATGGCTCAACCAAAATACAACCAAATAACACTGAGATAGTCTCCTAGCAGATGATCCTCCTCCTCCTCACTAGTGCGCCACTTTTCAGAGAGAGAGATAGTTACTTTTCCGAGTGAGTAAAATAGAGATCTCCTATCTCTATTTATACTCACCTTTTTGCCCAGTGATCTACTGGGGCCGACTTGTCTACTTGGATACACCCACATTATATTATATATTAATCAGGGCCGACCCCATAAGGTGGTCTAATAACCCATCGGAAAGTACACACACTTGCGACACTTGTCAATCCACATGACGACACTTCCTTATAGAGGAATAACACATCTCTTATAAGGGTACAATAAATATATATATAATATACAGATGAAATACATTCCAAAGTTACATATACATCAACACTCCCTCTTAACTAGGAAGGTATTTCTCGACACAGATCTGCTAGACAAGTCTTCTTCTTTGGATCATCGTCATCGATGCATCGTCATCATCATCATCACTGCTGCTACTATCTCAACCAATCTCTGTCTCTACTTGTCATAGGAAGTTCTACAGAGCCAGTCCTTTTTCATACTGGATGTAGGCCCACCACCTGCAGGTCTTCGTCATCACTGGCCATACTGTGGAATCCTCAGGACTTATTACGTGCATCACAAAACCTCGAAAGAGCATCCTAGGATGTTACGGGTACACAACTCTGACCTGTAGGATCTCCCAAGGCGCTATTACATGTGACCCCACCACAAAACCTCGAAAGAGCATCTCAGGATGTTATGGGTACACAACTCCGACCTGAAATCTCCCAGGGCACAAATTACATGTGGTCATGGAAAAACCTCGCAAGAGCATCTCAGGATGTTACAGGTACACAACTCCAACCTGAAATCTCCCAGGGCCCAAATTACATGCCATAGGACAAAACCTCGCAAGAGCATCTCAGGATGTTACGGGTACACAACTCCGACCTGAGATCTCCCAGGGCACAAATTACATGTCCTCCCAGAGCAATGTCTCGAAAGAGCATCCCAGGCTATTACAGGTACACAACTCCAACCTATAGGATCTCCCAGACATGCTCATCTGCACAACCTGATCCACGGCCATAGAGTATCAACCTGATACTCACCATACATCATCCTGATGTACTCATGATCGTCCTGATCATCATCACTGCAACGTCCTGCTGCATGTCATCTGGAGCAACATCCTGAAGCTCACCATCCATGATCATCCTGATCATCATCACTGCAACGTCCTGCAGCATGTCATCTGGAGCAACATCCTGAAGCTCACCATTCATGATCATCCTGATCATCACTGCAACATCCTGCTGCATGATCCACCTGATCATCAATGCATCCACCTAATGCATACCAAGTATCTACCTGATACATGATCCACCTGATCATACAATGTATCCACCTGATACATGATACATATCACCATACATGATCCACCTGATCCTACAATGTATCCACCTGATACATATACAGATACATGGTCCAAGCATCCAACATGATGCATATACAAAATACATACACATGATCCAACTGATCATATCCAGCATCCAACATGATGCATACATACATAAATGATCCAACTGATCATATCCAGCATCCAACATGATGCATACATACATAAATGATCCAACTGATCATATCCAAGCAGAAACCAGTACATCATCCTGATGCACATTATCCAACACTTACATCCACAGCCATGTGAAGGATCCTCCTTCCAACATGCTTGGAATGGCTTCAGCAAATGTGTCCATCACTTCTTCCTCAAAGTGTCCTCGATCTGAAGAACGCCAAGCCTCTCTCTGAAGTACTCAAACTTCACTCTGGCTAGTGGCTTCGTCAGCACATCTGCAATCTGCTCGTCCGTCGCAACATACAGAAGCTTCACAGCTCCTCTCTGCACCATATCCCTGATATAGTGATATTTGATCTCTATGTGTTTCGACCTGTCATGAAACAATGGGTTCTTGGACAGCTTAACACAACTCTGGTTATCACAGAAGATACCAGTAGCCTCCAATGGGAGATCAAATAACTCAGACAGTAGCTTCCGTAGCCATACTTCCTCACAACTAGCTGAATAGGCTGCAACATACTCTGCCTCAGCTGTACTCAGTGCTACGCAGGACTGCTTCCTGCTAAACCAAGAGATCACACCTGATCCCATACTGAAGCAACACCCAGATGTGCTCTTCCTATCTGCAGCACTACCAACCCAATCTGAATCAACATAACCCTGCAGGTTAAACTTTTGATTCGCCTCGTACCTGAGCCCATAATCCACTGTACCCTTCAGGTACCTCAGAACATGCTTTACAACAACCAGGTGAACACTTCTCAGATCTGTCAGGAACTGGCTCAATGTGTTCACAGCAAAGCAAATGTCTGGTCTCGTGTTCGTCAGGTACATCAAGGACCCAATCATCTGACGATACATAGAGACATCAATTGGCTCAGATGAAGCATCACATAGAATCTTCAGATTCGATGCCATCGGTGTGGCCATGGCCTTGCAATCCATCATCCCGAATCTCTTCAGGATATCTACTGTGTACTTCCCTTGACCAAGGAAGATCCCACATGCATTTTGACACACCTCCATACCTAGGAAATAGTGCATCATTCCCAAATATTTCATATCGAATTCAGCTGCAAGCTTCCTCTTAGTATCTGCAATCAGTCTGTCATCTCCTGTCACAAATAGGTCATCAACATACAGAAGTAAAATCACTGGATTCCCTTCCTCAACCTTATATTAAAGGTTGGAATCTGCTTTACTCTTGGTAAAGCCCAAGCTAGATAGAAATTTGTCCATCCTACCATACCAAGTTCTGGGAGCTTGCTTCAAGCCATAGAAGGCTTTCTTCAATCTACACACATATGACTCCCTATCATGTATTTCAAAATCGAGTGGCTGTTCCACATATACTTCCTCTTCTACTACAACATTCAGGAAAGCAGTCTTGACATCCATCTGGTGTATTTTCCATTTCATTGCTGCAGCCAGGGCAAGTACTGTTCTGATGGAAGTATACCTGGCTACAAGTGCAAAGGTTTCTTCATAATCTATTCCTTCTTTCTGAGAGAAACCACGAGCTACGAATCTTGCTTTGTATTTTTCTACACTGCCATCTGCAGCGTGCTTGATTTTGTAGATCCACTTGGAAGTCACAACAGACTTCTCTTTAGGTCTTGGAACAACATCCCAAACATCATTCTTCATTATTGATTGGTATTCCTCAACCATAGCATCCTTCCATTCTTTCTTTTCTGCTGCCTCTTCATAACTGGAAGGCTCTTTGTTCATAATGTCACAGAGTAAAGCAACATAACTGGTGTGTGATCTGGTTCTCTTCTTTGCTCTGTGTTCTTCTTCTAGAATGCCAAATATTTCTGCATCATGAATGAGCTCTCTAGCCCATACAGGTTTCCTCTTATGAGAGTTATCCTCACGGGGTGGATCTACAGGTTCTTGTGGATCTTCAAACTCACGAACAGTTTCTGGAACTACTTCAGTCATGGTAGTGTCCTGAAATCTTGTTTCCTTAGGTTCTTCATAAACTTCGGTAGGTGCCTTTCTTGATTTGATGAATGTTGAGTTTTCATCAAATGTTACATCCCTACTGACATCAATTTTATTGAACCCTGGAAAGTATATTCTGTAAGCCTTCGAGCTTTGACTATAACCCACAAAGATGCCCTTCTTTCCTGAAGGATCTAGTTTAGTCCTCTTCTCTTTTGGGACATGAGTATATATTGGACAACCAAATATTCTGAGATGGCTGACTTCAGGTTTCTTACTAGAAAAGACCTCTTCTGGTGTCTTGTTGTCCAATATCTTGTGGGGTGTTCTGTTTTGCACATATACAGTTGTTCTAGCTGCTTCTGCCCATAGATGCATAGGAAGATCCTGGTCATGCAACATTGCCCTTGCTGCTTCCATGATAGTTCTGTTCTTCCTTTCTACAACTCCATTCTGTTGAGGATTATAAGGAGCAGTCAACTCCCTCTTAATCCCTAAATCACTACAAAGCTTCTTGAAGTCATTTGAGGTGAATTCTCCACCATTGTCAGATCTGAATGTCTTGATTTTCTTGTTAGTTTGATTCTCCATCAAGGTTTTGAATTCCTTGAATTTATCAAGCACCTCATCTTTTCCCTTCAAGAAGTATACCCAAGTCTTCCTGGAGAATTCATCAATGAATGATACATAGTAAACATACCCACTCAGGGAGCTGGATGACATAGGGCCACATACATCTGAGTGGATGATTTCCAGGATGTCTTTTGCCTTGCTTTCACTGCTTGGGAAAGCCTTCTTAATGTTCTTACCTTTTGCACATCCTTTGCAAACACCTTCATGTTTGGTCTTGATTTCAGGAAGACCCTCTACTGCCTTGCTTGCAATTGGAAGTGCCCTATAGTGCATATGAGCAAGTCTTCTATGCCAAAGTTCACTTGGCTCCATGGATTCATGTACCATGGCATGTTCAGGTTGTCCCTTGAATTTATACAAGCCTCCCTCTTTCTCTCCAATCACTACTGCATCATCTATGGTATTTCCCTTTGGCCACATTAGGACTTGGCCATCCACAAATGAAACCCTCATACCTTTTGCAGCCAATGCAGAGATGGAGAGTAAGTTCTTCTTGAGCCCAGGTACATAAAGTACTTCTTTCATCTTCAATGATTTTCCAGAATCTAGGTTGTAGGAGGCTTCACCACTTCCTTTGATTGGGTATTGATAATCATCCCCAAGTTTCACCTTATGGGGTGACTCATGTTCAGATAGGTTCACAAAGGATTCTTTAAACCCAGTCATGTGTTTGGAAGCCCCACTATCAATCAACCAATCATTACATCCATGGGAGATGGTACCTGTAAGAGCAGAAATTAGAACATATTCTTCTTCACTTGATGAGTCATCATCACTACTACTTTCTGCCCTAGCCTTCTTCTTTGGAGGTTCATCATCTTCGGTAGCATGAGCATGAAACCTTCTTTTGTTGCCCTTCTTATTCTTACTGGAGTTGTTGTTATTATCCCTTTTGTTCTTGGGACAATCTGAAGCAAAGTGACCCTTCTCATTGCATGTGAAGCATCTTAGGTCCTTCTTACTCTTTTGATGGAATCTTTTGTGGTGAGAGTGATCCTTCTTGGTTTTGCTTCTTTTGGTGTGAGCTGCAAGAGCTTGATCTTCTCCTTCCATCTTTTCCTCACGAGCTATAAGTCTAGCTTCTTCTTGAGAGCATTCTTCCCTCAATCTATTGAAGGAGATCAATTTCTTCCTTGCACAAATTCCTTGAATAAAGGAATCCCATGACCTGGGTAGGCCATTTAGAGTGGTCATCACCACTTCACCATTCTCCACCATTTCATCTACTGCTTCTAATTGTTCCTTGATCTGGGAGACCCTTGAAAAGTAAGATTGAATGGTTTCTCCATTCTGAAACTTCACTGCTTTCAATTGGTTCCGCAGGGTCATCTTCCGATTTATGTTCTTTCATTCAAATAGCTTGGTCAAAGATTCAAACATCTCTTTGGGTGTCTTAAGAGAAGACACATGAGGTATGAGATGGTATTTGATAGAATCAACAATGATTCTCTTTGCCTTGACCAAGTTCTTCTTGTGCAATGCCTTGGCTTCTTCATCCTCTGGGATAGGGATGTCTTCTTTCACATATGAGTCCAACTCATTCTCTTCCAGGATTAACCCAATCCTATACTTCCAGGCTCGGAAGTTATCATCCCCTTCAAGCTTATCCTCAAGCTTGGTGTGGAGAGACATCTTTAAGAGTACTTCAAATGGAAATAGAAAAGATTTAGGACTTACCACTTGAAGTGCTGAAAACTGGATCTGGACCCAGATTAGGGTTTGTCAGAGAAACCCTAAAAATTCAAAATGTGAATTTCAAAATTCCGAAAGGATAGAAAGATGTGCCTTGGAGAGCTGATCAGCCTAGTACATTCAGAATTTGAGATCAGCAAGGTCTTGCCCTTCAAAATTGCCTTTTTGTCCTCCCGGGTTCACTAGGGAGAGCCCTGAATTAGGGTTTGAGTTTCCCGGAGATCTACCCAGCCAAAAATCTTGATCCAAAGCTCAAACCTTCGATTTTTGCAAGGAGCTTCCAGCTGTGTCTTCAGTTTCCAGAAATTCCTATTTTTGTGGAAACCCTAATTTTTAGGGCCAAATCTGAAAATGCTCGGAACTGAATTCTGATTGGACAGATAGATGCGCCTTGATGATTAGATCCAATCTACTATACTGAATTTCAAAAATCTATGGAGAGAAACCCAATAAACAAGGAATACAAGCTTCCGTCACTACAAAATGTCTTCTTCTTAGTTAAGCTCTGATACCATGTTAAATTTTTAGTATTAAATCACAATACTATAGGATCTTTGCTGAGAGAATAACATCTACAGTATATCAATGCATAACAATCATAATATGACAAGCATCACAAGCATCACAAGAATCAAAAGCATAGAGATAAGAGACACAGAGTTTCCATGGGGAAAACCCTAAGGTGAAAAACCCCACAACTTCCTCAGAGATAGAGAGAGCAATGCCTCAACCAAAATACAACCAAATAACACTGAGATAGTCTCCTAGCAGATGATCCTCCTCCTCCTCACTAGTGCGCCACTTTTTAGAGAGAGAGATAGTTACTTTTCCGAGTGAGTAAAATAGAGATCTCCTATCTCTATTTATACTCACCTTTTTGCCCAGTGACCTACTGGGGCCGACTTGTCTACTTGGATACACCCACATTATATTATATATTAATCAGGGCTGACCCGATAAGGTGGTCTAATAACCCATTGGCAAGTACACACACTTGCGACACTTGTCAATCCACATGACGACACTTCCTTATAGAGGAATAACACATCTCTTATAAGGGTACAATAAATATATATATAATATACAGATGAAATACATTCCGAAGTTACATATACATCAACACCAGGGCCTAGGATGGATTAAGGGGGGGTGTTAGGATATTCCTATACTCCATCCTAGTACCACCAGTATTTTGATCATTTAAATTTTTAGTCATGCATACACCTTTACGGTTTGCATGCATTTTGCATGCATCCCAGTCATCAGTCCAGCACCTAGTCCTCAGTTTGCCAGCCCCCAGGAGCTTCTCACTATTCATTTTTAGCCCTCCAATTGCTTAATGCACCCTTCTTCCTTGATTTTAGGGAGCAACTCACCCTTCTTCACC
This sequence comes from Larix kaempferi, assembly GCA_027924585.1. NCBI lineage: Eukaryota > Viridiplantae > Streptophyta > Pinopsida > Pinales > Pinaceae > Larix > Larix kaempferi. The sequence goes on from BSBM01000008.1 coordinate 2,713,725, forward strand.
TACTAGTCCAGTTGTCACTCAGTTACACTGAATTACACTCAGTTACACTTAGTTAGAGTCAGTTACACTCAGTTACAGCGAGTTACACTCAGTTACACCTACCAGAATTAGTTTGACTGATGGTTGACAGTTACTTGAGCATTGATGACTCGAATGATGATGATGAAGACTTCCAGTTGTGCTCTGATGATCATGAGGACACCTAGTTGTGCTCCGATGACACTCTATTGATCTTATGATCACTCTAAGAGGCTAATTAAAATTTCCACCTTGGGAATTTGAATCCTCTCTACCATTGTACTATTTATTTGTCCATATTGTGATTAATTAACTAGTGCGTGTGAAGTATTATTGCTTCTATCTGAGTTCTACTGTACCATATTATTCTGTTGCTCATTATACTGTATTGTTCACTCTTATTCTATTTTTCTGCTTAATCATAATTACTCTTGTGAGGTATACATCATATCTTAGATCTGCTGTGAGGATTTTCACAATCACATATGATGAGTATCAAGATGATACTCTGGATGATGTACTGTGTGATGATGATTAGTATGATCATGAGCATCAGGATGATGCTTCGTGCAATGATGATTAGTTGGATCATCAGTATTAGGTTGATACTTGGAGGTTAGAGATGATATGTGGCAGGTTGTGCAAGTAGCATGTAACCAGAACTCAGAGATCTGATAGATTGAGCTGTGTGCTCGTAATCATCCCTAGGATGAGGTATTGCTATGGAGACATGTAATCAGTCCTAGAGATCCAAGAGGTTGAGTTGTGTGCTCGTAATAAGTCCTGGGATGCTCTTTAGAGATCTTTCCGGTCGTGCTACGACACATAAATTTTCCTGGGATGCTCTTTAAAGGTATTGTCTATTCACATGTAATCAGTCCTGGAGATCCAGGAGGTTGAGCTGTGTGCTCGTAATAAGTTCCAGGATGCTCTTTAGAGATCTTGCTGATCATGCTACAGCACATAAATGTTCCTAGGATGCTCTTTGAAGGTATTGTGAAGGGGATGCATGTAATCAGTCCTGGGAGATCTTGCTGGTCATGCTTAGGAACATAAATGTTCCTAGGATGCTCTTGTCAGGTATTGCATCAGCACATAAATCAGTCCTAAGAGACCACCTCTATCAGACCGTTCACACAAATGATGAAGACCTACAGGTGGTGGGCCTACATCCAGTATGAAAAAGGACTAGCTCTGTAGAAATTCCTATGACGAGTAGATTGGAGATTGATTGAGATAGAAGCAGCAGTGACGATGATGATGATTCAATGTCGATGATCCAATGACGATGATCCAGAAAAGAAGACTTGTGCTAGACGACCTATTTCGAGAAATACCTTGCTAGTTAAGAGAGAGTGTTGATGTAATTGTAACTTTGGAATGTATTTCACCTATGTATATTGTATTCCTATAGAGATGTTATTATTCCTCTATACGGAAGTGTGGTCATTTATATTGTAATTGTCGTAACTTATACTTGATGGGTTATTAGACCACTTTGATGGGGTCGACCCTGTATGATTCATGTGGGTAAAAGGGTTATTAGACCACCCTATTGGGGGTCGTCCCTGTCAGCATTATGTTATGTGGTTAAGTTAAGGCCGACCTAATAAAGGTTATTAGGCAAGTCAAGTCAAGTATAAATAGAGTGCAAGAGGCACTCTATTTGATCATTCTATTCTTCACACACACACTCATTGGAGAGTGGTGCACTAGTGGAGGAGGAGAAGATGCTGCTAGGAGGACTATCTCTTGTACTTGCGTTGTATCATTGATCTATCTATCTCTGAGGAAGTTGCACGGTTTTTCACCTTCTTGGTTTTCCCCAAGGAAACTCTGTGTCTCTTGTGTTCTTGCATTATTATGTCCATGATTGATATGCTATAGATATGTTGTATATGTTGTTCTCTCAGTTAAGATCCTAGATCAGATTGAAGTAAATTCTGATAAACTAATAATGAAACCACTAGCCAGAGTGAAGTTTGAGTACTTCAGAGAGAGGCTTGGTGTTCTTCAGATTGATGACACTTCGAGGAAGAAGTGATGGACACATTTGATGGAGCCATTCCAAGCATGGTGAGAGGAGGATCCTTCCCATGGCTGTGGATGTAAGAGCTGAATGATAAGCATCAATACGATGCTCCAGTTACTGCTATGTATATGCATCATGTTGGATGTTGGATATGATCAATTGGATCATGTCTAAGTATATGCATCATGTTGGTGCTGGATATGATCAGGTGGATCATGTATTTGTGTATGTATCAGGTGGATACATTGTATGATCAGGTAGATTATGTATGATGATATGTATCAAGTGGATACATTGTATGATCAGGTGGATCATGTATGATGATATGTATCAGGTGGATACATTGTATGATCAGGTGGATCATGTATGATGATATGTATCAGGTAGATACATAGTATGCATCAGGTGGATGCATTGTATGATCAAGATGATCATGTGTGAGTATCAGGATGATACTCTGGATGATATGCATTAGGACGATGCTATGATGATGATCAAGATGATCATGTGATGTACATCAAGATGATGTATGGTGAGTATCAGGTTGATACTATGTGGTCGTGGATAGGTTGTGCAGATAAGCATATAATAGCGCCATGGGAGATTTGCAGACACTCTTGCTAGGTTTTTCCGGTGGCATATAATAGCTCCCTAGGAGGTCTGGAAAATGATCTTGATAGGTTTTGATTAGAGGGACATATAATAGCTCCCTAGGAGGTCTGGAAAATGATCTTGATAGGTTTTGATTAGAGGGACATATAATAGCACCCTAGGAGATTTACAGATACTCTTGCTAGGTTTTTCCGATGGCATATAATAGCTCAATGGGAGATTTGGTAAATGCTCTTGCTAGGTTTTTTCCATGGCATATAATGACTCCTTGGGAGATCTTGCAGGTTGTGCCGGGCACATAATCAGTCCTGGGATGCTCTTACTCGGTTTTTTCGGTTGCATATAATTTGTCCCTGGAGGTTTGTAGATACTCTTGCTAGGTTTTTCCTATGGCATATAATAGCTCCCTGGGAGACCTGTCAAATGATCTTGCTAGGTTTTGCTTGGTCACATGTAATAGCTCCCTGGGATATCTTACAGGTTGTGCTGGGCACGTAATCAGTCCTGATATGCTCTTGCTAGGTTTTGCTAATGCACATAATAAGTCCTGAGGATCCACAGTATGACCAGTGATGATGAAGACCTACAGGTTGTGGGCCTACATCCAACATGAAAAAGGGCTGGCTCTGTAGAACTTCCTATGACGAGTAGTTTAGAGATTGATTGAGATAGTAGTAGCCATGACGATGACAATGATTCGATGAGGATGATACATTGACGATGATCCAAAGAAGAAGACTTGTGCTAGAATATTTGTGCCGAGAAATACCTTCATAGTTAAGAGGGAGTGTTCATGTAATTGTAACTTCGGAATGTTTTTCACCTATGTATATTGTACTCCTATAGAGATTTTATTATTCCTCTATACAGAAGAGTTATCATTTGTATTGAAGTGTTGAAAGTGTCGCAACTTGCATGTGATGGGTTATTAGACCACCAAGTGTGGGATCGGCCCTGATTAGTATTACCATGGGTTATTAGACTGAGTTAGAAAAGTCATCCCTACTAGGTTATTAGGCAGGTCAAGTCATGTATAAATAGAGTGTGGGAGGCACTCTATTTGATCATCTCATTATTCACTTCTACACTCATCGAAAAGTGGCACACAAGTGAGGAAGGAGGAGTAGCTGCTAGAGAAGACTATCTCTTGTACTTGGGTTGTATCATTTCTCTTTCTATCTCTGAGGAAGTTGTGGGGTTTTTCACCTTTATGGTTTCTCCAGTGAGGTGTCTATTATCTCATGTGATTGCTTGGTGTGATTGATATGCATTGTTATGCCTGATATGCTGTACATGTTATTCTCTCAGTAAAGATCCTAGAGTATGTTGAATTAATGCTCAAAAATTAACAAAGATGATAAATCATTTAATCCCACAGAGTTTTAGGAAGGGTGTAACATCCAATTTCACTATGTAGCCCATGAGAGTGCATTCTTATTTTAGCTACGTAGACATTCTTCTTTATGATAGTTAAAACAGAGTGATAATTTTTGACTTCAAGATTATGGTTAATGACCTACTTGTACTAAATTTTCTTTTATCCTCTAATTTTCATCACACCACAACTTTTCTTTGAAATTTGAAGTAATAATGTTTTTAATATTGTCTATCTTTTCCAAGTGACATTTTTTGTCAATCTACCACATAATTAACCAAGAAATGGCATATTTATGCCAACCTCACTTTAGCCTTAGGTGGTTTTGAATGGAATTTAAAGAAATATTCGAAAGTCTATGGTCTCCCAACTTATTTGATTTTTTCTTTTACATTAGGTACCTAGTCATAGTTGTGCTCTCAATTGGGGAAAGACCCTCTTCAATAAGGGGAATAAGATATGACATATTACTTTAATTTTAAATTTGTAAGTTATAAAATGATTTTAGATTTGCTCAATCCTTCTCCAATCTTATCTAGAGAGAATGCAGCCTCAAAATTCACACCCACACAAGAAAACGAGAGTGACAAGAATTTCAAAGAGGAATTTATTTTTATCCCACATCATAAGGTTTTCCAACTTAGACTTGTTTTCAAGAGAAAAATAGGCTTTCCACCCTCCATTGATCCTTTTCTCGATGTTGTAGTTCTAGTTAGTCTTGTGATGGATATCAATCCAAGATACTTGTAGGAATTCACTTCCTCCAAGTTTCTATTATCGTACAAAAAAGGAGCATAAGTAACCTTATTAAATTTTATCAACATAAAATTGGGTTTGTCAGTATTGATAGTCATGCCCATACCAAAGTAGAAATATTTGAGAATTTTTAATTGCTTATCAAGACAGAGGGATATCTTGCAAAAATAACACTATCATCAACATAAAGAAGGAGGATGATGAAATATCCTGTTAATGTCATACCCATGCAACCTTCCTCTATTAAAAAACATTCTAACTTATCAATATATATACCAAAAAGGGTAGCGAAGAGAAGGTAGCCTTTCTTAACTCCTATATTTAAATAATTATGAGGTTTATTGTATAAAATGACCAAACAAGGGGAATGATAGGGTATGGAATAACAATTAAAAGGAAGAAAAAATAAAAACATATTTAGAATCGTAATAGCAAGTTTGAAAAGAATGACATATTTAAAATTAATTAAAAATATTAAAAGTTGAGGTTATAATTTCTAAATAATTAATTACATTAGATAGTAAAATGAATAGATTGAATAAACACATATCATTTGGATTGATTAAAATGATTAATGGTGGTAAGTAGTGTTATAATTTGGGGAGAAAATGTCATGGGGTGATTTTCCCATCTATTAAATATGATTAAGCATTAAGATATCTCATCACAGAAATGATTTAAAATGTAAAAAAAAATGGTAAAATTGTATATGTAAAATTTGATGGATGAGTTTGATTTGAAATTTCAACCTTGGTGTAAGTATGAATATGAATAAAGGTGTTTAAAACACATAGTAGAACATGAAATAATATGAAAAACATACACCAAAAATTACAATCTGAAAGGATTATACCGTTGCTTTTTATTTGGATCAATTTATAGAATTACATTACAGAGAGCAAAGTTGTGTCTAGAAATATTTGTCTCTAGATTTTTATTCACCAACATTGTTGATTGTTGACACTATAGTATAAGACTATTCCAACCATCTCATTAACTTCTTCCTATAGAAATATCTTCTACTGACATTATCTAATAAATATTACATTTCCTTAATATAGGTTTTAACACTCCCCCTTATTGTTTATTAGAGGTAACAATTTTAACAAAGTTGGTTTGTCATTTCTATGGATTGCTTTTATCTTGGTATTCCGTTGGGTTTTATTTCTATATTTGTCTCCTCCTTGGTCTTGTCTTCATCTAGGTATTCATCTTGGTATCCATTCTTTGTTGCCATTGTATTGGGATTTATTCATTATTAGGATTTTTCTTTGAGATTTCTACTCCATATTGTTTTGTACCTACACAAAATCAATTGGCAGTTATTTGTGTCCATTTGATAGAGGAACTTCCCCTTTCATTCAGTTTATCATTCCTCCTTAATGGGAAGACTTCTAGAGATTTAATTTTTTTGATTGTTAGTTAGTTGTTTCTACTCATCCCATAAACCACAACATTGTTTCAGTGGAAAGATTGGTGGTTAGATCTGGTATATTTCCTTGTAATGGAGGAACAAAAATTTGTGCAACCCAATCCATTTTATTGGAGGGGGTTTCTTGTTGGTGAAATGCGTCCTTTGGGAGATGTGGTGATTTGTATTGTGATGATTTCCATAGTTTACAAGGTGCTGCAATGGTGGATAATCAAAATAACATTTTATCCAACTCTGGCGTGTATCCTAATTGATTAAAATTGCTAAAAAGATGCTTTTTTTTATTGACTAGATCTAAAGAATATTAAAGATGCCAAAGAGATTCTTTTTTTGATTGGGTAGAATTGGTGAGGTTGTTTTGGAAATATTATTTTTTATTATAAAGTAGGTGGAAGAGTCAACAAATGGAAAATAATATAGTCGGAAACATTTAAAATCCATACAATTTCCACATAAAACTATGAGTTAAGCAGCTGCTTTTCAAAGCCAACCAAGTTTAACATGAGTTAGCTAGTGGAAATTTCTAAAAATGTTGATTTTAACGTAGGTTATTTACCTGAAAATCATAAATTGCATTAAATAAACACCACTTTTCCATGAGTAAAACCAACGGTTAATATTATTTTTAATTCATAAGTAGTTAAGATGGGTATGGAGCAGTTATGATAAGAGTGGCATTGAAAATCCATCCACTAAGTTTCCTGGTAACTTTGGGCAAGGAAAAAAAATTGAGTTATCTAATAATTTGGCGAGTAAATAAAAAACAGTGTACTCACATTTTTGTAGCGACATCATGGTAACTTTGGGCCATGAAAAAATAATTGATCCATCCAATAATCTGGTGGGAAACTTGAAAAAAATGGACTCATGTTTTTGTAGCGGGTAATTTAAAAACATTTATGGATTGAATTAAAAGTGAGAATGCTTTTTATTTTTTTTATTTTTTGTTTTTGGCTTCCTGTGAAATTCGGTAGGATAATGGCATGTCACACTAACCAAATATTCTGTATTGCTTATTAGTTATTACCTTTGGATTTCATCCCATACCAGGCAAGTCAATTTTTAAGTGTACTAATCTAGATTCGCATACCAACACCCAAGTCAATTTTGAAGCCTATTGATCTACATTCCAGATAAGTTGTGATCAGAAGGTACACCATGTTATATTTATTGTAGGAAATTCTCCAATTCGTAGGGTTCAAATTCAATTCATTTTTTGATATTGTTCAATTGATGGTCGAATTTTGAGGCATTTGGTTTGTTTAAAGTAGTGATCAACTATGATTCAATTTATTTTTTTAACAGAAAATGCAGTCAAACATGAGAAAAAACTAGGGACAATAATACAGTCTAAACAATGTATAATCTACTTCTTCTAACTTACTAGTATATTGGACCCTAACTTCCACCACGAGCTTGGGCTTATGATGTAATTTACCCTCAAGTTGCTTTCCTCTGCTCCATATCTCTTGAATCCTCTATTGTTCCGGTTATTGAATCCTCTCTCATTGGTTGATCAAGCTTAATGCACCTCTCGTCTGGTTGTGTGAAGAGAATAGATTGATGTCTGCATGTAGTGGATTTCTTGCTCCTTGTTTCATATAGCCTATAGGGATATCCTTTGTAATCAATAAAAAGGTAGGTGAATCTCCTTGTTAAAGTGATTCCAATCCCACCGAGCAAGCATGCATGTTTGCTATGATAGTTGGCCTGGGTGGTAAGTTGTTGAAAGTCCCCCAGATAAGAATTATGAAATGTTCTCCAACATCATGTGACGTCATATTTGTTAATTTTTTAGCATTAATTTATCATACTCTAGGATCTTTGCTGAGAGAATAACATGTACAACATATCAAGTATAACAATGCATATCAATCACACCAAGCAATCACATGAGACAATAGACACACAAAGTTTCACTGGGGAAAACCATAAAGGTGAAAAACCCCACAACTTCCTCAAAGATAGAAAGAGCAATGATACAACCCAAGTACAAGAGATAGTCTTCTACTAGCAGCTACTCCTCCTCCTCAACTAGTGCACCACTTTCCAAGTGATGTAGGAGTGAATAATGAGATGATCAAATAGAGTGCCTCCCGCACTCTATTTATACATGACCTGACCTGCCTAATAACCTAGCAGGGCCGACTTGTCTAAATTAGTCTAATAACCCATGGTTATACTAATCGGGGCCGACCCCACACTTGGTGGTCTAATAACCCATCATTGTAAGTTACGAGACTTGCGACACTTGTCAATACAAATGACAACACTTCCATATAGAGGAATAATAACATCTCTATAGGAGTACAATATACATAGGTGAAATACATTCCAAAGTTACATATACATCAACACTCCCTCTTAACTAGGAAGGTATTTCTCGCCACAGATCTGCTAGCACAAGTCTTCTTCTCTAGATCATCGTCACTCATCGTCACTGGATCATTGTCATCAAATCATCGTCATTGTCACTGCTGCTGCTATCTCAATCAATATCCGATCTACTCATCATAGGAAGTTCTACAGAGCCAGTCCTTTTTCATACTGGATGTAGGCCCACCACGTGCAAGTCTTAATCACTAGCCATATTGTGGAATCTACAGGACTTATTACGTGTGTCAAAAAACCTCGCAAGATCATCCAAGGCTATTACGAGCACACAGCTCTACCTATCGGATCTCCCAGGGACATATTATATGTGACCTCACCACAAACCTCGCAAGAGCATCCCAGGATGTTACGAGTGCACACCTCTACCTATAGGATCTCCCAGAGACATATTACATGTGGTCACCACAAAACCTCGCAAGAGCATCCCAGCCTGTTACGAGCACACAACTCTACCTATAGGATCTCCCAGGGCCAAATTACATGTGGTCATGGAAAAACCTCGCAAGAGCATCCCAGGACTTATTACGGGAACACAACCCAACCTATCGGATCTCCTAGGGACATATTATATGCCATAGGACAAAACCTCGCAAGAGCATCCCAGGAATTATTACGGGCACATAACCCAACCTATCGGATCTCCCAGAGCCATATTATATGTCCTCCCAAGCAAAACCTCGAAAGAGATATTGCCAGATATCCCAAGGCCATATTATATGCCATAAGAAAAACCTCGAAAGAGTATCTGCAAACCTCCTAGGGCCATATTATATGTTTATCTATGTTGATGTATATGTAACTTCGGAATGTATTTCATCTATGTATTTCATATATATTTATTGTACCCTTATTAAGAGATGTGTTATTCCTCTATAAGGAAGTGTCGTCATGTGGTTCGACAAGTGTCGCAAGTGTGTGTACTTACCAATGGGTTATTAGACCACCATGTGTGGGGTCAGCCCTGAAATATATATTATATTGTGGATGTACCTAGCTAGACAAGTTGGCCCCATAAGGTCACTGGGAAAATAGGTTAGTATAAATAGAGATTAGGAGATCTCTATTTAGATCATTCGGAAAGTCATCTCTCTCTCACTCAGAAAGTGGCGCACTAGTGAGGAGGAGTATCATCTAGTTCTAGGAGACTATCTCAAGTGTATTTTGGTTGTACTTTGTTTGATCCATTGCTCTCTCTATCTCTGAGGAAGTTGTGGGGTTTTTCACCTTAGGGTTTTCCCCATGGAAACTCTGTGTCTCTTGTCTCTCATGCTTTTGATTATTGTGATGCTTGTCATGCTTATTGTGATTGTTATGCATTGATATACTGTATATGTTATTCTCTCAGTGAATATCCTATAGTATTGTGAATTAATGCTCAAAATTTAACAATCTGCACAACCTGTCCTCGGCCATAGAGTATCATCCTGATACTCACCATACATCATCCTGATGTATATCATCACATGATCAACCTGGTCATCATCATAGCATCATCTTGATGCATATCATCTGGAGCAACATCATGAAGCTCATCATCCATGATCATCTTGATCATACAATCCATCCACCTGATGCATATCTAATACATATCATCTAAAGCAACATCCTGAATCTCATCAACCATGATCATCCCGATCATACAATGCATCCACCTGATGCATACTTGATACATATTATCATCCATGATCTACCTGATCATATAATGTATCCACCTGATGCATATCTGATACATATCATCTGAAGAAACATCCTGAAGCTCATCAACCATGATCATCTTAATCATACAATGCATCCACCTAATGCATACCTGATACATATCATCATCCATGATCTACCTAATCATATAATGTATCCAACTGATACATATACAAATACATGATCCAACTGATCATAACAAGTATCCAACATGATGCATATACATATACATGATCCAACTGATCATAACAAGCATCGAACATGATGCATATACATATACATGATCCAATTGATCATAACAGGAATCCAACATGATGCATATACATATCCATGATCTAACTAATCATAAAAAGCATCCAACATGATGCATATACAAAGCAGTAACTAGAGCATCATCTTGATGCTCATCATCCAGCGCTTACATCCACAGCCATGGAAGGATCCTCCTCTCACCATGCTCGGAATGGCTCCTGCAAATGTGTCCATCACTTCTTCCTCGAAGTGTCATCAATCTGAAGAACACTAAGCCTCTCTCTGAAGTATTCGAACTTCACACTGGCTAGTGGCTTCGTCAGCACATCTGCAACCTGCTCATCCGTTGCAACATACAGGAGATTCACTGCTCCTCTCTACACCATATCCCTGATATAGTGGTATTTGATTTTAATGTGTTTTGACCTGTCATGGAACACCGGGTTCTCAGATAGCTTCACACAACTCTAGTTGTCACAAAAGATACCAGTAGCATCCAACGGGAGATCAAATAACTCAGACAGTAGCTTCCTCAGCCATACTGCCTCAAAATTATCTTAACAAGCTGCAACATACTCTTCTTCGGCTGTACTCAGTGCTACCCAGGATTGCTTCCTGCTAAACCAAGAGATCACACCTGATCCCATACTGAACTAGCATCCAAAAGTGCTCTTCCTATATGCAGCACTGCCTGCCCAATCTAAATCAACATAACCCTGTACGTTAAAATTTTGATTTGCATCATACTTGAGCCCATAATCAATTGTACCCTTCAGGTACCTTAGAATATGCTTTACAGCAACCAGGTTAACACCTCTCGGATCCGTCAGGAACTGGCTCAATGTGTTCACTGCAAAGCAAATATTTGGTCTTGTGTTAGTCAGGTACATCAATGACCCAATCATCTGACGATACACTGTGACATCAACTGGATCAGAGGAAGCATCACACAGAAGTTGAGGTTCGATGCCATAGATCTAGCCATGGCCTTGCAGTTCATCATCCTGAACCTCTTCAGGATCTCTACTGCATACTTCCCTTGTCCAAGGAAGATTCCATCTACACTCTGCCACACCTCCATGCTTAGTAAATAGTGCATCATCCCCAATTCCTTCATCTTGAACTCGGTAGCAAGCTTCCTCTTCGTGTCGACAATCAATCTATCATCACCTGTAACAAACAGGTCATCCACATACAAGAGTAGTATCACTGGATTTCCTTCCTCAAACTTGTAGTAGAAGTTGGAATCTGCTTTAATATTGGTAAAGCCCAAACTGGATAGAAAGCTGCCTATCCTACACCATACCAAGTCCTAGGAGCTTGCTTCAAACCATACAAGGCTTTCTTCAACCTGCACACATATGACTCTCTGTCATGTGTCTCAAAACCAAGTGGCTGCTCCACATACACTTCCTCCTCGATTACACCATTCAAGAAAGATGTATTGACATCAATCTAGTGTATCTTCTATTTCATCATTGCAGCCAGAGCAAGTACTGATATGATGGAAGTGTATCTAACTACAGGAGAAAAATTCTCTTCATAGTCCATTCCCTTTTTCTGGGAGAAGCAACGAGCTACAAATCTCGCTTTGTATTTATATATGCTGCCAACTGTAGCATGCTTGATCTTGTATATCCACTTGGAAGTCACCACAGACATCCCTTCAGGTCTTGGGACTACATCCCAAACATCATTCTTCATGATCGACTGGTATTCCTCGACCATGGAATCCTTCCATTATTGCATCCCGTATCCTGGGAACTTCAAATTCTTCAATATATTCAATAGATAGATTTCTTTGTTGCTGGAACAAATGTTGTAGTCCTTCTTTTGTAGGTGATTGTACATGATCTTTCCTACAAGTCAAATTCAATTGCATGATTAGAAACTTCTCATAGTTTCATAACAAAATCTTACACATAAGAATATGTGTCATACAGTCATGCAATTATTTTAGTCACTGCTTCAATACGACATTTATCCATATCCCGTAACTTTCTAGATGCCTTCCAATCTCTACCAGAACATTGTTAAGAGTGTGCACAACTCCCAACATGTCAGCAAAGAGGTTTCATTCTAGATAAGTAGCAATGGAATGTTGTACAGTACCATAGGCCACTTACCCATTACTTGCATATTAGTAGTATCTTGTTTATCAATGCAATTATTTTAATATGCATAATACACAACCTAAGTCTAGGAACATAAGCATATACATCACTGAATAACATTATTTAAACAAACAGAATATACAAGAAATGACAATTCAAATACTTATCTTTGTTTGTTTGTTGGGTGTACTGCCTCTGAATCTTTGCTTCCTTGTGGGAGTTGTTGGAGTCCTATTCTGATAACTTCTTCTACTCGTTTCTATTGTGAATTGTAAGGAGTGGTGAACTCCCTCTTAATCCATGAATCGCTGCATAGCACTTCAAGTCTGCTGAAGTGAATTCTCCACCATTGTCGGATCTAAAGGTCTTGAACTTCTTTTCAGTGTGGTTTTCCATCAAGGCCTTGAATTCCTTGAATTTGCTAAATACTTCATTTTTGTTCTTCAAGAAATAAATCCCAAATATTCCTAGAGAAATCATCAATGAAAGAACCATAGTATACATACCCACTCAGAGAACTAGATGACATCGGACTACATACATCAGAGTGGATAATTCCTTTTTCCTTACTTGCTTGTGATTTCCTTCTTTGTGTTTTTTCCTTTTGCAAATCCTTCGCAAACATCTTCATACTTTGACTTGATTTCAGGAAGACCTTCTACAACTTTGCTTGCAATTGGTAGTGCTCTATAGTGCACATGTACAAGCCTTCTATGCCAAAGTTCACTTGGCTCCATGGATTCATGTACCATGGCATGTTTAGGTTGTCCCTTCAATTTGTACAATCCTCCCTCTTGCTCTCCAATCACTACTGCATCATCTATGGTCTTACCCTTTGGCCACATGAGTACTTGTCCATCTACAAATGAAAACGTCATGTTTTTTGCATCCAATGCAGATATGGAGAGTAGGTCTTCTTGAGCCCAGGTACATATAAGACCTATTTCATCTTCAAATACTTTCCAGAGTCTAGGTTGTAAGAAGATTCACCACTTCCTTTGATAGGATATTGGTAGTCATCCCCAAGTTTCACCTTATGGGGTGACTCATGTTCAGATAGATTTACAAGATATTCTTTAAACTCAGTCATGTGTTTGGAAGCCCCACTGTCAATAAAACAATCATTACAACCATGAGAGATAGTACCTGTGAGAGCAGAGATTCGAACATATTCAGCTTTGCTTGATGAGTCATCACTTTCTTATCTAGCCTTATTCTTGGGAGGTTCATCATCCTCGGCAGCATGAGTATGATATCTTCTTTTGTTATTCTTCTTCTTCTTGTTGAAGTTGTTGTTGTTGTTGTCGCTTTTGTTCTTGGGACAATCTGCAGCAAAGTGTCCCTTCTCATTACATGTAAAGCATCTTAGATCCTTCTTATTCTTTTGATGGTTGTGAGAGGATATATTTTAATGAGAGTACTCCTTCTTGGGCTTGCTTCTTTTGGTGTGAGCCATGAGAGCTTGGTCTTAACTTCCCATCTTTTTTTTTCAGGCTACAAGCCTAGCCTCTTCTTGTGAACATTCCTCCCACAGTCTACTGAAGGAGATCAGTTTTCTTCTTGCACAGATTCCTTGGATAAAGGAATCCCATGACCTAGGTAGGTTATTCAAAGTGGTCATAAAAATTTCACCATTCTCCACCACTTCATCCACAACTTCAAGTTGTTCCTTGATCTAAGAGACCTTAGAGAAATAGGATTGAATGGTCTCTCCATTTTGAAGCTTTACCCCTTTCAATTGATTCCGCAGAGTCATCTTCCGATTTATGTTCTTCCCTTCAAATAGCTTGGTCAGGGAATCAAACATCTCCTAAGGTGTCTTTAGAGATGACACATGTGGGATGACATGGTCTTTGATAGAATCAACAATGATCCTCTTTGGCTTTCCCAAGTTCTTCTTATGCAAGGACTTAGCCTCTTCTTCTTCTGGGACAGGGACCTGAGAACTTATGTAAGTATCCAATTCATTTTCTTCCAGGATTAACCAATCCTATACTTCCATGCTCAGAAGTTATCATCCCCTTCAATCTTATCCTCAAGCTTGGTGTGGTGATACATCTTAAAGAGTACTTCAAATGGAAATAGAAAATATTTAGGCCTTACCACTTGATTTGTAGAAATATGGATCTGGTGCTGGATTAGGGGTTGTTAGAGAAACCCTAAAAATTCAAAATGTGAATTTCAACTTTTTGAAAGGATAGAAATATATGCCTTGATGAGATGATCAACCTGGTATACTTAGAAATTGAAAACTGCAAAGATTCACCCTTCAGAAATGCTTTTCAATCTCCCAGATTCACCAGGGAGGACCCTAAATTAGGGTTTGAGTTTCCTGGAGCTTTACCCAACCAAAAATCTCAATCCAAATCTCTACACTTCGATTTTTCCAAGGATCTTCCCGCTATGTCCTCAGATTTCAGAAATTCCTATTTTTGTGGAAACCCTAATATTTAGGGCCAAAAATGAAAGTGCCGAGAATTGAATTCTGATTGGATAGAAAGATTCTCCTTGATGAGTAGAATCAATATACCTTTCTTATTTTCCAAACTCTGTGAAGAGAAATCCAATAAAGAAGAAACCCTAGTTTCTGCCACTGCACAATGTCTTCTTCTCAGGTTAGCTCTGATACCATGTTAATTTTTGAGCATTAATTCATCATACTCTAGGATATTTACTAAGAGAATAACATGTACAACATATCAAGTATAACAATGCATATCAATCACACCAAGCAATCACATGAGACAATAGACACATAGAGTTTCACTGGGGAAAACCATAAAGGTGAAAAACCCCACAACTTCCTCAGAGATAGAAAGAGCAATGATACAACCCAGGTACAAGAGATAGTCTTCTACTAGAAGATACTACTCCTCCTCAAATAGTGTGCCACTTTCCGAGTGATGTAGGAGTGAATAATAACATGATCAAATAGAGTGCCTCTTGCACTCTATTTATACATGACCTAACCTGCCTAATAACCTAGAAGGGCCGACTTGTCTAACTCAGTCTAATAACCCATGGTTACACTAATCAGGGCCGACCCCACACTTGGTGGTCTAATAACCCATCACTACAAGTTACGACACTTGCAACACTTGTCAATACAAATGAAAACACTTTCGTATAGAGGAATAATAACATCTCTATAGGAGTACAATATACATAGGTGAAATACATTCTAAAGTTACATATACATTAACAATATTTCACAGAATCCCACATGCTTTGGACAAGAGATGAGGGGATGCAAAATTCAGTGTCTACACCATTTAAATGACCTCAACTAGCATACTCGAATTTTCCTAGAAACGAACGATCAATCAACCAGCTTGCGTCACTGATGATGCTAGAAACTTTTAACACTTGTCATGTCAAATTAAGAGGGATCTACTTTTTTGCAAAGCCAATTGGATCTTGGTTCATGTTTTCAGAAGGTATATATATATTTTCTATAACTATTACCAGTTTGGAACTTAGATATATTGTATAATATTAAGTGTTATACTATAGACCAAGAAATTTTATTTAAGTGGGAGGAAAAAATATATTGAAGTACTTATTATCACTGACTCATAAATAATATTGCTTACTAATGATTGACGGTTGAACCTTTTAACACTTGTTAAATGTCAAATTAAGAGGGATCTAATTTTTTTTCAAAGCCAATTGGATCCTGGTTCATGTTTTCAAAAGGAATATATATCTATATCTGTCTATCTATCTATCTATCTGTCTGTCTGTCTGTCTGTCTGTCTATCTGTCTATCTATCTATATATCTATCTATCTATCTATATAATGGTTGGAACTCATATATATTATAGAATATTGTATAATATTAAGTGTTACAGACCAATAAATTCTATTCAAGCTGGAAGAGAAAACCCATTACACATATAATTTTGAAGTACACAACATCATTGATTCATACATAATATTACAACTAATGATTATAGACAGAACATACCATCATTCAATATGGAAGATCAGAGAGCCATATCAGAAAATAAATCATCATTTTAAACCATTACATATTTAATTTTTGGAGCCTGTTGTTTGTAGTGATAGAGATAATTATTTTGACCTTCTTCAACAAGCACCATATTGATGATATTTAGTCTCACTATAATATAAGGTATAACGTGTAATGATCAAAGCTAGGTGCTTTGGTTGATTTACACATTAATTCTAGGAACTTTAGGTGACATCAAGATCTGAGTGACTAAATAAACAAACTAAAAAATAACATGTTTAACCTTAATCATATAATCATATACCATGTCTCATAAAATAAATGTTGAATTGAGAAATTGCAGAAATAATAAAAACATTCAAACTAAATTCAAAATGTATAAATAATCCATTTAGCGTTACTCTGTCAACATACTATAAATTGGCTACAAATTGCAATGAATCTACACTATTTGTTTTAACCTATCTCATTCATTCGAAAGAAAAAAAATCTAATATAACTTAGGAAACCCATGGAAACACAGGAATAGTAATTTACTCAATACGATAGGATGAAAGAAGTGTTCATTACTTATAAATCATTGTCAAACATAATAAGTCTCAAAATTGTTATGATGCTCCCAAAATGATGAAAATATATATTTTCTTATACAAAATTTGGCCTGCTTTGTGAGCCAGGTGCTGATATTTAAATAGACCTATTCTAATGCTAAACTGCTAGTTTCGAAATCATAACTGCATGTGGCGCTCTATGAAGGAAAAAACATAGTGGCAGTCTAACTAAGCTTAACCAGTCCTCAGGGACTAGGCCTCAATCAGATATGTCTTTAGAATCGTTGAACACTGGAGCTGTTCTTAGTAACTGTAGCTTATATTTTGGATGTCACTTCTCTTGTGAACTGGTCTTTCACATTCCTTAAACTGCACGAGCTAACTGAAGCAAAATTGCTCCTCTTTCATGCTCTTATAGCAAAACTGGGTCAACTTGTGTCAAAAAGGGTGCTGCTAATACCTAAATTACGGGTCCTGATGATCCTTCAGTGAAGGGATCATATATCCCTGAATCCACTGAATGTATATATGTGGCACAACTCCATAGTTAGAATCCTGCAGGGGACTAGAGCAGAGGAAACCTTTAATTTCTTGAGGAGCTCCCAACTCAAAATTTTCTACTTGCATTTGCAGTATAGGAAAAAAGACTTCAAAGGTTTTCACTTTATCATTTAGTTGTTAATTCTTGGATTTCTCTTGCTGTATTACATGTTCCAGTTTCGACGGCTTCTTGTTGGCCTCATCTCTCTCTAGTTATCACTACTCCTTTTCTAGTTGCAACATCATTTCGAAATTGTCCATGTCTCGTCCAATACACATTTCCAACCTTATCAGGTCTCTATTAGTGTTACTGTTGTCCTCCTACAAATTCGATAGTTATCGACAGATGCATGCCCTTGTGGATTGGATTTCAACCCATCTCTGCATCCTTACGTCACGAGACAAATAAACAAAGTAGACTATGTTTTTCACCACCGTTATCTCAAGTAGAGCAACCTGCATCTAGACATAATTCCAAAAAAAGACATGAATATAGAAACCCATACTTCTTCTATTTAATTGCAATTGACCACATGAATTCCTCCTGCATGATGGAGTACCGCAGATAATCCATAATCAACCACACCCGAGTGATAGATTTTATTAACGCATCAGTTGTCCAGTACTTCTTTGTGTGACTTGATTGTTCCTTTATAAATCTGCACAGGACTTCTTCGTGTGATTGGATTGTTCCTTTATAAATCCATCTTGTTCCATGTGATAGCATTTACTCTCTTCAGTCTTCACATTTAATATCTGCGATGTCTCTATGCCACCCTAAAATCCACGTCTCATCACTTCTTGATGGAGGATTAATGGATTAGGTCCCATCTAATTTTTTTTATTTTTGGTCCCATTTTTACCCACTTGGAAAAAATGCATGCCCAAGCCTCATTATTTGGTCTTTTTCAATGATTTAATTTGGAAATAGTGTGGATTAATACTGTCCACCTTATTATATATATATATATATATATTTGGGATCACTCACAACCTTTGCACATTGTTTCCAAAAGATAAAGAAAAATTAAGTGTTGTGTAAAAAACCAAGTGTAAATTTCCCAACATAGGATTAGTAAAATGCACACCATAGTATGTACATTGGTCAATATTCAAAAGTAAAACTTGAACCCTGAATATAGTTACATTGTTGACAAGAACCTCTTTCGGATTCCTAAATTGATCTTTCATTTGCTTGAAATCAATCTCCCAAGATGACAATTTTTCATTTTGGACCCATCTTTACCCACTAGGATAAAATGCATGCCTAACCCTCATTGTTGGATCTTTTTCAATGATTTATATTGGAAATGGTGTGGATAACTATTTTTTATTTTATTGTATATCTATCACTTTTTTTGGTCTTCACAACCTTTGCACATTTTGAAAAAAAAGAGATCAAAATTAAAATAAATTTACACAATGTTGTGTTAAAAACAAAGTGTAAATTTGCTAAAATGGGCTTAGTAAAATGAACGCCACAATATGTACGTTGGTCAATATTCAAAAGTAAAACCACAGACCTAAATATAGTTTCATTTTTCACAAGAACCTATTTCAGATTCCTAAATTGATGTTTCATTTGCTAGAAAACAATAGGCCAACATGACATTTTTTCATTTTTGGACCCATCTTTCCCACTTGGATAAAATGCACGCCCAACCCTCATTATCGGGTCTTTTTGAGTGATTTTAATTGCAAATGGTGTGGATTACTATTTTACACCTTCTTTTACACACACACACACACATATATTTGTTGTGCTTCACAAACTTTGCACATTGTGTAAAAAGAGAAATCAAAATTAAAATAGATTTACACAGTGTTGTGTAAAAAACAAAGTGTAAATTTGCTAAAATGGGCTTAGTAAAATGCACGCCACAGTATGTACATTGGCCAATTATCAAAAGTAAAACCAGAGTCCCGATGACAGTTTCATTGTTCACAAAAATTTGTTTCAAGTTCCTAAATTAATGTATAATTCGCTAGAAATCAATCTGCCAAGATGGCAAGTTTTCATTTTTGGACCCATTTTCACCCACTTGGATAAAATGCATGCCTAACCCTCATTATGGGGTCTTTTTCATTGATTTTAATTGCAAGTGGTGTGGATTACTATTTTCCACATTCTTGTGCATCTATATATATATATTTTTTTGGATTCATAACCTTTTCACATTGTGTCCAAAAGGCAAAGCAAAATTAAGTGTTATGTAAAAAGCCAAGTGTAAATTTCAAAAAGTGGGCTTTGTAAAATGCACTCCACAGTATATACATTAGTCAATATTCAAAAGTAAAGCCGGAGCGCTGAGTATAGTTACATTGTTGACAAGAACCTCTTTCAGATTCCTAAATTGATGTTTCATTTGCTCAAAATCAATCTGCCAAGATTACAAATTTTCATTTTTGGACCCATCCTTACCCCCTTGGATAAAATGCACACCCAAACCTCATTATCGGGTTGGATGATTTTAATTGCAAGTGGTGTGGATTAATATTTTACACCTTCTTGTACATCTATCTAATTTTTTGTTGGGATTAACAAACTTTTCACGTTGTGTATAAAAGAAATCAAAATTAAAATAGATTTACACAGTGTTGTGTAAAAATAAAGTGTAAATTTGCTAAAATGGGCTTAGTAAAATGCACGTCACAATATGTACATTGGCCAATAATAAAAAGTAAAACTAGAGAGTCCTGATGAAATTTGCATTGTCCACAAGAACCTCTTTCATATTCCTAAATTTATGTACAATTTGCTAGAAATCAATCTGCTAAGATGGCATTTTTTCATTTTTGCACCCATTTTTACCCACTTGGATAAAATGTATGCCTAACCCTTCTTATTGGGTCTTTTTCAGTGATTTAAATTGGAAATGGTGTGGAAAACTATTTTCCACCATATTGTGTAGATATATATATTTTTTGGGGCTTCACAACCTTTGTACATTGTGTAAAAAAGATAAATCAAAATTAAAATAGATTTACAGAGTGTTGTGTTAAAAACAAAGTGTAAATTTGCTAAAATGGGCTTTGTAAAATGCACTCCACAGTATGTACAATGGTCAATATTCAAAAGTAAAACCACACATCTAAATATATTTTCCTTTTTCACAAGAACCTCTTTCACATTCTTAAATTGATGTTTCATTTGCTCGAAATCAATCTACCAAGATAACATTTGTTCATTGTTGGACCCATCTTTATCCATTTGGATAAAATGCACGACCAACCCTCCTTATCGGGTATTTTTGAGTGATTTTAATTGCAAGTGGGTGGATTACTATTTTCCACTTTCTTTTACTTCTATCTAAATTTTTGTTGGGCTTCACAAACTTTGCACATTGTGTAAAACTGTGAAATCATAATTGAAATAGATTTACACTGTGGTGTAAAAAGCAAATTGTAAATTTGCTAAAATGGGATTAGCAAAATGCACGCCATAGTATGTACATTGGTCAATAATCAAAATTAAAACCAAAACCCTAAATATAGTTCCATTCCTGACCAAAACCTCTTTCAGATTCGTAAATTGATGTTTCATTTGCTAGATATCAATATGCCAAGATGGCAATTTTTCATTTTTTGACCCATTTTTACCCACTTGGATAAATGCACACCTAACACTCCTTACTTGGTCCTTTTCAATGATTTAAATTGGAAATGGTGTGGATTAATATTTTACATCTTGTACATCTATATATATATATATATATATTTTGGGCTTCACAAACTTTGCACATTGTGTGAAAAAGAGAAAGCAAAATTAAAATATATTTACAGTGTTGTATAAAAGACAAAGTGTAAATTTTCTAAAATGGGCCTAGTAAAATGCACACCACAATATGTACGTTGTTCAATAATCAAAATTAAAACCACAGCCCTAAATATAGTTCCATTCTTCACCAGAACGTCTTTCAGATTCCTAAATTGATGTTTCATTTGCTTGAAATCAATCTGCCAACATCGCAAATTTTCATTTATGGACCCATTTTTACCCACTCAGATAAAATGCACACCTAACCCTCCTTATTGGGTCTTTTTCAGTGATTTAAATTGAAAATGGAGTGGATTAATATTTTACAGCTTCTTTTACATCTATATATTTTTGTTGGGCTTCACAAACTGTGCACATTGTGTAAAAAAGAGAAAGAAAAAATAAAATATATTTACAGTGTTGTGTAAAAAACAAAGTGTAAATTTGCTAAAATGGGCTTAGTAAAATGAATGCCATGGTATGTACATTGGTCAATAATCAAAATTAAAACCACATTCCTGAAGATAGTTCCATTCCTCACCATAACCTATTTCAGATTCCTAAATTGATGTTTCATTTCCTAGAAATCAATCTGCAAAGATGGCAATTTTTCATTTTTGGACCCATATTTACTGACTTGGATAAAATGCATGCCCAACCCAAATTTATTGGTCAATATAAGTTATTTAAAGTGGAAAGTGTACCAAGTTTATTCCTTGCCTTGCTAAATTATAATATTTTCAATTTGTGCCTTGAAAGTTTTCCCTCTATATTTCCTTAAGCATGCATAATTTTCCATTGGTGTGCATGTATGAGGACAATTAATGCTAGATTACTTGATAGGCTTATGTCAGGGTCCTTTAGGAATGGATTTAATATGTTTTTTATAGGCACATTTATGATCAATTTCACTTTTTTTATTAAATAAACTCAATCTAACTTCTAATGCAAATGTTGCTTGGTTTTGTAGAATTTGTAGAGAAACTCATCAATGGATCATTCAAATGAGCCATCTGAAAAAAATATTCCTTGAAAAAAAGGTCGACATATGGATGTATATATTTCTAATATTCTAACTTTGCCACCATGTGACATTGTCCTTCAATTCACTCATTCTAGACCCAAAAACAAGACTAAGTGTGTTGCTCATGGAAAATGTGGAGGATTTAGAGATCAGAACTCAATACCACAGAATGGGACCATAATATTCCCCGGGACATCAAGCAATGATGCATCCATTGTTCAAACTCATTGTCCTCTATGTAATCAATCTTTGATCAACAACATGTTGATGGACTACAGAGGCAACCTTTTTCTCCAATTTTAGTTGAAGGGAATGTTAATGTACAAAATGGAAATATTTACGACAGAGTTTACTCTATCTCACAATTTTTTTCTTCTTCTGTGTTTCACTCAAATATCGGCCATAAATGCTTCTTCCACTACAAATAAATCTGATCGAACTATAGAAGGATGTGCTGGTCAGCAACAAACGAAACATTTGTCACCAATTATAGTTGCAGGGAATGAAAATCTTAATGATAGCGGTCTTTACCACATAATTAATTATGTTTCACATAATGTGGTCCCAAAATTCCCTCAAAGAACAAATTTTATTCCTGTTTCCATTACAAATCAAGTTGATCAAAGCATAGAAGGATGCATTTCTCAACAACAAGGGAAACCTTTGTCTCCAATTACAAGTGAAGGGAATGCCAATGTGCAAAATAAAAATCCGTTTCACAAAATGGACTCTGTTTTGCATAATGGGGCCCCAATTTTCCCTCATATATCATCTATTGGCCTGTGTTGTTTCCATTACAAATCAATTTGATCAAAGTGGTGAAATTTGTGTTGCTCAACAAACTACATATCCTTTGATTCCAATCATAGTTGCAGGGAATGGCACTTGACAAGATAGAAGTATTTACCATAGAATTAACTCTGCTTCACACACTGTGGTGCCAAATTTCCCTTGAATAATATATTTTATTCCCGCGGCCATTACAAATAAATATAATTGAAATATTGAAGGCCGTGTTTCTCAACAACAAGGGAAACATTTTTCTCCAATTACAAATAAAGAGAATGGAAATGTATAGAATACAAATATGTACCACAGAATGAAATCTGTTTTACATAATGAGTCCCCAGTTTTCCCTCATAAGTCAACGATTCGTGCTGTTGCGATTACAAATCAAACTGATCAAAGTGTTGAAGTTCGTGTTGCTCAACAAACTACAAATCCTTTGACTCCAATTATAGTTGCAGGGAATGGAAATGTACAAGATATAATTATTTACCATAGAGTTAACTATGTTTCACATACTGTGGTCCCAAATTTCCCTCAAAGAACAAATTTCATTCCCGCGACCATTACAAATCAATCTAATTGAAGTATATAAGGGCGTGTTTCTAAAAAAAAGGGCAACAATTATCTCCAATTACAACTAAAGAGAATGGAAATGTACATAATACAAATATGTAGCACATAATAAACTCTATTTTACAGAATGAGTCCCTAGTTTTCCCTCATAGGTTATAGATTTGTGCTACTACTATTACAAATAAAACTGATCAGAGTGTTGAAGTTCATGCTGCTCAACAAAATACAAAGCCTTTTACTCCAATTATAGTTGCAGGGAATGGAAGTGTAGAAACCAATGGGAAGCCACCTGAACATGCAACTACAGAAAATCAAAATTCTGCAATTCTAGAAGCTTCAACAGAAATGCCTAAAGGGTTTTCAACAAATCAAACTGCACATGTTACTAGAAGGACAGTACGAAGCCACTTAAGGAAATCCTTGTTGCGTCTTAAGAATCCGTCAGGATAGTATAACCACAAACTAAACGAGGGGAAGAATTGTTTTAAGGAAATTGGAAGATGGTTTTGTGGTAAATCACTTCAAGATGTAGATGAAAATGACATTGTTGTTTGAATTGGGTTCTTCATGAGAAAAAAATATAGTGCAGAGTATAAAATCAAGTATGTTCTTGAATTCTTAGATGGAATGATTGATAAAATTCGATCTATTGTTGTGAAAGATATTCGTAATGATTTTATGTCTAGGAACATGGCTTCTATATTTATTGAATCAAACATGACTCATGAGGATTTGCAACGTTTGAAGCGGATTGACTCTCATGGTGTACTAAGGGGGTTAAGCCAAGGATATTGATATGGTTGGGAGAGAACTGATGGTTTCACATATGGAGTAAGATTCAAGCAAGTAAAGTCATGTGATTCCTTTCTGGTTGAATCAGATGAAAAGAGGTATGGAAATACAATCAATGAAGTCTCTTTCAAACTTGGTATTGATTCTCATGTACATTATGATCGAGGTGGGAAGGTATGGGAGATATTATTTGAGTTATTAGAAGACAGTGGGTTGATGTCTTGTGTGGGCCTTGGAAAATGGGATGGAAAAGAAGAATATAAACAAGTTTTAGCACATGATGTTGATCCTGAAAGTGAGGATAACTTAATGAAACAGTTAAACATTCTTTCACAAGATGGGATCCATATGGGGTATGGAATGATAGTGAAGATGAATTTGTTTGAGTGTCATGATTTAGTGGCCATATGTAGTTTAGTATGCAATAATATTGTTTCTCCAATGGGTAATAATTTCTTCCCTTGGTGTACATGCCATAAAAAATATATGCACATGGTTACATATGAAATCAAAATTTGAGAAGGACATAATATCCGTAGTGTTTCCGAATTTTATGCAATGTCACCAAACTTACTCCTTGTAAGCTATGCAAATTTATTACAAGTTTCAACTTTATGTTTATATTATATGTCTTTCCATTTCTTTCTTAATCTTTCTATGTTATAAAACATTAGGAGTTGAATCGTGCTTTGGAACCAAGCAAAGGATGGGAAGAAAAGTTAGATGATCATATTATAGACATCCAACAAACCTTATCTAGTAGAAAAAGGAATGTTATGAAGAACTATCCCATGGATAGAAGAAATTATGAAAAGGTATACACTTTAATAATGAATTCCTAAATATAAATTGAGCTTCTTGATTTTTAATTATCTCATACCTACTAAAACATGTGCTTCCAATTACAGTTGACTCCTTGATCAATGTCTAAGCTTGTATATTGTTCTCGCCATGCTGGAATTAGAAATGTTTTGAATATGTTTCGTGAAATTCAAAGAATCGCACAAGATTATGACAAGGTTCATCCAACTACAGGTCTTGAGAAAACCAAATTTGTGCAAATTTGGGAGGAGATGGAGAATATAGGGGTTGCATGTAAGCATGGAGAACCATACCATCATAAAATCCAAGAGTACAATGATCTTAACTACGGGAAATCAGACGGATCAACATCAGAGAAGATCCTCATTAGACATGAGGTTTTTTTAAAGGTAGTTTAATGATTATGCTAACATATCAAATACCTTTTATGCGGGTCTTGGCTAATACTAAATGATGATGTTATTATGTTTTGAGTAACGATGAATGGCTCTCGGTGTTATTAAGTTTGAATAGAAAACTTAGTGTTTTACTATTTAATCGTATACATTGACATGTCTTATTTCTAGGTTATTGAAGGCCCACCAGATGAAGAGAAGTATAAAAAGTAGGTGAGGATGTGGAAGTGCTATAAATAATTCCACACATTGCAACTCCAAGGGTGTAGATGGGACAATGCATATGCATATGAGAAAAGGTATGTCAAATTATGGTAGTTTCATCATATTATCTTTTTCAGAATGGTGGTATTGTTTCACTCATGATAACATTTTGAACCATTGACATTGCAGGATTGGCATCCTTGCTAGTGAGTGTCTTTGGTTGTGTTTGTTGATGTATATGTAACTTCGGAATGTATTTCACATATATGCATTTTGTATTCCTATAGAGATGTTATTATTCCTCTATACGGAAGTGTTGTCATTTATATTGGAAGTGTCGTAACTTATACTTGATGGGTTATTAGACCACCTTGTTGGGGTCGGCCCTGTATAAGTCATGTGAGTCAAAGGGTTATTAGACCACCCTATTGGGGGTCGGCCATGTGGGTCAAAGGGTTATTAGACCACCCTAGTGGGAGTTGGCCCAGTCAGCATTATGTTAAGTGGTTAATTTGAGGCCGACCTAGTTGAGTAAAGGTCCAGTCAAGTTAGTGTATAAATAGAAAGTGTGTCTCTCTCATTTTACATATTCTATTCTCTCACTCACACATAGGAGAATGGCGCACTTGTGGAGGAGGAGACTCTGCTACTAGGAGAAGAATATCTTTTGTATTCTGGTTGTATCATTTCTCTATCTATCTCTGAGGAAGTTATTGGGGTTTTTCACCTTTATGGTTTTTCCCAAATAAACTATGTGTCTCTTGTGTGATTGCATTATTGTGTCCATGATTGATATGCTGTACATGTTGTTCTCTCAGTTAAGATCCTAGATCAGATTGAAGTATATTCTGAAAATTTAACATGGTATCAGAGCTAGCCTGAAAGAAGGCATGATATGGCATGTATGACATTTGTTGCACTTACGATGTTAGGGCTTGATATAGAAAAAACTAGTCATTGTAGCACTTTCACTATAAATCCATTTTGGAGAAGTTTTCGGATCGGAAAAGTTTACAGGTTGAATATCAGATCCCCATGTACCTTGTGTCCAAAGGACAACCTCTAAATCGTTGTACTTTGTGATTTATGATCTGTACAATATAGGGTTTCTGCCTCTTCCACATTTGAGTCAAAGTCAGGTGACCTTGGGAAAAAGGTCATAAATTGGGTTAGGAAGCTCCAAATGAAATTGCGTAAAAAGTGACAGGTAGTACACAAAATTTACTATCTCATAAAAACGTTTTAGAGGTCGAAGTTGAACCAGTGACATGTGGAACACCATACACGTTCGCTCTCCTATATTATCCCATAAACAGGTCACGTTGCGACACTTGGCATAAATCTCTCTCAGAGAATCCAATTGAGGTCATACCTATTAGGATGGAAATATAACAGGTCAGACTATTGCAAGAAAAGTCTTTAGAGGCCGAAGTGGAACCAGTGACATGTGGCACGTCGTACAAGTTTGCTCTCTTGTATTATCCCATAAACAGGTCACATTGCGACACTTGGCATAATGCTCTCTCAGAGAATCCAATTAAGGTCAGACCTATCAGGATGGAAAGATAATAGGTCGGGCTATCTCAAGAAAAAATTTCAGAACCTGTGGATTGAAAAGTTCAGAGTTACACCAGAAACAATCAGGTACATATTTATGTCAAAATAGAATTATTTTTGAGCACCTTCATTCACGGCTTCCGGAATTTAGGGCTTCGGAGAAAGTTAGAATGTTTGTAATCAGAGACCACAGCTAGATGATACTCATCAAAATCGAAATTTAGAGACCAACATCATATTTTTTGGTTGGGAAGAAGGCCGAGCTTGATCAAACCCCAGTTTGAGACTTTGATCGGAAAGATGGAAAATTAGGGCTTCTGCAAAAAATGGAATTTTGGAAATTTGTGACCACGACTGGAAGCTCCTTAGAAAAATCGAATCTTAGAGCTTTGAATGAAATCTTTTGGTTGGGTGAAGCTCCGGGAAACTCAAACCCTAATTTAGGGTCCTCCCTAGTGAATTCGGAAATCTAAAAGGCAATTTTGAGGGGTGAAACTTTGCAGTTTTCAAATTCTGAATATACCAAATTGATCAGCTCATCAAGGTGCATATTTCTATCCTTTCGGAAGTTTAAAATTCAAAGTTTGAATTGTTGGGGTTTCTTTGACAAACGCTAATCCGACTCCAAGTCCAGTTCTTGGAAATCAAGTGGATTGGGTTAAATCCTAGAAGAAGATGGATTGGTCACCTGCATAAGTGAAGAAGTTCCTGTCTCGAAGGGAGATGAGGCTAAGGCCTTCCATAAGAAGATTACAAGCAATCTTGACAAGTATGGATTACAGGTATGTTTCATGGTTATTTTTATCATATGTTTGTCTTCATATCATTATAGTACAATCTTGATTAATTACTAGACTCATCGTATCACCTTAATAGAAGATATTCATTGATTAAGGTTTTGACACTTATGAATGTACTAATGTATTGTGATGTTGTATGAGGTTTATGTTGTTCGCTAACATAAAAGGTACACCAAGAAAGACAAATCATGTTCTACTTCAAGAACATATGATCATGGTGACATGAAGACAAAGATTCATCCTTTGTCATGGATCACATAGAAGATCTACTTTCGAGGTATGTATAACTTGGTCCTACAATGGTTAACCTATGAGACATGCAGGTTACTAGCACAAGTCACTTAAGAGAACCAGAAGACATTATGCGGGTATGTTAGACATAACTAGCTAGCATGCTAATCCAGGTATGTTTTTCCTATATCAAGCTAGAATCCTACCTTGTGTTAGGATCTTATACTGTTGTGTTGTTGATAATGATTATTCATGAAGTCATAGGTTTGAATAGTCATGGCTGTATGCATATTATGTTTCTTACCATAATTGATGATATGACTAACTAGAAGAATCATGAAGGTATAGGTTTGAGTAATCACGGGCTTATGCATTGATGATTTAACTAATCAGAAGAGTCCTATGATCAAATAAGAATATGCATGAGTAAAAGAAGACTTCCCTGAAACCTTGAATAGTAATGTTTATTATCTGTGAATGATCACGACTATACATGTTTAAGATTATTGTGTTAAGATTATACTAATAAATGTGTGATTATGTATGAGACCTCAAGGATAACACAATGATGATACTAATAAGCATGCATAGTGATTAAGGATGGATATAAGTTTGAGGATAGGTAATCCAGGAAGCAAAGATCAAGAGGGAGCACACTCCAGTTGCTCCTGCAAGAAAGCAAAGGAGCACACTTCAGTAGTTTCTGCAAGGATGCAGATATTCAGAGGGAGTTGACCACTTCTCACAATCCACATCAGAATGGAGTTGCAAAGATTCAGAGGGAGTCCACCTAGCAACCAAACAAACATAAGTATTTGAATTGTCATTTCTTACATAATGTTATTCAATGATGTATATGCTTATGTTCCTAGAATTAGGTTGTGTATTATGCATATTAGAATAGTTGCATTGATGAACAGTATACTACTAATATACATGGGTAAGTAGCCTATGGAACTGTACAACATTCTATTGCTACTTATCTAGAATGAAACCTCTTTGATGACATGTTAGGAGTTGTGCACACTCTTAACAATGTTATGGTAGAGATTGGAAGGCATCTAGAAAGTTACAGAATATGGATAAATGTTGTATTGAAGCATTAGCTAAGATAATTGCATGACTGTATGACATATTTCTTTATGTGTAAGAATTTGTTCTGAAAACTATGAGATGTTTTCTAATCATGCAATTTAACTTGTTGTGTAGGAAAGATCGTATACCATCACCTACAAAAGAAGGACTACAACATTTGTTCCAGCAACAAAGATATCTATTGAAGATATTGAATTTCCCAGGATCTGGGATGAAGTAATGGAAGAATGCCATGATCCGTCGATCATGAAGAATGATGTTTGGGATGTTTGTTATGACTTCCATGTGGATCTATAAGATCAAGCATGTTATAGATGGCAGCATAGAGAAATATGAAAGTGATGAAATGGAATATACACCAAATGGATTTCAAGAAAGCTTCTTGAATGGTGTAGTTGAAGAAGAAGTGTATGTGGAGCAACCACTTGGTTCTGAGACACATGACAGGGAGTCATATATGTGCAGAACTTGGTATGGTAGGATAGATAGCTTTCTATCCAGTTTGGGCTTTACCAAGAGTAAAGTGGATTCGAACCTTTACTACAAGGTTGAGGAAGGCAATCTAGTGATACTACTTTTGTATGTGGATGACCAGTTTGTCACAGGTGAGGATAGATTGATTTCCGACACACAACGAAAGCTTGCTGCCAAGTTTGAGATGAAGAACTTGTGGATGATGCAATACTTTATAGGTATGGAGATGTGGCAGAGTGCAGATGGAATCTTACTTGGACAAGGGAAGTATGCAGTAGAGATCCTGGATAGGTTCAGGATGATGGACTGCGAGGCTATGGAATTGAACCTGAAGCTTCTGTGTGATGCTTCATCTAAACCGGTTGATGTCACTATGTATCGTCAGATGATTGGGTCCTCTATGTATCTGACGAACACGAGACCAGATATCTGCTTTGCGGTGAACACATTGAGACAGTTCCTGACGGATCCGAAGAGTGTTCTCCTGGTGACTGTAAAGCATATTCTGAGGTACCTGAAGGATACCGTTGATTATGGGCTCAAGTATGGTGCGAATCAAAAGTTTAACTTGCAGGGTTATGTTGAATCAGATTGGGCAGACAGTGCTGCAGATAGGAAGAGCACATCTGGATGCTGCTTCAGTATCGGATCAGGTGTGATCCCTTGGTTTAGAAGGAAGCAGTTTTGCATAGCACTGAGTACAGCTGAGGCAGAGTATGTTGCAGCCTATTCAGCTAGTTGTGAGGAAGTATGGCTATGGAAGCTACTATCTGAGTTATTTGATCTCCCATTGGATGCTACTGGTACCTTTTGTGATAACCAGAGTTGTGTGAAGCTGTCCGAGAACCCAGTGTTTCATGACAGGTCGAAACACATAGAGATCAAATACCACTATATTAGGGATATGGTGCAGAGAGGAGCTGTGAAGCTCCTGTACATTGCGACGGACAAGCAGAATGCAGATGTGCTGACGAAGCCACTAGCCAGGGTGAAGTTCAAGTACTTCAGGGAGAGACTTGGTGTTCTTCGGATTGATGACACTTCGAGGAAGAAGTGATGGACACATTTGTAGAGGCCATTCCAAGCATGTTGGAAGGAGGATCCTTCACATTGCTATGGATGTAAGTGCTGGATGATGAGCATCAGGACGATGCTCTAGTTACGGCTCTGTATATGCATCAGGAGGATGCTGGATATGATCAGTTGGATCACTTATATGTATATGTATATACGCATCATGTTGGATGCTGGATATGATCGGTTGTATAATTTGTATGTATTTTGTATATGCATCATGTTGGATGCTTGGACCATGTATCTGTATATGTATCAAGTGGATACATTTTATGATCAGGTAGATCATGTATGTTGATATGTATCATGTATGATTAGGTGGATCATGTATTTGTATTTGTATCAGGTGGATACATTGTATGATCAGGTGGATCATGTATGATGATATGTATCAGGTAGATACTTGGTATGCATCAGGTAGATGCATTGTATGATCAGGATGTTGCTCTGGGTGATATGCAGCAGGATGTTGCAGTGATGATGATCAGGATGATCATGTCTACATCAGGATCATGTATGGCGAGTATTAGGTTGATACTCTATGGTCGTGGATCAGGTTGTGCAGATGAGCATATAATTTGGCCCTGGGATATTTGCAGATAGTATTTCGAGGTTTTGCCTATGGCATGTTATCTGGCCCTGGGATATCTGGCAAATGCTCTTTCGAGGTTTTGCTCTGGGAGGACATATAATTTGGCCCTGGGAGATCTGTAGATAGTCTTTCGAGGTTTTTCCTATGGCATATAATTTGGCCCTAGGATATCGAGCAGATGCTCTTTTGAGGTTTTGTACTATGGCATATAATCTGTCCCTGGGAGATCCTATAGGTAGAGTTGTGTGCTCATAACAGGCTGGGATGCTCTTGCGAGGTTTTTCCATGACCACATATAATATGTCCCTGAGAGATCCTATAGGTAGAGTTGTGTGCTTGTAACAGCCTGGGATGCTCTTGCGAGGTTTTGTGGTGACCACATATAATCTGTCCCTGGGAGATCCTATAGGTAGAGCTGTGTGCTCGTAAAATCCTAGGATGCTCTTGCGAGATTTTGTGGTGAGGTCACATATAATATGGCCCTGGGAGATCCTATAGGTAGATCCGTGTGCTCGTAATAGCCTGGAATTCTCTTTCAAGATTTTGTGACGCACGTAATAAGTCCCGAGGATTCCATAGTATGGCCAGTGATGACGAAGACCTGCATGTGGTGGGCCTACATCCAGTATGAAAAAGGACTGGCTCTGTAGAACTTCCTATGACGAGTAGATTTAGATATTGATTGAGATAGCAGCAGCAGTGATGATGATGATGACTCGATGATGATTATCTAGTGATGATGATCCAGAGAAGAAGACTTGTTCTAGAAGACCTGTGTCGAGAAATACCTTCCTAGTTAAGAGGAAGTGTTGATGTATATGTAACTTCGGAATGTATTTCACATATATGCATATTGTATTCCTATAGAGATGTTATTATTCCTCTATACATAAGTGTTTGTATTCCTATAGAGATGTTATTATTCCTCTATACGAAAGTGTCGTCATTTATATTGTAAGTGTCATAACTTATACTTGATGGGTTATTAGACCACCTTGCTGGGGTCGGCCCTGTATAAGCCATGTTGATCAAAGGGTTATTAGACCACCCTATTGGGGTTCGGCCATGTGGGTCAAAGGGTTATTGGACCACACTAGTGGGGGTCATCCTAGTCAGCATTATGTTAAGTGGTTAAGTTGAGGCCGACCTAGTTGAGTAAAGGTCAAGTCAAGTCAGTGTATAAATAGAGAGTGTGTCTCTCTCATTTTACACAGTCTATTCTCTCACTCACACTTGGGAGAGTGGCGCACTTGTGGAGGAGGAGGCTCTGCTGCTAGGAGAAGACTATCTCTTGTATTATGGTTGTATCATTGCTCTATCTATCTCTGAGGAAGTTATTGGGGTTTTTCACCTTTATGGTTTTCCCCAAGTAAACTCTGTGTCTCTTGTGTGCTTGCATTATTGTGTCCATGATTGATATGATGTAGATTTGTTGTACATGTTGTTCTCTCAGTTAAGATCCTAGATCAGATTGAAGTATATTCTGAAAATTTAACAGTGTTCTTGTTGTTTAGGAGATGAGATGGTTCCTTATATGCATGTCCAAGGGGACCATGCTCTTGAGATGACTCGGAATATTCATCCATATATTTTGGGATGGTTAAGGAACAAAGTAATGTAGCGTAAGCATAGAGAAATGAAAAAAATTGATTAGCAACCAAGGAAGAGGAAAAGGAGTTCCTAAGGAGTATAGAAGCACATTTGAACATGATACGATGTGTCTTGTAAATGCGATGAGAGAACAATTTTTCAATCTTTTTATGAGATCAGAAGGTACTTTCCAAAATTTTAGGCAAAGAAGATACTTTCCATCAAATATTAGAATTCAAGTTCATGTTGAATATGAGAGTTCAAGAAATCAATTGAATGAGGACACTACAACACAGTTGACATCTCGTTTCCCTAATGTCACTTCACAACAAGTGAAAAAACTCTTTGACTCATGGGTAAAATAGTCTAAGAAATCATTAATTGCACAACCAACAATAAGTATGTCCTATTTTTAAATGGTATATCGTTCAATTTTCATTTTTTAGTGCGAGGAGTCATAATGTCTATGTTTAATTATTGATATGTCCTCATAGTTCAATAACTATCTTCTGAGATCAAGGCCAATCAACAAATATGGTGAAGAGGCCTATCATGAATCACATCACTTTCGAAAGTGCAAGAAAAAAATGGCGCTAAAACTAAAAATCAACAATGTGGTTTTCCCTCCACTAGTGAGTGCTATGTTAATTCAATTTATTATATATCAGTATTTCTTTGTCAATCTAGTTTATTTGTGAAAGGTACATATTCTACTTGAACTATAAGTTTCTCAATCTCGTTGATCTCAAGAAATGATCCAGGTCAGAGTGATCAATTACAACAAATGCAAGGGGAAGTTGTTTTTGATACCCTAATGGTTCTTGATGAAATTAACAATTATAAAAATTTGATTGTTTCATCCTCAAGAGAAGAGGCATTGAAGACTAGTCAAAAACAAGAAATGCATCTAGAAGTCGTTGTCGACATACCGATGATCCCAGCTGAAAATTGCATTGAAATTTGTGTTTCATCCCCACGATATGAGACAAGGAGGATTGGTAAAACACAAGAAGTAAATGGAGAAACTAATGTTGATGTGCCAATGATGGTAATTATGATTCACAACAAAATGTGTGTTTCATCCTAAAAAAATGGGGCATACCAAAGTGTTGAAAAACAAATAATCTAGGGGACAATTGTTGCCATCCTAACGACGGAAATTGAAAATCATAAAAAAAATATTGTTGGTAAATCAAGTAAGAGACAAGCAAAAAAGAAAAAAAGTACACGATGAATGTAAAACAACATTGTACGCAAAATGGTGAAAAAATCATATGATTTGCTAAGCATTTGTTGAGATTTTTTCATATTGGAAATTCATTCTATTGTGATCACATTTGTTACATGTGAAGTTTTTTTTTTCCCGATAAAAGACTAATAAATTTTCTCTTTTATAGAAATCTAATCAAACACATGTATTTATTGTTACTGCTGAAATAGACCTAGTCATCATAGTCAACACAAGGAAAGGAAATTTAAAAAATCATGGGTAGTTGCAAATTCTCTAAATAAATGAGATATTTTAATAATAGCATTTACCTTGCAGATTAAAAAATAATGTTTCCTGAGTGTATAAAAAGTGGAATTCATTTTTTACTAGTCATTAATGTACATTAAGAGTGAAATAAAGAGAACTATAAATGAGCTAGAATTTAGTAACTCAATGAAAAAAATTGTATTTTCCATTAATTTCTGAAAAATAAATATATACAATGTTTTATACAAGTCTAGCTTATTTATGAGATTTTTGAAATTGCTCCTCCTGAGAAGAAGAAATTTCTATACAGTGTCTCTTGCATTTCTTAGAAACCTTGGATTCTTAAGTTGCTGTAGGAGGCTCTTGTTGTAATTTTCTTTCAATATCTTTGCATTTTCGGGAACAAGTCTGTAAATTGTTATACAAAGTACTTTTTTCGCTCATCAGCCTCTTCAACACTTCAAATTTTTTCTTATGACTATCTGTGTTTTGTTTTTCTTCATTTCAAGATCTTATTTTCTATTCTTTAATTGATTTTTAACTTCAACCAATTCAGATTTCAATTTCTCTACTTCGTTCTCTAGCTCCTTGTCCCCCAAATATTTCTAATTTGCAGGGATAGGAATTGCCTCCATGGAGTCAACATTGTGCATCTATAATTTACCCTGCAAATATGCAATTGTGGATTTCATTTTTTGAATTTCCTCGTTGCATCCCAAATGTTGTTCCTTTCGACCCTCTGAGATTTTTTTCTTCAGCTCTCTAATCTCTACTTCTTTTTCAACTATCTTTTGTTTCAATGCCTTGTAACTTGGTGATGAACCAAAAACATCACCTCCAACACTCATTGATATGAGGCGTTCCTGCAAACACTTCACTCGAATTTTTAAGCTCTTCTCTTGCTCTTTCCGGGAACTATGAATATTATTTCCACCTTCTGTACTATCAATAAATTTTCTTTATTCCTTTTTTTAAGCTCCAAAGCTACATAGATCACTTGAAACTTGTTCTGCAACAACTTTTTAACTTGCCTGTCAATGGTTTTCTTCAATTTGGAAATCATTGCATCTGTTTGTGCAATTTTTTGTGAATGCTCTACACACTCCGCTATCAAATTCAAAACATATCCTATTATTAGTTCTTCACTTTCTTTCAATTTATTCTCCAATTTGGATACCGAACTACGATTTGTTTTTAATGGTAGTATATTCAAAACAGCTGGTCTTTTCTCCAACTCTTTTGCAAGCCTAGCATTTTATTTTTAAGATTGTTTCAAATCCTTTTGAAATCTATCATTCAATTTTTCAATATCCTTTCTAGCATCTTCAACAATTTTATCATCTTGGGTTGATAATGATGCAATAGTGGTAAATTTTTCATTTATAATTGTTCCTGCCTTCATTTGATTGTGCACAATTGTATTTTGAAACTATGCAGTCTCCCTAATGCATTCTGCAATATTCCTATACTTTACTTGGCACATTTCCTCCAATTTTTGTATATAAGAGGAATCAACCTCCATTGAAGCTTTTTGTTTGAAATGCACCATTTTATCATAAAGGAAAAACACAAATCTACCATCAAAATTATACCATGGAATGACATTGTACTCACATGCCAACTGTTTTGGATGAATTCCATGAAAACTACTCTCGATGAGGGAGAAAAATGCATCATTACTTGGTTCCATGTCATTGTCCATCGGTTCCTGTCCCTGAGCTTCAACTTAATGTTCACTTAGCTCATTTAAATTTGTAGCAACAACAACTTCATTATGGGTGACAAAATCACTGCCCAAACTGTCATTGGATATGCCCAAACCATCCTCATAGTGCTAGGAAGACTGTGCTGGAACTCCCTCATTGTGCTCAGGAGGCTGTATTATCACTCCCTCATTATGCTCAGGAGACTATACTTTCACTTCCTCATTGTTTCCCTTAACAATATGTTTCTTGAAGTATGTTTTAGAAGCAGGTGGTTTTGGTCAATATAGATCAATAATTTTCGGCAATGTGCCAGGGAAATTGAACTGAATCTTCTTCGATTGGATCTCTTGTAATACATAATGCATTTTCTTAGCCAATAAATGAGGAAAATATATGGGTTTGTCTTCAAGCCAAAGTATGACTAGGCTCATACACTCACTCGAAATACCCTGATTGTGATGATTCATAATCATCCTAAGGACAGTCTGAATCAATGTTTTGTATAGTCCGAGGGGGACATCCCGCATTTTTAAACCATTCATGGGAAAAAAAAAAAAAAATTCCCACAAATTTTATTTTCCATCTCCTTCTTCTCCTATTTTGGTGTTTTCCTAGAGTTAAACATGGATCCCCCTTTGCACGGAATTTTGTTTTCTTTGGAAACCAAATCAGAGTCCAAATATACCCTCTTCCCAAATATCTTCAATTCCATGTCCCGAACATCATAATTAAAAATGGCTTCATCTATCTCCTCGTTAACATAATTGATCTGTCTAAACACAAAACCATACACTTCAGCTTTCATGAGGATATTTTTTATACCTATTTTCCATTTTTTTCCATCTCTCCATGCACCAGCACACTACTAGAATTTTTTTACTGTGAAGGACCTTGTTTCAACTACGACCATGGTAGAGCACACCCCTGTTTCAACTGCGGAAATGGAAGAGGATGCCCCTGAGTCATATGCAACCATGGTTGTCTAAGTTCCAAACCGAATTCATGTAAAATCCTGTTCAGTGCAGATTTTGGGCACAAGGGTGGAATGCAAGCTAGCGAATGCATGCTAAGAAATGCTAAGGAATGCACGCTGAGGATGCAAGCTAAGTAATGCACAAAGACCAATGCAATCCAAATGAATTTTTAAAATCTATTTCATTTATTGTGCATCCTGAAGTGAATTTCCTTTTTGGAGTTGTGGAACTTTGTTGTCTATGTATTAATTTGAGTACTCTGTTTCTTTTGGACATTATGATCAGTCATGTAGGACTGATACTATGCTTTCTAGATTGTACTTTTGATTCAGAAGAATAACAAATGTATTGTTTCTTTCCGCTTGAAAAAAAAAACATAAACGCAAATATCATATAAAGTTTGATGTTTTTTTTTTTTTAATATTCATTTGAATTGACTCAAATGTGTGGCTAAATTGAATCAATCTACCAAGATGAGAATTTTTCATTTTTGGACCCATCTTTACCCACTTGGATAAAATGCCCAACACTTATTATTGGGTCTTTTTGAGTAATTTTAATTGCAAGTGGTGTGGATTACCATTTTCCACATTCTTGTACATCTATATATATTTTTGTTTGGCTTCAGAAACTTTACACATTGTGTAAAAGAGAGAAATCAAAATTAAAATAGATTTACACAGTGTTGTGTAAAAAACAAAGTGTAAATTTTCCAAAATGGGATTAGTAAAATGGATGCCATGGTATGTACATTGGTCAATAATGAAAATTAAAACAAGAGACATGAAGAGAGTTGCATTGTTCACAAGAACCTCTTTCAGATTCCTAATTGATGTTTCATTTGCTCGAAATCAATCTGCAAAGATGACAATTTTTCATTTTTGGGCCCATCTTTACCCACTTGGATAAAATACACGCCCAACAACATTTGCACATTGTGTAAAAAAGAGAAATCAAAATTAAAATAGGTTTACAAAGTGTTGTGTAAAAAATAAAGTGTAAATTTGCTAAAATGGGATTAGTAAAATGCACACCACGGTATGTGCATTGGTCAATAATCAAAGGTAAAACCACAGACCTAAATATAGTCGCATTTTTCACAAGAACCTCTTTCATATTCCTAAAATGATGTTTCATTTTCTATAAATCAATATGCCAAAATGGCAATTTTTAATTTTTGGACCCATCTTTATCCACTTGGATAAAATGCACGCCCAACCCTCATTATAGGGTCTTTTTGAGTGATTTTAATTCTAAATGGTGTGGATTACTATTTTCCACATTCTTGTACATTTATATATAGTTTTTTTGTGCTTCAAAAACTTTGCACATTCTGTGAAAAAGAGAAATCAAAATTCAAAGAGATTTACATAGTGTTGTGTAAAAAACAAAGTGTAAATTTGCTAAAATGGGCTTAGTAAAATGCATGCCACAATATGTACATTGGTCCATAATCAAAAGTAAAATGAGAGTCCTGATGAGAGTTGCATTTTCCACAAGAACCTCTTTCATATTCCTAAATTTATGTACAATTTGCTAGAAATAAATATGCCAAGATGGCAGTTTTTCATTTTTGCACCCATTTTTACCCTCTTGGATAAAAAGCACGCCTAACCATCCTTATTGGGTATTTTTCAGTGATTTAAATTGGAAATGTTATGGATTTATATTTTACACCTTCTTGTACATATATATATATTTTTGTTGGGCTTTAAAACCTTTGCACATTGTGTCAAAAAGACAAAACAAAAATAAAATATTTACATGGTGTTGTGTAAAAAACTAAGTGTAAATTTGGAAAAACGAGCTTAGTAAAATGCACGGCATAGTATCTACAGTGATGAATATTTGAAAGTAAAACCACAATCTTGGAGATAGTTCCATTTTTCACAAGAGCCTCTTTCATATTGCTAAAATGTTTTTTCATTTGCTAGAAACCAATATGCCAAGATGGCAATTTTTCATTTGTGGACCCATCTTTACCCACTGGGATAAAATGCATGCCCAACACTAATGATTTTTTGAGTGATTTTAATTGCAAGTGGTGTGGATTACTATTTTCCACCTTCTTGTACATCTATCTAAATTGTTGTTGGGCTTCACAAACTTTTCACATTGTGTAAAAAAGATAAATAAAAAATAAAATAGATTTACACATTGTTGTGTGAAAAAAGAGTGTAAATTTGCTAAAATGCATGCCATAGTATGTACATTGGTCAATAATCAAAATTAAAACCAAATATCTGAATATAGTTCCATTCCTCACCATAACCTGTTTCAGATTCCTAAATTGATGTTTCATTTGCTAGAAATCAATCTGCCAAGATGGCAATTTTTCATTTTTGGAGCCATTTTTACCCACTTGGATAAAATGCACGCATAACCCTCTTTATTGGGTCTTTTTTAGTGATTTGACTTGGAAATGGTGTGGATTAATATTTTACACCTTCTTGTATATCTATATATTATTTTCGGGATTCACAAAATTTGCACATTATGTAAAAAAGAGAAAGCAAAATTAAAATATATTTACAGTGTAGTGTAAAAACAATGTGTAAATTTTCTAAAATGGGCTTAGTAAAATGAATGCAACAGTATGTACATTGGTCAATAATACAAATTAAAACCACATCCCTGAAGATAGTTCCATTCCTCTCCATAACCTCTTTCAGATTCGTAAATTGATGTTTCATTTGCTAGAAATCAATCTGTCAAGATGGCAATTTTTCATTTTTGGACCCATTTTTACCCACTTTGATAAAATGCATGCCTAGCCCTCATTATTGGGTATTTTTTAGTGATTTATATTGGAAATGGTGTGGATTAATATTTTACACTTTCTTGTACATCTATATGTTTTTTTTGGGCTTCATAAGCTTTGCACATTATGTCAAAAAGACAAAGCAAAATTAAAAAAAAAATTTACAGTGTTGTGTAAAAAACAAAGTGAAAATTTGCTAAAATGGGATAAAAAACAAAGTGTAAATTTTCTAAAAGGGGCTAAACTTTGCTAAAAATATTTACATTTATCAATAATTGGAAGTTCTCTAACCAAACGTACTAAAACATGACAAATATCAGTAAAATTTGACAGCTTTTGACAGATAGTTGTCAATCAATTATAATTTTACTAGCAAGACATATTAATTAATTAATATACCTTATATATGCCGATCGACATATATCAACCATTATGATCCCTGAATTTAAATTTCGGGTAAAGCACATTTCAATTCAATTTGACAATGGTGTACACCGCGCTTCGTACCAGGTGATTAAAATTCATGTGCGTGAAAGAGAATATCGATCACCCATTACGTTAGCAAATCTGCGCCCTGAGTGGAGGTTGCTTGTAGACCATACAATGTTTAATACCAGACAGGATAAATTAAGATGAGTGATGGGAGACAGTACTGGTCTCATTAACACCATGACCAAACCCATTGAGAGATAAGAGGATCTACAAAATTCAAGGACACAGGAATAATTTGGAGGAGTACAAAGTTTATTATGTGCCTGAGAGGAATAGGACGGGGAACAAGGATGCGTATTTTTACGTGATTGTAGATGTGTGGATATGACGTTGTGGAGGAGGAGAGTTAATAAGAATCCCTCCACACACAAGGGAGGTTATGGATATTTAAGGGATACTGAAATAGATAGGGAGGCCATCATGACCAAGCACGATTCACAGAAATCCCTCACCAATTTAGTTGAGAGCTAGGAGGAAGAGTGCGTGGTTCTTGCCAGGATGGCTCTGAGACAACGTATGTGACGAAATGAAAAGGGTGACGACAGAGGGCATGAGACTTAACCTCCGACTGAGATCGACTGGTGCAAAATATATATGGATTCCACCCCCCATCACATTGACGCGACCATATTGGGAAGGGAGAGTGAGGAAATTTAGAGGTGTGAGGAGGGATACAGGACGGTGTCGGTAGAGAATTCCTATTGGATTGTTCGCACCCTTCTTGCAAGGACAATGATGGAACATGAGAAGTTCAGGGTGTTGGTGGAGGAATTATTGGGAAGGATATGCTGCATGATGATCAATGAGATTAAATCCATGGAATTTGTTCTTAAGGTATTGGAGCCATTATTCAAGCATGAGATCAGATGGTATAAGGTGATTAATATGAAGGATAAGGATGGGGGGAAATGTAGGAGGAGAGGCATTGGACACCCACTCCAAAATAAATTCCTGACGGCTCAACCTCACCAAAGACCATTCCAGGAGGCTCTGGGTAGACCATCAATTGGTTTTGCTCATATTTTGGTCTTTATCCTCTCTATCTTGTGTTCATCCCTGTACATGTTATATTTTGTAGTAAGGCACAACAGTCTGTTTCTGAAGCCCTTGTTGTGGGATATTTGGGATACGCTGGAGTTGGTTTAGTGTTTATCACCTGTTGAATTCTTTAGTGGTTATGCAATCACTGTCCTGTCTCTGTTGGATGAGGGAATTTCCAACCATGTCTGCTCTATTTCATAGGAAGACCTTTTGTAATATTTTGTACATATTTTCTCTTTATTCAGTAATAGAAGGTTTTATCTTATTCATAACAAAAAAAAATGTTTATACAGTGTTGTGTTAAAAACAAAGTGTAAAATGGGGCTAACATGTTTCATCAATGGTGTAATTGAAATTGTGACATTTTATGAAAATGAACTTGATTTAAAAGGCTAGATAAATATAATATTCCCTTTGTCGAGACAATTGATTTAAAAAACACATTGCAATTGAGATTGTACTATTTTGTTCTCTCCTT
The DNA here is from genome assembly GCA_027924585.1 of Larix kaempferi. Taxonomy (NCBI): domain Eukaryota; kingdom Viridiplantae; phylum Streptophyta; class Pinopsida; order Pinales; family Pinaceae; genus Larix; species Larix kaempferi. Next base: position 2,756,168 of record BSBM01000008.1, read on the forward strand.
CCTTTGTCAAAAGAAGTTTAATAAGGCTATTTTTCCAAGGTATCGACTATTTTGGATTCCTCAACTATTATTGTATGTGAACTTACACATACCAACTTGCAACAAATCTTTCACAGAAGTGGAGTTTTATATGAATTATGCATGATGCACTTTGATGAGAATTTGATCAAATAAATTTATTTGTTTTGCTTCATTCATAACTGAAAGCATTTAGTTTTATAATATAGCTAGGAAATTCATTTTATTTTAATTTTATAAAAATATAATAATGTAAACTTATATTTAATTAGACATAGTAATTGAATATATAAAAATTCTTCTGGTAAGAATTCTTTTTTGAACACAAGTTTTACTAATATAGAGGGCCACTAGTGTGATGCATTTTTCCATTCAAATTGAAAACCATGGGGTTCAATTTAATTCTCAATGTGTTTTAGTGGGGGGGAGTCAAAATTTGTACCAACCAGTTCATGGTTACTTCTTTCTTCTTTGCGCCATTCACTTTTCCTCACCTATAAATGGATAAGAAGAAACCACTTTCTCCATTTAAACTTGTTTGGAAGCTTCTTTTCCCATCATGAGTAAAAGTAATTGTTTCAACCAATTAATAAGACTACAAGAATAATAAAATGTTACTAAGTGTTAACATATATCAACTAAATCTTTTAAAAAAAATTTAAAAAAGAGAAATCAAAATTAAAATAGATTTACACAGTCTTGTGTTAAAACAAACTATGAATTTACTAAAATGGGATTAGTAAAATGCATGCCACAATATGTACATTGGTCAATAATCAAAATTAAAACCACAAACCTAAAGATAGTTCCATTTTTCACAAGAACCTCTTTCATATTCCTAAAATGTTTTTTCATTTCCTCGAAATCAATCTGCCAAGATGACAATTTGACATTTTTGGACTCATTTTCACCCACTTGGATAAAATGCACAATTGACCCTCATTATGGGGTCTTTTTCAGTGATTTTAATGGTAAGTGGTGCGGATTATTATTTTCCACCATATTGTGCATCTATATATATTTTTATTTGGTTTTACAACCTTTGCACATTGTCTCAAAAAGACAAAGCAAAACTAAAATAGATTTACATAGTGTTGTCTAAAAAACAGTGTAAATTTGCTAAAATGGGCTTAGTAAAATGCACGCCATAGTATGTACATTGATCAATAATTGGAAGTAAAACTACATTCCTAGAGATAGTTCCATTTTTCACAAGAACCTCTTTCATGATTCCTAAAATGTTGTTTCATTTGCTCGAAATCAATCCGCTAACACGACAATTTGACATTTTTGGACCCATCTTTACCCACTTGGATAAAATGCATGCCCAACCCTCCTTATCGAGTCTTTGTGAATGATTTTAATTGGAAGTGGTGTAGATTATTGTTTTCCACCTTATTTTACATCTATCTAAATTGTTGTTGGGCTTCACAAACTTTGCACATTGTGTAAAAAGGAGAAATCAAAATTAAAATAGATGTACACAGTGTTGTGTAAAAAACAAAGTGTAAATTTTCTAAAATGGGTTTAGTAAAATGAACACCGCGGTACGTACATTGGTCAATAATGAAAAGTAAAACCAGGTTCCTGAAGAAAATTTCATTTTTCTAAAGAACCTCTTTTAGATTCCTAAATTGATGTATAATTTGCTAGAAATCAATCTGCCAAGATGGCAAGTTTTTATTTTTGGACCCATTTTCACCCACTTGGATAGAATGCACACCTAACCCTCATTATGGGGTCTTTCTCAGTGATTTTAATTGCAAGTGGTGTGTATTACTATTTTCCACCATATTGTGCATATATATATATTTTTGTTGGGTCTCACAACCTTTGCACATTGTGTCAAAAAGACAAAGCAAAACTAAAATAGATTTACACAGTGTTGTCTAAAAAACAATGTAAATTTGCTAAAATGGACTTAGTAAAAATGCACACCACAGTATGTGCATTGATCAATAATTGGAATTAAAACCCCAAGATGACAATTTGACATTTTTCTTTACCCACTCGAATCAAATGCATGCCCAACCCTCCTTATTGGGTCTTTTTGAGTGATTTTAATTGCTAGTGGTGTGGATTACTATTTTCACCTTCTTGTACATCTATATATATATTTTTTTGGTCTTCATAAACTTTACACATTGTGTAAAAAATAGAAATCAATATTAAAATATATTTACACAATGTTGTGTAAAAGAAAAGTGTAAATTTGCTAAAATGCGATTAGTAAAATGCACGCCATGGTATGTGTTTGTGCCAGAAATTGTTTCTAAGGCTACAGAAACAAGCTAACACAATCTCAAGAGTAAAACTCAATGAATAAAACAAAGTTTAGGGTTTTTTTGTATGATTTAAATGGTTATAAACTTTGAGGATAGTCAGGGAATACATTCAAAAGAAAAGTAAAAACTAATTCATAAACATAAACTGATAAAGATGTATAACATATCACATGAGATCCCACAGAAAGAATGTGCTGAGGTTCATACATAAAGGATAAGCATCACCAGAAAACAAACATTAACTAGCAATGAATTTACCATTTAAGAAGCTAAACAAGCTCAATAACAAATCCAACACAAACAAATTGGAGGGGAAAAAAGTGATATGTTCATTATTTCATCAGCTAATGCTCATAAGAGTCACAATACTTATCTCGTAAACAAGTCTGAAGATACAATAGATTCTGCAGACCTCCTGATGCTCCCCAAAAATCAGAACCCTTCAAATGACTCTTTGTCCCTCTTTTATCATTACCAAGAAGTCATTCTATTTCCCCCTCATTAGGTCTAAATTCAAACTTCCTAGCAGTTACATTAACTAACTAGCTCAAGTAATTAACTAAAAATAGCAAATAGGATTCCTGGCAAATATGGCAAATTTCTGGAAAATAGGTGTCAAATAAGCTTCCATATCTCTCAATTGGTGACACCTGTGTACAAACTGAGAGAGGTTTTTGTTAATAGTTCCATGATGGAAAAAAAAATCTCTTGGTTTTTAAAAATTCATCTCCAGTCAATCAGAATCGGCCCTGCAAAATGAACACTAAAACAGGAAAATATTAAATATTTAAAATCCCTGGAAAATAGGCTGCAAAGATTAAACTGAATCTTTCAATCCTTGACAGCTGTTGCAAAACTGAGAGAGGTTTTTGTATATGAGTATCTTATGAACAAAAATCTCCTTTGGTTTTCAAAAATTTCTCTCCATCAGCTCATGGTCTGCATTTGACTTCAATAACTCACAACAAGAAAAACGCGATATTCTTGTAGCGCTTCTTTGATGAATTTCGGCTCCAGCGCTACAAGAAAAACTTCAACACTGTTTTGTTGCTTTAAAACAACTTTATATCATTTTGCATGGGATATTGAGGCTATCAGGATTAAACTTGTACATGTCCTCACTTAGAATAAGATTTATGAGCTTCTTATTTGATATAATGAACTTTTAAAACCCCTCATCAAAAACAAATATAAAGCTTTAAAATCTAAAAACTCAAAAGCAAGCCCAAAATCTTATATAAATCCTAAGGAAAACTTACTAAGGAGGAAAAAATCAAGTTAAAGAAAATGAATAACTTAAAATAAAGTGCAAATCAAACCAAAAGTGCAAATCAAACCAAATTTGAAGAAACAAAATACTGACTTAACATCTGGCTCCAGCTGCAGGATGAATACCTCCCTGCGAGGCTTCAAGAACCTGAAGACCAGTGCCTTATCCATTGGGCTATGGAGTCTTATTGTGATTCACTCACCGGTATGTACAATGATCAGTGAAAATGCTCTTATAAACTGGAAAAATGTTTGAGGAATCGCCCATTAACAGGCCTGGACAACTCCTCACCTTCCAAGGATTGCAAAATAAAGGTATTGTTCTCTAAAACCTTTGATACCAGAAAAGGGCCAAACCAAAGATTATCAAACTTACCATGCTTGCCCTTTTGTTCCTTTCTTGCATCCCATCTTAGAACCATTTCCCCTTCTATGAAAGTATTTTCTTTAACATTCCTGTCAAACCTGTTTTTAATCTTGGCTCTGTACAGCTGTGCTTTTTCATCCACCTTCTCTCTATTCTGCTGTAATTCTATCATTTCAAATAGTCTCCTTTGCATATAATTAGATTCTTCTTGAGAATTATGAAGGAATTTCATCACTGGAATCCCCAGTTGAACAGGGAACAAAGTTGGATTGATCCTTCTTAGTTTCTATCGGAAAGGCTTAACATTAAGCTTCAAAAGGACCTTGTGCTGAATAATTGTTGTATCATAAGTTATTAGTTCCTGAAAAGACCAAGCAAATACATCTACATGTTCTTTCAAAAGCTTGATATATCTATTTCTTTGTTCAGCTGTCAGAGATTTAGAAATTTTTACCATCTTAGGATGTTCTGCTGAACCAATATTGTAGTCCTCTACATTGTCTTCTGAAAATTGAACCACTGGCTTTGAAGGTATATCATCCTTTGTAAATATTCTTTCTAAAGTTACTAGACCTTTTGGAATGAAGTTGCTCTTAACTCAATGATTTGATGCCCTGCTATCTCTTCTGCAGCAAACTCATTTAACTGTTCATCCCTTTCATCTTCTTCTTGATCAATTTGAGCATTTGAAAACTCATCTATAAGCTCAAGGAATTTTTTAATTTCTATGTCATCTTCAAAAACCCTCCAGTGCTTCACATTATCAGGGACACATGGTCTATACCTCACTTCTATAGGATACTTTAGCTAAGTAGTTTTAGGTATTCTGAAATGTGTGGCAGCCAGAGCTAAAGAATCTGCAGTCTCATTATGATACCTGGGAATATGGGTGATATTAAATGCTATAAAATAGTTTTCAAGCATATCCCATACCTCATTTCGATATACTTTCAGCAAACCTTGATTTACTTGATATTTGTTCTTCACCTGTTGAACAACTAGTTCGGAGTTGCCAAATGCAGAAATCTGCTGAATTCCCAAATCTTTAGCAGCCTTCAATCCCAGTAGCAAAGCTTCATACTCGGCATTGTTGTTAGTGGTAACAAACTCCAATTTATACATGAGTTTCACTGTTTCACCCCCAGGGGAAATGAGTAAAACTCCAGCTCCAGCACCCTCTCTGCATGAGGATCCATCAAAGTACAACTGCCACAATACATCTTCCTCTTCTCTGTTGTGTTTTATGTGCTGTTCTTTTTCTACTTGTAACAGATCAGCAGAATTATCTTCTTCACTAAACTGTAATATGCATGAACCAAGGTCTTTATCCACATAGTACATTGGGTGATTGGTGGGGTTTTTATCATCTGTGACTATGTAAGCAAGCTGTAGCTCTCTGTAAAGTCTCCTATTTTCTCCACCAAAAACAAGAATGGTGGCATAAGAGAGGTCCATCTGTAATGTTCCCCCAACCTTCTTAGCCCATGACCTAGACAAAAGCAAGCCAAATTTTGGTGTGATGTCAGCTACCACAACATCCATTATCACACTCTTCATGGGCAACTGAGCCAGGTTGACAACCATGTCTTTTATTACTCCTAGACACTTTACAGCTCGGGAGTCAAAGGCATATAAATCATGGTATGGTTTGGTGACATTAAGGCCCGGGGCTTCCATTACAGCTTTTGGCATCAAGTTATGAGATGCTCCTGAATCTAACAGGCAATTATGAATTATTTGCTTGTGTACAGTCAAGGTTATATAGAAAGGAGGAGAAGCACCAACCTCATTTTCAGTCTTTTCATCCAGAGCTGATCCAATGAAAATTCTAGGGTTTTCTTCCTACAAATTAACTGTATCTGAAACTGGCTGATTACTGGGTATATTCATCACTTTCAGAACGGTATTCTTATATGATGGATTCTTTATTAACTCAGTCAAAGGTACAGGAATCTTTAACTTCCCTAGTTCATTTTCCAAACTAAAATTCTGGACAGATTTGTTTACCTCTTCAACCTCAGCATTCCTCTTTGATTTTTCTGTAAACTGCTTCTTCTCAATAACAGGATCAGCTATTTGTTTAGCAGGAATAGGTGCGGCAGGAACAAGTGCCCTTTTCTTTGGAGCTTGAGCCACTTGTTTTGGACCTGATCTAAGATTTAGGGTCTTCTTAGGTGGTCCATTCTGATGAATAGCAGCAGTTACAGGAATATTCTCCACATCTACCTCATCTTCAGTTTCAAACATGCCAGCAGTGTAGCATTCAGAATTCAAAAAATCTTCTTCAGTGACAAAACATGTAAACAATCTATCTCCAATGTGGTTCATGTCCTGATTAGTCTCAATTTCTTCAAAGAGCAGCTGTTGATCAATTTCTTCTTCATCAACCAAATTATTTTGAAAAGGTGGGGGTACTTTTTGATCCTCATTTTCCCTCCTTTCTCGGTGGATATCATTATTCCTGCGCTCTCTTGGCATGAATCTAGGAGAAAACTGCCTTCTGAACTGATTTTGGTTGTTTGGATTTCAATCAGCTTCTGGAGTGGGTTTACTAGCATTCTTCTCAAGCTCTAGTTTATTCAATTTTGCAGTAAGAATCTTAACCATTTTAGCCATCTCATCTATCTTGGTATCAGCAGACTGAGAAGGAGAACCTGATGTAACAACTTCTTTCTTTCCTTTTCTTTCATACAGCTGTTGGGTTGTTTCTTTCTTTAGTCTGTTTGAAGCTAGCAAATTAGACTCTACCTCCAAAGCTGCATCTTGCATGTTCAGCAGGGTGATAGGTCTTCTTTCTCTCAGTAACAAATAAAATTCATGATCAAAAGATTTGCATAAGTTAGCTTAGCTGATGTTTCTGTAGGTTTAATTTCTGCTGGAATTCTACTGTACATCTTGTTAAACCTTTTGGAAAAATTTGCAACAGTCTCATCTTTCTTTCTTCTGAGAGCTCCAAACTCAGTTATATAGTAGGTGTGATCCTTTGTGTCTCGCCATTGTCTCATGAAAAGATCATGGAGTTCTTCAATGATAGTAATTGAGTTAGCAGGCAGGTCTCTAAACCATTTTCTTACATCCCCATCAAGACTCTGAACAAATACCCTCATCCACACATCTTTAATCTCAATGTTCTGATTGTCAGCATAACTTAGGAAAGCCTCCCAATTTTCCTCAGCAGTGATTTCCCCCTGTCCATTGAACCTAGGCATATATTTCTGGTAATCACATCCAGGCAATGCATGTAAAGGTTGAGGTAAAACTAATGGTGCATACCTAGCTACAACCATGCGGTCCATCATATCCATGGGTGGGTTTTGACCTACCATTTTTGTTCTGCCTGATTGGAAAGATGTGGAAACTTGATTGGAACCTTTTTGAAAAGGATTCTTTCCTACTTTCAGCTGAAAGATAGGTATTTTATCAGGAGAGGAAATCTTAGCTTTCAAAAAACTTCGAGGATTAGTAAAGACCTGAAAAGTACTTTCAGGGATGATAGGTTTTATCCAAGGTAAAGTTTCAGCTCAACTTAATGATATGCCCAACTGGTCAGGGTCACAGGAGGCTGGCAAAGATTGAGATTTTCTGAGTTTATTTTTTATTTTCAAGATCTGTTTAGGGTCTGTCACACCCAGTTTCAATGGAGAAACAGGCCTGTTCCTGGTCCCAATCCCTTTAGAAGCCACTGTGACTACTTTTTGGTGAAAATAGCCTTTAAAAATATCTGATTCAAGTCCACCTCTTAAATCAGTAAAACTGATGAGTATCCCAGGGAAGATATGCTTCAGTTTCGTCCCCGGCAACGGCGCCAAAGATGTTTGTTCCAGAAATTGTTTCTAAGGCTACAGAAACAAGCTAACACAATCTCAAGAGTAAAACTCAATGAATAAAACAAAGTTTAGGGTTTTTTTGTATGATTTAAATGGTTATAAACTTTGAGGACAGTCAGGGAATACATTCAAAATAAAAGTAAAAACTAATTCATAAACATAAAGATGTATAACATATCACATGAGATCCCACAGAAAGAATGTGCTGAGGTTCATACATAAAGGATAAGCATCACCAGAAAACAGACATTAACTAGCAATGAATTTACCATTTAAGAAGCTAAACAATCTCAATAACAAAGCCAACACAAACAAATTGGAGGGGAAAAAAGTCATATGTTCATTATTTCATCAGCTAATGCTCATAAGAGTCACAATACTTATCTCTTAAACAAGTCTGAAGATACAATAGATTCTGCAGACCTCCTGATGCTCCCCAAAAATCAGAACCCTTCAAATGACTCTTTGTCCCTCTTTTATCATTACCAAGAATTCATTCTATTTCCCCCTCATTAGGTCGAAATTCAAACTTCCTAGTAGTTACATTAACTAACTAGCTCAACTAATTAACTAAAAATAGCAAATCGGATTCCTTGCAAATATGGCGAATTTCTGGAAAATAGGTGTCAAATAAGCTTCCATATCTCTCAATTGGTGACACTTGTGTACAAACTGAGAGAGGGTTTTGTTAATAGGTCCGTTATGGACAAAAACCTCTCTTGGTTTTTAAAAATTCATCTCCAGTCAATCAGAATCGGCCCCGCAAAATGAACACTAAAACAGGAAAATATTAAATATTTAAAATCCCTGGAAAACAGGCTGCAACGATTAAACTGAATCTTTCAATCCTTGACAGCTGTTGCAAAACTGAGAGAGGTTTTTGTATATGAGTATATTATGAACAAAAACCTCCTTTGGTTTTCAAAAATTCCTCTCCATCAGCTTGTGGTCTACATTTGACTTCAATAACTCACAACAGGAAAAACGCGATATCTTGTAGCGCTTCTTTGATGAATTTCGGCTCCAGCGCTACAAGAAAAACTTCAACACTGTTTTGTTGCTTTAAAACAACTTTATATCATTTTGCATGGGATCTTGAGGCTATCAGGATTAAACTTGTACATGTCCTCACTTAGAATAAGATTTATGAGCTTTTTATTTGATATAATGAACTTTTAAAACCCCTCATCAAAAACAAATATAAAGCTTTAAAATCTAAAAACTCAAAAGCAAGCCCAAAATCTTATATAAAGCCTAAGAAAAACTTACTAAGGAGGAAAAAATCAAGTTAAAGAAAATGAATAACTTAAAATAAAGTGCAAATCAAACCAAAAGTGCAAGTCAAACCAAATTTGAAGAAACAAAATATTGACTTAACAGTATGTACATTGGTCAATAATAAAAAATAAAACCAAAGTCTTGAAGACAATTGCATTTTTCTCAAGAACCTCTTTCAGATTCTTATTAATGTATAATTTTCTAGAAATCAATCTTCCAAGATGGCAATTTTTCATTTTTGCACCCATTTTTACCCACTTGGATAAAATGCACACCTAACCCTCATTATTGGGTCTTTTTTAGTGATTTAAATTGGAAATAGTGTGGATTTATATATTAAACCTTCTTGTACATCTATATATTTTTGTTGGGATTCACAACCTTTGCACATTGTGTCAAAAAGACAAAACAAAAATAAAATATTTACACAATGTTGTGTAAAAAACCGAGTTTAAATTTGGAAAAATTGGGCTTACTAAAATGCACGCCGCAATATGTACATTGATCAATAATTGGAAGTAAAACCACATTCCTGGAGATAGTTCCATTTTTCACAAGAAGTCTTTCAAATTCCTCAAATGTTGTTTCATTTGCTCGAAATCAATCTTACAAGATGACAATTTGACATTTTTGGACCCTTCTTCACCCACTTGGATAAAATGCATGCCCAACCCTCCTTATCAGGTATTTTTGAGTGATTTTAATTGCAAGTGGCGTGGATTACTATTTTCCACATTCTTATACATCTATCTAAATTGTTTTTGGGATTCACAAACTTTTCACATCTATAAAAAAGAGAAATCAAAATTGAAATGTATTTGCACTGTTGTGTAAAAAACAAAGTGTAAATTTGCTAAAATGGGATTAGTAAAATGCACGCCACGATATGTACTTTGGTTAATAATGAAAATTCAAACCATATTCATGAAGACAATTGCATTGTTCTCAAGAACCTCTTTGAGAATATTAAAGTGATGTATAATTTGGTAGAAATCAATCTACCAAGATGGCAAGTTTTCATTTTTGGACCCATTTTTACCCATTTGGATAAAATGCACCCCTAACCCTCATTATTAGGTATTTTTCAGTGATTTAAATTGAAAATGATGTAGATTAATATTTTACACTTTATTGTACACACACACACACATATATATATATGTTTTGGGGGTTCACAACCTTTGCACATTCTGTCAAAAAGAGAAAGGAAAATTAAAACAGATTTACACCGTCATGCAAAAAACTAAGTGTAAATTTGCAAAAATGGGCTTAGCAAAATACAAGCCACGATATGTACATTGGTCAATAATTGAATGTAAAGATACAGACCTGAAACTAGTTGCATTGTTCACAAAAACCTCTTTCAAATTCCTACAATTATGCATCATTGTTAACACCCAAAAAGTGCTCACCATCTCATCTCCCTCATTACATGACTCATTTGTCTATATTTCCTACCATATTTGCCTCCAAAACCTTAAAAAACCATTAAAAATCCACCAAAAGGAAAAAAACCCTTTTTTCCCCCAAAAATAATTTAAATTCTCTCAAAAGATAGCAAAAATCCTCTGAAAGAGCCCTAAATTCCCAAAAGTCAAATAAAAGGGAACAAAAAATGTAAAAAAAGAGGAAAAAGAGGAAAAAATGAAGCAAAAACCCTATACAATTGACCTAAACCATATGGTGCCAAAAACCGTGGGTCAATACTCCACCACTAAAAACCTATAAATAGGTGATGGAGGCTCCCCATTTCACATCCACAATATTTCCTATCCTCACTCTACCAAAATCACTCTTGGAACCCTAGCTTACAATTTGAGCTAGTTTTTCCCATTTGAGTGCCCCTTTTGGCCCATTATTCAAACACCTTGGAGAAGAAGAAGCAACCCATTAGAGCACAGAAGCAGCCTTCCTGGACTACTGCAAGAGCTCCACCAACCTCAACACTTGAGGTAAATGTAATCTTGATCATATCATAATACAAAAAGAAACTTTCTAATATATTGTCACTGTCTTTTTATTTCTGTTGATGCACATGTTAGCTTAGATTTTACTGTTTTACTGTTTAAATTTACTATTTATTAAACTGCTACTAAGGAGGCCCTTCTTCTTAGTAGGTGCTCATTTGCAAAATCTAGGGTGAAAAACCTAGCTACAGTTTTGGCGACTCCACTATTGGCCTTTGAATTTCTGGTTAAAATTTCAAAAGTTTTTATTTTCTGCAAGTATTTTTCTGTCTTCCCTATTCGGTTGCAGCTTTGGCCAGTTGGGTTTTCTGCCACAGATTGCGGTTCTATTCTTTGCAACCATGACCCAATTCATAGTTTTCGATTGTCTTTCTGCGATCCAGATCGCCACTGTTTGCTCTTTTCCCGCAGCCCAGACCGTCATTTTCTGCCTCTTTCCCGTGGCCCAGACCGTTGTTTTCTGCCTCTTTCCTGCAACTCGAGCTCAGCCTTTTGCCCCTTTCCCGTGTCCCAGACCACAGTTTTTAGCCCCATACCTACGATCCGACCATGGATTTTTGCCCCTTTGTCACGTTCCAAAGCACGCATTGTGGTCGTAAACCTGCGATCCAACCGTAGCTCTTCCCCCTTTAGCCGTGCCCCAGACCGTGCCTCTTGGCCATAGACCCACGATCCGACCGCAGGGTTCAGTCCTACAGCTGTTCCCCAAACCGCACCTTTCGACCACAGACCCGCAATCTGACCATAGGGTTCAGCCCTATATCCGCGCTCTAGGCCGCACATTTCAGTCACAGACCTGCAATCTGTTTTCTGCATTTTTACCCTTTTTTGAACCCAGATTTTTGCTGCAATATTGTATGCACCTACATAGCCACCTGTTCTATCTGTAGGCACACTTACCTACATCCTTTTTCTACAGTTTGCTTTATGTTCCATTTTCAGATTAGGTTTAATAATTTACATTGAAAAAAGAAAATTTTGAAGTGCAAGTTAAATTTCTGCATTATTATTGGTTAAAAAGTAGCCCACCCCGTGGTAATTTTGATTGCATTCATTACCTCACACGCACACACTCTATCACCTAATTCAAGTGAGCCTTAAAACACTACTTAACACAACCAACATTCTAACCCCACTTGGGGAACACATAAGAATATTGTAGTTAGGTAGGACAGGGGGGATAGGCATCCAAATAACACCCCTTGGTCGCTTACACTTGAGACATAGTTGTTGTCCTTTAGGGTACCAAAATCCCCTAGTATTTTTTGACACGGTCACAACCAGGTTATCATATGGCCTCTCCCTTAGGAGGGTTGAAGTAGCCATACTGGTTCCGGAAGCCTGAGTGGAATACCGCAATCCATTCAGTAACCTAAGGCTACCTACTTGTTGGTTTTCATGTGGTGATTCCTTTTAGGTCCACACGGTGATAGGATCGGAGCTGTAGATTCACCTTTCTGGACGTGTCATGAACAGGGTATCTTAGTTTCCTTTCTTCTAGGATTGTCTTACCCAGTGTCCCTCTTGGTAGGGGGATATCTTTAGCCACTTGGCTCTACTATCCATATTGTTTGACTTGGATTTCATCACCTTGCAGAGGATATGTCTGGTTTATTTAGAATACTATTTAGCTAGGTGTTTGCATGCTCCGTTACATCCCTTTGGTCTAGCGAGTCCACTATTTTTATTTTTTAGGAAACCTGCTGCTTGTTGGTATTCTGGCCATTGTTGTTGACGCTCTGCTTATTGTAGCACAACTATTACAGTGAGCGTTTTGAGTTGGTTGTTGGCATGAGTGTCGTCTTTTTGGGCTCTCCTTTTGCACACTTGGCTACATTAGGGTTTTTGATCTATTTTTCACTCGACACAACCCCCAGATACTTGACACCATCTATCACCATTGAGTCCCCGAGACACTATCGGCACCTCCGGGGCGAGCCCCTGCAGCACGGTTCACTTGACATCACTAGTCATAGACGTAGAGCTTCATCACTTGATACCACTCGTCATAGACCTCGAGCTTCATCACTTGACTCTACTCATCCACGACATAGAGCTCCGTCCCCTGGCTCTAATGCCCCTTATTTCACATATGATTCTGAGGCAGATTCTGAAAACCCCACTTACAATGCACCAACCAGCCCCATGGCTGGCATGAATTCCAACCCTTTCTTTGTAGGGACCATTAGTGGAGCATCCACAACCACCCTAGCCACCACACCTTCTTTGGGTATGCCCTCGATGGGGCCCACACCCACCATTCCGGTCACTATGCCAATTCCAGTGGCTAGCATACCCAACCCAACCCCACTGGTGACTCACACTATGCTTAGTGGTGCAGAACCCTCCCATACCACCTCCACCCCCCTCGGTTGGGGGTCACATCCCTATAATAAACCCAGCCCCTACACTTGGGGGCATCAGCCCCAACGTGGCCACAACCACCAGCATGTCACATCCTTCTACCAATTTTCCATTCATGGCTAGTCTCAACGTTCTTAACCTGGCTATACTAACCAATGATCCCATCAGACACGATCCTGCATGGCCTCACATGCCCACCAAGATCCCATCATACATCCCTAATTTTGAGGGCAAGGCAGGTGAAGACCCCTAGAACCACATTATGTCCTTCCATCCGTGGTGTTCCTCCAACTCCATAGTGGATGACTCTGTCCGACTCCATCTGTTACAATGAACTCTCACTGACTCTGCAGCCAAGTGGTACATCAAGCAACCCCATGGGACCCATGCCACCTTTACTTTCCTTGCCTCGACCTTCTTGTAGTTCTTCTAGTTACCTATCTGCTATGACATGGGAGTTGAGATCTTACTGTCTTGTAGATAGAATACGGCCACCCACATCGCTGACCACATTCATTATTGGCGTCGACACCAAAGCCTATGCAAAATCAAGTTAGATGACCCTATCTTCCTGGATTGGTTTCTTAAATCTCTCCTCCCCGTCGTTGCTAAAGATGTGGCATCCGAGCGACCACAGTCCAAGGAAGAAGCCATCCTAAAATCCCAATAGTTCTAACTTATCTACGCCCAGTATGGTTACTTATATACCATTATACCCGATGCCCCCCGCTGCAATTTCTCCCAAAACGACACGCCGGGGGCATCCCATGCCGTCGATGGCATCATTGGCCGTATTGCATCACATAACCAAGCCTTTTCCATAACCCGTACTAGTACTAGCACCGACCTTTCGCGAGCTACATCCTACTCTGGAGAAACCAATTCGTATGCTTCCATGGCACATAACAACCATTCCCACGGACCCTCATGTCCACCTTAGTGCTACGGCCACGCATCCCCTACTTACATTCCCTCGGTTTCACCTCAACCATATTACCACCTGTAGGTCACACACACTCCTGTATCCTCTCAAGCCCCCCTTGCTTATTATCCACCACAGGCAGCACCTGCATCAAATCAACCACCCATCACATAGACATATCAACAACCCCCACAAGGTTCAGCACCTGCACCGCCTCCACCCACTTATTATCCGTTGCATCCTGCTCCCACACTTGCACAACCCCAGAACCCACCTGCCTCCCAAGGGCAAGTGTACGCGCAACAAAATCCGCATCCTAACCAAAATAACCAATGCCAACAAGGCTAGCAAAACTGCAACAAAGGACGTAACCGCAGGAACAACCCTCCTCCAGACTAAGGTGGCCAGCCACCTAACCCCCCAAACAATAATAATGCAGCACCTGCCAACCAAAACCCCGACATGCCGCCAAAACAAGATAAAAACCCTAATTTGCAATTGAACCATCCTTGTTCTATTTGCGGGGTCTATGGCCATTACACACATGCTTTCCCACATTTGGAGCGGGCTCGACAACTCTGGACTGATGATTCCCACCCCTAAGGGAACACGGCTCCTTAGGCGCCGCCCAATCCCCTACCACCTCATACTCAACCCTTGGGGTTACAGAACCCTTTACCAACCCAAGGAGTGGTGAACACTCAACCGTTAGCTCCCCCTCAAGGAAACACGCCACCACCACAACAAATCACTTATGCAACTCTTGATCACCCCATGATAGACTCAGGTACCCATCACTTGTTAATGATGTCAACCTTCAAACCCGTCGGAACCAATATGGCTCCACCCCTGAAGCCCCTCCTGCCGACAAAACCACTAATGATCTTCCCACTGATCAGTCGTTACGACTACCTCCATCCCCATTAGATGGAACCCAAAAAGCCCCTCGCTTCCCACTTTGCCGCATCAACAATAACCCCAATGCTTGTGCTGCGTCTAATTACAACATTGTGGACGACTTAGCCCAGTCCCCCGTAGCCATGTCAACGTTAGAGGTCTTAAAAAATTGTCCTACACAACGCAAGACTCTGTTATCAGCCATTGGTGCTATCGACCCGACTGATTCACGAATGATGGCCTTTGATTTGGACCAATCTGAACCACACCTGCCTTCCACATTAGCGTTTCAAGTTTCTGTCTCCATTCAGAATCTTGTCATCCATCGGTGCATCATCGATGAGGGTGCCTCTACATGCATTGAGTCCACATTCATTTGGAAAAATTTGTGATCCCCTACTATCCAGTAGTCCACCACTGCATTGCGAGCCTACGACGGTCGTTTAGCTCAACCCAGGGGTTTCTTAGCTAATGTCCTTGTCCAGTTGGCTGGTAAAATAATGCTTATTGACATAGAGGTCATCAACGCCCAACTTGATTATAACCTCTTACTTGGCCGCAGTTACATGTACGCCATGCGGGCGGTTGCCTCATTCATTTTTCATACCATGATGCTCCCCCATGATGGACGAGTGGTCAAGATTGATCAACTCACCTGATATTATCCCAATTCCCCCACTGCACCCGAAAACATTATTCCCATGATTGAACAACCTGTTTGCGGTGCATCTACCTCATTGATTTCCTCAATTGGACCCGAGGTCTACTCAGATATGCCGATGACTTTCACATTCCAATCCATTCCACCTCCATCACCAGCGATCAAAATATCTGACTTATGTACCCTCTCCCACAATACACAAACACCCAACCATCAACCGCCCTTGCCACCCCAACCACTGTTGGTACCTAGTCATGTTGGTGTTACACCCATCCATACAATCCCCTTCCTATTCCCCCCTTCGGGAGTAGTAAGCGCCCTGGTTATGGCCACTCTCAGCCTCCCAGGGATAACTTTAGGACTACCTATGTGGTATCTCACGCCTCCTGTTTCCCCTCTGACACCAAATGTCGTCCTACAACCAGTGCAACCCATCACCACTACTAGTCAACCGCCTCCTGATGTCACTACTGCTTACTCATCCACCAATCCATCCCCTCTTATCAAGAACACTGGGGGCAGAGGCCCACAACCATACACCGCTCTACCCCTACCCAAAATAGTTAAAAATCCCCCTGCGTTTCACACTCCTCCCAAATGCTCTTTGTGTGATGAATTGGTCCATGCTACCCATCAATGTCCACAATTACCTGCATTACAAGAGCACATGCAAATGCTTGACGATGACCCCAACATCCTAGTTGTCCAAATTGGCCCTACCCCTAAGCCTCGCGATAAATCACTGCGTACCAATCACTCTTGTACAATATGCGGTATTTATGACCATTACTCACATCACTGCCTTGATCTCCTAGATTACAGAGCCACTCTCTATGAGATGAATAATTTGGACCTCGAGACGTCTCCCCCCACCATTGAAGAGATCCACCCCCCAGAATCTCCGCCAATAGGAGAGATCAATACCATTTATATGATCTCTACTACTAGTGATCCCTCGTCAATCAATTTGACGACAAACAATTTCCACAATGATGAGGAGATTCTCGAGGCTCTTACCACACCTGATTACCCTTGGGAGGATATGCACCATCGTTCCTATTTCCTCTCGGAGGAGTCCTCCCCCACCACAGCCACCCAATTTCGGTTGAGTCCAAAGATTTCCTCCCCACCAAAGTCGACTGGTTTAAAGAGCCCAGTCCTGCTCCCGATGCCTTCGAGGAAGGTAACATGGCCAATATCTCACCCACAATCCACATTTATATATCTACCCCAGTCGGTGCTCCTGAACTCATTACGTTAGGAGCCTCCTGCACCGATCACGAGATCAGAGAGTACAAGAAACGTTTCTAAGAGTTCTGCGATGTCTTTGCCTAGTCCTACACCGAAATGCCTAGTCTTGACCCCACTATCATAGAGCACCACATTGACATGTGGCCAGATGTGCCCCATGTTCTCCAAAAATAGTTCCCTATTCACCGATCAAAGCTCCCCGCCGTTAAAGCAGAGATTGAGAAACTTCGTGCAGTAGGTTTCATTTATCCTATTGCATACACCACTTGGTTTTCTAACCCCGTCCTTGTTAACAAAAGCCAAGGCACAATCAGAGTATGTACTGACTTCCGCAATTTAAACCGAGCATGTCCCAAAGACAACTTCCCCATGCCATTTATTGACCAACTCATCGATGTGTGTGCAGGGCATGAAGTCCTATCCTTCATGGATGATTTCTATGGGTATAACCAGATTCAGATCCGCAAGGAAGATCAATACAAGACTTCCTTCACCACCCCATGGGGCACCTTCCCCTATCGTGTCATGCCTTTCGGCCTTAAAAATGTTGGCGCCACCTTCCAACGGTCCATGACCTATTTTTTTCACGATTTGGTCCATATCCTATTAGTCTATGTTGACGATCTCACAACACGTTCCAAGAAACGATCCAACCACCTTGACGACCTTCGACAAGTTTTTCTGCATTGTTGCAAGTATCAGATCTGCTTGAACCCACTCAAGTGTGTCTTTTGTGTTCCAATAGGCCGATTGTTAGGTTTCATTGTTTCCCACAAAGGAATCACTGTCGACCCCCTCATAGTTCAATCCATATTAGACCTTCCCGCACCACGCACGCTCCGGCAGCTATAGAGCTTACAGGGGAAATCTAATTTTCTCCGTCGCTTCATTCCTGATTATGCCACCATAGTTCATGGTTTTTTACATCTGCTTCATACTTACATACCCTTTGTTTGGGACGACCAGGCGCAGGCTGCTTTCAAAGCCCTTAAAAAATCTCTCACGCAAGCCCCTTTGATCTCCCCTGGGGATTTGTCTCAAGACTTCATCCTTTACATCTCGGCATCCGACCATGCCGTGTCAGGGGTCCTTGTCCAAGAAGATGCTGCTCACCAGGAGCATGTCATTTATTACATCAACCAAAACTTTTCTGGACCACCCCTATGTTACCCATATGAGGAAAGACTGGCCCTTGCCGTCATCTTTTCCGTCCAAAAATTGCGCCATTACATTTTAATCAGTCATACTATAGTTGTCACTAACTCCAACCCCATGGTCTACCTCTTGAACTGGCGACTTCTGCAAGGTCGTGTCACTAAATGGGTAATTATACTCCAAGAATATGACCTAACTTTCACAACCCCTAAGAGTACTAAATCCCTTGCGCTTTTCCAGCTCATAACTGACCTTCCATCCCTTTTTTCATCCCTGCCAATCTCCGATGAGTTACCTGAAAAAAATTTGTTCATCATCTCGTTAGATGAACCATGGTACAGTGATATTCTGCTATACCTTTGCACGCAGAAGTTTCGACCAGACATAGATCACGATGGATGCCGCCGTATTCGTCACCACGCCTCTCGGTATCTCCTCTTGGGAGACGTCGTTTACCGACGAGGAGTTGATGCCATCCTCTGTTGTTGCCTTACACACAAGGAAGCCAAACAAGTCCTCAATGACTATCATAGCGGCTCCTGCGGTGGACATTTCGCAGGGATTGCCACTGCCCAGAAGGTCATCCGCGCCGGATACTTCTAGCCACACTATTTACTGACTGCATCACAATAGTCAAACATTGCCATAATTTTTAACTCTTTTCCCCTAAGTCCTGGACACCACCCGCTCCACTCCACCTAGTCATCACCATTGGCCCTTTTTGCAAATGGGCCATTGACTTCATGGAATGTAAACCCTCATCTATAAACGGCCATAAGTACATCATTGTCACCATCGACTACTTCACCAAATGGGCTGAAGCCATGCCCACCTTCAACTGTAAAGCCAACACTGCTGCCCGTTTCTTTTTTAACCAGGTTATTACACGATTTAGGGTCCCAAAAAAGCTTGTCTCAGACCATGGTTCACATTTTGAATATGTTATTTGGTGTGAGTTGTCAACCCTCCTTAAATTCAAACATCAGTATGCCTCTGCTTACTACCCCCAAGGGAACGACTAGGTTGAGGCCATTAACAAAATTTTGAAAACAATCCTCCAACGCACTGTTGACCGACATAAGTCCAATTGGCATCACATGCTTTTCCCCGCATTATGGGCTTACCGCACATTAACTAAGACTGCCACCGGTTTTACCCCTTTTCACTTAGTTCACGGTGTCAAATCTGTCCTCCCCATCGAGTGTCAGATCCCCGCCCTACACATCGCTATTGAATTTCTCCCTGACACCTCCCCACTTGAACAATTTCTGATATTGCTAGAACAAGTTGATGAGGACCGTCGCGCAACCCTCCTAACCATTGAGGCCGCCAAGAACCACTCCAAAGCTGGTTATGACAAACATGTCCACCCACGAACGTTCCGTGAAGGAGACCTAGTCCTCGTTTACGACCAAGCCCACGATAAGATAGGTAAAGGGATCTTTGAATCCATGTGGTAAGGTCCTTACATAGTGCACACCTGCCTTGGACATGGGGCATATATTTTAACTGACTCAGAAGGCCACCCCTTGCACAACCCCCATGATGGGTTGTATCTTAAATGATTTTATCCTTAACAATCCCGCGGACCCGTTGGCCTGTATTGTACAGTTTGATTTCTTTTTGTTTTTCACTTTTTTACCACAACCTCACATTCATCATTTTTGCATGATCACAGATGGACCATTTTCCACCTTATTACACTAGCTTCGCCAATGGAGCAAGTCGATGGTATCCAAACTTGGCCTCTGCAGCTTAGGTCTTATATTCCCCTTCACATGAGTTGATTCACCTTGACGGAATGTGCATAGGTGATACTACCAAAACCACGATGAGTATGATGTTGTGACTGGTCTCCTGACTGCTTCCCTTCAGATGGGTATATGTCACCTTCATGTGTTCCTTGACTCCAAGTTGCTTGTCTCCCAGCTCAACAACTGCTACCAGGTGTGTGATACTTGCCTCTTTAGAAATTTTCTGTGTACAAAATAGCTAAGCGGACAGTTTCAATCCATAACGTTCACTCATGTCCCGACAGCTCAGAATAGTGTCGCAGATCAAATGGCTAACAAAATCCTTGACTAGCATATCAATCACACCATGTAAATCATCCATAATGATTAATCATCACATCAAAAACATAAAAATCCCAAAACAGAATACGTCTACAACAACGGGCTTCCACGTGCCTATCATAACAAACCATTTTCATCCACGTGCAATAATATAACACAAAACCATATAGGGGGATCCACGTGCCTATCATAACACATCATTTTGCATCCACGTGCAATAAACACATACAAGACAATACAGGCGCATCCACATGCGTACACACAATAATCACTGCAAACAAAATGCATCCATGTGCATATATATATATAAAAAAATCATCATCCTATACATGTCATGAGTTACCCCGCACTCAGCTATACAAAAAATATACATTAAGGAGCTCCAACAACATCCCTGTCATAAAATACATGTTGTATATACAAAATCTCGAATGCCCATATGCATCGAGGGGAGTCCCCAACACTCGTTAATGAGAGTCATATCCCCCATCTGAATCCTCCTCACTGGCCTCCTCTGCTGCGCACTCATCCTCTCCTCGCTCCTCCTCTGGATCCTCCTCATCCCCCTGTCGATCCTGACCCCTCCTCTCCTTGGCCATAACTGCCACCCAAATCAAGATCAACTGCCAATCTCATGGAGCTTCGTGACAGGCTTCGACCACCTCCCGATCAAGCTCCCACAACCCCTCATCAAAGACCCCAACCAATAGTCGGTCGAAGGTAACTTGCAAGGCCTCCAAAGTCCCCTCCGCATCCTGTTGTCATACCTTCCTCCGATCTGGAAAGGCTGGCACTGCTATATGCCCCAAACGCTCCCTATGCCCCGGTGGTGGCAGTGGTCCCACATCTGCCTCAAACCAAATCGCAAATAGTCAAAATAATCATATATCTCTAACATCAAAACATCCAATATAAAACAATGAAGAATCTATATACATACCATCCGGACCTCAAGCCGGCCTAAGAGGTCATGGCACCTCCGGATCTCGCTAATAGTCCATTCAATGCTACAAATAGTCATCAAAAGCCAGCGGCATCTGCAACCACTGCAAATAGAGCTCCTGTGTGAATACTGCCCCACCTCTCTCCCACCCCGCCGACACATCATCTCACCCCACCGCATCATCCACGGCTCCCTCAAACCCCCAGCCTGGACCGACACTCGCGGTCACAGTGTCGAAACCCGCTCCATGAAGAACGAGCACAGAAATGACCCATAGCAGAACCCCTTGCCAAATACCTTCACCAAGCTCAGCTGCCGCTGAACACAGGTGAGGAACATCTAAGCCCCAAGCAAAGTAGGTCCCCTATAGTACCCACTCAACCAGCTGCATTTGTTCCACAAACAACCGATAGGGCCCCTGCGACCCTAACACTCAAACCACACATGCCGCCATCGCCCGAACTGATGGCTCATCAAAGTCACAAATCAAGAGTGCATTCTTATGCACTCTTACCGTCGGGAAGCAATACCGATCCAACATCTCCTCCATGTCCACATCCGCGGACACCTGTGGCTGCATATCTGCCACCCTACCCAAACATGGTAGTCCTGTCAAAAAGTATACATCTTCTAGGGTGAGCTCCAGTCTCTCCCCTTGCACCATGAAGCATAGACTATCGGGCTCCCAAAATCCCACCAACCTATTCATCAGTAGTGTTGTTGAACACATCATCGGCATCTGCGTGAACTTCAACAATCCGCACAGCCCCAAGCTCCCCCAAACATGTTGGTCATCCCATATGTAGTCCATCAGATCGTCAGGTATCTCGCACTCCCTCCATAGTACTCTCGGCATCCTGTCAATCCCACAATGAAAACTCATCAGAACATCATCATCTAAACCATCATCCCCCCACCGGTATGACTCCACAAACCCGATACAGATCGCGGTTATGGGGCCCAATGCTACGATCCCAAATCGCGGCTATCGGGACTACAACCACGTTCACAGATCCCGTCTGTGGGGGGCATAACTGTTATTACAGATCGCGACTGTCTAGGCCACAGTCATGATCACAGATTGCGGCTGTCCAGGCCACAGTCGCGGGCTTGAATCGCGACTATCCAGGCCATAGTCGCAATCCCAGATCGCAGCTATGGAGGCCACAGTCGCGATCACAGATCGCGACCATTGCCTCGAAACCTGTGATCCACACTCGCGTGCACCATACAACCCCCCCTGAGGACCCACTACCCATGCGAATTGAGAAAAAATTAAATGTATGAGTTCAGTGAAATATCTGCAACTCGCGGAAATGAAATCGACTGGTCCAATCACCCAAAAATGCCAAATCTAGTCTGGCCCACCACACTCTCCTGTCAAAGTCAACGACACAAATGACACTTGGCATTTTGGGTCCACTTACTATTTATAGACAGTTGACTTTTTCTTGATTTGGCCATTATGGATCCATACGGAGTCCGTTTTCCAAACCGTTTCCACCACTAGAATCAAAATGACCAAACCTTCAAAATGGCCGACTCAGTTTCTCGTTTTCTCCAAACCCCTTTTTTTGGAATTTTTTCCATGCACATCACCATCTCGATTTGCATACTACATCGGCCGTTTTCAGTTTTGTTAAGTCTAAACCAAATAGACTAGCAAGATCACTGAAAGAAACATAATCACAAGATAGACACAAAATTTACCTTGGGAAACCCTCATGAGGTAGAAAACCTAGCAAAGCTTTCCTCAATAAGATGATCAACCAAAATACAAGATGTGCTCCTAGACTTGACCTCCTTCTCTACCTCCTGTGCAGACCTCCCAGACACAAGTGTGCTACTTTTCTGAGTTGTGTAAGTGTGTCAAATGAGGATCTCTCCTCTATTTATACTAGTTCCCGACTGACCAAAATCCCTAATGGGGCCGACCTCTCCTGGAGAAGTCTAATAACCCCTAAAATATAAAATCAGGGCCGACCCCCACATGCTGGGTCTAATAACCCTAGTTACCACAAACCATCGGAGGAATAAACATCTCCAGATACATAATAGAGTCACCTCGGAGGGATGAAACATCTCCGGAATAATAATGTACAAATATAATATTCTTAGAAGTTACAATATTCAACACTCCCCCTTAACGAGAAGGATATTATAACAACATCTGCAGGAGCAAGGAGTCATCAACTACATCATACATGATACATATATAAATCATCGAAAGCTTTCTTCAATTCATCATCATCAGTAACTCAACCAGTTACTGGAACATCAACATCATCAGTATCGTCATCACACAATCATCAGCATCGTCATCACACGATCATCAGCATCATCATCACACGATCATCGACATCATCATCATATGATCATCATCGTTGTCACACGATCATCATCATCGTCATCACACGATCATCATCATCGTCATTACACGATCATCATCATCGTCATCACACGATCATCAGCATCATCATCACACGATCATCAGCATCGTCATCACACGATCATCAGCATCGTCATCATATGATCATCATCATTGTCACACGATCATCAGTATCTGGATCGATCCACAGCATACTCTACAATACACATGATCATATTACAGGATGATCAATCTCGCTCTCTTTAGGACATAGGTCCATGGATGATACAATCCAGATCAAGTTCCAGGATGATCAGTCCTTATCACTTTAAGACAAGTCTCATGTCTAGGGACGATGCAATACCATCACGTACATTTTGAACTCAGTTCATGGATGATGCAGTCCTCATATGTACCTTTAAGACAAGTCTCATGTCTAGGGATGATGCAATCCCATCACGTACATTTTGAACCCAGTTCATGGATGATGCAGTATTCACACGTACCTTTAAGACAAGTCTCATGTTTAGGGATGATGCAATCCCATAACGTACATTTTGAACCCAGTTCATGGACGATGCAGTCCTCACACGTACCTTTAATACAAGTCTCATGTCTAGGGATGATGCAATCCCATCACATACATTTTGAACCCAGTTCATGGACGATGCATTCCTCACACGTACCTTTAAGACAAGTCTCATGTCTAGGGATGATGGAATCCCATCACGTACATTTTGAACCCATTTCATGGACGATGCAGTCCTCACATGTACCTTTAGGACAAGTCTCGTGTCTAGGGATGATGCAATCCCATCACGTACATTTTGAACCTAGTTCAGGGATGATGCAGTCCTATCTTCAACTCTCGGAGACATCAGTCTACGGCTCAATTCTGGGACCGAGGTCCGGGGAAGATGCAATCCCCTACCTGTTCATTCAGGACTTCATTCTCGGAGACATCATGTCTATGGCTCTCTTTAGGACTGAAGTTCAGGGATGATCCATTCCTCACATGTACACCAAGGACTTCATTCTCGAAGACATATGCCTACGACTCTCTTTAGAACATATGTTCAAGGATGATGCAATCCTTCTTCTTTCTCGGAGACATCTGTCTACAGCTCACTTTAGAATGTGTGTTCAAGGATGATGCAATCCTTCTTCTTTCTCAGAGACATCTGTCTGCGGCTCACTTTAGAACGTGTGTTCAAGGATGATGCAATCCTCACATGTATCCTCATCAATACAGGTACAAGTATCCTCAACCATACAAGTACATTAATCACTACATGTATCATCAAAAGTATGTATTCTCACCAATACATCTATCATCAAAACATGTATTCTTACTAATACATATATCATCAAAAGCATGTATTCTCACTAATACATATATCATCAAAAGCATGTATTCTCACTAATACATCTATCAAAAGCATGTATTCTCACTAATACATCTATCATCAAAAGCATGTATTCTCACTAATACATCTATCAAAAGCATGTATTCTCACTAATACATCTATCATCAAAAGCATGTATTCTCACTAATACATCTATCATCAAAACATGTATTCTTACTAATACATCTATCAAAAGCATGTATTCTCACTAATACATCTATCATCAAAAGCATGTATTCTCACTAATACATCTATCATCAAAAGCATGTATTCTTACTAATACATCTATCAAAAGCATGTATTCTCACTAATACATCTATCATCAAAAGCATGTATTCTCACTAATACATCTATCATCAAAAGCATGTATTCTCACTAATACATCTATCATCAAAAGCATGTATTCTTACTAATACATCTATCAAAAGAATGTATTCTCACTAATACATCTATCATCAAAAGCATGTATTCTTAATAATACATCTATCAAAAGCATGTATTCTTACTAATACATCTATCATCAAAAGTAAAAACAAGTAAAAATAAGTATTCTAAGTATAAGAGTCCTAAATCTAAATATTTCTAAGTATCCAGGTGTAGTAAACAGGTATCCTCATCATCGACCTTGCTATCGATGAGACAATCTCATCATCAATGACTATACTACTCCCCCTTTCGAGGAGGGTCCTTTTGAACTACACCAAGCTTGTCTCAGAAGTATTCAAATTTCACTCGAGACAGAGGTTTGGTCAAGATATCAGCAGTTTGATCCTTAGTGCTCACATACTCGAGCTTGATAGCTCCTCTCTGCACCATATCTCGTATATAAAAGTATGGAATCTCTATGTGTTTTGACTTATTGTCGAATATTTTGAGATGACTTACCTCAGGCTTCTTTCCTATAAACACTTCTTCTGGAGTTTTGAATTCAAGAGCACTATGGGATAGTCTATTTTACACATAGACTATTGTCCTAGCTGCTTCTGTCCATAGATACATGGGTAGATCTTGGTCATGTATCATAGTCTTTACAACAACCATGATGGTTCTATTTTTCCTCTCAGCAACCCCATTTTGTTGGGGATTGTATGGAGTGGTTAGTTCCCTCTTAATTTCGGCTTCTTTACAAAAGTCTTCAAAGTCCTATGAAGTATATTCTCCGCCATTATCTGTTCTGAGAATCTTGATTTTCTTTTCTGAGAGATTTTCTATTAGGGCCTTGAATTCTTTGAATTTTCCAAAGACTTCATTCTTACCTTTTAGAAAGTATATCCAAGTCTTCCTTGAATAGTCATCAATGAATGAGAGATACTACTCAAACCCACTTAAGGAAGTGGTGGGCATTGGTCCACATAAATCTGAGTGTATTAGCTCCAAAATGTTCTTAGTCTTTGTTTCACTCTTTGGAAAAGGGTTCTTGACATTCTTCCCTTTCTTACAACCTTTACATGAGCCATTATGATCAACCTTCAAATCTGGTAAGCCTATGACCACCTTGCTTACATAGGGTAAGGATTTGTAGTTAATGTGAGCTAGTCTTATATGCCATAGCTCACTAGGGCTAGAGTTTTCATGAGCAAGGGAAACTTATGGATGTCCCTTGAGCTTATAGAGACCTCCTTCTTCTTCACCAATGACAACTGCATCTTCAATTGATTTTCCTTTGGACCACATGAGTACTTGTCCATCTGTGAAAGCCACTCTAAAACCTTTCTTATCTAGTGCTGAGATAGAGAGTAGGTTCTTCTTTAAACTTGGTACATCTAGAACTTTCATTTTCAAGGGTGTTCCAGAATCAAGCTTGTAGCTTGCTTCACCAATTCCCTTGATGGGATATTGATAATCATCTCCTAGAGATACCTTTTGTGGTGAGGACTTTTCTTAAAGTCTTGAGAGAGTTTTCTTTTGACCTGTCATGTGCTTTGAAGCACCACTATCAATGAGCCATGTATCTTCTCCAAGAGACACAGATCCAGAGAGTGCAGAAAATGGGACATATTCTTCTGGATCTTCTTTCTTTACTTTAGATCTTTTCCTTCGAGGCCTTTCCTCTTCTTCTTCTTCTTCTTCTCCTACTTCTTCTTCACTATCATCTTATGCCATATGTGCATGATGTATTTTGTGAATAAACTTCTTCTTCCTCTTTTCTGTTAAAGTACAGTCTCTAGCAAAATGTCCTAGTTTAAGACAACAATAACATTGGACTATGGTGAGGTCTCTTTCTGAGTTTGTTCCTCCTTTCCTTTTGAATCTATGAGAGGGTTGAGACTTTTTGTGGTTCACTTTATTGAAGTGACCCCTTTTTCCTCTTTTGGTGTGGGTGGTCAAGGCTTGGTCATCCTCTTTGAGAAGAGCTTCTCTGTTGGTTACCCTAGCCTCTTCTTGAACACAATCCTCCCATACTACATCGAACTTCATGCTTTCTTTTCTGGAACACATAGTTTGTATGAATGATTCCCAAGGTCTAGTGAGACCATTTAGAGTAGTCATCACAAGTTCATATTCATCAAGAGTATCACCAATGGAATCTAGTTGCTCCTTGATTTCAGAGACCCTTGAGAAGTAGTCTTGAATGGATTCTACTTTGTGCATATTGGTACTCTTCAATTGAGTCCTTAGGTTCATCTTCCTATTGATGTTCTTTCCTTCATACATTCTTCCTAGGGCATCATACATTTCCTTTGGAGTATTCTTGGAGGCCACTTGGGGAATCACGTGGTATTTAATAGAATTAGCTATGATTATCTTTGCCCTAATCAAATCCTTCCTATGATTCTCTTTGGATTGATCTCCTTTAGGTTCTGCAACTTCATCCTTGACATAATGAGCAAGATCATTCTCTTCAAGAATGAGACCAATTCTGTATTTCCATGCCCAGAAATTTTCTATACCTTCTAGCTTGTCTTCAAGCTTAGTGCTTGGAGCCATCTTCTCTTAGGGGATTCCAAGAGATAAGAGATAGAGTAGTACTTACCCGAAAATTTTAACTTTTCACTTTTCCAGAACTGCAACAGAATTTCTGGTTTATCGCACTTTTGGTAAAACTAGGGTTTGACTTTCCCGGAGTTCTACCCAACCAAAAAATTCGATCCAAGGCTCAAAAGATAGATCTTTAGAAGGGCTAATCAGCCATGCAAGTAGAATCCAAAAATACTAACTTTTTGCAGAAACCCTAATTTTGGGAGAGAGAGAGAGAAATATAATTTCACCTTGTGAAAGATGTTCTATTCAGGCTATCTCTGATACCACGTTAAGTTTAAACCAAATAGACTAGAAATATCACTAAAAGAAACATAATCACAAGATAGACACATAATTTACCCTAGGAAACCCTCATGGGGTAGAAAACCCAGCAAAGCTTTCCTCAATAAGATGATCAACCAAAATACAAGATGTGCTCCAAGACTTGACCTCCTTCTCTACCTCCTGGGAAGACCTCCCAGACACAAGTGCGATACTTTTCTGAGTTGTAAAAGTGTGTCAAATGAGTAGCTCTCCTCCTCTATTTATACTAGTTCCCGACTGACCAAAATCCCTAATGGGGCTGACCTCTCCTAGAGAAGTCTAATAACCCCGAAAATATAAAATCAAGGCCGACCCCCACACGGTGGGTCTAATAACCCTAGTTACCACAAACCATCGGAGGAATAAACATCTCCAGATACATAATAGAGTCACCTCGGAGGGATGAAACATCTCCGGAATAATAATGTACAAATATAATATTCTTAGAAGTTACAATATTCAACAAGTTTTTAGCCTTCCTTATACCATCGGATTCAGTTTTTCGAGCCCATGATGATGCTTGAGATCATTTCTCACTCTCACCCCTAGATTTTTTGGGTATTTTTTTACTAGCCCCTAGTCATCTCGGTTTGCGTGCCACCTCGGTCGTTATGCATTTTTGATGCTTTTTATATCACTGGATTCAGCTTTCCGAGCTCATGATGATGCTCAAGATCATTTCTCCCTCTCACCAAAAATAGTTCCAACATTGTGTCCCGACACCTTGCTGCCTCGGTTTGTGTGCCACATCAGCTGCCATCGAATTGTTACACATTTATACATGAGCCATTCACTCCATTCATACTGCAATTATTTCGTTATTTTTCCACCATTGATCATCCCGCAAGGAGGCCCACTAGTGTTCCCCCCCAACCCACGTTCTTGGTTCTCATCAATGTCCCTTGATTGAACACTCTCTCCTTGCCTGGCCATTCCTTTTGTTCGATATAATTTTATCCCTTTTTCAGGCCGGACAAGTCTTTTACGAAAAAGGCACTTAGGCCAGAGTTTCTGTTAAGCTCTTTTCTGACTCCTAAAAGAATGAAAAGATCATTGAGCAATCTTTCTTCCTTAAATTCATGATCGTTAAAGTACCTAAAAGGTAATCTATCTGGTATAAGTTTAACCCTTTTCCAGACCTGGTAGACTAATTACGAAAAAGGAATACTCTAGTCACACCGGCTAGAACAGTTCTTCATTGCATCATTTTATGCTTTTTCGGGCCTTGGAGATTAACACACAAAAAAGAACCCCATGGAGTCTTCTTTTTTCTTCCAGATTCTCTAAAATTGAAAGCAACCACGAGCATGCACCATCCTGGGCTCGTACAAATCCACACAACGGTACCATTTCATTATTTCAGAGTCTTCTTATCGCTTTCAGACTCCTTAAAATTGAAAGCAATCATGAGCATGAACTATCCTGGGCTCGTATAAATCCACATGACAGTACCACTTTGAGCACACTTCTTCCAGCTCCTTAAACCATGAAGAAGCCCCCACCAGTGCCCCTCGGCACTATGATCAATCATCTCGGCAACACCCCCAAAAAGGTCTCCTTTGTTCAGAGTATTCTGAGATATACCACCCTCAAAGTCTCCTGCCATCTTACACCAACTTGAGTATCACTCATTCCAGTCACCATCCCTGATCCATTAAAGCTATGATCCCCTTCCCACCAGTCAGTTTCATATGTTGCCCGATCATCCTCGCCATCATACTCTGAACAAAGGAAGTTTGAGTCCACCCACTCTATTTGCCTAGTTATTCCCCACCTCCATAGTATGTCAGTCCTACCATCAGTATTCTCACACTTCAGTTATCCACCTCGTGCTCCTATCAAGGAAACATCATTGCCTTGCTAGTTGCAGGTCTCCCTTTGTTGACGACAGCCCATCTATTCCATAGGATAGGCCCATAGGTCCTTGCGCCTTAAACTCATCACCATCTGTGGGGAGTGCCTACGGACCATTTTGAGCGGAGTCGTCAGTGCCTCTCCGAATGGTTGTTTATTACATGCTCAACTTCAACACCTTGATCGCATCGTTGAGATTCGTGCAAGGTATATATCCCTTCAGTTATTGGTCGAAGACCCCGTATTTCCCCCGACTCTAGCACATTGGTGAGTCACTTCAGAACACCTAGTTATATTCTCCCATGGATATCCGGGTTGCATTGTCGATTGTTTTCAGAGGCTACTCACTCAGATGCTTCCTTGAGTACCCAGTATAGCTACAGTCTAGTGTACCATTGAGGTTATGACCCCCCGTAATTATGATCCAACAACTCATCAGTTCCTCTGGTACCATACTCAGCAACACAACTGTTATTCCAGTGTATCAGTTCTTCAGCTCATACATGGTCATCCCGGCAGTATGTCCCAGATTTGTGTCCCCTCTGGACCCTTATGATGTACACAGTGGTTCTCCATGTATCTTTCAGGTCCCCGTTTTTGGGCCTCATTATTATTTTATATATCTCGATACGAGCATGGGTATGCCCGCCTCGTCCATATATTGAGATTATTCCTCATTCCTTATTGAGGTCATGCATTTTTAGTTTTTGTAGTTTGTTTGGGACCATTGTTTCGGGCTCTAGTTTGTTTCTTCTCCTCTCCACATCCCAGGAAAACCATGAAAGACCTATGATGTCTATCGGCCATACGATGAGCTCCTTCCCTCACACATCAGGGGGCAATTTGTTAACACCCAAAAAGTGCTCACCATTTCATCTCCCTCATTACATGACTCATTTGTCTATATTTCCTACCATATTTGCCTCCAAAACCTTAAAAAAACCATTAAAAAGCCACCAAAAGGCCAGAAAACCCCTTTTTTCCTCCAAAATAATTTAAATTCCCTCAAAAGATAGCAAAAACCCTCTAAAAGAGCCCTAAATTCCCAAAAATCAAATAAAAGGGAATAAAAAATATAAAAAAAAGAGGAAAAAATGAAGCAAAAACCCTATACAATTGACTTAAACCATATGGTGCCAAAAACCATGGGTCAATACTCCACCACTAAAAACCTATAAATAGGTGATGGAGACTCCCCATTTCACATCCATAATATTTCCTATCCTCACTCTGCCAAAATCACTCTTGAAATGCTAGGTTACCATTTGAGCTAGTTTTTCCCATTTGAGTGCCCCTTTTGGCCTATTATTCAAACACCTTGGAGAAGGAGAAGGAACCCATTGGAGCATGGAAGCAACCCTCCTAGACTACTGCAAGAGCTCCACCAACCTCAACACTTGAGGTAAATATAATCTAGATCATATCATAATACAAAAATAAACTTTCTATTATATTGTCATTGTCTTTTTATTTCTGTTGATGCACATGTTACCTTAGATTTTACTGTTTAAATTTATTGTTTATTGAACTGCTACTAAGGAGGCCCTTCTCCTTAGTAGGTTCTCATTTGCACCAACTAGGGTGAAAACCCTAGCTACAGTCATTTATTGGGTTTTAGAGTAAATGGAAACTCAATTGTCATATTAGTATAGTTTATGGGAAGAAAGTTTTCCAGAGCTTCAGTTTCTTTTGTACAGTGGAGTTGGTTTGCAGAAGAGTATTTATTTAGCTCTTCGTTGGATACATATTTCCATTAATCATTTGGGTAAATTTGAACCTAGAAGAAATGTTTTTGAGTGATATGGAAAACCCAAAAGGGTGTAGAAACTTGTCAGTCGAAATGATGAAGGGAGGGGAGTTAACATTCAAGAGAAGTTGATATGTACTATCAATAGGTTTGTAAATCCATGCAGGGGTTTGGGGGGGCATTATTCAAAGAAATATGAATATTTCACAATATCAATTTCATGTTTCGAATGTTCATAATATCAACACGAGAACAAAACTAGTGATGGCAGAGGTGGAGATTGGAAACCTAAAAGGAAAAGTCGAGAAGTATGAGGAATAAAATAGATTGTTAAAGGGAATCTTGCAGAATCATGGTTTGAAAGAACCATCAGAGGATGGTGACCCTACTCAAGGAATAGTTAGTACTTCAGTGGATAATCAGAATAATACACCTCAGATTGATGAACCTTTGATATATGCTAATATGGATCTCGAGTCTGTGACTGCAAATGAATCTGCTAAGCAAAAAATACATTAGGAACTACGCCAGGAGGGGAATGAAACATGCCTCTAATGGCCAGGTCTCTTATCCTTATTGTTTTTTTGTTAAAATATATGCAATTATGTTGACATACATGCTCAAGTGTTGCAATCTAGATAGTTTTTGTTCTAGTGTTTTCATGGAGAACAGTGGACAACAATTATCAAATTTTGAATAGTTTAAAGAAAAAGACTACCATAAAGATGTTTTTAGGATGATTTTGGAAGATAACTTTATGGTTGGGAAAAAATATCAAATTTTGTAAATGCATTACAACTGTATGTTGTTTCTAGGTAACCTATGTAGGATCTACGATAGTAATAATGATTGTAATTCCAGTTGCAAACATGCAGTGATAAATTACAAACATTTTGTAGATTTTTATATCCCCATAAGAAATGTATAGTCATCAAACTATGTGAACTATGGATGTAATAGAAAGATGAACGATTCAGCTACATCGTACTCCTTTTTTGACAAATACAAAGCAACCATTTCTGTTAAAAGAAAAAACATGACTGATTTTAAATTTATATGGTTTGTCCTACAAAGATGAAGAAAGTAATAGTATTGTAAGGTTTTTGTTTTTGGAAGGTTCTACTGTATGTTTTATGTAAGTGTAGATCTTGATAGGGCATGTTATGCTGATTCTGGAAGATTATAATAATTTTTCTTAAGACATATTAAAGACAGTACAAAAGAAAGTTCTCAACAAGCCACAAACAATAAAATGTATGTTATCATTTCAAATTTCCATAGTTTTTATATAAATAATTTTTTCTTAGAAATTACATACCAGTTTTAACATAACAATAAAATATAACATGACAGAAATAACAGAATATTACAAATAAATAACAATATATATTAAATTATAGAATCACCATATATATTCAATAAAAAGGTATAAAAATCTATTAGTGAAAGGTATAATGTTTACAACTCCAAATGGGGTACGTTGGTGTGAATCCCATTAAAAGTGTACTTTCACATGAGGATGTAGGCTATTATACAAATATAAAAATCTAAATGTTGGTCCCACTCTCCATTTACTGAGAGGTTTAGTTTGATCACTTGAGCCTGAAGTTGGATGTTATTTATCAGGGAAGGTTTCCCAGGTATAGAAAACTACTTCCTTAAGTTTCCCACAGTCTTCTATGATGAAATATAATAAATTATTCGTCTTTACAATCCCAGGTGGTACAACATGCATTGCAATTAGTTGGAAAGTAACCATGAAACTTTCATTTGAGAAAGGACTTCCACATCAGATTCACTACGTCTAATGTTCTGAGAACTCTTGTGATTGAAAAAATTGTAGGAAAGAAGATGAATATTGTGACGATGTACTCGATTAGGCTGCAATACTCCAAGATATGATGGAAATGCATTGTGTGTCCCATATTCTGTAGAAGCAGCTAGTCTAGCAGTCACAACTTCATCATCACCTTTTGTTGCAAAAAGTTGGAAAGAGGTGTGTGTAGCATCATTCATAGCAATTAAAAGGAAAAGAAAAATCCATTTTAAGTGCTTATGCCCCACCTTTTAATAGATCTCACAGTAAAGAAAACATCAACAATACCTACAACAAAACAAAATATAACATTAGATACTATAAATACTGAAATTTTCCACATATGAGTTGAAAAAAAATATATTAAAAGATACATGTATAGTCGCCATCGATGATTTCAGTTTGTATCAACAATCCTTGTTTAGTATAAAACACCTCATGTTGATGAAAATTCAAACCTTCGGGAAGATGGTGGCCTCTACCAATGAAATCTACACGAATTTCGAATGATCTTACCCCAAAAAATGTTCCACCAATAGAAACATATACTAAACAATCAAACGCTTCTACAGGATATGTAATTTTCAATGACTCATCTTCAAACATTCCAAGCAAATTGTCATAATAAATACCGACATACATGCCTTCCTTTATGGTAAAATCAAATGGATTTGTGTTGTGCACCAAAATACCATCCATTTGAATGAACTTCTTTCTACCAATCTTCACAAAATGACCATATCGAGTCAGTAAGGGAGTAACATCTGAACAAGATCCCATATAATACCCTCTCTTGATGACTTCTTTGGAATGTTTTTTATGATTTTCATTTGACCCACTTGAAGATAACTATGTTTTTATTTGAGATAGTGAATTATTGTGAAGCACAAGCTTGCCACTTTCATCTCCATACACCATTTGAACATGCAGAACATCATCCATTTTATGTGTCCATCTGTCGTTGTTATCAAGAGTGTCAAGAACTGGATCATTTCCACAAGTATCCAAACATGTCAATTCTAGGTTTCCTATGCGGGACTTGTCTATAACATTGTAGATAACGATGACATCTTAACCTTTTTCTCCTTTGAAAAGATCAATTGTATCAAATTTAGTAGCATTGCCCCTAACAAATGGCATAGTTGAACGACATCATAGTTGATAAGGTATTTGATTATCATTACCTTGGATATGGACATATTTACTACTCGATACATCATTGCCACTCTAGCAATCAGGATTTTCAATTCTAGATAATTGTCATGACTTCAACCATTGTATAGATAATTGTTGTTTCTTTTGCATTATATTTTCTCGTTTAGCGTCCTCTTCAGCAAGTATTCAAAAAGTTTCTTCTAAAACTTATGACGGAAATGACTTCCATTCTTTATGTGGCAATGGATTATGGTTGTATTAAACATGATTAAATTTATAAAAAGTAAAAATATGTAGTCATGACAGGATGCCCAAAAGGCCTACACATGTTACACATGAGATCTCTTAATTGGAAGGCAAAGATAAAATAAAAAACAGAGTATTTCTATGGGGATAATATAAATAACTACATAGTAAATAACCTTTGGTAAGAACTTTCGTTTTTTTCTCCTTCCAAACAAGGTTTTATAATTGCATACAGATGGTCCAAATAGATTGTTGCATCAAATAATAAAGGGTAAAATTGATTAATATGGATATACAATATTTGACAAAAAAAATTTAAAGCCTTCTTATAGACAAAAAAATTGCACAACAGAAATTAGAAAACCAAGTTAACATGTATTATGAGGATATAACACCAAAAAATAGAGGTTCTCAACAGTTACATCAATTAAACTTCCAGAAAGGGACCGAGCATGGAATCGTTTTTTAGCTCGGAATGGTTTTCCAAAATAGCTCAAATCTATATATACATATGGACCAAACATATTTCGACATCAAATACGAAACGGTAAAATTGATTCAAACCCTAGTGCTCCTAACCCTTCTATTTGTTGAATCATTGGAAAGTTCCTCTGATCCACCGGTAAATGAAGTAGGAAAGTACCCTTACTGGAACATAAAACATGCCAAGCATGAATTCATACTCTTCATTGAATCCAGAAACCGTAACACAAAATCAACCAATAATTTCCTATAAAATCATTACACTCACCTTGCTGCTCAGGAATTAACCATTACCTTGATCCCGATCCTCAATCAATTGTTGATCTTGATCGGTAAATGTAATATGCAAGTGCCCTGACTGGAACATAAAACATGCCAAACGTGAATGCATACCCTTCATTCACAACATAAACCATAACAAAAAATCAAAAAATATTTTCCTATCAAATCATTACACTCACCTTGCCGCTCACATATCAATCATTACCTTGATCCCGATCCTCACCTAGTTGTTGCTATTGATCGCTAAAGTAGGGAATTAGACTTCATTTTTTCATAGGTTTTTCATCTTGATAGGTTCGTTCAAGCAGGGGATTGCACCTGCTGTGTTGATAGGTTCCCTTGAAGAGTTATTTAAAGTGGGAAAACGACCTGGTTTGGTAACATATAGAGTTCAACTTTTGGTAACAGATAGAGTTTGTTGAAGGGGGAAAACGACCTAGTTTGGTAAGTGATTTTGGGAAAAATGAAAAAGAAGAGGGATTTTTCAAAATTGAAAATTTTCAATTAACCTGACATCGTGTCCCATGTAAAATAAGTTAACCCCACATTGTTTGTTGTGGAACCGGAAAAGATTTCCATGGGAAATAGGGGTTTGAATTTTTATGTGGTTAGCAATGCTAATTAAGTCTTAATTAATTTTTTAATTATTTCTTATTTAGGATATATTTTGGGGGTGGTAATTTCTTATGAATCTTCTGCCATGTCCCATACCATGTCTTGTTGTGGGTAATCTACTACAGATAGAGCTTCTAAGATTTAGAAGCTTCTGGAATTAGTCTAAGAAATATGGGCCACTCATGTCTATCTAGTTTGGATCCATACACTACTACATTTTTGGCCTTTAGGGGGGAGGTTTCTTCCGCCCCCAAAAGTGACCTACGGGGGGGTTTTGGCTTTGGGGGCAGATTTGGCAAAACCGCCCCTAAAGGCACCGATGTTAAAAGTTTTTCCCTTTGAGGGTGGTTTTTGACAAGATTGGAACCGCCCCCAAAAGTCACTTTTGGGGGCGGTTTGTGACCCCCCTCGTAGAGGTCTACGGAGGCGGTTTTAAACCCCCCTCGTAGACCCCTTCATAGATACCTATTGGGGTGGTTTTGAATCCCCTTCATAGAGACCTACGAGGGTGGTTGTGAACCCCCCTCATAAGCCCCCTCATACAAACCTACAGGGGCAGTTTGGAACCCCCCTCGTAGAGGAATATAGGGCTAGTTTTAAATCCCCCTCATAGAGGCCTATAGGGGAGGTTGTGAACCCCCCTCATATAATCCTATAGGGGAGGTTTGGAACCCCCCTTGTAGAGGCCTATAGGGGCAATTTAGAATCTCCCTCGTAGAGGCTTATAGGAGCAGTTTTGAACTTCCCTCATAGAGGCCTATAGAGGCAGTTTGAAACCCCCCTCGTAGAGGCCTATAGGGGTGGTTTGGAACCCCCCTCGTAGATTACTATCGGGGCAGTTCAGAACCCCCCCTAAAATTCCTTATTACAAACCTTTGGGGGTGGTTACAAACCCCACTCATAGGTACTTACAAGGGTGGTTGTAACCCCCCCTCATTGTAACATACAAGAGCAATTTCAAACCCCCCTCGTAGTGACATATGAAGGTGGCTTAGAAACCCCCTCATAGTGACATATGAAGGCAGTTTATAACCCCCCTTGTAGCAACATACAAAGACAGTTTGAAATCCCCTTATTGATGAATATGTAATTTTGGAATGTATTTCACCCATATATATTATATTCCTATAGATATGTTATTATTCCTCTATACAGAACTGTCGTCATTTGTATTGGCAAGTGTCGCAAGTGTTGTAACTTGTTGTGATGGGTTATTAGACCACTAAGTGTGGGGTCGGCCCATATTAATGTAACCATGGGTTATTAGACTCTTCTAGAGAAGTTGGCCCTGCTAGTGTATTAAGCAAGTCGGAACAAGTATAAATAGAGAGCAGGAGATCTCTATTTGTTCATCTCATTATTCACTTCTACACTACTCAGAAAGTGGCACATTAGTGGAGGAGGAGGTTCGGCTGCCAGGAGAACTATCTCTGTGTACTTGGGTTGTATCATTGCTCTTTCTATCTCTGAGGAAGTTGTGGGGTTTTTCACCTTTATGGTTTTCCTCAGTGAAACTCCGTGTGTCTATTGTCTCATGTGATTGCTTGGTGTGATTGATATGCATTGTTATACTTGATATGATATACATGTTATTCTCTCCGTAAAGATCCTAGAGTATGTTGAATTAATGCTCAAAAATTAACATGGTATTAGAGCTAACCTGAGAAGAAGACACTGTGCAGTTCCGAAAACTAGGGTTTCTTTTTTATTGGGTTTCTCTCCACAGATCTTGAAAGGCAATAGGGTATTTTGACTCTCCTAAGAAAGGCGCATCTTTGTGTCTAATTAGAATTCAATTCTGTGCACTTTCATTTTTTTCCCTAAAATTTAAGGTTTCCACAAAAATAGGAATTTTTGAATTCTGAGACCATAGATGGATGCTACTTGGAAAAATTGAAGTTTAGAGATTTGTATCAAACTTTTTGGTTGGGTGAAGCTCTGAGAAACTCAAACCCTAACTCAAGGTCCTCCCAAGGAATCTGGGAGATTGAAAAGTATTTCTGAAGGGTGAAACTTTGCATGATTCAAATTCTGAATATACCAGGTTGATCAGCTCATCAAGGTGCATCTTTCTATCCTTTCAGAAAGTTGAAATTCACATTTTGAATTTTTAGGGTTTCTTTGACAAACCCTAATGTGGTACTAGATCCAAATTTATGCAAATCAAGTGGTAAGACCTAAATCTTTTCTATTTCCATTTGAAGTACTCTTTAAGATGTCTCACCACACCAAGCTTGAGGATAAGCTTGAAGGGGCTGATAACTTCCGAGCATGGAAGTATAGGATTGGGTTAATCCTGGAAGAAAATGAATTGGACACTTACATAATTTTTGAGGTCCCTGTCCCAAAGGAAGAAGAGGCTAAGGCCTTGCATAAGAAGAACTTGGTCAAGGCAAAGAGGATCATTTCTGATTCTATCAAAGACCGTCTCATATCACATGTGTCATCTCTAAAGACACCCAAGGAGATGTTTGATTCCTTGACCAAGATATTTGAAGGGAAGAACATAAATCAGAAGATGACTCTGCGGAACCAATTGAAAGGGGTAAAGCTTCAGAATGGAAAGACCATTCAATATTATTTCTCTAAGGTCTCTCAGATCAAGGAACAACTTGAAGCTGTGGATGAAGTAGTGGACAATGGTTAAGTTGTCATGACCACATTGAATGGCCTACCTAGGTCATGGGACTCCTTCATCCAAGGAATCTGTGCAAGAAGGAAGTTGATCTCATTCAGTAGACTATGGGAGGAATTCTCACAAGAAGAAGAAAAGCTTGTGTCCCAAGAAGAAAAGATGGGAAATGAAGATCAAGATCTCAGAGAACACACCAAGGGAAGCAAGTTTAAGAGCGAGAGATCTCATAACAAGAATCATTCTCACTCTCATCACAAGAAGAAATATCTATCCCATGTTCGATGTTTTGATTGCAATGAAGTAGGACACTTTGCTTCAAATTGTCCCAAGAAGAAGAAAGACAACAACAAAAAATTCAATAAGAAGAAGAGGTACAACAAGAAGAGGTTTCATGCTCATGTTGTTGAGGATGATGAACCTCCCAAGAAGAAGGCTAGGGAAGAAAGTGATACTTCATTAAGTGAATATGAATATGTTCTAATCTCTGCTCTCACAGGTACTATCTCTCATGGATGTAATGATTGGCTTATTGATAGTGGGGCTTCCAAACACATGACTGGGTTTAAAGAATCTTTTACAAATCTATCTGAACATGAGTCACCCCATAAGGTGAAACTTGCGGATGACTATCAATATCCTATCAAAGGAAGTGGTGAAGCCTCCTACAACCTAGACTCTGGGAAGTCTTTGAAGATGAAAGATGTTCTATATGTACCTGGGATCAAGAAGAACCTACTCTCCATATCTGCATTGGATGCAAAAGGAATGAAGATTGCATTTGTAGATGGCCAAGTCCTAATGTGGCCAAAGGGTAAAACTATAGATGATGCAGTAGTTATTGGAGAGCAATAGGTAGGATTGTACAAATTGGAGGGACAACCTGAACATGCCATGGTGCATGAATCCATGGAGCCAAGTGAACTTTGGTATAGAAGGCTTGCACATGTGCACTATAGAGCACTACCAATTGCAAGCAAATTTGTAGAAGGTCTTCCTGAAATCAAGAGAAAGCATGAAGGTGGTTGCAAAGGATGTGCAAAAGGAAAGAACATTAAGAAGGTATTTCCAAGCAGTGAAAGCAAATCAAAAGGAATCTTGGAAATTATCCACTCCGATGTCATCTAGTTTTCTGAGTGGGTATGTATACTATGT
Source organism: Larix kaempferi (assembly GCA_027924585.1). Lineage (NCBI taxonomy): Eukaryota > Viridiplantae > Streptophyta > Pinopsida > Pinales > Pinaceae > Larix > Larix kaempferi. The sequence continues at coordinate 2,796,491 of BSBM01000008.1, forward strand.
CTATTTTGTTGATGATTTCTCTAGGAAGACTTGGGTTTACTACTTGAAGAACAAAGATGGAGTGTTTGATAAGTTCAAAGAATTCAAAACCTTCATGGAAAATCAAAATGATAAGAAGATCAGTACATTCAGATCCGACAATGGTGTAGAATCCACTTCAGCAAACTTCAAGTGCTATGCAGTGATTCAGGGATTAAGAGGGAGTTCACCACTCCTTACAATTCACAACATAAAGGAGTAGAAGAAGTTACTCCAGCATCTCCTGCAAGGAAGCAAAGATTCAAAGGGAGTCCACCCAACAAATAAACAAAGATAAGTATTTGAATTATCATTTCTTGTATATTCTGTTTGTTTAAATAATGTTATTCAATGATGTATATGTTCCTAGACTTAGGGTGTGTATTATGCATATTAGAATAATTGCATTCATGAACAATATACTACTAATATGCATGTGATGGGTAAGTGGCCTATGGTACTGTACAACATTCCATTGCTATTTATCTAGAATGAAACCTCTTTGCTGACATATTGGGAGTTGTGCACACTCTTAACAATGTTCAGGTAGAGATTTGAAGGAATCTAGAAAGTTACGGGATATGGATAAATGTTGTATTGAAGCATTGGCTAAGATAATTGCATGACTATATGACATATTTATTTATGTGTAAGAATTTGTTCTGAAAACTATGAGATGTTTTTAATCATGCAATTTAACTTGTTTTGTAGGAAAGATCGTATACCATCACCTACAAAAGAAGGACTACAACATTTGTTCAGCAACAAATTTATATATTAAAGATATTGAAGATATTAAAGTTCCCAGGATTCGGTAAGAATTCCATGATCGAGGAATACCAGTAGATCATGAAGAATTATGTTTGGGATGTAGTCCCAAGACCTAAAGGGAAGTCGATTGTGACTTCCAAATGGATTTACAAGATCAAGCATGCTACATATCGTAGCATAGAGAAATACAAAGTGAGATTTATAGCTCGTGGCTTCTCCCAGAAAGAGGGGATAGACTATGAAGAGACTTTTTCTCCTGTAGCCAGGTACACTTACATACGATCAGCACTTGCCTTGGATGCAGTGATGAAATGGAAGACACACCAAATGGATGTCAAGACAGCTTTCTTGAATGGTGTAGTCGAGGATGAATTGTATGTGGAGCATCCACTTGGTTTTGAGACACATAACAGGGGGTCATATGTGTGTAGACTAAAGAAATCCTTGTATGGATTGAAGCAAGCTCCTAGAACTTGGTATGGTAGGATAGATAGCTTTCTATCCAGTTTGGGATTTACCAAGAGTAAAGCAGATTCCAACCTTTATTACAAGGTTGAGGAAGGAAATCTCGTGATACTACTTTTGTATGTGGATGACATGTTTGTAACAAGTGGGGATGGGTTGATTGCTTATACCAAGAGGAAGCTTGCTGTCGAGTTCGAGATGAAGGACTTGGGGATGATGCACTATTTTATAGGAATGGAGGTATGGCAGAGTGCAGATGGGATCTTCCTTGGACAAGGGAAGTATCCAATAGAGATCCTGAAGAGGTTCGGTATGATGGACTACAAGACCATGGCCACACCTATGGCATCAAACCTGAAGCTTCTGTGTGATGCTTCATCTGATCCCATTGATGTCACTGTGTATCGTCATATGATTGGGTCATGGATGTACCTAACGAACACTAGATGAGATATTTGCTTTGCGGTGAACCCATTGAGCCAGTTCCTGATGGATCCTAGAGGTGTTGACTTGGTTGTTGTAAAGCATATTCTGAGGTACCTGAAGGGTACAATTGATTATGGGCTCAAGTATGATGCGAATCAAAAGTTTAACCTACAGGGTTATGTTGATTCAGACTCGGCAAGTAGTGTTGCAGATAGGAAGAGAACATATGGGTGCTGCTTTAGTATGGGATCAGGTGTGATCTCTTGGTTTAGTAGGAAGTAGTCCTGCGTAGCATTGAGTACAGTCGAGGCAGAATATGTTGCAACTTGTTCGGATAGTTGTGAGGCAGTATGGCTCCGGATGCTACTACTAAGTTATTTGATCTCCCGTTGGATGCTACTGGTTGAATCACATTGAGATCAAATATCACTATATCAGGGCTACAGTGTAGAGAGGAGCAGTGAAGATCATGTATGTTGCAACAGATGAGCAGGTTGCATATGTGTTTACGAAAACACTAGCCAGAGTGAAGTTTGAGTACTTCAGAGAGAGGCTTGGTGTTCTTCATATTGATGACATTTCAAGGAAGAAGTGATGGAAATATTTTTAGGAGCCATTCCAAGCATGGTGAGAGGAGGATCCTTCCCATGGAAGTGGATGTAAGTGCTGAATGATGAGCATCAGGACGATGCTCCTGTTACTGCTCTGTATATGCATCATGTTGGATGCTGGATATGATCAGTTGGATCATGTATATGTATATGCATCATGTTGGATGCTTGTTATGATCAGTTGGATCATGTATATGTATATGCATCATGTTGGATGCTTGTTATGATCAGCTGGATCATGTATTTGTATATGCATCATGTCGGATGATTGATATGATCACTTGGATCATGTATTTGTATATGTATTAGGTAGATGCATTGTATGATTAGGTAGATCATGTACTTGTATATGTATCAGGTGGATACATTATATGATCAGGTCGATCATGTACTTATGTATGTATCAGGTGGATGCATTGTATGATCAGGTAGATCATGTCCTTATGTATGTATCAGGTGGATGCATTGTATGATCAGGTAGATCATGTACTGATGTATGTATCAGGTGGATGCATTATATATATCAGGTGGATCCATTGTATGATCAGGTGAATCATGTATGATGATATGCCTTAGGATGATGCTATTATGTTGATCAAGATGATCACAGATGACGAGCTTTAGGATGTGTCTCTAGATGATATGCATTAGGATGATGCTATGATGGTGATCAGGATGATCACAGATGACGAGCTTCAGCATGTTTCTCCAGATGATATGCATCAGGATAATGATGTGATGATGATCAAGTTGATCATGTGATGATGTAAATCAGGATGATGTATGGTGAGTATCAGGTTGGTACTCTGTGGTCGTGGACAGGTTGTGCAGGTAGCATAGAAAATACCCTTTAAAATCAAGATAGGTAGAGCGGTGTGCTCATAACAGCCTGGGATGCTCTATCGAGATTTAGACAGGTAGAGCGGTGTGCTCGTAACATCCTGGGATGCTATGAGTAGGTTTTTCTACAGTTTTTCATAGAAAAGATCCTTTAAAATATGGACAGGTAGAGTGGTGTACTCGTAACATCCTGGGATGCTCTATCGAGATCCAGACAAGTAAAGTGGTGTGCTCATAACATCTTGGGATTCTTTGAGTAGGTTTTGCAAAAGTTCACATAGAAAAGATCCTTTAAACTCTGGACAGGTAGAGCGACGTGCTCATAACATCCTAGGATGCTCTATCGAGATCCAAACAGGTAGAGCAGTGTGCTCGTAACATCTTGGGATGGTCTGAGTAGGTTTTGTGAACATCAACATGTAAAATATCCTAGGAGATCCGATAGGTTGAGCAGTAATCTCGTAATTAGTCCTAATATTCTCTTTCAAGGTTTTGTTGACGCACATAATAAGTCCCGAGGATTCCATAATATGGCTAATGATGATAAAGACCTACAGGTGGTAGGCCTACATCTAGTATGAAAAAGGACTGGCTTTGTAGAAATTTCTATGACGAGTAGATTGGAGATTGATTGAGATAGCAGTAGCAGTGACGATGACGATGATTCGAGGACGATGATACGCTGATGATGATCCAAAGAAGAAGACTTGTGCTAGTAGATCTGTGTCGATAAATACCTTCCTAGTTAAGAGGGAGTGTTGATGTATATGTAACTTCAGAATGATTTTCACCCATGTATATTGTATTCCTATAGAGTTGTTATTATTCCTCTATACGGAAGTGTCATCATTTGTATTGACGAGTGTCGTAACTTGCTGTGATGGGTTATTAGACCACCAAGTGTGGGGTCAGCCTGGATTAATGTAACCATGGGTTATTAGACTCCTCTAGAGAAGTCATCCCTGCTAGTGTATTAGGCAATTCGGAACAAGTATAAATAGAGAGCGAGAGATCTCTCTTTGTTCATCTCATTATTCACTTCTACACTACTCGAAAAGTGGCGCACTAGTGGAGGAGGAGGTTCAGCTGCTAGGAGAAATATCTCTGTGTACTTGGGTTGTATCATTGCTCTTTTTATCTCTGAGAAAGTTGTGGGGTTCTTCACCTTTATGGTTTTCCCCAGTGAAAGTCTGTGTGTCTATTGTCTCATGTGATTGATATGAATTTTTATACTTGATATGTTGTACATGTTATTCTCTCAGTAAAGATCCTAGAGTATGTTGAATTAATGCTAAAAAATTAACACCCCTCTATAGCGATAATAAATCATAATAAAATATATTTTATTAAAAATACTAATATTGCAATATCAATAGGGAACAGAGGAATTGAACCCCCAACCTCCTACTTGTAAGGAAGGCGCTCTTCCATTGAGCTAGAACCCTTTCAGAATTGGGGAGAGGAGAATATGAACACCCAGATTGCATCATTTGTAATTCTAAGAAAAGACAATAATATCCAAAGACAACCATGCTTAAAAAACAATTTATTTTTCAAATCACATTGATAAGCACAAAAATCTACCATAATAAGCCTAGAATCCTGAAAGCACAATTGTATGCACACCTAGGAGGGTAGTTGAGGTGATGGCCTTAGAAGCACAAAGTGCAAAATAGGGATATCGATTCCTCCTAGAAACTAATTCCCCAAAGATCCTACTCTATGAATGAAAGATACCAAATGGAAGGTGACCTCAAGTCTAAAGAGATGGGCTTTGAACTCTACTTGAACAATGTGGTGGGAGACACTCCTTTTGCATTAGATGATGTGTCTTAGGAAGAAGGTTTGGATTCTCTCATTGCCAAGCCCAATCACTATGAAGTAAAGTTGGACACCAGATCTACGGATTGTAAAGGACCATGGGTTTGAAGATTGCATCCAAGAGGTGCATCTTGGATTAGACATACTAGCATAGATTTGGAAGCATTGGATGGTAAGGAATCGACATCTCTTGTTAAGTCATCATTGGAGGCCTTGTGCATGTTAAAACATGGCCACATGAACTAGACCTATAAGGTGACAAAGCATTCAATAATAAAGATTATCATATAATTTTGATCTATGAATTTACTAACCATTACATACAGAATTCACTCCATCATGAACTATCCATCAAATTGCAATGGTGAATCATATATAGAAATCTATACATTTATATCAAGAAATCAGCTTGATGGACATTTGCTTATTTTAATATGATATTTTATCAATTCTTTTCACATAAAATCGCAAGAATGCATCGTATAATGAGGTATAATTTCTCTCCACCTGGGTGAAGCGATATCTTTATAATAGAGGGAGACACTATTTACTATAGAAATGGAGGGGGTGCCACGTGCTAACTGACTTCCCTATCTCCCGATGCCTTTGCTTACTCTACTTGCTTTTCCGCTGTTGTTTCTACTCGCTTCGAATCTACATCTGGAATTGGATACGGTGCTTTCACTCGGGCATCTAAATCAACCGAATCTGTGTGCTCACTACCTGCCATGGGAACCCTGCCACTATCTATTATGGAGCCCCAATCTAGAAGGTGCAGTCAAGTATGTCAGAGCCTACGCATTCAAAGCGCTCCATCCAATAAGGTATGGGGAGATCGCAAGAATAGATATTGGTGGGGGTGGAGGGATAGATTGCTTGGATGATGAGATTTCCTAATACTGATTACTATTACTATTGTCGAACTCGCTATTTAATTAATCATACCCCGATATAGCTACTTTAAAAGATAGGAAAAAAGAACCACACATTCCTCGTACCACAACTGGAATATACTGCTGATGGAAAAATTGCATGTTGGAACTGAATCATGGATCATGAGGAGAAGAACGCTAATGTACCTTCAATGTACTATTGATATATGGGCTGAATAGAATATATAAGTTGGTGTAAATATTATATGAGCAATACACATATTTATGCTAGATGTCCTCAACCGGAATGTACTGCGAGAACTCAGTGTTCCTCATTCTTGAGCACTAGTATGGAACAACATAGTAAGTGCCCAATTATGAGCATAGGTGTAGAGCAGTAAGTGCCCGAGCGTATGTTGGTAGCAAAGCCATACTTATAGGTTTAATCCTTTGATAAATCATGCATGTATCGTGCCTTGTTACTCTATATTCTATAGAAAATCAATGCTCGTGCAACCGTAAGGGGGTTTAGAACTTACATCATATAAATGGATGTTGGATCATGGGAAAAAATCCTTAGCACAACAAGTGAGGAAGCAATAAATATTCAAAATAAAACAACACACATAGCAAGAACGCGTGAGCAAAAGGAGGAAATCTTATTGAGTTTGTGTAAAGACATATACTCAACTAAAACTCATACCTTCACTACTGATAAGAAACTAACTGAAGCATCACACTTCATACTCAAAGAAGTTAAATGATATAACATGGCTAGCATAAAACCAATCGAAGTTAAAGGAAATGAAGTGAACAAAATATAAATTAAAATAAAATATGGGAGGTAAACACGAGAACCATTTGTTTAGGTTTCAGATTTCTCATAAGGGACTTGCATTGAGAAATCCATCAATTAAGAGATAGTCTAAACCCCCTAGTAATCCAACAAAGTGACATAAATGACTACAAGGGTAGGTGGACACACCCTTGACATATGCACTGTAATAATGGCTAATGACTAGCTGCACTTAAAATACAATGAATTTTTCTCTTCAACAATGTCGAACTTCCTACAGAAAGCAAGAAGACCTTGCTTTGGATCCAAATGGAGTTTTACTCAACACTACAAGTACGATCTTTCGTTCAGATATATAAAACTCTTTTTATTTCTTATTATTTTATATAATTCCTTTTTTTCACTTAACTCAACTAATACAACATGCTTACTCCAACCTGCGGGTAACCCAGTTAAAGCATACTTTTCCCAATAGGAATTGTGATGGTGGAAGAAATGAGTAGACTATAGAACTTATATTTTTTTTCTTTTTCAAATTGATTGGTAAGTAACTGCAATCATTCTTTGTATTGAACTGCTTTTATTTATTATGTTGTCCTTACTGTTTTTTTTTTTAATCTTAGATTGGATTGAAAACTGCTATTCCATTATTTGACTAACTAACTCCTACTGTTAGAGCTAGCTATAACTCACTTAGCTACAACTACATCTTAGCAACCAACCACTGCCAAAGCCACTTCATTTAATCTATTTACAGGCTCCTTTCTGTATAGATTATACTACCTTTACTCGATTGGTGTTGCTTGTTTTTTCAACCAAGCATGTGCAAGGATGCACCTATTAACTTGTAATAGCAGTCTTCGAATAAAAGAAAAAACAATTGTAAATCTAATCTAACATTAACATAAGCATGTGTAAATAAACAAGAACTAAATCAATAACAAGAGATCTATGGAAGAACAAGAGTAAAAAATAACTTTTGTATTATAATACCTCAAATGGTGAGGATGTTTGGTGTTGAGCAGCTCCAAGTTTGAGGTGCTCCAAGCTCCAATGGTCTCTTCTCCAAGATGCTGAAATGGGGGTCTTCAAACTCAAAATGGGAGGCAATGGCTCTCAATGGGAATTTGGAAGCATAAGGATAGGATGAAATGTGGATGGAAACTGAGGAGCCCCTATCACCTTTTTATAGTTTTTGGTGATGGGGAATACAATTGTGGTTTTAGGGAAACCAATGGTATTAACCAACATGGTTTAGGTCTCTTTTTCCCTCTTTTTCCTTTTTTGAATATTTTTAATATTTTTATTCCCTTTTAATATTTTTTGGGAATTCTGGACCCTTTTTGAGGGTTTTTTGTGTTTTTTGAGGAAAAATATATATTTTGAGAGGAAAAAAGGTGTATTATGGTCTTTTTGGTGACCTTTTGATGTCTTTAGAGGCTCAAATGGTGGAAAAGTGGACAAATGGGTTATGTGAATAAGGGAATGAGCTAGTGAGCACTTTTTGGTTGTTAACAGATTGCCCCATGTTGGCTTAAATTGACCCAGAGGTTTTCAAATAGACCCAGGTTCTTTTTTGTTCTCCCTTTGACCAAGAAAACCCCTTCGCACCGGCCCTTTCACCAACAACCTACGAACAAGTTGAGGTCTCACCCGAGGTGTATCTCTATGGGGTACTACGGAATCAGGTTTCCACAGTAAATGATGAGCTATTTATCTGAATAGGTTGCGCAGCGTAGGACAGAAAGGTGGCGCTGCGGGCAGAGTGATGTAGTACACAGCAGGATCTATGCTGCGAACAATACCGCACGGTGTAGGAAACACTGTGGGCCGCGCCAAGGATTTCTTATTGTTGCGAATCTTCTACTGGAACTGCAAATCACCCACAATTATCCTCTACTTGGAAAATCTCGGAAACGTCAAGGCACTGAAATGAATATCACTCATCCATTCATTCAGGAACTTACTGGCTATCTTTCTAGCATTCATCAAGAACTTGGATTATTACAACATGAACTGAAATGATAAACATGATTAACTGTGATGCGTTCCTTCACTGTGTTTAAGAAAGTAATTATACTTAAATGACTGATTCACGACCTTAACATAGAATTGAAATGTTCACCATTCATTTGCTTCTGCGGAACCTAGCATATCATTCCCAAACTTCTCCTATTGGTAAATGCATATCAGAGTTCTCATATTACATCATGCAAGGAAACATTCAAGCATTCATTCTACAGAAAATACAGATAGTCATTCATTCATAAACATTATCACATAACACAGGATTTAACGTGGTTCACTTCCCTGTATGGAAAGCTACGTCCACAAGAACGGTTGGTAATATATTTCTTTCAAAAGAGATGGGGAAACCGTTCTTAGTCCATGCACTCAGCTGGGGTTCAATCTGCTGTGATGCTACCATGGCATCCTCCAGGAGTTGCTGCGACTGATTATCCATCTCAGTCTCTTTTTGTCGTAAATCCTGTACTTCTTTCTTTAAAATGGATATCTCCTTCTATCTCGGCAGCCTTTCTCTAGGTGGCAGAGCTTTCACCTCTGCGTTCAACTTGTTCAGCGCGGTCTGTTTTTCTTGTACTGCGGTCGTGACCTGCAACAATCCTTGATCCTCTTCAATGGTCGCGATTACTTATGAAACCTTATCCAGAAGCGATTGGCACTTAGCCATCTCACTTGTGATGCTTTTCGAGGCGGCGCTCACTGCTTGCTCTCTGACCTGCAGTTCGTTTAATGGCGCCTACTTATTCATCTTCTCCTTCAATGTGGCAATGTCGGCCTCATAATAAATTTGTTTGTCCTGCATCTCCGACTGCAAGGATCTCAACTTATCTTTGATCCTTAGAACTATGTCGGCAGGATCATCCTGGATGTCTATGTCTTTAATATCCTTCGCCACATTGGATATGGTGGTTTCCAAATTTTGTCGACGGTCATGTTCGTTGCGTAGCTGTATTTCTGCCTTTTGTTGAATTTGTCTCTTTGTTGTGGTGAGTTCTTCCTATGACTTCATTGCTTCAACCGTCCATTCATGCATCTCCTCCATGATCTGCATGTGGAGGAAGTGCAATCCTAGTAACGGGATTTTGGCTAAGTCAAGATCTACCCTCTCGACTCCCTTCATGTCCAAGGCCACTTGATCTGCTATTGGCCACACATAAGCCAATGGGTCCACATGGACAATCCTAGTCTTTGACAGCAGCGTTATTGCTAGCTGCTGGCTTCCTTGCTGCGAGGTTCCTACTGACCTCCTTTCAACCCCTGCTTCCTACAACACAATAAGACTTTTCTAGACATCATCCATTTTCTTTATTAGGCCTTGCATTGCGAGCCTTGTCTGGTGCAGGTCATCATGGATGAGCTTGTCCTTCTTTTCTTTAGTTTCCATAAGCTCCTTCATTTGCTTTGAGACTGTTTTGGCTATCATCTTGTAGTCATCATCAATGAGGAATACTTGCGATTGAAGCTTTGTAGCCTTCACCTTTTTCCTCGACTTTGGCTTCTCCGAAGTCTCGTCTTCCTTTCTCTTCCCTATTTCTTCAATGATTGGGCATGAGAGCGGGATCGGTTCATCTTCTGCTGAATCTGTCTCCACGTCCATAACCTCTACGCGGAACTCTGCTGGCCAATCTTTCATGAGGTCCTCAATATCCTGCTCATACATGTTGTACTTTCCTGGTAACCACTATGGTTTCCTTATTTGTGCCTTTGGAGATATGAATATACATTTCATATTCACCTCAAAGTCGATGATGTGGACATACTTCGCCGTGACCTGCTTTGTGATGCGGGGTGTCTTTGTGATTACATCGTGCAACTGAATTTAGTATTGGTAAAATACTTCTGCTGTTGCATGCTGACGCTCTCCATTTGTGTTTTCCTATAGGTTGATGAACTTAAACCCTCTAGGATCCTTGGGATCCATAACGACGCCCGCATAATCTCGTGGTTCCTTCCATCCGCACAAAGCAATTAGGACGATGAGCCAGGTGAAATGGAACTGGCCTCCATTCACCTGGGTGTCGTTGAGTTCTTCAAGGAACTCATTCAACAGAAATTGACACCAATTGAAGCTCTAGCCTTTGATCGTTGCAGCGCCAAGGAGTATTGCGCCCGCAGGCACCTCCGAAGGTCTAGCTGTTTTGAGCATCTTGCTTGCGAGCAACTACATTACAAATCTTGTTGCTCGGTCCTCTATTTCTTCTGTCGGGAATCCTCTTTTTCCTTTTACTACCGAGTGGGTCTTCTTCATCTTCTCAACAACCTCTTTTTCTTTGCTCTTCCCCTGGAAGAAATGCTTCGGATCATTACCATGCTTGCTTAGCCCACTAATGCGGTGGATCAAATCAATATTAATATCCACGTTTCTGTCCAGCCACAGATAACCTTGATGGATTCATGCCATGAGTGTGCAAACCATGATATTCTGTTCTGGATAACGGTCAAAATGTGGTAATCTTAGCAAGTTCAGTAGCCCTGACTAAACGATAGGTGTCAACCAACTGTCAGCTACCAAGTTCAGCATTCTCTTGGCATCCTTTTTCTAGCACATGTACTGGTCTGGTTGAAAATCCAGGTATTTGGGAACATTTGGCTTGTCTTTATTCATTCCCAAGAGGTCATAATCCTCCCATTTACAATCTGCTATCTTTCCCAGCAGATTCTTACTAACGTTTACATGCTTTGACATAGGCGACAGCGGGATGTCATATCTCGCATTCTTGAGCAATTTAAACACAGGGGCATTCAGTGCCGGCGGAGAGATGTATTTAGGTGTCATCTTTAGAGGTTCTGACTGACAGGATGGTGCTTTCTATGCCGAGGATCCCAAATTTATGGTATTGGATAGAGGTGTAGTTACCACTTTTCCCTTATCCTTTGGTTTTTCCTACATCGTGGGATTAATTCTTGGTGATCTGCGGGATCCTTCTCCTTGTTCTACAACAACCTTCTTAACTGGGGTTTTCATTAACTGTTGAATCCCTCCTTGCTGAAAGATCCTCAGGGCTTCTTCATGGGTCGGTTCTTCTTCTCTAAAGGGAGGTTCGAACATTCACAAATGAGGTAGCGGCTAAGGCAGACAGACTATAGATGGCTACTAGCTTAGAGAGGTTAATCGCCAGAAAATTCTAAGTGCTTGGTAATGCCCATGAGTATCCCAATGGTGTTATTTGTAGGTGCAGCAGACCCTCTCCCACGCCCTTCAACGGTTAGACAAGCATTTAATGTGGTGTCCGTTGGAAAATTTTGAGCAGATCCTTTGGTCCTTTCTGTTGTCAGCGTGCTCAGAACGGTTATCTTTTCTTTAAAAGTTGAAGTGGTTGTTGCAACGGTCATCTAACGGCTATTTTTCTGAAAAGCCATGCAACGGCGATTTTTCTTTGGGTGCTGCACCGAACTATGTGGCAAGCCATCTACAACCCTGCGTGGATACTTTGCAGTGCCAAAAATTTCCAACTGCGCAGATACTTCGCAGTGCCAAAAATTTCCAACTGCGTGGCTACTTTGCAGTGCCAAAAATTTCCAACTACACGGCTACTTCATAGTGCCAAAAATTTCCAACTATGCGGCTTCCATTGTATCTTTTTTTTAATTTTTTTTTACCACGCAGCTTCAACAGTGCTGCGCAGTACATAGATGATTCTTCTTATCATACCTTCTTTCTTTTATCATACATGTACAGACTCCTTTACATTTCTAGTGTCCACTTTCAACTGTACTTGACACTTAGAACTTCCTTCCTTGGTTCATTATTCAGGGTTCTGCAAAGCAGTGCTATCATGGTATAGCTTTAGCCTGCTTCCATTTATCAAAGTTGGAAAAGTATCACCCGCTAAATTGGCTAACTGGACTGCACCAGTGTTAGTAACATGTATCACAGTATATGGGCCAAACCAATGCATCTTAAATTTACTCAATAATTTCATGAATTTGCTATCATACAGGAGGGCTAGATCACCTACCTGAAAACACTTGTTCTTTATATGGCGATCATGCCATGCTTTCTCACGGTCTTTCTCTGCTTGCTGGTGGAAGCCTACGATGAAGCGATCTTCCTCCAAGCCCAGTAAGTGTAGTAATCTTTCTTCTAGAGCTTTGCAGTTTTCCATCCTTGTAAATGCAATGATTCTCAAACTAGGGACAATATATTCCATAGGCTTTATAGCCTCCTTCCCATAAACCAAACGAAAGGGTGTCTGTCCTGTCAACTTCTTGCATGTGGTTCTGTATGCCCATAGCACCGATGAGACGTGCATGTCCCAATTGTCTCTATTTACATTGCACACCTTAGTGAGTGCATTCTCCAATATTTTATTAAAATCCTCTACAGTACCATTCTCCTGTGGATGATATGAATTATTGCGCCAATGACAAATGTGGAATTCCTCTGTAAGCGCCTCAATTTTCTTGTTCAGAAAGTGAGTACCTTGGTCACTCATTAAAATCTTTGGACAACCAAATATGGTGAGTATTTCTTCAAAAATAAACTGCACAGTAGTACTGGCATTGCAGTCCTTAACTGGTTTTGCTTCCGCCCATCTAGTGAGCTAATCCGTAGCAGTAATAACATACCTTGCACCCGTTCTTTTTCCTGGTGGGTTTATAGTACCCACAAAGTCTATTGCCCATTTTTCAAATGGATATAGTGTTAGATGTGGATTCAATGGCATCTCATGTCGGTGTGATGGTTTTCTTGTCCTCTGAAAGACATCATAGTTCCTGCCATGTTCTTTGGCATCTTTATGGATCGTAGGCCACCATAGCCCTGCGCGCAATATCTTCTGCGCAGTAGCCCTTCTCGCATAGTGACCTCCCACAATTCCTGAGTGTGCGTTGGCTAGAATAAATGGCTTCTCATGATCGAGTATGCACCTGTGCAGGACTTCATCCGACCCAAGTTTGTATAACTGACCTGCAATTATAGTGAAGTCTGCGGTGCACACCACTAACTATTTTTTCTGCTGGACCGCGAATTCCTTGGGTGCCAGCCCTGTGGTTAGGAAATCAATAATATCCTTGTAATAATCATTGGCAACCTGTATACTAAATAACTGTGCATCAGGCAGACTGTCTTCAATATTCGTCGGCTCCTCTCCTGACTCCATGTCCTTGATAGATGATCAGGTCCCAAGTTCAGTCTACTTGGCTTAACAATAATTTCAAAGTCATATTCGTGGAACAACAATAGCCATCGGCATATCTATCCCCCTAACACTGGCTTGTTCACCAAATATTTCAACGCAGAATGTTCAGTAAACATAAGGAAGTACGATCCCAGCAAGTAGTGTCTAAATTTTTATAGAGCATATACCATCACAAGGCCTTCCCTCTCAGTAGTAGTATAGTTCTTCTCTGCTATTGAAATCTTTCTGCTAGAAAATGCAATAGGGTTGTCGATACCTCCCTCTCCTAGTTGATCTAACATGATCCCCAGGGAAATACATGATGCGTCAACATGGACATGGAATGGCTTCGTCTAGTCTGAAAAGACTAGAATTGGCGTAGTGACCATCTTTTCTTTTAATGTGTCAAAACCATGTTCGCATTCTGCATCTTTCTTCAGCAGCTTTTCCATTGCTATGGTTATCTGTGCATAACCCTTTATAAATTTCCTGTAATATCTAGTATGGCCTAATGTAGATCGCAACATCTTGACTGAGTTTGGTGTTGGTAAGTTCGCAATAACTACAATCTTCATAGGATCTACCATGAGTCCTTGCTTACAGACAATGTGGCCTAGTAAAATTCCATAACGCACACAGAGAATACACTTTTTCAAATTCAAGGATATTTGATGCTGTCGACACTTTTTGAGCATCATGCAGAGATTCGTGCAATGATTTTTCAATAGACCAAATACAGTCCAATCATCAAAATATGCTTCTAAAAACTTGTGCATTTAAATGCTGCGATGACAACTCTAGAGAATATGGCAGGTGAGTTCTTCAACCCAAAAGGCATGACATTGTACTGGAATGACCCCCATTCTGTAGCAAATGTCATCTTATGCCTATCCGCAGGATCAATCCTAATCTGATGATAACCAGAGAAACCATCAGTGAAATAATATGCGTCATTTCTTCCAACATTATCAAGCACTTCGTCTGTGAATGGAGTAGGAAATGGGTCGTGCATGGTGTAACGTCCCCTTCTCATTCGAACAACAGGGAAGGAAACGTTAACAACATACCGGGCTTTTGTAAATTTAGCCCCAATAATTTTTGCACATAAATAACTAACATTTTAAAACTTCTATATGCAGATTCGTTTCAATATAAACACAGCGGAATGAACATGCTGACAAGCACTCAAACAGACAGTAATTGCAATCATATCAATCACAGCAAGGAATGATTCAACATACAGAGACCCAATCTCATTCGTATGCCATGCATGGATTCTATATTAATTCATTTCATTAAACATGGGCAATTTAACATATTGCAGAATGCAAAAAGGAATAATTTATAATCCACAGAACACTTATCTTGAGAAGATGATGTCCAACGACTGGCTACGTGAGAGCAACGTTCCACCCAACCATAGATCTCTGTCCAGCCTGTATTCTTTCAGCTGAGAGATCACCCCCGAGCTGGGCTGTGTATCCACTAAGGAGGAACTAGATGGCTCACTCACAGCCAGGGTTTCACTCAAACAGCCATGCTAAGCCAACACACGGTTGGGTTTCTCAAGCATGTAATAGGAGATGGAGGAGGATGCTAGTCCACTAAGCTCAACCCAGAGCCACATACCCTTCAAACTAGACTCAACAATCCCATCCTCTATTCACACATCCACAATCGGATTTCTCACAGCTTCGTTCAGCAAATAACCCAAATCCGTCACTCGTTTTCTGAGCTGCAAAAACTGGGTTTTCCCATGGCTTTTGGGGTAGCTATTGCTCCCAAATTCGCCCCAAGGTTCCTACCAATGGATCCCCCATTGGATTTCTCTGTCCAATACCAAATCGGGACGTTTTTGGCTTCCCAAAACAGGGGTTCTCTCACAGTCGCGATTTTCGGTTTTCTCACTGTTGGGAGCTCGTTTTTGGGTGGAGAAAGATGTCCCATACTTCCACAATGGAATGGGGATAAGGATGGAGCAACCCCCAAGATGTAGAGTGACTTGTGGGACAAGTCAAAAGAGCCCATACCATCCCATACGAATTTCAGGGCTGCCCATACTCCATCAAAGTCATGGGCTGAAATCTCAACCACTTCCTTACAATAGGAATAAATGTCATCTAGAAAGGTCAAATGGGTTCTCATAAAGACATATGGCAACCTATGGTTTACTCCCATAGCCCCCTCACCACTCCCTAGTGGATACACGTGGCCCCTTCTCATTCGTTGCCTCCATAGCCAGTCTTGGATTTTTATATTGCCTGATGTTTATTTACATCCTATTACAATTTCCATGGCTTAAGAGCACATGGTATCAAATATCAACTACTTGCCCTTTAAATAAAATTCGGCTTTCACTAGCGGGGCCTTGGCCTTGAGCTCCACGCTAGGAAAACATACATCACATGTACACTGATTTACATTAAAGGCTCATATATCCTAAGGGTCGAATTGGGGGTATTACACATGGAAGCACCGTTCAGCTTTTCTGAGATCCACACAAATCCTGATCTCTCCTTTTGCTTTCTTGTCTTGAAAAACCATGGGGCTAATCCATTCAGATTCTTCGACTGGTTCAATGATTCCTGCTTCTAGCATCTTATCTAGCTCTGCGCGGACTTTTTCCTTATAGCGCGGATTCAATCTATATGGTCTCTGCTTGACAGGCTTAGCACCTGGCTTTAAAGGTATTTTCATGACCCCTAGGTCTCCCAAAAATCCTTTCATTTCTATGAATTTTGTTGGAAATAGTTCCCGATACTCATGTAAGGTATCTACGATCTCTGCAATAGTCTGGTCGTCCCAATAATATCCTATTGATGCGAACTTCGGCTCTTTGTCTATGCCAATATTTACTTTTTGCGTTTTTACTAGTCCAGTCATATCTGGGATTTCCAATGGAGGTCCTTCTACCTCACGCGCACCTTCTGACTCTGGTATATCTATGTTGTGTGGGTCATCCTCATTGTCTTCATTTGTATCATTGGTATCTTCAGCTAAGTTGTAACACTCGATCAAGTGCTCTTCATGTTCTTTCCATTATGACTGTAGGTGCGTGGGAATGCACTCTGTACCAAAAAACTCCCGCAATGTTATGTTTTGATCACGACAGTCATCCTAGAATATGTGCTTCTTGATCAGTTGTAATTCTTCATGGATTAATGGATTCTTGTCTTCAAAATTGAAGTCCTTCCGGAAGTTCGCAGCGAGCAACTCCCAATCAGTGAGTTCACTACGCAACTCCAGGTCGATGTACCATTTCTCTGGGATACCCACATCCAATGTATGTGCAAATAAATGTACCCATTCTGTAAGTGGCCTTTCCACCCATGCCTTTGAACAGATTTGAATGTGCTGACTAGGGTCTGTCTATCCATTATACTTTTCAAAGGGTAAAGTAACTTTTTCGGCGAATCAGATTTGCATCTTAGTTGTGCATTGATCCCAAGTGATCAATGTTTTCTTATGTGCATTACACCATCTGGAAGGTGTATCGTGCAATGCTATATGTAAAGCTGGCAGTCTATGCTCATTTGGTATAGCTGCAGTATATTCTCTTATAAAACTATAAACATTAGCAGAACCATCATATATGGGAATAGGACTCACCTCTTTTCCGATCCAGCGCAGTGATTTCATGACCTGCGCACATCTTCTTGCTGATACTTCATGGATGCGGCTTTGCCAATTCTCCAGTCCTGTATCCGAGTTAGAGATACAAGAAGTGTCACATTGCCAGCTGAGCGTACCATCTGCAATAGGATTAATGTAGTCTTCCTTGTTCGTAGTCAGCTGGTATAGTCGGTCTAAGTCTTGAGCTTGGGATTCCTCCTGAATCGACTCACTGTATCTATCACCATCTTTAGGATCCAATGGTGCGATGACCCTAAGATGCTTCCCTTCAAAGATCATCTTCTTTGTATTCAAGTTTATGATATCCAAGTTATCCATAGCCCAATCAATTCCCAATATTGCTGGAAAAGGTTGACTATCATCCACAATTTCAATAACCTCAAAGTCTGCATGACTTTGTACTCCGTCAATGTCAACTACTACATTAGCTAAGCGGCCAAAAGGTATGACCTTCTCCTGATTAGCCATTCGTAACTGGATAGGTGACCAGAGCAACTTTGGTCAACCCATATGCTTCCATGTCTGCTTAGTTAAGACATTCGCTTCTGATCCCAGATCAAGGATGACTTCGTCCATTTCAAAATCTCCTATCTGCGCAGTAAGCCTCATTTTTCGGCCCATTCTTTTGTGCTTTCTTATATGATGTACAATGCTATTTGGAGTCTCTATTGCGATTTGAGTTTCATACTGGCTGATAAGCTTCTGTAGCTCTACTATGGCTTCTTCACCTTTTAGTAATTTCATGCAACTTCGCAAGAACTGCGCAACAGAAGTACGGACATCTGTCGCAGTACTTGTTTTGTCATACAAAACCGGCATGTCTTCAACATGGGGTGTTTCATTGCATAGCGGGATCCTTGATGACTTATCCACTGGTTCTCTAAAGGTATCCCGTGCGTCAATGAATACCTCCTTGTTCTTCTGTAGGTTTAGACGGGGTGCTTTTCCTAGAGCTTTCCTTATCCATACTGTTTCAAGGGGATCCTTCTTTGTATGTGCCTCCCCTGATGTTGAAGCTTCCTCTCCTCTGTCGCGGCTTGTCTCAGTGCCACTGTGCATGACCACGTTAATGCTAGGATCCAATGGTCTATTCTCTACTGCGATCCACTGGACGTTTGGATTCGGAGCATCTATTCGTCTTCTCTTCTCCATTTCCACCTCTAATACTAGGCAATCTTCAATGACATGCTCAAACGATTTACAATAATTGCACATAGTGCATGGGTTAACACAATCTCTAGATATGTGCCCGGGTTGTCCACAGTTATAACAAATGACTTGGCCACGGCCTCTTCCTTGTGCCGGACTAGCATTTCTTCCTCTGTCGCGGTATCCACCACCACAACCTCTGTATCCTCCTTGGTCATATTATGCATTTTCTTATTTTGGTTGGGTATATTCTTGTACGCAGTACAAGCCAACGCCTCGCATTGAGTCCATATCCATTTTTCTTTCATTCATTAATTCATATGCGCGGCAGTTGGATTCATCATGTCCAACTGATTTACAAAAATTGCAGTATAAATTCTTAGGGGTTTTCACATATTTCTGGATGAGGTAACAGTCTTCAGGTCTATGTCCTATGGTTCTACAAATTTCACACCATGAAGCCTCATTCTGATTTAATGGGTTAGGCACACCACTGTTAATATAGTCGTGGAATAGAGGGAAATGTCGCGGTCATGACCTTCTCCTTTACAACTTATACACCAGACCTCTTATCTAGGTTCATATCTATGTTCTTTATCGTTTTTCATTGTTTGCAGTTCAAGTGTCAGGGTAGTCAGCTGGTTCTGGATCTGAGACATCCTAGAACTAGTATCACCAATTGGCGAAGCTTCCAGCTTCATTAAAATTTCCAAGGCCTCTGCCTGGGATAGAACCTTCTACTGCATCAATGATAATCTGATATGAGGTAATAGCGTAGCAATGAACCATTCTTTATGCTGTTCTTGTGGTATAACAAAACTTACTTGGTCTAGTAAGGTCTTAAATTTCTGATCAAATTCCCAGACCATTTCAGTTGGTCTTTGCTTTATTTCCTTCAGCTTAGTTATACACTGACTTTAATTTCTGCAAGGGTTCTCGACTATACGGTAGAGTATTTCATAAATGAATGTACCGCTCTATCCATGAAAGTGGTGATGAGTTGTGCTTGTTTCACAGCATCATCTTGGATTTGTCTTACACTCCATACGGCTTCACAAAGGAACCAATGTTGATCAGGGTCTTCGAGGCCAGTTCCTCTGAATATTGGTAGTTTCATATCAGCATTTTCCATTGTGCTACTAGGTGGTGGGGCGTCGGGATTAGTGCGCGACTGTTGTAAAGGGATCTGCGTAGTAAATACAAATGGGACTATCGAAAGAGATGGACTAGGATGATTCTTTTGTGGGGTGGCTTGCGTAGCCATGGGTTCTGCGATAAGGGTGGTGTGGTTTTTGCATCTGGCGGATTCTCAGGGGTAAATGGTTGTGCAACTTCACTATCAAGATCGTAGGGGATCTCAATATCTATATGAAGTTTAGGGCCTTCCGGATCTTTATTAATTTTATATCTCTTACCACTTATAAGAGTATGTGTCTCTTCGTCAGAATCAATATATGTATTTTTTATCATGACAAACTTCAAGCATATTACTGCATTGTTAGAACACCTTTCTCAGCTAACAGCATCTTAATGTATAGACTAAGGTTGTTCAGAAACTTATCATGGAATCCTCCGAAAAAATTTGCTTCTGCTTGGCTGTGGGATTTGAGTGTGTCTACAACAAATTCTGTTACAAAGCCTTCTAGCATATGATCGACCCAATAATCAACTGCACGTGACAACGGGATGTCTAATGCTTTAAGCTGTGCTGTGAGCTCGGGAGTCCACTTCTTAGGAACTCCTCCTTGGAAACAGTTTTTCTTCTCTACAAGCCGCGAGATCCACACATGCAATTCGTTTGGAAACGATGCCCAAAAGATTTCGTGAATGTCATCCAACAGATATCTATCCGAACACTGTGTGTCACTTAGACGCGGATGTCTATTTTCTTGTCTGTTAAAATCGCTTATGGTATTATCCCACCAAGCTTGGATCTCTGTCTTTTCAGGATACTAATAGTCAAATCCTTCAGGGAACTGATATTCTTCTTCACACATCGTAATTGCAACTCAGAGGAACCATTTCAACTCATCATGGATTCTAGCATGGCAATGGAACCATTTGTTGGCTTAAACTGACCCAGAGGTTTTCAAATAGACCCAGGTTCTTTGTGGTTCTCCCTTTGACCAACAAAACCCCTTCGCACCGGCCCTTTCGGAAACAACTTGCGAACAGGTTGAGGTCTCACCCGAGCTGTATCTCTATGGGGTACTGCGGAATCAGGTTTCCACAGTAAATGATGAGTTGTTTATCTGAACAGGCTGGGAAGCGTAGGATAGAAAGGTGGCACTACGGGTAGAGTGATGCGGTATGTAGCAGGATCTATGCTGTGAACAGTACCGCATGGTGTAGGCAACATTGCGGGTGGTTCCAAGGGTTTCTTACTGCTGCAAATATTCTAATGGAACTACAAATCACCCACGATTATCCTCTACTTGGAAAATCTTGGAAACGTTAAGGCACTGAAATGAATATCACTCATCCATTCATTCAGGCACTTACTGGCTATATTTCTAGCATTCATCAAGAACTTGGATTATTACAACATGAACTGAAATGATAAACATGATTAACTGTGTTGCATTCCTTCACTGTGTTTAAGAAATTAATTATACTTAAATGACTGATTCATGGCCTTAACATAGAATTGAAATGTTCACCATTCATCTGCTTCCACGCAACCTAGCATATCATTCCCAAACTTCTCCTATTGGTAAATGAATATCAAATTTCTCATATTACGACATGCAAGGAAACATTCAAGCATTCATTCTACAGAAAATACAGACAGTCATTCATTCATAAACATTATCACATAACACAGGATTTAACATGGTTCGCTTCCCTCGATGGAAAGTTACGTCCACAAGAACGGTTGGTAATATATTTCTTTCAAAAGGGATGGAGCAACCGTTCTTAGTCTACGCACTAAGCTGCAGACTATTCTTTCTCTCAGCTAGGTCTTTGCACACACAGCTGTAGAGCCTTTACAGCCATCTTCTTAGCTCAGAGAGATTTTACAATATAAAAATATTATCTCCTTAAGTTCTCAGCAACTACAAAAGAATAACAATCCAAAAAAATAACAACCTTGAGAACCCCCATCCCATACAAAATGTCTTCTTAAATATATCATGCCCGAAGGTCATGTTTGTGCAATGTCGAAGGCCTAAAACCCAAAACCCTAAGGGTTTCAAAAACTGCACCGGTTTTCCAACCCGGCTTGCTGGCTCTTGGTAGCATCTGCTTGATGATGGCAGATCTCCATGTCCTCATTCTATCACTATCAGCCTTCCTGTCGCATGCGTGCCTACAGGATGCTTCTTTCGAACCATTTCTCTCTAACGGTTTTACCTTCTGTGCGTGCCAAAAGTCACTTTCTTTAACAACCCACGCATGGTTGCCTTCCTGTTTTGCCTACGTCTGTTGCTCGGCAATTCTGAAGCATCTTTCCAAAAATGGCCGCTACCGGTCTAGTCGGTAACTACACCTGATACTTGTCCAGCACACCACTTTGCTGGCTCCATGTGGCCTCCTAACTCCGCAACACTGCTTCTGCGCAGTACTGGTCTTCACATCATAGCCAAAACCTTTGATGCTGTGCGCAACTCCACAGTCTTGTCAAAAGTTGGATGTTGTGCGCAACTTCGCAGTATCCTCAATACTTAGCCAAAATTGTGTTTCTGAGTTGTGCTCAGCTCAGCTTTCCCTGCTTTCCTCAAAAAGGTGCTTCCCAAAACTTTAACTTAACTTGGGACCAACACCCCCTGATGTGTGAGTGAAGGAGCTCATCGTATGGCTGATAGACATCATAGTTCTTTTGTGTTTTTCCTGGGGTTTGGAGTAGAGGAGAGACCGATTGGAGACTGGAACAATGGCCCCTTGGAAGCTACAAAAACTAAAAAATATTACATGGCCTCAAAATGAATGAGGAATAATCTCTGACTATGGATGAGGTGGGCATACCCATGCTCGTATCAAGACATATACATAACAATTAGGCCCACAAAGGGGGGGCATGAATAAATACATAAAAATATGCCGGTACATCATAATTGTCCAGAGGGGACACAATGCTGGGACATACTCATGGTCATATCATGACTGATCTAAATAACTGATACAATGGAAAAAATGTAACAACCGTTTTGAATAAGGTATCAGAAGGGTTGATGAACTGCTGAAACTGAAGGTGTCCAACATCCGAAAATTGTCTCCAAGCGCAACCCGAATATCCATAGGAATATGTAACTGGTTGTATCCTTAATTAGACTCTCATAGGTGGTAGAGTCGGATGATATCTGGGGTCTTCA
The DNA here is from genome assembly GCA_027924585.1 of Larix kaempferi. Lineage (NCBI taxonomy): Eukaryota > Viridiplantae > Streptophyta > Pinopsida > Pinales > Pinaceae > Larix > Larix kaempferi. Next base: position 2,819,351 of record BSBM01000008.1, read on the forward strand.
ACAAATAACTAAAAGGACTGATATCTTGTACGAGTCTCAACGATGTGATCAAGGTGTTGAAGTCGAGCATGTGATTAACAATCATTTCGAGAGGCACTAAGGACTCCTTTCAAAATGATCCGTAGGCACTCATCGCTAATGGTGATGAGTTCAAGACACAGGGACCTCTGGGTCTATCATCTGGAATAGATTTGGTTGGCGTTGACAGAGGGAGACCAGCAACTGTTGCTTGGTTTTTCAACCAAGCATGTGCAAGGATGCACCTATTAACTTGTAATAGCAGTCTTCGAATAAAAGAAAAAACAATTGTAAATCTAATCTAACATTAACATAAGCATGTGTAAATAAACAAGAACTACATCAATAACAAGAGATCTATGGAAGAACAAGAGTAAAAAATGATTTTTGTATTATAATACCTCAAATGGTGAGGATGTTTGGTGTTGAGCAGCTCCAAGGTTGAGGTGCTCCAAGCTCCAATGGTCTCTTCTCGAAGATGCTAAAATGGGGGTCTTCAAACTCAAAATGGGAGGCAATGGCTCTCAATGGGAATTTGGTAGCATAAGGATAGGATGAAATTTGGATGGAAAGTGAAGAGTGCCTATCACCTTTTTATAGTTTTTGGTGATGGGGAATGTTAATATTTAATATGCTAACACATAAAATAGCAGCATTACATTCCATTTCACAATAATAGCATATACAGGATCACTGAAGAAACAACAAGCATAGCATAAACACAAGAGACACAGAATTATCCTAGGAAACCCTCATGGGGTAGAAAACCCAGCAAAGCTTCCTCAATATAGATGACCAGCATTATACAAAGATGCAAACCAAAGACATGATCTCCTCCTCCACCATAGCAGACCTCTCCTCCACAAGTGCGCCTCTCTCAAGTGAGTGTGTGTATCAAATGAGGAACACACCTCCTCTATTTATACACTACTCTGACATATCTTTTACACAAGTACATGTAGGCTCGTATTTAACCATTAGGTTAAATACCTTATTATGATTGACTGGGCCGACCCCACTAGGGTGGTCTAACAACCCTTTGACCCACATAACACATACAGGGCCGACCCCCACTAGGGAAGTCTAATAACCCAAGTTACCACATTTCGACAGAGGAATAAACATCTCCGGATATACAATAAGATATTTACGGAGGAAGGAAACATCTCCGGAATAATAAAGTACAAATATAATATTCTTTGAAGTTACAATATTTCAACACTCCCCCTTAACGAGAAGGATATTATAACAGTATCTGCACGAGCAAGGAGTCATCAACATCATACATGATACATCTATAAATCATTGGAAGCTTTCTCAACATCATTAGTAACCCAACCAGTTACTGGAACATCAACATCTTCAGTACTGAGTCTTTATCTTCTGCAGCACTCGAACAGCTACAACAACATCAACATCTGGATCCTCACGATCATCAGTATCATCATCTCACGATCATCAGCATCGTCATCACACGATCATTAGCATCGTCATCACACGATCATCAGCATCGTCATCACACGATCATCAGCATCATCATCACACTATCATCAGCATCATCATCACACAATCATCAGCATCGCCATCACACGATCATCAGCATCATCATCACACGATCATCAGCATCGTCATCACACGATCATCAGCATTGTCAGCATCGTCATCACACGATCATCAGCATCGTCATCACACGATCATCAGCATCGTCATCACACGATCATCAGCATCATCATCACACAAGTATCCATACCGATACAAGTATCCTCATCTTCAATATAAGTATCCTACCGATACAAGTAACCACATCATCAATACATGTATCCTACTGATACAAGTAACCGCATCATCAATACAAGTATCCTACCGATACAAGTAACCACATCATCAATACAAGTATCCTGCCGATACAAGTAACCACATCATCAATACAAGTATCTTACCGATACAAGTAACCACATCATCAATACAAGTATCCTACCGATACAAGTAATCACATCAACACACACAATCATATTACAGGATGATCAATCCTGCTCTCTTTAGGACATAGGTCCATGGATGATGCAATCCTATCATGTACCTTTTGAACCGAGGTCCAAGGACGATCCAGTCCTACCATGTACCTTTTGAACCGAGGTCCAGGGACGATCCAGTCCTATCATGTACCTTTTGAACCGAAGTCCAGGGACGATCCAGTCCTATCATGTACCTTTTGAACCGAAGTCTAGGGACGATCCAGTCCTATCATGTGCCTTTTTGAACCGAATCTCAAGGACGATCTAGTCCTATCATGTACCTTTTGAACCAAAGCTCAAGGACGATCCAGTCCTATCATGTACCTTTTGAACCGAAGCTCAAGGACGATCCAGTCCTATCATTCAATTCTCGGAGACCTCATGTCTATGGCTCAATTCAAAGTACTAAAGTCCGAGGACGATCCAATCCCCTTACCTATTCATTCAGGATTTTGTTCTCGGAGACATCATGTCTACGGCTCAATTCAAAGGACTAAAGTCCAAGGACGATTCAATCCCCTTACCTGTTCATTCAGGATTTTGTTCTCGGAGACATCATGTCTATGGCTCAATTCAAAGGACTAAAGTCCGAGGAGGATGAAATCCCCTTACCTGTTCATTCAGGATTTTGTTCTCGGAGACATCATGTCTACGGCTCAATTCAAAGGACTAAAGTCCGAGGACGATCCAATCCCCTTACCTATTTATTCAGGATTTTGTTCTCGGAGACATCATGTATACGGCTCAATTCAAAGGACTAAAGTCTGAGGATGATGCAATCCCCTTACCTGTTCATTCAGGATTTTGTTCTCGGAGACATCATGTCTACGGCTCAATTCAAAGGAATAAAGTCCGAGGATGATCCAATCCCCTTACCTGTTCATTCAGGATTTTGTTCTCGGAGACATCATGTCTATGGCTCAATTCAAAGGACTAAAGTCCGAGGACGATCCAATCCCCTTACCTGTTCATTCAAGATTCTTTTCTTGGAGACATCATGTCTACGGCTCAATTCAAAGGACTAAAGTCCAAGGACAATCCAATCCCCTTACCTGTTCATTCAGGATTTTGTTCTCGGAGACATCATGTCTACGGCTCAATTCAAAGGACTAAAGTCTGAGGATGATCCAATCCCCTTACCTGTTCATTTAGGATTTTGTTCTCGGAGATATCATGTCTACGGCTCAATTCAAAGGACTAAAGTCCAAGGATGATCCAATCCCCTTGCCTGTTCATTCAGGACTTTATTTTCGAATACATACATCTACGGCTCTCTTGAGGATGATGCAATCCTATATGTCCACCAAGGACTTCATTCTCGAAGACATACGTCTACGGATCTCTTGAGGATGATGCAATCCTATATGTCCACCAAGGACTTCATTCTCGAAGACATACGTCTACGGCTCTCTTGAGGATGATGCAATCCTATATGTCCACCAAGGACTTCATTTTCGAAGACATACGTCTACGGCTCTCTTGAGGATGATGCAATCCTATATGTCCACCAAGGACTTCATTTTCGAAGACATACGTCTACGACTCTCTTGAGGATGATGCAATCCTATATGTCCACCAAGGACTTCATTTTCGAAGACATACGTCTACGGCTCTCTTGAGGATGATGCAATCCTATATGTCCACCAAGGACTTCATTTTCGAAGACATATGTCTACGGCTCCTTTTAGAACATGTGTTCAAGGATGATGCAATCCCCTTGTCACCTTAGACCCTGTCTAGGGACCATCCACCAACCTCTCTGTCGGCATCACTAATATAGGTATTCACATCATCGACCTCACTGTCGATGCAGGCAATCTCATCATAAGTGATCACATCACTCCCCCTTTCGAGGAGGGTCCTTCTAGACTATATTAAGTTTGTCTCGAAAAAATTTACTTGAGGTAGAGGTTTGGTTAGTACATCGGATAGGTAGAGGTTTGGTTAGTACATTGGTAACTTTTTACAAATTCGAACTTTAATTCCTATTTGCACCATATCTCGTATATAGAAATGCCAGATCTTTTGACTTATCATGGAACACTGGATTCTTTGCCATTTTAGTACAACTCTGTTTGTCACATAGGATCACAGTTGGATCCATCTCTAAGTCAAACAATTCTGAAGCCATGCTGTTTCACAATTAGCAGAGCAAGCAGCCATTATTCCGCTTGTGCTAGACTGCTTCCTGCTAAACCACAAGATCATGGCTGATCCCAGACAATAACATCTTCTCGATGTGCTCTTCCTGTCTGATACACTTTCTGCTCAATCAATATCTGTGTAGCCATCTGAAGTCATGATCTCCAAAATAGCATAGATCAAAATCTATCGTATCCTTTAGGTACCTGGTCACATGCTTTGCAACTAATAGGTGAACACATCTAGTTTCCACTAGATACTGACTTAAGGTATTCACAGCAAAGCATATATTTGACCTAGTATTTAATAGATACATCAATGACCCAATAATTTTTCTGTACAGAGTTATATACACTAACTCTGATGATTCATTCACCAACAGCTTCAAGTTGGAATCCATGAGAGTGGAAATTCCAACATATCAAGTCCTTTTAATATTTCTCGGCATACTTGCCCTGGTTGAGAAAGATTCCTTCTGAGCCTTTCCATACTTCCAGACCTAGGAAGTAATATATTAATCTAAGATCTTTCATTTTCTTTTATGCAGCCATCTATCTATGCCATCTCTCGTTAGATGGGTCTACTGATATGAACCTCAACATCATTCAAACTCTGAGGTGAGTTCCTTCTTGTATCCATGTCATCTATGTATAGAAACCATATTCAACCTTGTAGCAAAGGTTGATATCCACATCACCCATGGTGATCATTAAGCTCATCAATTGATTATCGATCCTGGGAACCCATACAGAACCTGATTCACACTTCTTCTTTGATTACACCATTAAGAGAATGGTCTTATCTAGCCACTTGGAGCAAAACATCTCATCATGATTCTCTTCCTCTTTCTAAGAGAATCTTCTAGCCACAAGCCTTCTATAGTGTGTTTGATTTGTAAATATTTTGTTGAACATCCATCGCTTGTTCAGTGTTCATCATTCATCATAATCTTTCCTACAAATCAAAATTAAGTACAGGATTAGTAATACTTCATAATCATCAAATCATATTGTCATGATAACCTATTATGCATACAGATATCATTTACATAGTTATGCAACTATTTTGACCAATACCTTGCTACAACACTTTCCCATATCCTGTATGCATACAGTGGCTATCTAGATGCCTTCCATCTCTACCAAAACATACTATCGAGAGTGTGCACAGCTCTCAACATGTCAGCAAAGAGGTTTCATTCTAGACAAGCAACAATGGAATGTTTGTCCAACTTACCAATTATATGCATATTAGTAGCATGATATATTCTAGGAATACAAATATGCATACAAGCAATATCATTTACTATTTCTAATAACAATTCAAATACTTATCTTTTATGTTTGTGTGGTTGCCTCCCGCTTGATCTTATGTATGTCTTCTGAACTTCTATTCATTCTGTACCACTGTGCATGCTCAAGTGTGCAATAGTGTCATCCTCATGATCTCATACACAAACATACATTCATTAGTATATTCTCAATATTATCAAAACATTCTAATTCTAAATAATCTTGAATATGTATAGTCATGATCATTAGTATTCAGGGTTTCAAGGAAGTCTTCTTTTACTCATGCATATTCTTGTTTGATCTAGATAGTTAAATCATCAACCGAGATAAGAGACATAATATGCATAAACCCTTGATTACTAACTTTATGAATAAGCATAACCAATCATACCAAGTATACTTATATAAGGGATCCTAACACAAGGTAAGATTCTAACATGACATAGGAAAACATACCTGGATTAGTATACCTGCTTAGTTATGTACAACATACCTAAACAATCTCTTCAATGATTTAGAGATCCTGAGCTAGAACCTGCATGCCTCATAGGTTAAACATAATATAACAAAGTCATACATACCTCGTAAGTAGAACAAATATTATGGATGAGTCTTTGTCTTCATGTTGTCATGGTCATGGAACTTGATTTGTCTTTTGTGATGTACCTGCATCTTGTTAGCAGACAACATCAACCTCACACAAAACCATAATGCATTAGTACAATCATATAGCCCTAATCAATGAATGTCTTCAATCATTCACATGCATTCATACTGTTACTAGGGTGATAAGACAATTCTAACATTAATCAAGATTGTACTAATAAATAATATGAAGACAAACACATCATGAACTTAATCAAGAAACAGATTTCAAGACATACCTGAACCTACTTAAGTCATACCTGTCGAGACTTCTCGTAGTCTTCTTATGTAAGGCCTTAGCCTCAACTCCCCCTGAAACTTGATCTGGAGCTTGATTAGGGTTTGCTAGAGAAACCCTAAAAATTCAATCTTTGACTTTCACACTTTCGAATGAATGGAAGGATGTGTCTTGCTGAGTTGATCAAACTAGCATACTTCAATTTTGAAATCTCCAAAATTTGACCCCTCAAAATTGCCTTTGAAACTTCTGGATCTTCTGGACAGGATCCCGAACTAGGGTTTGATGAAACCCACCCTTCTGCTCAATAAAAAGGTTTGATCCAAGGCTCTAAACTCTTATTTTTCTGAGGAGCTTCCAGCCGTGGTTACAGACTTCAAAAATTCCAACTTTTGTTGAAGCCCTAATTTTTCATCTTTCCGAACAAAATCCCAAGCTAGGGTTTAATCAAGCCCGGTCTTCTACCCAACCAAGAAATTCGATCTTGGTCTCTAAATTTCGATTTTCCTAAGTACCATTCAGCATTGGATTCCGATTCCAAAAATTTTAACTTTCTCCGAAACCCTAAATTCCGGAACCCATGAATAAAGGTGCTCCAGAAATAATTCTGTTTTGACAGAAATATGTACTTGATTGTTTCTACTATAACTCCGAAATTTTCACTCCACAGGGTCTGAAAACTTTTTCTGCAGTAGCCTGACCTGTCATCTTTCCATCCTGATGGGTCTAACCTCAATTGGATTTTCTGAGAGAGAGTTATGCCAAATGTCGCAACGTGACCTATTTTGGGATAATACAGGAGAGCGAACTTGTACGGCGTGCCACGTGTCACTGTTTGAACTTTGGTCTCTGAAAAATTTTCCTGAGATATCGTGCCCTATTATATTTCCATCCTGATAGGTATGTCCTCAATTGGACTCTCTGAGAGAGAGTTATGCCAAGTGTCGCAACGTGACCTGTTTATGGGATAAAACAGGAGATCAAACTTGTACGGTGTGCCACGTGTCACTGGTTCCGCTTCGGCCTCTGAAAACGTTTCCTCAGATAATACAGTCTGTGTACTACCTTTCACTTTTTACTAAATTTCATTTGTAGCTTCCTAGCCCAAGTTATGACCTTTTTTCCTAGGTCACCTGATTTTGACTGAGATCTGGAAGAGGCAAAAACCCTAACTTGTACTGATCATAACTTACAAAGTACAATGAATCTGAGGGTTCCCTTTGGACACAAGATACCTGGAGATGTTATATACTACTTGTAAAGGTTTCAGATCCTAAACCTTCTCCAAAATGTATTTATAGCGAAATTTCCACAATGACTGGTTTTTTCTATATAAAACCCTAACCTTCAAATTGTCGTAAGTAAAGCAAGTGTCGTAAGTGCCATACCTTGTCTTCCTTCAGGTTAGCTATGATACCATGTTAATATTTAATATGCTAAGACATAAAATAGCAGCATTACATTCCATTTCACAATAATATCATATACAGGATCACTGAAGAAACAACAAGCATAGCATAAACACAAGAGACGCAGAATTATCTTGGGAAACCCTCATGGGGTAGAAAACCCAGCAAAGCTTCCTCAATATAGATGACCAGTAATATACAAAGATGAAAACCAAAGACATGATCTCCTCCTCCACCATAGCAGACCTCTCCTCCACAAGTGCACCTCTCTCAAGTGAGTGTGTGTATCAAATGAGGAACACACCTCCTCTATTTATACACTACTCTGACATATCTTTTACACAAGTACATGTAGGCTCGTATTTAACCATTAGGTTAAATACCTTATTATGATTGACTGGGCCGACCCCACTAGGGTTGTCTAACAACCCTTTGACCCACATAACACATACAGGGCCGACCCCCACTAGGGAAGTCTAATAACCCAAGTTACCATTTCCGACGGAGGAATAAACATCTCCAGATATACAATAAGATCTTTACGGAGGAAGGAAACATCTCCGGAATAATAAAGTACTAATATAATATTCTTTGACGTGACAATATTTCAATAGGGAATACCATTGTGGTTTTAGGGAAACCAATGGTATTAACTAACATGGTTTAGGTCTCTTTTTCCCTCTTTTTCTTTTTTTGAATATTTTGAATATTTTTATTCCCTTTTAATATTTTTGGGAATTTTTGACCCTTTTTTAGGGTTTTTTGTGTTTTTTGAGGAAAAATAAATATTTTGAAGGGGAAAAAGGTGTATTATGGTCCTTTTGGTGACCTTTTGATGGCTTTAGAGGCTCAAATGGTGGAAAAGTGGACAAATGGGTCATGTGAATAAGGGAATGAGCTAGTGAGCACTTTTTGGGTGTTAACAATTGGTGATGTTAGCTTTGCTATAAGGAGTACAAAATGTTGGATATTTTTTCTTCAGTTTCGGGCCACAAGCAAGCCCATTGAAACTATAAACTTCTGAATAGTGTTGGAGAAGGAGTTTTTTGGTAGAGAAGAGAGGGATTGCATAATTAATTTTTGTGTTTGTAATCTTTAATGCTCCAGAGAGCCAAAAAAGCACCATTTCCTTTTTTAAAATCATTGAGAAATCAACACTGAGCAAAGGCATTGGATCTGGGTTTCCAGGATAAATCTTTGTTTGTTGTCTTATGGCATGTTAGTTGCTATGTGGTTATTAATTGTTGGTTTAATTACTTTGTTTGGGGAATTCCTATGTGTTCTATTTAATACAATTGTAGAATGCAGTGAATTCTATGTTTTCCAATTTGTTTTGATGGCCACAATGGTTGGGAAGCTCTAGACCGCTTATTTAAGAGCCATATGATAATTCTGGTGTAAAGTTTAGAGTCGTTAGCCACCTTTTCCAGCTGAGTTTCTAATTGATTTGCTGGAAATAAACTATTTATTTCTTCCTTGGACATTGGTATTGCTTGTGAGAGGCTGTACACATACTTATAGTGTCATGTCCCAAATTTGGCATTGGGTCACAATGGCCTAATAAAATTGGCCCTATTCATTAGAGTTTGTCAAATTGATGCTAAAGGTCAAATAATTGCCAAGGAGGAAAATTACTAGTTTCCTAGGTTTGGTGTGGAAGCTTTGGGATTTGGAATAATGGGGATAATAAATGATGTTTGAACATTAGAATGACATAAATATTTAATAAATGAGATAAATAAATATATACAAGTGAAAATCAAAGTGGCATTTGATCATGAAGACACATGGAGGAAGTGGGACCCACATATGGCTAGATTTCACACTACACCTGGCATCATTCTCTCACCAATTCGAATTCAAGGTGAATGGTAACATACTTGGGGGAGTCCAAAAGGTATTATTCATGGAATGACTCATCCAAGGTTGAAATATAGAGGAAGAGTAACTCCCATGGAAGAGGAAGAGGCAATTTGGAGCTAGTGAGACACTTGGGCTAGATTCCCTAGCTCTATGACAACAATGATGAAGATGATATGACACCTATGACACAAATCAGACCTGAAGGATGAAATATGACATATATGACATGTCAGGGATAAAAATAGACTCCAAGAAGGCACTCAAGGGTGTTAGGGCAGCTAATATGCCTCCACATGTGATTTGGTGGAAGTGGGAGACTAGGAATTGTTGTACAATTGGCGTTCTTTGGAATCTCTTTCCAACTTGAATTGGCATGAGTATATTGGAAGGAATTCGACCCATGGAGGACATTATAACTTTATAAATGTCAATAATAAAAGAATGAAACCATATTTTGATCATTTGAGAAATTTTCAATTGCATTTGTGAAGAGGGAGAGCTAGTGGATGACTAGTTTCTTGCCTTACCCAATTTCGAGGGTGAAAGATTCACATCCAAGTTGGTAATTGGAAAGGCCATTAAGACCTTTCATTTTGAGATTTAATGGAGTATTTATTTGCAGGTGTAAGCTATAGGGAAGCTCATGGTTTCTTCTATTGCAGCTCACTCCTTCAACCATTTCCAGTTTTGATGGCATATTCTTGATCCTTGAGGGAGGGACTTTTTGGTGAGATATTGTACTCTTTGAGGGAGCTTATAATACCCCATTTATTTTGTAATATGAATTAAATACTCTTTTATTCATCTCCATAAATTTTTAGGACGAAATTCCAAGTAGAAATATATAAATCTCATTTTTAATGAAGGAATAGTGCCATTTCCCCACTACCTTGTTGTGAACCAATGTAATTTTGATGATTTCCAATGTATGGATGATTCTATGTTTCATTTGTGATAAATAGACTGCCATGTATGTATTTTAAAATTTTAATGTACTATATTTGAGCATTTGAGGTATTTTTACTCATTTTAATTTCATTGGGAGAAGAAATAGTGCCATTTCCCCAAGGGTTGAATTGATGTTTTTTGCAGCTAAATGGAGGAGGGTTGGAAAAGATATAATAATAAATTAATGGTTCAAATTATACCTTAATAAAATACTTAATACATTACCTACCTCTATTCATAAATTTGAGTGGTTTCGGAGGCATTTGGGAAGCCATTTTCAGTACTTACCCTAGGGGGATTTGAACCCCAAATTACTAGTAAAATTGCATACTTGGTCCAGAATATTAAGAGATTTTGAAGAGGTATTTTGGTAGCTATATATCATACCTAAACATAATATTCAATTCCTAATATCATTCATACACCTTCCTTGAATATTTGAAGGAATTTTGAGTCAGTTTGAGACCTAGAGACCAATACTAGTCAAAGGGAAATTACTAGTAAAGTTCCGTACATTGGCCAGAATTAAAAGAGGATTTGCAGAAGCGTTTTAAAGGTCCAAAAGCATCCCTTAAAAAAATATTTATGTTCTAAAATCATCCATATACCTTCTCAGAATATTTTGGAGCAATTGGAGCAATTTGGCGACCTAGAGCTCAAAACTAGTCAAAGGTCTAACTAGGGAAAAAGGTGAAAAATTGTCATTTTAATAAAATTCCTAACAATGGACATTACAGTTGTATCAGAGAATATTCCTTGCACCTGTGGATTAGGTACATACATTCAAGACTAATTGGCAGCCATGTCTTACTATTATGATGAATCATATGAGCACAATTCTTATGAGGAATATGCAGATACTTATGAGCAATATGAAGCAGAATGTGAATGGTACGAGGAAGAGGTGCCGTCATGCAACACTTCTTGCAATTTTAGTAGAAATAAAGATTATTCTTATGGATTTAAATCTGATCAATATGCATGTGTCACACCAACCAAGGGTAATTCTATGAGTGGGTTCCAAAGATGGAGAGCAACATATAAAACCTTGCCCCAACAATATAAAAAATATCAAGAATATCTTGCTTTTAGCAAAAATACACAAAGTACTATGTCTTTTGAGTACTATGCTGAACATGTTTTCGAAAATAGGCCCAAAAATGAAGATGTGGAGTTAGTAAAGAAAGGTTTATGCCCTTCTTGCAAAGAACCTTGGAGTGAGTATCATATATGTGCGCATGAAATTATGTCCCACTTGAGGAGAGATTTTGGGAATTCTTCAGAAAGAGATTCCAAAGATATTGATCCTAAGGAAATAAAGGGGAAAAATGCATCAGCTTGCTTGTAGTAGAAAAATGAAGAGACATCACAAGAGCATGAAGTAGATTCTCTTGAAAATATGGAAGATCATTTCGAGACACCTTCTAGCTTAGACATGAACCAAAGAGCATCTACTGATGGATGCTTAAACTATGTAGGAGTACCTACTGATGGTTGCTCACACCTCTATGTTGGTGACATAGAGATCACTTTTGAAAGTTTTTCTGCAATCCCAAGTTCCATTAAGCATGATAATGAATACCTTGTAGCAGTTGAATAAGAACAAAGATCAACTTCCCGATCACCACTTGACCTTCATGAAGTTGGTCCAAGCAAAAATGAAGAAGATGACGAGGTTCATTTGCAAGAGCCTTGTTTTCTTCAAGGGTCCTTAAAGATGAATTAAAATAAGATCCAAGAGTCCCTCAGCATTCTCCATGACACTCAAGCATTGGTGTCAAATTCTTGTTGGAGAGCTACTTCATTGGAGGAAACATCCTTCCTTGAACACATGGAGAAGATCCAAAGAGCAATGTGTCACATCAAAGGTAATTTCATGTCTTTGCTTTTTGATAGAAACCATTTGTTTGAGATTAATGAATTGTTACATGATGCATACTTCAAGAATAATGAGGATATTCATAATATCACAATTCAAAATGAGCAACTTCTTGAAAAGTTGCAAGATACTTGTTTTTCCTCCTATGTTTTAGATTGTCAAATGGTAGATTGTTTGGAGGATTCTCATGACATGGTGGATCATGAGAAATGTGGGAATTTGAATGTGCTTAATGTGTTTGAAGATGAACTTGAAGAGATCCAAATAGTTGATGTGGTGGAAGAGGAACTTGAATTATCTCTTGATGAAGCTTATGCAATTTTTAAAGAAGAGCATGATTCCTCTACATTGGAACCAATCTATAACAAAGGTTTCCCACTTTTGAAGGAGCTGCATGATACTACCCACATGGATCCTTCCCATGATGAAACATCTGCACTTTTTGATCATTTGGGTGAGTTAGTTAATTCTCCTACATCCTACAATTCCATGTTTTGCAGCATTAGTCTCAATGAAGAATGGGTGAAAGGGTTCTTTTTTATGGTGCCACATGAGGAGTATGTAACTCCTACATTTACTTTTTATGATGATATGGTTTGAGCACATTCTTATTCACATTTGAAACAGCATTCTTTGTTACCTTATCATGATGTAGATCTACATGGATACACATATGATATGCATTTGAGTCACTTGAAGACTCATGGTTTTTCTAGCTCAATACTTGGTTCATTTGATGTTGGAGGAACTTCATCCAACACTTGGGTGAATAGATTTATGACTGGAGAACATTTTTGTTGGAATCCATAGACTTTGATATATATTTATTATTCTCACATTCATGGATGTATGGGTGAGACTTCTTTGAGTCCTTTGAAGTCTCTTTGTTTTCTCTGCTCATCATTTGGTTTAGATTTTAGTGGATATTCTTCATTCACTTCTTGGATGAAAGAATACATGGTTGAATATTTTGATGCATATCACATCCTTTTGGAGCAGCAATATAGAACATGGGATCCTCACCTATGTAATTGGAGCAGATTTGATGGGTCACTTGAATATTGTATGCACTTGGAAAATGGTGGTCTACTTGCTTTGAGGTATAAGCACTTTCATGACTCTTTGATGAAGCATCTCCTTGATGTACATTTTCATTATGGTGTTATGTCCTTTGATGATATATATTTTGTACTCATGTTGTTTGGAAGAATGCATACAAGAAAATGGGATCCAGGAATCCTCTTAGTTGATGGTATGGGTTGGAGAGCACTCTTAATTGTTGGGGTGCAATACAAGCAATGGGACCCTGGAATTATTTTTATCTCATTGGTTTCAAATTTTTTGGGGAAACAAGCAGTATGGGAGATGGATTTCCTACTTAATAAAGTGATTTTTATCAGAGTAGTGTAGCAGCAAGCATGGTGGTTCCTCTCTAAAATCTTCATGGAAACTCAAAGACTCAAGGTTGGGAAATTCAATGGAAACTTCAAAGAATTATACAGAAAGCAAGATCTTCAACACCCATGTTTGAAATTGCTTGAGGAAAAGCAATATTGGGAAGGAAGGTTTTTTCATGTCCCAAATTTGGAATTGGGTCACAATGGCCTAATAAAATTGGCCCTATTCATTATAGTTTGTCAAATTGATGCTAAAGGTCAAATAATTGCCAAGGAGGAAAATTACTAGTTTCCTAGGTTTGGGGTGGAAGCTTTGGGATTTGGAATAATAGGGATAATAAATGATGTTTGAAAATTAGAATGAAATAAATATTTAATAAATGAGATAAATAAATATATAAAAGTGAAAATCAAAGTGTCATTTGATCATGAAGACACATGGAGGAAGTGGGACCCACATATGGCTAGATTTCCCCAATACACTTGGCATCATTCTCTCACCAATTCGAATTCAATGTGAATGGTAACATACTTGGTGGATTCCAAAAGGTATTATTCATGGAAGGACTCATCCAAGGTCGAAATATAGAAGAAGAGTAACTCCCAGGGAAGAGGAAGAAGCAATTTGGAGCTAGTGAGAAACTTGGGCTAGATTCCCTAGCTCTATGTCAACACTGATGAAGATGCTATGACACCTATGACACAAATAAGACTTGAAGGCTGACATATGAAATATATGACATTTCAGAGCTAAAAATAGAATCCAAGAGGGAACTCAAAGGTGTTAGGGAAGCTAAGATGCTTCCACATGTGATTTGATGGAAGTGGGAGACTAGGAATTATTGTACAAGTGGCGTTCTTTGGAATCTCTTCCCAACTTGAATTGGCATGAATCTCTTGGAAGGAATTCAACCCATGCAGGACATTATAACTTTATAAATTTCAATAATAAAGAATGAAACCATATCTTGATCATTTGAGAAATTTTCAATTGCATTTGTGAAGAGAGAGAGCGAGTGGATGACTAGTTTCTTGCCTTAGCCAATTTCGAGGGTGAAAGATTCCAATCCAAGTTGGTAATTGGAAAGGCCATTAAGACCTTTCATTTTGATATTTAATGGAGTATTTATTTGCAGTGTAATCTATAGGGCATCTCATGCTTTCTTCTATTGCATCTCACTCCTTCAACCATTTCCTGTTTTTATGGCATATTCTTGATCCTTGAGGGAGGTTGTTTTTGGTGAGCTATTGTACTCTTTGGGGGATATTATAATGCCCCATTTATTTTGTAATATGAATTGAATACTCTGTTCTTCATATCCATAAAGTTTCAGGTCGAAATTCCAAGTATAAATGTATAAATCTCATTTTTAATGAAGGAACAATGCCATTTCCCCACTGCCTTGTTGTGAACCAATGTAATGTTGATTATTTCGAATGGATGGATGATTGTATGATTAATTTTTTATTAATGGACCTCCATGGATGTATTTTACAAGTTTCATGTACTGTAATTGATCATTTGAAGTATTGTTACTCATTTTAATTGCATTGGGAGAAGAAATAGTGCCATTTCCCTAAGGGTTGAATTGATGATTTTTGCAGCTACATGGGGGAGGGTTGGAACATATATAATAATAAATTAATGGTTAAAATTAGAAATTAATAACATAATTAATATATTCCCTACCTATTTTCATAAATTTGAGTGGTTTTGGAAGCATTTGGGAAGCCATTTTCAGTACTTACCCCAGGGGGATTTGAACCCCAAATTACTAGTAAAATTGCATACTTGGTCCAGAATATTAAGAGAGTTTGTAGAGGTATTTTGGTAGATATATATAATCCATGAAAATCATATTCAAGTACTTATATAATTCATACACATTCCTTGAATATTTGAAGGCATTTGGAATCAATTTCAGACCTAGAGACCAATACTAGTTAAAGGGAAATTATTAGTAAAGTTCCCTAGATTGGCCAGAATTGAAAGAGGATTTTTAGAAGTGTTTTAAATGTCCAAAAGCATCCCTGAAATACATATTTATGTTCTAACATCCTCCATATACCTTCTCAGAATATTTGGGACCAATTGGAGCAATTTGGGGACATAGAGCTCAAAACTAGTCAAAGGTCTAACTAGGGAAAAAGGTGAAAAATTGTCATTTTCATAAAATTCCTAACAAGGGACATTACAGTAGTATCAGAGCATGTTCCTTGCACCTGTGGATTAAGTACATACATTCAAGAATAATTGGAATCCATGTCTTACTATTATGATGAATCCTATGAGTACAATTCTTATGAGGAATATGCAGATGCTTATGAGCAATATGAAGCAGAATGTGAATGGTACGAGGAAGAGGTGCCATCATGCAACACTTCTTACAATTTTAGGAGAAATGAAGATTATTCTTATGACTTTAAATCTGATGAATGTGAGTGTGTCACACCAACTAAGGGTAATTCTATGAGTGAGTTCCAAAGATGGAGAGCAACACATAAAACCTTGCCCCAACAATATAAAAAATAGCAAGAATATCTTGCTTTTAGCAAAAATACACAAAATACCATGTCTTTTGAGTACTATGCTGAACATGTTTTTGAAAATAGGCCCAAAAATGAAGATGTGTAGTTAGTAAAGAAAGGTTTATTCCCTTCTTGTAAAGAACGTTAGAGTGAGTATCATACATGTGTGCATGAAATTATGTCTCACTTAAGGAGATCTTTTGGGAATTCTTCAGAAAGAGATTCCAAAGATATTGATCCTAAGGAAAATAAGGGGAAAATGAATCAGCTTGCATGAAGGAGAAAATTGAAGAGACATCACAAGAGCATGAAGACGATTCTATTTAAAATATGGAATATCATTTCGAGACACCTTCTAGCTTAGACATGAACCAAAGAGCATCTACTGATGGATGCTTAAACTATGTAGGAGTACCTACTGATGGGTGCTCACACCTCTATGTTGGTGACATAGAGATCACTTTTGAAAGTGTTGTTGCAAGCCCAAGTTCCATTAAGCATTATAATGAAGACCTTGTAGCAGTTGAAGAAGAACCAAGATCAACTTCCCCATCACCACTTGAGCTTCATGAAGTTGGTCCAAGCAAAAATGAAGAAGATGAGGAGGTTCATTTGCAAGAGCCTTGTTTTCTTGAATGGTCCTTAAAGATGAATGAAAATAAGATCCAAGAGTCCCTGAACATTCTCCATGACACTCAAGTATTGGTGTCAAATTCTTGTTGGAGAGCTACTTTATTGGAGGAAACATCCTTCCTTGAAGACATGGAGAAGATTCAAAGAGCAATGTGCCACATCAAAGGTAATTTCATGTATTTTATTTTTGATAGAAACAATTTGTTTGAGCTTAATGAATTGTTACATGATGCATACTTGAAGAATAATGAGGATATTCATAATCTCACAATTCAAAATGGGCAGCTTATTGAAAAGTTGCAAGATACTTGTTTTTCCTCCTATGTTTCAGATTGTCAAATGGTAGATTGTTTGGAGGATTTTCATGACTTGGTAGTGTTGTAGCCACAACAGATCCCATGCTTAGCTAAGCACGGGAGCCCCCAATTTTAATAAATTCAAAGGTGTTTGGTTGAGTCATCTTGTAAATATTCAATTTTGATTTTACCCTTAAAATTCTTCACCCATGCTTTTGGACTGCTTGTTTGTAAGGGTTCGATTATTTCTTCCAAAGTGTTTCGGTCTGAAAGAGCCAAATTTTGTAGTATTTTGTTGACTGTTATCGTCATCCCGAAACCTGACATTTGGAGAACCCGAAACCCAAAACCGGACATTTGGAGAACCCAAAACTCATAGCCCGATAGGTGCGGGTTGCGGGACTATCGTTTTTCTTTAAGTTTTGGTTTTGATAATTTTGAAAACCACAACCCGACGGCTGCAGGTTGTGGAATTATTCTTGAATAGCATTGAAAAATAATTACCCCCGAAACCTGAACCCCGCAATGGCGGCATTCGGCTTTCGGGATTGTGTTTTTTTCATTTTTTGGTGTGTCCTCCCAAAACCCGCAACCCGTAATTTCAGGATGCGGCTTTCAGGATGGTTATTTTATGTCACAATTTAATGTTTCCGAAGCCCGCCACCCACATAGTGTATTTTTGGATTTTGGAAATCTTTTTTTTTACTTCCGTTTTGCATACCCGCAACCCGCAAATCTGTACTTTCGGGTTTCAGCTTGTGGAATCTTTGAATAAGAACTCCATGAAAATTTTTGAATCTGATTCTGCATCCTGCTTCGGTTAATCTCCATCGTCCGTCTGTTATGATCTCGCATTCATGTTAATTTTGGGTAATCAGTTAAGTCAGGCTTTTCCATCTTGTTTTTGGAAGCCTGGTTCTGCCAAATTATCACTTTTATGTATAATTCATGACAGTGGACACTATTACAAGTATATCAGTTATCTCATATTGGATGGACGCCATCTCTCCACCTTAAGTCCGCCATGACTAGACTCGAGCTTTGACATCTTGTCGTTTTTGTTCCACCTCTTAATGATCGGATTTGTTACGTTCGAAGAATTGATAACCCATGTATTGGAACTCCTAGTCAAGACCTTTTGCGCATCAATGTTATCACCATAACCTTCGTCTCCATTATTAATCTCCAATCATAATTATTGATGGAATATTGGTTGTGACGATGTGATCGTAAAAGCAATTCAAAATCATGCGAGTAGTAATTGAACTCGTACTTCGCACAAGCTTTGATCCGACTGGAACATACCTCGGCCCTTTTCATTACAATTGAAGTAATTACAATGAATTGACTGGATAAGTTTAATCCTTGCAGATTGCCCCGCCTGATTATCATTGACCTACTTATTGGCCTTTAAATAGAAATTAACATGAAATCTCCAGTTCATCCCTTGCCTTCTGGAAGATGTAATACTCTGTGTGGTATTTTTGCATCCTACTATCCAAAACTCATTCAAAATGAGTAATATTCATGCAGATGGTGGATTTTCTAGTGTTCAGGTTGAAAGTGAAGAACTCTACCCCTTGTTATAACAATAAATATTGTCACCACTATTTGATGCAGGTGTTCCTGTTCTTTGCAATGGTAGCAGTGAAGAAGACTTCGAAACTTTGTCTGCCTACATTTGCAACCCCAAAAAGAAAAGGAAGGAAATTCTGGAGGGATCAATTGATCTCGATACTGATGTTATACAGGACTTTATAATCAATGAAGAACCTGACGTGCCGGCTACCGTTCCTGATGTAAATCCTCTAATGGATTTCTCTGTTTTTGATAGTGGGTTCCCCAACCCCGAATTTCCTACAGCGAATGTTCTGCAAGCCACACCACCTGTCAATGATAGTGAACAATCTGTGATTAAATTTTTATGGTGCCACGAGACCTTATCTGATTAAAGAACAAGTCTTTCTTTTGTGAAAGGTGGTGGAAAATATTTTAAGCTTAAAAACAGCAAGATTTATTGGATCGATGGTTAGACCCAATTTTGTAATCCCTATTTTGTAGAATTTCTCCTTTTGTAAATCTTATGTAAATTTAGTATATAAGGAGGAGAGTTTCCCTTAGTAAGGGGTTGGGAATTTTGGAATTGCAATTCAGCGGGAGTTTGGACTAAAGATACTCTGTTTATTAGAGTCATTGTAATTTTTGTACAAGACTTCTCTATTCAGGAAAGTTATCTTTTAATTCACCTCCTAATGTTCTTCAAATTTCTTTGGGAATTGCTGAGTTAATGTTTCAAATTTGTCATCGGTTATGTGTTTAATCCTTTGCAGGACATTTGTTAATGCATAAGATCTCTCATATTGATTTCTCTATATGTCTAGATTATGCTCAAAATTGTTCTATTAAATTTATTTAATTGAACGTTTTTTCCACTTTTATATGTCTGCAAATGATTCAATGCAAATGAATATGCATAATCAAATGTTAATTTTTCAATTAACACAATGATAACAGATCAAATACTTGAATAAGTTTAAAAACTTTGAAGAATTGTCACTTAATTTTCATTAAATGATAAAACTTTAAATAACAAGTGAAGAACCAGAAGACATTTCTATTTAAGGTACTTAATTACTTGTTCATCACACCTCAACTCTGATCTGCACAACATCAACTTCTCCTTTTAGGATAGATCTATCTTAGCATAGATTCTTTCTCTTGGTAGGTTAAGATAGGTTTGTTAACCAACCTTCATACTGTGTTTTCCATTATAGGAAAATTGATCTTTTAATATCAAATTCTTTACTCATAGAGTGCCAGCGGAGGCCAAATATCCGTGGGTGATTACCACACCAAATAGCTTGAGGATATAATTTCCCTTGCGCAGGGTCTTTCAAAGCCTTTGGATGGATTTTCATCCCCTGTTGTGTGACTTGGAACCCATTCCAACACTTTGCACTTACCCTGCACCCCCGAGGCAACAACAGGTGGATCATGAGAAATGTGGGAATTTGAATGTGCTTAATGTGTTTGAAAATGAACTTGAAGAGATTCAAACACTTGATGTGGTGGAAGAGGAACTTGAATTGTCTCTTGATTAAGGTTATGCAATTTTTAAAGAAGCGCGTGATTCCTCTGCATTGGAACCAATCTATGACAAATTTTTTCCACTTTTGAAGGAGCTACATGAAACTACCCACATGGATCCTTCCCAGGATGAAACTTCTATAACTTTTTGATCATTTGGGTAAGTTAGTTAATTCCCCTACATCCTACAATTCCATGTTTTGCAGCATTAGTCTCAATGAAGAATGGGTGAAAGGGTTCTTTTTTATGGTGCCACATGAGGAGTATGGAACTCCTAGATTTAATTTTTATGATGATATGGTTGGAGCACATTCTTATTCACATTTGCAGCAGCATCCTTTGTTACCTTATGATGATGCACCTATGATATGCATTTGAGTCACTTGAAGACTCATGGTTTTTCTTGCTCAACACTTGGTTCATTTGATGTCGGAGGAACTTCATCCAACACTTGGGTGAATAAATTTATGACCGGAGAACATTTTTGTTGGCAGCCACATACTTTGATATATCTTTATTATTCTCACATTCATGGATGTATGGGTGAGACTTCTTTGAGTCCTTTGAAGTCTCCTTGTTTTTTCTGCTCATCATTTGTTTTAGATTTTAGTGGATATTCTTCCTTCACTTCTTGGATGAAAGAATACATGGTTGAATATTTTGATGCATATCACATCATTTTGGAGCAACATTATAGGACATGGGATCCTCACATATGTCATTGGAGCAGATTTGATGGGTCACTTGAATATTGTATGCACTTGGAAAATGGTGGTCTACTTGCTTTGAGGTATAACCACTTTCATGACTCTTTGATGAAGCATCTCCTTGATGTACATTTTCATTATGGTGTTATGTCATTTGATGATATATATTTTGAACTCATGTTGTTTGGAAGAATACATACACGAAAATGGGATCCAGGAATCCTCTTATTTGATGGTATGGGTTGGAGAGCACTCTTAATTGTTGGGGTGCAATACAAGCAATGGGACCCTGGAATAATTTTTATCTCATTGGTTTCAAATTTTTTAGGGAAACAAGCAGTATGGGAGATGGGTTTCCCACTTAATACATTGATTTTTATCAGAGTAGTGTAGTAGCAAGCATGGTGGTTCCTCTCTAAAATCTTCATGGAAACTCAAAGACTCAAGGTTGGGAAATTCAATGGCAACTTAGAAGAATTATATAGAAAGCAGGATCTTCAACACCCACGTTTGAAATTGCTTGAGGACAAGCAATATTGGGAAGGGAGGATTTTTCATGTCTCAAATTTGGAATTGGGTCACAATGGCCTAATAAAATTGGCCCTATTAATTAGAGTTTGTCAAATTGATGCTAAAGGTCAAATAATTGCCAAGGAGGAAAATTACTAGTTTCCTAGGTTTGGGATGGAAACTTTGGGATTTGGAATAATGGGGATAATAAATGATGTTTGAACATTAGAATGACATAAATATTTAATAAAGTAGATAAATAAATATATACAAGTGAAAATGAAAGTGGCATTTGATCATGAAGGCACATGGAGGAAGTGGGACCCACATATGGCTAGATTTCCCCACTGCACTTGGCATCATTCTCTGACCAATTCGAATTCAAGGTGAATGGTAACATACTTTGGGGAGTACAAAAGGTATTATTCATGGCATGACTCATCCAAGGTCGAAATATAGGGGAAGAGTAACTCCCATGGAAGAGGAAGAGGCAATTTGGAGCTAGTGAGACACTTGGCCTAGATTCCCTATCTCTATGACAACAATGATGAAGATGCTATGACACCTATGACAAAAATCAGACCTGAAGGCTGAAATATGACATATATTACATGTCAAGGCTAAAACTAGACTCCAAGAGGGCGCTCAAGGGTGTTAGGGAAGCTAAGATGCTTCCACATGTGATTTGGTGGAAGTGGGAGACTAGGAATTGTTGTACAAGTGGCATTCTTTGGAATCTCTTCGACCCATGGAGGACATTAGAACTTTATAAATCTCAATAACAAAGAATGCAACCAGATTTTGATCTTTTGAGAAATTTTCAATTGCATTTGTGAAGAGGGAGAGCTAGTGGATGACTAGTTTCTTGCCTTACCCAATTTCGAGGGTGAAAGATTCCCATTTAAGTTGGTAATTGGAAAGGCCATTAAGACCTTTCATTTTGAGATTTAATGGAGTCTTTATTTGTAGGTGTAAGCTATAGGGCAGCTCATGGTTTCTTCTATTGCATCTCACTCCTTCAACCATTTCCCGTTTTGATGGCATATTCTTGATCCTTAAGGGAGGGCATTTTTGGTGAGCTATTGTACTCTTTGGGGGAGATTGTAATGCCCCATTTATTTTTTAATATGAATTAAATAATATTTTATTTATCTCCATAAATTTTTAGGTCCAAATTCCAAGTAGAAATGTATAAATCTCATTTTTAATGAAAGAACAGTGCCATTTCCCCACTACCTTGTTGTGAACCAATGTAATGTTGATGATTTCGAATGGATGGATGCTTCTATGACTCATTTGTGATTAATGGACTGCCATGGATGTATTTTACAAGTTTCATGTACTGTACTTGAGCATTTGAAGTATTTTTACTCATTTTAATTGCATTGGGAGAAGAAATAGTGCCATTTTCCCAAGGGTTGAATTGATGATTTTTGCAGCTAAATGGAGGAGCGTTGGAACAGATATAATAATCAGTTAATGGTGCAAATTAGACCTTAATAAAATAATTAATATATTCCATACCTATTTTCATAAATTTGAGTGGTTTTGGAGGCATTTGGGAAGCCATTTTCAGTACTTACCCTAGGGGGATTTGAACCCCAAATTACTAGTAAAATTGCATACTTGGTCCAGAATATTAAGAGAGTTTGCAGAGGTATTTTGGTAGCTATATCTCATCCCTGAACATCACATTCAAGTCCTAAAATTATTCACACACCTTCCTTGAATATTTGAATGCATTTGGAGTCAATTTGAGACCTAGAGACCAATACTAGTCAAAGGGAAATTACTAGTAAAGTTCCCTACATTGGCGAGAATTGAAAGAGGATTTGCATAAGAGTTTTAAATGTACAAAATCATCCATGAAATACATATTTATGTTCTAACATCATCCCTATACGTTCTCAGAATATTTGGGAGAAATTGGAGCAATTTGGGGACCTAGAGCTCAAAACTAGTCAAAGGTCTAACTAGGGAAAAAGGTGAAAAATTGTCATTTTAATAAAATTCCTAACAAGGGACATTACAGTGGTATGAGAGCATGTTCCTTGCACCTATGGATTAGGTACATACATTCAATAATAATTGGCAGCCATGTCTTACTATTATGATGAATCCTATGAGTACAATTCTTATGAGGAATATGCAGATGCTTATGAGCAATATGAAGCAGAATGTGAATGGTATGAGGAAGAGGTTCCATCATGCAACACTTCTTACAATTTTAGGAGAAATGGAGATTATTCTTATGACTTTAAATCTAGTGAATATGAGTGTGTCACACCAACCAAGGGTAAATCTATGAGTGAGTTCCAAAGATGGAGAGCAACATATAAAACCTTGCCCCAACAATATACAAAATAGCAAGAATATCTTGCATTTAGCAAAAATACACAAAATACCATGTCTTTTGAGTACTATGCTGAAAATGTTTTTGAAAATAGGCCCAAAAATGAAGATGTGGAGTTAGTAAAGAAAGGTTTATGTCCTTCTTGTAAAGAACCTTGGAGTGAGTATCATACATGTATGCATGAAATTGTGTCCCACTTGAGGAGAGCTTTTGGGAATTCTTCAGAAAGAGATTCCAAAGATATTTATCCTAAGGAAAACAAGGGCTAAAATGCATCAACTTGCTTGTAGGAGAAAAATGAAGAGACATCACAAGAGCATGAAGAAGATTCTATTGAAAATATGGAAGATCATTTCGAGAAACCTTCTAGCTTAAACATGAACCAAAGAGCATCTACTGATGAATGCTTAAACTATCTAGGAGTACCTACTAATGGGTGCTCACACCTCTATGTTGGTGACATAGAGATCACTTTTGAAAGTGTTGATGCAAGCCCAAGTTCCATTAAGAATGATAATGAAGACCTTGTAGAAGAACCAAGATCAACTTCCCCATCACCACTTGAGCTTCATGAAGTTGGTCCAAGCAAAAATGAAGAAGATGAGGAGGTTCATTTTCAAGAGCCTCATTTTCTTGAAGGGTCCTTAAATATGAATGAAAATAAGATCCAAGAGTCCTTCAGCATTCTCCATGACACTCAAGCATTGGTGTCAAATTCTTGTTGGAGAGCTACTTCATTGGAGGAAACATCCTTCCTTGAAGACATGGAGAAGATTCAAAGAGCAATGTGCCACATCAAATGTAATTTCATATCTTTGCTTTTTGATAGAAACCATTTTCTTGAGCTTAATGAATTGCTACATGATGCATACTTGAAGAATAATGAGGATATTCATAATCTCACAATTCGAAATAAGCAACTTCTTGAAAAGTTGCAAGATACTTGTTTTTCCTCCTATGTTTCAGATTGTCAAATGGTAGATTGTTTGGAGGATTCTCATGACATGGTGGATCATGAGAAATGTGGGAATTTGAATGTTCTTAATTTGTTTGAATATGAACTTGAATAGATCCAAACAATTGATGTGGTGGAAGAGGAACTTGACTTGTCTCGTGATGAAGGTTATGCGATTTTTAAAGTAGAGCATGATTCCTCTACATTGGAACCAATCGATGACAAAGGTTTCCCACTTTTGAAGGAGCTACATGATACTACCCACATGGATCCTTCCCATGATGAAACTTCTGCACTTTTTGATCATTTGGGTGAGCTAGTTAATTCTCCTACATCCTACAATCCCATGTTTTGCAGCATTAGTCTCAATGAAGAATCGGTAAAAGGGTTCTTTTTTATGGTGCCACATGAGGAGCATGGAACTCCTAGATTTACTTTTTATGATGATATGGTTGGAGCACATTCTTATTCACATTTGCAGCAGCATCCTTTGTTACCTTATGATGATTCACATATACATGGATGCACCTATGATATGCATTTGAGTCACTTGAAGACTCATGATTTTTCTTTCTCAACACTTGGTTCATTTGATGTCGGAGGAACTTCATCCAACACTTGGGTGAATAAATTTATGATTGGAGAAAAAAAAATTTGGAAGCCACATACTTTGATATATCTTTATTATTCTCACATTCATGGATGTATGAGTGAGACTTCTTTGAGTCCTTTGAAGTCTCGTTTTTTCTGCTCATCATTTGGTTTAGATTTTAGTGGATATTCTTCATTCACTTCTTGGATGAAAGAATACATTGTTGAATATTTTGATGCATATCACATCCTTTTGGAGCAGCATTAGAGGACATGGGATCCTCACCTATGTCATTGGAGAAAATTTGATGGGTCACTTGAAGATTGTATGCACTTCTAAAATGGTGGTCTACTTGCTTTGAGGTATAAGCACTTTCATGACTCTTTGATGAAGCATTTCCTTGATGTACATTTTCATTATGGTGTTATGTCCTTTGATGATATATATTTTATACTCATGTTGTTTGGAAGAATGCATACAAGAAAATGGTATCCAGGAATCCTCTTATTTGATGGTATGGGTTGGAGAGCATTCTTAATTGTTGGGGTGCAATACAAGCAATGGGACCCTGGAATAATTTTTATCTCGTTGGTTTCAAATTTTTTGGTGAAACAAGTAGTATGGGAGATGGATTTACCACTTAATAAAGTGATTTCTATTAGAGTAGTGTAGCAGCAAGTATGTTGGTTGCTCTCTAAAATCTTCATGGAAACTCAAAGACTCAAGGTTGGGAAATTCAATGGCAACTTCAAAGATTTATACAGAAAGTAGGATCTTCAACACCCATGTTTGAAATTGCTTGAGGACAAGCATTATTGGGAAGGGAGGATTTTTCATGTCCCAAAATTGGAATTGAGTCACAATGGTCTAATAAAATTTGCCCTATTCATTAGATTTTGTCAAATTGATGCTAAAGGTCAAATAATTGCCAGGGAGGAAAATTACTAGTTTCCTGGGTTTGGGGTGGAAGCTTTGGGATTTGGAATAATGAGGATAATAAATGATGTTTTAACATTAGAATGACATAAAGGTTTAATAAAGGAGATAAATAAATATATACACGTGAAAATGAAAGTGGCATTTGATCATGAAGACACATGGAGGAAGTGGGACCCACATATGGCTAGATTTCCCCACTACACTCGGCATCATTCTCTCACCAATTCGACTTCAAGGTAAATGGTAACATAATTGGGGGAGTAAAAAATGTATTATTCATGGAATGATTCATCCAAGGTCAAAATATAGAGGAAGAGTAACTCCCATGGAAGAGGAAGAGGCAATTTGGAGCTAGTGAGACACTTGGGCTAGCTTCCCTAGCTCTATCACAACAATGATGAAGATGCTATGACACCTATGACACAAATCAGACCTGAAGGTTGGCATATGACATATATTACATGCCAGGGCTAAAAATAGACTCCAAGAGGGCGCTCAAGGGTGTTAGGGCAGCTAAGATGCTTCCACATGTGATTTGGTGGAAGTGGGAGACTAGGAATTGTTGTACAAGTGGCGTTCTTTGGATTCTCTGCCCAAATTGAATTGGCATGAGTCTCTTGGAAGGAATTCAACTCATGGAGGACATTAGAACTTTATAAATGTCAATAAAAAATAATGAAACCATATTTTTATCATTTGAGAAATTTTCAATTGCATTTGTGAAGAGGGAGAGCTAGTGGATGACTAGTTTCTTGCCTTAGCAAATTTCGAGGCTGAAAGATTTCCATCCAAGTTGGTAATTGGAAAGTCCATTCAAAACTTTCATTTTGAGATTTAATGGATTCATTATTTGTAGGTGTAAGCTACAGGGAAGCTCATGGTTTCTTCTATTGCAGCTCACTCCTTCAACCATTTCCAGTTGTGATGGCATATTATTGATCCTTGGGGGAGGGCATTTTTGGTGAGCTATTTTACTATTTGGGGGAGATTCTAATGCCCAATTTCTTTTTTAATATTAATTAAATACTATTTTCTTCATCTCCAGAAAGTTTTAGGTTGAAATTCCAAGTAGAAATGTATAAATCTAATTTTTAATGAAGGAACAGTGCCATTTCCCCACTACCTTGTTGTCAACCAATGTAATGTTGATTATTTCGAATGGATGGATGATTCTATGATTAATTTGTGATTAATGTACTTCCATGGATGTATTTTACAAGTTTCATGTACTGTACTTGAGCATTTGAAGTATTTTTACTCATTTTAATTGCATTGGGAGAAGTAATAGTGCCATTTCCCCAAGGGTTGAATTGATGATTTTTGCAGCTAAGTGGGGGAGGGTTGGAATAGATATAATAATAAATTAATGGTGAAAATTAGAAATTAATAACATAATTAATACATTTCCTACCTATGTTCATAAATATGAGTGGTTTTGGAGGCATTTGGGAAGCCATTTTCAGTACTTACCCCAGGGGGATTTGAACCCCAAATTACTAGTAAAATTGTATACTTGGTCTAGAATATTAAGAAAATTTGCAGAGGTATTTTGTGTTAAATTTTCAGAATTTACTTCAATCTGATCTAGGATCTTAACTGAGAGAACAACATGTACAGCATATCTACAGCATTTCAATCATGGAGACAATAATGCAAGCACACAAGAGACACAAAGATTTACTTGGGGAAAACCATAAAGGTGAAAAACCCCAATAACTTCCTCAGAGATAGATAGAGCAATGATACAACCAACCAAGAGAGATAGCCATAACCTAGCAGCGGATCCTCCTCCTCCATAAGTGCGCCACTCCTCCTTGAGTGCATGTGTGAGAGGTGAGTGAGCAAATAGAGTGCCTCCCGCACTCTATTTATACTTGACTTGACTTTCCTTTTTACCTAACTCATGTAGGCTCGAACTTAACCACATAACATAATGCTGAGTGGGCCGACCCCCAATAGGGTGGTCTAATAACCCTTTGACCCACATGGCCGACCCCCAATAGGGTGGTCTAATAACCCTTTGACCCACATGACTTATACAGGGCCGACACCAAACAAGGTGGTCTAATAACCCATCAAGTATAAGTTACGACACTTACAATATAATTGACGACACTTCCTTATAGAGGAATAATACCATCTCTATAGGAATACAATATACATATATGTGAAATACATTCCGAAGTTACATATACATCAACATTTTGGTAGCTATATATCATCCCTTTAAATAATATTCAATTCTCAATATCATTCATACACCTTCCTTGAAGATTTGAAGGAATTTGGAGTCAATTTGAGACCTAGAGACCAATACTAGTCAAAGGGAAATTACTAGTCAAGTTCCCTACATTGGCCAGAATTTAAAGAGGATTTGCATAAGTGTTTTAAAGGTACAAAAGCATCCCTGAAATAAATATTTATGTTCTAACATCATCCATATACCTTCTTAGAATATTTGGGAGCAATTGGAGCAATTTGGGGACCTAGAGCTCAAAACTAGTCAAAGGTCTAACTAGGGAAAAAGGTGAAAATTTGTCATTTTAATAAAATTCCTAACAAGGGACATTGCATATAGCCTTGCAAATTGCTCCATTGGTAATTCATATCAGTTACCTTGCATCTATATGCCCAATTGATCTCCCCACAGCTCTCAAATTGAATTACTGGGATTGTGGTTTCATAATTATAGTCCAATTTTAGTTTCCTAGATCTCTGAGATTAATTTATTTGTAATTCCCATGCATGCCACAACACATTAAGGCGTCGATTCTTATTTTTGAGCTCTGTTAACAACCTACAACATGCTTTCATATATTTAGCTAAATCGATTCTCTATAGTGTTAAGTTTGTTATTGGAATAGTTGGTTTTAACATTATAGACACATACATTTTACCTCAAGCCATGTGTGACTTTGACCAATTTCTTTCAGCCAACATAGTGTTTAACTCTATGTAAACTCTGTATAATCACCATGCAGTCAGCCCAATAATACTCAAGCTGTGTGTCTAGTCCTTCAGCTACAACCATCTACTTGTGGGGTTTAATTACATATATATATATATATATATATATATATATATATATATATATATGTTAGATCTTTCAAGTTTATGGCAAGTTTATGGAGGAAACTCAAACAAATATAATATTGAGCATCTTGATGTCATTTGGGTGTGATAATATTGGGCATGCGTGCACACATAGAAGCTTGGATGAGTGTTGGGTTGAACCTATATATATATAACCAGTGGTTGTTTTGTTGATATAACCCAAACAGAGTGTGCTAGTTAGCAGGATGAACAGAAATAGACAGTTGGGTTTGCATAGATTTGGAAGCATTGGATGGCAAGGAATCCACATCTCTTGTTAAGTCTTCATTGGAGGCCTTGTGCATGTTAAAACATGGCCACATGAAATAGACCTATAAGTAGAACATAGGCCGTGGTGATCCCTTTGGAAGTAGAAATGAAATGTGGAGAGAGCACTCTTTGACAAGTTTAAGATTATAGCCTTGGTTTTTGTCAATTATTGAAGGTTGTAGATGGTGGATAGGGCACTGATTTGTCTTTGTAAGAGGCCAAAAGAATTAAGAGGAGCAGCGATATCAACACTTGGTCTACAAGACACCGACAAAGATGTGCTCCTTTTTGGGAACTTATCACAAAAACATAGACTTGTTAAACACAATTATAATTAAGAGAGACACTAGGAAGAGTTCACATGTCCAAAATCTCATCCTTTAATTAAAGTTGGAAATTTAAAAACTAAAAATAAAGGGAAAAAAACTAACAACTTCTGAAGAAGTGCAGCGCAGAGAACAAAAATTTTAAGGATTCAAGTTTAAAAGTTTAAAATTCAAAAGAAAAGCAACTACCATCTTTTAAATATTTAAAAACCCCAAAATCTTTGACAGGCCTGGAAAATTATAACAATCACATTGAAAAAAAAAAAGAAACTAACCGGGAGCAGCCATCCAATCAGCACCAGCAACTGCAGGCACAATACCAGGAGCTGCAGGAGCCTCAGATTCCCACTGAGCATCATCAACCTCTGTAGGCCATTTCTCTACTCCAAGGGTAAAGGTAGGAACATATTCAGCTTGAGTAACCTGCAAAAAAAGAATAAAAATGAATTTAGGCACCAAGTTGTCATAAAATTGTTCATGTACAATGATCTGTAAACCATAAATGAAATATATTCATTGGCCTGGACTTGAGTTTACCATGACATCCCATTTACGATCTGAGGAAATTGTTCCCCGCATCTGTAAGACCATCCTTGCCAACATCCAAAAAAGACAACCAATGATGTGCTTGCCCTTGTTATTCACAGGAATACCGATGTCAACATGTTTCATTGGAGAATTAGTGTCACAAAAGGCAATGGTTGGAATATTACCGAGGGTTGCTTCTCTTAATAGGCTACAAGGCAAAAAAAAGATGGTTGTGAGAATAGAAGCTTTAAAAAGTTTAAAATATGAAGAAACATGTAATAGACTTAAAGTTAAGTCATTCAAATCACCAATTACTTAACCCATTACCTGATGATCAGTCCTCGGGTCAGTAAGAATCAAAAGACAAGGCTCGGAGAATGATGTCTGAAGTTTATTTGCAAATGTTCCAAGAGTGTGCTTGAGAGTAATTGCATGAGCTCCAGTAAATTGAGAAAATTTCAGAACTGCTCGCTGACCATATGGCCTTGCAGATTGTACAATTATATCATGAGGGTTCTCTATTGCAACAATTATTCTTGCAGCAATCTGCAGCTTTTCCCAAGTCTTACCCAAGTTGATGATAAATATGCCTGAAAGCAAAACCACAAATTTGAACATTATATTAGAAGCTCATACATAAAGACCCCAAGTAAATGAACAACCTACAGAAAAACAATTGGACAAATGATTCAACCAATTTATGAACAAGCTTCTCGTAGACCAACAAATTGGATTGCTATAGCATTATTGTCAATTTATACTCTTCCAATACCACTTGTAAATCATTATCACTGTCAAATTGGTTCTTGGATTCCTTTTCTATAACTTATCAATCACTAAGGTGTATTGATGGTAAAAAAAAGATTCTAGAGAAAGGAATTGTAGGTACCAACATTTTTCCTGTCACCAAAAGTTATTGTCATTGACATATTTTAACTAGTACCCATTCCCCTAAATCCTAGTGGTATACTATATAACCCTAATAAAATTGAGTAGCATACAACATTGTCGCATATTCACAATAGTCACACAATAAGACCATACTCTAGTAGGGTTGTATATCGACAATATTCATGCAATAGGATCACACTCTAGTAGGGTTACAGATAATACTGCACACCAGTACAAACCCATAAGCCTCATAAGTATACTAACCACAATTCCAACAGGCACGTAATATGTAGAACCTTCAGGCTTCAGATATGGTAATACCAGAAAGTTAAAGCACTAATATCTCAAGCCAAGGACTTGACCACAAGATCTGCTTCTAAATTCACAAAGATTTTGGTACATGTTTTCACCTTATAAGTCATATTTGGAATGCAACAAACTTGATCGTGCAATAAACACACCCACCAATAAATTAAATCACTCCTACCATCAAATTTAAATAGTTTTTCTGTCCATTTATACACTCTTCTGATACCACTTGTAGATGAATGTGGGATGTCTTTTTTCTAACTTGTCAATAACTTAAGTAAACATAAATAGTCAAACAAGCATCCAGAGACTGGAATAGAACTTTTCAATATTTCTCCTGCCATGTAAAAGTACTTTCACATGGAAGGTAGATTCTAAGTAGTACACATTCCCCTCAATACTGGTGGTAGAGTGGTTTATAACTTTATAACCTTAGTGACATTGTTAGTTTACATCATTGTGGCATATTGAAAATACTCATGAACTTGAAACTTACTCTAGTGGGATTAGATATAATAAAATACAGCACACTAGTATGACACACATCAAACTCACAAGTAAACTAACCACAAAGGAAAACTCCACTGGGGTTGGATATAATAGTAAATACAGGCTACATCACACCAGTATGACACAAATCAGCCTCACAAGTAAACTAACCACAAATCCAAAAGGCACTTAACATACCAAACCTTGAGCAAGGTTAGTCCTAGAGAGCAGAAGCCTACTAAATTCTCAAGTTAAAGGATTTGTACCCCAAGAAATGTTGAATTCACAGAGACTTAAGTGCAAGTTTCACCTTATAATCCATCTTTGGAATGCATAGTTTGAATGTGCAATAAACACACCTATGCACATAGTCAGACTTTTGGCACTGGTCACAAGTGTGAGATTAGAAAAGCTTTATCATCATACTATGTTTGAAGGATTTATGAGTTCTTTTCTTGATCTATCGAGCTCTTAGAGTATATATTACACCTCAATACTTCCACTTGGATTCCTAAATGCTGCAACCTTAGACTACATCTCACACCTTAATACTATCACTTAGCATCCTGTAGAAACAAAATGATAGGCAAGTTGCAGATGAAATGCAAAGAAATATAACCATACTTCCTGATGTGAATTTAACCCATGATCATCCTCTTTTCATTAACGTATCCATCAACTGACCAAGATGCACTGACGTTATAGCCTAAAGCACATATGTTGGTATTTTAGGGCACTGATTCAAAGATGAAGATGGAAATCTTTTCGCACCTACTACATTTACCGTGTTTGTGTCCAGCTTATATTTCAACATTTGAAGCAATGGAAATATGGGTGTTTGTATGGACATGATTGGTTTCAACTGCACCTCACTTAGGGTCCCTAATTCTTGTAGAATTAGTGGATTCGTAGTTGTGGATAGTAGACACAAAACGTGGTCTTTTTTCCTCTAGAATTGAAAATTCAGGGCCTGCTGCAAAATTGCAGCATCACATTACACCAGGAAAGCCCAAACCAACTCAAGAAAAATATCCAATGGAGGGAATAATTGCTCATAGACTTTGTCTTTGGTTTTTCCTTGATCGTTGTGAGGTGACAAGATGAATAATTAAACAAGGATTGCGCAAGGAAATTGACTAGGGTTTGGGGTTTTGCTTGTTTTCCACAAAAAGAAAGAAAATATTTGATTGGACCTTTCTATATATCTCCTTAGATCATTGCGATGAGAGGCGCTCTACATCCCAGTATGAGGGAGATCTTGTAACATGTGTGGAGTGTTTTTCAATTATTTGTCGAGTAACAAAATAATAAAAATAAAATATTGTAACATCGGCCATTAATAAAAATATAAGAAGTAAAAAAGATAAAGAAGTAACCCAGTATGAGGGAGATATTGTAACATTTGTCGAGATTTTGTAGAGTGTTTTTCGAGTAACAAAAATAAAATATTGTAACGTCGGCCATTAATAAAAATATAAGATGTAAAAAAGATAAAGAAGTGACCCAATATGAGGGAGATTTTAAACTTGAACTTACGTGTAAATATTTTTTTAACGTGTAAAAAAGTTAGATAATTTTTTATGAACATGTAAAAAGTTAGATACAAAAAATTACACCTCAAGAAATTGGATCCCTCTCGATGCTTGGTAGATCCGGGTTTAATATGGATCTATGCTGGTTGTAAATAAACAAAATTGTTTAACTGGCTTTTGAAATAGATACCTAACATTTAGAGTACTCGACACTTAGAAAATCAGTCGTTAATACCTGAAAAATCAACAGTTGTAGGCTGAAGTTGATGGTGTCCAAAGAAATCAGCAGTTGTAGATGCTCGTTAAAATTGTGGAGAATAACATATAGTGCTTGCATCTAAAACAAAGCCATTTTCCCTTACATGAAAGTGATCCCCACTCATGGGTATGTAGTTGTTCTAAACTTCAATGGTTACAAAGATTCTTACCAATCATGAGTTTCTTTTATGCTACAAAGAGACTTTGTAATGGTTTTCTATGTGCAACATTTAGGCACTTAAGTTAAGTCATCCAGCAGAAAAATGCATTGTTTCTTTGAATGTTGCAGATTAATACATTGCAATTTCATGACAGGATTACACTAAGATTGACACAAGTTCTTATTTGACCTAGATCCACTTCATTAAAAAAAGTTGCATGCTTTCACATGAAAATGGTTTTAATAGAGATGCAATGCTTGGCAATTGGGTGTTTCACATATTTCTTTCCCTCTCACCATTTTGCTTTCCATAGTGCAGAGAAAACAAAGAGCATTCTTTCGCTACCACTGCAAGTACAGCTCAAGAATCCAAGATCCTTCATTGGTAGAAACTTGAAGGTTTGTAGCCCTTGCATTCGACCGAGGTAAGTTGTTTCATCCATTTATTATTCAATGCACTCATATTTCTTCCTTTAAATTTAATGTTGTAGTTTTAAATGCCATTCAACAGATGATAGTTTGTGTTTTAAACTTTTATTGTGTGGGGGAAGAGAGATAACAAAAAAAGGATAATCCTAAAAAAAATTGCTAATAAGGTAACTCAGAACATCCTCAAAGAAAAGGAATATTGGCACTCTGTGAAAGGAGGGAAAATATATGCATTGGACCACAAACAAAAATATTTGTAATGGAGTAGGCATAACAAGTTGAAGACCCTAACTCAGATCTCAAGCAATTCATCCACATGTAGAGCTTGAACCAACCAACATGCTTAATATTCAAAGCCCGACCAAATGTGGAGGCCAACAATTATGAGCAACAATTGAGTAGGGCAATATTCTAATTAATCTAGAGAATATGTAAAGAATAAAAAAGAAAGTCCAAATTCAAAGAGAAGACGAAAGGTCATTGGAAGCTAAAACAGTTATGTAACTTGCATGTCTTTTTGTATAAATATATGTAAATAAGTTAAGGTTAAGGGTATTGGATCTTGTATGCCAGTGATCTTATAACAAGACTTGGTAACATTGTTAATATAGTTGTAGTTGTTCATTTAAGGATGGGATAGCTCTCACATCTCATGCATGAATACTACTGGTGTATGTCGAGGAATTGTTTCTTACTCCAGCCACCTATACATAATTTTTTCTTTGTTTTTGGTAGCCATCATGTAAATTATTCTCAACTACTTAAGCAGATCTGAAACTTAAATCAGCTCCAAGTAGTGATAAACTTAAGCATTAAAAAAACAAATTCCAAGCATCATCAGTAGTAAACAATAATGCATAAACTATCTTTGAATCTCATATACATGTCACAAGAATGCTCCATGCTTGGTTTTCTGAGGCCTTTTATCGCAAACTATATGACTTTTATATCAAAGGAAAATCTCAAAGCATTCAAAAAACTAGTAGAAAGGAGTATCTCATAATGTTCAATATCGTTCCAGACACGACACACACCCTTCAACATTTAATCAAACATACCATCGAATTGTATAACTATTTGTTTCTTGATTCTAAACAATAAAATTCAATTCATGGTCAAGCTTTCTGAATCATATAGCATCACCTCATTCCTTGAGTTTCGATTACACATTTTCATCTTTGTTTTCTCCACCATTTCATCAATAACATCCACTTCGACCACAATTTCTTATTTCAAGCAGCCAATGAAATCATAACCGCTCTGATACCACACCTTGGGAAATAAAGAGAATGACAACTAAACAATGGAAATACAAGGTTGAATAAGGATAAGAAAAATATTGATAACTGAAAGCACCGATACAACATGGGTTGTCCAAATGGACAACACAAAGTACAATGTTATGAGACCTCATAAATAGTGAGAAGTTCATGGAAGTACCTCTAGAAACCCTAACCAAAAGTCCATCCAATACCTAATTTTATGTTATTTAAAAAAGACTTCTATTTCCTAACTATTTATAAAAATATAACTCTAAAGACCTAAAACCCTTTTTTGGATCATTATTGCTAACATGCACACTGTTGGTTCAGAAATCACAAAGGAACCACTCAAAAGCTCTCAAATGGGTGTCCGCTCCTTGGCTAAGAATAAGATACCAAAGAAAATAGTTCTCACATAAGTGTGGACTCCTTATGGTTGAACTTAGCACAAAATTAAGTCAAAATCAACCCCTGTCACAATGAGAAATCTCCTCAAAAGTAGTGCCCTCCATCTATTGAATTTTCACCAAGTTAGTAAGTAGCTAGGAGCCCAAAATGCAGTGATATTATTGGCCTATAAGGAACACCAAAAATAAACAAAGGAAGCACCCAGTTCGACTAGAGATAGAAGCATACTAAAATCCCAAAGACAACACATTGGGAGTATTCTCCATTAAAACAACACCTATGATGATGAAAGCAACCAAAGCTAGAGCACTCTCCTTAGGGCTGACTTATCTTTATTAATGTCAGAAAGGGGTGCTAAAAAGAAGACTAACCTGAGCTTGCTTCTCCTCCAT
This sequence comes from Larix kaempferi, assembly GCA_027924585.1. Classification (NCBI taxonomy): domain Eukaryota; kingdom Viridiplantae; phylum Streptophyta; class Pinopsida; order Pinales; family Pinaceae; genus Larix; species Larix kaempferi. The sequence goes on from BSBM01000008.1 coordinate 2,856,145, forward strand.
GCAAAGTCACTAAAGTTCTACAATTACAATTTTGACATTGATTGACGAGTAAGCAACCTCTGCACGCAAATCCTCCACCATGTGCTTGTCTCCAAGAACAAAGATTTAGGCATAAGTCACTCTCTACCCACATTTTCCAGCAATGGTACTTCTCAGAATAAGGCTGATATGGCTCAAATCAGCTCTGGAAACAAGTTGGTTTATCTCTCAACGACACACAGAAAATGTCCTTGGGAGATGTTCCTGAAATTCCTTCATGAAAGTGCTTATCCAGTCTTTTTGGAGGCTTAGATCTCTCTGGAAACCTGAATTGAACCTTTGAGTTTATCTAAAAAGAAGACTAACCTGAGCTTGCTTCTCCTCCAAGCAATGTACTCAAGTTCTGCAATTACAATTTTGAATTTGATTGACAAGTAAGCAACCTCTGCACGCAAATCCTCCACCATGTGCTTGTCTCCAAGAGAAAAGCTCTAGGCATAAGCCACCCTCTATCCACATTTTCCAATAATGGTACTTCTCGGACTAAGGCTGATATGGCTCAAATCAGCTCTGGAAATAAGTTGGTCTCTCTCTCAATGGAACACAGAAAATGCCCTTGGGAGATGTGCCTAAAATTCCTTCATGAAAGTACTTCTCCAGTCTTCTTGAAGGCTTAGATCTCTCTGAAAATTTGAATTGAACCTCTGAATTTTGCTTGCAGCTAATGGGTTAAAAGGTGGTGCACCAACTCAAGTGATAGCATTTAAAATTTTAAACTTTAAATGTTTGGTAAACTTTGTTTTGCACTCTAATCTAGAATCCACACTTGAATTGAATCATAGTTGCATTCCCAACTAATGATTCAACAGTTTATGCAACTTATCTCCTAGCTACTCACTTAGTGTTTCCCCCAAACCATTTTCTGAGGGTCAACTCAACTAGTTGATTGTAGGGGTTGATGATTGCTTTTTACCAACAACGGAAATTACTAGCAAAACCGATTTCAATGAAAAGATACATGAGGTTGATGGAAATCTAATAGAGTAGAAAGATTGTCTAGGTGCGTTTGGTTCAATTCTGCCATCAAAATGAGGGATACAATAGTCTAATGGAGTCCTACCAGACACAAAAATGTTTATTTCAAATTTTAACTTCTTAAAGGTGTATTTTAACGTCCTCCCAGACTAATGGAGCCTACTAGACTGTAATCGCAGTAAGATCTATGATTTAAGATCTCTGCAACTATTCAATAGTAACTCAGGGAAGTGAAGTGTTGAAATGAAAGGAGTCTCAAAGTGCTTCAAAGATAGAGAGGAAGTTAAACAGGAGGAAGATGGTTTATAAGAAGAGATTAAATTAAATAAGCATGTTAGGTGAAGAATTTAGAGATTCGTTGGGGAACACAACTCAATTTAGCTATTCACGGGAAAGAAAAGCCCAGGTGATTGAGGTTTTAACAATTAAATCAAAGAAAGGGGATTAATTTTATATATAATCTTCCACTTCTTTTAAATATTTTTACTTCATTATTTTCCGAATGTGTGTTTAGTGTTTACAAAGGGAAAACTTTAAAAAATTGTATCGAGGCAATTACACCTTCAGTGTCTTCATTGGTTTTGGGACCAAAACTGTTACATTCTAAATATTCTCCCTACCTTAGAGGCTGGAATTCATAATGTGGTTAGCCACTTATCACATTGTGTGGACTATACACATAAAATGATTTCAGAGGAGGTTGGGAACTTCCACTCTATTGTTAACACTAAACAACTATGGAAATCAAGGAAGATATTAGAATTCTAATTGCAACTTAGCAAGGCTTAAGCCTATTAGAAAATTGCAGCATAGCAGATTGATCCTATTAGAAGGCCATGATAGGCTTCTCATTATTTCATTTTAGCACATAATACTGGGTCAGGTTCTAGTTCTGATAGTTTCATAAATTTACCTATCCAAATTTGTTTTTGGAACTTATATTATTTGATACAAATGGGATACCATTCTTGACCATATCTTGACTGCACTCAAAACCATTACATAGAAAACCATGAAAAACATTAGTTTAGAAAATGAAAAAAATGATTCATCCAAACCACGTACTACTATATGCTCAACATTTCAGATTCCCAGAAATGCAAGAGCTTTATATGAATCTATTGTAATTTGTAGGTAAGTATATAGGGATAAGAAGTTCGTATGAATCAGGATGCTGCAAAAATTATGTCAATGATATTAGATATGAGAGTTCAAACTTGAGATGCAAATCGTGTTGGGTCCAAGAAATGGCCCTTTTTGGCCACCTTTATTAAATCATTTTGCTCTGATTCCATCCTTCTTTCATGAGCTATATCCATGTCTTTTCCAGATCAATCAATGATATTGACAGGTATAATTTGTTATTGCCTTATTTATTTTTATGCCTAATATTGTGAAGATTCAAATCCTGACCTTTGGTGTATGCTAACACTTGTGAGTTTATTTAGTTCAAATCTAAAGCGCAGGTGTATCATCCAGGTAGCGCCAGCTGTTACTCTTCCAAGCCTAATTCTTCATACTCCAAGGAACAATGCATCCTCCACATGAGCTGTAATAGATCCTCGTTATAACAGAATCTACTGAAACAGAACCTAGCTGCGACAGACAGGTCATGTCCCAGTTGTTGAGTCCGTTGATCTATTGATTGCTCAAGCAACAACATTATTCATGGTTAACAGCCTTGTGTAACACGGCTGTATCAGTTAGCTGTAACTCCACAGCATCAAGATCATAGATCTTCATTGCTGCGCAATTTTAGTGGATCTGAAACTGCATTTCCTTTGTATAAATTCCAAAGGCTCTCGTAGCATGGGGTTGGACAATCACCACTTTGTGTAAGTTGTAACAGAGTACTGAGACTCACGATCTTCCATCATTAATATGAGAGCAGAGTTCTTCACTTTGTGTTTTAATTTTTTGTGACTCTCCTCGTCTCTGTTAGAAGGCCAGGGCCCACCTTCTCACAGAGATAGCCGATTTAAGTAGGTAGAGTAGTTTAGTTTTACTTCTATTGTGTGGTGTGGAATGATTGCAGACATTATTGGTAGTTGTAACAGAGATTAGCTTCCATTTCTGGCAGTTTATAATTGCATCTTGAATAGCTATAACAGTGTGGTGTGGCAGTCGACTGTGTAGGATAATTTACTTAATTGCATGTGTGTTTTAATCAGCTGTGACAACCATGCTCAATTCCGATTATCTTCTAGTTGTTTATGCTTTCTAGGATTTCCAGTGATTATCAGTTAGAGTTCAAGCTTGTGTTTTAATTCTGGTTGTTGTTGTATCTTCAATTGCATTCATAGATTAGACAATTAATGGTGGAATTACAGTAGCTACTGGATAGATCATTTTGGTAAAGATTGAATGTTGTAGTTTGATAATTATAGGATTTAACTTCTTGCAAAAGTAATCTAGTTTCATTTCATTATTAGATCATTAACTTGCTGGGTTGATTTATGTAGGGAAGTTGCTTTATTTGGATTCTTAGATGTATGAATTAGATTAGTGTTTTTAGGGAGTGAGTTGGCTGGACACATAGGTAGGATCATTATTTACATTCAGCAAATCAACTGCTTGATATGCTTATGCATAGATTGTGCTTATTGCCTTTGAAATAAAAGACCTTCCTGGGTTTGACAGTTTATATTGACCATTCTGTGTGTTAGCTTTAATTAACTGACATATAAGGTGACCAACATTTTGGCGCCATTGCCGGGGATGGTAATAGATAGACAGAGTTAGTAGTTGGTTTCATTTGATTTTATTTTAGTTCAATTTTTTACAGCATGCATGAATACAAGAAAAACAAATCGGGAACCCCCTTTGAATACTAACATTGTAGGTGGAAGAGGTCGAGGTCGTAATGCAGGTCAGGGAAGACACACATATGTTGATGAGACAATTGCTAGAGATGATTCTTCCACTACACCACTGCGAAACTCTATAGGTAGGGGAAATTTTGTTCCTCCCAATATTGAACATTTAGCATCCATAGTGGAGAATACAACGGCACCTTCAACTCTTGTTGCAGAAAGTAAACCTCTTGAAGATAAGGGAAGTGTTGTAGGTGCACTAGATAGAGAGGAGATTTGTCATATTGACAGAACCAGACTTACTAAAGAGTTGTGGTTGGAGACTCGTAGAATAGCAGAGGAAGAAAGAAGGCAAAGAGAAGAGAGGAGAAAAGAGGAAGAAGCTAAAGCAGAGGAAGAACGCATAAAATAGATTGTTGAATTTTGGACTAGAACCATGGATGGTAGAGAACAGGGGGGTGAGAATGAACATGAGGATCGCGGGGAGGAAGAAGGAGAAAATAATCATCTTGGTAATACTATGGCTACATTAGAATTCCCTATCCTCCAGACACCTGGAGCAGCTCCTATGAAGAATATCTCACCATCAGTGCTCCCTAATTTTCATGGTAAGTCCTCTGAGGATCCTGATGAGTTTCTTTTTGAGTTTGATATCCTCTGTTGCAGCTATGATTACACTCTAGTGCTCAAAAGCTGAAGCTATTCCTAGCCACCTTGAAAGGAAATGCTCTGTGCTGGTTCATGAGTTTGGGTCGTGAGACCATTACTACTTGGGACCAAATGAAAAACACCTTCCTTTCTAAATATCAAGAATATTACAGAACTAGAGATAGAAAGGAAGAGTTGCTTAAAATGGTTCAGAAGGATGAAGAGAGTTTGGAAGACTTTGTGGAGAGATTGTTGTACAATTTGCAAAGATTTGGTCATGCTGAGATTGGAAAGGATGTGCTCAAGATTATCTTACTAAGAGGAATTAGAGAAAATTGCCTTGATATGTTGAATCTACTAGGGAAAGGGGATATCTCGAAGGAACCTTTTGAAAAGATTATTGAATTATGTTGAAGGTACTCCAGGGGATCTTCCAAAACCAAAAAACGAGACAAAGACCAAGATCAGGATGTCTTCACTAGGACTCATAAGTCAGCTAGTGGAGGTGCCACTCGAGAAGAAATAGGTAACCTACTAGAGAACTTTAAAACAGACATGATGAGCTCCATTTCCTCAAAGTTGGATGCCATGAGGGAAAAATAGAAACAAGTAGTAGAAGATCTTACACTTGGGGTATTCTGTCCTAAATGTAGGAAGAAGCATCCACTGAAGGAGTGCTCGTTGGACAAAGAAGAGGTATGTAGGATATGTGAACTCGAGCATGAAACTAAGGAGTGTCCATCATTACCTAAGGTTAAAGCAGTCCTACAGGCATCTATTCCGGATGCAGAGCCAGCATACTTTATGGCACAGAAGAAACCATGGCAGCCTAGAAACCAAGGTATGAATCCAGATCCAACATTTTTCCTGCATAATATGAATGGAATGAACAATATGCATAATATGAATACACAATTCCCTTCACATTATTCCAACAGCTAGTGGCCTCCATCTCAGAACCCAATGCAAAATCCTAATTCATGGACACCATGGCCACAGCAGTCAAGCAAAGCTCCTTGGAATTCCAACTGGAGAAACTCTTACCAAGGAAATAACTTTCCCCATCACCAAAATCAGTATCAACAATACCCTCCTCAACAGTATCAGCATCAGCAGTATCAGCAACCATAGCTCCCTTTCCATAACAATGACGCATTTATGAATGCACCGCTTCGACCACAGCTACCTGCACAACCTAACCCGAACCCAAACAATAAAGCAGTCCATCAATTTGAGACTGCCACATGCCTGCATATTCCATTACTCATATTCCTTGCAATGATATACAATTACGATCAGGGAGGGTAGTGGAGCCTATTATCACCGAGGATGTGTCATCCCCAGTGATTGAAACTGGAGTAAATCAGCACTACTCAGCAAGCCCCATTATCCAGGATGTTGATACTCCTACTGAAGCAACAGCTGGAACTCAGGAAGCAACACACAATCTGTCACAACCTACATAGTTGAATAGAGAACCACCATACCTTGAATGATTGCAGCTACAGAAAACAGTGAAACAGCCCCGATTTGATCTCGTGGGAGAGTTGAAAATTTTGAATGTTAAAATTCCATTGTTACAGGACCTCCATGATGTGCCCATTTATGCTAAGACAGTTAAATATTTGTGTGTCAAGAAACCAGGAAGAAGGCCCAGGGATCCTCCCACTGTCCACGTGTTGGGAAAAATTTCAGAGTTAACAATGGGGAAGGCCCCTGTGGCAAAGTACAATGACCCTGGGAACCCGACTGTTACAGTGCACATAGGGAACACACAAATTCCAAATGTCTTGGTGGATTTGGGCGCAACTATTAACGTTATGACCATAGAGACTGTGAAGAAATTGGGACTCACTAATCTACGGCCAACCCCTATTGTTTTGGAACTTGCTGATAGATCAACAATCAAGCCTGAAGGAATCGTAGATGACCTCGTAATCTCAGTTGACTCGTGGGAATACCATGTGGATTTTTCGGTCTTACAGCCAAAATCCCATTTGGGGGGACACCCACTGATCCTGGGAAGACCGTGGTTGGCCATAGATGATGCCTATATCAGCTGTCGGTCAAGTTCTATGACCATTTCGGATGGGACTGAGATCAAGAATCCAACCCTATACCCTCCAACTCGACCAAGCATAGAAGCTGATACTCCATTATGGGCAGATTTGGAGGAGGAAGAGGGCATGCAGCCACTATTAACCATAGGGAGAGCCTTAACATTTAAAGATGAAACAGAGGATGATTCCATTAATAGTTTCATCAGTGAGCCCATGTCAGTCAATAAGATTGTCTATCATATCTTGGACAGTGCTCTAGTTGTAACAGAACAAGAAAATCTTACAGAAGAAACTCTAATTGGTGATGATAGTGTAATTCCAGTACTTAAGAATTCGAAGAGTGTTCCAGTAGAAATTGGGCTAGGAAAAACATTGAATATCAATCTTAATCTGGAACCTAATGAGATGGAACAACTAGTCACTCTGTTGAAATAGCGTAAGAGAGCCTTCGCTTGGGAGTACACAGACATGAAAGGAATTCCTTCTCATCTGTGTACCCATCACATTTATATTAAAAGCGACACTAGGCCTGTACGTCAACCCCAACGAAGGATGAACCCGAACCTAAGGGACATAGTGAAGGAGGAAATCCAAAAATTTTTGGAAGCAGGATTTTATACCCAATTTTAGACAATGAGTGGGTTTCTACACTTGTGATTTTTCCAAAGAAGAATGGGAAATGGAGGGTCTGCGTGGATTACAAAGAACTGAACAAGGAAACGCAGAATGACCATTTCCCCTTACCTTTCATCGATCAGTTCCTTGATACCTTGTCTGGGAAGAAGTATTTCTCTTTCCTGGATGGCTTTAGTGGCTATAACTAGATTCAGATTGCTCCAGAAGATCAAGACAAAACTACTTTCACTTTCCCCCAAGGGACCTTTGCATACTTAGTACTTCCTTTTGGGTTGTGCAATGCACCAACTACATTTCAGAGAGCAGCTATTGGGATCTTTTTAGAAATGGTGAATGATTGCATGGAAATATTTATGGATGACTTTACTCCATATGGTGATAGTTATGAAAAAGCATTGAAAAATTTAGAAAAAGTTTTGAAACTCTGTGAACAAATCCAACTCTCTTTAAGCACTGAAAAGTGCCACATGATGATGAGTGAAGGCATAGTGCTGGGGCACTTCATTTCTTCTGATGTTATCCAGGTAGATCCATCCAAAATCAAGGTAATTGAAAATATACCAACTCCTAGAACACATAAGCATGTACGTAGCTTCTTGGGGCATGCTGGCTATTACAGAAGATTCATAGAAATTTTTTCCAAACTAGCTTCTCCCTTGTTCACTCTGTTGATGAAGGATGCACAGTTTGTCTGGAATGATGCATGCCAAACAACGTTTACTGAGATAATGAAAAGGTTGTCTACAACACCCATCTTAAGAGGGCCCAATTGGGCTCTGCCTTTTCACATTTCTTCAGATGCTTCAGATATTGCCATTGGAGCAGTTTTGGGACAGCAGGAAGGTAGTGCTCCTTATGCCATTTACTATATTAGTAAAAATTTGTCTCCTGCTGAACTAAATTATACTGTCACAAAAATAGAATTCCTTGCCATTGTTTATGCCATCAACAAATTTAGACATTATATTACTAGATATTCTACTTTTGTGCACACTGATCATTTTGCTATCAAGTATTTAATGAATAAACCAATCACGAATGCTAGAGTTACTAGATGGTTGTTATTGTTATAGGAATTTGATATTACAATTATTGATAGACCAGGAAAGGAAAATATTGTTGCAGATTTTTTATCTCTACTTACTAACAGTGATGACAATTTACCAGTCGAAGATTGCTTCCCTGACGAACATTTGTTTGCAGTATCAGCTCATTCCCCATGGTATGCAGATATTGCTAACTTTTTGGCTGCAGGTAAGCTTCCAGCACATCTGTCAAAGAGAGAAAGAAGGAAGATCATACAGCAGAGTGTTAGGTATTGCTGGATTGATGGCCATCTTTTCTACATAGGGCTAGATTTAGAAATCAGAAGATGTGTTATAGAAGATGAAATCTTCAGCATTCTTAAAGCTTTCCATGATGAACCCTGTGGGGGACATTTTGTTGACAAGAGAACATGTCATAAAGTTTTGAGAATGGGTTATTTCTGGCCTACATTGTTCAAAGATGCAAAGAAGTATGTTCGTGCATGTGACAGCTGCCAAAGAATGGGCCAACCCAATAGATTAGATGAGATTCCTTTACAGCCACAGCTTTTGGTTGAACTGTTTGATAGGTGGGCTCTAGATTTTGTAGGGCCTATCAACCCTCCCTCAAAGCAGAAAGTTCATATCTTGGTTTGCATAGACTACATGACTAAATGGGTAGAATCTGTAGCCTTGGTCAAGGCCAATGATCAAGCTGTGATTAATTTCCTGTATGAAGAGATTTTTACTCAGTTTGGAGTACCTAAGGAGATCATTACAGATGGTGGACCACAGTTTGTATGTCAAAAACTGGAGGCATTGTTGCAGAAATTTCATATTCAACACAAAATAACCTCACCATACCGTCCACAAGCCAATGGGCAGGTGGAAAGCACGAACAAGGTTATTGAGGCTATTCTAACAAAAACAGTGAAGAGCCATCGTAAAGATTGGGCTGAAAGACTTCCAGAGGCACTGTGGGCCTATCGTACCACTTGGAATAACACCACTGGTTTTTCCCCATATGAGCTAATGTATGGAAAGAATGTTGTTTTTCCAATCGAATATGAAATCAGAACTTTAAAAACAGTTGTTGAAGCAAACCTAGATTTATCAGAGGCACAGAGGAATTGACTGAATCATCTCAATGAATTGGATGAGAAGCGCACAGCTGCAGTGCATCATACAGCCTTAATCCAACAACAACGCTCTAGATGGCATGACAAATTTATAAAAAAAAGAGTCTTCCAGGAAGGAGACTGGGCCCTGTTGTATGATTCATGATTTAAGAGGGACTTTAAAGGCAAATTGCGCACCCGTTGGTTGGGACCCTATCATATAGATCGAGTATTTGATAATGGAATAGTCTGGTTGATCACCATTGATGAGAACAAAGTACCATTATTCACAAATGGTCATCGGCTGCGACTGTATCACAGTCCAATCTCAAGGGAGGATTTTATTTCACAAGTTGCAGCTGATCCAGAGTATCAGTTAACGTCAGGGCAGGGATTTTTAAACCCTGTGAATTCCTTAAAGTTGCAGTTTCCACACATATTCTTGTACATAAATAATTGGTTTTTCTTTCATTCTGTATTTCATCTATTTTTAATTTTTATTGCACTTGATTGGGTTGTTTTGGAGAACTGTGTGTAGGAACTTATTGGAGGAGCAGCAGCCGTGACTAGGCCAAATGACTGTAGACACCCCATATTTGTTTTTGATCTAATAAAGCTCTTTGAAAAAGATGGATAATTCGTGGTCTTTCACGGATAAAATTTGGTTATACTACAGTCTGACGCAGCTGCAACTCCACCACATTTTTCCATTCTACCAATTTCGCAGCTGCAACTCTGCGACTTTTGCTCATTTGGCCAAATTTCGTAGCTGCGACTCCCTTATTTCTGTTTACCTTTCAAATTTTGTAGCTGTGACTCCGCCACATTTTCCCGTTCTACCAAATTCCGCAGCTGGGACTCCGCTATTTCTGTTTACCTTTCAAATTTCGTAGCTGCAACTCTGCCAATTTTCCTTTGCTTCACTTTTCCGCAGCTGCGACTCCGCTATTTCTGCTTACCTTTCTAAGTTGGCAGCTTCTACTCCGCCATTTCTGCTTCATTTTTACTCCTTTCCAGTAGCTAAGACTCCGCTACCTTTGTCCATTCCACTAAACATGGCATTTGCGACTACACTATCCTTGATTGATTCTACTAAATCTAGCAGCCACGACTCTATTCTTTTCCACTTCATCCTCACTCCTTCCATACAGCTGCAACTCCACCCTTTTCGCTTATTCTGCTAAATTTCACAGCTGATACTCCTCCAGTTTTCCTGCTCTCCGATCGCTGTTGTCAATAATAGTTTGATCGAGCGTCAATCTTAGTCACCTGTTTCATCAGTCCAATCGTAGTACTCCATGAAGAAAATCATTCGGATGTCGTGGCACCTGTCAGTTCACAAGGCATGGCCACATCACTTCATCACATGTGCATTTACATTTGTTTTAAAAATGGAGATGATGATGAAGGAGGACTATAATAGTTGGCGCACCATAATAATTACCTCATGGCTGAACACATAAATGAAAGGTACGGTTCAGAACTTTTACATGATTTGGCGAGGAATTAAATACGGTAATAATAGTTATATGTTTTCTTAACCCTTGATTGAATGAACCTATAATGTTTAACTACCGGAGGGTATGTCAGAACCACGTCTGTATTTATTCCCTGACACCATACCCGAATAGTACCAAAACACTCCAAATATGCCAATTTTCCATAACCGTCTTATCTTACCGGAATTTTATGCCTATGCCGACTTTCCTAAAATACCCTATTGTCGAACTCCAACTATCGCTTGCATGTTCATATGCTGCACCTCCCACGTCGAGACTGGTGACTATTGTATTGGTTCCAAATTTTGAGAAGAGATTGAGATGGGTAACCCGGTCCGACATGAACCAGTAGACACAGAAGCTATGCGTGCTAATGCAGAAGTCCTTAATATTTTTACAGCAGCGGGTTGGATGGAATATTTTGAACGATTGAACAATTTCCATACAGAAACCGCATTGCAATTTTCCCTTAACCTGACTGATACTCATTCTGAGGTTAGAGGGGTGCATGTGGATGTTACAGAAGAGATTATATCATAGGTTACCGGTTTACCCCAGGTTGGGAAGAAATTATTTGGATGAAAGGTGCATAATGCAAATGCTATTAGAGAATTCTTAGCAGTTGGGGAGCATGTTCGTCATAAGCATCGTGGGCTAGAACTGGCATCTTTACCACCACCCTGGAATCAAGTGACAATCTTTGTGAAAAGATACATCTCCTGTGGAGGTAGGTACCAAACTGTTTCTTTCTATGAACTCCCCTTACTTTCTCATTTACGCCATGGTAATTTGGTGAATATACCATTCTATCTGCTCAAATCCCTACAAACCATGGCTAGTTATGCAAAAAATGCCCAACACCTAGTTTCCTCCCTTACTAATCATGGCCTAATTAAATTACTGGTTTTAAGAGCCATTGTAAATCGTAATTTAACTTGGGAACATTTTTTGGCTGGAGATGCGCCAATTATACAACCTATTTTGGAAATGGAGGGTGTTGGTGAAGGTAGTGAGGACCGACATTCCTCAAACCCAGTTGGGGGGGAGGCTAGAACAACAAGAAACCAGGCCAATGACAAAGAGGAAGTAAACAAGGGAGAGGCAATAGTAACAGAAAACCCTGTAGCTGAAGAAACTATAATGGAAACTGTAATTTCAGAAGAAGTTACTCAAATAAAGGAAGCTGAAACTAGAGCATCTATTGGAGCTGCGACAGTAGAAGCTGCAGTTGCAGAAGCAGGAATTCAGAAAGAAGGATATCGGATAGGAATAGTAGAATAAGGCATTTTGGAATTTTTTGAAGTTGAATCCTCTTCAGAGATAAGGGGTTCCCTGATTGAAGAAGAAAAGACTAAAGCGGGGACCCCTGTGTCAAAGAAACGAGGAATAGAATCAAGGAACAGAAGCCAGACACCTACCGCAACAAAGAAAAGGAAAATTAGAACTTTTAAAGCACCAATAGCAGTAGACATGGAGGAACACCCAGTGGGAATGGTGAGAAGAAGGACTTGATCAGCAGCAGCAAAAGAAGCAGCTTTGATATAAAAAACAACAGAAGAAGTGGAGATAATGGATGCAACTGGGGGTAATATTGAATCACCCCTAGCAGAGACAGCAGAAGTAGCAGAAGTAGCAGAGATAGCGGGAGCAGTCAGAGAGAATCGGTAACCATATTGGGTGGAGGAAATACCTGTAACAGGAATAGATTTAGAGATTCCCATTTTGAACCCTAAGTCATCTACTGTTATGCAGGAACCTCCCAGAGAAGAACCCCAAATTGAAAATCTCCTGCTTGAAAATGAACTATTAAAAGAAGAGGCGCAGATATTGCGAAATGAGTTGGAAAGATGGAAGGGATTAGTTGGAAAGCAGGAAGAAAAGAATTTGGATACATTAGCAAATGCTGCAAATTTATTTGAAAAGTCATCTTTTGCATTTTAAAATGAAAAGTATGGAGAGACTGTTTATCCTGAGTGTGGAGACACATTTGCTGCAGCAGGACATAGGGTTGTTGTGTTGGGGGATGTATCAAAGAAGCATGTACAGATAGAGGAGATTGAAGAAGGAGTGCAAGAAATTGAATGGGTGGGGGGAAATGAGCCAGGAATTGAAGAGATCCCTGCTTTGAGTTTAGGAGAAGAAACAGTGCAGTCCCAACATCAGGGGGTATTGAGCTTCTTCAGTCCCAACCATTAGGGGAAACTGAACTTCTTCAGTCCCAACTATTAGGGGATACTGAACTTCTTTAGGACTAGTCTCATCAGTCTGAAAAATCTGATATAAACCAGAAACAATCTCAGCAGCTCAAAGAAATTGAGGAACATGGGACTGTTACACAAGAACCAGTACCCTTGAAAATGTTTAGTGAAGCTGCAATTCAGATAGCAACGTCTAGTATCAAGGACCAGGAGAAAAACACTGTTACACAAGAACCAGTGTTCCCAAAATCATTTGCTACAGTGACAACACAAACTGAGATGGCTAAGATTGAAATGGAAAAGGAGGATGTTGCTACACAAGAACCAGCAGTCCTAAGAATATTGACTGAGACTGTAACACTGACTGAGGAAGATGAGGAGAATATGGAAATAAATAATTCTATTACACAAGAACCAGCATCCCTAAAACCCACGGCTAAGACTGCACTACATGCACAGACCATTGCAACCCCACTAGAGGATGAAACTGTCATAATACCAAAGCTAGATAATGAAGTCATTCACTGGGATTCTGATGATGAAGAGGAGGTAGCAAATAGAAGAATTTAACGACTGGAGAAAAAGGCTTCCTAGTTAAATCTCGAATTGGATAAATGGCTCAAGTGGATCAAATAGTTCAGAACAGGTATGATCTCTCTTCAGGAGCATATGAATTTCATTAAGGGACTAAGAGAAAAGTGGGCTAAGGAGTTATTCTTCCATAAACTTCGGTGGGAGAAACTTCAAGAGAAATTGGAAGGATTGAATAAAATTAAGTCCCTGCAACAAGAAAAAGACAAGATGTACACTCTTTCCATAGAATTGTTAAGTTGCAGGGCTCCATCCCCTTCTTACCCTATTTTAATCCATGAGCAAACAACCTTATTCCAAATAAGAGCTCTCAAGGATGGGAGATCATTTAATTTGGAAATAGCTACTCAGTTTTTGGAGACTTTTCTGAAGAGTGACTTTGAGGACCAGCATTTGTTATGTGAATTATATTTCATGACAGGGCTTGCTACATTGACTTTCCATTTAATCCTTTACCTATTCTAGAGGGATATTCAACTGAGAGCATTTTCCTCCTTTGTCATTAACAATGTAAGATGGTGAGATGCTTTCCAAAACATCCTTAGGAATGAGGATAATTCTACTCTTTGTATTAGGGGGGAACCTCAGAATCCATCAGAATTCATGGAAAATCATGCTAAAACTCTCAGGGTTCCCTCAATTGCTCGATATTTTGAGAGACTGGGAGATAGACTCCTTACCACATGTGTCCCAATGATTCTCAATATGCATCAAGATGCCCTGGAGGGCAGTGAATATAGATGGTTGTACTCTTCCTCATCTCTTAAGGAAATGGATCCATATGGATTTGAAAATTTTAGGCAAGCTTTGACAAGGATTCCTAGGTATGTGCGGTGCATGGAAAGGTGTGGGTCTTGGTGGCTTGGTTTGAGATTCAAATTCCCTCTCATTTGGTTTCCTATAAGAAATTCTTACAGAACCAGCTATGCTCTAACATTAGAAGAAGAAGAGCTATGGTGGGGGCATTGGGTATCCTTCTATGGGTTTGTTCCTCGAAAGGAGGCACCAGAACTTGCTTATTGTCTTACAAATCTCCACATATTCCACTCAGACTCAGATTTGGATTAAGGGAGGTTGTTGCATGAGGACATGCAATTGGATAGTTGGGGGGAGATGTTGGGTCCAGGAAATGCCTCTTTTTGGCCACCTTTATTACATCATTTTTCCCTGATGCCATCCTACTTTCATGATCTATATCCATGTCTTTTCCAGATCAATCAATGATATTGACAGGTATAATTTTTTATTGCCTTATTTATTTTTATGCCTAATATTGTGAATATTTGAAGACCTTTGGTGTATGCTAACACTTGTGAGTTTATTTAGTTCAAATCTAAAGAACAGGTGTATCAGTCAGGTAGCGCCATTTGTTACTCTTCCAAGCCTAATTCTTCATACTCCAAGGAACAACGCATCCTCCATGTGAGCTATTACAGATCCTCGTTATAACAGAATCTACTGAAACAGAACCTAGCTGCGACAAACAAGTCACATCCCAGTTGTTGAGTCTGTTGATCTATTGATTGCTTGAGCAACGACATTATTCATGGTTAACAGCCTTGTGTAACACGGTTGTATCAGTTAGCTGTAACTCCACAGCATGAAGATCATAGATCTTCATTGCTGCGCTATTTTAGTGGATCTGAAACTGCATTTCCTTTGTATAAATTCCAGAAGGATCTTGTAGCCTGGGGTTGGACAATCACCACTTTGTGTAAGTTGTAACAGAGTACTGAGACTCACAATCTTCCATCATTAATATGAAAGCAGAGTTCTTCACTTCTGTGTTTTAATTTGTTGTGACTCTCGGCATCTCAGTTAGAAGGCCAGGGCCCGCCTTCTCACAGAGATATTCGGTTTAAGTAGGTAGAGTAGTTTAGTTTTACTTCTGTTGTGTGGTGTGGAATGATTGGAGACATTATTGGTAGCTGTAACAAAGATTAGCTTTCATTTCTGGAAGTTTATAATTGCATCTTGAATAGCTGTAACAGAGTGGTGTGACAGTCGACTGTGTAGGATAATTTACTTAATTGCATGTGTGTTTTAATCAGCTGTGACAACCAAGCTTAATTCCAATTATCTTCTAGTTTTTTATGCTTTCTAGGATTTCCAGTGATTATCAGTTAGAGTTCAAGCTTGTGTTTTAATTCTGGTTGCTGTGGTATCTTCAATTGCATTCATAGATTAGACAATTAATGGTGGAAATACAGTAGCTGCTGGATAGATCATTTTGGTAAAGATTGAATGTTGTAGTTTGATAATGATAGGATTTAACTTCTTGCAAAAGTAATATAGTTTCATTTCATTATTAGATCATTAACTTGCTAGGTTGATTTCTGTAGGGAAGTTGCTTTATTTGGATTCTTAGATGTATGAATTAGATTAGTGTTTTTAGGGAGTGAGTTGGCTAGACACATAGGTAGGATCATTATTTACATTCAGCAAATCAACTGCTTGATCTGTTTATGCATAGATTGTGCTTATTGCCTTTGAAATAAAAGACCTTCCTGGGTTTGACAATTTATATTGACCATTTTGTGTGTTAGATTTAATTAACTGTCATATAGGGTGACCAACAGATTGCATATGTGCATTTACCATCAAAGCTTGTGGAAAATAAACTATTTTGAATTTTCTGAAGGGAAATGATATCTTAACAGAAAATAAAGTCCTAATTCAGTAAATTAATATTAAAATGTTGACATAAACTTTTGTTGATAAATGCTTGCAATGCCATGGGTTTTTCTTTAGTAATTGTTTGTTTGTTCTTCTATGGTGTAGGTCCCTCTAAACATCTCATGTACTTGATGAAAGCAATAAAGATAAAATTTTCATCGCAATGCAATAGTTGCTGCACTGCAAGTGCTCCTTTCTAGTTGCTGTTTGGAGTGTTGATAAAAGGGGATTTATTTGCACGGAGAATATTTGCTCGAGATAAATTCCGTACTTGAATGAGAATAACACTAAAATATTGGGAAGAAGAAGCTATTGATCTCATAGAGTGTCATGGAATGGAGGAGCTTTGCGATTTCCCACAGTGGGAGATGGTTTTTGGAGCTCGGTCAGACTCTAGATGGAATGGGAATCATCACCAAAATGAAAAGATATATATATGCAAAACGATGAAAACCTTAGTGGGAGGTTCAAAGACAACACTTTAACTAATCACTATGGAACCCTCAACTTCAGGACCTAGATGGCGTGATCAACAAGGGATTATGCAAAGATACAACAAGTGTCCCGGTGTTATATTACAGGTCTGTAGCACTGTAGCATTTGATCAGCACTGGATAAAGATCTGGAGTATTCCTATCCTTGATTGATAAATAATTATTTCAATTCAGAATATGTTGCAACTCCCAAAATGTCGAGACTAGGGATGACGTTACAACCACAATAAACATATATACACCTTTTAAATATCAAAACCCAACAGAAGATTTCATTTGTTAAACCATTATCAAACCCATTTAAGAAGGTCCAGTAAAAAGGCCGTCGCCCAGTTCTTATGTAAGTTCATCCCAGCTCCTTTTGTAAGTTCATCCTAGCTCTCGAGGACTCAAATTCCGTTACTTCTTAGACATTGCAGGAGACAACCGATAGCAGGGGATTGTTAAATCTGTCTTTTCTCTTTTTATGAATCATAAAATTGTATTTATACTTTTTATACCTATTGTTTCTCTGTTGTATATCGATTCTAGATCTGATTTTTTTAAATTCTGGCAAATCCATATCCGGATCTACACCAGTACCTTGGTAACTTAAAATATGTTAATGCTTATGATTGATATCACAATGCAGTGTATTCTTTTTGCATTTTGAAGTGGACTAATCTTGATTTGTTAAATGCCCCCAAAAAACATGGTTGTGCTAGAAGGCATGCTCAAACTAAAATCACAAGGCACGATTAGCTCTTTATCTACTACTTTTGATGATTGTGCCTATTAGTACTTTTTAAGTTAGTTCTAAGTTTTCTATTGAATACATCTAATATAATGGAATTTTTAGTATTTTACACAGGAGTTGCTAATGTTGAGTTACTGGTTGGCATAGGAAATTGGCTACATACAGACATTGTATGCCTTCACAAATGAGAGGTTAGGAAAGCATTCATATGCAAATTCACTCCAAGCTACACTGATATATGGTATACAAGTAGGTCTTATACAAGGGATTGGACTTGGCTTTACATATGGGCTTGCAATATGTTCTTGTGCACTAAAGCTTTGGTTTGGGAGGTTCTTGATATCACATGGAAAAGCCAGTGGTGGTGAAGTTATCACTGCTCATTTTGCAATAATTATGAGTGGTCTGTAAGCATTGTACTTATATGAACTACAATTTACTATAGTATTTGAATTGCATTTGGATTTTGTGCATTCTTAATACCATTTCTAGATGCATTCTGGATTCTTGGGCACATGATCATGTGCTCAAGATTTGGAACATTTGGATATTACTTTCTACACATGATCTTATCTCTAGTTCTTATTGGTACAATGACTTGAATCAAGCAACCACAAACTTTTATTCATTTGGACAAGGCAGGATTGCAGCACATAGGCTTTTTGAGATGATAACTCAGGTCGCCTACAGGAAATACTCGAGAAGGAAAAATTTTAAATGATGTGCAAGGAGATATTGAGTTTCGTAATGTATATTTTAGCTACCTGTCATGTCTTGATATCCCAATCTTGAGTGGATTTTATTTTACTGTACCTTCTAGAAAAACTATAGCAGTGGTTGGCAGGAATGTTTCTAGGAAAAGTAGAATTATTCCTCTAATGGAGAACTTTTATGATCCCACTTTGGGTGAGTTTACTAAGTTTATTACTTGTCCATGGAGGTGCTTATTACTCATGTAACCTCTAGAACTTTTCCATGCATGGTTTTAAAGGTTCAGAGTTTGTTTTATTCCAAATTCTTCAAATTTTGTTTCCTAGAATAAAAGCCATTTTGTTTCTGTAAGGATAGCCTATTTAAATTCTTATACAGTGATGTGCTTAACATATAAAATACTAACTGGTAATGTTGGAAATCACTGATAGCCAAATTGTTTTTTTTAAATATATAAAGTAAATCTAACAATTGAACTCATAAAATTTGATCATGAAGGTAAAATGGTTAATGCACAGTCCTACCCCATCAGGGCCCATTCTCCTGGTTTTTGAGGATGTATAGTATGCCACGTTTTGTCCTTCATAGGTTATTTTGGAGCTTTGAAATGAGAAGGTTTGAGATTATGACTGCCTTGGATAAGAATTGTTGGTTCCCTGGCTTACACTCTGGTTCCCCCTCTGCCTCTGCGTTCTATGTCCCACATCTTAAAAGAACAATCCATTCCATCAAGTGATAATGTAAATGAACTAAACAATGTTACAAGACTCTAGGAATCGATGCCCTGAACAAACTCTGGATTTTCCCTTTTTATTTGACAAAGCAACATGCCCTTCTAAGTTTTTCATTTTTTTAATACGATGAGTGTACCCGCCTTAAAACTAAAGGAAAAACCCTAAGCCATTGTACTTTTTTTTATAGTCAAATGCAGCAACCATGCCTTTCCCCAAGTCGTAAAGCATTACAATGCACCAGGGATTAAAGGAAGAACTCTAGAGTGACCGCAAACAGAGAAGGGCATCTCTCTGATGACTTGAACCTTGGTGGGAATATGAATACCACGGTTTAACCATCAAATCCAAAATGAATGACAAGTCCAGGAAGATAAAAATAAAAAAGTTGGCCTTTGATTTGCAAGACCCCTGTGCTCCTTAGAAAACAAAGAAATTTTGTACATGTGTTTCCTTGGTCTTCATCTGGATCTTCAACAATGGGCTCCTGACTCGAACCGTTATGTCCATCCTCATGATCATCAGGTAGCTCTTCAATCACAGGACCCCTTCAAGCAGGATGCATAATATCCATCCATAGTTATTAAATTCACTATCCTTAGTATACATTTATGAAATCCTGCCTCAAATGGCAAAACAAATTGAGCATCCCTCCCACTTCTATAGAAACAATAAATTGAGAAATCAAGGCCCATATAGTATAGTCACAAAATCAAATTAACCTAATGATAAATCAATTTCTGTGTAGAATTACCTAAGGCTTCTAATACTCATGGTCATCAAGGAAACCATTATGTTTGTCAAAGAATCCTTCCGGCCCAAACATGCTACCCATCCCAAAAGAACTTCCAAATGGTCTCATGAAAAAGGGATCATCGAAAGGGTCACGGTCAAAAATGCTGGAGAAAATATTTCCCCCATTTTTTGAACCAAATGGGTTTGCGAAGAAAGACATGTCGCCATCCCTACGGCCTCCCTGCATATTTTCAAATTTTCATCCCTCTTTCAAAGAAAATTATACAGCGTGTTGTTCAAATTCCAATAAAGATTTTAGATTGAAAAACTAAACATTACGAACAACAAAAACAGAATAACGGGAGTCAAATTTTAGGGATCAAATTTGAAGGGTGGGCTCCCATTTCATTTTGAAGGGCTATGAGATATTGAACCCTTCAATGCTGGCATGTGAAAATAAGTCATTCTTTTCATTTGAAAATGTACTAGTACATCAAAATTTCATTGTTTATTTACATAGTAAAGTCAAGAGGATTTATTTTGCAGTGGATATGGTGGCACTAAACATTATATATGTCATATAACACAACCATATTTCAACTGGATCTAGCAGCTCAGTCTCTAGGCACTATGCCACCTTTTCCATATCAATAGTTTCCCAAATTGATATCACCTCTTAAACTTTTAACTAGTATAATAATACAATTAACTAACCCCATTCCAATCCAACTTTCATCCTTACAGCCAAAATTAATACTATTTTACTCTTTCATGATTTTCCTGAACATGAGGAATTTATTAGTGAAACATAACTTAGGAGACACACAGAAAATCCACTTTCCAGATGTTCAGTGTGAATTTCCATAACTAATTTTATAGATCTTTCTTTCTGCATCAGTGAAGCTACAGTTAGCTTGCTAGCCTAATTCCAATCCAACTTTTAACCAATATAATAATATTTAATACCTCTTAAAATAGGTTCCTAGGCTGCTTCGAACAATACAAGATCGATGAAGAATTGGGTTCTTCAACTCTTCTAAAAGCAATGCGATGCTTATTCTTGGAAAAGTTCAATCATTGTAAATCACTAGTGTTTTTCATACTAATATAAATTCCAGCCTACTTAACAATGGAAAAAATGATAATGTAAGCCCAAAAAGGAAGAAACTATTTTAGAAGCCAAAAACATTGGGCGTTGAGTCTGGTCTATATCTGCTGCTAAATTAGTGAACAATAGAGATGTATGCAGAAAGGCAGTAAAAAAGGTGAAGGGAAAGAATTTGAATGGTAAATTTATTTTACTTCATTAAATTGAGGACCATATCACTTTCATGCACCTCTATCAAACAACTGTGTTTCCCATGCCATTTATAATCCTCCTTCTTGCAAGTCTATCAAAGAGAACAGTTCAACAAAGAAGTTGGATTGGATTGAAACCCAATAGCAAGTTTCTTTGTCACTCTAATTGTGTACCCTACAATAGAATTGAATGCCAATGAAAACAATATATGTTTTAATTTTTCATTCAACACTATGAATGCCACACATACTTGGGATAGAATAAGTTTAAGCACTACTTACATGTTACATGCTATGTTATGGTTTGAGCAAAGAGAACTATTCGACTCTAGGAAAATTTTGTTTTCAATGGCTGATTAAGGACCCTGGTTGCTCCTTCTCTATAGCCCTCCCCCTAGATCTTGTTATACATACTAACTCTGTGGTATGACGGAGTATAGGATGGGTTGTGAAGAATAAGTAAAACGTAGGGAGACCAAGTAGAGAGGAGATGCATACATGGTTGAAGTTCATGTTCTACCTACGCCAAAGGTAGTGGGATTGTGCCACAATTACCTAATGAGAAAGAAATGGAGGATGGCTGCCTTGGCCATCTCCCAAATCACTACCATCTCTTGGTTGTTCCACAGAACCTCTACTCAAGTATAGTATAAGAGGAAAGTTACCACCAATCTTCCCATCACCTTCTTCCCACAATCATCATGCTTCTGGGTATTTAATCCATTCATGCCCACCTGCATCTAAATCTTTCACACCACTTCTTGGTGCTCCTTCCTATGTTTGGGTCACTGTTGCACATCTCGTCTTTTGACTCTTTCCGTCCTGCATAGCCAAGTAGAATTCAGTAGGCATTCCTTTCATAACTGACTTCACAATCCTCCCGACTGCATCCAATCATTCTTCTAAATGTTTCACGGAATCTCTTCTAGTTGGTTATGACATCTTGTCGTTTGGGAAACTTCTTTTTCCTTGGCATGTCTATGCTGCATCGTGAGATTTTGCTGCAATAGGGTCTATAGAAGTCGTCACTCTCATAGACATGACCTTCCCAACTCTATGTTAGCTCCTCACAATAGGCATGATGTTGGACTCTGCTTGCAAAAGAATTTCCAAACAATCCAACTGTGGCATAGGCATTGCATTCTCCTTCCTCATGAATTCCTGCCCAATGACAATGTCAATGTCATCCATTAGCACGACCATGAAGCTCCCTTCACCAGTCCATTCACCAAGCTTCAAAGGCACTTGGCTAGCCACTCCAACCACCTTTTCCATGCTTGAATTCATTGCCTTAAAGGAACTTTTCCCAAGCTCAATCCACAACTTGAGCTTTCTAGCCACTTCTTCCTTCATGAAATTATGTATGGCGCCAATGTCCACCAAGGAAACCACCTAATTTCCATTTATCTCTGCCAGCATGTAACACAGCCTTAAGTAATTTGGTTCTTATGTGGTTGTCAGTTCCTCAAGAACAACATTCAATACCTATTACACCCTTGTTGATGATGCTCCAAATCGCTTCAAGATTGACTGGGAAATATTTGAAAGAAGTTGATGTTGTATCATGGCTGAGGAAGAAACACTTTGCTTCCCCAATAGCCTCCATTATCTAGAAAAATCTATTGACTACACTACCCATGGTTAAGTGGTAGATTTCTTGGAAGGTTGGTACAAGTACAAGAGTTCTTTTAGGCTTCGATCCTTTTCTGGGTGGAGGATCTGGCTTTTAACTATCAGAAGAATTGCTACCACACCTACACAGTCGGGGCCTTTATTCTCTTTCATATATACATAAGACAAATATCTTCAACTTAACAGGTTCTAGTGTTTGGCTCTTTGTACAAGATCTCAGACTCACAGGAACTCTAGCCAGTGAATGGAACACATACATACATGGAATTTACCAAAATGGGATCACTCTGTCTATAGAACCAGATAGGTTGGCTTGGACTTGGAACACAATAGAAGGGATTGTGATAGTAAAAGAGGCCTATAATGCCTATATATATCTTTATGAGGACGATGATTTGAAGTGGTGGTATACAGTGATATGGAAAATCAAAGCTCCTCCAAAATCAATTCTATTTATGTATTTATTCTTACGAAATAAAGTCTTCACAGGGGAGATTTAGAGAGAAAGGGGTGGAATTGGACCTTCAACCTATCCATTAGGTTTGAGAAGTGAGGATACCATACAACATCTTGTAGTAGATTGCAGCATTACCTAGGATCTTTGGACTTTGATTTGTAACATTCTTCAAGTAAAAAATAATTGGCATCTACAACCCCTTTACGAAAATTTAAAGTTCTGGGTTTTAACAAATCCTAAGGTAAAATCAATCCCTTTATTGTCACATGAGGCTTATGGATTTTCATGAATGCCATTCTTTTTTAAGGCTACAGACATAACCTAGAGGAGGTTGGGAGAAGGATTATTAAAGCATCAACAGAATTTGTCATAGATCCAAGTGCAGACAAAGTAAAATTTTTGATAAATCCAATTTATTTGCTAATTCCCCCATGGGATTCTTCTATGGCGCAACAAATAAGGATCAAAGTGGAATCAGGATTTTGGTGAAATACACCTCCACTCACTATTTTAAGTCACACATGGCAACTGATGAAACAAAACTGATGAAATTGAATATAGCAACCATTACCAGTGTATTTAAATTTTGGTTAACTTTAAAATCCTTCCTCCTCATATTTTAAGACCGGGTCCAAAGCTTCATGTTAACAACAACTCCTTAGGAACAATACGTGTAAAGTTCAGAACCATGCCATTATTGGGCATGTTTAAGCTAAAGCTCTTCCCTGACAGTCTCCAATCATAGGCACTGATGACGATGGTGGAGATCTCATTCTTTATGTAGTTTGAGTCGGTGGTATGCCCTAACATGTGTCTACAGCAAAGCGGCATGTGTCTACAGCAAGGTGATAGGTGGTGGTACATCTTAAATAATGCAGACGAGTCTTTGCTCTCATATATTGATGATACCCAAAACTTGAGTCCAACTTTGAAAAAACCTGTTCCCATCTAAGTTAATAAAGAGGGTCATCAATTTGGGTAGGAGGTACTTGTTCTTAATTGTCACTTTATTTAACATTGAATAACCAATGCACATACAAAAGGTTCCATCATTCTTATTGACTACCAACATGTGTTCTATCCAAGGTGATGCACTTGGTCATATGAACCCTTTGTCTAATAATTATTGTATTTGCATCTTGAATTCACTCAACTGATTAGTTTGCAATATATTCTAAGCCTTGGATATGGGCATGTGTGTGTTATGTTATTCTCCCTTGTTGTCATTGTTTTCCATTGGAATCCACTTGAGTCACCCTTCACAAAAAGGGGAAAACAATGAGAAGAAAGGGTGATGGAATGAAAATTACTAGCATGTTGAAATTGGTAGGAAAATTTTCATTTTTGGTGTTACATATCTAAAAATTACCAACATATCCCACTTATAGTTGAAATTAGATTCACTCTTTAGAGATTATATGATGTCGCAAGGCCTTTATCATCACTCAAGAGCAATAGAGAGAATTGTTACATATAAGCTAGATATTCCATATGTAGGTCAATGTAGTAGTCTAGGTTAACATGCATGGACCATCAACCCCATAGCAAATTAATATGGTATTAGGCCATAAAATTAGTTTATAGGCCATGGTATAGGCCACGAGAACCATCGTCAATGTTACAAATATTAAAATGGCCACAATATCTCACTTGTAAGGTAAAGTAATTATGTGTAGGTCCCTACACATGGACCATGAATCATATAGTAAATTTATTAACCATGGACCATTATTTAGGTTATGAGAACGACTATTTTTTTTTTTATCTAGGGGAATTGGGCTAGTACTCGCGTGATACGAGGTCTAGGGATCCAATCTTGCTATCACTATACCCCTAGGAGAGTACGTCTTCCCCACAGCGCACCCTTAATGCTGCAATGAGGTTTGAACCAGGGACGTGCTTAACATCTCGTACACCTTAACAAGCACATGGTTTCCAACTAGTCTACACCCTGGGGGATTTATGAGAACCACTATTGGTTTACATAACCTATAAATATGAAACCATGGTTAGTTTATTGGTTTACATAACCATGGAAAAACCAACAACAACAATGACATCGACGATGGTGACAATGATGATCATGACGATCTCACATGTAGACTAGAGATTCTTATGTGGTAATCTAGGTTAACATACATGGACCATCAACCCCATGGAAAATTAATATGGCAATAGACCCTAAATTTAGTTCGCATGCCATAGTCCAGGCCACGAGAACCATCCTTTGTGTTACAAATATTGAAATGGCCAACATCAATAATGCCACTAATTAGACATTAACCTAACACAACCAACCCATGTAAATGACTCATGCACTTGGAACACTTGATCCATGCAATGAATTCATGCACCTAGGAAGCTTCAACCTCTAACCCCCTCACCTTGTACCTAACCTTAACATCTAGCCCCAAGCCGAATAAGAATATAACTTATAAACCACTTAACCACTAGTACCAACAAAACCAGAACCCCTTTACCACTAACCCATTGATCCCTTAGGTGCCTCACTTCTAATCCAAAAACTCCCTAAAGCCTACCGCATTATGAAATTGTAGAAAATATCCCCTTAAGCCAGTGTCCCACTAACCATAACCCACCACCCCCTAACCCAATCACTAACATGCCTACTACACCAAATCAACACACTAACACAATAAACTTTGACCTTGGGTTATTTATAACCAAGGTTTTAGATCAAAGACTTTGACATCAAGGTTTGAATGATCAGTGTATGGGATTTTATCAAACCAAAATTAGTGCAAAAATAAACACTGGAACTTAGACTATAAACAAAATATTCCCTATTTAGGATATGTATGATGACTCAAGTCCCGATCGATGGCCCATGAATCTCAAAATAAATTTTTATTGCCCAAGAAACTACATTTTGGCCCTTGAACCATCCACGACATGAAAATACTAAAAAAAATGACAATGCGTTACTCAAAAGCTAAATATTCCTTGCCCATGGCCTATGTGATGGTACAAAGAAATGCCCATAGGTCACAAGACCTTGAGGTAACTACCAATCATTATAAACTAGATTTTGATCTAACACCATGGACACCATGGATTAGGCTTCAAGAACCATCCATGATGTTGTAAATATTGAAATGGCCACCATACCCACTTGCAACATAAATATTCCTTGTGTAGGAATCATGTGGTGATTAGGGCCCTACACATGGCCCATTAGCCATAAAGGATAATGTTATGGAACATGAGTTTGTATTTTGACAATGGATCTTGGAATGTTGGAGTGTGAGAACCATCTTTGATGTGAAAAACCTAGCATCACTACCACAAGTTATGAGAATTGGGCTTTTAGGGGGGCTTTTCAAACAACCACCTCAAAAAGTTCAATTTTCATGACTTTTAAGGGGGGTTGCAAACAAACCGTTTCCCAAAGTTCAATTCTCGTGACTTTTAGGGGGGGTTTTGACAAACCGTCCCCAAAAGTTATGAGAATTGGGATTTTAGGGGGGGGGTTCAAAGAACCAACTCCAAAAGTTCAATTGTCTCATGAATTTTAAGGTGGGTTCCAAACAAACCGCCTCCCAAAGTTCAATTCTCATGACTTTTAGAGGGGGTTTTGACAAATCACCCCCAAAAGTTATGAGAATTGGGCTTTTAGGAGGGGGTTTCAAGCAACTTCCTCCAAAAGTTCAATTCTCATGACTTTTATGGGGAGTTCCAAAAACACCGCCTCCCAAAGTTCAATTCTCATGACTTTTAGGGGGGGTTTTGACTTATCACCCCCAAAAGTTATGAGAATTGGGCTTTTAGGGGGGGGGTTTCAAACAACTACCTCCAAAAGTTTAATTCTCATGACTTTTAAAGGGGGTTCCAAACAAACCGTCTCCCAAAGTTCAATTCTCATGACTTTAAGGGGGGGGGTTTACAAACCACCCCCAAAAGTTACGAGAATTGAGCTTTAGATGGGGTTTTCAAACAACCGCCTCCAAAAGTTCAATTCTCATGACTTTTAGGGAGGGGTTTGACTAACCGCCCCCAAACATTATGAGCCTCCGATTAGAGAAATTTTGACATAAAAAATGGGCATCGA
The DNA here is from genome assembly GCA_027924585.1 of Larix kaempferi. Classification (NCBI taxonomy): domain Eukaryota; kingdom Viridiplantae; phylum Streptophyta; class Pinopsida; order Pinales; family Pinaceae; genus Larix; species Larix kaempferi. The sequence goes on from BSBM01000008.1 coordinate 2,883,287, forward strand.
AACAAAGAAAATGTACAATAAAAATCAAGCAATCACATTCTAGTAGATGGCATCATCCCCCATGGTTGAGGTGGCAATGCATGAGTTAAGAATGCTTATTTGTCAAATTTTCTATGGTGGATGAAAACCCATAATTAAACAAGGTAATGGTATAAGTACTTTTAAGTCATAAAGTAAAGTACTCATAAAGAAAGTCCTTTAACATTTTTTTCACAAAATAATATTATTGTCATTTTCAAGTAAAGTACTCATAATGAATGTATTTTCACACTTTCTCATAAAATAATATTATTGTCAGTTTCAGGTAAAGTATTCATAATTCATAAATAATGTCCTTTAACATTTTTTTTATAAAATAATATATTTTCATTTTCATCTTTTTAATTTTAAATTATATATTCATTCTATTCTATTTAATATCATAATACCAAGCTAATATATATAGATATATATTCATATTTTTTCACATTTTTTCATAAAATAATATTTTTGTCATTTTCATATTTTTAATTTAATTACATATTCACTCCATTTTATTTAATATTTTAATGCCAAACTAATTTGTAAGCACATATATATATAAATTAATATTATGATTTTGATATTAATTAACCAATATAGATTTGATGAATAAAGAATAATAATAATAATAATAATCCAATGTGGATTATAATAATATCATTATCATTTTACATGTAAATAAATTTTCAATTAAATCACATTATATTAAATTGATGAGAAAATTATTAAATATAAAAGGTCAACATAAATTAAAAAAATAGCTCTTAAAAATGTTTTTTATTATTTAATTTCATTTGTAAATTCAAGACAAATAAATGCTAAAGGACAACAATTTTTTGGGAATTTACAATGAATCTTAGTCACATAAATGTAAAGTTATTTTATTAATTTTATTTTTAGTGAATTTTGAAAAGTAACTCAACCATGGTTATTTATATTGTGCATAGAAAATAGTGTAGGAGGTGACTTGTCATATATACCTACCCCATAAAACCCCCAACTCATAATATTTTAATATATCTCATAATTTTTTAGTACATCTCTTAGGAGGCCATATTTTGACCTCAAAATCTCTCTAATATATTGGACTTTTAGGGGGGGTTTCAAACAACTGCCTCCAAAAGTTCAATTCTTATGACTTTTAAGGGGGGGTTCCAAACAAACCGCCTCCCAAAGTTCAATACTCATGAATTTAAGGGGGGGTTTTGACAAACCGCCCCCAAAAGTTATGAGAATTGGGCTTTTAGGGGGGGTTTCAAACAACCGCCTCCAAAAGTTCAATTCTCATGACTTTTGAGGGGGGTTCCAAAAAAACCACCTCCAAAAGTTCAATTCTCATGACTTTTTGGGGGGGTTTTGACAAACCGCCCCCAAAATTTATGAGAATTGGGCTTTTAGGGGGGTTTTCCAAAAACCGCCCCCAAAAGTCAAATTTCAGGACTTTTGGGGCCAAATTTAGAAACACCTCCCCCAAAAGTCCAATTTCCATGACTTTTAGGGGCGGTTTTAAAAGACCACCTCCAAAGATCTGAAAAAAATTTTAGATGGGGGGGCTACCAAGACCCTCGCAAGCCAAAATCGCCCCTAAAGGACTATTTTGTTGTAGTGAATGCTAATGCTCTGTGGAACTTTGGAAGGTTCTCTTGAGGAACAAGATCTTAGAGGCAGAGCCTAATGTCAAGGTGAGATGCTCTTTTGGGCTATACGATCCCAGAGCTTCTCCACTACGTTCAAATTTCAGGTTCCATTATTCTGAAAAGTATTTGGGAAGCATGGGGGGTGGTCACCAAGCACCTATGTTGGGACTTCTCTGGTAACAGAGATAGGTGTGACCTAGCTAACAAGCTCATTTGGAGTTAGATATGAGGTGATCAATGTGTTTCTAAAACCCCTAGATTTCAAGCTTTGAGATTTAGTAGAAAAGGTATCTTCTTGTGGAAATATTTGTTATCTAGAGTCTAGATCAAGGATATAATTGAAGAAAACCCTTGTAATATATGAAGTATTTTCGCAAATAGAAAAAGGAACTATTTACTTTGTGTTTCAAATTCAATTATTGAAGCATCCTGATTTACTAAACATTCTTTGTTTCTTTAGTAGTTTGTCCTTTTGGATCTTTCTGAGATAATAACTGCACTCTAAATTGATAACTCCAGTTTGAAGTGAGGTTCTTGAGAGTTAGTAGCAGGAATTTTTTTTAAAGGACTAGCCCTTGGAATAAAAAATAGGGGATGTCAACCTTGCACCAAAACAATTTAGGATAACATGGAAGAATCAAATTCACACTGAATATTTGTCCGAAGGACTTCAAGAACCGGACCACCCATGATAGAAGGACCAATCAAAGTCTGAATATATCTAGTGAAAGCATGCATAAAAGAGAGAAAGAAAAGATTCAACCCAACAATTACTGACAAAAGATTAAAATTAGCAGATTATAGTTTTATTTATTTCTTAAATACTTGCATAAATGTTTCTATAGCCAACCCTCCAAAAGGATCCAGTGGGAATCTCACTGGAAATCTAAAATTGGTTTTGGACCAACAAGGCATTAGAATTTTGAAGCAATTGGTGAAGAAGAATACATGCCCAGATATTTTTATAATGGTTTTGGGAAAAAATACTTGCCTAATATGAGGTGAGTGTAATTTATCTATGTCAAATATTTATCCTAGCATGAAGCCAATAACCATGAGTTATAGTGCCCCACCTTTTCAGCGCCTAATATACTTAGTCATTTTCCTTGTTTGACTATCTATTTTGGGTCTACCAAAAAATGTTATTATATGGTCATTTTTAGGCCTCTAGACAGTATGTGTGACTTATTGATGGCATTATGGGTTGAATTAATTGAATATTGGAATTGGTATCATTTTCAACATTTCATGTGATTGACAAACAAGCCTAGATATTGATTTTGTGACCTCACACAGAAGATAAAATTTGGGTATATTTTCAGAGAAAACAGACTTGACAGATTTCAGAAAATACAGAAAACATGAAAATGTGGTGACTCCATTGCATGTAACTTCCAACCCTAGACCTTACAAATAAGAACTTGTGACCTAGATATGATAGTCATTAAACAGTCAGTTGGACACTTGGAAAATAATTAAAGAATGACTAGGGAAGCGTACATTGGTAAAGAGCTTAGTCACCTCTTTATTATGCAAGTCTTAGTCTAGACTCTAGCATGCACATTGCATGAGTTGACTACTCACCGACTCAGTAATAGAATGGCTTTATAGAAATTTCAATAAGCCTCAAAATTTAATCGACTAAATACATTTAAAGCTTGGCAAATAAATAATAGTAATTAATAACCTAGGGAAAAATTAAAAAGGTATATGGAATTTACACTAATATTAGGGTGCCAAGGAACATAACCCTACAAAGGAATTCAATAACTCAAAACTACCTCCAAAGCCCCAAAATACAATAAGGGAGTGACAATAACCTCCATCAACAAAGTGAAAAGGCTGCCTCAAACCTAAGATGGTCGGGAAAAAGGAATTGTCTAGAAATGGACAGGGATTTGAAATTCAAATGCAAGTGAGACATCCTTGTTTCATTCTACGACAGAATAGTAGGATAACCATGAATCTGCATGCGTAGAATATTGTTAAATCAATCGGCAATCAATTGTACATTAGATCAAGTCTCATATTAATCAACTTGATCCGGATTTATGCGGGAACGAAACAAAATATAGCATATACAGAATCATATACAGAGATATATTGCAAATAACATAGTGATACAGTAAACACATATTCTATTAAATATCGGAAATAGAACAGACTGTAAAATACAATAGCTAGAATGGTGGTAGCTATCTCTGAAAAGAGATGTGGCCGCTATGCTCATTCGTGCCAAGATGAATACAAAGAGAGGCCGAAAGGGCCTATTTATCATAAGCATGAGGGAAAGAATCCCAAACATCCAAAAACCTAACCCTAGAAGATGAACCGTCATAAAGTTTGCGGCCCCAAGGTGGTTAGTTGAACAGTCAACTTCCCGGGGTCATAACTTTTGCATACAATCTCTGTTTGGGGCGCTCGGTAGCTCGTTGGAAAGGTCTATCCGAGATTTACAACTTTCGACTAGATCTAATTATATGTCGTTGGAAACCATTTGGTCCCCCAAATCGCCAAAAAATGTCGTTTAGGGCCTCAAAATGGCTCCGGAAGTTCAGGACCCGAAAAACTGCTAAAAATAGTAATTTACCAAAATCGCAAGAAGACCGTTTTGAGCTAGTTGGAAGAGGCGGGCCGCCACCGATATCCACCTGGATCAATCCTCCCTCCTTAGGAAGCAATGGTCTCCATTGCGTTAAATCCCTTATCATATGTCGAGCTGTGTATCGAGTTGAGATCTTCGTGCGACATTTGCTGAAGTGGAAAGGTTGCCTTACTTTGACATCTTCAGAGGGTTGTAATTGTTGTTGATGGATGCGCTGGAGCTGTTCAATAGTTTTGGTTGTTGTGGTATCCTTGGTAAGCACTGGTGTGGATGGTTTCTTTTTGGAGGAGCACCTTGAATGCATGGCCTTGCATTGTGGAGGTACCTGAATAGGCGATGCTGCACTAACTTTGTGTTTTTCTTGTTTCTGCTCAGTAGAAGGATAATCTGAAGAGGTTGTGGATGTCTCTGCGATCTAATGTTCACCTTTAGTGGCATTTACGAATAGGAAAAATTTCCTAGTGTGGGAGATTATCTTCCTGCCCTGCTTGGTTGGGCTAGGTGAAACTGTCTCTGGTATCTGATAGAGTTGTCCTCACAAAGTGACAATGACACTGCGAGGTCGGGATTCATATACAGCATGACACTTCCACATATATGGCTGTCCTAAGAGAACATCACACACTTCGAGTGGTACCACATCACATAATACCTCATCTTTGAAGGGCTTGATGCCATATGGTAGGCGACATTGGTGACTGACACGGATCCTTCGTCCTTGGCTTAGGCATCCAATGGTGTATGGTTGTGGGTGTGGCGTTATTGGTATCTCCAATCTCTTGATGACTTCTTCTGAGATCAGGTTCTTCTGGATGCTGTTGTCCACAACAAAGTGTAGGGGAATTCCCTTCACCCACATCTGTGAGTGGAAAAGGCGATCCTCTGCCTTTGACTCTTCAGGCTCTTCTGGTTGAATCTGTGTGGTGGCAAAAATGGCACTGGGTTCTACATTAATGATCTGCTTCCCTTTTCACATGGCTGTGAAATTAGGTTCTGAGTCAGAATCGGAACTGGGATCTGATTCTGAAGCTTTGATATCAGCCACCAATGACTGTTTTGAGCGACATTCATCAGTGTTGTGCCAAGGATTTTTGTGGAACTTGCACCACTTCCCGGTGTCCTTCTTTGTCTTTTCTTTACCCTTCTTCGCTTGTGGTTGGGACTGGTTGTCCTTTCCCTACCCCGTGTTCTGCGATCCAGATTTTCCCTTGCCCTGCTTCTGCACAGGTCCGAAGTCATGCTTGTTCTTTTGCTGAAATTTCTGCTCGATTTTGACAGCATATCGATAGGCAGATCCGAGTGAAGAGATTTCTAGGAAATCCATCTCTGTTCGTATGTACCGGTGTAGGCCACTGCAATATTTCAGTACTAGGTGCCGCTCGGAGTCCTTGATGTTGGATGCTGGATATGATCAGTTGGATCATTTATATGTATGTACACATCATGTTGGATGTTGGATATGATCGGTTGGATCATGTGTATGTATTTTGTATAAGCATCATGTTGGATGCTTGGACCATGTATTTGTATATGTATCAGGTGGATACATTGTATGATCAAGTAGATCATGTATATTGATATGTATCAGGTATGATCAGGTAGATCATGTATGTTGATGGATACATTGTGTGGATCATGTATCTATGTATCATGTGGATACACTATGTATGATGATATGTATCAGGTAGATACTTGGTGTGCATCAGATGGATGCATTGTATGATCAGGGTGATCATGGATGACGAGCTTCTCCAGATGACATGTAGCAGGATGTTGCAGTGATGATGATCAGGATGATCATGTGTACATCAGGATGATGTATGGTGAGTATCAGATGATACTTTGTGGCCGTGGATCAGGTTGTGCAGATAAGCATGTAATTTGTGCCCTGGGAGATTTGCAGATGGTCTTTCAAGGTTTTGCCTATGGCATGTAATTCGTACCCTAGGACATCTGTAAAATGCTCTTTCGAGGTTTTGCTTGGGAGGACATATAATTTGTGCCCTGGGAGATCTGCAGATAGTCTTTCAAGGTTTTGCTTATGGCATGTAATTTGTGCCCTGGGATATCTGGCAGATGCTCTTTCAAGGTTTTGTCCTGTGGCGCACATGTGAGGAGGAGGATCAGCTCCTAGGAGAAGACTATCTCTTGTACTTTGGTTGTATCATTGCTCTTTCTATCTCTAAGGAAGTTGTGGGGTTTTTCACCTTTAGGGTTTTCCCCAGTGAAACTCTGTGTGTCTATTATCTCATGTGATTGCTTGGTGTGATTGATATGCATTGTTATACTTGATATGTTGTACATGTTATTCTCTTAGTAAAGATCCTAGAGTATATTGAATTAATGCTCAAAAATTAATAGTAAACACAAAGCTAGGGGTCCGATGTGCACTGACAAGGGTGCATTTTCAAGAATAGTTTCCATAACACAAGGGTGACATATGTTGCTTGTCTCTTTTTTCTAGTGAGAGGTTTGACCTATACAATGGCTTTGGTCTAAGTCCTACGGGAAGTGATAAATTATCGACTGGTTTCCACTTGGGGGGTTCTATCTTTTAGCGGATTGAAGATCCTCCTACTGCATTATAAATAGGAAAACTTGTCAAACAAACCTAGCTAGCATCATCAAATCATTTTCCAACAATTGGACTTTACCTTGAGATATATCAGAGCCCCAACATAATGCATAAGGGTGGCTATTCCAATCCACCTACAAGCTGAAGCCCAATATTGTTATGTGCTCTATGTGGCAACAAAAGAAACAACTATGCATTGATTTTGGAGATGTCACACCGCGAAAGTGTTCTAGACATGGTTTCACAATGAATGGTGAGAGGAAGAACACTAATGAGACCCATGCAATGGCATGAGGCCCTACCCATGGTCGGTGAACCTACATAGAGGAAAATGTTATTGCCTAATACTATGTCTTTGGACTTGCTAAATATTATAATGTAAGCATTAAAAATACAACCATATCCCACTCAAAGCTAGCCAAATATTCCCTATGGAGGGTTTAAGTGGTGGCATGGGCTCTACTTCCATGAGTAATAAAATAAAATGTGTTATTGCTTAATATCCAATATGTCATGCATAAAACATGAAATGGACCTAGAGAGCCATATTTTCATCTATATAACTTCATAATGTATTTCATCGATGTATTTTATTGTACTCCTATAGAGATGTATTATTCCTCTATACGGAAGTGTCGTCATTTGTATTGACAAGTGTCACAAGTGTTGTAACTTATTGATGGGTTATTAGACCACCTAGTAAGGGGTCATCCCTTATTAATGTAACCATGGGTTATTAGGCTAAGTTAGACAAGTCAGCCCCACTGGTTTATTGGGCAGGATGAGACATGTATAAACAGAGATCGAGAGATCTCTATTTGATCATCTCATTACTCACTCTTCTATCATTCAGAAAGTTGCGCACATGTGAGGAGGAGGATCAACTGCTAGGAGAAAACTATCTCTTGTACTTTGGTTGTATCATTGCTCTTTCTATCTCTGAGGAAGTTGCGGGGTTTTTCACCTTTATGGTTTTCCCCAGTGAAACTCTACGTGTCTATTGTCTCATGTGATTGCTTGGTGTGATTGATATGCATTGTTATACTTGATATGTTGTACATGTTATTCTATCAGTAAAGATCCTAGAGTATATTGAATTAATGCTAAAAAGTTAACATGGTATCAGAGCTTCCCTGAGAAGAAGACATTGTGCAGTGGCGAAAACTAGGGTTTCTTGTTTATTGGGTTTCTCTCCACAGATTTTGGAAAAGCAGTAAGGTAGATTGACTCTACACATCAAGGAGAATCTATCTGTCCAATCAAAATTCAATTTTGAGCACTTTAATTTTTTGCCCTAAAAATTAGGGTTTCCACAAAAATAGGAATTTATGAAATCTGAAGAAATCGCTGGAAGATCCTTCGAAAAATCGAAGTTTAGAGCTTTGGATCGATATTTTTGGTTGCGTAAAGCTCTGGGAAACTCAAACCCTAATTCAGGGTCCTCCCGAGTGAATCTGGGAAGACTAAAAGGTATTTCTGAAGAGTGAAACTTTACAGATCTCAAATTCTGAATATACCAGGCTACATTCAACTGATTTTGTTCTTCCTGAGCTTTAATCATCCTTTCATTATCTTCTCTACAGCTTTGCAACTCCACCCTTAGGCTTCTCATGGTGGCTGCAATACCTGGAGGAGTCTCTTGATTTCTTCTCCCATTACATTTTGTTTCAGCATTTTCAACATGTATGTTCTCCCCATGGCATCTGTCTCAGGCTCATAGGGATCCTATGCATCATCCATAATGTTTATTTTCTTGGCCCAACCAAGATCCAAAACTTTCCAACTGTACTATCTAGAATGTTGCCCTGATGTAACTGTGATTCTCCAAAATGTGTTCATCAACACAATTGTTAGCTGCATTATATTCTCATAATTCATAACTTACTTTCATGCATGTGGGAAAATATTATATTGACAATTTGTCAAATCATAGAATTTTCTCACAATCAACGACGTATGAGGGGGACGATGGGGGTCAAGGGGGCTTTTCCCCTTGTGGCTTCCCTGCGCCACTGCAGGGCGGGTCAAGGGTAGCGCCCTCATTTTTTTTTTTGGTAAATCTTTCCATTTCGCGCAATCAGCCACATAAGTTCCAAGGCAATTTTTCCATTTTCGGCACCTGAAAATCTTCCTAAAAAATGACTGAAATTCCTTGTTTTGGAGCAACTTGTGGAGTTCTTCCGCAATTTCGGAAGAGAATTGGAAATTCATTCCACAGTTTCGGAAGACATTCCGGAATTCTTTCCGCAGTTTCGGAAGACATTCTGGAATTCTTTCCGCAGTTTCGGAAGACATTCTGGAATTCTTTCCGCAGTTTCGGAAGACATTCCGGATTTCTTTCCGCAGTTTCGGAAGACATTCCGGATTTCTTTCCGCAGTTTCGGAAGACATTCCGGAATTCTTTTCGCAGTTTCGGAATACATTCCAGAATTCTTTCCGCAGTTTTAGAAGACATTCCGGAATTATTTCCGCAGTTTCAGAAGACATTCCGGAATTCTTTCCGCAGTTTTGGAAGACATTCCAGAATTATTTCCGTAGTTTCGGAAGACATTCTGAAATTCTTTCCACAGTTTCGGAAGACATTCCGGAATTCTTTCCGCAGTTTCGGAAGACATTCTGGAATTCTTTCCGCAATTTCAGAAGACATTATCGAATTCTTTCCGCAGATTCGAAAGACATTCCAAAATTCTTTCCGCTGTTTTGAAAGACATTCCAGAATTCTTTCCACAGTTTCGGAAGACATTCGTAAATTATTTCCACAGTTTCAGAATACATTCCGGAATTGTTTCCGCAGTTTCGGAAGACATTCCGGAATTCTTTCCGTAGTTTCGGAAGACATTCCAGAATTCTTTCCACAGTTTCGGAAGATATTCCTGAATTCTTTCCGCAGTTTCGGAAGACATTCCAGAATTCTTTCCGCAGTTTGGGAAGACATTCCGGAATTCTTTCCGCAGTTTCGGAAGACATTCCGGAATTCTTTCCGCAGTTTCGGAAGACATTGTGAAACTCTTTCCACAATTGCGGGGCAATTTGACGAATCCTTCTGCAATTGCGGGATGATTTGTCGAATCCTTCCGCAATTGCGGGGCAATTTTCTGAACTCTTCCGCGTTGTGGAACAACTCGCGAAATCCTTCTGCAGTTTCAGGCCAACTTGCCGAAGTGTTCCACGTTGCGAAACAACTTGCGGAATCCTTTCGTAGTTTCGGGCCAACTTGTCGATTTCTTCTGCGTTGTGGAACAACTCACGGAATCCTTCCGCAGTTTCGGGCCAACTTATCGAACTCTTCCACATTGCGGAACAACTCGTGGAATCCTTCCGCAGTTTCGGCCAACTTGCCAAACTCTTCCTGAAACAGACTTAAACAAAAAATTTCCAAAAACTCTTATAACAATTTCGGATTCTTCTTTCCTTCTTCCTGTGATGACTGTAATTGGATTTGGCCCATAGAGGTCCAATGCTGCAACCTGCAACTCTGATACCAAAATGTAATGTCCCCTCCCATCATAACAGCATGATAGAGAAAACGTGACACTAATTCCGAGCATCTAGCCCCATATCCATTAAGAAAAAAAACTCATTGATAAAAAAAAGACATATATATGTGCATGTTATAGAAACACAACGGAATTAAAAATCATGTTTAATATCTAACATACATTCAACAGTTTTGTGACAGCCATTAAATAAAGACATTGCAGAATTTATAAAAGAGAATACTTATCTTAACAAAGTAGTCCCAAGCAACCGGCTATGCATCTACAATGTTCCACCCAACCATAGGCCAGTTGTGCTTATCAACCTCTTGATACAACTGCCACCCCCGAGCTGGGCATGATTTCTACAAGGAACTAGGGAACAACAGACTCACACATAGCTAAACATACACCAAGATGAGCCAAGCCAATCGACAATTGAGTTTATCAGGCTGCTAGGAAATGGAAAGGAAGAGTTGCTAAGCTAGTGAGCTCAAGCACAAAGCCAGGGATAACCTTACAAGATCTATCTAGCTTGGCACCCACAATACCTACACACCCAACACAAGGAGGTATTCTTTTCACTGTTGTACAGTCCCTCAAGCCATACCTACCCCATCTAGTGCTATCAGGGTGTGCATAGAAGAGTAGCCAAATCCCTCTTGATCTTCTTGAGAGGTTGTCTCCCCCACTAGGTTTATCAATCCCTCTCTATCCACTACCACTCCAATCTCTTTCTTACAGTCTCCAAATCAAACAGGGATGCAGATAATCAGCTAACTACAATGGCTAGACAGGAGAAAAATGTTTGTACAGTGATAAGCATGAAAATAATTCCCTGAGCTTCAGAAAAATGTGGGAAGGCTAAAAATGAGCAATGGAGGTTTTTGGGAAAACCCCAAGAAGCAGAAATCATTTTTTAGGAAAAATTCCCATGGCAATTTTGGGACAAAATGACCTCCATACGGTCCCAAATTGCAACCCCTTCTTCCCAACTACTGTCCAAAACCAAAAACGAGTTTTTGGGCAAGGAAAACCCTGCGTTTTTTATGAAAAACGTGAATGTAACTTCTAGCAGTCTCAATCTGCGTGAGAGGATGAAAGCCCTAGGTGAGGAATGGATTTGGGCACCATTTCATGGGTGTCTTCTTTCCCAAGAAGCAAAAATACAAATTCCCAGGTTGATGGCTTTCCCATGCATGAAATTGGCTTCCATACCTCTCCATTCCCAAGGCATTAACTGCCTCAACCAACTCTTGGAAGAATTAAATGATTGGGTCCATGACCCAAAATGGGTAGTTGGTGGTTTATGGGTTTTCTCATTGACATATGGATTAACACCATTGGCTCAAGGGTTTGAATAATTTTCCTCCCTATTCCTTGTAGAATCATGCCCCCATCTCTTTGTTGCATTGCATAGCTAGTTGTGGGTATTTTCATTAAAATTCGTATTTACATGATGTCTTATTTACGTTGTGCCTATCTAGCACAAGAACCATAGGCATCTATTTCTTTAATTGCCGATACATAAAACACTAAATCAATGGTGGGGCCTTGGCCTTGAGCTCATCACCATGATTAAATATCAATATTTACATCATTTACGATTTAATGCGAAGGGGGTCAAAATGGGGACATTACACTAAATGGCCTACCTAGATCATGGTATTCCTTTATCCTATGAATCTATGCAAGAAAGTGTTAATTTTTTAGCATTAATTCAATATACTATAGGATCTTTATTGAGAGAATAACATGTACAGTATATCAATGCATATCAAGCATATAAAGCATATTAATCATCACAAGATGCAAACATAAGAGACAATAGACACACAAAGTTTCTATGGGGAAAACCCTAGGTGAAAAACCCCACAACTTCCTCAGAGACAGATAGAGCAATGATACAACCAAAGTACATCGAGATATACTCCTCCTAGTAGTTGATCCTTCTCCTCACATGTGTGCCACTTTTCGAGTGATGGAAGTGTGAGTTCTGAAGTGATCCAAATAGAGATTGGGAGATCTCTATTTATACTTGTCCTGACTACCCAATAAACTTATGGGGCCGACTTGTCTAGCTTAGCACAATAACCTCATGTTACATTAATCCAGGCCAACCCCTTACAAGGTGGTCTTATAACCCATCGACAAGTTAACACACTTGCGACACTTGTCAATACAAATGACGACACTTCCGTATAGAGGAATAATACATCTCTATAAGAGTACAATAAATATATATATAAAATACATTCCGAAGTTACATAGACATCAACACTCCCTCTTAACTAGGATGGTATTTCTTGACATAGATCATCTAGCACAAGTCTTCTTCTCTGGATCATCGTCATCGATGCATTGTCCCTGAATCATCATCATCATCACTGCTGCTGCTATCTCAATCAATCTATGAATCTACTTGTCATAGGAAGTTTTACAGAGCTAGTCCTTTTTCATACTGGATGTAGGCCCACCACCTGCAGGTCTTCATCATCACTGGCCATACTGTGGAATCCTCAGGACTTATTACATGCATCACAAAACCTTAAAAGAGTCTCTTGACTAGCAAGAACCCTAAAGAGCATCTGAGGCCTTTTTCATCATGTCCAGATCTCCAAGAGTTATTACATGTGACTATCACAAAACATTAAAATATTCTCTTGACTAGCAAGAACCCTAAAGAGCATCTTAGACCTTTTTCATCCTGTCCATATCTCCAGGAATTTATTACATGTGACCCCCCCACCACAAAACCTTAAAAGAGTGTCTTTCCAAGCAAGAACCCTAAAGAGCATCTGAGGCCTTTTTCAACTTGTCCAAATCTCCAGGACTTATTACATGTGGTCACCACAAAACCTTATAAGAGTGTCTTGCCAAGCAAGAACCCTAAAGAGCATCTAAGGCCTTTTTCATCCTATTAAGATCTCCAGGACTTATTACATGTGGTCATGGAAATGCCTCGAAAGAGCATCTGAGGCCTTTTTCATCCTGTCCAGATCTCCCAGGCCTACTTACATGCTCATCTACACAACCTATTCCATGGCCACAGAGTATCAACCTGATACTCACCATACATCATCCTGATGTACACATGATCATTCTGATCATCATCACTGCATCGTCCTCATGCATGATATCTGGATCAACATCTTGAAGCTCATCATCCATGATCATCCTAATCATACAATGCATCTACCTGATGCATACCAAGTATCTACCTAATACATATCATCATACATGATCCACTTGATCATACAATGTATCCACTTCATACATACATAGATACATGATCCACGTGATCACACAATGTATCTACCTGATACATATCAACATACATGATCTACCTGATCATACAATGTATCCACCTAACACATATACAGATACATGGTCCAAGCATCCAACATGATGCATATACAAAATACATACAAATGACCCAACTGATCATATCCAGCATCCTACATGATGCATACATACATAAATGATCCAACTGATCATATCCAGCATCCAACATGATGCATACATACATAAGTGATCCAACTGATCATACAAAGTAGAAACAAGAACATCATCCTGATGCTCATCATCCAACGCTTACATCCATAGCCATGTGAAGGATCCTCCTTCCACCATGCTTGGAATGGCTTCAACAAAATCTCTCCATCACTTCTTCCTTGAAGTGTCGTCGATCTGAAGAACACCAAGCCTCTCTCTGAAGTACTCAAACTTCACTCTGGCTAGTGGCTTCATTAGCACATATGCAATCTGCTCATCCATCGCAACATACAGGCGCTTCACTGCTCCTCCCTGCACCATATCCCTGATATAGTGGTATTTGATCTCTATGTGTTTTGACCTGTCATGGAACACCGGGTCCTTAGATAGCTTCACACAACTCTGGTTGTCACAAAAGATACTAATAGCCTCCAGCGGTAGATCAAATAACTCAAATAGTAGCTTCCGAAGCCATACCGCCTCACAACTAGCCGAATAAGATGTGACATACTCTGCTTCGGCTGTACTATGTGCTACGCAGGACTGCTTCCTACTAAACCAAGAGATCACCCCTGATCCTATACTGAAGTATAACCCAGAAGTGCTCTTCCTATCTACAACACTGCTTTCCCAATCTGAATCAACATAACCCTGTAGGTTAAACTTTTGATTAGCATCATACTTGAGCCCATAATCAACTGTACCCTTCAGGTACCTCAGAATATGCTTTACAGCAACTAGGTGAACACTCCTCGGATCCGTCAGGAACTGGCTCAATGTTTTCACTGCAAAGAAAATATCCGGTCTCATGTTCATCAGGTACATCAAGGACCCAATCATCTGACGATACATTGTGACATCAACCGGATCAGATGAAGCATCCCACAGAAGCTTCACATTCAATGCCATAGGTGTGGCCATGGCCTTGCAGTCCATCATCCCAAACCTCTTCAGGATCTCTACTGCATACTCCCCTTGTCCAAGGAAGATACCATCTGCACTATGCCACACCTCCATGCCTAGAAAATAGTGTATCATCCCCAAGTGCTTCATCTCAAACTCGACAGCAAGCTTCCTCTTGGTATCAGCAATCAAACTATCATTACCTGTAACAAACAGGTCATCCACATATAGGAGTAGTATCACAGGATTACTTTCCTCAACCTCGTAGTAAATGTTGGAATCTGCTTTACTCTTGGTAAAGCCCAAACTGGATAGAAAGTTGTCCATCCTACCATACCAAGTCCTAGGAGCTTGCTTCAAGCCATACAAGGCTTTCTTCAATCTGCACACATATGACTTCTTGTCATGTGTCTCAAAACCAAGTGGTTGTTCCGCATACACTTCCTCTTCAACTACACCATTCAAGAAATCAGTCTTGACATCCATCTGGTGTATCTTCCATTCCATCACTACAGCCAGAGCAAGTACTATTCTGATGGAAGTGTACCTGGCTACATGAGAAAATTTTTCTTCATAATCTATTCCCTCTTTCTGAGAGAAGACACGAGCTACGAATCTTGCCTTGTATTTCTCTATGCTTCCATCTGCAATATGCTTGATCTTGTAGATCCATTTGGAAGTCACAACAGACTTCCCTTCAGGTCTTTGGACAACATCCCAAACATCATTCTTCATTATTGATTGGTATTCTTCGACCATGGCATCCTCCCATTCTTTATTTTTCACTGCTTCTTCATAATTGGAAGGTTCTTTGTTCATGATATCATAGAGTAAAGCAACATAGTTGGTATGAGATCTAGTTCTCTTCTTTGCTTTGTGTTCTTCTTCTGGAATGCAATATCTTTTTGCATCTTGAATGAGCTCTCTATCCCATGCAGGTTTCCTCTTGTGAGAGTTATAGTCACGAGGTGGATCTACAAGTTCTTGCGGATCTTCAATTTCACGATCTGCATCTGGAATTGCTTCACTCACAGTAGTGTCTTGAAATCTAGTTTCCTTAGGTTCTTCATAATCTTCAACATGTGTCTTCCTTGATTTGATGAATGCTGAGTTTTTATCGAATGTCACATCCCTACTGACATCAATCTTCTTGAACCCTGGAAAGTATATTCTGTAAGCCTTTGAGCTTTCACTGTAACCCACAAAGATACCCTTCTTTCTTGAAGGATTTAGCTTGGTCCTCTTTTCCTTTGGGACATGAGTGTATACTAGACAACCAAAAATTTTGAGATGGATGACTTCAAGTTTCTTACCAGAAAAGACCTCTTCTGGTGTCTTGCTGTCCAATATCTTGTGGGTTGTTCTGTTATGCACATATACAACTGTCATAGCTACTTCTGCCCATAGATGCATAGGTAGATCCTGGTCATGCAGCATTTTCCTTGCTGCTTCCATGATTGTTCGATTCTTTCTTTCTGCAACTCCATTCTGTTGTGGATTGTACGGAGTAGTCAACTCCCTCTTAATCCCTGAATCACTGCATAACTTCTTGAAGTCACCTGAAGTGAATTCTCCACCATTGTCGGATCTGAATGTTTTGATCTTCTTATCAGTTTGGTTCTCCATCAAGGTTTTGAATTCCTTGAACTTATCAAACAATTCACCTTTGTTCTTCAAGAAGTAAACCCAAGTCTTCTTGGAGAAGTCATGAATGAAAGAGACATAGTAAACATACCCACTCAGAGAACTGGATGACATCGGACCACATACATCAGAGTGGATCATTTCCAAGATACTTTTTGCCTTGCTTTCACTGCTTGGAAATTCCTTCTTTATGTTCTTTCCTTTTGTACACCCTTTGCAACCACCTTCATGCTTGGGCTTGGTTTCAGGAAGACCTTCTATAGCTTTACTTGCAATTGGTAATGCTCTGTAGTGCATATGTGCAAGTCTTCTATGCCAAATTTCACTTGGTTCCATGGAATCATGCACCATGGCATGTTCAGGTTGTCCCTTCAATTTGTACAATCCTCCCTCTTGCTCTCCAATCACCACTGCATCATCTATGGTCTTTCCCTTTGGCCACATTAAAACTTGACCATCCACAAATGCAACCCTCATACCTTTTGCATCCAATGCAGATATGGAGAGTAGGTTTTTCTTGAGCCTAGGTACATAAAGAACTTCTTTCATCTTCAAAGATTTTCCAGAATCTAGGTTGTAGGAGGCTTCACCACTTCCTTTGATAGGGTATTGATAGTCATCCCCAAGTTTCACCTTATGGGGTGATTCATATTCAGAGAGATTTACAAAAGATTCTTTAAACCTAGTCATGTGTTTGGAAGCCCCACTATCAATAATCCAATCATTACATCCATGAGAAATAGTACTTGTGAGAGCAGAGATTAGAACATACTCTTCTTTGCTTGATGAGTCATCATCATCACTTTCTGCTCTAGCCTTCTTCTTTGGGGGTTTATCATCCTCAGCAACATGAGCATGATATCTCTTCTTGTTTTTCTTCTTTTCCTTATTGAAGTTGTTGTTTCTCTTCTTGGGACAATCTGCAACAAAATGTCCCTTCTCATTGCATGTGAAGCACCTAAAATCTTTCTTCTCTTTATGTTGATGGTGGTGTGAATATTTCTTGGTATAAGATGGCTCTCTCTTAGGCTTGCTCCTTTTAGTGTGAGTTGCGAGAGCTTGGTATTCACTTCCCATCTTTTCTTCTCTTGCTACAAGCCTTGGTTCTTCTTGAGAGCATTCCTCCCACAGTCTACTAAAAGAGATCAATTTCTTTCTTGCACAGATTCCTTGAATAAAAGAATCACATGACCTAGGTAAGCCATTTAGAGTAGTCATAACCACTTCACCATTATCTACTACTTCATCAATAGCTTCAAGTTGTTTCTTGATCTGAGAGACCTTGGAGAAATAAGATTGAATGGTCTCTCCATTCAATAGCTTGACCCCTTTCAATTGATTCCGCAGATTCATCTTCCGATTTATGTTCTTCCCTTCAAATAGCTTGGTCAAAGAGTCAAACATCTCCTTGGGTGTCTTCAGAGATGACACATGTGGTATGAGATGGTCTTTGATAGAATCAACAATGATTCTCTTTTCCTTGACCAAGTTCTTCTTATGCAATATAGCCTCTTCATCCTCTGGGATAGGGGTCCCTTCTTTTATATATGAGTCCAATTCATTCTCTTCGAAGATTAACCCAACCCTATACTTCAAGGCTCGGAAGTTATCATCCCCTTCAAGCTTATCCTCAAGCTTGGTGTGGTGAGACATCTTAAAGAGTACTTCAAATGGAAATAGAAAAGATTTAGGTCTTACCACTTGATTTGCTTAACACTGGATCTGGTTTCGGATTAGGGTTTGTCAAAGAAACCCTAGAAATTCAAAATGTGAATTTTAACTTTCTGAAAGGATAGAAAGATGCACCTTGATGAGATGATAAGCCTGGTATACTCAGAATTTGAGTTCTGCAAAGTTTCACCCTTCAGAAATGCCTTTTAGGCTTTCCAAATTCACTGAGGAGGACCCTGAATTAGGGTTTGCATTTCCCGAAGCGTTACCCAACCAAAAATCTTGATCCAAAGCTCTAAACTTCGATTTTTCCAAGGATCTTCCAGCTGTGTCTTTAGATTTCAGAAATTCCTATTTTTGAGGAAACCCTAATTTTTAGGGCCAAATATGAAACTGCTCAAACTTGAATTCTGATTGGACAAAAAAATTCACCTTGCTGAGGAGAGTCAATCTATCATATTGCTTTTCCAAAATATGTAGAGAGAAACCCAATAAACAAGAAACCCTGGTTTCCACCACTGCACAATGTCTTCTTCTTAGGTTAGCTCTGATTCCATGTTAATTTTTTAGCATTAATTCAATATACTCTAGGATCTTGATTGAGAGAATAACATGTATAGTATATCAATGTATATCAAGCATATCAAGCATATCAATCATGACAAGATGAAAACATAAAAGACAATAGACACACAGAGTTTCCATGGGGAAAACCCTAAGGTGAAAAACCTCATAAGTTCCTCAGAGATAGATAGAGCAATGATACAACCAAAGTACATAGAGATAAACTCCTCCTAGCAGCTGATCCTCCTCCTCACATGTGCACCACTTTCCGAGTGATGGAAGTGTGAGTTCTGAAGTGATCCAAATAGAGATCAGGAGATCTCTATTTATACTTATCCTGACTGCCCAATAAACTTATGGGACCGACTTGTCTAGCCTACCACAATAAACTCATGTTACATTAATCCAGGCCGACCCCTTACAAGGTGGTCTAATAACCCATCGACAAGTTAACACACTTGCGACACTTGTCAATACAAATGACGACACTTCCGTATAGAGGAATAATACATCTCTATAGGAGTACAATAAATATATATATGAAATACATTCTGAAGTTACATATACATCAACAGAAAGAAGTTGGTCTCCTTCAGTAGACTGTGGGAGGAATGTTCACAAGAAGAAGTAAGGCTTGTAGCCTGAGAAGAAAGGATGGGAAGTGAAGATCAAGCTCTCACAGCTCACACCAAAAGAAGCAAGCCTAAGAAGCAGCACTCTCATTAAAAGAAATCCCCTCACACCCATCAAAAGAATAGGAAAGATATGAGATTCTTCACATGTAATGAGAAGGGACACTTTGTTGCAAATTGTCCCAAGAACAAAAGGGACAACAGCTTCAACAAGAAGAAGAAAGGCAACAAGAAGAGATATCATGCTCATGCGATTAAGGATGATGAACCTCCCAAGAAGAAGGCTAGAGCAGAAAGTGATGACTCATCTAGTGAAGATGAATATGTTCTAATATCAGCCCTCACAGGTACTATTTCTCATGGTTGTAATGATTGGCTGACTGACAGTGGGGCTTATAAACATATGACTGGGTTTAAAGAATCTTTGTAAATATATCTAAACATGAATCACCCCATAAGGTGAAAATTGGGGATGATTATCAATATCCTATCAAAGGAAGTGGGGAAGCCTCTTACAACCTAGACTCTGGAAAGTCTTTGAAGATGAAAGATGTGTTATTTGTACCTGGGCTCAAGAAGAGCCTACTCTCCATGTCTGCATTGGATATAGAAGGAATGAGAGTTGCATTTGTAGATGGCCAAGTCCTAATGTGACCAAAGGGTAAAACTATTGATGTGCAGTGGTGATTGGAGAGCAAGAGGGAGGATTGTACAAATTGAAGGGACAACATGAACATGCCATGGTACATGAATCCATGGAGCCAAGTGAACTTTGTCCTAGAAGGCTTGCACATGTACACTATAGAGAACTACAAATTGCAAGCAAATTTGTAGAGGGTCTTCCTGAAATCAAGACAAAGCATGAAGATGTTTGCAAAGGATTTGTAAAAGGAAAGAACACAAAGTAGGCAATCACAAGCAAGCAAAGAAAAAGGAATTATCCACTCTAATGTATGCAGTCCGATGTCATCCAGTTCTATGAGTGGGTATGTATCCTATGGTTCTTTCATTGATGATTTATCTAGGAAGACTTGGGATTTATTTCTTGAAGAACAAAGATGAAGTATTCAACAAGCTCAAGGAATTCAAGGCCTTGATAGAAAACCACACTGAAAAGAAGTTCAAGACCTTTAGATCCGACAATGGTGGAGAATTCACTTTAGCAGACTTCAAGTGCTATGCAGTGATTCAGGGATTAAGAGGGAGTTCACCACTCCATACAATTCACAACAGAAAGGAGAAGATGAAGTTACTTCAAAATAGGACTCCAGCAGCTCCTGCAAGGAAGCAAAGATTCAGAGGGAGTCCACCCAACAAACAAACAAAGATAAGTATTTGAATTTTCATTTATTGTATATTCTATTTTTTTAAATAATGTTATGTTCCTAGACTTAGGTTGTGTATTATGCATATTAGAATAATTGCATTGATGAACAAGATACTACTAATATGCAAGTAATGGGTAAGTGGCTTATGGCACTATACAACATTCCATTGCTACTTATCTAGAATGAAACCTCTTTGCTGACATGTTGGGAGTTGTTCACACTCTTAACAATGTTTTGGTAGAGATTGGAAGGCATCTAGAAAGTTATGGGATATGGATAAATGTTGTATTGAAGCATTGGCTAAAATAATTGCATGACTATATGACATATTTCTTTATGTGGAAGAATTTGTTTTGAAAGCTATGAGATGTTTCTAATCATACAATTTAACTTGTTTTGTAGGAAAGATCATATACCATCACCTACAAAAGAAGGACTACAACATTTGTTCAGCAACAAAGTTATCTATTGAATATATTGAAGATATTGAAGTTCCCAGTGTTGGAGAAGAATGCCATGATCGAGGAGTATCAGTTGATCATGAAGAATGATGTTTGGGATGTAGTCCCAAGACCTGAAGGGAAATCTATGGTGACTTCCTAGTGGATCTACAAGATCAAGCATGCTGTAGATAGCATCATAGATAAATACAAAGTGAGATTTGTAGCTCATGGCTTCTCCCAGAAAGAAGGGATTGACTATGAAGAGACTTTTGCTCCTGTGTCCAGATACACTTCCATTAGATCAATACTTGCTCTGGTTGCAGTAATGTAATGGAAGATACACCAGATGGATGTCAAGACAACTTTCTTAAATGGTGTAGTCGAGGAGGAAGTGTATGTGGAGCAGCCACTTGGTTTTGAGACATATGACAGGGAGTCATATGTGTGTAGGTTGAAGAAAGCCTTGTATGGCTTGAAGCAAGCTCCTAGGACTTGGTATGGTAGGATAGACAACTTTCTATCCAGTTTGGGCTTTACCAAGAGTAAAGCAGATTCAAACCTTTACTACAAGGTTGAGGAAGGAAATCCGGTGATACTAATACTGTATGTGGATGATCTATTTGTAACAGGTGAGGATAGTTTGACTTCCGATTCGAAGAGGAATCATGTTCGAGATGAAGGCCTTGGGTATGATGCACTACTTTCTTGTCATGGGGGTGTGGAAGAGTGCATATGGGATCTTCCTTGGACAAGGGAAGTATGTAGTAGAGATCCTGAAGAGATTCGGGATGATGGAGTGCAAGGCCATGGCCACACCTATGGCATCGAGCCTGAAGCTTCTATGTGATGTTTCATCTGATCTTGTTGATGTCATGATGTATTGTCAAATGATTGGGTCCTTGATGTACCTGATGAACACTAAACCATAGATTTGCTTTCCAGTAAACACATTGGGCCAGTTCCTGATGGATCCTAGAAGTGTTCACCTGATTGTTGTAAAGCATATTCTGAGGTACCTGAAGGGCACAATTGACTATGGACTCAAGTATGATGCGAATCAAAAGTTTAACCTGCAGGGTTATGTTGATTCAGACTGGGAAAGCAGTGCTGCAGATAGGAAGAGCACATATGGGTGCTGCTTCAGTATGGAATCAGGTGTGATCTCTTGGATTAGAAGGAAGCAATCCTGTGTAGCACTGAGTACGGCCGAGGCAGAGTATGTTGTAGCATGTTCAGCTAGTTGTGAGGAAGTATGGCTCCAGAAGCTACTGTATGAGTTATTTGATCTCTCACTGGAGGTGACTGGTATCTTTTGTAACAACCAAAGTTGTGTGAAGCTGTCTGAGAACTCTGGGTTCCATGACAGGTCGAAGCACATTAAGATCAAATATCACTATATTGGTCCAGAGAGGAGCGGTGAAGCTCCTGTATATTGTGACAGATGAGCAGGTTGCAGATGTGCTGATGAAGCCGCTAGCCAGAGTGAAGTTCAAGTACTTCATAGAGAGGCTTGGTGTTCTTCAGATTGATGACACTTCGAGGAATAAGTGATGGATACATTTGCAGGATCCATTCCAAGCATGGTGAGAGGAGGATCCTTCCCATGGCTATGGATGTAAGCACTGGATGATGAGCATCAAGATGATGCTCCAGTTACTGCTCTTTATATGCATAATGTTGGATGCTTGTTATGATCAGTTGGATCATGTATATGTATATGCATCATGTTGGATGCTTTTTATGATCAGTTGGATTATGTATATGTATATGCATCATGTTGGATGCTTATTATGATCAGATGGATAATTTATTTGTGTATGTATCAAGTGGATACATTGTATGATCAGGTAGATCATGTATGATGATTCATCAGGTAGATGCACTATATGATCAGGATGATCATGGATGACTAGCTTAAGGATGTTGCTCCAGATGATATGTATCAAGATGATGCTATGATGCTGATCAAGATGATCATGTGTACATCAGGATGATGTATGGTGAGTATCAGGTTGATACTCTATGGTCGTGGAATAGATTGTGCAGATAAGCATATAATCTAGCCCTGGGAGGTTTGCAGATAGTCTTTCTAGGTTTTTCCTATGGCATGTAATGTGGCCCTGGGATATCTGGCAAATGCTCTTTCGAGGTTTTTCTTTGGGAGGACATATAATCCGGCCCTGGGAGATTTGCATATAGTTTTTCGAGGTCTTTCCTATGGCATGTAATATGGTCCTGGGATATCTGGCAGATGTTATTTCGAGGTTTTGTCCTATGGCATGTAATATGCTCCTAGGAGATCCGACAGGTAGAGCTGTGCGCTCGTAACAGCATGGGATGCGACAACCAGGTTTTGCCATGACCACATGTAATATGATCCTGGGAGATCCGACAGGTAGAGCTGTGTGCTTGTAGCAGCCTGGGGTGCTACAACCAGGTTTTTTGGTGAGATCACATGTAATGTGCTCCTGGGAGATACGACAGGTAGAGTTGTGTGCTTGTAACAATCTGGGATGCTACAACCAGATTTTGTGATGGGGTCACATATAATGTGCTCCTGGAAGATCCGACAGGTAGAGTTGTGTGCTCATAACAACCTAGGATGCTACAGCCAGGTTTTGTGACTCATGTAATAATTCTTGAGGATTCCACATTATGGTCGGTGATGAAAACCTGTAGGTGGTGGGCCTACATACAGTATGAAAAAGGATTGGCTCTGTAGAACTTCCTATGACGATTAGATCGAAGATTGATTGAGATAGCAACAACAGTGACGATGACGATGATTCGATGACGATGATCCAGTGATGATGATCCCGTGATGATGATCCAGAGAAGAAGACTTGTGCTAACAGATCTGTGTCGAGAAATAGCTTCCTTGTTAAGAGCGAGTGTTGATGTATATGTAACTTCGGAATGTATTTCATCTATGTATTTTATTGTACTCCTATAGAGATGTATTATTCCTCTATATGAAAGTGTCGTTATTTCTATTGACAAGTGTCGCAAGTGTTGTAACTTGCTGATGGGTTATTAGACCACCTAGTAAGGGGTCAGCCCAGATTAATGTAAGCATGGGTTATTAGGCTAAGTTAGACAAGTCGGCCCCACTAGTTTATTGGGCAGGATAGGACATGTATAAATAGAGATTGGGAGATCTCTATTTGATCATGTCATTACTCACACTTCTATCATTCGGAAAGTGGCGCACATGTGAGGAGGAGTATCAGCTGCTAGGAGAAGACTATCTCTTGTACTTTGGTTGTATCATTGCTCTTTCTATCTCTAAGGAAGTTGTGGGGTTTTTCACCTTTATGGTTTTCCCCAGTAAAACTATGTGTGTCTATTATCTCATGTGATTGCTTGGTGTGATTGAAATGCATTGTTATACTTAATATGTTGTACATGTTATTCTCTTAGTAAAGATCCTAGAGTATATTGAATTAATGCTAAAAAATTAATAGTAAACACAAAGCTAGGGGTCCAATGTGCACTGACAAGGGTGCCTTTTCAAGAATAGTTTCCATAACACAAGGGTGACATATGTTGCTTGTCTCTTTTTTCTAGTGAGAGGTTTGAGCTATACAATTGCTTTGGTCTAAGTCCTACGGGAAGTGATAAATTATCAACTTGTTTCCACTTGGGGGGTTCTATCTTTTAGCGGATTGAAGATCCTCCTACTGCATTAGAAATAGGAAAACTTGTCAAACAAACCTAGCTAGCATCATCAAATCATTTTCCAACAATTGGACTTTAACTTGAGATATATCAGAGCCCCAACATAATGTATAAGGGTGGCTATTCCAATCCACCTACAAGCCTAATCCCAATATTGTTATGTGCTCTATGTGGCAACAAAAGAAACAACTATGCATTGGTTTTGGAGATGTCACACTGCGAAAGTGTTCTAGACATGGTTTCACAATGAATGGTGAGAGGAAGAACACTAATGAGACCCATGCAATGGCATGAGGCCCTACCCATGGTCGGTGAACCTACATAGAGGAAAATGTTATTGCCTAATACTATGTCTTTGGACTTGTTAAATATTATAATGTAATCATTAAAAATACAACCATATCCCACTCAAAGCTATCCAAATATTCCTTATGGAGGGTTTAAGTGGTGGCATGGGCTCTACTTCCATGAGTAATAAAATAAAACGTGCTATTTCTTAATATCCAATATGTCATGCGTAAAACATGAAATGGACCTAGAGAGCCATATTTTCATGCACCGATGAATATTGAAATGGTGACCATATATCACTCGTAGGCTTAAGGTTCTCTATTTTGGGCATGTGTGGTGGTTTAACACATCACACATGGCCCATGAGTCCCTGAGGCATTTTTTATGGCCTTAGCCTATGATGTTTGACCCTAGACCGTGAGAACATTCATTAGCATAGTTATTATTGAAATTGCCATTGTATCATACAAGGCATGTGTGATGTCCTAGTGCTTCAAGTGTGGACCATGAACCTCAGAGGATAATGTTATGACCTAAGGAATGCTATGTATGCTTAGGGATTTCAATTTTCTAGTTGGGTGTTGATGGCCTATTTTTATCTAATAGAATTCAAGGTACATGGACACATGACCTCTAGTATATGATTTTAATCCTGAATAGTATTACATTTGCTTCATAGTTAGGATCCCCTAGTTTGAGATTTGGCCCCCATTGGATTCTTCAATGGCGCAACAAATAAGGATTAAAGTGGAATCGGTATTTTGGTGAAAGACACCTCCACTCACTATTTTAAGGCAAACATGGAAACTAGTGAAGCAAAACTGATGAAGTTGAATATAGCAGTCCTTACCAGTGTATTTAAATTTTAGTTAACTTTAAAATTATGCCTCGTATTTTATTAGACTAGGTCCAAAGCTTCATCTTAACAACAACTCCTCAGGAAAAATACATGTAAAGTTCGGAACCATGCCATTATCAGGCATGTTCAACCTAAATTTATTCCCTGACCATCTTCGATCATAAGCACTGATGACGATGGTGGAGAGCTCATTCTTCACGCAGTTTGAGTCGATGGTATGCACTAACATGTGTCTACAGCAATGCAACAGGTGGTGGCACATCTTAAATAATGCAGACGAGTCTTTGCTCTCATATATTGATGATACCCAAAACTTGAGTCCAACTTTGAAAAAACAAATTCTCATCTAAGTTAATAAAGAGGATCATCAATTTGGGTAGGAGGTACTTGTTCTTAATTGTCACCTTATTTAACATTGAATAACCAATGCACATCCAAAATTTTGGACATCCTTCTTATTGACTAACAATATGTGTTCTATCCAAGGTGATGCACTTGGTCATATGAACCCTTTGTCTAATAATTATTGTAATTGCATCTTGAATTCACTCAACTCATTAGTTTGCAATATATTCTAAGCCTTGGATATGGGCATGTGTGTGTTATGTTATTCTCTCTTGTTTCCATTGTTTTCCATTGGAATCCACTTGAGTCACCCTTCAAAAAAGGGGAAAACAATGAGAAGAAAGGGTGATGGAATGAAAATTACTAGCATGTTGAAATTGGCAGGAAAATTTTCATTTTTGGTGTTCTAGATCTAAAAATTACCAACATATCCCACTTGTAGTTTAAATTAGATTCACTCTTTAGAGATTATGTGATATCGCAAGACCTTAATCATCACTCAAGAGCAACAGAGGGAATTGTTACATATAGGCTAGATATTCCATATGTAGGTCATATGTAGTAGTTTAGGTTAACATGCATGGACCATCAACCCCATAGAAAATTAATATGGTATTAGGCCCTAAACTTAGTTTATAGGCCATGATATAGGCCACGAGAACCATCATCAATGTTACAAATATTGAAATGCATTAGAGAAATTTTGAGGTCAAAAAATGGCCTCAAAACAAAGAAAATGTACTGTAAAAAACAACCAATCACATTCTAGTAGATGACATCATCCCCCTTGGTGAGGTGGCATTGCATGAGTTAAGAATGCTTATTTGTCAAATTTTCTATGGTGAATGAAAACACATAGTTAACCAAGGTAGTGGTGTAAGTATTTTTAAGTCATAAAGTAAAGTACTCATAATGATAGTCTTTTCATAAAATAATATTATTGTCATTTTCAAGTAAAGTACTCATAATGAATGTCTTTTCACACTTTCTCATAAAATAATATTATTGTCATTTTCAAGTGAAGTACTCTTAATTCATAGAGAAAGTTCTTTCACATTTTTTTATAAAATAATATATTATCATTTTTATGTTTCTAATTTTAAATTATATATTCACTCCATTCTATTTAATAACATAATGTCAAACTAATAAAGAATAATAATAGATTTAATAAATAATAATAATAATAATAATAATAATAATGCAATGTGGATTATAATAATATTATTAACATTTTACATGTAAATAAATTCTCAATTAAATTACATTATATTGAATTCATGAGAAAAGTACTAAATATAAAAAGTCAACATAAAATTAAAAAAATAGCTCTTAAATTTTTTTTTATTATTTAATTTCATTTGCAAGTTCAAGACAAATAAATGCTAAAGGATAATAAATTTTTGGGAATTTACAATCAATCTTAGTCACATCAATGTAGACTTATTTTATTAATTTTATTTCTAGTGAATTTTGAAAAGCAACTCAACCATGGTTATTTATATTGTGCATAGAAAATAGTGTGGGAGGTGACTTGTCATATATACCTACCCCATAAAACCCCCAATTCATAATATTTTAATATATCTCAAATTTTTGTAGTACATCTCTTAGGAGGCCATTTTTTGACCTCAAAATCTCTCTAATGGGACACAATATCTCGCTTTTAAGGTAAAGTAATTATGTGTAGGACCCTACACATGGACCATGAATCATATAGTAAATTTATTAACCATGGACCATTATTTGGGTTATGAGAACCACTATTGGCTTACATAACCTATAAATATTAAACCATGGTTGGTTTATTGGTTTACATAACCATGGACAAACCAACAACAACAATGAAATCGACGATGGTGACAATGATGATCATGATGATCTCACATGTAGGCTAGAGATTCTTATGTGGTAATCTAGATTAACATGCATGGACAATCAACCCCATGGAAAATTAATATGGCATTAGACCCTAGATTTAGTTCACATGCCATATTCCAAGCCACTAGAACCATCCTTTGTGTTACAAATATTGGAATGGCCACTGTAAATAATGCCACTAATTAGACATTGACCTAACACAACCAACCCATGTAAATGAATCATGCACTTGGCACACTTGATCCATGGAATGAATTCATGCACCTAGGAAGATTCAACCTCTAACCCCCTCACCTCGTAAAGAACCTTAACATATAGCCCCAAAATGAATAACATGATAACTTATAAACCACTTAACCACTAGTACGAACAAAACCAGAACATCTTTCCCACTAACCCACTGATCCCTTAGGTTCCTCACTTCTAATCCAAAAACTCCCCAAATCCTACCACATTATGAAATTGTAGAAAATATCCCCTTAAGCCAGTTTCCCTCTAACCCTAACCCACTACCCCCTAACGCAGTCACTAACATGCCTACTGCACCAAATCAACACACTAACACAATAAACTTCGACCTTTGGTTATTTATAACCAAGCTTTTATATCAAAGACTTTGACATCAAGGTTTGAATGATCAATGTATGGGATTTTATCAAACCAAGATTAGTGCAAAAATAAACACAATAACTTAGACTATAAACAAAATATTCCCTATCTAGGGTATGTATGATGACTCAAGTCCCTATGCATGGCCCATGAGTCTCAAAATAATTTTTTATTGCCCAAGAACCTACATTTTTTCCCTAGACCATAACATAGGCTCCTAGAACCATCCACAAGATGAAAATACTAAAAAAAATTACAATGCGTTACTCAAAAGCTAAATATTCCTTGTCTATGGACTATGTGGTGGTACAGAGAAACGCCCATAGGTCACAAGACCTTGAGGTAACTACTAGTCATTATAAACTATATTTTGATCTAACACCATGGACACCATGGATTAGGCTTCAAGAACCATCCATGATGTTTAAAATATTGAAATGGCCACCATACCTACTTGCAAGATAAATATTTCTTATGTAGGAATCATGTGGTGATTAGGGCCCTACACATGGTCCATTATCCATAAAGGATAATTTTATGGCACACAAGTTTGTATTTTGACCATGGATCATGGAATGTTGGAGTGTGAGAACCATCGTTGATGTGAAAAACCTAGCATGACTGCCTCAATTGTAGAGCTCTAATGGGATATGGTGTTGAATGATGATGCACACCCTTCCTAACACTACAATAGCTTGTGTGTGCTTAGCTCCAATGTTTTGATGAGATGCATTGTTGAACCCATGTGACACACCTAACCCACGTACATAAATGAATTTTAGGGGGTTTCCAAAAACCTTCCTCAAAAATTTCAATTCGCATGACTTTTACGGGGGGTTTCAATAAACTGCCTCCAAAAGTTCAATTCTCATTCCTTTTAAGGGGGGTTTCACAAAACCGCCTCCAAACATTCAATTATCATGACTTTTAAGGGGGGTTTTAAACAACTGCCTCCAAATTTTTAATTTGCATGACTTTTAGGGGGGGAGGTCAACAAACTACCTCCAAAAGTTCAATTCTCATGACTTCTAAGGGGGGTTTCAAAAACCCGCCTCCAAAAGTTCAATTCTCATGACTTTTAAGGGGGGTTCCAAATTACCACCTCCAAAAGTTCAATTCTTATGACTTTTAAGGGGGGGTTCCAACAAACTGCCTCCAAAATCTCAATTCTCATGACTTTTAAGGGGATTTCCAAAAAACCACCTCCAAAAGTTCAATTCTCATGAGTTTTAAGAGGGGCTTCCAAAAAAACCGCCTCCAAAAGTTCAATTATCATGACTTTTAGTGGGGGTTTTGAAAAACGGATCCCACAAGCTATGAGAATTAGGATTTTAGGGGGGATTTGCAAACAACCGCCTCCAAAAGTTCAATTCTCTTGACTTTTAAGGGGGGTTCCAAACAAACCGTCTCCCAAACTTCAATTCTCGTGACTTTTATGGGGGGGGGGGGGTGGGGGGGGACAAACCACCCCCAAACGTTATGAGAATTGGGATTTTAGGAGTTTTCAAACAACTCCCTCCAAAAGTTCAATTATCATGACTTTTAAGGGGGGTTCCAAACAAACTACCTCCAAAAGTTCAAATATCATGACTTTTAGGGGGGGTTTTGACAAACCGCTCCCAAAAGTTATGAGAATTGGGCTTTTAGGGGGGGTTTTCAAACAACTGCCTCCAAAAGTTCCATTCTCATGACTTTTAAGGGGGGTTTCAAAAAAGGCACCTCCAAAAGTTCAATTCTCATCACTTTTAGGGGGGATTTTGACAAACCGCATCCAAAAGTTATGAGAATTTGACTTTTAGGGGGGGGTTTCCAAAAATCGTCCCCAAAAGTCCAATTTCCAGAACTTTTAGGGGCAGTTTTAAAAGACCACCTCCAAAGGTCTGAAAAAACTTTTAGGGGTGGTTTTACCAAGACCCCTGCAAACCAAAACCTCCCCTAAAGGGCTATTTTGTTGTAGTGATACTTATTTCTTGCTTGCATGTTGTATATGGGAGTTAAGGATCAGTATAGGTTTCCACCACCATTGCTACTGCTACTGTTCATCTTGATTTCGGTGCCAACTGGTCAACATGCTTTTATGTTTCCATTGGTCCAAATATCATGGTTTATTTTGTAGATGCAATTTCTACTAATGAATAAGACGTTGTTTTAGGTGTTGACTATGGGCTCTTCTTCAGAACTTTGGAGGTTCCTTCGCCAGACTTTGAACATGATGTGTTCTTAGTCATACTTGCACGTCGGACCTGTAGAATCCTGGTTTGGTAATTTAAGTTGACAGTTTCCATGCTAACTTCTGCATTTAAGTTTCTCAAATATTGAAGTAACATTAGTAAAAACTAGTAATTTTACAGCATAGTCAACAACATAACTTTAGTGAAGAGAAACTCTTAAAACTAGTAAATTTAATCATATTTAACCATAATAATACCTCTACATGTGCATGAGGCAAATCCCTTGAATTTATGAAGCAAGCACATAATTGATTGATTCACTTGCCTCAAAGTGGAGCACAGTTTTTACCTCCCATCCAACTAGGAGCCTAGTCAACTCCTAGACCTAGGAAGCCATCTGAGTGGACTCCTAGCACTTCGTTCCTAAGACCCCAGAGAATAGAATAGTAATGCACAAATGTTGTGTATAAAATCTCCTTGGAGTTCATAAAATCCCCAACTCTTCCAAGCTTCTCTGTTAAATTTCCCCCCTCACCAAAATCTCTAACTTCCTTCTCCATATTTTCCCCCCAAAACCATGTCCCCACTATTTTTATAAAATCATATATAACAACCAGTCACTACCTCTTTCAATAAAAATATTAATTTTTACAATCATACTTTGAATTATTTCACCTAGAAAAATTAAAGTACATTAAAATAATGATAAATCATCTATTTCATTATAATATCAATAACAACCTATCAAATTCAAGGTTCATTATAAAATTAATTCATTATAACATTAATAAACAATATTTCCATTATTGCAATTGTACATTAATACTTACATGAACCGACAACCCTATCGACAAATTACAACACGACTCTAACTATTCCATCTACTATATTAATACCAACCTAACACTTATGAAGATATTTATCATGTAATTTGATAACATATGTATTGACATGCTTGAAATTCTTGGTTTACATGAAGAATTAATTATGATATGATAGATGGGTACCTCAATAAATACATGAAGATATTTATACAATTTACATTATTTTATGTATACCCATACCTACTTATATAAATAATATCATAAAGCTCTTTAATACCCCATATATATATATATATATATATATATATATATATATATATATATATATCAACATTGCATTCACTTTATTTAATCTTAAAAGTATATACCATTTAAAAATTTCATTCTTATAAAACTTACAGTCGCATATTTGTAAACATACATACCCTAACAATTCATTAAATTAATTTCAATTTGAAAAACAATCCTTGCAAACATGAAATCATATTTTTCTAATATGCTCAAGCTAATATTATATTTAACTCTCACCCTAATTACTAATAAGTATTGCCTTAACCGAATATACTAATGTGCTCATGTAGTGGTGCATGCGTGGGCAAGCACACACTCTTCACATGGGTACTAATAATCACATTCAATTCCCTAATGCATGGTTCTTATATATGGGAAATCAATATGAAAATAATGATGAATAATGCATCATTCATCATTCCATATAATTAAGATCTACTATCTTCATTAAATCATAATTTTTCATATAAAATCATTAGAAATTAATTGTGTAAACATATTAAAAACATCCAATCATATTTAATCATGAATATTTAGAACAATGTAGAACCCCATCCAATCCATCATTGGTCCCATTCATCTTGATAAGTACTCAAAACAACCTAATCACCACTACTTCCATCACCTGATCTCACCATCTCGTCCTCTGCTGCAATATACTATGGCCTCTTCTACATGACCAAACCACATACAGAACATGTAAGCAGAAGTGTAGATCAACTACATTGACCAAGCTTCCACAACAGGCATCCGCTAGTCGTCATCACACATCTAGGGGAGCGTGTGCAACACAACCCTCCCATGACTCCAAGTTTTGGGGGATAAATGTTGGGAAATTTCTCCACCCCCTAATAGTACTAGGGTCAACACCCTACATCAACCATACTATGCCATCACTATTATAAGGGGTCTCATCATAAAACAACCACTTTAGGAAAGTGACAATTCTTGTCAAAACTCACACTCACCCACAAGTCATAAAATATTACAATTCACAATTAAATCACATGAAAATTGATATCACAAATCATATCAGTGTTTCAAATCATACCTCTAGTCGTAATTACAACATTCATACACAACTATCTCATAGTTGATTGATTTTCATATTAGCTAAATAACAACTTGCATGTATCATGTATAAATATATCAATTTCAAGTGACAAGATATTTCACAATCCAATATTAAAATAACTATGTATACATTCTTCTGCATCACATTACATTTGTTCTATATTCAATTTTTAGTTTTAAACTAATATCGAGGTACCACCTTTCACATCCAATATGTATAATCAAATGACATACATAATCCTCACCATTACTAAACTAAAATGATAATTTCCATTTACTGTCCATTCCTAAGAAGGTCAATATGTTCACATAACAACAATATTATTTAGTCCATCTACATCCAATGGTTAACAACAAATAAAAGTACTAATCTAATTGTCACTAGGGTTTAATTACTAAATATCAAATATGGGGCATTACATACACCCACCCTTTAAGAAACATTGTCCCGGAGTTATCATCATTCACGTTCATAAGAAAAGCTCAATGCAATATCTGTGTACCTTCCTTCTAGTAGACCTTTAGATTTACTGGTCCCACTAGAAATTTATGTGGTCTATGGGTAGGTGCTATCTAACTTTTGCTCTCTCCTTTTTTTGGTATTGAATGTGTTTTCATAATACATATTACCTCATATGTACTCAATTGGTCTGACTTCATTAAGGTTTAGCAAATACATTTTATCCCAGATAGTTAACATACTCTAATTTTTTCAGTAGTGCATTCAACTCGTGGACACCATGAATCTTGACCTATCACTTATACATAGTACATTGTACAACTAGATGTATTATGACAAGAGTTCTGCATTGCCAATCATACCTTAGTCCATTTTTATAATGTGAAGGGTGGGCTGTTACTCAACTCAATTTACCGTATATATATAATCAACATGTTGTATATGTATAGACATATGATAGCATACTAGTTCTCACATTTGCCTCTAGCAATGTTCATGTTTATCTCAATGATGTCAATTTTTAATGAATTTATATCATCTTTTGTTTATTCTTTTTCTATGGTTAGTTATGTCTTATTCATTGATTCCATTTTTCTCTTTTGGACAACAATGTTTCTAGTGCAATATCCTAACGTATATTATTTATATATAGCAATGTGAAATATATATTATTTATACCACTCCTTATTTCTTATTAATATATTTAATTTACCCTTCGTTTCTCTCTCTCTCTCTCTCTCTCTCTCTCTCTCTCTATATATATATATATATATATATATATATATATATATATATATATATATGATCATATCCCTTATTATTTTATTTAATTTTATTATATATTTATATTTATTATTATATTATATATTTATGTATATTTATGCTAGCCTCATGAATTGTCTCTCATCTCATCTCATTTTTTTATATATGTTATTGTTATTTCAATTCTCTAGTCTTTTCAGTGTTTATATAAATATATGTCACATGTTTAAGAAATGTGTTATGTATGTTATTTAAGTTATGGGTTATCGTTATCCTTGTGAGTTGTTTATATAGATCCTCTAGGTCCATACAATTTGTATTAGAACACACTTCCTATAGAATTTATAATTCCACGGCAGTATCTACCCCACCAAGGATACAACATGAACACCTAATGGGTGGCAATTAGTATTCCCCCTTTGTGTCGAGTACAAATCGATCTTCAAGTCATATTGGGGCATTTAGAGTGTATATATAGAAAGAATCCACTTCATTTATAAGATTGAATTTCAAACGATAAATAATATTTCCGAATATGAAGCCTTACTTCTTGGTTTAAGGGCCGCCAAAGATTTAAATATTCAATAGTTGGTTGTTTTTGGCGACTTCGAGTTAGTGGCTCAACCCGTTAGGAATTTCTATCAGGTAAAACAACAGTTGTTGAAATTTTATATGAACGAAGTGTGGGATCTCGTAGATAATTTATTTTCAGCATTCAATATTTCCTTCATTCCTAGAGATCAAAACCAGACAACTGATTCATTGGATTTAGCAACAACCTATTTTAAAATTCCACAACAGAGTCAGCTTAGATATCCAATTGAAGTAAGATATAGACCTTTGGTACCTAATAAAATTAAACATTGGAGAGTGTTCCATGATGATCAAGAAATTAAAAGGTTTTTAGAATTGACAAGTGAATTTTCCTCTTATGTGATTGATGAAGATCAAGATCCTGAGATGGATGAAGTTCCTTCTTTTTCAAAAAATTCAATTGATAATCATAACATCATTGATCTAAAATGGAATTTCATTCCAAAAGGTTTGGTTCCATTGGAAATATTATTTTCAAAAGATGATACTTTATAAAAGCTTATTGTGCAGTCTTCTGAAGAGAATGTCAGGAGCTGTAACATTGGTACTGAAGATGAGCCTAAGATGGTCAAAATTTCTAAGACACTTTCAGATGAAGACAAGAAAAGATATTTCAATATTTTGAAGGAATTCATAGATATTTTTGCATGGTATTACGAATATTTGAAGACATATGATACCAACATAGTTCAACACAAGATTCCATTGAAGCCCAATACTAAGCCTTTCAGGCAGAAGCTCAGAAGGATCAATCCTGCTTCGTTACAAGTCATTGAAAAAGAGGTTAAAAATTTGTTAGATGCAAAAAATATTGTACCTCTTAGATATTCCACTTGGATTACAAATTTGGTTCCGGTACGTATGAATAATGGTGAAATAAGGATTTTTGTGGACCTTCGAAACCTAAATAGATCTTCTTCGAAATATAACTATTCATTTCCCAAGATTGATCAAATTCAACAAAAGGTGGTTGGTGCTCAAAGGATGTCAATGATTGATGGATTTTCAGGATACAACCAAATTATTGTGCATCTAGATGGCAGAGAAAAAACAACCTTTACTACTCCTTGGGGAACATTCATGTACGAAAAAATGCCATTTGGTCTCATGAATGTTGGTGCAACCTTTCTGAGGGCTATGGATATAGCCTTTTTTGGATTAAAGGAGAAGTTAATGGTAATATATTTGAATGATATAATGTTTTTTTTTTAATCTGATGAAGCTCATCTCAAACACCTGAAGCAAACATTCTTTAAAGGCAGAAAATTTGGACTGTCATTAAATCCCACAAAATCTCATTTTGATATGCAAGAAAAAAGGATTTTAGGCCATATAGTTTCAACTAATGGAATTAGGATAGATCCTGAACGTGTTAAAGCCCTTTTAAAAATTAGTATACCCAGAAATAAGAAAAATATTCAGTCTTTTGTTGAACAAATATTTTTTTAAGGTTCATTTCGAATTTCGCAGCGATTATCAAGGAGATAACAATTATGTTGAGAAAAGATCAAGAGGTGAAATGGATAGCTGAAGCCAGATCATAATTTAAGAGGATAAAATAGGATCTCAATGAAGCTCCAGTATTGGTAAGTCCATATTTCTCAAAAGAATTTCTGACTTTTTTCGTTGCTTTTGAAGATACCATAGCAGAAGTGCTTTCACAGAAAAATTCAGAAGGTCTTGAGCAACCCATTTATTTCTTCGGTAAAACCTTGAGGGATTCTGAACTCAAGTACAATACATTATAAAAACAGGTCTACGCTTTAGTTAAAGCTCTAAATTTTTTCAGAATTTATTTACTGCATTCAAATATTTTAGCATACATTCGTAATGAAGCAGTTAAGGAAATTTTGACATAGCCTGGTAGTGAAGGAAAGAGAGGGTTTTGGATAGAAAATATTATGGAATATGATGTTGAAAGAAGACCTACAAAATTTATTAAGGGACATGGTTTGGATAAACTCCTTGCATATTCAAATTGTCAATCTTTGGGTCTCCATTTGGTAGCAGACCAGTCAGTACAGGAAACAATGTCAACAGAACAAAGTAAGGAACAAATTTATAACAGATATGTTGATTCCCCATGGTATGGTAAAATAGTCCATTTTATGTTATATTTACAATGTACTCCTGATTTGAATAAAAATGAATGTAGATCTGTAAAACTCAAGGCCATGAAGTATGTTTTAAGTGATCAAATTTTATATTGGAGAGACCCTAGTGGAATGCTACTGAAATGTTTATAAATGTTTGAAGATGATACATTTACTACATAATTAAATGGAAGTGCATGTGGAGGTCACAAATATTGGAAATAAACAACATTCAAGATATTAAGAGAATGATATTATTGGCCTACCTTGTTTACATATGTTTATACTCAAGTAAAAGGTTGCATTGAATGTCAAAATTTTGCTCGTAAGCAAAAGCTCCAGTATTTTCCTTTAAATCCCATTGCATTTAATGCTCCTTTTTAACAACGGGGTTTAGATATTATAGGTGAGATTAATCCTCCCTCAAGTGGGCAGCACAATCAGATTTTAAAATCCACTGATTTCTTTACCAAGTGGGTAGAAGCAACTCCTACAAGAAGGGAAACTAATAAAATCATCATCAATTTTCTTCAAGGAAATATCTTAAGTAGATTTGGATGTCCAAGGAAATTAGTGACTGATAATGCCCAAGGTTTTAAGTCTAATTATGTGATAGATTTATGTGAAAGAAACGACAACATATTGAAACATTCTACACCCTATTACCCTCGGGTAATGGGTTAGCAGAGTCTACAAACAAAAATATTATTAACAATATTAAAAATATGCTATCTCAAAAAAAAGGGCTTGGGACACTATGTTGAAGTATGCTCTTTGGGAAATCGAGTAACTACAAAAAGGACATAAGAACATCTCCCTTTCAACTTGTTTATGGAACTGATGTTGTGTTTCCTGTTCAATTGACTTTTCCAATAATTAAGTTTATGCAGGACAATGAAGAAGAACCAAATGAAATTCACAGACGGATTTTTCAAATGGTTGAATTACAACAGGAAATTGATGCATTAGTAGAAAAAGCAGAGGCTTACAACAGGAACGTCAAGGAAATATTTTATAGGAAAGCTAAAGAAGATACTTTCTTAATGGGTGATATGGTACACAGATGGGATGCACACAAAGATGAAAAAGGTAGGAATGGAAAGTTCGATAATTTGTGGTTAGGTCCTTTCATAATTGCAAAAATCTTGGGGAACAACACCTTTTTGTTACAGAACTTAGAAGATCAAGAGTTTGCGGGCCCAGTCAATGGGAGATTTTTGAAACATTTTCATCAATACTGAGATCATGGGGCACCAGATTTCATTGGATATACCATCAAATTTTTCAATTCTGTTGAATAAGACTCTATCGCAATGGATTTGTATAGGTATGCAATATTCAGTTTGAAGTTTAAACAAGGTACAATTCTAACATATTTTAATTTCAGTTAAAGGGACCTGGTCAACACATTCTTGAATCCTCACAAGGATATCTTCATCCCCAACTAGAGCCAGATGTTAGTACTGGAAGTTGAAATCCTAAATAAACCTTATATGTTTGTTTAAACCTATGTTTTTACTTATTAACTTATTTCCTAAACTTTCCAAATATTTCTTTTTGTTTATTGCCTTAAAACTTGTAGGTGATATGGTATGCATTTATTTTATTATTAATATTAGGGTTGGATCTTTTTAATATTTTAATTCCCTAAAATAGTCCTTATCTCGAAAATTCATTTAATTTTCAGTATTAAATTGAAATGATTTCCCAAAATGTAATACAGCTGTAACTGCCACATTTCGATAGTAGGTTATTATGAATATGCATGTGTTAGCATTGCCGGATCACCAAGGAGGACAGGTGTTAAATGTCATGGTTAAATATTAAATCATGAATGTATATGATCTTTAGAGATTGTATCACCTGCATGTTCATTGAACCATATCTAGATACGATTGCATAATACAGTACTACACACTTATTCTGTCAGTATGATGTCTATTGAGATTTCATTCCAAAAACTGTAGAATTCATTACATGGAATATGCTTAACATATGGAAATGCGTGTTTCATTAGGGTTTACCAATAACTATGCTTTATCTAACAATCAAAACCAAGTGTGTATTTGTTAACAACATGAAGGGGATGAGCGGAAAACAACATAGGTTCGAACCTTTTAATACTCACTGGGATGAAGACCATCCACAATGTCCACAAATGTTTAAATATGCAGGTTGGTTCACTTTATTCGAAAATATTAAAAGGTATAATGTGGAAGCTTCTCGGACATTTTCTAGGAAATTTACAAGCACTGAGGTTGATTTTTCCACTCTGAATTTTGAAGTTTCTGAGACTTCCATTGCAGAAGCAATGGGTTTGCTCATAGACGGTGATAAATGGTTCAAAAATTTCTCTTTTGAAGCAGATTTAAGCTTGTTTTTCATGCCAAGGTATGAAATCCTAGACTGGATTAAAGGGTTTCCAAAGATATGTAACCTGTGAGGGAAGATTTGCCACAATATACAAGTATCATTTGCATTTCCTCCTTCACATTACAAGGAAATCAAAGCTGATTTTACCCTTTTATCTATTTAAAAGCTTATCCAAGATGGCTACGATATTAAAGAATCATCCATATCAATCATATACCAACATTTTTCACCATGGTCTAATTAAGTTGATTTCTTTAAACGAGTTGAAGAAAAAGAGTTGGACCTGGCTTCATTTTATTTTATGGTCAGGGTTTGAGGTAGAGAATCATGAAGCTGTAGAAGAAAAGGATGATGAAAAGAAGAAGGAAGGTAAATATATTCTACCTAAAGGGATAAATTCTCAGTTTGAAATTCATAACTAGGATGGTCAAGAAACCCCCAAATAGTTCAGAAGTTACAAAATAAAGGTCACAGAGAAAAAATATGATCATAAAGTGGATACATAGGCATATACAAACAGGAAACAAAATGAATATGCTAAGGAGACGATCGTGGTAACTCCTAGGACTCCAAGTCATTTTGAGGAAGAACTAGTGGAGAAAGCATTAGAAATAGTATTCCTGAAGCAACATCCCCAAAACTAAAATGAAATCATTCTTATTTTCAAAATTCTGGAGTTGTTCAATGGATACCTAAAACTAAGGCTTCTAATAAACTTCAATCAAATATGAAAAGAACTCTCAATCCTAAGTTAAAGAATGAAACCATAGTCGATGTTGATGGATCCAACAGTGAAGAGGAGACAAAGTCCAAGGAAATGGAGGAAATTCTTTCACAAGCCTTAGAAAATATTGAGGAAAGTATCAAGCTTATTCCATAATTGCCAATTAAAGAATATGTTAATAAAGAAAAAGAGGTTGTCCTAGATTGCCAAGAAGGAACTAGTTTAATCTCTACAGAGATTAAACAAAAAACTAATTCTGTAGATGAAAAAATATTAAATATCAATTCTGAATGTCAAAAGGATGTTGTGGATGAATTGTAATGTCCCCAATTTGAAATGTTTTCCCAATTTGGTCAATTTTCGAAACATGGACTAGTGAAGCCCCAAACTATCCCAAATGATCCCAAATGGTTTCGAACTGTGTATAGAGTGGAATGAGGTGTACTCGGACACATTTATGCAGCTATTATAGGCTTTTACACTTTCTAAATACTTCATCTTTTTTCATTTACAATTAGAGAATGAAAGGAAGAATTACTAGGAAAATCTATGTTGAAACCCCCAAGGGTAGATGGCTCCAAATGGCTCCAAATGATCGCAAGTTGAGTCTGAAGGTATATTAATGGTATTAAGACATAAAAAGGAACCTCATGGGTGATTATACACTATCATGAGACTTCTGCAACATTCATTTAACTTCTGGAGAAGTTGGGAATTTTATTAGTAAATTTGAGGTTCAAACCCCCAAGGATAGGGGACAAAGATGGATTTCCAAATGATGTCATACCTCTCCAAATTTCAGAACAGAGACATGTTACTGATAAAGGAATTCAATGAGCTCCCAAATGCATCATCAATTAGTTCCTATAGGATTCTTAAACTCCCATAAATTAGATGTTTGCATACATGTCTTGACATAGGGGGAAATGCTAGTAAACTTCACCACTAGTTATGAAATTCGAGATTTAGATTCCGAGGACTTGTGAAATGTTGATGAAAATTCTTCAGAACATTACCTACACTCCATAAATCAACAAAATCACATATGTTGACTGATACAATTCGAAATAAATCCTCTTCAATTTCTAACAACAAGATATGGGGAAAATGACACCATTTATGCATTGTTTGGTATTTTTACATAGTTTCACTTGGTATTTCGGCCTGAGAGTCTTCTTAGAATCAAATATAGAGTATATATATCATAATACAAATAAATGGATACTATTGGACTCTCACAAATACATCATCATCTCACCAAATTGAGCCCTTCCTCCAAGAGCCAAAATATGCAAAGAAATGTGAGATAGAGATGCGAACAAGTTGTAGAAGAAAGAACCACGAGCTTCCCTATAGAATCAACCTGAAACTAATAACTCCATTGTAGCTCCAAATGAAACATCTGAATGTCCTCTCCAATTTCCAATTAGGATGGGAATCTTTCACCCTCGAAATTCATACTAAGGCAATCCGAGCAAACACTGCACTAGCATGGACAACCTAGAAGCTCTCCATATTGCAAAGATGCAAATAAAAAATTATCAAAATACACTCTCCTTCTTTGTTCTTGTCTTTTATAAATTTCTCAAGTCCTCCATGGGTCGAATTCCTTCCAAAATACTCATTCCAACTCAAGTTGGGAAGAGATTC
Source organism: Larix kaempferi (assembly GCA_027924585.1). Taxonomy (NCBI): domain Eukaryota; kingdom Viridiplantae; phylum Streptophyta; class Pinopsida; order Pinales; family Pinaceae; genus Larix; species Larix kaempferi. The sequence goes on from BSBM01000008.1 coordinate 2,924,960, forward strand.
AAATGTGTGCCACTTGTCCAACAATTCCTAGTTTCCATCTTCCCTCAATTCGAATGGGTTTGTCTTTGGCTTCCCAAACTCCCTTGTGTGCATTCGTGGAGGCTATGTTTATCCCTAACATGTCATATATGTCAGATGTCAACATTTATTTGTGTCATAAGTTTCATAGCATCTTCATCATTGTTGTCATAGAAGCTAGGGAATCTAGCCCAAGTGTCACAATCCTTCTCAGATGCTTCTCCCTCTTCCATGGGAGTTACTCATCCAATCCAATTCGAACTTACATGATTCATTCCATGAATAATACCTCTTCAACTCCCCCAAGTATGTTACCCTTCACCTTAAACTCGAATTGGTGAGAGAATCATGCCAAGTGTAGTGGGGGATCTTGCCACATGTGGGTCCCACAACCTCTTATGTGCCCTCATGATACAATGCCACCTTATTTTATTTTTATTATTATTTTTTTGACCCATTTAATCTCAATTTGTAAGTCTAAGGTCACTTTGGGTCTTGTATCTCTCTTATTCCAACTTTTAATGCTTCCACCCCCAACCTAGGGAACTAGTAATTTTCCTCCATGATAGTTCATCTCGATGGGTATATTAAAAACTTTGAATTGGGACTTTCTTTTAATGTGACCCACCTTGTCCATTTGGATCTAATTGTACATTATTACTAAGTTGGACATTATTCTTGGAAATTATTTGACCCTTAGCATCAATTTGACAAACCATCATGAGTATGGCCAAGGGGCTTAGGCCATTGTGACCCAATGCAAAAAATTTGGACATGACAATGAAGGTTTAAAAACTCAACATTTGTATAATGTCAAGAATAAGTTACAAATAGAAGAGAAATATGAAATTATAAATCTTCGGAAATCTTTGCACCATTATAAGACCCAGAATTCACATTTTAATCATTTTAATGATCAACTGGTTCAAGCTAATCGAAGATTAAGAGAAGACTTAGAGGAAATTAATATGAATTACACTGAGTTAGTGCAAGATGATGAAGAAGCTGTAAAGAGAATAAAACTATCTCAGACAAAGAATGAGGAATTAGCCAAGCAAAATCATGAGCTTCAAGGAAAGGTACATGCCATGGACAAAGAATTCTCACGGTTACAGAGAAGGTATCAAGAATTAGATGGTATAACCATGCTAGAAAAATCAGCCCATGGCATCTAATTTGTTATAGAAAGCATTATGTTATCTACGTGACCTTCGAATATGTTTACACAATTTTGGTTCCTTTTATATTGAGACATATAATCAATTAGCTTTGTTATTAATATCTCTTATATTTGTTGACCACTGGATTTTAGGATTGGCTAGTCTATTTTTAGACCTACTTGATCCTTTAATTTTGGATCTAAAATTGTTTTCAGTCTCTCTCTTAGTATAAATCTAAATTTTACAAAAAGAAAAGGGGTTGGTACGAGAGATTGAGAGAGTTCTTTATGGATCAGTAGCTGAAAATTTTGAAGACTGTAAGATGTACTGAAGGCTATTTTTGAAGATGAAATTTTAATTATGAGCCAACTAGACTTATGATAAATTGTTAATGCATGTCATGTTTTGATGAATTGTTGTTTGTGTATCTTTGATTCATAATGTTTTTGTCATTCATTCATCATCAAAACATCCATACACAAACAAGAAGATCTATAATATCATTTATTCTAGTCTTTGTTATTTACGTTTCAGATCTTAAATTGTGTATATTTTATGTTGTATTATCACTCTCTCATCCCATCCATGTTATTTTAGCTTATCCATCCCATAAACTGATAAGTAATACCTTTCAGATGCCTGGGATTTGTACCTCCATAGTCTAGTGCAAACTCCAGTACAAATACCACGTTTGAAGGAGAAATTTTGGGATGTTTTTCATTTGGTGTGCTAGTGAAGGAGTTTTTGTTTCCATGTGAGCTTTGTTTGTTGAAGCTATAACTTGGAAGCCTTGTATCTTCGTTAGTAAACATGATAGTAAATTTCAACACACGTTCAATTTTAGATGTTGAAATGGATAATCAATTTGAATGTTCAAATATAATAAGGAACCAAAATTACAACATTAAGTTTGTAGGAGAAAAAGTGAGAAGGTGAATTTAGTGCATTGTTGTTCTTCACAACCATGACATATTTCCATGGGGATGATTTCAAATGTTTCTAAAGGAGATGTGGTTCAATTAGTGCCACTACATGTTAAGGAATTTGGATTTTTAATTCATGAGGTCTTGATACATTGTGAGAAATGTTTCTTAAAAGAAGGCTACCTCTAAATATGGCCAGCAAACTACATGCTTGACCATAATGATGCTCCTTTAGATGTGATATCGGAAAAAAATGCAAAGGAACCTACCAACTTTTGGAAAAAAATTGTAGCTTCTCATCATCAATTGGTGTATCAACCTATGCATAATGAGTCCTTTTCCAATAAAAAAATTGGTAGAACAAGGCCATACAATTCTTTGAAACACCAAATTGGGAATGCATCATTTGAAAGGAAGTTAAGCACAAAATTTGAAGAAACATTTAATGAATGTGTAATCTTTGCAAAAATGAGCATTGCATGTTGTTGTAAAAACAATTTATTTAAAAAATTCCATTCCAATCAATGGTTTAAATCTATAAAAATGTGCATCTCATGAATCAAAATTCAAAAAGAGACTTTGTATTGCATTTGCTGGCATCAAATTCTCCTATTTCCATAAGCATAGAAAAAATAAAGAGAACTCTTTTCACAATCAAATTAAACACATTAGATGTCTTCCAAAATGCAAGGTATAAATTCTATGGAATAAAAATAAGCACATTCTACAATTATAAAAAAAAATTATAAATATTGATTTGAGGACAATGAATGGTGATAGTGGACTGCAAAACTCTAGATTGAATACAATTGCAATAGTTTCTAGTATTAATCAGAATGTGAAGCAAAATTTAGATAAGTCTCTACATTTAACTCGTTCAATATGTCAAGATAGGACAAGGGAACCTTTATTATTATTTCCCTATATTTTGTCGCAAGGTTTGTTCCTTAATATGGCTAATGAAGAAATCCAATGGATTGGTCTCCCTCTGTTTTCCTAATCAATTTTTAACAAAATAATGAGAAAACATTTTACATATGTTGAAATCATTAAGAAAAATTGCACGGTGTCATGAATGTATTTTAGTCATGAACAATATTAGGGCCATCACTAATCCAACTAAAGTGGAGTGATTGCGAGCATTTCAAACATCCCATAATCAGTATATTGCAAGTTGTCAGCAAGTGTAGCATGTGAAGTAATTATGTTTAGAAAAGAGTCCAAGCACATACCTCAATATTGTGCATGAAAAGAGGGATAAATTTAATACTTATATACCAAGGTTGGGTAAGATGGAAAAAGCTCTTAGTAATGCCATTAATCTTTCCATTTCATTCATTGGTATGCTTACTCATGGACAATAGAGGGGGGATCTAACCACTTCATTCTTTCCATTTTGGAGGTTGAATCAAATTTTGACTTCAGTGTCTAATTGTATAAGAGATATTGAAAGACCAATCTTGAATCAATATGGGGATTTGTTTTACAAAATTGAAACATAAAAACACCCTTTGCATGATGCCTTACTATAAACTTATTTCTATGAAAAATGTTTGATCTATAGGCAATATGAGGTCCATACACATGATGAAAGTATTGATAATACAAGCCTTCTTATTTCAAATAAAAAATTTCCATCGGAATTATTGCTGCAAATGGATAATTGTGTTGGCAATAAGAAAAATTGGTATGTGTTTTCATTTTTATCTCTTTTAATGGCAAGGGGGATTTTGAAATTGTTGAAGTTGGTTTCCTCCCTATGGGACACATACATGAAGACATAGATGGAACATATGGGATGTTATCATCTAAACTAAGGAGAAACGACATATTTTTGCTACAAAAAATGATGGATAGTTATAGGAGATGTTGGGATCACAAATATTATGTTCCTTATTTAACATATGATTTTTTTTCTTCAACAGTTTTATGGAACCACACATTATAGATGGTAACTCTAGGATCACTGGTATCAAAGGATGTTAGTTCTTCAAGTTTCATCTCATTAATGGTAGTCTAGTTATGCAATATACATCCTCCATATGGGATGAAACTTGGTCACAAACTATTAATATTTGGATTTCTCATCATGAAGGCGGTCCATACTTGCCAATGGGAAAACTTCAATTTTTAAATCTACAAGAAATGATACGTTCTGATATCAATGAAATAAAAACAATGATTAGACACATATATTTAATTCTGGAAGAAAGGGGTTGATAAGGGAGGAGAACAATATTAGTAGACAGAAATAAATTATTGGGAATATATATATATATGCTCTGATGCCACTATTTAAAAGGGAACCATAATCTTGTTTGAATGGAAACTGCAATTTAGCATAAGTTAATCAAATTTTCTTTCCATAATAAAATGGATCCTATTGTCTAATTTGAAACTGCATTTTTTTTCCTTTACGTCCTTTGGGTGTTTGGTCTATCATCTTCAAAACAAGAAAACCTACAACAAGTACAAGTGCATGTGTCTCTTTCCCCTTTAAAACATATGTGATGTTTCAACTAACTCTAGTCACCCATTTCTTCATCATAGATATTGGGATTTTGAGTATTATAAATTTATGTTGTTTATTGCTTCCAAAAATACATGCTAGCCTCAAATAACCCATGCCAAGAAAGTATATAAGTAAATTTTAAGTAACTTGTTATCTTGTTTCCATTTGTATGATCTAGAATCAACAATGATTTAAATATTTCATGGACATTTTTCCTTCGAAACAATAGAATTAGGTTTGAGTGAGACAGATGCATCTATATTCATATTTGTTCATTGTCTTTCTAATCCATAGATGATTATTTTGAGTGCTATATATTGAAATAAGAAACAAATTTTTCCTTCCAAGAAATAGAGAAATCCGTTAATTTTTTTTATGTTGGTAGGTTCATTTACTAAGATTAAAATTTCAAAATTTAAATTAAAAATAACACCATTCTTGTTTTCAATTTCATTCCATCCATAAAATTGATAGTTGTACATTGCTAGCTTATAGGCTCATGGAGGCAGGGATGGTGCATCTCATGGTGCATACCAAGGTTGGGCCTAATCTAGATGTGATATGCCTCATAACTAACCATGAAAGTCACAAGCCCCTAAAGGATGAGGTATCATGGCCGAAGAAAATATTGCATTCAACATACCTCTAACACCACTTGCGCCCCATGTCAACATGAACTCATTGTGTTTTATGATAGGTCAGCCAATACTTCTTTCAAAAACAGAAATTGGGTACTCACTATGGAATGCAGAAGTAGAAAGGTGTAGGCACTTTGATTAAGCATGTGCACAAGATTGGAAATCTAGTACAATATTGAAAGTCATTTGTCATGTTGTAAGCATTAATGAAACTATTGCATGCAAGGTGTTTTTATATAGGACTTCCTACCAATTATTTTATGAAACTACTATTATGAAGGCCAAATTTCAAGTCTCTTATTGGGAATACTATTTTCTTATGGGGCAATTTCATTTATTGTGTAGCCTATTTAAATTAGAAAGTAGAGTTTCCATAGTGAATTCTTGTGGACCACGGACATCCACATTTTGGTAGCAAGTAATTGGAAAATAAATTATTGTTATCCAATTATTGCTTTTGAAAAGAATCAACCATCCATTCTATTTTAAGGTTATAATGTGGAGTGCTCGGCTCTTGTGTCTCTTCACCTTCAAAGCTTATTTCATTTAAGAAGATTTTTAAAAACAAAAAATGTTTCATTATAGTTTCTTTGGTTCCTCCTTATCCTAGTGCCTATGTAGTAGAAAGAGAAGAATTTATGCCATCTGTGAAGATGACAACTTCAAAGGTCACTCATTTCCATCAAAATTTTGAATTGAATTTTATTATCTACAATTTAATGGTTAATCTCCTTCATTGTATTTGTATTAGTGGATCCACACAATTTCAACACAATTTCAACATGGATAAATATTTGTGGGATATCTCTTTGTTCCAAAGGTCTTTTTACACTTCAATTTTTTTATTATCATATAACAAGTTTTTGACCACGTCCCCTTGTTTTGGCGAAGAGTGAGACTTTTTATAACTTCCCAAATTGTGATCCAAGCTCTATGTAAGTTACTCAAATTTAGTTTGAGTTTGCCTCCCAAATTTGCTTTACATTTCTCACACATATTTGTTACAAAAGATATTGAAAATACTTCGCGGGTTTATATAAAAACATACTTTAAATGATGATGGCATGATCATTCACATATGCTCACCTCTCTCTTAAGATGGAACTTAGTAAGGTTTCTTAAAAAAATGATTCTCAAACGGAAAAGTTTCTTATGGACTCAGCTTGGATGAGGAGAACACTTCATACCCATAGAGAAGGTTATTAATGCTTGTTTCAAAAGTGTTATTAGAGAACCCTATTGTGTATAAGAGGATAAATCCTAAGACATGGATACTCGAATTTCATATGGTACTATTCCTCCATTGATTTGAGGAAAGTGATACCTTTAATTCGAAATAAAGAATTCATTCCCTCTTCTAATCTTAATTTCTAGACTTTAATCTTAATTTCTAGACTTCTAGATTATAAGTAGCCATTGTGGAATCTTTTTTGACCTAATATGAAATTAAATAGGGAGTAAAAGATTTTAATGATAAATATCATTTAAAGGAAAGACTTCTATATTATAAGTAGCAATTGTGGAATCTTTTTCTAAGCTAACATAAAATTAAATAAGAAAAAAATATTAATAATAAATATTATATAAAGAATAAATAAACATATATTATTTATGTAATTTTGTTTTTATAAATTTTTAATTGTGTTCTCTCTATATACATTGTTTATGTAATTTTATTCTTGTCAATAAAATCTTCAATTATAGTAAATTATATCGGAATCCCTAAAGACTTGTTATATTGTAAACTAAAATAAATCTAAATATTAATATAAAGAAATATGTCCTAAAAAGTAGATTCATGTTTTTTTTACATTATTATTATATTATGTTCTAACTATTTTCATTTAATGAGTGTGAAAAGCTTTTTAAGTTCATAAGTATTTAGATATTGTTTGAGATTTTGGACAGTTTCTTTGATTAAAATTTAAATAAGCTTCAGTAAACAACAGTGGTTAAAAAAATGAATATGTTTATTAAATAATATTTGTTTTATATTTATATTAATTAGTTTAATATTTAGTCTTTATTTAACAACTAACCATCTCTACAAAACAAACTAAGTGATTGATTATCACTATATGTATTCACATACCACTTTACATGTGACTGTACTAATATATTACAAGAATTCTAAAGGCTTTGAACACTGAGATTGTTGCAGTACATTGAAGGCTTTAAAGTCTGGATATTAATTTTCTAACATTAACTTGACATGAACAAAAGTTAAAGGGCCGGATTTCTCAAGATGTGGCTATAAGATTTGTTCGTAATAAGTTTCGCATTGCATGCAAGTGTATGCGTGTGATTGTTGTTGTATTGGACGAGGAATCCCTCCTGTTACCCTTTACATTAATTTGAACTGTCGTCGTCTATTGAAATTGCATACCAACAAAAGGTCTAAATGTTGCACATGATGTCACAAAGAATTCTCAAAGAATTCGGCCTGTAAATACGAGTAAATGAAACACATGATAAAAACGAACATGACTGTGCATGATCTTAACCCACCCATATTATAAAGAGGAAACACACAAATTAGAGAAGGCTGCATGCATCTGGCTTAATCTAAAACTGGAAACGAGGGTCTTCGATAACTACTGACCAATCGACATTGTCAACTCCAGTTTGATAAGCTCATCATCGCATTTAACGTTTGATGTTACAATGCTTGTAATATTATTGTCATTTTTCCTAGCTGTGCATTTCTGTTCATCTTCTTCTATTGAACTGCGAGGAAGTGATGAGTCCGTGAGGCAGGACATTGTATTGCTCTTCTTGGGGTTCAAACAAAGAGACAGCTGAGCGATATCATCCATCTCCTCTGCTTTCCGTTTTCCCAATCCTCCAAATTGGTTGCCATATAAATTCATGTCGTCTCCACGTGAATACTGAAACATTAAACAAGGATCTTTCTCCATCAAGTTTGTGTCAACGGGGTCTTCTTGTTGGCAGTAACTGAATAAAGGGCAAGGTTTAAGGTAAGAACAATCCGTGTTGGGCTTCTGTAATCTATTGCTTTCCTTGAAAGAATCCATGGGGTTAAGTACAACACTTGGTCTAAGGGCAAGAGAAAACCCGGGTTCCATCCACAGTCTGTTATAGTCATGAAACCAAGAAGAAAATCTGATCAGTCATTAGAGCCAAATCATGAACTCATTTGATTTTACCAACATAATCCGAAGTTCTTAAGCAAACAACTCTAGAGAAACTTGTTTTTAGCAACAGATTATGAGGGGTTTATATCGAATGCTACTGTTAAAATTCCATGATTCATTTAGAACATCAATTTTGACATAAATCAATCCCTCGCTACCTGGTTAGTGAAGGTCCTATGATAGCTGAATGCAGACCAGAGGAATCGATTTTGGTTGAAATAGCAAATGGTTCAGCATGACTATCCCTCCTGTAATTGCAATGGGAATTCTGAGGCGTCCTCTCGAGGCGAAATCCTCCCTGCCTTTCTCTTGATTCATTTTCTGCAAGATCCAAGGAGTAATTAACTCTATTAAGATTTCATGCTACATTGTCTAAATATGCCACCCACATAGCACACCAGTAGATCGGCCAAAGAGATCCACAGTCAATCTGAACTCTATGGAATCATTCCTAGGTCACGAAACCCTAAACATGTTTTTCTGATATGCATAGGTATAGCAAGAAAGACATTGCAAAGAACTGGAAAAAAATTAAGAAACTAGTTTATGCAGCATAAGCTTCATACCATGATTATTTTCATCATTCTTCATACTGCGATACATCTGCATCAAAAACACTGATTATTACATTCCTTGGGCAGTGAAGTATGTCACAAAACAAAAAAACTAGATTAGTATTTTATTGACATTCAAAGAAATCAATTTTGTTTTTCCTCCATTGTTTAAATCCTTTTGATGATGGGAAATTATTATAAGAAATCAAAAAGCTGAACCACTTTACATTTTTTTTTTAATGATTGAGTGAAACCAACTCAGCCTTCCCTTACACACAAAGATTTATCCACTAAAGGTTTAAACTTGGGCTATTATCATAGCTATTAGTTGTTCCACCAACACAAGAAAGAGCTCTACAAGGGTTTTGTCTGGCTAGTGTTTGGACCCAGACTATTTTCATAGCTATTAGTATTGCTAGAGCAGAGAAGGGTTCTACCCTGCAGAGGTTTAAACCTGAGCTTCTTAGATTGCTATTAGTAGGACTCCTACAACGTCAAGCTATTAGCTATAATGCAATTAATTCGCTATGGCAATAGATCCTTAGTTCACACCTGCAAATGACTCTTGACGTGCGAAATGCTCAATCCCTTCACATCCATGAGCTGAAGAACAAGCTTGGGAGTAGCTTCTGCACAAAACGAGGGAGAGGAATTCATACATGTTGCAGAGAAATGCAACCAAACCCTAGACAAACTGAAGCATGTTATATCGCATATACTTACTTTCCTGTCCGCCAAGGGATTCCACTGCATTTACAAAGCATTGATGGAGCTGAGGTGTCCATCTAAGTCGAGGGACGTTTGAGCGAACGTACTGCCTGACAGCCCCACTTCTTCCCGACGATCCCATTCTTCCAACCCAGTACCAATTTCTCGTTTTTCTTACTGCGTTCATGCATCCATCTTTAAAGTCCAGCCACAGACACCAAGAACCTTGGATACAGGTAAGAAGAATGCACAGATTAAGAGGAACACTAGAGCAGCTAAGTCAACTGTGGAGGGATCTCCTAGGAACCAGGAAATTGAATTCTGGCGAAAAACTCATCGATTTAGTGGTATAGCAGCTGCCATGCTCCTATGGTGCCAAATATCGATATCGTTTAGCTGGTTGCGAATTCTCACTCCACATTTTAACATAAAAAAATAGCAGGATATTGCCCGTGATTTCTCCGAGTAACAAGTTGAATTTTCCAAGTTCGCCTTGTTGGATTGTTCCATTCTTTTATAGTAAATGCAGCCATCGACGTCTAGAACTGCAAACCCACCAGACATTTGAATCTGGCGTCATTTTGTTTCCTGGAAGAAGAAAATGATAAGCCCATGATGGCATTGTTAACGAGTACCGAGGAGCAGCAAATATCATAACAATTGAGAGTTCCATCATGGATCAAATTTAAAGACGTCCTTGCCTGCCCAAATACAGTTTACTAATAGATCTACATTCAGTACTATTGTCAAGTCAAATTTTCTCCCTTCAAAAGGGGGATTCCGGCATATAAATAAATCACAGCACAACCCAAAATTCTAAGCAAGATCAAATATTTAATTTGGCTGTCTACCTTAAAAAATATTACTTATAAACCTCCTTTCATACCTGCCTTTCGATCTTGGAAATGCGATTAGGGGGGAATTATAAGCTTTTTTCCCCTGATGATCGAGAAATTGCTGGTTTGCTGCACAGAATGTCTCGTTAATTTCGATAATGAATGTATAATAGTATTGATATTCTATTCTCATTCCATTCCATTCCATTCTATATTCAATATCCAGTCCTGGGAATCTACGACCATCGCTGAGTTTCCTTCGCTTATACGCAGCTGTGATTACGCGAGAATCGAGCTTGGATCATATTATTATATTATCAAACTTCCTTTCCCACCAAACTGATTAATAGGTAACAATTTACAAGAATGTTCTCGATCCGAGCCCTGAATTATCTTTGACCAAATTGCAGATTTCGAGAAACTGAAGAATCCGTGGTCCACACGCACACATGAATTTGTTTGCTATTTCTTCCCCCAACCCCAAGAAAAGTCGTGTAATCTCCAACGGATAGAACCGAGAAAGAATTTCCCTTGAATCATTATCTAAATTCTTGAGCTTCAAGTTAATTATGCCTTTTTTTTCCTTGGCTGTGCTTTGAATAAGAACCTGCATGTGCTGTAGAGATAAAATTCCACATATGTGAGGACTTCTCGTCAAGATATCGATTCATTTCAATGCCAGGAAATTCTAAATTGCAAACCATTTACGTAATTGGAAGGAGTCAAATACTACGACTGGAATGTGTGGGTTCCTCGATATTCGAGTCATGCCGTGTAAATAGTGAAATGGAAATATAGCCACAAACATAGAATTGCTGTAATCACACACTTCCATGTATGATTACGGTCTTATGTCTGGTCTCGCCATCATTGCTGTATTACTTGCTATGGGTTATGGTAATCATAAGCCTGAAATCTATATATTTATTTCAACTTTGTATTTTATAATTCAACTTGAATTCGGGAAATTATTATTCCAGTTAAAAGACATTTTTTTGATGTAGTTAATTTCATATATTTTATGAAAACAATACTATAATCATTATCATTTTTTCTCGCTTAATAATTTTTTAAAAGCTAATTATTATTTTAAATCTTTTACTATGTATTTCTTTTTAAATTAATAAAAAATAAAAATTCATAAAATAGAAGAAGTTTACAAATCCATTTTTTCCAATAAAATTAGTAATATCAAAATCAATAAAAATAATTATGACAATTTTAAATATTATTAACCCATTATGTATTATATTATGATGATAATGATTAACTTAAACTAAAACAAACATTGAGGTGAACAAATTCATTTAGAATTTATTTATATATTTAAAAGGATCAACATGGTATAATCTGTTATCTTTCCACCCTTAGAATGAGGATAAAAAATATATCCGTTGTTGATTTTTAAAAGGCTTTTCACTAAAAAATGATTAGAGTTAATTTTTGGAATAGGTTTTAAGAAATAGGATTTAAATAGGCATTCCTTTTGGGTTTTGTATTATCATGATTATGCTTTTAAAAGGTTAATATCTAGTGGTTTTTTTAAGAATTAATTGTAATATTGGTGTAAAATAAAGGTATAATTTTTTTCCCATTATTTAGAGTATATAGGTTAATAAAATTGAAATATCTTAAAAAAAGAGGATGGGTACTTTGTTATTAAAAGTGGAATTATTTTTATTATTTTTTTTTATAGATTAATGATTTTTTTTTCAAACATTATTAACAATGTTTTAATAATTTTAAAAAAATTATATCAATTTTGATAAAATTAAAATAATGAAAACTAAATATAAAAAAGAAAATATCTTTTATTTTGATTAAAAAAAACACATTTGAATATTTAGATATAGGTTTTAATTTCCATTTAAAATGGAATTACATTTATGAAAATAAAATAGTTGGTGGTTGAAAATTCTATTATGAAATTGAAGATATATGACAAAAAGTTGAATTTGAGGATTTTGATAAAACAAAAATCATTTTAATATATTCTTTTTATTATTTTGATTATATGTTTATAGATTCTAAATGATAGTTAGATATATAAAATATAAAAAAAACTTATTCAGGTTCAAAATTATATATCTTATATAACTATGATTTTTTATAATTTTTTATAGTAAAAAGTTAAAATGAAAATAAAATGGTTAAAAAAAATTAAAATTATAATATATTATCAATCCATAAAAATGTTTTTTACAATATTATAAATATATTTTTAAATTAAAATCAATATTCATGTATTTTGTAATTAAAGTGATTATTATATTAATTAATAAATTTGAAAATTGAGTAATACAAAATATTTAAAAATGGCGAACAATATTTTCTAAACATACCCTCAACATAAAAATAAAAATTTGAAAAATGCTAAATATGTTTCAATTTATTTTATTTCTTTGATAATAAGCCTTGTTCGTCTTAAGTAATGGCACAGAACACCATCATCGAAAACTTAACTATTAATTTATTTAACTTTTACAATATTAAATATTACTTTAAATCTAAAAAAATATAAAATTTGAAAAAAAATATTATATTCACATAGTAACGTTGAGAGTAGATAATAGATATTATATTCACATGTCAATGCTAGCGTTTATATAAATGTTACTTTTATAATTAATTAATATCTCAAAAAGGAAAAAATGTTTTAAAAATAACATTTTTTATATTATTGTTTATATATATATATCATATTTTCTATTATTTATATATATATATATATATATATATATATATATATATATATATATATAAGATTTTTTATTTATATATATATATATATATATATATAATTTATGAAAGATCTTATAGTTTATATATATATATATATATATATATATATGAAAACTTTATAGAATTTCTTATAATATTTGGAAGGAGGGTGGCTCAACCATTAATTGCAATATCTTCTAATAATACTCTAATTTTGACCATTGACATGTATTAAATCACATTACATAAATGTTGTAAATATTTTAGGGTGGAGCAAAGGCCAAGCCTAACTAATAAATGACTAGGCATGTATGATGTAAACAAATGTATATGGACTATGTGTTAGGTTTGCCATGGTGATATATGCAAATAACAATGTTTGAATATAATGTAATTGCCTAAGATGACTATGTAGAGGATGAGGGGATGTGATTCCACAAAAGGGGAAATAGGAAAGGGGGGATATGGGAAAGTAAATCCCTTGTTACTAAGTATCAAACTTAAAACTCATGTATTTCTACCATGTTCGTTAAAAGAATCCACGTGCATCCTTTGAATTAGTAAAACCAATCAATGAATGTATGTAAGAGGATGGTGAGAAAGTTGTCTCACATAGTTATGGAAGCATGGGTTGAGTACATTCATTGCATGAATTGTAAGAATCCTCCATTGTTGTATTCAAAAGTAATATGAAGTCAATCATCATTTCACTAATCCTCTCATTCCAATGATTCTAGCATTCATTACAGAACCCTCACATCCACAATCTAATGTGTTCATTTTGTATTCACCATTGTTATCCATGGGACATACGTAAATTGACTATAATCAGTGCCATTAAGAGTAAATTGCAAACTTTATATGAAGGGGTGATTATTGTACATGACCATAGAGGCTAAGAAAGTTGGAAAACCTTCACCGACTCTACATTTATATTTCATTGAAATATTAAGAATCCAAGTACTGATCTTGGGAGAAATTCTCACAAAGCATTTAAACCAAATTAGACTCTTTATACACACACTCAAGAGCACTACAATGGAAGGGTACTCTAAAGAATTGTTGAGAAGAGAAAGTGTAGGCATTCCTTATGTTTTGTGGGGTAGTTTCAAATCAGTGTTCGTTGGTTATAAATGGTTGAATCAGTGGCATGCAATTCTTTGTGGTGATTAGCTTGGTTGAACATGGGAGAAAATGGGTTGGGTTGAGAGAGAGGGAGAGAGAGAAGCATGTAGCTTGTTTTCTTCACCTTAGTGACCTCATAGCCCAACTTGGGGGTGGTATATGCAATAGACACCTATGATGATCAATACATGATAGAATTATAGCCCACTCATTTTTCCAAAACATATCAACTATGAAATTTATTGGTGTTCCATGTTTTCAATAATATACAAAGATCTTTGTCTTCATGATGGGAAGAAGGCCTATGTTCCATATGTTAGAAAAACAGGATCGCAGAGGAATAACAATAAACAGAAATGCAAATATAATCACACATACACATTACAAGAGAGACACAGATATATCGTGGTTCACCCAACTTGGGCTACGTCCACACTGAATTTTCCAGTCCTTATTATTATTACCGTCCAGCAAGGTGAAGGGATACAACCTGCAGCACAACCGCTGCACTTCATCTTCTCTGTTTCACAGTCTCTCTCCTGATCTCAGAGATCTTTACAATGCATAAAACCTAATACATCAACAACCCTATCCGTATTACAATGTCTTTATTTTATAGGGGAAATACAATGGGAAAATACCACGGAATACCCAAAAAACCATGGACCCATGGGGGGGCGATGCCCCCCCACGCCCCCCCGCTGGGGTGAGTGTACAATCCACCTACATATCATATAGAACTGGGGTACAAACACGGCTGATACAATATCATCTATGAGACTAGAAGATCTGGCTCCACAACCAACACCATATTTGCAGTTCTAATTGGAAACTGCTCTTGAGATTTAATTAGGGTTGGTGATACAACATGTGGTTTAATGTAACCTACACATGAGAAACCATTGTTTGTTAATGTAATACTAATCAAGCCTATGAAATTACTATATTTCATTGATAACTTTGTCTTTGATGTAACTCCTTCCACATTAATATTCATCTAGAGGAGTTAATTAGTGAGTGTGCCTACAATGCAATTTGTTGATGTTTAATTCCATCAATGTAATTACTCCTCCATTCAAAAATAAGTGTAAGTGTTTAGATCATTGAGTTCATCTCTTGAAATAATTCCTAACAATTCATTGAGACAAGCAAATGCCCTCTTCAAGAGAAGGGGTTCTCCTCGACATAAAGTCCCAATTAGACTTAACATTGTCTGGAATAGGGAACCCATCTGAATTTTGGACTGACAACCATTAATGTTTTGGTTCTGGGACTTTACAATATCAAATGTAGTATGAATTATGATTTCAATATAAATGCAAAGTACTTAAAATAAATCTGATCCTATCTAATAACAGTAACCAAAAAAGTGTGAGCCACCGAAATTATATACTACTGCAAAGATTCAAGAACATATAGATTTTCCAAAATATACATGAATACATATTAAATATGAACAAACAAGAGAAATATTGGTCCTATTTTTATTCTATCCAAGTTTTACAACCCATAGTTGAGAAAATAAATCGAGATATACATAAATGAGGAAACATTGTAACCATGAAATAGAGAAGTCATAACATAGAAGGTTATTCTCATAGAAAACTCCGGCATAAAGTAAACAATAGAATGAGATCAATTATTCATACATTAGAAATCATAGATTCTCCAAATACATAGGCTTAGAGTAGGCTTCTTCACATTAGTTCCTCAAAGAAATATTCCAAGTGATTTCCAACAACCAAAAGACCCTTCTCTCTTCTTGGGAGTTTTATTCTATATTTTTTCAAGATGTCTCTTCGATGATTGGCCCTTCATCTTCCTTGACCACTTGAATTAATCTAGACTCTTTGAATTCCTTTTACAAAGGTATTTCAAGATTTCAATGTTACATTAATTATATTAAGGGTGGGTTCCCCCCCTTTTAGATAATTCCACTCACTTTCCAAACAAAGACAAAACTTCATCAAAATATTAAATATTATAAAAAGTGATTTGGAGGTGGGACCCTAGTGGCCATGTTAGCTTGTTGAGTGTCATATTAGTTAGACACCATGTCACGTCCCCTCCCATCAGTCCCACTCAAGGAAGAGAACACGACTAAAAATACAGGCTTTCACAACTCAACTCCATTCATCATTAAAAAATTCATAACAAGTAAAATGCATGGGTGCAGATGTATAATTGAAATAAACACAATGGAAATAAAAATCCATCACACACATATAGCATGAAATTTCCAGTAGAATTATAACAAGCATAAAATTAGAACATTTCATAATCAAAATACAAGAGAATACTTATCTTGATATGAAGTTGTCTCGAGCAACTCGCTATGCAACTGCAACGTTTCACCCATCCAAAGGCCAGTTGTGCTCATGGATCTATCAACACAATTGCCACCCCCAAATTGGGCATGATTTCCATAAGGAAAGGGGAACAACAACTAACACATAGCCAATTCTATACACATCTCATCCAAGCCAATCTACAACTGGGTTTATTAGGCTATTAAGGAAGTAAGGAGGAAGAATTGCTAAGCTAGTGAGCTCAACCATAGAGATATTGGAACCTCTGCAAGATCTAACTAACTTGGCACCCACAATACCTACATACCCAACACAAGCAAGTATTCCCTTCACTGCTACATAGTCCCTCAGACCATACCTTTCCTTCTAGTGCTCTTCAGGGTATGCATAGAAAAGTATTCAAATCCCTTTGATCTTTTTTTGAGGTTACACTCTTCACTAGGTTTATGAAGCCAATTCTAATCCTCTTTCACTCCTATTTTCTTACACATAGTTCAATCCCAAACAAGGGATACCCATAACCCAATTCACAACTATCTCCACACACACACAACAAATACAAAAGTTGGGAATGGAAAAAATGTTTTTCAACTGTGGGATGCAAAAAACTAGATGTCCATGGATTTCTCAAATCGTGGCACCCAAAAACGAGTTGTGACAGGGGAAAATACACCACGGGGAAGAAAATGATTTCTCCCATAGGTATATGAGCATTCAAATGGCCAAAAATGACCTCTATGGACCCCCAAATCGAACTCCCTTCTTTCCAGTCATTTTGCAACTCCCAAAACGCCCTTTTCCCAACTAGAAATCAAGGAAACACAAGAAAAACGTGGAGGAAAAATCCCCCACAACATATAACTACATGAGAAAGACAATCTGGTTGATGAATAAGGGGTTGGGAAGCAATTTTGTGGCTCTTTTCTTGCCTAGGAAGACAAACTCAATTTTCCAAAAATGGTGGCTTTCCCATACACGAAATTGGACATCCATACCTCTCCATTTCCAAAAATAATAACTACCTCAACCACCTCTTGGAAGAATTAATTGACTGGGTGCAAAAGTGAAGATGAGTAGTTGATGGTTGATGGGTTCTCTCATTGACACTTGGATTTACACCATTGGTTCAAGGGTTTGAATATTTTCCCTCCCTATTCCTTGTAAAAATCATGCCCCCATACTCTTGTTGCATTGCATAGCTAGTTGTGGGTATTTTATTAAAATACATATCTACATGATATTTGTCATTTCTATTGTGCCAGGATAGCACACAAACCATATGCATCAATTTTTAATTGTTGATACATAAAATGCTAAATCGATGGCAGGGCCTTAGTCTTGAGCTCCTCACCGCGATTTTTATAATGATTTTTGCATCATTTACAGGATTAAGGTAACAAGCTCAAAATCGGGGTGTTACGCACCAAATCAATGCGTTGGTGTCTAATCGATTCCAATATTATTACATGGTTTACCACTTCACTAAAATGAAAACTATGTCCCTTTTTCAAAGAAAAGATTGAAGTATTTAACAAGTTGATGTCTCTAGTTGGGATGAAAATTTTCCATTAAAGTTGCTTTGGTAATTTCAAGTATGACCCCACTTTGACTTGTCTTTGGTTAAAACCCCCCTTAATTATCTTTTTCTATATTTTGCT
Organism: Larix kaempferi; assembly: GCA_027924585.1. Lineage (NCBI taxonomy): Eukaryota > Viridiplantae > Streptophyta > Pinopsida > Pinales > Pinaceae > Larix > Larix kaempferi. The sequence goes on from BSBM01000008.1 coordinate 2,943,277, forward strand.
TGTTGAGGTTGTTCTATATCATCGAGAGAATGAAAGTGACAACCTTCTATCACTCATGTGGCATCTTGATATAATTTTTGGTAGTTTCCCATGGAAGTAGATATGTTTTGTTGAAGTGTTGTGCCTAGTGTCTTTCTATGAGAAATGGATGCACAGTTATGGTATATACATTGAGTGTCATCCTTAGGATATATTTATATTCTTCTTGTTCTTATTTTTTTCCTTTTAATCCAATATTCTAATCCTGGATTTGTTCCTCCTAAAATGCATTCATAACCCTTTTCATTCTCCAGTATGTCAGTTAACCTAACATATAACTTTTGCAATTCATGAAGGTGATCATACACTTGGTCCTATGATTTATATAGCTCCTCTTGAATGGTGAATGCACATGATTTGAAATCTAAAAAAAAAAATCCGTTCATATTTGAGCTTTGCCATACCTCTGTCTCAAAGGGTTTTATCTTCCACTTATATTTTTTCATTTTATATACCATGCCTGAACATTTGATTACTTACCAATGGACATGGCTACATTTTTTGAGTCTATAGATAATGGATCATTGCTTATCTTTCTGAACACTAGAGTCTTAGTCATGACTGTTAGCGAGGCATTCATGCGAGCTTGAGTTTTTCCCTTATTTTTTTCACAATTTGATTCTTCCTTTTGTCATAAACAAAGGAGTCTAGTAAATCAATTGCTTCTTTATTTGAAAAGGTGAATAACCCCAAACCAATATATATGATGGGAAAATGTCCTATAATTGATGTCATCAATGGAGAGATTGTGGAAGAGGATCCTACTTCTACTATAAGTTGTGTGTTTACTTTGATCTATATTCTCTCCTACTCTTCCTTTATCCTTATCTCTCCTTCTTAAAATTTATTTTTGTGTTCTTCTACATCCTTCTCAACCTTTATCTTATCTACATCTTATTTCATCCTTTTCTTCTGAACTACCTTCAAATTTGTCCCCCTTTTTATTTTTTCTTCTATAACTCTTTTGCAGTATTCCTCTTGTTCTCTAAGCGAAATATATAGTCTTTCTGTATATTTCTTAGTATTTGGTCATGTACAGGATCCTTTTCCTTTAGTATAATGTACCCAACCACTTCCATGACATTGTTAAGGTGACAGGGTATTATAATTTTTCTTGGAAACCATGAATTTTTGCTTTTATATCCACTTTATTTAAAAATTTACTTATAGATATTATTCTATGGTGGAATAATATTACAGTAGATTGAATTAAATAATTCCAATATTATTTATAAATGAAACCCATCATACATAGAACCATAAATAGGATAATTTAAGCATATTCCAACAATCATGTCAATGAAATTGTAAATAATGCAGTTACCACAATATAAACATATCAACACATAACATAAATATAAAACATGGATTTTAAGGAACATTTCACACTTATAATTGTGATAAAGGGTCCTCCAACAAGCTTCAAGTTAAGTATGTTCCTCCCAGCTATAAGCACTCTATCAAGCCTACTATTTCTTTGATAAAGGCCACCCTGAGATGGGGATATCAATTTAAAAGGGTGAATGTTTCCCAATTATTCTAGTAAACCACACTCGCACAACTCTTTATTGTAGAAACCTCCTCCATAGTTGTCCCAATCCACTAACACTCATCCCCTATTAACCTATACAACACAATAAATGGGACCCCCTTCTCTTCATTTAGTCTCCCAGGTTATCCCCATTCCCTTCCAGTGCTCCATCACATTGCAAATCAAGTCCTTATGTTAAAACTCCAGGGAACTCAAATGTAGGATAGGATTCTCTCACATTGGAACTGCTCCCATTAGCACCAACTTCCTAGTGTAATTGGTGTGAGAAAGTATGGAACATAGGTTTTTCCTTATGTATACCAGCCAAACATTAGATAGATTCCTTGAGTAAATGATATGGTGAATGGATGGATTTATAAATTTATATATGCATGGATTTGTCTTTACACGTGGCCTCCCCATAAGAGGCCACTTTTTCCCTCTTAATCCCATGATATTAAGATAATTAAACAATGATTAATTAAAGTGACTCTCATATCCATGGTTAAGGGACTTTGGGTTAAGAATAATAATGAAGGCTAAGGACATTCGATAATGTTAACTAGGGTCATCACCCATTATCCCCCTCTCACTTCCCCCAAATGTGGAATCATGGCCCCTTATATTTTCTTCAACCTTCTCCACTTGCAGTAGACAATGATTTTTATATTAAAATGTAATGTACATCATTTAAAATATTCATGGTCTCTTGGACCATATATGTCTGGAATCTAGCCTTTACAACATTACATACATAATCACTTCATGGGGTAAAAAACAAGGTGTTACATTCCCCCCCTTAATTTATGCATCATCCTTGGTGCATATAACCACTATGTACATGTACACAACTTTACAACTAAATTTTAAAAATAATTGTATGTATGCCTACCATATTGTATCCTCTAAATCCTACATTTCTCCTTCAAGGATGTAGTGGGACCATTGGTCCTTTACCTACCCTATTTCTATATCCTTGGGTAGCATAACTTGTCCATCTAGGATGTGAACTAGTTGCATATGGTTATCTCCTTCTAGTTCCACTAGAATTAAAGACCAATCAATAATGATGTTGAGATATTGTAACTTCTAAAAATATTATATTTGTACTTTATTATTCCATAGATGTTTCATTCCTCCATGAAGATCTTAATGTATATCCGGAGATGTTCATTTCTCTGTCGGATTGTGGTAACTTGGGTTATTAGACTTCCCTAGTGGGGGTCGGCCTTGTATGTGTTATGTGGATCAAACGGTTATTTTACCACCCTAGTGGGGTCGGCCCAGTCAGTTGTAATGGGGTGTTTAACCCAGTGGTAAAGTTGGGGCCGACCTAGTTAATATAAAGTACAAGTCGGAGATGTGTATATATAGAGGAGGTGTGTTCCTCATTTGACACACTTCCCTCACTTGAAATTTAGCTCACTTGTGAGAGAGAGATCTGCTATGGAGGAGGAGGAGATCATGTCTTTGGTTTGCATCTTTGTATACTGCTGGTCATCTATATTGAGGAAACTTTGCTGGGTTTTCTACCCCATGAGGGTTTCCCAGGATAAATCCGTGTCTCTTGTGTTTATGTTGTGCTTGTTGTTTCTTCAGTGATCTTGTATATGCTATTATTGTGAAATGGAATGTAATGCTGATATTTTCTGTCTTAGCATATTGAATCTTAACATGGTATCAGAGCTAACCTGAAGGAAGGCAATGTAGGGCACTTACGACACTTGCTTCACTTGCGACAATTTGAAGGTTAGGGTTTTGTATAGCAAAAACCACTCATCGTGGAACTTTCGCTATAAATATATTTTGGTGAAGGTTCAGGATCAAAAACCTTTACAGGTCGTAGATAACATCCCCTGGTACCTTGTGTCCAAAGTAAACCCTTAGATTTGTTTTACTTTGTGAGTCATGATCAATACAAGTTAGGGTTTCTGCCTCTTCTAGATCTCAGTCATAATCAGGTGACCTTGGAAAAAAGGTCATAACTTGGGCTAGGAAGCTCCAAATGAAATTTCATAAAATGTGACAGGTAGTACACAGACTGTACTATCTCAGAAATGTTTTTTAGAGGCCGAAGTTGAACCACTGACATGTGGCATGCCGTACAAGTTCGCTCTCTTGTTTTATCCCATAAACAGGTCACGTTGCAAAACTTGGAATAACTCTCTCTCAGAAAATCCAATTGAGGTTAGATTTATTGGGATGGAAAGATGACAGGTTAGGATACCACAGAAAAAGTTTTCATACCATGTGGATCGAAACGTTTGGAGTTACAGTAGAAACAATCAGGTACATATTTATGTCAAAACATAATTATTTTTTGAGCACATTCATTCATGGCTTCCAGAATTTAGGGTTTCGGGCAAAGTTGGAGTTTCTGTAATCGGAGACCACAGCTGGATGCTACTCATCAAAATCAAAATTTAGAGATCAATATCAGAATTTTTGGTTGGTTAGAAGACCGAGCTTGATCAAACCCCATTTCGGGATTTTGATCGGAAAGGTGGAAAATTAGGGCTTCAACAAAAGTTGGAATTTTTTAAGTCTGTGACCATGGTTGGAAGCTCCTCAGAAAAATAAGAGTTTAGAGCCTTGGATCGAACCTTTTGATTGGGTAGAAGGGTGGGCTTCATCAAACCCTAGTTCGGGATCCTGTCCAGAAGATCCAGAAGTTTCGAAGGCAATTTTGAGGGGTCAAATTTTTGGAGATTTCAAAATTAAAGTATGCTAGTTTGGTCAGCTCAGCAAGACGCATCCTTCCATACATTCAAAAGTGTGAAAGTCAAAGATTGAATTTTTAACGGTTTCTCTGACAAACCCTAATCGAGCTCCAAATCCAGTTTCAGGGGGAGTTGAGGCTAAGGCCTTACATAAGAAGAATACAAGAAATCTCGACAAGTATGAATTAAGGAGATACAGGTATGTCTTGAAATCTGATTCTTGATTAAGTTCATAATACGTTTGTCTTCATATTATTTAGGCTAATACAATCTTGATTAATGTTAGAGTTGTCTTATCACCCTAGTAAAAGTATGAATGCATGTGAATGATAGAATACATTCATTGATTAGGGTTATATGATTGTACTAATGCACTAAGGTGTTGTATGAGGTTGATGTTGTCTTCTAACAAGATACAGGTACATCACGAAAGACAAATCAAGTTCCATGACCATGACAACATGAAGACAAAGACTCCTCCATAATATTTGATCACATAGAAGTTCTACTTATGAGGTATGTATGACTTTGTTCTATTATGCTTAACCTATGAGATATGTAGGTTCCAGCACAGGATCTCTAAATCATTGAAGAGAACAAAGAAGATATTGATTAGGTATGTTAGACATGACTAAGCAAGTATACTAATCCAGGTATGTTTTCCTATGTCAAGTTAGAATCTTACCTTGTGTTAGGATCCCTTATATAAGTATACTTGGTATGATTAGTTATGCTTATTCATAAAGTTAGTAATCAAGGGTTTATGCACATTATGTCTCTTATCTTGATTGATTATTTAACTAACCAGAAGAGTCCTATGATCAAACAAGAATATGCATGAGAAAACGAAGACTTCCCTGAAACCTTGAATACTAATGTTTATTATCTATGATCATGGCTATACATATTCAAGATTATAATATACTAATGAATGTATGTTTGTGTATGAGATCATGAGGATGACACTAATGCACACTTGAGCATGCACAGTGGTACAAAATGAATAGAAGTTCAAAATACATATACAAGATCAAGCGGGAGGAAACCACACAAACATAAAAGATAAGTATTTGAGTTGTTATTTGAACTAGTAAATGATATTGCTTGTAATAGGTTGTATGCATATTTGTATTCCTAGAATATATCATGTTGAGTGTAAACATTCATAGAGCATTGAAAAGTATACTATTAATATGCATATGATTGGTAAGTTGGACAAACATTCCATTGTTGCTTGTCTAGAATGAAACCTCTTTGATGACATGCTGAGAGCTGTGCACACTCTCGATAGTATGTTCTGGTAGAGATGGAAGGAATCTAGATAGCCACTGTATGCATACAGGATATGGAAAAGTGTTGTGCCAAAGTATTGGTCAAGATAGTTGCATAACTATGTAAATGATATCTGTATGCATAATAGCTTATCATGTCAACATGATTTCATGATTATGAAGTATTACTAATCCTGTAATTAATTTTGATTTGTAGGAAAGATCATGAAGAATGACGAACACCGAACAAGTGATGGATGTTCAACAAAATATTTACAAATCAAACATAATATAGAAGGCTCGTGGCTAGAAGATTCTCTTAGAAAGAGGAAGAGAATCATGACGAGATGTTTGCTCCAAGTGGCTAGATCAGACCATTATCTTAATGATGTAATTGAAGAAGAAGTGTGAATCAAATGAAGAAAGCTCTGTTCGAGTACCCAGGATCGATAGTTAATTGATGAGCTTAATGATCACCATGGGTGATGTGGGTCTCAACCTTTGCTACAAGGTTGAATATGGTTTCTATACAAAGATGACATGGATACAAGAAGGAACTCACCACAGCATTTGAATGATATTGAAGCTCATATCAGTAGAGCCATCTGACGAGAGATGGCACAGATAGATACACAGAAGATCACTCAATGCAGAGTATGAATGATGTTCAGTCACAAAGGGAGAATTGACAGTTTCTTGATAAGATTGGCCTTTACCAAAATTAAAGTTGATCCGTTACGAATGATGAACCTGTCATTCCATTATTGTATGAGGATAATCTCTTTCTGACAAGGAATGAGAAACAAATCATGGAAATCAAGAAGAAGATGGCTACAGAAATGAAAATGAAAGATATCTTACTTCCTAGGTCTGGAAGTATGGCAAGGCTCAGAAGGAATCTTTCCCATCTCGGTAAAGTATGCTGTGGAAATCTTGAGAAGAATTGATATGTTGGAATGGCCACTCTCATGGGTTCTAACTTGAAATTGTTAGCTAATAACTCCTCATAGTTAGTTGATGTGAGTCTATATAGACATATTATTGGGTTGTTGATGTATCTAACAAATACCAGGCCATATATATGCCTTGCTGTGAAGACCTTAAGTCAGTATCTAGTGGAAACTAGATGTGTTCACCTGATAGTTGCAAAGCATGTGATGAGGTACCTAAAGGATATGATAGACTTTGATCTATGTTATCTTGGATGGATACACAGATGTTGATTGGGAAGAAAGTGTATCAGACAGGAAGAGCACATCAAGAGGATTTTATTGTCTGGGATCAGCAATGATCTTGTGGTTTAGCAGGAAGCAGTCTAGTGTGGCTCTCAGCACAAGCAGAATATATGGTTGCTTGCTCTGCCAGTTGTGAAGCGGTATGGCTTCAGGATTGTTTGACTTAGAAATTGACCCAACTATGATCCTATGTGACAAACAGAGTTGTAGCAAGATGGCAGAGAATCTAGTGTTCCATGATAAATCAAAGCACATAGAGATCTAACATTTCTATATACAAGATATGGTGCAGAAAAGAACTATAAAGTTTGAATTTGTAACATGTTTCTGATGTACTAACCAAACCTCTACCTCAAGTGAACAAGTTACTGATGTACTAAACAAACCTCTACCTAAAGTAAAATTTGAGTATTTCCGAGACAAGATTGGTAGGACCCTCCTCGAAAGGGGGAGTGATGCAGACACTGTTGATGAGATTGCCCGCATCGATAGTGAAGTTGATGATGAGGATACCTGTGTCGATGATATGCTTACTTGTATTGATGATATGTATACATGTATTGATGAGGATACCCATATTGGTGATGCCGACAGAGAGGTTGGTGGATGGTCCTTAGATAAGGTCTAAGTTGACAAGGGGATTGCATCATCCTTGTACACATGTTCTAAAAGGATCCGTAGACATATGTCTCCGAGAAAGAAGAGGGATTGCATCATCCTTGAACATATGTTCTAAAAGGATCCGTAGACAGTTGTCTTCGAGAATGAAGTCCTTAGTGGACAAGTGGGGATTGGATCATCCCTGGACTTCAGTCCTAAAGAGAGTTGTAGACGTATGTCTTCGAGAATGAAGTCCTTGGTGGAAATGTGGGGATTGGATCATCCCCGAAATTCGGTCCCTTGAATTTAACCGTAGACATGATGTCTCCGAAAAGGAAGTCCTTGGTGGACAAGTGGGGATTGTATCTTCCCCAGACTTCGGTCCCGGAATTGATCCGTAGACAAGATGTCTCCGAGAATGAAGTCCTGAATGAACAGGTAGAGGATTGTATCTTCCCCGGACTTCAGTCCCAGAATTGATCCATAGACAAGATGTCTCCGAGAATGAAGTCCTGAATGAACAATTAGGGGATTGTATCTTCCCTGGACTTCGGTCCCAGAATTTAGCCATAGACTGGGACTCCAAGAATTAATTCCTAAATGAATAGGTAGGGGATTGTATCTTCCCCGGACTTCGGTCTCAGAATTGAGCTGCAGACTGGGTCTTCGAGAATGAAGTCCTGAATGAATAGGTAGGGGATTGTATCTTCCTTGAAGTTTGGTCCTAGAATTGAGCCGTAGACTAAGTCTCCGAGAATGAAGTCCTGAATGGAACAGGTAGGGGATTGTATCTTCCCTGGACTTCAGTCCCAGAATTGATCCATAGACTGGGTCTCTGAGAATGAAGTCCTGAATGAACAGGTAGGGGATTGTATCTTCCCCGGACTTCGGTCCCAAAATTGAGCCATAGACTGGGTCTCCGAGAATGAAGTCCTGAATGAATAGGTAGGGGATTGTATCTTACCCAGACTTTGGTCCCAGAAATGATCTGTAGACATTTGTCTCCAAGAATTAATGATAGGACTATATCGTCCCTGGACTCTTGGTTCAAAATGTACGTGATGGGATTGTATCGTCCCTAGACATGATACTTGTCTTAAAGTGATAAGGATTGATCATCCTGGAACTTGATCTGCATTGTATCATCCATGGACCTATGTCCTAAAGAGAGCAGGATTGATCATCCTATAATATGATCGTGTGATGACGATGCTGATGATCATGTGATGACAATGCTGATGATTGTGTGATGACGATGTTGATGATCATGTGATGATGATGTTGATGATCGTGTTATGACAATGCTGATTATCGTGTGATGGCGATGATGATGATTGCGTGATGATGATGCTAATGATCATATGATGATGATGCTGATGATCGTGTGATGATGATGCTGATGATCGTGTGATGACGATGCTGATGATCATGTGATGACGATGCTAATGATCGTGTGATGACGATGTTGATGATCGTGTGATGACAATGTTGATGATCTTGTGATCCAGATGCTGTAGAAGATGAAGACTCAATACTGATGATGTTGATGTTCCAGTATTGACTATGTTCCAGTAACTGGTTGAGTTACTGATGATGTTGAGAAAGCTTCCAATGATTTATAGATGTATCATGTATGATGTTGATGACTCCTTGCTCCTGCAGATGTTGTTATAATATCCTTCTTGTTAAGGGGGAGTGTTGAGATATTGTAACTTCTAAGAATATTATATTTGTACTTTATTATTCCGGAGATGTTCATTCCTCCATCGGATTGTGGTAACTTGGGTTATTAGACTTCCCTAGTGGGGGTCGGCCCTGTATGTGTTATGTGGGTCAAAGGGTTATTAGACCACCCTAGTGGGGTAGGCCTAGTAAATTGTAATGGGGTGTTTAACCCAGTGGTAAATTTGGGGCTGACCTAGTTAATATAAAGTACAATTCAGAGATGTGTATATATAGAGGAGGTGTGTTCCTCATTGGACACACTTCCCTCACTTGAAATGTAGCTCACTTGTGAGAGAGAGGTCTCCTATGGAGGAGGAGGAGATCATGTATTTGGTTTGCATCTTTGTATATTTCTAGTCATCTATATTGAGGAAGCTTTGCTGGGTTTTCTACCCCATGAGGGTTTCCCAGGATAAATCTGTGTCTCTTGTGTTTATGCTGTGCTTGTTGTTTCTTTAGTGATCCTTTATATGCTATTATTGTGAAATGGAATGTAATGCTGATATTTTCTGTCTTAGCATATTGAATCTTAACAAATGACACATGAAACACATTATGCTCATTTTTGTAGGCAGACAATGCAAGCTCATATGCAAAAATTCTTATCCTATCTAGAATCTCAAATGGCCTACAATATCTGTGCGCTAGCTTAGGAAAAAATCCAATCCTTAGTGAACTCTTCTTCGGCCTAAATTCCACATATAGGTTCTTTCCAACTTTGAATTCTCTGGATAATATACTGTTGTCTACATCACTTTTCCATTTATCCTGCATTATCTTTAAATTATGCCTAATATTAGCCATATCTTCTTCCAATTCCTTAAGTAACTCTAGCCCAACTATGACTTTATCTACTGGATTGTCCCAACTAAAGGATGTATTGCACTTTTTTCCATAAAAATATTCAAATGGACTCATCTTCAAAGAAGCATGATATCCGTTATTATATGCAAACTCTAGAAAATACTAGTAATCCTCCTACTTGGATGGTTTTTCCATCACATACATCCTTATCATATCTTCAATGAATTAATTCATCCTTTTAGTCAATCCATATGTATGTGGATGATATGATGTACTCAAATTTAGATTTATTCCAAATTCTTTGAATATCCCTTTCGAAAATTCTAAAGTAATCATTGGATCTGTATATGAAACAATTGTGCTAGGTATACCATGCAACCTGGAAATCTCCTTGCCATAAATATATACTATGTTAGCTTCCTTATGGGTTTAATTAATTGGAATAATGTGAGCAAATTTTGTTATCGTCTCCACCACTACCATGAGTAAATCATGTTTCTTTGTTGTCCTAGGAATATTAGTGATGAATTAAATTTTAACCACATCCCATTTCCACTCTATTATCGATATTAGCTATAGAAATCCTACAGAATGCATGTTCTTGACCTTTAACCCTTGATATTCCATGCACAAATCTATATAATCAACAATGTCTCTGTTCATTCTTCACCAAAAAGTATTGACTTTTATTGCTGCAATTGTCTTTTGTATCTAGGATTCCCTACAAATGGAACTTTATGCATCTCGTTCATTACCAACTTACTTAATTAATTATAATTAAGAACAAAAAACTATTTTTATACATAATAATTCCATCATCTTCCAATCTATAACCTACTTATTTATTTTGTACATTTTTCTATTCTAATTCTTGTTTTACGTGAAGGTGATATTGATCTAAGATAACATCATCAAGATTTCTAGTTCTTAAATCTTATTTACACATGCTCATGAGCATAGCATGCATTGTATGTTGTCTCCTACTGAGTGCATCAACAACCTTGTTCTATTTCCTTTTTCTACATCTGATATCAAAATAAAAATCACAAAGCAATTCCAACTATCTTGTCTTCCTGGAATGTGTTGGTCCTAAGGTTTTGTGTTTTCTAAACAAATTTTGTGCTATTGTGAACACAGGTTGCATGGAGAAGAGGATAAAAGAAAGAACACCTGCAAATAGTGGAAAGGGTAGTGGTTGATTGAGTCAACCAAGAAATGGGTTAATTAAGTTAGGAAGTTAGTTAGATTTTGGGTCCACTTAGTAGGTCGTGGGTCTATGCCAAAGAGTATAAATATGTAATGGGTTGGGTAGAATAGGTTGTTGATTATTTGAGAAAAGAATGTGACAAAGAAGTAGAGGATCCCATGTATTGTTTTCTATGACCAAAGATTCTTTTGTTAAAAAAATAGATGGATATGTAGGGTGTGTGCGTAAATCTATAAGAACATGAAATGTTTTCTATAATGGGATCTATTAATAAAAGAAGCATTTCTGTGTTTTTTTGCCATTTGGGTTTCCACGTTAAAACTATGGTGTCCTATGTATGTGAATATTATGAATGTGCTTGATTGTGTTGATTATGAAATGATGGCTAATAACAAATGTTTATTATAATGGAACATGAATGTTATCCGTTAAGATATATTGAGTAGATGATTCATGCATGATAATGGATTTGTGGATTAATAAATCTGTGTCGAAGTCCGGTTAATGTATATTGTGTTAAAACATAGCATGATCCCCTTCACCACTATAGAATCTTGGTTCTTGCATCTCCCATAGATGCTTTGGGTGAGACGTTGTGTACTCGTAGGAAATGCTGAAAGGGCCAGTATCTCGGGGTTTGTTGGTTTGTGTCATAGTGAATTTGGGTCATTCTACAAGTAATCCAACAAATGGACTAGGATCTACTATTGAAGGGGATGTGGTATCTGACTAAGCTAGAGATTGTAGAATGGATGGAAAAGAAGGAGTGGGATTTTACCGAAGAACATAAAAGGAATCTCAGGATTAGCTCGCAATAATGGTTGAGTTCCCTATATTATTATTTGAGTGGTTGTCAAAGTTAACAGAATAGAAGAGATGCTTACATGTAGGAGAACCAATAGTTTTGACTCCTAAGTTAATTTGAAGGCTTAAAGGTATTAATAATAAGATTTATGGTGTTGTTAATTACTCGCTTGATAGTATACTTTTGGGTTATGTAATTAAGTTTGTTGTAGAAACTTTAAAATATTATAATGCAACTGAAAGAGACTTTTTCAAATGACAGCGAGGTAGGTATTTGAAATATATGTATTTTTGGATCAAGATGTTACTTTGTGAAAAGGGTATTATGAGAAGGGAATCTGAGGAGAGAGCCGAGTTGCACATTGGGAACTAGGTATCGACCAGAGGAAGGTCTGAGAATATGTTTGAGAAGAGTGATCTGAAATGATAAGGGGAGAAGAGAGTGAAATGGATGAGGAGTATGGATGTCTGTGAAGTGGAGCAAGTTTTCAACACTGTAAGAGGAGAAGGGCTGTGATAGGGATAAATGAGGTTCGTAGTGTGACTGAATATTATGACTACATCAATGTGACGTAGCTTGGGGAAGAGGCAGTTAGTATAGAAGAAGGAAAAGCAGAGGAATATCAGCTTAGATCGGAGGAAGAACCAGTTGAATCATCTTAAGATGGATGTTGTGACATACCCATGACCCCGTTTTCATCTCCTAAAATTGAGGTAAATACTTCTAGCCCATTGCTTCTTGTAATAACAACTAATAATTGTTGAAGTAGTCATAATAGTGGTTCAACTAGTAAAGGTCATAGTTCAACAAACCAAAGTAGAGGGATTATTGGCCCTATAGTTCAGATTCCACTGGACCTCCACAATAGAAGATGGTCAGAGATTATATGACCACTTTTCCATGGGAATGGATACGAGGATCCGAAGTAGCATTGGTTTCTTTGTGAATCTATGTGGAGTGTTAAACAAGTACAAGATGATAATGTAAAGAAAGAACAGTTGATTATGACCTTCCAATATCATGTACTAAATTGGTTTATGAAGTTTTCCATTCTACCCCAAGGAAATCCATAGAAAACTTTGACTAAGATTAAAAATATGCTAGAAGACGAGTTTAGTAAGCCCAAATCTAAGTCGCAGCGTATCACTGAGCTCAAGGAAATTAAGCAACTTCCAAGTGAGTCTATATCGGACTTCAACCAATGATTTAAAAATTTAATGGATTAGGTAATATTTTAGATTCTGTATGCTTAGCACAAAGAGTGGCTTATAGTTGTACTATTCCCGCACACTCGACTACCATTAATGCAGCAAAAGGTTATGTTGCATTCTAAAATTCTCTAGATTGCAATGAAACTAGAGGAATCACTGGTAGGGGATATTGGTATAGGGATTGGTCTGATTCAAACACAGTTGGTCAATTTTTCAATTCAAATTCAGGATATTAAGAAAGGGGAGGTCAAAGCTGTTTAGATATGCTAAAAGATGGAAAATCCATAAAAGAGCTTCACTATATACTTGACCAATCTGACGAAGGGGTAGTAGAACCTATTGATGAAGGAATCGTTAATCATATACAATGAAAAAATAGGACAGGTAGAGAACTGCAACTTAGCGCGTAGATTGAAGACTATGAAATGGATTTTATTATTCTAGATCCGGAGTCTGATTTTAATGTGCTTACCAAGCAAACATGGGAAACCATGGGTAAGCCTAAGCTTGTATGGTCACCAATACAACTAAGACTGGAAAATCAATAGAAAGTGGTTTTGTTTGGTAGATTGGTAGGGGTACCTATTAAGGTTGAGGGACTGCACAAGTTTGCATATTTTGAGGTTATTGAAATCATAGATGATACCAACCCTTATCTAGCTTTAATTTGAATAGAATGGGCTATGGATGATCAGGATATTATTAATATGAAGAATGACATTTGAAGGAGGGAAAATTTGAGTTATTGCGTTGTTGGAACCATTGGAAGGACATAGGTATGTTGAACCTATTAAAGAAGAAAACGATGCTCAGGAATTTGAAAATATTTATAATATCAATTCAAGGACAGATGATTACATCAACCCTACAGCGGTTGGAAACCTGATTTGGTGAAGTATTAACTCATGTGCATCTAATTCAAATGAAGGGTTAGAGAATTGGAAAAATCACCTGCACGAGGTATCTATGATAAGATGTGCATGTATCATGAGGTCACTGTGTTGGATCGAAAAAGAGGTATGCAACCCACCTGTGCATGATGGATTAACAAATTTAAAATATTTTATTGCTGAATTTGAGATGTATATTCTAGAGACATAGAGAGTCTTAGCATTAGATATATCCCATAAATCTACCCCAACAAGGTGGTGGAATACTCCTAACGATAATATAGGGGCCTAGTTGCAATACAAAACATTGTTAGCCATCAGATTTGGTGAGGAACTTAACCAATGTAGTGTAAAATATAATGGGTTGACTAGTCCAACAGATCACATAGGGAGATGTACCACATCATGGGGTTCTATACCTAAGACAAAGTGGGTCCATATGTTTATTCATACATTAGATACAATTATGAGAAATTGGTATACGGAATTGGGACTGAAAAGTGGGATAGTGAATTGGCAATATATGCCTATAAATTTTAAGAAAACCTTTAGTTTTGAAGACGAAAGCCCGATTGTTGATAAAAAATTACAAGCCGTGAAACTAAAATTATTTGAAGAAGTAGTGTTACCTGTATATAAATAGCCAGACTAGGCCATGACATTAGAGCAAGATCTGGAATGCTATAACATTACTGAAGAATACAATGACTCAAGGGACCTACATATTCCAAAAAATGAAGGGAACCACAACATAGGGGGTCCTGAGATAGACTCTAGTAAGTGTTTACTACTGTTAAAAACTAGGAAAGTGAATATTGGTTATCAAGAAAATCCTAAATTTGCTAACATAGTGGATTACTAGGATGATGAAATTGTTGGAAAATTTACAGATTTGATGCATGAACATCAAGATTTATTCCCAACCAAATTTTCAGAAATGAAGGGTATCATAGGTGACTTCAGTAGGAGAGATACAAATCCCTTTGAAATCTAGCACAAATCCTATCAAGAAAGACCTTATAGGTTGAACCCAAGATACAAAGAAAAATTAAAAGTGTAAACTGAAATAATGTAGGATGTCAGTACAATGTTTACATGATCCTTTCCCTACCCATTTTATAGATGAGGTCTTATAAAATATTGGAGGACATGAGGCCTACTCATTTACTAATGTATTTTTCGGTTATCATCATATTAATATTGCTAAGGAGGATCAACATATGACTACATTTGCTATAGAATGGGGTTGTTACGAATACACAGTGATGGAAATTTGGATTGATGAATTCCCCTTATATCTTCTCAAGGGTAGTCATTTTCAAAATATGCCATATCCTTAATATAGTTTACTGAAGAATCCTCACAATTAGTTTTGCAAGAATACAGAGAAGGATAAAATATTGAGCAAAAAACACTTGAGAAAAGAAACTCAATTGAGTAAAAATCCATAATCATATTATTGAACAATGATAGTATAATAAATAATACACATCATAGAATAAATTCAAATCCTTGGAGGCAATTAAAAATACACACAAGTGGCAAGCTTATATTAAGCATAAATCTCCCATCTAGGAAAAAAATGATCCCAAATATATGCTAGAGGTCACGAATTGGATAAAGCAGCATTGGTAGGCCATGAGTGACTCAAAAGTAGCATGTTGGAGGATTTTTAGAAGAAAAGGTAGAAAGAGGTGGTAGTATAAAGAAATCAGACTTGGAAAAAGTATGGTAGCACCCTTACTCATCCTTATCCATATGAAAAGCAGGACAAAGCTTGCCTTAGCTCAGAAAAGCTAGACAAAAGTTGGATGAGCGCTCTAGGTGAGTAACGCTACTTTAAAAGCAGAAGTGGGGCACACTTGTCGATAAAAACCACAACATGAGGTCCAAGTATGCTAATTGGGGCCACCTGACTTATTCTAACACCTAGGAACACAACTTAATGTTAAAATAAATTATATCCTAAGGTCTAGATGGGGTCATTTATTCTAACACACCAACTTAAGCTCGACATAGGTGAGTAAAATATGTTTAGGTCCCAATCAAAAGAGGCTTATAGTCACCCTATTACAATTATTATCCATGTAACATGAGGTAAGAAGGAGAACATTGTGAGAAAAAAAAACCCCCTCAAACTGAACATGGATTGTATAAAAAAGCTTCCTTCAGAGTGCAACATGAACATGGAAGTCCAAAGATGGACAAAGAGGCCAATGATTGGAAACACAGATATCAGGAGGTTCTTTCCTCTATGCAAGAGGAGATATCTTCTCCCAAATGTGACAATGAATATTTTGGAACCAACTATACCATGATATGCTTGAGACTTGAACCCAAGCAACAAAGAATTCTCTTTAGACTTGAACATTGAACCATGTGAGGTAAGATTAGGTCCAAAAGAGACTTGATGAGATTGATAATCAATACCAAGCAATTTGGGGTGTCCTCCATCTTCAATGCATCCCTGAGGAAGTGTGCCAAGCATCTTGTAGGAATATGTAGAAGGCATGATATCACTGTAAGTGAGTGCAAATGGAGCACTATTGATATCTTATCTAACCTTCAAATTATCCTTTGGATCAACATTTTGTGCACCATAAAATTGTGAAGTATGCACATGATCATCAACAACTAGCTTTCCATCCTCAAGATCAAAATATGAAGAATGATATGAGAACAATTGTTCGGGATATTCATGGAGGCTCTGAGAATTAATGTCAAGAACCAAATAGGAGTTTCTAGGATGCATGAGACCAAGATTTTTGAGTGATAAAACACATATGAAACTTTATCTAGCTGGGAAAAAATCCAAGAGAGCACAGGTTTGCGCATCAACAACAAGTGAAGTATGCATAGGGTGTGAAATATTTGGATTTTGGATCTCAGAATCTATATTTGAATATGAGAGGTGGTAGGAGAGTTCTATCTCTTCAAAAATGGTTTAAAACCCCTTAGCTAAACCTTCTTATTCATCAACATCATGCAAAGAGGATCCAATATCTTCTTCATCATCTAGAGCCACATAAGAAGTGATCTCTTCAATTTTTGTTTCTTGACATGAAGCATTCGAATCAAGGAGATCTTTTCCAACATAAACTGACTGTGTTGAAGAAATTTCTGCAATTTTTCCTTCTTCATGAACAACTTTTTCAGATAATATTGAGGCCAAGACAATACTAACATCTGTGAGAAAATATGAGGAGGTGGATTTGAGAGGATCGCTCTCCAAATGGATTATATCTTCCTCATCATCTTGCTGGACAAATGCTCTATCTAGATTGCTCCAGTGATCACTTGGGAGATTAGATGTATCAATGAGGTAGCACATGCATGGAGGAATAGGAAAACATATAATTCCAAAGGCTCTATCACTTTTATTTAGCCAAGCATATTTCTCTTCAAAGGATTATGTTTTTGTAAAAATTCCTATAGATGTATCAAAGAGATCCAATCTCTTTAGATGCTCCGATATCTTCAATTTCTAAACATAATAGTTTGAAGAAGATAGAAGAGGAATTGAATTCGAATACATGAAGTTGTACCTACAAAAAACAACCACAAAAAAATACTCAGGAGGAAATTCAGTACTACAAAGCTCTGATACCATGTGAAAATATGTCATATCTTGACTCTAGCTCACTAAAGAAAACTCACAATTAGTTTTTCAAAAATGCAGAGAAGGAAGAAAATTTCAGTAGAATTAACTTGAGAGAAGAAACTTAATAGGATAAAAATCCATCATCAAATTATTTAATAATGATAATACAATAAATAATACACCTCATAGAGGAAATTCGAATTCTTTGGAGGAAATTTGGATTACACAAAAGTGGAAGGATTAGATTAAGCATAAATCTCCCATCTAGGAAAAAGGTGATCCCAAATCTATGCTAGAGGTTAAAAATTGGCTAAATCAAGCTTGGTAGGCCACGAGTGAATCAAATGCAACACGTTGGAGGATTTTTAGGAGAAAAGGGCACAGGAAGAGGTGGTGGCATAAATTAAGCAGGCTTGAAAAAAGCATGTAGTTTCCTTACTTATCCTTATCCATTTGAAAACCAGGACAATGCTTGCTTTAGCTCAGAAAAGTTGGACAAAATATGAATGAGCACTCTAGGTGAGTAAGAGATGCTTTAAAAGAAGAAGTGGGGTGCACTTGTGGATAAATACCACAACATGAGGTCAAAGTATGCTAATTGGAGCCACGTGACTTATTCAAACACCTAGGAACACAACTTAATATTAAAATAAATTATATCTTAAGGCCTATATGGGGTCATTTATTCTAACAATTGTCGCATCTTTTAGGGAGTTCATCCTTAAGTTTTTAGAGCTATACTTTGATGACTATATGGTTTTTAGTTTGTTGAAAAATCATATCGAGAACTTGAGTTTAATGTTGGATCGATGTAGACAGTACGATATTTCCTTCAAGTTAAAGAAATGTATTTTCTATGATCCTTTTGGTATGTTACTGGGACATGTAGTGTGTAAACAAGGTCTCTTGATGGATCCTGCAAAGATTGCTATTATTGTATATATACCACTGCTAGCTTTAGTGTGACAACTTAAAGCAATAGTGGGACATATGAGGTATTATAGAAAAATCATTTAGGGTTATGCTCAGATCACTACTCCTATGGAAAAATTTCTAAAAACAAATGCTAAATTTTAGTGAAATAAGGAATGCCAGAAATATTTGGACACGCTAAAGGAAAAGATTGTAATTGTGCCAATTTTGGTTTTTCCTGATTGGAATAAAGAATTCCATGTTCATATTGATTCCTCATTCATAGCTTTGGGTGCAGTCTTAGCACAACTAGGAGATGGAGATATTGATCACCCCATTGCTTTTTCTAGAAGGAAACTATCAACATTAGAAATGAATTATACTATGACACAAAGAGTGGTTGGATATGGTTTATGCACTTCAAAAGTCTACATATTATCTACTGGGATTCCATTTTAAGATGTATAGTGATCACTCTGTCTTGAGGTATTTGGTCAATAATATAGTGTTGGGGGGGAGAATCTACAAGTGGTTATTGTTTTTCCAAGAATATGATTTTGCAATTATGGTAAGACTAGGAAAGCTCAATGCAAGTCCTGATCACTTGTCGAGGTTGGAAACAAGAGAAGAGCCTGAAAGATTATATGATAATTTACCTAATCTGCAACTATTTTCATTTAGGATGGCAGATAATTATTTTGAGGATATTGTTCAATTTTCGAGTATAGGTATGGAACCCAAACATTATACAGTACAACAAAATAAACATCTGGTTGTTAAAGAAGCATACTTTCAACTGATAGCAGAACAATTATACAAGTTGGGCCTGGATGAAATTGTAAGGCGTTGTGTGTTAGAGCATGAGAGACCAATTATTTTGGAAGAATCCCATAGTGTTTTTTCCAGAGGACATTATGTCGGTAACTATACTACACAAAATTTATTAAGAGCGAGAGTTTGGTGGCCTACATTACATAAAGATGCAAAATAATACTACAAATATTGCGATGTATGCCAAAGAGTAGGGAAGCCTTCAAGAGGGGATGAAATTCCGTTAGTATCCTAGGTAAATTTAAAACCATTTGATAAATGTGCTATTGATTTAATTGGACCTATTAACCAACCTATGGAAATAAAAGAGCTAGATATATCAATACTGTGAAAAATTACTTGACTAGGTGTGTTAGAATAGTAATCCAACACTTAGTACCTTGGTTCATAGCCTTAGTCAATTTTATTGCCTTGTATGCATTATTACACTATGGTTTGGACTTAGGTAGCTTTAATTGGGCAAATAACCACTTATGAGGAGTGTTTACACCTACTTTGAGAAACCCATATTATTCAAACTCCACATTTGTCCAAAAGTGCGCCCTCATTTAATGCTAGAGCACTCTCCTTCCTTGAAATGTGGAATAGTTGTTGACTTGGAGCGCTTGGTGTTGATGTATATGTAACTTCGGAATGTATTTCACATATATGTATATTGTATTCCTATAGAGATGGTATTATTCCTCTATAAGGAAGTGTCGTCATTTATATTGTAAGTGTCGTAACTTATACTTGATGGGTTGTTAGACCACCTTGTTTGGGGTCGGCCCTGTATAAGTCATATGGGTCAAAGGGTTATTAGACCACCCTATTGGGGGTCGGCCATGTGGGTCAAAGGGTTATTAGACCACCCTATTGGGGGTCGGCCCACTCAGCATTATGTTATGTGGTTAAGTTCGAGCCGACATGAGTTAGGTAAAAAGGCAAGTCAAGTCAAGTATAAATAGAGTGCGGGAGGCACTCTATTTGCTCACTCACTTCTCACACATGCTCTCAAGGAGGAGAGGCGCACTTATGGAGGAGGAGGATTGCTGCTAGGTTATGGCTATCTCTATTGGTTGGTTGTATCATTGCTCTATCTATCTCTGAGGAAGTTATTGGGGTTTTTCACCTTTATGGTTTTCCCCAAGTAAATCTTTGTGTCTCTTGTGTGCTTGCATTATTGTATCCATGATTGATATGCTGTAGATATGCTGTACATGTTGTTCTCTCAGTTAAGATCCTAGATCATATTGAAGTAAATTATGAAAATTTAACATGGTATCAGAGCTAGCCTGAAAGAAGGCATGATATGGCATGTATGACACTTGTTGCACTTACGATGCTAGGGCTTGATATAGCAAAAACCAGTCATCGTAGCACTTTCGCTATAAATCCGTTTTGGCGAAGTTTTAGGATCTGAAATTGTTACAGGCCGAAGCTAAGATCTCCATGTATCTTGTGTCCAAAGGACAACCTCTAATTCGTTGTACTTTGTGATTTATGATCTGTGCAATATAGGGTTTCTGCCTCTTCCAGATCTGAGTCAAAATCAGGTGACCTTGGGAAAAAGGTCATAACTTGGTCTAGGAGGCTCCAAATGCAATTTCGTAAAAAGTGACAGGTAGTACACAGTCCGTACTATCTCATAAAACTTTTTCAGAGGCCGAAGTTGAACCAGTGACACGTGGCACGCCGTACAAGTTCGCTCTACTGTTTTATCCCATAAACAGGTCACGTTGCGACACTTGGCATAACTCTCTCTCAGAAAATCCAATTGAGGTCAGACCTGTCAGGATGGAAATATAACAGGCCGATATATCTCAGAAAACTTTTTCAGAGGCCGAAGTTCAAACAGTGACACGTGGCACACCGTACAAGTTTGCTCTTCTGTTTTATCCCAAAACAGGTCACGTTGCGACATTTGGCATAACTCTCTCTCAGAGAATCCAATTGAGGTCAGACCTGTCAGGATGGAAAGGTAACAGGTCAGGCTATCTCAGGAAACTTTTTTCAGACCCTGTGGATCAAAAATTTCGGAGTTACACCAGAAACAATCAGGTACATATTTCTGTCAAAACAGAATTATTTTTTGGTACCTTCATTCATGGCTTCCGGAATTTAGGGCTTTGAAGAAAGTTGGAATTTTTGTAATCGGAGACCACGGCTGGATGCTACTCATCAAAATAGAAATTTAGAGACCAAGATCAGAATTTTTGGCTGGGTAGAAGTCCGGGTTTGATCAGACCCTAGTTCGGGACTTTGATCAGAAAAATGGAAAATTAGGGCTTCTGTAAAAATGGGAATTTTTGAAATCTGTGACCACCGCTGGAATCTCCTCAGAAAAATAGAAGCCTAGAGCTTTGGATCAAACATTTTGATTGCGTAGAAGAGTGGGCTTCATCAAACCCCAGTTTAGGGTCATGTCCAGTGAATCTGGAAGTTTCAAAGGCAAAATTGAGGAGTGAAACTTTGCAGTCTTCAAATTTTGAATATACCAGCTTGATCAGCTCATCAAGACACATATTTCTATCATGTCAGAAGATTGAAATTCAAAGTTTGAATTTTTGGGGTTTCTCTAACAAACCCATATCCAGCTCCAGGTCCAGTTCTTGCAAATCAAGTGGATTGGGTTAATCCCAGAAGAAGATGGATTGATCATCTGCATGAGTGAAGAAGTTCCTGTTTCAGAGGGAGATGAGGCTAAGGCCTTACATAAGAAGATTACAAGCGATCTCAACAGGTATGACTCATCGAGGTATGTTTCGATATTTGTCCATGATTAAGTTTATGATATGTTTGTCTTCATGTTATTACGGTTATTACAATTTTGATTTTAGATTTGTCGTATCACCTTAACAAAATTATGAATGCATGATAGAAGATATTCATTGGTTAGGGTGTTGACACTTATGATTGTACTAATACATTATGGTGTTGTATGAGGTTTATGATGTCTACTAACATGAAAGGTACACCAAGAAAGACAAATCATGTTCTGGTCCAAGAACATATGATCATGATAACATGAGGACAAAGATTCATCCATTGTCATGGATCTCATAGAAGATCCATTTACGAGGTATGTATAACTTGGTTTTGTAATAGTTAACCTATGAGATATACAGGTTACTAGCACAAGTCATTGAAGAAGAACAAGAAGACATCATGTGAGTATGTTAGACATAAATAGCTAGCATGCTAATCCAGGTATGTTTTTCCTATATCAAGATAGAATCTTACCTTGTGTTAGGATCTTATAATGTTGTTGATAATGATTATTCATGAAGTCATAAGTTTGAATAATCATGATTGTATGCATATTATGTTTCTTACCATAATTGATGATATGACTAACCAGAAGAATCATGATGGTATAGGTTTGAATAATCACAGGTTTTATGCATTTTATATCTCTTATCTTGATTGATGATTCAACTAACCTGAAGAGTCATAGGCTTGAGTAATTACAGGTTTAGACATGTTATGTTTCTTATGATTTGACTAACCATAAGAATCCTTGAATGCTAATGCTTATTATTTCTGTTTGAAATGATCATGACTATACATGCTTGAGATTATTGTGTTTTAATAGTATACTAATGAATGTATGATTTTATATGAGATCACAAGGATATCACAATCATGATACTAATAAGCATGCATAGGAACCAAGGATGAATGTAAGTTCAAGGACAGGTAATCCAGGAAGCAAAGATCAAGAGGGAGTACACTCCAGTGGTTTATGCAAGGATGCAGATATTCAGAGGGAGTTGACCATCTCTCTACATCCCACAACAGAAAGGTGTAGAAGAAGCTACTTCAGATTAGGACTCCAGCAGCTCCTGCAAGGAAGCGAAGACTCAGAGGGAGTCCACCCAACGAACAAACAAAGATAAGTATTTGAATTGTCATTTCTTAAATAATACTGTTCAATAAATGTATGTACTGATGTTCCTAGAATTAGGTTGTGTATTATGCATATTAGAATAATTGCATTGATTAACAGTATACTCCTAATATGCATGGGTAAGTGGCCTATGGCACTGTACAACATTCCATTGCTACTTATCTAGAATGAAACCTCTTTGCTGACATGTTGGGAGTTGTGCACACTCTTAACAATGTTCTGGTAGAGATTGGAAGGCATCTAGAAAGTTACGGAATATGGATAAATGTTGTATTGAAGCATTGGCTAAGATAATTGCATGACTGTATGGCATATTTCTTTATGTGTAAGAATTTGTTCTGAAAACTATGAGATGTTTTCTAATCATGTAATTTAACTTGTTGTGTAGGAAAGATCGTATGCCATCTCCTACAAAAGAAGAACTACAACATTTGTTCCAGCAACAAAGATATATATTGAAGATATTGAAGATATTGAAGTTCCCAGGATCTGGGATGAAGAAATGGAATGATCCGTCGATCATGAAGAATGATGTTTGGGTTGCAGTCCCAAGACGTGAAGGGAAGTTTGTTATGACTTCCAAATGGAACTATCAGATCAAGCATGTTGCAGATGGCAGCATTGAGATGAAATAGAAGATGCACCAGATGGATTTCAAGACAGCATGGTGTAGTCATTTATGTGTGCAGAACTTGGTATGGTAGGATAGACAGCTTTCTATCCAGTTTGGGATTTACCAAGAGTAAAGCGGATTCCAACCCTTACTACAAGGTTGAGGAAGGAAATCTAGTGATACTACTTTTGTATGCAGATAACCTGTTTGTTACAGGTGAAAATAGATTGATTACCGACACGCAGCGGAATCTTACTACCGAGTTCGAGATGAAGAACTTGGGGATGATACACTATTTGTTTTTGGCATGGAGGTGTGGCAGAGTGCAGATGGAATCTTCCTTGGACAAGGGAAGTATGCAGTAGAGATCCTGAAGAGGTTCGGGATGATGGACTGCAAAGCTATGGCGACACCTATGGCATCGAATCTGAAGCTTCTATGTGATGCTTCATCTGAGCCGGTTGATATCACTATGTATCGCAGATGATTGGGTCCTTGATGTACCTGACGAACACGAGACCAGATATTTGCTTTGCTGTGAACACATTGAGCCAGTTCCTGACGGATCCGAGGAGTGTTCACCTGGTTGCTGTAAAGCATGTTCTGAGGTACCTGAAGGGTACAGTGGATTATGGGCTCAGATATGAGGCGAATCAAAAGTTTAACCTGCAGGGTTATGTTGATTCAGATTGGGCTGGCAGTGCTGCAGATAGGAAGAGCACATCTGGGTGTTGCTTCAGTATGGGATCAGGTGTGATCTCTTGGTTTAGCAGGAAGCAATCCTGCGTAGCACTGAGTACAGCTGAGGCAGAGTTGCGAGGCAGTATGGCTACGGAAGCTACTGTCTGAGTTATTTGATCTCTCGTTGGAAGCTACTGGTATCTTCTGTGATAACCAGAGTTGTGTGAAGCTGTCCGAGAATCCAGTGTTTCATGACAGGTCGAAACACATAGAGATCAAATATCACTATATCGGGGATATGGTGCAGAGAGGAGCCGTGAAGCTCCTATATGTTGCGACAGACGAGAAGATTGCAGATGTGCTGACGAAGCCACTAGCCAGGGTGAAGTTCGAGTACTTCAGAGAGAGGCTTGGCGTTATTCAGATCGAGGACACTTCGAGGAAGAAGTGATGGACACATTTGTTGAAGCCATTCCAAGCATGTTGGAAGGAGGATCCTTCACATGGCTGTGGATGTAAGCGCTGGATGATGAACATCAGGATGATGTTCTAGTTTCTGCTGGATATGATCAGTTGGATCATTTTTATGTATGTATGTACGCATCATGTTGGATGCTGGATATGATCAGGTGGATCATTTATGGATGCATCATGTTGGATGCTGGATATGATCAGTTGGATCATGTGTATGTATTTTGTATATGCATCATGTTGGATGCTTGAACCATGTATCTGTATATGTATCAGGTGGATACATTGGATGATCAGGAGGATCATGTATGATGATATGTATCAGGTAGATACTTGGCATGCAGCAGGATGTTGCATTGATGATCAGGAGGATCATGTATGATGATATGTATCAGGTAGATACTTGGTATGCAGCAGGATGTTGCATTGATGATCAGGAGGATCATGTATGATGATATGTATCAGGTAGACACTTGGCATGCAGCAGGATGTTGCATTGATGATCAGGAGGATCATGTATGATGATATGTATCAGGTAGATACTTGGTATGCAGTAGGATGTTGCATTGATGATCTGGATGATCATAGATGACGAGCTTCAGGATGTTGCTCCAGATGACATGCAGCAGGATGTTGCAGTGATGATCAGGATGATCATAGATGACGAGCTTCAGGATGTTGCTCCAGATGACATGCAGCAGGACGTTGCAGTGATGATGATCAGGATGATCATGGATACATCAGGATGATGTATGGTGAGTATCAGGTTGATACTCTGTGGCCGTGGATCAGGTTGTGCAGATGAGCATGTAATTCGGTGCCCTGGGAGATTTGCAGATGGTCTTTCGAGGTTTTGCCTATGGCATGTAATTCGGTGCCCCGGGACATCTGGCAAATGCTCTTTCGAGGTTTTTCTCTGGGAGGACATGTAATTCGGTGCCCTGGGAGATCTGCAGATAGTCTTTCGAGGTTTTGCCTATGGCATGTAATTCGGTTCCCTGGGATATCTGGCAGATGCTCTTTCAAGGTTTTGTCCTATGGCATGTAATTCGGTGCCCTGGGAGATCTGCAGATAGTCTTTCGAGGTTTTGCCTATGGCATGTAATTCGGTTCCCTGGGATATCTGGAAGATGCTCTTGCGAGGTTTTGCCATGACCACATGTAATTCGGTGCCCTGGGAGATCTGCAGATAGTCTTTCGAGGTTTTGCCTATGGCATGTAATTCGGTTCCCTGGGATATCTGGCAGATGCTCTTGCGAGGTTTTGTGGTGAGGTCACATGTAATTCGGTGCCCTGGGAGATCCTATAGGTAGAGCTGTGTGCTCGTAACAGCCTGGGATGCTCTTTCGAGGTTTTGTGACGCACGTAAAAGTCCTGAGGATTCCACAGTATGGCCAGTGATGATGAAGACCTGCAGGTGGTGGGCCTACATCCAGTATGAAAAAGGACTGGCTCTGTAGAACTTCCTATGACGAGTAGATTCAGAGATTGATTGAGATAGCAGCAGCAGTGACGATGATAATGACTCGATGATGATTATCCAGTGACGATGATCCAGAGAAGATGACTTGTGCTAGAAGAACTGTGCTGAGAAATACCTTCCTAGTTAAGAGGGAGTGTTGATGTATATGTAACTTCGGAATGTATTTCACATATATGTATATTGTATTCCTATAGAGATGGTATTATTCCTCTATAAGGAAGTGTCGTCATTTATATTGTAAGTGTCGTAACTTATACTTGATGGGTTGTTAGACCACCTTGTTTGGGGTCGGCCCTGTATAAGTCATATGGGTCAAAGGGTTATTAGACCACCCTATTGGGGGTCGGCCATGTGGGTCAAAGGGTTATTAGACCACCCTATTGGGGGTCGGCCCACTCAACATTATGTTATGTGGTTAAGTTCGAGCCGACATGAGTTAGGTAAAAAGGCAAGTCAAGTCAAGTATAAATAGAGTGCGGGAGGCACTCTATTTGCTCACTCACTTCTCACACATGCTCTCAAGGAGGAGAGGCGCACTTATGGAGGAGGAGGATTGCTGCTAGGTTATGGCTATCTCTATTGGTTGGTTGTATCATTGCTCTATCTATCTCTGAGGAAGTTATTGGGGTTTTTCACCTTTATGGTTTTCCCCAAGTAAATCTTTGTGTCTCTTGTGTGCTTGCATTATTGTCTCCATGATTGATATGCTGTAGATATGCTGTACATGTTGTTCTCTCAGTTAAGATCCTAGATCATATTGAAGTAAATTCAGAAAATTTAACACTTGGGTGGATTAGGCCCAATTTTGGCATGCTTTGGAGCATTTAATGCCTCCTTGGACCTCCCACTCACCTTAATTTTCTCACCCATGTATTCCTATGACCCATTATTGATCCAGCATGCCTCAGCCACATTCACACCAAAATTTGTGACCATTTGGGCTGAGTTGGATTGAGTTGGACCCACGTAAGGGGGATTGAGGCCAATTTGGCCAATTAGCAATCTACACTCATTTTGGTCTTCCTAAGAGTAAAAAATTTCTCCAAATTTAATATAAACATGTTCTAAACATATTCACATGTTAGACAGTCTGATAATACCAAGTTTTAGTTCACATTGTGTGTGTAAATTTGTCTTCTTTCAAGCGTTTTTGTTGGTTTTTGCATGTAATTCGATTTTGTGAGGTTCTCTAAGGATCCTAGATCTTGTTGTAGATCAAAATACTCACATGGTATTATATCCTTGTGAATTTTAGTGAGTTGCAGATCAATCTTGAGTGTTTGAGCTTCATTCTTGAGAGAATTTCCAGATAAAAATTGAGTGTTTTTTGCAGGAATTTCAACAGTTTTCTCACCATCAACGCAAGAAGAAATGGAAGCAAGCCATCTATTTCTCACTCCTTTTAATTTATTCGATTGGAAGGATGAAATGATCATTAAACTAAGATCTAAGGGTCTCTATAGAGTAACCATGGGCACAAAAGTGGAGTCAAACTCTGCTGTGGAGAAAGCCAAGTACTACAATTGAATTGATGAAGCATATGGATTGATATGCCTGATCATTTCAAGGGAAGTCTTGTTTCATACTGATAGTTTGACAACCCCAAATGAAGCCTGGTTTAAGCTAGAATCACTCTTTGGGAAAACTGATGAGTTGAGAAGCCATCAGCTTGAAAACGATGTCATCATCTTGATCCCAACACATTTTGAAACTATCCAGGAGTTCTTCACTAAGTTCAGGTCTCCAGTGCTTCAGCTGCAAAAATGTGGAATTGTTAAGAAAGAAGAACAATTGATATTGTCAATCCTTTTGAAGCTAGGGCCATAATTTTCAGTGTTTGTAAGAACCTTCCATTCTGCCAAAATGACCCTTCGAAATTGGCAAATTCCATCACTAGCAACCTTCATGGAGTGTCTTACTCAGGAGAAAGACAAGCTGGTTCAAATTGGCACCATCAAATTGAAAGATCAAGCCTTGGCCATGGGTGTTTCGAATGCCTCCAAGGGAAAGCAGAAGGCAAATAATTCGAAGCAGCCAGAGAAGAGGAAGTTTGACAAAACCAAATCTATTGATGGGGGTTCGAATCCTTCCAAGGAGAAGGACAAGAAGGGAAAAGAGAAGACCAAATGCACCTACTTCAACAAGGGATGGCATCCAGAGAGAACCAACATGAAGAAAACCATTGACACTATGGAGTAGCTGCAGGAGAAATAAAACATCCCTATCCCTGATGGTGCAAAGAAGAAAGATGGCACCTCCAATCTTGACAATAAGGAGAAATGTCATGCTTTGGTAGTAGGTACTTCTAATTCCTCATCCTTGATTATTGATTTAGGGGATTCTAGGCACATGGTTTCATTTAGAGAGCTCTTCTCCTCTATGAATTCAAATATTGTCCCAATAGTTCGAATGGGAGATGACTCTGAAATCCAGACCAAAGGGATTGGTAGGATCGATTTGGAGCATGGTTGTTTCAGTGATGTGCTCTATGTACCTTCGTTGGCTGCAAATTTGTTATCATATATCAAATGACCCATACAGGAGAATCCAAGAGAGTAACATTTACTCCTGAATTGGTAGATATTTGAGAAATTTCTTCAAACCAAGTTGTGGCAATTGGGTATGCAGACCATCAAGAGAGGATGTACAAGTTCTCGAATTTCTTTCCTGGTTCTAGTGACCAACCAGTCCACTCTCATGCCAATGAGACCTCCAATATATGGCATGAAATATTTGGCCACATGAACTACAATTATCTCCAGGTATTGCACAAAGATGAGATGGTGGAAGGGCTTCTAGAAATCAAATCTTCAAATGGAGCTTGCATAGGTTGTGTAATTGAGAAACATCTAGAGTACAACTATGAGAAGGGAATGGCAAGGAGAGCCACTCAAACACTTGGATTGGTACATTCATACCTCATTGGTCCTCTACCTACTCCATCCTATGGTGGATCAAGGTATGTACTTACATTCATTGATGACTACTCTCGATTCTGTTGGGTTTACTCCTAAAATTAAAATCTGAAGTGTTTGAGCAATTCAATATTTGGAAGGCCTTAGTGGAGAATCATAGTGGGAATAAGATAACAATCCTTAGGAATGATAATGGGAAGTATTATGTGAACAAAAATATTATGCATATTTGTGAGGAATGTTGCATTCAAATGCAACATTCAATCCCCTACGCACCACAACAAAATGGAGTGGCAGAGAGGAAAAATAGATCTCTCAAAGAGATGGAAACATGCATGATTGAAGCAAGGGATATAAACCCTAAGCTATGGGAAGAAGCCATAAATTGTGTTGCACATATTCATAAAAATTCATTCCATAAATCAATCAAAGGAAAAACCCCCTACGAGGCATGGTTTGGCCAAAAACCAAATGTCTCAAATTTCAGGATTTTTGGATCTAGAGCATGGGCTCGAATTCCATCAGAAAAGAGGAAGGCTTTGCAGCCACAGAGTAGGGAATGTATCATGGTTGGCTATGGTGAAGACACAAAGGTTTATAAGCTCTTTGACACATCCACACTCAAAACGTTCATTGAGAGAAGTGTGCAATTCAAAGAGGAACCAATACCAGATTTTGAGCTTGCACCGAGGGAATGCTTTTCTCCTCCACACCTTGATGAAGTAAGTAATGATTCAAGATCTGTATTTTCTGATAATTCTTATAATTACATGGCTGAATATGACATTGATGTATATGAGTCACCATCAAGGCCCAAGTGGGCTGAAAAAATCATACAAGCTACAGGTGAATTCGCAGGCAATCCCCAAGAGCCTAGGAAGACTAGATCTCAAACAAACCATGCTTCCTTTGCAAATGAGAGTGCCCTTTATGATCACTGTTATATGATGATTGGATCTGATCCAAAATCATATCAAGAATCTTATCATGATCCAAGGTGGAGATCAGTAATGGAAGAAGAATTCAATTCTCTTCAAGAGAATGAAACATGGGATTTGGTCCCCCTTCCTCCCAAGAGGAAGCTTGTGCAATGTAAGTGGATTTTTTGAACCAAACTTGCTGCTGATGGTTCGGATATGAAGTATAATACCAGGTTAGTGGATAAGGGATACTCTAAAATCCAATGTGTGGATTATATCGAGACCTTTGCACCGGTTGCAAAGATGGACTAAATTAGACTAGCTCTAGCCATTGCAGCTAGTAAAGGTTGGCAAGTGCACCATATGGATGTTAAAAGTGCATTCTTACATGGTGAGCTACAGGAATATATATACATGCAGCAAAATGAAGGTTTCCAAGAGGATCCTTCACTTGTTTGCAGGTTGAAGAAATCACTCTATGGACTCAAGCAAGCCCCCAGGGCTTGGTATGCTAAAATGGATGCTTTTTTTCTCTCAATTGGTTTCATTCGATGCAAGTCTGATCCAAATGTGTATTCACATAAATGTGATTATATTTTGAAGGTCATTGTACTGTATGTTGATGATATTTTAATTACAGGGAGCTGCAACAAACAAATTGGTTCAATTAAGGCATCTCTACACATTGAATTTTCCATGAGCGACCTAGGATTGCTAAGGCAATTTTTGGGTTTGGAAATTGAGAAATCTGAAAGAGGAATCATTTTGATTCAACCAAAGTATGATTAAGACCTATTATTGAAGTTTAAAATGGCTGAATGTAAGGCATCCAAGTTCCCATTCCTTTCAAGCATAAAACTAGGTGAATTTGGTGACTCTCCTTTGGTGGATTGCACACTCTAGAGGAAGCTAGTTGGTTGTTTGTTGTGCCTTACACATACAAGACATGATTTTTCTTATGCTGTAAGTGTTGTAGAAAGATATATGCAGTGGAAACATGAGCTCCATTGGAAGGTAGACAAAAATATCCTCCAGTATGTCCAAGGAACAATGAATTTTGGGGTACACTATGTAGTGAATTCTTTACTACAACTAGTTGGATTTTCTGATTCGGATTGGGCTGGAGATCCCATTGATAGAAAGTCCACTTTAGGTTTCATTTTCATGTTTGCTGAAGGTCCCATTTTATGGTAAAATAAACTGCATACTATTTCACTTTCATCAGCAAAGTCCGAGTACAGGGCAACAGTGAATGCAACTACACAGTCTGTTTGGTTGCAAGGAATTCTTCGGAAATTTGGTGTTGCTATTGATTCTCCAACCAACATTTGGGTGGAAAATCAAAGTTCCATCAAGATATCTACTGATCCAGTTCATAGGTAGAGAACAAAGCATATTGAAATCCATATGCACTACATCCGGGGCTTAGTGCATGACAGAGTGATTTCCTTGTAGTATTTCCCATCCACCGAGCAAACTGTTGATATTTTGACCAAGTGTTTTACTGAGAAGAGCTTCACTCACTTGAGATATTTTCTTGGAGTGTGATGGATGGTGAATGCTGCAATTTTATTGTAGGTTCAGCCCCATGTCCATTTTAGAGGGAAGGTTTTATCGCATCAGGTTTTCCTTCTTGTCCTCAATTTACATGGACAATTAAAATTTTTGTTTTGTATGAGGTGACTTGAGCCGTTATTGCCAAGGCCTCCCACTTTAATTTCATGAGATGTACTAAGTTTTGGTTAAGGGGGAGTGTTAGAACAGTAATCCAACACTTAGTACCTTGGTTCATAGCCTTAGTCAATTTTATTGCCTTGTATGCATTAATACACTATGGTTTGGACTTAGGTAGCTTTAATTGGGCAAATAACCACTTATGAGGAGTGCTCACACCTATTTTGAGCAACCCAACTCAGTCGAAATCAACATTTGTCGACATGTGCACCCTCATTTAATGTTTTAGTTCTCTCCTTCCTTGAAATGGGGAATAGTTGTTGACTTGGAGAGCTTGGGTGGATTTGGCCCAATTTTGGCATGATTTGGAGCATTTAATGCCTCCTTGGACCTCCCACTCACCTTAGTTTGCTCACCCACTCATGCCTATGACCCATTATTGATCCAACATGCCTGATCCACGTTCACACCAAAATTCATGACCATTTGGGCTAAGTTGGATTGAGTTGGACCCACCTAGGGGGGATTGAGGCCAATTTGGCCAATTAGAAATGTACACTCATTTTGGGATTCCTAAGCCTCACAAATTTCTCCAAATGTAATATAAACCTGTTCTAAACATATTCACGTGTTAGACAGTCTGATAATACCAAGTTTCAGCTCACATTGTGTGTGTAAATTTGTCTTCTTTCAAGCTTTTTTGCTAGTTTTTGCATGTAATTCGATTTTGTGAGGTTCTCTAAGGCTCCTAGATCTTGATGTCGATCAAAATACTCACAAAGTGAGTGGATGAACAACCAGTAATGGATTGTAGCACTGTGACTGCTACAATTTTTTTATTTCAGCATGTGGTTACCAAATTTGGTTTCCCGTGGATCTTAATGAGTGATCAGGGATCTCATTTTCTCAATAGGACCATTGAAGTGTTAAAAAAATAATTTCATATTTACCACCAGAAAAGTATGTCATATCATCCTCAAGCCAATAGGATAGTTATAGAGTTTAATAAAATTTTGGAGAATGCCTTAACCAAGATATGTAATGTGAACCGTGATGACGGGGACTTGAGAATACCGACATTCTTATGGGACTACAAAACAACCTGTAAGAAGTTGTAATACCCCATTTTTCCCTTGATGTGTATTGGATTCAATGTAAATACTATGTATATACAATATGTGCAATTTCCCTAGTGTGGAGCTCAAGGCCAAGGCCCCACTAGTGGATGTTTAAGTTTATTGCTTAGGCAAGTATTTGGACAGTTTGATTATTCATGGGATGATTAAGCCATGATGGGATGATTAAGCCATGAAGAAATGTAAATGATGTAATTATTATTTAATGAATAAAATAACCAAGGAGCTGGCTAAGGAGGAAACCAATGAGAAGGGGCCATGTGTATTCACTAGGGAGAGGTGAGGGTGTTATGGGATTGGCTTCCCATATTGCCACATGTATGACTGAGAACCCATTTGAACTCCCCGCTGACATTAATGCAATTGTAGTGGGTGGTTAAGAACCCTGATTACTAAAGCCGATGAAGTATGGAGCATTCCTATGATTTTGTATGGCAGGGTATGGCTCTGATCGCTTGTCCGAGACAACACGCAATCGCCTGGGGAAACGCGCTGAACCTGTTTGACTATCTGGGGAGGGACATTCATTCCTCACTCATTCTCCCACTCATGCACTTGCCATTTCATGAGCCATCGACCCTCGCAAGGAATCCATTCATGTATTTCCTGTATATGCTGAACCAATCCAAGAAAGGGAAATTTGGAAGTTAATTGCGTTCTTGTGTGATAGAGATTATCCAAGATTTGAAAGCCGTAAAAAACCTATGTGCAAACCCCAGTTATAGCGATAGAGTGGTATTGATAGAAAGGTATTACATAGTGGTATTGGCAGAGCGGTCGTGAGGAAACCCCAATCCTGGTAATGAATCAATTGTTGAACTGTGGGAAAGGGTTGGGTTGCTTGATAAACCCAGTGAAAGCTATAGTCTCAAAGAACTAGTGACTGGACCTTTCTATGCCCATCCTAGAATAGAACTATAAGGGAAGGACCATGAGAGACTGTGAAGCAGAAGAAGGGTCTTCCTTGTGTTGGATTTGGTAGGTCTTGTGGGTGCCACGTCGGCTATGTTAAAAAATCAGGATCACAGAGCAATAACAATAAACAGAAATGCAAATATAATCACACATACACATTACAACAGAGACACCAATATATTGTGGTTCACCCAATATGGGCTACGTCCACACTGAAATTGCCAGTCCTTATTATTATACCATCCAACAAATTGAAGGCATACAGCATGCAGCACAGCCGCTGCACTTCCTCTTCACACTCTCTCACAGTCTCTCTTCACGATTTCAAAGATATTTTACAATGCATAATACCTAATACATATTTCCCTAGCCGTATTACAATTTTTTTCTTTTATAAGGGAAATACAATGGGAAAATACCATGGGTTACCCAAAAACATGGGCCCGTAAACTATTGGTGGGAATGAGTGTACAGTCCTCTGGCATACATGGCTAAGACAATATCATCTATGAGACTAGAATATATGGCTACACAACCAATAGGCTGAGAGCGAATGGACCTTTCTATGCCCATCATAGAATAGCACTAGAAGGGAAGATACCTTGAAGGACTGTGTAATAGTACAGTAGTTCTTACTTGTGTTGGATGTGGTAGGTATTGTGGGTGCTAGGTCAACTAAGTTCTGAGATGCCTGTAGCTCTGTGGTTGACCTCACTGGTTTAGCAACGCCTTCCTCATTGTCCCTGAATGCTTGATAAACCACTGTAGGTTGGATTATCATGGGTAGAGGCCCTGGAATGCTTGATAAACCCAACTACAGACTAGTTTAGTATGAGAATTGATCCTTGACAGTGAGAGAACCTATTATCCCTCCTTAGTGGATACATTTTCCAGCTCGGGGGTGATCTCTCAGCTAAAATAGTATAGGCTAGACAAATATATAAGGTTGGGTGGAACGTTTCTCTCACTTAGCCAGTTGCTTCGGAATTGAAAGATAAGTATTTATGTTATAATAAATGATGGTGTTTCATTGTTTTGTGATGAATGCTTGTGTATAGTTATGGAACTGTGGAATGTATGTATATGAATGGGATTGACATGAATTCATGTGTAGGCCTGATTAAGAGGCTGAGTTCACTATTATATGTATATCTTATATTTCATGAGTTTAATTCTTGCATATGATAGATGTGTTGATTAAATCTATTTAATGCATTTTATATGTAATAATGTATGATAGTGTTTCATGGTTTGAAGATGAATGTTTATGTATAACTAACCCTTTGAAGGAGATGTATGTTTACACCTAATCCCTGGGAAATAAAAGGAAGCCCTAGAAGTGGTTTCAGAAACCTCTGTAGGCTAGATGGAAAGGAAGATCTTGACAGGTAGAAGTTTGGAAGTGTCTAAGTGGGGATATAGACTGAACTTCAAAGAAGAAAATGGGGAGGTTAGATACCTCACTTGATCAAGGGTCTCTACCATTGGATATAGCTCCCAAAGAGCTTTCCAATGGTACAAACCTTGCCCCATTTGAATGCTGGAAGGAGCTATGCCTTGATGAAGTTTCCCTTGCAGAGGCAAGGTTCCACATTCATGATTCCGCAATTGCGGGTTGCGGGATCCTTAAGTTCAAAATGATGTGTTTTGGCCTCCCGCAATTATGCATCTAGAATTGTGGGATGTGGACTGAGGGGTCATCTATTGTGGGTTGTGGGTTGCAGGATCACCGAGTTCAAATTTATGTGTTTTGGAATTTCCGCAATTCTGCATCTACATTTGCGGGTTGGAAAATGCAGATTGCGGGATGTGAGTTGCGGGTTCACAACTGTGGGTTGCGGATTGTGGAACTGAACCCTTATGGCTTCCTGTATGGGAATTTAGTCAGTGTTTTGGAGAAAAAACAAGGATCATGGTCTCCAATGGCCTAGCAGGTCAGTGGGTACATGATAGAGTGGTACCAGAGCTTCAGTTGCAGCACTAGGAGCTGTTTGGGCCAGACCGTGTGTTAGCACTTAGATTTTATTCCGGTTGTAAAAGAATAATACCTAAGGTAACCTATTTCAAACCAAGCTTTAGGTAGAAAACTTAGCCATTTTTTCACCAGAGAGGGCTCTCTCACGATATATATGTAAAGACTGAAATATATAAAAGTTCTCTCAAAATTTCTCAAAAGGATTTTCTGGTTGAAAAGGAAAACAAGAAACGTTTGGGCATGGAGTCAAAGTTTCAAATATATAATATGCAAGTAAGAGAGTTATACCAAACAGATTTTCACAGAGGCAAGATAGCAATCATATCACAGTCAATTTGATTTTTTCAAGTGGTATAGAAAGAAGTAATGACATTCCATCAACAACAGGCATCTAACTGGGATGAATCCATTGTCAACTTTGGAGAAAATAGTGAATATTTAAATGTGATAAAACGAGGCATAACCAGTATGAATCTTGTGTTATTTCAAGTTTTCATTTAAATATAGAAGAAAAACATAATGGAATATATAACATAGAGAGTAAACATGCACATATAAAGATAAAGGAAAAAAACAGAGTGTAAAGCTGATCAACACATGAATCTCTGGTCTCAAAAGATGGGTATTTTCACTGTACTGCGTTTATTTATCAAAAAATAGACTTCAAAACATATTCATCTCTCAAAGAATTTCCAACCTCTTCAAAAATGACTCTCATTGTTTTTATACAAAATTCGGAAGAAGCTTGACATAACTGCTTCTTCTAACTAATAACTAAAAATACTTTAACTTAAAAAATAACTGTCTTTGAGCAATAGATAACTGTCTCCAAATAATATTACAAATTTAAAATAAAAGTATATTTTTGCCACTTGGCAAAAATTTTGAATATTATCTTTTCGCCACTTGGAAAGAGTTTTGAAAGCATCTATGAATGGACAGAATACCTTGTCCTTCCATATTTGTCCACATAATTCCACTAGTCGGCCGTGGGTAAATCATAGTTGGTCATTTCTTTTACCAAGACTCGCATTTCAACATGACCTGCATAAGAAACAGGAAGAAGATTCTCACAG
The DNA here is from genome assembly GCA_027924585.1 of Larix kaempferi. Lineage (NCBI taxonomy): Eukaryota > Viridiplantae > Streptophyta > Pinopsida > Pinales > Pinaceae > Larix > Larix kaempferi. The sequence continues at coordinate 2,980,407 of BSBM01000008.1, forward strand.
GTTGAGATTAGCATATTTAAAATTTCAAAGTCCTCTGTTATTTTCTCCATTAAAATTTTTCCTGTAAGCATATGATCCAATTGCTGGAACTTTCTGTGATCCATCCTTATGTCAAACAACAATCTCTTATACTCATTAGGATGAATCAATTCATTTTTTTCATTCCAAAAAGCAGGGAATCCTTTGTTTACTAATTTTTCAAATTGCTTCTTAAACTTTACTACTTCTTCCCTTATATCTCCAGCTTTAGCTTCAATATTTTCAACATGCGAGTACTTTCCCAAGATCCTTCTGGCCCATGTAATGACTGAAATTCTGTTCATTATATTCATGGCTGTCAAGTCTGCTTCAGTTAGACTGTTTAAGAATGTTATAGCTTTCTAGGATACTTCTTTTGGCTTTTTATTTAAGTTCTCCCTGACTGCTCTGCAACTTTCGAAGGCATCTTTGGCTACCTTTTCCTTGACTCTTATGTAATCCAGATATGGTCTTAATTTCTCAACTTCCTTTATTATTTGGTCCCATACCATGTGTTTGCAACCTTGCATAGCAGTTTGTCCTGTCACATGAGCTTCCAAACCTTTGTTATTATCACCTAATTCATGATTCCTTGTCTGCAAAGTTTTTATTTCCTTATTTTTAATTTCATTTTCTTCCTTCAGCTTCTGTATTTCCATCTTCAATTCTTTGATTTCTCCTTCTTTCAAACTTACTTGGGACATGGCTTGTAAAATACCATCTACTCCAGTTTTATCTTCATCTGTGGCTATTTGTACTTGTTGCTGACCACTTTCTGCTAATCTTTTCCTTGCTTCCTCCAACTGCTCTTCTAAAATGATTTTCTCTTTTTCCCAATGATCTTTTTCATCAGAGAGCTTTAACATTTTTGCAGTAACATCGTTTACTTCATTAGATAATTATTCTTTTTCCTTTTCAAGTACCGTTAGTTCTGCTCCTTGGATAAGCACAGTGTCTGGAATTTTTAGCTTTCATCTTAATATCAGGATCGTATCATCTTTTTATTTGAGCAATTTTGTTGCTGCATCTCCCTCTTTATTTATCAAATCTACTTGCAATTTTTTAATCTGTTGCTATCGAGACTTATTTTCTGCCTTCTCTTGTCTCAACTGATTATTCAATTTATCCAGTGAATTTTTTAATTTGTCTGCCTTCAATATTGCCCCCAAATAATCTGAATATATAATTTCTCCTGTTTGTCTGTGCAATAAAATTTTATCTGGGGCATTTATTTTAGACAAATCTACTTTCATTTCTGAAATCTTATCTTTTGTGACAACTGAAAATTTCCAAGAATTCTCTCTGATATTTCTGCTAGTAAATAAACTTACTTCAGTATTGGATATATTTCTAACTTTTGGAAACAGCTGACTGGTTTGCTTGGAGGATTCCTGTTTATTCTAACTATGTTCATTAAATACATCCATCATATTCTGGGGTCTATTTACATCGCCCTCTACTGGGGTTTCTTCAATACTGTATTCTTTAACCGTGACCTCTGGTATTTTTTCTTCAGTTCTTTTTACATCTTCTGAAACTGCTATCAACTCTTGTTGTTCATTTATTTTCAACTTTTTTCCTCTTTCTGTTCCTTCATCTTCAATGTTCATTACATCCTGTATGGGTCTCTTAAACCCCACCAATGCAGTATTCATTATGTCTTCTGTCTCTGTTGTTGTATCTGTCAATACCATTTCTTTGTCATGTGCATCAGGAATGATTTCTTCTTTATATTCCATCCAATTTGCTCTGTCAGACATCCCTTCAATCATCTGATGGTTCAGTGCTTTGATGCAATGATCTGTTCTCCGTTTTGATATTATGTTCAACGGATCATACTCAATAGCCATATCTGTCTCAAAACTCATATCTTTCAATAACTTCTCTATATACACAACAACATTTTTATTCTTTATTGTGAATGGACCAAGTGTGAACGGATATTTAATGTCTGTTGCTTGTTTGTAAACCAAAAAATTGTTATCTTCAACAATCAACTTTTGTCTCAGGAATTCCAAAGCAAAAACCCTTAAGGTAAGAAAAGCTGGTAAAACATAAGGTTTATGTTTGAACCCATATAATCTGATTACTGTACTATCCTTTGACAAGAACCAATCTCCCATCGCATACTCTGCACTCAATTGCATGCATGCCTGCATTTCTGGTAATACTCTAGGCAATTTTTTACCAAAGATCATTCTGTAAATCTCGGAGAGCATGTAATTGATGTAATTGAACATGTTATTTTCTAATAAAGTTGTGAAAATGATTTCTGGGAACTGCAATTCTTCTTGACTGGCTATCATAATCATTTTCATCAAGAAAGACTGAAACCTGAAATGTCTCAGAGTGGAAAAATTGACCATTTGGTCGTGAATCTTCTCTGTCAAAAATACTTCAAAATTAAGTCGAGGGATTTGATTTTCATCGATCCCTGACTGAATTGTACTCATTTTGTACAACAGACTCAATTGAAACTCGGTTACATACCTGTCTGTATCAAACCCTAGAACTAAAGCCAATAATATCAAAACTAATTGGGTATTTTCATCAAACAAATCGATCTCTATAGGGTACGGGACTTCCGAAATGTTGGTTTCTAGTTTGAGACACGACGACAAAAACCTTTCTCTATCATTTTGAGAGATTTGATGATAATTTTCAATAATGAATATTTCAGAAAAAATCTCGGACTCAAGGGTTTGGGAAAAATCTATTCCTAGGGCTTTAATTATTTCGGTCGGCTTTATTTCACAAACGACTCTGGTTTTCTGACTGTCTAGGACAATTCTTTCTTCTCGGGAGTAATTCTCGGCACACCATGACACAAATTCTGGGAAAAAAAGGGATTTGGTCTGGGAAAAAGGCTATCAAAGACGACTGGTGGACTCTATGTAGGTCTATCCATTCCTTTAACAATTCAGACAACCTAAGTTTAATCTCAGAGACTGGTAACCTGATTAGGGTATCATGAACGTCTTCGTCTCTATCCTCTAGGGCTTCTTTTGATTTAAAAACGTCTATATCGTGTACAGTTTCCATCTAAACGTTTCTTTAAACAAAATTCTGTTTAAAAAAGTGGGCCAGGTCACCAAACCCTACCTATATGTACACGCCTTTCCCCTTCTGTCGCGATCGATGATCTCCACCATTCCTCAGAGCTCTCCAAGATAGCGACACATATGCAAAATGCCGTTATGTGAAGCCCTTTTTGTTTTATATAATCCTTTTTGATTAACTTCTTGACAACTTTCTGAAAAGGGGTTCATATCCGACTGTTGATCTCGAGCTTTTGATTTGGGCCATCAGATATCGCCTCCTTTTATCCCCTATGGTGGTATCCGTGATCTTAAAGTAGTTTTTTTTCCAATTTTTTCCTTGTGAGGATCAACCATCTGATGACACCTGTTTGAGTGGTTTTACTTTCCGTGACCTCTCTTCCTTCTATCCAGTGTGCATCTTCCCAGATGCGGATGAACATTGGCCGTTGATTTTGTTTCAGATTTATATCGTCCCTCCGATTGCTACCGACGTATGGCGTATTCCCTTACTCTTTCTCCATCTTCCACGCACCAGGTCCCACCACGCCACGTGATATGGCCCGTCGCGCCTTCTATTTGGTGGTTCCGCACAGCGCTGTGGTGGTTTATGATACCACTATATCACATATGCAGACTGATGAGATTAGGACATGTGCCCGGCGGTATTGAGTCCGCAACCGCTCACAAGTCTTTTCAAATGATCACTTCGGCGGTGCAGGAAACTATATTAGCCGTTGATCTTGATCCTTATCATCTCTGCCATCGAAACTTGATCTGGATTTAACCTTTTCAAAGATTTGTTTTCGGACTTTGCATATGTGGGTTTTTTCCTTCTTGTTGTTTGTATTCAAAACCTTTTCTTCAACCTTTTTGGGGTAATTTCACTACTTTTGGATTATTTTGGCAAAAACCTTTTAGGATTTGAGCATTCTCAGATATAGTGTCAACAAATGGCTCCAACTGGGGATGCTATCCTCCCTGTGAGGTAGCAAAGAACATCGTAGACCAAGTGCCTGATCCATTGGGCTGCATTCAAAAAAAAAAAAAAAAAAAAAAAAAAATTTTGAAAAAATATTTACACTATACAAAAACTCTCTTTCACTTCTGTTTTTTAGGAAAGATAATGTTTGAGGTGTCTCCCATTTACTGGACCTCCAGGATAGAATTCTCCATTGCAATTTTTTAGGATAAATGCATTTTCTCCTTGACATCCTGCAACAATATATGGACCTTTCCATAAATGCTCAAACTTTCCATGGTGATCCTCATTTCTAGAGTCCCACTTCAAAACCAAATCATTTATCTGAAAATCCTTTTCCTTAACCTTTCTGTCAAAAGTTTTCTTCATTTTTTCCTGATGCATTTGGGTTTTGTTATATGCTTTTTCTCTGACTTCATGCAATTCTATCATTTGATTTATTCTCCTTTGCATATGATTTGGCTCTTCATCGACTTCTTGTAATAATTTCATAACTGGCAAACCCAAAGAAACAGGGAAAATTACCTTTGTACCGTACACCAACTGGAAAGGGGAAGTGCCAATTGCTCTCTTTGTACTGATTCTATCCACCCACAGAGCATATTTCAGTTTAGTGTGCCAAGCCCTCTTATTTTCTTCTAGCAACTTCTTTATGATTCTCACTAAACTTTTATTTGAAGATTCGGCCAACCCATTCCCTTGTGGATAATAAGCAGTTGAATGATTTAGATGTATGTGATATTTGTAACAAAAATTTATCATCTTTTTTGACTTGAACGCCGGAGCATTATCTGTCACTATCCTTTTAGGACAACCAAACCTGGACAAAATGTTCTCTTCCAAAAATTTCATAATCACCGTTTCTGTGGCATTTCTGGTTGGGATGGCCTCAATCCATTTTGTGAAGTAATCTGTAGCAGTCAAAATCCACTTATGTTTCCCTGAAGAATTTGGATTAATCTCACCAATAAAATCTAACCCCCACTATTGGAAAGGTGCTTCAACTGAAATAGGTTTCAACGGAAAAGGAAATAATTCTCTTTTTCCATCAAAAATTTGACATTCATGACATTTCGTTACTTCTTTATATACATCTGAATACATGCTGGGCCAATAAAAACCAGCTCTAAGAATTTTTTTCACAATAGACTTCCATGAATGATGCCCCCCACACATACCTTTATGAAATTCCACCATAATATGCTGCGCTTCATTCTCTAATAGGAAATTCAACAGGATTCCTCCGGGATCTTTCCAAAATAAATTTCCATCTAATATGCAAAACTTGGTTGCTTTCAATTTTACTGATCTTGCCCTAGTTTTTTCCATATTCGCAGGCGCTTGGAGATTCTGCAAAACATATACAATATCCGCGTACTAGGGGGATAAAGAGAAATCTTCAATTATTTGTGAATTTGGAACATTTTCGGTTGAAGTTTCAGAAAGAAAATTCATACCGAGAGAGTCCCAATTTGTTTCAGTCATCATTTTAGCCAAACCTTGGCCTTTTATCAGTTTCGTAGGTTTAATGTCCAGATCATATTCCAGTAACACTGCTATCCACTTCGCTCTTTTCCCTTCAGGATCTGGCTGGGTAAGAATGTCTTTCACTGCTGCTGATGGAACATGTGCTATTATATGAGAATGTAAAATATATATTCTGAAATCCTTCAATGCTTTCACTAAAGCATAAGCTTGTTTCTCCATGATGTTGTATTTTAATTCTGCATCTCTCAGAATCTTACTAAAAAATGCAATTGGTTGTTCCGCACCTTCTTGATTCTTTTGTAAGAATACTCCTGCTACTGTGTGTTCTGATGCATAAGTAAACATAATGAAATATTTTGTATAATCTGGACTAATTAACATTGGTGCTTCAGTCAATGCTCTTTTAATATTATCAAAGGATTGTCTTGCTTCTTCAGTCCATTTAATTTCCTTGTCTTTCCTTAGCATTTCAGTTATGTTTCTCAGAATTTCGGTGAAACTAGGAATGAACCTTCTTAACCAATTTACCCTTCCAATAAATGACTGAATCTCTTTTTTGCTCCTAGGGATTCCCACCTTTTGTATCGCGGATACTCTCTCTGATTCAATCTTAATGCCTTCTTTTGATATGATGTGTCCCAATAATCTTCCTTCTTCCATGCAAAAATGAGATTTCTTTGGATTTAAGGAAATCCCAAATATTCTACATTTTATAAAAACTCTTTCCAGATGCTTCCAGTGATCAGCAACATTATTTGAATAAACAGTGATATCATCCATGTATACTACCACAAATTTGTCCCTTTCATCTGCAAATGAAATATCCATGGCTCTCTGAAAAGTTGCGCCTGCATTCATCAAACCAAATGGCATTTTGGCGTACATAAATGTTCCCCATGGAGTAGTAAAAGCATTTTTTTCTTGATCTTCTGGGTGAACTTTAATTTGATTGTAACCTGAGAAACCATCTAACATGGAAATTCTTTCGGCTCCCACAACTTTCTGTAAAATCTGATCCATTTTAGGGAGTGGATAATTATCTTTCAAAGAAACTCTGTTCAAATTTCTAAAGTCTACACACAATCTTATTTCGCCATTCTTTTTCCTTACTGGTACTAGGTTAGCCAACCACTTAGAAAAAATCAAGGACACAATTATCTTAGCATCAAACAACTTTCTCACGTCTTTTTCTATCACTGGAAGCAACTTGGGATTTATTCTTCTTAATTTCTGCTTAAAAGGTTTTTCATCAGGTTTGATAGGAATTGTATGTTGTATAACAGAAACATCATATTCTTTCAGGTCCTCATAGCTCCAAGCAAAAACATCTGAAAATCTTTTCATCACCTCCACACTTTTATCCTCTTCCTTTCTTGGTAATTTCTTTGAAATTTTTACCAATTTGGGATCCTTTTCAGAACCTAAATTGTAATCTTTTACATCTTCAGGTTTAGGTGCTACCTTTGGGTTTTTCACCACATCATTTTTATCAAATAATTTTTCTAAAGGAATTAAGCCTCTAGGGATAACATTATTCTTCAGCTGAATTATATCCTTACCTCCAATCCTTTGCTTGAACTTTTCTGTTTCTTCTGGAGAATCTATTTCATCTGGACCAGCTCCAGCATATTCTGCATCAATAGACCTGTAATTGAATTCATCTGTCATTTCTAAAAAGCGTTTAATCTGTTGATCATCTTCAAAAACCTGCCAATGTTTGATATTGCCTGGGATAGATGGTTTGTGTATGACCTCAATATCATATTTCTTTTTAGAAAAGATAGGAGTTTTGAATGCAGCTCCTGTAGTGGCCAAAGAATCTGCTACAGTGTTGTTAACTATGGGAATTGAAACAACATCATGTTCATCGAAAAACATTTCCAGTAAATCCCACACTTCATTCCTATAGGACCTTATTTTAGGGTGTTTGGTCTGATAAATAGCTTTTACCTGATTTATTACCAATTTGGAATCTCCAAACACTTCAATCTTTTTTGCTTTTAAATCTCTCAACACGTTCAACCCCAGAATCAAAGCTTCATATTTTGCAACATTAATGGTACATTCAAAATTCAATTGGTAAGAAAACATTAGGAATTCTTGGTCAGGTGTAATTATCCATACTCCCGCACCAGCCCCTTCTCTGCTTCTAGCCCCATCAAAGTGCATCGTCCAGGTCCCTTCTTTTCTGATCTTTTCTCTTAAAAATCTTTCTTTTTCATTTTCTTTAGGTTCAATTAACTCAATCTTTTCTTTAGATTCAACATCATTGTACAAAATACAAGAACCCAAATCTGTGTCTGCTGCATATATAGCATGTTTATCAGGTTCTTTTAAGTCACTTACCAAATAAGCAGCCATCTTTTCAGCATATAATCTTCTGTGTACCCCCAACACCGGAATAGTAGCAAAAGACATATCCATCTGCAGGGTTCCTTTTAACTTTGAGGCCCAAGACCTGGACAATAACATACCAAACTTTGCTGGAATATCGGCAACCACCACATCCATAAGAATACCTTTTGCTGGTATTTTACTAAGATTGACTGTCAAATCTTTTATCAACCCTAAACACTTAACTTTCCTTGAATCAAAAGAAAATAAGTCATCATATGGTCTTGTGATTTCCAGTCCCAAAGATTCTACTACAAGTTTTGGCATCATATTATGAGAAGCTCCTGAGTCTAACATACAATTATGCACGACTTTATCATGAACATTCAAATTTACATAGAAAGGAGAAACTTCCCCAAAACTATTATCCTCCATTCTTGAACCCAGGCAGATATTAGGAGTATCATCATCTAATTCCAAAGTATCTATTTCCACTCGATTTTCTACTTGCATCATCTTAAAAATTTGTTCCTTGTATTCTTTATTCTTTAATATCTCATTAAAAGGTACAGAAATCTTGACTTTCGACATTTCACTCTGTATATTGAAAGGAACCAAATTTTTATCACCCTCCTTTATCGAGTCTTTCTTGTTATCTGAAATTACTTTTGGCATCTCTTCATTTTCTTTTCTTCTCGTTTGCTGTTCATACTGACTAGTAGAAGGTTTGTCTTTATTTCCTTTTGATTTGCCCATTGGTTCTTTTCCTTTGTCTATTATAACATCTCGGTTTCTCAGATTTATCTTTCTTTGAAGATCGTTTATAGCATTTTGGTAACCAATCTGGTATTGATCAATTTCCGTCTCCAAATTACAACAATCTCCTTCTGCAAGGAACATATCATGCTCTTGTTTAGTCAGATACACTTCTGAATCAGAACTGCCACAATGGTGAATATCACTCTCAGGTATTTCAGATTCCACTTCTCCAGCAATATAATTTTCCGGGAAAGGAGGTATGATTTGATCTTCTTCCGCATTCCTTGGGTTTCGCTGTTCTCTCGGCCTTATAGCTGGAACAAAGGGTCTCCTAAAATTTGGGTTTCTGATTTGAGGTTTTTCTTGTTCTTTATTTGGAGCTTTGTTATCCACCACTAACCTTTCTAATAACTTTTCCATAGTTTTCATCATTGCTTCAAATTTTACATCTGTGGAAGAAGAAGAAGATGCTGCATTTTGATTATCTTCTCTAATTTTCTTTCTGTCCATATATCTATGTCTCATTTTTCCAAAAGCCATCATATTAGCTTCAACTTCTACTGCATCTTTCATCATTATTGCTAAAGTAGTAGATATCCTCTCTCTTAATGTGCATGAAAAATCACCTTCAAAAGCATCTTCATAATGTAACTTGGTTGCTCCCACTGGAGGTTTTATATCTGTAGGGATAGAATTATAGACTTTCATAAATCTTGCAGAGAACTCTTGAACTGATTCAAAACCTCCTTTTTTCAGATTATTATATTGTGTCAACACCTGTGAAGGATTTTTCTGGTCTTCCCATCTTTCGATAAAAAGAGTTGTAAAAGCATCATAATTAGCAATTGATCCTGCAGCTAAAGCTCTAAACCATTTTTTGACTTCACCTCTCAAGCTTTGGGAAAACAACCTCATTTTTTCATCATCATAATCCACTTCTTCTAAATCAATGAAATCACTAAAGTTATCAACATGTTGTTGTGCTGTATAGTTACCCTCATTATCAAAAGTAAAGATTCTCTGTCCATAATTTTGAGGCAAATCATGTAAAGCCGCGGGCAAAACCAATGGGGCAAATCTGGCAGCCATGGGTGGTGGGTTATAAGGTGGAACAATCACTGCCTGTTGTCTATTAATTTGCACAGGTATTCTTTGGGATTTGGATATTCTGGACCCTGCCCTTTCAGATTTTTGTAAATTTTCCCAAATAGATTTTAAAGAACAATCCCACAAACTTTTTGGGTCAACTTTTGTTTCTTTCAAATCAGAATCTGATTTAGTTCTAAGCAAAATCTTTTCACCTGAACCAATATTTTCTTCCTCAAACAGATTTTCTTGCAAAGAAAGGAATATATTTGAAAACTGAGAAATACCTTCTTTCGTCTTGCCTTTGCCTTTATCCATCTTGAGGAGCTTTTCTGGATTATCCACGCCTGAGAAGAAATGCAAACCGGGATTTCTTCTTGTAGCCACAATGTCTTTCTCAAAATATCTTAAAAAAACCTCAAGAATTTGTCACAAGTGAAGTCGCCATGGCAATATCTACAACAAACTTATTTCAAACTTCCTTGCCCAAGAAATTTGACCTTTCTTTGTCATTTCTCCCGGGAAAAATTTCACATTCGCTCCCCGGCAACGGCGCCAAAATGTTAGCACTTAGATTTTATTCCGGTTGTAAAAGAATAATACCTAAGGTAACCTATTTCAAACCAAGCTTTAGGTAGAAAACTCAGCCATTTTTCCACCAGAGACGGCTCTCTCACGATATATATGTAAAGACTAAAATATATAAAAGTTCTCTCAAAATTTCTCAAAAGGATTTTCTGGTTGAAAAGGAAAACAAGAAACGTTTGGGCATGGAGTCAAAGTTTCAAATATATAATATGCCAGTAAAAGAGTTATACCAAACAGATTTTCACAGAGGCAAGATAGCAATCATATCACAGTCAATTTGATTTTTTCAGGTGGTATAGAAAGAAGTAATGAAATTCCATCAACAACAGGCATCTAACTGGGATGAATCCATTGTCAACTTTGGAGAAAATAGTGAATATTTAAATGCGATAAAACGAGGCATAACCAATATGAATCTCAAGTTATTTCAAGTGTTCATTTAAATATAGAAGAAAAACATAATGGAAGATATAACATAGAGAGTAAACATGCACATATAAAGATAAAGGAAAAAAACAGACTGTAAAGCTGATCAACACATAAATCTCTGGTCTCAAAAGATGGGTATTTTCACTGTACTCCCTTTATTTATCAAAAAATAGACTTCAAAACATATTCGTCTCTCAAAGAATTTCCAACGTCTTCAAAAATGACTCTCATTGTTTTTATACAAAATTCGGAAGAAGCTTGACATAACTGCTTCTTCTAACTAAAAACTGAAAATACTTTAACTTAAAAAATAACTGTCTTTGAGCAATAGATAACTGTCTCCAAATAATATTACAAATTTAAAATAAAAGTATATTTTTGCCACTTGGCAAAAATTTTGAATATCATCTTTTCGCCACTTGGCAAGAGTTTTGAAAGCATCTATGAATGGACAGAATATCTTGTCCTTCCATATTTGTCCACATAATTCCACTATTCGACCGTGGGTAAATCATAGTTGGTCATTTCTTTTACCAAGACTCGCATTTCAACATGACCTGCATAAGAAACAGGAAGAAGATTGTCACAGGTTGAGATTAGCATATTTAAAATTTCAAAGTCCTCTGCTATTTTCTCCATTAAAATTTTTCTTGTAAGCATATGATCCAACTGCTGGAACTTTCTGTGATCCATCCTTATGTCAAACAGCAATCTCTTATACTCATTAGGAGGAATCAATTCATTCTTTTCATTCCAAAAAGCAAGGAATCCTTTGTTTACTAATTTTTTAAATTGCTTCTTAAACTTTACTACTTCTTCCCTTATATCTCCAGCTTTAGCTTCAATATTTTCAACATGCGAGTACTTTCCCAAGATCCTTCTGGCCCATGTAATGACTGAAATTATGTTCATTATATTCATGGCTGTCAAGTCTGCTTCAATTAGACTGTTTAAGAATGTTATAGCTTTCTGGGCTACTTCTTTTGGCTTTTTATTTAAGTTCTCCCTGACTGCTCTGCAACTTTCGAAGGCATCTTTGGCTACCTTTTCATTGACTCTTATGTAATCCAGATATGGTCTTAATTTCTCAACTTCCTTTATTATTTGGTCCCATACCATGTGTTTGCAACCTTGCATAGCAGCTTGTCCTGTCACATGAGCTGCCAAACCTTTGTTATTATCACCTAATTCCTGATTCCTTGTCTGCAAAGTTTTTATTTCCTTATTTTTAATTTCATTTTCTTCCTTCAGCTTCTGTATTTCCATCTTCAATTCTTTGATTTCTCCTTCTTTCAAACTTACTTGGGACATGGCTTGTAAAATACCATCTACTCCAGTTTTATCTTCATCTGTGGCTATTTGTACTTGTTGCTGACCACTTTCTGCTAATCTTTTCCTTGCTTCCTCCAACTGCTCTTCTAAAATGATTTTCTCTTTTTCCCAATGATCTTTTTCATCAGAGAGCTTTAACATTTTTGCAGTAACATCGTTAACTTCATTAGATAATTCTTCTTTTTCCTTTTCCAGTACCGTTAGTTCTGCTCCTCGGATAAGCACAGTGTCTGGAATTTTTAGCTTTCGTCTTAACATCAGGATCGTATCATCTTTTCTTTGAGCAATTTTGTTGCTGCATCTCCCTCTTTATTTATCAAATCTACTTGCAATTTTTCAATCTGTTGCTGTCGAGACTTATTTTGTGCCTTCTCTTGTCTCAACTGATTATTCAATTTATCCAGTGAATTTTTTAATTTGTCTTCCTTCAATATTGCCCCCAAATAATCTGAATATATAATTTCTCCTTTTTGTCTGTGCAATAAAATTTTATCTGGGGCATTTATTTTAGACAAATCTACTTTCATTTCTGAAATCTTATCTTTTGTGACAACTGAAAATTTCAAAGAATTCTCTCTGATATTTCTGCTAGTAAATAAACTTACTTCAGTATTGGATATATTTCTAACTTTTGGAAACAGCTGACTAGTTTGCTTGGAGGATTCCTGTTTATTCTGACTATGTTCATTAAATACATCCATCATATTCTGGGGTCTATTTACATCGCCCTCTACTGGGGTTTCTTCAATACTGTATTCTTTAACCGTGACCTCTGGTATTTTTTCTTCAGTTCTTTTTACATCTTCTGAAACTGCTATCAACTCTTGTTGTTCATTTATTTTCAACTTTTTTCCTCTTTCTGTTCCTTCATCTTCAATGTTCATGACATCCTGTATGGGTCTCTTAAACCCCACCAATGCAGTATTCATTGTGTCTTTTGTCTCTGTTGTTGTATCTGTCAATACCATTTCTTTGTCGTGTGCATCAGGAATGATTTCTTCTTTATATTCCAACCAATTGGCTAGGTCAGACATCCCTTCAATCATCTGATGGTTCAGTGCTTTGATGCGATGATCTGTTCTTCGTTTTGATATTATGTTCAACGGATCATACTCAATAGCCATATCTGTCTCAAAACTCATATCTTTCAATAACTTCTCTATATACATAACAACATTTTTATTCTTTATTGTGAATGGACCAAGTGTGAACAGATGTTTAATGTCTGTTGCTTTTTTGTAAACCAAAAAATTGTTATCTTCAACAATCAACTTTTGTCTCAGAAATTCCAAAGCAAAAACCCTTAAGGTAAGAAAGCTGGTAAAACATAAGGTTTATGTTTGAACCCGTATAATCTGATTACTGTACTATCCTTTGACAAGAACCAATCTCCCGCCGCATACTCTGCACTCAATTGCATGCATGCCTGCATTTCTGGTAATACTCTAGGCAATTTTTTACCAAATATCATTCTGTAAATCTCGGAGAGCATGTAATTGATGTAATTAAACATGTTATTTTCTAATAAAGTTGTGAAAATGATTTATGGGAACTGCAATTCTTCTTGACTGGCTATCATAATCATTTTCATCAAAAAAGACTGAAACCTGAAATGTCTCAGAGTGGAAAAATTGACCATTTGGTCGTGAATCTTCTCTGTCAAAAATACTTCAAAATTAAGTCGAGGGATTTTATTTTCATCGATCCCTGAATGAACTGTACTCATTTTGTACAACAGACTCAATTGAAACTCTGTTACATACCTGTCTGTATCAAACCATAGAACTAAAGCCAATAATATCAAAACTAATTGGGTATTTTCATCAAACAAATCGATCTCTATAGGGTACAGGACTTCCGAAATGTTGGTTTCTGGTTTGAGACACAACGAAAAAAACCTTTCTCTATCATTTTGAGAGATTTGATGATAATTTTCAATAATGGATATTTCAAAAAAAATCTCGGACTCGAGGGTTTGGGAAAAATCTATTCATAGGGCTTTAATTATTTCGGCCGGCTTTATTTCACAAACGACTCTGGTTTTCTGACTGTCTAGGACAATTCTTTCTTCTCGGAAGTAATTCTCGGCACACAATGACACAAATTCTGGGAAAAAAGGGATTTGGTCTGGGAAAAAGGCTATCAAAGACGACTGGTGGACTCTATGTACGTCTATCCCTTCCTTTAACAATTCAGACAACCTAAGTTTAATATCAAATACTAGTAACCTAATAAGGGTATCATGAACGTCTTCATCTCTATCCTCTAGGGCTTCTTTTGCTTTAAAAACGTCTATATCGTGTACAGTTTCCATTTAAACATTTCTTTAAACAAAATTCTGTTTAAAAAAGTGGGCCAGGTCACCAGACCCTACCTGTATGTGCACGCCTTTCGCCTTCTGTCACAATCGCTGATCTCCACCAGTCCTCAGAGCTCTCCAAGATAGCGACACATATGCAAAATGCCATTATGTGAATCTCTTTTTGTTTTATATAAGCCTTTTTTATTAACTTCCTGGAAACTTTCCGAAAAGGGGTTCATATCCGACCGTTGATATAGAGCTTTTGATTTGGGCCATCAGATCTCGCCTCCTTTTATCCCCTGTGGTGGTATCCGCAATCTTAAAGTAGTTTTTTTCTCCGGTTTGTTCCTTGTGCGGATCAACCATCTGATGACACCTGTTTGAGTGGTTTTACTTTTCGCGACCTCTCTTCCTTCTATCCAGTGTGCACCTTCCCAGATGCGAACGAACATTGGTCGTTGATTCTATTTCAGATTTATATCGTCCCTCCGATTGCTACCGACGTATGGTGTATTCCCTTACTCTTTCTCCATCTGCCACGTACCAGGTCCTACCACGCCACGTGCTATGGCCCACCGCGCCTTCTATTTGGTGGTTCCGCACGGCGTTGTGGTGGTTTATGATACCACTGTATCACATATGCGGACTGATGAGACTAGGACACATGCCCGGCGGTATTGAGTCCGCAACCGCTCAGAACTCTTTTCAAACGATCACTTCGGCGGTGCGGGAAACTATATTAGCCGTTGATCTTGATCCTTATCATCTCTGCCATCGAAACTTGATCTGGATTTAACCTTTTCAAAGATTTGTTTTCGGACTTTGCATATGTGGATTTTTTCCTTCTTGTTGTTTGTATTCAAAACCTTTTCTTCAACCTTTTTGGGGTAATTTCACTGCTTTTGGATTATTTTGACAAAAACCTTTTAGGATTTGAGCATTCTCAGATATAGTGTCAACACCGTGCATGAATTTGGGTCAATAAATGTGCCCATGGCGTGATCTTAATAAACTTATTTGATTGATTAATTGTTCAAATGAATAATTCCTAGTTTGAATGGGTATGATCAAGCTTATTTGCATGATTGTGATGTCTAATATAAAGTATCTGATATGTAGAGAGATAGCAACAGGTGTAAGAAGAATTGTATCATAGGGAAACGCACAAAACGATGTAAGAATGGTTACTCTAAATGATGCGCAGGACCTATTTGGGCCAGAAGATGATGTACTCAGTGAGAACATGGAAGAAGCACATACATATGCCAAGTCTGATGGAAGAATGGAGCAAGTGATGCTCCCGAACTTGGCTGAGACTATGGTTAGCTTTAATGAGCGAATGATGAAAGTGCAAGAAGAGAAACATCAACTCAATGCAGCTATTTTGCAGAGTCTTAGAGACTTGCAGCGAAGTATTAACGGTGGTTCTAACCCGAGCCACAAGGGCCGAGAGGAAAGAAATGCAGAAAGTTAGTCTAGGGGCCGTTCCATGAGAAGAACTCCAAGCCCTAGAAGGGGTTCTGTGAGCTGAAAGCACATGACACCCTCTCCTAAGTTTTCTTCCAGCAGGTCAGATGATTCGGAGGTTTCTCCAAGAATCCCAAGACACACTGCTAGTAAGAGTAAAGGAAGAAATAAGCACAGAGGTATTCCATAGGGTGAATTTACGAAGGCAAGGCCTCCCACTTTTGATGGTGAAAGTAAATAAGGTCAAGAAGCAGAGGCATGGCTTCTTGGGATGAAGAATTACTTCAGGATGCATGAATATTCAGAGAATGAAAAGGCTAAGGTTGTTATCTACAACCTTAGTGGAAGAGCTTCTATTTGGTAGGATCACCTCATGCAAGTGAAAGGAATCAGTGAAAGAAGAGTCAGCTGGGTTAGATTCCGAAGATACTTTCAAGAGAAGTACCTATCAGCTAGGTATTATGATAGAAAAAGAAAAGAGTTCAATGAACTCAGACTAGGACAGAGCACTATGGACAAGCATGTTCATAAGTTTCTGGAGTTGCTGAGGTATGTCGACTACATCAAGGATGAAAGAGTGAAGATTCAAATCTTCCTTGGTAGTCTACTATAGAGCTACAGGGATAATATAGAGTTTGTAAATCCACCAAGCTTGGATGAGACTATCAAGATGGAAGAGCATTGCTATGAGAAGAATAAAGGTAAGGCAGAGGCACAGCCACTATGGAAAGGTAAACCCAAGGGAAGGTTTGATCAGAAGAAAGGTGAGTCTAAACCACCATTCAAAAATCCACCTAGGAGATTTCCACAAGGCTAGCAAGAAAGGAGAGAATTCAAACCAGTTGTAGCAGCCAATAGAGCATTAAAAGGGCCACTTCAGTGGTTGGGTTGTGGGGAGAACCACATGCTCATGGATTTCCCAACTGAAAATAAGAACCCCGGGAGCTTTCAAAATGTTAGAGGATCAGCTACAGTAGCGGACATGAAAAGAGCAACACCTAGGATTTATGCAGCACTGGATGATCACCAAGCAGACCTTTAGTCAACAGTGGTGGAGGTTGCAGGTAAGATTGTTGAGAGGCCTATTTATGTTTTGATTGATCCAGGGTCTACTCATAGTTATGTATCTCCTAAGGTAGTTGAAAATTGTTCTCTTTGTAGAGTAAGGCATGAGCAGGGTTGGCTAGTTCAACTAGCCACTGGTACCAAGAGAAAGGTAAGTGAAGTAGTGAAGGAGTGTCCTATAGAATTGAATGGACTCCTCACACATGCAAAACTAAATATCTTGCCATTGGGAGCGTATGATTCCCTAATTGGCATGGATTGGTTGGAAATGCATAGAGCCAAGGTGGATTGCTATGAGCAGGAATTGGAATGCCTTGATGAGGAAGGCAAGCCAAGGTTGGTTAAAGGGATTCCAAAGCACGTTTCAGTGAGGTAGATTTCAGCTCTACAATTAAGGAAGTTTTATAAAAAGGGTTTCCAGTTATATGATGTACATATATCAGATTCAACAGAAGATAAGGGACCCAGAGTAGAAGAATTACAGATATTGCAGGAGTTCCAGGATGTGTTTCCAGAGGAGTTCCTAGGATTGCCACCCAAGAGAGATATTGACTTTTCCATTAATCTTGTTCCAGGAGAAGCAACAATATCCAAAGCTCCTTATAGAATGAGGACACCAGAGTTGGTGGAGCTAAAGATTCAGTTGCAGGAGTTAATGGACAAATAATATGTCAGACCGAGTGTATCCCCATGGGGTGCACTAGCGTTGTTTTCTAAGAAGAAGGATGGAACATTGAGGCTGTGTATTGATTACAGGAAATGAAATAAGGTGATAGTTAAGAACAAGTATCCCTTGCCAAGGATTGATGACTTGTTTGATCAAATGAAGGAAGCTAGAGTGTTCTCAAAGATTGACTTGAGGTCTGGGTACCATAAAAAAAGTATAAAGAAAAAAAAAATCACAAGACAACCTTCAGAACTAGGTACGGGAATTATGAATTTACAGTAGTGCCATTTGATCTTACCAATGCACCTGCTACGTTCATGTGCCTCATTAATAGTGTCTTCAGCAAATATTTGGATAAGTTTGTGATTGTTTTCTTGGATGACATTCTTGTGTATTCCAAGAATGAAAAAGAGCATGATGAGCATTTGAGGCTGGTATTACAATTCCTTAGGGAGCACCAGCTATATGCTAATCTTAGTAAATGTAACTTCTATCAAGAGAAGGTGCAGTATTTGGGTCATATTATATCAGTGGAGGGCATTGCAATAGATCCAGAGAATATTTTGGCCATCATGGATTGGTCCACTCCAAGGAATGCGACAGATGTTAGATATTTCATGGGCCTTGTTGGTTACTACAAGAGGTTCATTGAATGCTTTTCCAAGATAGCCCATCCAATTACTGCATTGCAGAGGAAGGACATCAAATTCACATGGTCTGAAAAATCTGAAAGAAGTTTCTAGCAGATGAAGGAGTTGCTTACTAGTGCACCTGTTTTGAAGATTGTAGATCCGAGTAAGGATTTTGTGGTATGCACCGATGCTTGCATAGAGGGACTCGATGGAGTGCTAATGCAGGAAGGTTCTGTAATTTGTTATGAGCCAAGAAAGATGAAAGAGCATGAAAGGAACTATGTGTTGATGTATATGTAAATTTGGAATGTATTTCATCTATGTATTTTATTATACTCCCATAGAGATGTTTTATTGCTCTATATGGAAGTGTCATCATTTGTATTGACAAGTGTCGCAAGTGTTGTAGCTTGATGATGGGTTATTAGACCACCCTGTGTGGGGTCATCCCTGATTAGGTTAACCTGGGGTTATTATGCCGAGTTAGACAAGTCGGCCCCATAGGTTTTTAGGCTGCTCAGAACAAGTATAAATAGAGAGTGGGATCTCTCTATTTGATCACTTCATTATTCACTTCTACACTCTCCAGAAAGTGGCGCACAAGTGAGGAAGGAGGAGTAGCTGCTAGGAGGATTATCTCTTGTACTTGGGTTGTATCATTTCTCTTTCTATCTCTGAGGAAGTTGTGGGGTTTTTCACCTTTATAGTTTTCCCCAGTGAAACTCTGTGTGTCTATTGTCTCATGTGATTGCTTGTTGTGAGTGATACGATTGATATGATATACATGTTATTCTCTCAGTAAAGATCCTAGAGTATATTTAATTAATGCTCAAAATTTAGCATGGTATCAGAGCTAACCTCAGAAGAAGAAACTATGCAGTTACAGAAGCTAGGGCTTCTTGTTTTTGGTTTTCTCTCCACAGATTTTGGAAATAAATTATGATAGATTGACTCTCCTCAGGAAGGTGAATCTTTTTGTCTAATCAGAATTCAGTTCTGAGCACTTTCAGTTTTGACCCTAAAAATTAGGGTTTCCACAAAAATAGGAATTTCTGAAATCTCAAGACATAGCTGTAAGCTCCTTTGAAAAATTGAATTTTATAGCTTTGGATTGAGATGTTTGGCTGGGTAAATCTCCGGGGAACTCAAACCCTAATTCAGGGTCCTCCCTAGTGAACCCGGGAAGACTAAAAGGCATTTCTGAAGGGTGAAGCTTTGCAGATCTCAAATTTTGAATACACCGAGATGAATAGCTCATCAAGGCGCATCTTTCTATCCTTTCAGAAAGTTGAAATTTCACATTTTGAATTTTTAGGGTTTCTCTGACAAACGCTAATCCGAGACCAAATCCACTTTTCAGCAAATCAAGTGGTAAGACCTAAATCTTTTCTATTCCATTTGAAGTACTCTTTAAGATGTCTCACCACACCAAGATTGAGGATAAGCTTGAAGGGGCTGATAACTTCCGAGCCTGGAAGTATAGGATTGGGTTAATCCTAGAAGAAAATGAACTGGATACTTACATAAGGGAAGAGGTCCCTGTCCTAGAGGGAGAAGAGGTTAAAGCCCTCCACAAGAAGAACTTGGTCAAGGAAAAGAGAATCATTGTTGATTCTATCAAGGACCATCTCATCCCCTATGTGTCATCTCTGAAGACACCCAAAGAGACGTTTGATTCCCTATCCAAGCTATTTGAAGGGAAGAACATAAATCGAAAGATGACGCTGTCGAACTAATTGAATGGGGTAAAGATTCAGAATGGAGAATCCATTCAATATTATTTTTCTAGGGTCTCTCAGATCAAGGAACAAGTAGAAGTGGTGTATGAAATGGCAGAGAATGTTGAAGTTGTCATGACCACTCTAAATGGCCTGCTCAGGTCATGGGATTCCTTTATCCAAGGAATCTATACAAGAAAGAAGTTGGTATCCTTCAACAGACTGCGGGAAGAATGCTCACAAGAAGAAGCAAGGCTTGTGGCATGAGAAGAAAAGATGGGTAATGAAGATCAAGCTCTCATAGCTCACACCAAGGGAAGCAAGTTTAAGAGGGAGAAATCTCATAAACATTCTCATCCTCATCACAAGAAGAAAGATCTATCTCATGTTCGATGTTATGAATGTAATGAAATGGGACACTTTGCTTCAAATTGCCCCAAGAAGAAGAAAGACAACAACTTCAAGAAGAAGAAGAAGAATAACAAAAGAATATATCATGCTCATGCTGCTGAGGATGATGAACCTCCCAAGAAGAAGGCTAGGATAGAAAGTGATGCTTCATCAAGTGAAGATGAATATGTTCTAATCTCTGCTCTCACATGTACTATCTCTCATGGATGTAATGATTGGATTATTGATAGTGGGGCTTCCAAACACATGACTGGGTTTAAAGAATATTTTGTAATCTATTTGAACATGAGTCACCCCATAAAGTGAAACTTGGGGATGACTATCAATATCCTATCAGGGGAAGTGTTGAAGCCTCCTACAACCTAGACTTGGGGAATTCTTTGAAGATGAAATATGTTCTATATGTACATGGGCTCAAGAAGAACCTACTCTCCATATCTGCATTGGATGCAAAAGGCATGAGAGTTGCATTTGTAGATGGCCAAGTCCTAATGTGGCCAAAGGGTAAAACTGTAGATGATACAGTAGTGATTGTACAAATTGAAGGGACAACCTGAACATGCCATGGTACATGAATCCATGGAGCAAAGTGAACTTTGGAATAGAAGGCTTGCACATGTGCACTACAGAGCACTACCAATTGCAAGTAAAGTTGTAGAAGGTCTTCCTGAAATGAAGACAAAGCATGAAGGTGTTTGCAAAGGATGTGGAAAAGGAAAGAACATTGAGAAGGAATTTCCAAGCAGTGAAAGCAAAGCAAAATGAATCTTGGAAATTATCCACTCCGATGTATGTGGTCAGATGTCATCCAATTCTCTGAGTGGGTATGTATACTATGCCTCTTTCATTGATGATTTCTCTAAGAAGACTTGGGTTTATTTCTTGAAGAACAAAGATGAAGTGTTTGATACATTCAATGAATTCAAAGCCTTGATGGAAAATAAAACTGATAAGAATATCAAGACCTTCATATCCGACAATGGTAGACAAATCACTTTAGGTGACTTCAACAAGCTATGCAGTGATTCAGGGATTAAGAGGGAGTTGACTGCTCCCTACAATCCACAACAGAATGGAGTTACGGAAAGGAAGAATAGAACAATCATGGAAGCAGCACGGGAAATGTTGCATGACTAGGATCTGCCTATGCATCTTTGGGCAGAAGAAGCTAGGACAGTTGTATATGTGCAAAACATAACACCTCACAAGATATTGGACAACAAGACATCGGAAGAGGTCTTCTCTAGTAAGAAACCTGAAGTCAGACATCTCAGAATATTTGGCTGTCCAGTATATTGTTGATGTATATGTAACTTCGGAATGTATTTCCCATATATGTATATTGTATTCCTATAGAGATGTTATTATTGCTCTATACGGAAGTGTCGTCATTTATATTGTAAGTGTTGTAACTTATACTTGATGGGTTATTAGACCACCTTTTTGGGGTCGGCCCTGTATAAGTCATGTGGGTCGAAGGGTTATTAGACCACCCTATTGAGGGTCAGCCATGTGGGTCAAAGGGTTATTAGACCACCCTATTGGGTGTCGGCCCAGTCAACATTATGTTAAGTGGTTAAGTTGAGGCCGACCTAGTTGAGTAAAGGTCAAGTCAAGTTAGTGTATAAATAGAGAGTGTGTCTCTCTCATTTTACACATTCTATTCTCTCACTCACACTGTGGAGAGTGGTGCACTTGTGGAGGATGAGGATCTTCTGCTAGGAGAAGACTATCTCTTGTATTCTGGTTGTATCATTGCTCTATATATCTCTGAGGAAGTTATTGGGGTTTTTCACCTTTATGGTTTTCCCCAAGTAAACTCTGTGTCTCTTGTGTGCTTGCATTATTCTGTCCATGATTGATATGCTGTATATTTGTTGTACATGTTGTTATATCAGTTAAGATCCTCGATCAGATTGAAGTAAATTATGAAAATTTAACATGGTATCAGAGCTAGCCTGAAAGAAGGCATGATATGGCATGTATGACAGTTGTTGTACTTACGATGCTAGGGCTTGATATAGCAAAAACCAATCATCGTAGAACTTTTGCTATAAATCCATTTTGGAAAAAAATTCAGATCTGAAACCTTTACCGGTAGAATATTAAATCCCCATGTACCTTGTCTCCAAAGGACAACCTCTGATTCATTGCAATTTGTGATTTATGATCTGTACAATATAGGGTTTCTGCCTCTTCCAGATTTGAGTCAAAATCAGGTGACCTTGGGAAAAAGGTCATAACTTGGGCTAGGAAGCTCCAAATGAAATTTAGTAAAAGGTGACAGGTGGTACACACACTTCCCTATCTCAGAAAATGTTTTCAAAGGCCAAAGTTGAACCAGTGACACGTGGCACTCCATACAAGTTTGCTCTCCTGTATTATCCCATAAACAGGTCACGTTAAAACAATTGGTATAACTCTCTCTCAGAGAATCCAAATGAGGCCAGACCTATCGGGATGGAAAGATAATAGGTCGGGCTATCGCACGAAAATTTTAATAGGCCGAAGTTTAAACAGTGACACGTGGCACACTGTACAAGTTTGCTCTTCTGTATTATCCCATAAACAGGTCACGTTGCGACACTTGGCATAACTCTCTCTCAGAGAATCCAATTGAGGTCAGACCTGTCAGGATGGAAAGATGACAGGTCGGGATATTGCAAGAAACTTTTTCAGACCCTTTGGATCGAAAAGTTCAGAGGTACACCAGAAACAATCAGGTACATATTTCTATCAAAACATAATTATTTTTTAGTAAATTCATTCATGGCTTCCAGAATTTAGGGCTTTGGAGAAAGTTGGAATTTTTGTAATCAGAGACCACGGCTGGATGCTACTCATCAAAATCAAAATTTAGAGACCAAGATCAGAATTTTTGGTTGGGCAGAAGGTCGGGCTTGATCAGACCCTATTTCGGGACTTTGATAAAAAAAAAGTGAAAAATTAGGGCTTCTGCAAAAATGGGAATTTTTTAAATCTGTGACCACGGCTGGAAGCTCCTCATAAAAATAGAATCTTAGGTCTTTGGATCAAACCTTTTGATGGGGCAGAAGAGTGGGCTTCATCAAACCCCAGTTCGGGGTCACGTCCAGTGAATCCGGAATTTTCAAAGGAAAAATTGAGGAGTGAAACTTTGCAGTTTTCAAATTCTGAGCATACCAGCTTGATCAGCTCATCAAGGTGAATATTTCTATCCTTTCGGAAGTTTGAAATTCAAAGTTTGAATTTTTGGGGTTTCTCTGACAAACCCTAATCCAGCTCCAGATCCAGTTCTTGCAAATCAAGTGAATTGGGTTAATCCTAGAAGAAGATGGATTGGTCACCTGCATAAGTGAAGAAGTTCTTGTTTCAGAGGGAGATGAGGCTAAGGCCTTACATAAGAAGATTACAAGCAATATCGACAGGTATGAATTATCCAGGTATGTTTCGAGATTTGTTCATGATTAAGTTTATGGTATATTTGTCTTCATATTATTACAGTTAGTACAATCTTGATTAAATCTAGACTTGTCGTATCACCTTAATAAAATTATGAATGCACGATAAAAGATATTCATTGATTAGGGTGTTGACACTTATGATTGTACTAATGCATTATAGTTTTGTATGAGATTTATGTTGTCTGCTAACACAAAAAGGTACACCAAGAAAGTCAAATCATGTTCTACTTCAAGAACATATGCTCATGGTGACATGAAGACAAAGATTCATCCATTGTCATGGATCATATAGAAGAACTACTTTCGAGGTATGTATAACTTGGTTCTACAATGGTTAACTTATGAGACATGCAGGTTACTAGCACAAGTCACTGAAGAGAACCAGAAGACATTATGAGGGTATGTTAGACATATCTAGCTAGCATGCTAATCCAGGTATGTTTTACCTATATCAAGCTAGAATCCTACCTTGTGTTAGGATCTTATACTGTTCTGTTGTTGATAATGATTATTCATGAAGTCATAGGTTTGAATAATCATGGTTGTATGCATATTATGTTTCTTACCATAATTGATGATATGACTAACCAGAAGAATCATGAAGGTATAGGTTTGAATAATCACGGGTTTTATGCATATTATATCTCTTATCTTGATTGATGATTCAACTAACCAGAAGAGTGCTATGATCAAATAAGAATATGTATGAGTAAAAGAAGACTTCCCTGAAAGCTTGAATACTAATGTTTATTATCTATGAATGATCATGACTATACATGTTTAAGATTATACTAATAAATGTGTGATTATGTATGAGACCTCAAGGATAACACAATGATGATACTAATAAGCATGCATAGTAATTAAGGATGGATGTAAGTTCAAGGACAGGTAATCCAGGAAGCAAAGATCAAGAGGGAGCACACTCTAGTTGTTCCTGCAAAAAAGAAAAGGAGCACACTTCAGTAGTTTATGCAAGGATGCAGATATTCAGAGGGAGTTGACCACTTCTCACAATCCACATAAGAATGGAGTTGCATAAAAGAAGCAAATACTGAGAGGGAGTCAACCCAACAAACAAACAAAGAGAAGTATTTGAATTGTCATTACTTGCATATTTTATTGTTTAAATAATACTGTTCAATAATGTATATACTGATGTTCCTAGAATTAGGTTGTGTATTATGCATATTAGAATAGTTGCATTGATGAACAGTATACTACTAATATGTATGGGTAAGTGGCCTATGGAACTGTACAACATTCCATTGCTACCTATCTAGAATGAAACCTCTTTGCTAACATGTTGGGAGTTGTGCACACTCTTAACAATGTTCTGGTAGAGATTGGAAGGCATCTAGAAAGTTACGGGATATGGATAAATGTTGTATTGAAGCATTGGCTAAGACAATTGCATGACTGTATGACATATTTCTTTATGTGTAAGAATTTGTTCTGAAAACTATGAGATGTTTTCTAATCATGCAATTTAACTTTTTGTGTAGGAAAGATCGTATGCCATCACCTACAAAAGAAGAACTACAACATTTGTTCAGCAACAAAATTATCTATTGAAGATATTGAAGTTCCCAGGATATGGGAAGAATGCCATGATCCATCGATCATGAAGAACGATGTTTAAGATGTGGTCCCAAGAGCTGAAGGGAAGTCTATTGTGACTTCCAAATGGAACTATCAGATCAAGCATGTTGCAGATGGCAGCATTGAGAAATATATGAAATAGAAGATGCACCAGATGGATTTCAAGACAGCATGGTGTAGTCATATATGTGTGCAGAACTTGGTATGGTAGGATAGACAGCTTTCTATCCAGTTTGGGCTTTACCAAGAATAAAGCGGATTCCAACCTTTTCTACAAGGTTGAGGAAGGAAATCCAGTGATACTACTTTTGTATGCGGACAACTTGTTTGGTACAGGTGAAGATAGATTGATGGCCGATACGCAGCAGAAGCTTGCTGCCGAGTTGAAGATGAAGAACTTGGGGATGATGCACTATTTGTTTTTGGCATGGAGGTGTGGCAGAGTGCAGATGAAATCTTCCTTGGACAAGGGAGGTATGTATTAAGAGATCCTGAAGAGGTTCGGGATGATGGATTGCAAGGCCATGGCCACACCTATCACATCGAATTTGAAGCTTCTTTGTGATGCTTCATCTGAGCCGGTTGATGTCTCTATGCATCGTCAGATGATTGGGTCCTTGATGTACCTGACGAAAACGAGACAAGATATTTGCTTTGCGGTGAAGACATTGAGCCAGTTCCTGAAGGATCTGAGGAGTGTTCACTTGGTTGCTGTAAAGCATGTTCTGAGGTACCTGAAGGGTACAGTGGATTATGGGCTCAAGTATGAAGTGAATCAAAAGTTTAACCTGTAGGGTTATGTTGATTCAGATTGGGCAGGCAGTGCTGCAGATAGGAAGAGCACATATGGGTGCTGCTTCAGTATGGTATCAGGTGTGATCTCTTGGTTCAGTAGGAAGCAATCCTGCGTAGCACTGAGTACAGTTGAGGCAGAATATGTTGCAGCCTGTTCAGCTAGTTGTAAGGCAGCATGGATACGGAAGCTATTGTCTGAGTTATTTGATCTCCCATTGGATGCTACTGGTATCTCCTGTGATAACCAGAGTTGTGTGAAGTTTTCCGAGAATCCGGTGTTTCATGATAGGTCGAAACACATAGAGATCAAATATCACTATATCAGGGATATGGTGCAGAGAGGAGCTGTGAAGCTCCTGTATGTTACGACGGACGAGCAGATTGCAGATGTGCTGACGAAGCCACTAGCTAGGGTGAAGTTCGAGTACTTCAGGGAGAGGCTTGGCATTCTTCAAATTGATGACACTTCGAGGAAGAAGTGATGGACACATTTGCTGAAGCCACTCCAAGCAAGTTGGAAGGAGGATCCTTCACATGGCTGTGGATGTAAGTGCTGGATGATGAGCATCATGATGATGTTCTAGTTTCTGCTTTGTATGATCAATTGGATCATTTATATGTATATCTATGTACGCATCATGTTGGATGCTAGATATGATCAGTTGGATCATTTATATGTATGCACGCATCATGTTGGATGCTGGATATGATCAGTTGGATCATTTATATGTATGTACACATCATGTTGGATGTTGGATATGATAGGTTGCATCATTTGTATGTATATGCATCATGTTGGATGCTTGGACCATGTATCTATATATGTATCAGGTGGATACATTGTATCATCAAGTAGATCATGTCTATTGATATGTATCGGGTATGATCAGGTAGATCATGTATGTTGATGGATACATTGTGTGGATCATGTATCTATGTATCATGTGGATACACTATGTATGATGATATGTATCAAGTAGATACTTGGTATGCATCAGATGGATGCATTGTATGATCAGAATGATCGTGGATGACGAGCTTCTCCAGATGACATGCAGCAGGATGTTACAATGATGATGATCAGGGGTGATCATGTGTACATCAGGATGATGTATGATGAGTATCAAATGATACTTTGTGGCCATGGAACAGGTTGTGTAGGTAAGCATGTAATTTGTGCCCTGGGAGATTTGCAGATGGTCTTTCGAGGTTTTTCCTATGGCATGTAATTTGTACCCTGGGACATCTGGCAAATGCTCTTTTGAGGTTTTGCTTGGGAGGACATATAATTTGTGCCCTGGGAGATCTGCAGATAGTCTTTCGAGGTTTTACCTATGGCATGTAATTTGTGCCCTCGGATATCTGGCAGATGCTCTTTCGAGGTTTTGTCCTATCGCATGTAATTTGATCCTGGGAGATATGGACAGGATGAAAAAGGCCTCAGATGCTTCGGCCAGGTTTTGCCATGACCACATGTAATTTGCTCCTGGGAGATCTGGATAGGATGAAAATGGCCTCAGATGCTTCATCCAGGTTTTGTGGTGGATCACATGTAATGTGCTCCTGGGAGATCCGATAGGTAGATCCATGTGCTCATAATAGCCTGGGATGCTTCAACCAGGTTTTGTGGTGAGATCACATGTAATGTGCTCCTGGGAGATCCGACAGGTAGAGCTGTGTGCTCGTAATAGCCTGGGATGCTTCAGCCAGGTTTTGTGATGGGTCACATGTAATGTGCTCCTGGGAGATCCTACAGGTAGAGTTGTGTGCTCGTAATAGCCTGGGATGCTGCAGCCAAGTTTTGTGATGCACGTAATAAGTCCTAAGAATTCCACAGTATGGCCAGTGATGACGAAGACCTGCAAGTGGTGGGCCTACATCTAGTATGAAAAAGGACTGGCTCTGTAGAACTTCCTATGACGAGTAGATTCTGAGATTGATTGAGATAGCAGTAGCAGTGACGATGATGATGACTCGATGACTATTATCTAGTGACGATGATCTAAAGAATATGACTTGTGCTAGAAGACCTGTGTCGCGAAATACCTTCCTAGTTAAGAGGGAGTGTTGATGTATATGTAACTTCGGAATGTATTTCACATATATGTATATTGTATTCCTATAGAGATGTTATTATTCCTCTATACGGAAGTGTCGTCATTTATATTGTAAGTGTCGTAACTTATACTTGATGGGTTATTAGACCACCTTGTTGGGGTTGGCCTTGTATAAGTCATGTGGTTCGAAGTGTTATTAGACCACCCTATCGGGGGTCATCCATGTGGGTCAAAGGGTTATTAGACCACCCTATTGGGTGTCGGCCCAGTCAGCATTATGTTAAGTGGTTAAGTTGAGGCCGACCTAGTTGAGTAAAGGTCAAGTCAAGTTAGTGTATAAATAGAGAGTGTGTCTCTCTCATTTTACACATTCTATTCTCTCACTCACATTGTGGAGAGTGGCGCACTTGTGGAGGAGGAGGCTCTACTGCTAGGAGAAGACTATCTCTTGTATTCTGGTTGCATCATTGCTCTATCTATCTCTGAGGAAGTTATTGGGGTTTTTCACCTTTATGGTTTTCCCCAAGTAAACTCTGTGTCTCTTGTGTGCTTGCATTATTGTGTCCATGATTGATATGCTGTAGATTTGCTATACATGTTGTTCTCTCAGTTAAGATCCTAGATCAGATTGAAGTAAATTCTGAAAATTTAACATATATACACATATTCCAAAGGAAAATAGGACAAAGCTAGATCCTTCAAGAAAGAAGGGCATATTTGTGGGATACAATGAAAGCTCGAAGGCTTACAGATATACTTTCCAGGGTTCAAGAGGATTGATGTTAGTAGGGATGCAACATTCGATGAGGATTCAACTTACATCAAATCAAAGAAGGAACATGTTGAAGATCATGAAGAACCAAAGGAAACCATATTTCAAGACACCACCATGACTGAAGCAATTCCAGAAGCAGATCGTGAAGTTGAAGATCAGCAAGAACCTGTAGGTCCACCCCATGAGAAGAACTCTCACAAGAGGAAACCTACATGGGCTAGAGAGCTCATTCAATATGCAGAAAGATATGGCATTCCAGAAGAAGAACATAGAGAAAGGAAGAGGACTAGATCACATACCAGTTAAGTTGCCTTACTATATGATATTATGAACAAAGAACCTTCCAATTACGAAGAAGTAGCAGAAATGAAAGAATGGAAGGATGCCATGGTTGAGAAATACCAATCGATCATGAAGAATGATGTTTGGGATGTAGTCCCCAAACCTGAAGGGAAGTCGGTCATGACTTCCAAATGGATCTACAAGATCAAGCATGCTACAGACGGCAGCATAGAAAAATACAAAGCGAGATTTGTAGCCCGTGGCTTCTCGTAGAAAGAGGGGATAGACTATGAAGAGACTTTTGCTCCTATAGCCAGGTACACTTCCATTATATCAGTACTTGCCCTGGCTGCAATGATGAAATGGAATATACATCAGATGGATGTCAAGACAACTTTCTTGAATGGTGTAGTCGATGAGGAAGTGTATGTGGAGTAGCCACTTGGTTTTGAGACACATGACAGGGGGTCATATGTGTGCAGGTTGAAGAAATCCTTGTATGGCTTGAAGCAAGATCCTAGGACTTGGTATGGTAGGATAGATAGCTCTCTATCCAATTTGGGCTTTACCAAGAGTAAAGCGGATTCCAACCTTTACTACAAGGTTGAGGAAGGCAATCATGTGATACTACTATTGTATGTGGATGACCTATTTGTAACAGGTCAGGATGGGTTGATTGCCGACACCAAGAGGAAGCTTGCTATCGAGTTCAAGATGAAGGAATTGGGGATGATGCACTATTTCCTAGGCATAGAGGTGTGGAAGAGTGCAGATGGAATTGTCCTTGGACAAGGGAAGTATGCAGTAGAGATCCTGAAGAGGTTTGGGATGATGGACTGCAAGCCCATGGCCATACCTATGGCATCGAACCTGAAGCTTCTATGTGATGCTTCATCTGATCCGATTGATGTCATGGTGTATCGTCAGATGATTGGGTCCTTGATGTACCTGATGAACACTAGACCGGATATTTGCTTTGCAGTGAACACATTGAGCCAGTTCTTGACGGATCCTAGAGGTGTTCACCTGGTTGTTGTAAAGCATATTCTGAGGTACCTGAAGGGTACAATTGAATATGGGCTCAAGTATGATGCGAATCAAAAGTTTAACCTACAGGGTTATGTTGATTTAGACTGGGCAGGCAGTGTTGCAGATAGGAAGAGCACATCTGGGTGCTCCTTCAGTATGGGATCGGGTGTGATCTCTTGGTTTAGCAGGAAGCAGTCCTGCATAGCACTGAGTACAACCGAGGTAGAGTATGTTGCAGCTTGTTCAGCTAGTTGTGAGGCAATATGGCTATGGAAGCTACTGTCTGAGTTATTTGATCTCTCGTTGGAGGCTACTGGTATCTTTTGTGACAACAGAGTTGTGTGAAGCTATCTGAGAACCTAGTGTTCCGTGACAGGTTGAAACACATAGAGATCAAATATCACTATATCAGGGATATGGTGAAGAGAGGAGCAGTGAAGCTCCTATATGTTGCGACAGATGAGCAGATTGCAGATGTGCCGACAAAGCCACTAGCCAAAGTGAAGTTTGAGTACTTCAAAGAGAGGCTTGGTGTTCTTTAGATTGATGACACTTCGAGGAAGAAGTGATGGACACATCTGCTGGATCCATTCCAAGCTTGGTGAGAGGAGGATCCTTCCCATTGTTGTGGATTTAAGAGCTAGATGATGAGCATCAGGACGATGCTCCAGCTACTGCTCTATATATGCATCCTGTTGGATGCTCGATATGATCAGTTGGATCATTTATATGTATATGTATGTATGCATCATGTTGGATGCTTTGATCAGTGTGATCATGTATTTGTATATGCATCATGTTGGATGCTTGATATGGTCAGTTGGATCATGGATTTGTATCAGGTGGATACTTGTATGATTAGGTAGATCATGTATTTGTATATGCATCATGTTGGATGCTTGATATGATCCGTTGGATCATGGATTTGTATCAGGTAAATACTTGTATGATCAGGTAGATCATGTATTTGTATATGTATCGGGTGGATACTTGTATGATCAGGTAGATCATGTACTTATGTATGTATATCAAGTGGATCATTATATGATCAAGTAGATCATGTATGATGATATGTATCAGGTAGATACTTTGTATGCATCAGATGGATATATTGTTCAATCAGGATGATCACAGATGACGAGCTTCAGGATGTTGTTCCAGATGATATGCATCAGGATGATTCTATGATGATGATTAGGATGATCATAGATGATGAGCTTCAGGATGTTGCTCCAGATGATATGCATCAGGTCGATGCTATGATGATGATCAGGTTGATCATGTGATGATGTACATCAGGATGATGTATGGTGAGTATCGGTTTGATACTCTGTGGCCATGGACAGGTTGTGCAGGTAACATAGAAAATATCCTTTAAAAACCAGACAGGTAGAGTAGTGTGCTCATAACAACCTGGGTTTCTCTATCGAGATTCGGACAGGTATAGCGGTGTGCTCATAACATCCTGGGATGCTTTGAGTAGGTTTTGCTACAGTTTCGCATATAAAAGATCCTTTAAAATATGGACAGGTAGAGCGGTGTGCTCGTAACATCCTAGGATGCTCTATCGAGATCTAGATAGGTAGAGTGATTTGCTCATAACATCCTGGGATGCTCTATCGAGATCCATACAGGTACAACAATTTGCTCATAACATCCTCATATGCTCTGAGTAGGTTTTGCGAAAGTTCACATAGAAAAGATCGTTTAAAATACGGATAGGTAGAGCTGTGTGCTCATAACAGCCTAGGATTCTCTGAGTAGGTTTTGTGAAGGTCAACATGTAAAAGATCCTGGGAGATCCGATGGGTTGAGCAGTGTGCTCATAATCAGTCCTAGGATTCTCTTTCGAGGTTTTGTTGAGGCACGTAATCAGTCCTAAGTATTCCACAGTATGGCCAGTGATGATAAAGACATATAGGTGGTGGGCCTACATCCAGTATGAAAAAGGACTGGCTCTGTAGAACTTCCTATGACGAGTAGATCAAAGATTGATTGATATAGTAGAAACAGTGATGATGTCGATGATTTGAGGATGATGATCCAGAGAAGAAGACTTGTGTTAGCAGATCTATGTCGAGAAATACCTTGCTAGTTAAGAGGGAGTGTTGATGTATATGTAAATTCAAAATGTATTTCATCTATGTATTTTATTGTACTCCTATAGAGATGTTTTATTCCTCTATACGGAAGTGTCGTCATTTGTATTGACAAGTGTCGCAAGTGTCGTAACTTGCCGATGGGTTATTAGACCACCATGTGTGGGGTCAGCCCTGATTAAGCTAACCTGGGGTTATTAGGCTGAGTTAGACAAGTCGACCCCATAGGTTTTTAGGCTGCTCAGAACAAGTATAAATAGAGAGAGGGATCTATCTATTTGATCACTTCATTATTCACTTCTACACTCTCCAGAAAGTGGCGCACAAGTGAGGAAGGAGGAGTAGCTACTAGGAGGACTATCTCTTGTACTTGGGTTGTATCATTTCTCTTTCTATCTCTGAGGAAGTTGTGGGGTTTTTCACCTTTATGGTTTTCCCCAGTGAAACTCTGTGTGTCTATTGTCTCATGTGATTACTTGTTGTGATTGATATGATTGCTATGCTGTACATGTTATTCTCTCAGTAAAGATCTTAGAGCATATTGAATTAGTGCGCAAAATTTAACCCTATGCCACCCATGACTTAGAGTTAGAAGCCATAATTCACGCTCTCAAGAGATGGAGGCATTATCTTTTGGGAAGGATATTTGAGCTCGTAACTGATCATATGAGTTTAAAATACTTGTTTGAACAACCAAATCTTAATGCAAAGCAAACTAGATGGATGGAGTTTCTTTGTGAGTTTGATTTGGAGATTAAGCATGTCAAAGGTAAAGAGAATAAGGTTGTTGATGCACTCAGCAAGAAATTTCATATTGCAGCAATAAGTAGGTATGAATCGGACTTGAAGGAAAGAATTTTAGAGGCTCAAGATAGTGATGAAGTCTATCTTTAGATTAAAGAGAAATTAAAGCATAATGTTATAGACAAAAAGTATGCAAGATATCAGTTGGGTGAGGATGATGTTCTCATTTATCAAAACACTAGACTGTACATTCCAAATAGTATAGATTTGAAGAAGTTGGTGATGGATGAGATACACCAAAGACCATACTCAAGGCACCCAGGATATCAAAAGACTATAACAGCAGGGAGGAAGCAGTACTTTTTGCATGGTATGAAGAAGGACATAGCTGTGTACATTGCTATATGTAAGAAGTGTCAACAGGTCAAGGCAGAACACCAACATCCAGTAGGATTGTTGCATCCATTTCCCATCCCAAAATGGAAGTGGGAAATAATTTCTATGGATTTCATAACAGGATTGCCTATGACAGTGAAGAATCATGATTCAATCATGGTTTTGGTGGACATGCTATAAAAGGTAGCTCATTTCATTCCAGTCAAGTCCACCCACTGTTGAATATTGTAACTTCTAAGAATATTATATTTGTACTTTATTATTCCGAAGATATTTCATCCCTCCGAGGTAATTATATTATGCATCCAGAGATGTTTCTTCCTCCGATGGATTGTGGTAACCAGGGTTATTAGACCCACCATGTCGGGGTCGGCCCTGAGTTAATTAATTAGGGGTTATTAGACTTCACTAGGAGAGGTTGGCCCCATAAGAAAATTAGTCCATCGGGAACTAGTATAACTAGAGGAGATTGCTCCTCACTTATCTCAGGCTTGCTCAGCTCAAAAAGTAGCGCACTTGTGTTTGAGAGGTCTGCATAGGAGGTAGAGAAGGAGGTCAAGTCTTGGATCACCTCTTATATTTTGGTTGATCATATTATTGAGGAAAGATTTGCTGGGTTTTCTACCCCATGAGGGTTTCCCAGGGTAAAATCTTTGTCTATCTTGTGATTATGTTACTTTTAGTGATCTTGCTAGTCAAATTAGTTTAAACTTAACATGGTATCGGAGCTAGACTAAATAGAACATCTTTCACAAGGTGAAATTTTATTTCTCTCTCTCTCTCCCAAAATTAGGGTGTCTACAAAAGTTAGTATTTTTGGATTCTTGTTGCATGGCTCGATAGCCCTTATAAAGATCTATCTTTTGAGCCCTGGATCGATGTTTTTGGTTGGGTAGAACTCCAAGAAAGTCAAACCCTAGTTTTACCAAAAGTGCGATAAACCAAAAATTCTGTTGCAGATCTGGAAAAGTGAAAAGTTAAAGTATACTGGTAAGTACTACTCTATATCTTATCTCTTGTACTCCCCCAAGAGAAGATGGCTCCAAGCAATAAGACAAGCTAGAAGGTATAGAGAATTTTCGGCCATGGAAATATAGAATTGGTCTCATTCTTGAAGAGAATGATCTTGCTCAATATATCAAGGATGAAGTTGCAGAACATGAAGAAGATGAAGCCAAAGAGAAGCATAGGAAGGATTTGATTAGGGCAAAGAGAATCATAGCTGATTCTATTAAAGACCACTTGATTCCCCAAGTGGCTTCCAAGAAGACTCCAAAGGGAATGTATGATGCCCTAGGAAGAATGTATGAAGGAAAGAACATAAATAGGAAGATGAACCTAAGAACTTAGTTGAAGAGTACCAAGATGCAAAAAGGAGAATCCATTCAAGACTACTTCTCAAGGGTTTCACAAATCAAGGAACAACTAGATTCCATTGGAGATACTCTTGATGAAGATGAACTTGTGATGACTGCTCTAAATGGTCTCACTAGACCTTGGGAGTCATTTATACAAAGTATGTGTGCCAGAAAAGAAAGTATGAAGTTTGATGTCGTATGGGAGGATTGTGTTCAAGAAGAGGCTAGGGTAGCCAACAGAGAATCTCTTCTTAAGGAGGATGACCAAGCCTTGGCTACACACACCAAAAGAGGAATAAAGGGTCACTTCAAGAAAGTGGACCACAAGAAGTCTCAACTCTCTCATATATTCAAAAGGAAAGGAGGAACAAACTCAGAAAGAGACCTCTCCATAGTCCAATGTTTCAATTGTCTTAAACTAGGACACTATGCTAGAAACTGTACTTTAGCAGAAAAGAAGAAGAAGTTTGTTCACAAAAGACATCATGCACATATGGCAGAAGATGATAGTAAAGAAGAAGAAGAAGAGGAAAGGCCTCGAAGGAAAAGATCTAAAGTAAAGAAAGAAGATCCAGAAGAATATGTCCTATTTTCTGCACTCTCTGGATCTGTGTCTCTTGGATAAGATACATGGCTCATTGATAGTGGTGCTTCAAAGCACATAACAGGTCAAAATAAAACTCTCTCAAGACTTGAAGAAAAGTCTTCTCCACAAAAGTTATCTCTAGGAGATGATTATCAATATCCCATCAAGGGAATTGGTGAAGCAAGCTACAAGCTTGATTCTGGAACACCCTTGAAGATGAAAGAAATTTTATATGTACCAGGTTTGAAGAAGAACCTACTCTCTATCTTAGCACTAGATAAGAAAGGTTTTAGAGTTGCTTTCATAGATGGACAAGTACTTATGTGTCCCAAAGGAAAATCAATTGAAGATGCAATTGTCATTGGTGAAGAGGAAGGAGGTCTCTACAAGCTCAAGGGACATCCATAAGTTGCCCTTGCTCATGAAACCTCTAGCCCCAGTGAACTATGGCATATAATACTAGCTCACATTAACTACAAATCCCTACCCTATGTAAGCAAGGTAGTTATAAGACTACCATACTTGAAGATTGATCATAATGGTTCTTGCAAAGGATGTGAAAAAGGGAAGAATGTCAAGAACCCTTTTCCAAAGAGTGAAACAAAGACTAAGAACATTCTGGAGTTAATACATTCAGATGTATGTGGACCAATGCCCACCACATCCCTAAGTGGGTTTGAATACTATATCACATTCATTGATGATTATTCAAGGAAGACTTGGATGTACATTCTAAAAGGAAAGAATGAAGTCTTTGGGAATTTCAAAGAGTTCAAGGCCTTAATAGAAAATCACTCAGAAAAGAAAATCAAGATTCTCAGAACAGATAATGGTGGAGAATATACTTTAAAGGACTTTGAAGACTTTTGTAAGGAAGCTAGAATCAAGAGGGAACTAACCACTCCCTACAATCCCCAACAAAATGGGGTTGCTGAAAGAAAGAATAGAACCATCATGGAATCTGTAAAAACTATGATACATGACCAAGATCTACCCCTGTATCTATGGGCTGAAGAAGCTAAGACAGCAGTCTATGTACAAAATAGACGATCCCATAGTGCTCTTGAATTCAAGATTCCAGAAGAAGTATTCATAGGAAAGAAGCTTGAGGTAAGCCATCTCAAAATATTTGGATGTCCAGTGTACATTCACATTCCAAAAGAAAAGAGAACCAAGTTGGATCCCTCTGTTAAGAAGGGAATATTGGTTGGATATTGTGAATCATCCAAAGCTTTCAGAATTTACATACCTGGTTTTCATCATATGGAAATAAGTAGAGATGCAACATTTGATGAAGAAGCGGCTCTCAAGAAATCTAGGAAGTGCAAACTTGAAGAAATATATGAAGAAGATACACCTCCTAGAATCACAGAAGTTGTACCCATCCCTGAAGATGATGCACCAGAGGACCATGACATGCTAGAACCACAAGAACCTCCCATTACAAATTTATCTAGAAAAAGAAGGCTAGCATGGGCTAGAGACATTATTCAAGGAGATGAAAAATATGGAGCTCCTGAAGGCTCCACTAGAGAAAAAAAGAGACCAAAGCTAGTATCCAACTATGTGGCCTTGATGTGTGATCTTGTGGATCAACAACCTACTAGCTATGAAGAGGCAGCTCAAAAGAAAGAGTGGGTAGAAGCAATGACAGAAGAATACCAGTCAATAATGAAAAACGATGTTTGGGATATAGTTCTCAAACCAAAGATAAAAGTGTGGTTTCTTCCAAATGGATATTCAAGATAAAACATGATGCAGATGGTAGCATTGAAAATTGTAAGGCGAGATTTGTCACCAAAGGATTCTCTCAGAAAGAGGGAATTGACTATGAAGAAACATTTGCACCAGTTGCTAGGTACACTTCAATTAGAACTATCATGGCACTTGCATCTATGATGAAGTGGAAATTACACCAGATGGATATTAACACAACCTTCCTGAATGGTGTGATTGAAGAAGAAGTGTACATAGAACAACCACAAGGATTTGAGGTTAAAGATGGAAGAACACATGTATGCAAGCTGAAAAAGGCTTTGTATGGATTGAAGCAAGCTCCCAGAGCTTGGTACGGAAGGATTGATAGTTTCTTAACAAGCATGGGCTTTACCAAGAGTAAAGCTGATCCTAATCTTTACCTAAAAGTTATGGATGATGAACTTGTTATATTACTGTTGTATGTAGATGATCTATTTCTAACAGGAAATGAGAATCAAATTATTGAATGCAAGAAGAAGCTTTCTTCAGAATTCAAGATGAAAGATCTCAGATTAATGCACTACTTCTTAGGTCTAGAAGTATGGCAAGAACCAAAAGGAATCTTTCTAAATCAAGGTAAGTATGTTGTGGGGATTCTAAAAAGATTCGATATGTTGGAGTATAAAGCTATGGCCACTCCCATGGACTCCAACTTGAAGTTATTAGTTAATGACTCATCAAAATTAGTGGATATAACTCTATATAGACAAATCATTGGGTGATTGATGTATTTAACAAATACCAGACCAGATATATGCTTTGCTGTAAATACCCTAAGTCAGTATCTAGTAGAACCTAGAAAGGTTCACTTAATAGCTGCAAAGCATGTAATGAGGTATCTAAAGGGTACATTAAATTTTGGTCAATATTATCTTGGAAGTCATGAACTCAGATTACATGGTTAATCAGATTCTGATTGCACAAGAAGTGTTTCAGATAGAAAGAGTACATCAGGTTGATGTTATGGTCATGGATCTTCCATGATCTCTTGGTTCAGCAAGAAAAAATCTAGTGTGGCTCTCAGTACTGTTGAAGCAGAATATATAGCTTCTTGCTCTGCTAGTTGTGAAGCAGTGTGGCTTCGGAAACTATTATCTGGAGTGTTTGACTTAGAAATGAATCCCACTGTGATCATGTGCGACAATCAAAGTTGTATTAAGATGACAGAAAATCCAATAGTCCATGATAAGTCAAAACACAAAGAGATCTGATATTTTTATATACGAGATATGGTGTAGAGAGGAGCTATTAAGCTTGAATATGTGAGCACTAAGGAACAAATTGCTGATATATTGACCAAACCTCTGTCTCGAATGAAATTTGAGTATTTCCGAGACAAGCTTGGTGTAGTTCAAAAGGACCCTCCTCGAAAGGGGGAGTGATATAGTCACTGATGATGAGGTTGCCCTCATCGACAACAAGGTCGATGATGAGGATACCTCTTTATTATACCTAGATATTTATATGTATGCTTAGATTACTTATATTTAGGATACTTATACTTAGAATACTTATGATATATGCACTTATATTGATGAGGATACTTGTATTGATTGATGAGGATACTTGTATTGATTGATGAGGATACTATGGATTGCATCATCCTTGAACATATGTTCTAAAAGGATCCATAGACTGGGTCTCTGAGAATGAAGTCCTGAATGAACAGGTAGGGGATTGTATCTTCCCTGGACTTCGGTCCCCAAATTGAGCCATAGACTGGGTCTCCAAGAATGAAGTCCTGAATGAACAGGTAGGGGAATGTATATTCCCCAGACTTCAGTCCTAGAATTGAGCTGTAGACTGGGTCTCCGAGAATGAAGTCCTGAATAAACAGGTAGGGGATTGTATCTTCCCCGGACTTCGGTCCCAGAATTGAGCCGTAGACTGGGTCTTTGAGAATGAAGTCCTGAATGAACAGGTAAGGGATTGTATCTTCCTCGGACTTTGGTCCCAAAATTGATCCGCAGACATTTGTCTCCGAAAATTGATGATAGGACTGTATCGTCCCTGGACTCTTGGTTCAAAATGTATGTGATAGGATTGCATCGTCCCTAGACATGATACTTGTCTTAAAGTGATAAGGATTGATTATCCTGGAACTTGATCTGGATTGTATCATCCATGGACCTATGTCTTAAAGAGAGCGGGATTGATCATCCTGTAATATGATCGTGTGTACTGCAGAGTATGCTGTGATGACGATGTTGATGATCAAGTGATGACAATGCTAATGATCGTATGATGATGATGTTGATGATCATGTGATGACGATGCCGATGATCGTGTGATGACGATGTTGATGATCGTGTGATGACGATGCTGATGATCGTATGATGATGATGCTGATGATCATGTGATGACGATGCTGATGATCATGTGATGACGATGCTGATGATCGTGCGATGACGATGAAAATGATGTTGATGTTCCAGTAATTGGTTGAGTTACTGATGATGATGTATTGAAGAAAGCTTTCGATGATTTATAGATGTATCATGTATGATGTAGTCGATGACTCCTTGCTCCTGCAGATGTTGTTATAATATCCTTCTCGTTAAGGGGGAGTGTTGAATATTGTAACTTCTAAGAATATTATATTTGTACTTTATTATTCCAGAGATGTTTCATCCCTCCGAGGTAATTCTATTATGTATCCGGAGATTTTTATTCCTTCGATGGATTGTGGTAACTAGGGTTATTAGACCCACCATGTGGGGGTTGGCCTTGATTTAATTAATTAGGGGTTATTAGACTTCACTAGGAGAGGTAGGCCCCATAAGGGAATTAGTCAGTCGGGAACTAGTATAAGTAGAGGAGATTGCTCCTCACTTATCTCACGCTTGCTCAGCTCAAAAGGTAGCGCACTTGTTTTTGAGAGGTCTGCATAGGAGGTAGAGAAGGAGGTCAAGTCTTGGAGCACATCTTGTATTTTGGTTGATCATCTTATTGAGGAAAGATTTGCTGGGTTTTCTACCCCATGAGGGTTTTTCAGGGTAAAATCTTTGTCTATCTTGTGATTATGTTTCTTTCAGTGATCTTGCTAGTCAATTTAGTTTAAAATTAACACCCACAAGGATAATGACATTGCAAATATCTTCATGAGGGAGATATTCAGATTGAATGGATTTCCCAAGGCAATAGTTTCAGATCGTGACACAAAGTTCACATCCAATTTTTGGAAAGGATTGTTC
Organism: Larix kaempferi; assembly: GCA_027924585.1. NCBI lineage: Eukaryota > Viridiplantae > Streptophyta > Pinopsida > Pinales > Pinaceae > Larix > Larix kaempferi. The sequence goes on from BSBM01000008.1 coordinate 3,020,841, forward strand.
CAAGAGTTGGGAATTCAATTGAAGTTTAGTACATCCTATAATCCTCAGATAGATGGTCAGAATGAGAGAGTGAATCAGATCCTTGAGGATATGTTAAGGATGTATGTGAAGGACAAGCCATCTAAGTGGGAAGACTATTTTCACTTAGAGGAATTTGCTTACAACAATGGGCATCAAGCATAATTGAAGATGAGTCCTTTTGAAGTATTGTATGGCAAAGGATGCAGAACTCCAGTGAGTTGGGACAACCCAGTGGATAGAGTAGTGCTTGGACTAGAAATGATTGAGGAGATGGAACAGAAATTTGTTAAGATCAGCCATAATTTGAAGGTAGCACGGGATAGGAAGAAGAGTTATGCAGATATGAAAAGAGTGCATAAAGAATTTCAGATTGGGGATCATGTCTACTTGAGAGTGAAACCTAGGAAGAGTTCCATGAAGTTGGGAAGTTGTGTCAAGTTGGCACCCAGATATTGTGGGCCATTTGAAATCCCTGATAGGATTGGGCCAGTTGCATATAGGATTTCATTTCCTGCTAACATGAAATCTCATAATGTTTTCAATGTATCTTTGCTTAAGAAATATGTACATGATCCTAATAATATCATTGATTGGCATGTGATACAGGTGGAACCAGAGAGAGAGTTCTAAGTGGAGCCTACATGCATCCTTGACAGGAAGGTTACCTTGCTCCGAAACTGGGCCATAGGGCAGGTAAAGGTGAAATGGAGGCACATTAGCCCAGAGGAGGCCACATGGGAGCTGGAGGATGCCATGAAAGAGGCATTCCCATTTTTGTTCAGTTTTGAGAACACCGAGGACTGTGTTATTTTAAGGGAGAGGGAGTTGTAATACCCCATTTTTCCCTCGATGTTTATTGGCTTCAATGTAAATACTGTGTATATACAGTATGTGTAATTTCCCTAGTGTGGAGCTCAAGGCCAAGGCCCCACTAGTGGATGTTTAATTTTATTGCATAGGCAAGTATTTGGACAGTTTGATTATTCATGGGATGATTAAGCCATGAAGAAATGTAAATGATATAATTACTATTGAATGAATAAAATAACTAAAGAGTTGGCGAAGGAGGAAACTAATGAGAAGGGGCCATGCGTATCCACTAGGGAGAGGTGAGGGGGTTATGGGATTGGTTTCCCATATTGCCACAAGTATGACTGAGAACCCATTGGAAATCCCTGCTGACATTAATGCAATTGTAGTGGGTGATTGAGAACCCTGATTGCTAAAGTCGATGGAGTATGGAGCATGCCTGCAATTTCATATGGAAGGGAATGGATTTGATCGCTTGTCCAGGACAACACTCAATCGCCTGGGGAAACTCGCGGAACCTGTTTGACTATCCCGGGAGGGACATTCATTATTCACTCATTCGCCCACTCACACACTTGCCATTTCACGAGCCATCGACCCTTGTAGAGAATTCGTTCATGTATTTCCTGTATACGCCGAACCAATCCAGGAAAGGTAAAATTGGAAGTTAATCGTGTTCCTATGTGATAGAGATTATCCAGAGTTGATAGCCGTAAAAACCCTATGTGCAAACTCTAGTTACAGCAACAAAGTGGTATTCGCAGAGGGGTCATGAGGAAACCCCAAGCCTGGTAATGAACCAGTTGTTGAATTATGGGAGAGGTTTGGGTTGCTTGATCAACCCAGTGAAAGCTACAGTCTCAAAGAACTAGTGACTAGACCTTTCTATGCCCATCTTCGAATAGCACTGGAAGAGAAGGACCATGAGAGACTGTGCAGCAAAAGAAGGGTCTTCCTTGTGTTGGATGGGGTAGTTTTTGTGGGTGCTAGGTCGGTTGAGAGCGATTGGACCTTTCTATACCCATCCTGGAATAACATTAGAAGGGAATATGCCTTGAAGGACTGTGTAACAGTGCAGTAGGTCTTCCTTGTGTTCGATGTGGTAGGTATTGTCGGTGCCAGGTCAACTGAGTGTTGAGATGCTTGCAGCTCTGTGGTTGAGCTCACTGGTTTAGAAATGCCTTCCTCGTTGTCCCTGAATGCTTGATAAACCACTGTAGGTTGGCTTAGCATGGGTAGGTTCCCTGGAATGCTTGATAAACCCAACTACAGACTGGTTTAGTATGAGAATGGAGCCTTGACTGTGAGAGAACTGGTTAGCCCTCCTTAGTGGATACATTTACCAGCTCGGGGGTGATCTCTCAGCTAAAATAGTATAGGCTGGACAAGGTTGGGTGGAACATTTCTCTCACTTAGCCAGTTGCTTCAGAATTGAAAGATAAGTATTTATGTTATAATAAATGATGGTGTGTCATTGTTTTGCGATGAATGCTTGTGTATAATTATGGAACTATGGAATGTATGTATATGAATGGGATTGACATGAAGTCATGTGCGGGCCTGAGTAAGAGGATGAGTTCATTTTTATATGTATATCTTATATTGCATGAGTTTAATGCCTTGTAATTCTTGCATATGATAGATGTGTTGATTAAATTTGTTTAATGTATTTTATATGTAATATTGTATGATAGTGTTTCATGGTTTGAAGATGAATGTTTATGTATAACTAACCCTGTGAAGGAGATGTTTAATTACACCTGATACCTGGGAAAGAAAGGGAATCTATGGAAGTGGTTTCAGAAACCTCTGTGGGTCAGATGGAAAGGAAGATCTTGACAGGTAGAAGTTTGGAAGTGTCTAAGTGGGGATATAGATAGAACTTCAGAGAATAAATTGGGGAGGTTGGACACCTCACTTGATCATAGGTCTCTACCATTGGATAGATCTCCCCAAGAGCTTTCCAACAGTACCAACCTTGCCCCATTTGCATGCTGGAAGAAGGAGTTATGCCCCTTAGAAGATTTGATGAAGTTGCCCTTATAAAGGTAGGGTTCCGCATGCATGATTCCGCAATTGCGGGTTGCGGGATCATCAAGTTCAAAATGATGTGTTTTGGGATCCCAAAATTTTGCATCCGCAATTTTGGGATATGCATTGCGGGATCAACTGTTGCGGGTTGCAGGATCACCGAGTTCAAATTTATGTGTTTTGGAATTTCCGCAATTCCGCATATGCAATTGCGGGTTGTCGATTGCGGGATGCGGATTGAAGGATCCACTATTGCAGGATGCGAGTTGTGGGTTCATAGCTGCAGGTTGCGGATTTCAGAACTGAACCCTTCTGTCTATTTGTATTGGCATTCAGTCAGTGTTTTGGAGAAAAAAAAGTGGATTATGGTCTCCAGTGGCCTAGTAGGTCAGTGGGGACGTGACAAAAGTTGACTAGTTATACACCATTCAAGTTGGCATATGGTTAGGAGGATTCCATGCCTATGGAATATAGTGTGTTGCGTCTGAAGATTACTACATTTATAGAAATGGAAGAAACTGGAGCATTAAAATAAAGGTTGTCGCAGCTACTGGAATTAGAAGAAGATCAATTCATTGAAGGTTTTCACCAAAAGGTACAAAAAACACAAGAAAAGGATTGACATAACTGCCATATAAAGTAGAAGAAATTCCAGGTTGGAGAATTAGTTCTTCTTTATGATAGTGAGTTTTTTAAACATATTGGTAACTTTAGGATGCATTGGTTAGGACCTTATGTCATTAAACAAGTAGGAGAAGGAGGTGTTGTGAAATTACAAAAGTTAAATGGGTAAGTTTGCATGGATGGGTTAGTTAATGGGAGTTGATTGAAACTATACAGGGAAAGTCGCACTTCACTTCAGTGTACATAAACATAACTTCAAGTTCTAGGTGTTAAGTGTAGTTGAAATGAGCACTGGATGCGACAAAAGGGTATGCATTAACAAGTAAGTATATGTCGAAGTGTTTTTGACTTGGATAAATGTTGAGGTGATTTTGGTTTTTATATATTAAAAAAAACAAACAAATGTGTGAAGTGTGTCTGAATCCATGAAGTGGTGCATTAATGATCAAACAGTGCATTAAATACAAGACGCGGTGACGATGTATAAAATGACTTCATAATCATTAATGGGAATAAATATCAAATTATTTAAATCCTAAGGAAGGATTTTTTTAGGTACGTTCAATTTTGGAATTAATGCAGCGAAAAGGTAGGGTGGACAAACTTTAAATTGGATTGCAGTGTGGGAAGTGAAGTCATTACGCATTTAAGGTAAGACCGAAGTATGAGAGATGGTGTGACATGAGTAACTGTGATTGATTATTCCTGAGAAATCGCTTGAATACATTGTTAAGGAATTCATGGAGACCATAATTCCACATATCCAAGTAGAACCAAAATTTGTGATAATAGAACCGTCATGGAGACGCCTGTAGTGACAAGAAGGTCGCCAATTCTAGGAAGGAACAAAATACAAACAAGGAAGAATGAAGCATGCATGAAGGGGAAGCATGATGCAAAGGTCTCTACCTCTATTTTTCCATTGGTACATCCTCCATATGTTCCACCCATGAAGCCAAATGTTAACCAAATAGATTAATTGAGGAAGGCATCCAACACAGCATTAGGAAGACCCCTTGTATGAATCATAAGGTTGTCAAGAAGTTTAAGCATATTGTTTGGTTTAAATCTAGACCCTAGTTCATGCTCGTGCAAGCTAGGTGAGAACTCGATAAACAATGGTTTCCTATGCCTTATAAATTGGAGGAATACATTGCTGGAATTGTCTAGGAATGGTTGCCAGCCTATGGAAAGTACCAATTCTAGATGAAGAACTGTCACAAGATCTTTCACAGCTAGGCAAGAAATAGAATGGTAGAGATGGTTAGAAACAATATGGGAAAGTAAATTGATATTTTAGAGAAGAAGGTGAATATGGTAAAGAATCCTTTATGACACACACCAACCCCACCATTACAGAGAAAATGAAATATCCAGAAGTCCCTAAAGGAAAGAGAACAAAAATAAAAGCACAAAAGAATACCATGGACTTGTCCTTGATAGAGGATGATATTGAATCATTGGCAGATAGGCTAAAAGATACTTCAATAGACGTATGGAAACAGGTAGAAGAAAAACATTTAGAACTTTTTGAAGGAATTAAGGGTTAGTTTGAATATTTACAACAAGGAATTGAAGGAATAAAGAGCGCACTCGTCCATGCTAGGGTTTAGAAATAAGATCAAGCAGAAAATTAAACCAAGAAAGTATCATAACCATATTTATTTCCACAATAGGTTGTTGTAAAGTTGTTTCCTAGGGAATTAAGTTTTGGAGTAGAGGAAGTGCAAAGTTTTGTGCATGCTTTGAGTCAAGATGAATTGAAGTTGACATAATTTCCTATGGAGATGATACACCAAGGGATTGCAGAAGAAATAAAATCTCGTGAAGAATATATCTATGTTGCAATGATACAGAATGGGGTCGATCAGTTTTAACTAAATACAGGTGCATTGCACTTCAAAAGGAGAAGGATGAATTTATCCAACATAAAGCATTGTTGACAAGAATCATGATTGTGACTTGCCGCACAGTCTCATAAATTGCTATGGATAAGTAAGAAACCATAGAATACCAAATGTTTGATCTCAAGGAAGTTATCAGAGGATTTAGGGGAAAAATAATCGACTTGCAGGCATAGTTAGTACAGATTACCTCTCCAAACATTGGAGAGAAAAGATTAAAAGTAGCAATGTCTGTGGTAGAGAACATTAAGGATATGGAGTAAGATACTGCTAAGCTGTTTGATCAAATTTCACAAGTGTGGGTTGCGTTGATGGATGATGAAGAGCTACAAGGTGTGAAATATAAGCTTGAAGATGCACAGTACAAAGCTACGACGCTACAGTATCGTATCAAGACTTTGCCGCCATTGGAGAAAATGATCAAGGTTGCTGAGAGGAAAAGGTTGCAAGAAAAGGTAAATCACCTAATGGGGGAGCAACAACATATGAGACAAAGGATTGAAATATTGCAGAATGAAGATGTAAGAGACACATAAATAATTGGACGTGGGTATACAAAGATACAAAAGGATACACAAATGGATGATGCATGACTACAATTAGAACACTATGAGGAAAAGGTTATGTAGTGGATGTCATATCAGAGGATTTTAGTGTTACAAGATTGGCAAAAACTGTCAAAATACACCTCCGCTACAACCTACACCAATGGTAGCATATGTTTTAATGGAGGTTATTACATATATATTTTATAAATAAAAATATCTCGATGGATGGACGTTTTTTTACCGATGTGCTTTGTTTGAATTGTTCCCACTCGTGCATGTAGTAACAAAATGCATTGGTGTTGTATGATGTAAAACATCTGCACTGGTGCACTCAAACAGGGATAAGCAACGGAAAGAACCAAATTTAAACGTCGCATTGGTGGTTGTGTATGTATTATATGCACCAGTGGTTATATACAACATAAACGCACCGATGTGATATGTTACAACATACACACCAGACAATTTTTAATATTTTTAAATTTTACCAGTGTTGTCCATCTATCAGAGTGCATGGGTGCATTTCATTGTAAAACGCACCGGTGCTAATTACAAACTATCAAAATAACCCGGTGCATTTAAACAACTCAAATGAACTGAAATGCTTAAACACAAAAAAATCATTGATTCTTATACGCTTTGATAGTTCTAGGTGCATTTAAAAAATTGGCATGCACTAGTGCGATAAAAAAACAAAAACACACAGATAAAGCGGTCTGGCACATGGACATTCTTTTTTTTAAATTTAACGACGCGTTTAATTTACATTGGAGTACCAGGCCTGACGTTTACATAAACACGTTGGTGCATATTATTCGGCTAGACACACCGGTGCGACATCAATTATCAAAAGCACTTTATATGATTCTTTGAACAGTGGTTATTGACATTGCAGTCAAATATATAGATATTATTTTTTTGTTTTTTTAATCCCATTAATTATCTGAAATTGAAAGATATTTTATAGTACTGTTCATTTCAATTTAATTATTGTGTTTGTTTGGATTAATTATTTATATCATAGATGAAAGAATCTTTTGTAATATTTAATCATCCATACATTTAATTACCAATGTACCATTTCACAGCTTGCATTAACATAAAAAAAAAATATGGATCATTCTTCGTTGGAACTGTTATCAGTGCTCAAGCCACTTGCATCAATTGGGTTATTTGGACTAATGTTTTATTGATTGGATTGATTGTTTTCCTCTTCTTCAGCTTCCATCTGCAAACATAAAAGTAAAGTGTATTGATTGTATCTACATTCCCTGAAATAATGAAAAATAAAATAGATAGTATACATGAATGTGAATTGAAAAAGCGACGTACCATAGAAATACTTGAGTCATGAATGATACACATTATTTCAAAATTGAGTTGCATGCCTTCTATGAACTTGACTTGTGTTGGCTCCATTCCATACTTTGTTTCCTTTACGTTTTATGCCCCGTCACACATCATAGATTTAATATAAAGGATTTTTGATGTTTTATTAATTATAAAATTAGAGAAGTAAAACAATATAGGTACTTACAAAATCCACAATTAATTTTGGATACACTAACATATACTCATAACCATTGATTAACCCAATGTCAATTAATTCTTCTAATGGATCCTCTTTGTATGTTAACACCTATTTCAAGACATCCAAGGATTACGAGTTAAAAATATATATATATATATATTTATACAAATATCAACCACTATGGAATCTTAATTTGTTATAAGGAAATCACAAATACTCACAAACTTTGGTATCAACCGCTTTTTTCCTTGTCATCCTTCCTTATGTGCTGACTAAGTTCCATTTCGTTTTCTTTTCTACAATATAACAATTGAAAATTAATATTTAATTTTGAATGAATTAATGAGATGTACATAATCATAAAAATCAACGATTTCATACATTTGAAGCACGTTGATGTTCAGATGGATCCTCTCGTGATACAATTATGTCAATTTCTTTTACCATATCCTTGTACACTTTTTTGGACATACCTACTGGTACATTTCACATATCACCTCATTCATCCTTTGGGATTTTCGTAATATTCTTGGAAATGTAAAATGACATTAACCTATTTTTTTGTGGATATGACAAATAAATATAGCAGAATTAAAAATTTTGAGGAATGACGCTTTGTAGTGAGTTATAGATACATATTCTACATAAACATATTGTTTAGGAATATTACGTTTTGAATGATTCTTTTTTGTTGTTGTATGTTTTTGCTATTGCAATTCTAACAGGTGTCATTGACCATTTCTCTGGGAACGTCTCTTTTAGTTTACATATGACTTGATTCTTCGAATCATTTCATTGGTGTCTATATTGTAAGTGAAAAGTACATCTATAATTTATTTCCACTATATCCCTCATATTATAAAATTCTTTTCCCTTTCTATTAACTTCCAAAACCACTCTAGATGAGCTAAGGAACAATTGATCATCATTTGCATCTTCCATAAAAAAATTTTGATGATGACGTTGACTTTTATTGCTATCAGTCCCTCCATAACATTCAACATATGTGAATTAGATTATTTGAAACATATTAGTGAATATTCATAAGTACATTATTACTCAAATTTGAAGAAATAATTCATATTGACTTATTTTGTATTCACCTGATTCATCCCTCTGCAAATTTTCAATCAACGTTTTACACTCTTCTAGACTTAGATTGGTAAGAATCTTATCTATCTTCCTCATTTTTTGACTCTGCATGTCATACATTAACCAATACATATTAGTTAACTTTATAAATAATTTAAACAAATTAATTTAAGTATATAAATCAATTAAAATCACTTGCCTTCTTTGTAATTCTAGATGTTCTACCATCATGTTGACTAAACTTGTTCTTCATTGAACTCATACCATGCATTTTATATCAATAAACAACCTGGACTATTATATATAGAAGCTATCAATATATTATACAAATAAATTACAGATCTTCAAAAGAGAAAAGAAGTTTGATATTGATGTGCTTTATCACATAAAATTCCCCGGTGAGTTTATGTACACAAATGCACCAGGGCATTATATTAACATAGGTGCACCATGAACAACTGAAAATTATTTAATGTTTTATCAAAATAAAAAATGATGCATTCCTTCCATTAGCAGTGCGATATTCGTATAAATGCAATGTGAACAGAGAACCAAGAAACGAAAAATGATTTTTTCATTTTTATAAAATAAAAAATCATGTGCCACATATCATGTTCAATGCGCTTTCATTATTGTAATACCCCAATTTTGACCCTTGTGAAATATTGGATTTTAATGTAAATATTGTATAGATGCGATATATGTTTCCTAGCGTGGAGCTCAAGGCCAAGGCCCTGCTAGTGTATGCTCGGATTTATTTAGAAAGACAAGTATTTGATAGTTTGCTACCCATGTGCAATTAAGCCATGGAATATTGTAATTGATGTAAATATTTAATATTTCAATAAAATACCAAAACTTGCTATGGAAGCAACTAATGAGAAGGGGCCATGTGTATCCACTAGGGAGTGGTGAGGGGGTTATGGGATTGAACCATATGCTACCAAATGTCATCTTGTGAACCCATTTGACTTTCCTTGCTGACATTTATTTCAGTTGTAAGGAAGTTGTTGAGAAATCAGTCCATGGCTTCAATGAAGCATGGGTAGCCTAGAAATTCGCATGGCAGGTATGGGCTCTGTTTTTCTTGTACCACAAGTCACCCTACTTTATGGGAGTTGGTTCTTCCTCATTTCCATTTCATTGTTGAACATCCCAGCATCAGTTTTCATCCATTACGAATGCCCAATAGTGAGAAAAACCAAAAATCGCAACTTTGCAAGAACCCACATTTTGAAGTGCCATAAATGCCCAAAATTGAGTATTGATAGTGAAATCCAATGGGGGATCCATATATATGAACCTTGGGGAAAAATTGAGAGTAAAAGATACCCTGAAACCCATTGGAAAACCCAATTTTTATAGCCCAGAAATCCAGTGACGGGATTGATTTATTTGATGACAGAATTGTGAGAAATCCAAATGTAATTTCTAGAACAGAGGTTGGTAATGCTTGATAATCCCGGTGAAGGCTGAAATTTAAAGGATTTAGTAGCTTAGACCTTTCTATGCCCATCCTGAAGAGCACTGGAGGGAAGGGATTCTTGAGGGACTGTACAACAAAGAAGGGGGCCTTCCTTGTGTTGGGTGTGGTAGGTACTGTGGGTGCCTTAACTGTTTGAATTATCTTGAGATTTCTGTAGCTCTGTGGTTGAGCTAAATAGCTTAGCATTTCCCTCCTTTGTCTTTTGCATGCTTGATAAACCCAACTGTGTATTGGCTGAGCATAATTGTTGAATGAAACCATGGATGTGAGTGAGCCCATCTAGTTCCTCCTTAGTGGATACACAACCCAGCTCGGGGGTGATCTCTTAACTGAAAGAATATAGGTTGAACAGATATCTATGGTTGGGTGGAACGTTGCTCTTCCATAGCCAATTGTTTGGACAACTTCATCTTCAAGATAAGTATTCTTTGTGGTTGAATTATGTTAATTTTGTGCTCTGCAATGTTTTAATTAATGATTGTTGTTTATATGTTGAATGCATGATGAAACTGTGTGTATATATAGTGTTTAATTCCGCTGTGTTGTTGAGTATGGATATGTATACATAAGTTTTTATTTATCCACGCAATTTCTTAGTAATGTATGGGGTTGAGATTGTCAATAAGCCTGGTATGTTTGGTCATGTTTCCTCCCTTGCATTGGATTGATGGAAGGGGGCGTGACAGTTATACCCAAACTGGTGCGTTGATATGATACAAACACACTGATATTGACACATTCATTTTTTTATTGGAAATAAAAACTTACTAGGGCCAACATGGTTACGGATTTGACCCAAAAAGTGGCCCCATATCACCTTACACTTTCTATATATAATCACAAGCTTCACAAATCTAAAATCACCAAAAGGTGAAATCGTAATTGGGATAACAATAGAGGGATTTAAACCCTAATGTAAAATTTTGCAGCCACATCAACGATAAAATAAGGGTTACAACATTGAAGGAAAGTAAGAAGTTTTTTTTATAAATCTAGTTAAACTCTAAATAAGATAATAAGATCAACAATAATATTTAAATACTTGAAATTTTTACTATGCAAGGTTTTGTTTGATTCACCATGCCTAATAAATTTTGATCCGCATAATAAGCTAGTTGCTCCAGACTCCTTCCACGTAAGTCTCTCTTCCAAAACTCTCCCCTAAAATTTTCGGCAAAATAATGAATTAATGTTTAGGTTTTTTGCTTTTGAACACTATTTAGAATTAGTTTTTGAACTTAAAATTGCCACCCTTTTTCAGTTTAGTGAAAAAATAGCTTGTGCATTTTTTTTAATTTTTTTTTTTTGGCATTTCGATGCGCTTGTGGTCATGCTGCAACAGTGTGGTCATATATGAAATGCACTAGACCTTTGAATTTCAACACAACACTAGAAACATTAAATTAACTTAAAAATAATCGCATGCTGCGGTGCATGTATAATTAGGACGCCCTGGTGCACTGATGTTTATGAAACACACTAGCTTAAAAAATATTATAAAATTCATATATAAATATCCGCTACCAAATGTAGCAGATATTTTCTACTGCGAGGGATTTTTTGAATGTCCTTTCACAATGCATTTATATTTTTTAAGCACCACTGCGTTTGGTATATGTGAGTACACCTGTGCATGTATATTTGAATAGACACACTAGTTTAATTTGCAAATCTTGTGGTCTTATATATCTACCGAAAATTATATATTCATCTCAAATGTTCTTTTAGTATTCAACCACACCAATTACAATATTGTATAGTATATATATGTTTCTTGAACTCACCTTATTCTTAAAAAATGGTTTCCAAACTACATTGGAATTTAGATTGTAATATAGTTCTTGAAAATGTTTTAGGACTGTAGAGACATATATTGAATACTGATTTGGCTTAGGGAGAGAAGTTTGTAGTATCAAATGGCCAATTTTTTACATTCTATCTCACTCCATCTTGTTTAAAATTCAATGAGTTTTCCCTTTCCATCCCGAGCAAGTTCATGTTTTATTTATATTTTGAATATTTATTTGAATTTATGTTATCTATGTGAATCTAAATATCAAATTATTCTTTATTGTAGGATCCTAATTCAAGTTCGATTTTGGATGCACAAGACATTCCACCAGTTTCAAAATTTTGTAAGCTCTTATCAAGAGCAAGAAACTGAACGCAGTTCGTAGATGAAAATGGGAAGTCGCTTTACCCCACCAATTGTAACATGTCATCTTCAAGCCATAATCCCGGTTCATCAACGATAATTCATTGTGAGATAGAACCCTTTTATGACACCCTAGTAGTTTGTGGTTGTTCAGAATGTCAAGGGTTGAAGGAGGACCCTCGACATGTCACACTCACCCATTACACCAATGATAGATTACCCAATGTTGATGGTATAATTCCCCCTACCGCAATAAAAAATCCACTAGGTGATATAGAAAAGACATGCAGGAACACTTCCCTATGGTCATTTTTGAAAAAAATGGAATCAAAAAAAAAATGTCTCATCCTAAATTGATGAACCCTTCTTATTATGTTCAGTCAACTAAAAGTTCTAATGATCCAAACTATGATATGAATTCCACCCAACCCATCTTTACTAGAAGATCCAAAAAAGTTGCATGAGCCGAGATAAAATATGTCCTTGTACACATTGAGGTCCATCCAAGTGTTGGATGGTAGCGATGATTTCTCCCTTCCTGTGAATTTGCAAAGTAAATATTAATCTTCTTACAATCGCACTTTGTATGGTGCTTGGCCATCTTCTCTAGATGTGCCTAATGTTAGAACCAAATTCTCCTTTTGTGGTAATCATTTTATGATTTCCAAGTCTAATATAGATGATGCAAATATTGTGTTGTTTATCCTTTCATATGTACTCGTTCCTCCGAAATAGTCAGTAGCACTTATGCCATTTTGTAGTCCCATCTAATGTTGGTCTAATTACATGAATAATGTTAAATACAAGCATAGCATTTCCATGTATAGTATGTGCATGAATGGTTATGTTTCTGGAAACCTTAACATGAATAAAACGTTATATATAGTTGTTCATCCACACACTCATGGGAACATTGTAGGGTTCATAAATAGTTCTAGGTGCTCTTTATTCTCTACAATTCATTTGAGAAACACTTCAATGACCAAGAGTTCTTTATGAAAAAGAAAGCATCCATATTTTATGTTGTACATGCAATACATAGTTTGTATCCTGGAAACGAGTTGTTAATAAACTATAATTTTCGTAGATCACCAACCGCTCATCAAAGGTGGTTCGAATTGGGATTACCCTTATACATTCCCTTGGGGTGTAAGACAAAAAACATTGATTAATTGTATTTGTTAATTTTCAATGGGAGTCATGTTAATGTATTTCTCAGTTTGAAATTATGTTTTATAAATTTCCAATTTAATTTATAAATTCAATTTGAAAATTTGTTTCTCAATTCTAAATTTGTATATTTAATGTGGAATTGATGGTAATTTATTGCTCAATCTGAACATTTTCTTTATAAATTGTTTGCAACTTAACATTTTCTATTGGAAATGATTTTTGTGCTTCTGTAATGATTGTTTTGTATAATGATAGATCAAACTAAATGCATTGTGCTTACTAATATCATCGATGTAATGTTCAATATTTTTAAAATTAAGGTTCTGATGATGAGCGACCTACCTACCATCTTCCATTGCACCCCAGTACAATGTTTAATCGAGAGAAGGCTAAAAAATAGTACAAATTGGAGAGAGATCATACTAATAATGGTTGAACCAACCACCTATTAAATTTCCACTATATCCATCCTCACCAATTAGGAATTCCTACAGTAATAGTAGTTATCCACATGTTGGAAATGGAGGCAATGAAGTAGACAATTGTATGGATAAGTTATTATGACAAAGGAGTTCCATGGCTGCAATTTTGTTACATACATTCCAGGAAAATGAGATAGGGGATTATGCTCATACCATTGAAGCCTTCTTCTAAAGCCTTAAATCGGCTTCCACCACACCTCTCTTTGAGCTTAATCGGTCAAAGTCAATGCAGTTGAGGAAAACAATGTTACTATACAACTTGAAAGCAAAGTATGGCATGTCAAATGTGTGTTTCTCAGTAATGTTGAGGTAACTGACCATAAACTACATTAAATTTTGAGGCATCTTGTGACACAATCATCATTGAAAATCATCAATTTTATGAACATTAAATGACATTGTACATTTTTATTTCCCACTAACTACATGTTATTCAAATATAAAGTACTTTTGAATGATAATGTATTTCCCAACAGCTATGAAGAGGCAAATAAAATGTTGAAAATGTTGGGTGTTGAGTACATATCATATAATGTGTGTCCCAATGATTGTATTGTATATAGAGGTGTGTTAGCACTCAGATTTTATTCCGGTTGTAAAAGAATAACACCTAAGGTAACCTATTTCAAACCAAGCTTTAGGTAGAAAACTCAGCCATTTTTCCACCAGAGAGGACTCTCTCACAATATATATACAAGGACTGAAATATATAAAAGTTCTCAAAATTTCTCAAAAGGATTTTCTGGTTGAAAAGGAAAAACAAGAAACATTGGGCATGGAGTCAAAGTTTCAAATATATAATATGCCAGTAAGAGATTTATACCAAAAAGATTTCCACAGAGGCAAGATAGCAATCATATTACAGTCAATTTGATTTTTCCAGGTGGTATAGAAAGAAGTAGTGACATTCCATCAACAACAGGCATCTAACTGGGATGAATCTATTGTCAACTTTGGAGAAAATAGTGAATATTTAAATGCAATAAAATGAGGCATAACCGGTATGAATCTCAAATTATTTCAATTTTCATTTAAATATAGAAGAAAGACATAACGGGAGATATAACACAGAAAGGGAACATGCACATATAAAGATAAAGGAAAAACAGACTGTAAAGCTGATTAACACATGAATCTCTGGTCTCAAAAGATGGGTATTTTCACTGTACTGCCTTTATTTATCAAAAAATAGACTTCAGAACATACTTTGTCTCTCAAAAAATTCCCAACCACCTCAACAAGGTGAATATGCAAACAAAGAGATATGTCTAAAATGTGGGTATGATAGGTGCAAAGAATAGAATAGAAAGGTTAATGCACATGGTCCTCCTCATAATATATTGAGGCACATGCCAATAATCCCAAGGATTCAAAGGCTCTTTCATTGCAAAGTATTGTTATAATTTTAAGTGCAATAACTACAAGTATCATTGAAAGATAAACAAGCACATCATGAACAAAATTAGACAACAAATTTATCCTGGGAACACCCTCTCAGGGCAGAAAAAACCCAACAAATTTATTCTATATAGATTCTGCAGAAAATATAATAGTATCCCTTGTGCAAAGACCAAAAATAAGAAGACTCCAAAAGTATCTATACACTTGACTCTATCTATCCTAATAATGCGAGCTCAATGTGTGTCTGAGGTGACCAAATGAGGAGGTCAAACTCCTAATTTATACTAGACAAAACACATGACCTTTTTACTAATTAGGTCATCTTGAGTCTCCTAACTAGGCCGACCTAGTGTACACTTTACAAT
Organism: Larix kaempferi; assembly: GCA_027924585.1. Lineage (NCBI taxonomy): Eukaryota > Viridiplantae > Streptophyta > Pinopsida > Pinales > Pinaceae > Larix > Larix kaempferi. Next base: position 3,036,464 of record BSBM01000008.1, read on the forward strand.
AAAATGTTATTTTTTAGAATTTTCTAGGCTGACCTAATAGTTAGGGTTTACATTGACTCTTTCAATGACGTTTACATAATTAATTACATTGATAATAATCCCCATAGGGTGTACAATAAAACTAATAAAAATGACTCAAATAATACAAATAATAATATCTTCTGAAGTTACATTCTTCAGCAAGTATTAGCTATGATGTAGGGATGGAATGCATCGCACCAAAATGAGGAAGGATTTATGAGAATCCCAACATATTCAATAGCCATGAAGTATATAGAGGATACATGGCCTGATAAATTCAAGGATGAAGTACGTATCCTTAGATTGAGCATAGCCATTGATGGCATCAACCAATATTCCCAACCAAACACCATCTATACTATTTGGCCTATAGTACTGATCAATAACAATAACCCCCCACGGTTTTCTGTGAAGAATCAACATCCTAGGTTGGCTCTTATAGTCCCTAGTAGAAGACAAGTAAAGAATATGGATGTTTACCTACAACCATTGATTGTTTAATTCAAGGAATTATGGGAAGAGATGCATGTATATGATGTGTTGAGACCCATCCCACCAGAGAGGAGTTTTAAATTGTAAGGCATATGTGCATACAACAAACATGAACATCCAGGGTTAGTAGTTTCCTCAGGTAAATATATTTTTGTTTGATTTGTTTATATTCAAAGCAATATTTTTTGGCATATTTAATTCGATGCAACTATCTTGATCTTCATCACTAATGTGCTCTCTTTACTATAAAATCACAAGTCTTGTAACAAAATTTTATTATGGATGTAAATGTTGTGGACCTCTTATGAAGGCTAGGTGGTCCAAAGAACCTATTAAAGTCAGTATACAACTTCTCTAGGGTATTCCTCCCATAAAACCACTCTTATAGAAGAGTAAGATCTATTTTCAATGGTAAATGAGAGAGAACCCAAAAGACTGAAATAATTACACTGGCTAACTGTAATAGGACTTATGAAAGAGAGAAGGAGATGGAATACATAGAGATTTTAAATTCAAATGTGCAACCTATGATCGATGATCCTGAATTCTTCAACACATATGTTGAGAAAATACCTAAAGGGGTGAAAAGGAAATCAATATTTTATGAGCTCCCATATTGGGGGCATATTAAGATTTCTCACTTACTAGATCCCATGCATATATTTAAAAATGTTTCATGTTCTTTGTGGCGTCACATATTATCCAAAAAAGAGTGACAACTTGGTTGTTAGGAAAGATCTTATTTATTCAAATACTAAAAGTAAGAATTGGCCAAGACAAGGAGAGGATGGCCCCTCTTTTTCATTTAAAAAAGGGGATGTCCCATGGATTTTGAATAAATATGATCTTAATTTGGTAAAGGATGTTATATTAGGTGTGAAGGAACCTTCTTTTTATCGTTCTACTTTATGAAATTGCTTCATTGCATAAAGAAAGTTGCCGGGCTTTAAATCACATGATCACATCAACCTTGTAAGGGTACGTATAATTGCAAAAAATTGTTTTTACTTTTGATTTATATCTTTTACCACACAAGTTAAAATGCAATTAAATTTCTGTGTTTACTTTGTAGTGTCATTATCTGTTATTCATGTGTGGGTGTGTGAACCACGACTTTTCCAATTACCTACGGCATTCCATATCTAAATGATATACATTTGTACAATGGATCACATCGAAGGAGATTTTCACTAGCATTCCATGGTGGAATCAAGAGATAGTTGAGATTGTTTGTATGTTTGAGAAGGAACTATCGTCGAGTTCCATGGACTTGCAGGTTCATCTTCTAATTCACCTAGTTTATGAGGTTGAATTAGTCGGGGTGGTCTCGTGTCGCTTGATGTTCTTCTTGGAGAGGTTCATGAAAAAATTGAAGGGATTTGTTCGAAAAAACAAAAAATCAGAGGGGTCTATCATAGAGGGGTACATAGTATATGAGTCATTCTATTATGCTAGTGAGTACATCAAGAAAATCAACCACACACCAAACGCAGTTATTTGGGATGATGAATGTGATGAGGAAAAACAGGAAAGGGAGGTACTGTAAACAAAAAAAGGGCGCATGAGAAAGAGTAGGTCACTTATCTTTTGATCTTCAAATTTCCACATAGTAACTATTCACAACAAACTTCAAAATATATATTTGATCACATATGCATTGAATGTGGTTTTGTTTCCATGAATACGATAGCAAATTCCGAAATTGGTGCAATCAATAAATTCATTCTTTATAACGTGGAGGCAACACAGTCGTGGGTCGCATTGTATGAAGAGAAGAGGAGGAAATGAGACATTGGTAGAAAAGTATGCAGGCAATTGCATGGTAGAAGCATTCCTTTTATAGATCATTTAAAAGAGAATATTCCAATTATCTGTCCCAATAGTTGGGTTGTAGACCAAATCATAGAGAAATATGGTGCATCCGGTCATAACCCTCCTAAAGAGGAGGATGCGCTAAACATTGGGATTGGGTGCAACAACTCGGTAATAAAATAATTTTGTACATTTCTAACTTTATAATGCAACTTTGAATTATAACATCTATGTTTAATATATTAATGCTTGGGTTATTATACATATGACACCATCATTTGTTAAATTTTCTTACAGGTTCATTAGTTCCCATCTATGTGGGATTATGGTCATCATGTTCACACCGATGATGCTGATGATGGACATCTTACACAAGACTGTGGAGTGGATGTCAATTTCGACCAATCTAGTCGTGCTAGCTACCGCTATCGAAACCTGATAGGAGGGATGTTGGGTTATGTCGAAAAGATACAATATATCATTCAAGCGGACTTCTCATCTTTCCAATGTGTTATTTTAAGTGCAGGTGGTTGGACACATTCGCTAGAAATAATGTAAATGAATATCGTGATAGTGGGTTGATATGTATCAACTCTAGAAAGACGAGGGATGAAAGTAAGGAGCCTTATGTTTTCCTAAAACACTGCAACCAAGTGTTATTTTATCTGGATGTGTTGGATAAATATTGGTGGTTCATATTAATACATGACCCTACATCTAAACATGTTATTGATAACAACAATGTTTTCATTCCAACTAGGGAAGATAATGAGAGTGATGGAAATAGAGAGTGATATGTACATGTTTTATTTCATCATTTACAGATTGGGATATGATCATTTTGTTATTGTTATATTTGATTGTCTAATTATATTGTTTATTTTTCATGTTATGATGGTGAAAATGGGAAGTTGATATTGGATACAATGTTTAAACAATTTGAGTTGGTTAATAACCAATATGATGTGAAATATGTTTTATGTCTATCACGTAATTTGTGATTGTATGGAATGGTTGCATGTCATTCTCCATAGTTATAGATTATATTTGTAGGTTTCCATTTAGTTCATAATTGCAGTGTAGTTTTTATCATTTAATTTATTGTATTGTTAGAATTGGATCAGAATCAACGAATTAGAGAATGAATTATCATTGATGTTAATCATATTTATTTCTTGTTGTAATTTCATCTACTCTCATTTCAATAATAGGGTCATTTTAATGATTATATTATACTTAGACACTTATATTTTATATTTTAGCTACTTATACATGTATATATTGTTAAGACATAAAACACTTTGGTAAGATTAACAAAATGTGTATATCCTTTAAAATTTATATGATATAATAAATTTTAAAAAACGAACAATATTTTTTTGTAAATCCTATATTTGGAATATGCATATTCATATCTATATGTATTTCAAGTTTAATTGTTGATGGGTTATTCCATCATTTTACCTCAGTTAGCATGGGTCTTGGGAACATGATCAAACTCCCTTTATCATTCTCTCCAATCACATTTAATGGAAAATTACATAACTGCCAATATTGGAAATAATTGCAATTCTTTGAACACTAGCTAGCTTTGAGCATCCACAAACAAATCATGTTAATTATGTATTAATCATAACCAAACCTCATTTTTAGACAGTATAAAATGTGTTCATTCAATGTGGACTAAGGTTATATTATATAATGAAGATCATGATTAATAATAATAAGTTTGAAGAATGCAGCTTTTGGGTTTACAATTGAGAGGAACGGATTTTTCTTTTAATTAAGTGTTTTTCTTTCGTCCTATTGGAGATTTCATATTTGTGATTGTAAAGTGAGTTATTGTAAAAAAAATAAAAATTCTCGAATGATACATTCATAGGTCATATTGATGTTCATATTTACATTTTTTGTGATGTTCATATTCATATTTTATAATAATATTACATGGTAATACTTGACTTTTTATTATGATGTTTGGTTAGACTTATAAAAAATGAATCATTGCACCGAGAGGTGCTCTACAAACCAGTATGAGGGAGATCTTGTAACGTTTGTCGATATTATGTCGGCCATAAATAATATTTCCGAGTATGAGGGAGATGTTGTAACGTTTGTTCCTAAGATGTCGGCCATAACTAATACTACCAAGTATGAGGGAGATGTTGTAACGTTTGTTCCTAACAAAATAATATTGCCAAATGAGGAAGATGTTGTAACGTTTGTTCCTAACAAAAGAATAATAAATATTATGTCGGCCATTAATAAAACTACATGTATTTTCGTTTGAATGAAATCAATGGCTATATAATACATCAAAGATAATATACAAAACAACAACCAAAATTTTTAAAAAAAAAAAATTGTGTCAAGAATCTACGTTAAAGAGAAGGGAACCAATGAAGAGGGAATTTGATCAAGTGAATAAAAAAAACCAGAATATTTCTATGAACAGGTAATCTAATTTTAAATTTATCTCCTCACCATTCTTTAGCTCCAACTCCTCATCATTCTCTAGCTCCAGCCTAGATCCAAATCACTGATGTGCCTTCCCTCCTGCACAAACCCCCCTCCTGCGCCTTCCCTCCACTCTCTCGCAGCTCCTCGCCTGCAAAGCCCTCCATCTCAACACAACCTGCAACCTCCTCCGTGACATCCCCTCCTCCCCCCTTCTCCGTAGCCCTGCAACTCCTTGTATCCACCCCACGCCTTCCTTCCACTCTCTCGAGACCTCTTCGCCTCCCCTCCTCTGCGACCTCCCCTCCCAGTCACAACTAGTCATCGTCTCCCTCCTCCCAAGACAGACGCTAAAATTAAAATATAATATAATACTTATATTAAATTTAAATAAAAATATAATTTTTATTTATATTTATATTTATATTTATATTTATATTTAAATTATATTTATATTTATATTTAAATATAAATTATATATTTAAGTTATATTTATATTTTTTTATATAAATGAATATGGTATTTTTTTTATATAAATTTGAATTCTTTGTTAGTTTTTTTGTTTCTTTTGGCAATATATATGCTAGCTTCTAGCCCACATTGAAATTTCCAGAGTTTGTGAATTAGCCTAGTTATGGACCACCAAGCTTCCAAACAACTTGGTGATTCCTATTGGTAACACATTGTGATGGTCATAGGTAAGTCACGGGGTCAAACCCTGTTGATCCACCCTTCCCCCATTTTCGCCAAATGCAATATAATTCAAGTTTATATATAAGTTTTTTACTATGTATAATAAGAACTACCTGCGGTATAGTGGTAAGGGTGTTGGGATAATGGGCGTGAGGTCCAAGGTTCGATCCTCCCAGATCACCTAATTTTTTTGAAAATATATTGAATTTCATTATCATATAAAGTGAATTTTATACTTGCATAGATTTCTGTGTATGGTGTTTTATCATTTCTTAATTTTCAGTGTAGTTGTTATTCCATGGACGCATAGATTTCAATCTAGATTTTATGGATGCATAAATTTTAGTGTGGATTTCAAAGATGCATAAATTTCAGTGTATATGTTAATGCTTGACATTTTTTATATAGAGTCTGAACTAGAAATGGAAGATGTGCATGCGAAAGATACTATGAGACAAACAAGAGAAGAACAAAAAATACAGAACCTCAAACGTCAGAAAACATATCAAAGAAGAAAATCTAACGAAATGACAGCAAAAGAACGAGAGGAAGAATTGAAACGAAAAGAAGAACAACAAAAAGAATATCGAAAAAGAAAGTTGGATAAAATGACAACAGAAGAACGAAGAAAATGAAACGCAGATCGACAAAAAGAATATCGAAAAAGAAAGTTAGATGAATTGATAGCAGAAGAATGAGAAGAACACAGAAAACAAAACGTTGACCGAAAAAGAGCATATCGAGAGAGAAAGTTGAAGCAATTCGAATAACACATAAATCAATTTGTAGAACAACAAAGAAATCAAAATGTAGAACAACGAAGACAATATTCAACCAATATACCCGTAGAACCAACTATGGGAGATGCTCAACGTGTAACAATCAGAGAGTGATGTGTTGATGACATGGTCCAATTTCAAGCAGTTCCAATTAGTAATATGGTACGAGATAAGGATATTGAAATTGACGATAATATATCAGTACCATATGAAGAAATGTATACTAGACATCGAAAATTTCGTGAACGAATTGATCAATTAGCAGAAGTTCAAATGTGTCATGTCTACCAGGAGTGATATGCTAGAATACAAGTACGTAATACAAGTATAGGTCCAATGTGTGTGCAATGTCTAAGAGAGGGATCTAATCACAGATTCTCATCTAGGAACCACATGGATCCAGGAACTCAACCTCATGTCCTTGAATATCTCACACAAGTTTAAGAGATGTTGATAAAACGTGCAAGTCCATTTTTGTAGGTGATGCATTCAATAGGTGGAAAATACAAATATCGAGGACACACCATTAGTTTTCCACAAGAGATTAAAGATGCTTCCACAACATTTCCATGACATATTAACAACTTGGACTTAATGGTCATTATGCGAAAAAAAGGACAAGGATCCAATTATGATTTCATCGTTAGAAAACAAAGAGTTATGGATGCATTATTACATAAGATTCAAAATGATCCATATTATCGAGATGTTCGAGTTGATTATGACGCAGTAGAAGAGTTACCTGAAAATGAAACAGATATATCACATATTCTTAATTCGGTTACTCTTCCCAATATTGACAACGACATAGAATTTGCAATGTTTTAGGGAGACCATGAGTTTATGAGATGTTAGATCGTTTACAAACAAATTATTTTGCATCAAGGCTTCCAAGTGCACCATGAGAGATAGAAATTATTAGAGCGTGGAAAAATAATCCTAAAATAGATGGAAATAATGAAAATGATGAATCGACTAATGTGAATCGACTAAGCACATTATTAATATTGTGACAAAATCTACCACATTATTAATAAAATTACAATAAATTATAATATCCATAGAAATCATTTAAGAACAATATGAACAAAAAATAAAAATAAAATTATTATTACATAAACATAATACTATGAAAAACTATAAAAAAATTATAAACATGATACTACATAACAAATAATTATACAACAATCATAAATCATAGAGTTGTCACAACTTCATCCATTATCAACATAAAATTCATAAAATATTAATTCAATTATATTATGTCAATAATTTTTTTAACATATATTAAGTTAATTAATGAAACATTAATTTTCAACATTTTCAATGACCATTACTCCAACCCATATTTTTACATTTATGATGACTTGACAACCAACCATACTTTCAAATTCATTTTATAACCAATATATCAACCTTTATATGAAACCATACTTCAAATTGTCTGCAAAATTTACGTTGAAATTATTTAATATGAAAAATGGTTGAAAGGATGCTAAATTTTTTACCAAAATTAAAAACCCAATAACTTCCTTTACAAAGGTCTAATGCTTTGAAAACTTGTTAATTCATACAACAACTTGTTTTATATCATTATTTACAATGCAAATTGTGATGTTTTGTCAACTAAATTAATAGTTATTGATTTAAAGACCCACATTTTGAATAGTACAAAGTTATTTTACATAAGCATACGATCATCGTCATTTTCAACACCTAACAAACATAAACATAAACATCATGACCGTACCATCATAAACTTAACCATAAGCATAAACATAAACATACTATCATCATCATTTCCTTGACATAAACATAAATATACCATCATTATCATCATCACCATCTAACAATCACTATTTTAAACACATGATCAATCAATCACATGAAATTAATAAATATCCTAATTTAAAATTTAAAATATATATCATCATACCGCCTAAAAACATAAAAATAAACATTATCTAAACAATAAACATAAGCATAAACATCATCATACCATCATCATGTCCATTTTCACCATCTAACATAAGACATAAAAATCATAGATATAGAATCATAAACATTATTATAAACATAAACATGTGTAACATCTTAAACATTACATTTTCATCATCTAACATAACACAATCCACATTATATTATAACATGCATAACCATCACACACATCTAACAAACATAATTTAACCTGAGCTAACATACACACCATCAAGTACATATAAATAAACATCAACATAACCATCGACATCAACATAAACATGAAAAATGTAGTATATATATAGATATGAACATATATAAGATCAAACTGATGATACATGCTAAATAAATATCTCCAGTCCAATAACTTCTATGATATATCTAATCCACCTCCACTAGAGGCATTGACAGTATCTCTCCCATAAGATCTAGAGGGATTGACACCTCCACCAATAGAGCCATAAGTAGTACCAACACCTCTACCATTAGAACTAGAGGCATAGAAACTCCACCAATAGACCCAATGGAGTCAGTACCTATGCTAGGAAAACAACCAGCTCGAAGAGAAGCATAAATAGGTCTACCAAGATGAATTGTACCCCTTCTAAGCATTGTATCTACAATAGAGGTGACTGGAGTAGGAAATGGTGGATGGTTGGGTCAATCAATAAGATCGACAGGTTGGTTGAGCAGGAGTAAAGGAGATTTATAAGTTGGATGGGAAGGTCAGTCGAGTAGTAGAGGAGATGATGAAGGAGCTGATGGAGGAGGAGGTGGATTAGTAAATGTTGAATATGATGATGGGATGGAGGTGGAGGAGGTGGAGGAGGAGGTTTATGGTCATCCCTCCTAATAGCTAATTGAATGCATGCACCGAAAATATGTTGCATCAACGACCTCATATCACAGGGAAGAAACCTCCATATCTCTGCAAGGTGAGGATGTCGAATAATGTCATGCACCCATATAGGATGAACCCCCTCATTTTCCAATAACGTGGCCAACCTTTCTACCACATCTTGGTGATACCTATCCTGGGGCCTACGTGGATGGTGGCTAGTATGTCTACCTGCCAATTTTGGCCTAGCCTGATCGGGATCCTCCATATACTAATCCTCCTGAGTGGGAGGAGGTGGCACGACATCACTATCGAATGTGCCAATGTCTGCAAAAAATATAGCACGCATGGATAATAATTATACAATTTCATTAAACAATTTAATATTTAGAAGATATTTCATTTGAATTAAGTAGAAAGATAATAAAATGATACTAGAATAATTTAAACATAATGATAATATTACCTCTCTCATCTGGTGGCTCCTCCGGTGTGAAGAAGATCTTGGGGAAAACTATCTAGTCCAAGCCCACATATGGATATGGCATAATGTCTAGTACATGGTCCTCCTCACTACCTAGAATCTTGAGCACATCTAACGTGATCCTAGCTGGGAATTCAGGTTTCCCCTCTTGGGCATCATCTGCCCCCACATGTGCATACGTACCTCTATCATCGGACTATAAGGGAGACACTTGAAGGAGGGCTTGGTGGCGAGAAACCTCTCAAAAAATAGACAAAAAATATCTGAACAAAAAGGGAAGTTGGACCTCCCATCAATCATTGCACAACATCTTTCCAAAACATAACAAAACTAGTACAAATAATGGAAACCCACCTAGTGCATCTACATCTCTGCACTAAAGAGACAACATAATACAATGGAGGGAAACTAATGCACTTTCCATTACTGGTGGAGTGTGTTAGCGTGGTAAGAAAAATAGAGAGGCACCTAACCTCCTCTCGAACAAAAGCAGAGATACTAAGCTTCCCACCACTCACTTGAAAATTAGAGGGATGGATGACCTCGTCACTGATATATCTTAGAGAGTAAGCTAGCTGATTGTCTGTTGCAGCACTAGCTAGGACATCAAGGAACTATGGAAAATCCTCCCCTCCCTAGATAGCCTAGCTATGAAATAAATTTCCTCCTTAGTGCATTTGAACCAGTGATCGGGACCAACACGAAATTCTGTCCTATTATGATCCCAAGATCAGATGAAGTGACACAACAATGAATAGTTTCCTTTGAGGGATGTATCCTCCTGATAGAAATTCAAGAGGTCAAAAACCCTCAAGAGCTCTCTAGTATAACCAGTAATGGGGTGAGGATACAAATCAGTCTCCCTCTCCCTAGCCTCTCATTCTCTAACCATGTTGAACTGATCTAGTTGTGCATGATCCTATCGAGTAGCTTGTCACCGCTCATGTCTTTGTTTCACATATAAAATGAATCTGTGTCATAAATAGATATATAAAAGCATGTAGTATTTCATTCAACTAAAATTCTATTTAATAACATCAATAATATATTTTTCTATGAAAACAATATTTTTTAGAAGTAGTGCGCCTCAATAACATAGGTGCACCACTTCTAGTGCTTTTATACATAAAATGCACTGCTAATAGTGTGTTTATACAAAAAAAATGGATCATTTTGACAGTGCATTGAAATATGTAATGTGCACTGTTATTATAATTCTATATATTTAAAATTTATTTCAATGGTGTGCCAATGACTATACGCACTAGGATATTTTCTAAAATTTGGTGGATTGTGTGCCTAAAGCAATTGAGCACATAGAGCACTAGTGCACTCAGGTGCAGTAGGAGCACCATTAAATTATATTTTAGTATGCTCTATTAATGATGTTGCTTGGTAATGTTAAGTACACCCGAAACGATGCACTTGATTGATCTAACTACACTGCTCATTTTTAAGTTAATCCTTTTATGGAAATCAATTCAGGGTGCTCCTTGGGCACATCAAAGCACCGATAACTAGTTCATTGATGTGCCAATGAAGCACTGTTAAATTATTATTTTTGGGGGTTCAAAACCGATGCACATACCGCACGTCAAAGCACCAAAAACCAATGCATTGACATGCATTAATAACACTGTATAATTTAATCTCTTAATCTATACATTTTTGTTAACCGGTGAATTCAATACACATAAGCACACCGTACTTATGGTGCTCTTCAGTGTCCAATGCACTGATAAGCAGTTCAATGTTTTAAAACATATTTTCAGGATGTAGTGGTGTGTTTGATCCATTCGTCTCACACTACTAACGGTGCGGCCTGCAAAATTTTACAAGGTGCATTGTCAGGCGGTGTGAGCCGAAAGGATCGAGCGCACTGCGCAAATTATTATTTTTTTATATTTTAAATAGGATAATTTGAAGGTCGATTTTAAAAAATAATCTACTAAAAATTTAAATGATGAACTAAGAATCAATTTACCTGGTGAACAACCCATCGAGGAGGCATATTGGCGATGTATGAAAAAATTGATTTTTTTTCCACGGTTTGGAAAAATTCAAACTAGAGTGAGCAACCAATAGTAGTGAGGAATTTGTTCATGCACACCACAGATTTGAGGGAGTCCAGGTGGGTGAGGTGAAACACTAGCGTACATGGAATCAATCGCACAAAAGAGGGTAAAAATGAGTTTGATGGTGTGGTAATTTTTTTTATTAACCTGTTTCAGTGTGCCCAATAGTGAGGTGCACCAATGCAAGGAAGTTTTAAAATGAAATAATAAAAAAATATTTTTCATTTTTTAATAAAATAAATGATCGGTGCTATAGGGACCCCCATTTCGGGTTCCCCAAAAAGACTTCCACGAAATTTGAAAATATAAGTATAATTAATTGCAGAACTTCCAGTATGATTTTTCAGAAGAAGATATAGAGGCCACAGATCTAGTTCTATCTATTGCAGTACATGAATGCCAAATAAATAAAACTATATACCCATATTTATTTATTCCACCACAAGAATTAGCATAATAAATAAACTAAATACTTCAAACCTATTTTCGATGGTTGGTCCAGCAAATCGATGGAGTCCTCGAAGTGGTTCTCGCATGATCCAATCAAATTTCCTGACGAAGTACCGAGAGACCCCTCGGTTGACCTCCCTACCATATCGGGGTTATTCTTCTTCACCCCGAACCCCCAAGCAAATGGGGTCGCAAGAACACACAAGCTAGCCTCCCGAAAGGATCTCCCAATCCTCGTTCAGGCTAATCCCAACTTCAAGGATCATAACATAATCCGACATTATGATGACCATCCAGCATTATGGAGCAAGAGATGTCTTTCTCTCCTTCTCCTCCCTCATTATATAGCAAAATCCTGTGTGCCATGTGTCTTCCATGCACATATTTAATTTAATTTAATATTTTAATTTCCAATATTCTCAAACACATGTGTCTTCTTAATGTCTTTAATGTGCACCTAAATCCCTAGATTAGTTGGAATTAGGTGTAGAAGAGTTCTACTTCTCTTTTGGTTCTCATTTAGTTTAATTAACAATCTTTTAGTTAGACTTATTGCTTTCTACTTTTCTTTCTTTTCCTAATATTAAGATTGAATTAAAAGATGATTCCTTTTACTAAAAGTATAATCTATTTTAAATTTCCTCTTTATAAAATAATTTAAATGAATAATTAAAGTAAAATCTTGAATAATAATAAAAGAAAAACAATTCTTTTATTAATGACCTATTTCAATTCTTTCTCAAAATAATGAAGTCAATTAAATATAATCTTTAATAGAATGATTTAAAATAACAAAATCTATAAAATCTTTTGAATAAATACTAATTTTTCTTAATAATAAAATTAATCAAATTTAATATCAATAAAGTCAATCTTTTAACCTCTTTCCAATATAATAACATTAATTAAAATAAGAAATTTAATTAATGGAATCAAGAATAGAATTTGTATAGGATAATTCAATATAATAAAATCCATTAAACTAAAATCTTTTAATAAAAATAATTCTCTTATTATTAATCTTTTTCAATCAACATAATTAATCAAATTTAATATTGAATAAAATCAATCTCTTTAAATTTTTTTCAAGTTAATAAAATCAATTAAAATGAATAATTCAAATTAATGAAATCAATTAAAAATAAAATTTTGAATAGAATTATTCAAATTAATAAAATAGAACAAAATGAAATAAAGTATTTCTTAAATCTTATGTGAAATTTTTATTTATACTATTGATTAATTTTCTTCCTCTCGTTCTTGTCTAGGTACCTCTTCGGCGGGCCCTTCTGATAGTTTCATTTCTTCCTTCTTATGGGCAGTACTGCGTAGCGACCGAGAACCGTTACTGCGATCTCTCAACTACGCTCCTTGGAGACTAAGGGATGTTGAGAGATACGGATCTCCTTATTGCGTGCCCCTCAACTCATCGTACATAACCAAATCATTATGTCCTTGCCCGTACGGCGTACGCTTCCCCAGGTGAGCTGAAACGGCTTCACTCGTGCATGGATTGCTATTCCAGGGTCGACAGTCAGTCGTCGTACCCCTATGTGTTCTTTCCGTTCTTACGACCCCTAAATTTCCATTGTGGGTCAGTCGGTATATTGTCTTACCTACCACTGCAAACACTCAAGCGCACATTAGTAGCGTTGTACTATATAAAATATTTACATCATGCATTCTAGTATCTCAGTCAGTCGAACATACAAATTATTCATCATTTATCATCATGTCTCAGTCAGTCGAGCATATACACTATTCTTCATTTTCATTTTAAAGCATTCTCAAAGTAAATTCAAATGGTTCGTGTTTCACTTAGCCGGTTCATTTCAAAACTAGTACCCTCATTAGTCTAATCAGTTAAAGTACCGAGGCGGGCATTACAGGTGCATTTGGGTGCTGTTCATGCACCAGGTCATTTTGTATCATCTAACACACTAGTATGGGGTTTTAAAAAATTGCATAGGAATAGAATCATAGAATTTTATTTTAATAAAAACATTAAGCATTGTGTTAGAGTCTCTAACACACACTGGGGCATTTATATACTAATGCACCATTATGAGGCTTCGAGTAAACTTTTATGAGATATTTTTATAAAATAGTTGTATTATTTTTAATAAAAAATATCTCTGTGTGTTGTTACGATTAGATGCACCGTGGATTTTAATGTTAACGAATGCACCAAGATGAGGTAGTTACTTAAAATTTAATGTGTTTTTTTAATAAAATATTATACAGTGTGTTTGCTTCTACTACAAGCACCAGGGAATTTAGGATTTGGTATCACATTGCATATAGGCTTCTAAACAAAATATCAAGAATATTTTAATAAAATAATATTTTTTATTTTTTACTAAAATATATTATATGGCATTTATGTCTAAGGGAACGCACTAGGGCATTTAAGTTTATGTAATGCACCGGTTGAGATTTTTTAGTTTTTTTTGCGTTCGATGATTTTCTGGACGTGTTGCAACATGGAATATGGCAACTCAGTGCTTCTATATATGAAATGCACTGGTGAATTCGCATTAAAATAAGCACACCAAAAAAAAAACTCTGCTAAAACCTTTGATCGGTCGCCTCCACTCGTGACCTCCATTATAAATGGATATTCAGACTCTTTTGAGAAGAGCATCCACTATAACCTCTGTTAAAGGCCCTTTTTCTTGTAGTGGAAGTCACTACATATTTGGTAGAAGAGATGCAGGAGTAGGTCAAAAAATTCAAAGGGATAGTTAACGCGGAAAACAAGATCCGTGCTGAGTTTTTTGGCATCCTGGAAGTCACCGTGAGGGGAATATTGAGTTGCTCGGGATGCAAAACATGTGAGTGTTGGGGGCCTGTTGGGATTAAGGTTTTATGTTTTGTAAACTAGTTTTTTCCTGATGTGAACATGGGTTTCATGGTGAAGTGGATAAAGGAAAGCACACCTGCAAATAGTGGAAACTATAGTGGTTGATTGAGTCAACCAAGAAATCGGTTAAGTAAGTTAGGAGGTTAGTTAGATTTTGGGTCCAATTAGTGAATTGTGGGGCTATGCTGAAGATTATAAAAATATAATGCGTTGGGTGGAAAACGTTGTTGATGAATTGAGAAAAGAATGTGATGAAGAAGTAGAGGATCCCATGTATTGTTTTTATGCCCAAAGATTCTTTTGTAAAAAAAGAGATGGATCTGTAGGCTTTGTGCATAGATATATAAGAACACGAAATGCTTTCTTTAATGGGATCTATGAATAACAGAAGAATTTCCATGGTTTTCTTTCATTTGGGTTTCCATGTTAAAATCTATGGTGTGTTGTGTATGTGAATGTTATGCATGTGTTTGATTGTGTTGATTATGAAATGTTGACTAATAAAAAAAAATTATTGTAATGGAACATGAATGTTATGTATATGATATACTGCTCAACTTGTTCATGCATGATAATGGTTTTGTGGATTAATAAATGTATGTCAAATATTGTTTAATTTATATTGTGTTAAAAAAGAGCATGATCCCCTTTAGTGTTACAGAAGCTTGGTTCTTGCAGGGCCCATAGGTGCTTCGGGTGAGACACTGTCTACTCATACGAAATGCCGAAAGGGTCAGTATCTTGGGGTTTGTTCGTTTGTGTTGTAGTGAATATGGGTCTTTCTATAAATGAGATAACACAATTCAAAGTCTATTTTTCAAATAAATACTTCAACCCAGAGTGATCTATTCTTAAATCAATTTTTATACCCATGAGACAATGTCACCACTTCATCAATGCATGTACATTGATAGAAATCTATACATCATGTGTGACATAATTCTTCTCATGCTTATTCATATTTCTAGATTCATAACAGATCACATACACATTTTGTATAAGAACTCAACCAATTCCTTCCTTGCAACCATCTGCGCATACAACAAAATCTTCATTTGTGTCAACAATATTGAGAATTAGCGACAGCGTACTAGTGATCAATCTCTTTAGATACTAGAAAATTTCTTCACACTATGGTGTCCATTCAAATTCAACTCCTTTCTTTTGAAACCATGTAATTGGATGTCCCACTTTTGAGAAACCTTATATAAATCTTCTGTGGTATATATATAATTCCAAAAATGACCTTACCTCTGATACATTTATGGGTGCATGCCATCCCCTGATAGCTTCAATATTCTTTGGATCTACTTCTATTCCTTTATCAAATATGATGCATCTCAAATATTGAATTTTCTTCTAATAAAAAGAACAGTTACTCAGCTTAGCATAAATTTGATGCTCTTGTTGCACCTATAGTACTAATCTCAAGTACTCTTCATGATGCTCCTTTGATTTTGAATAAATAAGAATTTCATCAAGGAATATAATGACAAGATTATCCACTTACTTCTTAAATATTCTATTCATCATACACATAAAGATATATGGTGCATTTGTTAACCTAAATCGTACAACTAAATATTCATAGTGACCATACTTGGTTCTAAAAGTTTTCTTGCGGATGTATTCTTCTTTTATCGTCACCTTGTTCAATTGCCTAAATTCAATGCACAACCTTAGAGTTCCATCCTTCTTCTTCAAAAAGAGTACTGGTGCTCACCAATGGGAAACACTTGCGTGTATGTATCTTTTCTTCAACATTTCGACTAACTACATTTGTAACTCCTTCAACTCTAGTGTACTCATTATATATGCAAATTTAGAAACTAGGGAATCTCTAGACATTAAATCGATAGAGAAATCAATGTACCTTTTTGGTGGTGATCCCAATATTTACTCAAACACATCTGCAAACACTATAAGAAAAAAGGCCTTTGATGAGGGGTGAAAATGTCACCATAGCCTCGTTGGAGATAGTCAATAGGGCCTCCATGTGATAATTTACAAGATAGATCACACAGCTAGAGCAAACCTCACTAAAACTCACTCAAGAATAGCAGAGAAGAGAAGAAGAAGTGTTGAATCAATAATCACTCGTTAACACAATAAATGCTAAAAATTGTTGTATCATACATTAGCTATAAGCTGGCACTATGGAAAGTGAATAATAAATGAATACAATCAAATGGATTCGAATGCCTCCTAAGGTCATTCAAATTCTCCACAATGTGTGGCTTGGATAGCATTGGAGACATCATCCAATCAGTGGTAGTAGTCACAAATAGTCAAAAGTCAGTCAAATGAGTCTAACTGAGTCTAACTGAGTCATGTGAGCACAAATCAAGGGATGGAGACTCCAAGGAGGGCGAATGAGTCTGATGAGGGTGTCAGTAGGTCAAGTGGCACTCCGATATAGACAACTGGAAGCTACAGGTAGTTAAATTGAGTAATAAATGAATAAACTGGTCAATAAATGATGCAATTGACTGTTAGTAATCCAAGTAGTGTAGTATGGCGAATATGTCATCCATGTGAGGAAAAAAAGGAGCACTAGGTAGATAGGAGGGCTCCTGAGGGATAAAAGCAGGCTCTAGGGGGCTGAAAATAGGCTCTAGGTGCTGGGGAGACTACCATACTGATGACTGGATGCATGCATATGCATGCATGATGACTGGATGCATGCATGCATGCAAATAAAAAAAAATGATGGTGAGAATATTCCAACACTCCATCACCAAAAAATGAACATCACAAAAGGAAGCATAATATCCAAAGGTAAAGGATATATGAAAACGTGCTAGATCAATCACCAATAATCATTGTCATTTATGGTCAATGACCAAGGCCAATTCCTATGAACAATAGTGGCATGTCTTTAATTACCCTCACTATTGATGCATATATGATTATGGTCAACATCACCAAAAACTGAACATAGCCGAAGGAAGCATTTCCAAAAGTAAAGGAGATATGGAGATTGTCTAGGTCCATCACCAATAATCATTATTAGTGATGGTTAGTGACTATTTCCAATTCCTTTGAAAAATAGTGACATGTCTTTAATGACTCTCACTATTGATGTATATATGATGACAATCAATTTTCATCGCCATTTCCTATGAACAATAGTAATTATTTGGTGACAAACCTATAATGACCCTCACTATTGATGAATATATGGGATGTTCAATGATCATCATTATTTCCCAAGAATAATAGTGACTCATGGTGATGAGAATTTAACGACCCTCACTATTGTTGCATATAGCATGACTATACTTTGAGGACCATCATTATTTTTAGTAACTTTAAAATTTATTAGCTACAGACTATAATGGATCATAGCCATTATTTCATTGATGTTGTCAGTTTGAAAAAATTTGACAATGCTCGATAAACAACCACCACCATTTCCATTCAATTTTTTAAAAAATGTTATGATCCTTTAGGGATAGTCATTGGAGTTTCATTAATGATTGTGATCACAAAATTAAACATCACTATTAATTGATGCAATCATGATCACATAATTAAATGTTACCATTGAATTTTTCAATGGTGACATGCAAAAAAATAAATATCACAATTAATTTCCACAGTGATTATGGTCTTTGACATGTGTTGTTACCCGTTGAGATGGATAGCAATGCATTTCCCTATATAAGAGCAAAGAAACATCAAAATCAAAGAAAAAAACTAGAAAACAACAATATAAACCACAACTAATCATACCCATCCTTTCCTCTTCCAATCTTAAATTCTCTTACTTCCACTATTGTAAGCCTATCTTCTCCTAAATAAAACCCCCACTTTTATGTAGCCAGAAATGGTAATTATCGGTTTGGTTGTGGATACTTGTAATATTGGTACAACATTTGAGTACCGGTAGGACCATAAATTGATTGATCATAAGGTCCTCCCATAGAGGTTTGGCCATATGGTGGAGGTAAGCCCATGTTAGGATGTTGTCCTTTTGGTGGGTTTCCTCCCGAATGAGGGGTTCCTCCAGAGTGTGGTGGTTGTTCGGATGGTGCGGGTGGAGGTGGGAAAGGTGGTGGAGGTGGGGGTAGGACAGGTGGTGGGGGTCAGGGTATTGGAGGTGGGGTTGATCCTCCAACTGAAGGTACATTTGGATGAAATTTATGTTGACCCCACTAGGTATTTGTATTTCCAAGATAAGGTACTCCAGGATAAAGGTTTCCTAAAGCAGTTTCATCAATTTGACTCATTTCCATATTTTGATTAGCCGGATATGTATAACCCCATGTGGGATGGCCCCATATAGATGTTCCCCAAATGTGATTTCCCCATGAAGGTTGTCGCATGCCTGGAGGTGGACCTCTAGTCATATTATAGGTCATAAATGAAGGTTTTCCTCCACTTACATTTTTTCCACTAACCAGAGGTTTCCCCCTAGTTAGATTTTTCTTGCTAACCAGAGGTCTCCCTCTAGTGATATTTTAATCACCAAATAAATGTTGCGCCCCAGTATGACCACTGACCACAGCTTGCCCCATAGTCATATTTTGATTAGTAACTAGGGGTTGGATTCTAGTTGCACTACCTTGTAATTAAAGATTGTGCTCCAGTTACAAAATTGACATTGGTTGAAGTTTTCCCCCTAGTCATCGGGGTTAGAGGATGTCTAGAACCAACCAAATTATTTAGATATGATAGAGGTGGAAAAGATGGTTTCTCTGGTTCGTAGGAGGTCATGTTGGGTAGAGACATTATTGGCGAAGAAAGAGTGAAATAATGTATGGGGGGATGGTATTCGGGATTTTATACTTCCAAAGTGGATGGTAAAGGAAAAATTTGATGTGTTACATGTTCTCCAAGTATCCGTAAGAGAGATACAGTAACTTGGAGCGGTCCAAAAAATCTTCTTTTGAAACGAATTTGGTAGGATGTGGAGGTGGAGTTCTCTCCACGATCGATGGTGAACCAAAGTCGGAAATAGATTTCCCTAAGCAGGTTCCCAAAAATTAAGTAGTTGGAACAAAATCAGTTTCTACAGGGTCTTCTAGAGGTTGGGTGAATATCCAATCTGCGGATCCAGAATATCCTTCAAGTGAATGGTGAAAAGATGTGTCACGTGAGCAAGGTGTTTCCACCACCAATGGTCCCTTGGGATCGGTGATAGGTGGATTTGTGGGAGGAGAGTAATTTACCTCTGATACAGTGACTGGGATTTCTTCTTCACATGGACCAATTGTAGTGGGTTGGTCCATATCTTCCCTTGTTCTTTTTTCCCCGATGAGAGGATATTCAAGTGGAAAATTTTGTATTATACGAGATATCCTTAAGGGTTGATCATACACAATGACTAATGAAATTATCTCCCTAAAATTATACTAGTCAGAAAGATACACTTCAAGTCCTACTCAAACTAAAGTCACAATGAAACTTATGTGACGGGTGGGATAAAAATTTGGATCCTCACAAGAGTAACAAGTTGTCACAACTCGCGATATTCCATAGGATCCTATAGTAATACTCAGCTCAATATTTCAGAGCATTAACCAGGGAAGATTAGGACCATACCCCTGACTGTATTACCTGACTACTTAATAGTACATGTGTGGTATCCCCCTAAGTGTTGTTCTCGGTGTATTGCAACATCAAGATGGCCAATGGTTGACTCTGATGGTTTAAGGATCCTACTGGGTTCTCCTAATATATGCAAGGTACATGGGAGCTTCAATATGTGTTAGTGTTGTCTAATGAACAACCGTTCGATAAGAGCCTTCCTATATATCGTGGAGTACTTGAAGTACCTTTCTATATACTGTTAGGTACGTGAAACGTCGTTCGATATACCTACTTGTATGTGGAAGAACTACAAGCTCCCCAGATGCAGTGCAAGCAAAGAACAAAATCTCCTACGCTTAAAGATGTCGGAACACGTCTCTAACCTATCACTCAAGTTTCTAAATATTTTAACCTAGACTAGTGCTTGATTTTATCTTGGATGGTTAAATGGACTGATAAAGTGTGGACACATCCCAAAATCATGCACAAAATCTAAATGAGATGCAAAATTTTCTTTCGATGAGATCTATGTATAGGAAGGAGAGATATATTTCTTCTTGAATTGAGACAAACAAAATCTTCCTGAAATACAAGACTACCCTTTCACTTTTCTTCTTAAGAAAAACCAAAAGGCACAAGCAAGTAACACTCTTTCGATCAATCCCAAGAAATCCAAAAATAACACCAGATCAAATTTTATTTATTTATTTTTTTAAAGATATTTGACAATGCAAATCGAAAGTAAAAGAAAAATGGAGTCTTTTAATTCACAAAACACCTCAATTTCAAGCAAAGGAGTCAAAAGGACAATTTCAAAGATCATTGGAACATGAACTAATTGTAAAAAATGCTTGAAAATGGAAACTTTATGATTCAATTTAAGAATTCTTCTCTTTTCAAATACTTTTTTAAAGACCAAAGGGAAGAAAACATGGAACATTTCTAGCTCTTTCAAGTTTCTTAAAGGGTATAATCCCTCAACAAATCAAAGCACTATACTTTCAAAATGAGGAGAATGAAAATTTAAATCCTTTTAACACTACTTTCAAACAAATTCAACTATAAATCTGCTCACTCTGTTTCAAATCTCATCACACTAAAGATCGAGAAGTTCTGCAGCTTTTGAAAACAAGAAAAGCAATCACCCAAGCATCCAACTTCAAGATTTGCAACTATCCAATCAAAATTCACACAGGAAAAATTTCTCACAACAACACGACTTGATATAAATAAAAAAACTAAAGCAAATCATACCACAGTCTTCTAAAAGTCACAAGACAAGCTGCTCCTATGAGGGATCAAAATCACCCACTATAATGGATGCAAACTCTTGACTACTCAGGACTTAACAAGAAACTAAAGCGAGCTTTAAATCTCAAAAAACCTGCAAGGATAAGAGGAAAATGATAGGTTTGAACTGAGATTGAAATAAACAGAGGACAAACCTCAGATGAAACACCTGATCCAACTTTCAACTAGGGAATTTTGGCCTTAATACAAACTTCTGTAGGGTGATGCAGTCTGCTAATACACACCAAAGTGTTGGCTTCTCAGCGACATAGGTTTCGTTAAGAGAAAGTGCGTCAATGATGCTTATTGTACACTGACAGAGTGCGTCGGTGATGCATTTTGACCACAAACAAAGTGTGTTAGTGAACTAGTAATGTAAGGAAAACACAACCCATGTGTGGCAGGAGAAATTGATGATTGAAAGAGGTAAATATCTAGAAATGAAAACAAGTAAATGGACAAACTAAAAAGCCCAGAATGAGACTAGACTTCCCATTAACCTAGAAAAGAGTAAATCCAAAAGAAACAAGGAAAATCAAGTATATCTAAGAGGATTTATAAGGCAGTGAGAATCATAAATAAAAGACTTCAAAAGATCATGGAATCTCCCCAACAGAGTCACCAATTTTGTTTGAAGACACTGCGTCTATGCAGACAAGGACAAATCTCTCTAGCATAAATGATGTAGATCCAGAACAGAACACAACAGAACATATAAAATTTCCTAGATTAATCGAATTGCAAAGATCATGGATGAATTACTTACCTCACTATTATGGTGATGTTTGCTCGTTTGATGTAGTTTATGATCTTCAACTACAAAAAAACATACAACAAACAAGTAGGAGCATGATAATAATTGTAAGAAATATTGATTAATCTAAACATGTGGTCAAGGAAACAATTTCTAAAGATTCAACACAAACAATCTTTATGGAAAGAGTATATATTATTGTATCAAAGCAAGTACAAAGAGAGAGATTACAACCCTTCCTTGATGTTGCAACTTCTTCCAACAAGCCTTTTGCCTCAAAGTTCTAACCTTGTTCCTAATAGGGAAGGGACACTTAGTTCTAAGATGATTTCAGCAGCATTTGGATGCTCTTACTTCTCCCCCCTAATCGATGAAAGTGAGCTTGTATTTATAGGACAAAGAGGATAGAAAGAGTTGAGGACTCTCTGGAGAATGTTAGGGGATCATCCCAAAGGGATAGGGGTTCGATTTCCACCTATGAATATTTGTAGGGATAATCCCCCATGAATGGTTCGTTCTAGAAGAGTCTCAAAAATTCTATTTTTTTCCTCTTAACCAACACTGACGCACGCTGTCAGCTAGAAATATATGCCCCTGAGGGGTGACACATGTTGCATGAAGGAAACATGAGTTAGTGACGCACTCTGTCAATGTGCAGAGCACATCATCAAGACTCTGGCACATGTTTTGAAAAGGAAAACTGCGTCAGTGCTCCAAAACTAGGAAGCAGGAGGACAAAACCTCTTCTCAAGCAATTTGGCACTTGAAACTTTAGGGATTGTGGTTAATCCAAAGATATACACCTCATGATGATGATATTTTGGTGTAACACTAATACTTTGCTTTCAATTGATAGTTTGTTGTTCTGATATTATGCATCAAAATCAAATGGAACTATGCACTTACATGGATGTGTCCATTCTATTTGAGTTCCACAATATTTTAGACAATCTATGACATGTTGTGCATCTTATGATTCGTCCTTTTCGTTTAATGCACTTGCCTTGGATCATCCTCATCATGAAATGCCTACAATATTATGTTGTTTTCTATCGTTCTGCATCAAATGGACTTCTTTACTTTGCACACTACACTTCAACATTCATGCATCAGCCAAAATTCTGTGCATTTTCTGATATACTTTGGTTTTGTCTATGCACTTCTCTATTACATCATTCTTTACTGTCTGTGTGCTTCCAGTTGTTAGTCCCAGAGACATTCTAAGGATGTCTTTAGAACTGTGCCTGGGCATCAATAATATCTTCTGAACTTTTTACTGAATTGAATGACAGCTGAAAAAAATAATGTGGAATTCCAATCTTGAAATATAAATGGGTAGTATTTCAATGTGACTGAAATCAAACTTTGAGTAGCAAATGGAAAATGAAATGGAATAAGATAAAGATACTACAGAAAGTAAATATTTATCCTATGTTTAAAGAATGACATGTTGATCCTGGGAGAGGAATTCAACAGCCTTAACAAAATGAACACAAAACCGCCACTGAATAATACGAGGATATTACATCCAGAATAATTAGCATGAACTCTTCAATTACTAACCATTTTAGAATAAATAAATTTAAGCAACTGCACTCATATTAAACTCATAACAAATCTATGAATCATACATACATGGAAGAGATGAATAAAAGGAGAAAAAACTAATAGAACACATTAAAACTTTGAATCCATAAAAGCTCCAAGATATGGCAATGATATTCTTCTTTCTGTATTGATCAAACTGTCAAATATTAGAATTAATCCTGTTGGTTGTGGAGCCTGATCTCCAGATTCAAAGATATTATTATTTAGCTATGTCCATACCCAAGTTTGGTTATGATCCCGGAATGATCCCCAGGGGGTCCGAGGGAGTGATGCCACTCCCCCGAATGGGGGGTGCGGAGGCAGCGCCCCCGAGAAAGGGGATTTGGGGGTTGTTTTTGCCACCAGTTTTTGGGCCCATGGTTTTGGGTAACCCGTGGTATTTTCCCATTGTATTTCCCTTATAAAACAAAAGACATTGTAGCATAGCTAGGGTTGATGTATTAGGTTTTATGCATTGTAAATATCTCTGAGATCAGAAGAGAGACTGTGAGATAGTGAAGAGGAAGTACAGCGGTTGTGCTGCAGGTTGTATCCCTTGACTTTGTTGGACGAAATAATAATAAGGACTAGCAACTTCAGTGTGGACATAGCCCAAGTTGGGGTGAACCACGATATATCTGTGTCTCTCTTGTAATGTGTGTGTGATTATATTTGCATTTATGTTTATTGTTATTGCTTTGCGATCCTCTTTTTCTAATAATTGGTATCATAACCAAAAGTCTATTTCGAAGATAAACCCACAGGAAGCTAGGATTTCTGGTTCAAGTGGGAGCAATGGCAGAAAAATGAAAGTTTAAGGTCGAGAAGTTTAATGGCCAAAAATTCCAGTTATGGAAAATGCAAATGGAGGACTATCTATACCCGAAGGATCTATTCCTACCACTAGGAGGAAGAGCAAAGCAGTCGACAGCCATGGAGGATGAAGAATGGGAGGTTATTGACAGAAAGGCTCTGGGAACAATATGGCTGAGCATGGCTTCGTCGGTGGCTTTCAATATCTCAAAAAAAACGACAACGGAGGGTTTGATGAGCGCATTGGGTAAGCTGTATGAAAAACCCTCGGCCACCAACAAGGTATTTCTAATGAAGCGTTTATTTAATATGAAGATGTCTGAAGGTGGATCTGTTACTGATCATTTAAATGAGTTTAATATGGTTACAAATCAACTAAGTTCTGTAAGTGTGAACTTTGATGATGAGGTTAGGGCTCTTCTAATCTTGTGTTCATTGCCAGAAAGTTGGAATAGCTTGGTCATGGTTGTAAGTAACTCTGTCTCTGGTTCAAACACCTTGAAATTTGATGGTGTTATTGGTGTTATTCTTAGCAAGGAAATGCGAAGAAAAAGCATAGGTGAGACATCAGGCAATGTGTTGACCATGGAGAGCAGGAGAAGACAAAAGGAGAGAGGAAAGAGCCAAGGTAATCGTGGCAAGTCTAAAACGGGAAGATCCAAGTCCAAATTGGGAAAGATAGAGTGTTGGAACTGTGGAAAGAAAGGAAATCTGAAGAAAGACTGTATATCTCTAAAGAAGAAAGGAGATGCACAGCAGGAAACTACCCAGGAAGCAAATGTAGCAGGTGATGTGTTACAAGATGATTTCGTTCTTGCATTAGATAATACTAGTGATTATTGGGTAGTAGATTCAAGGGATTTATGTCATGTTACACCCCATAGGAAATACTTTCATGATTATGTTCCAAGCGATTTTGGACATGTTTTATTGGGTGATGATGAGCCATGTAAAATTGTTGGAATGGATAAGGTATGGATAAAAGTTATGAATGGAACTGATTGGCTATTGAAAGATGTAAGGCATATTCCTACTATGAAAAGAAATATGATCTCAACAGGGCAGTTGGGAGATGGCGGATGTCTATCTACATTTGGAGAAAAGTTGTGGAAGATCACTAAAGCATCAATGGTGATAGAAAAAGGAGACAGGGTAGGTACATTGTATTTATGTCCTCATAATACTGACCATTCTATATCTTTAGCTTCCATAGGAACGGATACAACATTGTGGCATCATAGGCTTGGCCACATGAATGAGAAGGAGATGCAGATTCTCCACTCAAGGAAGTTGCTGCCAGATTTGAAGCAAGTAAGTTTGGAATTCTGTGAAAACTGTGTTTATGGAAAACAAAAGAGAGTCAGATTTCTCAGGGTTGGGAAACAGAAGAGGAATGAAAAGTTAGAGCTTGTGCATATAGATGTATGCGGACCGGCTCAAGTACAATCTCTTGGTGGCTCTCATTATTATGTTACATTTATTGATGATGCAACTAGAAAAACTTGGGTTTATTGCATTCGACAAAAATCTGATGTGTTTGATACTTTTAAGAAGTGGAAAGCTTTGGTAGAGAATGAAACATGAAAAAGGTTGAAGTGTCTTATATCTGATAATAGAGGTGAGTATTGCGGCAAGGAGTTTGATAGTTACTGTTCATACCATGGGATTCGTAGAGAGAAGACAGTCCCAGGAACACCACAAGAAAATGGTGTGTCTGAAAGGATGAACAGAACGATCATGGAGCATGCAAGGTGTATGAGATTGCATGCAGGGTTGCCCTTACAGTTTTGGGCAGATGCCGTAAATACTGTTGTTTATTTAATAAATAGAGGACCTTCAAGTGCTTTGGATGGTGGTATTCCAGAGGAGGCATGGACAGATAAAAAGGTAAACTACTCATTCTGAGAACGTTTGGTTGTGAAGCATTTGTCCATATTGATAAAGATAATAGAATAAAGCTTGAAGCTAAATCCAAGAAATGTACCTTAATTGGATATGGGGTTGATGATTTTGGTTATCGCTTATGGGATTATGAAAATAACAAAATCATTAGGAGTAGAGATGTGATATTCAATGAAAAGGTCATGTATAAAGATCAGTTGCAGGGAAATAAGCAAGAAAAAGAAAACACAGAGTGCGCAGTGCTTGATGAAATTAAAGAAAATGAAGTTCCGAAGGTGCCAGAAAATCAAGAACAACAGCAAGTACCTGAAACTTTTGTAAGTGTAAGAAGATCTACCAGGTTAAGTAGACTCCCTAAATGATACTCTCCTTCAATGTATTATTTATTGATGACTGATGCTAGTGAACCAGAGTGTCATGAAGAAGCAATGCAGGTGGAAACTAGAAAGAAGTGGGAGAAAGGCATGAATGAGGAGATGGACTCATTGGTAGGAAACTAGACTTGGGATCTAGTTTAGTTGCTTGATGGTAAAAGAGAATTGTAGAACAAATGGATTTACAGGTTGAAGGAAGAAGAAGGAGGTAAGAAGTGGTACAAGGCCAGACTTGTTGTAAAGGGGTTTGCACAGAAGAAAGTTATAGATTTTGATGAAATATTTTCTCTTGTTGTTAAGATGACTTCAATTAGGACTATCTTACATCTAGTGGCGGTAGAATATTTGCATCTTGAACAATTAGATGTAAAAACAACCTTTCTCCATGGGGATTTGGAGGAAGAGATATATATGCAGCAGCCATAAGGGTATGAGGTCAAAGGTAAGGAGAACTTGGTATGCAGGTTGAAGAAGAGCTTGTATGGATTGAAGCAAGATCCAAGGCAGTGGTATTTAAAATTTGACAGGTTTATGAAAGAACAAGGTTATAGTAGATGTCATTCTGACCACTGTTTTTATTTCAAGAAGCTAGACAATGAAATATATATTATCTTGTTATTGTATGTGGATGACATGTTTGTTGCAGGGTCTAACATGTAGGATATAAATGTACTCAAAACGAAGCTAGCTAATTCATTTGCGATGAAGGATTTGGGTGCTGCAAAGAAAATCCTTGGTATGAGAATAGGAGAGACAGAAAAAATCGCAAGTTGACATCGTCTCAGAGTGAGTACATACAAAAGGTGTTGGAGAGGTTTAGAATGCAAAATGCAAAACCAGTTAGTACACCTTTGCCCAGCCATTTCAGTCCAAGTAAAGAAATGTGTCCCAAGACACAGGAAGAGATAGATTACATGTCCAAAATTCCCTATCAATCAACAGTTGGAAGCTTGATGTATGCCATGGTGTACACAATACTAGATATTGCACAAGCAGTGGGAGTTGTGAGTATATATATGAAAAATCCCGGTAAAGAACATTGGAAGGCAGTATAGTGGATTCTCAGGTATTTGAGAGGTACTACTACTCAGGCATTATGTTTTGGAGGTTCAGACACTGTTCTACAGGGATATGTTGATGCAGATATGGCAGGTGATAAGGATAGCTGGAAGAGCACCACAGGGTATGTGTTTACTGTAGGTGGAGCAGCAGTAAGTTGGATTTCGAAACTGTAGAAGGTTGTTGCACTTTCAACAATAGAAGCAGAGTATGTTGCTGTTACAGAGGCTAATAAAGAGATGATTTGGTTGCATAGGTTTATGGAGGAATTGGGTAAGAAGTAGAAGGATAGTAGGTTGTATAGTGACAACCAGAGTGCCATTAATCTTGCAAATAACTCAACATTCCAATCCAGGACTAAACATATACAGCTCAAGTACCATTTCATACACTTTGTTCTGGAAGATGAACTATTGAAGCTGGAAAAGATACACACTAGCCAGAATCCTACAGACATGTTCACAAAGGTAGTGACCAGAGAGAAACTAAGTTCTTGCTCGGTTTCAGTTGGCCTTCTAGCATGAAGGTGAAGAGGTGAAAGTTTCCAAGTCCAAGTCCAGCAAGTCCAACAAGTGATCAGTCTCCAAGTGGGAGATTGTTGGTTGTGGAGCTTGATCTCCATATTCAGAGATATTATTATTCAGTTGTGTATGTACCCTATGTTTGGTTATGATCCCGGCACAATCCCCAGGGGGTCTGGGGGAGTGATTCCACTACCCTGGATGGAGGGCACGGGGGAAGCACCCCCGAGAAAGGGGGTTTGGGGTTTTTTTTCCACCAGTTTTCAGGCACATGGTTTTGGGTAACCTGTGGTATTTTCCCATTGTATTTCCATTATAAAAGAAAGACATTGTAACATGGATAGGGTTGATGTATTAGGTTTTATGCATTGTAAAGATCTCTGAGATTAGAAGAGAGACTGTGAGACAGTGAAGAGGAAGTGCAGTGGTTGTGATGTAGGTTGTATCCCTTCACTTTGTTGGACAAAATAATAATAAGGACTGGAAACTTCAGTGTGGACGTAGCCCAAGTTGGGGTGAACCACGATATATCTGTGTCTCTCTTGTAATGTGTGTGTGATTATATTTGCATTTTTGTTTATTGTTATTGCTCTGCGATCCTTTTTTTCTAACAAATCCTTCTTACAAAAGAGAGCCGACCATTTGGCTACTGCCTATTTGGCTATATATAGCCTTCATATCCTCTACAACAAAAATTGTTACAATCAGTTATAGCTCAACAACTTTAAGTTTTTCTGTTTGTACTTTATAACAGAGTTTGTTACAATATCATTCATATGGAACACTACTAGTTATCCTATGACTATGACCCGGGATCACTTTGCTAGCAAAGTAGTACGTTTGGTTGGACAAAATTTCTCACCACTTTAAGACATACAGGTATTAACGATGTCCGCTCTTTCAGAGCGATTAAGAGCCATTTAAATACTCACTGGACCACCTATGGCCTCATGAAGACATAGATGAGACCACCTTGCTGACAAATGTTGTTTTGCAGACCTCTATCCTCTATCCCTTCTACCCCATCCAAGCCCTTTGCTCTTGGACCTTGTTTTCGAGGGGGGGAAATTTCACCTTTGCTGCCGAGCTGTGGAACAGAACCTAATTCTGTCATCACCTCATTCAAATTACTCAGGTACTACCGCTTCATCATTTGATCATCCTTTGCTGGGATCGGCGTATCCCCTCCTTCCGTGCCCCTGCATCCAGAAGGTCCATCTCCTTTTTAACCATTGTGATGGTTGAACTCTCCTTAGACATCTCGGGTGAAACCTCACACTTCCCTCGCTTGATTGTCTGCAAATGCGCGTCCATCAGTTGTTCATGTACACTAGTTATTCGAGTCCTCAGTTCTCCTTGCGAGCCACCACTAGAGATAAAATGGGCAATTGAGAGCACCTGTTTTTCAGTTTTAAACTAATCAGCTGTGATCAACCTGTGCATCTCAAGCAATGTATTGTGGACCAATGGCTCTCAGGAGCTTCATAACACGATCTTATGCAATAACGGGAGTATTTATAACCTAGCTCGCTTGGTTCTCGAAGGATGCGCTGCACCTGAGAAATTAATACATGGTTGTTTCCCGGGCTTTATGTGCTGGAAGCGGATTGTACTCTATACGGTGATGGTGAGTGCAATAAGTATTGGGAGATGCTTCTTCAAAGTGATGATGGGAGCTGACAAGATAGGGAAGGAATCTACTTGAAAGCACATGGGAACAAGCCATAGAGTGGTTGTATACCAGAAACCACCAGTGGCTTTTAGGACCCTCAGAAGGCGGTTTAGGAAACTTGCTCAAAGCCCCCTGAACAATCCTAGGATAACCACGTGGATGTAGCAGTGTTTTCTCAGGGGGGAACCGGGCATGATAAACAGCGTGCAACTCCACCATCTTGACACTTTGATGATTGTCGATCCTCAGCTGGGCCCCTTCAAGATCTGTGCCAGGAGGATGCAACTTCTAAGAATGGGACCCGCTCTAGGTGTGGCCTCCCTTCTTGATGCATTGTTGTTCAAACCGCCATAGTATTTTTAATGGTTTCACGGCCCCCATAAAGCAGTTTGGGAAAACTTCCATAAGGCCATTGAGAACATGAGAAGCTGACATGTGTCCAAGGCAGTTTTTTGTCAGGGGCGAACCGGGCCAAAGAAATCGTGAAACGCTTGAAGGTCCTGGCTACGTTCGTCTAGATCCGATATACTAAAACTTTAAATTCCAGCGGTTCCATCTGGTTACTATGGCGTACAAATCTGCTAACTCACCTGCGCCACTTCCTGCTCTAGATTCTGCTTTTGAGATAATTATGTAGTCTAGTTACGAGTCGCCCTTGACTGATAATAATACTAACATTGGCTTTAGTGGGGATAGCCTCTTCCTCCTGTAAGAGGTTGAGAACAATATACTAGTGCCTTTTAATCCATTGGGTTGTGGATTCATTCATGTCCATTACTCTTTTTGGAAAAAGGAGCCAAAGAAAATAATTAGAGAAAAGGTAACAAAAACTGATCAAAACCTTTGAAAAACATAATGGAAACAAATATGATACATTGGATCCATTCACAGAATAGGATAAGGAACTAGTAATGAAAGAATCGCTTTAGGAATCTCCCATTCACAGTGTTTCCAAATCTTTCACCATTAAGTTGGGCTAACTCATATGTGTTGTTGTCTTGGACTGTGATGATTTTGAAAGGACCCAGCCATAGGTTGTCGAACTTCCCATGTTTAGATCTTTCTTCTCTTTTGGCATCTCATTTCAGAACAATATCTTCATGCTGAAAATCTCGAGCAATAGCCCTTCGGTCAAAAGTTGTTTTCACCTTGTCTTGGAAGATTCTAGAGGAGTCGTCCAGCTGTTCTCTGACCTGTTGGACTTCTATCAACTGATGAATTCTCCTTTCCATATCATCTGGCTCTTTGTTTCCCGGTTATAAAAGCTTCATTACTGGGAGGCCCAACTAGATCAGGAGGACAACTTCCTTTACATAAACCAATTGAAACGGTGAAGTGCCTATAGCCCTTTTGACGTTGATTCTTCCCATAATGCAAAATTTAATTGGGAGTCCCAAGACCTTTTGTTTGTACTAAGCACATTTTTAATAATAGTCACTAGGCTCTTATTTGAAGACTCGGCCAAGCCATTTCCCTGCGGGTAGTATGCTGTTGAATGAATTAATTCAATATTATAATTTTCACAAAAGATCATCATTTTATATGATTTGAAGGCTTCAACATTGTCTGTAACTATCTTCCTCGAATGGCCAAATCTTTCCAAAATATTGTCTTCTAAGAAGATTATTATAATTGAGTCATTTGCATTCCTAGTGGGAATAAATTCCACCCACTTAGTGAAATAGTTAGTGGCCATAAGGATCCATCTCTGCTGGCCGCTAGAGTGGGGGTTTATTTCCCCAATAAAATCAAGACTCCACTACTGGAAAGGTGCTTCCACTCTGATGGGTTTGAGAGGTAATGGTTTCAGCTTCTGCTTTTCGGTGAACATCTGGCATTCCTTGCATGCCCTGACGATATTGCTCACATCAGTAAATAGAGTGGGCCATGAATATCCTGCTCGTAATATTTTATGAGCCATCGCCCTCCAAGCATGATGCACTCCACACATACCTTTGTGAAACTCAGTAATTATGCCCTCTGTCTCTTCTTCCACAATACAATTAAGCAGGATGCCAAGTGGGTCTTTCTAGAAGAGGTAACCATCCAAAACACAGTATTTGGCCCCTCTGAGCTTAAGGGATCTTATTTTATATTTCTCCATTTCAGGGCGATAAGTAAGATGATGCAAATAGTAAACTATGTCCCCATACCACTCTGACCTTATAAACTTCTCAACCACCTGGTCGGGAAGGTTTTGTTGACCCTCTTCGTTTTTCGGATTGAGGAATTGATCGATCAAATTGATCTCAAGGGCTTGGTAATTCAATTAAGCCAGTATCTTAGCTAATCCCTGCCCTTTTACCAACTTGGAAGGCTTAATCTCCATATCGTACTCTTGAATCTTGGAAATCCACTTTCCTCTCCTTCCTTCACTATCATCCTAACACAAGATATCTTTAATAGTACTCCCCGGGACATGAGCGATAATCTTGGAATGGAAGACGTAGCTCCTGAATGACTTGAGTGCTTTAACAAGTGCATAGGCCTGTTTCTCATTTGTGCTATATTTCAATTATGCATCCCTCAGGGATCTGCTGAAGAAAGCAATGGGTTGTTCATACCCTTCCTGATTTTTCTGTAAAAGGACTGCTGCAATAGTAACCTCAGAGGAAAAAGAGAAAATTAGGAAATCCTTGGTGTAGTCCGGGCTAGTCAAAACAGGTGCCTCTCCTAGGGAATCTTTTATCTGTTTAACAGATTTCCTCACAGTTGTGGTCCATTTTATCTCAACATCTTTTCTCAGCATGTTAGTAATTTCTTTCATTATTTCAGCAAAATTAGGAATAAACCTTTGTAAAAAAATTATTTTACCAATGAAAGACTGTACCTCCTTCTTGTTTCATGGGAGTTCGATTAGCTTGATAGATGCCACTCTTTCCAGGTCTATCCTCGAGCCCTCTTTAGAAACAATATACCCCAACAGTTTTCCTTCTATCATGGAAAAAAAGGAATTCTTTGGGTTGAGAGATAGACCATACTTTCTGCATTTAACAAAACTTTTTCTTCAGATGCTGAAGATGGTCTTTGTTAGATTTAGAAAATACGGTCATATCATCCAGGTATATAACAATGAATCTGTCCTTTTAACCAATTAATGCTATGTCCATGGCCCTTTGGAATGTCGCACCAGCATTCATAAGACCTAATGGCATTTTGTCATACATAAAATTCCCCCATGGTGTAGTGAAGGTTGTCTTTTCCCTGTCATCTAGGTGCATTACAACTTGGTTGTAACCTGAGAATCCATCCATCAAAGATACTCGGGTTGACCCAACTACCTTTTGCAGAATATGATCCATTTTGGGTAAGGGATAATTATCCTTCAACGAGCATTTATTCATATTTCTGAAATCGACACATAGCCGGATCTCATCGTTTTTATTTCTGACTGATACTAGGTTAGCCACCCATTCTGAATATCTTAGAGGTATGATGATTTTTGCATCAAGAAGTTTCCTCACTTCCTTTTCAATCACAGGAAACAGGATGAAATTCACTTGTCTCAACTTTTGCTTAACTGGCTTAGCATCAGGTTTTAAGGGAATCCTATGTTGTATTATAGTAGTATCATAGGTTCTGAGGTCTTCATATTTCCATGTAAAAACATCCACATAATCTTTGAATAATTCCTCATAGCTTTGCCTTTGCTCGCTTGTGACGGACTGAGAGAGTTTGATGAAATTGGGGTCTTCCATGGTACCGAGATTTATTTCTTGCATAGCCTCAGTCGTTGGCGATACTGCTGGTTTGGCTGGTATCTCATTTTTTTTGAACAACTATTCTAGTGGAACCAGTCCTTTCGGAATGAAGTTGTTCTTTAACTGCAGAACCTTCTGGCCAGCAATCTGCTACATCAATCCAGAGCTTCATGTATATTTTATCTGTGAATTACCTTCTTCTATCTCCCCAGAATCACCGTCTATGTCAGTATTTGAGAATTCCCCGACAAGCAACAAGAAGCATTTAATTTGTTGGTCATCCTCGAAAACCTGCCAACTTTTGACATTGTCAGGAATGGAGGGGTGGTATCTCATTTCAAACTCATAATTTAGCTTCGGATTCTTGGGAGGATTGAAGGAACTTGCCATCATGGCCAATGCATCAGCTTCTTGATTTTCTTTCTGGTGGACAAAAGTAATATTGAAGGTGTTAAAGAAATTCTCAATGAGGTCCCAAGCCAGATTGCGATATGCGCTGAGTCTTGGATGTTTAGTCTGATATATACTTCTGATCTGTTTTACCACAAGCTTAGAGTCTCCAAAGACCACCAACTTTGTAATTTAAAAGTCCCTTGCCACTCAGAGGCTGAGGATGAGTGCTTCATATTCAACAACATTGTTGGTGGTATCAAAATCTAGCTTGTAAGACATACTAATTTCATCTCCCAATGGCGATGACAATACTGCACCTACTCCAGATTCTTCTTTAACAGATGCCCCATCGAAAAAGAGTTTCCAGACATGATTCCTGCTGTCTTCAGTGGTTGGTTTGTTTCCTGAATATGTGCAATTTCTTCTCCAGATGGATCTCTCGATGATAACCTATAACAACCCATGTCCTCATCGGCTGCATATATATAGTAATTCATAGGACTATATTGGTCGCTTATAGCATAGGAAAACATAGCTTCTCTATATAACCGCCTGGTCTCTCCAACAAAAATGGGTATTTTAGCATATTTCATGTCCATCTGCATGGTGCCTCCCATCTTTTTGGCCCAGCTCCTTGACAAAAGCATGCCATATTTAGTTGGGACATTTGCCACCACTACATCCATCATTACACTTTTGGCTAGTATCTAGGCAAAAGTCACCACCAAGTCTTTTATCATCCCTATGCATGAATCGAAGCTATAGAGATCATGATATGGCCTGGTGATCTCTAGTCCCAACTGTTCCATGATAACTTTGGGCATTAGATTATGAGATGCTCCGGAATCCAACATACAATTATGAAGAAGCTTTTCATGTACGTTCAGGGTGACATAAAACAGGACATTGGGTTCTTCTTTATTCTCAATGTGTGGGCCACACTAAAAAGCAGGCGCTTCATCATTTAGATTTATGGAATCTTGTTGATCGATGCTTTCGGATGTGTGTAGTAGCATTTTATCAATCTGGATCTAGTACTGGTGCTTGGGTTTTCACCCAAGCATGTGCTAAAGAGCACCTACTAACTTGTAGTAGCAGTCTCAATCGAAATAATAAAAAACTAAGATAAAAACAAATTCTGATCTAAGATATGCAAGACAATAACTGAATATAAAAAGTAGATCTAGCATGTACATGTAAAAACTTGAAAGTAAATGGTAAAGAACTCAGATCTCTATGTAAACAAATTCTTTATTAATGGAAAAAATAGCTTTACACAAATCATATTACCTCAATGGTGAGGATGGTTGAGTCGGGATAGCTGCAAGGTTGAGATGCTCCAATGTTCCAATGGTATCTTCTTCTCCAATGCTCGAATGGGGATCTTCAAACTCAAAAGTGAGGCTAGGGCTCTCAAGAGTGAATTTGGCAGCATAAGGATAGGATGAATATGGAATAAATAGTGAGGAGCCCCTATCACCCTTTTATAGGTTTCTAGTGATGGGGAATACCATTGTGGTTTAAGGAAACCAATGGTATTGATAAAAATGGTTTAGGTCTCTTTTTCCCTCTTTTTCCTTTTTTGAATATATTTTATATGTTTATTCCCTTTTAATTGATTTTTGGGAATTTTGGACCCTTTTTGAGGGTTTTTGGTGTTTTTTTAGGAAAATTACATATTTTGAGGGGGAAAAGACGGGTTTTGGTCTTTTTGGCGACCTTCTGAAGGTTTTAGAGGCTCAAATGGTGGAAAAAGTGGACAAATGGGTCATGTAAATAGGGAAATGAGCTAGTGAGCACTTTTTGGGTGTTAATAGATTGCCCCCTGATGTGTGAGGGCATAAGTTCATCGTATGGCCAATAGTCATCATATTTCTTTTGTCTTTTTCCTTGGGGTTGGAGGAGAGAAGAGACCGATTGGAGACTAGAAGACCAGGCCCATGCAAACTGTACAAACTAAAAAATACATGTCCTCAAAATGAATGAGGAATAATCTCTGATAATAGACGAGGCAGGCATACCCATGCTCGTATCAAGTCATATAAATAACAATGAGACAAAAAAAAGGGGGACCTGAACAATACATATAAACCTGTTGTGTACATCATAATGGTCCAGAGGGGACACAATGCTGGGACATACTCATGGTCATACTGTGACTGATCTGAAAGACTGATACATTGGAAAATAGCAACAACCATTCTGAATCATGTGTCAGAAGGGTTGATGAACTGCTAAATATGAACGTGTCCAACATATGTAGTGACTCAATAAATGTGAGTCAACTTCTGAGGAGTATAGGGAACTGTAGACTCAAGGGAGTATAAATTGGGGTACTTCCAAATATTGTCGCCAAGCGCAACCCAGATATCCATAGGAACATATAACTGGTTTCTCTCAAAGTGGTGACATCCGGAGTCTTCAAATAATAACTGAACGGACCGATACCCTGTACGAATATCAGCGATGCAATCAAGTTGTTGACGTCGAGCATGTGATAAACAATCATTTAGAGAGGCACTCAGGACTCCTTTCAAAATGATATGTAGGCACTCACCACTAATGGTGATGAGTCCAAGGCACAAGAACCTCTGGGTTTATCCTCTGGAATAGATTGGTTGGCATCGACAGAGGGAGACTGGAAACTAGCAAGGCAATAATGTTTCCTTCATAGGAGCACAAGGTGTAAAACCGAAGTGTGACAGTACTGATGGTAGGACTGACATGTTGTGGGGATGGGGTATAACTGGGGTCATAGAGTGGGTGGACTCAAACTTTCTTTGTTCAGAGTATGATGACATGGATGACCTGGCAGCGTATGAAACTGAATTGAGGTTTGTGGATCATAGCTTAAGGGATCATGGGTATGTACTGCAATTGGAGACACTCTTAAGAGGACATACTGATGTATTGTATCGGGAAACTCTCAAGGTGGCATATCATAGAATACTCTGAATAAAGGCGACCAAATTGGGGAAGCTTCCATAATAGTGTGGTTATATATGCTTTGTTGTGGTGTCGAGAGGCACCGTTGGGGCCTTCTTTATGGTTTAAGGAGCTCAAAGAAGGGATAGAAGTGTGCTCAATAGTGGTACTGTCGTGTGGATTTTATGAGCCTAGGACAATTCATGCTCATGGTTGCTTTCGTTCTTAGAGAGTCTGAAAAAAATAAGTATACTCCAAGGGGGTTCTTTTTCGTGTGTTAGTCAAGGCCCGAAAAAGCATAAAATGATGTAGTGAAGAACTCTTATAGCTGGTGTGACTAGAGTATTCATTTTTCATAATTAGTCTACATGGTCTGGAAAAGGGTTAAACTTATACCAGGAAAATGCCCTTTCAAATACATTTAACAAGCATGAAAGGAAGCAAGATTGCTCGGCGATCTTTTCATTTTTTTAGAAGTCAGAAAAAGAGATTAACAGAAACTCCCTAAGTGCATTTTTCGTAAAGGAATTGATCGGCCCAAAAAAGGGATAAAATTATACCGAACAAAAGTAATGGTGAGGCAAGGAGGAAGTGTTCAATCAAGGGATGAGTATGGGGATCAAGCACAGTGATAGGGGGCAGGACAATGATGGGGCCTCCTTGCGGGTTGATGAATGATAGCAAAACAATGCCATAATTGCAGTATGGATGGAGTGAGGGGCTCATGTATAAGTTGTGATGCACAAATTTGTAAAATATGATAGCTACCGATGTGGCACGCAAATCGAGACGACAAGGTGTGAGGACATAATGTCAAAAAGGGTTTCTGGTGAGTGAGAAATGATCTCAAGAATCATCATGAGCGCGAAAAAATGGAATCTGATGATCTAAAATGGATCACGGCCGATGTGTCACGCAAACCAAAGCAACAAGGGGCATGTGAAAAAATGCATGAAAAATTTGGTGGTGAGAGCAAGAAATGATCTCAAGCATCATCACAAGTGCGGAAAACTGAATTCGGCAATATAAAAATCGTCTAAGAACAGACAATGGCCGATGTGGCATGCAAATCAAGGCGACGAGGGGCATGGCAGAAATTGCCTGAAAAATATGGTTGGGAAAGCGGGAAATGATCTCAAGCATCATCATGAGCGCGAAAAATGGAATCCGGCAGTATAAATCTACGAAAAACGAAAGTCAAATGACTCTAGAATGGTCAAAGGAAAAACGATGTTTTTTTTTTAAATGGCTAAAAATAAAAATGAGCCCACCAAGCCAAGGATGTAGTGGTGGGGAGAAATGATGACTCGTGGGATCGAAATACTAGGCATATAGAATAAAATAAAATATACAAGTGACACATGACCTCAAAAATGTTTGAGATCATGAATGTGAAAAAGTGAGCAAGGTTAATGACCTACCCCCATGCTATGTGCATGGGGTTTGTGATTGTGGATCACATATGTGTTGGTTTGAATGATAGGCTAATTGAAGTGTTGAGATAGATGTGATGGGGTAGGGTCAAAATGATTGATCATACCCACTATCTTAGGGTCGAGGTAATCTATTATGCCCCCAAACCTAGAGGTGTCAATGTGGTGCAGATGTTATCTCAGAGAGGGATCAACAGAGCATTGAGAAACTACTAGTGGGGGGGTGTACCATGAGGCTATGGGCCGTGGTGGCATACTGAAGTGATGATATGATGATGGGGAATTCCCCTTGCGTGGTGGATGCCCTGAGTATCTTCGACGAGAATGACGATGATGATGAGTAGGAAAGGTTTTGGGCCTACCTCCATGTTGTGGACATATGGTTTCCTCGTCGATTTGAAAAGGTTGAACATGTGTGTCAGAGGGATTAGTGGAAGGGGCCAACCGGACAAAGGGGTCTCCAGTGGAAACCATGTAAATGGTGTTAATTTCTTCTGAGGAGGAAGATGTTGGGGGATATATTTCCTCAATCAGAGGAGCGGATGTCTCTAGGTCAGCATTATTCAGTTCGTATAGAGCTGCTCTATAATCTGGGAGATAAGGGCAGTGATGTGAGTAATGGCCATAAATGTCGTATATCGCACAAGGGTGGTTGGTACGCAGCCATTTATCGTGAGGCTGAGGGGGAAGTTCTAGTTTGAAAACTGGGATGTTAGTGTCATCATCCAACATTTGCATGTGTTCTTGAAGTGCCGGTAATTGTGGATATTGATGGGTAGCATGGCCTATATCGTCGCACAAAGAACACTTGGGGGAAGCACAGATTATTGGGGGATTCTTTGGCAACTTGGGAGCCGGTGGGGCGATGCGTGTTGTGGGTCCAGTGGTGTAAGTTTGTGGACCCCTGCCCCCACTGTAGCAGAGTTGAGGGGGAGCATTACTAGATGTTGATGTAGTGGACCTTGTTGGAGGCGGTCGGTTTTGGATGTTCGCGACACGAGGGGGTGAACGGTTAGAAGTATTGATGGGCTACACTGGTTGTAAAACTACATTTGGTGTCGGGGGTGGGGTTGGGGTAGGTAGGTACCACACAAGTAGTCCTAATGTTAACCCTGGAAGATTAAGCGTAGCCATAACTGGTGTGCTAATGACTCCTGAGGGAGAAAATAAGAATGGGATAGTGTGAATCAGTGTTACTCCGATATGACTAGGCAATGCAGGAGGTTGTGGCAGTAATGGTGGCTTTTGAATATGTGGTTGTGTGTTGTGCAAAAGGGTGCACAAATAAGATA
The DNA here is from genome assembly GCA_027924585.1 of Larix kaempferi. Taxonomy (NCBI): domain Eukaryota; kingdom Viridiplantae; phylum Streptophyta; class Pinopsida; order Pinales; family Pinaceae; genus Larix; species Larix kaempferi. The sequence continues at coordinate 3,076,656 of BSBM01000008.1, forward strand.
TTTCAGCTATCCGCAAAGTGGGTGGGATAGATGGGAACGTGGAGGTCGCGGGAATATCTAAATATATCCCAAGTCTGACTGAAGAGATGAACGATGTTAGTGCACTCTGAACGGGTTGTTCAATCATGGGTAGAACATTTTTAGGTGCGGTTGGGGCATTAGGATCGTAGTATGTTATCTGATCGATTTTGACTACACGTCCTTCATGGGGAAACATCATGAGGAAAAATATGGATGAAGCGACAACCTTCATGGCGTACATGTAACTTCATCCTAATAGGAGGTTGTAATCAAGCTGGGCGATGATGACCTCTATGTCTATGAGAACCGTTTTTCCACCTAATTGCACGGGTATGTTAACTAAAAGGCCCTGTGGTTAAGCTAAACAACCATCGTAATCTCATAATGTGGTAGTTGATGGCTGCAGTGTGGGGGATCCAAGTTTTTGCCAAACAAATGTTGACATTACCCAGGTGGAGGCACCTTCATCGATGATGAATCGATGAACAAAAAGGTTTCGAATGGATACAGAAACTTGGAAAGCTAATGTCAAAGGAAAATGTGGTTCATCCTAGTCTAAGTCGAATGCCATCATACGTGAGTTGTTGGGGTCTATGGCACCAATGGAAGATAACAATAATTTCCTCTGTGAAGGACAATTTTTTAGGACTTCTAGGGCGGACATAGCAGCTAGGGACTGGGCTAAGCCTTCCACAATGTTATAATTTGACGTTGCACGACCGTTAGGATTGTTGTTGATTCATCTAAGGGGGAAGCGAGGGGATTTAGGACCCCCGTCCATTGGCATATTGGGTATGCGTAATGGTTGATCTGTTGGGAGGGTGTTTGTGGTTGGGTCAGCAGACGTTGTTTCAGGAGTTGAGCCGTATTGGTTTCGGCGAGTTTGGAGGTTGATATCATTTGATGACATCATTAGAAAATGGTTAGTTCCTGAATCTGTATGTTGGTAATCAGTTGCAACATAGGTGATTTGTTGCTATGGTGCAGCGGATCCTTGTGGGGGATCCATTGGACGGGTATTTACTACTCCTTGGTTGGGTAAAGGATTTTTGCAATATCATGGGTTGTGGCTGAGGAGGTTGCGCTGGTTGTGCGGCGTGTCCTTGGTGTTGCGCATCATCGGCCCAAAGTTGACGTGCTTTCTTCAAATGGGGAGAATTATGTGTGTAGTGGTCATCTACTAAACAAAAGAAACATGGGTGGTTTGTCCTTAAGTTGGGGTTTTTTCCCTGTTTTGGTGGATGATCAGGGTTTTGATTGGTAGGAGCATCGTTATTTTTATTGGGAGGATTAGGTGGTTTACCGCCTTGTTTTTGTTGTTGGTTGTTTCCGTGGTTGCATCCTCTTCCTCGATTATGCTGACCTCCTTGATTACGCTAGTTGTTCTGATTTTGGGGTTGGTTTTGTTGCGCATATACTTTCCCTTGGGCAGTAGGAGGATTTTGGGGTCACGCAGGTGCTTGAGCAGGCTGCGGGGGGGTTTGGGGGTGGACTCGGTGCTTGTTGCAGTTGTTGGTAACCTTGAGCTATTGGAAGTGTTGGGGCAAACGGTGCTTCCTATTGAGGGTAATAGGACGATTAGGCTTGTGGGTGAATCAGGGTATGATTGGCTTGTTGGTTATAGTATGTAGGTGGTGCATAAGCTAAGGGTGCTTTCCCATAACACTGCGGTGGACATGAGGGTCCATGAATGTGGTGGGTGTGCGTCATTGTATCATACGAAGTTGTAACTCCAAAATGAGATGTAGCCCTAGAAAAGTCTGGGGCGTTGTTGGTGCTCATCATGGTGAAAGGTTTGTTTTGTGCCATAACCTAGCCAATGATACTGTCAGCGACATCGGATGCCCCCGAGGCATCACTCCGGGATGGCTCACTGTGCGGGGCGTCTGGTAAGATTGTGTATAAATAGCCAAACTGGGCGCAGCTTAAGTCAAACTGCTAGGCTTTTAAAATGGCTTCTTCTTTCGACTGGGGTCATTCAGAAGCTATAACCTTGGCTATGGGTGGAAGGAGGGATTTCAGGAACTAATCCAAGAAGATACGGTCCTCTAGCTTGATCTTGCATAGACTACGGTGCTTACACCACTCATCGATATGATCTGTTATATGGGTGGTCGTATTCTGTCTACAAGACAGTAGGATTTCTACACCTGCATCATAGTGGACAGGTAGTTGAAAGAATTGTAGGAACGTTTAGGCAATGGATGTAAAAGTAGGGTGTGTCCCATGGGGCTGCTCAATATACCATTTGGCTACCGATCCAGTGAAAGTTCTTTGTAAAAGTCAAAGTTGAATAGAATCATCGACTATGGATTTTGAGGAACACCATAGGTGAAAAGACATAACATGATTTTGTGGGTCTTCACCAGCCTTCCCTTCAAACTTTGGGATGTCTGACAAGAGTTTTGTGGGCATGGGGGGCCAAGTAGAGTCATGTCTAATGGGGTCATTTGTTAACCTTGCCAGGTCTGGAAGGTTAAGACTAGCCATAAATGGCAGACTGGCAGAGGGGTGTGACATGGTTGCTGGGGAATAAGTGTTGGTGGTAGCATTATGGATCAGGCCACTACCCCCAAAGGGAATATTAGCTATGAAAGGGATGTGCCCTCCACCTAAAGATGTGTGAGAGGGGCTAGCGCCCCCAAGTGCAACATGAGTTACAGTTGGGTTTGGAATGGTTCCAGTAATTACTGGGATCTGAGTAGTGGTGGTGATGATTCCATGTTGGGCATACCTAAGGTAGGTGTGGGCCCCATGTTGGGCATACCTAAGGGAGGTGTGGTAGTTGTGGCTACAATTGTGGCCATTGTGGTGGCGGGGGTGGTTAATGTTCCACGAATAGTCCCTGTGAAGAAAGGATCAAAAGCCATACCATCCATGTGGCTAGTGGGTGCGGTGTCGATGGGATTTTCAGATTCTGCCTCAGAGTCAGATGTGAAATGAGGTGCGTCAGAATCGAATGACGAGACTCTATGTCGATGACGTGTGGAGTCAAGTGACAATGCTCTTCGTCTATGACGAGTGGTGTCAAGTGAACCGTACGGTGGGGGTTAACCCCGAAAATGCCGAGAACATCTCGGGGACTCAATGGTGACAGTTATCTATTAAAACTAATGGGTGGTGGTGAGTGGAAAGCTCAAAAAACCTGATGCAACTGTGTGTGCAAGAGGGGAGCATAAAAAACAATTGCACTTAGGCCAACAACAAAACTCAAAACACTCACTATAACAACTGTTCTATAGTAAGTGGAGTAATTAACAAATGTGGTCAAAATACCAACATGCTAACGACTCCTAATAAAAAATGGTGGACTCACTGACCAAGGGGAGGTAATAGAGAATGCAACCACCTAACTAAAAAGTATTATGATTGAACAAGATGTATCCTCTGCAAGGTGATGAAATCCAAGTCAGACAATATGAATTGTAAAACCAAAGTCTAGATATCCCCCTACTGGGAGGGACGCCAGGTAGACAATCCTAGAAGATAGGCCACTAAGATAGCCCACTCATGACACATCTAGAAAGGTGAATTTTCAACTCTTGTTCTATCACAGTTGTACTCCCACAAGGGTGGTACAACGAGTAGGTATCATTCGGTGATGAAATGGATTGTGGTAGTCTAGTCAGGCCTCCAGAACCAGTCTGGCTACTTCGACCCTCCTAAGGTAGAGGCCTTTCTGACAAATTGGTTTGAAACCATGCCAATAAGTAATAGGGGATTTTGGTACCCTAAATGTCGACCACTATGTCTCAAAATGCATGTGAGTGAGGGGTGTTATTTGGATACTTATTCCCTCAATCCTACCTAACTACAATATTTTTTTGGTGTTCCCCAAGTGGGGTTAGAATGCTAGTTGAATTAGATATATTTTAAGGCTCATTTTGATTTATTGTGACAGATTGTGTGATGGTGTGGTTGTGTACCAAAAGAAATTGCCTCACTTGGGCGACTATGCACAAATAATGATTTCAAATTGTGAAAATGAAAAATGATTTAAATGTAAATGCTTTAATAATCTTTTCAAAAAATATGGGTTCTTGAAAAAAAAATTAAGGTAAAGCAAATATCATAAAAAATGATTAAATCTCTAATGCCTTGCTTGGGCAAAATATCAAACAATTTAAAAATCTTATTTCAACTTGCAAAATATGAAATTTCTAATTGAAAAAAATGCTTCACTCTTTTTTCTTTCACTAAACTGAAATTTTTTAAAAATGATGTAGCAAAGCAAATAGCAAAAAAGAAATATGATTTTTTAATGATGCAAAAAATAAAACAGTAGGTTGTTCAAAAATGCAGGGGAGATGGCTGGAAAAAATGGGCCGAAATGAGAAAAAATCAAAAAAACGAATCGGATAGTACATGACAAAATAACGACTTTCTGTGGCAAGAGTCGCAATCAAATCGTGGCTGAGAGGGTGGAAATTCATGCTCGAGACACAACAGATCAGGGTTTCAAAATCGCAGTTGTGGGGTGACAAACCTGCGCTTAAATCGTGGTTGAGGGGGTACACAGTCGCGCTAGGGACGCAACGGATCGGGGTGTCAAAATCGTGCTTGTGGGGCTATAAACTCGTGATTAAATCGTGGTTGAGAGGATACACAGTCGTGCTCGGGATGAAAAAATCATTTTTTTAGAATCATGGAAGAGGTCTAAACAGCCGCGATGAAATCGCGACCGCGGGTGCAGAAACCCGCGATTGATGAGACGACAAACATTGCCGGAAACGGAAACCGAAAATGAGATTCTTGGACTGTGTGGGATGCAGAAAAGGCCAATGGATAAGGCAGTGAGTTAAGGGCTTAGTAACAGGCCAGATCTACAATATTAAAGTGAAATAACAACAAAAACTGTAAGAAATCTAGATCTAAAGCAAGATTCAAAGATTCGATCCCGAGTGGAGTCACCAAAAACTGTTGCTTGGGTTTTCACCCAAGCATGTGCTAAAGAGAACCTACTAACTTGTAGTAGCAGTCTCAATCGAAATAATAAAAAACTAAGATAAAAACAAATTCTGATCTAAGATATGCAAGACAATAACTGGATATAAAAAGTAGATCTAGCATGTGCATGTAAAAACTTGAAAGTAAATGGTAAAGAACTTAGATCTCTATGTAAAACAAATTCCTTATTAATGGAAAAAATAGCTTTACACAAATCATATTACCTCAATGGTGAGGATGGCTGAGTCGGGGCAGTTGTAAGGTTGAGATGCTCCAATGTTACAATGGTCTCTTCTTCTCCAATGTTCTAATGGGGATCTTCAAACTCAGAAGTGAGGCTAGGGCTCTCAAGAGTGAATTTGGCCGCATAAGGATAGGATGAATATGAAATCAATAGTGAGGAGCCCTTATCACCTTTTTATAGTTTTTTGGTGATGGGGAATACCATTGTGGTTTAAGGAAACCAATGGCATTGATAAAAATGGTTTAAGTCTCTTTTTCCCTCTTTTTCCTTTTTTGAATATATTTTATATTTTTATTCCATTTTAATTGATTTTTGGGAATTTTGGACCCTTTTTTAGGGTTTTTTGTGTTTTTTTGAGGAAAATTACATATTTTGAGGGGGAAAAGATGGGTTTTGGTCTTTTTGGTGACCTTTTGAAGGTTTTAGAGGCTCAAATGGCGGAAAAAGTGAACAAATGGGTCATGTGAATAGGGAAATGAGCTAGTGAGAACTTTTTGGGTGTTAACAGGTACACAAGATTTCTTATCAACTCAGTCAAGGGCACGACTATCTTTAATTTTTTCAGTTCTTGCTCCAAACTAAAAGAGGTGAATCCTTCTCTGGGGATTTGTTCTATTCTCTTATGGGGGCTTATGCTTGGATGACTTGGACTATCTGGGATTATGGCTTCAAATTCCTTGTCTTTGGGGAGGGGTTTACCTTTGGATAAGGAGGGTGCTCGACGAGACTTCGCTTGAGCCAGTTTCCGTGGGGACTTCTTAGGAGTAAGTTCGCTCTCTTTATTTGTCACCTTTGGCCTCAGTCTCAAGTCTTACTTTATTTGAGGTTTATCTGGTTGAGCACTATGGAAAGCAGGATGATCATTAAGGAATTGTTCATTTTCTTGGGATTCAAGGAGATGTGGGTCGACTTCTTCATATAAGAGTGAACTCTCATAATATTCTCTTGTAAGGTGCACGCGGTGGGAATCTTCTTCCATCCAATTTAGCTGTTCTTCAAAATATTCATAATCTTCCTCTGATGTAATTCCAACTAGACTATTTTCCTTTTCACGGACAGGAGGCCTTAGTGGTTGTTCATCATTCCTCTTTTCCATATACGCCATCTGAGGATTAAAAGGTCTTCTTAATTGATTAGGAGGGCGGACGAGTGATTATCTGTTAGGACTTCTACCCTCTAATTCCATTCTGGTCACTTTATTTGAGAGATTATTGATAATTTGCGTCATCTCATCAATTTTCGCATCCTGAGAATCTTTTATTTCTGAAGAAACACCATCCTCTTTTGCTTTTCCTTTGTCCTTTGATTCAACGTCACTAGTCATTTTAGTCTTTCCTCCTGCTCTCATATTTCCTTTGACGTCTATGGCATCATCTTGCATGTCGCTGAGAGAGAGTGGTCTTCTTTCCCTTAATGTTATGGAGAATCTGAGGGGAAAGCAACTACATAAGTGACTCGAGCTGCTGCTTCAGTAGGACGAATGTCCTCGAGAATTTTGAAGTATAGCTTGTTAAATCTTGCTGTGAAAGCAACCACGTTTTCTGAGCTATTCTTATTAAGGGTGGAGAATTAAGTTAGATAGTAGAGACTATCATGTTTAACTCCCCACTTCTTGATGAAGGTGGTTTCCAGGATCTCCATAGTACCAATGGAGGCATTAGGTAAATATCTGAACCATGTTTTGGCCTCTCCTTCCAGTGACTGAGCAAAAATATGCATAAATACATAATCGTGTTCAATCAGGATATTTTCGGTGAAATCCTGGAATCGATCGACGTGATCCTCTGCAGACGTTTCTTTGCTGCCATCATACTTTGGTAGTAGCTTCAGATAATGGGTAGGCATATCATTCAGGGGCGTAGGCAACTACAGAGGTCTGTGTCGGCTCGCCACCCATCTTGGTGTTTTGGGTGGTGGTGGAGGTAGTCATCTACCTCCTCCTCCTGACATGAGTTGGATGGCGTTTAAATTATCTTCTTGTATGGAAACAAAAGACTTGGGTGGATTCATGTGAGCGGAAAACTCTTTGCTCACAGAAAGGATTCTTTGAAAGCTAGGAAAATCATAAGGAGTGTGAGGATCCTGGGGAAAAAAAATCATTTTCAGGGGTTTGGACAATGAATTCAGACGGAGGGAATTGAGGACCAAACAAAGGGGAAACGAAACTTAACTGATAGCTTGGTGAAATAGATTGGAATCTCCCACATCTATGTCTCCAAGAAACTAAATCTTCTAGGGCCACAAATTATTTGTGGCTTGGGTTCTGGCGGGTATGTCTTCGTCCATATGCCAGGTTTGCTACTGTAGAGTCGCCAAGTGGATTACAGACTGCAACCCAATTTCATCCACTATGAAACTAAGAGCATATAATGTTGTCATTATACCCAGGGAATATTTATCTTCTTGATTGCATTCCCCAGCAATGACACCAAAAAAAAAGTTAGTCCCAGAGACGTTCTAAGGTTGTCTTTAGAACTGTGCCTGGGCATCAATAATATATTCTAAATTTTTTACTGAATTGAATCATAGCTGACATAAAATAATGTGGAATTCCAATCTTGAAATATAAATGGGAATTATTTTAATGTGCCAGAAATCAAACTTTGAGTAGCAAATGGAAAATTAAATGGCATAAGATAAAGGTACTTCAGAAAGTAAATCTTTATCCTATGTTTAACGAATGACATGTTGAGCTTGGGAGAGGAATTCAACAGTATTACCAAAATGAACACAGAACCGCCACTGAATAATACGAGGATATCACCTCCAGACCAATTAGCATGAACACTTCAATTAATAACCATCTTAGAAGAAATAAATTTAAGCAACTGCACTTATATTAAACTCAAAACAGATCTATGAATCATACATACATGGAAGAGATGAATAACGGGAGAAGAAACTAATTAAACACATTAAAACTTTGAATCCATAAAAGCTCCAGGATATGGCAATGATATTCTTCTTTTTGTATTGATCAAACTGTCAAATATTAGAAGTAATCTTTCTTACAAAAGAGAGCTGACCATTTGGCTACTCCCTATTTGGCTATATATAGCCTTCATAATCTCTACAACAGAAATTGTTGCAATCATTTACAGCTCAACAGCTTTAAGTTTTTCTATTTGTCCTTTCTAACAGAGTTTGTTACAATATCAGTCATATGGAACACTACTAGTTATCCTATGACTATGACCCGGGACCACTTTTCTAGCAAAGTAGTACGTCTGGTTGGACAAAATTTCTCACCACCTTAAGACATACAGGTATTAACGATGTCCTCTCTTTTAGATCTATTAAGAGCCTTTTAAATACTCGTTGGACCACCTATGGCCTCATGAAGACATAGATGCGACCATCCCACCGACGAATAATGTTTTGCAGACCTCTATCCCTTCTACCCCATCCAAGCCCTTTGCTCTTGGACCTTGTTTTCGATGCTACAAAAGTTCACCTCTATTGTCGAGCTGTGGAATAGGACCTTATTCTGTCATCACCTCGTTCAAACTTCTCAGGTACTACTACTTCATCATTTGATCGTCCTTTGCTTGGATCGGTGTATCCACCCCTTCCGTGCTTCGGCATCCAAAAGGTCCATCTCCTTTTTAACCACTGTGATGGCTGAACTCTCCTTAGACATCTTGGGTGAGACCTCAGGGTTCTCCCACCTGATTGTCTGAAATGTGCCTCTATCAACTGTTCATCAATGCTGGTTGTACAAGTCCTCAGTGCTCCTTGGGAGCCACCACTAGAGATAAAATGGGCGATTGAGAGCACCAATCTTTCAATTTTAAACTAATCGTTCGTGATAAACCTATGCATTTCAAGCTCTGTGCTCTCGACCAGTGGTGCTCAGGAGCTTCATAACACAATCTTATGCAATAAGGGGAGTATTTATAACCTGGCTTGCTTGATTCTTGAAGGATGCGCTACATCTGAGAAATTATTACACAACTGTTACCCGGGCTTTACATGCTGGCAGCGAACTATACTATGTACAATGATGGTGATAGCAATAAGTAGTGGGAGATGGTTCTTCAAAGTGAAGGCGGGAGCTGACAATATACGAAAGGAATCTCCTTGAAAGCACGTGGGAACAAGCCATAGATTTTTTGTATACCAAAAACCACCAGTGGATTTCAAGACCCTCAAAACGAGGTTTAGGAAACCCGCTCAAACCCCCCTAAATGATCCTGGGATCGCCACATGGATGTAGCGGTTTTTTCTCAGGGGGGAACCGGGCGTGATAAACATCATGTAACTCCACCATCCTGACGATTTGATGACCATCGATCCTCATCCAGGCCACTTCGATATCTGTGCCAGACGGATGCAACTTCTAAGAATGGGCCCCTCTCTAGGTATGGCCTCCCTGCTTGGCGCATTGTGGTTCAAACCACCATAGTATTTTTAATGGTTTCAGGGCCCCCATAAAGCAGTATGGGAAAACTTCCTTAAGGCCCCTGAGAATATGAGAAGCTAACACATGTCATAGGTGGTTTTTTGTCAGGGGTGAAATGAGGCAGAGCAATCATGAAACGCTCGAGGGTCCTGGCTTCGTTCGTCTAGATCTGATCTACTGAAACTCTGAATTCCAACTGCGCCCTCTGGTTACTATGGCGTACAAATCTGCTAACTCACCTATGCCACTTCCTTCTCTAGATTCTCCTTTTGAGATAATTCTATAGTCTGGTGACAAGTCGCCCTCGATTAATAATAATACTAACACCAACAATACTATCATTCAATCATGACGCTCTTGCGCATACTTCTATGAGTCTGCCTTTCGGTATTTGTGCATCTATCACATATATACAACATCATTTTGCGCACCATCAGTAAATCATTATGTTGCATGTGCACACTCGGATCCTTGTTATATCATGTTGTTCTATCCTAGAGCCCTTGATGCCCTAAATACAAATCTTTCTCTTTCACTTGAATCTCAATAGCCTTTCCATCAAGCTTACCACAAATCTCCAACTTGCATCTCTGATAATACATGTCCTACATGGATTGCATGTCCACAAGTTGGTTGTAGCATTTCTTCTTCATTAATTTATGGATTAATCCTTTGCCACATGTCATGTTCTGTGCTACTAATGTGTCATCATTTGTGGGTCTTGTGCATCCATGGTCCACAACTGAGTGTAACCTTCACCTCAATTTTGCAGTCTTGCACTCTCGATGTACAATTGCTTTTTATAATTTTCGCAACCATGGTCCTCGACTTGGTGTGACTTTACCTCATATTGTGCTTGTGTCATGCCATCTCTTATATGACTTGCACTTACTTTGTCCTTAACTTAATGGAACTTTAACCCTTTGAGGTATCATCACTTGTGTGGCTTGCACACTTGGTGTATCAATGCTTTGTGGAATTTGCGCATATGTGATCTTCGACTTGGTGGGAATGTGACCCTTACGGACCCTTCTGTGCTACTAATGTGTCATCATTTGTTGGTCCTGTGAATCCATGGTCCACAACTGAGTGTAACCTTCACCTCAATGTTGCAGTCTTGTGCTCTCGATGTACAATTGATTTTTATAATTTGCGCAACCATGGTCCTCAACTTGGTGTGACTTTGACCTCATATTGTGCTTTTCTCATGCCATCTCTTATATAACTTGCACTTACTTTGTCCTTAACTTAATGGAACTTTAACCCTTTGAGGTATGATCACTTGCGTGGCTTGCACACTTGGTGTATCAATGCTTTGTGGAACTTGCGCATATGTGATCTTCGACTTGGTGGGAATGTGACCCTTACAGTACCATCACTTGTGGGACTTGTGCACTTGCTAAATCTTTAGCTATGTAATTGTGTATATACTAACTTCAACAGTTGCACCCTTCTTGGAACTTGTGCATGCTTCAATAAATGAAAGCATATTTTGATTGGTAAGGCTTGTGCACTTTCAGGAATGTTTAACCATAAGCCATTACTTTCTACTTGCACACTCTCAATGTTTGACCATACAATGTTTAGGATTTCTTACGCATTCCAAAATCTTTCCTTGATATCCTTTCTTTCTCCTTTGCTTAACCAACTCCTTGGCTTCTTTCCAGCACATGTACCTTTGTCCATCCAGTTTTGTTGTTTCTACCTTGAGAGTATGAATTCGTGGACTTGATATCTGCACAGGTATCACATGTAGTAGGATACATTACTTATCTATTTCTTTGAACTATATATGGATGATGTGCTTTCCTTATGTTCTTCTTCGTACTGATCATGCATGATGTATCCTTGCTTATGTACTACTTCATACTAGATCTGCATGATGTATCTTCATTATGTGCTTCTTCATATTGGTCATGCATGATGTATCCTTGGACACACATCCTCAGACTGGATTCAACTTCTAGATATACTTCTTTAGACTGGAATCCATATCCTTCACCATATTGTGCATACACTTCTTCAAAGTGGCTTCCATATACTTCTTCAAGCTACTATGCGAATATTGTATCCACTTTGCATCCGTTGAGATCAATTACTAAAACTGAATCAATTGACATCCTCTTTGACATTAGCGGACATCAATGAAAACCAAATTTCAACATTTTACTCTAATATTTAAGCATTGAAAGCTTCACCACTCAATATTATGCAAGGTATTTAGCTTGGGTTCTCCTCTAAACATTTTGTTTCTCCTTGTGGCATTAGATATTGTGTAGGTCTATCATGCAATTTTTTGAACTTGTTTCTAGTTGTTGCTTCTCACCGTACTCCTCCTTTGTTAATGGAGTTATCTATTTTCACTAGGAAATCAAGGAAGGTCATAGATACTTTTTGATATTTTGGAAATATTCCATGCCTCTTGTATTAATTGCTAGACATGTTGAGTTTCTAATTGGACTTTGTTTTTTTTCTTTTTTCACTCCGCTCTTGCAACTTCATTCCTAAACTCAAATATGCAATGATTGATGATAATTTTTCAGGATGATTTTTTTTTTTTTTAAATATCCTTGGTTTTAATATGATCTATTGAGAAAGCATGAATGTTCACTTGACACGCATAGATGTGCACTTTAGATAAATCAATGATCATGAGAAATTATGAATTAAGAGTAATTGATCTTTTGTTGGTAATCTTTATTTATGATATCTTAGAGTATTTTTCCTCTGTGGAAGCTTGAGTTTGATACTTTGTTTTTTGTGGTCACTTTGACTTTGATAAATCTCAAAACCTAATATGATGCTATATTGAGTGAAATGGAATCTTCAAGTTCAACTTCTTTTAAACTTGCATATCAATGTATTGATCTTTTTAGAGTAAAACTATGTTCCCTTTATGGCATTAACCTTGATCTCTTGGTATCTCCTTGAATCACAAAGTTGATATGGAATTTTAGAATAAGGTTATTGGTATATTTCTTATTCATAAAGCTTATCTTGATTCCATATTTTGAACTGTAAGAACATTCACCCAAAGATATGCTAACTCAATCTATTCTTAAACATTTGGTCATGAGGCACCATTTCAAGAAATGAGATGACAAAATAGATAAGTGATGTTTCCCTGCAATACAACAACTAACTATTTTTTCTCAAATTATAGTCGTAATTTGTCTCCACAACTACACCCCTTCATAATTTTTCATTGTTAAATTTTTTGAATGTAATTGAACAGCTGCTTTCGAGTTGTAATATGCTAGGATCTATATACTATACAGTATATGTCATTCATGCTCTAATATTAATCCAATTGTTGGTATGGAAGGGTGCTTAGTAAGTTAATACATTCCAAAACTACAACCCTTCATAATTTTTATGTGGATAACTTTCCATCCTTCTTGCTTTGCAAATTAGTTTCCTTCTTGCACCATATCACTTAGATTTTCCTAGTACATACATATTGTGGGCTTATTCTTCGTTTCCTCATTTCCATCACTGATACTCCCCTTGAAAACTATCCAAGCTCCTTTATTGTTGTTGGTTGAGTGATTAAAGTTTAATGTTTGGTTTTACATCTAACATTAAACAATATACTGCAAGCAGCTTAAGATGCTAACTACTAGCCTAACATTCAATATAACAATAATATGCTTCATTATTTTCTCTTTTCCTAAGAGGGAATTCCCCACAATATATGTTTTGGATTGGAAAAAACTTAGGAGAACTTAATGTTTTAATAAATTCATCATGTAATAAAGTAATCAGTTATTAAGTCAATCAATACTTAGATGTAGGGAGTGACTCTCATTGAGGCTATGTAAATTACTGCATGCCTTTTGAAATACACATTACTAACCTAATGACTCACTGTTAACACCTCACTAACTTAGAAACTTACAAGCCAAAATTGTAAACTTTAAAATTTATACAATTATATTTTTACAATGGGAACCCTTTCTTGGAAAACATCGAGACACTTGGTCTGATCAAGTTATAAACTTGCCAATGGGAGAAAATGCTCTTGCATCAGACTCCCATAGTAGGAAAATTTATGACCTCATGGTCCTATGTATATACCTTTTTTTAAACCTCCTGGATCCCAAACTTTATGCTGTAGTTGTTGTTGTACACTAGTTGTGCTACTTTGTCCTCTCTCTACTTTTTTCAATCTGCCAAGCTGCCAAGTTTTGTTTTGCAGTCTTTCTTTAGCTCTTCTATTCTTAGTTCATTTTTCTCTCCAGGAATTTGTTTTGATGCATTTCAATTCAATATGAGATAGATGAAAAGAGTTGAAAGTAAGAGTGCACACCTATGTCATATATAAATGTAGAAAATTGAAGATGAGTCAACCCCTAGTTTTGTCAACGGCTGAATACCATGCACATGATGAGAGAATAGCTGATGAGAAGATCTTGGATAAATATGCATGTCTGTGTACTATTTGTTGTGGTGGGAAGAAGAGAACAAGATGAGTGATTCATGAACATATGGTGCAAAATGGTCATAGTGGTACAAGTCCTTTGTCTAAAATTCTTTATCTTAATAGGATACAATTGCCAAACATGAGAGATGTAGAGGCACCAAACATAGATGAAGTAGAAAAAAAAAATGAAGAGGCACCAACTTTAGATGAAGGGATTGAAGTTTATAGAATGTTGAATGGACGTTTCAATGATGATTGACACAAGTTGATGGAGGATGCTTCAAAACCTGTTTATGGTACTTGCAAGTTAAGTCAGTTGTCAACAATCCTTCTAATTCTTAATTCTAAAATGGTGCATGGTTGGAAAAATGGGAGTGTTGATGAGTTATTGGAATTTTTACATCATTTGTTACCACTTTACTCCATATTTCCAACAAAACGGAGTGCATGTAAAGTGCAAATCGCTATGCTAGGGATGATTTTAGGGGCGAAATTTAGCCCATGGGCGAAATTTAGAGGGTTCCAAATTTTCCATGGGCGAATTTTTATATAGAGTTTTTTTTGGGTTAATATTAATTATCTAACTATTTATTTTTAAAAAAAATATTGGAAACAGGGTTATCCGAACCCGTATATGTGAGAAATAGTAGAAAACGGTATTTTAGCCCAACGAAATTTTCCTTGGATCCACCATTCGCCCCCCGATTTCTAGCAATTTTTCTGTGGATTCTCCATTCACCCCCGAATTTCTAGTGATGGTAGTACTTGTAGCATTATTCACGCTCAAATTCAAACAATGCCAACTTCTAGAGCTCTTGTTCACCCTGAATTCCACGTAATGGAATTTTTTGGAGTCCCAATTCATGCCCTCGATTTTGAGCAATGGCGGCTTCTAGAGTTTATGTTCACCCTCAATTCTAGAAGCACCATTCTCCCTCAATTTCAAACAATGGAAACTTACATATCTCTTGTTCGCCCTTAATTCCAGAAAATGGAAGTTTTTGAAGTCCCAATTCTCTCAATTTCGGGAAATGGTGGCTTCTAGAGTTCCTGTTCACCCTTGATTTCAGGCAGTGGCAATTTTTGGAGTCCCATTCATCCCTGATTTTGACCAGTCATGGTTTATGGATCCCTATTTGGAATCTGCACAATGGTTATTAAAGACCAAATAACCAAATAAGATATGGTAAACACATTGAATTTGAAAGGAATCTCTACTGGATTGCTACACTAGTGAAGTGAGTCTTAGCTGCATCTACCCATTAGTCTTTATTTCATGTGGCTATGAGCCTCTCAATTACAGGTTAGTCTCTTTGAGTTCATTCATTCTGCAGTGTTCAAGCAAATTTTGTTTAACATTCACATATTATTAGTAATTACACACCTTTTCTAGATAAGTACCGAGACTTTACATCATCTACGAAATGGGATAGGTTGTCAAAAATTCACTACTACATTTTTGGCCTTTAGGGGGGTTGTCTTCCGCCCCCAAAAGTGACCTACGGGGGGGGATTTTGGCTTTAGCGGTGGTTTTGTAAAAACTGCCCCTGAAGGCACCAATGTTAAAAGTTTTTCCCTTTAAGGGTGGTTTTTGACAAGATTGGAACCGCCCCCAAAAGTGACTTTTGGGGGCAGTTTGTGACCCCCCTTGTAGAGGTCTACGGAGATGGTTTTAGACCCGCCTCGTAGACCCCTTCATAGAGACCTACGGGGGCGGTTTTGAACTCCCTTCATAGAGACCTACGAGGGTGGTTGTGAACCCCCCTCATACGCCCCCTCATCCAAACCTACAGGGGCGGTTTGGAACCCCCCTCATAGAGGAATATATGGGCGGTTTCAAACCCCCCTCGTAGAGGCCTATAGGGGCGGTTGTGAACCCCCCTCATATAGTCCTGTAGGGGCGGTTTGGAACCCTCCTTGTAGAGGCCTATAGGGGTAGTCTAGAATCCCCCTCATAGAGGCTTATAGGGTTAGTTCTTAACCCCCCTCGTAGAGGCCTGTAGAGGCAGTTTGAAACCCCCCTCCTAGAGGCCTATAGGGGCGGTTTGGAATCCCCCTCGTAGATGCCTATAGGGGTAGTTTGTAACCCCCCTCGTAGATGCCTATAGGGGCGGTTTGGAACCCCCCTCGTAGTGACATATGAAGGTGGTTTAGAACCCCCCTTGTAGCAACATAGAAAGACGATTTCAAACCCCCCCTATAGCCATAATAAATCATAATAAAATACATTTTATTAAAAATACCAATATTGCAATATCAATAGGGCATGGAGGAATCAAACCACCAACCTCCTACTTGTAAGGTAGGCGCTCTTCCATTGATCTAGAACCCTTTCAAAATTGGGGGATTCCAAGTTAGTCAAGAATGTAATATAAGTGCTAAAAGCTACCATGCTGCAACAAAAAACAAAGAGAACTCACCCATAATAACTACTTTGGTTTGCATAAAGTAAAGATATATTGTAACATAAAGGATGACAATGGAGGCATTATCAAAAACCCCATACACCAGCAATAGTAGGCACATTAACAGTTTGGGAAGGTAGATTCTCATTAATCACAAGTCTTGGCTCCTAATAATATGTTAAAGAAAGCACATGTGATGAAGGTGTTGGTTGAGACTGCTGAGAATAGGATGCAGAAGGAAACTATGATGAAGGTGTTGATAGAGGCTGTTAAGGATAAGGTGTAAAAAACACTTTTGATAAAGAAGTTAGTGGAGGTTGCTGAGGTAAGGGCACATAAATCACTTGTGAAGAAGGAGGTTGTGGTTGCTTCCCTTCAAGGAGAGGAAACTGATGAACTTGTTGAGTATACTATGCAAGTTGTGGTTGAACTGATGGAGACACCCCCACGGTTGTCTGTAGTGTACCTTTCCTATTGGAAAAAATTTCTAGGTGAATCTGTTGGCTTGCTGGTGGCATAGATTTATGCCCTGACTGTGGTGAAATTCCAGGCCGAAGCTGCAAAATGTCAAAGTTAGACCACATGAAAGTATTAATAATATTCGTGTATGCAAGTAAGACAACAAGAAAATGGACGTATAGTAAATAAATACATTTAGATCATACCTGCAATGGTTGTGGAGCCCCAAATCTCTGATGCGATTCAAAAAAATCCAAATTAGACAACAAGGGCAGGTCTGATTAGCCTAGGAGGATTAGTTGCTATCTTAACAACCAAAGAATATTGATCTCTACTCCATTTGCCACCTCTAGTACTGGCAGATGCAAGCCTAGCCATGGCCTCGCTAATGAAGAGAGGGAGTTGGGTAGGAGTTCTTGGTCTTCATTCCTATATTCCCTTGCAAATGATTAACGAACAGTAGTAAATACTCTTAGATGCTAGAAGTCTGCTACAACCATTGGCAATGTTTCTCTTTGGAAGAGGAATTTATACTTCAACTAGTTGAACCTAGAATGGTTTTGTGATAAGCTATTCATGGTCACAGACTTGTTGGAATATCAAGACTTGAACCTCCTCCCATTGCAAGCCCATGAACTATTGAGACCTAGGATATAAAAACAAAATATTATGCATGCAATGAACTATTTATAACCATGTATGTAGGGTATTCCTTGTCACTGTCCTCAATAATTGCAAGTTTGTGTCAAGATGGTTTCAGATCCTTGTTTACAATTCACAACATATTCATTAGTCCTAGCGGTGTTATACTATCACAAAAACATCTAAAACCTGCATTAAAACGAAGAATAAAAATTCATCTCGTCAAAATAACCTAAAAAATAAGACAAATTAGAAGTTCTGGTGCCATACCAAGCATTCATTACGTTAGATACCTGCTCAATGGCCGCACGTACAGGTGCTGGGGGAGTGAGGTAGAAAAGAAAGCAATGCATCTACTAATACGTCCATTAATGCAAGCAGTTCACTCTCATCATCATCATTGCTTGCAACAAAATCAATAACATTCCCAACGGCCTTATTGCAGCATATCATAAGTTCAACAATTGTTTCACAAATTTCCGCATGCCTGAGGGGAATCTCAAGTAACAACTATATAAGTAAAAAGCGCATTACTTACATTTTTCTAAAGTTAGACTCACCCTTAGAATCCTATGATGGAAAGACAAGTATTAGAGATAATGATCATACTTTAAACAAACAAAATTATTAACACAAGGGATAACAAATTTCATTGAACACGACATGAAAAATATGAATCCTGCTTCTGATGAGAATTATCAATTTTACTCTCAAACTATAAGAACAAACTATTTATATGGAAAAAAGAACAAAAGGGACATTATTTTAATTATTGATATGATAAGTTAAATCTTTTCAAGTTCATAAAATAAAGAAAAAATAGTTAATTCATGAGTCTACTTACAGCTTGGAAAAGTTGTGCTTCTGCATTATGTAGTTTGTTTAATGAATCTTCATCATCCCTACTTAAAGGAAAAAATAAAAAGACAAATGGAATATTCTGAAATGTCCCCGAGAAGCTCATCATATATGCACCTAAATAATTGGAATCCAAGGGACTCACTTCATACTGCATACTTTTAATCAACTCTGTGTTTATGTGAAATCATCAATTTTTGTGCATCCACAAATAAATGTTGCATTTGCTCAATGTTTACTCTCCCAATCTGCAGTCATGTTAACTTTGGAATATGCCAACGTCTCCCAATCTGCATTTTTGTTAACTTTGGCATATGTTAACTCATCAAGAATTGATAATTTCAAAGCCATGAATTTACACAATGGCAGGAATTATGAGTTTGATTCTTACATAGATAAAATATCATGCTACAGGCTTCAAATAACAATTTACTAGTAGGACACGCTCACCTATGATTCAATCCATAGCTTCAGATTCAAATAATTCTTGAAATGTTGTTCATCAACCATGCATATACTATGTAAATCGACTCATAGTAGTCACAACTTACCTTGGTTGGCGATAGAGCATTATTCACACATCAAACTCACTAATAACCTTTTCAACGCTGATTTTTTTCTTCTTGAATCAAAACCTTAGTCAACATATGAACTTCTGTTATGACACAGAAATTGCTATCTACTTTCAGCTCCTATTCGTACTTATATAGCTACATTTCCTCTGACTCGTTATAGCATGCTCCTTAAGAAGCTCCCTACTAGCTAGTGATGTTCCATATAGATCCTCTAAGACTTTTCTATTAGCTAGTCCATATAGACCTGGTACTCCCTATACAACTCATCATCTTACAAGTCCAAAAGACACACCTCAATAGAGCTATAGTGCTTCCATAACAAATATATATGACTCCTCCATAATCACATTAGGAATATTAGTCTTAGGACTTGTGAACTCCATTAAGAATATCTTACTCTATAAGTCTTCTTAGTTTTGATTTCCTCTTGTATAACGCCCTCATTTCTTTTCTGGACTATTTCTTTGGCACAAGGTTATAGTCTTTCACCTAGCTGGATAGTTTATAGACTCCACAGAACATAACCTCATTTTAATCACTCTATGATTTTATCCCAATATAGGTTTCAATACAACTCCCTCCTTGAACTCTTGGTCACTACACCTACGATCTGATCTAAGTTTTGAAATTCAGATCCAACAATCCAATCATAGTACTCTGTATGCACAATGGAGATAATGATTTCTTCATAGGGCTGCATTCAAAACACAATGATCCCCTTATGAACTGCAATCATCACTTAAATCTTTGATTCCATAATATGACCCATATTTAGGAAGCTTGAAATATCAACCAATTGCAGCAAAACTATGCATCTTGGAATCACCCTCGATTTCTTATCTTCTTGACTAGTCATACACAGTCCTAATTCACATTCAGATCTTCACTACTGGACATAAAATACACAATTTACTGATCAATAATTCATCCATTCAACTAAACATTAACATATTAACATAGAGAGGCATATACAGTTTAACACAATACAATGACCCTAACTATTGATGTTATTTCCATTATCATATCAATAGCGACAAGCTCTATGAGATTGTCACCGCTTTTCATTTTGAAAATATTTTAATGACAAACAATATTCTAAAAATATCATATAAAATATTCTTCTGTTACTTAGAAATGAGAAGCACAAACCCCTTGCCTTGCATTTACTATCATGCACATATAAACTTCTTGTATGTTCAAGCATCCAACCATGCATTTTTGTTTTCTCCCTCATGTGATTTAATTGTTTTGTGCTCCATATGATCTAAGCTTTAATATATTTTTCTTGATACAATGGTTCCCATTAATAATGATTCGTTATCCCTTCTTGTAGTCATGTTGACTTATTGTGGTTTCTTGTGGACATTACTATCTTTCTTTCTTTCTATTTTGAAAATATCAATGAGGCATTGGGACAATAATGTATTCTATGAGATGAGAATGCCAACATACTTTCCAGTAAAGAGGTTGCAAGAGGTGGTCCATAGCTATGGATTTCAACAAATCTTAGGGGTATCCCTCGTACCCTAAGCGACAAAGATCATACACCCCCAAGCCCAACATACAATTGCTTATATCCTTTCACAATTAGATCATTTTTTATTGATTTCTATTCATCACAAGTTATTGATGATAGATTTGCTAGGGAAATGGCGAACCAATAATATAGGGTCCCAGCTCCGCTTCTTCTAGTCACACAAGCTTGATCCCCATCATTCATTCCTTACATACATATTTCACACACATACTCAATCATAGATTCATGATCCTGGATGCCCTGGTCTTTATTACCATACTTTAAAGAGGGCTCCTATCTAGGCTATTTAGATTTTAATATAGTCCTATCCTAATCTATGCAGGCCAATATGTAATTGGCTAGCAATCAAGAAGAATGAGATAGTCCTAGGACACACCCCATCCTAAGGGAGACAAGTAGCCTACTCAAACACAACCCATCAAAAACTTGTTACAGAACCATCCAATGGAGCTTTTACTACTCACAAGTTGGTTCCAGAAGAGAAAAGCTTGGAAGTGGTTCACTCTAAGAATACGGGGAAGTGGGGCCCTAACCACCTTCTAATGTCCCCTATTCAAATCCATCAAAATTTTCCCAAACTGCCTGACAAGAAGATGACTATGTACTTTTGACAAAAAGTTGTTCTTCAAATTGTTGTATCTTACTGGGAATTAAATCTGATTGGTTGTAGTATTTTAGCAAACACTTTATGTCCTTACTACTGTAGCTTCAATCTAAAATTCTTGACAGAGAAATCAGGGGTTGATTGCTTGTGTTCAGATTTTATATGAGCTTCATGCATCATTTGTTTGACGTATTCATGTTTATCAATATTTCACTCAATTCCCATTTAACATTTCATATGTATGCAAATGACAATAAAAATGGGTAGTCTTAAAATAAACAGTGACAACAGCTTTCCAATAGGTCTTAACTAATGTGAATACATTAACTAATCGTTAACCTGAGATGAAGAGAATCATTGACCCATTGCTTTCATTAACTCTATCAACTACTCTGCAAGATTGGTCACATCCTCCTCAACACAATTTAGCATCTTGCTACAATTAACACAAGTCCTTTTGCAAGTTGAGGAATCAAATTTCTCTCCCAAGTAAGCAAGTTAAAGTATCCTTTTTCAATCTAGCTCAGTTTCACAGTAGATAGCAATCTGTGAAATATTCTCAAGGTTTGTCTTTAATATCCTTAGGAAAGTAAGCACATGATATGGGATCCTTTCTCTATTGTACTCCTCAAAGACCATTTCTTCATTATTTGAGTCTTTCATGCTAACACGCGATGTAAGAACAAAGTCTGGCCTCATTCGTGAGGGTTGAAGACCCATGCTTTTCATCATGGCTTAGAGTAAGGAGATAGTATAACAAAACTTGAGGTCTTCATAGTATAGTTTTAATGAGTGATGAGAGGACTTTAAATACTAGTGTCAATCCTAAGGACATATGGAGTTTCTAGATGATTTCCCCCCTTGGCCTTGTTTTCCATAAAGTTATTGGATAAAACCCTACACGATAAGTGACAAAATTTTCTATAAAATATATTGATTCACTTAGAAATTCATGTCAAGCAAAGACAACATTCCACATACACTTCCTACCCTCACTTGTTTCAGACCCCAAAGCAAGTAAAATGAACATCACTTAAACATGCCAATATGTCGATACACATCACATTAACTTGAAATGCAACTGGAGTTACACAACCGTTCTTACCGAAATATTTCTAAACACCTTTAACAAACTTAAATCCACTTTACCTTTTTCAAATAAAATATTAGAGCTCGTTAAAGCATGCATCGAACTTATATGAAAAGGGACCTTTATGCTAAAGTGCTCTCCACATTGAGTATGCCACAAAGCAATCTATCAACCAATCTTTATAAAGAGAAAAGATCTTATCCCCAACGTGTTCATGAGGTCCAATTTATTCCTAACGAAGCCACTAACCATTTTAAATGATAAGGTCCACAAATTTTAAGAAATGGTGGTTATCCTCCAAAGTGGCTTAGCCCAAAGAGAATAAATGATGCTACAAATGTTGAGCATTTTCCTGAGAACCACCACCAACGATGTCTCAAGGAAGTATTTCATACAAGCCAAGGCCGTCATTGTAGATGCATATCAACCCATTCATGAAATTTGGCATAGTTTTATTTGTTTTCTAAAGTCTCAAGTTTCGAACCTCTGCCGTTTTGGATCATTCCCTGAATTACTTCAATTCAGCCACCACAATCTTTGCACTATTTCACGACCCAAGTGAATTGTTGCTCGATGGTTATTCTTAGTGAATATTTTGTTTGACGTGTTGGGAAAGATCCAACTTATGCAAGTAACCAAAATATGACGGGGAATCTCTGCCATGTGGTACAATGCTCTGTTACTGTGTTTTAATGCTAGCTTGGGAATTCTGGAAATGTACAGGTCCATTATTTCAATCACCCTTTAGTTGTATACCAGTGCTACATTTTCGGATCCGAATTCCAACTTGTAGGTTGAACCTAGGCCTGGGTATTACCTCAATATAATTCAACAGCAAAGAACTAAATCCATGTGCTGGTATAAATGTTCTTTGACCATCTATAGAATATCATTGCATGTTTATGTTCTGTCTCTTCTCAAGAATAAACTAACTAAATCCATGTGCTGGTATAAATGTTCTTTGACCATCTATAGAATATCATTGCATGTTTATGTTCTGTCTCTTCTCAAGAATAAACTGATCTTTCCTAGGAGTTGTCCAAGAGATAACTGAGTGCATCTTAAATTCTCAACAAGGCCTCTCATTTCTATTGTTAATATGTTGGTCACTACTACAAGAATTAATCTGGTGGATGTATACATCCTCCTGCTTTCAAACAATTCCAAAATGACCAGAATGTGTTTGTAAAGCACCTACAACAATTAATTAATAAGAATATGCGAAATAGCAGAAATGACAGAACTCATAATCACTTTTATATTGATCACAGGCCACTTCGAGGGGTAACCTCCCTTGAGCAAGCTCAATACAAAGAACTTCATGGTGCCTTCATAGGTCTCAACACACACTTATATACTAAGTCTAGGCGCCAATACAATGGGTCAAAACCATGGGCCACTACAAACTATGGATCAACAATACTACGGGCGACTTACAAAGCATATGCGCCAACAACAATAACACAAACTATTGATCAATAAATACTACGGGATGACTTACAAAGCATATGCGTCCAACAACAATATACTAACAAAATAAAGACATGGGTTCCTAACAGTGTCCTATAATTGATGCAAATATAAGATTGGAATCCAACCTAAATTCCATGATCCTAGAAATCTCAATATTAACCCATATTCTGAACTTAAAGAAAACTTAATGAAGCCATCTCAGTATTTTCATAATATATTGGATCTTGTTATATTTGGGAAATCATGCATCTAAATTGTCTAATCTTCAGCCCTGTGTAAACAAAACGTAATCATATAGGACTAGATGTATACATGGAGATATATTTATTGCTTTGAGGTTCGAAATGGCTCAAAGAACTCATAGAACTGTATGTTGACTTCAAACAATAGAATCACTTTCACAAGTTCATTGATACTATAGATCTCATAAAATTATGTAGGCTATGTCCTTGAAACATAGACATAAGTCTTGAAAATATCTCAAAAGGTTCACTCTGCCCAAAATCCAAAATAGGTGAGAATACAAATGTGATCACCAGTCATCTCAATCTGCCACTCTGAGCAATAGTGTACATGAAAATGGAACAGGCATTGTTATGTTGCTATGGGCTGTTAGAGAAAAATATTGTAGCTCCTCACTGCTTCAGAATAAAATATCCTATATTGGCCTTGGTCACCTAGAAAATGAGGCACAGGGTTTGTCCATTACCTTTCGTTGCTTCCCATCATTCTTTGGAGGTGGGGCCATACCCATAATTTGTTTTATTAGCCGCTTCACTATCTAGAAGTGTTGTACAGGCCTCCAAAGTTGGCCAAAATGGTTTCTAAGGTCAGAAATTTTACCCCTTGTATACCCATGCAAATACGGGGGTAACAAACCTTAAGATATGTAACCATCATTGTTTCATATTTGTTTCATATTATGGTTGAGGAAGGTCTAAAAGTGGAAGACTCTGATGTGTAAATTTTTATGTATTTCCTAGTTCAACCCATTATCCACTCATTTTTAGTGTCTAAAGACATTCTATCATCAATCCTGGATGCTAAAAAATTTTGATGTGCTGGTATTTGAAAATTTTTCTACTACACTAAATTCTGGTTATCATGTTAACCAGAGACCTAAATTTTCACAAGCTTTCTGCAAAATAACTTTAAAAATCAACACTAAGGTGCTACTATGACTTTCTACATGAAACATCTTTAAAGGCCACTCTAAACTATAAACACAAATCAAGTAAGGTACCAAATAAGGCATATTACAATCTCCAGTTCCTCCTATACTAGATATGTCCCTAAGATGTAATTCATACTAATGACCTTCCATTATCAATAAGCATCCACTAGAACCACACATGAGCTTTACACAATATTGAATATATACATATATAGGATTATTACATACATGATTTGTTTATGTGAACAACTCGAAGTGACCATAGAGATATACATGCCTCCTCTTTCTTGGTATGAAATTCTGCATTTTGCAACAATTGTAGAAGAGGGCCTGAATGATATTTGCATCAATGAAAACCTGTAGACCAGAGCATACAAGTAAGCAATGTGTATTTAAGAGGGGAACATAACTCAAAAACAACTAAAATATAAATAGTGGACCTGTATATGTTGTAATGTTTGAAGTTGTTCAGCATGCTTCCTTCTTGATAATTTTCTTATGATTGTGGGTTAGGAGAGTTGAGAGGTAAGGGAGTACATCATTGTTGATCATATAAGGCCAATACATAATAAGAATTAAAAATTATCCGTAAATTTGATCCTCAAATTGCATCACTTGTTTTTCACATTACATTTTAGATGATCAAATTGGTATCTTCAAAGTATTGTTCTATATTAAAAATAAGATAAAAGTTACATAAATGGTTGATAACTACAATGCATTGTCAAGTTTATAATACTCCCCAAAGATATAAAAACGTATAACCAATTTGATAAAAAATGATAACGCAACAAGAACATATCAATTCATTGTTCATGATATAAAAGAAGTTTAAGAAATGCAAAGTCTCAACTAAGAAAATCCTTGATGTGTTAAATCATAATATTAGTTTCGACCTGTCTTCTAAATTAACTTCAGAAGACTAAAATGGTATTATTGATGCCCCAGAAAATAAAAACTACCCATATAATTGTCTTGCAAGAGACAATAATAGCATGTAGGAGAGAGGATAAGGCCAAAGCATATGTTAAGACTTTGTTATCACTTGAATGAATAAGTTATTCAAGAGTTGGAAGTGTTGATTTGTGTATGCATTGCATTGCCGAATAATTTCAATAACAAAGGTGGCAACATAAAATGCAATATTTAATCAACAAGATAGTGTGAAAGTTAAGGGCATCAACAAACCTTAACTTGACAAGAATGAGTACCAATTAATTTCTAGGATGATTACAATATGTAAACTAAGTTAACTATTCAACGGACAATGCTTTGTATCCATACGTGAAAAACTATCTTCTATCCATAGCTGCTCCAAAAATTTAAGAAAATTTCCATTTTTAATTATTTCCATGGGGATAAATTGAAATCACAATGCTACAACTGCAAACTATGTGGGCTCACTAAATGAAGTACCAAATGCCTAGAATTTATAGATGTCACAATATTAATGGCCCATCACAAGGTTTTTCTTGATCTCACTTTTAAATAGTTTTTATTTTAAAAAATAAAACCTTCTAATATTTTGTATGTTCTTTGCTTTATCCATTTTGTTTTAAGTTTTATATCTGCTTTGCTTTATCCATTTTTTTTTAAGTTTACTACCAAGTGCCAAGGAGAGCAAGCCCATTAGAGCACTGGAAGATTCCACGAAGAAAAACATCTACACAACTTGTCAATATGACTATCCATCGTTAAGCAATATAAACAATTAAAAATTTATTCCTGGGACTATTTTCGGTGCACACAAACTAATAAAAAAGTGCCCAACATCAAGAAGATTTCCCACGAATCAAAAACCAAGTGTCAAGACAAGCTGTAAGTATTGAGAGTATATGACAACACCAAGGGAAGAATCTCGCGTGAGATCTAACGTGGTGGTTTCCTATGCATTAAATATGAGCAAAGGATGGTATTCAAAACCACTCTTGAAGGGTGTGAAATCCATAAATCCCATAAATGCAAAAGGCCTAACACTACATCAAATCTTAAAGAGACATAAGAAATCACTTGGTAAAGCCAAATTCACACAAGTAGCATAATCTTATGAGAAGTCTAACTTCTATTGGTTGCGAGTCATCACAAAATTGAAGACAATTTCAAGAGATGTTAGCAAAGAGAATTGAATTTTGTAATATGTCTCACACAGAGTTTGAAGGCAATGACTTGGGTATTTTTCGAGAAGTGTCAAATAATTAGGTTTTACAATGACTAGCATGGCTTCCTAATTTCTATCAATGTATTCTTTGCGTTGTATTCAAACCATTGCATAAATCAATTGATGACTACAAATTCTTGGAGTAACAGACGCTGCTTGGATGCTCTGAAGACTGGCTTTATCTTCATGTTAAGACATCATAGCAATTGGATAAAAGGAAGAAAATCATTAAAATCATTGTTGACACTGACTTGGGTATAGATGATGCCATGGAAATATTTTTGGTTCTTTAGTCTCTAGATGTAGATGTTTTTGGTCTCACTAAATTTTTTGAGATGTCTATAAAACTTTGTCAACAACAAATTCCCTTAATCTGTTAGAAGTTTCAATGAGAAAAGATATCTTTGTTGCAGAAGATTCACATACATCAATTAATAAAGTTCTGAAGTTGCGAATTGCGAACATTGTCCGTAGCAGAGATGGCCTTGGGAACACCAATATTGTCCCACCAAAGGGAATTCGATTCCACAATCAACATCGGATATGGAATCTCTAGTTGAAAACCCAATGAAGATATTGAAACCCTAATATTATTGTCTCAGAGTACAATTGCTATGTCGGAGTCATTGTTGATTTGGATTGCTTCATTAGTTCAAGGAGGAGTTCGAGCTACTTATATGTTGTACTTGGATTACTTGGAACTCTTTTTTGTCATTATTTGGGAGGTGGTATGCTGCAAAGGTATTTGTTTCCATTCGAGATGGAAAAACATGAGCTCTCTGTCAACAAGAATATTAGTAAATATCAATTGGGATCCATCAAGTGGGATGCTCAGAGATGATTGTCTAAAGCTGGCTTTGTTCGATGGCTATTAATATCAATACCATGAATTCATATTAAGATTGATTCGTCATTCATAGCTTGTTTGTTTCACCATGGCATATGGTTGAGCAGAAGCATTATCTCAATTTTGACAGAGTAAACTACAGATTTAAGTGACAAAGGCATAAAGGAGGCACTAATAAAATACATTTCAAATTCATATGTTAGCTACAACTCTATAGTTGTTTGGGATTTTCGGTAGCACCTTCAGTGCAAGAATTTTTCTGGTTTGCAACATCCTGTAACTAGAATTTTCACACAGTCTAGTGAACTTAGAGCTTCCACAGGATTTCTAAGGATGTTAACTTCGAAGTAAATTCTTAGTTACATTTTCTTACTTTTGTAAATATCAAGTATCATCTCAAATGTGAATCAAATAATATGTTAGTCAAAGTCTTCCTAAAAAGTTGGATTTGTTTGGGTTGAAATCTGGATCGATTCACTTCTAGGCAATTGTATTTGTTTGGGGTGAAATCTGAAATTTGATTGCTTTGTGAATGCACCAGTTCATACTTGAAGCAGTTAATTTATACACCTAAGTGAGATCAATAACGAATGGATGATATGAACATTTATGAAATTGGGTATGTGAAACTGATATGAAGAATTATAGAGGGGAAAGGTATATGCATATTAAGCTAATGAGGATGTTTTTAGGTAAATGACTGAATGTTGGTGGCATTAACAGCCTACCAGCACTTAGGAACCATAGAGGGGAAAGGTATATGCATATTAAGCTAATGAGGATGTTTTTAGGTAAATGACTAGATGTTGGTGGCATTAACAGCCTACTAGCACTTAGGAACCATCAAATATTAAGAAGTATCATATCAAAGATAAATAAATATTAATAATGTTTGCAGGCTGCCACGATGTAAGAAGAACTGTTGTTAAGGTACGAGAGCTGTTAAAAGTTCAAAACCCAACCCCAAAAACAAGCCCTAATAAAAAAACCATTCATGTCCAATAGAGAGTATAAGCAAAATTTTCCATTGCAAGGCCTATTGAATGCATGAAGATTAATGGACACAAATGAGTTTTTCAGGTTAAAAAAAAATACCTCATTGATAACCGAAACCCTTAAGAAAAAACAGAGCATTCTAACTATATGTAGACAGTCCTCAATAGAAACATGCAGACAATATACACTCACAGACTAAAATACAATGCATTCATTTTACACACATTTCATTGCACGGTTACTCTGAGATTAACATCGTATTAATAAAAAAATAGAGTTTCGTACTAGAATATTGCCACGGTTCGACATGCCTGTAGAGAGTGATGTCGCTGCCATTACTACTTTTGTTGTCCCGAGGAAGTAGTTTCTTACCACAGTCCATAGAAAGTATGATGAAAAACCCTTGCTGTAGCAATCTATCAGTTCAAACCAAATATTATTGAGGGTTGAGCTGCTTGGGAGTGTATTTCATGTCAATGTGATGTAGCGCTCAGACTTGGAGGTGATTTGAGCCCCATTAGAATGCATTCTAAAAATTTACATCCCACGTCCCAATTTTAGATTGAGTTACCCTGCTCTCTTCTTCCACAAAGATGACAAGGGAGGCAATTTTGACAAAATTTAGCGCCCAACTGTGATTTTTGTTTTTTTGAATTTCGTGAAATGGTTTTTATTTTTTATTTATTTTTATTTCTTCTATGTTTATCTTTCATCAATGGACTAGTTCACCGCTTGTTTTTTTGAATTTTGTGAAAAGGTTTTTATTTTTTATTTATTTTTATTTATTCTATGTTTATCTTTCATCAATGGACTAGTTCACCGCAAAAAGAAGGGTATTTATTAGGATATTGATCATCTTCTCCTACAAATATTTGCAACTTTTATATGGCGAGTGATTGTTTTAAATATGTCTCTAGATTCCATTTCTCTATATATGGACCTATCCTATATTTCTAATGTTGTTCTCCCTTGGATGTGTCCTCCGAGTCCATTATTATTTGTGTTCCAATTGGGAGGAAGATAGGTGGTTTTTCCCAGGTGAGATGTACAATATATCCTTATGATGGGTTACTAAATTTGTAAAATAGGGACACTTTAAGATATTGTTTGAGTACTTATCGGTGGTGGATGATGGGTGGCCTTGAATTCTGCTGAGAAATTTGTGGAAGGTTGTGGAAACTATGTCCTTTGCTTTTTTGTGATTGGAGCTACCAACATTTTTACTAAGAATATCGAGGAACATCATTAGAGTTACAGTGGTGGTCTAATAATTGGTGTGAGTGCCTTTTCAATGTGACATATAGACAATTGTTGATGGGCGTCTACAATGAAGCATTTTTCACCATTCTTTGCGTAAGAATTTGACACAATTTGCCTTAATAAACCCTGCTATTATGACGTAGTTTCTGATTTGCTTATGAATAATTTACCTAGATTATTTAATGCATGCGATGTACATTTTTTCATGGGTGATTTTGAGTAGGTATGCACACATTTCACTTATGAAGATAATGTGATTACATGTTTAAGGGATCATGAACCAAGTCACTAATTTCCTCAATCATGATTCTAAACAACTATAATCATGGGGAGTATTCACAGGGACCTTATCCCTATTTGTCACTCCAAAATGTCCCAATGATCAAGGAAGCATTTATTTCCCTAGTCGGCTCCAATTTCCTCAAGAGTTCAAGTTGCACAAGAATTATAGGATTCAAGGATATACCAATTTAGATATATAGGAGAAACTTCCATCAATCAATGGATTGATGGAGCATTTAATTAGATTTCCATTTCTAGTACAAATAAGAGCATACGATGATAATTGAATGTTATTGAACTTAACTTTTATGTTATCATTTATCTTAAATATCTTCAAATTAGAATTGTAGAAGACACTTTGGAATCCTCAACCTCTAATTACCCCCTCACCTCGTACCTAACCTTTATGTCTAACCCCCAACTGACTAACATGATACCTTCAACGCCTCAATAATGGTCTTGTTCAGTGTCTACATTTGGTTGTTTTTGGGGTTGTATTTTTCATATTAATGAAGAAGATTGTGGGTTTTGGCGGGACTAGGGGTCCAATGTTTTTCACAATAACATACAAGTTTTGAAAGTACTTAGTACATGTTTCCATAGAGGCACCGTCTTAGACTCAGCTTCCAAAATGGTAGGATCTTTGTGCACTATAAAAGCATAATATGCATATGTAAAATAGTTAAAATGTTTTTCCTTTCAGTACGACCAAATGAAACCTATCAACCCTTGAACAGTTGCAATAATCTATCTGACCATAGGAATAGTTACAACTCCTATTTATTCCTAAACAAGAAAAAAAAATTCAAACTTCAAGAAATGAAAGGATCCTTACCCAAGAGAAGACAATGAAAAAATTTGTCCTAGTTGGATCCCAATCATGAATCTACCTTTTGGTCTCATGAATATACCATGTCCAAGGAATGGGGCCCAATATATAGATGAACTTATGTGACTATTGGTAAATGGGGCGGGCTTCTTGGTCCTTGTTACCCCCTTATTGCATAGGTGTTCACCTAAATTTTTCATGAGGATTCCTGAGCTTGCTGGGATAATTCTGTGGACTAAGGCAGCAATTCTTGACCTTTTCTTGACCTCAAAAAGCACTAGAAAACATTTTTGCTATTTTTTGTGGGTTAAAAAATACAGAAATCTCTATTTTCTAGGCCTTTGTCAGCAGTAATCCATATCATTCAAAACGCGGCACGTTCTGAAATTAAAAAAGATGACAAGGGACAAGTCTGGGCATGCAAACAACCTAAGTATTCATCTCTGGGAACATATGAGTGTTGTTGTGACCTCAATCAATAGAAGACAGTCCTAAAAGGTAATTCAATGCATAAAAGCTACCTTGATCTTCAGTTCTGGAGATATGACAGAGGTGAAACTCCACCTAATAAGAAGGAACAACAAGAAATTTTCAAAGCTAGAGCAATTTGATGGTAAAAGAATCAGTTCTTATCCATATGACAACAAGATAAAGGCTCAAAGATGTGTGAGTAAAAGCAAAGTATTTATTGTATAAGATAGTACATTCCATCCTCTAGAGGTGACTAGCACACTTGGTCATGCTTAAAAGGGTACTTGTGATGTAGCCTCTTGTAGCAACAACATTGAGAAACCTTTTCTGAACATGGTATGGTGAGTTTTATTGGAGCAACAACCGTGTACCCTATCATAGCTCATGAATTATTCTAATTTTGGTGGAGGATTTTGTCCATAATCCAATAAACATTGAAGCAACAACATTGGAGAGAGAAGACAAATTTGGAGTTGGCATTTATGTCATTTCCTGTCGATGGTTACATTCTAACTCTATTACATCTATCGGCATCTCAATGAGTGCAGGTTAAAAGAATGTTCTATATACATCAAGATATCTGCCATGCAGGTGCAAAGTTGCTTCTTGTTAAAAAACAATTTAATTGCACGTAGTGCTTCTGCCAATTTTATAAATCATGGCTTGTTCGTAGCAAATTCCACCTAGCAGTTAAATGTTGGAAAATATGGTTGGACTTATGAAAATATCCTTAGTATAAACTATAAACACATGGAACAAGAAGCACAAGTATTCATTGCAAAAGGACAAAGGTGAAGGGCAAAAACCATAACCCCATTAGTCTTAATAATTCAAGTTTGATGGAAAAAGTAATTTGACCTCTCACTTTTGGTATCAATAAATCTATTGCATCTAATAAGCCTCAAAATATATGCTTGCTTACAAATGTTACCAATAAACATCCTACAACAACCCACAAATACAATAGAAACAAACATATACAGAATCACAGATCATGGATTTCATACCAATCCTTTATCTAACTTATTTTGTGGTTTTGTATCTGCAATGCCCATGGTTTCATTTTTTTGGTCAAGTTGTGCTCCTGCTGCTGCAGTCACTTTGTCTCCCTCATCATCTGAGTCAAACAAAAAGCCATCCAAGGTCCCTGTAAAACATTGGAAATCAGAATTGTTTCAAGTGTTGGGCACATAAAAATGGTAGCAGTTCCTACTGTCTCCAAATAAAATTGACTCTCCAGATGTTATATAAATAATTTCAATACCATTTATAGGAAATTTCGATGTCAAATTGCAGGAAGAAGGAAAACTATTTAAGAAAAAAGATAGAAAAAGCATAAGGAGAGAGATTAGAAGGCAAAAATCATAACTCATTGTATTGAAATAAATCAACTCATATCAATTCAAAACTCTTTGACTATAGAAAAGAAAGAATACAAGCCAAGTGATGCAGAATAGAAACTATTTTTAAATGGAGCTATCATCCATAGACCTCAAGTACAACTTCATTTGTATGTTCAGTAATCGGTCTACCAAATTCTTCTAACTAATTACACTTAATTTTAATGGTGATCATTTAACACTAATATCACTTTTATTTAACTTTATTATACACTAATATTCCACATTTGGCATACATGTCTAGAGGGGTTGTTTCCACAATAACATATGACTTAAATATATTCCTAATCATACATTCATGGATCCACTTACTATGTTCCAGAGCTTCAGATTGCGCACATGCCAGAAGCATGCTCTTGAAGGTGATCAGATCCAGCTTCACACAATCCCACTACATTTCATCAAAGAGCCTCAAAGCCTCATTAGAAAGCCCATTCCGAGCATATTTTGAGCCATCATTGCATTCCATGAGACCACATCCCATTAAAGCATTTTTTCAAACAGTGGGCATGCAATTTCATAAGACTCATGGTTTCTCATTAAATAGCATAACCTGCGTCAATTTTACCTTGTTCCCCTCCTACATCCATTGACAAGAGAAAATACCGCACTGTAAAATATACCATATCCAAAAAATGCAATGAATACTCTAGTAGACAAAAATAAATAAAAAGCAAGGATCCTTGAAGGTAAGCTAAGTGAGATAAAACTTCTCATTCTTTTTCTGCAAACAAATAATGATGATGGGCAAGTTTTTCCTGAGGTAACCATTTATTTAACCAACAGAGAAACAAATCCTACCTATCTTGTCATTCTAAGAAATATACAGAGTAGCCTGGACGAGGGCATAAACTGGAGCTAAATGAGAGGACGACAATGTTCTTAACAACTTGAAGAGCAGAATGGGAGGAAGACTAATTAGAATTTAGCATTACTCTTCTGTTATTAGACTTTGATGATGTCATGACTTCCTAGTTAGTGAGAATCCATGGGTGCCTGATGAAATGAGCTAGAAGGATGAAGACTAAAGAATAGGAGAGAAGATGTTGTAAGACGACGTTTGGTTTCTAAAGCTTAAATTGGATCTTATAAATGTCTGACCCTGTTTCATGAAATGGCTTGCCCTCCTTACTCGAGCGATATGTTGTCTCCCATCTCAGGGTTTGATGTTTCATGAAATGGCTTTCCCTCCTTACCTAAGCGATATATTGTCTCCCATATGAGGGTTTGATATCCCACAGTAGTGACCTTCCTAAATGGAAAGATGGTATTACACCATACTATTGTTGGTGCGACGGTTGTGCCTCCTTCAAAGGTTGTTGGATTATCCAATGCATCATTGTATTGCATTGCTCTCCTGTAATTCTAGTTGAGACCTCGAATCCTAATCGAGTGCCTAAAGCCCGTGTGCCGCATGGGGTAATTTTTTACAAAATTTGGTGCCCTCTTCTTTCAGAAAGATGAAGAGGCAATTTTGACCAAATTTGACTTCTATCACTACCCTTAATATGTATATGAGACCCTCGAGTTTGGTTTTTAAGAGATCAAATATTGCATGTAGGAAAGTGGATTGATGTGTTTCCATATTTAAGTTCAAAGTGATGACATATGAAAAGGATGATGATGATCATGAGGACAAGGTTGATGACAATGGAGATAATCACGAGATCAATGGTGGCGATTATGATGATAACAAGAGCGATATTGATGAGGACGAAGATAATGAAAATGATGAAGACGGTGATGAAACTGATGATAATAATCATGATATTTGGTTTATAATTAGAGTCAAACCAACTGCTTGGAAAGTGTGATACTAGTTTGGGAAGGCATAGAATGGAATTGTTTCCTTTGACAATGATGATAATGACAGTGATGATGTTTAAGATGAGGAGGAGGATGATGATGATCATGATGATGACGAGGACAAGGATGATAATGATGATGATGATGAATACCATGGTGACAACAATGACAATCATCATCAAAACAATGATAGTGACAATGATGAAAATGGGTAAGATATTGATGGTTCCACACACATCTAGTGTATTGTTGGCTTGATGGTTCTAGTGGATTTTTGGCGTGATAAAGATTAATTGTTTGGATTTGTGATTATCACATTCATATCCACTAATATTTATAGCACGAAACAAACCTACATAATCCATATGTCATACCACATACCACTTAGTAGCTTGGAGAATGAGATCCTTAATGTAGGAGGGTGTGGTGGACTTGCAAAGCAATATAAATATTGGGCCTAGGCCAAGCCCTAATATTTTACAATTTATTTTAACTATATATATATATATATATATATATATATATATATATATATATATATATATATATATATATATATATATATATATATATATATATATGCATTGAGAGCTAGAGTGGAATAGTATATTCATCTATATGCTTCCATACGAGATATAGGGGTCTAAATGTGTGGTATACACATATGCCTCATCTTATCTCTTCGATGATCTTTCAAGAATGATTTGACAAGAAATTGATGGTATGATTTTCAACCCTTTTTATTACTCAACTTTAATTGCATATCATTATATGCCAGACACTTCCCCATTTTTTTAGAAGATTATCTATAAGTGGCCCATATGAGCATTTTTCTTATTTCAATTTTTTTTGTATGTTCCTGTATTCCCCACTTTATCCGTCTTAAAGGTTCTTTTTAAAGATTCCATAATCATACTTCTTTGATTTTGTGTCATAATTTGTTTTCCCTGTGTTTTCTCAAATGGATTAGAGTATTACTTGGTTATAGCCTATTAGAATCTTATTAAAGTACAAGATAATATGTTATGATCATGGAAATGTCATGAAAAGAATGATATAGTTAAAGCACATACAATCACTTACCTCCATGTATGCACTTGTACACAACCTAAATGACAAAAAAAAAGCTCGTATCATTAATCAACCACATGAAATATCAATATTCAATTCCAATGTTATAACAATCATGTGGAATTTTATAACAAATAATAGACTTCATAAGTTTTCACAAGCCTCCCCAATCTTCAAAAGGACATTTGTGATCCCTAATTGGGAGCGAAATACAGGTTTGAACTAGTTTATAAACACAAATCTTACCAAATCCAAAATTGCTTAAGATCGAAATAGTAATTGATCAAGACAAATAATCCACACAAATCTAGATATTCAGAGTTGGTTCCTAGAGTTTGATCCTTTGTCTGCCCCATCCATGATCACACCCGTCTGGGTAAGACTCTCGAATCTACCCCTATATCTCTGGTCTCCATGCTCTTTAACTATTAGAGAGTCTAACCTAGAGAAAGAATTCTGCCCCTATCTGCCACCCCCTTCTTCGACTGGAAAGGGGGTCTATTCATATGTAATTTGGCGTTAATATCTAGTGGCATATGGGAAGTCAAACCATGTCATATCAACAAGCATTGGAAGGGATAACAGGGTATAGATATGCTACAACAATCATTGGCAAGTGCATGAAATTAGTGGAAGGAGCAGCTCACAATATTGATTGCATGAAATATTCATCAGATCTATGAAATATGTTGGGCATCAATATTCATATTAGATCTATATTACATTATTTGAATGAGTATAGAGGATAGTTGTGGGTCTCTAATCTAGATCTTAAAGTTGATTGGATTAAGGCAATTTATGGGTTACTATTCTTAGCTACATATCCCTGTCATTACTAGTGGCATGTGCTATATCATTTGTGGAGGAAGCGGCCATGTTCCCTTAAGCATACAGGATTGATAGAACCCCATTTCACTCAGCATCACAACCTTGGCTTGATTTTTAAGATAGTTTGTTGGTTTTTCCTAGAACATATTGGAGGAGATTGCACACAGGGACAACAACTAAACATTCAGGTATCATCTTCAGCAAGAGGGTTCCTTTTGTACTTGGAGAGTGGGCATCTTATCAAGTCATTAACAAGGCATTTCCAGGCATGTAGTTTGTTCATTATAATAAAACACATCAATCTTTGTTTGTTGGTTGTCTATTTATTATAGATTTAATTTTCTTTCACTCTACCTTATAGCACTAATGATTCACTCTACCTTACAACACCAAAGAAAAATATCAACAAGGAATTTATCATTAAAAATAGATTATAATAAACAAGAATGCACGAAAATATGAGGACGTACCTTGCCCTTTCAAGGTTCTTCAATTCTACCACACCAATTGAATGGATCCCCTGGTTTGAGAGCCGAACCAATGCTAGTGTCTATGGTAATGCCAGTCCTAGATCAGAATGTAGTTCAAGCACTTGGTATGAAGGATCCCCGGGTTTGAGAGCCAGCCCTAGAGTGTGATCGATGAAGGATACCAAGTGCTCATAGAACCAGTCCGTCTGAATCACGCAGGATTGAACCAATTTCTTAAACAAATATCACAAAATGGGGTGGGGGGAACCAGTATTCCAAATGGTGTGGGATTCGTAAACATGATTTTGATTTTGATTTCATTCCCATGATGAAAAATTTAATTAGACATTTAGTACAATGCTAGGCACGTCACATATTAAAATACATTTATATGGATTCGCAAGAAAGATACCAATTCAATAAATTATTAAATACATTGTTGAAGTAAATAATTATGATTCCACTTTAGAACTGAGCAGAGTGATGGAGGATGCATCCAGTACAGAAGCTTTTCAGGTCTCTTCAGGGTTTTTATGGTATTTTAGAAGTGCATGAAGACTTTCTCCATTTAGTTGTGTATATGTGGAAGAATGGAGTATTTGTTAGAGGTGGAATGGGAGGCGGAGACTTGAGTCACCCTTCACAAAAAGGGGAAAACAATGAGAAGAAAGAGTGATGGAATGAAATTTACTAGCATGTTGAAAATGGCAAGAAAATTTTCATTTGTGGTGTTATAGATGTAAAAATTACCAACATATCCCACTTGTAGTTGAAATTAGATTCACTCTTTAGAGATTATGTAATTTCACAAGGCCTTAATCATCACTCAATAGCAACATAGGGAATTGTTACATATAGGATAGATATTTCATATGTAGGTCATATGTAGTAGTCTACGTTAACATGCATAGACCATCAACCCCATAGTAAATTAATATGGTATTAGGCCCTAAAATTAGTTTATAGCCAATGGTATAGGCCATGAGAACCATCGTCAATGTTACAAATATTGAAATGGACACAATATCTTGCTTGTAAGGTAAAGTAATTATGTGTACGGCCCTACACATGGACCATGAATCATATAGTAAATTTATTAACCATGGACCATTATTTAGGCTATGAGAACCACTATTGGTTTACATAACCTATAAATATTAAACCATGGTTGGTTTATTGGTTTACATAACCATGGACAAACCAACAACAACAATGACATCGACGATGGTGACAATGATAATCATGATGATCTCACATGTAGGCTAGAGATTCTTATGTGGTAATCTAGGTTAACATGAATGGACCATCAATCCCATGGAAAGTTAATATGGAATTAGACCCTAAATTTAGTTCACATGCCATAATCCAGGCCACGAGAACCATCCTTTGTGTTACAAATATTGAAATGGCCATCATAAATAATGCCACTAATTAGACACTGACCTAACACAACCAACCCATGTAAATGGCTCATGCACTTGACACACTTGATCCATGCAATGAATTCATGCATGTAGGAAGCTTCAACCTCTAACCCCCTCACCTCATACCTAACCTTAACATCTAGCCCCAAACCGAATAACATGATAACTTATCAACCACTTGACCACTAGTATCAACAAAACCAAAACCCCTTGCCCACTAACCCATTGATCCCTTAGGTGCCTCGCTTCTAATTCAAAAACTCCCCAAAGCCTACCACATCATGAAATTGTAGAAAATATCCCCTTAAGCCAGTGTCCCTCTAACCCTAACCCACTAACCCCTAACCCAATCACTAGCATGCCCACTGCATTAACACACTAACACAATAAACTTTGACCTTGGTCTATTTATAACCAAGGTTTTAGATCAAATACTTTGACATCATGAGTTTTAAGGGGGGTTCCAAAAAAACCACCTCCAAAAGTTCAATTCTCATGACTTTTAGTGGGGGTTTTGACAAACCGCCCACACAAGTTATGAGAATTGGGATTTTAGGGGGATTTTCAAACAACCGCCTCCAAAAGTTCAATTCTCATGACTTTTAAGGGGGGTTCCAAACAAACCGCCTCCAAAATTTCAATTCTCATGACTTTTAGGGGGGGTTTTGACAAACCGCCCCCAAAAGTGACGAGAATTGGGTTTTTAGGGGGGGGGGTTCAAACAACCACCTCCAAAAGTTCAATTCTCCTGACTTTTAAGGGGGGTTCCAAGCAAACCGCCTCTCAAAGTTCATTTCTCATGACTTTTAGGGGGGGTTTTGCAAACTGCCGCCAAAATTTATGAGAATTGGGATTTTAGGGGGGGTTTTCAAACAACCGCCACCAAAAGTTTGATTCTCATGACTTTTAAGGGGGGTTCCAAAAAAACCGCCTCCAAAAATTCAATTCTCATGACTTTTAGGGAGGGGTTTGACAAACCGCCCCCAAAAGTTATGAGAATTAGGATTTTAGGGGGGGGGTTCCAAAAACTGCCCCCAAAAGTCAAATTTCAGGACTTTGAGGGGCAGTTTTAAAAGACCGCATCCATAGGTCTGAAAAAACTTTTAGGGGGGGGTTTACCAAGACTCCCGCAAGCCAAAACCGCCCCTAAAGGGCTATTTTGTTGTAGTGATTGGTTCTTGTGATTTATAATTGTTAATAAATCATGTTTCTTGCTTAGTATGTTGTTGTCCACAACATGTAAACCTTCTGGAGGAGGTTTGTATGATTATACACTAGCTTTGTTTTTGCTTCCTCGGCGTACTCCCATGTCTGGTGGTGGATTTGGATTTACGGATAGTGGAATTGGATCTGTTACTAAAGATTCAAAAACTAGACATGCCCCTAATTCAAATGCATTTTCAACAAATGGGATATGCGTAAATTTTGTTATTCAATTTTTTCATTTGATATATAATACTAATTATGCAAGAAAATCCATTATAGGGACTTTTTTAACCAATATTTCTATTTCAGGATTCTTGTATTTTCCTTTCTCTGTAAGCTGTCATATTTAATGTTGTTAGATAGTTTTTAAAAATCCAATACCCTATTGAAAATAATAATAGAGGAACGTTTTTTTGTAAATGAGTGGGTGGTCTTTATGTTATAGGAAAAAAATTACATTGATACACAGTTGATAGGATTCCATCTGAGTGACCTAATCTGGGGCTTGTGATTCAATTTCAGTTTTAGTGTTGGAACTATTCCATAATTAAAATATGTCATGATGTTAGTTTGAACAGTATAATTTGTAATATCCTTGGGAATATTTGACCAAGATATTAACTCCAACTTCAATTTTTTCATAAAATTCACTAGTTAAATTTTTGACAATTTTCTGAGCAAAGTAGGAAGTAAGTGATGGGGACTGAAGCAAGGTATGAGGATGGTAGGATGAAAATTCAATCCTGGAAAATGTATGGAATGGGGTGCAGTAGCAGGCCAGGATATCATATCAGATATGTCTTATTCACAAGGTACCGGTACCATTCACTTTTTAGCATAGAGCAAGTCTATGCCTACTTCAAGGCTTCCTAGGTAGCTGGCATATGCATACTGGACAGGTGGGTATAATGGGGGTTAATGACAGAGGTAATATTAGTCAAATTTTTTCTAGTTAATTTCAGGAAAGTGTTTGAGCAGACTTGGTAGATTTTGGGAGAAATTGGGGCTTCAGGGCTCTCCCAGGATTACTGAGCTAGTAATTTTCCAATCTTCCCAAACAGGGGCTAAAGGTTTCCAAAATCTTGAAATAGGGGCTGATATGGATAATATTCTGTATTATAAACCATCTACAACTTATAGAAAACAAATCTGACACTCATAATGGATTTGACATTCATTACTATAAAACTAGTCATAAAATGGTGCTCAATGGGCTAGTCTCTTAATCTTGGCTATTAAATGACTTTATTTAATTGAAATGCTCTATTCTGAAATATTATAATGTTATGATACAATATATTAAAAAACAGAAAGTCAAAATATAACTCAGTGAACGAAGCTCGTACTCATTAAATAGCTCCCCACTAGTACAAGTCTTATAGACTAGAAAACCCATACATAAAGCCACATAATAGCTTTAAGAAGAGGTGGAATGATCAAATCTCAGTTCTAAAAGTGTATTCTAGTCTTCTATAGGTATGAAAAAGAGTATGGGCTGCGGACTGAGTTCCTGAGAAAGGATGGGGCGCTATCCATAGTTCTTCTCCTTCTTACAGTGAAAACACCTCCAAATCTAGCTGAGGTTGTGAGAATGAGTGAGAAGAAGAGGATGAATTAGTTCTGGAGATGATTTATGATACTAGACATCTCTATTGACTAGATATATGGCTGAGCTAACTCTCCATCAATCCTTGGGCTCAATCACTAGAGCATTCATCTTCAACTGGAGAAACTTCACCAAAACTAGCTAGAATTTCCCTGTATGAGAAACCTGCTCTTCCAATGGACTAGAGATCTTCAATGAAAGATGGAAGTGACTGATAATAGATGTAATAGATTGATATGGTCCTGCATAACACTCACTGAAAACTCATAGGACGTTGGGGCACATCTCCCAAGAAAACTTGTTAAGGCACATCACTCAACTAGAGGACTCAAAGCTCTCATGCACAAATTTCACAAATGATCAAAAAGTTATGAGATGAAGTTGGAAACATGATAAAACAGCTGAAGTGACTTGTTCCTCAAGCCATACACACATGTGGATGAGGAAGGGCGCCTTCCTTGTGGAAAATGGAAATTTCTTGCTTTGAAAATCTTTCCTTCGTTTGTCCTCCTTCACTGCTTTTAGCAAGTGCGCCTTTGTGAGCTTGCTTGGATGTTGCTAAACTTCTTCTGAATTCTTTTCTTGTTTCTTTCCACTTTGATTACTTTCCATCTTTTCTGCTTTTTCTTGATTTTGCTTGCTTTTTACTGTTTCCTTTTATTTTCCTTGCTTCTTTTTCTCCTCCAAGGTGTTCCTTGATTTTATGAGTTTGCCACATAGGCAATATTGGCCCACTTGATCCAAATTCGACCTCCTAGCCTTGTCATCACCAAATTGCCACCAAATTAATTAGTAATGATGCATTTATTAATTAAAATTAATCCAACTCTGAATATAATTAATTATTTAATAATTAATTAATCCCTATAGTATTCTACCTCAAAATTTATGTCCATTAATATAATGATAACTCCATTAGTTTCCTTAGATCTTTAGTTTGTGCATTAATATCTTCCGAGGTACCACCTTATCCATTTAATACCCAAATACAACCTTAGGCATCTTCCATAAGATAGTTTCCATACTAGCTCATTAATTAAATAATTATTGCGTAGGTGACTTAGGCCAAAATTACCCCATGGACCATAGCAACATCTGGGGATATGACATAATTCTTTAATAGTGTTTCTAAAAAATAAAATATGGAATTATCTGGCCTATGGACTCATGTCCTTTGTGTTTAAACCAAAAAGAGAAATCACTCCTATCAGACGAGTCGATGGCCTCTAGACTCAGAAATAGCATATTACATAAACATAAAGACATATTTGCAAAGTTTGGTGGATCTTGAGCCCCTATCACTCTAGCCTGTGGCCTCTAGACTTAGAAATAGCATATGACATAAGCATAAATACATATTTGTAAAGTTTGATGGATATCGAACCTCCACACCCTAGTCCTTTGTGTCTTTCCTTTATTATATTCTCTTATATAAGACATTGTGTTCAGCATGTTGAGTGTATTATGGTAGATCTCAAATCCATGACCACTCAGGCAAAAAATGGACCCTTACATGAGTGCAAGACTCTTGGAAAAATTTACCATAGAGGTTACACTTAAATTCATATGTTCCTCCCCTGGTGATGTAGGAGCATCGTAGCATAGGTAGATCATTCGAAGTTAGTTGACCTGAGAAGGCCAACCAGAGAGATTGCCGACGACCACTGGTGCGGAAGAGCAGATTGGCTTGTCTAAGTCAATAAGTCGAGCAGGAGCAGTCGGTATGCGATCGACAGAAGAAGCATAAGGTTGAGAGTCGACATGTCAATAGTCGACAGGGTAGCAGTGGAGGCGTCGAGGGTCGACATGTTGTTGAACCATGACTTCGACAGGTTTGGGCATGAGCCAAGCGAGGAGGAAGGGGTGTACTGGCGAAGCCTTGGGTTGTGAGAGGAGCCGAAAGGATAAGTCTAAGCTGATAGATAGTATGGCCAACAAGATGGATTACAGTAGCCTGTCAGAAGGACGCGTAGAAGTCAAGAAGAGTACGTGGAAACAGTTCGGGGTTGCTAAGGAAGTTGATAGCAGTTATTGAAGGTAGTTGGGATCGTGATAGATGTCAACACAGTAAGGGATTGTGCAGCACAGTTGGGGCACAGATAGTTGCAGGTCTGTAGGATCTAAGGAGATCGACGGACATAGGATGTGTGTCTCGGGAACAACAGCAGCAGAGTAGAAGGCCAAGAAAGGAATATCAGTTTGAGGATTTCATAGACAGTGTTTGGGTAGAAGATAGGTAGATTTGAGAGAATAGTCACACGTCTTCCGTACGCAGAGAGATCAACCCATAGCTCAAATTTGTGAACCAGGAGAGGGTGATGGTCGACACACTGAGAGAGCACACAATTACTTTTGTATTGTAACGGCTCAGGCTGACAGTTAGTTAGTTATTTCATTCCTTGCAGTTTGATTTGTAACCGATTCGGTAGAAGTAATATAAGATAGCTTCTGGCATGTTGTTTGCATCTTGTCTATGTGAACGTGTGTGTGGTGTGTAATTGTTAAGCAAGAACCTTAGTACGTAAGGAGCCTTGCGTCAGTTGGTATCATAGCTATAGAATCTTAAGATTTGAAGGATAGCCTTATCAGAGCGGGAGAAGAATCCTGCGAGCAAAAGGACGTCAAGTGGTATTCAACCTGCAAGTGTGTTTACAACTCCAACTGTGGTTGGGTAGAGTTGTACACGACTTGTTGAAGTCTGGTTTCGATTGTACAGAGTGGGAGTTTTAACCAAGGTTGAAAATGGCTCACAAAGGCGTTAATGTTCAAGGTGTTGGATGAAGAGCGCATGGCGCAGCAATCATAGTGGATCATGAGATGTTCGACGAGTGCATCCAAACAATGAGAACTTTGACAAATGAAGTCAAATCGATCAAACAAAGCCAAAGGCGTGGTTGTATTCCTGATGCGTTAGACCACAACGACGAGGAGGTCGAAGAAGTGGAATCATGGGAAGCAGCAGGAGAAGAACCAAAAGATAAAATGACTAAACTTCTAACGGATATGAGAGGTTGGACAAAGATAGATGTACGTACCTACTCAGGAAGTCTGGATCCAGAAAACTTGATCGACTGGTTCATAGAGATGGAGAAATACTTCGACATAGAGAAGATCGAGGATCCTAAACGGGTTAAGACTGCATGTCTGAGGTTGAAGGGTCATGCCTCACTATGGTGGGACAATATGCAGGCTAACAGAGTCAAGAAGGGAAAGGAGAAAATCAAATCTTGAGATAGGATGGTCGCCAAGCTAAAGGGAAAGTTCTTTACAAATGACTATGTCATTTCCTTGTTCCAGAAGTTATAGAACTTTCAACAAAAATAAATGACCATGAAGGAGTACACGAAAG
Source organism: Larix kaempferi (assembly GCA_027924585.1). NCBI lineage: Eukaryota > Viridiplantae > Streptophyta > Pinopsida > Pinales > Pinaceae > Larix > Larix kaempferi. The sequence continues at coordinate 3,121,513 of BSBM01000008.1, forward strand.
AGTTCTATAGATTGTCGATAAGTTCAGGACAAACTGACCAAGGAGAAGAAGCTGTCGCTAGATACGTGAACAGCTTGAAATATGCCATTCACGATGAACTAAGCATGTCAAGATTCAGAGCAATGGGTGAAGTCTACTAGTTAACTCTGAAGGCAGAAGAGAAACCGTCGAGGAAATCCACAGCAACCAAAGGTAGGATGACTGGTCGGGGGTGCGAAGACTGTTTCCATGAAAGGCCAAAGTAACAGTTACAGGAAGGAATCTGTCGAAGAAAATCGACGGATGGAAGGGACATCGACAAGAGAGAAAGCACAAGAAAATCGACGCAATGGTCGTGAAAACCGTGGTCAAGGTGCGTATGATCTAAGTTGTCCATTTAATAGAAAAGGAGCTAACAGACCCACCATAATCTGTTACAAGTGTTGACGAGTGGGACACAAGGCATATGAGTGCCCGAAGAACCTTAATGTTGTAGAGGAGTTGAAACCCAAACATTGAAGGAATGAGCAAGTCGACAAGAGGGAAGAGTCGGCATCCAACAACAATGAGGATGGAAAGAAGAAGAGTCGGGCCATGACAGCCAAAAAGACACTAGTTTTGGATGACAGATGCGACAAGCAAGAGCCGACACAGTGAACGACCATCTTTCGAACCAAAGTGTGAATCGGCGAATGGCATTGCAAGACCATAGTTGATGGTGGAAGCACTAGGAATCTTGTATTGACAGAGGTGATCGACAAGGCACGGTTAAAGTGTTGAGAACATCCACACCCATGCAAGATATTTTTGTTGCAGAAATGACATCATGTGAAAGTGACCAAGAAGTGCCTGATTAACTTCAGAGTCAAAGGATTTGAATACAATGTACTGTGCGACGTAATCCCAATGGACGTGTCCCATCTGTTGTTAGGGAGACCATGGAAATATGATCGGAAGATGATCTATGATGATCGAGCCAACATAGTCACAGTGTGGAAGAATGGCATGCAAAGGACTCTTAAGCCGAGGCCAGAGGAGTGAGCCGACGGTAAGCACGACAAGAGAAAATTTTGGGAGAAACGAGTGCTGATGTGCTCAGTGAAAGAATTCCTCGCAAAGGAGGAAAAGCAATCAGGGTGTTACGCTATCATTCAGAAAGGACCATGTGTCGATAGGTCAACAATGGAGAAGATTTTGGTCGGAGTCGGAAAGATGCTTGACGAGTTTCAAAGCATAGTGGTCGATGAGACACCGACAGGATTTCCGCCGACAAGAAGCATATCCCATAAGATCGACTTGATTCTAGGGTCGGGTCTACCAAACAAGGCACCACATAGGGTGAGTCTGTCAGAAGGTCAGGAACTCAATTGACAAGTCTAGGAGTTGTTGGACAGGTGATTGATCAGAGAAAGTCAGAGTCTGTGCGTGGTACCAATAGTATTAGTGCCGAAGAAGGGTGGAGAATGGAGAATGTGTACAGACTCTAGAGCCATCAACAAGATCACGATCAAGTACTAGTTTCCATTGTCGAGGATGGATGACTTGATGGATTGCTTGAGTGGAGCGAAGTACTTCACGAAGATAGACCTGAAGAGCGGTTATCACCAGATTCAGGTTAAATAAGAAGATGAATGGAAGACAACATTCAAGAAAAAGGAAGGGTTGTATGAGTGGTTAGTCATGCCATTCGGATTGACTAATGCACCCAGTACATTCATGTGGTTGATGAATGAGGTACTGAAACCATTCTTGGGAAAGTTTTTCATAGTCTACCTAGACGATATCCTGATATTTAGTCGAACCAAGACAAAGCACTTGGGGCACATTTGACAGGTATTGCAGAAGTTGCAGGAAGAGAAGCTGATGGTGAACCTGCAAAAGTGTTTCTTAATGAAGGAAGAACTGGTGTACTTGGGATTTGTAATCTCGGGTAAGTGGTTGGTGATGGACCCATAAAAGTTGAAGGATATATTGGATTGGCCGGAACCGACAAGTACGACTAGAGTAAGGAGTTTCCATGTACTTTCCATTTTCTACAGGAACTTCATTCTGGGATTCACTTGGATTTGTGCACCTTTGACAGAGTGATTGAAAAAGGGCAAGTTCAAGTGGACTGAAGTAGCCCAACGAGCTTTCGACAAATTGAAGGAAAAGTTCATTGAGCTCCCAGTGTTAGCGCTCCCAGGTTTTGATAAAGTTTTCCAGGTCGATTGTGACACAAGTGGAACAACAGTTGGGGCAGTGTTGAGCCAGGAGGGCTGACCAATTGCATTCTTTAGTGAGAAGTTGGATGATGCGAAGCGGAAATATTCGGTCTATGACCAATAATTTTATGCTATTGTCAGGCATTGAAGAAGTGGAGGCATTATTTGTTTCCGAAGGAATTTATGTTGTACACAGATCACCAAGCACTGAGGTATCTGAATACTCAGTCAAAGTTCAATCAGTGGCACATGAAATGGGTCGAATTCCTACAGGGATATACATTCATGTTGCGACATAAGTCAGGCAAGTCGAACAAGGTTGCCAACGCGTTGAGTCCAAAGGTTTGTTGCATAGTCCAAAGGGAATAACGCGATAGGAAAACATGCCCCATGGATAGGTAAAAGTAGTCTTATCTTGGTATTTTGGGTCTATGTGTATCTAGTTATAGTCGTTGAAATCATCGAGAAAGGAATAGAACTTCTTTCTTGAGAGGGTTTCGAGTACTTGATCTATGAAGGGCAGTGGAAAATGGTATTTTTGTGTGGCTTTGTCCAATTCTCGATAGTCTATGTGAATGTGCCACTTACCATTATTTTTTGGGACTATAACAAGGGGTGACACCCATTCACTGTCATAGATAGGATATAAATGAAACTAACATCTACCAGTTTATGGTTCTCTTGTTTAATGATATCTTGTAGTGTAGGATTCACCCTCCTTTTTGGTTTCCTAGTTGGGATGCAGTATTTCTTGATATAAATATGGCGTGTATAGAGATCGGGGTGTACACCCTTCATATCTCTGTAATCCCATGCAAAAATCATTTTTTCATATTTTAAAACTGGTAACAGCTGGTCTTTTTTCCATGGGGTCATATTTGGGTTTATGTTTAAGGTTTTTCCACGCTCAATTTCAACAGGAATTCTACAATGGACTATTGTTGTTGGAATTTCTTCTTCATCTTCTGGTTCATGACCAGGATTATCTTCTGTGTTGTCATTTATTACATTTTGGATCAAGTGATATGCAGGGTGGGAAACAAAGGGAAGGTGACTATTAAAACTAGAAATGACATCATCCTCCATCTCATTTTAGTAGCCAGATTTTTATTAAGAGTGAGGACAGGTTGAACACTTTCATTTTCAATTTCAAATTCATCCCATATAAAATCTTCACAAGTTGCACTAAGCATTGCTAGAGTGTAGAGGGTAAGATTTTTCTTAGAATCCCCATGGTATATCGTCATATTTCCTGATCTAAGCCAATATAAGCATCGTTTATGGCTATCCATGGTCTTCCGAAAATTAGGGGATGACCTTCCAAGCTGGATTTTGTTTGTAGAATAAGGAAATCAACATGATATTCCCAAGATTGAAATGATGTCATCCTCTATTATCCCCTTTGGCCTAATAGTATATATGTCTTCTAGTTCTAGGATTGTAGGGGTTGGTCTCAAGTTCACAAGGTTTAGTGTCTCCCAGGTATCCTTTGTCATAATGTTGATAGTTGCATCCATATCTACTATAGTGTTCGGTAAATTTTTTCCTTGAATTTGAAGAATAACAGTAGGGTTCACGGGATCATCATATTTAATAGGTGTAATATTTCCCAAAATAAGGTCAAATAAATTCCCTAATATGTGAATGGTTGGTGGATCCTTGGGTTTCCTACTTGGTTTCTTAAGGCAAGGTTATCTCACATGGTCTTGGCATAAATTGGTACATCCCAAATTACTTGTAGCAATGGTATTTTAATGCATAAATTCTAAATTTATCCCAAAAGGTTGAACTCAAGCTATGGGGGTACCTTTTCTATTGAAAGCCTCTCAAGATATGAAGGAGTAGCAGTTCAGGATTGGATTGGATTAGTAACAACTATTGTTACTCCTAGGGTTGTGGCTTGGTTAGGATTCATATCATCTTCTTGTTGTTTCTCTACATTAGGGGATAACGGTTCTTCCTCTTTTATTGCTAGTGTATTTCCATATCGAATCACTCTTCTAGAACTTAAGTGAACATCATTACATCCCAAGGGATTGATGCTATAGGATGGTATTAAAATAGGCATTTCAGCTTGCTAAAGTGCATTGTTATTCGGGTTAGGGTTTGCTTGTATAGGTAATTCAGAACAAATTGTTGGGGAATTCATTTGACTATTCATAGGAATGTTCATTGGAAGTTACAGTTGTGGTTGAGTAGGTAATGGTAGTGGTAGTTGTTGAGATAATTGCGATTGCATCACTAGATACTGTTGTGCGGGGAAAGGAGTGTTTCTCCAATTATGAGGCCATGTCGGGTTCTAGACTGGTTGAGTTGACCATGGCATCTAAGGAGAATGGTATTGAAATTGTTGTAAATTTTTTTAAGGATGGGTATGGAATTTTGGTTGCTAAGATGTATATTGATTTTGTGGATGCTGAGACATATATTGATTTTTCCAATTATTGAAAAATGTAGATGAGTCTTACTTCATACATGGAGTTCGATTATACCATGGTTTCTTTTGTCCTAGGAAATATGATGGCTCGAATTCCTCGTTGGCACTCTAGTATACCCCCTTTATTCCTAGTAATAACAGACATTATTTCATGGAATGGTATTTGTCACAAACTACACACAACTCCATGGAATTAAGAGGAAACTGTTTTTTTGGTTGTTTCTTTCTACATCATGGACAAAAGATGGCTAACACCTCGTCTTCTTCAAATTGTCTCCGTTTTTTCTAAAATACATCAATCTGTGAGGATAAAGTCCCAAGAATGTCTATATTAAAGTCTTCCAACATATTCCCTATTTCAGTTTGAGTTGCTCCACCATTGGATGACTTAGTTACCCTGGAAAAAATATCTCTAATTCATGTTATGCTCCTAGAAGATCCTCGTGAACATCTCATGCGCCAGTCACAAATGGTCTCATAGATCTCTTTATAAATATCTCCCTTCTCCATTGCATTCATCATATCGAACCGTTCATCCCACATCCATCGAATCAACATTTTTTCAAGACTTTGTTCGCTAGTGTAGAATGTGGACATCTCTGTAAATTGTACAAAAAACATTCCACATAATCTTCCAAATTCTCATCTTCTTTTTTAGTCATCTTAAATATTTCCGCTCGAAGGTCTTGAGATTTTCAATATTCTTGATATTTTGTAACGAAATCATTCTTCATTTCATCCCAAGTGGTTATGGAACCACCGCCAAGACCCATGAACCATCTCAAATATTCCCCCTTAAAAATAGCATGAAACAACTTAAGCTTTTGTAAATATGTGGTGTAATCGTAACTCCTGCATAGTATGTCAAACTCGAACAATAAGGAGTCAAGTTCTTTAGTATTTATCCCATGAAAATTTAGAATAGCATCCAATGAGATGGGATTCATTGGTGCTACCCCTGGAGTGTTGGCAATGGGAAACTCAATCATGGATGTTGTAGCAACCATTTTTCTTTGATTAGTTTCTTCCCACAATTTCCAATATCCTTCATGGATTCCAAAATTGGAAAGGGCCCATTCAAATGGGGTAGGCCCCTCCATCTTCGGTGTAAAATATTTTACAACACTCCCTAAATCCAAGAATACAAGGTCAGGGACTGGATTTTGTTGTTCAGGTATGACTTCCCCTGTTTCCTCATCCCCTTCTACTAGCGTGTGAGGCTCAAATCCCATTGGTGTATGAAGCTCATACTTTATTGTTCCAAGAGGTGAACTTGGATCTTTTTGTAAGGTTGGTTCCTCAACCTCACTCCCGTCCTTTGAAATACTATGCAATTCTCCTTCTATAGTTGCAGCATAATTTCCTTGCGAAGAACATCAATGGATAGAACCTACTTGAGATGCCACTGTATGGGCATGGCGTGATGCTGCTTTAGATTCTTCCTTTGCAATAATCTCTTGAATATACGTTGTTCTCCCCTGGTCCTTGCGATCCCCTCTTCCTGCAACTTTAATAGTATATGGTTGTATGCCTCTACCGCTAGGAATTCTTTATCTATTCATGCATTATAGATTCTACTCTACTAAAAAAAAAAACTTTAGTTCAGGTGAGACAAGTGTCTACCATGGATAACCCCCTCGCAATGAGTTGGTGATAGATGCGTAGGTTCTTAACTCCCATGTTTATATCTTGGGCTTAGTAGAACCGAAGGTAGTGCATCTAAGAAAAAAAAGCACAAGTTGTAAATTTTCACCTTTGTAACCTCCCCGACAACGACGCCAAAATGTTGGGGCTAATAATGGCCTATTGATTACCATACTAGCACATACATTAATTGTCAATCTAGGAAAATGAACTTTCAAGGCTATGTGCAAAATATATGTAGATGCAATCTCTCCCTAATGTTGGTAATTGATTCTAGATGTAGTGTAGTTACTGATATTGAGTAGCATTCAATCATTCATCTAATTAAAATAGCAATCCAGTTACTATCACTATACTGAAGATGAAAGAAATACACACTTTGTTATGAGAACATACTATTCATCAAAGCACAATGATGTAACAACTTTTAGACTTGGAAGCAACCTACATCTATTCACGCAACTCTAGAAAGCAACCTTAGCTACAATCCACAACTAAAACTATTCATTTATTAAGAAAACTTCTAATTGCAAGTATTAAAACAAAACCACTACAACTACTCATCAAACAAAACTTGCTCAAAAGTAACAGCTGAAGCCAATCAAAAACCAATTTTCAAAACTAAAGATGCGACCTAACAATCATAAAGATCCATACCAATGCTTTCAATAATCAAGTTCAATTTGGGAAATCAGAAATGAACAAAATCCACATTCAATCTTTTAAATCAATCAAACTAGGCATCTACTCCGAAATCCTGTAAGATTAACTTTCAAAATCAATAATATAACAAACACACTACAACAACTAACTAAATGAATTAACAAATTATAACATCACTCCTGGTCAGTGACGGGGGTCCTTCTGTCTCTGACCAGGGCTGCAACACACACTTAAATATTCAAGGTTTTGAAAGAGCATTGAAGTTATAAAAAGAATGGTCCAATTACAAACGCGGTAAGACCCTACTCATGCTCTCCTTCCTTCTTCTGGAATATAGTCTTCGTCTATATCGATCACCCGTGACTCATAGCATTACATATTTTATATTATACTCGAGTAACAACCATAATCAAACACCTTGAGAATCCAAGATTCAGCAAGGTTATTCATACAATTTGTAGCCTATGTTGTTACTCGTTAATTGTTGTTACAACTAATTCACAACAATATACATGAAATTTCATAATCCATCCTAAGATAGTTACATGTGCTAATACTTCTAAATCTTAAAATAACCAAATGTTGCGCTGCTAGTGTGTGAACTTTGCACTTGAGCATTGGTCAAAGACCAAATGCTCAAGTGCAGATTCCTAGCGTGTTATCCTCTTAGCAATGTGGTAAATTTTATCTCTTCATAATAGCGAGTTGGCTCAATGAACTGAGCATTGGACTCATAATTTTGGTGATCGAACAACTAACAAGGGTAATAGCTACAAAACAACTAGTCCCTGCCATAAAATTGTTATGTTTTTTATAAATAATATTATGTTATATTTTGTAAAATTGTTCCTATTATCTTTGGTATAATTGATATATGATATTATATAAATTATTTTTTATAATTGATGATGATATTATATTAAAAAAATTAACCTTTAGTTTTTAATCTTTTTCATAGTTTTTAAAGCTTTTTTCTTTAGTGATTAGTAATTAATTTTGTTATTAATAATTAATAATTAAGGTTTTTTAATAATTGATTACTCGTTGTTTTAGTGTCTCTAAGTTTTAAAAAAAGTTTTTAGCTTTTATTTTATTTTTAATAATTAATAATTGTTTGGTAGGAATTTTAGTTTTAGTTGTTTTAAATTTTAAAATTAGTTTTGTATTTTTTAATAATGGTTTGTTGTAAGCATACATTGATACTTTTTGAGATATTAATAAAAGAATTAGTTTTACTTTTTAAATTTTAAAAATTAGTAATTAGTATATGCATTTAAGGTCTATAGAAGCCAAAGTACATGCATTTAAAAAATGAGATGACATGTAATAATAAGAAGGGGCACGTGTGTACTTATTATCAATAACACATTGTACAAACAATGATAATATATGTTATCATTAATGGAATCTCTAGTACAAAGACCACATGTCAAGTTAGGAAATAAAATTGAATTTCTAAAATTTAAATTAATATTTTTTTTAAACAATTTCACATCTCATGAGGAGTAATTTGTCATTTCATAGCTTTTAGCCAATCATAAAATAGAAATAACAAATTTTTAAAATTTTATAAAATAATTTATATTTTCAAAATATTAAGTTTAATATATAAATACCAGCATAGATCCATCTTAACCCCGTATCTATCAAGCACGGAGAGGGATCCAATTTATTGAGGTGTATTACTTTTTTTAAATTTAAACTCAAGAAATTTGATATCTCTTGATTGATAGACCTGGGTTTAAGTTTTAAGTTTTTATTTTATAAACCAATTAATATTTTATTTTATGAGCCAACATGGATTATTTTAAATACTTTCATTAATTTTTTTTATTTTATTTACTTTTTTTTACTCGTTTAACGTTACAACATCTCCCTCATACTCATGTGTAATGTTACATCCATACACTTTACAACATCTCCCCCATACTGGGCTGTAGAGCACCTCGTTTCACTCGATGCAATTACAAAACTTTAAAAAACATTATAATTTTTTTAGCATTAATATAAAAATCAAACTTATTTATGACCAATAAATCACTATAATCCCTGCCTTAAGAAGAACTAATACTAAACTCTACCAATGCCACATGTAGATTTGCACAAACAAAAATTTCACAATCACAGTAATGAATAAATTGATATTTCCTTTCCTCCCAACGTTGAAGGTTATAAATTTAATTCCCTCACTTAAGTTTAACGCATAATACTTGTCATGACATAAAACTTTTAATATCGAAACAAAGATATCTTTCCTGCACTTATTAGATTGCTTTACCGAGGATTATAAATATTAAAAAATATATGGTTTCATAAAGTTTTGGTATTTTGAGAATTGAACCTATAGTATCATTTACAATCCTGGTTAAAGAAATAACACTACATGATGTATTAAATTCTTTCGATCTTCTAATTTCACGATTTTAAGCTTTAAATGTCGTTGCAAATGGAGGGATTTCCATCCATTTTCAAGATTGCTGGAAAAATAAACAAAAGTTAAAATATTAATAATTTATAAAACTTAAACTTGTGTTTGCAACAAAAGTTAAAATATTAATAATTCATAAAACTTAAACTTGTGTTTGCAAATTACACAGAGGAAACTATAATAATATTTCAAATGTAATAACTTTCCATACATAACAATTTAAAGCTCAAATTCAGTTTGTCTTTTGCCCATGTGGAAGAAGCTTTATACATATTTGAGATTGCTGCAGAATTTATATCATTCACCAATTTATAAATCAAAACTTTTGTTTATTTCTTTCTTAGGTGTATATTAGTCAAACAACAAAGAAACTCAAATTATAATCCTAATCTTAATATTAATGTACAAAGTTTAAACTTGATAAATTAAAGTGATACCTATCAATCTTTCACTTTTAAACTAATGTTTGTTCCCTTTTGCATGTTAACCAATGAGAATTCTTAATGCACAAGGTTCTAAAAATTAGTTAATATTCATTGTTTTATTTGGAAAACACTTCTACATATTAATCATTTCAGTATTCTTAATTGAATTTAATGATCAATTAGAATCAAATTATATGTTTTTCATTAAAAATGGTAATAGCTTAGTTCTCTCTACATATTAATCATTTTGGTATTCTTAATTGAATTTAATGATCAATTAAAATCAAATTATATGTTTTTAATTAAAAATGGTAATAGCTTAGTTGTCCCTTATATATATATATTATTTGCAATGAATTTATATAGCATTAGAACTCTAGAAAAGAAAAGCAGTTATTTTTAGCAAATTGGTAAAGTAATAGCTCATCTATAACACCTAAAGTGTATGCTTTTAAAAAGAAAATTTTAGCAAAAACCTAAGGCTTACAAAAATAATAACTCAGCCGAGGTTAAAACTAAGAGCTTGATTCTAACCTTTAATGCATATTCTTTCAAAACATGTATTAAAATCATTAACAAGAAGTAATTAATGAATTAATTTCAATCCGCCAAAGTACATAATCAATTAATGAATTGAAAGCCCAATTTTATCAACATTGTTGAAGCATAAAACCAACCAAGTTAAGCAATTTGAAGCATGTAAATGACTCAAACAAGTTCAAAATAAAAGCAAGCAATCATTGTTCAGTAGCCAAAGAGATCAAAGAGACAAAAGACAAAGATCATCTATGATCACCAAATGTCCAAAAGGTAAAGCAAAGGAATCAAAGACAAAAGTGTGGAAAACCAAGTACTTAAGGAATGAAACCATCCAATCACCCAACCAAGAGAAACTGAAAACAAATTTTTATACAAAATTTACATGGGGGGGCCTTTATTTTTGCAAAATCAAGGGAAGTTGTTGGAGGCCCAACCCAGACTTGGGATATGAATCATTCCTCAAATCACATCGTAGGAGCCTTGGGCTAGCTCCACCATGTTAGAAAAACAGGATCACAGAGCAATAACAATAAACAAAAATGCAAATATAATCACACATACACATTACAAGAGAGACACAGATATATTGTGGTTCACCCAACTTGGGCTACGTCCACACTGAAGTTGCCAGTCCTTATTATTATTCCGTCCAACAAAGTGAAGGGATATAACCTGCAGCACAGTCGTTGCACTTCCTCTTCACTGTCTCACAGTCTCTCTTCACAGATCTCATAGATATTTACAATGCATAATACCTAATACATAAACCCTAGCCGTGTTACAATGTCTTTATTTTATAAAGTAAATACAAAGGGAAAATACCACGGGATACCCAAAACCATGGGCCCAAAAACTGTTGGTGAAAACAACCCCAAAATATTTTCTCGGGGGCATTGCTCCTAAACCCCAAAGTAGGGGAATGAGTGTACAGTCCTCTGAGGTGTACGGCTAAGACAATATCATCTATGAGACTGGAAAATATGGCTCCACAACCAACAATCTCCCACTTGGAGACTTATCACAACAACTCCATCGTTGCTGTACTTGCTGGACCTTGGACTTGGAAACTTTCTCCTCTTCACCTTCATGCTAGAAGGCCAACTGAAACCGAGCAGGAACCTAGTTTCTCTCTGGTCACTACCTTTGTGAACATGTCTGTAGGATTCTGGCTAGTATGTATCTTTTCCAGCTTCATCATTTCATCTTCCAGAACAAAGCGTATGAAATGGTACTTGAGTTGTATATGTTTAGTCCTGGAATGGAATGCTAAGTTCTTTGCAAGATGAATGGCACTCTGGCTGTCACTATACAACCTGCTATCCTTCTGCTTCTTACCCACTTCCTCCATAAACCTCTGCAACCAAATCATCTCTTTACTAGCTTTTGTAACAACAACATACTCTACTTCTATTGTTGAAAGTGCAACAACCTTCTTCAATCTCGAAATCCAACTTACTGTTGTTCCACCTACAATAAACACATATCTTGTGGTGCTCCTCCTGCTATCCTTATCACCTGCCATATCTGTGTCAACATATCCCTGTAGAACAGTGTCTGAACCACCAAAACATAATGCCTTAGTGGTGGTACCTCTCAAATACCTGAGAATCCACTGTACTACCTTTCAATGTTCTTTACCTGGATTGTTCATATATATACTCACAACTCCCACTTCTTGTGCAATATCTGGTCTTGTGCACACCATGGCATACATCAAGCTACCAACTGCTGATTGATAGGGAATCTTGGACATGTAATCTGTCTCTTCCCGTGTCTTGGGACACATTTTCTTACTTAGACTGAAATGGCTGGCCAAATGTCTGCTTACTGATTTTGCATTCTGCATTCTGAACCTCTCCAGCACCTTTTGTATGTACTCACTTTGAGACAATGTCAATTTGCAATTTTTCCTGTCTCTTGTTATTCTCATACCAAGGATTTGCTTTGCAGCACCCAAATCCTTCATCACAAATGAATTAGTTAGCTTCCTTTTGACTACATTTATATCCTGTATGTTAGACCCTGCAACAGGCATGTCACCCACATACAATAACAAGATAATATATCTTTCATTGTCTAGCTTCTTGAAATAAACATAGTGGTCAGAATGACATCTACTATCACCTTGATCTGTCATAAACCTGTCAAATTTTAAATACCACTGCCTTGGAGCTTGCTTCAAACCATACAAACTCTTTTTCAACTTGCCTACCAAGTTCTCCTTACCTTTGATTTCATACGCTTGTGGCTGCTGCATAAAAATATCTTCCTTCAAACCCCCATGGAGGAAGGATGTTTTTACATCTAACTGTTCAAGATGCAAATCTTCTACCACCACTAGACTTAAGATAGTCCTAATTGAATTCATCTTAACAATCGGAGGAAATATTTCATACCTTTATTCTGTGCAAACCCCTTTACAACAAGTTTGGCCGTGTACCACTTCTTGCCTCCTTCTTCTTCCTTCAACATGTAAATCTATTTGTTCTACAATGCTCTTTTACCAGCAGGCAATTGAACCAAATCCCAAGTCTGATTTCCTACCAATGAGTCCATCTCCTCATTCATGCCTTACTCCCACTTCTTTCTAGTTTCCACCTGCATTGCTTCTTCATAACATTCTGGTTCACCAGCATCAATCATCAACAAATAATACATTGAAGGAGAGTATCATTCAGGGAGTCTACTTAACCTGGTAGATCTTCTTGCAGTTGCAGGAGTTTCAGGCACTTGTTGTTTTTCTTGATTTTCTGGCACCTTTGGAACTTCATTTTCTGTAATTTCATCAAGTACTATGTACTCTGTGTTTTCCTTTTCCTATTTCTTTCCCTGCAAGTGATCTTTATACATGACCTTTTCATTGAATATGACATCTCTACTTCTAATGATTTTGTGATTTTCATAATCCCATAAATGAGAACCAAAATCATCAACCCCATATCCAATAAAGGTACATTTCTTGGATTTAGCTTCAAGCTTTGTTATATTTTCTTTATCAATATGGACAAATGCTTCACAACCAAATGTTCTCAGAAATGAGTAGTTTAACCTTTTATCTGTCCATGCCTCCTCTGGAATACAACCATCCAAAGCACTTGAAGGTCCTCTGTTTATTAAATAAACAACAATATTTACAGCATCCACCCAAAACTATAAGGGCAACCTTGCATGCAGTTTCATACACCTTGCACTCTCCATGATTGTTCTGTTCATCCTTTCTGACACACCACTTTCTTGAGATGTTCCTAGGATTGTCTTATCTCTATGAATCCCATGGTATGAACAATAACTAGCAAACTCCTTGCCGCAGTACTCACCTCCATTATCATATCTGAGACACTTCAACCTTTTTCCTATCTCATTTTCAACCAAAGCTTTCCACTTCTTAAAAGTAGCAAACACATCAGATTTTTGTCTAATGCAATAAACCCAAGTTTTTCCAGTTGCATCATCAATAAATGTAACATAATAATGAGAGCCACCAAGAGATTGTACCTGAGCCGATCCCCATACATCTGTATGCACTAGCTCTAACTTTTCATTCTTCTTTTGTTTCCCAACCCTGAGAAATCTAACTCTCTTCTGTTTTCCATAAACACAGTTCTCATAGAATTCCAAACTTACCTGCTTCAAATCTGGCAGCAACTTCCTTGAGTGGAGAATCTGTATCCCCTTCTCACTCATGTTGCCAAGCCTATGATGCCACAATGCTGTATATGTTCCTGTGGAAGCTAAAGAGATAGAATGGTCAGTATTATGAGGACATAAATACAACGTACCTACCCTATCTCCTTTTGCTATCACCATTGATCCTTTAGTGATCTTCCACCACTTTTCTCCAAATATAGATAGACAGCCACCATCTCCCAACTACCCTGTTGAGATCATATTTCTTTTCATAACAGGAATATGCCTAACATCTTTTAACATCCAGTCGGTGCCATTCTTAACTTTTATCCATACCTTACCCATTCCAACAATTTTACATGGCTCATCATCACCCAATAAAACATGTCCAAAATCGCCTGGAACATAATCATGAAAGTATTTCCTATGGGGTGTAGCATGACATGAATGCCCTGAATATACTACCCAATAATCAATAGTATTATCTAATGCAAGAATCAAAGCATTTTGTAGCACATCACCTGCTACATTTGCTTTCTAGGTAGTTTGCTTATGTGCATCTCCTTTCTTCTTTAGAGATCTGTAGTTTTTCTTCAGATGTCCTTTCTTTCCACAGTTCTAGCACTCTATCTTTCTCAATTTAGACTTGGATCTGCCTGTTTTAGACTTCCCACAATTACCTTGGCTCTTTCCTCTCTCCTTTTGTCTTCCCCTGGTCTCCATGGCCAACGAATTACTTGATGTCTCACCTGTGTTTTTTCTTCGCATTTCCTCGCTAAGAATAACACCAATAACATCATCAAATTTCAAGGTGTTTGAACCAGAGACAAAGTTACTTACAGCCATGACCAAGCTATTCCAGCTTTTTGGCAATGAACACAAGATTAGAAGAGCCCCACTACAACATTTTGACCCAAAATCCGACGGCTGTATTGTCGTTGGTTATCCGACAGCCCTCCAAGCTGTCGTTTCAGCGATGGTTAATAATCCCGTCGGTTAACCGACACCTAGGCGAGGTGTCGGTTAACCGACGCAAATCAAGCGACGCCTAGAACAATTTAAAAAAACAAACCGACGGCTTCTTGCTGTCGATCAAATGCTCCACGGCGTCGGTTAACCGACGCAAATCAAGCGACGCCTAGAACAATTTAAAAAAACAAACCGACGGCTTCTTGCTGTCGATCAAATGCTCCACGGCGTCGGTTAACCGATGGCATGTAGATGTTATAGGTGTCGGTTAACCGACAGTCCGTAGATGTTGTAGGTGTCGGTTAACCGTCAGTTATTGGATGTTATAGGTGTAAGTTAACTGACAGTCGCTAGATGTTCTAGGGGTCGGTTAACCGACATGCTGTAGATGTTCTAGGTGTCGGTTAACCGACAATATGCTAGGTGTCGGTTAAGCGACAGGCTGTAAACATTTTTAAAAAAAAATAGCGGAGCGGAAAATAGGATATCGTACATTTCTATACGGGTATCCATTTTCCGCTGAGATGTGACGGGTGCTACGTGGCTGTCGGTGAGTGGAAGCAGAAAATGGATACGCGTACAGAAATGTACGATATCCTATTTTCCACTGCGGTCTAGATTAACATGATAACTCGCAGGTATTAGCGGTCTAGGGTATTAATTTATTAAGACCGCTGAAAGACTGTTTCCATCATTTCTGCTAACTCGCAGGTCTAGGCACTAACTAAGGTGGCTCCACCGTACATGTTACCGTCAAAGACCGCTGAAAGACTGTTTCCGCCATTTCTGCTCGGATGTCAAGGTTCGATTGGTTTGGCTGCTACAGATACCAGATATTCTATCAACATTTGAACTGTGAGTAACTACAGTCAGCCCTTACCCTCAGGTACACAATTTCAGAGTATTCCTCTGTTGAATTACCTGCTTTCACCATGTTTACCACTGTAAAAACCTTAGATTCCTCCGAAGACCTGATTTCTGACCGTTTCTGGGATGTATATGACCCAATTTCAAAACCCATTGATATCATTACCAGTCACAATGACCTTAGTATTGCTTCCCTTGTTAATTCCGAGTTCCATACGAAATTGTACAGTACTTTGATCCCTTCTACGTCATTGTATCCTTTACCTAGTTGCTCGGAATTTGTATCCTTATGTGTTGAAAATTTTTCAACCTCAGATGGAGTAATTATGAATTACCAGGGTGACCAAATTATCTGCAAAGTAGACCCTCAAACCCTTAGGGAAACCCTGAAATATTCTGCTGATTTCATTTCAAATTCTATCTCTTTTAATGAAGCTGAAATATCCCAGATTTACAAGAAAGTTTCTAGTGAGGATAGAGAACGAATGTATCAGAAGGTTTTGTTGAAACCAGTGGAGAACCTGTCTGTTCCCTTTTCATCTAAACTTTGTTTACCAGTTATTGCTGCCGCTGTAACCCTATTAAGTCAAATTTTAGGGTCAGACACTAGTTCGGAGGTAACTGAAGCAATGTTAGGAATTTTCCTATACCTAGATAGACCTAGAACAACACCCCTTAGGTTTGATGAATATTTTTCCAAAGAAATGTGTTTTCAGTTGTCCAATCTCTCCAAAATCTATCATTTCAGGTATCAGGCATACTTATATGCTTTGATAATTCATGCTAAGTTAGGAGCACTAGCCATTACAGACTCAGAAACCTTCAAGGAATGGCCTCCTTCTTCACCATTTTACCATGCCTGGTCTTATGCCAAATTCATGGATTTGATCGTACTTAATCTGTTCAGAGTGTTTAATCCAGAGATCAGCAGAATTTCAAATGACTTGAAAGAAATCCTAAACCCTGATTTGATTGGAGATTGGTTCTTGGCAAAAAACTTCTCCCTTGTCAAAGTCTTTGGATTCACTGGATCACCATATGTGTTGCCTATATTTTTAACTACCAGTGTATTTGATTTAGAGGTAATGAGGCAAAGGATCTCTGCAGATAAAGAACATTTCACTGCCCCAATCATTGAAAAGGAGTTCATGGATAAAATATCCTATGACTGTGGGAAATTTCATTTTAAAGAAGGAAGCAACATTTCCCATTATTGAAGAAGTTCTGAAGCAGCTTGATTTCCCTCAAGTACTACCTGTAAAATATGACCCTAAACATGTTATTTCACAAAGGAGACAAGAGTATGGCAGAGGTATATTTCAGCACAGTCAGGCTGAAACTTGGATGGGAGAGGCCAATTCTCTTATATATGATCAGATCTAGATCAGTGAGCCTTTAAAGGAGATTGTAGAGGCTAGAGATCATATAGATTTTTCACAGTCAAATACTGCACAGGGAAAAGTGGAGCAGATATCTACCAAGAAAAGGTCAGAACTAGAGGCCACAAAGATGGATACAAAGGAACCTGAGACATCTAAAAAGATGAAAACTTCCATGCGTACAGAGATCATTGATGTTGAGTTGATAAAGGATCTAGTATAACCCCTACTATTATTCAAGAAGAAGTATCACAGACCAGAGTTGAAAATACTACTGCAAAACCTAAAGAAAGCAGTAAACCACCACCTGTACCGGTCGTGCAATACAAGAAATATAGCTATGCTGCAGCTGCTGAAGGTCAATTTCAAAACAAGCAGAGTCTCCTCAAACATTACATTGATCAGAGAAATGAGTCTGTGATTCAAGAGCAAAAAAATTTGAATCAACTCAAAGAAAAATCAGATATGAAGACAACATTGATGACACAGTGAGGGATTCAGCAACTGGATCTTTAAGTTTGGCCATCACTGATGATGAAAATGCTTCTGAGATTCGTTTAGAAATGGATCAATTACCAACTTCTGACAAGATTTGGTTCCACAAACAAGCCAGTGAAGTCCTTTATGCTGACTTGACTAGGGAGACCTTGGCACATAAGAATGCAGTGCAGAAAATAAAAAAAATTGGAAGCTCACCTGAAGCAGGAGAAAGCTGCAAACAAAGCATGGTCTACACAGGTGGCTTATTTACAAACTGAGCTGGCTTCATATAAAGAGTTGCCACCTGCACAAGGGGCAGAAACCCAGCCAACATTCAAAGTCAAAACTGTTAAGACAGTTAGAAGGAGGGATAAAGGGGTAAATGTTAATGTTGATACTACACCTTCACCTAATTTGGTTAAGTTGCATGAAGAGATAGCTGGTTTGAATGCAAAGGCTGTGGAAGATAATGCCAAAATTGTAGTCCTTCAGGAGCAGAAATAGTCATTGGAGAAAGAGAAATCCGAATTGCTTCAAGAAATTGAACAATTGAAATCAAACAAGGGAACTAGTCCTTTGTCACCAATGGACCAGATCATACATGACATTGCAGATATGTCTGTACATGAAGCTGAAATTGAGAATTTCAAGGAGAAGGTTTCAGACTTACAGGACACAATTTCTGAACTTAAACTGCAGATTGAAGAGATTAAAGCTCAGGATCCTAGAGAGCAGGAAATCATCAAGCTCAAAGAAGAAAATGATAAACTGAAAGATAAGATTTATAAGTTGAAAGAGAAAACCAAGGGAGTTCTGCCACTGGAAGGTGCAAAGCATTTGCTTTGGGATGAATTGATAGCAGATATCAATGCTTTCTGGCCTCAATTGATCATTGTGGAGGAGCATGAGAAGGCATTGGTAGTGGCATCCAACAAATGTAAATTAGCTGAGGAAAAGTTAATTAACAGAACTCAAGAGGTAGCTCAAAACACAATTATTTTCCTCAGTAAAGCTCCTGCTTCTGAGTTACAGGTTTTAAAGGTGAGTTACAGAACTGTTCTGTTAGTAGATGGCAGGAGGGTGTTGCAGAAATATACTCTGTTGAATTCAGTCAGAGGAAAGATGTCCCACATTAAAAAGCAAGTGCAGGAGTTCAAGCAAGCCTTTTTACCATTGATTGGTTATGGTTTACCATCCTTTTGGGATGATGAGAATATGGCAATAGCATGGCCTGAATATAAAGAAATGTTTATTAAAGCCAGATCAGACCATAGCAAATTTAATGATATGGTAAAAGGACTTAAAGGCATGGTGGTAGTAAGCAAAATGAGGCAGGACTTTGAACTTCCATTACTTTTCAGGGAGGTTAAATCTAAATTTCCTGTCTTTACGGAAGGTCTTTTAATAGAGCTTGATGTGCTGATGGAAGAATTATCTGATGCTTCTGTTCCAAAGGATGATGCTTGGAATGAAGTATTCAGGGTGGGAGCACGAGTTCTTATACCAAGTTCAGGTCCAGGAAGTGCCAGTTAGATGTCCGTGAAGCATAAGTAAGTCAAGGTTTTCATATATTTGATACTGTTGCTAAGAACTATAAAGTTTAGATCCTGCAGAAGAAGTTTTAGGGAGTCCATGATGCTAGCTTGCTATCTGCAGTTACTACAGTAAGCAACAGTCACACAGATACTTTATTTACAGTTGTTTTGGAAATATTCAGAGGAAGATGACAAGTTAATCAAGCGAGCTTGTTCAGACAGTATGCGCCTTTGAAGGTTAAAATTATCAGAAAACATCAATGATATCTCTTTCCATCCTGGAAATGAATAGGATATTATTGATCCTAAAAGGATTATCGACCTCATAAATATTCATACAACTGTCATTTCTTTTTGTAGAGTTGGTTATGTAATAAATGGTCACTCTGCCATCTGTTTTAGAAGATAGGATTTAAGTTATTTTCCTGGGACATGATCCCACGTATGTAACTGTTTCCTAGTTTTTTGCATCTCTCCTTTGAATAGATTAACTACAAACAGACCCTACTTCGATAGGGAGAGGGTTGGTCTTTGGTCGAAGAAATTCATATTGTAAAGAAGAAAAGACTCGTGTATTTGGGATTTTGTGAACTTCAATGAAAGAACAGACATACAGGTTTTCTCATGTATAAGATTTCTTCCAAGTTTTGTTGCAGAATGTCTTCTATGTGAAATTCATTCATCTGTGTTATTTCCTCTTCTTTACTGTTAATTTAAATCTTTGGAATTCATGGGTCCATGCTCCACAGTATTTACAGTAAATACCCTTGAAAAATAAACTGTAATAGAATTCATCATTGGTGTTCTGGTGCTCTATTATAATTTACTTTTCCCTGTCTTTCATAAGTCTTTCCTGTTTATTTAAGGAATTCATAGTCACATGCTCCTGAAAATAAACAATCAATTCTCTACCTTCTGCTATCACCTTTAAAGTTTAATGATCTGTGCAAAATGCATGCAAAAGGCCTTAAACCTCTGTGACCTGATTTACTCTTTCATTTGATTTAAGCCTCAATCCTTGACTCCATTGCCCAATGTTCTTTACTCTTGAACTTTCCCAACACCCTGATCACCATTGAAACACTTATTACCTTGAGAATCTGGCCTTGTTTCTCCTATTCCTTGATACATTTATCATACAGTGACAAAGAGAGAGCCCTCTCTGGTTGGCTGAGTCAGACAGTCATCCTAAAGATTGGTTGTAGGTTACCTTTGGGTTTCTTGAAAACAGCCTCAAGAAATTACGGAGTGATAACAACACCCATGAATTTGAGAAGAGGAAGGGGGGGGCATCTCATTTCAATCCCTTTAAACTTTGTGGGACAAATGAAGAATGATGTTCAAACAAACATGAAGAACAAGAAATTCTTACTTTGATCCCATTCCAATTGGATGTCCAGATGGTATAATCCCAATTGCAAACATGAGAAGCTGTTGGAACTTCCCTCAAATACCTTGAAAATACACTTTTGTTACAGCTATAACTAGGAGAATATCAACAGCAGAGGTCAGGAACAACAGAGTTCTACACGCATAGCCATTGCAAGAGGAAGCATACTACACATATAGTACACATGTCATCCATTCATACCAAGCCCTTACATACATAACTACATATGACAGAATATTCAAAAGCAGGTCTCAGCTATGCATAAGTCAGTGTTATGGGAAATTTCAATCAAAGCCACCACATATATTAAATTATTAATTTAAAAATAGGACAAAAATACAAGACTTACCGTATTGTATTTCTCGATCATCACAAGTCCTCACTGGGTTTGTTGACAACATGACCTTCTGCTGGTTAAAAGGAGAATCTAGGGTCTTCTATACCCTGGGACAGATGAAATGGTTTAAAGAATGACAAATCACCATTATTTAGATTTGCAAGCTCCACCTTATGAACGTCTAATGACAACCCACTAATCATATTAGCAAACCAATTCCAGATTATCAATGGTGAGAACTACCATGAAATTTACCTTAGGAACTTCGTTAGTTGCAACACACTAAGACTATATAAAACCTCAATACCTCTGCTACAGGCCTGCTGTTCATCCACTGGATTTCATCTATTTCTTGGGAATGATTTATTGAACCCTTCTTTTCTACTTCACATTGAAAAATCAATAGAAAACCTAAATTAAATTGAAGGATGGGTACCTCTTCATATTTGTGGATTTGGAGCCGGATGTAGAGTTTGCAAAAGATGTTGAGGTATTGATGCACAAAATGGATTCCAACGATCCTCATCCTGAGACTTTTAAGATCTTCCAAACCAAAAAGCTCCAGCCCATCAAGATTCTCACTCTGCAGTTTAAAGAAAATGCATGTCTATAGTTAGCTAGAAGAAAGAAACATTGTAATAATGTGAAGTATCAGAAAGAAACATTGTAATAATGCATGCAATTTACCTTATTGAGCTCCTCTCTGTTTCGAGAATAGTTTAATATTCTCTACTAAACAGGGCCAACCACATGAAGGTGAAATCTCATATGGCCCCTCCCCCCCTCACATCACTCTCAATTCCCCATACCCAATGCACGTGCTTGGAAATAAATGATCTTTTGTGCGAACATCGTGAGTTTCTTGTCTTAAAGGAATTACGTGCATTCGATCATTAATTAGTTTATAGCATTCATTAATTAACTCATTCATTCATTCATTCGTACATAGAAAAAAATACATAGTTGAAGACATTACTCCATAATATCAAAAATAATATCCGAGGACAATGCATAAAAAAAGAATGTAATAGTGTACTTATTACAATCACTACTTTTTTTGACGCTTTTTTCTCTCCACAAATTCTCTAAGTGTGACATCCTCTTCTACCAATTGTTTTTTGTTTCCTATGCCCTCTGTAGCTGCCTGTGATCGTGTTTGTCGATGGGTCGTGTGCTCACGACGTGTATGCGGCTGCTGTAAGGTGCCAGGATGTACTGGAAAAATGAAGAAATATTAATTGCTTGACGTGTTTTTACTATTATAATCATTGTAAGTCCTTCATTAAGAAAAAACATTAGAGCGGTGCTTTGTACTTGGCAACTCATGGGTGACATGAATTTCTTGCGTTTGATCTTCTGCTGCTGCCTCAAGTTGCACATGAAGACCCTCTGCATTAAAACATCAACACTTACAACAATATAGTATTTGCAATTTAATATTTGAGACTTTAATCCATGCTAGTTTTTCTTAACACTAGCATATTTATTACCTGGATTTCGATCAACATGAACTTCAATATCTCTTTCTCCTCCATCCTTTGCATTTTCTCTACTTTCGTTGTGCGGCTTAACACAAAGAGACTCAATATTTTATGTACTAGTTTATTAATGAATATAGAACACAATGAATCAAGCTTAAATAGAATTTGTTTATTGTAGTTACCTGTTCGCAGGATGGATCACTGGAAGAATTTGCTTGGCTACCACGGCTGCTTGTTCGATGTTCAACAACACCTGAAAACCCGCGTTGGTAGCCGATCCTCATGTCTTCCTCCGTTGGCAAATCGTGGAATCTTTGAGCCTGTAATTTTCAATTAGATCATCATTGTTGTTGTTATATCATCATGAAAACAATTTTAAATGCAATCTATAATTTCTATATAATAAAATAATTATTGATCATACTTACGATTCGTGCTTGCAGGTTGGAATATCCACCAGGGCCAAGCTTGTGTTGCCCATGTTTTTCTATTCTTGCCTGGGTGGCCTTCGACGTATCTGGTAGCCTATAAAAGTATTTTTAAATACATTAGACATTGCAAAAAAATGGAAAAGAAAGTGTAATAAACATATAATTGCATTGCTGAAAGTATTGCATACCTTCTAGCTGACTCGAGTACTGGCTTGGCCGCTATTTTCACAGCTTTCTCCCTTGCATCATCATCGGAGGGCGCTCATACTTTGGATTATTTGCTAAGTTGTTCCGATATTGCTCCCGTACATAATGTAAATGTTGGCCAGCTTTTTCGAGAACCTTTTTTTGGTTGAAGGTTTCGGCACCAAAAAACCCAACCAGGAGAGCAATAAGCTCATCTTTCAAAACTTTACTCTGCCGGTTCCACCATGTGCGGATAGTGGGCCCAAACATCTCTAAAGACCAATCATTAAGATGTTTATAAAAGACATCATTTCCTACAAAAACGAGTATGTGTTAATTAGTGTAAAAAGAATGATGCATAATTACATTCCAATAAAATTATAATATATAGTTAAAACATTTTGTAAATAGTACCTGGAATCTTCTCCATCTTGTAGGGAATGAGATCTTCGTCCACCAAAAAAGTAGTCTCAAATGTTCCCGTGCTAGTGACACGGAAAGATCCACGAAATGCTGGGACGGCAGCATCAAAGTCATGCTCTTCTCCATGTATTGGCCCCTGATCCTCATCAGCACTTGCGTGTTCCGTCTGGGGTATCTCATTTTGTGTTTCCAACTGGCCAGACGGCAACGATACATGATCAGTGGCGAAGGGGGTGTCAGGCTCAATGGTACCAGCATGCCTCTCACCGGGGAAAAAATATTCCTATGGAAACAAATAATATTTTAGTTACTCATATACGGATAGGAAAAAAAATTGCATTTGGAATAGACTTATAATGAAAGAGTTTGCAGCTTACATCCAAGCGCTTTACTTTAAGCAACACATGATCTATCTTTGCTTGAGTCTCATCCTGCGTCATTTGCGTATTCGATATAAGCAGATTGACGACCTCCTAATTTAATTTTGTTTTTGCTTTTTGAACTGCATCCCGGATATTCTTTGAATTCTTGAGGTCAACATCATCAAGAATGTGCCCCAAATCCATATCCTTTGGATCCATCTATAGATATGTATCATCCGACATAAAAATAGAAAACATTAATATCAATTTGAAATCATTCATATAATTAGATAACATAAATATGTATAAATACAGTTTCTGAAATTCACAATGTGCTATATACCTGCTCATGACCCGATGAGCGTGGCGTGCTAACATCTGTCGACATATCATCTGTCATGGGGCTCTTACCTCGACCCTCAGCCTACAAACAAAATATTGGCCACGTTGATATCATAATTAAACAAATGTACTTTCTAAAGAACCATGTAAGTAAAAATGTGGTATATATACCTGTTGCCGATAGGGGGGTGTCGGCCTCCCAGGCTCCATTGGGGACTTGCCCCGATCAGCTGACTGCAACAAAGTAATTAAAAACATTAATTTCGCACTGAAACCAATACACGAGGAAAATCAAGGGCGGGGGGTGTTGAGATATCTTGGCTAATATTCACTTGTGGCCATGTGCCAAACCACTAGGTGGGTAATTGAGGCCCTTAATGGGTGGACCTGTGGGTGGTTGTGGATTGTAATCATCTCATTCAATTGAATTATTCATCAGCCCAAGGGCATCCTATCTATTGCACACTCTCTTGAAGTCTTTATATGTGTTTATGGTGTTAAGTCAATAATTTGTTCCTTCAAATTTTGTTTGATTTGCATTTTATTTTAAGTTATTTATTTGCACTGTTTTGATTTCTCCCTCTTTTAGGAAATTTTCTTTAGTTTTTATATGAAATTTTGGGCTTGCTTGTGAAATTTTCAAGTTTTAAACTTTAGGTTTGTTTTTGTTAAAGGGTTTAAAAGTCACCATATCAAATAATGGGTTCATAAACCATACTCTAAGTATAGTCATGTATAACCATCACTCTGACAGCTTTAGAACTCTATGCAAAATGACAAAAGGCTGTGAAAAAGCACCAAAACAGTGTTAAAATTATTCTTGTAGCGTTGGAGCTCAAAATTGCCAAAGGTGCGCTACAAGAATATCGCGACTCCAAAATTCCTCCGATTTTTTAGCAAATTTTGGCACGTTTGGAATGATGAATTACTAATTACATGTTTTAGACACCCCTGCAGACCTGTTAATTGAAGAGGCTGAAATCTTCAAAAAACTTGATATACCTTGTGTTTGTGCCAGAAATTGTTTCTAAGGCTAAAGATACATCATATAATCCACAAATAACAATCAGCATATAATCTTAAAGTTCATTCAGGGCTGACAAGCATCACAAGTAAAGAAATCATGAACCAGCAACGAATATATCAGTCAAGTAGTTAAACAAACTCAAAATAAAGCTAAAACATATGTTGAAGGGTAATAAGTATCATATATTTCATAGTCTGTCATCAAATGCATACAAGAGTCATAGTACTTAGCTCTGAACAAGTCTGCAGACCAAAATGTTGAGATATTGTAACTTCAAAGAATATTATATTTGTACTTTATTATTCCGGAGATGTTTCATTCCTCCTTGAAGATCTTATTGTATATCCGGAGATGTTTATTCCTCCGTCGGAATGTGGTAACTTGGGTTATTAGACTTCCCTAGTGGGGGTCGGCCCTGTATGTGTTATGTGGGTCAAAGGGTTATTAGACCCACCATGTGGGGGTCGGCCCAGTTAGTTATAATGGGGTATTTAACCTAATGGTTAAATACGAGCCTACATGTACTTGTGTAAAATACATATCAGAGTAGTGTATAAATAGAGGAGGTGTGTTCCTCATTATACACACTCACTCACTCGAGGATAGCGCACTTGTGGAGGAGAGGTCTGCTATTGTGGAGGAGGAGATCATGTCTCAGGGTTTCATCTTTGTATATTGCTGGTCATCTATATTGAGGAAGCTTTGCTGGGTTTTCTACCCCATGAGGGTTTCCCAGGATAAATCTCTGTCTCTTGTGTTTATGCTGTGCTTGTTGTTTCTTCAGTGATCCTATATATGCTATTATTGTGAAATGGAATGTAATGATGCTATTTTATGTCTTAGCATATTAAATCTTAACATGGTATCAGAGATAACCTGAAGGAAGACAAGGTATGGCACTTACGACACTTGCTTTACTTACGACAATTTGAAGGTTAGGGTTTTATATAGCAAAAACCAGTCATCGTGGAACTTTCGCTATAAATCCATTTTGGTGAAGTTTCAGGATCTAAAACGTTTACAGGTCGAAGATAACATCCCTGGGTACCTTGTGTCCAAAGGGAACCCTCAGATTCGTTGTACTTTGTAAGTTATGATCAGTACAAGTTAGGGTTTCTGCCTCTTCCAGATCTCAGTCAAAATCAGGTGACCTAGGAAAAAGGGTCATAACTTGGGATAGGAAGCTCCAAATGAAATTTCGTAAAAAGTGACAGGTATTACACAGACTGTACTATCTCAGGAAACTTTGTCAGAGGCCGAAGCTGAACCAGTGACACGTGGCATGCCGTACAAGTTTGCTCTCCTGTTTTATCCCATAAACAGGTCACGTTACGACACTTGGCATAACTCTCTATCAGAGAGTCCAATTGAGGTCAGACCCATCAGGATGGAAAGATAATAGGGCGAAATATCTCAGAAAAAGTTTTTAGAATCCGAAGTACAAACAGTGACACGTGGCACGCCGTACAAGTTCGCTCTCCTCTATTATCCCAAAACAGGTCACGTTGCGACATTTGGCATAACTCTCTCTCAGAAAATCCAATTGAGGTCAGACCTGTCAGGATGGAAATATGACAGGTCAGGATACTACAGAAAAATTTTTCAGACCCTGTGGAGCAAAAAGTTCAGAGTTATAGCAGAAACAATCAGGTACATATTTCTGTCAAAACAGAATTATTTTTGGAGCACCTTTATTCATGGCTTCCGGAATTTAGGGTTTCGGAGAAAGTTAGAATTCTTGAATCGGAGTCCACGGCTGAATTCTACTCAGGAAAATCGAAATTTAGAGACCAAGATCAAATTTTTTGGTTGGGTAGAAGGCCGGGCTTGATCAAACCCTAGTTCGGGATTTTGATCAGAAAGATGGAAAATTAGGGCTTCAGCAAAAGTTGGAATTTTTGAAGTCTGTAACCACGACTGGAAGATCCTCAGAAAAATAAGAGTTTAGAGCCTTGGATCGAACCTTTTGATTGGACACAAGGGTGGGCTTCATCAAACCCTAGTTTGGGTTCCTGTCCAGAAGATTCAGAAGTTTCGAAGGCAATTTTGAGGGGTCAAATTTTGGAGATTTCAAAATTGAAGAATGCTAGGTTGATCAGCTCAGCAAGACACACTCTTCCATCCATTCAGAAGTGTGAAAGTCAAAGATTGAATTTTTAGGGTTTCTCTAGCAAACCCTAATCAAGCTCTAGATCAAGTTTCAGGGGGAGTTGAGGCTAAGGCCTTACATAAGAAGACTACAAGAAGTCTCGACAGGTATGACTTAAGAAGGTTCAGGTATGTCTTGAAATCTGATTCTTGATTAAGTTCATAATGTGTTTGTCTTCATATTATTTATTAGTACAATCTTGATTAATGTTAGAATTGTCTTATCACTCTAGTAGTAGTATGAATGCATGTGAATGATCGAAGACATTCATTGATTAGGGCTATATGATTGTACTAATGCATTATGGTGTTGTGTGAGGTTGATGTTGTATGCTAACAAGATACAGGTACATCACAAAAGACAAATCAAGTTCCATGACCATGACCACATGAAGACAAAGACTCATCCATAATCTTTGTTCTACTTACGAGGTATGTATGACTTTGTTATATTATGCTTAACCTATGAGACATGCAGGTTCTAGCTCAGGATCTCTAAATCAATGAAGAGATTGTTTAGGTATGTTGCACATAACTAAGTAGGTATACTAATCCAGGTATGTTTTCCCATGTCATGTTAGAATCTTACCTTGTGTTAGGATCCCTTATATAAGTATACTTGGTATGATTGGTTATGCTTATTCATAAATTTAGTAATCAAGGGTTTATGCATATCATGTCTCTTATCTTGGTTGATTATTTAACTAACTAGATCAAACAAGAATATGCATGAGTAAAGGAAGACTTCCCTGAAACCTTGAATATTATCTATAATCATGATTATACATTTTCAAGATTATTTAGAACTATAATGTTTTGATAACATTGAGATTATACTAATGAATGTATGTTTGTGTATGATATCATGAGGACGACACTTGAGCATGCACAGTGGTACAGAATGAGTAGAAGTTCAAAAGACATACAGAAGATCAAGTGGGAGGCAACCACACAAACAGAAAAGATAAGTATTTGAGTTGTTATTTGAAATAGTAAATGATATTGCCTGTATGCATATTTGTATTCCTAGAATATATGATGCCGAGCATAAACATTCATAAAGCATTGAACAGTATACTACTAGTATGCATATGATTGGTAAGTTGGACAAACATTCCATTGTTGCGTGTCTAGAATGAAACCTCCTTGCTGACATGCTGAGAGCTGTGCACACTCTCAATAGTATGTTCTGGTAGAGATGGAAGGCATCTAGATAGCCACTGTATGCATACAGGATATGGAAAAGTGTTGTGCCAAAGTATTGGTCAAGATAGTTGCATAACTATGTAAATGATATCTGTATGCATAATAGGTTATCATGTAAATATGATTTGATGATTATGAAGTATTACTAATCCTGTACTTAATTTTGATTTGTAGGAAAGATCATGATGAATGATGAACACTGAACAAGCGATGGATGTTCAACAAGAAGATTTACAAATCAAACAAAATATAGAAGGATCATGGCTAGAAGATTCTCTTAGAAAGAGGAAGAGAATCATGATGAGATGTTTGCTCCAAGTGGCTAAGATAAGACCATTCTCTTAATGGTGTAATTAAAGAAGAAGTGTGAATCAGGTTTTGTATGGGTTCCCAGGTTCGATAATCAATTGATGAGCTTAATGATCACCATGGGTGATGTGGATCTCAACCTTTGCTACAAGGTTGAATATGGATTCTATACACATATGACATGGATGCAAGAAGGAACTCACCACAGAGTTCGAATGATGTTGAGGCTCATATCAGTAGACCCATCTGATGAGAGATGGCACAGATAGATGGCTGTAGAAATGAAATTGAAAGATCTCAGATTGATGCATTACTTTCTAGGTCTAAAAGTATGGGAAGTCTCAGAAGGAATCTTTCTCAACCAGAGAAAGTATGCTGAGAAATCTTGAGAAGACTTGATATGTTGGAATGGCCACTCTTATGGATTCCAACTTGAAGCAGTTGAGGGGATTGGATCATCCCTGGACTTTCAGTCCTAAAGAGAGCTGTAGACGTGAGGTCTCCGAGAATGAAGTCCTTAGTGGACAGTTGAGGGGATTGGATCATCCCTGGACTTTCAGTCCTAAAGAGAGCCGTAGACATGAGGTCTCCAAGAATGAAGTCCTTAGTGGACAGTTGAGGGGATTGGATCATCCCTGGACTCTCAGTCCTAAAGAGAGCCGTAGATGTGAGGTCTCCGAGAATGAAGTCCTTAGTGGACAGTTGAGGGGATTGGATCATCCCTAGACTTTCAGTCCTAAAGAGAGCCGTAGACGTGAGGTCTCCGAGAATGAAGTCCTTAGTGGATAGTTGAGGGGATTGGATCATCCCTGGACTTTCAGTCCTAAAGAGAGCCGTAGACGTATGGTCTCCGAGAAGTGGGGATTGTATCATCCTCGGACTTCGGTCCCTGAATTGATCCGTAGACGTGTGGTCTCCGAGAAGTGGGGATTGTATCATCCCCGGACTTCGGTCCCTGAATTGATCCGTAGACGTGTGGTCTCCGAGAAGTGGGGATTGTATCATCCCCGGACTTTGGTCCCTGAATTGATCCGTAGACGTGTGGTCTCCGAGAAGTGGGGATTGTATCATCCCCGGACTTCGGTCCCTGAATTGATCCATAGACATGTGGTCTCCGAGAAGTGGGGATTGTATCATCCCCGGACTTCGGTCCCTGAATTGATCCGTAGACGTGTGGTCTTCGAGAAGTGGGGATTGTATCATCCCCGGACTTTGGTTCCTGAATTGATCTGTAGACGTGTGGTCTCCGAGAAGTGGGGATTGTATCATCCCTGGACTTTGGTCCCTGAATTGATCCGTAGACGTGTGGTCTCTGAGAAGTGGGGATTGTATCATCCCCGGACTTCGGTCCCTGAATTGATCCGTAGACGTGTGGTCTCCGAGAAGTGGGGATTGTATCATCCCCAGACTTTGGTCCCTGAATTGATCCGTAGACGAATGGTCTCCGAGAAAGTAATTTTTTATTATGATGTGGTTACTTGTATCGGTAGGATACTTGTATTGATGATGTGGTTACTTGTATCGGTAGGATACTTGTATTGATGATGTGGTTACTTGTATCGGTAGGATACTTGTATTGATGATGTGATTACTTGTATCAGTATGGATACTTGTATTGATGATATGTATACTTGTATTGGCATGAATACTTGTACTAATGATGTGGATACTTGTATTGTTATGGATACCTGTATTGATGACAATGCTGATGATCGTGTGATGACGATGCTGATGATCGTGAGATGACGATGCTGATGATCGTGTTATGACGATGCTGATGATCGTGTGATGATGATGCTGATGATCGTGTGATGACGATGTTGATGATCGTGTGATGACGATGCTGATGATCGTGAGATGAGGATGCTGATGATCGTGTGATGACGATGCTGATGATCGTGAGATGACGATGTTGATGATCGTGTTATGACGATGCTGATGATCGTGTGATGACGATGTTGATGATCGTGTGATGACGATGCTGATGATCGTGAGATGACGATGCTGATGATCGTGTGATGACGATGTTGATGATCGTGTGATGACAATGCTGATGATCGTGTGATGACGATGCTGATGATCGTGAGATGACGATACTGATGATCGTGTGATGACGATAATCATGAAGATCCAGATGATGATATTGTTGTAGCTGTTCAAGTGCTATAGAAGATAAAGACTCAATACTGAAGATGTCGATGTTCCAGTATTGAAGATGTTCCAGTAATTGCTTGAGTTACTGATGATGTTGAGAAAGCTTCCAATGATTTATAGATGTATCATGTATGATGTTGATGACTCCTTGCTCACGCAGATGCTGTTATAATATCCTTCTCGTTAAGGGGGAGTGTTGAGATATTGTAACTTCAAAGAATATTATATTTGTACTTTATTATTTCAGAGATGTTTCATTCCTCCTTGAAGATCTTATTGTATATCCGGAGATGTTTATTACTCCGTCGGAATGTGGTAACTTGGGTTATTAGACTTCCCTAGTGGGGGTCATCCCTGTATGTGTTATGTGTGTCAAAGGGTTATTAGACCCACTATGTGGGGGTCGGCCCAGTCAGTTATAATGGGGTATTTAACCTAATGGTTAAATACGAGCCTACATGTACTTGTGTAAAATACATATCAGAGTAGTGTATAAATAGAGGAGGTGTGTTCCTCATTATACACACTCACTCACTCGAGGATAGCGCACTTGTGGAGGAGAGGTCTGCTATTGTGGAGGAGGAGATCATGTCTCAGCGTTTCATCTTTGTATATTGCTGGTCATCTATATTGAGGAAGCTTTGCTGGGTTTTCTACCCCATGAGGGTTTCCCAGGATAAATCTCTGTCTCTTGTGTTTATGCTGTGCTTGTTGTTTCTTCAGTGATCCTGTATATGATATTATTGTGAAATGGAATGTAATGATGCTATT
This sequence comes from Larix kaempferi, assembly GCA_027924585.1. NCBI lineage: Eukaryota > Viridiplantae > Streptophyta > Pinopsida > Pinales > Pinaceae > Larix > Larix kaempferi. Next base: position 3,153,257 of record BSBM01000008.1, read on the forward strand.
TTATGTCTTAGCATATTAAATCTTAACACAAAATAATCTGGAGACCTCCTGAAGCTCCCAAAAATCGAACCCTCTCAATGACTTCCTAACATCTCTAAATACTATCCTTTTACAAAATCAGTTAGGCCTCTAACCCTAACTGCCTTCCACCTATTCGATGAGGTCAAGTAATTGCAGAATCTTTAAAAAGTTACAAAGGATGCTAAAAATAGCATATCATTAACAAATCTGTTTTCTAACTAATGACAACTAACAACATGTACAACTGTCTTATAGGTCTTTTGCCACCTCAGCCAACAGAGCGATACCAAATGATGCTTGGTCTTTCTTCTTAGCCTTCTTCTGCTCCTGCTCCAAGTCACTTATCCTTTTGATTAGCTCTTTGTTTTTCTGCTGCAGGTCCTGGACTATCTTCTCCAACTGTGTGCAATGAATGCCAGGAGCTCTTTTTCTTTTAAGTGCTTCTTTTGCATCAGCTACTAGTTCCTGAAAATTGTCATTTACATCTTGGAGATCTTCTCTTAACCTTCTGTTGGCCATCATTAGTCCATCATTGACCTCTTGCATATAATTCATCTGGTGTTTGTATTGCTTGATAGTTTTTTGCAAATTTTCCCTGTCAGAGTTAGCTAATTTATCCATTGTAGAATCTTGTTCTTCATCAGGTCTCCAAGGAATGTCAAGCTTCTTGAAGATTTCTGTCTCTTCAATCAACAATTATGTGTCTTCAATACTAGGATTCTTATTTTTTGTACTTGCTGCTTTGACTGAATGAGTTTCTCCTTTTAAACATGGTTGCAATTTATCTAGTTCTGGTTTATCATCATCCATGGATACTTCATCTAAGACAGTCACTTCGTTTGTATTCAATTTGGGATTCAATAATTTCTTCATGTTTAATCTCAACTTGTTCTTTGACCTAGTTTTAGGTCTCCAAAAGGATGTTGCTTCTCCCATCATCTTCAATTCTTTCCCTTGGTGCTGAATAGCAGCCAATTCTACTACTTCCAGCTTGTTCCTTTTCCTGTTAGGTCTTGTTCTTTTGCTATCTGAAGTATGAATTTCTTCTATTTCAGCTTTGACTTCTATTTTGGAGATAGGCTGTTCTTCTTCCAATAGATATCCCTCATCATCTGAGAGAATGGTGATAGGGCTTCTCGGCTGAGTGTGAATTTCCTCTTTAGGTACAACAAGCACTTTTATATCAACCTTTTTCTCTTCCTGAGGATCTGCTACAGGCGCCAAATTCTGTTCAGGCTATTCCTTCTTATCTTCAAACAGTGTATATTTGCCTTTAGAGCTAGCTGAGAATGTCTTTTGTTCATTGTCTTCCTCCACAGGCTCTGCTGCTTCCTCAATTTTGATCTTTTCCTTATCTTCCAGCTTTGACTTATGGCCTAACTTTCTCAACAAGACCTTACCCTTATCTGTTTGTCTCTTAGACTTTTGATCTTCAAAACCAGAACAAAAGATGAAGAACTCCCAGGTCTTTCCTTCATGCTGCAAGACAGTACTAATAATCAACTTGATTAATCCATGGTGAAAGATGGACTGAGAGGAATGATCTTTAGGCCCTTTCACCTTCTTGGACATTTTCTGTAAACTCTTCAAAAAGAAGAATGGCAGGTTCATATTGGACACCCCCACCATGTGTTGAAGGAATCTAAAATGATATCTGTATACAAAAGCATACCTGCCCTCACAAGTAATATAGCTTTGTAATATCCTGATTGGTTCAACCCACTCCTTTCTGAGATTTTGGATAAGGACACCTTTATTCCAATCAGGTGTGACATTTGGTAAAATAAATTTCTGTGGATCAAAGTCAAAGGGAAATTTCTTAAACCATTGTTCGCCCTCATCCTTAATCCCCGTGGCTTCTGAAATTAATTTAACTGTCAGCTTGAATTTCAAAGTATCAAAAATCACCATGTCATTCTTGAAACCCTGGGCAAACTTGCAGGACACCATTGCATTATATCCATCAATCTTTTTGAAAAAATCCATCCAACCTGCTTGTTTGAACAAATCCACACACTCAGGCATTTTTTCAACCCATTCTACATCTGTTGGTTCAGCTCTGTTTATTTTACCACTCCTGCCCATTATTCTACAATCACTGCAAATTGAATGTATCCTCTTGTATTGTTTGTGAACAGGAGATTAATTTTGGAAGTTAAAAACACTATTGAATGTACAGGTTGTTCACAGCACTGACAGGGTTAAATTTCATAAAAAATGAAATTGTTCTCTTCAACCCTCATTCAGCCTGGCGTCGCAGATCATCAACAAATAGCTATTTCTTTGGTTAAAATTGCGTTTAAAAGCACAATTTAACCTATCCTTTGATCAATTTGAACAGAGTAAGCTCCGGCGAAAAAGCCCCAAATTTACTGTTATATTGGTTATTTAGGAATACTTGTAAATTGCTTCACTGTTGTTGTTTGAAATCACGACGCAAACTGACAGCTGAGTCACCTTGGTTGTATAGATGTCCTCCAATTTAGCTGTTAGCAACGGAATTAGGAAGCCCTAATTTCCCGTGAAGCCCTCAACACCTCTTGCTTGTTCAGCTGGCGACGATGCTCGGTTTTTTCTAGTGGTTATGGTTACCTTATTAAGTCCTCCGTGTTTGAATATGCTTGTAGATAACAAATTCATGCCACATTAACTCAAACCATGTTGATATCTGTCAAAATGAATTACACCTGTGCTGATGATGAGCACGATTTCCGCACGACGTGCAAGCATTTGAAATCATGATGTTTTCTGCATCAACACGTCATGAATCCTCTAAAACATATAATCAGTCATTCATTAGCCCAAGCGTGCCAAAATTTACTGACGGCTCAGAAGAATTTGGAATCGTGATATTCTTGTAGCGCGCCTTTGGTGATTTTCATCCCCAGCGCTACAAGAATATCATTAACACTGTTTTGGTGCTTTTAAACAGCTTTGGGTCATTTTTCATGTGGTTTTAAAAGCTGTCAAGGTAAAGATGATACATGACTCTACTTAGGATAAGGCTTATGAGCTCTCTATTCAATATAGTGACCTTTTAAACCCTTCATCAAAAACAGAAACAGGATCTGGAAACAGAAATCCATGGTAAATAAAAGCAGTCTTTAGTATTTTGAATAGGTAGCTTAGCCTAGATGAAGGTTAGCTCATAGAGCTCAAGAAGAGAGAGCAGGGTGTAGAGTGTGATTGATTACATACAGTGAAATGTAATAAAATGATGGAGAATCATTAAATTTCCTCTCTACTGTGTAAAATCTCAGTATATATGATTCATCTCATCTGTATATGTTGTGATATTTCTGTTATCATTGGTTGGATACATATGATTCAACAAATTTCATCTGAAAGCATCGAGTTTAAGGAATAGTGAAATGAAGTGTGAATTATTGGAAACGTTACAGTGTATATCCTAGGGTAAAATACAGTCTATATATATGTTAACATTATGTTCAGCCGTGTGGGATTTGATTAGCCTTCTATTTCGAGTATACATCTGATTCGTTAAGGGAAACAACGATTCCATGGAATATTGTAATGGTTTGTGAGTCATCATAATTGTCACAGTGCAGAAGCCCTAGCTCACATGTACAGTCTATAAGTGGTGCTGATATGTATTTTGGGGATCAACGATCGAGAACAGAGCGGAGATTGATGAGCTAAGTAATGGATGGTTCTGATCACATATGAGATTAACGATCAGGATGAGAGCGGAGTTGTGAAGTCAGAAATCAACGATCACAATCACAGTGGAAAGTGACGGTTCAAAGCTCGAGGCAAAGTGGAGTTTTCTGCTGAGAGATATGTGTGATGCATTGGGTGGAAGCGAAAAATGAAAAGAAGGTACAATTGGTACGATAAGTGATTTTCCGTTGGGGCTTAGATCATGACGAATGGTCATGTGACGTTTAACTTAGAACAGTATAGCTGCGAACTGTAAAATGCACCTCATTAGTGCAATAACTTAGAACAGTATAACTGCGAAATGATAGCCAAAGACGAAAAACAACTGGAAGGGAACATTTAAGAATTATTCCATAATTCCTCCACTCGACAGCTCTCACCACGATCAACTCAGGTGAATCAGCTCGCAACACCAATGCCAAGAAGAGCCATATAAAAAATAAGTTATTTTTCTCATGTGCTCTGATACCATGTGAGAAAAGACAAGTAATCCAGATAAGTTATTTTTCTCATGTGCTCTGATACCATGTGAGAAAAGACAAGTAATCCAGATAAGTTATTTTTCTCAGGGCCTTTGGGCGGAACCAGTCCTTCTTCCTCCTCATCATCATTAATTCGATATAAGCTCTCCTCCTCTTCCTCTACTGTAGGGCATAAAGAAGGACAATACATTGAGCAGCACGGCGGGCAGCAGCCCGTCTCGCTCTCGTTCCAAGTTGACTACACGATTACAGGCGCTGCCAGAAGAAATAGCATTCTGAACATTATCATATGGCTGCCTCGAATCCTAAATTTCTTCATTCTCACACTAACACAATATTGTAGTAGAACTAACCACTACTGGAAATTCCGTTGAGGGCTAAGCAAAAGGTAAAGTGTTTAATTCGCTAATAGAGAAGTCTTGCTGAATTTTGATAGAATTGCCAAGTATAGTGACGGTTATCTATTTTTAGTTCTGTCACAGAGTTAATTGGAAACTAAGAAAAACTAAGAGAAGAATGGTAAAGGACTGTATTAAGTGAAGATTCCACTACAGAAATTTTGGGAATCAAGGGTCTGCTTAGGTATTGCAGGTGGTCCCTGCATCAATAAGCCAAGTTTCTAGTTGGAGGACTTGGATCGACTACAGAATGAACATTTATAGATGTAATGTCCCACACAGTGTGCATATCAGGCAAATGAAGCTATGGATGAGAATTTCACTTACTGAAGACATTTGGAATGGAATGGTAGCTCCAAATCAAGATGGCTGAATGGACTGAGCTTCAAATCGAAATGGCTGAATCGACTGAGCTTCAAATCGAAATGGCGGACTGAGCTTCAAATCGAAATGGCGGGGCTGAATGGACTGAGCTTCAAATCGAAATGGCGGACTGAATCTTCTCCAAATCAAAATGGCGGACTGCTCCAAATCGATGAAATGGCGGACTGCTCCAAATCAAAACGGCGGACTGCTCCTGCTACCTACTTTGCTTCTTAAACCCCTACCCAAGCTCTAACCACCTCTATTCTACCTATTAAAGATCAACATATTGCATCGCATCTGGTACTGCTTATGCGTAAACAAGGGAGGAAAAGGAACGAATGTTGCGTGGGTTTAAAACCTATAGCTCTGCTACTGTTCGCACGGGACTGTTTAAAACCTATAGCTCTGCTACTGTTGGCGTGGGTTTAAAAACTTTTATGTTTTAAAATATGTAAAAGAGTAGAATTTTGGTGGGTAGCATATGGTTGTAACCATAATTTAAAAACAACATTTGTTATGCCAAAATGAATAAGGCGGACGAGTCGAACCCGTGACCTATCCTCCCACTAAGTCTTATCCGCATGATACATATTCTATATTTACCCACCCTAGCTCCTAACATCCCGAGATAAACACCAAAAGAGGAACCCATACAACATGACAACAACTACTCATTAACGCCCTTTCCTTTACTCATTAACTAGTACTTTATAACTAGATAACTAAAGGATATAGAATAACTAAAACTAAATAGAGTATGAAAAGGATATAGAATAACACTTTATATTAAAATTTAGGAGATATAGCTAGCTCCTTAGCTGTTTGAAAGTTGAGTCATTAATTATCTTATAAGTAAAATCCAGGGCTAGGACAACCCTATAGCCATCTTAAATAGACCACCTCATATTTTATCTATGCTTGGCCTAGGTAGCAATGTTGTTTGAGTATCTAGCCAAACTAGTAAAAGCATTACTCTACAATATTATACTTTACCTGCCTTCCAGCTCTTAGATCATGTCTAATAACACATGACCAACCCTGTCTACCAGGAACTTTTGAGTAAAATACCTTAATGAGCTTCTCTTTGTTTCAAGAATATCTTAATATTCTCTACTCAACAGGGACAACCACGTGAAGGTGGAAGCTCATCTGCCCCCCCCCCCCTCACATCACTTGGAATGATGTTCAATGCACTTCATGATCATCTTCTCCATCCAAGTCTGCATCTGTATCATCTGATCCAGATTCAACATTATAAGGATTAGAGGCAGCTATATCATCATCGTCGTCGCTGTAATTAGTTTCAATAAATTGATCATGATCGTCAATATCATCTTCATCATGAACATTGTCTCTAACATCATCTTCTTCAACTAACTCTTCAACATCTTCTTGCGTAACATTATGATCATCAACATCCAGCTCATGTTGATCCTCTACATGATCACCTTCTTCTTCAACACCCTCTTCAGCTTTCTCTACAATATTATACTTTACCGGCCTTCCTCTTGGATCATGTCTAATAACAAACGACCAACCCCGTCTACCAGGAACTTCTGAGTAAAATACCTGTTCACATTGACTTGGAAGAACATAGGGCTCTGACGTTCGTGACTCAAGCGACCTTGTATCGACCATGGTAAATCCATTAGCATGTTCAATAACAGTTCTATCGGGATCAAATCGATTCAATCGTAGCCTATACCATTTCACAACAAAAAGAATTATTTTGAATGATTTAAAGTCACAGTCAATGATATCTTCCAAATATCCATAATATCGATTTTCTGACAATTCTGGACGTCTGTCGCTTCTAGATGAAACATTAGTGACCTCAAAGACTCCACTTATCCCAGAATCACATGTTTTCCTTGTGTCATCCAACTTTTTAGTGCGATATTTACGACCGTTGCACCACATAGCCTTGTGGTGTTTTACCTGCAATTGATAATGAACTAGTAAGTATTTTATGTTCTTAAAGTATGCAAATAAAATTAAATTAATCAAGATGAACATGAATATCGATGTAATTGAAAATATTATGGCTTATATATTTATAATATCATGCTTACCTATTTATCTTTTAAACCATATGCTAACTCGATTTCCCTTTCTGTTAGATTGACATCTCCATTGCGATGTGCTTCTTTAACCAATGAAGCCACACCTTCCCATGATAGTCCTCGACCAGATTGATTACATCGTTCAATCCATACCTTCATCCAATCAAGATTATTTGTGATGTACAAATGTAGTGCATCCTACTCGCGACCAACTGCATGAAAATAAAATTACATAAATCAACTTAAAAATTTATAATTACTTAACGCAGTGTAACATTATAAATATTAATGATGCGTATCATTAATGAATATTAAAATTGAAATAATATTTATGTACGATACTATTAAAATGTATTAACATTATTATTCTATAACACCATTTAATAATTACCTTTGACCTTCCTCGATTTACCTTTCCCCATCAGGTACTCTCCTTCTAATTTCTTAGTGGAATTTGGATCACCAAGCATCGATCTAATTCGGTCTTAATAGACCCCAACCCTGGAAGATATTCAACAATATACACCATGGCCTGAAATACCATATATCCCTCCATCATAGAACCCTCTGGACGTGCTCTTTGTCTAACTAAAGCCTTCATAAATGTCAAGTGCCTCTCAACCATCCACATGGACCTTGCATGTACAGGTCCACACATTTCAATCTCCTCAACTTGGTGTATGAGGTAGTGTTCTTGTGCATTGAAAAATGCCGAAGGTAGAAATCTCTGCATTTGCACATTAAACGAGGAATTTCTCTCTTCCAATACTTTATATCTTCTTTGTGGATTTCTTTCGATGACAACCATCTACATGTAAAGCAAGAAAATAATGATATCATTTAACGACGAAAATTTAAGATTGTAGTACGTCAAATCTATATGATTGACTAAAACAAATGTCAATTCATATAAGTTATGCAACGAATTAAACAAATTACATGATGATGCGTGAAAAATATTGTTTCTAATTACCTCATGTATTTTCCAAGATCATATATGACCTGTTTGACATTATTGTCAAAGTTGTCTGGGAGAGATACAGGTAGAACATACTGTAACAATGAACACGTCTCATCAATATATTTTTCAAAATTAAGAAAAAAAGTAAACAAAAAACATGCAGTATTGTAATATACCAATATATATACCAAAAATATAATTACCTTAATGAAGATATGCCAATCATGCGTTTTTACCCCGCCAAAATCACCTTTCCTTGTTAAGATATTCTTTATGTTCGAACAAATTCCTGTGGGAAATTTCATTTTTTGTATCACTTCTTTTACTGCATTGCTTTGTTGCTCAGTCAATAACCATGGAAGTGACCTTATATTAATTTGGTCTCCATCGTTGTTTAAATGTTCAATGATATCTTTCATTGCATGATTGGATTCATGAATGTCACTGCAAATTTTGACAATTTTTTCTTTGTCACTCCTTCCGTCTAATATTCGCCATAGTGTTTCAGTTACATTCTTTCCGATATGCATTGTATCAAACAAATGAACAACTAGTAAGTGCTCATAGTAAGGCAACCTACTAAATTGTTTCGGATAACTTTTCATTCCTCGTGGAAGCCCATTTACACCTTCATGATGTTCATGTAGACCATTAGTAATCAATATATAAGTTAAAGAGATTAAAATGTAGTATATTACAGTAAAAAAAATTAATACAATCCAAAATAAAACATTAAAAACATATAAGAGATGATCAATACGAATATATAAGATAGACAAATTGAATGATCATACCTTGACGATTTCTATTATATTGCAACTTCCATATGTGAGGTGTCATTCTCTGTGGTTTTAATGCGGTCTCCTCTTTCCCATTAAAAAGATGTTTTTCGCTAGTTCGATACCTATGATTCTTAGAGAGGAAGTGCCTATACTCATCAAACACTACCTTACACAAACTCTTTGAATGACGAGATTTCATCTTGGGACCACAAACTGGACATGCAAATTTTCCCTTTGTTTGAAGACCACAAAAATGTGTTAGCCCTGGAGCATCGTGAATTGTCCAGGCAAGCATTGCATGGAATTGAAATTCCCTTTGCCCTACTGGTCTAGAGACATCATACATAGTGACACCATTCCATAGCTTAAGTAGTTCATCAACAAGAGGCTCGATATATACATTCATATCTTTAACTTGGAACTTACCTAAAAGAAAACAACAAATACAATACATATAAGTAAATGAAAAATATATATGACATGAATATGCAACAATATTGATCTTCATGACAAATTAAATACTAAATATGCATTAAAAAAACACTGTTCTAAAGTACAAATTATACTTGGAACAATCATTGCCAACATTATATGCTCCCTCTTTATTGACATCCATGGAGGAATGTTATTGTTGATAACAAAAACAGGCCAGACCGAGTTAGTAGATCTCATCTATGCATGTGGATTGACACCATCCGCTGCCAAAGAAAGTCTAGCATTACGAGGTTCTTCTTTAAAGTGTGGCCATTTTTCCTCCATGTCTGTAAATGCAGAACCATCTGCAGGCATTCGCAGAATATCATCTCCACTTCTATTCCGTGCATGGTAATCCATAAATTGAGCTATGTTTTTGCACCTAAACAGTCGTTGCAAGCGTGGAATAATGGGAATATAACGAAGAACCTTACGAGACACCTTTTTGGTTACTTGATCTGTTCGGTACCTACTGCTATGACATATAGGGCATTCTGTTGCAAGCTCATACTGATTATAATATAAAATATGATCATTAGGACATGCATCAATTGCTTGATACTCCATTCCAACATATTTCATGATGGAAGTTAAATCTCGATATGTGCGAGGTAATTTATTTGATGCCGGTAAAAAATATTCACCTATCAAGCTGTTACAACAAATTTAAAAAAAATGGTTAATATAAATATTTGAAGAGCATGATATTAACGACAACAAATACATCGTTATTTTTTGGAGTATATTATAAGATCAAAGTGGTTTTGATTGAAAGGTGTGACATAGTTTTGGAGTATATGCACTAAAGTTGAGATCCGACGGATCACATATAATCACATGCGTACCTTAACACCAGCGTGATGGATGTGTTTGAAAAACCATTCATAACCTTCAAGTTCATTATCAGCAACACAGCAGAGAGAACACTTATGGGGGAGCCTTCAAAAAGCGGTTCCGTCGCTTTCTCAAGTGTAGGTAAATCATTAATATCTTCGAAGTCATCAATTGGCAGTGCATGATGTTGATCATCGTCCATTCTAACATTAAATGCATCATTGATTAATGTATTTGCACCATCATCCTCAATTATGTTATCGTCATCATGATCATCGTTTAGTTCCATATGATCATCATTAACTTGATCACGATCAGTATTCGAAGGACCTGCATATTGTTCTTCCTACGCTAGTTGTTCCGCAATTACCACATTCTCCATGTTCGGAACAGCCCTAGGAGGCCCTTGCTTTATAATTACAATTAAAACATCAAACAAAGAACGTTAGTCATGTGATCGATTAATAAGTAACAAAAATAAAAATGATACAATATACAATTACAAAAACTCTCAATATAAAGACCGTGTTAAGTCATGAACTTGTTTCCTTCGATTTTATATTTTGATCGTGATTTTGATTTTAATTTTGCTCGTTTGCTAAATTTTTCTCATTTTGCTTCCTTTAGAAATTTTTTGATTTTCAAATGAAATTTTAAATTTTTTGCTTGCTTTATGATTTCTTATTATTTGCTTTTAGGATTTCAAGGGATAAATAGGATTTATATTAAGTAAGGATGTCACAAACATACTCAAAGAGTGTGGTTTATCAATTTAACTGGAAAAATAGTTGAAATTGGGCCAAAATTTGAATGCAGATTATTCTTGTAGTGCAATCATGAAAAGTTAATACAGTGGCGCTACAAGAATATCGCGCCAGTCGAAATCATTATTTTTTAAGCTAAATTTTCGCATGGTTTCATTGCTAAGTGACTAATCACATGAATGAAGGCTGTTGATACGTGTTGCTCTAGTAGTAATTATGAAAACAGGTGCTGTTGGATCATGGAAGAGATCGTGGAGATTAATAGCTGGAACAGTGCATATCATGATAGGAGGAGGTGTTAGACGAATTTGACGTGAAAGGAGTTATTTCACAGATACATCACGAAGCTGGAAAATAGGTGGAGACAGGACAGGTGCCTGAAAGCCAGAAGTTGCAGTTACAGAGAAATTACGGCTTGCTCGTTCTGCCAGCTGGTAGTGAATTAAAGACCCGAAGACACTTGCACAGAGGAATTGAACAACCAGGTACCTAAAAAATTGATTTAAACATCCACAGCAAAGCGAGAATAGGGTATTCCGCATTAAACCGATAGCGACTGCTAAATTGGGGTTTTTTCTCAGAAAAGCTTGTTTTCTTAAAATTCATTAGGGAAAACATGAATATAGGTTCTAAACAAAGCTCCTGTCAAAAATAGATCAGTTTAAGAGTTCTTTGAGACGCTGTGACAAGTGGAAATTTGAAATTTAGTGATACATTAAGCCACTACTTCTTCAAAATCTGAAAGCAGCCTATTAGCTCATCAATAGAACTCCAAAAGTACATAGGTTTCAGTAGTTGAAAGCAGATGGGTAAAAGTGTCAAAACAAATAGAATCGAACCCACTGAGCTAAATTGGATTGACAAATTTCCAGATTGTGCAAAGCTTTTTCAAAGTGCTGGTTGGTTGGAATTCTTCAGGAAAATCAATGGCTATAACACTGAGGTTTCTTATAAATTTTCCCAAAGCTATAAGGAGGACATGATAGTATTTGATACTTTAAAGTTTAAACTGACTGTGGATTTAGTTGCTGAAGCTACAGGAGTCAAGAATGAAGGTGAAATGTGGTTCAAAAAAATGCCTTTCACTTTTGATGATCAAAGGTACCTTTTACCTGGTATTACTCCAGACTGGCGCAAAGGGGTGTTAATCCAGGAGGTCAGGGATGAATGGGTGCAGCCCATTAAAATTCTACAAAACTATATCACTTGTGAAGGCAGATATGCTTATGTTTTCAAATACCAATTTAGATTTCTACAGCATCTGATTGGTGAATCCAAAATGAACCTTCCTTTCTTCTTATTCAGAAGTCTGCAAAAGATGTCAAGCAGGATTAAGGGGCATCATGATCATACTACACAATCCATCTTCCATCATGGTCTGATTAAGCTTATTATCAACACAGTTCTACAACAAGAAGGGAAGACATGGGAGCATTTCTTGTTTTGGTCTGGTTTTCAGACCAAGCAAAAAGAGCAGCAAGCTAAAAAGCGTGTAGACAAAGGTCAATCTCTAGTCATAAAACTAGGTCAGGAGAGCAAGTCTGAAGACAAAAAAGAAATTAAATTTGAAGAAGAACCAGAACCTTTGAAGGGTAACAATGAACCTCAAAGGGTTGTAGCTGACAGTAAAGGTAAATATTCATTGTTTCCACAACAAGAAGATCAACCTGAGAAACACATGGCGCCAACAGAAACTCTCAGTGAAGAGAAAATTGTTGTCACAGAAAAGAGTGCTCTAGAAAAAGAGGACATTAAGGTTCAACGAAGAAGCCCCATCACTGTCCTATCTGAGGATGAGGGATATTTACTAGAAGAGGATGAATTCACTCTCAAAACTGAAGCTGGGATGGAATACATAGAAAAGTACAGTCAAGAAGATAAAACAAAGAAGCCAAAGAAAGAGAAAACCAAAATCGAAGGTATAGAGCTAGCCACAATTAAGCATCAAGGAAAAACTTTGAAGATGGTAAAAGAACTTGTTTCAGAATGGAGACCAAAAACCAGATCTAAAAACAAATTAAGGCTGAATATGAAAAAGTTGCTAAACCCTAGAATGAAGACAGAAGAGATAAATGTAATTGATGATGAATCTTCAGATGAAGAACTCAAGATCAAGAAGGAAGCAGTTATAAACAGTCCAGTTTCTGAGCATACAAAAGAAAAAAGGTCATTGAAGTCAACAGAAGATTCCAGTCTCACTCAAACAAAATTATCTGTTGTGTTTCTGGAATTAAAAGATGAAATAATAAAGGAACAACAAAAGAAGGAAATTGAGGTTTCTTATTCTGAAAATCAGAACTTGATAGATGAAACTACACCCATTGAAACAACAAGTCAGGAGAACCTTATTTTTCATGGTGTATCTTCAGAGCTGTTACAGGAAGATGAGGATATTTTCAGAAGACTGAATGTCCCTTGGCTGCCCAGTGAGATGCAAAATACCATAACATGGAAGGTTTTTGACTCAGACATGGAGAACCTGCAAAGAACCATCAAACAATATAGGCATCAAATGGCATGCATGCAACAGACTAATGATGCCCTAGTCTTAGCAAATAGAAGGCTAAGAGAAGACTTACTGGAAGTGAATGAAAATTATCAAGAGCTAATAACAGTGTCTAAAGAAGCCTTGAAGAGAAAGAGAAGCATAGATTTGCATTATGCAGAATTGAAGCAGAATGTCAAAGACTTGCAGCAGAAGAATGAAAAGCTTACAAGGAAGTTAGCAGAGACAGAAGATGAGCAGAAGAGAGCTAGAAAAAAGGCCCAAATCTCGGATGGAATAGCCTTACTAGTCGAAGCTTCCAAAGACCTTTGAGTTGGCAGTTAGTCAGTTACTTATGGAGCTTTTAATAGATGCTTTAATTAGTTAGTTTTTTAGTTATGTTCTAGAGGAAAGACTTTATTTCACTTTAACCCATCGAGGATTTGGTTGAAAGCAGTTAGGGTTTAGACCCTAACGAATTTTGTAAAAAATAGTATTTAGAGTGAGAAGAAAGACAGAAACAGAGTTCGATTTTTGGCTGGCTTAAGGATGTCTGTGACTTGTTTATGAGCGCCTAAGTACTGTAACTCTCATGTGTATTTGCTGAACAGAATTATGAAATATATATGATCCTTTTTACCCTTCAGTCTGTGTTTTGGCTTCATTTTTAACTTGTTTAGTTACATAATTGATAAATTCATTGCTTCTTTATGGTTTGTATGCTGGTAGTGCTTGTATTTAATGAATGAACTTCAAACACTATACAGTAATGTAATACTGTAAATTTAAAACCTTAGATTATACAACTTAAAAGTTATACACCCATTAGCATGCTTGCCAAACTAAAGATTCAGGTTGCTCATGTCAAAGGCTGGCCCAATATACATGGTGTTAATGAATGGACATGACTTAGAAAAACAACTACTACAACGGCTCTGTCTCATAATTTCTGCTGTTTGCATGGTTGTAATTAGAGAACATGCATGAGAACTGCCTATTAGAGTGCTTTTACCTCATTCATTTAGCTGTCTTTCAGTATAATAACTAATATGTTTACAAGTATCATCACATCACACTTTTTCCAAGGTTATGCTATGTCTAATCAGCACACCAGGCTTAGTATTGTTTCCAGGATAGCAATATTTGACAAATTGCCATCTCACAGTCATATATTCAGTCATGCTGTAATCTAATCACTTTAACAATTTCCCTTGAGAATAAAGTTCCAAGGTCAACACAACTTGTCAGTTATGAAATCCACTCATGGAGTAACATTGACAATTTCAGGAATCCTACCCCACATGAAAAGGAGATCGAGTTCTAGGTTGGAATGGCCAATTTCACTTAAGGTTTCAGAATAGCAAGTTTTTTTATGACTTTAGCTTGGTCAAATCAGCATGCTTTCCAACCACAGTTAACCAACCAAGCAAGATAAACTGCAACTTTTATTCAAGGCCTGTTTGTAGCTTTGGTAGGATTAGCATAAATGCTAATTATAATAAGACAGTCAACTTGCTTTCCAGTTTGTCAAACGGCTATACATATATCTGACTTTAGATTATACAACTTAAAAGTTATACACCCATTAGCATGCTTTCCAAACTAAAGATTCAGGTTGCTCATGTCAAAGGCTGGCCCAATATACATGGTGTTAATGAATGGACATGAGTACTCAGAAAAACAACTACTACAACGGCTCTGTCTCATAATTTCTGCTGTTTGCATGGCTGTAATTAGAGAACATGCATGAGAACTGCCTATTAGAGTGCTTTTACCTCATTCATTTAGCTGTCTTTCAGTATAATAACTAATATGTTTACAAGTATCATCACATCACACTTTTTCCAAGGTTATGCTATGTCTAATCAGCACACCAGGCTTAGTATTGTTTCCAGGATAGCAATATTTGACAAACTGCCATCTCACTGTCATATATTCAATCATGCTGTAATCTAATCACTTTAGCAATTTCCCCCGAGAATAAAGTTCCAAGGTCAACACAGCTTGTCAGTTATGAAATCCACTCATGGAGTAACATTGACAATTTCAGGAATCCTACCCCACATGAAAAGGAGATAGAGTTCTAGGTTGGAATGTTCAATTTCACTTAAGGTTTCAGAATAGCAAGTTTTTATATGACTTTAGCTTGGTCAAATCAGCATGCTTTCCAAGCACAGTTAACCAACCAAGCAAGATAAACTGCAGCTTTTATTCAAGGCCCGTTTGTAGCTTTGGTAGGATTAGCATAAATGCTAATTATAATAAGACAGTCAACTTGCTTTCCAGTTTGTCAAACCTAGCAACAGAAAATAGGATTAACTTGGCTTTTTGACAAAATGGTAAAACGAATTAGGGTCCTTAAAAATCCAATTATCAAGGATGCCACATTGCCAACTACAAATCAAGGCGAGTTTAATGTTTCGGAAAATAAACCTAAGGTTTTTAGCATGATGACCTTTTGCAACCTCATACTAATAGTTAAAACATGTCTGCATGAGACATTTCAAAAGGACAAGTAGGCTTTTACAGATTTCATAAAATGGAGCGCACTAACAAAAAGGAAAAAAACATTTGAATGGAATCAAACATGGATGGGTATATATCAAAAGGTAAACAACAACTAGTGGCCGAGTTCCTTGATATGGCTACAGACAGATTATCATAAAAGAAAATGTTCCTGCAATAATTTTAAAGTTTTTCAATTTTAAATTTTTTCGTATTAATAATTATTAATTTTAATTTAGCTTAATTTTCAGTTTTATTAATTATATTTATATTTAATTATAAATATATTAATATAATTATTACTTAATATATATATATATATATATATATATATATATATATATATATATATATATATATATATATATATATATATGTCTACAGTACCCCGACGTACCCAAGTACCCTATTTCAAAAAGTGGTGTACCCGTACCCGTCCCAGTACCCAAGTACCCTGGAAACTTAGCCTAAAACCTACTTTTACTTTATTGTATTTTTGAAATTGTGTTGGCTTGTTTCTTTGTGGCCTGGAAACAATTTCTGGCACAAACAGACCGCATGATATATAATGAATTATGACTTACCAATGGATGATATTCATGCCCCCCCTCAACATGTCCATGTTCCCTACAATGTTTTTAGCTGTTGAGATTAGTAACCTTCTCTTATTAAAGCCCCTACATCGATTGCAAGGACAATAACATTTTCCATCACCCCTTCTTTCCACTCCATCCCACAACCTAGCAAGCAATTCTCGATTTTGTTCAAGATGATCTTGATGACCTATAACATTATTGTTACGTGGCATTTTATTACTCAAACCCTAAGAACAAAGTACGAGCAAACCCAAGTATATGATGAGTCTTCTTTTCCACAAGGGTTAGAACCAAATCCACAATATATGAGTCAACCCTAACTCAAGACAAGACCAAGTATATAATGAGTCTTCTTTTCCACAATGGTTAAAACCAAATCCACATGAGTAAAACCTAACTCAAGACAAGACCAAGTATATGATGAGTCCTCTTTTCCACAATGGTTAAAACCAAATCCACATGAGTAAACCCTAAGTACTCGAGACAAGACCAAGTATATGATGAATCTTCTTTTCCACAATAGTCAAAGCCAAATCCACAAGAGCAAACCCTAAGTGAGGGTAAACCCTAACTCAAAACAAAACCAAGTATATGATGAATCTTCTTTTCCACAAGAGTCAAAGCCAAATCGACAAGAGAAAACCCTAACTAGTGAGGGTAAACCCTAACACAAGAGGACAAACTTTCTCCAACAAAGATTTACCAATGATAAACCAATTAGAAATTCACCAAGAGATACTTCAAGAGAGAAGTCACCAAAGAGCAAGACCAAAATCCGAGACCAAGTGGGAAGATCCCCACAAAGGCACAAGGCCAAAAACCAAACCCTAAACAAAGAAATTAACCAAGAGACACTTCAAGAGATACTTCAAGAGAGAAGTAAAAAAAAGAGCAAGACCAAATTCCAAGACCAAGTGGGAAGATCCCCACAAAGGCACAAGGCCAAAAACCAAACCCTAAACCAAGAAATTAACCAAGAGATACTTCAAGAGAGAAGTCACCAAAGAGCAAGACCAAATTCCAAGACCAAGTGGGAAGATCCCCACAAAAGCACAAGGCCAAAAACCAAACCCTAATACTCCTTAGGAATTTCGCATTTCTTGTCCAAGAGATTTGTGCGAGAGTGAGTGTGTGAGATTATGAACCTAGGCCTACATCTCTATTTATATGAATGTTTGCAAATAATGGCCACAAGCGTCGAATATGCGACGGCTCGTTTAGGACGCGTGGAGTTAAACGACGTCTCTTGTAGTACACGTCGGCTATGCGACGGCTATACATATTTCATATAACTCCCCTATTAAACGTGCTCTCTTCACCGTCGCTTAACTGACGTGTACTAAAAGAGACGTCGCGTAATCGACGTTTACTAAACGCGCCGTCGCATAGCCGACGCTTGTTGCCACATTTAAAATTTTTTTTTGTACACTTGTGTTTTTTGGTAAGTTTATAAAGATAAATCCACGCGCCGTCGGATTTTTCCGTCGGATTTTGGGTCAAAATGTAGTAGTGCCCTAACCTCATCATCAAAGTTCACACTTACAGAACTTAGTTGATTTGTAACCGTATTAAACTCATTTAAATGATCACTAATAGATCCACCTTCAGACATATTCATATTAAATAAATGCTTCATTAGAAATACTTTGTTGGAGGCCGAGGGGTTTTGATACAACTTACCCAATGCACTCATCAAACCCTTCATTGTCGTTTCTTTTGAAATATTGAAAGCCACCGACGAAGCCAGACTCAACCGTATTGTTCCCAGAGCCTTTCTATCAAGAACCTCCCATTCTTTGCCCTTCATAGCCGCCAATTGCTTTGCTCTTCCTCCCAACGGTAGGAATAGATCCTTCTGGTACAGATAGTCCTCCATTTGCATCTTCCATAACTGGAAGTTTTTTCCATTAAACTTTTCGACCTTAAATTTTCCTTCTTCTGGCATTGCTCCCACTCAAACTAGAAACCCTAGCTTCCTGCGGGTTTATCTGCCAAATAGACCTTTGGCTCTGATACCAATTGTTAGAAAAACAGGATCGCGAAGCAATAACAATAAAAAAAATGAAAATATAATCACACATACACATTACAAGAGAGACACAGATATATTGTGGTTCACCCAACTTGGGCTACGTCCACACTGAAGTTGCCAATCCTTATTATTATTCCGTCCAACAAAGTGAAGGGATACAACCTGCAGCACAGCCGCTGCACTTCCTCTTCACTGTCTCACAGTCTCTCTTCACATATTTCAGAGATATTTACAATGCATAATACCTAATACATAAACCCTAGCCATGTTACAATGTCTTTCTTTTATAAAGGAAATACAATGGGAAAATACCACGGGATACCCAAAACCATGGGCTCAAAAACTGTTGGCGAAAACAATCCCTGAACCCCCATTTCCTGGGGGCACTACCCCCGAACCCTCGTTTGCGGGGGCTTCACCCCTGAACCCCAAGGTAGGGGCATGAGTGTACAGTCCTATGAGATGCACGGCTAAAACAATATCATCTATGAGACTGGAAGATCTGGCTCCGCAACTGTAGTGCTCTGGTTTTTACAGCAGAGCACTAAGTAAAATTTATGAGTTAATTTTCTATGTATTAAACTTTAATCAGGTGTATGGGAGTAAATTACTTTGAATTACCATGCTTCTAAATGATATTTAGTGTACTGTCTTGTCTTTATCAACCATACATTCGTATTTTAAAACAAACTAATATATCAATATTTTCTTTTCAACAGTTTGTTCCAGCATACGAATATGTTTCACAGTAGTAAATCAGTAAATAGAAAGTTATATGCATGTTTAGAGTACTTTTAGCATAATAATCAAATAACGTAAATAACAAGGAAATTACCTGATGCTGATGCTAGTAGACCGTACGTTGTAGCAGGTTTTATATCCTCTTAGTCAGCCAAGATGAAGTGTCCACCCTACCGACCAGCTATTATCTTGCTGGCCCTTGGAAATCAAAGGATTTCCAAGCCCCCGAGCTCACAAACTGATAATCCCGAGAGCAATCTTTACTTAGGTTCTCCAAACCTTTTTTTGTTCTCAAACCTTCTTTTTATTCCCGAACCTTTTTGTTCTCAAACTTTTCTCCTCATTTCCAACTATCCCCCTTACCTTCAACTTTCTCTCCCTATATATACACTTCCTTCCTCGAGAAGAACTTGGGCTTACTCCACCGCCCCAAACTCCCCCTCTCGAGCCCCTCAAACATTTACTCCTTTCCTTAGTTCGTTCATACACATTTCATTATAAAAATGTATTTTTCACACTCAATGTACCGAATAATTATTTACACTCATGGTAAATTTATTTGACTTTGATTGACGGCTGTAAGTATTTATTACGTTGGGAACCATTACCCAAAGGTTATCCATTCGGGACAACGTTTATTAATTACAAGTCTATTCACCAACTTTGTATTTAATGTTATTAATGTAATTAATAAAATATTATATAAATAGTTGACCCATTTTCAACTTGGACATGGTGTGGCTTAATGGTCTACCTCATCCGTCGAGATCACTTATCTTGAGATTTAAATTCCAAGATTCGCATTGAATAATTAAATAGTAATAAACCATTTTCCATCACATCACATTCATTCCAAAATTGTTATCCTATTATGTCTAACTTAGAAATGTAAAATAATCACACTCTAATCATTCATTAATCAATATTTAAATTTTACCTATTTTGCGATTGTTATGACATGGGTAGTAATATTATTAAAATAAATTTTATTAAGTAATAATATTAATTAAATCACCACAAAGTAATAGTAATTTGTGAATTTAATAAAAATGTCTTTTAAATCATTTGTTTATCACATGAGTACCCTAACATCTACATAGTATCGTTGTTCTTCTAAACAAAGCACCCTTAAGGGCTTAAACAATCTTACTAATTAATTAGACAGTACCATTACCTTATTTACAATAATTCTCAGACGACAATGTTAACTAATGACACTTGTCTCAATTTTCTATCACGATGTTTACCAACGAGTAATACATAGCTTAATTGACTTGTTTTACACATCTTAAATAACTTTATATTCATTATCTGAATTCGATCAATGCATGATTAACATAATTACTTATGACGACTTATACATTTATTCAATATGTTAAGTGTTTGTATATCGATACTAGTGTACATGTGCAAGGTGTGCATGCGTGGCCAGCGTATGCACAGATCAGAAATGTACTATAGACAAACCCCATCCCGCCTATGCATACCTGCTAACTAATAGTAGTATTTACCCCCAGGTAGAAGAACAAGCATAATATATATCGTACAATTACTTTAACATCCTCCATTATTTAACATTTAATTCTTTACGATTTCACATCATTATCTTTATGTTTACATTAGTTTAATCAATCATGTACAAGGAAGGGTACCTACTACCACTAAATTAGAATCAAGGAATACTCAACCCTCAACAGTACTAACTAACACATCCTCCCATCATAACCTACGTCCAGCATCCTCCCTATCCTTCCTCTGCTAGTACAAAAGTGGATGTCGGACTCACCGATCTGACCACATAGAACTTGAGAGCGATAGCGTCGGCTGAACAGCGGACCTATCCTCCCCTAGCAGGCATCCGACCATCGTCATCACAACAACATGGGGAGCGTGTCTCAGCACGGCCCTCCCACGACCTCGGGTCTCATGGAAATATAGGGTGGGAAACACATCCATCCCTCTCAACATACTGGGCCTACGCCCTTATCGACTCATACTTTGTTGCTATCGGGATTATCAGTTTGTGTTATCGTATCATCATTCTTGGCTGCTAAGGTTTACTGTACGAACAAGTTTTTTTTTTGTGTGTCCCATATCAGATCAAGTAACTGGCTATCCCATAGCCCTTGTGTCCTGTAGGTTAGTATTTCGCAAAATACAAATTTATAGAAAGCATTTCCCATTGATTGCCAATTGATCCATGTTATCAAAAATCATTTTATTTCATGTAACCTTTTTAGTTCATCATAGATGCGTATGACATATAACACTTCAATAATTCATATAAGAAGATGGTATCCATGTACCGAATCATATATTTCACAGCTTATTAATGAAAACATATAAACATATACTGTAATCGTAAAATAAAGAAATAATATGATAATCATGACATCGTAACCGCATGACATAGTAACATCATAATCATAGTGAAATAATAAAACAAAGTAACATCATATAATGAGGTCCATCATATCGCAATATCGTTTACTCAGTCGAGCTGAGTTCAACAGAATATAAGAAAATAAATTATAGCGTGTCTAACTGATCAATATGCTTAATCAAAATATGGGGCGTTACATACACCCACCCTTCAAGAAACTTCGTCCCAAAGTTATACTCGTAATGGTATGGGAAATTCAAGACACAAGGCTCTACATATTCCTAAATTGTAGAACATGGGCTATACTGGTCCCTATCGATATCAACCTAGTCCATTTGTTTGATATTAGTCCCTTATGGTAATCCTGTAATATGATAGTATAATCACCACATCTTTCTCGGTAACCTTAGTAATGTGCCCTGCTTTCGATACTATGGAGTTAAATTATTAGTTTGCATGCTTGTCATCATTTTCTATGATGAGATCTAAATGTCATTTATGCATTCGCTTATTTTAATCTAATAAGGATTGAAATACTTCATCATTTCACCCCTCTATTCCTATTACTAACATTCATATGGAAGTATGTGTCACTAAACATATTGTTTCCTCGACCTCTATTTATATCACCCTCATTTATTATCATAATGATTTGTATTCTCCCCGTTTTATCATATACCCTATTATCCTCCTATGCATAATTTGCCTCTCTCATCAATCAATTACATATGCTTACTTAATGTTCCTTATGAACCCCGACGCATGCATATCGCACTACCCCTTTTGTTATAGATTAAATTTTTTTACTTGAGTGCACTCCCTTATAGAATACCATCATCTCAACTGCACCATGAATTCCAAGTTATCATGGCCTTATAAATTTTTGTTTTTGTAACCTCCTGCATTGTTGATCTACTCTTATTCTACCCTTACTAGATGAAGGTGAAGAGCATGCCTTTACTTGAGGTACTAAAATTAGTCCCTTGTACCCCCATGACTAGACACCACTTTCACATGTTCATTCTACTATGATCTACTCTTCATTTTTATTGTTATATGCTTTCCTCACCACCTTCTTTCATCATTAACTTATGGGTTTATCATGCGTTTTCATACTCTCCCTAATAGGGATGCTATATGCCCTAACATATTCATGTTATTTCCTCATTATGTTCCTTTATGCGTATATGCATTGTACATTTCAGGCTTAATGATAATGCCCTTCTATTTCCTTATTTAACCATACCCTCTATCGCATAGTGGTTTTACATTAGTGTTCACATTACCTAGCCCATACGTACATTGTTTAATATGTATTACTTCATTTAATAATATGTTTATCCTATGCCTTTACTCATTTCAGTATACGAGACCCATTGAGTGCCTGATTATTTTGTCTTTACTCATAGTTAACCTCAAATGATGATCATAATTGCATTTGGCTTAATATGCATATCCATTTACAACCCATGTACCAACTACATCGATACCCATGTCCATTATAACTATAACCTATCTTTATATTTGCACTTCTTTCTTTTACTTCTCTATGTTCACTCCCTTTTCGGTGATGTCTTTCATCCGTGTCATATAATTGTACTCACATATTGCGCCTTGACGATTATTCTCTTACCTTGCCATTCTTGAGTACTATATTCAATGGGGTAAGGATATGTCCTACTTAGCTTTGACTTGACCAAATATGCTGATATTATCTTATAATTTTACTTCTCTTATCTCATGATATGTGTTCTAATAATTAAAGAAACATTTAGATTAATCCTTCTATCAAATCTCAATATTATATCTAGAATGCCTAAGGTTATAATCAAGTGCTATCCACCTTAGTATCCTACTTCTTACCGTTTAGCAATATCCTTTAAGTTATAACATCTAGAGGGGTTTACTCATCACAAAAGCTTATATTGATCCAACTTAGCATGAAATAATCAACGATTTAAAAATGGAGGTCTTTAGAACTCATAATTTGTATTCGCTCAACACGCAACTACCAAGGAACCTTAAGGTTGGCATACCTCTCTTAGGGGAGAAGGTTCATGTACTTTAAATCCTAAGGTCCTACAATATTATTCCCTTATTGATAATTAGCAATAACCAAAGTATTGTAACATTCACTAAACTAGGACAACTATTATTGTTACAAGGCTTTTGGGACTATACCATATTAGAATGCAAATGTTATCAACTTTAACCATTGATCTCTCCTTTTCCATGTGATATAATTAGAAGGGGAAACATTACTTCTAATAAATTTATAGCTAATTTGTTCTTGTTCGCACAACTTAAAGGATTTTACTAGCATCTACCATACTATAAACTTGTATTTGTTGTCGTAAATCTAAGTTTCCTATACATACGCTCATTAATCTCCATGGATCTTATGGATACCTACACACATTATGCACTTACGTGGCATCAAGATTTGCTCTTATTTTGTGAGATGTTGATGTCAACAGAGACATATAATCCTTTCTTCATAACATTATACTTCTCATTTTGTTTGTTTTTCTCAATTAACAACAATTTTTACCTCTCACATGATGATCGATTTCTTCCATCATATATTAGGGGTTTGAACATCATAACTTATTCATCTCAATGCACATTGGTTCCCTATTTGTATTAATTTATTATTCTATTTATTATCACTACTTCTCTTAATCTCGTATATGCTTACTCAAGCTAACTTATTAGTTCCCCACCAATTTTCGTACTTTTTATTATTTTATTGCTTGTTCACTTTGTAATTATTAAATCGTAGTTGTTTCCCAACAATATTTTCCCTCAAATCATGATAATTTAACATAAGCAAGACCAGCAACATATAACTGCTACCCATTTCTCACACATACTTAGTTCCTTCAATCTCTTTCTACTTACTATATTGAAACACGACTAATTGCACACAATGTGGAAGAATGCATCATACTAATTAATTAGCACTATCAAGCATCAATCCCCAACACTTGTGCACATATATTTATTTACCAATTTGATGCCTAGATTCAACTATGTTAGGTCACACTATTTAACGTCTCCTCATACATGAAGGTATTTTAAGGCGTAATGTAACTCATTCATTATACATAAGTTATGGGTTATAGCATATCCATTCCTTACCGCATTGTATCGTTGCAACACTCGAACATAAACAAACATGAAATTTAGCTATGCATTTGTTTATACTTATGTGTAAGGAATAGTTTGTTAGGATTGTCGTGTTAACTCTATGGTCGTTTTTATTAATTTGTTTCGTCATGTAAACTTTTCAGTGTCCTAGTGTTCATCTCGTCGTGTTGGTCTCACCGATGTCTTGCTTGTGAGATTCTGCATTCGTCTCGCCCTTTCGACTATAGTTCGAAGTCTCGACAGAAGGCATTTTGGGGTCTTTATACTTAAAGTTATGTTTAAGCATGAATACTTACATTTTAGTTCACTTTTAATGCCAACCCTTAACCTAATTAATCTAATCTATATTGACCTTATGAACATTAAGTGTCAACCCTTAATGTTAACTTTTATGTTCAAGCAACACCCGTTCTTTAGTGTCAATTCATAAAACTTTTATAGTTAATTGTATTAAAATTTTAATCTTAAT
The DNA here is from genome assembly GCA_027924585.1 of Larix kaempferi. Lineage (NCBI taxonomy): Eukaryota > Viridiplantae > Streptophyta > Pinopsida > Pinales > Pinaceae > Larix > Larix kaempferi. The sequence goes on from BSBM01000008.1 coordinate 3,178,444, forward strand.
TTTAAAAAAAACAACAAAATAGAATTGATATCATTTTATTTTATTTTTATACAAGTTTTATATGATTTATAAAATGATATATATATAATCAACCTATGTAGTTTATATGGATTATCAAAATATATATATAATTTAAAGTCTAATTTAAATAAAATCAAATTTAAATGAAATCAAAGTAATTTAAAAAAAATAATGATATTATAAAAATTTATGTCACAATCCACGCCTTTATCACAATTTGTAAATTATTATTATATTATATTTTATTTTATGGCCTCTCCACCTATCTCTCCCCTTCTCCCCACACGTATCCAGCTACCACCGCCAGCCATCCCCCGCTTCCCCTCCACGTGACAACCCTGCTACTCACCTCGCCTTCCCTCCATTCACCTAAGGGAGCCCACAAAGAGGCGACCTGCATGTCTGCCATGCGTCGACTCGCATGCCATCCCTTCCATTCGCCTAAGGGAGCCCACAAAGAGGCGACCTGCATGTCTGCCATGCGTCGACTTGCATGCCACCAGGTGTTTGTCCTCTGGAGCCTGGAGCCTGGGTGGAGGGCAGTCTACCTCTTTTAATCAGCCCTCCTCATCCCCGCGCGCGAAGGATAGTTTTTTTTTTTGTTCCATGAGGTCCGTAGTTCTTTGCCTTGTGACAACAGTCATGGCGAGCTCGGCTCCGTGTCTTTGTTGGGTTCAAGTAGCTAAATTTAAATCGGAAAGATGACTGCAATCCTAACTATTCATTAAGCTCAAAGGCCAGACCCTACTGGCTCTTCTGATTCACGACTCTCCACCAAATTCTCATTTTCGGAGATGCCCACTTGCAAAATCTTCTCCTCATGGCGCTCTGGTGTGTAGATCTATTTTATTTTTTTATTTTTATATATATATATATTTTTTATTTACATATATTTCATAAGCACCATAATGACCTAACAATGCCCATCCACCTCTTGATGCACTCGAGCTAAGGGCTGAGTTGCGTTTCTGTTTGTTTTTGTTTTGTGTCCAATTTAATAATGTAATTTGTCTGGCATTAAGCTAGGTACGAGTAGTTTGCTGGTCAAAAAGATGTTTCCTACAAAGATAGTTACAATTATTCTGCAACTGCTTGCATAGAGGCTTCTATTCTTGCTATTAGCCGTAGATGGTTATGGCTACCTTAGGATTTGATGCTCAGCCAACTGATTACCCTTTTGAAATTTGGATTTGTCTTTTGTTTCCAGCTTTAGTGATATTCATTTTCTGGCTTTTGCATTAAACTTAACAACGATGGTTTCTGATTTACAAACTGAGTGGTATTCCCTTTTTATCTTTATATATATATATATATATATATTTTTTAGACTGCTCATCCCCAACTCAGTCAGAGAGGGTGCAGCTCAACCCAGAGGAGCTCCGCTCAAATAGGGCGCACTCAAAGAGTGCTCATCCGAGTTCTAAGGTTGTACATCTTAAAACTTAGAAGTTCACGATAAGAATCCCTCCAGTTTGAATATTTGTTTAAAACTCGGATGAGTCGACCACACCAACTCAAACATAAAGGGGATGTTCCGAGGTGAGTATTACCTTTGGGTGTGAAGTAGAATGGGTGAATGATCTGACCCAGCTCCTGGTAAAGTCGAAACTTTTGTTGATACATTTGTGTTGGAGAGGAACTGGTGTAAAAGTAAGAAATGGTCCAGCCTTTTCCATTATGAAATAGGCCTTCTCTTTTCTTATTCCAGGTAAATAAACCATTTTGCGGTGGTAGGTCGACTAAATTTAGGGGACCAATGAGTTCCTGGAGATGCTGCCCTACTATCTCATGTTTTCTAGTGCCTTTCTTTTCATCGACATGAAGAGTAGTATTAAAATCACCAGCCATTATCGATCGTTCCCCGACGCTAAGAAAATAGAAATTTTCTAAGGAAGACACGCAAGCTGGTATATCTTGATGTATACATGAGTTAGTTTACTTGGGATATCAGAAGTATATTCCAAAAAAGTTCATATCAAAGCTCTGTTGCTACTGGGATCTGAAATTTTTACATTTTTTTGATCCCACAGAATAGCAATCCCGCCCAAGAAGCCTCCGGGGCTGTTGGCAATTTCGAAATCAACTGTACAAAGGGATTCATCTTATCGGTACCACATTTAGTCTATTGAAGGCAAACAATATCGAGATTATCTAATGCTATGCTTGAATATTCTACTCTTGTGAGGGGCATTCAATCCTTTTACAATCCAAGAATGAGAAAGAATGTTTGGGGATGGGAAAGAAAATATGCCCCTAGTTTTGCATTGCTCAGCATCTACCGATATTGCGACCTTCTTCATCTCTCTTATAGACATGGCTAGGACGTCCTCGAGACACCATTTTCGACCGATTCCACAACCAAAGAGGACAAAACTCTAAAACTTTAACAAAACTCTCCCACGAATTCCCAATTGCTTTTAGAATATTTTCAGGCCAGAATTCAATTGGAAGAGCATAGAGTTTGATCCATACCAGTGCTTCTATGAATTTTAGCTGGATCATCCAGTAGAGACTGACTGAGTTCAGAACAAAAAGGCCCTGCGTCAAATATCTCTCTATCGAAGAAAACCTTGGCAAACAATTGGAGATCGATCGAACCCTTCACCTTCTAATATTTTCATATCGATTTAAATCCTGCTCGCATTATTGCGGACTTGTAAGTAAATCAATCTTTGGATACTGTCTCTAGCGCACAATGGTTTGACCACGAGCTTGCTGGGCAGGATTTATACACGATACTTGGATGACGTTGAGCATTTCCAGTGATGTTTGGTGGCATTTTAATGTTCGCTTGGGATTTGGTGAGTTCGATACAGGAAAAACCCAAAAATACTTTTCTCTAAATCTCTGTTAACAGAGCAAAATAAATTCTCAAAAAGAGACTTCAAATTCAATCATACAGCCAACCTTCTGTGTTCAACAAATATTTTTGTGCAGTTTGACTGTGGTGGGTTCCTAATGTCCATGGTGACGAAAGTTGGGTGAAAACCCAATAATTTCTTTACATTCTGTTTCTACCCTATCTGCGCCCTCTCCAAGTTGGGTTGCGCTGGGTTTTTTTGTTTGTTTGTTATTTATGATTATATTTGGTGTTCTCCATGATGCACTTGTTGCACGTATTTGAGATTGTTTGGATAAATGTTTTGCAAATATTTCTGGACAGAAAATTACTATTTAAAATTAGCCATAATCTGACAGAAAACTTAGTCGAAAATATTTCGAGTCTTGTTTAAATTCTTAGTATTGTAGATGAGTAGCCAACTCTACACAAACATTGGAACACATAATTACTAGAGATCTCTTGAAAAGTCCCTGAGCTTCAACTGTACTTGTTTTGTTCGACGAAATTAGAAACTGCATCGATCCAGAGATCGAATCCGAGGAGGAGAAGTACAATACGATGTTCATGCGAGGAAGTATGTAAAAGGGAATGAAGATATCAAGAACTCTTCAGTCCTGCAAAATCTACATTTTCAAGCAATTGATATTTTAAACCAATTGGATTTACTTCCCTAGAGTTGGAAGCATCTCCCTTTACGTCGGATGGTCCTCTGTTTGGCCACCGCCACATCACCCATTTACATTCACATCTGGTACGATGACAACATTACCATGTCATCCCCAAATTTTATTTAGTTTGTATTTTCTATTTTATATGTTTTTAACATGTTGACCACTTTTACCGATAGAAACCTGAAATATTACCATTGCCACATGGATATTTTAAACATTTTTAATGATGTGTAATAAATCTGTTACTCTCGTCCTCAACAATGTGCTGTGCTTTTGCCAGTTTAAATTCTAAATAAGGATATGCTATATGCATAGAATTTATTTCATTCATTTCATGTGAGTACAAAGAATTAAGTAAATGTGATAAACTTCTGTGAAATGTAGAATTCCTTTATTCATTTGTTGTTTTATGCAAGCTTTGGCTAAAGTACCAGGTGTGGAGACCCTTGAGTAGGGCTGGCTTTGGAAAGTGACACATTGTGCACAGGTTTTATCTCTTTTTTATTTTTATTTTATATGTACACATTTATTAACCTAGTTATCTATTATATTGCAGGAAGAAAACTATAATTCCAGGTGTAGTTAGGCCCTAAGGTCTAAGTGTTCGAGCCTTGCGCTCTGATACCAAATGTAGTGCTCTGGTTTTTACAGCAGAGCACTAAGTAAAATTTCTGAGTTAATTTTCTATGTATTAAACTTTAATCAGGTGTATGGGAGTAAATTACTTTGAATTACCATGCTTCTAAATGATATTTAGTGTACTGTCTTGTCTTTATCAACCATACATTCGTATTTTAAAACAAACTAATATATCAATATTTTCTTTTCAACAGTTTGTTCCAGCATACGAATATGTTTCACAGTAGTAAATCAGTAAATAGAAAGTTATATGCATGTTTAGAGTACTTTTAGCATAATAATCAAATAACGTAAATAACAAGGAAATTACCTGATGCTGATGCTAGTAGACCGTATGTTGTAGCAGGTTTTATATCCTCTTAGTCAGCCAAGATGAAGTGTCCACCCTACCGACCAGCTATTATCTTGCTGGCCCTTGGAAATCAAAGGATTTCCAAGCCCCCGAGCTCACAAACTGATAATCCCGAGAGCAATCTTTACTTAGGTTCTCCAAACCTTTTTTTGTTCTCAAACCTTCTTTTTATTCCCGAACCTTTTTGTTCTCAAACTTTTCTCCTCACTTCCAACTATCCCCCTTACCTTCAACTTTCTCTCCCTATATATACACTTCCTTCCCCGAGAAGAACTTGGGCTTACTCCACCGCCCCAAACTCCCCCTCTCGAGCCCCTCAAACATTTACTCCTTTCCTTAGTTCGTTCATACACATTTCATTATAAAAATGTATTTTTCACACTCAATGTACCGAATAATTATTTACACTCATGGTAAATTTATTTGACTTTGATTGACGGCTGTAAGTATTTATTACGTTGGGAACCATTACCCAAAGGTTATCCATTCGGGACAACGTTTATTAATTACAAGTCTATTCACCAACTTTGTATTTAATGTTATTAATGTAATTAATAAAATATTATATAAATAGTTGACCCCTTTTCAACTTGGACATGGTGTGGCTTAATGGTCTACCTCATCCGTCGAGATCACTTATCTTGAGATTTAAATTCCAAGATTCGCATTGAATAATTAAATAGTAATAAACCATTTTCCATCACATCACATTCATTCCAAAATTGTTATCCTATTATGTCTAACTTAGAAATGTAAAATAATCACACTCTAATCATTCATTAATCAATATTTAAATTTTACCTATTTTGCGATTGTTATGACATGGGTAGTAATATTATTAAAATAAATTTTATTAAGTAATAATATTAATTAAATCACCACAAAGTAATAGTAATTTGTGAATTTAATAAAAATGTCTTTTAAATCATTTGTTTATCACATGAGTACCCTAACATCTACATAGTATCGTTGTTCTTCTAAACAAAGCACCCTTAAGGGATTAAACAATCTTACTAATTAATTAGATAGTACCATTACCTTATTTACAATAATTCTCAGACGACAATGTTAACTGATGACACTTGTCTCAATTTTCTATCACGATGTTTACCAACGAGTAATACATAGCTTAATTGACTTGTTTTACACATCTTAAATAACTTTATATTCATTATCTGAATTCGATCAATGCATGATTAACATAATTACTTATGACGACTTATACATTTATTCAATATGTTAAGTGTTTGTATATCGATACTAGTGTACATGTGCAAGGTCTGCATGCGTGGCCAGCGTATGCACAGATCAGAAATGTACTATAGACAAACCCCATCCCGCCTATGCATACCTGCTAACTAATAGTAGTATTTACCCCCAGGTAGAAGAACAAGCATAATATATATCGTACAATTACTTTAACATCCTCCATTATTTAACATTTAATTCTTTACGATTTCACATCATTATCTTTATGTTTACATTAGTTTAATCAATCATGTACAAGGAAGGGTACCTACTACCACTAAATTAGAATCAAGGAATACTCAACCCTCAACAGTACTAACTAACACATCCTCCCATCATAACCTACGTCCAACATCCTCCCTATCCTTCCTCTGCTAGTACAAAAGTGGATGTCAGACTCACCGATCTGACCACATAGAACTTGAGAGCGATAGCGTCGGCTGAACAGCGGACCTATCCTCCCCTAGCAGGCATCCGACCATCGTCATCACAACAACATGGGGAGCGTGTCTCAGCACGGCCCTCCCACGACCTCGGGTCTCATGGAAATATAGGGTGGGAAACACATCCATCCCTCTCAACATATTGGGCCTATGCCCTTATCGACTCATACTTTGCTGCTATCGGGATTATCAGTTTGTGTTATCGTATCATCATTCTTGGCTGCTAAGGTTTACTGTACGAACACGTTTTTTTTTTTGTGTGTCCCATATCAGATCAAGTAACTGGCTATCCCATAGCCCTTGTGTCCTGTAGGTTAGTATTTCGCAAAATAAAAATTTATAGAAAGCATTTCCCATTGATCGCCAATTGATCCATGTTATCAAAAATCATTTTATTTCATGTAACCTTTTTAGTTCATCATAGATGCGTATGACATATAACACTTCAATAATTCATATAAGAAGATGGTATCCATGTACCGAATCATATATTTCACAGCTTATTAATGAAAACATATAAACATATACTGTAATCGTAAAATAAAGAAATAATATGATAATCATGACATCGTAACCGCATGACATAGTAACATCATAATCATAGTGAAATAATAAAACAAAGTAACATCATATAATGAGGTCCATCATATCGCAATATCGTTTACTCAGTCGAGCTGAGTTCAACAGAATATAAGAAAATAAATTATAGCGTGTCTAACTGATCAATATGCTTAATCAAAATATGGGGCGTTACAACAACCAACACACCATACGATAGCTCCATCAAATCAACATAAATTTACGAATGTCAACAGTTATGAGAAGAGATAGAGCAAATTCCATAAAAGAAATTATGTTTCCTAGCACCAATCCAAAGGTGATGAGACAAGGAAGCCAAAGATAATGACAATAAATGAACTCCAAAAATCCAAGAACTCGATAACACACTCGAGAAAACCAACCTAGAGTTATTACCCTGGAAAAAACTATACCTATAGACTCGAAAAAAAGGGAAACCATAAGAAAATCATCATCAAAACTAGACTCTCCAGGAAAGCTCTAGAAAGTGTCTCCATTAAAAACCTAGTCTCTACAACTCTTGAAGTTAATTGGTCTATGCAACTCTTGTGAAATAAATAAATAATAAATAAAAGCATATTTTATAATATAGACTTTACAATACATGTGAAATATAATATATACAGAATTTCACATATAATTATTTTTTATTATTTCTAATCTTTTAGAAAATTTTCCATAAATCTCAATATCCTATAATACATCTTAATATCATATTATCCAATTCTACATGTAATTATAATCTTATTATTCCAATATTTTATAAAAGTTTTCATACACTTTATGAACTCATAATATATCTTAATATCATATTTTAATATTGAATATTTAAATCATTAAACACAACTTTTAACAATAAATAAATAAAAGCATGTTTCATAATATAGAGTTTTGAATATACATGAAAGATAATATATACCCAATTTCACATGTAATTATAGCTTTATTATGGGTGAACTCATAATACATCTTAATGTTATAGTACTCAATTTGATATGTAATTATAATTTTATTAGTCCCATTTAGAGAAGTTTTCATATTCCTTGTACATTTAGAATACATTTTAATATCATATTACCTTAATCCACATGTGTTTATAATCTTATTATTCTAATTTTTTAGAAAAAATTTCATACACTTTATGAGCTCATAATATGCCATCTTAATGTCATATTTTAATATTTAATATTTAAATCATTCATCACAATTTTTAAGAAAAAATAAATAAAAATATATTTTATAATACAAACTTCACAAATGAAAAATAATATATACGTAATTCCTCAGTTAATTATATTTTTACTATTTCCAATCTTTTAAAAAAGTTTTCATACACCTCATAAACCTATAATACATCTTAATATCATATAATTCAATTTCATATGTAATTATTTATTATTCCATTTTTTCAAAAAAATTATATATACAACTCATAATACATCTTAATATCATATTTTCATATTTAATATTTAAATTATTAATCACAATCAATAAATAAAACATATCTTAGACCTCCAAATACATGTAATTATAATTTTATTAGTCCCAAGTTTTTAGAGAAGTTTTCATACACTTCATGAGCCTATAATACATCCAATATCATATTAGTCAATTCCACATCCAATATCATATTAGTCAATTCCACATCCAATATCATATTAGTCAATTCCACATGTAATTATAATCTTATTATTACAATATTTTAGAAAAGTTTATATACATCTCATAAGCTTATAATTTATTTTAATATCATATTTTAATATTGAATATTTAAATCATTTTCACCATCTTTAAAAATAAATAAAGCATATTTCATATTATAAACTTTACAAATAAATTTTTAATATATACCCAATTCTACAAGTAATTATAATCATATTATTCTCAATCTTTTAAAAAAGTTTTATACACTTTATTAACACATAATATATTTTAATATCATACTAATTGATTTCATATATAATTATAATCTTATTATTCCAGTCTTTTCAAAAAGTTTCTATACACCTCATGAGTTCACAATACATCTTAATATTATATTTTAATCACAATTAAAAAAACATATTTCATCATATAAACTTCACAATACATATAAAACATATTATATATCCAATCCCATATGTAATTAGAGTCTTATAATTATATATCCAATCCCATATGTAATTAGAGTCTTATAATTTCTAATCTTTTAGAAAAGTTTCCATACATCTCATGAACTTATAATACATCATAATATTAGATTTTAATATTTAAGTAATAATGAAAATTTTATAATAAGATATAATAGTGTGATACTCTTTGAACATCATCAATAAAATGTCTTTATCTTTTATATAAATGATACTCTTTGAACATCACCAATAAAATATTTTTTTTATATATTTATACCCAATTCCTATATATATACCCAATTTATAGATTCCTCATCTTTTGGAAAAGTTCAAATACGCCTCATATTCCATAATACAACTTAATATTATATTTGATTTTTTAAATTATTGATCACAATCTTTAGAATTTATAATAATGGCACCGTATAATTTTGTGGGTACTTTTTACACATGACTCATATCGATTCAAATCCCTTGCACTTTTTTGTATGAAAAAAAATTGATTCATCCATTCATCAATAAAATAAAATGTATTTATTGCCATTTTACATATAATATGCCTATGCGATTGTAGTACCATTATTCCATATCTTTATTTAGACTTTAAAAACCTATATTGCAACCCAATTTCCAGATTTTGTTGCAAATCTAGATCCTATTAAGTTGACTCGATTGCATATTGAATAATCTTTACCAAAATAATGGTATCTAACCTTGCACATTCAATATCATTTATTGAAACCAAAGTTATTCTTGATTAAGTCCATATTAATATTTTTTACCAAAATAACGGTATCTAACCTTGCACATTCAACATTCAATATCATTTATTAAAACCAGAGCTATTATTGATTAAGTCGATATTGAATAATCTTTACCAAAATAATGGTATCTAATCTTGCACAATCAATATTCAATATCATTTATAAGCTATTCTTGATTAAGTCCATATTGAATAATCTTTACCAAAATAATGGTATCTAACCTTGCACATTCAATATCATTTATTGAAACTAAAGCTATTCTTGATTAAGTCCTCCCCTCTAGAATCCAAATCACTTATCTTGAACTAAATATAAAATGGTAGCCAATTTGATATTTTAGATAATATATAATTAATATGTGGTTTTTATTAAATAGAAATAAAAAAGATTATGGTGAGATGTGTCTTACTTTTATTATTTGAATTTATTTTTTATCTATTAATTAAAATATACGATAGTGTATTAAAGTAAATCTATTTCATTAAAGGATAGACTAGCATAGATTTATCTTAAACCTTGATTTATCAAATATTGAGAGTGATCCAATTTTATGAGGTGTAAATTTTTTTTATCTTAGATTTTTTAAGCATTAAGAAAAAATTTACACTTCAAGATGTTTGATTATGTGCTTTTATATATCTAAGATTAAGTTTAATATGAAATCAATATAATATCATTTTTGTGTTTAAGTCAATATCATTTGCATTTTTTGTTTTGGAAACAGCATGTTACTTAATGTTACACAACATTATTCATTACAACATCTCCCCATACTAAACTATAGAACATCACATTACTCTTAATACAAAAAGAGCAACATAAATCCTCTATTACATAAACCCCTTAAATAAAATAAGAAAAAACAACATAGACCCCTTAAATAAAATAAGAAAAAACATAACTTATGGGAAAATCGATGATACTTGAAAAGGACTGATTCAAGATAAGAAAGGTAGATTTTGTCTTTTTTTTATAAATGTCTAACATAATTGACAACTAACAAAATCATATGTGAATTTCCTTTTGAAACTAGTAAACTAAAGTTGTGCATTAAAGTTGGCCTCCCAAAAACAATTGTGGAAGGAGATTTGAAGGTAAAAGTGTGGAATGAGATTCCACCATAGAAGATTAACGAATTCTCGTGATCCTAAAAAGACCTTAAAGTCCGTCAAAGTTTTATTGTGTGAGAATATGTATTTCAAAAATATTAAATATTTCAAGTTTTGGTGTAAGCTGTAGTTTTTTTCATAAGATCTGGGATGTGGTCACAACCTACTTGAACATCTCTCATTGCTCGGATATTGGAGACTTTAACTTGTGCTTATTAAATTGGTTCAGATGCAGCAGAAAGCACTTTCTCATTGCCATATGCATTCCCTGGGCTATATGGTATTTCAGAAATTGTGCCATTTTCCAGAATGTTCCTCCTGATCATCTTCTTTGTAGCAGAACTGTCTTAAATATGTGTGATACTTGTAATAGTGATGTGATTATGTCAAAGTCTGACAGAAATAACTTTTTTAACTTCAAAGTGGATCAACCTATCCTCTTTTTTGATGGTGCTTCACAATTTGGTATTTGTGCTGTTGGGGGTGTCATTTACCTGAATGAGTCTCATTACTTTTCCATTAGACTCAATTGTGGATCCGGCACAAATATGAAAGCGAAATTAATGGCTCTCTGGTGTGTTCTCAAAATTGCCAACATCTTTGGTTTGGTTAACATCAAGGTGTATGGTGACTCCAGGGTCACCATTAAATGGGCTGCAGGTGAGTTTAAACTCAATGTATTGAACTTGAGTCACTGGGCACAACGGACACTTTTTGAAATTTCCAAGCAGCGGGGTGTCATCTTCGAGCATATTTACAGAGAACATAATTCCCTGGCTGATAAGCTCTCAAAACATGCTTTATCTGATTTGGAAGGACAGTTGTTCTGGGAAGAGTGGCATGACAACCTTCTTCAGGACTGTGGTTCTACATACTTTTTTGATTGATTCTGATATCATCTGATCTTTTGGGTTCTTTCCCTAAGTTTTTTGTTTATATGTATTGTGCTTATGTAGTGATGTTAGTAGCTACAGAGCTTATATGGGAGATCTATGTTTCAGATCATGTACATTCTGTATTGAAGCTTTTCAATCTCTTTGACTTGGCTACAGAATTCTGAACTTCATTGTACTATTTGATTCAAACTTTGAATATCAATAGTTGTTTTTTTTCGCTGGAAAAAAATGCTAAATGCGATAGGTAAAAACCAATAATAATTTAATATTTTAAAGAAAATAAAAAATATTAGAACACATCCATGTGAATGACATATCCAAGCAAACATATGTTAAACAATACTTGAATTCATTCTCGTAATAATTATTGGTAGTGAGTTAACATTGTGAAATAAAACTTTGCTATGTTACGAAGGAAGGACATGCTAAATGAAAAAAACATTCTATTAGGAATTACGATATCAATAATGCAATTACATTAATATATCAACAAAAGTGGTAAGGTAGATAACCTAGTGCCTTAACATTTGTTCAAAGTAGATATCTAATATTTAAATTGGAAAAAAAATACACAGATAAAATAATATCTTTTATGTTTGATAGTAAGCACTAATAATATGGACTTTCCTTATCTGTAGGATACATTGGGCGTTGCATTTTAAAGGGAATATTATTCTATATACCTACCTATTACCAACAATGTTAGCATGATGCTTTGTTTATTCATCAAATCAATTTTGTATTTACATCACATTTATCCCCAACAATAAATTGTCCTATAATATATCTTTAGATGTTGTAATTGCTTCCCTTTTTTGCAATATCATGTAGATGTTGTGTATGCACTCTTTAAAATTGCTTATCTTAGTATCAATGGATAGAGAAGATAAATTGATCTCCAATTATCTATTAGACTACTTCATGTGCTTTATTTACATAAATTCAAACTCACTGATCAAGGACAACATCAAGAAAAATGATAATGTTAACATCGTTAAAACAAAATTGTCAAAAGTAGATAGATTTATATACAAATTTAAGAATGAGGTGAAAATATTGACCAAAAAATAAACATGAGAAAAATAACAACCTTGAACCATATGGTGATGAGGACATGTTTAACTTCCTAATATCTATTTAAGATAGCAAGGCCTAAGCTATTGAACATTACATACAAAGTTTTTTGGTTGAATGTGCTCCAGCATGGCATCTAAAAAAAACTCTAAATACAACTCTAAAAAATTATGCTTCCAAGATGTTTGAAGAATGTGTTAATATATCTAATGAATATGACAAAAACATGATAACCTTTTGACTGTATATTGGTAGGTGGCAAGAGGAAACACCCGTGAAAAGAATCCAAAGAAACAAAAATAGAAATAAGATAAGATAATTTTACTAATGTCCAAGGAATGACCACAAATATTGGATCAATGGTATTAGAAATGCACACCTAAGGTAGATACAAGTGGGGATGTGAAGGCATATCCTATCATAATGTTAAATTTTTAGTATTAAATCACAATACTATAGGATCTTTGCTGAGAGAATAACATCTATAGTATATCAATGCATGACAATCATAATATGACAAGCATCACAAGCATTACAAGAATCAAAAGCATAGAGACAAGAGACACAGAGTTTCCGTGGGGAAAACCCTAAGGTGAAAAACCCCACAACTTCCTCAAAGATAGAGAGAGCAATGGCTCAACCAAAATACAACCAAACAACACTGAGATAGTCTCCTAGCAGATGATCCTCCTCCTCCTCACTAGTGCGCCACTTTTCAGAGAGAGAGATAGATGCTTTTCCGAGTGAGTAAAATAGAGATCTCCTATCTCTATTTATACTCACCTTTTTGCCCAGTGACTTACTGGGGCCGACTTGTCTACTTAGATACATCCACATTATATTATATATAATTCTGGGCCGACCCCAAATGGTGGTCTAATAACCCATCGGCAAGTTCACACACTTGCGACACTTGTCAATCCACATGACGACACTTCCTTATAGAGGAATAACACATCTCTTATAAGGGTACAATAAATATATATAAAATATACAGATGAAATACATTCCGAAGTTACATATACATCAACACTCCCTCTTAACTAGGAAGGTATTTCTCGACACAGATCTGCTAGATAAGTCTTCTTCTTTGGATCATCGTCATCGATGCATCGTCATCATCATCGTCACTGCTGCTACTATCTCAACCAATCTCTGTCTCTAATCGTCATAGGAAGTTCTACAGAGCCAGTCCTTTTTCATACTGGATGTAGGCCCACCACCTGCAGGTCTTCATCATCACTGGCCATACTGTGGAATCCTCAGGACTGATTACGTGCGTCACAAAACCTCGAAAGAGCATCCCAGGCTGTTACGAGCACACGGCTCTACCTATAGGATCTCCCAGGGCACAAATTACATGTGACCTCACCATAAAACCTCGAAAGAGAATCCCAGGACTGATTACGAGCACAAGGCTCAACCTATCGGATCTCCCAGGGCACAAATTACATGTGGTCACCACAAAACCTCGAAAGAGCATCCCAGGACTGATTACGAGCACACAGCTCAACCTATCGGATCTCCCAGGGCACAAATTACATGTGGTCATGGCAAAACCTCGAAAGAGCATTTCAGGATGTTACGGGTACACAACTCCGACCTGAAATCTCCCAGGGCACAAATTACATGCCATAGGACAAAACCTCGAAAGAGCATCTGCCAGATATCCCAGGGCACAAATTACATGCCATAGGCAAAACCTCGAAAGACTATCTGTAGATCTCCCAGGGCACAAATTATATGTCCTCCCAAGCAAAACCTCGAAAGAGCATTTGCCAGATGTCCCAGGGCACAAATTACATGCCATAGGCAAAACCTCGAAAGACCATCTGCAAATCTCCCAGGGCACAAATTACATGCTTATCTACACAACCTGATCCACGGCCACAGAGTATCAACCTGATACTCACCATACATCATCCTGATGTATCCACGATCATCCTGATGATCATCACTACAACGTCCTGCTGCATGTCATCTGGAGCAACATCCTGAAGCTCATCATCTATGATCATCCTGATCATCACTGCAACATCCTGCTGCATGTCATCATACCTGATCCACCTGATCATCAATGCATCTACCTGATGCATACCAAGTATCTACCTGATACATATCATCATACATGATCCTCCTGATCATCAATGTATCCACCTGATACAAATACAAGTACATGATACATATCACCATACATGATCCACCTGATCATACAATGTACCCATCTGATACATATACAGATACATGGTCCAAGCATCCAACATGATGCATATACAAAATACATACACATGATCCAACTGATCACATCCAGCATCTACAAGATGCGTACATACATACATAAAAATGATCCAACTGATCATATCCAGCATCCAACATGATGCGTACATACATACATAACAACGATCCAACTGATCATATCCAGCATCCAACATGATGCGTACATACATACATAAAAATGATCCAACTGATCATATCCAGGCAGAAACCAGAACATCATCCTGATGCTCATCATCCAGCGCTTACATCCACATCCATGTGAAGGATCCTCCTTCCAACATGCTTGGAATGGCTTCAACAAATGTGTCCATCACTTCTTCCTCGAAGTGTCCTCGATCTGAAGAACGCCAAGCCTCTCTCTGAAGTACTTGAACTTCACCCTGGCTAGTGGCTTCGTCAGCACATCTGCAATCTGCTCGTCTGTCGCAACATATAGGAGCTTTACAACTCCTCTCTGCACCATATCCCTGATATAGTGATATTTGATCTCTATGTGTTTCGACCTGTCATGAAACACTGGATTCTCGGACAGCTTTACACAACTCTGGTTATCACAGAAGATACCAGTAGCTTCCAATGGGAGATCAAATAGCTCAGACAGTAGCTTCCATAGCCATACTGCCTCACAACTAGCTGAGTAGGCTGCAACATACTCTGCCTCAGCTGTACTCAGTGCTACACAGGATTGCTTCCTGCTAAACCAAGAGATCACACCTAATCCCATACTGAAGCAACACCCAGATGTGCTCTTCCTATCTGCAGCACTGCCAGCCCAATTTGAATCAACATAACCCTGCAGGTTAAACTTTTGATTCACCTCATACCTGAGCCCATAATCCACTGTACCCTTCAGGTACCTCAGAACATGCTTTACAGGAACCAGGTGAACACTCCTTGGATTCATCAGGAACTGGCTCAATGTGTTCACAGCAAAGCAAATGTCTGGTCTCGTGTTTGTCAGGTACATCAAGGACCCAATCATCTGACGATACATAGAGACATCAATCGGCTCAGATGAAGCATCACATAGAAGCTTCAGATTTGATGCCATAGGTGTGGCCATGGCCTTGCAATCCATCATCCCGAATCTCTTCAGGATATCTACTGTGTACTTCCCTTGACCAAGGAAGATCCCACCTGCATTTTGCCACACCTCCATACCTAGGAAATAGTGCATCATTCCCAAATCTTTCATGTCGAATTCATCTGCAAGCTTCCTTTTAGTATCTGCAATCAGTCTGTCATCTCCTGTCACAAATAGGTCATCCACATATAG
This sequence comes from Larix kaempferi, assembly GCA_027924585.1. Classification (NCBI taxonomy): domain Eukaryota; kingdom Viridiplantae; phylum Streptophyta; class Pinopsida; order Pinales; family Pinaceae; genus Larix; species Larix kaempferi. Next base: position 3,194,746 of record BSBM01000008.1, read on the forward strand.
TAGTAGAATCACAGGATTCCCTTCCTCAACCTTGTAGTAAAGGTTGGAATCTGCTTTGCTCTTGGTAAAGCCCAAACTAGATAGGAAACTGTCCATCCTACCATACCAGGTTCTGGGAGCTTGCTTCAAGCCATACAAGGCTTTCTTCAGTCTGCACACATATGACTCCCTGTCATGTATTTCAAAACCAAGTGGCTGTTCCACATATACTTCCTCTTCAACTATACCATTCAGGAAAGCAGTCTTGACATCCATCTGGTGTATTTTCCATTTCATAGCTGCAGCCAGGGAAAGTACTGTTCTGATGGAAGTATACCTGGCTACAGGTGCAAAAGTTTCTTCATAATCTATTCCCTCTTTCTGAGAGAATCCATGAGCTACGAATCTTGCTTTGTATTTCTCCACACTGCCATCTGCAGCATGTTTGATTTTGAAGATCCATTTAGAAGTCACAACAGACTTCTCTTTAGGTCTTGGGACAACATCCCAAACATCATTCTTCATTATTGATTGGTATTCCTCAACCATGGCATCCTTCCATTCTTTCTTTTCTGCTGCTTCTTCATAACTGGAAGGTTCTTTGTTCATAATGTCACAGAGTAAAGCAACATAGCTGGTTTGTGATCTGGTTCTTTTCTTTGCTCTGTGTTCTTCTTCTGGAATACCAAATCTTTCTGCATCTTGAATGAGCTCTCTAGCCCATACAGGTTTCCTCTTGTGAGATTTATCCTCACATGGTGGATCTATAGGTTCTTGTGGATCTTCAAACTCACGAACAGCTTCTGGGACTGCTTCAGTCATGGGAGTGTCCTGAAATCTTGTTTCCTTAAGTTCTTCATAAACTTCAGTAGGTGCCTTCCTTGATTTGATGAATGCTGAGTTTTCATCAAATGTTACATCCCTGCTGACATCAATCTTCTTGAACCCTGGAAAGTATATTCTGTAAGCCTTCGAGCTTTCATTGTATCCCACAAAAATACCCTTCTTTCCTGAAGGATCTAGTTTAGTCCTCTTTTCCTTTGGGACATGAGTGTACACTGGACAACCAAATATTCTGAGATGACTGACTTCAGGTTTCTTACCAGAAAAGACCTCTTATGGTGTCTTGTTGTCCAATATCTTGTGGGGTGTTCTGTTCTGCACATATACAGCTGTTCTAGCTGCTTCTGCCCATAGATGCATAGGAAGATCCTGGTCATGCAACATTGCCCTTGCTGCTTCCATGATAGTTCTGTTCTTCCTTTCTGCAACACCATTCTGTTGAGGATTATAAGGAGCAGTCAACTCCCTCTTAATCCCTGAATCACTGCAAATCTTCTTGAAGTCATTTGAGGTGAATTCTCCACCATTGTCGGATCTGAATGTTTTGATCTTCTTGTCAGTTTGATTTTCCATCAAGGTTTTGAATTCCTTGAATTTATCAAGCACCTCATCTTTTCCCTTCAAGAAGTATACCCAAGTCTTCCTAGAGAAGTCATCAATAAATGATACATAGTAAACATACCCACTCAGGGAACTGGATGACATAGGGCCACATACATCTGAGTGGATGATTTCCAGAATGTCTTTTGCCTTGCTTTCATTGCTTGGGAAAGCCTTCTTAGTGTTCTTACCTTTTGCACATCCTTTGCAAACAACTTCGTGTTTGGTCTTGATTTCAGGAAGACCCTCTATTGCCTTGCTTGCAATTGGGAGTGCCCTATAGTGCATATGAGCAAGTCTTCTATGCCAAAGTTCACTTGGCTCCATGGATTCATGCACCATGGCATGTTCAGGTTGTCCCTTCAATTTATACAATCCTCCCTCTTGCTCTCCAATCACTACTGCATCATCTATGGTCTTTCCCTTTGGCCACATTAGGACTTGGCCATCAACAAATGCAACCCTCATACCTTTTGCATCTAAAGCAGAGATGGAGAGTAAGTTTTTCTTGAGCCCCGGTACATAGAGGACTTCCTTCATCTTCAGAGATTTTCCAGAATCTAGGTTGTAGGAGGCTTCACCACTTCCTTTGATTGGGTATTGATAATCATCCCCAAGTTTCACCTTATGGGGTGATTCATGTTCAAAAAGGTTCACAAAAGATTCCTTGAACCCAGTCATGTGTTTGGAGGCCCCACTATCAATCAACCAATCATTACAACCATGGGAGATTGTGCCTGTGAGTGCAGAGATTAGAACATACTCTTCTTCACTTGATGAGTCATCATCACTACTACTTTCTGCCCTAGCCTTCTTCTTTGGAGGTTCATCATCTTCGGCAGCATGAGCATGATATCTTCTTTTGTTATTCTTTTTCTTTTTGTTGAAGTTGTTGTTGTTGTCTTTCTTCTTCTTGGGACAATCTGAAGCAAAGTGTCCCTTCTCATTGCAAGTGAAGCATCTGAGATCTTTCTTATCTTTATGATAATGGTGGTGAGAGGATCTTCTATTATGAGATGATTCCTTCTTGGATTTACCTCTTTTGGTGTGAGCTGCAAGAGCTTGATCTTCACCTCCCATCTTTTCTTCACGAGCTATAAGTCTAGATTCTTCTTGAGAGCATTCTTCCCGAAGTCTACTGAAGGAGATCAACTTCTTTCTTGCACAAATTCCTTGAATGAAGGAATCCCATGACCTGGGTAGGCCATTCAGAGTGGTCATCACCACTTCACCATTCTCCACCATTTCATCCACTGCTTCTAGTTGTTCCTTGATCTGGGAGACCCTTGAAAAATAAGATTGAATGGTTTCTCCATTCTGAAACTTTACTGCTTTCAATTGGTTCCGCAGGGTCATCTTCCGATTTATGTTCTTTCCTTCAAATAGCTTGGTCAAGGATTCAAACATCTCCTTGGGTGTCTTGAGAGAAGACACATGGGGTATGAGATGGTCTTTGATAGAATCAACAATGATTCTCTTTGCCTTGACCAAGTTCTTCTTGTGCAATGCCTTGGCCTCTTCATCTTCTGGGATAGGGATGTCTTCTTTCACATATGAGTCCAACTCATTCTCTTCCAGGATTAGCCCAATCCTATACTTCCAGGCTCGAAAGTTATCAGCCCCTTCAAGCTTATCCTCAAGCTTGGTGTGGAGAGACATCTTTAAGAGTACTTCAAATGGAAATAGAAAAGTTTTAGGACTTACCACTTGAAGTGCTGAAAACTAGATCTGGTCCCGGATTAGGGTTTGTCAGAGAAACCCTAAAAATTCAAAATGTGAATTTCAAAATTCTGAAAGGATAGAAAGATGCGCCTTGGAGAGCTGATCAGCCTAGAACATTCAGAATTTGAGATCAGCAAAGTCTTGCCCTTCAAAATTGCCTTTTTGTCCTCCCGGGTTCACTGGGGAGAACCCTGAATTAGGGTTTGAGTTTCCCGGAGATCTACCTAGCCAAAAATCTCGATCCAAAGCTCAAACCTTCGATTTTTGCAAGGAGCTTCCAGCTATGCCTTCAGTTTCCAGAAATTCCTATTTTTGTGGAAACCCTAATTTTTAGGGCCAAATCTGAAAATGCTCGGAACTGAATTCTGATTGGACAGATAGATGCGCCTTGATGAGTAGATCCAATCTACTATACTGAATTTCAAAAATCTGTGGAGAGAAACTCAATAAACAAGGAATACAAGCTTCCGTCACTGCAAAATGTCTTCTTCTCAGTTAAGCTCTGATACCATGTTAAATTTTTAGTATTAAATCACAATACTATAGGATCTTTGCTGAGAGAATAACATCTACAGTATATCAATGCATGACAATCATAATATGAAAAGCATCACAAGCATTACAAGAATCAAAAGCATAGAGACAAGAGACACAGAGTTTCCGTGGGGAAAACCCTAAGGTGAAAAACCCCACAACTTCCTCAGAGATAGAGAGAGAAATGGCTCAACCAAAATACAACCAAACAACATTGAGATAGTCTCCTAGCAGATGATCCTCCTCCTCCTCACTAGTGCGCCACTTTTCAGAGAGAGAGATAGATGCTTTTCCGAGTGAGTAAAATAGAGATCTCCTATCTCTATTTATACTCACCTTTTTGCCCAGTGACTTACTGGGGCCGACTTGTCTACTTAGATACATCCACATTATATTATATATAATTCCGGGCCGACCCCAAATGGTGGTCTAATAACCCATCGGCAAGTTCACACACTTGCAACACTTGTCAATCCACATGACGACACTTCCTTATAGAGGAATAACACATCTCTTATAAGGGTACAATAAATATATATAAAATATACAGATGAAATACATTCCGAAGTTACATATACATCAACACATAATTGAGCTATGCATGGGCTTGAGGTCGAGGTTTCCTAACCAGAACTCAACTATTATGAGAGACGAGTTATGTAGAAACATTAGTTATTGAATCCTATGTTGCATGAAAAAAATTGTATGCTTCTGTAATTGGGATCCTTTCTTCATATATCATCAAATAAATTAAAATAGTGAAACCCAAAGAAACCAATGGAAATAGGGTAAACTCAATCTCCTCCTTCATTCAACATAGCTCATAGAGATGGAAATCGATTGCAACCTTCCCAAAGGTGTCCATGGGGACATATCATCATAATGTTTGGTGACCCAAGATGTCATTCGAGGAAATATTAGGTTTTGATGTGCTCAAGGATTTCAACTCTTCAAAAAATTGAACTTAAAAAAGTAAAATCCTAGGAATTCAAATACTGAGTGACAATAATATAGCCTTTATTGTGTTGATTCTAACCTTTACAAGTAAATGGAAAATGAACAATTAACCACTTAGTGATGGGAAAGTAATAGTAAAAATGAGAAAAGGGTGTATAAGCAAATAGAACCTATGATTTCTCATTGAATAGGAAAAAATAAAAGAATATAAAATATACCATATATGTGTCTATGGGAATTGAACTAAATCACTACCCTCTTCTTAAAAGAAAATTGCAAAGTGGTTGTTCATGCAAATCAAACATATGAACACTAACGAGATGGGAAATATTATGACCATTATGAGTGTTTATATGTTTGAACTTGTGATCTCTTATCAAAGGAAGATAAAGTTTAAAAAAGGACGTTTGCAAAGGAAGGAGGTATTGAACATCTAATCTCTTAATTATGAAGTAGAAAAGGAGGTCTACAATTGCAAAGTGGTTTCTTATGGAATTCAAAATGTGACTTCTAAGGACATAGGAAAAATAAAAACACAAAGTAAGTGTTTAAATCTATATGTCATAACAAAATGGGTGTTCGTGGGAATTGAACCTCTAATCTCTACAAGTGAAAATACTAAACTAGGCATACATAAAATAAAAGTGGGTTTCCATGGAAATCAAACATGCATCCTTTGAAGATAGAGAAAAAAATACTCAAAATTTAAATGATTTTTTATGGGTTTGAACTGGTGACCTCTCAATAAAGGAGGAAAAACTAAAAAAATAACATAAATGAGCATGCATAGGAGTTAAACGCGTAACCTCTATGTTGTAAGAATAGAAAAGAAGGCGTAAAAATGTTTACGGGTTTAAACCTGTAACCTCTATAAGATAATAAAATTAGTTTCCAATTAAAATTGGAGCAAATCCTTCTTCCAAATGGAAGCAATAAAAAAAATCAAAGTGATTATCCATGGAGATTGAATATCTGACCTTTAACCTTTAGTAGAAAGGAAATAATTCACCCAAAGATTGAACATGTGACCTTTAACCTCTAGTAGAAAGGAAATAGTTCACCCAAAGTTGATGAAAGGGGAGTCCATAGGAATTGAACCAATGCCATGTTTTTAAAAGAGATAATGAAAATATTATGTGGATGTTGTTTATGTATATGTAACTTCGGAATGTATTTCATCTATATTTATTGTACCCTTATAAGAGATGTGTTATTCCTCTATAAGGAAGTGTCGTCATGTGGATTGACAAGTGTCGCAAGTGTGTGTACTTGCCGATGGGTTATTAGACCACCATGTGTGGGGTTGGACCTGAAATATATATTATATTGTGGATGTATCTAGATAGACAAGTTGGCACCATAGTGTAACTGGGCAAACAGGTTAAGTATAAATAGAGATCGGGAGATCTCTATTTGGATCATTCAGAAAGACACACTTCTCTCACTCAGAAAGTGGCGCACTAGTGAGGAGGAGGATCATCTGCTCTAGGAGACTATCTCAAGTGTATTTTGGTTGTACTTTGGTTGAGCCATTGCTCTCTGTATCTTTGAGGAAGTTGTGGGGTTTTTCACCTTAGGGTTTTCCCCACGGAAACTCTGTGTCTCTTGTCTCTCATGATTTTGATTCTTGTGATGCTTGTCATGCTTATTGTGATTGTTATGCATTGATATAATGTATATGTTATTCTCTCAGTAAATATCCAAGAGTATTGTGAATTAATGCTCAAAATTTAACATGGTATCAGAGCTAACCTGAGAAGAAGACATTTTGCAGTGACGGAAACTTGAGTTTCTTGTTTATTAGGTTTCTCTCCACAGCTTTTGGAAATGCAGTATAGTAGATTGACTCTACTCATCAAGGAGAATCTATCTGTCCAACCAGAATTCAATTCTGATCATTTTTAGATTTGGCCCTAAAAGTTAGGGTTTCCACAAAAATAGGAATTTCTAAAATTGGAAGCCATAGCTGGAAGCTCCTTGCAAAAATCGAAGTTTAGAGCTTTGGATCGAGATTTTTGGCTGGGTAGATCTCCACGAAAATCAAACCCTAATTCAGGGCTCTCCCCAATGAACCCGGGAGGACAAAAAGGAAAATCTGAAGGGTGAAGCTTTGCTGATCTCAAATTCTGAATACCCCAGGTTGATCAGCTCATCAAGGCGCATCTTTCTATCTTTTCAGAAAGTTGAAATTCGCATTTTGAATTTTTAGGGTTTTTTCGACAAACCCTAATCCGGGACTAGATCCAGTTTCCATCATTTCAAGTGGTAAGACCTAAATCTTTTCTATTTCATTTGAAGTACTCTTTAAGATGTCTCACCACACCAAGCTTGAGGATAAGCTTGAAGGGGCTGATAACTTCCGAGCTTGGAAGTATAGGATTGGGTTAATCCTGGAAGAGAATGAGTTGGACTCATATATAAAAGAAGACATCCCTATCCCAGAGGATGAAGAGGCTAAGGTATTGCATAAGAAGAACTTGGTCAAGGCAAGAGAATCATTGTTGATTCTATCAAAAGACCATCTCATACCCCATGTGTCTTCTCTAAAGACACCCAAGGCTATGTTTGACTCTTTGACCAAGCTATTTGAAGGAAAGAACATAAATCGGAAGATGACCCTACGGAATCAATTGAAAAGGGTCAAGATGTTGAATGGAGAAACCATTCAATCCTATTTCTCCAAGGTCTCTTAGATCAAGGAACAACTTGAAGCTATAGATGAAATGGTGGAGAATGGTGAAATTGTTATGACTACTTTGAATGGCCTACCTAGGTCATGGGACTCTTTTATCCAGGGGATCTGTGCCAGAAAGAAGTTAATCTCCTTCAGCAGATTATGGGAGGAATGTTCTCAAGAAGAAGCAAGGCTTGTGGCAAGAGAAGAGAAGATGGGAAATGAAGATCAAGCTCTCACAACTCACACTAAGAAGGGCAAGTTCAAGAGGGATCCATCCCATCACAAGAAGAAATATTCTCATCATTTTCACAAAGACAAGAAAGATCTAAGGTGTTTCACTTGTAGTGAGAAGGGTCACTTTGCTTCAGAATGTCCCAAGAACAAAAGGGACAAACACAACAACAACAACTCCAGCAAGAAGAAGAAGGGTAACAAAATAAGGTACCATGATCATGCTGCCAAAGATGATGAGCCTCCAAAGAAGAAGGCTAGGGAAAAAAGTGATGATAGTAATGATGACTCATCAAGTGAAGAAGAGTATGTTCTAATCTCTGCTCTCATAGGTACTATCTCCCATGGTTGTAATGATTGGTTAATTGACAGTGGGGCTTCCAAACACATGACTGGGTTTAAAGAATCCTTTGTAAATCTGTCTGAACATGAATCACCCCATAAAGTGAAACTTGGGGATGATTATCAATATCCCATCAAAGGAAGTGGTGAAGCCTCCTACAACCTAGATTCTGGAAAATCTTTGAAGATGAAAGAATTCCTTTATGTACCTGGGCTCAAGAAGAACTTACTCTCCATCTCTGCATTGGATACAAAAGGTATGAGGGTTGCATTTGTGGATGGCCAAGTCCTAATGTGGCCAAAGGGAAAGACCATAGATGATGCAGTTGTGATTGGAGAGCAAGAGGGAGGTTTGTATAAATTAAAAGGACAACCTGAACATGCCATGGTGCATGAATCCATTGAGCCAAGTGAACTTTGGAATAGAAGACTTGCTCATATGCACTATAGGGAACTTCCAATTGCAAGCAAGGCTGTAGAGGGTCTTCCTGAAATCAAGACCAAACATGAAGGTGTTTGCAAAGGATGTGCAAAAGGTAAGAATATTAAGAAGGCTTTCCCAAGCAGTGAAATCAAGGCAAAAGATATCCTGGAAATCATCCACTCAGATGTATGTGGTCCTATGTCATCTAGTTCTCTAAGTGGGTATGTTTACTATGTCTCATTTATATATGACTTCTCCAGGAAGACTTGGGTATACTTCTTGAAAAACAAAGATGAGGTGTTTGATAAGTTCAAGGAATTCAAAACCTTGATGGAGAATCAAACTGGAAAAAAAATCAAAACATTCAGATCTGATAATGGTGGAGAATTCACCTCAGGTGACTTCAAGAAGCTTTGCAGTTATTCAAGGATTAAGAGGGAGTTGATTGCTCCTTATAATCCTCAACAGAATGGAGTTGCAGAAAGGAAGAACAGAACAATCATGGAAGCAGCAAGGGCAATGCTGCATGACCAGTATCTACCTATGCATCTATGGGTAAAAGCAGCTAGAGCAACTGTATATGTGCAGAACAGAACACCCCACAAGATATTGGACAACAAGACACCCGAAGAGGTCTTTTCTGGTAAGAAACCTGAAGTCAGCCATCTCAGAATATTTGGTTGTCCAGTATACACTCATGACCCAAAGGAAAAGAGGACCAAACTATATCCTTCAGGAAAGAAGGGTATCTTTGTGGGTTACAGTGAAAGCTCGAAGGCTTACAAAATATACTTTCCAGGGTTCAAGAAGATTGATGTCAGCAGGGATGTAACATTTGATGAAAACTCAACATTCATCAAATCAAGGAAGGCACCTAACGAAGTTTATGAAGAACCTAAGGAAACTAGATTTCAAGACACTACCATGACTGAAGCAATTCCAGAAGTTGTTCGTGAGTTTGAAGATCCGCAAGAACCTATAGATCCACCCCGTGAGGATAACTCTCACAAGAGGAAACCTACATGGGCTAGAGAGCTCATTAAAGATGCAGAAAGATTTGGCATTCCATAAGAAGAACACAGAGCAAAGAAGAGAACCAGATCACATACCAACTATGTTGCTTTACTCTGTGACATTATGAACAAAGAACCTTCCAGTTATGAAGAAGCAGCGGAAAAGAAAGAATGGAAGGATGCCATGGTTGAGGAATACCAATCAATAATGAAGAATGATGTTTGGGATGTTGTCCTAAGACCTAAAGAGAAGTCTGTTGTGACTTTCAAATGGATCTACAAAATCAAGCATGCTGCAAATGGTAGTGTAGAGAAATAAAAAGCAAGATTCGTAGCTCGTGGCTTCTTTCAGAAAGAGGGAATAGATTATGAAGAAACTTTTGCACCTGTAGCCAGGTATACTTCCATCAGAACAGTACTTTCCCTGGCTGCAGCAATGAAATGGAAAATACACCAGATGGATGTCAAGATTGCTTTCTTGAATGGTGTAGTTGAAGAAGAAGTATACGTGGAGCAGCCACTCCGTTTTGAAATACACGACAGGGAGTCATATGTGTGCAGATTGAAGAAAGCCTTGTATGGCTTGAAGCAAGCTCCCAGAATTTGGTATGGTAGGATGGACAGTTTCCTATCTAGCTTGGGATTTACCAAGAGTAAAGTGGATTCCAACCTCTACTACAAAGTTGAGGAAGGGAATCCTATGATTCTACTCCTATATGTGGATGACTTATTTGTAACAGGATATGATAGATTGATTGCAGATACTAAGAGGAAGCTTGTTGTTGAGTTCGATATGAAAGATTTGGGAATGATGCATTATTTCCTAGTTATGGAGGTGTGGCAGAATTTAGGTGGGATCTTCCTTGGTCAAGGGAAGTACACAGTAGATATTCTGAAGAGATTTGGGATGATGGATTGCAAGGCCATGGCCAAACCCATGGCATCGAATCTAAAGCTTCTATGTGATGCATCATCTGAGCCGGTTGATGTCTCTATGTATCGTTAGATGATTAGGTCCTTGATGTACCTGACGAACACGAGACCAGATATTTGCTTTGCAGTGAACACATTGAGCCAGTTCCTGACGGATCCAAGGAGTGTTCATCTGGTTGCTATAAAGCATGTTCTGAGGTACCTGAAGGGTATAGTGGATTATGGGCTCAAGTATGAAGCAAATAAAAAGTTTAACCTGCAGGGTTATGTTGATTCAGATTGGGATGGCAGTGCTATAGATAGGAAGAGCACATCTGGGTGCTGCTTCAGTATGGGATTAGGTGTGATCTCTTGGTTCAGCAGGAAGCAGTTCTGCGTAGCACTGAGTACAGCTGAGGAAGAGTATGTTGCAACCTGTTCAGCTAGTTGTGAGGCAGTATGGCTACATAAGCTACTGTCTGAGTTATTTGATCTCCCATTGGATGCTACTGGTATATTCTGCAATAACCAGAGTTGTGTGAAGCTGTCTGAGAACCCAGTGTTTCATGACAGGTCGAAACACATAGAGATCAAATATCACTATATCAGGGATATGGTGCAGAGAGGAGCCGTGAAGCTCCTGTATGTTGCGACGGACGAGTAGATTGCAGATGTGCTGACAAAGCCACTAGCCAAGGTGAAGTTCGAGTACTTTAGGGAGAGGCTTGGTGTTCTTCAGATTGACGACACTTCGAGGAAGAAGTGATGGACACATTTGGTGAAGCCATCCCAAGCATGTTGGAAGGAGGATCCTTCACATGGCTGTGGATGTAAGCACTGGATGATTAGTATCAGGATGATGCTCCAGTTACTGCTCTGTATATGCATCATGTTGGATGCTAGATATGATCAATTGGATCATTTATATTTGTATGTATGTACGCATCATGTTGATGCTGGATATGATCAGTTGGATCATTTATATTTGTATGTATGTATGCATCGTGTTGATGCTGGATATGATCAGTTGGATCATTTATATGTATGTATGCATCATGTTGGATGCTGGATATGATCGGTTGGATCATTTGTATGTATTTGTATATGCCTCATGTTGGATGCTTGGACCATATATCTGTATTAGGTGGATACATTGTATGATCAGGTAGATCATGTATGGTGATATGTAACATGTATTTGTATTTGTATCAGGTGGATACACTGTATGATTAGGTGGATCATGTATGATGATATGTATCAGGTAGATACTTGGTGTGCATTAGGTGGATGCATTGTATGATCAGGTTGATCATGATGATGAGCTTCAGGATGTTGCTCCAGATGATATGTACCAGGATGGTACAAGTGATGATGATCAGTATGATCATGGGCATCAGGATGATGCTTTGTGCGATGATGATCTGTTGGATAATGAGTATGAGGTTGATACTTGGAGGCCAGAGATGATATGTGGCAGGTTGTGCAAATAGCATGTAATTAGTCCTGGGAGATCTTATCGGTCGTGCTGCGGCACATAAATGTTCCTAGGATACTCTTTCCAATATTGCTATGTAGTATGTAATCAGTCCTCAGATATCCGATAGGTTGAGCTGTGTGCTCGTAATGAGTCCTTGAATGAGGTATTACTACGGAGACATGTAATTAGTCCTGGAGATCTGAGAGGTTGAGCTGTGTGCTCGTAATTAGTCCTGGGATGCTCTTTAGAGATCTTGTCGGTCGTGCTGCAGCACATAAATGTTCCTAGGATGCTCTTTAAAGGTTTTGTCTATCCACATGTAATCAGTCCTGGAGATCCGATAGGTTGAGCTGTATGCTCGTAATAAGTCCTTGGATGCTCTTTAGAGGTCTTTCCGGTCATGCCGCGGCACATAAATGTTCCTGGGATGCTCTTTAAAGGTATTGTGGAGGAGATGCATGTAATCAGTCTTGGGAGATCTTGTCGGTCGTGCTTAGGCACATAAATGTTCCTGGGATACTCTTTTTGGTATTGCATCCACACATAAAATTAGTCCTGAGAGGCCACCTCTATCAGACTGTTCGTACAGATGATGAAGACCTACAGGTGGTGGGCCTACATCCAGTATGAAAAAGGACTGGCTCTGTAGAACTTCCTATGACGAGTAGAGTCAGAGATTGGTTGAGATAGCAACAGCAGTGACGATGATGATGACGATGCATTGATGACGATGATCCCGAGAAGAAGACTTGTCTAGCAGAACTCTGTCGAGAAATACCTTCCTAGTTAAGAGGGAGTGTTGATGTATATGTAAAATTAGAATGTATTTCATCTATGTATTTCATATATATTTATTGTACCTTTATAAGAGATGTGTTATTCCTCTATAAGGAAGTGTCGTCATGTGGATTGACAAGTGTCGCAAGTGTGTGTACTTGCCGATGGGTTATTAGACCACCATGTGTGGGGTTGGACCTGAAATATATATTATATTGTGGATGTATCTAGATAGACAAGTCAGCCCCATGGTGTAACTGGGAAAACAGGTTAAGTATAAATAGAGATTGGGAGATCTCTATTTGGATCATTCGGAAAGACACACTTCTCTCACTCAGAAAGTGGCGCACTAGAGAGGAGGAGGATCATCTTCTCTAGGAGACTATCTCAAGTGTATTTTGGTTGTACTTTGGTTGATCCATTGCTCTCTGTATCTGTGAGGAAGTTGTGGGGTTTTTCACCTTAGGTTTTTCCCCACGAAAACTCTGTGTCTCTTATCTCTCATGCTTTTGATTTTTGTGATGCTTGTCATGCTTATTGTGATTGTTATGCATTGATATACTGTATATGTTATTCTCTCAGTAAAGATCCAAGAGTATTGTGAATTAATGCTCAAAATTTAACAGATGCATCCATGGAATTCAAGTGGATGTCCATCAAAGTAAAACATATCACCTCTCAAGACTCTAAGAGAGGATAAATTAAAAAAAAAAGTGATAGTTGTGGGTTTGAACATGTTGTAGTCTCTTATTAAGGACTCAAAACTAAAGATAAAAAAATGAGAATCCATGGGAAACAAAAAAATTATCTTTTATGAAAGGAAAACATTAATAAATATGTGAATTGGGTTTCCATGGAAATCCAACAAATCAACTCTAAAGGGAGTGGAAAATTAAAAACACAAAATGACTATTAAGGGTTTAAACCATTAACCTCTCAATAAAGGATTCAAATTTGAAGATAATAAAATGGGTGTTTATGAGAATTGAACTAGTGCCTTCTTGTTCAAATAGGGAAAATTATCCAATAATGAAAATTTGTGTCCATGGAATCAAACATATGTGTTCTAAAGAGAGAAAGAAAAATAAAAATGTAAAAGGAGTATCAATGGTTTTCAACATGTGGCCTACAAAGAGAGATATTTTTTTTAATGTATGTGTTAACTAATTTGGACTTGTAACTTCTCAACAAAAATTCTAAAACCTAAAAAATAACAAAATGAATATTCCATTGGAATTGAACCTCTTGAACCTATAATGTGTAAAATTAGTCACAGCAGATCTAATGAACAAGTAAATCAATCACAACAGATGAACATAGAAAATATGGTGCAAAACTGTGCAAAACATGTAGCAGTGCTCTCTATCCCAGAAAGGGTGAATGAATTACAATACAAACTGTCACAATGAACAGAGCAATTCGAATTGCCTAAGGAGGTCATTCCAATCACTGAATGGAGTAGCTTGACTCTATCTAGGAGTCCTCATCAATCATCGGTGGTGCTCATCAATCACACCAACCAGTCATCCAGGTGTCAAGCTGAGTCTAACTGATCATAATAAATGTAACTGAAGTGTGTAGCACTGATATAGGATCTGGAGGCTCAGTGGGGGCGCATGGGAGGCTAACTGGAGTCAGAACAAGTCACCTAATCGAACTGGAGGTCAATCGGAGGTGAAACAGTCAGTCAGGAGTGAAATCGGAGTGAAATCAATCAGAATCGGAGCTAACTGAATGTAACTGGAGTGAATCTGCAGTGGTAGGTGAACAAGTGCGCCCTTCTCTGTCAGTAGGTGAGAAGAGGGCACCTTTCATCTTAGGAGGGCTAAAACTCTGTGGAAAGTGGCTCCCGGGTGCTAGAAGAAGGTGGATAAGGTGCTGGAGGCATCAAACTGGTGACTGGACTGCATATCCTGAAATAGATCATGCAAGATCCTGAAGTAGATATGTATCCTGAAATAGATGATCCTGAAATAGATATGTATCCCGAAATAGATGATGGATATCCGAACATAATGTCTCAACCTTGGATCTAAGAAATGTGGAGAGGACACACAGATGCTTATTGGTTTGAACATGGTATTTTAAAGGAACCGAACACTATAAATATGTATAGTATTCTAGGCAACTATTTTGGATTGAAAAAATCATACATATAGTTATGTAGCTGAATAATCAATAAGAAACATATAACTTACTCTTAAAACTTGTAAACTTTGGTGAATATTACCAATTTAATCATATTTTTTGTAAAAAATAGGGAAATTTTTAAAGGAAAAATGATTAATTGGCCAATACCTTTTTTCAAAAAATTCCCAAAAATAGCCAATTGTCAAAATTTTGACCCTAAAAAGTACCCTAGGATTGCACTTGCAATATCTTAGTGAAGGACGAAAAACTCAAAGATAGAAAAATAGGTGTCTATAGGAATTGGACCAATGAGCTCTTCTTAAATGATGGAAAACTAATAAAAATACAAAGAAGGTGTCCATCGGAAGCTAACCATATGATCTATAAGGAGAGAAAAAATGTTGAAAAATATAGAAAGAGTGTTTATGACTTTCAACACATGACCTCTCATTAAAGAATTCAAATATAACAAATAACAATAACAAAATGGATGTCTATAGGAATTGAACATTTGACCTATGGGTAAAGTATGAAAAAATAAACTATAACAAAACCCCAAATGGGTATCAATAGGAATATAACATGTGACTTTTTATCAAAGAAGGCATAATTTAAAGATAACCAAGTGGGTTTTTACAGGGATTGATTATGCATCCTCTTGGTAATCGAGGCAAAACTAACATGTAAAAAAATTGATGGACATCCATGGGAGTTAAGCACATGACTTATAAGTAAAGGAAGCATATTAAAAAATAGGTTCCCATAGGAATTGAATTTGTGACTCTTAGTAGAGGAAGATAACACAATGGACATCCATGAGAATTAAGTCTTTGACCTTTCAATAAAGGAGTGAAAGAAGGAAAAATAAGAGATAACAAAATGGGTGTTTGTAGGAATTGAACCTCTAACCCCTTAATAATAGAGGCAAAAATATTTCTTTTAAGATAATGAGATGGGTATCAATGAGATTTTTTTGACCTCATAAATCATGGCATCATCAATCTATCTCATATTCTACCTCAAAGAATACAAGGTTCCAATCCTAATGATAAAATTGCTTGGCCCCAATTTTCAAATAAAAATATCAAAATCACTCAAATCCTTTCTCCCTCCACCTAAATGAAATATCTTGTTGTTTCTTCTACTATTGTGGTTTTATCATTATTGTGATACCATTTTTGTTGCTAGAATTAGTATTGAATTCCCCTCTTCTACTACCACTGCTATTATTAATTCCATCAACAAAAACCATATCCTACCCCAAACCTTCCATCATTTTGATCCACTCTTTCTATCCCAACTGTGCCAGAAAGGTTGTCATTGCACTACCAATATTACAACAGTAATGGCATTGTTACCCTAGGAACCCTCAAAACCCCTACACTTGCATGTGATTTTTATATTCTTTTCTCCATATTGTGTAAAATGGTGTTCTTGTTCTCCTAGTATCAATGGATAAATCATCTATTGTTTTTGTTTGTTTTCAAAATTTGCGTGACAAAAAACTAATGGTGAAGGAATTGGGTAAGGAGAAGAGACAAAATAAAATTTTCCTCCCACCATACTCATTAAATCACTAACAAACATGCAAAATAATTCTAATTCGATCGATAAGAAAGAAAAATTAAGGGCAATTTTGGGGTAAGTTTTGCAAGTTCTCCCTCGATTGGTGAGCATTTTGCCTATTTTGGTGGGATCTCCTCTCCCTCTCTTTGTTATTTTACATCGTGATATTTTTGCTATTCTAAATTGAGTTATTCCATATTGTTTAAGATAGATATTCAATGGTATATAATCCCTAATGTACACCTTCATAGATTAAGAAGTATTTTTTTTGCACAAAGGGGTCCCTTGTCCCACAAAAAAGGACATCCCATACATCAATTTGGTATTTGACTAGGTTGTTTTCTATTATTATTATTGTTGTTGTTGTTGTTGTTGTTATTATTATTATTTTTATTATTATTATCATCATCATCATCTTAGAAACATAATAGTTGATTCATTGTGTGGTGACCATGCCTTTTTGTACCACCTTCTCCTCACCTACTCTATGCATTATTCATGAATGTCACAATAGAAATGGATATATGACGCAAGTCGGGTCATTGGGATCTTCTTTCTTAACAATAACACACGACACACACATGCTCACATGAACTGGATGTAAACAGGATGCCAGAAGATGGATTCTATTACTTTAATAAATTACGGTTATAATGCAAAATGCAAGGAATGTAAATAACTAAACTAGGTTAGCCTCAGCCTATTACACTATACAGAAGTAATGGTGTGTTCTCTGTGTGTGTCGATATTCACCCTCTCGACGTTCACTATGGAACTCTGAGCTATGGATCTGATCTCCTGTGTGCTCAGTTGATGAGTGACGGTTCTCTTATAAACTCCCAAGTGGTTGATTTTCCCCTTTTGATCCTCTGTTGAATGAACTCTTCTACCTTGCTTCTCTGCTGCTGATACCGAGATCATCCTGACCTCCGAGACACGCTTCCTCTGTCCGATGAATCCTCCCTGATCCTGAAGAGCTGCAGTTGTCAGTGCCTTCTGTCGTGCTGCACAACCTCCACATGTGGTGACATATGTCATGATCCCAACCACCTCCTCAACTGCTCATAACTTCCTTAGCAACTCCGAATGGCTACCAAGTACTCCGCTTGACTTCTAAGCTTCTCTGAATCTGCTACAGTAGTCGGTCCCATCACTGACCTAGACCATACTATCTCTTATCATCCTTTAACTTATCTGTCAGTTTCCTTTCGCATCTTGGCTTCGCCAGTCTGCCCCTTCCTCCATACTTGGATTCTACCTCAAACCTGTCGATGTCGTTGTTTGAAATCATGTCAACACTCGACCTCTTCACTGCAACCTTGTCGTCTGTCGACCTTGAACATGTCGACTCTCAACCTTCTCCTCCTATCGATGCACCTCAACAGCTTCTGCTCGACTTATTGAATTTGATAACCAATCTTACTTTCGCACCAGTGGTCATTGGAAATCCCCCTTGTCGAATCCTCATGTCGATCAACTTCGACTATTTTTCCTAGGCCCCAATGCTCATTCTTTAGACTCCCCAGGTGAAAAAGAACTCGACTGATCCGTCAGCCTCTTGAAATCTTCTTCGTAAATCCACGTCGCCTCCTGCAACTCATCATATTTCCATTGCACTAAGTATTCCTTCTTTTGCAAACTGTGCGTATGCCCGACTTTGCATTCTTCTAATACTTCTACAATTTCCTCTTTGTGTCGATCTAGAATATGCACTGTCCATTTGATGTTCGACACTTCTATGCTTCAAATGTTTGAACCTTCTTCAAAATTGTACAGATATGAGACATTGAACGTTAGTGAAATTCTCAAGCCTTTTGGAAGCTCCAACACATAAGATTTGTTCAAAATTTTCTTCAGAATCTTACATGGTCCAATCTTCTTCAGCTTCAGCTTGTTATAGGTTCCTATCGAAAATATTTTCTTCCAAAAATGTGCATAGAATAAGTCTCCTTCGCTGAACGAATGTAGCCTCTTCTTTCTGTTGGCTCTTAACTTGTATGCCGCGTTGCTCTTTTCTATGCGCTTCTGCACATCTTCATGCACTTCTTTCATATGCTCTGCAGATGATTCTACATCCACGATTTTCTTGATTTTTGTTAGTAGCTCAACCAAATATACCAATCCATGTGGGTTTCATCCTTGAACAATCTGGAATGGGCTCAAACCTGTCGACCAATTCACAAAATTGTTGTACGCGAACTTTGCTTGTGCCAACACGTTCTCCCATTGCTTGGGTCTGTCCGCCGTCAAACATCTCAAAAGGTTTCCCAAAATTATGTTCACCACCTCGGTCTGTCCATCTCTCTATGGATGATATGTCAAGCTAAAATGAAACGCTGTGTCCAGTTTCTTCCATAGGTTTCTCCATAAATGCCCCATAAACTTGGTATCTCTATCCGACATTATACTCTTTGACAACCCATGCAATCTAACTATCTCCTTGAAGAATAGTAAAACAATGCTTATGGAATCACTCGTCTTCCGACATGGAATAAATTATGCCATCTTCGAAAATCTGTCGACTACAACAAATATTAAGTCACTTCCCTGATGTGTCTTTGGAAATCCTAACACAAAATCCATGCTTAGGTGCTCCCATGGGGTATTTGGTAGTGGTAACGGCATATAAAAACCCATGTTTTGACTTATTCCTTTTGCCAACTAGAAAATCGACACTGTCGAACCCACTTCCCAACATCTATCATCATTCCTAGCCAATAATACTTTTCTTCAATCAATGCCTTGGTCTTGTCAATGCCAAAATGACATGCTAATCCACCGATGTGCAGTTCTCAGATTAGATTCTCTCTTATGGATACTCTGGGAATACACAACTGTTGTCCCTTGAACAGGTATCCCTATTGTGTGAAATAATCCAAGTATGGCGTTTTGTCGACATTCCACGGTTCTTGACTTGATTTCCATCCTTTCACAAAATCCTCATCAGTCGCATACTCTTTCTTCACCGACTCTATTCCTGTTGCCCGAACTGTCATCGTGTTCAGCAATTCAACTCTTCGAATCAGTGCATCGAAAACCTTATTCGAATTTCCCGACTTATGTCGCAACATGAAGGTATATCCCTGTAGGAATTCAACCCACTTGATGTGCTGCTGGTTCAAATTCAACTGGGTACTCAAATACCTCAGTGCTTGGTGATCTCTGTAAAACACAAATTCCTTGGGAAAAAAATAATGCCTCCACTTCTTCAATGCTTGGACAATAGCATAAAAATATTAGTCATATAATGAATGTTTTTTCTTTGCATCATCCAACTTCTTGCTGAAGAATGCAATTGGTGGGCTCTCCTGGCTCAACACTGCTCCAATTGCCATTTTGCTCACGTCGCAATTGACTTGGAAAACTTTGTCAAAATCTGGGAGCGCTCACACTGGGCTCTCGCTGCCCTTTTCCTTCAACTTGTTGAAAGATCTCTAGGACACTTCCATCCACTTAAACTCCCCCTTTTTCATGCACTCTGTCAAATTTGCACATATTTGACTGAATCCCCTGATGAACTTCCTGTAGAAACTGACAAGTCCATGGAAACATCTTACTCCATTTGCACTTTTCGGTTCCGGCCAATCGAATATTTCCTTCACCTTTTTTGGGTCCATCAACAACCCTTTATACCCAAGATGAAAAATACCAAATACACTATTTCTTTCTTCATGAAGAATCACTTTTGCAGGTTCACCATTAACTTCTATGCCTACAAATTATCCAATACTTGTTGAATGTGCCCCAAGTGTTTTGTCTTGGTTCGACTAAATATCAGGATGTCGTCTAGGTACACTACGACAAACTTACCCAAGAATGGCTTCAGTACCTCATTCATCAACCACATGAATGTACTAGGTGTGTCAGTCAATCTGAATGGCATGACTAACCACTCATATAGCCCTTCCTTCGTCTTGAATGTTGTCTTCCATCCATCTCCTTCTCTAACCCGAATCTGGTGATAACCGCTCTTCAGGTCGATCTTCGTGAAGTGCTTTGTGTCACTCAAGCAATCCATCAAGTCGTCCATTATTGGAAATGGAAACCAATACTT
This sequence comes from Larix kaempferi, assembly GCA_027924585.1. Lineage (NCBI taxonomy): Eukaryota > Viridiplantae > Streptophyta > Pinopsida > Pinales > Pinaceae > Larix > Larix kaempferi. Next base: position 3,214,984 of record BSBM01000008.1, read on the forward strand.
GATCATGATATTGTTGATAGATCTCTAGTCTGTACACATCCTCTATTCTCTACCTTTCTTCGGCGCTAATACTGCTGGTACTGTGCATGGGCTCAGACTTTCTTTGATCAATCCCCTGTCCAACAACTTCTGGACCTATCGATTGATTTCCTGACCCTTTGTCGGACTCATTCTATGTGGTGCCTTGTTTGGAAGACTTGACCCTGGAATCAAGTCGATATGATGGGATATGCTTCTCGTCGATGGAAATCTCGCCAGGGCTTCACTACTATGCTCTTGAACGCGTTGAGCATCTTTTCGACTTAGACAATAATTCTCTCCATTGTCAACCTCTCGACACATGGCCCTTTCAGAATGATGGCAAAACATCCCAACTGCTTTTCCTCCTCTGCAAGGAATTCCTTGGCTAAACACATTAGCACACGCTTCTCCCAATAGTTGCTCTCGCCCTGCCTACAATTGGCTTGGTCCTCATGTTTCGTCTTCAGAGTCCTCTACGTGCCATTTTTCCACACTGTGACTGTGTTGGTCCGATTATCATAGATCATCTTCCGATCATATTTCCATGGTCTTCCTAACAACAGATGACATGTGTCCATTGGGATTACACTGCATAGTACGCTATCTTCAAGCTTCTCTTCCTTGAAGTTAATCAGGAACTATCTGGTTACCTTGACATGATGTCCTTTCTGCAACCATGAGATCTTGTATGGGTTTGGGTGTTCTTGACATCTCAAACCTGCTTTGTCGATGACCTATGTAGACACAAGATTCTCTATACTGCCACCATCAACTATGGTCTTGCAATACCACTCTCCGATCCGCACTCTAGTTCAAAATATAGCATTTCGAGGTGTCAGCTCTTTCTCATCGCGTTGGTTGTCCTGAACCAATGTCCTCCTAACCGTCATGGTTCGACCTTTTCTTTTCCCATCCTCACTGCTATCGAATGTCGACTTTTCCCTTTTGTCGACTTGCTCATCTCTTCGACATCTAGGTTTCAACTCCTCTGTAGCATGTAGGTTTTTTGGGCATTCATATGCCTTGTTTCTGACTCCTCGACACTTATAACAAACCACTGCTGGTCTACCATCTCCTTTTATGTCGGATGGACCACTTTGACCGTACGCACCTCGACCGCGTGTCTCTCAACCATCGCGTTGGTTTTCTTGTGCTTTCTCCTTAGTCGATGTCCCTTCTACGCATAAGTTGTCTTTGATGGCTTCTCTCTTGGTTCCGCTACTTAGGCCTTTTCGGAAATAGTCTTCGCACCCCAACCAGTCATTCTACCTTTGGTCAATGCAAATTTCCTCGACAATTTATCTTTTGCCTTTAGAGCTAACTGGTAGGCTTCACATACCACTCTGAACCTTGACAAGCTCAACTCGTTTTGTATCGCATACTTCAATCCATTCATAAATAGCAATATAGCTTCTTCGCCTTCATCCGTTTGTCCTGAAGTTATAGAAAATGTATAGAACTCTTCTGTGTATTCCTTCACGCTCATATCTTTTGGTCGAAAGTTCTACAATTTTTGGAACAAGGAAATCACATAGTCACTAGAAAGAACTTCCCTTTCATCTTGGCAACCATCTTGTCCCAAGACTTGATTTTCTCCTTGCCTTTCTTGACTCTGTCAACCTGCATATTGTCCCACCACAATGAGGCATGACCCTTCAACCTCAGACATGCATTCTTAATCCATCTGGGGTCCTCGATCTGCTGTATGTCGAAGTATTTCTCCATTTCTATGAACCATTCAATCAAGTCTTCTGGGTCCAGACTTCCTGAGTAGGTATGTACATCTATCTTTGTCTGACCTCTCATCTCCGTCAGAAGCTTGATGAGTTTGTCTTCTGGTTCTTCTCCTGCTGCTTCCCGTGCTTCCACCTCTTTGACCTCCTTGTCATTGTGTTCTAAAGCATCAGGAACACATCCACGCCTTTGGATTTCCTTGATCGTTACAACTTCACTAGTCAAACTTCGTATTGTTCACATGCATTTTTCGAACATTTCACGATCAACTATTACCGCAGCGCCATGCTCTCTTTGTCCAACTCCTCGGACATTACGGCCTTTGGGATCCATTTTTAACCACAGTTGAAACTCGCACTCATCCAATCACAACCGAACTTTCACAAGTTGTTCAAAACTCTACCCAACCGCAATTGGAGATGTTCTATGCACTCAACACTTGGTTCACTTCCAGCAGTGATACCCACTGACGCTCTCCTGCTCACAAGATGCTTCAACTCAACTAGACTCTAACCTGGCTATGATACCAACTGACACAAGTCGGGTCACCAGGACTTTCTTGCTTAACAATAACGCACGACACATAGACACTCACATGAAATGGATGTAAACAGGATGCCAGAAGCTGGCTTCTATTACTTCAATAAATTACGGTTATAATGCGAAATGCAAGGAATGTAAAGAGTTAAAATAGGTCAGCCTCATCCTATTACACTATACAGAAGTAATGGTGTGTTCTCTCTATGTGTCGATCTTCACCCACTTAACATTCACTGCGGAACTCTAAGCTATGGATCTGATCTCCTGTACACTGGGCTGATGAGTGACGACTCTCTCCAATCTACTGATCAACTCGTGAGTGACTGATTTCCCCCCTTTGATCCTCTGCTGACCAAACTCTTCTACCCTGCTGCTCTGTTGTTGTTCTTGAGATCATCCCGACCTCCAAGATACTCTTCCTCTATCCATTGAATCCTCCCCAAACTTGGATACCTGCATTTGTTAGCACTCTCTTCCATGTTACACAACCTCCACCTGTGGTGACATCTATCATGATCCCAACCACCTCCTTAAATTCTCATAACTTCCTTATCAACTCCGAACAACTACCAAGTACTCCGCTCGACTTCTGAGCTTCTCTAACTATGCTACAATAGTCAGTCCCATCATTGACCTCGACCGTACTGTCTCCTGTTATCCTTCGACTTATCTATCGGCTTCCTTTTGCGTCTTGGCTTCACCAGTCCGCCCCTTCCTCCATACTTGGATTCCGCCTCAAACTTGTCGATTTCGTTGTTCGACAACATGTCGCCACTCGACCTCTTCGTTGTAACCATGTCGTCTGTCGACCTTAAACATGTAGACTCTTGACCTTCTCCTCATGTTGATGCACCTCGACAGCTTCTGCTTGACTTATTGACTTCGACAACCAATCTTCCTTTCGCACCAGTGGTCGTAAAAAATCCCCCTGGTCTAATCCTCATGTCAATCAACTTCGACTGTTCATCCTAGGCTCTGATGCTCCTACATAAATATACAACTATAAAATCCTTTATTCAAACTTTTAACGTGAGTACAGCATGTATATTGAATTGAAAGGGTTTCTATGACTAAAAAATAAGATATATTACGCCCATTTTATCTAAGATATACCCAATATGTCATTAGTAGTTTCATAGGAATTTTTTTGAGAATAAAATATAATACACTATCCCCATTTACGTTTGGGATATATGTCAATACTTTGTGAATGGATTCTTGGAAATGTTTGCAGCGATAAAATTCCTCCCTCTACTTGCTATATTACATTGTTTGTAAGCATTAGTTTGTGGAAACTTATAAGTCTTTATATACCATGATTCCGATGCCAATAGGGGCATCTATAATGTCAATGACCATCCTATGAATATAGTGGCTAGTTGGTTGTGGGGTGATTATGATTTTTTTATGAGTTATCCTCATCCTCTTTTATCCTTTGATTGTGGGATATAAGTCAATAGTAATAAATAGTATCTTCAATTTGTTTCCATGACTATAAAATAAACATGTTATCCTCTTCCTCTTGTAGGATGTATCCAAATAAACCATGAATGGCATATTGGAAATTTTATACAACTATACAATAAATTTCCATATCCCATTTGTTTTCCCGATATACATAAATACGACATCAAAAGTATCTTTGTGTCATACAATAAATACTCTATCCCCATTTGCTTACTATCCCACATTCGTTGTGAGCATTGGTATATGACAACAGATAAGCCACAATGCTCCATTACCCTCATCTCAATGAAGCATATACAAGGGTAGTGACCCTCCTACTAATAAAATGGTTGATTCATTGGGGGAGATTGAGATTTCTTTCTCGTATTTTTCCTCTCCTCCTATATCATCTATTTTTGGGAGATATTCCAATACACCATTAATGATGGATTTGAAATGTTTATATGACTGCAAAATCCATTATCCTCTACTTTCCATCCCACATTAGTAACAAGCATTGTTCCATGACAATGTATAAACCATAATATGTCATGATCCTTATTCCAACAAGGAATTTGCAATAGCAGTAGTTTCCCTCCTGTTAATGGTTGGTGTCTTGTAAATGTTTGTACAATTATAGAATCATATATTCCGTATGATCTATATCCCAAATAATCTATGGTAATACTCCACACTATAATATAATCCCAATATACCATTATCCTTATGTCAATTTATCCCATATGTGTGTATCTCATATATAAACAGTAGTATACTACAATCCTTAGGTCAATGAGGAAACTTATGGTGGTAATGACCCTCCTATTCACATAATGGTTGATTTTTTATGAGTGATTTTGCATGCTTTCTTGGCCTTCCACACTCCTCTATGCAAGTCATAGATATGAAATCCTTAGAAATATTTCTACAACTATGAAATATCCTAGCTCCCTCTACTTTCTATCCAACATTGGCTGCAACAATATTTTTTTAACATCATATGATCCCTAATATATCACATTCATCCTTATCCTAACAAGTGGCTTGGATATTTTTGTTCAACTAAAAAATCCTCTATCATATCATCTCCTAACAAATGATCATCAATTATGTCAAACCTTTTTTATATATGAGTTTTAAAGTGTCTTAGGGGACTCAAATATCCATGAGAGAAATTGTAAGTGGATATTGTGAAATCACTAGAATTCACAAGTGATTGGTGAAAACCTCTTAAGTGATGTTAAGATATCAGTGCACAATGGATAAAATTATATGTATTAATTTGAGATTTGTAAATACTTGTTCTACAATGAGAATATAGGTATCATGTAATCAACTAGTAGGTATGAACCTTAATATTTACTCATTCAAAATAATAAAAACAATTAGTAACTTTTGGATTCCAATAGGTCATAGGTTAAATGCCACTTGGATCCTTCCATAGTTCATAATCCTAAGAGTGTTATATGTGGAGTTTGATGATGTCAAATGCCACAATAAGGTTCCCAAGTGGTATACCATGTACAACTCCCCTAAATTCCTATCAATAGGGGATTTATGTGAAGATAGGGGGATGTAAACCAAATAATTATTTGGAGGTTGAACCCCATAGTTGTGAAAAAAAGCTTCAGGAAATGTTTTGAGAGGGAACTAAGAAAATACACGAGGCTCTTGAATCTATCTCACCCTTATCCCAAAACCTTTAGGGCTCCACACGCATAAAGAGAATAGTGTGATGATGGTATGGTGAAGTAGGAAGGAGGACCAAGGTTATGTTAGGGTTGAGGAGTGAGTCCAAGTCCATTTCATGAATCACATGGTTAAGTTTTATAAGTTTTGTAAATTTGGGGTAACACTTTAGGTATGTATTTGTAATTTTTGTCATGTCGTGGTGGTAATGTGCAAGTTCCGGGGAGCATAAATTTATGATTTTCGGAAGCTATGGAATTTTTAAATACACGTTTTCCTTTTAGTACCCAACCTTCTTTGCCCTTGGGATTTGAGATATTTTTATATCTATTCCAATGTGTTCCTTCTTTTCCATATTTTCCATATTTTTGCTAGCAACCCCTTGGATTGGGATGGCATCTAGAATTGTCATGATCAATTTTAATCTTCCCCGTCATAGGATAGCCACCTATTGCACCATAATTGTAATTATTTCATCTACCTTTCTTATCAACTAGATCTATCCTCTCTTGTCATAAGAATATGGTTTAATATTAAAACCTAAATGACTGAAACCTTCACTGATATCTAGTAATAAGAAAAGGAGCAAACTATCCAATTTTTGAGGAATAACCTTAGAAATATCATTGAAGCAAATTGTAAAATGTACAATATCGATTTCCATACTTGAGGCTTTAATATAGAGGTGTATAATTTCCTACAATTTTCTCCCTTACATTATAGATCCATCTGAGAATAGCAATACATTATTGACAAACAATATGTAACACCCCCAATTTTGACCCTTTGAATGTATTAAATCAAATTATGTACAATTATCTAAATATGATAATATGGATTCCTAGTGTGGAACTTAAGGCCAAAGCCTAACTAGTGAATGGCTAAGCATTTATACTGTACATATTTTTATATGGGCCATGTGGTTGTCTTGTCATGATGACTTAAAATATATGTAAATATTATGTTGGAAAATACTAAAATGGTCCAAGATGGATGTGTAAAGAGAATTAGAGGCTACGATTCCACTAGAGGGGAACATGAAAGGGGGCCTATGGGAGATTAAATCCTCTATTTCCTAGTGTCAAATTTATAACTCATTCATTTTTTGATGTGTGCATTACATAATCCATTTAATTCCTTTTCACTTATTAGTCCCAATCATTGAAAGCATGAGTAAGGTTGGTGGGGAAATTCTTCTCATGTATTTATAGAAGCATGGGATGAATATAGTTATATGACCATTGTAAGTCCGTCCATCTATGGTCAAAAGTAATGTTAGTTGTCTTTTCACCATCATATTATATCATTTGGATTCTATCACTCATTCTCCCTGCATATTTTTACACTAAGTAGTTTCTCATGTTGTTTTCTCTATAGCCAATAACCAAACTATGAATCGAACCAGAAATTTGCACCATGAAGGGAAAATTTCCAACAATAGAGTGAATATGATGGTTGTGGGTGAGAATAGAAGCTAGGTAAGATATGAACCTTTATCCACTATTTATTTTCTACTCTTTGATGCTAAAGAAGCCATGAATTGATGTTACATGAGGTTCTCCAATATCATACAATAGGGTGAAATATTTTTGCACACATTGGTAAGCACTTTAAGGATTTGATTTCCTCAGGACACTGTGGAGTAGTGAAGGGAAATTCCTTCCTTGTGTTGTTTGGAGCAATGAAAGAGAGTGACATGGCTAGGATGACTAAGTGAGGTTCATGTTATTGCTCAATGGTGAGAATATTAGATAAGCACGAAAGGAAATTGTTTTTTGGTTGATAAAGAGAAGACTATATGAATTTCCTTCAGCTTGGTGGCTTCATATCCCGGCTTGGGGGTGGTATCAATAGCTAATACCTATGGTTGGGTGGAAAATTGATCTTACATAGTAAGTTTCTTGGATCTTCTTATGTTAAATATAAGTACTCTCTTTGTCTATGAATGGGAAATTATTTTATTTACTTCCTATTATGAATATGCTTGTCTATGCATGATGTATTTGTGTATGGATATGTTTTTAATTCTGATGTGTATTACATTCTTGCACTTGCACATGCATTTCTTAGTTTATGTTTCCCAAGGGAGGATTAAATTAATTATGAATTCAAATAATGGCCCTTTGGGAGAAAGTAAAAAACATAAAATTTATATTTACCCCATCCTATGGTCAAAATAATGGATGGTAATTCTATAGAGTGGTATCAGATATCTTGGTTAGAGCCACGTTAGACCATTGACCGGGTTGCATGGGCCAGAATTAGTAGTTACATGTATAAAATAGAGTTTACACATGAAGTGTTTGACAAAATTAGTCTACAAAAATCATCATTTTAGTTACCAAATGGTGTCTTAATAGGTCCATGGATCAAATACTGTGATTATGAGTAGGAATGGTATATTTTTATGAGAAAAATTGGGGGAATTTTTTTGGATTTTGTTGTAGAAATTTCTCCCTACGGATAGGTAGAAACTCTTTCAGAATAAAGTAGGATGCACTGACTCTATGCTAAGACAAAAAGGAAACAAATGCTACCTTGAGTTCCTGAACTAATCCTCACAACAAGATTAAATGCATTCAGAAGAGATGAAAGATGTAACTTACCTTCCAATTCGACGTGTGTCCAACTTCTAGCTCTTGATCCCGAAGCTCCAATGTAGAACCTATTGAAATCAAATAAAGGACAAGCATGCAAGCTTCCAAATACCTTGAAGCAAAGATTAAGTTCAAATCTAAAATAGATACATTTCATATCAAAGATTTATACAATACACATGAAATGGGAAAAACAAGACAAGTTATCTTATATTACAAACTTGAAGAGTGCTTACAAAGGTTGCTTGATATCCAAGCCAATCCTCCAGCTCTAAGTGCTTCCTCTAGCTATCTCTTCAGAAGTATGAAGATCATAGGTTTGATACCCCAAAAGCCCTCCCGTTTGTTCATGGAATGCCTCTCTCTTATAGTGTGTAGTAGGGTTAACCATCAAGAGAGAAGAATGGATCTTGAGAATTTTTAGTGGATCAAGCCCACTAATCTGAGAAGGTGAGTTAGGATCGAATCAGGAATACCAATCCTAAAAAATATCTCAAAGATCAAGATCCCATAAGCCATGGAAAAAAGGATAAAAAGGGAGTACTGCGCCTCTTAAACTGAGCATAGCGCGGTAGTACCACATGGCAGAGAAAGAGCATAGCGCGGTAGTGTGGACTACTGCGCACCTAAGCTAGAGCAAGGCGCAGTAGTGTAGGTATATGAAGTCTCAGGTGGGTTGATTCTTGATGGGATAGGTTTGTCTTCACGGATCACTCATCATTTTTCTCTTCTGGGTGTTTTAAGCAGTACGGGAAGTGTTGTCAACTTTTTTTATGGTGAAGATGCGACACTATGAAATATGGAGGTATAACAGATGCCCCCTAAAGTGTGAGGTCACAAGGGACTGATGGCCGAAATACTTTACAAATACTATGTGGAGATAGCATCGAGGAGAGAAACAAGGAGTTGAAACAGAAACAAAATGTCAGAAATACCATCGAGGTGGGCATTCCCATGCTCGGAAACAATTGACTCAAAGCATGGCTACCGACCAATACATTGCAGATCCATGAGTACTGAGATGATATAGACTGTAGACAAATCATGGCTACTATGAACAAGCATAGATCCATGAGACAGTGATGACACAGCCACGACCAATACAAAAGTGGATCTATGTGACAATACAGAGGAAATCTCCATTGCAACCTGGACGTAATCAAAATACAAAAGGGTGTCCAGGGTCTTCTACTTGATCGCAGACGATACAAATCTAGCCATGTGATTACAAGGTGTTGAAGTCGAACATGGTAGAAACCATTTGATTACCGGTCAATGATGTAAACCGTTAACAAATGCGAGGGAAATCACCAATAATGACAATGATCCCCAAGGTATCTATAGTACATCTCAACGAAATGCGAATAAAGGAGTTGATGTTGAGCATCCAAGAGATCATTCAAGCAGAGGTCAATGATGTAAACCTACTATCGAACACGAGAAAACCTGCCATTGAGGCATGCAGGTACCAAGGTACTAGTGGTTGACTCCTAAGTCTAATTCCTGGATAGTGATTTGGTGTCGACAGGAATAAACTCGTTGAAGGTGGGCCATAATGATTCCCACATCATCGACACGAAATCAGAACGAGAGATAGTATGGATCGATGAAAGAATAGAATATGTATTGAAACAAAGGGAAGGTTTGACATGCAGTGTAGGTGGAATCAAGGTAATAACCCTTTGAACATATAACGTCATGAAACAGAGCTTGGCAGCAGGGACTACTTGAACAGACAGAACCACAGGAAGTGTGAACTCATAGCAATAATGAGGACGCATGATCATAATGATGACACTATCAGCAAGACTGACTACCCAAAACAAACAAGGTGAGGATGCATGCCATGTTCAAAGGTGACGACTCACAAGCTGCCAACAAGATAAACTTGACTCATTTTCCCATTTTCCCCCGACATGATGGACGAGTACCTCTTTGTTTTTTTACAAGCTTGAGGAGGATAATAGATGCTCAGTATAGCTTGTCTCATAGACGAGTCCAATCTCACATGTTTTTCGAACCTGAGAAAGGATGGGTTCGTCCCAAAGTGGGCCCTTCAATGTTGAATTTTAACAAGTCCAAGGAAGGAAAACTCGGTCGTCATTTCATGTTTAGAGAGTCTGAAAAGAACTAAAGAAGACTCCAACGGTCCTTTTTCGTAAAGTTAGCCTCATCGCCCAAAAAGGGGTAAAACAACGCGGGAGAGGAATCTTCCAGCCATGATTGGCTGGAGTATTCCTTTTTCGTAAGTAGTGCCCCCTAGTCTGAAAAAGGGGTAAATTATCACTAGGGAGACGATCATTCAAATCCTTTTACAAGCGTGAACGAATCAATTTCGCTTGGCCATCTTTTCCTATTTTAGGAGTCTAAAAAGAGCTGAAAGAGGACTCCATGTACAACTTTGTCATGGTTGATGACCGAGTACGAAAAAGGGAAAGTAAACTCGACAGAGTTCCTTTTCCGTAAATAGTCTAGCGAGGCCGGATAAAGTGATAAACCTATACTCGTTAGACACACCTTTTTACTCCAATAGTTTAACGAGCACGATAATGGTATCAAAAGCACTCAGAATATTTTTCATGTTTGGATCCATAGCACGAAAAAGGAAAAGTAAGCTCAAACCACTTTTCATGTGTAACGCCCCATATTTTGACTAGGAATGTTTACGAGTTAGACACCTTTCACTTTAATTGCTTATTACCTGTTGGACTCAGCTAGACAGAGTGAACTATATTTTCGGCATGATAGACATGATGATATGTTGCTACTGTGTTAATGATGTTACTATATTCATGCAGTTACTAAGTTATGATTATCATGAGATTCTTTTATTTCATAATGATAGTGTGTGTTTGATAATCGTCCTGGAGGAAATGTGATATATATGATGTGGTCATTATGCTGTGATCAATTTGATGATTTTATGTGATGAAATAAATGATGCTGACAAAATGGATCAGACAATGATAGAATGGAAAATATATGTTTTAGCGGTTTCATTGATGAAATGTGAAATATATGACATTGTACGTGGATGCCATCCTATGATGAAATTGATAGAACTATTATATTCCATACATACCTGTGATGTGATAAAATTGTGACGTGAAATAAAATGATGTTGATGATATGGATCAATTGGTGATCTAATGGAAATGCTTGTTATAAAATGTGTATTCTGCGGAATACTAACCTACAGGACACGAGGGCTATGGGATAGCCGGATACTTGATCTGATATATGGATAAGAACCTATCCACGCAATAAAACCTTAGCAACCGAAATTGATGATACGATGACATGGACCGATAATCTCGAGAGCAGTAGAGTATGATTTTATAAGGGCGTAGGCCCAGTATGTTGAGAGGGATGGATGTGTTGCCCACCCTATGTTCCTATGATACCCGAGATCGTGGGAGGGCCGTGCTGAGACACGCTCCCCATGTATGTGTGATGAGGATGGTCGGATGCCTGCTAGGAGAGGATAGGTCCGCTTTCTGTTCAGCCGACGCTATCACTCTCAAGTTCTATGTGGTCAGGTTGTTGAGTCCGACATCCACTTTTATACTAGCAGAGGAAGGACAGGGAGGTTGTGGCAGTAGGTTAACGATGGGAGGATATGATAGTTAGTACTGTTGAGGGTTGGGTATTCATTGACCTGGAGTTAGTGGTAGTAGGTAGCCTTCCTTGTACCTGATTGATTGAACAAACGTAATCATAAAAGCAATGAAATGGAATCTTAAAGGTTAATTGATAAAATAAACGATGATGTTTTAGTAATATTACAATGAATGTGTACTTGTTCGGTTTGCATAAAGTATTATGAATATTAATTAGCTAATATGCATAGGATATATATATGACATATGTTTATAGTACATGTCTGTCTTGTGCATACGCTGGCCACGCATGCACATTATGCACATGCGCAATAGTATTGGTTCACAACATACTTATCAAGATTTAACAATGTTATAAGTATCATAGGTAACTCAATTAAGTATTTACTGAATGACTTAATTAGTAAAAGATTGTCAAGTTCCAATGTGTAAAAGAAGTTAATTAGTCTTTGTGTGTGAACATGGTAATGAACGATTAAAATAAGTGTCATTATTTGCAAGTATCCTCAAGTGAAGGTGTCCTCGATATGAAGTATGATAGTTAAATATTGGTACTAGAAGAGTGTGCTAGATAAATGTTGATCATGATTAAATAAACCATTAAGTATATTTCATTATCTATACATAGAAGTACTATGTTGACACTTATTGATTAAACAAATAAACATTTCAATTACTATTCACAATTTATTGAATTACTATTATTATTAATTACTATTGTTGTTATTGTTATTATTATTATTTAATCAATAATAAAATAATAAACCTTTTATTATAAAAGCATAGTGGATTGAATAATTAATTAAATAAATTATTCATTTGATTAATTAACAAAATCATTCCAAATAAATTAAAAGATTTGTTTGGATAAATTATTCCACGGCTCGAGAAAATTGGATGGTTTAAAAATAATATATAATCCACCTTTATGCCTTAAAAAGGGGGATGCATTAATAATTTGTACTTTAAAAGGCGACAGCTAGGGCGGTGGAGTGATAAGGAGGTTTGACTTTGGAAGGAGGTGGATTCCTATAAAGGGGAGAGTTAACAAAGTAGTAAGGGGGATTTTTTTTGGGAGAACTGTGAGGATTTTTTTGTGAAAAAGGAGGAAATGCCGAGGAGGGGGTTAACTCGAAGCTTTGAGGAGGTGGGAAACTCAAATGAAAAGACTGAGGAGGGGGTTAACTCAGCAAATGATTACCATGGAAAGGTTCGACGGAAAGCTGCTTTCGGGATTATCGGTCTGTGGGCTCGGGGGCTAGGAAATCCGTTGATTTCCTAGGGTCAGCAAGATGATAGCTGATCGGCAGGGTGGACACATCATTTCGGGTTGTTAAGGTAACCTACAGAACCCATTACAGAAATCTTCTTATCTTACCGAAAATCGACGGATTCAGGTATTTTTCTGAACCAGCTTAAATAGAAGGTATTTTTCTGTTATTTTCCAATTATGCATGTCAAAGGAATAGAGTAGAATGAAAAGTTTTAAGATTATGTTTATTTAATTGCAGAGACATGTAATTATATAGAAACAGACAATTAATCATTTAGAAAACAGAAACAGAGATGGTTGAACCGTTGGTTTTTTCTCCAGAGAACAAACTAGGAAGAACTTGGTACTTACATAAAAGGAATGGAGTCCCAGTGCCTAGCAGGGGCACTACATTTGGTATCAGAGCTGAGGCTCAAACCCTGAGACCTTAGGGCCTAACTACACCTAGAATCATAGGGAAATTTACTAGAAAATAACAAACAACAGGATGGCTGCCACACAGTAGGAAATAACTTGAAGAGCCCTTTTCCCTATTTACTTACAAGGCATGACCGAACACAGAACTTGAACGATAAATATATATACATGTATTGAACAGAAAATTTTGAAATTATGTAGATCTAGCATCCTCCGTCGAGAAGATTGAACATAAGGATTTGTAGAAAAGCTAGGAGGCTGCTTAGAAAGTAAACGAGCTCCCATACTCCAGATCTATGACGGATGGGCATATTCTTCCTGCTATATAACAGAAAAACTAGGTTAATAAATATATACTTATGAAAAAAAATATATATATATGAAAAATACAGAGTTCAATCTTTGTTTAAAAAAAAGAAAAAAAGAAAAAGAGAGAGAACCTTTCTTATAGTAATTGACAGAAAATCTGAGATTGGGCACACAATATTGCTATAAAAAAGAATCAACAGGACAATGAATATGATACTCTATAACGATATTGAAGAACTATCTGTAAAATCAAATTTGTATTTATTTTACGGTAAACATTTCGGAAGAGCAATATTTCTTATTACTCATTGTTATGATAGTTAAAGTACATTACTAAATTTAATTAATATTTCATATTGAAATGGCAAGAGTGAGGAGGACGATAGCATCCCTTGAAACGTAACATCATTTACCAAATTGTTACAAACTAATTTATTATAATTAGTTAAGTTAAATTAAATTAACATTAAGTGAACTATGTTTGATACAGTCTTTGGACTCTGTTATGTGATGCATTGCAAAAGAAAAAAAAAAAAAAGATCCTTCAAAGAATTAAATGCTTAGAGCCCTAAAAGCTTACTTCTATATCTGCCCTCAATGGCTGTAGCTTAAAATGCCCCAACGCCTATTCGTCTACCTCGCACATGGGTGGTATCGAACAATCGCACTACCTCCATAAGCTTCCCACTCCCTTAAGCACCGCCGCTGCCATAAGAATCATGAATGAGGTAGAATAAACAAAACTGAGGGCACAAATCTAAAATTTCTTCAAGTTCCTTTATATTTTCAAAAACTCGATGAAATAAGTAGCCAAGAATTGAATTAATGGCAATTCATCTGTGATTTGCAATAAATTTTATGAACGGTAGAACGGGCAAAACCTAAAACTGTCAATAATTGAAAGAACTAACCGTATAGAACTAATTCAGCCATGGATGGTAAGCTCTGTCAACTCTTGCACCATTGCAGCTCAAAATTAACCGCATTTGATCAAAGAAAGACGAAAATGCTATTAAAATAGATAAGAAGAAGAAGAACGAAAGTGCAGGAACTGAAACACAACGAAAAGATTGATGCGATCTTGATTTAGGGTTGAAGCGGCCATCGAACGAACGTTGACACCGCCTGGAAGGTGAATATGGCATTCACGTTACATACATTCGCTATAAATAAATTCAATAAGAGCAATGACTGTTCTAAATGCCCAAATGATGAAAATCTGAGTTTCAAACAAGTATATCAACGTGTATTTTAGGCTAAAGTCTGCAAATTTAAGCAAATAATTGACATTTCAGCGTGCAAACTACTCAGATCTACGATTTAACCTTAAAAGCAACGGGCAAATGTCATTTCCTGACTGCTGTACCATAAAAAAAAAATCAGTGGGATTGAGTATCCAACAGCAGTGTTTAATTTATCTGTGGCGTGCAAATAAATGCAGCCAAACGAAATATTTAATTAACAAGTTTTATAATCATCCCACTGCCATAGTCACCGAAGCCTTCACCATAATATGAAGGACGACTTCCATAGCCACGAGAAGCATCTCCTTCTTGGCCTTTTAAACTGCCGCCTCCATAATCTCCATACCCAGCAAACCCTCCACGCCTGCCACCAAAACTCCTGCATTCCTAAATGGGTTTGGGATAGCCGACCTGTAACGTGGATTCCTCTGTAGGTATGTGACTTTTGTCCCCCTTGACGCATGAAACACCCATGGAGGAGGAGTTCTCCGGGAGATAAAACACGCACCACGCGGTAACCGCCGTAACCTGCTGGCCACAAAGCTAAACATCAAAATTTGACATCGAATAAGAGAATAGGAAAGGTGAAACCCTAGCGCAGCTCCAGAACGGAACACCGTAAAATTTATTGGGCTAAGCCCTAGCTATAAACACCATGAGCTCGCCATATGAACTGCGAGGATGCTGGGCATGGCCCAAGCTCAGCACCGAGAGCATATCGCACGGCCTGCTGCCAAACCCGACTATGCCGACGAAGACTACCTAATGCCAAAAAGAGGCCTCGTATTCTTTCTTAAATAGGGAGTAGATCCTATGCCACGTAAGGCAGTTTCCGCTTGGGCCCTAAGGTGGTTTGCCATACCGCTTTCTTATGTGCGGACGAGTAAAAATTTGACGCGTGTGATAATGGTATCCTTACCGCGACCGGTCTCTTCCGTTAACTCCCGGGTATGTTGAGGGCGCGGGGCCACCGTGAGCCGTCGATTTCCTTCCATTTGCCACGTCCATGATTCTCATAGAGCCACGTCATTTGTTAAAGGGCCCACCTATTCTCCACCACTCAAGCGCCGGGACCACGAGCCACATCATCGGAGCCTCCTGCACACTCCATTACCCCAGCACCAAGGCCAAGGGCCTCTCCCTCGATTCTTGTAACAAAAGGTATTTTGGCACAAGGCCGCTCATCACCGAGAGCTGGTGGTTATATGGGCCCACGCATAGACGTACCACATCAACACATAATCCAAGTCAGCAATCAGACGAAATAATGCCCGCAGGTAATGCGCACAGCCCGAAAGCTTTGCTGGCAACCGAAAGCCAACTACAGTGGCCTCACGAACTCAACTCCAGTCGCGTCAAGCTTAAGAGCATTCCTCCTTAACCACTCGGGCAAACTAGCTCCTTAACCAAGTTCATTCTGGAGCTGAATGCAAGTAGCCAGCTACCAGGTCGTGACAAGGGAAACCACGCCTGCCATCGAATTCCATGCACCGAGCTCTGCCAAGAACGTACCACGCATGCCATCCAATATTTAAGCACCGAACTCACCCAAGACTGTCATCTCTTTTTTTTGTTTTCCTCCACGCCTTTTTGAATGGGCCTAATTATGGTAATACAAGTAGGGGGTAAAATAAAGAAAAGAATAGGGATAAGAATAAAATAGGAATGAAATTATTAAAAATAAAGTAATAGTAAGAATAACATAAAAGAAAAGAGATAATAAAGTGCACTGATAATGGGATGGCAATATATTGGAATGAGGATATAAAGTGGTAAATAAGGGAAATAATAGGAATGTAGCGAAATAACAAAATAAAAATATATTCAAAAAAAAAACTAATTCATCAATATAATATTTTTAATTAAAAGGTGTTGTCAGAAAAATGACTTAAGAATCCATGTCAAAAAAATTAAATTGTGTTTTTGGAAATTACAATTTAATTTAAATTATATGTGATTTTAATTTATAAATATCCATTGTTTTAATCGATATTTTTGAATTTCTTTACATGTTTTTTTTTTTTATATTTTTAAATAATGTAAATAAATTTAAATGAGCAAAATAAAAAATAAAAAAAAAATCCCTTACCATGCAAAGTTTGTGATAAGAATATAACATAGAATATAAAAGAGAAAATAGATAAGAACATAAGATATAAAAGTTAAAAGGTTATAATGGAGAGAATTTTCATAAAACTTTTATTAAAACTTAAAATAATGTTAATTTTTATTATATATTGTACTGAAGAATAAAAGGGGAATAAAAATTATTAAAAATAAGGTAGTAGTAAGAATAACAAAGGTAAAAAGGGAACCGAGACTTCAACGTATAGTCGAAGAGACGAAACAAACACTTAATCTGAAAACAAGGAACCGCTAAAACGAGCACGACAAGCTGAATGCTAAGACGCTAATTTCACTACATGACAAAATCATAAATGAAAACGACCATAGATTTCAACACGTTGATCCTAACAAACTGCTCCTTGCTCATAAGTATGAATATAGACATTATAAATATAGGCATTGAATAGGCTTTACATAGGGGGCAATTAACATGTATAATGGTTATGTGAATGTGTAATTTGCTAGGACAACCACGTCTAAACTTTGTTTGTGTTCTATAAGAGAACTTGGTCAAATAAACATGGAGTGGTGTTTGAGCTGCTGCTTCCCCACAACAAATTACTCAAACATTAATGCGTGTATATAGATAACTTAGTGCAAGGTGCAAATTAAAGTAAAACCCATGAACCCCTCATAATTATATTGCGAGTAAAACTCCCATTTAAAAAACAATAAAGATGAATGTTATGTAGAGTAATGAAAAAAATACATAGATAAGATGATGAAAGGGAATGAATTGTTGGATACAAGGATAGGTATCCTTTTGAATCACATTATGAAAAACACCATGGACGTAAACCGGGGGGGGGGAAATTGCATATAAAGCCTATTAAAAGACTATTTTATTAAGGGGGGAACATGACTTAGACTAATTAAGTTAAACATTTGGTGCAATGGTGCAAGAGATTTTCGGATTAATCATACCTAATATAATGATGTTCTCGTTCAAATTGTAGGGGTAGACCAAGGCCTTTACAA
The DNA here is from genome assembly GCA_027924585.1 of Larix kaempferi. Lineage (NCBI taxonomy): Eukaryota > Viridiplantae > Streptophyta > Pinopsida > Pinales > Pinaceae > Larix > Larix kaempferi. Next base: position 3,232,979 of record BSBM01000008.1, read on the forward strand.
AATACATAAAGGTCGCTTGTGTGGGTAGGAAGAATGGTGATGTCCTATTACAATGGCATACTAGAATAAATACTAGAAATTACCCTTGCGATGGTAAGGGTGGGAACAAAACTAGCTAGGAGATTCTGAAGGAATTGAAGAAGTAATGGGTTCCCGACAAACGATATTGGTTTGAAAATGAGAATAATAAATAAACACCATAGCAATTGTAATTGACAAGAAATAGTCATGAAATCCTTTTAAACAATAATAGTTCTCCTAATTTAATGTCGTTACGATACTTTTGTTGTCATTTATTACCGATCAATGAAACGGCAAGGTGATATACCTTAAAGGTTGTAAGGAATGAGGAAGTGTTCTAGTACTTTTGGTTAAATATGATAGTGGAGTCCACTTACGTTTAAAATGCGTTGATTTGTCAAATAAATAAACATTCTTGTTCAAATATTAAGAGATGATGGTTACCACTATTAGTGACTAGGATAATTGTGTTGCTTCCCATTATGTATAGGATCTACGGGTTATACATATAATAAAGGAGTAAATGAAGTAAGGACACGGTAGGAAGGAAATAAAATGAGAGATAATTGAAAGTCAATAACCCTTGACCAATATTCTAATAACCGTTATAAATCAAGTACTTGGAATTGATAATAAAACTATGTTTTAGGGAAATGGTGCATTTCCAATTATGGAAATGATGCAATTAATTATTGATGAGAGTGGGTATCTTTACAAATTGGCAAGAAAGGAAGTAAGATTATATGTGTATCTCATGTCTAGCGATAATGTGTAGTTGTATGAGGCACTCCAAATAGAGATGGTAAGTCAATAATTAAGGTATGTGTGAATGGATTCCCTTATTGGAAATATTTAATTAGTATTAAGATATGGGAGATATCTATGTATTAAAATCAACACCGTAAATTTTCTATGTGTAAAGTGCAATTAATCATGTTTCAATATAGTAAGTGGAAAGAGGTTGAAGTAACTAAGTATGTGCGAGAAGGAGGTGAGGGTTATATGCCGCTAGACTTGCTTAGGTTAAATTGTCATGATGGGGGAATTATTATTGAGAAACAACTAGGATTTAATAATTACAAAATGAATGAGCAGTAAATTATAAAAGTAGGTGAATTATTGAGGGACTAATGAAGTTACCGTGAATGAATGTGCGCCGAACCCTCAACCAGGTTAAGTGAGGTAGTAATACAAATAAATGGGGTAATAATGGAGGCAAAATAGGAACCGATGTGCACCTCAATGAATAAAGTTATGTTGTTTAAACCCCTAAGAGATATTATCAGTGAACTTAAGCATTTGGTAAGATATAGTTACTAAGAACATTCTAATAAATGATATTTCCCCTAATTTAATATTTGATTACAATACTTATGGTTATCAAGCACGCAGATTGCTTATTAACACTAAGGTAACAATAATGTTTGACCTTAGGATGAAATAACAGGGACCTTCATCTCCTAGGAGAGGTATGCAAACCTTAAGGGTCCTTGGTAGTTGGATCAATATAAGCTTTTGTGATGAGTAAACCTCTCTGGATGTTATAACCTTGAAGGATGTTGCTAAACAGTAAGAAGTAGGATACTGAGGTGGATAGCACTTGATTATAACCTTATGGATTCTAGAGATTCAATAGAAGGATTAATCTAAATGTTTCTTAATTATTAGAATACGCATCAGTGGATAAAAGAAACAGAGCCATAGGATAATGTCGACATATTCTGTCAAGTCAAATCTAAGTAGGACAAGTATGGCCAACACCTGCTACTTGCATGAATGAAGAGAGTATGTGTCAAGAATTTCCCTGCATTATTATGACCATAACTTCGGGACGAAGTTTCCTGAAGGGTGGGTGTATGTAACGCCCCATATTTTGACTAGGAATGTTTACGAGTTAGACACCTTTCACTTTAATTGCTTATTACCTGTTGGACTCAGCTAGACAGAGTGAACTATATTTTCGGCATGATAGACATGATGATATGTTGCTACTGTGTTAATGATGTTACTATATTCATGCAGTTACTAAGTTATGATTATCATGAGATTCTTTTATTTCATAATGATAGTGTGTGTTTGATAATCGTCCTGGAGGAAATGTGATATATATGATGTGGTCATTATGCTGTGATCAATTTGATGATTTTATGTGATGAAATAAATGATGCTGACAAAATGGATCAGACAATGATAGAATGGAAAATATATGTTTTAGCGGTTTCATTGATGAAATGTGAAATATATGACATTGTACGTGGATGCCATCCTATGATGAAATTGATAGAACTATTATATTCCATACATACCTGTGATGTGATAAAATTGTGACGTGAAATAAAATGATGTTGATGATATGGATCAATTGGTGATCTAATGGAAATGCTTGTTATAAAATGTGTATTCTGCGGAATACTAACCTACAGGACACGAGGGCTATGGGATAGCCGGATACTTGATCTGATATATGGATAAGAACCTATCCACGCAATAAAACCTTAGCAACCGAAATTGATGATACGATGACATGGACCGATAATCTCGAGAGCAGCAGAGTATGATTTTATAAGGGCGTAGGCCCAGTATGTTGAGAGGGATGGATGTGTTGCCCACCCTATGTTCCTATGATACCCGAGATCGTGGGAGGGCCGTGCTGAGACACGCTCCCCATGTATGTGTGATGACGATGGTCGGATGCCTGCTAGGAGAGGATAGGTCCGCTTTCTGTTCAGCCGACGCTATCACTCTCAAGTTCTATGTGGTCAGGTTGTTGAGTCCGACATCCACTTTTATACTAGCAGAGGAAGGACAGGGAGGTTGTGGCAGTAGGTTAACGATGGGAGGATATGATAGTTAGTACTGTTGAGGGTTGGGTATTCATTGACCTGGAGTTAGTGGTAGTAGGTAGCCTTCCTTGTACCTGATTGATTGAACAAACGTAATCATAAAAGCAATGAAATGGAATCTTAAAGGTTAATTGATAAAATAAACGATGATGTTTTAGTAATATTACAATGAATGTGTACTTGTTCGGTTTGCATAAAGTATTATGAATATTAATTAGCTAATATGCATAGGATATATATATGACATATGTTTATAGTACATGTCTGTCTTGTGCATACGCTGGCCACGCATGCACATTATGCACATGCGCAATAGTATTGGTTCACAACATACTTATCAAGATTTAACAATGTTATAAGTATCATAGGTAACTCAATTAAGTATTTACTGAATGACTTAATTAGTAAAAGATTGTCAAGTTCCAATGTGTAAAAGAAGTTAATTAGTCTTTGTGTGTGAACATGGTAATGAACGATTAAAATAAGTGTCATTATTTGCAAGTATCCTCAAGTGAAGGTGTCCTCGATATGAAGTATGATAGTTAAATATTGGTACTAGAAGAGTGTGCTAGATAAATGTCGATCATGATTAAATAAACCATTAAGTATATTTCATTATCTATACATAGAAGTACTATGTTGACACTTATTGATTAAACAAATAAACATTTCAATTACTATTCACAATTTATTGAATTACTATTATTATTAATTACTATTGTTGTTATTGTTATTATTATTATTTAATCAATAATAAAATAATAAACCTTTTATTATAAAAGCATAGTGGATTGAATAATTAATTAAATAAATTATTCATTTGATTAATTAACAAAATCATTCCAAATAAATTAAAAGATTTGTTTGGATAAATTATTCCACGGCTCGAGAAAATTGGATGGTTTAAAAATAATATATAATCCACCTTTATTCCTTAAAAAGGGGGATGCATTAATAATTTGTACTTTAAAAGGCGACAGCTAGGGCGGTGGAGTGATAAGGAGGTTTGACTTTGGAAGGAGGTGGATTCCTATAAAGGGGAGAGTTAACAAAGTAGTAAGGGGGATTTTTTTTGGGAGAACTGTGAGGATTTTTTTGTGAAAAAGGAGGAAATGCCGAGGAGGGGGTTAACTCGAAGCTTTGAGGAGGTGGGAAACTCAAATGAAAAGACTGAGGAGGGGGTTAACTCAGCAAATGATTACCATGGAAAGGTTCGACGGAAAGCTGCTTTCGGGATTATCGGTCTGTGGGCTCGGGGGCTAGGAAATCCGTTGATTTCCTAGGGTCAGCAAGATGATAGCTGATCGGCAGGGTGGACACATCATTTCGGGTTGTTAAGGTAACCTACAGAACCCATTACAGAAATCTTCTTATCTTACCGAAAATCGACGGATTCAGGTATTTTTCTGAACCAGCTTAAATAGAAGGTATTTTTCTGTTATTTTCCAATTATGCATGTCAAAGGAATAGAGTAGAATGAAAAGTTTTAAGATTATGTTTATTTAATTGCAGAGACATGTAATTATATAGAAACAGACAATTAATCATTTAGAAAACAGAAACAGAGATGGTTGAACCGTTGGTTTTTTCTCCAGAGAACAAACTAGGAAGAACTTGGTACTTACATAAAAGGAATGGAGTCCCAGTGCCTAGCAGGGGCACTACATCATGTTTTAACCAGAGCGGGAAAAAAGTGAAAAGTAAGCTCAAACACCATCTTACTGTTTTTAACGAGCTCGAAGATAGGTTGGAAGAATGCTCATGATGTCTGCTTCATTTTTTAACGAGCTTGTAACAGAAAATGAACTATGGTCAGGATAATTTTCATGGTTTAATGAGCTCGAAACCTAAAAAGGAAAGTATGCTCGAAAATGTTCCCAATGGTGAACTTCTACTTCTTCCCGTCATGAAATCCAAAGGTTGGTGCATGCCCCCCAGCATGATTGCTAGAAGTAAGTGACTTAGCTCCAACGTGGTGTGGAGAGGTGATCGAGTTGACTTCAACATGATTTCCAGAGGTTGAAGACATGCCCCCAAGCTTCATTTCATTCGCCTAAGGTATAGGCAAGTGAAAAGAAGGTTCAGGTACTAAGTCTACGAGGAGACTCAAATCAAACAGAAATGATATGTTTCATTTTTTAACAAGCTTGAGACAGGAATAGGACTTTGCTCAAACTATTGGTTTCATTCTTTTAATGAGCTTGAAGCCAATGGTAAACTCTGCTCAAGTTTAAGGCCCATTGATGGGTTCCCTCCCAACATGATGATCAAAGGTTGGTAAATGCCCCAGCATGATTTCTGACGGCTAAACATGCCCCCCAAGCTTTGTTTCATCTAACTACTCTTCTTTTTACCCAAAAATCCTGGCTACTAATCCGAATTTGTTCACCAGGGGGGGTAGGGAGAACCAGGACCAAGTGACCCAGGCAGATGGAATGAAGGTTCAAATCCTAACTGTAGAGAGAAACTCGAACAAATGGAAGGGAAATCTATTTCATTTTTACACAAGCTTGAAATAGACAATAACGATGCTTGAAAGGGTCCTTTTTATTTTTTAACGAGCTTAAAACAGAAAGAAATTATGCTCGAAGGTAGTTCCATTTTTACGCAAGCTTGAAACTGAAAGTAAACTATGCTTGGGATTGGTTTCATTTTTACACAAGCTCGAAACCAACAGTAAACTGTGCTTGAGGGTCAGTTTCATTTTTTAATGAGCTTGAAACAGAGAATAAACTATGCTTGTGGGAACCTATTTCATTTTTTAACGAGCTTGACATAGAAAGGGAACTATGCTCATGGTGACCTATTTCATTTTTTAACGAGCTTGACACATAAAGAAAACTCTGTGCAAAATGATGGTTGGTTTCATTTTTACACAAGCTTAAAACCAAAAGTAAACTATGCTTGAGAAAATGGTTTCATTTTTTAACGAGCTTGACACCAAAATAGAACTTTGCTCCAACGTCCCCCCTTTAGGGGGAAGAAACCACTAAAACATGTGGAACATTTAGGGAAGTCTGGTGACTAGGAGTCATGCGATGAGTGGGCATCACAATGGAAAGCTGATCGATGGTCACAACATTCCCATGATGGGGAAAATATATCACTCGAAAGAGTGAGGACACTACAGCCTTCATTGCATAGACGTAATCACGTCCAAGGAGTAGATTAAAATCTAAGGGACCTTGGACGACCATGACATCAATATAGACAGTTTTCCCTGCCAAAGTGATAGGTAACTGAGGAAGCGACCCTAAAGGTCTAGTAGGCCTTCTATTGAAAGCCAGTATCTGGTCAGTGATGGGCACAAGCCAAGGAGAACCTAAGGCTTGACAAGAAGTTGAGGATAGAATACTATCAGAAGCTCCTTCATCAACTATCGTACGAAAAAATTCTTTATCAAAAAATCCTACAGATATTTGAAAAGGAACACTTGAAGGAAGAAGAGATTCTGTTAGACCATTCCAATCAAAGGAAATGACCTCAGTACTTGGAGGGGGTCTCGCGGAAACAGATAGGGTTTCCCCTTGTCGAGGACATTCTGAACCGATAAGGAAAACATCAGCGGTTTCCAATTCACTCTCGCTTGGAAGATAAGAATGAGCGGAAGATTGTGTCAAGATGACTGCTTTAGTCTGGACTTTCTTCAATGATAGAGTGGGATCGAGTGGAGATGACAGCGACTCGATCACTTCACTCTCGAAAGGGAGAGTGGGATCAATTGTAGATGAAACTAAATTGATCACTTGGTCAACCAGCGGGGGGTCAAGGGACAGTTTACTATGGTCTGTTGGAGGCACTAGTTGAGAACTAGTAATATCTTCCAACCATCGCGAGGCTTCATCCATGCTTGGACAAAGGAAAGTACGGTGCATACCCTTGCATATCAAACAGGGATATAGGACTTTACCCTTCTGACCCTTCACCAAGGGGTCACTGGTTGAGGGAGTGTCATCGACATGATGGTCAGAGGTCGACGATACAAGTGGTTTGGGTTTTTTAGACCACATTTTGGATACACGGGAAAGATCGAGGCAATCCTTGAGAAGGTGATCACCCTTACAAAGTTTGCAAGGGAACTTGGGCTTATGGGGTGTTTTTGTAGAATGAGTTCCATTAGAGGCAACTGATTTACGCTTGGTCTCTTTCTTATCCTTCTTCTTCTTATCCTCCCGATTACTAACACTATTGTTTTGATCAGGCGAGGAAGAAGGAACGAAAGAAGATTCATCCGATGAAGAAGGGGAAGGATTAGTTTGGGGTTGACTCTCTTGTGGTGGAGAATTAACATTCGAAACATTGGGTGCAATTACCGAATTGAATAACCATACCAGTAATCCTATGGTTAATCCAGGAAGATTTAACGTGGCAATAAAGGGAGGACCAATATCTCCAACTAGAGGAAAAATAAAAGGCACCCCTTGAAAAGGGGTCTCCAGATTGGTAGTCCCAGAAGGAGCATGGGTGCATGGAGGTAGATTCTCCATGGAACAAAACTAAGTGATGTGGACGAAGTCTTGTTAAAAAGAACTCAAAAACCCTCAGGAAACCGAGCATGCGAAAGGAGAGCTAGGAAAAGACGAGACTCATAGGCCAAAAGAGCAAGCTCAAAAAACTATACTGAGGCCACTGCCACAGTAAGCGAGCTCTACAACAAAACGACCAGAATGCCAACAAGAATCCCTACAAAGAAAAAGACCCTCTACAAGATAGCAAGCAAAACCTCCTAACTAAGAGCTGGAGGCCTCAACAAATTGTATCCTTCGCAAGGTGATGAAATCCAAGTCGAACAATACAAAATGAGAGACCAATAATGGAAGGATATCCCTCTACTGAAAGAGATCCTGGGTAAATATCCCTAGAAGAAAAGTCACTAAGCTACCTTGTTCATGACACGTTGGAAAAGGTTTTCGGTGCTTCTACCTTATCACCCTTGCATTACTATGAATACAAGGAAGACAATGATCGATGTTTCCTTAGGGCTAAGTGGAGTGTGGTGTTCCACAGAGTCCGTCCGATTCTCAATCTCGCGGTGGTTTAACCCCTGAAAGTGTGAAATAGTCAGGAGGCCCCTCCACAAATTGGTGTATGACCGTGTCAACAAATACTAGAGGATTTTAGTTCCCTAAAGACAATGACTATGTCTCAGATGAAAAATGACAAGGGGGAATTATTTTGATGCCTATCCCCAGTGTCTTACCTAACTACCAAATTCTTTTGATTTCCTCAAGTGAGGTTAATGTTGGTTTAGTTAGGGAGATTAATTTTAGAGGCTGTCTTACTCAATCGAGTAAATGGACGTGAAACTTGGTGGTGTTATGATGACCCAAACCATGCAAATGAGAATGAATCGAAATGAGCCTTTCTATTCGATGAACACTAGCTAAAGTAAGGAAGAATTCTTTCCGTTCCCAATATGCACAACCCAATGCACATGCAATTTTATTGCTTTTTAAAATGATAGAAAGAAGTAAAATATGTACCCAAAACTAACCCAAAGCAATGAAAAAGTTCTTCATATGAACAACAAACATAACGATTCTAATCCATTTCTTATCTTTTCACACTTGAAAAAGACACATCGAAGCTACAGAAAGAAAGATTCTACAAACATTTCCAATTAGATGGAAGACAAAGAAAAGCACTCAACAATTCTATCTTTAACTCGAATGTACACGAATCTAAAACAAGCCTTCCTTCTTATGAATTTGAGATCAAGAATTGCAAATGATCGAATTAAAGCAAGAAGAACATATATTTTTCAGTTTCATGAATATAGCAAAAGAGTGACAAAACCAAGCTTCTCTTTGGACTAAAGCGGAGACAAGGAATCAATCTTTCCCTACAATCATTAGATAGGATGCAAAGGAAATAAGATGCCAAGCAATCCAAACACACCAAACCAAAAATGATCTCAAAACCTTAATATGGGTCAAAACGAATGTAGGATGCACGATTCATGGCCCCATTTCGATTAAAAATGCAAGAAAAACACTAGTGTTTACTCAAAGGGCCAAAATGGATCCAAATCTTGAAAAGACCCAAAAATAACCAAACAAACCAAATAAAAACACTTTCCAGGAACTACCGCGGGCCTACATGCCGCCTGGGAGCGGTACTAATAGACTACTGTGCTCTAGACAGTGGTTAAGTCACGGTACTTCTAGACTACCGTGCTCTAGACAGTAATTAAGGCGCGGTACTACCGCTTTGTAGGCAGTTATGGGGGCGCAGTAGTGTGTGAACAGGGGGAAAGAGGCAGAATTTTGAGAAAAGATTTTGACTTTTCAAGGGTTTTCCAACCCAGAGGACTTACTGATCTGTAACAGAAGTCTAGTGCAGAGAACATGGAAGTGAATGAGGGTGAAAGAACCCAATTATTACAATTAATGAGTGAAAGCAAACTTCACAAGCAAAGAAAATGGATTCAATCCCTAGTGGAGTCGCTAGTTTTTGTTGTAGAAATTTCTCCCTACGGATAGGTAGAAACTCTCTTAGAATAAAGCAGGATGCACTGACTCTATGCTAAGACAAAAAGGAAACAAATGCTACCTTGAGTTCCTGAACTAATCCTCACAACAAGATTAAATGCATTCAGAAGAGATGAAAGACGTAACTCACCTTCCAATTCGATGTTTGTCCAACTTCTAGCTCTTGATCCTGAAGCTCCAATGTAGAACCTGTTGAAATCAAACAAAGGACAAGCATGAAATCTTCCAAATACCTTGAAGCAAAGATTAAGTTCAAATCTAAAATAGATACATATCATATCAAAGATTTATACAATACAAATGAAATGGGAAAAACAAGACAAGTTATCTTATATTACAAACTTGAAGAGTGCTTATAAAGGTTGCTTGATATCCAAGCCAATCCTCCAGCTCCAAGTGCTTCCTCTAGCTATCTCTGCAGAAGTCTGAAGATCATAGGTTTGATACCCCGAAAGTCCTCCCCTTTGCTCATGGAATGCCTCTATCTTATAGTGTGTAGTAGGGTTAACCATCAAGAGAGAAGAATGGATCTTGGGAATGTTTAGTGGATCGGGCCCACTAATTTGAGAAGGTGAGTTAGGATTGAATCAGGGATACCAATCCTAATAAATCTCTCGAAGATCAAGATCCCATAAGCCATGGAAAAAAGGCTAAAAAGGGAGTACCGCGCCTCTTAAACTAAGCATAGCGCGGTAGTACCGCATGGCAAAGAAAGAGCATAGCGCGGTAGTGTGGACTACCATGCACCTAAGCTGGAGCAAGGCACGGTAGTGTAGGTATATGAAGTCTCAGCTGGGTTGATTCTTGACGGGATAGGTTTGTCTTCACGGATCACTCATCATTTTTCTCTTCTGGGTGTTTTAAGCAGTAGGGGAAGTGTCGTCAACTATTTTTATGGTGAAGATGCGACACTGTGAAATATGAAGGTATAACATATTTGGTAATAGTATCAGCGAAACTATCAGTTATGTTAGTTAACAGAATCCCAATTGCCAAAATATTGGGTGTAGAACATTGTTGAAGATCCCGAGGATGATTGACCTTTGAAATCAAGGGATCATTGGATTAGTAAATCCAATTCATTCAAGCAAGTGTAAGTGATTGTACTTCAGAGAAATTTTTAAGGGCGAGATTTCGCCAATTGGTTATTTTGGGTTTTTTTTTGCAAAAAATAAATTCGCTATTTGGTCATTTTAAGTCTCTAATATCGCCTATATTTACATAAAATATGTTTTTTTATCATAATATTCTCTGAAATTTACAATTTTCAGTAGTAAATTTTATGCCTCATAGCTAATATTCACTTTCCTATTTATATATATGTTTTTTTTAATCGAAAATAATCACCTAGAATACTATACTTAAGTATACTATTATAATCCTTAAAAAATACCCTGTTGTACTTTAGCAATAGGGGTCACTAAGCGAAGGTCTTAGATTGAATTGAGCAACTTTTACCAACTAATTGCGATTTTTCATGCAAATTCCATGTGATTGAGACTTACCATGGATACCTTGACATAGATGGTATAGATTAAGTCATACAAGTTTGATCACGTGAACCTAACCATTTGCATAACTTTGAAGTGATTGGGAGTTAATAAGGGGACCTTGTCACAAATAACTATGATTTGAACACGCATATTGGATCAGATGATGCTCACCATTTTTGTAAAATCAATTGATTGTGACTTATCTTGAGGGATACTCCCATGAATAGTCTTGATTTAATTGCACAAGTTGGATGGGTATATCATGACTATTCGTGCATTGGCGAGTGAATAAGAATTGGCACAAGTGGGTCATGTAACAAATGGCTACGACCAAACTATATAAGTCCAACTAGTAAATCTAGAAAATTCATGTAGATGGACAAAGGAAAATGCGATGAATGGAGCATTATATCGTGAATGTCCCATATTGTCTTGGATGTGAGGTTAGTTGATCTTGACCATCCATGGGATTCCCTCCGCGGGGGTTAAAAATTGCAGTGTGGGAATATTTGAGGATCTTAATAACAATGAAAAGGGATATAATGGAATATGACATGGTAGGATTGGGGGACACCATGTAGGGTATAGTTTGACATAATTCCATATCACTTTCCACGTGACATGCCACATTAGCAGTACACAAATTTGGTAGAAACATGAGCAATTTTTGACAATTTTAGATAAATAATTTGATGTTAAACCCACGGTACAGAGGGATAAATTTTCTTAGTGAGGATGGATTCCTCATTCAACTCAAACAAATTCAAAATTTGAGGATTAGTGATTTTTGAAAACCCTAATCATACAACCAAACATGAGCCCTACTGATGATGAAAGTTGGGCAGTATAGTCCACAACTAGGCATGCATAAAACCTTTTGAGAATTTAATAAGATTCAAGCATTTGGAATGGGGATTTAAAAACATGCAAAATCCACTATTTTGATGCACTTATGGGGTATTTCAAAAATCTTATGAGACAAAAAAGATACCAACAAACTCAGAACTGAATTTTTTTATGATTTCAACATTTTACCCACTCATCAATCTAAAAAAACTTGATTAGAGGAATCTTTTCCAGAAATGGTCAATTTGGGAGATAGTAGTTTTTTGAAAATAATCCAAGTATGAAGGAAGTGTAAGAACCTTAAAGTAGTAAATTCCAAAAAAATGTAGAAAACGACTAGCACATCAGATCAATGATCATAAATTTGGTAAGTAATCCTGGTCATGATTACTATTAGTACCTAGTGCAAAAATTTCCTTATTCTACCTATATTTTCTTATGCAGTTGGCTTAAGTTGGTCTCTGAGATTAAGTGCACCCATAGGCCAAAAAGTGCAAAATTGGGCAAATTTAGTAATTGTGAAGGGATGTAACTTTTAGCTATGAGATAAGAACTAAGAATAGTTATAGTATTTGTAAATATGAATGATATGGGAACAAATGTGAATAATCAAATTCTAAAGGAGTATGCTAGATATTCCTAGTAATTGAACGAAAAAGTTCTTGCAACCTTGATTTGACAAAAAATGTCAATATGGGTAGTTTCCAAAATGCATGAAAATAATTTTTAAAATTATTTGAGAATGTGATGAAACTAACAAGTGTTCTTATATGAACACTTTTGTAGATACAATGCAATATAAATGAAAGTTACGGGTCAAATTCTAAGATTGTACAATTACAAATCCTTTGGTCTTGGTTGGGCCAAGAAAACTATCACCATGGATGATGCACATGATCCTTATGAAGCTACAAAAATGCTATGGAAAACAATATCCATTCTAGGAATCCAAATACATAATCCAATGGCCATAGAAACCAAGTAAATCCTCCAAATATTGCAAATACCATGAGAATTCTACGAGTGGAGTTACAAAGTTGTAGAGAAAATAATGAAAGATTGAATAGAGTTCAAGAAGAGCATAACCAACTGAATGAATCCATTATTCAAAGTTTGGCAGGAATTCAGAGGATAACTCATAATGGGTAGAAATCGGGAAATAATGATAAGAGTGGGATAATCTCAAGGAGACACTCTCACAAGGGGTCCCATAGCTTAAGAATGATTTCAAGATATAGGACATATACTTTATAGTTCTCTTCTAGTGAGTCATATTCCTCTAAGGAATCCACCAATAATCAAAGTTCGTCATATCACAAACAAGAGTAAAAGGCCTTTTAGTGACACCATTCATGGATAATTTCAAAAGACCAAACCCCCTAAATTGGATGGCAAAGTCAAATCTAGACAAGAAGATGAGGCTTGGCTTCTTGGGATGAGGAATTATTTGCAAGTTTGTGACTAATATGGAAACATGAACGTAGTGGTGGCCATATTTAACCTAAATGGAAAATAATCTATATGGTTGGATCACCTTATAAAATTCAAGAGGATCAATGAAAGGAAGCTTGTATAGAATTAGTTCAAGAAGTAATTCTGGAAAAAGTACCTCTCCATTTGGTACTAGAATGAAAAAATCAAAGAATTCCATGACTTAAATATTGGGGAAAATGAAAATGGATGAATATGCCAATAAATTCTTAGAGTTAATGAGGTATGTTAAGTATATCATAGATTATAAGGTGAAAATCCAACATTTTCTAAGTGGATTACCTCAGTCATACAAGGACCAAATTGAGTTTGATGAACTTCAAACTCTAGATGAGAGTATAAGGAAGGCCAAGTATTGTTATGATAAAAACATAAGAAAGACAGAATTCCACCAGCCATGGAAGGAAAAAAAGAAGGAGAAGTTTGACCAAAGGAAGAAAGGATTCAAGCCTCCTCATTTTTATAAATCAGAAAAGGAATCCCTCACATGGTGAGGCTAAACCAACAAAATTTGTGGGCAATAAGCCAAGGGATCCCCTTAAATGATGGGGATGTGGAGAGGACCAATTTTTCAAAAATCATCCACATCAGAGTGGAAGTGCCAAACATGTTCACAACATCCAATAGGTTGAAACTATGGGTGATGTACCAAGGACCATCAATCAGTTGTGGTTGAGGTTGAAGTTAATATTGCTAAGAAATATATTTCTATTTTAACTGACTCTAGATATACGTACTATTATGTTACTGCAAAAATTATTGAGATTTTTTATTTTGAGAAAGGAAAGCATAAACAGGAGAAAATTTAGTGAAGCAGTGGAGAAATTTCCAATAGAGATGGATGGGCTCTTCACATGGGAAAATCAAAATATTTTTCCACTTGGATCCTGTGATGTTATCATTGGAATGGAATTGTTGGAAGTGAATCAAGTTAAACTTGATTTCTACAACAAAACATTTATATTCACTTATGAAGAAAGGAACCCAAGGATATTAAAGGGAATTTTAGAGACGGCTTGCAGATGAAGAATTGCTTGAGAAAAGGTTTTCAATTGTATGCATGTCATGTATTAAATAGAGAAAACAATGAAGTCACCAAGTTGGAGGACTATCAAGTCTTGCAAGAATTTATTGATGTGTTCCCTAATGATGTATCGGGACTTCCTCCAAAGAGGGATGCTGATTTCACAAATGATCTTATGCTAGGAGATGCACCAATGTCCATGTCGATGTAATTGTAACTTCGGAATGTATTTCACCCATGTATATTGTACTCCTATAGAGATGTTATTATTACTCTATACGGAAGTGTTTGTATTCCTATAGAGATGTTATTATTCCTCTATACGGAAGTGTTTGTATTCCTATAGAGATGTTATTATTCCTCTATACGGAAGTGTCATCATTTATATTGTAAGTGTCATAACTTATACTTGATGGGTTATTAGACCACCTTGATGGGGTCGGCCGTGTATGAGTCATATGGGTAAAAGGGTTATTAGACCACCTTATTGGGGGTCGTCCCTATCAGCATTATGTTATGTGGTTAAGTTAAGGCCGACCTAGTAAAGGTTATTAGGCAAGTCAAGTCAAGTATAAATAGAGTGCGGGAGGCACTCTAATTGATCATTCACTTTCTCACTCATACTATCATTGGAGAGTGGCGCACTTGTGGAGGAGGATAAGCTGCTGCTAGGAGGACTATATCTTGTACTTGGTTTGTATCATTGCTCTATCTATCTCTGAGGAAGTTGCGGGGTTTTTAACCTTCTTGGTTTTTCCCAGTGAAACTCTGTGTCTCTTGTGTGCTTGCATTATTGTGTCCATGATTAATATGATGTAGATATGATGTACATGTTATTCTCTCAGTTAAGATCCTAGATCAGATTGAATTAAATTATGAAAAACTAACATGGGATTAGAGCTATCCTGAAAGAAGGCATGATATGGCATTTATGACATTTGTTGCACTTGCGAAGCTAGGGCTTGATATAGAAAAAACCAGTCATCGTAGAACTTTTGCTATAAATCCAGTTCGGCGAGGGTTCAAGATCTGAAACCTTTACAGGTCATAGATAACATCCCCATGTACTTTGTTTCAGAAGAAAAACTTCTAGTTCGATGTACTTTGTGAGTTATGATCTGTACAATCTAGGGTTTCTGCCTCTTCCAGATCTCTGTCATAAACAGGTGACCTAGGAAAAAAAGGTCATAACTTGGGTTAGGAAGCTCCAAATGAAATTTCATCAACAATTATAGGTAGGTCACGGACTGTACTTTATTAAGTAATTTTGTTCAGAGGCCGAAACTGAACTTGTGACACTTGGCATGCCGTAAAAGTTCTCTCTCCTGTTTTATCCCATAAACAGGTCACGTTGAGACACTCGGCATAACTCTCTCTCCGAGAATCCAGATGAGGTTAGAACTGTGGGGTTGGAAATATAACAGGTCAGGATACCAAAGGAATAATTTTCAGACCCTGTAGATCTGAAATTTTGGAGTTACACCATAAACAATCAGGTGCATATTTTTGTCAAAACAGAATTGGATTTTGAACACCTTCATTCATGGCTCCGGGAATTTAGGGTCTCGAAGAATGTTGGAATTTTTTGTATCAAAGACCATGGCTTAATGCTCCTCATCAAAATCAAAATTTGGAGACCAAGATCGATTTTTTTGGTTGGGAAGAAGGCCAGGATTTCTCAAACCCTAGTTAGGGACTCTGATCGGAAAAGTGGAAAATTAGGGCTTCTGCAGAAATGGGAATTTTTGAAATTTGTGACCATAGCTGGAAGCTCCTTGGAAATATCGAAGTTTAGAGCTTTGGATCAAACTATTTGGTTGGGTGAAGCTTTGGGAAACTCAAACCATAATTCAGGGTCCTCCTTGTGAATCCGGAAGATTGAAAAGCAAATTTGAGGGGTGAAACTTTGCAATTTTCAAATACTGAGTATACCAGGTTGATCAGCTCATCAAGGCTCATATTTCTATCCTTTCAGAAGTTTGAAATTCAAAGTTTTATTTTTTAGGGTTTCTCTGACAAACCCTAATCCAGCTCCAGATCTAGTTTCTGCAAATCAAGTGGATTAGGTTAATCCTAGAAGAGAATGGATTGGTCACCTGCATAAGTGAAGAAGTTCTTGTTTCAGAGGGAGATGAGGCTAAGGCCTTACATAAGAAGATTACAAGCAATCTCGACAGGTATGACTTATCCAGGTATGTTTCGAGATCTGTTCATGATTAAGTTTATGGTATGTTTGTCTTCATTAAGGTTAGTACAATCTTGATTAAATTTTAGACTTGTCGTATCACCTTAATAAAATATGAATGCATGATAGAAGATTCTCATTGATTAGGGTTATAACACTTATGGTTGTACTAAGGCATTGTGGTGTTGTATGAGGATGATGTTGTCCGCTAATATGGAAGGTACATCTAGAAAGACAAATTATGTTCTAGTTCAAGAACATATGACCATGGTGACATGAAGACAAAGATTCATCCATTGTCATGGATCACATAGAAGATCTACTTACGAGGTATGTTTAACTTGGTTCTATAATGGTTAACCTATGAGATATGCAGGTTACTAGCACAAGTCATTTAAGAGAACAAGAAGAAATCATGTGGGTATGTTAGACATAACCAGCTAACATATTAATCCAGGTATGTTTTTCCTATATCAAGTTAGAATCCTACCTTGTGTTAGGATCTCTTATATAAGTATACATGGCATGGTTGATAATGATTATTCATTGAATTTAGTAATCATGGGTTTAGGCATATTATGCTTCTTACTTTGATTAATGATATGACTAACCAGAAAAGTCCTATGGTCAAATAGGAATATGCATGAATAAAAGAATTGTGATAAAATTATCGATGTATGAAATGATCTTGACCATACATGTTTAAGATTACTTAGAATCATAATGTTTTTGATAGTATTAAGATTATACAAATGAATGTATGTATGAGACCTCGAGGATAACACAACGATGATACTAGTAAGTATGCATAATGATCAAGGATGGATATAAGTTCAAAGACAGGTAATCCAGGAAGCAAAGATCAAGAGGGAGCACATTCCAGTAGTTCATGCAAGGAAGCAAATATTGAGAGGGATTCCACCCTACAACCAAACAAAGATAAGTATTTGAATTGTTATTTCTTGCATACTTGTTTGTTTAAATAATATTGTTCAATAATGTATATGCTTATGTTCCTAAACTTAGGTTGTGTATTATGGATATTAGAATAATTGCATTAATGAACAATATACTACTAATATGCATATGATGGGTAAGTGGCCTATGGCACTGTACAACATTCGATTTCTACTTATCTAGAATGAAACCTCTTTGCTGACATGTTGGGAGTTGTGCACACTCTTAACAATGTTCTGGTAGAGATTGGAAGGCATCTAGAAAGTTACGCGATATGGATAAATGTTGTATTGAAGCATTGGCTAAAATAATTGCATGACTGTATGACATATTTCTTTATGTGTAAGAATTTGTTCTGAAAAAACTATGAGAATTTTCTAATCATGCAATTGAATTTGACTTGTAGGAAAGATTGTGTACAATCACCTACAAAAGAAGGACTACAACATTTGTTCCAATAACGAAGTTTAAAGAAAACTATCTATTGAAGATATTGAAGAAACTGAAGTTCCCAGGATTCGGGATGTAGTAATAAAAGAAATCCATGATCGAGGAATATCAGTCGATCATGAAGAACGATGTTTGAGATGTGATCCCAAGACCTGAAGGGAAGTCTGTTGTGACTTCCAAGTGGATCGATAAGATCAAGCATGTTGCAGTTGGTAGCATAGAGAAATACAAAGCGAGATTTGTAGCTCGTGGCTTCTCCTAGAAAGAGAGAATAGACTATGAAGAGACTTTTTCTCCTGTAGCCAGGAACAATTCCATCATATTAGTACTTTCCCTGGATGCAATGATGAAATGGAAGATACACCAGATGGATGTCAAGACAACTTTCTTGAATGGTGTAGTCAAAGAGGAACTTGGTTTTGAGACAGATGACAGAGCGTCATATGTGTGTAGGTTGAATAAATCCTTGTATGGCTTGAAGTAAGCTCCTAGGACTTGGTATGGTAGGATAGACAACTTTCTATCCAGTTTGGGCTTTACCAAGAGTAAAGCAGATTCCAACCTTTACTACAAGGTTGAGAAAAGAAATCCTATGATACTACTTCTGTATGTGGATGACCTGTTTGTTATAGGTGAGGATGGATTGATTGCCGATACCAAGAGGAAGCTTGCTACCGAGTTCGAGATGAAGGACTTGGGGATGATGCACTATTTTATAGGCATGGAGGTGTGGCAGAGTGCAGATGGGATCTTCCTTGGACAAGGGAAGTATGCAATGGAGATCTTGAAGAGGTTCGGGATGATGGACTGCAAGGACATGGCCACACCTATGGCATTGAACTTGAAGCTTCTGTGTGATGCTTCATCTAATCCGGTTGATGTCATGGTGTATCGTCATATGATTGGGTCCTTGATGTACCTGACGAACACGAGATCAGATATTTGCTTTGCTGTGAACACATTGAGCCAGTTCCTGATGGATCCATGAGGTGTTCACCTAGTTGTTGTAAAGCATATTCTGAGGTACCAGAAGGGTACAATTGGTTATGGGCTCAAGTATGATGCAAATCAAAAGTTTAACCTATAGGGTTATGTTGATTCGGACTGGGCAGGCAGTGCTGCAGATAGGAAGAGAACATATGGGTGTTGCTTCAGTATGGAATCGGGTGTGATCTCTTGTTTAGCAGGAAGCAATCCTGCGTTGCACTGAGTACAGCCGAAGCAGAGTATGTTGCAGCTTGTTCGGCTAGTTGTGAGATAGTATGGCTCCAGAAGCTACCGTCTGAGTTATTTGATCTCCCGTTCGATGCTACTGGTATCTTTTGTGACAACCAGAGTTGTGTGATGCTGTATGAGAACCCAGTGTTCCACGACAGATCGAAGCACATTGAGATCAAATATCACTATATCAGGGATATGGTGCAGAGAGGAGCAGTGAAGCTCCTGTATTTTGCGACGAATGAGCAGGTTGTAGATGTGTTGACGAAACCACTAGCCAGAGTGAAGTTTGAGTACTTTAGAGAGAGGCTTGGTGTTCTTCATATTGATGACACTTCGAGGAAGAAGTGATGGACACGTCTACTGGAGCCATTCCAAGCATGGTGAGAGGAGGATCCCTCCCATGGCTATGGATGTAAACGCTGGATGATGAGCATTAGGACGATGCTCTAGTTACTACTATGTATGCATCATGTTGGATGCTTGTTATGACCAGTTGGATCATGTACTTATGTGTGTATCAGGTGGATGCATTGTATGATCAAGTAGATCATGTACTTATGTATGTATCAGGTGGATACTTGTATGATCAGGTAGATCATGTATGATGATATGTATCAGGTAGATACATTGTATGATCAGGTAGATCATGTATGATGATATGTATTAGGTGGATACATTGTATGATCAGGTAGATCATGTATGATGGTATGCATCAGGTGGATGCATTGAATGATCAGGATGACCATGGATGATGAGCTTCAGGATGTTGCTCCAGATGATGTGCATCAAGACGATGCAGTGACAATGATCAGGATGATCATGTGTGATGAGTATCAGGATGATACTCTGGATGATGTACATCAGGATGATGTACTATGTGATGATGATCAGTATGATCATGAGCATCAACATGATGCTTGATGCGATGATGATCAGTTAGATCATGAGTATCAGGTTGATACTTGGAGGTGAGAGATGATATGTGGCAGGTTGTGCAAATAGCATGTAATCAGTCTTCAAAGATCTGATAGGTTGAGATGTGTACTCGTAATCAGTCTTGGGATGAGGTATTTCTATGTAGTATGTAATCGGTCCTCAGAGATCCGATAGGTTGAGCCGTGTGCTCATAATCAGTCCTGGGATGAGGTATTACTACAGAGACATGTAATCAGTCTTGGAGATCCGATAGGTTGAGCTGTGTGCTTGTAATAAGTCTTTGGATGCTCTTTAGATATCTTGCCAGTCGTCCTGCAACACATAAATTTTCCTGGGATGCTCTTTAAAGGTATTGTCTATTCACATGTAATCAGTCCTGGAGATCTGAGAGGTTGAGCTGTGTGCTTGTAATAAGTCCTGGGATTCCCTTTAGAGATCTTGTCGGTTGTGCTGCAGCACATAAATGTTCCTAGGATGCTCTTTAAAGGTATTGTGAAAGGGATGCATGTAATTAGTCCTAGGAGATCTTGTCGGTCGTGTTGCGGCACATAAATTTTCCTGTGATGCTCTTGTCAGGTATTGCATCATCACATAAATCAGTCCTGAGAGACCACCTCTATCAGACCGTTCGCACAAATGATGAAGACCTATGCGTGGTGGGCTTACATCCAGTAAGAAAAAGGGCTGGCTCTGAAGAACTTCCTATGACGAGTAGATTAGAGATTGATTGAGATAGCAACAACAGTGACGATGATGATGATCCAGAGAAGAAGACTTGTGCTAGCAGATCTGTGTTGAGAAATACCTTCCTAGTTAAGAGGGAGTGTTGATGTAATTGTAACTTTGGTATGTATTTCACCAATGTATATTGTACTCCTATAGAGATGTTATTATTCCTCTATACGAAAGTGTTTGTATTCCTATAGAGATGTTATTATTCCTCTAGACAGAAGTGTCGTCATTTATATTGTAAGTGTCGTAACTTATACTTGATGGGTTATTAGACCACCTTGATGGGGTCGGCCCTATATGAGTCATGTGGGTTAAATGGTTATTAGACCACCCTATTGGGGGTCGGCCTTGTCAGCATTATGTTATGTGGTTAAGTTAAGGCCGACCTAGTAAACGTTATTAGGCAAGTCAAGTCAAGTATAAATAGAGTGTGGGAGGCACTCTATTTGATCATTCACTTTCTCACTCATACTCTCATTGGAGAGTGGTGCACTTGTGGAGGAGGAGAAGCTGCGGCTAGGAGGAGTATGTCTTGTACTTGGTTTGTATCATTGCTCTATCTATCTCTGAGGAAGTTGCGAGGTTTTTAACCTTCTTGCTTTTCCCTGGTGAAACTCCGTGTCTTTTGTGTGCTTGCATTATTGTGTCCATGATTGATATGTTGTAGATATGTTGTACATGTTATTCTCTCAGTTAAGATCCTAGATCAGATTGAAGTATATTCCAAAAAAATAATAGTCCAAGACAACTTATAGAATGAGTACCCCAGAATTGCTATTGATGCAAATGAAATTGTAAGAATTGTTGGAAAATAAATACATTTTACCAAGTGTGTCTTCATAGGGAGCACCATTTATATTTATGAAAAATAAGGATAGAACTCTCAGGTTGTGCATTGATTATAGACATCTAAATAAAATTATTGTGAAAAACATGTACCCTTTACCTCAAGTTTATTACCTCTTTGACCAAATTAAAGGGGAAAAGGTACTTTAAAAGATTCATACCATCAAGTTATATGAATCAAGGTCGAATAAATCCACAAAATAAACTTTAGAACAAGGTATGTGTACTATGAGTTTATGTTGGTGGCATTCAATCTCAGTATTGCACTAGCTACATTCGTGTGTCTCATGAATAGTGTTTTCAACAAGTATTTGGACAAGTCTGTGATTTTTTTTGGATGGCATTATTATTTACTCTGAGAATGAAGAGAAGCATGAAGAATATTTGAGAATGGGTTTGAAAGTGTTAATAGATCATAAGTTGTATTCAAAGATAACCAAATGTGGTTTCTGTCAAAAGCAAATTCATTATTTGGGTCACATTGTTCTAGAGGAAGGAATATCGGTAGATCCAAAAAGAATGAGGCCATATGAATTAGCCAACTAAAAATAACATGATATATGTGATATATTGTATGGGTCTTGTTGGTTATTATAGGAGGTTTATTGAAGGATTATCCAAGGTTCAAGACCCCATTAATTTGTTACAAAATAAGGGAATACAATTTGAGTGGACACAAGAATGCGAGGAAATCTTCTAACTTCTGAAGAAGCTTCTTACTAGTGCTCCAATTTTGAAAATTGAAAATATAGAAAAGGATTTTGTGGTGTGTAATGATGCATGTAAACAATGAATTGGAGGATTTCTTATACAAGATAATCATGTGGTGTGTTATGAGTCAAGAAATCTAAGAGAACATAAAAATAATTATGTTAATGATTTAGAGCTTGATTTCATAGTGTGTGCTTCAAAATTGTCGAGACACTATTTGAAGGGAAGAAAATTTGAGCTTAGAACTAACCATTGTTTTCTAAAATATTTGATTCAGAAGCCAAAAAAAAATGCAAGACAAACTAGATGGTTGGAATTTTTATGTGAATTTAATTTTGAAATCAAACACATAAAAGGGAAGGAAAATAAAGTGGTTGATGCACTCAATATGAAAATACATGCGGAAGCCATTAGTGTTTTCCAAACAAAATTAAGCAAAAGGATAGTTGAATCGCTTACTAAAGATGAACATTATGTGCAAGTAAAAGATAAATTACGATGGTTGAATTTGGAAAAGGGGTATGAAGGCTATAATTTGGAGGATGATGGAATTTTATTTTAACAAAGATAGTTAATTTGTATTATCAAAATAGTGGGGTTAGCTTTGGCCAAATCGGGAAGGTACCATTAACAAAAGTTTCCATACCTGATTGTTTGCCTGGTATAAAAGTTTTGTTTGAGCACATCCTTCTAGCCTGCGAGCAACTATTGCATAGGTCGAACTATGGTTGGCATACATTTTTACGAAGGAGTTCATTGACCAAAAACATTTAAACATACTTCTAGAAATTTGTAAAAAGTTGGAACTTGGTATTCTTGGGATTCTTCTTGTTACTAGTTGCTTACACCTGGTTGTGTTGGGGGATTATCAGGAGTTGCTACTGATTTGTTCAAGATGGTTGGGAATTTATGTCTTCTAATTGACATTCTAGTCAAGTCAAACAATCCTCCATGTCAACACTTTTTTTCTCCTACACTGCGAGTCATCCCCAAACATTGTCCAGTTGTGCCTACATGACCCCCAACCTTGCATGCAACATATCTATTTGTTGTTTGTGATGTTCTTTCTATCTGTGGATCAAGGTATCCTCCAAGTTCTGGTTCCTTTCCAGGTTCACCTAAGGGGAGAAATGTCATACTCCCAATATTAACCCACCAATAATTATAGTATATATATATAAATTTTTTTTCATTAACTCCTATTGATTTCATGAGATTATGGAATTTAAAAAAAAAACAAGATGAAACTATCAATTCTCAATTGATTGTAAATTATCAATCATTTATCCATTTGACTCATCAATATATATTTATATATACCTTAGTACTTATTCACTTTTCCTAACTTTAATAGATTCCATACTTTTCATAAGGCAACAAAATAATCATTCTATTTTAAATAGAATTCATAAGCTAATTATAAAAGCAATATATCATTCTCTTAAGATGATTAAAAAAAATGATATAATCATATATTATAAAAACAATTTAATCATATATTTCACAAGATAATTATAAAAAACATTATAATCATATATTTCAAAAGATAATTGTCAAAACAATAAAATCATATATTTGAAAAGATAATTGTAAAACATTATAATCATACATTACGAAAGATACGTATCAAGACAATATAATCATATATTTCAAAAGATAATTATAAAACATTATCACCATATATTTCAAAAGATAATTATAAAACATTATCACCATATATTTCAAAAGATAATTGTGAAAACAATAAAATCATATAATTCAAAGATATTTATAAAAACAATATAATCATGTATTTCCAAGGATAACTATGAAAACATTATAATCATATATTTCAAAAGATATTTATTAAAACATTAGAAAACAATATTGATCTCCAATTAGTTCGCATGGTAATCATACATCAGGTAAGAAAACACCGTAATCAACCACAATCAAGGCACCAAGCAGTTGGGAGGCTCACTAAGAGACCAAAATCTGTGCAAAACATGTCTTGACCTCCAGTTAAATAGGAGAAGGGAACCCAACCGTAACCACACGAAAACAAAGGGACACCAAGCAAAAATTATTGGAATCTCAACTGGTAAGGGGAGATCGCCGAGCAAGAAGCAACACACAGAGTTACATTACACTGGAATCTCATCCGAGTAGGAGAGACTACCAAGCAAGAAAATAGACACAGAAAATAAACGTTACACTAGCATACCATCCGGTTAGGAGCATTCAGCGATTGAGGAAACAAGAATACAGAAGACGTTGGCAGCTATCCTAGTTAGGTTCGCCATGCATAACCCCAACATGGATATGGAACAGAGAAGTGAAAAAAATGTGGGATTGTGTCCATGCCCTCGACAAAGAGAGAGATCACGGTTTTAAAATAAAAGAAAAAGAAAAAGAAATAGCACTACGGTACACAATTATCGCTGGTGGATTTCCGGACAGAAAGGAGATCGCCGAGTTAAAAGGGAAGAACGAAAGGAAATCATAAAAGAAATGGGGAAACATACCACAACGACTGACCACCGTTAGTATCCACGATCCGGTAGTGGTATTATAACAAAGGAAAACCGCAGGCAAAAGTAGAACAACCATAGAACCTAAGGTCGACACGTTATTACCGAAACGCTGCTCCTAGAGCTTAAGTCTGTAGTGAATCAAGATGCCCATGCTTCCAACATGGGACGGCTGACAGAGAAATCGACTCCAATTTCTCAACACAATTAACAAGAAAGAAGATAAAAAATATGAAAGAAATCTACGGAACGACCAAAGCATTAATAAAAAATAAGTCATGCGCTCAGTCGAGAGATGATTCGATCAGTAGATATGGAATGATTATGAACTCCACTGAGGAGGGAATGACAGAATTAAAACATGCATAAAGTATCCCACAAGAATTAAGACGAACGAAGAAGACTCACAACGCGCTCCACCAAAGAAAAGAAAGAAAAATACCGATCTATAACCGGTAAAGGCGTTCCACACAAAAAGGAAAGGAAAACGATCCAACAAAAATGCAGAGTAGAAAATCATTTTTTAACCGCCGAGATGATATAACAAGGATCTGAAATGAATAACGCAATTATACAGTGGAGATGGCAGATCTTTAGCTAGCATAACATTAAAAAAAAAAAAACATATCTCTAAATCCAATAGCCGTGGATGCCAAAAAAAAAAAACCATAAGAGTATAACATTTTACTTACTTGAGAGAAGAATTTATGCCGAGTAGAAACACACCGGAGATGTATCAATTCCTCCCAACCATAGAGAATCTGAATGATCAACACATCTTACCCCCGAGCTGGATCACCACCTCCAACTAATGGACCAACACTACTGCAACGCAACACTCCTCCCTTCGAGTCTGTAACAATAAAAATCAATTGACTTATCAAATAAGAGGTATCAACAAAAATGCTCCAGTATAATGGTTCTCCTTTGCACAACATCCTCGATGCTCTCTCAATGCTCCTCTTTATAGTATTTTCCTAGGTCTTGTGCCATCACCAACCCAATCTGAAGTAAATCCTGGATCCCTATTTTTGTGGATCTTGTTGGAGTGTTGAGGTCTCCTACTTGGATTGATTGGTTTTTTCATAATGGTTGTGCTATCTTTTGTCCATAGTTGTAGGTGGTGTCCCCTCTTTGATTGATCCTCTCCAATGTTTTCCTTTTGTTTAAAATAATAATAAAAATAGTTTTAGTGCACATCACTCTCACATAAATGTGAGTTACAATCTTTGTGAGTGTTAATATCTCAAAGAATAATAAATATAATAAATCTTTTACTTATAGTAAAATAGAAAATTGTTTTGTGAGGGAGTGTCACATTCCTGCCCCCCCTTATTCTCAACACTATCCTCAGTGTTACTTTTGATTTATTTTTAATCAGAGCCTTCTTGATCTTGCTGGAAAAATGAAGGGTATGCTTCGCGCATTTTATTCTCCAATTCCCAGGTATCTCCTTCTGGGCTAAGGTGCTTCCATTGCACTTTAATTCAAGCGATCACTCAGTTCCGTAGCGTTAGCTCCTTCCTCTTGAGGATACACATAGGCCTAGTTTGGAACTCTCCCTCGGGTTCTTCCTGAATCATATCCCAATTAAGTATGTGAGTGGCATCATCAACATATGTTTTAAACAAAGATACATGAAATACATTATGAAATTTAGGTGAAGGAGGAAGTGCAAGTTCGTAGGCTACTGGCCCTACCTTTGCCAGTACCTCGAACAGTCCACAATATCTGGGAGCTAGATTCGAACACTTACCCAACCTTAAGGAACTTCTTTTTTATTTTACCTTTAAGTGGATATGGTCTCCGACATTGAACTCTCTCTGAGTTCTTTTGAGATCCGTATAGCTGTTTTGGTGATCCTGTGCACATTTTAGATTTTGCTGTACATGTTTAACAATTTGTTCCATGTCTCTTAAAAAATTGAGTCCGATCATAATCCTATCCATGGGGATATCCCATGTTATAGGTGTGCGGCACCTTCTACCATATAGTATCTCAAAGGGTGTCATTTTTGTTGACATTTGATAACCATTGTTATATGCAAACTCGATTAAATGCAGATATTCCTTCCACTTACCGGGTTTGTTCATCACATACATTCTTAACATGTCTTCAAGTATTTGGTTAGTTCTTTCCGTCTGCCCATCTGTTTTCGGATGGTATGCGGTACTAAAATTTAAATTTGTTTCTAACCCTTGAAATAATGCTTTCCAAAAATTGCTAGTAAATTTTGAATCTCTATCTGATATCACCACTTTTGGAATGCCATGCAATCTAAATATTTCCTTCATAAAAATGTCAACAATATTAAAAGCTTTAAAAGTAGACTTAAACGGAATTAAATGTGCAACTTTACTTAGTTTATCAACTATTACCATAATTGAATCATGTTGTTTATTATTCATAGGTTATCCAGTTATGAAGTCCATACTTATTACCTCCCATTTCCATTCTGGAATGGGCAAGGGTTGAAACTACCCAACTGGATGTTTGTGATTGGTGTTTACCTGCCGACATTCTAGACGTCTAGCTAGATAGTCGGCAACATATTTCTTCATGTTAGGCCAATAATATTCCTTCTTTAAAGTTGTTAAGATTTTCTGGTACCCGAGATGGCCGGATTAAGGTTTCTTATGGGTTTCATTTAAGATTAACTTTTTTACTTCTTCCAAATTGGGTACATATATTTGGTTCTTATATTTAAGCAAGTTGTCGGTCCCGACACTAAAGTTGGTTGGTTCTTTCTCAGTAACAGTTATTTTCCACTTTTCTTTAGTTTTCAAATACCCTTCATCATTTTCAGAAGCATTATTTATTATGTTCTCGAAGTCTGTTTTATAATTGCTCATCGTGGTAGAAATATGGAAATTTACATTCCTACTCAGAGCATCGGCAATCTTATTTTATTTTCCCTTAATGTGTTTAATTTCAAAGTCGTACTTGCTAAAGAAGGCCAACCACCTCGCTTCTCGAGCATTGAGGTTTTGTTGATCGAAAAAATATTTTAAGCTTATGTTGTTAGTTTTTAAAATGAATCTTTTCCCGATTAGATAGTGTTGTTACATTCTGAAAGCGTGAATTATGGCTGCAAACTCTATGTCATGAGCCGCATAGTTCTTTTCATGTTGCTTAAGTTTTCTGGATTTTTAGCTTATTACATGATCTTCTTGTAATAATACCCCACCTAACCCTTCTAGACATGCCTCCTTACAAACCACAAAGTCTCTGTAGGGATCAACAATTTTTAGAATGGGTGTGGTGGTAAGTAAATGTTTTAACTTTTCAAATATTTCTTGACACTTAGTTGTCCAAACAAATTTTATCCCTTTCTTTTGGAGTGAGGTTATAGGATATGCAATTTTCGAAAATCCCTCAATAAATCTACGGTAGTAACCCATGATCCCCATGAAGGATCTAATTCCTGTTACATCCCTTGGGACTCACCAATCTATGATTGCTTTGATTTTGTCCAAGTCTACCGCAATTCCATCTTTTGAAATCACATGTCCTAGATATTGTACTTTATCTTGGTAAAAATCACATTTACTAAACTTCGCGTAGAGTTTGTGTTCTCTTAAAGTTTGTAGGACCATTCTTAGGTGTTCTTCATATTCGTCTTCAAATTTAGAGTAAATTAAGATGTCATCTATAAAGATGACAACAAATTTATAGAAAAAATTGTGCAACACACTGCTCATTAGACACATGAATGTTGCCGGAGAATTGGTCAAACCAAAAGGTATGCCCATGAACTCATAGTTCCCATAACGTGTTCTGAAATCAATTTTATAAACATCTTCATATTTTATTCTTATTAAATGGTATCCATTTCTTAGATCAATTTTTGAGAATATCGTCGCTCCTCATACTTGATCAAATAGATCATCTATTTGAGGGAGCGGGTATCGATTTTTAATGGTCATGTTGTTTAGTTGATGATAGTCAATGGACAACCTCAGTGTCTCGTCTTTCTTTTTCACAAAAATCACCGGTGCTCCCCATGGGGACACACTTGGTCCAATGTAGTGTTATCAATTAAGTCTTGCAATTGCATTTTTAGTTCTATTAGTTGAGGTTTATTCATTCTGTAAGGGGCCTTAAAGGCAGGTACTGCACCAGGTACCAACTCGATAGTGAAATCGATATCCCTCCTAGGGGGTAAACCAAGAACTTCGTCAGGGAATACATCTTTAAATTCTTGTAGGATAGAATAATATTCTAGATTAGGTTTATTCCTTTCATTAGAGGTTTCCATTACATGCACAACGACAATTTTACAACCTTTTCTAGCACACGTCTTAAGTTGTAATGCATATACTTTTCTAATTGTACCTTTCTTTGGAATGCCTCTAACTACTCTATGATTACCAGATTCATCAATGCAAGTAAAATTTTTGTCATAACAATTTAAAATTACTCTATGAATTTCAATCCAATCCATACCAATCAATATGTCATAGGATCCTAAAGGTAATATGTTTAAATCAACCTTTGTAACATAAGCATTCATCATAAATTCACATGTGGAAATAAAACTTGTTACTTTTCTTTTTGTGCCTGTGGCTAATTGAACTGAGCAAGAATTCTGAAATTCATGTTTCTTCATTCTACAAGCATCTACCAAACTAGGAGATATATAAGTTAACTTTGAACCAGAGTCAATTAAAACAGAAATAGATATTCCATAGATTTTACCTTCTACCTCTATCATGGAGGGATGAAATTCTGCTTGACGATTATCTAGGGCTGCGGTTATCTTTGGAATATTCCTTGCAACTTCTCCAACTGTGGCATCCTCTCTGACTGCATGAATACTTCGGTTGTTCTTTTTATGCGAACAGTCCCTATAGAAATCGCTTTCTCCACATCCCTAACATTTTAAAGGTTCTCTTTTTATTTCTTCATTTTTATTATATCTAGTGTTATCTTTAAATTCAGGTTTGTCTGGTAGACTTCTCTTAAAATTACTTTTGGGAAAGTTCCTATTCTTATCAAAGGGCTTGAATTCTCTTCTTTTAAATTTTTGTCCCTCCCTCTTCTTAAATTTTTTTGGGTTATCTTGTCTATGCTTAGCTTGATCATAAGCTAGCTTAGCTTTCCTCATGGCTTCATAAAGTGTTTTAGGGTTATCAAATTCTAGTCTATCTTTATAGAAGTTAGGTAGAAAACCAAGGAATCTTTGTATTTTTGGATTTTCCTCGGTGAGGTAGGGTACATATCTTAATAAGGACAGGAATTTAGTGCATAGGTGATGTATCGACATTTTCTCTAACCTTAGTTCATAAAATTCTTTTGACTTACCTTCATAATAATATTCAGACATATACTCGTTTTTAAACATCTTTTTAAACCAATTCCAAGTAAATTTACGGTCATTAACCCCCTTATCTTTCTTTAGGTCTTTCCACCAGATTTCAACTTTCCCAACCAAGTTAAAAATAGTCATCTTTGCTTTCATTGAATTATAGTAGTTATACATGGTGAAATACTTTTTCATACCAGATAGCCATGCTTCGGCTTCTTCTCCTTTCTTGATTTCCCCGTCAAAGATAGGATGTTTAATCTTTTTAAATTCCCCAGATATCTCATCCCTACATTTGTTTTTCCTTCCTCGGCTATGCTCATCATCGCTACTAGAGTCATCTGACTCACTGTCATCGAAAAAAGTTTCGGATGAATAATCCATTTTTTTTATCCCTACATGACCCATGTCTTTAGAAAATTAAGTTCATTTTTGTAATAGAGCTTCATTTACATCTTCTTGGGTCCGCATCACCCATTCATGTTCTAGTTTAAAGGCTTGTAAATCAGTTTGAAGTTTTCTTACAGTTTGCAGGATTTCTTCTTGATTATCATTCAAAATTTTATTATGTTGTTCTTCTTCAGTTAATTCAACATAGATGGGAGTGGAAGATCTTTCTTCGGTCATTTCTCAGTAACAAAAACTTAATCACAATCTAAACATAAAAAATAAAGTTACCACACTTGGTCAAAAATCTATATAATCTACATAAGCATTAGAAATGAGCTCCATTAGGTGTCAGTGTAGGAACCTAGAGCTCTGATACCATATTGTCATACTCCCAATATTAAGATACCAAGAATTATAGTGTATATAAAAAAAATGATTTTTATTAACTCCTATTGATTTTATGAGATTATGGAATTTTTCAAACAAAAACAAGATAAAACTATCAATTCTCAATTGATTGTAAATTCTCAATCATTTATCCATTTGACTCATCAATATATATATATATATGCCTTAGTACTTATTCACTTTTCATAACTTTACTGGATTCCATATTTTACTTTTCATAAGGCAACAAAATAATCATTCTATTTTAAATAAAATTCATAAGCTAATTATAAAAAAAATATCATTCTCTTTAGATGATTAAAAAAAAAATATAATCATATATTATAAAAACAATATAATCAAGATAATTATAAAAACATTATAATCATATATTTCAAAAGATAATTGTAAAAACAATAAAATCATATATTTGAAAAGATAATTGTAAAACATTAAAATCATACATTCCGAAAGATACTTATCAAGACAATATAACCATATATTTCAAAAGATAATTATAAAACATTATCACCATATATTTCAAAAGATAATTGTCAAAACAATAAAATCATATATTTGAAAGATATTTATAAAAACCAATATAATCATATATTTCGAATGATAAACATAAAAACATTATAATCATATATTTCAAAAGATATTTATAAAAACATTAGAAAACAATATTGATCTCCAATTAGTTCGCATGGTAATCATACATCATTTAAGCAAACACCGCAATCAACCATAATCCAGGAACCAAGCAGTTTGGAGGGCTCACTAAGAGACCAAAATTTGTGCAAAATACGTCTTGACCTCCAGTTCAATATGAGGTCACCCAACCGTAACCACACGAAAACAAAGGGACAGCATGCAAAATTTACTGGCAGCTCAACAGGTAAGGGGAGATCGCCGAGCAAGAAGCAACACACTGAATTACATTATAGTGGAAGCTCATCCGATTCGGAGAAACCGCCAAGCAAGCAAATAGACACAGAAATTAAACGTTACACTGGAAGACCATCCGGTTAGGAGAATTCACCGATCGAGGAAACAAGAATACATAAGACATTGGCAGCTCTCCTATTTAGGTTCGCCACGCATAACCCCAACATGGATATGGAACAGAGAAGAGGAAAAAATTCAGGATTATGTCCATGCCCTCAGATAGAGAGATCACGATTTTAAAATAAAAATAAAAAGAAAGAGCACTACAGTACACGATTATCACTGGTGTATTTCTGGGCAGAAAGGAGATCGCCGAGTTAAAAGGGAAGAACGGAAAATACCGGAAATCATAAAAGAAATGGGGAACTATACCACAGCGAATGACCACCATTAGTATCCACGATCCAAGTAGTGGTATTATAACAAAGGAAAACCGCAGGAAAAAGTAGAACCACCATAGAACCTGATGTCAACATGCTATTACCGAAACGTTGCTCCAAGAGCTTCAGTCTGTAGTGAATCAAGATGCCCACACTTTCAACATGGGGCGACTGAAAGAGAAATAGACTCTGATTTCTCCACACAATTAACAAGAAAGAAAATAAAAACTCTGAAAGCAATTTACAAAACGACCAAAGCATCAATAAAAAATAAGTCATGCGCTCAGTCGATAGATGATTCGATCAGTAGATCTGGAATGATTACGAACTCCACCGAGGAGGGAACGACAGATTTAAAACATGCATAAAGTATCCCACAGGAAGAGATCCAATATCTTTAGATGCTTCGATATCTTCAATTTCCAAACAGAATAGTTTGAAGAAGATAGAAGAGGAATTGAATTCGAATACATGAAGTTGTACCTACAAAAAACAACCGCAAAAAAATACTCAGGAGGAAATTCAGTACTACAAAGCTCTGATACCATGTGAAAATATGTCATATCTTGACTCTAGCTCACTAAAGAAAACTCACAATTAGTTTTTCAAAAATACAGAGAAGGAAGAAAATTTCAGCAGAATTAACTTGAGAGAAGAAACTTAATAGGATAAAAATCCATCATCAAATTATTTAATAATGATAATACAATAAATAATACACCTCATAGAGGAAATTCGAATTCCTTGGAGGAAATTTGGAATACACACAAGTGGAAGGATTAGATTAAGCATAAATCTCCCATCTAGGAAAAAGGTGATCCCAAATCTATGCTAGAGGTTTAAAATTGTCTAAATCAAGCTTGGCAGGCCATGAGTGAATCAAAAGCAGCACGTTGGAGGATTTTTAGGAGAAAAGGGCACAGGAAGAGGTGGTGGCATAAATTAAGCAGGCTTGAAAAAAGCATGTAGTTCCCTTACTCATCCTTATCCATTTGAAAAGTAGGACAATGCTTGCTTTAGCTCAGAAAAGTTGGACAAAATATGAATGAGCACTCTAGGTGAGTAAGAGATGCTTTAAAAGAAGAAGTGGGGTGCACTTGTGGATAAATACCACAACAGGAGGTCCAAGTATGCTAATTGGGGCCACGTGACTTATTCTAACACCTAGGAACACAACTTAATATTAAAATAAATTATATCCTAAGGCCTATATGGGGTCATTTATTCTAACAATTGTCGCATCTTTTAGGGAGTTCATCCTTAAGTTTTTAGAGCTATACTTTGATGACTATATGGTTTTTAGTTTGTTGAAAAATCATATCGAGAACTTGAGGTTAATGTTGGATCGATGTAGACAGTACGGGATTTCCTTGAAGTTAAAGAAATGTATTTTCTATGATCCTTTTGGTATGTTACTGGGACATGTAGTGTGTAAACAAGGTCTCTTGATGGATCCTGCAAAGATTGCTATTATTGTATATCTACCATTGCTAGCTTTAGTGTGACAACTTAAAGCAATAGTGGGACATATGAGGTATTACAGAAAAATCATTTAGGGTTATGCTCAGATCACTACTCCTATGGAAAAATTTCTAAAGACAAATGCTAAATTTTAGTGAAATAAGGAATGCCGTAAATTTTTGGACATGCTAAAGGAAAAGATTGTAATTGTGCCAATTTTGGTTTTTCCTGATTCGAATAAAGAATTCCATGTTCATATTGATGCCTCATTCATAGCTTTGGGTGCAGTCTTCGCACAACTAGGAGATGGAGATATTGATCACCCCATTGCTTTTTCTAGAAGGAAACTATCAACATTAGAAATGAATTATACTATGACACAAAGAGAGCGGTTGGATATGGTTTATGCACTTCAAAAGTCTAGATATTATCTACTGGGATTCCATTTTAAGATGTATAGTGATCACTCTGTCTTGAGGTATTTGGTCAATAATCTAGTGTTGGGGGGAAGAATCTACAAGTGGTTATTTTTTTTCCAAGAATATCATTTTGAAATTATGGTAAGACTAGGAAAGCTCAATGCAGGTCCTGATCACTTGTCGAGGTTGGAAACAAGAGAAGAGCCTGAAAGATTATATGATAATTTACCTAATGTGCAACTATTTTCATTTAGGATGGCAGATAATTATTTTGAGGATATTGTTCAATTTTCGAGTATAGGTATGGAACCCAAACATTATATAGTACAACGAAATAAACAGTTGGTTGTTAAAGAAGCATACTTTCAACTGATAGCAGAACAATTATACAAGTTGGGCCTGGATGAAATTGTAAGTTGTTGTGTGTTAGAGCATGAGAGACCAATTATTTTGGAAGAATCCCATAGTGTTTTTTTCCAGAGGACATTATGTCGGTAGCTATACTACACAAAATTTATTAAGAGCGAGAGTTTGGTGGCCTACATTACATAAAGATGCAAAATAATACTACAGATATTGCGATGTATGCCAAAGAGTAGGGAAGCCTTCAAGAGGGGATGAAATTCTGGTAGTATCCTAGGTAAATTTAAAACCATTTGATAAATGTGCTATTGATTTCATTGGACCTATTAACCAACCTATGGAAATAAAAGAGCTAGATATATCAACACTGTGAAAAATTACTTGACTAGGTGTGTTAGAATAGTAATCCAACACTTAGTACCTTGGTTCATAGCCTTAGTCAATTTTATTGCCTTGTATGCATTATTACACTATGGTTTGGACTTAGGTAGCTTTAATTGGGCAAATAACCACTTATGAGGAGTGTTCACACCTATTTTGAGCAACCCATATCAGTGAAAATCCACATTTGTCCAGAAGTGCGCCCTCATTTAATGCTAGAGCGCTCTCCTTCCTTGAAATGTGGAATAGTTTTTGACTTGGAGCGCTTGGGTGGATTTGGCCCAATTTTGGCATGATTTGGAGCATTTAATGCCTCCTTGGATCTCCCACTCACCTTAATTTTCTCACCCACGCATGCCTATGACCCATTATTGATCCAGCATGCCTCAGCCAAGTTCACACCAAAATTTGTGACCATTTGGGCTGAGTTGGATTGAATTGGACCCACCTAAGGGGGATTGAGGCCAATTTGGCCAATTAGCAATCTACACTCATTCTGGGATTCCTAAGACTAAAACATTTCTCCAAATGTAATATAAACCTGTTCTAAACATATTCACATGTTAGAAATTCTGATAATACCAAGTTTTAGTTCACATTGTGCGTGTAAATTTGTCTTCTTTCAAGCGTTTTTGTTGGTTTTTGCATGTAATTCAATTTTGTGAGGTTCTCTAAGGATCCTAGATCTTGTTGTAGATCAAAATACTCACATGGTATCAGATCCTTGTGAATTTTAGTGAGCTGTAGATCAATCTTGAGTGTTTGAGTTGCATTCTTGAGAGAATTTCCAGATAAAAATTGAGTGTTTTTTGCAGGACTTTCAACAGTTTTCTCACCATCAACGCAAGAAGAAATGGAAGCAAGCCATCTATTTCTCACTCCTTTCAATTTATTCGATTGGAAGAATGAAACGATCATTAAACTAAGATCTAAGGGTCTCTATAGAGTAACCATGGGCACAGAAGTGGAGCCAAACTCTACTGTGGAGAAAGCCAAGTACTACAATTGAATTGATGAAGCAAATGGATTGCTATGCCTGATCATTTAGAGGGAACTTTTGTTTCATACTGACAGTTTGACAACCCCAAATGAATCCTGGGTTAAGCTAGAATCACTCTTTGGGAAAACTGATGAGTTGAGAGGCCATCAGCTTGAAAATGATCTCATCATCTTGAGCCCAACACATTTTGAAACTATCCAGGAGTTCTTCACTAAGTTCAGTTCTCTAGTGCTTCAGCTACAACAATGTGGAATTGTTAAGAAAGAAGAACAATTGATAATGTCAATCCTTTTGAAGCTAGGGCCATAATTTCCAGTGTTTGTAAGAACCTTCCATTCTGCCAAAATGACCCTTCGAAATTGGCAAATTCCATCACTAGCAACCTTCATGGAGTCTTACTCAGGAGCAAGACAAGCTAGTTCAAATGGGCACCATCAAATTGAAAGATCAAGCCTTGGCCATGGGTGTTTCGAATGCCTCCAAGGGAAAGCAGAAGGCAAAGAATTCGAAACAGCCAGAGAAGAGGAAGTTTGACAAAACCAAATCTGTTGATGGGGGTTCGAATTCTTCCAAGGAGAAGGACAAGAAGGGAAAAGAGAAGACCAAATGCACCTATTTCCACAAGGGATGGCATCCAGAGAGATCCCACATGAAGAAAACCATTGACATTATGGCGCAGCTGCAAGAGAAAGAAAACATCCTTGTCCCTAATGGTGCAAAGAAGAAAGATGGCACCTCCAATCTTGACAATAAGGAGAAATGTCATGCTTTGGTAGTGGGTACTTCTAATTCCTCATCCTTCATTATTGATTCAGGGGCTTCTAGGCACATGGTTTCATTTAGAGATCTCTTCTCCTCTATGAATTCGAATAATGTCCCAACAGTTCGAATGGGAGATGACTCTGAAATCCAAACCAAAGGGATTGGTAGGATCGATTTGGAGCATGGTTGTTTCAGTGATGTGCTCTATGTACCTTCGTTGGCTGCAAATTTGTTATCAGTATATCAAATGACCCATACAGGAGAATCCAAGAGAGTAACATTTACTCCTGAATTGGTAGATATTTTAGAAATTTCTTCAAACCAAGTTGTGGCAGTTGGGTATGAAGAGCATCAAGAGAGGATGTACAAGTTCTCGAATTTCCTTCCTAGTTCTAGTGACCAAGCAATCCACTCTCATGCCAATGAGACCTCCAATATATGGCATGAAATATTTGGCCACATGAAATACAAGTATCTCCAGGCATTGCACAAAGATGAGATGGTGGAAGGGCTTCTAGAAATCAAATATTCAAATGGAGCTTGCATAGGTTGTGTAATTGAGAAACATCTAGAGCGCAACTATGAGAAGGGAATGGCAAGGAGAGCCACTCAAACACTTGGATTGGTACATTCAGACCTCATTGGTCCTCTACCTACTCCATCCTATGGTGGATCAAGGTATGTACTTACATTCATTTATGACTACTCTCGATTATGTTGGGTTCACTCCTAAAATTAAAATCTGAAGTGTTTGAGCAATTCAATATTTGGAAGGCCTTAGTGGAGAATCATAGTGGGAATAAGATAACAATCCTTAGGACTGATAATGGGAAGGAGTATGTGAACAAAAATATTCAGCATATTTGTGAGGAATGTTGCATTCAAATGCAACATTCAATCCCCTATGCACCACAAAAAAATGGAGTGGTAGAGAGGAAAAATAGATCTCTCAAAGAGATGGAAACATGCATGATTGAAGCAAGGGATATAAAACCTAAGCTATGGGATGAAGCCATCAATTTTGTTGCACATATTCATAACAAGTCATTCCATAAATCAATCAAAGGAAAACCCCCCTACGAGGCATGGTTTGGAAAAAAACCAAATGTCTCAAATTTCAGGATTTTTGGATCTAGAGCATGGGCTCGAATTCCATCAGAAAAGAGGAAGGCTTTGCAACCATAGAGTAGGGAATGTATCATGGTTGGATATGGTAAAGACACAAATGGTTATAATCTCTCTCACAAATCCACACTCAAAAAGTTCATTGAGAGAAGTGTGCAATTCAAAGAGGAACCAATACCAGATTTTGAGCTTGCACCGGGGGAATGCTTTTCTCCTCCACACCTTGATGAAGTAAGTAATGATTCAAGATATGTATTTTCTGATAATTCTGATAATGACATGGCTGAATATGACATTGATGTATATGAGTCACCGTCAAGGCCCAAGTGGGCTGAAAAAATCATACAAGCTACAAGTGAATTCCCAGGCAATCCCCAAGAGCCTAGGAAGACTAGATCTCAAACAAAAAATGCTTCCTTTGCAAATGAGAGTGCCCTTTATGATCACTATTATATGATGATTGGATCTGATCCAAAATCATATCAATAAGCTTGTCATGATCCAAGGTGGAGATCAGTAATGGAAGAAGAATTCAATTCTCTTCAAGAGAATGAAACATGGGATTTGGTCCCCCTTCCTCCCAAGAGGAAGCTTGTGCAATGTAAGTGGATTTTTAACACCAAACTTGCTGCTGATGGTTCGGATATGAAGTATAAGCCCAGGTTACTAGATAAGGGATACTCTAAAATCCAATGTGTGGATTATACCGAGACCTTTGCACCAGTTGCAAAGATGGACTCAATTAGACTAGCTCTAGCCATTGCAGCTAGTAAAGGTTGGCAAGTGCACCATATGGACGTTAAAAGTGCATTCTTACATGGTGATCTACATGAAGATATATACATGCAATAACCTGAAGGTTTCCAAGAGGATCCTTCACTTGTTTGCAGGTTGAAGAAATCACTCTATGGACTCAAGCAAGTCCCCAGGGCTTGGTATGCTAAAATGGATGCTTTTTTGGTCTCAATTGGTTTCATTCGATGCAAGTCTGATCCAAATGCGTATTCACAGAAATGTGATTATATTTTGCAGGTCATTGTACTGTATGTTCATGATCTTTTAACTACAGGGATCTGGAACAAACAAATTGGTTCAATTAAGGCATCTCTACACAGTGAATTTGCCATGAGTGACCTAGGATTGCTAAGGCAATTTTTGGGTTTGGAAATTGAACAATCTGAAAGAGGAATCATGTTGAGTCAACCAAAATATGCTTCATACCTATTATTGAAGTTTAAAATGACTGAATGTAAGGCATCCAAGTACCCATTCCTTTCAGGCATAAAACTAGGTGAATTTGGTGACTCTCCTTTGGTGGATTGCACACTCTAGAGGCAGCTAGTTGGTTGTTTGCTGTACCTTACACATACAAGACCTGATTTATCTTATGTTGTAAGTGTTGTATCAAGATATATGCAGCGGACACATGAGCTCCATTGGAAGGAAGCCAAAAATATCCTCCAGTATGTCCAAGGAACAAAGAATTTTGGGGTACACTATGCAGCGAGTTCTTTACTACAACTAGTTGGATTTTCTGATTCGGATTGGGATGGAGATCCCATTGATAGGAAATCCACTTCAGGTTTCATTTTCATGTTTGCTGAAGGTCCCGTTTTATGGTAAAGTAAGAAACTGCATACTATTTCACTTTCATCAGCAAAGGTCGAGTACAGGGCAACAATGAATGCAACTACACAGTGTGTTTGGTTGCAAGGAATTCTTCGGGAATTTGGTGTTGCTATTGATTCTCCAACCAACATTTGGGTGGAAAATCAAAGTTCCATCAAGAGATCTACTGATCCAGTTCATAGGTAGAGAACAAAGCATATTGAAATCCATATGCACTACATCCGGGGCTTAGTGCATGACAGAGTGATTTCCTTGTAGTATTGCCCATCCACCGAGCAAACTGCTGATATTTTGGCCAAGTGTTTTATTGAGAAGAGCTTCACTCACATGAGAGATTTGCTTGGAGTGAGTGATGGATGGTGATTGCTGTAATTTTATTGTAGGTTCAGCCCCATGTCCATTTTAGAGGGAAGGTTTTATCGCATCAGGTTTTCCGTCTTGTCCTCAATTTACATGGACAATTAAAATTTCTATTTTGTATGAGGTGACTTGAGCCTTTGTTGCCAAGGCCTCCCACTTTAATTTCATGAGATGTACTAATTTTTGGTTAAGGGGGAGTGTTAGAATAGTAATCCAACACTTAGTACCTTGGTTCATAGCCTTAGTCAATTTTATTGCCTTGTATGCATTATTACATTATGGTTTGGACTTAGGTAGCTTTAATTGGGCAAATAACCACTTATGAGGAGTGTTCACACCTATTTTGAGCAACCCAGCTCAGTCGAAATCCACATTTGTCGACATGTGCATCCTCATTTAATTTTGTAGTGATCTCTTTCATTGAAATGGTGAATAGTTGTTGACTTGGAGCGCTTGGGTGGATTTGGCCCAATTTTGGCATGATTTGGAGCATTTAATGCCTCCTTGGACTTCCCACTCACCTTATTTTGCTCACCCACTCATGCCTATGACCCATTATTGATCCAACATGCCTCATCCACATTCACACCAAAATTCATGACCATTTGGGCTAAGTTGGATTGAGTTGGACCCACCTAGGGGGGATTGAGGCCAATTTGGCCAATTAGCAATGTACACTCATTTTGGGCTTCCTAACCCTCAAAAATTTCTCCAAATGTAATATAAACCTGTTCTAAACATATTCACATGTTAGACTGTTTGATAATACCAAGTTTCAACTCACATTGTGTGTGTAAATTTGTCTTCTTTCAAGCTTTTTTGCTAGTTTTTGCATGTAATTTGATTTTGTGAGGTTCTCTAAGGCTCCTAGATCTTGATGTAGATAAAAATACTCACAAGGTGAGTGGAGGAACAACCAGTAATGGATTGTAGTGCTGTGACTACTACAATTTTTTTATTTCAGCATGTGGTTACCAAATTTGGTTTCTCGTGGATCTTAATGAGTGATCAGGGATCTCATTTTCTCAATAGGACCATTGAAGTGTTTAAAAAAGAATTTCATATTTACCACCAGAAAAGTATGCCATATCATCCTCAAGCCAATAGGATAGTTATAGAGTTTAATAAAATTTTGGAGAATGCCTTAACCAAGATATGTAATGTGAACCGTGATGACTGGGACTTGAGAATACCAACATTCTTATGGGACTACAAAACAACTTGTAAGAAGTTGTAATACCCCATTTTTCCCTTGATGTGTATTGGATTCAATGTAAATACTATGTATATACAATATGTGTAATTTCCCTAGTGTGGAGCTCAAGGCTAAGGCCCCACTAGTGGATGTTTAAGTTTATTGCTTAGGAAAGTATTTGGACAGTTTGATTATTCATGGGATGATTAAGCCATGAAGAAATGTAAATGATGTAATTATTATTTAATGAATAAAATAACCAAGGAGCTGGCTAAGGAGGAAACCAATGAGAAGGGGCCATGTGTCACTAAGGAGAGGTGAGGGGGTTATGGGATTGGCTTCCCATATTGCCACATGTATGACTGAGAACCCATTTGAACTCCCTGCTGACATTAATGCAATTGCAGTGGGTGGTTGAGAACCCTGATTGCTGAAGCCGATGGAGTATGGAGCATTCTTGCGATTTCGTATGGCAGGGCATGGCTCTGATCGCTTGTCTAGGACAACACTCAATCGCCTGGGGAAACTCGCGGAACTATTAGGATATTCCTATACTCCATCCTAGTCCCACCAGTATTTTGATCCTTTACATTTTCAGTCATGCATGCACCTTTAGGGTTTGCATGCATTCTAGGGTTTGCATGCATCCCAGTCATCAATCCAGCACCTAGCCCTCAGTTAGCCAGCCCCCAAGAGCTTCTCACTATTCAGTTTTAGCCCTCCAGTTCCTTAATGCGCCCTTCTTCCTTGATTTTAGGGAGCAACTCACCCTTCTTCACCTACCAGTCCAGTTGTCACTCAGTTACACTCAGTTACAGTCAATTACACTCAGTTACACTCAGTTACATTGAGTTACACTTAGTTACACCTACCAGAGTTAGTTTGACTGATGGTTGACAGTTACTTGAGCATTGATGACTCCACTGATGATGATGAAGACTTCCAGTTGCGCTCCGATGATCATGAGGACACCTAGTTGTGCTTCGATGACACTCTATTGATCTTATGATCACTCTGAGAGGCTAATTCGAATTGCCACCTTAGGCATTTGAATCCTCTCTACCATTGTACTATTTATTTGTCCATACCGTGATTAATTAATTAGTGTGTGTGAAGTATTATTGCTTCTATCCGAGTTCTACTGTACCATATTATTATGTTGCTCATTATACTGTATTGTTCACTCTTCTTCTATTTTCCTGCTTAATCATAATTACTCTTGTGGGGTACACATCATCTCTTAGATTTGCTGTGAGGATTTTCACATGGTATCAGAGCATGTTGAGAGTATTGTTTATCTCCATTCTTGAGAGTTTTTTGCAGGTTATTACCCAGATTTCGAGTGCAGCAGTTTCTGCATTTTTGCAGCAATAGCAGTTGCATTTATTCTCTATTGTTTTTGCAGGTCTTCTACAGCTTCAATGGATTTATATTTAGAAGGAATCCCTCTTCTTTCTCCATTCAACTATGATAAATGGAAACCAAAAATTATAGCATATTTAAAGAGCCATGATCTCTTTGATTGTTATTTTGAAAGAGAGTTCGAATCCTCTGAAGAGAATATTGACTGGTTGAATAAAGGTGACATGGCCTTTGGAACAATGATGCTTGCCTTGTGTGCATACCAAATATTCAAATTCAAATACCATGATGGTGTTGAAACTCCCAGAGAGTTATGGACTCCAAAAGAGTTATGGGCTCACCTGGATGAAAAATTTGGCAGAAAGAATGAAGGACTTGGTCTTAACCCATTCAAAAGCAAGCAAAGTGATGCATTCACTCCCCTTGATGGTCTCTCAAATCATGAACCAGTATCATCTCATATTGAAGTTGTTGACAAAGAACTTGCAGATTCTCCACTCATGCTCAAACTTTCTTCTCTTTCTGTGCCAGCTCACACTCTAGATATTGCAGAAGGTCCTAAATCCTCTCTTGCACCAGAGTCTGTTGGTTTGCATCATGATCACATGATTATTTCGGAGGTCAAAACAGCTTTTGAAGGTAATGCATTTGCTCCTCTCCAACTATCTCCTCTTTTATACTACTATATGATCATAATTCCATGGTTTCATAAGGTCATTGAAGAATATGGCCATTGCCATTCGCTTGGGATAATTTCTCATGCATCTACTGGTTTTGATCTCACCTCTCATGGTTCAAAGGAGATCTCAAGAAACCATGATTCAAGTCTTGTATCTAATTTGGGTTCTAAGCAATTACTGCTTGGGAAAATTTCTCATGCATATGATAGTTTTGATCTCACCCCTGCTGGTTCAAAGGAGATCTCAAGAAACTGTTTTTTAAGTCTTAAATCTGATTTTGATTTCAAGCAAACATGTAATAGTTATTTTTAGCATAATCTCACCCATGGTGGTTCGAAGGAGAAGACAAAAGACTATATGCACTTTCACAGATTTGATCCTACCTCAGCTGATTCGAATCACAGGTTCAAGGATCATTCTCATATTGTTGGATTTGTTCTCATCACATTCGATATGAAGAGCAAGTACAAGCGCATGCTTTTTGAGCATGATCCACTTCTTCCCAAGAAGAAGATACCTCCAGACATATGACCAAGCATCACACATGCTTGAGTTTGGAGCATTTATTTTTATGTGTGCCTTACAGTCTATTTTTTGAGGAGGGGTATGTTTCCCATGAAATTTTCCCACTTCCTTAGTTTATTGATTGTTATTATTCATTGTATTGGGTGACCTTTGGTCTTAGTTACCAGGGCCCAGGATGAATTAAGGGGGGGTGTTAGGATATTCCTATACTCCATCCTAGTCCCACCAGTATTTTGATCCTTTACATTTTCAGTCATGCATGCACCTTTAGGGTTTGCATGCATTTTGCATGCATCCCAGTCATCAGTCCAACACCTCGCCCTCAGTTAGCCAGCCCCTAGGAGCTTCTCACTATTCAGTTTTATCCCTCCAGTTGCTTAATGCACCCTTCTTCCTTGATTTTAGGGATCAACTCGCCCTTCTTCACCTACAAGTCCAATTGTTACTCAGTTACACTCAGTTACAGTCAGTTACACTCAGTTACACCTACTAGAGTTAGTTTGACTGATGGTTGATAGTTACTTGAGCATTGATGACTCCACTAATGATGATGAAGACTTCCAGTTGCGCTTCGATGATCATGAGGACACCTAGTTGTGCTCCGATGACACTCTATTGATCTTATGACCACTCTGAGAGGCTAATTCGAATTGCCACCTTAGGCATTCGAATCCTCTCTACCATTGTACTATTTATTTGTCCATACTGTGATTAATTAATTAGTGTGTATGAAGTATTATTGCTTCTATCTGAGTTCTACTGTACCATATTATTCTGTTGCTCATTATACTGTCTTGTTCACTCTTCTTCTATTTTTCTGCTTAATCATAATTACTCTTGTGAGATACACATCATCTCTTAGATCTGCTGTGAGGATTTTCGCAGGAACCTGTTTGACTATCTGGGGAGGGACATGCATTCCTCTCTCATTCTCCCACTCACGCACTTTCCATTTCACGAGCCATCGACCCTCGCAAGGAATCCGTTCATGTATTTCCTGTATATGCCGAACCAATCCAGGAAAGGGAAAATTGGAAGTTAATTGCATTCCTGTGTGATAGAGATTATCCAAGAGTTGAAAGCCGTAAAAAACCTATGTGCAAACCCCAGTTATAGTGACAGAGTGGTATTGATAGAAAGGTATTACATAGTGGTATTGGTAGAGCAGTCGTGAGGAAACCCCAATCCTGGTAACAAATCAATTGTTGAATTGTGGGAAAGGGTTGGGTTGCTTGATAAACCCAATGAAGGCTATAGTCTCAAAGAACCAGTGATTGGACCTTTCTATGCCCATCCTGGAATAGAACTAGAAGGGAAGGACCATGAGAGACTGTGAAGCAGAAGAAGGGTCTTCCTTGTGTTGGATTTGGTAGGTC
This sequence comes from Larix kaempferi, assembly GCA_027924585.1. Lineage (NCBI taxonomy): Eukaryota > Viridiplantae > Streptophyta > Pinopsida > Pinales > Pinaceae > Larix > Larix kaempferi. The sequence continues at coordinate 3,277,784 of BSBM01000008.1, forward strand.
TTGTAGGTGCCATGTCGGCTATGTTAAAAAAACAGGATCACAGAGCAATAACAATAAACAGAAATGCAAATATAATCACACATACACATTACAAAAGAGACACCAATATATTGTGGTTCACCCAATATGGGCTACGTCCACACTGAAATTGCCAATCCTTATTATTATACCGTCCAGCAAAATGAAGGGATACAACCTGCAACACAACCACTGTACTTCCTCTTGACACTCTCTCACAGTCTCTCTTCACGATCTCAAAGATCTTTTACAATGCATAATAACTAATACATCTTTCCCTAGCCGTATTACAATGTCTTTCTTTTATAATGGAAATACAATGGTAAAATACCACGGGTTACCCAAAAACATGGGCCCGTAAACTATTGGCGAGAACGAGTGTACAGTCCTCTAGCGTACATGGCTGAGATAATATCATCTATGAGACTAGAATATATGGCTGCACAACCAATAGGCTGAGAGCGACTGGACCTTTCTATGCCCATCGTAGAATAGCACTGGAAGGGAAGATGCCTCGAAGGACTGTGTAATAGTGCAGTAGGTCTTACTTGTGTTGGATGTGGTAGGTATTGTGGGTGCCAGGTCAACTAAGTGTTGAGATACCTGTAGCTTTGTGGTTGACCTCACTGGTTTAGCAATGCCTTCCTCATTGTCCGTGGATGCTTGATAAACCACTATAGGTTGGATTATCATGGGTAGAGGCCCTGGAATGCTTGATAAACCCAACTACAGACTAGTTTAGTATGAGAATTGAGCCTTGACAGTGAGAGAACCTGTTATCCCTCCTTAGTGGATACATTTCCCAGCTCGGGGGTGATCTCTCAGCTAAAATAGTATAGGCTAGACAAATATCTAAGGTTGGGTGGAACGTTTCTCTCACTTAGCCAGTTGCTTCGGAATTGAAAGATAAGTATTTATGTTATAATAAATGATGGTGTTTCATTGTTTTGTGATGAATGCTTGTGTATAATTATGGAACTGTGGAATGTATGTATATGAATGGGATTGACATGAATTCATGTGTAGGCCTAATTAAGAGGCTGAGTTCACTATTATATGTATATCTTATATTTCATGAGTTTAATGCCTTGTAATTCTTGCATATGATAGATGTGTTGATTAAATCTGTTTAATGCATTTTATATGTAATAATGTATGATAGTGTTTCATGGTTTGAAGATGAATGTTTATGTATAAATAACCCTGTGAAGGAGATGTATGCTTACAGCTAATCCCTGGGAAAGAAAGGGAAGCCCTAGAAGTGGTTTCAGAAACCTCTGTGGGTCAGATGGAAAGGAAGATCTTGACAGGTAGAAGTTTGGAAGTGTCCAAGTGGGGATATAGACAGAACTTCAAAGAAGAAAATGGGGAGGTTAGATACCTCACTTGATCAAGGGTCTCTACCATTGGATATAGCTCCCCAAGAGCTTTCCAATGGTACAAACCTTGCCCCATTTGAATGCTGGAAGGAGTTATGCCTTGATGAAGTTGCCCTTGTAGAGGCAAGGTTCCACATTCATGATTCCGCAATTGCGGGTTGCGGGATCGTCAAGTTCAAAATGATGTGTTTTGGCCTCCCGCAATTCTGCATCTACAATTGTGGAATGTGGATTGCGGGGTCATCTGTTGTGGGTTGAGGGATCGCCGAGTTCAAATTTATGTGTTTTGGAATTTCCGCAATTCTGCATCTACAATTGCGGGTTGCGGAATGCAGATTGCGGGATGCGAGTTGCGAGTTCACAGCTGTGGGTTGCGGATTGTGGAACTGAACCCTTCTGGCTTCCTGTATGGGCATTTAGTCAGTGCTTTGGAGAAAAAAAAAGGATCATGGTCTCCAGTGGCCTAGCAGGTCAGTGGGGACATGATAGAGTGGTACTAGAGCTTCAGTTGCAGCACTAGGAGTTGTTTGGGCCAGACCGTGCATGAATTTTGGTCAATAAATGCACCCATGGCGTGATCTTAATAAACTTATTTGATTGATTAATTGTTCAAATGAATAATTCCTAGTTTGAATGGGTATGATCAAGCTTATTTGCATGATTGTGATGTCTAATAGAAAGTATCTGATAAGTAGAGAGATAGCAGCAGGTGTAAGAAGAATTGTATGACAGGGCAACGCACAGAACGATGTAAGAATGGTTACTCTGAATGATGCGCAGGACCTATTTGGGACAGAAGATCATGTACTTAGTGAGAACATGGAAGAAGCACATACAGAAGCCAAGTTTGATGGAAGAATGGAGCAAGTGATGCCCCCAAGCTTGGCTGAGACTATGGTTAGCTTTAATGAGTGAATGATGAAAGTGCAAGAAGAGCAACATCAACTCAATGCATCTATTTTGCAGAGTCTTACAGACTTGCAGCAAAGTATTAACGGTGGTTCTAACCTGAGCCACAAAGGCCGAGAGGAAAGAAATGCAGAAAGTCAGTCTAGGGGCCGTTCCATGAGAAGAACTCCAAGCCCTAGAAGGGGTTCTGTGAGCCGAAAGCACATGACACCCTCTCCTAAGTTTTCTTCCAGCAGGTCAGATGATTCGGAGGTTTCTCCAAGGAGCCCAAGACACACTGCCAGTAAGAGTAAAGGAATAAATAAGCACAGAGGTATTCAATACGGTGAATTTAGGAAGGCAAGGCCTCCCACTTTTGATGGTGAAAGTAAAGAAGGTCAAGAAGTAGAGGCATGGCTTCTTGGGATGAAGAATTACTTCAGGATGCATGAATATTCAGAGAATGAAAAGGCTAAGGTTGCTATCTACAACCTTAGTGGAAGAGCTTCTATTTGGTGGGATCACCTCATGCAAGTGAAAGGAATCAGTGAAAGAAGAGTCAGCTAGGGTAGATTCCGAAGATACTTTCAGGAGAAGTAGCTATCAGCTAGGTATTATGATAGAAAAAGAAAAGAGTTCAGTGAACTTAGACTAGGACAGAGCACTATGGACGAGCATGTTCATAAGTTTCTGGAGTTGCTGAGGTATGTGGACTACATCAAGGATGAAAGAGTGAATATTCAAATCTTCCTTGGTAGTCTACTGTAGAGCTACAGGTATAAGATAGAGTTTGTAAATCCGCCAAGCTTGGATGAGACTATCAAGATGGAAGAGCATGGCTATGAGAAGAATAAAGGTAAGGCAGAGGCACAACCACCATGGAAAGGTAAACCCAAGGGAAGGTTTGATCAGAAGAAAGTTGACTCTAAACCACCATTCAAAAATCATCCTAGGAGATTTCCATAAGGCTAGCAAGCAAGGAGAGAATTCAAGCCAGCTGTAGCATCCGATAGAGCATTAAAGGGGCCACTTCAGTGTTGGGGTTGTGGGGAGAACCACATGCTCATGGATTTCCCAACTGCAAATAAGAACCCCGGGAGCTTTCAAAATGTTAGAGGAGCAACTATAGTAGCGGACATGAAAATAGCAACACCTAGGATTTATGCAGCACTGGATGATCACCAAGCAGACCTTTAGTCAACAGTGGTGGAGGTTGTAGGTAAGATTGCTAAGAGGCCTATTTATGTTTTGATTGATCCAGGGTCTACTCATAGTTATGTATCTCCTAAGGTAGTTGAAAACTGTTCTCTTGGTAGAGTAAGGCATGAGAAGGGTTGGCTAGTTCAACTAGCCACTGGTACCAAGAGAAAGGTACGTGAAGTAGTGAAGGAGTGTCCTATAGAATTGAATGGACTCCTCACACATGCAGAACTAAATATCTTGCCATTGGGATCGTATGATTCCCTAATTGGCATGGATTGGTTGGAAATGCATAGAGCCAAGGTGGATTGCTATGAGAAGGAATTGGAATGCCTTGATGAGGAAGGCAAGCCAAGGTTGGTTAAAGGGATTCCAAAGCACGTTTCAGTGAGGTAGATTTCAGCTCTGTAATTAAGGAAGTTTTTTAAAAAAGGTTGTCAGTTATATGTTGTACATATATCAAATTCAGCAAAAGATAAGGGACCCAGAGCATAAGAATTCCAGATATTGCAGGAGTTCCAGGATGTGTTTCCAGAGGAGGTCCTAGGATTGCCACCCAAGAGAGATATTGACTTTTCCATTAATCTTGTTCCAGGAGAAGCACCCATCTCCAAAGCTCCCTATAGAATGAGGACACCCGAGTTGGTGGAACTAAAGATGCAGTTGCAGGATTTAATGGACAAATAATATGTCAGACCGAGTGTATCCCCATGGGGTGCACTAGTGTTGTTTGCTAAGAAGAAGGATGGAACATTGAGGCGGTGTATTGATTACAGGAAATGCAATCAGGTGATAGTTAAGAACAAGTATCCCTTGCCAAGGATTGATGACTTGTTTGATCAAATGAAGGAAGCTAGAGTGTTTTCAAAGATTGACTTGAGGTCTGGGTACCATAAAAAAAGTATAAAGGAAGAAAAAATTCATAAGACAACCTTCAGAACTATGTACGGGCATTATGAATTTACAGTGGTGCCATTTGGTCTTACCAATGCACCTGCTACATTCATGTGCCTCATGAATAGTGTCTTCAACAAATATTTGGATAATTTTGTGATTGTTTTCTTGGATGACATTCTTGTGTATTCCAAGAATGAAGAAGAGCATGATGAGCATTTGAGGATGGTATTACAATTCCTTAGGGAGCACCAGCTATATGCTAAGCTGAGTAAATGTAACTTCTATCAAGAGAAGGTGCAATATTTGGGTCATATTATATCAGTGGAGGGCATTGTAGTAGATCCAGAGAAGATTTAGGCCATCATGGATTGGTCCACTCCAAGGAATGCGACAGATGTTAGATATTTCATGTGCCTTGCTGGTTACTACAGGAGGTTCATTGAAGGCTTTTCCAAGATAGCCCGTCCAATTACTTCATTGCAGAGGAAGGACATCAAATTCACATGGTCTGAAAAATGTGAAAGAAGTTTCCAGCAGATGAAGGAGTTGCTTACTAGTGCACTTGTTTTGAAGATTGCAGATCCGAGTAAGGATTTTGTGGTGTGCAACGATGCTTGCATTGAGGGACTCGGTGGAGTGCTAATGCAGGAAGGTTCTGTAATTTTTTATGAGCCAAGAAAGCTGAAAGAGCATGAAAGGAACTATGTGTTTATGTATATGTAACTTTGGGATGTATTTCATCTATGTATTTTATTATACTCCCATAGAGATGTTTTATTCCTCTATACGAAAGTGTTGTCATTTGTATTGACAAGTGTCGCAATTGTCGTAACTTGCCGATGGGTTATTAGACCACCATGTGTGGGGTCGGCCCTGATTAAGTTAACCTAGGGTTATTAGGCTGAGTTAGACAAGTCGGCTCCATAGGTTTTTAGGTTTCTTAGAACAAGTATAAATAGAGAGCGGGATCTCTCTATTTGCTCACTTCATTATTCACTTCTACACTCTCCAGAAAGTGGCGCACAAGTGAGGAAGGAGGAGTAGCTGCTAGGAGGACTATCTCTTGTACTTGGGTTGTATCATTGCTCTTTCTATCTCTGAGGAAGTTGTGGGGTTTTTCACCTTTATGGTTTTCCCCAGTGAAACTCTGTGTGTCTATTGTGTCATGTGATTGCTTGTTGTGAGTGATATGATTGATATGCTATACATGTTATTCTCTCAGTAAAGATCCTAGAGTATATTGAATTAATGCTCAAAATTTAACATGATATCAGAGCTAACCTGAGAAGAAGACACTATGCAGTTGCAGAAGCTAGGGCTTCTTGTTTTTGGGTTTCTCTCCACAGATTTTGGAAAATAAATATGATATATTGACTCTCCTCAGCAAGGTGAATCTTTCTGTCCAATCAGAATTCAGTTCTAAGCACTTTCAGTTTTGACCTTAAAAATTAGGGTTTCCACAAATATAGGAATTTCTGAAATCTGAAGACATAGCTGGAAGCTCCTTGGAAAAATTGAAGTTTAGAGATTTGGATCGATATTTTTGGCTGGGTAAATCTCCGTGAAACTCAAACCCTAATTTAGGGTCCTCCCTAGTGAACCCGAGAAGACTATAAGGCATTTCTGAAGGGTGAAGCTTTGTAGGTCTCAAATTCTGAATAAACCAGGCTGATCAGCTCATCAAGGCGCATCTTTCTATCCTTTCAGAAAGTTGAAATTCACATTTTGAATTTTTAGGGTTTCTCTGACAAACCCTAATCTCGGACCAAATCCAGTTTTCAGCAAATCAAGTGGTAACACCTAAATCTTTTCTATTCCATTTGAAGTACTCTTTAAGATGTCTCACCACACCAAGCTTGAGGATAAGCTTCAAGGGGCTGATAACTTCCGAGCCTGGAAGTATAGGATTTGGTTAATCCTAGAAGAAAATGAACTGGATACTTAAGGGAAGAGGTCCCTGTCCTAGAGGGAGAAGAGGTTAAATCCCTCCACAAGAAGAAATTGGTCAAGGCAAAGAGAATCATTGCTGATTCTATCAAGGACCATCTCATCCCCCATGTGTCATCTCTGAAGACACCCAAAGAGACGTTTGATTCCCTATCCAAGCTATTTGAAGGGAAGAACATAAATCGAAAGATGACTTTGTGGAACTAATTGAATGGGGTAAAGATTCAGAATGGAGAATCCATTCAATATTATTTTTCTAGGGTCTCTCAGGTCAAGGAACAACTAGAAGTGGTGGATGAAATGGTGGAGAATGGTGAAGTTGTCATGACCACTCTAAATGGCCTGCCCAGTTCATGGGATTCCTTTATCCAAGGAATCTATGCAAGAAAGAAGTTGGTATCCTTCAGCAGACTGCGGGAAGAATGCTCACAAGAAGAAGCAAGGCTTGTGGCACGAGAAGAAAAGATGGGGAATGGAGATCAAGCTCTCATAGCTCATACCAAGGGAAGCAAGTTTAAGAGGGATAAATCTCATAAACATTCTCATCCTCATCACAAGAAGAAAGATCTATCTCATGTTCGATGTTACGAATGTAATGAAATGGGACACTTTGCTTCAAATTTCCCTAAGAAGAAGAAAGGAAAATAGGACAAAGCTAGATCCTTCAAGAAAGAAGGGCATCTTTGTGGGATATAGTGAAAACTCGAAGGCATACAGAATATACTTTCCAGGGTTCAAGAAGATTGATGTCAGCAGGGATGCAACATTCAATGAGGATTCATCTTACATCAAATCAAAGAAGGCACCTATTGAAGATCATGAAGAACCAAAGGAAACCAGATTTCAAGACACCACCATGACTGAAGCAATTCCAAAAGCATATCGTGAAGTTGAACATCAGCAAGAACCTGTAGGTCCACCCCATGAGAAGAACTCTCGCAAGAGGAAACCTGCATGGGCTAGAGAGCTCATTCAAGATGCAGACAGATATGGCATTCCAGAAGAAGAACAAAGAGAAAGGAAGAGGACTAGATCACATACCAGTTAAGTTGCATTACTCTATGATATTATGAACAAAGAACCTTCCAATTATGAAGAAGCAGCGGAAAAGAAAGAATGGAAGGATGCCATGGTCGAGGAATACCAATCGATCATGAAGAATGATGTTTGGGATGTAGTCCCTAGACTTGAAGGGAAGTCGGTTGTGACTTCCAAATGGATTTACAAGATCAAGCATGCTATAGATGGCAGCATAGAAAAATACAAAGCGAGATTTGTAGCTCGTGGCTTCTCCCAGAAAGAGGGGATAGACTATGAAGAGAATTTTTCTCCTATAGCCAGGTACACTTCCATCATATCAGTACTTTCCCTGGCTGCAGTGATGAAATGGAATATACATCAGATGGATGTCAAGATAGCTTTCTTGAATGGTGTAGTCGAGGAGGAAGTGTATGTGGAGCAGCCACTTGGTTTTGAGACACATGACAAGGGTCCATATGTGTGCAGGTTGAAGAAATCCTTGTATGGCTTGAAGCAAGCTCTTAGGACTTGGTATGGTAGGATAGATAGCTCTCTATCCAGTTTGGGATTTACCAAGAGTAAAGTGGATTACAACCTTTACTACAAGGTGGAGGAAGGCAATCATGTGATACTACTATTATATGTGGATGACCTGTTTGTAACAGGTGAGGATGGGTTGATTGCTGACACCAAGAGGAAGCTTGCTGCTGAGTTCGAGATGAAGGAATTGGGGATGATGCACTATTTCCTAGGCATAGAGGTGTGGCAGAGTGCAGATGGAATCGTCCTTGGACAAGGGAAGTATGCAGTAGAGATCCTGAAGAGGTTTGGGATGATGGACTGCAAGGCCATGGCCACACTTATGGCATCGAACTTGAAGCTTCTATGTGATGCTTCATCTGATCCGGTTGATGTCACGGTGTATTGTCAGATGATTAGATCCTTGATGTACCTGACGAACACTAGACTGGATATTTGCTTTGCAGTGAACACATTGATCCAGTTCTTGATGGATCCTAGAGGTGTTCACCTGGTTGCTGTAAAGCATATTCTGAGGTACCTGAAGGGTACAATTGAATATGGGCTCAAGTATGATGCGAATCAAAAGTTTAACCTACAAGTTTATGTTGATTCAGACTGGGCAGGAAGTGCTGCAGATAGGAAGAGCACATATGGGTGCTCCTTCAGTATGGGATTGGGTGTGATCTCTTGGTTTAGCAGGAAGCAGTCCTGCATAGCACTGAGTACAGCCGAGGTAGAGTATGTTGTAGCTTGTTCGGCTAGTTGTGAGGTAGTATGGCTACGGAAGCTACTGTCTGAGTTATTTGATCTCCCGTTGGAGGCTACTGGTATCTTTTGTGACAACCAGAGTTGTGTGAAGCTATTTGAGAACCCAGTGTTCCACGACTGGTTGAAACACATAGATATCAAATATCACTATATCAGGGATATGGTGAAGAGAGGAGCAGTGAAGCTCCTATATGTTGCGACAGATGAGCAGATTGCAGATGTGCCGACGAAGCCACTAGCCAGAGTGAAGTTCGAGTACTTCAAAGAGAGGCTTGGTGTTCTTCAGATCGATGACACTTCGAGGAAGAAGTGATGGACACATCTGCTCGATCCATTCCAAGCATGGTGAGAGAAGGATCCTTCCCATGGCTCTGGATGTAAGAGCTAGATGATGAGCATCAGGACGATGCTCCAACTACTGCTCTATATATGCATCCTGTTGGATGCTGGATATGATGAGTTGGATCATTTATATGTATATGTATGTATGCATCATGTTGGATGCTTTGATCAGTGTGATCATGTATTTGTATATGCATCATGTTGGATGCTTTATATGATCAGTTGGATCATGGATTTGTATCAGGTGGATACTTGTATGATTAGGTAGATCATGTATTTGTATATGCATCATGTTGGATGCTTGATATGATCAGTTGGATCATGTATTTGTATCAGGTAAATACTTGTATGATTAGGTAGATCATGTACTTATGTATGTATATCAAGTGGATCATTATATGATTAGGTAGATCATGTATGATGATATGTATCAGGTAGATACTTTGTATGCATCAGATGGATATATTGTTTGATCAGGATGATCATAGATGACGAGCTTCAGGATGTTGCTCAAGATGATATGCATCAGGATGATGCTATGATGATGATTAGGATGATCATAGATGACGAGCTTCAGGATTTTTCTCCAGATGATATGCATCAGGTCGATGCTATGATGATGATCAGGTTGATCATGTGATGATGTACATCAGGATGATGTATGGTGAGTATCGGTTTGATACTCTGTGGCCATGGACAGGTTGTGTAGGTAACATAGAAAAGATCCTTTAAAAACCAGGCAGGTATAGTACTGTGCTCGTAATATCCTGGGTTGCTCTATCGAGATTCGGACAGGTAGAGCGGTGTGCTTGTAACATACTGGGATGCTTTGAGTAGGTTTTGCTACAGTTTCGCATAGAAAAGATCCTTTAAAATCTGGACAAGTAGAGCAGTGTGCTCGTAACATCCTAGGATGCTCTATCGAGATCCAGATAGGTAGAGTGGTTTGCTCGTAACATCCTGGGATGCTCTATCGAGATCCAGATAGGTAGAGCAGTTTGCTCGTAACATCCTCGGATACTCTGAGTAGGTTTTGCGAAAGTTCACATAGAAAAGATCCTTTAAAATACGGACAGGTAGAGCGGTGTGCTCATAACATCCTAGGATGCTCTATCGAGATCCATACAAGTAGAGCGGGTTGCTCATAACATCCTGGGATGCTCTGAGTAGGTTTTGTGAAGGTCAACATGTAAAAGATCCTGGGAGATCCGATGGGTTGAGCAGTGTGCTCGTAATCACTCCTGGGATGCTCTTTCGAGGTTTTGTTGAGGCACGTAATCAGTCCTGAGTATTCCACAGTATGGCCAGTGATGATAAAGACATACAGGTGGTGGGCCTACATCCAGTATGAAAAAGGACTGGCTTTGTAGAACTTCATATGACGAGTAGATCAAAGATTGATTGAGATAGCAGCAATAGTGATGATTTCGATGATTCGAGGATGATGATTCAATGGTGATGATCCAGAGAAGAAGACTTGTGTTAGCAGATCTATGTCGAGAAATACCTTCCTAGTTAAGAGGGAGTGTTGAGGTATATGTAACTTCGGAATGTATTTTATTGTACTCCTATAGAGATGTTTTATTCCTCTATACGGAAGTGTCGTCATTTGTACTGACAAGTGTCGCAAGTGTTGTAACTTGCCGATGGGTTATTAGACCACCATGTGTGGGGTCGGCCCTGATTAAGTTAACCTGGGGTTTTAGGCTGAGTTAGACAAGTCGGCCCCATAGGTTTTTAGGCTGCTCAGAACAAGTATAAATAGAGAGAGGGATCTCTCTATTTGATCACTTCATTATTCACTTCTACACTCTCCAGAAAGTGGCGCACAAGTGAGGAAGGAGGAGTAGCTGCTAGGAGGACTATCTCTTGTACTTGGGTTGTATCATTTCTCTTTCTATTTCTGAGGAAGTTGTTGGGTTTTTCACCTTTATGGTTTTCCCCAGTGAAACTCTGTGTGTCTATTGTCTCATGTGATTGCTTGTTGTGATTGATATGATTGATATGCTGTACATGTTATTCTCTTAGTAAAGATCCTAGAGCATATTGAATTAGTGCTCAAAATTTAACACTATTCCACCCATGACTTAGAGCTAGAAGCCATAATTCATGCTCTCAAGAGATGGAGGCATTATCTTTTGGGAAGGATATTTGAGCTCGTAACTGATCATATGAGTTTAAAATACTTGTTTGAACAACCAAATCTTAATGCAAGGAAAACTAGATGGATGGAGTTTCTTTGTGAGTTTGATTTGGAGATTAAGCATGTCAAAGGTAAAGAGAATAAGGTTGTTGATGCACTCAGCAAGAAATTTCATATTGCAACAATAAGTAGGTATGAATCGGACTTGAAGGAAAGAATTTTAGAGGCTCAAGATAGTGATGAAGTCTATCTGTAGATTAAAGAGAAATTACAGCATAATGTAATAGACAAAAAGTATGCAAGATATCAGCTGGGTGAGGATGATGTTCTCATTTATCAAAACACTAGACTGTACATTCCAAACAGTATAGATTTGAAGAAGTTGGTGATGGATGAGATACACCAAAGACCATACTCAGGGCACCCAAGATATCAAAAGACTATAACAACAGTGAGGAAGCCGTACTTTTGGCATGGTATGAAGAAGGACATAGCTGTGTACATTTCTATACGTAAGAAGTGTCAACAGGTCAAGGCAGAACACCAACATCCAGCAGGATTGTTGCATCCATTTCCCATCCCAGAATGGAAGTGGGAAGTGATTTCTATGGATTTCATAATAGGATTTCCTATGATAGTGAAGAATCATGATTCAATCATGGTTTTGGTGGACACGCTATCAAAGGTAGCTCATTTCATTCCAGTCAAGTCCACCCACTATTGAATATTGTAACTTCTAAGAATATTATATTTGTACTTTATTATTCCAGAGATGTTTCATCCCTCTGAGGTAATTCTATTATGTATCCGAAGATTTTTTTTCCTCTGATGGATTGTGGTAACCAGGGTTATTAGACCCACCATGTGGGGGTCGGCCCTGAGTTAATTAATTAGGGGTTATTAGACTTCACTAGGAGAGGTCAGCCCCATAAGAAAATTAGTCAGTCGGGAACTAGTATAACTAGAGGAGATTGCTCCTCACTTATCTCACACTTGCTCAGCACAAAAAGTAGCGCACTTGTGTTTGAGAGGTCTGCATAGGAGGTAGAGAAGGAGGTCAAGTCTTGGAGCACATCTTGTATTTTGGTTGATCATCTTATTGAGGAAAGATTTGCTCAGTTTTCTACCCCATGAGGGTTTCCCAGGGTAAAATCTTTGTCTATCTTGTGATTATGTTTCTTTCAGTGATCTTGCTAGTCAAATTAGTTTAAACATAACATGGTATCAGAGCTAGCCTGAATAGAACATCTTTTACAAGGTGAAATTATATTTCTCTCTCTCTCTCCCAAAATTAGGGTTTCTATAAAAGTTAGTATTTTTGGGTTCTGGTTGCATGGATCAATAGCCCTTCTAAAGATCTATCGTTTGAGCCTTGGATCGAGGTTTTTGGTTGGGTAGAACTTCGGGAAAGTCAAACCCTAGTTTTACCAAAAGTGCGATAAACCAGAAATTCTGTTGCAGATCCGGAAAAGTGAAAAGTTAAAGTATACTGGTAAGTACTACTCTATCTCTTATCTCTTGGACTCCCCCAAGAGAACATGGCTCCAAGCACTAAGACAAGCTAGAAGGTATAGAGAATTTCTGGGCATGGAAATATAGAATTGGTCTCATTCTTGAAGAGAATGATCTTGCTCAATATATCGAGGATGAAGTTGCATAACGTGAAGAAGATGAAGCCAAACAGAAGCATAGGAAGGATTTGATTAGGGCAAAGAGAATCATAGGTGATTCTATTAAAGACCACTTGATTCCCCAAGTGGCTTCCAAGAAGACTCCAAAGGAAATGTATGATGCCCTAGGAAGAATGTATGAAGGAAAGAACATAAATAGGAAGATGAACCTAAGAACTTAGTTGAAGAGTACCAAGATGCACAAAGGAGAATCCATTCAAGACTACTTCTCAAGGGTTTCACAAATCAAGGAACAACTAGATGCCATTGGAGATACTCTTGATGAAGATGAACTTGTGATGACTGCTCTAAATGGTCTCACTAGACCTTGGGAGTCATTTATACAAACTATGTGTGCCAGAAAAGAAAGTACGAAGTTTGATGTAGTATGGGAGGATTGTGTTCAAGAAGAGGCTATGGTAGCCAACAGAGAAGCCCTTCTTAAGGAGGATGACCAAGCCTTGGCTACACACACCAAAAGAGGAAGAAAGGGTCACTTCAAGAAAGTGGACCACAATACGTCTCAACCCTCTCATAGATTCAAAAGGAAAGGAGGAACAAACTCAGAAAGAGACCTCTCCACAGTCCAATGTTTCAATTGTCTTAAACTAGGACACTATGCTAGAAATTGTACTTTACCAGAAAAAAAGAAGAAGTTTGTTCACAAAAGACATCATGCACATATGGCAGAAGATGATAGTGAAGAAGAAGAAGAAGAAGAAGAAGAAGAAGAAGAAGAAGAGGAAAGGCCTCGAAGGAAAATATCTAAAGTAAAGAAAGAAGATCCAGAAGAATATGTCCTATTTTCTGCACTCTCTGGATCTGTGTCTCCTGGAGAAGATACATGGCTCGTTGATAGTGGTGCTTCAAAGCACATAATAGGTCAAAAGAAAACTCTCTCAAGACTTGAAGAAAAGTCTTCTCCATAAAAGGTATCTCTAGGAGATGATTATCAATATCCCATCAAGGGAATTGGTGAAGCAAGCTACAAGCTTGATTCTGGAACACCCTTAATGGTGGAGAATATACTTCAAAGGACTTTGAAGACTTTTGTATGGAAGCTGGAATCAAGAGGGAACTAATCACTCCCTACAATCCCCAACAAAATGGGGTTGCTGAAAGAAAGAATAGAACCATCATGGAAGCTGTAAAAACTATGATACATGACCAAGATCTACCCATGTATCTATGGGTTGAAGCAGCTAAGACATCAGTCTATGTACAAAATAGACTATCCCATAGTGCTCTTGAATTCAAGACTCCAGAAGAAGTATTCATAGGAAAGAAGCCTGAGGTAAGCCATCTCAAAATATTTGGATGTCTAGTGTACATTCATATTCCAAAAGAAAAGAGAACCAAGTTGGATCCCTCCGTTAAGAAGGGAATATTGGTTGGATATCGTGAATCATCCAAAGCTTTCAGGATTTACATACCTGGTTTTCATCATATGGAAATAAGTAGAGATGTAACATTTGATGAAGAAGCAGCAAGAAATCTAGGAAGTGCCAACTTGAAGAAATCTATGAAGAAGATACACCTCCTAGAATCACAGAAGTTGTACCCATCCCTGAAGATGATGCACCAGAGGACCATGACATGCTAGAAACACAAGAAATCCAGTAGTCCACGATAAGTCAAAACACATAGAGATCCGATATTTTTATATATGAGATATGATGCAGAGAGGAGCTATTAAGCTCGAATATGTGAGCACTGAGGAACAAATTGCTGATATATTGACCAAACCTCTGTCTCAAGTGAAATTTGAGTATTTCCAAGACAAGCTTGGTGTAGTTCAAAAGGACCCTCCTCGAAAGGGGGAGTGATATAGTCACTGATGATGAGGTTTCCCTCATCGACAGCAAGGTCGATGATGAGGATACCTGTTTATTATACCTAGATATTTATATGTATGCTTAGATTACTTATATTTAGGATACTTATACGTAGAATACTTATGATATGCACTTATATTGATGAGGATACTTGTATTGATTGATGAGGATACTTGTATTGATGATGTGTATACATGTATTGATGAGGATACTTGTATTGATGATATGTATACATGTATTGATGAGGATACTTGTATTGATTGATGAGGATACTGTGGATTGCATCATCCTTGAACATATGTTCTAAAAGGATCCATAGATTGGGTCTCCGAGAATGAAGTCCTGAATGAATAGGTAGGGGATTGTATCTTCCCCAGACTTCGGTCCCAGAATTGAGCCGTAGACTGGGTCTCCGAGAATGAAGTCCTGAATGAATAGGTAGGGGATTGTATATTCCCCGGACTTCGGTCCCAGAATTGAGCCATAGACCGGGTCTGCGAGAATGAAGTCCTGAATGAACAGGTAGGGGATTGTATCTTCCCCGGACTTTGGTCCCAGAATTGAGCCATAGACTAGGTATTCGAGAATGAAGTCCTGAATGAACAGGTAAGGGATTGTATCTTCCCCGGACTTTGGTCCTAGAATTGATCCGTAGCCATTTGTCTCTTAGAATTGATGATAGGACTGTATCGTCCCTGGACTCTTGGTTCAAAATGTATGTGATAGGATTGCATTGTCCCTAGACATGAGACTTGTATTAAAGTGATAAGTATTGATTATCCTGGAACTTGATCTGGATTGTATCATCCATGGACCTATGTCCTATAGAGAGCTGGATTGATCATCCTGTAATATGATCGTGTGTACTGCAGAGTATGCTGTGATGATGATGCCGATGATCGTGTGATGACGATGCTGATGATTGTATGATGATGATGATGATGATCGTGTGATGACGATGCTAATGATCGTGTGATGACGATGCTGATGATCGTGTGATGACGATGCTGATGATCGTATGGTGATGATGTTGATGATTGTGTGATGACGATGCTGATGATCGTGTGATGACGATGCTGATGATCATGCGATGACGATGACAATGATGTTGATGTTCCAGTAACTGGTTGAGTTACTGATGATGATGTATTGAAGAAATCTTCCGATGATTTATAGATGTATCATGTATGATGTAGTCGATGACTCCTTTCTCCTGTAGATGTTGTTATAATGTCCTTCTCGTTAAGGGGGAGTGTTGAATATTGTAACTTCTAAGAATATTATATTTGTACTTTACTATTCCAGAGATGTTTCATCCCTCTGAGGTAATTCTATTATGTATCCAAAGATGTTTATTCCTCTAATGGATTGTGGTAACCAAGGTTATTAGACCCACCATGTGGGGATAGGCCCTGAATTAATTAATTAGGGGTTATTAGACTTCACTAGGAGAGGTCAGCCCCATAAGGGAATTAGTTAGTCAGGAACTAGTATAAGTAGAGGATATTTCTCCTCACTTATCTCACGCTTGCTCAGCTAAAAAAGTAGCACACTTGTGTTTGAGAGGTCTGCATAGGAGGTAGAGAAGGAGGTCAAGTCTTGGAGCACATCTTGTATTTTGGTTGATCATCTTATTGAGGAAAGCTTTGCTGGGTTTTCTACCACATGAGGGTTTCCCAGGGTAAAATCTTTGTCTATCTTGTGATTATGTTTCTTTCAGTGATCTTGCTAGTCAAATTAGTTTAAAATTAACATCCACAAGGCTAAAGACATTGCAAATATCTTCATGAGGGAGATATTAAGATTGCATGGATTTCCCAAGGCAATAGTTTCAGATCATGACACAAAGTTCACATCCATTTTTTGGAAAGGATTGTTCCAAGAGTTGGGAATTCAATAGAAGTTTAGTACATCCTATAATCCTCAGATAGATGGTTAGACTGAGAGAGTGAATCAAATCCTTGAGGATATGTTAAGGATGTACGTGAAGGACAAGCCATCTAAGTGGGAAGACTATTTGTACTTAGAGGAATTTGCTTACAACAATGGGCATCAAGCATAATTGAAGATGAGTCCTTTTGAAGTATTGTATGGAAAAGGATGCAGAACTCTAGTGAGTTGGGACAACCTAGTGGATAGAGTAGTTCTTGGACAAGAAATGATTGAGGAGATGGAACAGAAAGTTGTTAAGATCAGCCATAATTTGAAGGTAGCATAGGATAGGCAGAAGAGTTATGCAGATATGAAAAGAGTGCATAAGGAATTTCAGATTGGGGATCATGTCTACTTGAGAGTCAAACCTAGGAAGAGTTCCATGAAGTTGGGAAGTTGTGCCAAGCTGGCAGCCAGATATTGTGGGCCAATTGAAATCCTTGATAGGATAGGGCTAGTTGCATATAGGATTTCATTTCCTGCTAACATGAAAGCTCATAATGTTTTCCATGTATCTTTGCTTAAGAAATATGTACATGATCCTAATCATATCATTAATTGGCATGTGATACAGGTGGAACCAGAGAGAGAGTTCCAAGTGGAGCCTACATGCATCCTTGACAGGAAGGTTACCTTGCTCCAGAACCGGGCCATAGGGAAGGTAAAGGTGAAATGGAGGAACCTTAGCCCAGAGGAGGCCACATGGGAGCTGGAGGATGCCATGAAAGAGGCATTCCCATTTTTGTTCAGTTTTGAGAACACCGAGGACTGTGTTATTTTAAGGGAGAGGGAGTTGTAATACACCATTTTCCCCTTGATGTTTATTAGCTTCAATGTAAATACTGTGTATATACAGTATGTGTAATTTCCCTAGTGTGGAGCTCAAGGCCAAGGCCCCACTAGTGGATGTTTAATTTTATTGCATAGGCAAGTATTTGGACAGTTTGATTATTCTCGAGATGATTAAGCCATGAAGAAATGTAAATGATATAATTACTATTTAATGAATAAAATAATTAGGAGTTGGCTAAGGAGGAAACTAATGAGAACGGGCCATGCATATCCACTAGGGAAAGGTGAGAGGGTTATGGGATTGGTTTCCCATATTGCCACATGTATGACTGAGAACCCATTGGAACTCCCTGCTAACATTAATGCAATTGCAGTGGATGGTTGAGAACCCTGATTGCTAAAGCCGATGGAGTATGGAGCATGCCTGCAATTTCGTATGGAAGGGAATGGATTTGATCGCTTGTCCAGGACAACACTCAATCGCCTGGGGAAACTCGTGGAACCTGTTTGACTATCCCAGGAGGGACATTCATTACTCACTCATTTGCCCACTCATGCACTTTCCATTTCACGAGCCATTGACCCTTGCAGAGAATTCGTTCATGTATTTCCTGTATACGCCGAACCAATCCAGAAAAGGTAAAATTGGAAGTTAATCGTGTTCCTATGTGATAGAGATTATCCAGAGTTGATAGCCGTAAAAACCCTATGTGCAAACTCTAGTTACAGCAACGAAGTGGTATTGATAGAAAGGTATTACATAGTGGTATTGGAAGAGGGGTCATGAGGAAACCCCAAGCCTGGTAATGAACCAGTTGTTGAATTGTGGGAGAGGGTTGGGTTGCTTGATAAACCCAGTGAAAGCTACAGTCTCAAAGAACTAGTGACTAGACCTTTCTATGCCCATCCTCGAATAGCACTAGAAGGGAAGGACCATGAGAGACTGTGCAGCAAAAGAAGGGTCTTCCTTGTGTTGGATGTGGTAGTTTTTTTGGGTGCTAGGTCGGTTGAGAGTGATTGGACCTTTCTATACCCATCCCAGAATAACACTAGAAGGGAATATGCCTTGAAGGACTGTGTAATAGTGCAGTAGGTCTTCCTATTGTTGGATGTGGTAGGTATTGTCAGTTCCAGGTCAACTGAGTGCTGAGATGCTTGGAGATCTATGGTTGAGCTCACTTGTTTAGAAACGTCTTCCTCGTTGTCCCTGAATGCTTGATAAACCACTGTAGGTTGGCTTAGCATTGGTAGGTTCCTTGGAATGCTTGATAAACCCAACTACAGACTGGTTTAGTATGAGAATGGAGCCTTGACTGTGAGAGAACTGGTTAGCCCTCCTTAGTGGATACATTGCCCAACTCGGGGGTGATCTCTCAGCTGAAATAGTATAGGCTGGACAGAGATCTACGGTTGGGTGGAACATTTCTCTCACTTAGCCTGTTGCTTCATAATTGAAAGATAAGTATTTTTGTTATAATAAATGATGGTGTGTCATTGTTTTACGATGAATGCTTGTGTATAATTATGGAACTGTGGAATGTATGTATATGAATGGGATTGACATGAATTCATGTGCGGGCCTGAGTAAGAGGATGAGTTCACTGTTATATGTATATCTTATATTGCATGAGTTTAATGCCTTTTAATTCTTGCATATGATAGATGTGTTGAGTAAATTTTTTTAATGTATTTTATATGTAATAATGTATGATAGTGTTTCATGGTTTGAAGATGAATGTTTATGTATAACTAACCCTGTGAAGGAGATGTATAATTACACCTGATCCCTGGGAAAGAAAGGGAATCTATGGAAGTGGTTTCAGAAACCTCTGTGGGTCAGATGGAAAGGAAGATCTTGACAGGTAGAAGTTTGGAAGTGTCTAAGTGGGGATATAGACAGAAATTCAGAGAATAAATTGGGGAGGTTAGACACCTCACTTGATCACAGGTCTCTACCATTGGATAGATCTCCCCAAGAGATTTCCAACGGTACCAACCTTGCCCCATTTAAATGCTGGAAGAAGGAGTTATGCCCCTTGGAAGATTTGATGAAGTTGCCCTTATAGGGGTAGGGTTCCGCATGCATGATTCCGCAATTGTGGGTTGCGGGATCATCAAGTTCAAAATGATGTGTTTTGGGATCTCGAAATTCCACATCTGCAATTGTGGGATGTGGGTTGTGGGATCAGTTGTTGCGGGTTGCAGGATTGCCGAGTTCAAATTTATGTGTTTTGGAATTTCCACAATTCCGCATCCGCAATTGTGGGTTGTGGATTGCGGGATGTGGACTGAAGGATCTGCTATTGTGGGATGTGAGTTGTGGGTTCATAGCTGCAGGTTGCGGATTTCAGAACTGAACCCTTCTAGTTATGTGTATTGGCATTCAGTCAGTGTTTTGGAGAAAAAAAAGTGGATTATGGTCTCTAGTGGCCTAGCAGGTCAGTGGGGACGTGACAAAAGTTGACTAGTTATACACCATTCAAGTTGGCATATGGTTAGGAGGATTCCATGCCTATGGAATATAGTGTGCTGTGTCTAAAGATTACTACATTTACAGAAATGGCAGAAACTGAAGCATTAAAAGAAAGGTTGTCGCAGCTACTGGAATTAGAAGAAGATAAATTCATTGAAGGTTTTCACCAGAAGGTACAAAAAACACAAGAAAAGGATTGACATAACTGCCATATAAAGTAGAAGAAATTCCAGTTTGGAGAATTAGTTCTTCTTTATGATAGTAAGTTTTTTAAACATATTGGTAACTTTAGGATGCATTGGTTAGGACCTTATGTCATTAAACATGTAATAGAAGGAGGTGTTGTGAAATTACAAAAGTTAAATGGTTAAGTTTGCATGGATGGGTTAGTTAATGGGAGTTTATTGAAACTATACAGGGAAAGTCACACTTCACCTCAATGTACATAAACATAACTTCAAGTTCTAAGTGTTGAGTGTAGTTGAAATGAGCACTGGATGCTACAAAAGGGTATGCACAAACAAGTAAGTATATGTCGAAGTGTTTTTGACTTGGCGAAATGTTGAGGTGATTTTGGTTTTTATATATTAAAAAAAACAAACAAATGTGTGAAGTGTGTCCGAATCCATGAAGTGGTGCATTAATGACCAAACAGTGCATTAAATACAAGACGCGGTGACGATGTATAAAATGACTTCATAATCATTAATGGGAATAAATATCAAATTATTTAAATCCTAAGGAAGGATTTTGTTAGGTACGTTCAATTTTGGAATTAATGCGGCAAAAAGGTAGGGTGGACAAACTTTAAATTGGATTGCAGTATGGGAAGTGAAGTCATTACGCATTTAAGGTAACATCGAAGTATGAGAGATGGTGTGACATGAGTAACTGTCATGTCCCAAATTTGGTATTGGGTCAAAATGGCCTAATCCCATTGGCCCTATTCATTAGAGTTTTTCAAATTGATGCTAAAGGTCAAATAATTGCCAAGGAGGAAAATTACTAGTTTCCTAGGTTTAGGGTGGAAGCTTTGGGATTTGGAATAATGGGGATAATAAATGATGTTTGAACATTAGAATGGCATAAATATTTAATAAAGGAGATAAATAAATATATACAAGTGAAAATCAAAGTGGCATTTCATCATGAAGACACATGGAGGAAGTGGGACCCACATATGGCTAGATTTCCCCACTACACTTGGCATCATTCTCTCACCAATTTGAATTCAAGGTGAATGGTAACATACTTGGGGGAGTCCAAAAGGTATTATTCATTGCATTACTCATCCAAGGTCGAAATATAGAGGAAGAGTAACTCCCATGGAAGAGGAAGAGGCAATTTGGAGCTAGTGAGACACTTGGGCTAGATTCCCTAGCTCTATGACAACAATGATGAAGATGCTATGACACCTATGACACAAATCAGACCTGAAGGCTGACATATGACATATATGACATGTCAGGGCTAAAAATAGACTCCAAGAGGGCGCTCAAGGGTGTTAGGGCAGCTAAGATGCTTCCACATGTGATTTGGTGGAAGTGGGAGACTAGGAATTGTTGTACACGTGGCGTTCTTTGGAATCTCTTCCCAACTTGAGTTGGCATGAGTCTCTTGGAAGGAATTCGACCCATGGAGGACATTAGAAGTTTATAAATGTCAATAACAAAGAATGAAACCAGCTTTTGATCATTTTGTAGAATTTGCAATTGCATTTGTGAAGAGGGAGAGCTAGTGGATGACTAGTTTCTTGCCTTAGCCAATTTCGAGGGGAAAGATTCCCATCCAAGTTGGCAATTGGAAAGGCCATTCAGACCTTTCATTTGGAGCTTTAATGGAGTCTTTATTTGCAGGTGTAAGCTACAGGGCAGCTCATGGTTTCTTCTATTGCAGCTCGCTCCTTCAACCATTTCCAGTTTTGATGGCATATTCTTGATCCTTGAGGGAGGGCGTTTTTGGTGAGCTATTGTACTCTTTGGGGGAGTTTCTAATGCCCCATTTCTTTTGTAATATGAATTAAATACTCTGTTCTTCATCTCCAGAAAGTTTCAGGTCGAAATTCCAAGTAGAAATGTATAAATCTCATTTTTAATGGAAGAACAATGCCATTTCCCCACTACCTTGTTGTGAACCAATGTATTGATGATGATTTCGAATGAATGGATGATTCTATGATGCATTTGTGATTAATGGACTGCCATGGATGTATTTTACAAGTTTCATGTACTGTACTTGAGCATTTGAAGTATTTTTACTCAGTTTAATTGCATTGGGAGAAGAAATAGTGCCATTTCCCCAAGGGTCGAATTGGTGATTTTTGCAGTTGAATGGGAGAGGGTGAGAACAGTTGTAATAAACCATTAATGGTGCATATGAGACCTTAATAACATACTTAACACATTACATACCTCTGTTCATAAATTTGAGTGGGTTTGGAGGCATTTGGGAAGCCGTTTTCAGTACTTAACTTAGGGGGATTTGAACCCCAAATTACTAGTAAAATTGCATACTTGGTCCAGAATCTTAAGAGAGTTTGCAGAGGTCTTTTGGTGGCCATATGTTATCCATGAACATCATATTCAATTCCTAATATCATTCATACACCTTCCTTGAAGATTTGAAGGCATTTGGAGTCAATTTGAGACCTAGAGACCAATACTAGTCAAAGGGAAATCACTAGTAAAGTTACCTACATTGACCAGAATTGAAAGAGTATTTGCAGAAGTGTTTTAAAGGTACAAAGGCATCCCTAAAACACATATTTATGTTCTAATATCATTCATATACCTTCTCAGAAGATTTGGTATCATTTGGGGCAAATTTGGGACCTAGAGATCGAAACTAGTCAAAGGTCGAACCAAGGAAAAAAGTGGAAAATTGCAATTTTAATAAAATTCCTAACAAGGGACATTACAGTAACTGTGATTGATTATTCCTGAGAAATTGCTTGAATACATTTTTAAGGAATTCATGGAGACCATAATTCCACATATCCAAGTAGAACCAAATTTGTGATAATAGAACCGTCATGGAGACGCCTGTAGTGACAAGAAGGTCTCCAATTCTAGGAAGGAACAAAATACGAACAAGGAAGAATGAAGCATGCATGAAGGGGAAGCATGATGCAAAGGTCTCTACCTCTATTATGCCATTGGTACATCCCCCATATGTTCCACTCATGAAGCCAAATGTTAACCAAATAGATTAATTGAGGAAGGCATACAACACAGCATTAGGAAGACCCCTTGTATGAATCCTAATGTTGTCAAGAAGTTTAAGCATATTGTTTGGTTTAAATCTTGACCCTAGTTCATGTTTGTGCAAGCTAGGTGAGAACTCGATAAACAATGGTTTCCTATGCCTTATAAATTGAAGGAGGAATACATTGTTGGAATTGTCTAGAAATGGTCGCCAGCCTATGGAAAGTACCGATTCTAGATGAAGAATTATCGCAAGATCTTTCACAGCTAGGAAAGAAATAGAATGGTAGAGATGGTTAGAAACAATATGGGAAAGTAAATTGATATTTTAGAGAAGAAAGTGAATATGGGAAAGAATCCTTTATGACACACACCAACCCCACCATTACAGAGAAAATGAAATATCTAGAAGTCCCTAAAGGAAAGAGAACAAAAAGAAAAGCACAAAAGAATACCATGGACTTGTCCTTGATAGAGGATGATATTGAATCATTGGCAGATAGGCTAAAAGATACTTCAATAGACGTATGGAAACAGGTAGAAGAAAAACATTTAGAAATTTTTGAAGGAATTAAGGGTTAGTTTGAAGATTTACAACAAGGAATTGAAAGAATAAAGAGCGCACTCGTCCATGCTGGGGTTTAGAAATAAGATCAAGCAGAAAATTAAACCAAGAAAGTATCATAACCATATTTATTTCCACAATAGGTTGTTGTAAAGTTGTTTCCTAGGGAATTAAGTTTTGGAGTAGAGAAAGTGCAAAGTTTTGTGCATGCTTTGAGTCAAGATGAATTGAAGTTGACATAATTTCCTATGGAGATGATACACCAAGGGATTGCAGAAGAAATAAAATCTTGTAAAGAATATATCTATGTTGCAATGATACAGAATGGGGTCGATCAGTATTAACTAAATACAGGTGCATTGCACTTCAAAAGGAGAAGGATGAAGTTATCCAACAAAAAGCATTGTTGACAAGAATCATGATTGTGACTTGCAGCATAGTCTCATAAATTGCTATGGATAAGTAAGAAACCATAGAATACCAAATGTTTGATCTCAAGGAAGTTATCAGAGTATTTAGGGGAAAAAAATCGATTTGCAGGCATAGTTAGTACAGATTACCTCTCCAAACATTGGAGAGAAAAGATTAGAAGTAACAATGTATGTGGTAGAGAACATTAAGGATATGGAGGCAGATACTGCTAAGTTGTTTGATCAAATTTCACAAGTGTGGGCTGCATTGATGGATGGTGAAGAGCTACAAGGTGTGAAATATAAGCTTGAAGATGCACAGTACAAAGCTGCGACGCTACAATATCTTATCAAGACTTTGCCGCCATTGGAGAAAATGACCAAGGTTACTGAGAAGAAAAGGTTGCAAGAAAAGGTAAATCACCTAATGGGGGAGCAACAACGCATGAGACAAAGGATTGAAACATTGCAGAATGAAGATGTAAGAGACACATAAATAATTGGACGTGGGTATACAAAGATACAAAAGGATACACAAATGGATGATGCATGACTACAATTAGAACACTATGAGGAAAAGGTTATGTAGTGGATGTCATATCAGAGGATTTTAGTGTTACAAGATTGGTGAAAACTGTCAAAATACACCTCCGCTACAACCTACACCAATGGTAGCATATGTTTTAATGGAGGCTATTACAGATATATTTTATAAATAAAAATATCTCGGTGGATGGATGTTTTTTTACCGATGTGCTTTGTTTGAATTGTTCCCACTCATGCGTGTAGTAACAAAATGCACCGGTGTTGTATGATGTAAAACATCTGAACTGGTGCACTCAAACAGGAATAAGCAACGGAAAGAACCAAATTTCAACGTCGCATTGGTGGTTGTGTATATATTATATGCACCAGTGGTTACATACAACATAAACGCACTGATGTGATATGTTACAACATACACACCAGACAATTTTTAATATTTTTAAATTTTACCAGTGTTGTCCATTTATCATAGTGCATTGGTGCATTTCATTTTAAAACACACCGGTGCTAATTACAAACTATAAAAATAACCCGGTGCATTTAAACAACTCAAATGCACTGACATGCTTAAACACAAAAAAATCATTGATTCTTATACGCTTTGATAGTTCTAGGTGCATATAAAAAATTGGCATGCACCAGTGATAAAAAAACAAAAACACACAGATAAAGTGGTTTGGCACATGGACATTCTTATTTTTAAAATTTAACGACGCGTTTAATTAACATTGGAGTACCAGGCCTGACGTTTACATAAACACGTTGGTGCGTATTGTTCGGCTAGATACACCAGTGCGACATCAATTATCAAAAGCACTTTATATGATTCTTTGAACAGTGGTTATTGACATTGCAGTCAAATATATAGATATTATTTTTTTATTTTTTTAATCCCATTAATTATCTGAAATTGAAAGATATTTTATAGTACTATTCATTTCAATTTAATTATTGTGTTTGTTTGGATTAATTATTTATATCATAGATGAAAGAATCTTTTGTAATATTTAATCATCCATACATTTAATTACGAATGTACCATTTCACAACTTGCATTAACATAAAAAATAAATATGGATCATTCTTCGTTGGAACTGTTATCAGTGCTCAAGCCACTTGCATCAATTGGGTTATTTGGACGAATGTTTTATTGATTGGATTGATTGTTTTCCTCTTCTTCAACTTCCATCTGCAAACATAAAAATAAAGAGTATTGATTGTATCTACATTCCCGGAAATAATGAAAAATAAAATAGATAGTATACATGAATGTAAATTGAAAAAGCGACGTACCATAGAAATACTTGAGTCATGAATGATACACATTATTTCAAAATTGAGTCGCATGCCTTCTATGAACTTGTCTTGTGTTGGCTCCATTCCATACTTTGTTTCCTGTACGTTTTATGCCCCGTCACACATCATAGATTTAATATAAAGGATTTTTGATGTTTTATTAATTATAAAATTAGAGAAGTAAAACAATATAGGTACTTACAAAATCCACAATTAATTTTGGATACACTAACATATACTCATAACCATTGATTAAACCAATGTCAATAATTCTTCTAATGGATCCTCTTTGTATGTTAACACCTGTTTCAACACATCCAAGGATTACGAGTTAAAAAAAAAAAAAAAAAATTATACAAATATCAACCACTGTGGAATCTTAATTTTTTATAAGGAAATCACAAATACTCACAAACTTTGCTATCAACTACTTTTTTCCTTGTCATCCTTCCTTGTGTGCTGGCTGAGTTCCATTTCATTTTCTTTTATACAATATAACAATTGAAAATTAATATTTAATTTTGAATGAATTAATGAGATGTACATAATCATAAAAATCAACGATTTCATACATTTGAAGCACATTGATGTTTAGATGGATCCTCTCGTGATGCAATTATGTCAATTTCTTTTACCATATCCTTGTACACTTTTTTGGACATACCTACTTACACATTTCACATATCACCTCATTCGTCCTTTGGGATTTTCGTAATATTCTTGGAAATGTAAAATGACATTAACCTATTTTTTTGTGGATATGACAAATAAATATAGCAGAATTAAATTTTTTGAGGAATGACGCTTTGTAGTGAGTTATAGATACATATTCTATATAAACATATTGTTTAGGAATATTACATTTTGAATGATTCTTTTTTGTTGTTGTATGT
Organism: Larix kaempferi; assembly: GCA_027924585.1. Lineage (NCBI taxonomy): Eukaryota > Viridiplantae > Streptophyta > Pinopsida > Pinales > Pinaceae > Larix > Larix kaempferi. The sequence goes on from BSBM01000008.1 coordinate 3,304,523, forward strand.
TTTTGCTATTGCAAGTCTGACAGGTGTCATTGACCATTTCTCTGGGAACGTCTCTTTTAGTTTACATATGACTTGATTCTTCGAATCATTTCATTGGTGTCTATATTGTAAGTGAAAAGTACATCTATAATTTATTTCCACTATATCCCTCATATTATAAAATTCTTTGCCCCTTCTATTAACTCCCAAAACCACTCTAGATGAGCTAAGGAACAATTGATCATCATTTGCATCTTCCATAATTTTTTTTTGGATGATGACATTGACTTTTATTGCTATCAGTCCCTCCATAGCATTCAACATATGTGAATTAGATTATTTGAAACATATTAGTGAATATTCATAAGTACATTATTACTCAAATTTGAAGAAATAATTCATATTGACTTATTTTGTATTCACCTGATTCATCCCTCTCCAAATTTTCAATCAACGTTTTATGCTCTTCTAGACTTAGATTGGTAAGAATCTTATCAATCTTCCTCATTTTTTGGCTGTGCATGTCATACATTAACCAATACATATTAGTTAACTTTATAAATAATTTAAACAAATTAATTTAAGTATATAAATCAATTAAAATCACTTGCCTTCTTTGTAATTCTAGATGTTCTACCATCATGTTGACTAAACTTGTTCTTCATTGAACTCATACCATGCATTTTATATCAATAAACAACCTGGACTATTATATACAGAAGCTATCAATATATTATACAAATAAATTACAGATCTTCAAAAGAGAAAAGATGTCTGATATTGATGTGCTTTATCACATAAAATTCCCCAGTGATTTTATGTACACAAATGCACCAGGGCATTATATTAACATAGGTGCACCATGAACAACTGAAAATTATTTAATGTTTTATCAAAATAAAAAATGATGCATTCCTTCCATTAGCGGTGCGATATTCATATAAATGCAATGTGAACAGAGAACCGAGAAACGAAAAATGATTTTTACATTTTTATAAAATAAAAAATCATGTGCCACATATCATGTTCAATGCGCTTTCGTTATTGTAATACCCCAATTTTGACACTTATGAAATATTGGCTTTTAATGTAAATATTGTATACATGCAGTGTATGTTTCCTAGCGTGGAGCTCAAGGCCAAGGCCCCGCTAGTGTATGCTCAGATTTATTTAGAAAGACAAGTATTTGATAGTTTGCTATCCATGTGCAATTAAGCCATGGAATATTGTAATTGATGTAAATATTTAATATTGCAATAAAATACCAAAATTGGCTATGGAAGCAACTAATGAGAAGGGGCCATGTGTATCCACTAGGGAGTGGTGAGGGGGTTCTAGGATTGAACCATATGCTACCAAATGTCATCTTGTGAACCCATTTGACTTTCCTTGCTGACATTTATTTCAGTTGTAAGGAAGTTGTTGAGAAATCAGTTCATGGATTCAATGGAGCATGGGTAGCCCAAAAATTCATATGGTAGGTATGGACTCTATTTTTCTTGTACCACAAGTCACCCTATTTTATGGGAGTTGGTTCTTCTTCATTTCCATTCCATTGTTGAACATCCCAGCATCAGTTTTCATCCATTACGAATGCCCAACAGTGAGAAAAACAAAAAATCGCAACTTTGCAAGAACCCACGTTTTGAAGTGCCATAAATGCCCAAAATTGAGTATTGATAGTGAAATCCAATGGGGGATCCATAGATATGAACCTTGGGGAAAAATTGAGAGTAATATATACCCTGAAATCCATTGGAAAATCCAGTTTTTATAGCCCAGAAATCCAGTGACGGGATTGAGTTATTTGATGACAGAATTGTGAGAAATCCAAATGTAATTTCTAGAACAGAGGTTGGTAATGCTTGATAAACCCAGTGAAGGCTGAAATTTCAAGGATTTAGCAGCTTAGACCTTTCTATGCCCATCCTGAAGAGCACTGGAGGGAAGGGATTCTTGAGGGATTGTACAACAAAGAAGGGGACCTTCCTTGTGTTGGGTGTGGTAGGTACTGTGGGTGCCTCGACTATTTGAATTATCTTGAGATGTCTGTAGCTCTGTGGTTGAGCTAACTGGCTTAGCATTTTCCTCATTTATCTTTTGTATGCTTGACAAACCCAACTGTGTGTTGGCTGAGCATAGTTGTTGAATAAAACCATGGATGTGAGTGAGCCCATCTAGTTCCTCCTTAGTGGATACACAACCCAACTCAGGGGTGATCTCTTAGCTGAAAGAATATAGGCTGAACAAAGATCTATGGTTGGATGGAACGTTGCTCTCCCATAGCCAATTGTTTGGACAGCTTCATCTTCAAGATAAGTATTCTTTGTGGTTGAATTATGTTAATTCTGTGCTCTGCAATGTTTTAATTAATGATTGTTGTTTATATGTTAAATGCATGATGAAACTGTGTGTATATATAGTGTTTAATTCCGCTGTGTTGTTGAGTATGAATATGTATACATAAGTTTTTATTTATCCATGCAATTTCTTAGTAATGTATGGGGTTGAGATTGTCAATAAGCCTAGTATGTTTGGTCATGTTTCCTCCCTTGCATTGGATTGATGGAAGGGGGCATGACAGTTATACCCAGACTGGTGTGTTGATATGATACAAACACACTGATATTGACACATTCATTTTTTTATTGGAAAAAAAAACTTACTAGGGCCAACATGGTTACGGATTCAACCCAAAAAGTGGCCCCATATCACCTTACACTTTCTATATATAATCACAAGCTTCACAAATCTAAAATCACCAAAAGGTGAAATCGTAATTGTGATAACAATAGAGGTATTTAAACCCTAATGTAAAATTTTGCAGCCACATCAATGATAAAATAAGGGTTACAACATTGAAGGAAAGTATGAAGTTTTTTTATAAATCTAGTTAAACTCTAAATAAGATAATAAGATCAACAATAATATTTAAATACTTGAAATTTTTACTATGCAGGGTTTTGTTTGATTCACCATGCCTAATAAATTTTGATCCTCATAATAAGCTAGTTGCTCCAAACTTCTTCCACGTAAGTCTCTCTTCCAAAACTCTCCCCTAAAATTTTCGGCAAAATAATGAATTAATGTTTAGGTTTTTTGCTTTTAAAAACTATTTAAAATTGCCACCCTTTTTCAGTTTAGTGAAAAAATAGCTTGTGCATTTTTTTTTAATTTTTTTTTTTTGGCATTTCGATGCGCTTGTGGTCATGTTGCAACAGTGTGGTCATATATGAAATGCACTAGACCTTTGAATTTCAACACAACACTAGAAACATTAAATTAACTTAAAAACAATCGCATGCTGCCGTGCATGTATAATTAGGACGCCCTGGTGCACTGATGTTTATGAAACACACTAGCTTAAAAAATATTATAAAATGCATATATAAATATCCGCTACCAAATGTAGTAGATATTTTCTACTGCGAAGGATTTTTTGGATGTCCTTTCACAATGCATTTATATTTTTTAAGCACCACTGCGTTTGGTATATGTGAGTACACCTGTGCATGTATATTTGAATAGACACACTAGTTTAATTTGTAAATCTTGTGGTTTTATATATCTACCTAAAATTATATATTCATCTCAAATGTTCTCTTAGTATTCAACCACACCAATTACAATATTGTATATCATATATATGTTTCTTGAACTCACCTTCTTCTTAAAAAATGGTTTCCAAACTACATTGGAATTTAGATTGTAATATAGTTCTTGAAAATGTTTTAGGACTGTAGGGACATATATTGAATACTGATTTGGCTTAGGGAGAAAAGTTTGTAGTATCAAATGGCCAATTTTTTAGATTCTATCTCACTCCATCTTGTTTAAAGTTCAATGAGTTCTCCCTTTCCATCCCGAGCAAGTTCATGTTTTATTTATATTTTGAACATTTATTTGAATTTATGTTATCCACATGAATCTAAATATCAAATTATTCTTTATTGTAGGATCCTAATTCAAGTTTGAGTTTGGATGCACAAGACATTCCACCAGTTTCAAAATTTTGTAAGCTCTTATCAAGAGCAAGAAACTGAACGCAGTTCTTAGATGAAAATGGGAAGTCGCTTTACCCCACTAATTGTAACATGCCATCTTCAAGCCGTAATCCTGGTTCATCAATGATAATTCATTGTGAGATAGAACCCTTTTATGACACCCTAGTAGTTTGTGGTTGTTCAGAATGCCAAGGGTTGAGGGAGGACCCTCGACATGTCACACTCACCCATTACACCAATGATAGATTACCCAATGTTGATGGTATAATTCCCCCTACCGCAATAAAAAATCCAATAGGTGATATAGAAAAGACATGCAGGAACACTTCCCTATGGTCATTTTTGAAAAAAATGGAATCAAAAACAAAAATGTCTCATCCTAAATTGATGAACCCTTCTTATTATGTTTAGTCAACTAAAAGTTCTAATGATCCAAACTATGATATGAATTCCACCCAGCCCATCTTTACTAGAAGATCCAAAAAAGTTGCATGAGCCGAGATAAAATATGTCCTTGTACACATTGAGGTCCATCCAAGTGTTGGATGGTAGCGATGATTTCTCCCTTCCTGTGAATTTGCAAAGTAAATATTAATCTTCTTACAATCGTGCTTTGTATGGCACTTGGCCATCTTCTCTAGATGTGCCTAATGTTAGAACCAAATTCTCCTTTTGTGGTAATCATTTTATGATTTCCAAGTCTAATATAGATGATGCAAATATTGTGTTGTTTATCCTTTCATATGTACTCGTTCCTCCGAAATAGTCAGTAGCACTTATGCAATTTTGCAGTCCCATCTATTGTTGGTCTAATTACATGAATACTGTTAAATACAAGCATAGCATTTCCATGTATAGTATGTGCATGAATGGTTATGTTTCTGGAAACTTTAACAGGAATAAAACGTTATATATAGATATTCATCCACATACTCATGGGAACATTGTAGGGTTCATAAATAGTTCTAGGTGCTCTTTATTCTCTACAATTCATTTGAGAAACACTTCAATGACCAAGAGTCCTTTATGAAAAAGAAAGCATCCATATTTTTTGTTGTACATGCAATACATAGTTTGTATCGTGGCGACGAGTTGTTAATAAACTATAATTTTCATAGATCACCAACCGCTCATCAAAGGTGCTTCGAATTGGGATTACCCTTATACGTTCCCTTGGGGTGTAAGACAAAAAACATTGATTAATTATATTTGTTAATTTTCAATGGGAGTCATGTTAATGTATTGCTCAGTTTGAAATTATGTTTTATAAATTGCCAATTTAATTTATAAATTCAATTTGAAAATTTGTTTCTCAATTTTAAATTTTTATATTTAATGTGGAATTGATGGTAATTTATTGCTCAATCTGAACATTTTCTTTATAAATTGTTTGCAACTTAACATTTTCTATTTGAAATGATTTTTGTGCTTCTGTAATAATTGTTTTGTATAATGATAGATCAAACTAAATGCATTGTGCTTACTAATATCATCGATGTAATGCTCAATATTTTTGAAATCAAGGTTTTGATGATGAGCGACCTACCTACCATCTTCCATTGTACCCCAGTACAATGTCTAATCGAGAGAAGGCTAAAAAAATAGTACAAATTGGAGAGGGATCATACTAATAATGGTTGATTCAACCACCTATTAAATTTTCACTATATCCATCCTCACCAATTAGGAATGCCTACAGTAATAGTAGTTATCCACATGTTGGAAATGGAGGCAATGAAGAAGACAATTGTATGGATAAGTTATTATGACAAAGGAGTTCCATGGATGCAATTTTGTTACATACATTCTAGGACAATGAGATAGGGGATTATGCTCATACCATTGAAGCCTTCTTCTAAAGCCTTAAATCGGCTTCCACCACACCTCTCTTTGAGCTTAATCGGTCAAAATCAATGCAGTTGAGGAAAACAATGTTACTGTACAACTTGAAAGCAAAGTATGGCATGTCAAACGTGTGTTTCTCAGTAATGTTGAGGTAACTGACCATAAAATACATTAAATTTTGAGGCATCGTGTGACACAATCATCATTGAAAATCATCGATTTTATGAACATTAAATGATATTGTACATTTTTATCGCCCACTAACTACATGTTATTCAAATATAAAGTACTTTTGAACGATAATGTATTTCCCAACAGCTACGAAAAGGCAAATAAAATGTTCAAAATGTTGGGTGTTGAGTACATATCATATAATGTGTGTCCCAATGATTGTATTCTATATAGAGGTGAATATGCAAACAAAGAGATATGTCTAAAATGTGGGTATGATAGGTGCAAAGAATATAATAGAAAGGCTAACGCACATGGTCCTCCTCATAATATATTGAGGCACATTCCAATAATCCCAAGGATTCAAAGGCTCTTTCGTTGCAAAGTATAGTTAGAATTTTAAGTGCAATAACTACAAGGATCATTGAAAGATAAACAAACACATCATGAACAAAATTAGACAACAAATTTATCCTGGGAACACCCTCTCAGGGTAGAAAAAACCCAACAAATTTATTCTATATAGATTCTACAGAAAGTATAATAGTATCCCTTGTGCAAAGACCAAAAATAAGAAGACTCCAAAATTATCTATACACTTGACTCTATCTATCCTAATAATGCGAGCTTAATGTGTGTCTGAGGTGACCAAATGAGGAGGTCAAACTCCTCATTTATACTAGACAAAGCACATGACCTTTTTACTAATTAGGTCATCTTGAGTCTCCTAACTAGGCCGACCTAGTGTACACTTTACAATAAAATGTTATTTTCTAGAATTTTCTAGGCCGACCTAATAGTTAGGGTTTACATTGACTCTTTCAATGACGTTTACATAGTTAATTACATTGATAATAATCCCCATAGGGTGTACCATAAAACTAATAAAAATGACTCAAATAATACAAATAATAATATCTTCCGAAGTTACATTCTTCAACAAGTATTAGCTATGATGTAGGGATGGAATGCATCGCACCAAAATGAGGAAGGATTTATGAGAATCCCAACATATTCAATAGCCATGAAGTATATAGAGGATACATGGCCTGATAAATTCAAGGATGAAGTATGTATCCTTTGATTGAGCATAGCTATTGATGGCATCAACCAATATTCCCAACCAAACACCATCTATACTATTTGGCCTATAGTACTGATCAATAACAATAACCGCCCATGGTTTTCCGTGAAGAATCAACATCCTAGGTTGGCTCTTATAGTCCCTAGTAGAAGACAAGTAAAGAATATGGATGTTTACCTACAACCATTGATTGTTGAATTCAAGGAATTATGGGAAGGGATACATGTATATGATGTGTTGAGACCCATCCCACCAGAGAGGAGTTTTAAATTGTAAGGCATATGTGCATACAACAAACATGAATATCCAGGGTTAGTAGTTTCCTCAGGTAAATATATTGTTGTTTGATTTGTTTATAATCCCTCAATGAATCAAAGCACTATACTTTGAGGAACCCAGAGTGCCCTGCCGATGGAGAAGCATGGAGTTCATAGAAGACAGCTTGTTGAAGATCTGTGCTCTGGGGAAGCACCAGATGACCCTTGTATCTCAGAGAAGCACCATCCCAAGAGTAATGTGGTACAGTAGAAGGGTTGTTGGTCAAGCGTTGGATGATTGAGATAAGGAAGAATCATTTACATAACCCTGTTGAACAGATTGCAACCAATTTGGAACAGTCATAGAAATAGCTGAAAGAGAACCTTGGGCATCAAATGTGCGAGAAAGAGCATCTACCACAATATTGTCTTTACCCTTCTTGTAAGTGATCTCATAGTCATAATCCATGAGTTTGCTAACCCATTTATGTTGTACCAGGGAGGAGACACACTGTTCCAAGAAATATTTCAGACTCTGGTGATCAGTCTTGATGCAGAAATGATTCCCTAATAGGTATGGTCGCCACTTCTGTACTGCATGCAAAATAGCCATAATTTCCTTCTCATATGTAGAGGCAACTAAATTCTTACCTGAAAGGGCTTTGCTGGTGAATGCAATGGGGTATTCATCTTGAAGGAGAACAACACCAATTCCATTGCCACAAGCATCACTGTCAATAGTGAAGGGCTTGGAAAAATCAGGCATAGCTAGAACAGGTGTAGTACACATAGCTTGTTTTAGTTTGTCAAATGCACATTGAGCAGCATGTGTCCATGTAAAAGCATCCTTTTTCAATAGAGCAGTTAATGGAGCTGCAATCTTCCCATAATCCTTGAAAAACTTGCGGTAGCAACCAGTCAACCCCAAAAAACCACGAAGGTTCTTGAGTGTCTGACGATGCAGCCAATTGTTCATGGCATCGATTTTTGTAGGATCCACATGAACCCCTTGTGCTGAGATAATGTGCCCGAGATACTCAACTTCCTTCTGTCCAAAAACACATTTAGACTGCTTGGAGTTGAGATGATGGTCAGAGAAAAGTTGCATGACAAGATCCAAATGCTGGAGATGTTCATCCCATGTTTTACTGTAGATGAGGATATCATCAAAGAGTACCAGAATGAATTTTCGCAAGTAGGGCCGAAATATTTTATTCATTAAGGCCTGGAATGTGGAAGGAGCATTAGTGAGGCCAAAGGGCATGACCAAAAACTCATAACGGCCATCATGTGTGCAGAAAGCTGTTTTAGGGATATCATCCTCATGAACCCGAATTTGATGATACCTAGAACGAAGATCCAACTTGGAGAAAAATTGAGCCCCATGAAGCTCCTCAACAATAGGAATTGGAAACTTATCCTTGATGGTGAGGTGATTAAGTGCTCGGAATTCAATGTAGAGGCGCCATGACCCATCTTTTTTGTGGACAAGAAGAACTGGAGAAGAAAAGGAACTAGTGCTTGGGCGAATAATACCTTGCTTCAATAAATCCCAAACGAGCATTTCAATCTCCATTTTTTGGTGAAATGGGTAGTGATAGGGCCTGATGTTGGGAGGAACGCTACCAGGAAGGAGTTGAATACGATGGTCTTCTGGCCTTGAAAGTGGCAATCCCACTGGTTCAGCAAAGACATTTGTATATCGATCCAGAATTTGTTGTAGATCCAAAGGAGTAGTGGAGACAGCTGATGGTTGCATCTGAATGGAATGGATCTGAGCGATGACACAATGTGAATTCTTCTTGAGGAGTTTTTCCATGCGATGTGAACTAATGATGCTGAGAGACCCTGGTTGTAATCCTGTCAATGTGTGTTTTTGTCCATTGAGGGAAAACTGCATCCAAAGTTTAGCAAAATCCCATAAGATAAGGCCAAGTGTGCATAGCCATTGAGTGCCCAGAACCACATCACATCTGCCTAAGGTCATGGAAAACATGTCAGAGCGCAAGGTATAATCTCCCATAGAGATACACACATTTCGACACTTCCCTTTGCAAGGTAAGGTGCCCCCGTTGGCAACCATGATTTCAAAGTTGGAGCAAGGATGGATAAAACAATCAGCTTGTTTGGCGATCCGAGGGTCAATGAAATTATGAGTGCTACTAGAATCAATCAGTATTGTAAGAGGAAGCTTCTTGAAGTAACCCCTGACCCGCATTGTTTGGGGGGTGGTGATTCCAGCTAAAGCATGGAGAGATATCTCTGGCTGGTCATCCTGAGACGGAGGGTCAATAAGCGGTTCCTGAATGTCGACCTGAGCATCCATTGTTTCTGGATCTTCGTCACCAATTTCAGAGGCAGGCAGAGAATCCACATCCAAGAGATAGAGCTTTTGTTGAACACATCTATGTCCCCGAGTGAATTTCTCATCACAATTATAGCAAAGCCCCTTTTCTTTGCGTGCTTGCATCTCTATTTTAGAAAAAACGATTGATAGGAGTTGGTCGAGGAGCCTGCAGTATGGGTGGTCGTTGAGAACCCATATTTCGAAAGGGAATAAAAGTGGGATTGGAGCATTGTTGGGCTACAATCTTGTTTTCTGCCAACTTAGCCAACCCTAGGGATTGCATCATTGTGTTGGGACATAAAATTTTGACCTCAGAGCGGATGGCATTCGTTAGACCACTGATAAAACAACTCTGGTAAAAGTCATCAGACAATCCTTCAGTGTGGTTGGCTAGTTTCTCAAATTCGGTTTGATACTCTCTCACAGTGCCAAGTTGGCGAAGTTTAGTGAGGGCTCCTGTGAAGTCATCAAAATCACTAGGACCAAATCGTTGCAAAAGTAGCTGGCAAAATTCTGGCCATTTTGGCTCTTCATGAGCCTTGATGTACCAACGGTACCATTGAAGAGCTTCCTGTTCCAAATGAAAGGATGCAAGTGGAACTTTGTTGACATCAAAAGTATTATGCAAACTAAAATACTGTTCTGCATGATTGATCCATCCAGTTGGATCAGTACCATTGAAGCGAGGAAAATCAAGCTTCGGACCATAGAAATTGCTGGAAGAAGAGAACCCATTATCTGATGAAGACTCGGACTACCGTTTGGTGTTCATAGTTGAATGTTCAAGATGGAGGCCGAGAAATTTTTCATCCAAATCCTGGAGTTTGGCTTGGATGGCTGCAAGTGCTTCTTCCATCGTTTTTGCTCTTGCGCGGGTGACAATCATAACCAAGAGTTTTTTTTTTTTGGTTGACTGGGTAGAAAAACAAAAACAAAAACTACTTCAGTAAAGGAAAATCTGGATTTGGGAAAAAATATGAAGGGTAATTGGGGTTTGACTAGGTTTTGGACACTGTCGAATAGACAGGGAAGCAAAAAATGAGGATTTCAGAAACGGAGTGAAAGAATGGGAAAATTTGGCAGAGGGGGACAAAGTAGTAGAATTCGGAAAGGAACTCTGTGGTAAAATTTGAAGGTGATTGGGTGAAATTTGAGGACATTATGGCAAACCCTAAAAATGGACAAATTTGGGATTTCGGGCTTTGGGAAGTGGAATTGGGGATAGGGTCCTCAGGAATGAAATATTCAGAATGGGATGATAGGGGTTCCCCGAAAATTTCAAGGGAAAAAGAGTGAAAACAAGGGAGATATGGAGAAAAAACTAAATTTTTTTTAAAAAAAAATTTAGATGTTTTATTTTTTTTCAGACTGGAGCGGCTATGGCTCAGAAGGGATCTGAAACAGATAGATCTGCAACAGCCCGGAAGTGAGCGAAAATAGAGGGATCTGAAATGGCACCGAATGGATTGAAAATGGCTGGATCTGGAACGGCTTTCAGAATGGATCTAAACAGCTGGATCTGAAACGGCACAACAGTGAGCGACAACAGTTTAGCTGAAAATAGATATGGACTCCAGGTATGTGCGGCTTCCTAACAGTTCAGGGGTTTCACTCAGCCACCAATGCTGTCTGACGGCTTGTGTATTGGGGCGGTACCCCTCACTCCACGGCTCAGGTAAAACTGATAACCGCTTTGCCACAAACGACATCTCTTGGTTTACCTCACAGGTGGGAACTAGTCAATCAGGTAGGGGTCGTTGCCCTTTTCGCTGGCAGGTCCTCTCAATGGGCCAGCTACTTCGGGGTTCCTGTGGTACTCCTCACAATGAGTTTTAGGGCTTATGCCCAAGTACTTCTCACAGTTAAGCGGATAGGGATTATTCCCATATCTGAACCTGTAACAAATGCGAAAAAAAAAATTGGCAGAAATTTCACCCAACGAGCCCAAGAAAATGCTCTGATACCAGATGTGAAACACCTGCAACAATTAATTAATAACAATATGAGAAATAGCAGAAATGACAGAACTCAGAATCACTTTTATATTGATCACAGGCCACTTCGAGGGGGCAACCTCCCTTGAGCAAGCTCAATACAAATAACTTCACGGTGCCTTCATAGGTCTCAACACACACTTATATACTAAGTCTAGGCACCAATACTATGGGTCAAAACCATGGGCCACTACAAACTATGGATCAACAATACTACGGGCGACTTACAAAGCATATGCGCCAACAACAATAACACAAACTATTGATCAACAAATACTACGGGACGACTTACAAAGCATATGCGTCCAACAACAATATACTAACAAAATAAAGACATTGGTTCCTAACAGTGTCCTATAATTGATGCAAGTATAAGATTGGAATCCAACCTAAATTCCAGGATCCTAGAAATCTCAATATTAACCCATATTCTGAACTTAAAGAAAACTTAATGAAGCCATCTCAGTATTTTCATAATATATTGGATCTTGTTATATTTGTGAAATCATGCATCTAAATTGTCTAATCTTCAGCCCTGTGTAAACAAAACATAATCATATAGGACCAGATGTATACATGGAGATATATTTATTGCTTTGAGGTTCGAAATGGCTCAAAGAACTCCTAGAACTGTATGTTGATTTCAAACAACAGAATCACTTTCACAAGTTCATTGATACTATAGATCTCATAAAATTATGTAGGCTATGTCCTTGAAACATAGACATAAGTCTTGAAAATATCTCAAAAGGTTCACTCTGCCCAAAATCCAAAATAGGTGAGAATACAAATGTGATCACCAGTCATCTCAATCTGCCACTTTGAGCCATAGTGTACATGAAAATGGAATAGGCACTGTTATGTTGCTATGGGCTGTTAGAGAAAAATATTGTAGCTCCTCACTGCTTCAGAATAAAATATCCTATATTGGCCATGGTCACCTAGAAAATGAGGCACAGGGTTTGTCCATTACCTTTCATTGCTTCCCATCATTCTTTGGAGGTGGGGCCATACCCATAATTTCTTTTATTAGCCACTTCACTATCTAGAAGTGTTGTACAGGCCTCCAAAGTTGGCCAGAATGGTTTCCAAGGTCAGAAATTTTACCCCTTGTATACCCATGCAAATATGGGGGTAACAATCCTTAAGATATGTAACCATCATTGTTTCATATTATGGTTGAGGAAGGTCTAAAAGTGGAAGACTCTGATGTGTAAATTTTATGTATTTCCTAGTTCAACCCATTATCCACTCATTTTTAGTGTCTAAAAACATTCTATCATCAATCTTGGATGCTAAAATTTTTTTATGTGTTGGTATTTGAAAACTATTCTACTACACTAAATTCTGGTTATCATGTTAACCAGAGACCAAAATTTTCACAAGCTTTCCACGAAATAGCTTTAAAAGTCAACACTAAGGTGCTACTATGACTTCCTACATGAAACATCTTTAAGGGCCACTCTAAACTATAAACACAAATCAAGTAAGGTACCAAATAAGGCATATTACAATCTCCAGTTCCTCCTATACTAGATATGTCCCTAAGATGTAATTCATACTAATGACCTTCCATTATAAACAAGCATCCACTAGAACCACACATGAGCTTTACACAATATTGAATATATACATATATAGGATTATTACATACTTGATTTGCTTATGTGAACAACCCGAAGTGACCATGGAGATATACATGCCTCCTCTTTCTTGGTATGAAATTCTGCATTTTGCAACAATTGTAGAAGAGGGCCTGAATGATATTTGCATCAATGAAAACCTGTAGACCAGAGCATACAAGTAAGCAACATGTATTTAAGAGGGAAACATAACTCAAAAACAACTAAAATATAAATAGTGGACCTATATCTGTTGTAATGTTTGAAGTTGTTCAGCATGCTTCCTTCTTGATAATTTTCTTATGATTGTGGGTTAGGAGTGTTGAAAGGTAAGGGAGTACATCATTGTCGATCATATAAGGCCAATACATAATAAAAATTAAAAATTATCAGGAAATTTGATCCTCAAATTGCATCACTTGTTTTTCACATTACATTTTAGATGATGAAATTGGTGTCTTCAAAGTATTGTTCTATATTAAAAATAAGATAAAAGTTACATAAATGGTTGATAACTACAATGCATTGTCAAGTTTATAATACTCCCCAAAGATATAAAAACGTATAACCAATTTGATAAAAAATGATAACGCAACAAGAACATATCAATTCATTGTTCATGATATAAAAGAAGTTTAAGAAATGCAAAGTCTCAACTAAGAAAATCCTTGATGTGTTAAATCATAGTATCAGTTTCGGCCTATCTTCTAAATTAACTTCAGAAGACCAAAATGGTATTATTGATACACCGGAAACATATAAAAACTACCCATATAATTGTCTTGCAAGAGACAATAATAGCATGTAGGAGAGAGGATAAGGCCAAAGCATATGTTAAGACTTCGTTATCACTTGAATGAATAAGTTATTCAAGAGTTGGAAGTGTTGATTTGTGTATGCATTGCAATGCCAAATAATTTCAATAACAAAGGTGGCAATATAAAATGCAATAGTTAATCAACAAGATAGTGTGAAAGTTAAGGGCATCAACAAACCTTAACTTGACAAGAATGAGTACCAATTAATTTCCAGGATGATTACAATATGTAAACTAAGTTAACTATTCAACGGACAATGCTTTGTATCCATACGTGAAAAGCTATCTTCTATCCATAGCTGCTCCAAAAATTTAAGAAAATTTCCATTTTTAATTACTTCCATGGAGATAAATTGAAATCACAATGCTACAACTGCAAACTATGTGGGCTTACTAAATGAAGTACCAAATGCCTAGAATTTATAGATGTCACAATATTAATGGCCCGTCACAAGGTTTTTCTTGATCTCACTTTTAAATGGTTTTTATTTTAAAAAAATAAAACCTTCTAATATTTTGTATGTTCTTTGCTTTATCCAATTTTTTTAAAGTTTTATATGTGCTTTGCTTTATCCATTTTTTTTAAAGTTTAATACTAAGTGCCAAGGAGAGCAAGCCCATTAGAGCACTGGAAGATTCCATGAAGAAAAACATCTACACAACTTGTCAATATGACTACCCATCGTTAAGCAATATAAACAATTAAAAATTTATTCCTGGGACTATTTTCGGTGCACACAAAATAATAAAAAAGCGCCCAACATCAAGGAGATTTCCCAGGAATCAAAAGCCAAGTGTCAAGACAAGCTGTAAGTATTGAGAGTATATGACAACACCAAGGGAAGACTCTCACGTGAGATCTAACGTGTTGGTTTCCTGTGCATTTCATATGAGCAAAGGATGGTATTCAAAACCACTCTTGAAGGGTGTGAAATCCATAAATCCCATAAATGCAAAAGGCCTAGCACTACATCAAATCTTAAAGAAACATAAGAAAGCACTTGGTAAAGCCAAATTCACACAAGTAGCATAATCTTATGAGAAGTCTAACTTCTATTGGTTGCGAGTCATCACAAAATTGAAGACAATTTCAAGAGATGTTAGCAAAGAGAACTGAATTTTGTAATATGTCTCTCAGAGAGTTTGAAGGCAATGACTTAGGTATTTTTCCAGGAGTGTCAATTAATTAGGTTTTACAATGACTAGCACGGCTTCCTAATTTCTATCAATGTATTCTTTGCATTGTATTCAAACCTTTGCATAAATCAATTGATGACTACAAATTCTTGGAGTAACAGAAGCTGCTTGGATGCTCTGAAGACTGGCTTTATCTTCATGTTAAGATATCATAGCAATTGGATAAAAGGAATAAAATCATTAAAATGATTGTTGACACTGACTCGGGTATAGATGATGCCATGGAAATATTTTTGGTTCTTTAGTCTCCAGATGTAGATGTTTTTGGTCTCACTAAATTTTTTGAGATGTCTATAAAACTTTGTCAACAACAAATTCCCTTAATTGGTTAGAAGTTTCAATGAGAAAAGATATCTCTATTGCAGAAGGTTCACATACATCAATTAATAAAGTTCTGAAGCTGTGAATTGCGAACATTGTCCGTAGTAGAGATGGCCTTGGGAACACCAATATTGTCCCACCAAAGGGAATTCGATTCCACAATCAACATCGGATATGGAAGCTCTACTTGAAAACCCAATTAAGATATTGAAACCCTAATATTATTGTCTCAGAGTACAATTGCTATGTCGGAGTCATTGTTGATTTGGATTGCTTCATTAGTTCAAGGAGGAGTTCGAGCTACTTATATGTTGTACTTGAATTACTTGGATCTTTTTTGTCATTATTTGGGAGGTGGTATGCTGCAAAGGTATTTGTTTCCATTCGAGATGGAAAAGCATGAGCTCTCTGTCAACAAGAATATTAGTAAATATCAATTGGGATCCATCAAGTGGGATGCTCAGAGATGATTGTCTAAAGCTGGCCTTGTTCGATGGCTATTAATATCAATACCATGAATTCATATTAAGATTGATTCGTCATGCATAGCTTGTTTGTTTCACCATGGCATATGGTTGAGCAGAAGCATTATCTCAATTTTGACAGAGTAGACTACAGATTTAAGTGACAAAGGCATAAGGGAGGCACTAATAAAATACATTTCAAATTCATATGTTAGCTACAACTCTATAGTTGTTTGGGATTTTCGGTAGCACCTTCAGTGCAGGAATTTTTCTTGTTTGCAACATCCTGTAACTAGAATTTTCACACAGTCTGGTGAATTTAGAGCTTCCACAGGGTTTCTAAGGATGTTAACTTCGAAGTAAATTCTTAGTTCCATTTTCTTTTGTAAATATCAAGTATCACCTCAAATATGAATCAAACAATATGTTAGTCAAAGTCTTCCTTAAAAAGTTGGATTTGTTTGGGTTGAAATCTGGATCAATTCACTTCTAGGCAATTATATTTGTTTGGGGTGAAATCTGAAATTTGATTGCTTTGTGAATGCACCAGTTCATATTTGAAGCAGTTAATTTATACACCCAAGTGAGATCACTAACGAATGGATGATATGCACATTTATGAAATTGGGTATGTGAAACTGATATGAAGAAGTATAGAGGGGAAAGGTATATGCATGTTAAGCTAATGAGGATGTTTTTAGGTAAATGACTGAATGTTGGTGGCATTAACAGTCTACCGGCACTTAGGAACCATAGAGGGGAAAGGTATATGCATATTAAGCTAATGAGGATGTTTTTAGGTAAATGACTAGATGTTGGTGGCATTAACAACCTACCAGCACTTAGGAACCATCAAATATTAAGAAGCATCATATCAAAGATAAATAAATATTAATAATGTTTGCAGGCTGCCACGATGTAAGAAGAACTGTTGTTAAGGTACGAGAGCTGTTAAAAGTTCAAAACCCAACCCCAAAAACAAGCCCTAATAAAAAAACCATTCATGTCCAATAGAGAGTATAAACAAAACTTTCCATTGCAAGGCCTATTGAATGCTTGAAGATTAATGGACACAAAAGAGTTTTTCGGGTTAAAAAAAAATACCTCATTGATAACCGAAACCCTTAAGAAAAAATAGAGCATTCTAACTATATGTAGACAGTCCTCAATAGAAAGATGCAGACAATATACACTCACAGACTAAAATACAATGCATTCATTTTACACACATTTCACTGCACGGTTACTCTGAGATTAACAACATATTAATAAAAAAATAGAGTTTCTTACTAGAATATTGCCACGGTTCGACATGCCTGTAGAGAGTGATGTCGCTGCCATTGCTACTTTCGCTGTCCCAAGGAAATAGTTTCTTACCACAGTCCATAGAAAGTATGATGAAAAACCCTTGCTGTAGCAATCTATCAGTTCAAACCAAATATTATTGAGGGTTGAGCTGCTTGGGAATGTATTTCATGTCAATGTGATGTATCGCTCAGTCTTGGAGGTGATTTGAGCCCCGTTAGAATGCATTGTAAAAATTTACATCCCGTGTCCCAATTTTAGATTGAGTTACCCTACTCTCTTCTTCCACAAAGATGACAAGGGAGGCAATTTTGACAAAATTTAGCGCCCAGCTGTGATTTTTGTTTTCTTGAATTTCGTGAAATGGTTTTTATTTATTTTTATTTCTTCTATGTTTATCTTTCATCAATGGACTAGTTCACCGCTTGTTTTTTTGAATTTTGTGAAATGGTTTTTATTTTTTATTTATTTTTATTTCTTCTATGTTTATCTTTCATCAATGGATTAGTTCATCACAAAAAGAAGGGTATTTATTAGGATATTGATCATCTTCTCCTACAAATACTTGCAACTTTTATATGGCGAGTGATTGTTTTAAATATGTCTCTAGATTCCATTTCTTTATATATGGGCCTATCCTATATTTTTAATGTTGTTATCCCTTGGATGTGTCCTCCCGGTCCATTATTATTTGTGTTCCAATTGGGAGGAAGATAGGTGGTTTTTCCCGGGTGAGATGTACAATATATCCTTATGATGGGTTACTAAATTTGTAAAATGGGGACACTATGAGATATTGTTTGAGTACTTATCGGTGGTGGATGATGGGTGTCCCTGAATTCTGCTGAGAAATTTGTGGAAGGTTGTGGAAACTATGTCCTTTTCTTTTTTGTGATTGGAGCTACCAACATTTTTACTAACTCAATAACCCCTCTATAGAATTCCTATGATATTCAAGTTTTCTTATGGGTGCTAAGAATATCGAGGAACATCATTAGAGTTACAGTGGTGGTCTAATAATTGGTGTGAGTGCCTTTTCAATGTGACATATAGACAATTGTTGATGGGCGTCTACAATGAAGCATTTTTCACCATTCTTTGCGTAAGAATTTGACACAATTTGCCTTAATAAACCCTGCTATTATGACGTAGTTTTTGATTTGCTTATGAATAATTTACCTAGATTATTTAATGCATGCGATGTACATTTTTTCATGGGTGATTTTGAGTAGGTATGCACACATTTCACTTATGAAGATAATGTGATTACATGTCCAAGAGAGCATGAACCAAGTCACTAATTTCATCAATCATGATTCTAAACAACTATAATCATGGGGAGTATTCACAGGGACCTTATCCCTATTTGTCACTCCAAAATGTCCCAAAGATCAAGGAAGCATTTATTTCCATAGTCGACTCCAATTTCCTCAAGATTTCAAGTTGCACAAGCATTATAGGATTCAAGGATATACCAATTTAGATATATAGGAGCAACTTCCATCAATCAATGGATTGATGGTGCATTTAATTAGATTTCCATTTCTAGTACAAATAAGAGCATACAATGATAATTGAATGTTATTGAACTTAACTTCTATGTTATCATTTATCTTAAATCTCTTCAAATTGGAATTGTAGAAGACACTTTGGAATCCTTGACCTTTAATTACCCCCTCACCTCGTACCTAACCTTTATGTCTAACCCCCAACTGACTAACGTGTTACCTTCAACGCCTCAATAATGGTCTTGTTCAGTGTCTACATTTGGTTGTTTTTGGGGTTGTCTTTTTCATATTAATGAAGAAGATTGTGGGTTTTGGCGGGACTAGGGGTCCAATGTTTTGTTAAATTTTCAGAATTTACTTCAATCTGATCTAGGATCTTAATTGAGAGAACAACATGTACAACATATCTACAGCATATCAATCATGGAGACAATAATGCAAGCACACAAGAGACACAAAGATTTACTTGGGGAAAAGCATAAAGGTGAAAAACCCCAATAACTTCCTCAGAGATAGATAGAGCAATGATACAACCCAACCATAAGAGATAGACATAACCTAGTAGCAGATCCTCCTCCTCCATAAGTGCGCCACTCCTCCTTGAGTGCATGAGTGAGAAGTGAGTGAACAAATAGAGTGCCTCCCGCACTCTATTTATACTTGACTTGACTTGCCTTCTACATAAATCATGTAGGCTCGAACTTAACCACATAACATAATGTTCACTGGGCCGACCCCCAATAGGGTGGTCTAATAACCCTTCGACCCACATGGCCGACCCCCAATAGGGTGGTCTAATAATCCTTTGACCCACATGACTTATATAGGGCCGACCCCAACAAGGTGGTCTAATAACCCATCAAGTATAAGTTACGACATTTACAATATAAATGACGACACTTCCGTATAGAGGAATAATACCATCTCTATAGGAGTACATACAACATACATATATGAAATACATTCCGAAGTTACATATACATCAACACTCCCTCTTAACTAGGAAGGTATTTCTTAGCACAGGTCTTCTAGCACAAGTCTTCTTCTCTGGATCATCGTCACTGGATAATCGTCATCGAGACATCATCATCATCACTGCTGCTGCTATCTCAATCAATCTGTGAATCTACTCGTCATAGGAAGTTCTACAGAGCCAGTCCTTTTTCATACTGGATGTAGGCCCACCACCTGCAGGTCTTCATCATCACTGGCCATACTGTGGAAACCTTAAGACTTATTATGTGTGTCACAAAACCTGGCTGCAACATCCCAGGCTATTACGAGCACACAGCTCTACCTGTAGGATCTCCCACGAGCACATTACATGTGACCCATCACAAAACCTGGCTGAAGCATCCCAGGCTGTTACGAGCACACAGCTCTACCTGTTGGATATCCCAGGAGCACATTATATGTGATCTCACCACAAAACCTGGCTGAAGCATCCCAGGCTGTTACGAGCACACGGCTCTACCTGTCGGATCTCCCAGGAGCACATTACATGTGGTCCACCACAAAACCTAGCTGAAGCATCTGAGGCATTTTTCATCCTATCCAGATCTCCCAGGAACAAATTACATGTGGTCATGGCAAAACCTGGCTGAAGCATCTGAGGCCTTTTTCATCCTGTCCAGATCTCCCAGGAGCAAATTACATGCCATAGGACAAAACCTCGAAAGAGCATCTTCCATATATCCCAGGGCAACGAATTACATGCCATAGGAAAAACCTCGAAAGACTATCTGCAGATCTCCCATGGCACAAATTATATGTCCTCCCAAGCAAAACCTCGAAAGAGCATTTGCCAGATGTCCCAGGGCACAGAATTACATGCCATAGGAAAAACCTCGAAAGACCATATGCAAATCTCCCAGGGCACAAATTACATGCTTACCTGCACAACCTGATCCACGGCAACAAAGTATCATCTGATACTCATCATACATCATCTTGATGTACACATGATCACCCTGATCATCATCACTGCAACATCTTGCTGCATGTCATCTGGAGAAGCTCGTCATCCACGATCATCCTGATCATACAGTGCATCCAACTGATGCACACCACGTATCTACCTGATACATATCATCATACATAGTGTATCCACCTGATACATAGATACATGATCCACACAATGTATCCATCAACATACATGATCTACCTGATCATATCTGATACATATCGATATACATGATCTACCTGATCATACAATGTATCCACCTGATACATATACAGATACATGGTCCAAGCATCCAACATGATGCATATACAAAATACATACACATGATCCAATCGATCATATCCAACATCCAACATGATGTGTACATACATATAAATGATCCAACTGATCATATCCAGCATCCAACATGATGCATACATACATACATAAAAATGATCCAACTGATCATATCCAACAGAAACCAGAACATCATCCTGATGCTCATCATCTAGCGCTTACATCCACAGCCATGTGAAGGATCCTCCTTCCAACATGCTTGGAATGGCTTCAGCAAATGTGTCCATCACTTCTTCCTCGAAGTGTCCTCGATCTGAAGAACGCCAAGCCTCTCTCTGAAGTACTCGAACTTCACTCTGGCTAGTGGCTTTGTCAGCACATCTGCAATCTGCTCGTCCGTCGCAACATACAGGAGCTTCACAGCTCCTCTCTGCACCATATCCCTGATATAGTGATTTTTGATCTCTATGTGTTTTGACCTGTCATGAAACACTGGGTTCTTAGACAGCTTCACACAACTTTGGTTATCACAGAAGATACCAGTAGCATCCAACGGGAGATCAAATAACTCAGACAATAGCTTCCATAGCCATACTTCCTCACAACTAGCTAAACAGGCTGCAACATACTCTGCCTCAGCTATACTCAGTGCTACGCAGGACTGCTTCCTGCTAAACCAAGAGATCACACATGATCCCATACTGAAGCAGCACCTAGCTGTGCTCTTCTTATCTGCAGCACTGCCAGCCGAATCTGAATCAACATAACCCTGCAGGTTAAACTTTTGATTCGCTTCATACTTGAGCCCAAAATCCACTGTACCCTTCAGGTACCTCAGAACATGCTTTACAGCAACTAGGTGAACACTCCTTGGATCCATCAGGAACTGGCTCAATGTGTTCACAACAAAGCAAATATATGGTCTCGTGTTCATCAGGTACATCAAGGACCCAATCATCTGACGATACGTAGAGACATCAACCGGCTCAGATGAAGCATCACATAGAAGCTTCAGATTCGATGTCATAGGTGTGGCCATGGCCTTGCAATCCATCATCTCGAATCTCTTTAGGATATCTATTGTGTACTTCCCTTGACCAAGGAAGATCCCACCTGCATTCTGCCACACCTCCATACCTAGGAAATAGTGCATCATTCCCAAATCTTTCATATCGAATTCAGCAACAAGCTTCCTCTTAGTATCTGCAATCAGTCTGTCATCTCCTGTTACAAATAAGTCATCCACATACAGGAGTGGAATCACAAGATTCCCTTCCTCAACCTTGTAGAAAAGGTTGGAATCCACTTTATTCTTGGTAAATCCCAAACTGGATAGAAAGCTGTCTATCCTACCATACCAAGTTCTGCACACATATATGACTACACCATGCTGTCTTGAAATCCATCTGGTGCATCTTCTATTTCATCACTTTTATATTTCTCAATGCTGCCATCTGCAACATGCTTGATCTGATAGTTCCATTTGGAAGTCATAACAAACTTCCCTTCACGTCTTGGGACTACATCCCAAACATCATTCTTCATGATCGACGGATCATGGCATTCCATTTCTTCATCCCAGATCCTGGGAACTTCAATATCTTCAATAGATATCTTTGTTGCTGGAACAAATGTTGTAGTTCTTCTTTTGTAGGAGATGGCATATGATCTTTCCTACACAACAAGTTAAATTGCATGATTAGAAAACATCTCATAGTTTTCAGAACAAATTCTTATACATAAAGAAATATGTCATACAGTCATGCAATTATCTTAGCCAATGCTTCAATACAACATTTATCCATATCCCGTAACTTTCTAGATGCCTTCCAATCTCTACCAGAACATTGTTAAGAGTGTGCACAACTCCCAGCATGTCAGCAAAGAGGTTTCATTCTAGATAAGTAGCAATGGAATGTTGTACAGTGCCATAGGCCACTTACCCATCACATGCATATTAGTAATATACGGTTCATTAATGCAATCATTCTAATATGCACAATACATCTCCTACGTCTAGGAACATAAACATAATATTATTTAAACAAACAAAATAGGCAAGAAATGAAAATTGAAATACTTATCTTTGTTTGTTTGTTGGGTTGACTCCCTCTCAGTCTTTGCTTCTTTTCTACAACTCCATTTTTATGTGGATTGTGAGAAGTGGTCAACTCCCTCTGAATATCTGCATCCTTGCAGAAACTACTGAAGTGTGCTCCTTTGCTTTCTTGCAGGAACAACTGGAGTGTGCTCCCTCTTGATCTTTGCTTCCTGGATTACCTGTCCTTGAACTTACATTCATTCTCGATCCCTATGCATGCTTGTTAGTATCATCATTGTGTTATCCTCTAGGTCTCATACATAATCAAACATTCATTAGTATAATCTTAATATTATCAAAACATAATAATTTCAAGCATGTATAGTCAGGATCAATTCAAACACAGATAATAAACATTAGTATTCAAGGTTTCAAGGAAGTCTTCTTTTATTCATACATATTCTTATTTGATCATAGGACTCTTCTGGTTAGTTAAATCATCAATCAAGAGAAGAGATATAATATGCATAAAACCTGTGATTATTCAAACCTATGACTTCATGAACACAATAGTGTAAGATCCTAACACAAGGTAGGATTCTAGCTTGATATAGGAAAAACATACCTGGATTAGCATGCTAGCTAGTTATGTCTAACATACTCACATGATGTCTGCTTGTTCTTCTTCAATGACTTGTGCTAGTAACCTGTATATCTCATAGGTTAACCATTATAAAACCAAGTTATACATACCTTGTAAATGGATCTTCTATGAGATCCATGACAATGGATGAATCTTTGTCCTCATGTCATCATGATCATATGTTCTTGAACCAGAACATGATTTGTCTTTCTTGGTGTACCTTTCAAGTTAGTAGACAACATAAACCTCATACAACACCATAATGCATTAGTACAATCATAAGTGTCCACACCCTAATCAATGAATATTTTCTATCATGCATTCATAAATTTGTTAAGGTGATACGACAAATCTAAAATCAAGATTGTACTAACCATAATAACATGAAGACAATCATACCATAAACTTAATTATGAACAAATATCGAAACGTACCTCGATGAGTCATACCTGTCAAGATCGCTTGTAATATTCTTATGTAAGGCCTTAGCCTCATCTCCCTCTGAAACATGAACTTCTTTACTTATGCAGGTGACCAATCCATCTTCTTCTAGGATTAACCCAATCCACTTGATTTGCAAGAGCTGGACCTGGAGCTGGATATGGGTTTGTCAGAGAAACCCCAAAAATTCAAACTTTGAATTTTAAACTTCCGAAAGGATAGAAATATGCGCCTTGATGATCTGATCAAGCTGGTATATTCAGAATTTGAAAACTGCAAAGTTTTACTCCTCAATTTTGCCTTTGAAACTTCCGGATTCACTGGACGTGACCCTAAACTGGGGTTTGATGAAGCCCACTCTTCTGCCCAATCAAAAGGTTTGATCCAAAGCTCTAAGCTTCTATTTTTCTGAGGAGCTTCCAGCCATGGTCACAGATTTCAAAAATTCCCATTTTTACAGAAGCCCTAATTTTTCACTTTTCTGATCAAAGTCCCGAACTAGGGTCTGATCAAGCCCGGCCTTCTGCCAGACCAAAAATTCTGATCTTGGTCTCTAAATTTTTATTTTGATGAGTAGCATTCAGCCGTGGTCTCTGATTACAAAAATCCCAACTTTCTCCGAAGCCCTAAATTCCGGAAGCCATGAATGAAGGTACTCAAAATAATTTTGTTTTGACAGAAATATGTACCTGATTGTTTCTGGTGTAACTCCAAACTTTTCGATCCACAGGGTCTAAAAAATTTTCCTAAGATATCCTGACCTGTTATCTTTCCATCCTGACAGGTCTGATCTCAATTGGATTCTCTGAGAGAGAGTTATGCCAAGTGTTGCAACGTGACCTGTTTTTGGATAATACATGAGAGCTAACTTGTATGGCGTGCCACGTGTCACTGTTTGCACTTCGGCCTCTGAATATTTTTTTTGTGATAGCACGCCCTGTTATCTTTCCACAGTGATAGGTCTGACCTCAATTGGACTCTTTGAGAGAGAGTTATGCCAAGTTTCGCAACATGACCTGTTTATGGGATA
Source organism: Larix kaempferi (assembly GCA_027924585.1). Taxonomy (NCBI): domain Eukaryota; kingdom Viridiplantae; phylum Streptophyta; class Pinopsida; order Pinales; family Pinaceae; genus Larix; species Larix kaempferi. Next base: position 3,329,832 of record BSBM01000008.1, read on the forward strand.
ATACAGGAGAGCGAACTTGTACAGCGTGCCACGTGTCACTGTTTCAACTTCGGCCTCTAAAAATTTTTCCTGAGATAGTACAGTCTGTGTACTACCTGTCACTTGTTACTAAATTTCATTTGGAGCTTCCTATCCCATGTTATGACCTTTTTCCTAAGGTCACCTGATTTTGACTCAGATCTGGAAGAGGAAGAAACCCTATATTGTTCAGATCATAAATCACAAAGTACAACGAATTAGAGGTTGTCCTTTGGACACAAGGTACATGGGGATTTAATATTCGACCTGTAAAGGTTTCAGATCCGAAAACTTCACGAAAACAGATTTATAGCTAAATTTCTACGATGACTGGTTTTTTGCTATATCAAGCCCTAGTATCGTAAGTGCAACAAGTGTCATACATGCCATATCATGCCTTCTTTCAGGCTAGCTCTGATACCATGTTAAATTTTCAAAATTTACTTCAATCTGATCTAGGATCTTAACTGAGAGAACAACATGTACAGCATATCTACATCATATCAATCATGGAGACAATAATGCAAGCACACAAGAGACACAAAGATTTACTTGGGGAAAACCATAAAGGTGAAAAACCCCAATAACTTCCTCAGAGATAGATAGAGAAATGATACAACCCAACCATAAGAGATAGACATAACCTAGCAGCAAATCCTCCTCCTCCATAAGTGTGCCACTCCTCCTTGAGTGCATGAGTGAGAAGTGAGTGAACAAATAGAGTGCCTCCCGCACTCTATTTATACTTGACTTGACTTGCCTTCTACATAAATCATGTAGGCTCAAACTTAACCACATAACATAATGTTGACTGGGCTGACCCCCAATAGGGTGGTCTAATAACCCTTCGATCCACATGGCTGACCCCCAATAGGGTGGTCTAATAACCCTTTGACCCACATGACTTATACAGGGTCGAACCCAACAAGGTGGTCTAATAACCCATCAAGTATAAGTTACGACATTTACAATATAAATGACGACACTTCCGTATAGAGGAATAATACCATCTCTACAGGAGTACATACAACATACATATATGAAATACATTCCGAAGTTACATATACATCAACATGTTTTTCACAATAACATACAAGTTTTGAAAGTACTTAGTACATGTTTCCATAGAGGCACCGTCTTAGACTCAGCTTCCAAAATGGTAGGATCTTTGTGCACTGTAAAAGCATAATATGCATATGTAAAATAGTTAAAATGTTTTTCCTTTCAGTACGACCAAATGAAACCTATCAACCCTTGAACAGTTGCAATAATCTATATGACCATAGGAATAGTTGCAACTCCTATTTATTCCTAAACAAGAAAAAAAAAATTCAAACTTCAAGAAAGTAAAGGATCCTTAGCCAAGAGAAGACCATGAAAAAATTTATCCTAGTTGGATCCCAATCATGAATCTACCTTCTAGTCTCATTAATCTACCATGTCCAAGGAATGGGGCCCAATATATAGATGAACTTATGTGACTATTGGTAAATGGGGCAGGCTTCTTGGTCCTTGTTACCCCCTTATTGCATAGGTGTTCACCTAAATTTTTCATGAGGATTCCTGAGCTTGCTGGGATGATTCTGTGGACTAAGGCAACAATTCTTGACCTTTTCTTGACCTCAAAAAGCACTAGAAAATATTTTTTCTATTTTCGTGGGTTAAAAAATACATAAATCTCTATTTTCTAGGCCTTTGTCAACAGCAAGCCGTATCATTCAAAACCGGGAACATTATGAAATTAAAAAAGATGACAAGGGACAGGTCTGGGCATGCAAACAACGTAAGTATTCATCTCTGGGAACATATGAGGGTTGTTGTGACCTCAATCAGTAGAAGACAGTCCTAAAAGGTAATTCAATGCATAAAAGCTACCTTGATCTTCAGTTCTGGAGATATGATAGAGGTGAAACTCCACCTAATAAGAAGGAACAACAAGAAACTTTCAAAGCTAGAACAATTTGATGGTAAAAGAATCAATTCTTATCCATATGACAACAAGATAAAGGCTCAGAGATGTGTAAGTAAAAGCAAAGTATTTGTTGTATAAGACAGTACATTCCATCCTCTAGAGGTGACTAGCACACTTGGTCATGCTTAAAAGGGTACTTGTGATGTAGCCTCCTGTAGCAGCAACATTGAGAAACCTTTTCTGAACATGGTATGGTGAGGTTTCTTGGAGTAGCAACCTTGTACCCTATCATAGCTCATGAATTATTCTAATTTTGGTGGAGGATTTTGTCCATAATCCAATAAACACTGAAGCAACAGCATTGGAGAGAGAAGACAAATTTGGAGTTGGCATTTATGTCATTTCATGCTGATGGTTACATTCTAACTCTATTACATATACTAGCATCTCAATGATTGCAGGTTAAAAGAATGTTCCATATACATCGAGATATCTGCCATGCAGGTGCAAAGTTGCTTCTTGTTAAAAAACAATTTAATTGCACGTAGTGCTTCTGCCAATTTTATAAATCATGGCTTGTTCGTAGAAAATGCCACCTGGCAGTTAAATCTTGGAAAATATGGTTGGACTTATGAAAATATCCTTAGTATAAACTATAAACACATGGAACAAGAAGCGTGAGTATTCATTGCAAAAGGACAAAGGTGAAGGGCCAAAACCATAACCCCATTAGTCTTAATAATTCAAGTTTGATGGAAAAAGTAATTTGACCTCTCACTTTTGGTATCAATAAATATATTGCATCTAATAAGCCTCAAAATATATGCTTGCTTACAAATGTTACCAATAAACATCCTACAACAACCCACAAATACATTAGAAACAAACATATACAGAATCATAGATCATGATTTCATACCAATCCTTTATTTGACTTCTTTTGTGGTTTTGTATCTCCAATGCCCATGGTTTCATTTTTTTGGTCAAGTTATGCTCCTGCTGCTACAGTCACTTTGTCTCCCTCATCATCTGAGTATTCAAAAAGCCATCCAAGGTCCCTGTAAAACATTAGAAATCAGAACTGTTTCAAGTGTTGGGCACATAAAAATGGTAGCAGTTCCTACTGTCTCCAAATAAAATTGACTCTCCATATGTTATATAAATAATTTCAATACCATTTACAGGAAATTTTGTTGTCAAATTGCAGGAAGAAGGAAAATTATTTAAGAAAAAAGATAGAAAAAGCATAAGGAGAGAGATTAGAAGGCAAAAAGCATAACTCATTGTATTGAAATAAATTAACTCATATCAATTCAAAACTCTTTGACTATAGAAAAGAAAGAATACAAGCCAAGCGATGTAGAATAGAAACTATTTTTAAATGGAGCTATCATCCATAGAGCTCAAGTACAATTTCATTTGTATGTTCAGTAATCAGTCTAGCAAATTCTTCTAACTACTTACACTTAATTTTAATGGTGATCATTTAACACTAATATCACTTTATTTAACTTTATTATACACTAATATTCCTCACTTGGCATACATGTCTAGAGGGGTTGTTTCCACAATAACATATGACTTAAATCTATTCCTAATCATACATTCATGGATCCACTTACTATGTTCTAGAGCTTCATATTGCACACATGCCGGAAGCATGCTCTTGAAGGTGATCAGATCCAGCTTCACACAGTCCCACTACATTTCATCAAAGAGCCTCAAAGCCTCATTAGAAATCCCATTCTGAGCATATTCTGAGCCATCATTGCATTCCATGAGACCACATCCCATTCAAGCATTTTGTCAAACAATGGGCGTGCAATTTAATAAGACTCATGGTTTCTCATTAAATAGCATAACCTGCGTCAATTTTACCTTGTTCTCCTCCTACATCCATTGACAAGAGAAAATACTGCACTGTAAAATATACCATATACAAAAAATGCAATGAATACTCTAGTAGACAAAAATAAATAAAAAGAAAGGATCCTTGAAGGTAAGCTAAGTGAGATAAAACCTCTCATTATTTTTCTGCAAACAAATAATGATGATGGGTAAGTTTTTCCTAAGGTAACCATTTATTTAACCAACAGAGAAACAAATCCTACCTGTCTTGTAATTCGAAGAAATATGCAGAGCATCCTGGTCGAGGGCATAAACTGGAGCTAAATGAGAGGACAACAATGTTCTTAACAACTTGAAGAGCAGAATGGGAGGAAGAATAATTAGAATTTATCATTACTCTTTTGATAATAGACTTTGATGATGTCATGACTTCCTAGTTAGTGAGAATCCATGGGTGCCTGATGAAACGAGCTAGAAGGATGAAGACTAAAGAAGAGGAGAGAAGATGTTGTAAGACGACGTTTGGTTTCTAAAGCTTGAATTGGATCTTATAAATGTCTGACCCTGTTTCATGAAATGGCTTGCCCTCCTTACTCGAGTGATATCTTGTCTCCCATCTCAGGGTTTTATGTTTCATGAAATGGCTTGCCCTCCTTACCTAAGCGATATCTTGTCTCCCATATCAGGGTTTGATATTCCACAGTAGCGACCTTCCTAAATGGAAAGATGGTATTATGCCATACTATTGTTGGTGCGACGGTTGTGCCTCCTTCAAAGGTTGTTGGATTATCCAATGTATCATTGCATTCCATTGCTCTCCTATAATTATAGTTGAGACCTCGAATCCTAATCGAGTGCCTAAATCCCGTGTGCCGCAGGGGGGTAATTTTTTACAAAATTTGGTGCCCTCTTCTTTCAGAAAGATGAAGAGGCAATTTTGACCAAATTTGACTTCTATCACTACCCTTGATATGTATATGAGACGCTCAAGTTTGGTTTTTAAGAGATCAAATATTTCATGTAGGAAAGTGGATTGATGTGTTTCCATATTTAAGTTCAAAATGATGACATATGAAAAGGATGATGATGATCACGAGGACAAGGTTGATGACAATGGAGATAATCATGAGATCAATGGTGGCGATTCTGATGATAACAAGAGCGATAATGATGAGGGCGAAGATAATGAAAATGATGAAGATGGTGATGACACTGATGATAATAATCATGATATTTGGTTTATAATTAGAGTCAAATCAACTGCTTGGAAAGTGCGATACTAGTTTGGGAAGGCATAGAATGGAATTGTTTCCTTTGACAATGACGATAATGGCAGTGATGATAATGACAACGATGATGTTTAAGATGAGGAAGAGGATGATGATGATCATGATGATGACGAGGACACGGATGATAATGATGATGATGATGAATACCATGGTGACAACAATGACAATCATCATCAAAACAATGATAGTGACAATGATGAAAATGGGTAAGATATTGATGGTTCCACACACATCTAGTGGATTGTTGGCTTAATGGTTCTAGTGGATTTTTCGCGTGATAAAGATGAATTGTTTGGATTTGTGATTATCACATTCATATCCCTTGATATTTATAGCATGAAACAAACCTACATAAGCCATATGTCATACCACATACCACTTAGTATCTTGGAGAATGAGATCCTTAATGTAGGAGGGTGTGGTGGACTTGCAAAGCAATATAAATATTGGGCTTAGGCCAAGCCCTAATATTTTACAATTTATTTTAACTATATATATATATGCATTGAGAGCTAGAGTGGAATAGTATATTCATCTATATGCTGCCATAGGAGATATAGGGGTCTAAAGTTGTGGTATACACATATGCCTCATCTTATCTCTTCAATGATCTTTCAAGAATGATTTGACAAGAAATCGATGGTATGATTTCAATCCTTTTTATTACTCAACTTTAATTGCATATCATTATATGCCAAACACTTCCCCATTTGTTTAGAAGATTATCTATAAGTGGCCCATATGAGCATTTTTCTTATTTCAATTTTTTTTGTATGTTCTTGTATTCCCCACTTTATCCGTCTTAAAGGTTCTTTTTAAAGATTCCATAATCAGACTTCTTTGATTTTGTGTCATAATTTGTTTTCCCTGTGTTTTCTCAAATGGATTAGAGTATTACTTGGTTATAGCCTATTAGAATCTTATTAAAGTACAAGATAATATGTTATGAGCATGGAAATGTCATGAAAAGAATGATATAGTTAAAGCACATACAATCACTTACCTCCATATATGCACTTGTACACAACCTAAATAACAGAAATAAAGCTCGTATCATTAATCAACCACATGAAATATCAATATTCAATTCCAATTTTATAACAATCATGTGAAATTTTATAACAAATAATAGACTTCATAAGTTTTCACAAGCCTCCCCAATCTTCAAAAGGACCTTTGTGATCCCTAATTGGGAGAGAAATACAGGTTTGAACTAGTTTATAAACACAAATCTTACCAAATCCAAAATTGCTTAAGATCGAAATAGTAATTGATCAAGACAAATATTCCACACAAATCCAGATATTCAGAGTTGGTTCCTGGAGTTTGATCCTTTGTCTGCCCCATTCATGATCACACCCATCTAGGTAAGACTCTCGAATCTACCCCTACATCTCTGGTCTCCATGCTCTTTAACTATTAGAGAGTCCAACCTAGAGAAAGAATTATACCCTTATCTGCCACCTCCTTCGACTGGAAAGGGGGTCTATTCATCTGTGATTTGGCGTTAATATATAGTAGCATATGGGTAGTCAAACCATGTCATATCACCAAGCGTTCGAAGGGATAACAGGGTATAGATATGCTACAACAATCATTGGCAAGTGCATGAAATTAGTGGAAGGAGCAGCTCACAATATTGATCGCATGAAATATTCATCAGATCTATGAAATATGTTGGGCATCAATATTCATATTAGATCTATATTACATTATTTGACTGAGTATAGAGGATAGTTGTGGGTCTCTAATCTAGATCCTAAAGTTGATTGGCTTAAGGCATTTTATGGGTTACTATTCTTAGCTACATATCCCTGTCATTACTAGTGGCATGCGCTATATCATTTGTGGAAGAAGCGGCCATGTTCCCTTAAGCATACAGGATTGATAGAACCCCATTTCACTCAGCATCACAACCTTGAATTGATTTTTAAGATAGTTTGTTGGTTTTTCCTAGAACATATTGGAGGAGATTGCACACAGGGACAACAACTAAACATTCAGGTATCATATTCAGCAAGAGGGTTCCTTTTGTACTTGGAGAGTGGGCATCTTATCAAGTCATTAACAAGGCATTTCCAGGCATGTTGTTTGTTCATTATAATAAAATACATCAATCTTTGTTTGTTGGTTGTCTATTTATTATAGATTTAATTTTCTTTCACTCTACCTTACAGCACTAATGATTCACTCTACCTTACAACACCAAAGGAAAATATCAACAAGGCATTTATCATTAAAAATATATTATAATAAACAAGAATGCACGAAAATATGAGGACGTACCTTCCCCTTTCAAGGTTCTTCAATTCTACCACACCAATTGAATGGATCCCCTGGTTTGAGAGCCGACCCAGTGCTAGCGTTTATGGTAATTCCAATCCTAGATCAGAATGTAGTTCGAGCACTTGGTATGAAGGATCCCCAGGTTTGAGAGCTGGCCCTAGAGTGCGATCGATGAAGGATACCAAGTGCTCATAGAACCAGTCTGTCCGAATCGCGCAGGATTGAACCAATTTCTTAAACAAATATCACAAAATGGAGTGGGGGGAACCAGTATTCCAAATGGCGTGGGATTCCTAAACATGATTTTGATTTTGATTTCATTCCCGTGATGAAAAAGTTAATTAGACATTTAGTACAATGCTAGGCATGCCACATATTAAAATACATTTATATGGATTCGCAAGAAAGCTACTAAATTCAATAAATTATTAAATACATTGTTTAAGTAAATAATTATGATTCCACTTTAGAACTGAGCAGAGCGATGGAGGATTCATCCGGTACAGAAGCTATTCAGGTCTCTTCAGGGTTTTTCTGGTATTTTAGAAGTGCATGAATACTTTCTCCATTTAGCTGTGTATATGTGGAAGAATGGAGTATTTGTTAGAGGTGGAATGGGAGACGGAGACTTGCGCCACCCTTCACAAAAAGGGGAAAAAAATGAGAAGAAAGAGTGATGGAATGAAATTTACTAGCATGTTGAAATTGGCAAAAAAAATTTCATTTGTGGTGTTATAGATGTAAAAATTACCAACATATCCCACTTGTAGTTGAAATTAGATTCACTCTTTAGAGATTATGTAATGTCGCAAGGCCTTAATCATCACTCAATAGCAACATAGGGAATTGTTACATATAGGCTAGATATTCCATATGTAGGTCATATGTAGTAGTCTAGGTTAACATGCATAGACCATCAACCCCATAGTAAATTAATATGGTATTAGGCCCTAAAATTAGTTTATAGCCGATGGTATAGGCCACGAGAACCATCTCCAATGTTACAAATATTGAAATGGACACAATATCTTGCTTGTAAGGTAAAGTAATTATGTGTACAGCCCTACACATGGACCATGAATCATATAGTAAATTTATTAACCATGGACCATTATTTAGGCTATGAGAACCATTATTGGTTTACATAACCTATATATATTAAGCCATGGTTGGTTTATTGGTTTACATAACCATGGACAAACCAACAACAACAATGACATCGACGATGGTGACAATGATAATCATGATGATCTCACATGTAGGCTAGAGATTCTTATGTGGTAATCTAGGTTAACATGCATGCACCATCAATCCCATGGAAAATTAATATGGCCTTAGACCCTAAATTTAGTTCACATGCCATAATCCAGGCCACGGGAACCATCCTTTGTGTTACAAATATTGAAATGGCCATCATAAATAATGCCACTAATTACACATTGACCTAACACAACCAACCCATGTAAATCGCTCATGCACTTGACACACTTGATCCATGCAACGAATTCATGCACTTAGGAAGCTTCAACCTCTAACCCCCTCACCTCATACCTAACCTTAACATCTAGCCCCAAACCGAATAACATGATAACTTATAAACCACTTAACCACTAGTACCAACAAAACCAAAACCCCTTGCCCACTAACCCATTGATCCGTTAGGTGCCTCACTTCTAATTAAAAAACTCCCCAAATCCTACCACATCATGAAATTGTAGAAAATATCCCCTTAAGCCAGTGTCCCTCTAACCCTAACCCACTAACCCCTAACCCAATCACTAGCATGCCTACTGCACCAAATCAACACACGAACACAATAAACTTTGACCTTGGTCTATTTATAACCAAGGTTTTATATCAAATACTTTGACATCATGAGTTTTAAGGGGGGTTAAAAAAAAAACGCCTCCAAAAGTTCAATTCTCATGACTTTTAGTGGGGGTTTTGACAAACTGCCCCCACAAGTTATGAGAATTCAGATTTTAGGAGGATTTTCAAACAACCGCCTCCAAAAGTTCAATTCTCATGACTTTTAAGGGGGCTTCCAAACAAACCGCATCCAAAAGTTCAATTCTTATGACTTTTAGGGGTGGGTTTGACAAACTGCCCCCAAAAGTGATGAGAATTGGGTTTTTAGGGGGGTTTTCAAACAACGGCCTCCAAAATTTCAATTCTCATGACTTTTAAGGGGGGTTCCAAGCAACCACCTCTCAAAGTTCATTTCTCATGACTTTTAGGGGGGGTTTTGACAAACCGCCCCCAAAATTTATGAGAATTGGGCTTTTAGGGGGGGTTTTCAAACAACTACCTCCAAAAGTTCGATTCTCATGACTTTTAAGGGGGGTTCCAAAAAAACCGCCTCCAAAAGTTCAATTCGCATGACTTTTAGGGGGTGTTTTGACAAACCGCCCCCAAACGTTATGAGAATTGTGATTTTAGGGGGAGGTTTCCAAAAACCGCTCCCAAAAGTCAAATTTCAGGACTTTTGGGGGCGGATTTTAAAAAACCACCCCCAAAAGTCCAATTTCCATGACTTTTAGGGGCGGTTTTAAAAGACCGCCTCCATAGGTCTGAAAAAACTTTTAGGGGGGGTTTTATCAAGACCCCCGCAAGCCAAAACCGCCCCTAAAGGGCTATTTTGTTGTAGTGATTGGTTCTCGTGATTTATAGTTGTTAATAAATCATGTTTCTTGCTTAGTATGTTGTTGTCCACAACATGTAAACCTTCTGGAGGAGGTTTGTATGATTATACACCAGCTTTGTTTCTGCTTCCTCGGCCTACTCCCATGTCTGGTGGTGGATTTGGATTTACGGATAGTGGAATTGGATCTGTTACTAAAGATTCAAAAACTAGACATGCCCCTAATTCAAATGCATTTTCAACAAATGGGATATGCGTAAATTTTTTTATTCAATTTTTTCATTTGATATATAATACTAATTATGCAAGAAAATCCATTATAGGCACTTTTTTAACCAATATTTCTATTTCAGGATTCTTGTATTTTCCTTTCTCTGTAAGCTGTCATATTTAATGTTGTTAGATAGTTTTTAAAAATCCAATACCCTATTGAAAATAATAACAGAGGAACATTTTTTTGTAAATGAGTGGGTGGTCTTTATAATATAGGAAAAAAATTACATCGATATACAGTTGATAGGATTCCATCTGAGTGACCTAATCTGGGGCTTGTGATTCAACTTCAGCTTTAGTGTTGGAACTATTCCATAATTAAAATATGTCATGATGTTAGTTTGAACAGTATAATTTGTAATATCCTTGGGAATATTTGACCAAGATATTAACTCCAACTTCAAATTTTTCATAAAATTCACTAGTTAAATTTTTGACAATTTTTTTAGCAGAGTAGGAAGTAAGTGATGGGGATTGAAGCAAGGTATGAGGATGGTAGGATGAAAATTCAATTCTAGAAAATGTATGGAATGGGGTGTAGCAGCAGGTCAGGATATCATATCAGAGATGTCTTATTCACAAGGTACCGGTACCATTCACGTTTTAGCATAGAGCAAGTCTATGCCTACTTCGAGGCTTCCTAGGTAGCTGGCATATGCATACTGGAGAGGTGGGGATAATGGGGGTTAATGAAAGAGGTAATATTAGTCAAATTGTTTCTAGTTAATTTCAGGAAAGTGTTTGAGAAGACTTGATAGAGTTTGGGAGAAATTGGGGCTTCAGGGCTCTCGCGGGATTACTGAGCTAGTAATTTTCCAATCTTCCCAAATAGGGGCTAAAGCTTTCCAAAATCTTGAAACAGGGGATGATATGGCTAATATGTTGTATTATAAACCATCTACAACTTATATAAAACAAATCTAACATTCATAATGGATTTGGCATTCATTACTATAAAACTAGTCATAAAATGGTGCTCAATGGGCTAGTCTCTTAATCTTGGATATTAAATGACTTTATTTAATTGAAATGCTCTATTTTGAAATATTATAATGTTATGATACAATATATTAAACAAAAAAAAGTTGAAATATAACTCACTAAACCAAGCTTGTACTCATTAAATAGCTCCCCAATAGTACAAGTCTTATAGACTAGAAAACCCATACATAAAGCCACATAATAGCTTTAAGAAGAGGTGGAATGATCAAATCTCAGTTTTGAAAGTGTATTATGGTCTTCTACCGGTATGAAACAGAGTATGGGCTGCGGACTGAGTTTCTGAGAAAGGATGGGGCACTATCCATAGTTCTTCTCCTTCTTGCAGTGAAAACACCTCCAAATCTAGCAGAGGTTGTGAGAATGAGTGAGAAGAAGAGGATGAATTAGTTCGGGAGCTGATTTATGATACTGGAAATCTCTGTTGACTAGATATATGGCTGAACTAACTCTCCATCAATCCTTGGGATCAATCACTAGAGCATTCATCTTCAACTAGAGAACCTTCACCAAAACTAGCTAGAATTTCACTGTATGAGATACCTGCTCTTCCAAAGGACTGGATATCTTCAATGAAAGATGGAAGTGACTGATAATAGATGTAATAGATTTATATGGTCCTGCATAACCCTCACTGAAAACTCATAGGACGTTGGAGCACATCTCCCAAGAAAACTTGTTGAGGCACATCACTCAACTAGAGGACTCAGAGCTCTCATGCACAAATTTCACAAATGATCATAAAGTTTTGAGATGAAGTTGGAAACATGATAAAATAGCTGAAGTGACTTGTTCCTCAAGCCATACACACATGTGGATGAGGAAGGGCGCCTTCCTTGTGGAAAATGGAAACTTCTTGCTTTGAAAATATTTCCTTCGTTTGTCCTCCTTCACTACTTTTCGCAAGTGCACCTTTCTGAGCTTGCTTGGATGTTGCTAAACTTCATCTGAATTCTTTTCTTGTTTCTTTACACTTTCATTACTTTCCATCTTTTCTTCTTTTTCTTGATTTTGCTTGCTTTTTACAATTTCCTTTTATTTTCCTTGCTCTCCAAGGTGTTCCTTGATTTTATGAGTTTGCCACATAGGCAATATTGGCCTACTTGATCCAAATTCGACCTCCTAGCCTTGTCATCACCAACTTGCCACCAAATTAATTAGTAATGATGCATTTATTAATTAAAATTAATCCAACTCTGAATATAATTAATTATTTAATAATTAATTAATCCCTCTAGTATTGTACCTCAAAATTTATGTCCATTAATATAATGATAACTCCATTAGTTTCCTTAGATCCTTAGTTTGTGCATTAATATCTTCTGGGGTCCCACCTTATCCATTTAATACCCAAATAAAACCTTAGGCATCTTCCATAAGATAGTTTCCATACTAGCTCATTAATTAAATAATTATTGCCAAGGTGACTTAGGCCAAAATTACCCCATGGACCATAGCAAAATCTAGGGATATGACATAATTCTTTAATAGTGTTTCTAAAAAATAAAATATGGAAATTTGGCCTATGGACTCATGTCCTTTCTGTTTAAACCAGAAAGAGAAATCACTCCTGTAATACCCCAATTTTGACCTTTAAGAAATATTGGCTTCCAATGTAAATATTGTATACACACGTTGTATGTTTCCCTAGCGTGGAGCTCAAGGCCAAGGCCCCGCTAGTTTATGCTCAGATTTTATTTAATTTAGACATGCTTTGATATTGTGTTACCCACGTGCTATTAAGCCATGGGATATTGTAAATTGATGTAAATATTTAATATTGAAATAAAATACCAAAACAGGCTATGGGAGCAACGAATGAGAAGGGGCCTTGTGTATCCACTAGGGAGTGGTGAGGGGGTTGTGGGATTGAACCATACGCTGCCATATGTCACCTTGAGAACCCATTTGACTTACCTTGCTGACATTTATTTATGTTGTAAGGAAGTGGTTGAGGAATTCAGTCCATGGCTTCAATGGAGCATGGGCAGCCCAAAAATTCGTATGGCAGAGTATGGGCTCTGTTTTCTTGTACCACAAGCCACTCTACCTCATGGGAGTTGCTTCTTCCTCATCCCCATTCCATTGAGAAATGGACCAGCACCATTTTCCATCCAAAAATGAATTGCCAGCAGAGAAAAAAAAAAAAACCCAGAAATCGCGACCTTGAGAAAACCCACGTTTTGAAGAGCCAAAAATGCCCAGATTTGGCATTGGACAGTGAAATCCAATGGGGGATCCATTGGTATGAACCTTGGGGCGAATTTGGGAGCATTAGCTATCTCGAAATCCATAGGAAAACCCAGTTTTTGCAGCCCAGAAAACCAGTGACGGATTTGAGTTATTTGGTGAGCAGAATGGTGAGAATTCAAGTAGGAAATGACTGTGCAGAGGTTGGGTGTGCTTGATAAACCCAGTGAAGGCTAGGATCTCAAGGATTAGCAGCTGGACCTTTCTATGCCCATCCTGAAGAGCACTGGAGGGAAGAGTTGCCTGAGGGATTGTGTAACAGAGAAGGGGATCTTCCTTGTGTTGGATGTGGTAGGTAATGTGGGTTCCTGACTGTTGAGTTCACTTGAGATGCATGTAGCTCTGTGGTTGAGCTCACTGGCTTAGCGTTATCCTCCTCTATCTTCTTGAATGCTTGATAAACCCAACGGTGTGTTGGCTTAGCATAACTGATGACCGAAACCATGGCTGTGAGTGAGCCCAGCTAGTTCTTCCTTAGTGGATACACAGCCCAGCTCGGGGGTGATCTCTCAGCTGAAAGAATATAGGCTGGATAGAGATCTATGGTTGGGTGGAACGTTGCCCTCACGTAGCCAGTCATTGGACATTTATGTTTCAAGATAAGTATTCTTGTGAATTAATTTATATACATTATGTGTTATGCAATGTGTTCAATCTGAATGTTAAATATTCATGGTAATCAAATTGAGATGGAATCTGTGAATAGCATGAGAATGAGATTGAATATCTGCATATGGAATCACCTTTTTGCTTGAGATAAACATGTTGATGCATTCTATTCTGTTTGTGTATTATTATGTTTAATTCCGCTGTGTTTATATTGAGTTGATTCTGCACACAGAAGTTTTTAATTGTTATGAATTTATGAGTAAAAAAAATAATATTGGGGCGAAGTCTGCCAAAAGCCCCGTATGATTGGTCATGTTCTCTCCCCTGCATTTGTAAGGCGGGAGGGGACGTTACAGAGTGGTATTAGAGCCCAGCTTGCAGCACTAGGGCTGCTTGGGCCAAACTCTGAATTACAGGCAAGAAACATAATGGTTTAATGTAATATTGGGAAGTTGAGGGTGGCACTTTGATTGGGAAAAATGACAGGGTCAGACTTCTCAGATGAAGAATAAGATCACATAGGTGCATAGACCTCTCTAAGATCTTTCCAATGGTACCAAACTTGCCTTATTTGGTTAAGGGACGAGGGAGATATGACCCCCCGCAAGCACACAGATTGCGCGCAGATTGCATGCGGGTTGTGCGCGGATTGCGTGCAGGTCGCGCACAAATTGCGGGCGGATTGCGCGCAGATTGCATGCGGGTTGCGTGCAGTTCGCACACAGATTGCGTGTAGGTTGTGCACAGAATGCGTGCAGGTTGTGCACAGATTGCGCGTAGGTCGCGCACAGATTGCGTGCGGATTGCGTGCAGATTGCGCGCGGATAGTGCGCGAATTGCGCGCGGATTACGTGTAGGTCGCACACAAATTGCGCGCGGATTGCACGTAGATTGCATACGGGTTGCACCTGGATTGCATGCGGATTGCGTGTAGGTCGCGCACAGATTGTGCGCGGATTGCGCGCAAATTGCATGCGGGTCGCGTGCGGATTGCGTGCACGTCGCGCGCGAATTGCGCGTAGATTGCATGCGGGTTGCGCACGGATTGCGTGCAGGTCGCACACAGATTGCACGTAGGTTGCGCGCGGATTGAGTGCAGGTTGCACACGGATAGTGCACGGATTGTGTGTAGGTTGCGCACAGGTTGCGCGCAGGTTGTGCGCAGGTGGCGCACAGGTGGAGCATAGGTTGCAAAGGGAGTTAAAAAGGAAAAGTAGTTAAACCCAGAATTTTATAAAAGATGAATGGTGCATCGAAATTGAGATCTGCGAATTGCTGAGTGTTCCTTGTTATATGGACTAACTTCACCCGATATAAAATTTTTTGTGATTCTTCATAGATTTTCTTCCACAGGTGGCTGAAGTTGGAATTCTGGACCAAAATACAACTGTGTAAAATGTGCAAAATTATTGGTAAGAGTTGTCATTTTTGAAACAACGTTGTTTCTACACCCGATGTCGGAATGGAGCACGAGGACATGCATTGGAATGCTTGTCTAGTAGAGAATAATGGTGTATGACCAAAATTGGAATGAAGTTATCATACCCCACAAATAATTAGAGAAGAAATGTACCAGCGACTGTTTTGACAAATTATTGATAAATATGGGCAATTTCCAGAATTGTTTGAATGGGCAAGGGAAAGGAATGCATAGCAACTGTGTGAATTATTCCATGAGTTCTATTATGTTAAATATTGATTGTGTATATTTCTATATGCATTCTTATGATGTGTGACAAATATTTTCATAATGCACAGTGCTTGCAGCTCATAAAATTTATAATTGTAGCAGAGGTAGCATACAGGAAAGATGGTGACCGTAAATGATGCTCAAGATCCTTATGAACATGAAGAGGATGTTCTAGGAGAAAATGTGCATGAAGGGAATGCGGAGACTGAATCCAATGGGAGAAGGGAGCAGGTGACTCCTCATAATTTGGTTGAAACCATGGTGAGCTTCAATGAACGATTGATGAAGGCTCAAGAAGAACAACACCAACTCAATGCTACTATTTTGCAAAGCCTCACTGATATGCAGCATAAGATAAACCTTGGGTCCAACCCAGGAAATATGGGTGAAGAAGGAAGAAATGCAGGGAGTCATTCTAGAGGTCGCTCGAAGAGGAGGACTCCAATCCCAAGGAAGAATTCGGTGAGCAGAAAGCATAAAACATCTTCATCAAGGTCTTCTTCCAGCAGGTCGTGTGACTCCAAATGTTCTAGGAGAATTCCAAGACGTGCACCTAAGAGATTGGATGGAAGAAAGAAGTTCAAGGGCATCCCATAGGGATAATTTAGGAAGGCAAGACCTCCCACATTTGATGGGGAAGGCAAGACTGGCCAAGAAGCAGAAGCATGGCTTCTTGGAATGAAGAAATACTTCAGAATTCAAGACTACTCAAGAAATGAGAAATCCAGAATTGCCATTTACAACCTAAATGGCAGAGCTTCCATTTGGTGGGACAATCTCGTGCAAGTGAAAAGAATTAATGAGAGAAAGATCAGTTGGGAAAGATTTAAGAGGTACTTCAAGGAGAAATACCTTTCTGCTAGGTATTATGATGGTAAGAGAAAAGAGTTTAATGAACTCAGGTTGGGACTAAAGTCTATGGAAGAGCATGTCCACAAATTCTTGGAATTACTGAGGTATGTTGACTACATTAAGGATGAGAGAGTAAAAATTCAATGCTTCCTTGGAGGTCTACCTCAAAGCTTCAAGGATCGTATTGAGTCTATTAATCCACCAAGTTTGGATGAAGCCATTAGGATGGCAATGCATTGCTATGAGAAAAGTAAAGGAAAAATAGAGGCTAACCCAGCATGGAAAGGAAAGCCAAGAGGGAAGTTTGATCAAAAGAGGAATGGATTCAAGCCACCATTCAGAGGTCAGCCTAGAACCTTTCCACAGGGACAACAAGCAAGGAGTGGATTCAAACCAGCAGTGGTAGCAGACAAAGCATCAAAAGGACCACTTTAGTGTTGGGGATGTGGAGAAAACCACATGTTGAAGGATTGTCCACATCGGAAAGACAATTCTCGAAAGTTGAACAACTTGAAGGGAGTAGCTACGGTGGGGGACATGGCAAGGACAGCACCTCGGATTTATGCAGCGTTGGATAATCATCAAGCAGACCATCAATCATCAGTGGTGGAAGTCGAAGGTAAGATTGCTACGCAATCTATTTTTGTTTTGATTGATCCAGGATCTACTCATAGTTATGTTTCTCCAAAAGTGGTTGAAGGTTGTTCTCTTAGAAAAATGAAGCATAATAAGTCTTGGCTAGTACAATTAGCCACGGGAACCAAGAGAAAAGTAAGTGAGGTAGTGATGGAGTGTCCCATAGAATTGAATGGACTCCACACATATGCTGAATTGAATGTGTTACCATTAGGATCCTATGATGCATTAATTGGCATGGATTGGTTGGAAAGACATAGAGCCAAATTGGACTGTTATGAGAAAGCACTTGAGTGCATTGATGAAAAGGGAAGGCCAACATTGGTAAAAGGGATTCCCAAGCAAGTTTCAGTAAGGCATATTTCAACCTTGCAGTTGAAAAAGTTTTATAAGAAGGGTTGTCAATTATATGCAGTCCATATGCCAGATTCATTAGAGGACAAAGGGCCAAGACTAGAAGACTTCAGGATATTGCAAGAGTTCCAAGATGTGTTTTCGGATGAGGTACTAGGGTTGCCACCGACGAGAAATATTGATTTTACCATCGATCTTGTTCCAGGGGCAGCACCGAATTCCAAAGCTCCTTATAGAATGAGTACACCGGAGTTGGTGGAATTGAATATGCAACTGCAAGAATTAATGGATAAAAGATATATCAGGCCTAGTGTGTCTCCTTGGGGAGCACCGGTGTTATTTGTCAAGAAGAAAGATGGGACTTTAAGGCTGTGTATTGATTACAGGCAGCTCAATAAAGTGACAGTTAAGAACAAGTATCCATTACCAAGAATTGATGACTTTTTTGATCAAATGAAGGAAGCCAAATTATTTTCAAAGATTGACTTGAGGTCTGGCTACTATCAAGTGAGGATTAAAGAAGAAGACATTCACAAGATGGCTTTCAGAACTAGATATGGTCATTATGAGTTCACTGTGGTTCCATTTGGCCTTACCATTGCACCTACCACATTCATGTGCCTCATGAATAGTGTATTCAACAAATATTTGGATAAGTTTGTGATTGTGTTTTTAGATGACATTCTTGTCTATTCAAGAAATGAAGAAGAACATGAGGAGCATCTAAGAATGGTGTTGCAAGTTCTTAGAGAACATCAGCTGTATGCCAAGCTAAGCAAGTGTGAATTCTATCAAAAGAGGATTCAATATTTGGGTCACGTCATTTCAGAAGAAGGAATTACAGTGGATCCAGAGAAGATTAATTCCATTATGGATTGGCCAACTCCAAGAAATGTTTCAGATGTTAGATATTTTATGGGCCTTGCTGGTTACTACAGAAGGTTTATTGAAGGATTATCCAGGATAGCTAATCTGATCACTTCATTGCAAAGGAAGAACATCAGATTTGTATGGTCTGAAAAAATGTGAGAAAAGTTTTCAAAAGCTGAAGGAGTTACTTACCAGTGCTCCTATTTTGAAGATAGCAGATCCAAGGAAGGATTTTGTAGTGTGCACAAATGCTTGCATTGAAGGACTGGGTGGGGTTCTCATGTAAGAAGGAATTGTGATTTGCTATGAATCCAGAAAATGAAAGGAGCATGAAAAGAATTATGCCACACATGATTTAGAATTAGTAGCCATAGTGCATGCTCTTAAGATGTGGAGGCATTACTTGATGGGAAGAAGATTTGAGTTTAGAACAGACCACATGAGCTTAAAGTATTTGTTTGATCAGCCAAACTTGAATGCTAGGAAAGCTAGATGGATGGAATTTCTTTGTGAATTTGATTTTTAAATTAAACATGTAAAAGGGAAGGAGAATAAGGTTGCAGATGCTCTTAGCAGAAAATTTCATGTTTCAGCAGTAAGTATGTGCAAATCAGATTTGAAGACAAGAGTTCTTCAAGCCCAAAACGGTGACGAAACTTGCCTTCAAATTAAGGAGAAGTTGCAGCACGGTAATGTGGATGAAAAGTGTGCAGGATATCAGCTGGGTGAAGACAGTATCCTCATCTACAAAGATAGGTTGTACATTCCAAATATTGCAGATTTGAAGAAACTAGTGATGGATGAAATACACCAAATGCCGTACTCTGGACACCCAGGATATCAGAAGACTATAACAGCATCAAGAAAGCAATACTTTTGGAGCGGTATGAAGAAGGACATAGCTGAGTACATTGCTAGGTGTCAGAAGTGCCAACAAGTCAAGGTAGAACACCAACATCTAGCAGGGTTATTGCAGCCCTTACCCATTCTGGAATGGAAGTGGGAAGTGATCTCCATGGATTTTATAACAGGTCTGCCCATGAAAACGAAGAAGCATGATTCGATCATGGTTGTGGTGGATAAGCTATCGAAGGTAGCTCACTTTATTCCAGTGAAGTCCACTCACAAGGCTAGTGACATTGCGAACATCTTCATGAGAGAGATATTCAGATTGCATGGATTGCCTAAGGCAATAATTTCTGATCGTGATACAAAGTTCACCTCCAATTTCTGGAAGGGATTATTTCAGGAATTTGGAACTAAATTGAATTTCAATACAGCTTACCATCCTCAAACGGACGGCCAAACCGAGAGGGTGAATCAGGTTCTTGAAAACATGCTGAGAATGTATGTGATGGACAAACCATCCAAGTGGGAAGATTATTTACACTTGGTTGAATTTGCATACAATAATGGACACCATGCATCCTTGGGAATGAGTCCATTTGAAGCATTGTATGGCAAGGGATGCAAGATGCCAGTGAATTGGGATGGCCCAGTGAACAGGGTAGTGCTTGGACCAGAGATGATCAAGGAAATGGAACAGAAAATTGTTAAGATCAGGCAGAATTTAAAGGCGGCTCAGGACAGGCAGAAGAGTTATGCAGATTTGAAAAGAGCATATAAGGAATTTCAGATCGGGGATCATGTTTACTTGAGAGTGAAACCAAGGAAGAGTTCCCTCAAGTTGGGGAGTTGTGCCAAGTTGTCACCAAGATATTGTGGGCCATTTGAAGTCCTTGATAGGATAGGGCCAGTTGCATATAGAATTGCATTGCCTACTAACATAAGAGCTCATAATTTTTTCCTTGTATCTTTGCTTAAGAAGTATGTACATGACCCTAATCATATGATTGATTGGAATGTGATACAGGTGGAACCCGAGGGAGAGTTCCAAGTAGAACCTATGCACAGCCTCGACAAGAAAGTCACATTGCTCCGGAACAGAGCTATCGGGCAGGTAAAGGTCCAATGGGAGCACCTTAGTCTTGATGAAGCTACATGGGAGCTAGAGGATGCCATGAGGGAGGCATTCCCATTTTTGTTCAGTTTTGAGAAAACCAAGGACGATGTTGTTCTAAGGGGGAGGGGAATGTAATACCCCAATTTTGACCCTTATGAAATATTGGCTTCTAATGTAAATATTGTATACACATGTTGTATGTTTCCCTAGCGTGGAGCTCAAGGCCAAGGCCCCACTAGTTTATGCTCAGATTTTATTTAAATCAGACACGATTTGATATTGTGTTACCCACGTGCTATTAAGCCATGGATATTGTAAATTGATGTAAATATTTAATATTGAAATAAAATACCAAAACTGGCTATGGGAGCAACGAATGAGAAGGGGCCATGTGTATCCACTAGGGAGTGGTGAGAGGGTTGTGGAATTGAACCATAGGCTGCCATATGTCACCTTGAGAACCCATTTGACTTACCTTGCTGATATTTATTTATGTTGTAAGGAAGTGGTTGAGGAATTCAGTCCATGGCTTCAATGGAGCATGGGCAGCCCAGAAATTTGTATGGCAGAGTATGGGCTCTGTTTTCTTGTACCACAAGTCACTCTACCTCATGGGAGTTGCTTATTCCTCATCCCCATTCCATTGGGAAACGGACCAGCACCATTTTCCATCCAAAAACGAATTGCCAGCAGAAAAAGAAAAAGAAAAAAATAGAAATCGCGACCTTGAGAGAACCCACGTTTTGAAGAGCCAAAAACGCCTAGATTTGGCATTGGACAGTGAAATCCAATGGGGGATCCATTGGTATGAACCTTGGGATGAATTTGGGAGCATTAGCTATCCTGAAATCCATAGGAAAACCCATTTTTTGTAGCCCAGAAAACCTGTGACGGATTTGAGTTATTTGGTGAGCAGAATGGTGAGAATTCAAGTAGGAAATGACTGTGCAAAGGTTGGGTGTGCTTCATAAACCCAGTGAAGGATAGGATCTCAAGGATTAGCAGCTGGACCTTTCTATGCCCATCCTGAAGAGCACTGGAGGGAAGAGTTGCCTGAGGGACTGTGTAACAGAGAAGGGGATCTTCCTTGTGTTGGATGTGGTAGGTAATGTGGGTTCCTGACTGTTGAGTTCACTTGAGATGCCTGTAGCTCTGTGGTTGAGCTCACTGGCTTAGGGTTATCCTCCTCTATCTTCTTGAATGCTTGATAAACCCCAACAGTGTGTTGGCTTAGCATAGCTGATGACCGAAACCATGGCTGTGAGTGAGCCCAGCTAGTTCTTCCTTAGTGGATACACAGCCCAGTTCGGGGGTGATCTCTCAGCTGAAAGAATATAGGCTGGAGAGAGATCTATGGTTGGGTGGAACGTTGCCCTCCCGTAGCCAATCGTTGGACATTTACGTTTCAAGATAAGTATTCTTGTGAATTAATTTATATACATTCTGTGTTATGCAATGTGTTCAATCTGAATGTTAAATATTCATGGTAATCAAATTGAGATGGAATCTGTGAATAGCATGAGAATGAGATTGAATCTCGGCATATGGAATCACCTTTTTGCTTGAGATAAACATGTTGATGCATTCCATTCTGTTTGTGTATTATTATGTTTAATTCCATTGTGTTTATATTGAGTTGATCCTGCACACAGAAGTTTTTAATTGTTATGAATTTATGAGTAAAAAAAAATAATATTTGGGCTAAGTCTGCCAAAAGCCCCGTATGATTGGTCATGTTCTCTCCCCTGCATTTGTAAGGAGGGAGGGGACGTTACAACTCCTATCAGCCTGGTCGATGGCCTCTAGACTCAGAAATAGCATATTACATAAACATAAAGACATATTTGCAAAGTTTGGTGGATCTTGAGCCACTATCACTCTAGCCTTTGGCCTCTAGACTTAGAAATAGCATATGACATAAGCATAAATACATATTTGTAAAGTTTGGTGGATATCGAGCCTCCACACCCTAGTCCTTTGTGTCTTTCCTCTATTATATTATCTTATATAAGACATTGTGTTCATCATGTTGAGTGTATTATGGTAGATCTCAAATCAATGACCACTCATGCAAAAAATGGACCCTTACATGAGTGCAAGACTCTTGGAAAAATTTACCATAGAGGTCACACTTAAATTCATATGTTCCTCCCCTGGTGATGTAGGAGCATCGTAGCATAGGAAGATCATTCGAAGTTAGTTGGCCTGAGAAGGCTGACCAGATAGATTGCCGACGACCATTGGTGCAGAAGAGCAGATTGGCTTGTCTAAGTCAATAAGTTGAGCAGGAGCAGTCAGTATGCGACCGAAAGAAGAAGCATAAGGTTGAGAGTCGACATGTCAATAGTCGACAAGGTAGCAGCGGAGGCGTCGAGGGTCGACATGTTGTTGAATTATGACTTCGACAGGTTTGGGCATAATCCAAGTGAGGAGGAAGGGGCGTGCTGGCGAAGCCTTGGGTTGCGAGAGGAGCCGACAAGATAAGTCTAAGCTGATAGATAGTATGGACGACAAGATGGATTACAGTAGCCTGTCAGAAGGACACGTAGAAGTCAAGAAGAGTACTTGGAAACAGTTCGGGGTTGCTAAGGAAGTTGATAACAGTTATTGAAGGTAGTTTGGATCGTGATAGATGTCAACAGAGGAAGGGATTGTGCAGCACAGTTGGGGCACTGACAGTTGCAGGTCTGCAGGATCTAAGGAGATCGACGAACAGAGGATGTGTGTCTCAGGAACGGCAGTAGTAGAGTAGAAGGCCAAGAAAGGAAGATCAGTTGGAGGATTCCACAGAAAGTGTTTGGGCAGAAGATAGGTAGATTCAAGAGAATAGTCACACGTCTTCTATACGCAGAGAGATCGAGCCATAGCTCAAATTTGTGAACCAGGAGAGAGTGATGGTCGACACACTAAGAGAGCACACAATTACTTATGTATTGTAATGGCTCAGGCTGACAGTTAGTTATTTATTTCATTCCTTGCAGTTTGATTTGTAACCAATTCAGTAGAAGTAATATAAGACAGCTTCCGGCATGTTGTTTGCATCTTGTCTATGTGAACGTGTGTGTGGTGTCTAATTGTTAATCAAGAACCTTAGTATGTAAGGAGCCTTGCGTCAGTTGGTATCATAGCTATAGAATCCTGAGATTTGAAGGATAGCCTTATCAGGGTAGGAGAAGAATCCTGCGAGCAGAAGAACGTCAGGTGGTATTCAACCTGCAAGTGTGTTTACAACTCCAGCTGTGGTTGGGTAGAGTTGTACACAACTTGTTGAAGTCCGGTTCCGATTGTACGGAGTGGGAGTTTTAACCAAGGTTGAAAATGGCTCACAAAGGCGTTAATGTTCGAGGTGTTGGATGAAGAGCGCATGGCGCAACAGTCATAGTGGATCATGAGATGTTCGACCGATTGCGTCCAAACAATGAGAACTTTGACAAATGAAGTCAAATTGATCAAAGAAATCCAAAGGCGTGGTTGTATTCCTGATGCGTTAGACCACAACGACAAGGAGGTCGAAGAAGTGGAACCATGGGAAGCAGCAGGAGAAGAACCAAAAGATAAAATGACTAAACTTCTAACAGATATGAGAGGTTGGACAAAGATAGATGTACATACCTACTCAGGAAGTCTGGATCCAGAAAACTTGATCGACTCGTTCATAGAGATGGAGAAATACTTTAACATAGAGAAGATAGAGGATCCTAAATGGGTTAAGACTGCATGTTTGAGGTTGAAGGGTCATGCCTCACTATGGTGGGACAATATGTAGGCTGACAGAGTCAAGAAGGGAAAGGAGAAAATCAAATCTTGAGATAGGATGGTCGCCAAGCTGAAGGGAAAGTTCTTGCCAATGACTATGTCATTTCCTTGTTCCGGAAGTTGCAGAACTTTCAACAAAAAGAAATGACCGTGAAGGAGTACACAGAAGAGTTCTATAGATTGTTGATAAGTTCGGGACAAACTGACGAAGGAGAAGAAGCTGTCGCTAGATACATGAACAACTTGAAATATGCCATTCAGGATGAACTAAGCATGTCAAGATTCAGAGCAGTGGGTGAAGTCTACTAGTTAACTCTGAAGGCAGAAGAGAAACTGTCGAGGAAATCCACAGCGACCAGAGGTAGGATGACTGGTCGGGGTGCGAAGACTGTTTCCGTGAAAGGCCAAAGTAACGGTTACAGGAAGGAATCTGTCGAAGAAAATTGACAGACGGAAGGGACATCGACAAGAGAGAAAGCACAAGAAAACCAAAGCGGAGGTCGTGAAAACCGTGGTCAAGGTGCGTATGATCTAAGTTGTCCATTAAAACAGAAAAGGAGCTAATAGACCCACCATAATCTGTTACAAGTGTCGACGAGTGGGACACAAGGCATATGAGTGCCCGAAGAACCTGCATGCTGTAGAGGAGTTGAAACCCAGACATTGAAGGAATGAGCAAGTCGACGAGACGGAAGAGTCGGCATCCGACAGCAGTGAGGATGGTAAGAAGAATACTCGGGCCATGATAGCGAGGAAGACACTAGTTTTGGATGACAGATGCAACAAGCAAGAGCCGACACAGTGAAGGGCCATCTTTCAAACCAAAGTGTGAATCGGCGGATGGCGTTGCAAGACCATAATTGATGGTGGAAGCACTGGGAATATTGTATTGACAGAGGTGATCAACAAGGCACGGTTAAAGTGTTGAGAAAATCCACACCCATGCAAGATCTTTTGGTTGCATAAAGGAAATCATGTGAAAGTGACCAGGCAGTGCCTGATTAACTTCAGAGTCAAATGATTTGAAGACAGTGTACTGTGCGTTGTAATCCCAATGGATGTGTCCCATCTGTTGTTAGGGAGACCATGGAAATATGATCGGAAGATGATCTATGATGATCGAGCCAACATAGTCACAGTGTGGAAGAATGGCGTGAAAAGGACTATTAAGCCGAGGCCGGAGGAGTGAGCCGACGGTAAGCACGACAAGAGGAAATTTTGGGAGAAACGAGTGCTGATGTGCTCAGTGAAAGAATTCCTCGCAGAGGAGGAAAAGCAATCGGGGTGTTACGCTATCATTCAGAAAGGACCATGTGTCGAGAGGTCGACAATGGAGAAGATTTTGGTCAGAGTCGGAGAGATGCTTGACGAGTTTCGAAGCATAGTGGTCGATGAGACACCAACGGGATTTCTGTCGACAAGGAGCATATCCCATAAGATCGACTTGATTCTAGGGTCGGGTCTACCAAACAAGGCACCACATAGGATGAGTCTGACAAAAGGTCAGGAACTCAATTGACAGGTCTAGGAGTTGTTGGACAGGCGATTGATCAGAGAAAGTCAGAGTCCGTGCACGGTACCAACAGTATTAGCGCTGAAGAAGGGTGGAGAATGGAGAATGTGTACAGACTCTAGAGTCATCAACAAGATCACGATCAAGTACTAGTTTCCATTGTCGAGGATGGATGACTTGATGGATTGCTTGAGTGGAGCGAAGTACTTCACGAAGATAGACCTGAAGAGCGGTTATCACCAGATTCACGTTAGAGAAGGAAATGAATGGAAGACAACATTCAAGAAAAAGGAAGGGTTGTATGAGTGGTTAGTAATGCCATTCGGATTGACTAATTCACCCAGTACATTCATGCGGTTGGTGAATGAGGTACTGAAACCATTCTTGGGAAAGTTTTTCATAGTCTACCTAGATAACATCCTGATATTTAGTCGAACCAAGACAGAGCACTTGGGGCACATTTGAAAGGTATTGCATAAGTTGCAGAAAGAGAAGCTGATGGTGAACCTGCAAAAGTGTTTCTTAATGAAGGAAGAACTGGTGTACTTGGGATTTGTAATCTCGGGTAAGGGGTTGGTGATGGACCCATAAAAGTTGAAGGATATATTGGATTGGCCGGAACCGACAAGTACGACTAGAGTAAGGAGTTTCCATGTACTTTCCATTTTCTATAGGAACTTCATTCGGGGATTCAGTTGGATTTGTGCACCTTTGACAGAGTGCTTGAAAAAGGGCGAGTTCAAGTGGACTGAAGTAGCCCAGCGAGCTTTCGACAAATTGAAGGAAAAGGTCACTGAGCTCCCAGTGTTAGCGCTCCCAGGTTTTGATAAAGTTTTCCAGGTTGATTGCGACACGAGTGGAACAACAATTGGAGCAATGTTGAGCCAGGAGGGCCGACCAATTGCATTCTTCAGTGAGAAGTTGGATGATGCGAAGCAGAAATATTCGATCTATGACCAATAATTTTATGCTATTGTTCAGGAATTGAAGAAGTGGAGGCATTATTTGTTTCCCAAGGAATTTATGTTGTACACAGATCACCAAGCACTGAGGTATCTGAATACTCAGTCAAAGTTCAATCAGCGGCAAATGAAATGGGTTAAATTCCTACAAGGATATACATTCATGTTGTGACATAAGTCAGGCAAGTTGAACAAGGTTCCCAACGCGTTGAGTCCAAAGGTTTGTTGCATAGTCCAAAGGGAAGAACGCGATAGGAAAACATGCCCCATGGATAGGTAAAAGTAGTCTTATCTTGGTATTTTGGGTCTATGTGTATCTAGTTATAGCCGTTGAAATCATCAAGAAAGGAATAGAACTTTTTCTTGAGAGGGTTTTGAGTACTTGATCTATGAAGGACAGTGGGAAATGGTATTTTTGTGTGGCTTTGTCCAATTCTCGATAGTCTATGCGAATGTGCCACTTACCATTATTTTTTGGGACTATAACAAGGGGTGACACCCATTCACTCTCATAGATAGGATATAAATGAAACTAACATCTACCAGTTTATGGTTCTCTTGTTTAATGATATCTTGTAGTGTAGGATTAATCCTCCTTTTTTGTTTCCTAGTTGGGATGCAGTATTTCTTGATATAAATATGGTGTGTACAGAGATCGGGGTGTACACCCTTCATATCTCTGTAATCCCATGCAAAAATCATTTTTTCATATTTTAAAACTTGTAACAGCTGGTCTTTTTTCCATGGGGTCATATTTGGGTTTATGTTTAAGGTTTTTCCATGCTCAATTTCAATAGGAATTCTACAATGGACTATTGTTGTTGGAATTTCTTCTTCATCTTCTGGTTCATGACCAGGATTATCTTCTGTGTTGTCATTTATTACATTTTGGATCAAGTGATATGCAGGGTAGGAAACAAAGGGAGGGTGACTATTAAAACTAGAAATGACATCATCCTCCATCTCATTTTAGTAGCCAGATTTTTATTAAGAGTGAGGACAGGTTGAACGCTTTCATTTTCAATTTCAAATTCAGCCCATATAAAATCTTCAAAAGTCGTACTAAGCATTGCTAGAGTGTAGAGGGTCATATTTTTCTTAGAATCCCCATGGTATATCGTCATATTTCATGATCTAAGCCAATATAAGCATCGTCTATGGCTATCCATGGTCTTCCGAAAATTAGGGGATGACCTTCCAAGCTGGATTTTGTTTGTAGAACAAGGAAATCAACGTGATATTCCCAAGATTATATTGAAATGATGTCATCCTCTATTATCCCCTTTGGCCTAATAGTATATATGTCTTCTAGTTCTAGGATAGTAGGGGTTGGTCTCAAGTTCACAAGGTTTAGTGTCTCCCAGGTCTCCTTTGTCATAATGTTGATAGTTGCATCCAGATCTACTAAAGTGTTCGGTAAATTTTTTCCTTGAATTTGAAGAATAGCGGTAGGGTTCCCGCGATCATCATATTTAATAGGTGTAATATTTCCCAAAATAAGGTCAAATAAATTCCGTAATATGTGAATGGTTGGTGGATCCTTGGGTTTCCTACCTGGTTTCTTAAGGCAAGGTTATCTCACATGATCTTGGCATAAATTGGTACGTCCCGAATTACTTGTAGCAATGGTATTTTAATGCATAAATTCTAAAGTTATCCCAAAAAGGTTGAACTCAGGCTATGGGGGTACCTTTTCTATTGAAAGCCTCTCAAGATATGAGGGAGTAGCAGTTTGGGATTGGATTGAATTAGTAACAACTATTGTTACTCCTAGGGTTGTGACTTGGTTAGGATTCGTATCATCTTCTTGTTGTTTCTCTACGTTAGGGGATAACGGTTCTTCCTCTTTTATTGCTAGTGTATTTCCATATTGAATCACTCTTCTAGAACTTAAGTGAACATCATTACATCCCAAGGGATTGATGCTATAGGATGGTATTAAAATAGGCATTTCAGCTTGCTAAAGTGCGTTGTTATTCGGGTTAGGGTTTGCTTGTATATGTAATTCAGGACAAATTGCAGGGGAATTCATTTGACTATTCATAGGAATGTTCATTGGAAGTTACAGTTGTGGTTGAGTAGGTAATGGTAGTGGTAGTTGTTGAGATAATTGTGATTGCATCACTGGATACTTTTGTGCGGGGAAAGGAGTGTTTCTCCAATTATGAGGCCATGTCGGGTTCTAGACTGGTTGAGTTGACCATGGCATCTAAGGAGAATGGTATTGAAATTGTTGTAAATTTTTTTAAGGATGGGTAGGGAATTGTGGTTGCTGAGATGTATATTGATTTTGTGGATGTTGAGACATATATTGATTTTTCCAATTATTGAAAAATGTAGATGAGTCTTACTTCATACATGGAGTTCGATTATACCATGGTTTCTTTTTTCCTAGGAAATATGATGGCTCGAGTTCCTCATTGGCACTCTAGTATACCCCCTTTATTCCTAGTAATAACAGACATGATTTCATGGAATGGTCTTTGTCACAAACTGCACACAGCTCCAAGGAATTAAGAGGAAATTGTTTTTTTGGTTGTTTCTTTCTACATCATGGACAAAAGATGGCTAACACCTCGTCTTCTTCAAATTGTCTCCATTTTTCCTAAAATACATCAATATGTGAGAATAAAGTCCCAAGAATGTCTATATTAAAGTCTTCCAATAGATTCCCTATTTTAGTTCGAGTTGCTCCACCATTGGATGACTTAGTTACCCTGGAAAAAATATCTCTAATTCATGTTATGCTCCTAGAAGATCCTCGTGACAATCTCATGCACCAGTCACAAATGGTCTCATAGATCTCTTTATAAATATCTTCCTTCTCCATTGCATTCATCATATCGAACCATTCATCCCACATCCCTCGAATCAACATTGTTTCAAGACTTTGTTCGCTAGTTTAGAATGTGGACATCTCTGTAAATTGTATTGAAAACATTCCACATAATCTTCCAAATTCTCATCTTCTTTTTTAGTCATATTAAATATTTCCGCTCGAAGGTCTTGAGATTTTCAATATTCTTGATATTTTGTAAGGAAATCATTCTTCATTTCGTCCCAAGTGGTTATGGAACCACCACCAAGACCCATGAACCATCTCAAATCTTCCCCCTTCAAAATAGCATGAAACAACTTAAGCTTTTGTAAATATGTGGTGTAATCGTAACTCCTGCATAGTATGTCAAACTTGAACAATAAGGAGTCAAGTTCTTTAGTATTTATCCCATGAAAATTCAGAATAGCATCCAGTGAGATGGGATTCATTGGTGCTACCCTTGGAGTGTCGGCAATGGGAAACTCAATCATGGATGTTGTAGCAACCATTTTTCTTTGATTAGTTTCTTCCCACAATTTCCAATATACTTCATGGATTCCAAAATTGGAAAGGGTCCATTCAAATGGGGTAGGCCCCTCCATCTTTGGTGTAAAATATTTTACAACACTTCCTAAATCCGGGAATACAAGGTCAGGGACTGGATTTTGTTGTTCATGTACGACTTCCCCTGTTTCCTCATCCCCTTCTACTAGCGTGTGAGGCTCAAATCCCACTGGTGTGTGAAGCTCATACTCTATTGTTCCAAGAGGTGAAATTGGCTCTTTTTGTAAGGTTGGTTTCTCAACCTCACTCCCGTCCTTTGAAATACTATGCAATTCTCCTTCTATAGTTGCAGCAGAATTTCCTTGCGAAGAACATCAATGGATAGAACCTACTTGAGATTCCACTGTATGGGCATGGCGTGATGTTGCTTTAGATTCTTCCTTTGCAATAATATCTTGAATATACGTTGTTCTCCCCACGGGGGGTTCACACAGTGAACTTGTTACATAGCACGATCGTTTGTATGATATTAAAGAATATCCCTATTTTCACTAAATATTGGAAAATGCGTCCTAAAATTGTATTGTTGAAACCCCCTCTCAATATGCCTTTCCAATTAAGAAAACCCCTAGTTTCACCAGATATTGTAGGTATCCATTTTTATCAACCTATTTTTAACACCCCCTTATATCATATTATCAAGTTGTAACAAACAGGAGCTCTAACACATCTTAGTATAAGCAAAGAAGATGCTAAATGAAATAATAGTATAATGCTAATAATGATCCCACTAGGATTGCAGGGGAAACTGATCAATTTGTAGCATTGGATAGTGGAAGACCCAATGAAATAGTACTGGGGAAGGCAAAATGCATAAAAGTCAACCTAGTCAAGAGTTCAACATAACAAAGAATGTAAAATACTGATAGTCCAATTGTTAGTAAAATGCTTAGAAAAGATGAGAATTGCAGATGTTTCACACCACAGCCTACCAATCTACCAATTTTATATATGTAAATACAAATATAGACATAGAGAGATTGTGTTTTCCATAATCTTATTAAATTAAAATCCATAAAAATGAAAAATTGAAACCCTTTCATGGATGGACTCCCCTACCTTCCTATCAAAACAAACATAATTGATGTTTGAACCCAAATAAACATAGAAAAATTCCTTTTACTTTTCAATAACACCACATGATCATGTGCATAGCTTAGATTTGGGTCATTCACAAGATCCAATGAATTGCCTCCACTTCCTCTACATTTATTCTTGCAATCAAGGGAATTAACAACATTTAGTTACCTTTTCTTGGGTTATATCTAGTTTTTTTTTTATCTTTACAAGAGGGAAAAATTTCCACTGTTAGGTTTCAAGCATGCAATAGTTATAGAGATGCACATATGGTGAAACTTGTATGATACCATTTCATGGTAACAATAACACATAGGGTATGTAAATAAGGATTAATAGATTTTCACATATGTTCATGTCAGTTCCAATACAATATTAAGACATATTCCTTGCATATAAGAATTGAAATTACAATTATGAATGTGCCAAATATAACTCAATCTAACAACTGTTCCTAACTAGCAATGTGAAAATATTAAAGAAGAATACAAAAACTTGAAAGAAATAATTAGTCAAGAAACATTGATTTGACTTTTCTTGGTTCCAGTGAGCCAAGAAAGATTGATCTCACTTTTTCTTGGTTTTCATAGAGCAAGGTTTAATTGAATCTCAATGCCCACCTAAACCCCAACCTAAAAAATGAAGAGTTGAATCTTTTACTTGAATGCCTACAAAAAATACAATACAATTGTTCAAGTCTGTAACCCTCGATTAGCTACATCTCTTAACTTAAAGATGAAAAACAATATAACATCAATTCAAACCAAGCCTAAATAAGCTATTAAATGAGGATTTCTCAAGGCCAATAATCCAAAGAGACTTCCATCGATATTATCATTGGTACGCTATATCATATTTATGCAAAACTTAGGATCATAAGCAGTATCAAATAAAAATGGAGGGTCCTTAAGTTTTATGTGGGTATGAATTAAGCCCATGATTTGAAGATATGAATCCATCCCACGATTTGGAGGTTATTCCTCAGCACACCCAAATAAAATAACCCCCAATATTTATATTATTATGTCAAAATAAAAAAACCCTTGACCCCTTAATACGGGGCAATATATTTTTGAGGTTCTTAACAGTATTCAATCCCCCAATATGAATGGACGTGATATGATATTGCCTCACTAGTGAACCCCCCGTGATCAAACCCTTTGAAAATGAACCAAAATAATGTTTTCAAGTTTTCTGGACTTGGTGCAGTGACAAAAATGTTTGAATACCTGCAAGAGATGTCATTATATAATACATATCAACCCAGCTCATACTCATAAAGATGAATTTCATATCAAAAGTTTCAAAAACATAGAACATACCCTACAGCAATAGCAAAACCCAAGGCAACAGATTTGCCCCATCCCCGGGAAGCAGTTCAGGCAACAGTAATTCTCAATATCTTTTCCAATATTGCATCGAGAAACCTAATCACATCTTTTCCCTTCACAATCCTGCACATTAGTTTATACTAGTCAAAGAACACAATGAGAATTCTCATGTCACATATTTCTCTCTAACCTTAAATTACAAACCAACAGGTTCATTGAGAGATATGAGAAAAGTGTATAGCTAGTTAAGGAACTGAAGAAATGTTTTCAAGGATAAGATATTCATCACCTGATCCAATGTACGACATTTCGCAATCAATGGCCCCACTGGCTGATCAACACGAAGCTTCTCTTTTAGACTTTTTAAGTCCTTTTCTGCCTCGGATAATCCCTCATTGCCCTTCAGATAAAACATGGTAGACAAAGAAGAAAATCCTATGTTAAATATTTAAAATCAGAAAACTATATAAAAATCAAAGCTCTAGTACTCTTTTTTGCAACTAGTAAAGCTAGCAAAGAAAGCTAAACAATGCTCAAATGAGAAAAAAAAAGGAAATAATAATCAATATTTGAGGTAATGAAAGTATTCGACACAACCTCTAGCACTGATATTGGTGCAATTGAATGAATGTGTGATGATACTGGAAAAATGTTAAGCTCGTGATCCATAATTATGCATGCTTTGCAGGATGCCATAGACAAAATGAAGCATTCATTAAAGTGAGCAATTGTGTTGACATGGGACTCTGTACGAAATCTCTCATGAACATCGTGAAATCAAAGAAAAATGGTACTTCAATTAGTGTAGTGATAAGAAGAGATATGAGGATCAAATCCCTTGCATCAACATCTGCTAAAACAAAAACAGATCAACTCAAAGCCAATGAACAAATGCAAACAAGAGAAGAAACATAAATCTAATGTATAATGCATCCATAATAATATAATGATAATGAAAGGTCTAGATATCTTCCTACAGACCACCTACATCTCGATTCTCAATGAATAATAGGAGCAAAAGAATTTTAAATTATAAACTAACCATGATATGACTAAACATGTCCAAAGAGTTTCCTTGCTGCAAACCAATCAACAACCTTAATCCATAAATCCTTGACCAACAAATCTATATTTGAAACTGTGTTTTCTTTGTTTAACCGTTTCTTCCACTCAACATACATTGCATTGTTTTATCAGTTTCCCTTAGTCTAACTTTGCAAGTAAATTCATCACAATGAAAGTAAATTACTGACATGAAAATCATGGATTTAGAGGTAGAGAACTATCCTATAATATATTATAAGATAAGATAATTTTATTAATGTCCAACTAATGACTAACAATACATCTTGTGAAAGTGCAAAGAGAGTTTGAAATCACTTCCTAAATTAGTGGTATAGAACCTTGTTGAGAAATTGAAAATGGAAGGCATGCTTTCTAAGAGAAAAGTGTATGCTGAAAAGTAGCCCCAGAAAAATGTTGGCACATAACCACTCGGAACTATTGCTGGATTTTGACATTCATTGTAGGCCTCAATATGCTAATCTAGAATTCATGACATGGATTGGTATTCATTTTATGTTTTGGAAATCCCTTTGTATTATGTGCATGGTTTGCTAAAAACCCAAGAGCATTTGGTTATTCCATCTAGAATGACAGACTTCACAAAGGGCATCCTTCAACCATTCATCGTTCATGTATCTTTCTGCTCGTAGGAAGTAATACTAGAAATTTTGTAAGTCAAATAAGTATATGTTAAAATTCTTAATGAAATCCTTTGGGAATGCATTCAGGACTTCTACATGATATCATATGAGGATTACGAAGAAAGATATCAAATTGCACTATCATTTAAGAGACCGTTGAACAACTTTCCTACTAGAAGTGTTGGTGTTGCACCTTAAAGTATTTTGGTACATCTCGGGATTGAACTGAATTCCACAACTTTCCTGCTAGAAGTGTTGGTGTTGCACCTGAAAGTATTTTGGTACATGTCGGGATTGAACTGAATTCCACAGGTAATACTATACCCTCTATAAGTCAGGATGATAACTCCTAACGGAGACAACTACCTCAGGGAATATGCGTGGGTACCTAACCACTAACAATGATAAGGCTCTACACATATGTCTTACTTAATCTTCATGCCTAGCTTCAGCGTGAAGGGATTGCCCAGAATAGCAGTTGTGCCATAATATATAAGCATTTTTTTGTAGTATCAATCACAAATTCACTATTTTGTGTATATACATTTCAATACTTGCTTTATATATGTAACTATGCTTTCCTCTTTTACAATATTTTTGTGTAGATATATGTGAGCTGATTAGCTGAAGGAACAAAGACAGGTGCAATACATTACATAGCATAAATATGATGGATATCATGCATCCAAAGCTTAATGTGTAATTGCTTTACAAGTGTTTATTTAACCCCAGAATAATTGCATGTAATGTAATCGCATAATTTTAGGAATTCAATATCTTCCAACTCGGAACAACCCCAAGTAATTTTATTAGAAATGTCCTTCAAATAAAACAAGCAACAAACACTACAAACTGCCCAATATGATCAAATCTCAGAGATGATTATATTCTGACCTGTGGTAGTGAATCCAGTGATTGGAAGATCCTTGTATGTTGTTGCTATATATAAGTCAGATTTGTGATCTCAGATCTGAGTTTGCAATGAATGATTTGATGAAAGAATACCGTGGCTTCCTTCAATGTGACTCTATGGACGAATTCTAGAACATGCATAATTTATGCAACAAGAGTACAAATTCTCTAGGGTAGATGATTGTTAACACCCAAAAAGTGCTCACTACCTCATCTCCCTCATTACATGACTCATTTGTCCATATTTCCTACCATATTTGCCTCCAAATCCCTAAAAAGCCATTAAAAAGCCTCCAAAAGGCCAAAAAGCCCCTTTTTTCCCCCAAAATCATGCAAATTCCTCCAAAAATAACAAAAACCCTCTAAAAAGGGAATAAAAAATAGGAAAAAGAGGAAAAAGAGGGAAAAAAGGAAGCAAAAACCCTATACAACTGACCTAAACCATATGGTTCCCAAAACCATGGGTCAGCACTCCACCACTCAAAACGTATAAATAGGTGATGGAGGCTCCCCATTTCACATCCACAATCATCCCTATCCTTACGCTGCTGAAAATTCCCTTGAAACCCTAGCTCTCCACTTGGAGCTAATTCTTGAGAACCCTTTTGGCCCCATTTCCAAAACATCTTTGGAAGAAGGAGAAGGAACAACACTGGATCTTGGAAGCAACCCTCTTGGACTACTACAAAGGCTCCACCAACCTCTACATCTGAGGTAATTTTTAATACAAAAAGAGAGATCTTCACCATATTTTCATGTTTTGTTATTTATGTTCATGCTCATGCTAGGTTAAATTTCATATTGTTTTATTGTTTTAATTTACTGATTATTGAACTGCTACTAAGGATGCCCTTCTCCTTAGTAGGTGCTCATTTGCACAAGCTAGGGTGAAAACCCTAGCTACAATTTTGGTGACTCCCCTAATGTTCCTTTGAATTTCTGGTTATAGTTTTAAACGTTTTTAATTTTCTACAATATTTTTCTGTTTTTTCCTTTCGACTGTCCCTTTCGGCTACTGTAAATCGTGAATTTTTTCCCCACAATTGCGATCCGACCACGGCTTTCAGACTGTTACCTATGATCCGACTGCGGCTCTTGGACTGTTACCTGCGATCTAACTACGGCTTTCAGCTTGTTTCCTGTGATCCGACCGCGGCTGTTCACCATTTTTCTGCTATCTGCCTGCGACTTTCAGCCTGTTTCCTGCGATCTGACCACAGTTGTTCACCATTTCCCTTCTATTCACCTGCGACTCTCGGCCTTTTTCCCGTGGTCCGCTTGCGGCTTTCAGCCATTTTCCTACTATTCGCCTGTGACTTTCGGCCTTTTTCTCGCGGTCTGCCTACGGCTTTCAGCCATTTTCCTGCTATCCGCCTGTGACTTTTGGCCTTTTTCCTGCGGTCCTCCTGTAGCTTTCAGCCATTTTCCTATGATCTTCCCGCGACTGTCGACCTGTTTCCCGCGGTCCAACCGCGCAGTTTCGCCACAAACCCGCGATCTGTTTTCTGCACTTTTTTCCTGTTTGAACCCAGTACTTTGCTGCAATATTTTCTGCACCTACACAACCACCTATCCTATCTGCAGCCATACTTCCCTATAGCCTTTTTATGCAGTATTATTTCTGTTCCATTTACAGAATTTTTTAAATTTGAGCATTTTAATTGAAAAGAGAAAATTTTGCATTTCAAAGTTTAAATTTCTGCATTGTTATTTTTAGTTAGAAAATGGTCCACCCCGTGGCACTTTTACTTGGGTTCATCATCTCACACACACACACTCTGTCACCTAATTCAAGTGAGCCCTAAAATACTACTTAACACAACCAACATTCTAACCCCACTTGGGGAACACATAAGAATATTGTAGTTAGGTAGGATCAGGGGGATAGGCATCCAAATAACACCCCTCGGTTGCTTACACTTGAGACATAGTTGTTGTCCATTAGGGAACCAAAATCCTCTAGTACTTTTTGGCACGATCACAACCAGTTTATCAGAGGGCCTCTCCCCTAGGAGGGTTGAAGTAGTCAGACTGGTTTCGGAGGCCTGAGTGGAATACCGCACTCCATTCAGTAACCGAAGGATACCTTTTGTAGTTCTCGGTGTACCACCTATATGGGGGTACAGCGGCGATAGAACCAAACTGTAGATTCACCTTTTCTGGATGTGTCATGAATGGGGTGTCTTTGTTTCCTTTCTTCTAGGATTGACTACCTGGTGTCCCTCCCAGTAGGGGGATATCTTTAGCCACTTGGCTCTACTATCCATATTGTCTAACTTGGATTTCATCACCTTGCAGAGGATATGTCTAGTTGAGTCAAAATACTATTTATCTAGGTGTTTCCATGCTCCCTCACCTCCCTTTGGTCTAGCGAGTCCACCATTTTTTATTTTTTTAGGAAACATGTTGCTTGTTGGTATTCTGACCATTTCTGTTGATACTCCGCTTATTGTAGCACAACTATTACAGTAAGTGTTTTGAGTTGGTTGTTGGCCTGAGTGCCATATTTTTTGCGCTCTCCTTCTGCACACTCGGTTGCATTAGGTTTTTTGAGCTGTTTTTCACTCAACACAACCCCCAGATACTTGACACCATCTGTCACCATTGAGTCCCCGAGACATTCTCGGTGCCTCCAAGGCGAGCCCCCGCAACATGGTTCACTTGAAATCACCCATCATAGACGTAGATCTTCATCACTTGATACCACTCATCATAGATCTCGAGCTTTGTCACTTGACTCCACTCGTCAATGACATAGAACTCCGTCACCCAATCCAGACACCCCTTATTTTACCTCTGATTCTGAGGCAGAGTCCGAGAACCCCACTTACACTGCACCAACCAGCCCCATGGCTGGCATGACTTCCAACCCTTTCTTTGTAGGGACCATTGGTGGAGCATCCACCACCACACTAGCTACCACACACACTTTGGGTATGCCCTCGATGGGGCCCACATCTACCATTCTGATCACTGTACCCATTCTAATAGCTAGCATACCCATCCCAACTCCATCAATGACTCACACTACCCTTGGCGGTATAGGACCGTCCCATACCACTTTCGTTCCTCCACCTGGGGGCAACATCCCAAACCCAGCCCCTCCACTCAAGGGCATTGGCCCCAATGTGGTCCCAACCACCAGTATGTCACATCCTTCTACTAGTTTGCCATTCATGGCTAGTCTCAACCTTCTTGACCTGGCCAGACTAACTAACGACCCCATCATACACGACCCTGCGTGGCCTCACATGCCCACCAAGCTCCCATCAAATATCTCGAAGTTTGAGGGAAAGGTAGGTGAAGACCCCTAGAACCATATTATGTCCTTCCATCTATGGTGTTCCTCCAACTCCATAGTAGACGACTCCGTCTGTTATAGCGCACCCTCACTGGCTCTGCAGCTAAGTGGTACATTGAGAAGCCCCATGAGACCCATGTCACCTTTACTTCCCTTGCCTCGACCTTCCTGCAGTTCTTTCAGTTACCTATCCACTATGATGCGGGAGTTGAGATCCTACTGTCTTGCAGACAAAACATGGCCACCCACATCACTGACCACATTCATGAGTGGCGTCGACGCCGTAGCCTTTGCAAAATCAAGTTAGACGACCATATCTTCTTAGATTGGTTTCTAAAATCTCTCCTTCTTGTCATTGCCAAGGATGTGGCATCTGAGCGACCCCAGTCCGAAGAAGAGGCCATCCTCAAATCCCAACAATTTGACCTTATTTACGCCCAGTATGGTTACCTATATTCCATCATCCCTGATGCCCCCCGCGAAAATTCCTCCAGACACGATGCACCGGGGGCATCCCATGCCGCAAATGGCATCATTGGCCGTATAGCCTCACATAACCATCCCTTTTCCATAGCACGTCCTAGCCCTGGCCCCGACCTTTCGTGAGCTACATCCCATTCCAGAGCAACCAATTCGTATGCTCCCATGGCACATCATCACCATTCCCATGGACCCTCATGTCCACCTCAGTGCTTCGATCATGCATCCCCCGCTTATGCCCCCCCGGTCGCACCTCAGCCATATTACCACCCCCAAGCTACACCAACTCCTGTATCCTCTCAAGCCCAACCTGCTTATTACCCGCCACAGGAAGCCCCTGCGGGAAATCCACAACCCATTCCGCATACATATCAACAACCCCCACAAGGTTCAACACCTGCGCCGCCTCCACCTACTTATTATCCACCGCAGCCTACTCCCACACCTGCACAACCCCAGAACCCACCTGCTGCCCAAGGGCAACTGTATGCCCAACAAAATCCATAGTAGAACCAAAATAACTAGCTCCAACAGGGCTAGCAAAACCGCAAAAAAGGCCGTAACGATGGGAACAACCCCCCTCCAGACCAAGGCAGTCAACCACCCAATCCCCCAAACAAAAATAATGTGGCACCTGCCATCAGAACCCTGATCTACCGCCCAAACCAGCCAAAAATCCTAATTTGCGAACAAACCATCCTTGTTCTATTTGCGGGGTCTATGACCACTACACACACACTTTCCCACATTTAGAGCGGGCTCGGCAACTCTGGACTGATGATGCCTACTACCAAGGGCACGTGGCTCCTCAGGCGCTGCCCAACCCCCCACCACCTCAGAATAAACCCTTGGTGCTACAAAACCCTTTACCGACCCAAGGCGTAGTGAACACTCAACCGTTGGCTCCCCCTCAAGGAAACGCGACACCACAACAGCAAATCACTTATGCCGCTCCTGATCAACCCATGTTAGACTAAGGTACCCATCACTTGTTAATGATGTCATCCGCCAATGTCAACCTTCAAACCCATCGAAACCAATATGGATCCACCCCTGAAGCCCCTCCCGGCGACAAAAACACTAACACTCATCCCACTAATCAGTCGTTACGAATACCTCCGGCTCCACTAGATGGCGCCTCCAAAACACCTCGCTTCCCACTTCGCTGCATCAACAATAAACCCAATGCTCGCACTGCGTCTAATTACAACATTGTAGATGACTTAGCCCAGTTCCCCGTAGCCATGTCTGCGTTAGAAGTCTTAAAAAACTATCCTACACAGCACAAGACTTTGCTTTCAGCCATTGGTATTATTGACCCAAATGATTCACGAATGATGGCCTTTGATTTGGACCAATCCGAACCACGCCTGCCTTCCACATTAGCATTCCAAGTTTCTGTATCCATTCGAAATCTTTTCATCCATCGATGCATCATCGATGAAGGTGCCTCTACATGCGTTATGTCCACATTCGTTTGGAAGAAGTTGGGATCCCCTACTCTCCAGCAATCCACCACTGCGTTGCGAGCCTACGACGGCCGTTCGGCTCAACCCCAAGGTCTCTTAGCTAATTTACCTGTCCAATTGGCTAGTAAAATAGTGCTTATTGATATAGAGGTCATCAATGCACAGCTTGATTATAACTTCTTACTTGGTCGTAGTTACATGTATGCCATGCGGATGGTTGCCTCATCCGTTTTTCGTACCATGATGTTCCCCCATGACGGACGCGTGGTTAAAGTTGATCAACTCACCTATTATGATCCCAATGCCCCCGCTGCACCCAAAAATGTTCTCCCCATGATTGAACAACCTGTTAGTGGTGCATCTACCTCGTTGGTTTCCTCAGTGGGACTCAGAGTTTACTCAGATATGCCGATGACCTCGACATTCTAGTCCATTCCACCTCTGTCACCAACAACTGAAACATCTAACTTATGTACCCTTTCCCACAATCCACCAACACCCAACCATCAACCGCCCTTGCTACCCCAACCACCATTGGTACCTACTCATGTTGGTGTTACACCCATCCGTACAATCCCTTTCCTATTCCCCCCTTCAGAAGTAGTGAGCGCCCTGGTTATGGCTACCCTTAGCCTCCCCAGTTTAACCTTAGGATTACCCGTATGGTACATTACGCCTCCCGTTACCCCTCCGACACCAACTGTCATCCTACAACCGGTGCAACCCATCACCACTACTAGTCAACCACCTCCTGGTGTCACTACCCCTTCCTCATCGGCCAATCCATCCCCTCTTATCAAGCACACTGGGGGTAGAGGCCCACAACTATACACTGCTGTACCCCCACCCAAAACAGTTAACCCCCCCCCCACCCCCGTGTTTCGTGCTCCTCCTAAATGCTCATTGTGTGATGAGTTAGGCCATCCTACCCATCAATGTCCACAATTACCTGCATTACAAGAGCACATGCAAATGCTTGACGACGACCCCAACATCCCAGTTGTCCAACTCGATCTAGCCCCTAAGCCTCGTGATAAATCATTGCGTACCAACCACCTTTGTGCAATATGTGGTATTTACGGCCATTACTCACATCACTGTCCCGATCTCCCAGATTACAGAGCTGCCCTCTATGAGATGAATAACTTGGACCTCGAGACGGCTCCCCCCACCATTGAGGAGATCCACCCCCCAGTATCCCCGTCATCTGGAGAGATTAATACCATTTATATGATCTCTTCTAATACCACTCCCTCACCAACCGATATGACAACTCAAAGTTTTCACAATGATGAGGAGATTCTAGAGGCTCTTACTGCCCCTAATTACCCCTGGGAGGATATGCACCATCGTTCCTATTTCCTCCCGGAGGAATCCTCCTCCACCACAGCCACCCAATTT
This sequence comes from Larix kaempferi, assembly GCA_027924585.1. Classification (NCBI taxonomy): domain Eukaryota; kingdom Viridiplantae; phylum Streptophyta; class Pinopsida; order Pinales; family Pinaceae; genus Larix; species Larix kaempferi. The sequence continues at coordinate 3,371,612 of BSBM01000008.1, forward strand.
GCGGTTGAGTCCAAAGATTTCCTTCCCACCAAAGTCGACTGGTTTAAAGATCCCATTCCCACCCCTGACGCTTTTGAGGAAGGTAACATGGCCAATATGTCACCCACAATCCACATTGATATCTCTGCCCCAGCCGATGCTCCTGAAATCATTTCATTAGGAGCTTCCTGCAATACCGAGCACGAGATTAGAGAGTGCAATTTTTTTTTCAAAGAGTTTCGTGATGTCTTTGCTTGGTCCTACACCGAAATGCCTAGTCTTGACCCTGTTATCATCGAGCACCACATTGACACCTCTGAGTTAGGGGGCATAATAGATTACCTCGACCCTGGGATAGGGGGCACGATCAATCATTTTGAACCTTCTCCATCACATCTATCTCAGTGTTTCAATGATCCCATTGTTCAAACCAACACATATGTGATCCACAATGATAAACCCCATGCACATAGCATGGGGGTAGGTCATTAACCCTACTCACTTTTTCACATGCGTGATCTCAACCATTTTTGAGGTCACATGTCACTTGTATATATGATTTGATTCGATACACCTAATATTCTACCCCCGCGGGTCTTCATTTCTCCCCACCACTACATCCTTGGCTTGGTGGACTCAACTTTATTTATAGTCATTTTTAACCTAGTTATTTCCTTTGACCATTACAGATTCCATTCTCCGAACCGTTTCCACCACTAGACTCAGCATGATGACACCGTCATGATGGTCGACTTGTTTTCTTATTTTTTCCGCATTGTTTTTTTAGCATTTTTTCTAAACACCCCTCATCGCCTCGATTTGCGTGCCACATCAACCGTAGCCCATTTTTTATATACTTTATGTCATCGAATTCATTTTTTCTGCGTTCGTGATGATGCTTGAGATCATTTATCACTCTCACCCCCAGATTTTTTGGGTATTTTTTCGAAAATGCCCCCGTCGCCTCGGTTTGCATGCCACCTCGGCCGTTCTCCATTTTTGACACATTTTATATTGCCGGATTCAGTTTTTCGAGCTTGTGATGACGCTTGAGATCATTTCTTTCTCTCACCAGGTACAATTTCAACATTGTGTCTTGACACCTTGCTGCCTCAGTTTTCACACCACATTGGCTGCCATCGGATTGTTACACTTTTTTACATGAGCCATTCACTCCATTCATAATGCAATTATTTCGTTATTTTTCCACCATTCATCACCCCGCAAGGAGGCCCACCATAGTTCCCCCCCACCCTTGTTCTTTGCTCTCATGGATGTTCCTTGATTGATCACTTCCTCCTTGCCTGGCCATTCCTTTTTTTCGGTATAATTTTATCCCTTTTTCGGGCCGGACAAGTCCTTTACGAAAAAGGCACTTAGGGAGTTTTTGTTAAGCTCTTTTCTGACTCCTAAAACAATGAAAAGATCACCAAGCAATCTTGCTTCCTTTCATGCTCATTAAAGTACCTGAAAGGGCATCTATCTGGTATAAGTTTAACCCTTTTCCAGACCTGGTAGACTAATTATGAAAAAGGAATACTCTAGTCAAACCGGCTAGAAGAGTTCTTCATTGCATCCTTTTATGCTTCTTCGGGCCTTGGAGACTAACATACGAAAAAGAACCCCCCCCTGGAGTCTTCTTATCGCTTTCAGACTCTCTAAGATTGAAAGCAACCATGAGCACGCACCGTCCTAGGCTCGTACAAATCCACACGACGATACCATTCCCTTATTTCAGAGTCTTCTTATCGCTTTCAGACTCCTTAAAATTGAAAGCAATCCCGAGCATAAACTGTCCTAGGCTCGTATAAATCCACACGACAGTACCACTTTGAACACCCTTCTTCTAGTTCCTTAACCCATGAAGAATTACCCCCAGTGCCTCTCAGCACCATGATCAATCATCTCGGTAGCACCCCCAATAAGGTTGCCTTTGTTCAGAGTATTCTGTAGTCTCCTGCCATCTTACACCAACTTGAGTATCACTCATCCCAGTCACCATCCCTTCTCCATTACAGCTATGATCCCTTTCCCACTAGTCAATTTCATATGCTTCCCGATCAGCCCCACCATCATACTCTGAACAAAGGAAGTTTGAGTCCACCCACTCTACTTGCCCAGTTATTCCCTACCCCCACAGTATGTCATTCCTACCATCAGTAATCTCACACTCTGGTTCTCCACCTCGTGCTCCTATCAAGGAAATATCACTGCCTTGATAGTTACAGGTCTCCCTCTGTCGACAACAGCCCATCTATTCCAGAGGATAGACCCATAGGTCCCTGCGCCTTGGACTCATCACCATCTATGGTGAGTGCCTACGGACCATTTTGAGAGGAGTCATCAGTGCCTCTCCGAGTGGTTGTCTCTCACATGCTCAACTTCAACACCTTGATCTCATCGTTGAGAATCGCGCTGGGTATATATCCCTTTAGTTATTGGTCGAAGACCCCAGATTTCCCCCGACTCTAGCACATTGGTGAGTCACTTCAGAACGCCCAGTTATATGTTCCCGTGGATGTCCGGGTTGCGTAGGTAATTGTATTCGGAAGCCATCCAGTTATATGCTTCCTTGAGTACCCAGTTAAGTTCCAGTTCAGTGTACCATTGAGGGTATGACTCCCCGTCACTATGATCCAGCAGCTCATCAGTTCCCCTGGTACCACACTCAGCAGCACTGTTGTTATTCCAGTGTATCAGTTCTTCAGCTCAGACATGGTCATCTCAGCAGTATGTCCCAGATTTGTGTCCCCTCTAGACCCTTATGATGTACACAGTGGTTCTCCATGTATCCTTCAGGACCCCATTTTTGGGCCTCATTGTTATTTTTTATATATATCTAGATACGAGCATGGGTATGCCCGCCTCGTCCATATATTGAGATTCTTCTTCATTTGAGGCCATGTATATTTCAGGTCCCCATTTTTTGGACCCCCTTGTTATTGTTCTATATCTTGATACGAGCATGGGAATGCCTGCCTCGTCCATATGTTCAGATTATTCCTCATTCATTATTGAGGTCATGTACATTCAGTTTTTGCAGTTTGTTCGGGACGGTTGTTTTGGGATCTAGTTCGTTTCTTCTCCTCTCCACATCCCAGGAAAACCATTAAAGACTTATGATGTCTATCGGCCATATGATGAGTTCTTGCCCTCACACATCAGGGGGTAATCTGTTAACACCCAAAAAGTTCTCACTACCTCATCTCCCTCATTGCATGACTCATTTGTCCATATTTCCAACCATATTTGCCTCCAAAACTTTAAAAACCCATTAAAAAGCCTCCAAAAGGCCAAAAAAACCCATTAAAAAGCCTCCAAAAGGCCAAAAAACCATTAAAAAGCCTCCAAAAAGCCAAAAACCCCCTTTTTCCCCCAAAAGAATGTAAATTCCTCCAAAAATAGCAAGAACCCTCTAAAAAGGGAATAAAAAATACAAAAAAGAGGAAAAAGAGGGAAAAAAGGAAGCAAAAACTCTATAAAGCTGACCTAAACCATATGGTGCCCAAAACCATGGGTCAACACTCCACCACTAAAAACTTTTAAATAGGTGATGGAGGCTCCCCATTTCACATCCACAATCATCCCTATCCTTACGCTACTGAAAATTCCCTTGAAACCCTATCTCTCCACTTGGAGCTAATTCTTGAGAACCCTTTTGGCCCCATTTCCAAAACATCTTTGGAAGAAGGAGAAGGAACAACACTGGAGCTTGGAAGAAACCCTCTTGGACTGTTGCAAAGGCTCCACCAACCTCTACATCTAAGGTAATTTTTAATACAAAAAGAGAGATCTTCACCATATTTTCATGTTTTGTTATTTATGTTCATGCTCATGCTAGGTTAAATTTCGTATTGTTTTATTGCTTTAATTTACTGATTATTGAACTGCTACTAAGGAGGCCCTTCTCCTTGGTAGGTGCTCATTTGCTCAAGCTAGGGTGAAAACCCTAGCTACAATGATCATGATAACCAACACAATATCTGTGTAGATGACAACAATTAATAACAGATCGTTATGGCTGAAGTGACCTTCCTCTAATGATCAGAATTGGTCATTGTGGTCAATGTTAAAGGGCATATCGCATGCAATATGCGCAATTGTACTAGAGCAGCCCTATAGTAAATGAGAAGATCACGCCCTTCTTAGTGTATGCAGACTCCTGAATGTAATATGATGAGTGTGATATGCTGCCACTAGAACAATACACTGCTACCAGAATGAAGAATGGATGCCAATGAAGAATGGCTACCTCAATTACTGTTGTTGTTGTGGGATACCAAGTGATGGAATCTTCCTTATATACTGTGTTTCTCTTCCTTGGTTTGTGGAGCTTTAAACAATGATGAACATATGTTGTTGATGGCTATAAAAGCTATAGTATATAATCATCCATGCGTATATAGTATGATAAGAGGGTGCTTGCATATGAAAATAGCCCATCTAGAAGATCCATGCCAAGAGGACAGATCAAGCCCATATTTGGGGAATGTAGCCCTTTAAAGTGTAAACGCTATCTTCCTTTTCCTCCAGACTTTCCCATGCAAGAAGTCGTGATCCTCTAAATAAATATGACTCTAGGTTATGTATCACGCTCCTCTTAGCAATGATTGATACTCCTCTTCAGTAGATATTTGCTAATTATGATGGGTCACTGCCGATGGAATGAAGACTTGTATGATCAGTAACTCGCCCTTCTTCATTGACTGGAATAGGACTTCCCAAGCCTTAGTAACAGAGAGATCCCTTGCTAACAGCTGTGCCTTCCTCTCCTTCTTAACAAGTGGTCACGAGTTCAGTAGACAAACAAGCAGCAATGTGAAGAATAATGCTGCCACACAAGGAGAATGTGCCCTCAAGAAGACGCCCAGATGTAGTAATGATATTGCTATCTCAATGAGCAAATAAGTGCGCCATCACTAATTAGGTATCTGATGAAGACGTTGGATCTTTGCAAGGATGTAATATGATTGCTGCAATTCTTGAAATGCTATGATAAACCTGTGTGATTTACCTCTGGAGTGGCTAGGGTAGATAGATTTCACTGCCGAAACACACTTGATGGTTGGGGCAATGTGCCCTAAAACCCTATGGCTCTCAGAGATCTCAAAACCAATTCTCAATCATCAATCATAATAATGGTTACCTAGTAACTCACTTAGTAGGTTTGTTCTTAACAGAGTCACAATGCAGATTTAGGGGAGTTTCAAGAATTGAATGTGTTGAGTATGAAAATAGAATACAGGAATACAGGAATATGTCAGAAGAATTTTGGTTTGCTCCTTACCTGTAAATTGAAAACACAATGATACAGGTGAGTAGAAGATTTCTAAGATACCCATAGAAAAGTTAAGGTGGATTGTTATTTATTTCATGAGTGGAGATTTCCTATGGCTAGAAGTTTTACATAGAGAAGAGGGTTTTAAAATGGGAGAAAAATGCTATAACAGAGGTTTGTATACCAAGTATGCCAAAAACCCTCACCTAAAATGCTTCGACCATGTGTGCATGCCTTTGTAGAAGCCTAATCAAAAGGGTACAGGACTTTTTCCAAAACATCAATAAGGGAGAAAAATGCATCAGAATTCATTGAATGTAAACTCAGAAATAATCGCATACCTTTGCAAGGACTAACAAACTCCAAAAAGTTGAGAACATGATCAGAATCGAGGAAGAAACAGAAACGAAGGGTTTCATGCAATGATGTTCATGTCTAAACCCTCACTGATATTTGTTCTACTGCTCTTCCTTCCGTCTATCTTCCTAGTTTGTTTGTTTGTTATATATATATCATCTAAATATTTTTCCCCCTCACCTCTTTTGGAGAAAAAATGTGGCGGTAAATCTTATATATATATATATCATCTAAATATTTCCCCCCCTCATCTCTTTTGGAGAAAAACGAAATTCGCGGTAAATCTAGCACATGAACTCGAATTAAATTAATAATAATAATAATAATAACAAAACAACAACAATAACAATCGGAAATTATTACGTACCTGAATTTGGTGTTTAGGTAAAATCTTAAAATTATATTAAATAATTATTATTATTCATTTTCACTTGGATTGGTTTGGTAGTTTAGTTAAATAGAACTGTATTTCCACATATATGTTTTGTATATCTTTATTAAAATAGATTTATATTAATTTTATATATCATAATGTTATTAAAATGGATCTATATTAATTTTATATATTATAATCTTTATGATAATGGGGTATTTGTAAAAGATTGATGCCTTTTACTAATAGAATGGTTGATTGGTTGTGATGTTGGCCTTTAACCTTCCCTCTTGGAAAAAATATTACAAAAACATATCGTATTGGAAAATAGGCCTAAATAATGTGTGCCTTGGAATTGTTTTTAATAATATATATAGGTTTAGGATTCTATTAAAAAACTAGCAAAATGTACGGAGAAGAAGAATCCAAGTGGTTGATAATAAAGAGACCAAATGTCTAGTGAGAACAACGATACCCCACAATTGAGAAAAAAAGAGGCACATGTCCACCAACTAAACAGACTAGTGAAAATTAAGATTTCTACAAAATCCCTTACAGGTCGGGGGTTATGGCCATAAAAAACAAGCAGAGAGAAAATTGAAACTATTAAACAAAACAAAGGGCCAAACTTGAAGTTGTTCACTTAGACTAAAACTAATCATCGTCATAAATGAAAATTGGAGGAGAGGTTAGTTGCTCATCACATGGGCATTCCTTTTTTTCTCCTGAATTCTCTCTCAGATTGAACCTCTATGAAGAATGGTGAAAAATCAACTAAGTGGCCTAGGAATTGGGCTTACCTTTGGTGTAGATTCGATTAAGGGGTTTCTCTTCCTAAGAAAACATTTACAGTCTCAATTAACAATCAAATGTTACAAGATAACACAATGACCACATTAGCTTAGGATCAATATTCCTAGGCTCAACTAACCATCAAATATAACAATATAACACCATCACCACATTAGCACAAGGATGACCATTATGTTATAAGATAACATAATGACCACATAATTAGCACGTGGACAACCATTATATTTCAAGACAATGCAATGACCATATTATGAGTGCAAGACCATTTATTATCACATTAAGACATCACACCACAAGTATACTAGAACAAGGAGTACCACACTCGTGAGATTTGTAGTTATACATTATAATAATTAATTTTGTTTGATCTCTTGAGGAGCTTTGAACCTTAAGTTTTAAATTATTTTTACATTGTAATATGGTTATATAGGGGAATTCATGAGATTTTATCCTTAGACCTCTTTGTTAGACTTTGGCTACTCTTTGAAATAGTGCACCTTTCATTTGGGCCTTAAACTATTGAAACCTATGTTTGTAAGGTTGTCATGGTTAAAGTGGAAGATAGCATAGGGGCATTGTTGTGAAATGTTTCCATAACTTTGAAACTCTATGACGAGTATTCGCATGGGGTGTATGGGTTATAAAACTTATATTTTAGGGTTAAATGCTTTAGTGGATCCCCACTATTACATGGTTATGGGGATTCATATTATAATTTTTTTGAATAATAATAAATTTATTTTTATATAAATATAGAATTTATAAGCTAATTTGGTGTCAATTGTTGAGTTGTGACACGTGAGGGGGTCTACAATTTACTAAATTTTAACATTGTAGATGGATTCAGAGACCCTTTTAGGGGGTCTCTGAATCCATCTACAATGTTAAAATTTAGTAAATTGTAAAAATCTACAAATTCATTGTCAAAATTGCAATTTTACATTATCGGACTGACACAACTAAAAATGACCAAATAAATTTTCAATTGGTATGTGATCATTTTTAGTTGTGGAGCCAGATCTTCCAGTCTCATAGATGATATTGTCTTAGCCGTACACCTCAGAGGACTGTACACGCATTCCCTTACCTTGGGGTTTAGGAGCAATGCCCCTAAGAAAAAATTTTGGGGCTATTTTCACCAATAGTTTTCGAGCCCATGGTTTTGGGTATCCCGTGGTATTTTCCCTTTGTATTTCCTTTATAAAATAAAGACATTGTCACATGGCTAGGGTTTATGTATTAGGTATTATGCATTGTAAAGATCTATGAGATCTGTGAAGAGAGACTGTGAGACAGTGAAGAGGAAGTGCAGCGGCTGTGCTGCAGGTTGTATCCCTTCACTTTGTTGGACGGAATAATAATTAGGACTGGCAACTTCAGTGTGGACATAGCCCAAGTTGGGTGAACCACAACATATCTATGTCTCTCTTGTAATGTGTATGTGTGAGTATATTTGCATTTTTGTTTATTGTTATTGCTCTGCGATCCTGTTTTTCTAACATGGTGGAGCTAGCCCAAGGCTCCTACCATGTGATTTGAGGAATGAATCATATCCCAAGTCTGGGTTGGGCCTCCAACAACTTCCCTCGATTTTGCAAAAATAAAGGCCCCCCCATGTAAATTTTGTATAAAAATTTGTTTTTAGTTTCTCTTGGTTGGGTGATTGGATGGTTTCATTCCTTAAGTACTTGGTTTTCCACACTTTTGTCTTTGATTCCTTTGCTTTACCTTTTGGAGATTTGGTGATCATAGATGATCTTTGTCTTTTGTCTCTTTGATCTCTTTGGCTACTGAACAATGATTGCTTGCTTTTATTTTGAACTTGTTTGAGTCATTTACATGCTTCAATTTGCTTAACTTGGTTGGTTTTATGCTTCAACAACGTTGATAAAATTGGGATTTCAATTCATTAATTGATTATGTACTTTGGTGGATTGAAATTAATTCATTAATTGATTATGTACTTTGGTGGATTGAAATTAATTCATTAATTACTTCTTGTTAATGATTTTAATACATGTTTTGAAAGAATATGCATTAAAGGTTAGAATCAAGCTCTTAGTTTTAACCTCGGGTGAGTTATTTTTTTTTAAGCCTTAGGTTTTTTATACAATTTTCCTTTTAAAAGCATACACTTTAGTTGTTATAGATGAGCTGTTACTTTACCAATTTGCTAAAAATAACTACTTTTCTTTTCTAGAGTTCTAATGCTATATAAATTCATTGCAAATAATATATATATAAAATGGACAACTAAACTATTACCATTTTTAATTAAAAAAATATAATTTGGTTCTAATTGATCATTAAATTCAATTAAGAATACCAAAATGATTAATATGTAGAGAGAACTAAGCTATTACCATTTTTAATGAAAAACATATAATTTAATTCTAATTGATCATTAAATTCAATTAAGAATACTGAAATGATTAATATGTAGAAGTGTTTTCCAAATAAAACAATGAATATTAACTAGTTTTTAGAACCTTGTGCATTAAGAATTCTCATTGGTTAACATGCAAAAGGGAACAAACATTAGTTTAAAAGTGAAAGATGGATAGGTATCACTTTAATTTATCAAGTTTAAACTTTGTACATTAACATTAAGATTAAGATTATAATTTGAGTTTCTTTGTTCTTTGACTAATATACACCTAAGAAAGAAATAAACAAAAGTTTTGATTTATAAATTGGTGAATGATATAAATTCTGCAGCAATCTCAAATATGTATAAAGCTTCTTCCACATGGGCAAAAGACAAACTGAATTTTAGCTTTAAATTTTTATGTATGGAAAGTTATTACATTCGAAATATTATTATAGTTTCCTTAGTTTAATTTGCAAACACAAGTTTTAAGTTTTATGAATTATTAATATTTTAACTTTTGTTACAAACACAAGTTTAAGTTTTATAAATTATTAATATTTTAACTTTTGTTTATTTTTCCAGTAATCTCGAAAATGGATGGAAATCCCTCCATTTGCAACGACATTTAAAGCTTAAGATCATGGAATTAGAAGATCAAAAGAATTTAATACATCATGTAGTGTTATTTCTTTAACCAGGATTGTAAATGATACTATAGGTTCAATTCTCAAAATACCAAAACTTTATGAAACCATATATTTTTTAATATTTATAATCCTCGGTAAAGCAATTTAATAAGTGCAGGAAAGATATCTTTGTTTCGATATTAAAAGTTTTATGTCATGACAAGTATTATGCGAACTTAAGTGAGGGAATTAAATTTATAACCTTCAACGTTGGGAGGAAAGGAAATAGTGAGACACTCAGATTAATTTATTCATTACTGTGATTGTAAAACTTTTGTTTGTGCAAATCTACATGTGACATTGGTAGAGTTTAGTATTAGTTTTTATTAAGGAAGGGATTATAGTGATTTATTGGTCATAAACAAGTTTGACTTTTATATTAATGCTAAAAAAATTATAATGTTTTTTAAAGTTTTGTAATTGCATCAAGTTTTTGTAATGTGTATGGATGTAACGTTACACATGAGTATGAGGGAGATGTTGTAATGTTACACGAGTAAAAAAAGTAAAAAGTAATAAATTATATTATTTCGGCCATTAATAAATTCATGTTGGCTCATAAAATAAAAAAATTAATGAAAGTATTTAAAAAAATCCATGTTGGCTCATAAAATAAAATATTAATTGGTTTATAAAATAAAAGCTTAAAACTTAAACCCAGGTCTATCAATCAAGAGATATCAAATTTCTTGAGTTTAAATTTAAAAAAAGTAATACACGTGGATCCCTTTGGGTGCTTGATAGATACGGGTTTAAGATGGATCTATGCTGGTATTTATATATTAAACTTAATATTTTGAAAATATAAATTATTTTGTAAAATTTTTAAAATTTGTTATTTGTATTTTATGATTGGCTAAAAGCTATGAAATGACAAATTACTCCTCATGAGATGTGAAATTGTTTAAACAAAATATTAATTTAAATTTTAAAAATTCAATTTTATTTCCTAACTTGACATGTGGTCTTTGTACTAGAGGTTTCATTAATGATAATGGATATTATCATTTTGTGTACAATGTGTTATTGATAATAAGTACACACGTGTCCCTTCTTATTATTACATGTCCTCTCATTTTTTAAATGCATGTACTTTGGCTTATATAGACCTTAAATGCATATACTAATTACTAATTTTTAAAATTTAAAAAGTAAAACTAATTCTTTTATTAATGTCTCAAAAAGTATCAATGTATGCTTACAACAAACCATTATTAAAAATAAAAAACTAATTTTAAAATTTAAAACAACTAAAACTAAAATTCCTACCAAACAATTATTAATTATTAAAAATAAAATAAAAACTAAAAACTTTTTTTAAAACTTAGAAACACTAAAACAACGAGTAATCAATTATTAAAAAACCTTAATTATTAATAAAAAATGTAATTATTAATAAAAAATGTAATTATTAATTACTAATTACTAAAGAAAAAAGCTTTAAAAACTATGAAAAAGATTAAAAACTAAAGGTTATTTTTTTTAATATAATATCATCATCAATTATAAAAAATAATTTATATAATATCATATATCAATTATACAAAAGATAATAGGAACAATTTTACAAAATATAACATAATATTATTTATAAAAAACATAACAATTTTATGGCAGGGACTCGTTGTTTTGTAGCTATTACCCTTGTTAGTTGTTCGATCACCAAAATTACGAGTCCAATGCTCAGTTCATTGAGTCAACTTGCTATTATGAAGAGATAAAATTTACCACATTGCTAAGAGGATAACACGCTAGGAATCTGCACTTGAGCATTTGGTCTTTGACCGATGCTCAAGTGCAAAGTTCACACACTAGCAGCGCAACATTTGGTTATTTTAAGATTTAGAAGTATTAGCACATGTAACCATCTTAGGAAGGATTATGAAATTTCATGTATATTGTTGTGAATTAGTTGTAACAACAATTAACTACCAACAACATAGGCTACAAATTGTATGAATAACCTTGTTGAATCTTGGATTCTCAAGGTGTTTGATTATGGTTGTTACTCGAGTATAATATAAAATATGTAATCCTATGAGTCACGGGTGATCAATATAGACGAAGACTATATTCCAGAAGAAGGAAGGAGAGCATGAATAGGGTGTTATCGTGTTTGTAATTGGACAATTCTTTTTATAATTTCAATGCTCTTTTAAAACCTTGAATATTTAAGTGTGTGTTGCAGCCCTGGTCAGAGACAGAAGGACCCCCGTCACTGACCAGGAGTGATGTTATAATTTGTTGATTCATTTAGTTAGTTGTTGTAGTCTGTTTGTTATATTATTGATTTTGAAAGTTAATCTTACAGGATTTCAGAGTAGATGCCTAGTTTGATTGATTTAAAAGATTGAATGTGGATTTTGTTCATTTCTGATTTCCCAAATTGAACTTGATTATTGAAAGCATTGGTATGGATCTTTATGATTGTTAGGTTGCATCTTTAGTTTTGAAAATTGGTTTTTGATTGGTTTCAGCTGTTACTTTTGAGCAAGTTCTGTTTGATGAGTAGTTGTAGTGGTTTTGTTTTAATACTTGTAATTAGAATTTTTCTTGATAAATGAATAGTTTTAGTTGTGGATTGTAGTTAAGGTTGCTTTCTAGAGTTGCGTGAATAGATGTAGGTTGCTTCCAAGTCTAAAAGTTGTTACATCATTGTGCTTTGATGAATTGTATGTTTTCATAACAAAGTGTGTATTTCTTTCATCTTCAATATAGTGATAGTAACTGGATTCCTATTTTAATTAGATGAATGATTGAATGCTACTCAATATCAGTAACTACACTACATCTAGAATCAATTACCAACATTAGGGAGAGATTGCATCTGCATATATTTTGTACATAGCCTTGAAAGTTAATTTTCCTAGATTGACAATTAATGTATGTGCTAGTATGGTAATCAATAGGCCATTATTAGCCCCAACATTTTGGCGTCATTGTCGGGGAGGTTACAAAGGTGAAAATTTACAACTTGCGCTTTTTTTTCTTAGATGCACTACCTTCGTTTCTACTGAGCCCAAGATATAAACATGGGAGTTAAGAACCTACGCATCTATCACCAACTCATTGCGAGGGGGTTATCCATGGTAGACACTTGTCTCACCTGAACTAAAGTTATTTTTTTAAGTAGAGTAGAATCTATAATGCATGAATAGATAAAGAATTCCTAGGGGTAGAGGCATACAACCATATACTATTAAAGCTGCAGGAAGAGGGGATCGCAAGGACTAGGGGAGAACGTGTGGAAATCATAGCCTCTGAAGGCAAACTACAATTGTCAGAAAAACACATCCTCTCTGGTTTTACTTCTACATGATTGAAATAAGAAATGAAAGAACATGATCAAATAAGTGAATACACAAAATTAAACTTAAAAGTTAAATTCCATTCAATAGATCAATACTACAGACCTTGTATTCCAATGCATCAAACCCACGGGGGCTTCACTCAATAAACTGCTATCATAGCACGTTCGTTTGTGGCATATGAAACAATACCCCTAATTTCACTAAATATTGGAAAATACCTTCCAAAATCATTTTTTTTAACCGCCTCCCAATATGCCTTCCCAATTAAAAAAAACCCCTATTTTCACTAGATATTGTATGTATCAATTTTTTCATTAACATTTTTTATACCCCTTTATATTTCTACCTAGTATATTGATATGATACCCCTCTTATGACCCCACATGCATTCTACAATGCACCTTCTTTCGATGTATATTGTGGATGCACATTACCCAACCACATATCATTATGATTTGAAATATCTAATGGTCTAATGAAGAGATATGAGATCACTTCTTGTATGTCACTAGAGCCAATGCACATAGTACAACATTTAGATTGCATGTTGCAGTTCCCCAATCGCTGACTAAGCCTGTTGTGGGCTAGGTATCCAAGCCCCCAGGGCCTATAACAAGCTCTAGGAGGCTTACTAAACTTCCCAAGGCCTGTAATAGGCACGAGTGGTTGGGTATTCAAGCCCCCAAGGCCTACCGAGGGCCTATAACAAGCCCCGGAGGCTTAGAGCCTCCCAAGGCTATTGGTAACAACTGGCTGAGTGCTATTGGTAACAATTGGTTGTCAATGACCACTGTCTCTCGACTATGATCGACTGGAAACCCACTTCACCACGAAACCCCTGGCCTCAAGCATGCCTCAAGATGCGATTTCCCTATGAACTAGTAAGCCCAAGCCTTGCCTCAATCCGATTTCTCATCTGGTCATGATCCCGCCATCTCCATTTGGCGGATATTTGTCAGCCCGCCCATATAAAAAAGACCCCAAAGTATTTTTGTATTGTTACATTAAATAAAAAAACCCTTTGCCCCTTAATATATAAGCAATATATTTTTTAGGTTTTCATGAATATTTAATGCCGCAATATGAATGGACGTGGTGTTATATTGCCTTCTAGTGAAGCCCCCGTGGATTTCCATTGGATAAATTTTGTATAAAAAATCCTTTTGGTTGTTTTTATAGATTGTAATATGAAATGATATTCAAGTCAGCTCTATACGGTTTGTCAGTGAGAACACAACCCACTCATCGGGTATCTCCGCTTTATGCAGGAGATAAATCCCTCCAAACAAATTGTGAGTATTTTGATCACAGTAAGATCTAGGAGATATGGAGAACCTCACAAAATCGAATTATTTGCAAAACTAGTGAAAAAGCTTGAAAAAGGAGACAATCTTACACACAATGTGAACTTAATCTTTGCATTATCTGACTATCTAACATGTGAAAATGTGAAGAACAGGTTTTTATTACATCCATGAGAAATTTGAGAGCATTAGATAGCTCAAGATGAGTGTACAAGTCAAAATTGCCAAATTGGCCTCAATCCCCCTAGGTGGGTCCAACTCAGTCCTAATCATCCCAAACAGTCACGAATTCAGGTGTGAAGGTGGATGAAGCATGTTGGGTCATAAATGAGACCAAGGCAGGCATGGGTGAGCAAATAGAGGTGTTTGGGAGGACCAAGGGAGCAATAAATGCTCCAAATCTAGCCAAAATTGGGAAAAATCCACCCTAGCACTCCTAGTCAACAGTAATTCCCCAAATCAAGGAGAGAGAGATCTCCAACATTTAATGAGGGTGCACTTGTCAAAAAAACAGGAGGTTGGGTGAACTGTTTTGCTTGGAAGTGGGTGTGAACACTCTCAAATGTGGGTATTTGGCCAACTAAAGTCACCTAGTCCAAACTATGGTGTAATGAAGCACATGAGAAATAAAATTTGACTATGGTTATGGACTATGGTACTAAGTATGGATTAATGTTCTAACACCCCCCCTTAACCAGAACTTAGTACAAATCATGAAAATAAGTGGGAGGCCTTGGAAACAAAGGCTCAAGTCACCTCATTACAAACAGAATTTTTATTTGTCCATATAAACTGAGGACAAGAAGTAAAACCACATGGGATAAAAACATCCTTCTAAAATGGACATGGGGCTGAACCTGAAATAAAATTGCAGCAATCACCATCCATCACTCACCCCAACCAAAGCTCTCAAGTGAGTGAAGTTCTTCTCAGTAAAACACTTGGTGAAAATATCTGCAGTTTGCTTGGTGGATGGGCAATACTGGAAGGAAATCACCCTGTCATGCACCAAGCCCCGAATGTAGTGCATATGGATTTCAATGTGATTTTTTCTTTGCATTTGTAATATATCAGTAGATATCTTGATGGAACTTTGATTATCCACCCAAATGTTGGTTGCAGAATCAATAGCAACACCAAACTCCCGAAGAATGCCTTGCAACCAAACACACTGTGTGGTTGCGTTCACTACTGCCCTGTACTCGGCCTATGCTGATGAAAGTGAAATAGTATGTTGTTTCTTACTTGACCAGGAAATGGGACCTTCAAAAAACATGAAAACAAAACCTGAAGTGGACTTTCTATCAATGGGATCTCCAGCCCAATTGGAATCAGAAAATCCAGCTAGTTGTAGTGAAGAACCAGCTGCATAGTGTACCCAAAAGCTCTTTGTTCCTTGGACATATTGAAGGATCCTTTTGGATGCCTTCCAATGGATCTCATGTGGCTGCTGCATATATCTTGATACAACACTTACAGCATAAGACAAATTAGGTCTTGTATGTGTAAGGCACAACAATCTTCCAACTAGCTGCCTGCAGAGTGTGCAATCCACCAATGGAGAGTCTTCAAATTCACCTAGTTTTATGCCTGAAAGGAATGGGCTATTGGATGCCTTACATTCAGCCATTTTAAACTTCAATAACAGGTCTGAAGCATAATTAGGTTGACTCAGCAATATACCTCTCTCAGATTGCTCAATTTCCAAACCCAAAAATTGCCTTAGCAATCCTAGGTTGCTCATGGCAAATTCACTATGCAAAGAAGCTTTGATTGAGCCAATTTGTTTGTTGCAGCTCCCTGTAATTAAAATATCATCAACATACAGTACAATGAACTGCAAATTATCATCACATTGCTACAAATAAACATTTGGATTAGACTTGCATCGACAGAAACCAATTGAGAGCAAAAAATCATCCATTTTGGCATACCAAGCCCTGGGGGCTTGCTTGAGTCCATAGAGTGACTTATTCATCCTGCAAAAAAGTGTGGGATCCTCTTGGAATAATTTAGGTTGCTGCATATATATCGCTTCAGCTAGCTCACCATGTAAGAATGCACTTTTAACATCCATATGGTGAACTTCCCAACCCTTACTAGCTGCCATGGCTAGAGCTAGTCTAATTGAGTCCATCTTTGCAACCGGTACAAAGGTCTCTGTATAATCCATACCATGGATTTGTGAGTAGCCCTTAGCCACTAACCTAGCCTTATACTTCAGATAAAAACCATTAGCAACAGGTTTGGTTCTAAAAATCCACTTACATTGCACAAGTTTCCTCTTGGGAGGAAGAGGCACCAAATCCCATGTTTTGTTCTCTTGGAGAGATTGGAATTCTTCTTGCATTGCTGTTCTCCACCTTCGATCATGATGAGCTTCCTGATATGATGTTGGATCAGATCCAATCATCATATAACAGTGATCAGCAAGTTCACTTTCATTTGCAAAGGAAGCATTGATTGTTTGAGATCTAGTCTTCCTAGGCTCTTGGGGATTGCCTGCCAATTCACCTACAGCTTGTATGATTTTTTCAGCCCACTTGGGCCTTGATGGTGACTCATGTACAGAAATGTAATCTTCAACCATGTCACCTTCAGCAATATCAGAAAAATTAGAACTGGAATCATCACTAATTTCATTAAGGTGTGGAGGAGAAGAGCTTTCCCCCGGTGCAAGCTCAAAATCAGGAATTGGTTCTTCTTCGAATTGCACACTTCTCTCAATGAAAGTTTTGAGTGTGGATGTGTCAAAGAGCTTATAGCCCTTTGTGTATTCACCATATCCAACCATGATACATTCTCTGCTTTGTGGCTCCAAATCCTTCCTCTTTTCTGATGGAATTCGAGCCCATGCTCTAGACCCAAAAATTCTGAAATTTGACACATTTGGTTTTTGGCCAAACCATGCCTCATAGGGGGTTTTTCCTTTGACTAATTTGTGAAAGGCTCTATTCTGAATATGAGAATCACAATTGATGGCTTCAGCCCATATCTTAGGGCTTAGATCCCTAGCTTCAATCATGCAAGTGGCCATCTCTTTGAGAGATATATTTTTCCTCTCTGCCACACCATTTTGCTGAGGTGTGTAGGGGATTGAATGTTGCATTTGGATGCCACATTCCTCACAAAGATGCTGAATGCTATTTATTGTTCAAATCCTCCTTTCCATTATCAGTCCTAAGGATCTTTATCTTATGACCACTATGATTCTCCACTAAGGCCTTCCAAATCTTCAATTTCTCAAACACTTTTGATTTCAATTTAAGGAAGTAAACCCAGTAGAATCGAGAGTAGTCATCTATGAATGTGAGTACATACCTTGATCCACCATATGATGGAGTGGGAAGAGGAACAATGATGTTTGAATGTACCAATCCAAGTGGTTGAGTGGCTCTCCTTGCCATTCCCTTCTCATAGCTGCGCTCAGGATGCTTTCCAACTACACAACCAATGCATGCACCATTTGAGGATTTGATTTCTGGAAGCCCTTCCACCATCTCGTCCTTGTGCAACGTCTGGAGATATTTGTAGTTCATGTGGCCAAATCTTTCATGCCACAACTTGGAGGTCTCGTTGGCATGAGAGACAAGAGCATGGTCACTAGAATTTGGAATGAAATTGGAGAATTTGTACATTCTCTCTTCATGATCAGCATACCCCACTGCCACAACTTGATTTGAAGAAATTTCTGAGATTTCTACCAAATCTGGAGTAAATGTTGCTCTCTTGGCTTCTCCTGTATGGGTCATTTGATAAACTGATAGCAAATTTGCATCCAATGAAGGTACATAGAGCACATCACTGAAATAGCCATGATCCATGTCAATACTACCAATCCCCTTGGTCTGGATTTATGAATCATCTCCCATTCGAACTGTTGGACCACCATTCGAATGCATAGAAGAGAAGAGTTCTCTGGATGAAACCATATGTCTGGAAGCTCCTGAATCAATGATAAAGGATGAGGGATTCGAAATACCTTCTACCAAAGCATGACATTTCTCCTTATTGTCAGGATTTGAGGTGCTCTCTTTCTTCCTTGCGCCCTCAGGGACTGGGATGTTGTTCTTCTCCAGCAGCTGCACCATTGAGTTAATGGTTTTCTTCATGCATGAGCTCTCTAGATGCCATCCCTTATGACAATAGGTGCATTTGGTCTTTTCCTTTCCCTTCTTGTCCTTCTCCTTTGACAGATTCGAACCCCCATCTGCAGACTTGGTCTTGTCAAACTTCCTCTTCTCTGGCTGCCTTGAATTCTTGGCTTTTTGCTTGCCTTTGTTGGCATTTGAAACACCCATTGCCAGTGCTTGGTCCTTTGATTTTATAGTGCCCATATGAACTAGTTTGTCCTGCTCCTGAGTGAGACACTCCATGAAGGTAGCTTGTGATGGCATTTGCCAATTTCGAAGGGTCATCTTGGCTAAGTGAAATGTGCTAACAAATACAAAAAATCTGGGCCTAGCTTTGAAAGATTGGACAGAATCAGTTGTTCTTCCTTCTTAACAATTCCACATTGTTGCAGTTGAAGCACTAGTGACTTGAACTTAGTGAAGAACTTCTGGATGGTTTCAAAATGCGCTGGGCTCAAGCTAATGAGCTCATTTTCAAGCTGGTGGCCTCTTAGTTCATCAGTTTTCCCAAAGAGTGATTCTAGCTTCACCCATACTTCATTTGGGGTTGTCAAACTGTCTGTATGAAACAAGATTTCCCTCGAAATGCTCAAGCATAGCAATCCATAAGCTTCATCAAGTCAATTGTAGTACTTTGCTTTCTCCACAGCAAAGTTTGGCTCCACTTCTGTGCCCATGGTTACTCTATAGAGACCCTTAGATATCAGTTTGATAACCATTTCAGCCTTCCAATCGAAGAAATTGAAGGGTGTGAGCAACATTTGGTTTGCTTCCATTACTGCTGCGTTAATGGTGAGAAAACTACTGAAACACCTGCAAAAAACACTCAATTTTTATCTGGAAATCCTCTCTAGAATGCAGTTCAATGCTCAATATTTGATCCGGATTTATGTGGGAATGAAACAAAAGATAGCATACACAGAATCATATACAGAGATATATTGCAAGAACACAATGATACAGTAAACACATATTCTATTAAATAGCAGAAATAGAACAGACTGTAAAATACAATAGCTAGAATGGTGGTAGCTATCGCTGAGAAGAGATGTGGCCGCTATGCTCATTCATGCCAAGATGAATACAAAGAGAGGTCGGAAGGGCCTAATTACCATAAGCATGAGGGAAAGAATCCCAAACATCCAAAAACCTAACCTTAGAAGATGAATCGTCATAAAGTTTGCGGCCCCAAGGTGGTTAGTTGAACAGTCAACTTCCCGGGGTCATAACTTTTGCATACGATCTCCGTTTGGGGCGCTCAGTAGCCCGTTGGAAAGGTCTATCCGAGATTTACAACTTTCAATTCGGCCCTAATGTATGTCGTAGGAAACCATTTCGTCCCCTGAATCGCCAAAAAATGTCGTTTAGGGCCTCAAAATGGCTCCAGAAGTTCAGGACCCGAAAAACTGCTAAAAATAGTAATTTACCAAAATTGCCAGAAGACTGTTTTGAGCCAGTTGGAAGAGGTGGGCCGCCACCGATATCCACCTGGATCAATCCTCCCTCTTTAGGAAGAAATGGTCTCCATTGCGTTAAATCCCTTATCATATGTCGAGCTGTGTGTCGATTTGAGCTCTTGGTGCGACATTTGCTGAAGTGGAAAGGTTGCCTTACTTTGACATCTTCAGAGGGTTGTAATTGTTGTTGATGGATTCGCTGGAGCTGTTCAACAGTTTGGAGGAGCACCTTGAATGCGTGGCCTTGCACTGTAGAGGTACCCGAATAGGCGATGTGGCACTGAATTTGTGTTCTTGTTTCTACTGAGTAGAGGGATAATGGGTAGAGGTTGTGGATATCTCTGCAATCTGATGTTCTCTTTTAGTGGCAATTGCGAATAGGGAAAATTTCCCAGTGTGGGAGATTATCTTCCTTCCCTGCTCATTTGGGGTAGGTGCAACTATCTCTGGTATTCGATAGAGTTGTCCTCCCAAAGTGACAATGACACTGCGAGGTCGTGATTCATATACAGCATGATGCTTCCACATATATGGTTTCCCTAAAAGAACATCACATACTTCAAGTGGGGCCACATCACACAATACCTCATCTTTGAAGGGCTTGATGCCGTATGGTAGGCTACATTGGTGACTGACATGGATCCTTCGTCCTTCGCTTAGCCATCCAATGGTGTATGGTTGTGGGTGTGGCTTTATTGGTAGCTCCAATCTCTTGATGACTTCTTCTGAGATTAGGTTCTTCTGGCTACCGCTGTCCACAACAATGTGTAGAGGAATTCCCTTCACCCACATCTGTGAGTGGAAAAGGCGCTCCTCTGCCTCTGACTCTTCAGGCTCCTCTGGATGAATCTGTGTGGTGGCAACAATGGCACTGGGCTCTGCATCAATGATCTACTTCCCTTTTCGCGCAGCTGTGAAATTAGGTTCTGAGTCAGAATCGGAACTGGGATCTGATTCTGAAGCTTTGATCTCAGCCACCAATGACTGTTTTGAGCGACATTCATCAGTGTTGTGCCAGGGACTTTTGTGGAACTCGCACCACTTCCTGGTGTCCTTCTTTGTCTTTTCTTTACCCTTCTTCGCTTGTGGTTGGGACTAGTTGTCCTTTCCTTGCCCCGTGTTCTGTGAGCCAGAGTTTCCCTTGCCCTGCTTCTGCGCAGGTTCGAAGTCACGCTTGTTCTTTTGCTGAAATTTCTGTTCGATTTTTACAGCATATCGATAGGCGGATCCGAGTGAAGAGATTTCTAGGAAATCCATCTATGTTCGTATGTACCGGTGTAGGCCACTGCAATATTTCAGTACTAGGTGCCGCTCGGAGTCCTTGATACCCATCTTTGTGCACAAGGTATGGAATTTGTTGGTGTACTTCGACACCATTTGGTCCCTCTCTTGGTGCAGAATGGTCCATTTTGTGTACTGGTTGTCATAGTTTCCAACAGGGTAATATTGTTCCTTGAAGGCATCTATAAAAGAGGCCCAAGTAGGATTGGAATATTCAAACAATCCAGACTCGTTTGATGAGTTTTGCTCACAATACGTTTCCCACCAATTTTTGACATGGGGGACGGCCTTGAGGAGTGCAAAGACGATCTTTTCCATGTCGAAAAAATTGTGGATAGAGAAATACCCTTCTAGTAGATTCAACCATTTATCTAGGGCATCGGCATCGATTTGGCCTTCAAATAAAGGGATATCAAAATTAACTTGTTCCTTGAAGGGAGTCGTATCTCCGAAATGGCTGCTCGTTGAGGGTGCATTTGCCACTGTTGGCATGCGTTGAAGGATCTGGGCAAAATTATCCATCATCTCGTTCCTCTGTCGCGTGAGGGCTTCCTCGAGCAACAACTTGATAGGATCTACTGCTTTGTCGTCTCTCTTTTCTTCTGCCATGGGAGGCCGTTTGGGGCGGCGAGAGTGGTCTTCCCCAAGTGAAACTAGTTTGAGACCCAACTCTTTGTATCCTGACCTCGTCGGGGACATGCACCGAGAAACAATCAAAGAGCAGACCGCTCTAATACCACTGATCCGGATTTATGTGGGAACGAAACAAAAGATAGCATATACAGAATCATATACAGAGATATATTGCAAGAACACAATGATACAGTAAACACATATTCTATTAAATAGCAAAAATAGAACAGACTGTAAAATACAATAACTAGAATGGTGGTAGCTATCTCTGAGAAGAGATGTGGCCGCTATGCTCATTCGTGCCAAGATGAATACAAAGAGAGGTCAGAAGGGCCTATTTATCATAAGCATGAGGCAAAGAATACCAAACATCCAAAAACCTAACCCTAGAAGATGAACCGTCATAAAGTTTGCGGCCCCAAGGTGGTTAGTTGAACAGTCAACTTCCCGGGGTCATAACTTTTGCATACGATCTCCGTTTGGGGCGCTCGGTAGCCCGTTGGAAAGGTCTATCCAAGATTTACAAATTTCAACTAGGCACAAATGCATGTTGTTGGCAACCATTTGGTCCCCCGAATCGCCAAAAAATGTCATTTAGGGCCTCAAAACGGCTCCGGAAGTTCAGGACATGAAAAATTGCTAAAAATAGTAATTTACCAAAATTGCCAGAAGACTGTTTTGAGCCAATTGGAAGAGGTGGGCCGCCACCGATATCCACCTGGATCAATATTGATCTGCAACTCACTAAATCCACAATGGCTCTGATACCATGTGAGTATTTTGATCACAGTAAGATTTAGGAGCTATGGAGAACCTCACAAAATCGAATTATTTGCAAAACCAGTGAAAAAGCTTGAAAAAGGAGACAATTTTACACACAATGTGAACTTAATATTTGCATTATCTGACTGTCTAACATGTGAAAATGTTAAGAACAGGTTTTTATTACATCCATGAGAAATTCGAGAGCACTAGATAGCTCAAGATGAGTGTACAAGTCAAAATTGCCAAATTGGCCTCAATCCCCCCTAGGTGGGTCCAACTCAGTCCTAATCATCCCAAACAGTCACGAATTCAGGTGTGAAGGTGGCTGAAGCATGCTGGGTCATAATTGAGGCCAAGTCAGGCGTGGGTGAGCAAATACAGGTGTTTGGGAGGACCAAGGGAGCATTAAATGCTCCAAATTTAGCCAAAATTGGGCAAAATCCACCCTAGCGCTCCTAGTCAACAGTAATTCCCCAAATCAAGGAGAGAGAGTGCTCCAACATTTAATGAGGGCGCACTTGTGGAAAACACAGGAGGTTGGGTGAACTGGTTTTCTTGGAAGTGGGTGTGAACACTCTTAAATGTGGGTATTTAACCGACTAAAGTCACCTAGTCCAAACTATGGTGTAATGAAGCACATGAGCAATAAAATTTCACAATGGTTATGGACTATGGTACTAAGTATGGATTACTGTTCTAACACAAATCCCAGAAATGGATATTCACAGATCATTTCCAGTCATTCTAGATAAGCCCATTAACATCCAAATTTAGCTTAAACCATCTTATAGAATCAACTGACAATGTGTTGAGAAAGTATGTCAGTACATAGCTTGGTGTCTTTGAGATTAGTTAAGAGTTCTCCAAGAAATCAATTTACCCTAGACCTTGTCCCATAAATATCCCAGTGTGTGGAACCCTTTCCTTTCCAATCGTTATCTCAGTCTAGAGCCTAGTGTTTTTGAAACTAGCAGTCGAGAACCTGGTGTATTTGAAACTAGCAGTCGAGAACCTGGTGTATTTGAAACTAGCAGTCCAAATCCTAGTGTCTTTAAAACTAGTTAAGAGTTATCCAGGAAAGCAATTTATACAAGACCTTGTCCAATAAATATCCCAATGTGTATTCAAAGTTCATATGTGTAACTAACTAGTCTTTGAGAAAGGTTCTGGTGTATCTATGTGTGTAGGTATTGTAGCATATTTGTGTTGAACATTGTTGTAGACTAGTTTGCACAAAGTACAGGATTTTGAACCCATAAGTTATATTTCCTATACCTGCCTTTCGCTTTTGTTATTTAAACTCATCATTAAGGAAATATGGAGAATATGTTCTTTTTTGTTTGACAGTGAGGACACAACCCACTCAACAGGGATCTCTGCTTTGTGTAGGAGAGAAATCCCTCTAAACAAAGCCCAGAAATGGCTTTCCATAGACCATTTCCAATATTTCCAGATAATCCCATGAACATACAAATTTAGCTTAAAATAGAATCAACTGATAACATGTTGAGAAAGTATGTCATACTACAGCCTGGTGTCTTCGATACTAGTTAAGAGTTCTCTGAGAAAGAAATTTACCCAAGACCTTGTCCCATAAATATCCCTGTGCGAAACCCTTTCCTTGCCAACCTTTGTCAGTCCAAAGCCGAATTTCTTTGATACTAGTTAAGATTTCTCCAATAAAACAATTTATCTAAGACCTTGTCCAATAAATCTCCCGGTACGTGAAACCCTTTTCTTGCCAACCGTTTTCCAGTAAATGAAGAGTTGCCAATCAACCCAACATGTCACCTTCACTGATATAGTCCAAATTGACTGCCAATATGATTTTGCAACCAAATCCCATCCACATAAATTTTTTATATAATACCAATGCAATTTGTTGGGATACCAACTGCCAAGCTTTCCCTATTTGAGAATACATGAACAAATGATTTTAAACAATTCAGCCACACCAACTATGTTACAAATGTTGTGGGGACTCGATATGCTATTTGCATGTAGATAATTTTGAATACAAAGGAAAAAAACAAATACATTACCATTCATTATGCCAATATTGTGCCTTGATTATGGACATCAATCAGAGCAATCCCTCCAACGTTTCTAGGCAAAGTTCAGAAGGCCCCTTTTCACACCCTGTTACCCCCAAAGAAAATGCTAGAAATATTGCCAACTCCCATTGACCTATACTAGATGGAATGGAGAAAAAAGAGTAAAATGCATGGCTCGCATATAATATTCTGCAAATGAGGCTAACACCTACAAAAGGAATGTCTTGAGATGAGGATAATGCCTACAAAATAAATGTCTTGAGAAGCCCATCACTGAACCTTGCCTTCAATTTTTTGCAATATCGGGTCCCACAAAACCTTTATAGGCACATTAAATCCAAAAGGAATACCTAAAATACTGTATTTTTCCCTATCTGGATGATTTCATATTTCTCAAAAAGCCAAGCAAGAAAATAATCTTTCCTTATAATAAGATCTATCTTTTCCTCCCTCACCATTACTACAAGAGCTTTAGTAAAAAAAATACAAGCGAAACATTGTTCCTTCAAACAAGTGCTGAAGTTGAGCAGAATGAACATTTACCGCCTACTAATTGTTGCCAGCAGGGAAGATGCCTCAAATTTGATCTTTGCACATGAGCACCTTCAAGAATGTACCCTAGCACATCAGTTGCAATAACATACAAATAAGGAGCCAAAATACAGCCTTCTCGTACAACATAACTAAAGAATAATCCTTTTGAAAATTGACCATTGATGCATGCCCAGATTGAAGCATTCATGAAAAGAGTTCTTCGAGCTCTAGTAAATTAAACAAAAATTCCAAATAGGGGAGCATATTTATAGTCCTCTTTGTTAATGATTTTATCTTTTACTTGTAAGGAAACAACGGAGATGATGCCGTTACATGTTTAAATTATTTTCATAGCTTCTTTCTTATAATTTATTAAATTATGGTTAAGGTTCTAAAATTTGTTTCTTTTGTGACCTTACCATTTGACCATTTTCAGGCAGAGTGTGGTGAACATGCATGATTTTCATCAACAATCATGATTCATTAGGCATCAAAGAAAGCCCCAAAATTATGTGAGTATTGCATACTTCATATTAGATGATGCATATTTTAATGAATTTTTTCATAATTTATGCATAAGTTTTGGAAAAGAGTTATTGCAAAGCTTCTAATATTTTCTTGAATTTTACAATTATGATTTAGGATAGTCTTGACTATAAAGGTAGTATGTAAGCTTGATTGATGGATAAGCCTAAAAGGAGACTCTTGTCACTAGAATTAAGTATTCTAGAGTCATGCAGATTGCTTGGTACATGTTCCCTCACATCAAAGTCTCTCTAGTGACCCACTAAGAGAGAAAGACTTGGTGCAATATCGTTCCAAAAATATGTGATAACAGTCCCTGAATTACCTTCATCTATATCTTGTCTCTTTCATCAATAAATAATATTACCAAATTTGTTTGTGACAGAGATTTGAGGACATATATCATGGCAAAATAGAACACAACATTATTTTTGAGCTTTCTGGCCATATGTGCAAAGATAGTCAGGTAAATGTGGACTCTTAAATTAAAAGCATTGATTTATTTTAGTTGAATTGTATGGTGTTTGTGGAAGCCTTTTCTATTTATTTCTCATAATGACACATTCAACTCATAATGATCTATTGGGAGATCGAGATCTGTTGGAGGACACTCATCGATGTTAAGATGATGGGAATCTATTCTTCTAAATATTTTTCTGGGATACCAATACTTGAGCTTCGCCTATTGTTTGATGAGTATAAATCTACCTCTTGCAATTGAAGCTAGAATGCCATTTGTTTTTCCAAATTTTCAAGTAGGCCCAATAGGTGTTTCTCAAATGTCAATGAATGGTCTGATTTAGGGACATGTTCACACCTCTTCCATAATAGCTAGTCTTTCTAGGATGGATGCCCCTTCTTATATGACACTAATTCTTATCTAGTTGTCTTTTTTTAGTATGGAATTGCATTTAGAATTATTTTTATTATTTGGCTATTTTTGGTCGTGCTAGCATGTATTTTTAAAAGGTTTTCTATGTCACCCTATTTTTGAAGAATTCTGGCTTCTTGCAATTTTATTGTACTGAATCCTATGATTCCAACATGAATTTAATTCACCTCCTGCACAAAGGAAGTCTAAACCTAAAAATTGGATCCCTCCATTCCAGTAGCCATGTCATATGCAACAACAAATGCAAGATCCATTTCAACACTAGCATTCACAACCACCACAGTCTCATTCACAATTGTATCCTCAACAATCCTTGCAATATGGTCAACAGATACAGGTCTCTCAGCCACTTACACATCAACCTTAATATGGTTAGCTACGATTGTCACAATATTCATTGTCTCAATATGGGAAATTGAATGTTTCCCAATCTCAAGTGCAACAAAATGATACTTCTACTATCCAACAAGTTCCTCTGAGTATGTCGTTACAAGCTATGCAGCACTATCACTAGCAGCAAGCACAACCCCAACAACAAAACCTACTCTTTAGTTAGAACAACAACAACAACCTACTATATAGCAAAATTTTCAGTTGCAACAACATCCTTCATTTCAACAACTTCTTCAAGTACCTGCAATTCAAGTAGAAACACAATCACAACAAGAAGTAGTGGCAATGCACCCTCAGCAGCAAGCAGTGCCAATGAAGTCTCAGCCACAAAACCAATGCACAATATTTTAAGAATATTGCAAATACCCCCACTTCCTGGGATGCCCCTTAATCCAAAAAGACCCTCAAGACCTTTTCTTAGTAAATTGAGCTCACTCTAGGAATGTAGATAGACAACTTGATCTATAACCCAACTACTCCCAAGGAAATTTGAGTGGCCCTCCATCTATGCCTTCAATGTAAGTACAAATATTCCAAACGCTGCTGAATTCCTAATTTTAGATGTGTTCTAGTGAGGATGGCCATTGCAAGAATTATAGCATTTTTAGCTCTTGGTAGTAGCCTTAGCAGGGCAAATCACAAAATCTTGGATCACCTTATTAGGAATCCCAATAACAATGATGCAGACCAGGGTTGTGTGGTCTAGCAGCAAACAACAAGGTAAATCAGGTTTTTATGGAGGAGATCCAAGTTCAAAGTCCCACAAATGAGTACAAATGAGGCCTAGTACAAATCCTGGATAATTTGACAACAATGAAAGCCCCTCATGACACTGTATCATTGGCAAAGACAACTGTAAGTTAATAGCATTCAGTATGCACCCTGTAGCAATGCATTTAATGCTCTTGCTGCAGGATTATGAACCATTGAATTGAATGTTGGATTAGATCCAATGTTTCACATCCCCACAATAACAACATTAAATGCACTTTTGCAAGGTCCATATTGAACGCCCTATAGGCTGCATTTTCAAATAAATAAAACTAAAATATGAATAGTGCTAGTTCAATGTGATTGGTAATATTGACCTGTTTTGAGTCATCTAGTTGAAACCAAATAATTATAATCAATGTATTTTAAGATTTTACTACAAGATAATTACTATGATGGTTATTGGTAGAATTACTTACAAATGATAAGACATGTTACTATGCTACTTTGGTGTCTAATTGCATAGGCAGCAACTTACCTGTCTTGAAATATTGCATTCTATCTGTAGAAGTAGTACTATTTGCATAAGAAACCTGCAAGTTGGAGAGGAAAATATACTCATATAATTATATTGAATTTATTGAACATTGATTGAATGAAAAGTTTGTAGTACCCCAACTTTAATTTGTTTACTCAATACAATTCCAAAAGAAAATGCGATGTGAAATTGATATGGTAATTTGTTATAATGTTATTTTGAAAGTTGAGTTTGTTTTTTCTCTTACTTTGTGTTTGAAAGGTGGAAGTGGCTGGGTATGACTAGGGCATAGTTGGGTACAACTAAGGAAATGTTCTGTAACTAATAGTTTGGACATGTCTGCTTTGGGGAAAACCTTGATTTGGAGCACACATCCCTTTGGGAATTTGCCCCTTCGCTACATTGAGAACTACTTGTTAACGTTCTACTGTTTTGGCACATGGTAAGCAGATCTGCACTCAAAAAACAAAACCTTGCAGTGAGGAATCTGAGCAGAGCTCAATGGTAGAGAATGCATAAGAAATTGTATTTAAGGGTGCCAGCTCAATGGTAGAGCACCTGCCTTATAGGCAAGAGGTTGGTGGTTCGATTCCATCGTACCCTATTTGTATTCTAAAACCACTAAAAAGAGATAAATGATTAAAAAAATGACCAAAATTTGCATATAAACGACGACCAATACAACATGCGAGATAACTGACAAAAAAAATGACCAAAATATGCATATAAATGACCACTTTTGAGTTGGCGATCGCTGGTAGCAAATTAGCGGTCATTTATCACGCTACAAAAAATGTGGTCATAAATTTGGTCATTAATTGTGACAATTAATGACCAAATATATTACCAAATTAATGACCAAATATATGACCACAAGATAAGCTATAAATGACCAAGCTAAATATGACCACATTTTTGGTCCCGTGATATATGGCCACTAATTTGCTACTAGTGGTCATCAACTCAAAAGTGGTAATTTATATGCGGATTTTGGTCATTTTTTTGGTCACTTATCTCTCATTTTGTACTAGTGCCACTTGGTTTGGTTGGAAGCAATGCCCTAGCAGTTATTCCCTAGATGGAAAGGCACATGTTTGATGACAGATTCTTTAAAATTATTTTGATGATGGGGAAAATGCAGTTGATACTTTGGGATCCTAGCATACACTTGAGTGACAGATTTCCAAAGATGATAAAAGAATTCTGCTCGTTGCAGGAGAAACAGTGGGACCCAAGAATTCTACTCAGTTATCCTAACTGGGTTAAAATTCTGTTTATTTGTTGGCTAATGGAAGATATAAATTACAATGCAGTTTGTTTTACATAGAATTTTTTTCCTGAAGGCCCATGTTTAATTTACAGATTGTTCAATGGATGGGAGACAATGATAATCAGAGTTGGTGCAGCAGAAGCTTGGTGGAATCCTGGCATTGCTTAAGGACAAGCAATCTTGGGAAGGGAGGACTGCCATGTTCCCAAATTTTCCTATGGTCCATGGGGATGATTTTAGCCTAAGTCACCTAGGAATTAATTAAATAATTAATGGATGGATGAAGGAAGATTCCTAAGGGGGAATTTGAGGAATTAAATGGATAAGGAGGCCCCCCCATGAAGTTATTAACCCCCAATTCAAGTGCTAAGGTGATTTATTAATTAATTGAGAAATTAATTATTTGGGGAAGTTTTCAGGCAATTGCACCATAATAATTAATTAATTACTGGATAATTAATTAATTGCTAAGTTAAATCATTTCTGAGTCGTATTATTTTATTTAAATGATTATTGCTAATAAATGTGCCAAGTGGTTGGTGAATGGGCTAGGAAATTCGAATTGGCCATGTGGGCCAAACTTGCCTAAGTGGCAAACTTAGAAAATCAAGGAATTACTTGGAGTAGAAGTCAAGTAAGCACTAGAGTCCAAAAATGAGAAAAGAGGAATATTTCAGGAAAAGCAGCATAAATCTAGAAAGCAGGAAAGTTCAGAAAAGAAGGAAAGTTAGAAAAAGAGAAAAAAAGAAGGAAATCCAAAGCAAAGCAAGCAAGAAAAGCAAGGAAAGTATGTCCACTCATGGGTGACCTATTCTCACAGGTCACCAAGCTAAGTAACTTGCTCAACAGGAATTCTATTTAAGAAGGTTTCCAACTTCATTCAAGAACTTTTGTCATTTGTATTTTTGCATTGAGAGCTCTGAGCCTCTCTAGTTGAGTGATGTGCCTCAACAGTTCTTCGTGGGTGATGTGCCCCAAGGCCCCATGAGTTTTAGTGAAGTAATATGCAGGTCCAAAATGTGTTATTGCAGCCAATAACATTCATTTCATTCCACCATTGAAGATCCACAGTCATCTTGAAGAGAAGATCAATTCTAGAGGAGATTTACAGCTAGTTTTGGAGAAGGTTCATCGGTTGAAGGAGATAGTTCCAGTGAATGCACCCAAGGGTGATTGGAGAGTTAGTTCAGACATTTTTGCAGATATAATATATGTCCAAGATCAGAAACCAGCATCAGATCAGATGCATCCTTCTCTTCTTAATCATTATCTCTACTTCAACTAGTTTTGGAGGAGTTTCTTTTGGAGAAGAGAGCTAGTTTGGTGAATGCGCCCCAGTGAAGACCAGAAACTTAGAGTGAAGCCATATCAGACACATGACCTGTAGATGGTCTGATAATTCAGTTCAGAACATAGTCAAAGTAATTCCCTTCTTCTCATATTCATTCTCCCACTATTGTAATGAAAATCTAGCCTGTGAGGCACCGTACTTTGGAAGGAAATCTAATAATGAGAAAGAAAGTATTATGCACCTATATTTCGACTTATATCTATTGAATATAATTTTTAAAATATTTATTTAATATCAGAACAGTGTATATGAATTTTTGAAGCAGTTTGATGAGTTAAAGTGCAAGACTAGCTAGTTGGGTGCTTATTCTAGACTAGTCTTACCAAAATAACTGTTGAATCCATTCTGGGTATCATTTTAACTCCATTCCAGTTGTATAAGGTTCATATTTCAATATAATGTACATATAATCCCCTGTATTAAGAATTTGGTTGCAGTAAACTCGATTTTGGAAGGCCAGAAACTTAACTAGCTCAACAATCCACCATGTGCAATTAACCCCCAAATTACTCCAAACCCTTCCAAGTTCACCTAGTATTTCTTCCAGAATATTTTATGAGTTACATGACTGATATAGCTCTGTCCTAAGCTCTGATAACCTTGACCCAGTCTTGTTGGCATATGCTAGAATCCTAGGAAGCCTCGAAGTAGGCAATGGAGTTACTCTATTGCTGGAAAGTGAATGGATCTAGTACCTTGTGTCAAGGACTCATGCTTAGAACTTAGTTTGCTGCTGCTACACACTCATCCACCTAAATTCCAAAACCTAATCTCATTCCTACCATCCCCATTCATAGTTTCATTCCCCGTCACTTACATCCTGTCCAGTTTGAGAATTTGCCTTAAAAATTGCAAGTAAAATTTTATTAAACTATAAAGTGGAAGACAATATCTTGGTCAGATATTGAATAGGATATTACAGAGATGG
Organism: Larix kaempferi; assembly: GCA_027924585.1. NCBI lineage: Eukaryota > Viridiplantae > Streptophyta > Pinopsida > Pinales > Pinaceae > Larix > Larix kaempferi. The sequence continues at coordinate 3,403,549 of BSBM01000008.1, forward strand.
CCAACATAAGACAAAGTAGAGCATGAGTCTTTATCACAATGTCATGGCATAACTACAAAGGACTCCCAATCCCAAGGAGAAACAACAACATGGGCACCAGAATGCAAAAAGGGGTTCTATCTAGGGTACCCATGTTCGGAAAGGCCCTATCGGCACATAAATACACTTCTATGATAGTTTGAAGGTTCCGTGTCAGTTAAGAAGCGGGGTCGCACCTAGGGTTTATGAAAGTGGTCAAAAGGTCAAATGCATAATGCATGTGAAAATGACATCTAACCTATATGTCAGGTGTGAAGTGTACCTGCCGTAGGTGTGAAACATTTGGAAACAACTTTCACCGAAGAAATCTGGTTAAAAACGCTACTTCATGACATCGTATTAGTCCACAACAATATTAAATGGAAAAACTATAGATAATTGGGTCTTGAAAATTATAAATAGTAATAAAAATTTACAATTTACAATTCACCCATTTGGAGTTTTGTGGTTAGATTTCACCTCAAAGTTCAGTTGCTAATTCTGCGAGCTACAGGCGTCCAATCGTCGAACTTTCAGGAGTAGGTTGGTAATCTCATCCCCATCTTCCATTTCAATGTTTTTATTCAAATTTCATTGGTTAAAAAATTTATTTGGCCATGCCCTACAAGGACACAGCGCTACCCGTGGGCCATAACTATGCGGGTCGCGGGTAGGGTTGGGTACGCGTAGCCAACGCACACGTTGACTGCGGGTACCCTCCTCTATGAGCACAACTACCCACAGGTACGGATGTGAAGTGAGTTTTTTAAGCTAAACTGACCAAATCTTTGGGCTTTTCTCTTTCCAAGATGGTTCTAGAGTGGAGAGAGAGAGAACATGACCATGTAGATGAGGCTGTTTGTAACAATCTGTGTGCACAGCAAGCGTTGCAAGCGTGTGGCTTATACAAATTTTGGAGCATAGGGGGTTTGAGTGCCCAAAACCTATTGCTCCAGCATTTGATAGACTATTGGGATTTTGATGCATAGAACTTCAACCTAGACTGGAAAATACTTTCACTGGAGGTGGACGATATCTATTTAATCGTAGGTTTGTCCCGTCGAGGTGAGGTGGCAGGCCTTCGGTCTCGAACTGTGGGTGGTGGGATCACCATTCCCGAATACATAGAGAGATATTGTGTTCCAAATACTCAGGAAGTGGGAAGTCAGGTTCCCATCCGAGCCATAGTCAACCTGAGCATGAAGGTTGTCATGGCAACTTTAGTGCAGATCGCTGGATCCAAAGCTCTTCACCAGGCCTCCAGACCAGTTATGTTCTATGCATCACAATGCATGAAGCCTATGATATTTGAATGGTGTACTGCGTTACTGGGGTCCATGAAGACCCAATCGACAGAGTGCAAGCAGGGGGATGCGAAAAGTTTTAGGTATGGCAGTATTTTGTGCAGCTTCTTCTTCGAGCGGGTTCCACGGCTTAGTCAGAGCGTTGAGGTCCCTCCTTATAGTCTCTGTGACCCAGCCATGACCCGGTGGGATGAGGTCTTGACACGACAGGGTGTTGGCCATCAGGGGTCATCATATACAGAGGAGTTATTTTACGGGTGGGATCGACAGATCATAGCGATCGATGACTACCCCTATGTAGGGATAGACTTTCGACAGGACCGAGACATGCCACTCCCACTAGATGCAGTGTTCAGAGACATTGGTGAGTACTCTTTTTAGGTTTTTGGTATATTAAATTTTTATGGATTTTTTATTATAGAAGTAAATGCAAAAATATTTTTGGAGATAGTATCATGTATTAATGTTTGACTGTTTGCTCGCAGATAAGGGTCTAGTGAGACCCAATAGTTTTTCAAGACATCGTCGCCGAGGCAGGGGTGATGAGATGGTAGGTGCTGCAGCAGAGAGGACACTACAGTCTCTGTGGTCCAACATATCACGGATGATTGCCAGGGTACCACAGGCAGAGGTGGCGTAGCTCCTAGAGGATATGCAGTGCCAGGTAGTAGGGGTGCCAAGCAACTGGGTGCGACTACTACAGTATGTCACAAATGCAGTGCATTATTTCTATCAGACACATCCTCTCGAGGTGACAGCTAGGCCTCCTCGTAGGGATTAGATATCTCAGGATCTCATTTTTGTATTGATATGTATATTTTTGAGAGCTACGGGCTCCAGTTTTGTATCATGACACTATCATTTTGGACATATTATTTATAAAAAACTTTGGTTCTCTGGTGCTATTATATGTGTGTATGTACAAATGTGTGAAAGTATTCTTTTATTTGTGTGCTTCATTATGAATGTGACCAATGTCAATCTAATACATAGTTAGCGTATGCATCAGATATATGATTAACACTTCTCGGAATATGAATGTATGTAATTGAAACAAAATGTCGTTCCAAGAGCCTTACCCATAGGAATTTCCGTAGTTACGTAGGATCTCGCACACGGTACTGCCCATTCAGCTGAGACACCACTATCTGTGAATTGAGGTGGACTTCTAAAGACTGGATACCATGTGAAATAGCATCCTGAAGTAGCTCAATGATGACACTATACTCAGCCACATTGTTAGATGTAGGACCGAGACAACCACCTCCTAAGGACACAACTAGGTGGTCAGGTGAGAAAATAACCCAGGCAGCAGAAGCAAGCTATTGTGTGTGACGGCTAGCACCATCCACGAATCCTAAGAATGTAGGAAACTCTGCTGACATCTGTCAATCAAATAGAAGCTAATCAGCAGACCCGAAAACCAAAAGACAGCTAAACTATGTACATAAGTAACTATACAGTAGTGTACACAAGTATTCGCTTGAACTGAAGGTTCAAGCGTAATACCGCTTGAGGTAGAGCCCATTTCTAATATCCTTCAAGACAATCCCCTCATAGTCTTCTAATTCATAGGCTCCTTTTTTGAGGACACACCTCACGATGTAAGGACTGTGCCACATGGGGTTGAACTTGCCTGCCCCCAAAGGTTCTTTAGCTTGGTCGTATAAGAGGACCAAGTCACCTTCAACATATTGCCGGAGACGGACAGATCTATTGTACTGAACCTTAACATGACGTTTGTTGGAATCAATAGCCACGGCGGCATCACGACGCTGCTCGTTAAGTTTCTCAAGGTGGATTAAACGTTGCTCAAGACCCATCGTATCAGGGAGGAGCTCTATGGCCAGTTTAAGCGAGGGGATTTCACATTCAATCGGTAAAAGTGACTCCACACTATGAACTAGTTGAAACGGTGAGAACCCGGTGGTAGTATTGACTGCGGTTCGATATGCCTACAAAGCAACATATAACATGATGTGCTAGTTGTTCTTGCTTTGTTGGATGGTACGCTGGAGAATGGTCTTCAAAGACTTAATAATTGCTTCAACTTGACCATATGCTAGGGGATAATAAGAAGATGAGCATTCTTGATGAAACCCAAGCTTGAGAGACAAATCCTCCATCATCTTGTTCTGAAAGTGACCGCCATGGTCAGTGAAAATCTCTTTCGGAATACCGAACCGAGTGATAATTTGATTGAAGATGAAATGGGCTGCTGTATCACCATCGGATTTTACGGTAGGCATGGCCTCATCCCATTTGGAAAAGTAGTCCACGACCACTATAATATGGTGATGCCCCCCAGTTGAAGCTGGCTTGCAATCCATGAAATCCACCCCCCACTTGGTGAAGGGACCGACGGTGACAACCATATGAAGGGGCGCTGGATGCGAGTGTATATTCTGAGAAAACAACTGGCAAGGATGGCATCTCTTCACAGTGTTAATACAATCTTTAAAGATTGAATGCGAATAGTAACCAGCTCGCATAATACATTGGGCTGTAGCAAGCCCGGATAAGTGACCGCCACATGCCCCTGCATGGCAATCATTAAGCACCCGCTCTGCTTCTTCGTGAGTTAAGAAACATAGGAGAATAGAGTCCTTTCCTCGGCGATACAAAGTGTCACTGATGATAGTGTAATCTTTAGCGTGATGTTTCACACGCTGTCGCTCATCTCGTCAATAATGCAGAGGAAACTTCAAAGTTTGGAGATATATAATGACATCCCCATACCAAGGGTCCTCAGATGAGATAAGGAATAAGTGATCATCCACAAAGGAATCTTCACGAATGACATCCTCATCAAGCCTCGGAAGGTCCGACATAAGCTCAGAAAACACCAATGATTTCACTGATTTTGTCGAAGCAAAATTGAGATCAAACTCCTGAACGATCACAATCCATTTATTGTACTTCCCCCTATAAGGCATCGTGATAGCAGGAACTAAATTGGATTGATATGTGCTACAACTTTGGTTGTTCTATGCAAAATGTAATGTTGTAACCGTTGGATTGAATGAACAGTCGCAAGCGCCAACTTTTCCACATGAGTATACCTTAGCTCAGCGTCTACTAGATTTCGACTGAGGTAATAGTTGACATACTCGACAAGCGCGTCATCAATCTGAACCAAGACCATGCCAATCATCTCTTGAGATGCAGCCACATAAAGGATAAAATCTCGTGTGAAATCTAGAGGACTAAGCACAGGGGCCAATGCCAAATATTTCTTAAGGGTGTCGAAAGACTGCTGGGCTTGCTCATTCCAGATAAAAGGTGTGTCTTTCTTCAATAAGCTCGTAAAACCTTTGGTAAGATTAGCATAATTGACTATGAAACGACTTAGAAAAGTGGCTCTCCCTTGGAGGCTCTGAAGTTGTAACAAGTTGCGCGAAGGAAGCAACTTAAGTATTGCCTCAACTTTAAGAGTATCGACTCTAATACCCTCTTTCGAAACTATGAAGCCTAGAAGGCAACCAGTCCTTACAGCAAAGATGCATTTGTTGGGATTGAATCGAATCTTGTAGCGTATACATCATTTGAGAATGATGCGGAGGTGCTTGGGGTGGTCCATTCTCTTGCGAGAATGGCCGGAAAGATCATCCAAGAAAACCTCCATAATCTTTTTTAGATCGTGAAAGGCATAGGTCATGGCACACTGAAACGTAGCTCCAGTGTTTTTAAGGCCGAAGGGAATTTTTTGATATGCAAATGTTCCCCAAGGACAAATGAAAGCTATCTTATGTTGGTCCTCAGGTTTGATTTGAATCTGGTTGTACCCTGAAAAGCCATCCATGAATGAAAATATCACTTCCCACACAAGCATCCAAGATCTGATCGATGAATGGCATGGGGATGTTGTCCTTTGGACATGCACGGTTCAAATATCTAAAATCAAGGCATACTCAGATCGTTCCTTGCTTCTTATCCATAGGAACGGGGTTTGACACGCATTCGGTAAGGGGAACGGGGTAGATAAAACCTGCTTTGAGCAGTTTCTCCACTTCTACCTTGATAGTGGATGCTTTCCTAGGGTTCACATCCCGTAAGCATTGTCGAACCGGTTTAGCATTGGGATAAGTTCTAATCTCATGCTCAACAATGCGGGGGTCTATTCCTGGCGTCTCGTCATATGACCAGGCGAAAGCTTCCCCGAGTTCTCTAAACAATTCGATGTAAATAGCAACCTCCTTAGGAGTGCTATCGTCACCGATGTAAACATTCTTGACTTTTCCAGGAGTATGAGAGATGTTGATCGATGTAGTCGGGGAAATATTAGCCATATTCCCCTCCGTGAAAACATCATGTTACCCTAAAAGAGCCATAGGGTGACCAACCATCTCTGCTAGATTAATCCTAAACTCTTCTTGTTTGGCAAGCTTGAGGTTGGGAAGGAAAGAAGAGCGATGGTGCATATCCTCCCAAGGCCTCTCACTTCCACACATAACCTCCATAATAGCTTCATATGAAGGTAAAGTATTATCAAGGCAGTCGTGTGAACAAGACGAGTTGGCTGCCCAAAATGGCAGCGTAACGAGATCTTCATCGACTGTCTGAGAAGAAGAGAGATCCAGCTTTGCAGTGGCTTGTTGAATATGATGGTAAGCAAGATCAGCTACAAACAGTGGAATAGACATTCCGACATGTGTAATGTCTCCAGATGTGGAACTCGTGGACAATAAAGTCCATGGATCATTAAAATAGGAAGTCCGAAATGACATATTATGCGAAGGAGGAGACGCATCGTCAGTAATCGTTCCAATAAAATTCACAGGTGTAGAAAAATCATAAGTTCCCATCAATGAAGGGTACATACCAACACCCATGTTCCCAGTTTCCAGCTAAGAATGAGTAGCCTGTGGGACTATGGATCCCATGGATGCTGTGGAAGAGGAATTAACAAAATCCTACTGATCGATGGTCACAATCATTCCTTTGTGGGGAAACCAGATAACTCTAAATACAATAGACGCGACAACTTTCATAGCATACATCCAATTCCGACCCAGTAAAAGATTGTAGTTGATGGGCGCATCAACCACTTCGACCTCAATAGGAACAGATTTACCTCCCAAGCAGACAACAAGGGAAGGGATAATTCCATGAGGCTTAAATGAACAACTGTCAAATGAAGTGAGCATGGTTCTAGACGCGAGTAGAGGAGGAGAGCCGAGAGCTTTCCAACAAGCTAACGACATTATTGACGGGGAAGCACCTTCATCAACCATCGTACGTTTGACAAAATTCTGAAGGCACGCCGCCTGGATTTGAAAAGCCACATGGTAAGGTAAGCGAGGTTGGAAATCATTAGTGTCGAACTTGATAACACTGGGACTTCCCCCGTCCTCAACTCCTAACGCACTCAAAAGGGCATGCTTTTGAGAAGGACAAACCTGCAAAACTTCAAGAGCCAACATGGCACATGGAGTTTGGCCCAAATCTTCCATGATGGAGTAGTTATGGGTGGCTCGAGCATTAGGCTTATGCATAGAGCGCTTAAGAACACCTTTCAGTATCCGTGGCATATTAGAGGGCTTATTGATATGCAAGGAATTGTTAGGAGGAGGGGGAGGCTCACTCCCCAAATTAGGTTGTGGTGCATCATAATGGCGTTGATGAGTGGCAACACTAACCTCCGATTGAGCCATATTCACACATCCATAACCACCAGTATTGGAAGAAGACGTTGCTATCTCAGTAGGTCCATAACCAATGGTGGGAGCATGCAAAGCCATGTTTTGATAATGGGGAAGGGGATCCTTTAACACAGTTGGGATCTATGCCAAATGCTTCGATGCTTCTTCGATTTGAGGACATAAGTGAGTAAGATGGTCTTCCCCACAGAGCTTACAAGGAAATTTCACCTTACGCCTAGGTTTACGGTCCTCACCAACATTTTAGCCTTCCCGAGGAGGGTTGGCATTATCCTTACGGGGGGGTAATGCGATTGCTATTGTTGTTCCCATTGTTTCCACCCTTATGGTTGTTTCTCCCCTTTTTCTTACCACCAGGTTGCTAGTTACCTGATTGGTTCGTCGATTGCACACTGTGTACATCAGATGACGGGGTGGAAGTGGACAAGGTGTGAACCTGTCTGAGAGTAGACTGGTTTAGCAACAAATTTTGCATTTGATTAGCCACTAGATCTACAGGGCGATTTCTTGCGGATCATACGATGCCATCGACATGCGGTCCAGGAACTGATTGAGGCTCATGGCGTGTTCGTGGGGTGTTAGGAATAATGTCATACAAAATGCAAGACTGAGAGTATAGTAAGTCTAACTGTTGGACTTTCAAGATGGCTTGTTCGTCAGTCACAATGTCGACATCGAAAAATCCTTAGCAATGTATGGGAGTAGAGACTTGAGGAACCATTCCAATAGAAACTCTGGAGGAATATTGGCTTTCACTAACCTCTTCCGCCAATGCCACTCTTGAACGTGGTCAGAAATATGTGTGTCCTTATTCTGACGGAAGGTAGACAAAAGTTCAGTACCAGTATCATAGCGAACTGGCAACTGGAAATGATCCAAGAAAACCAAAGCGATCTCCTTGAAACCCCTATAAGTGTTTCCAGGCAACTCGACATACCACTTCGCTGCTGCCCCCGTGAGGGTGCATTGAAATAGTCGCAATCTAATGGAATCGTGATTCTATGAGTTGGAGGAGCACCAAAGGTGAAATGTTGTGACATGATCACCCGAGTCCTCACCACCTTTCCCCTCAAACTTAGGAATGTCCGAAGGGAGCTTGGTAGGGGCCGAAGGCCAATTAGGGTCGTGACACACCATTCGTGAGCTTTGAAAGATCCGGAAGATTCAATCGTGCAAGGAATGGGAGCTACGGCTGGAAAGCTTGATTATAAGCTCCCATAAAAGGTTGGTTGAACAGATCGAATTATAAGGTGGACCAAAAGCTTGACCATGAGCATTAAACTACTCATAATGAGGACCTGATGGACCATAAGCTTGACCATGGCCATAGGGTTGATAACATCTTCTGACCTGACCCGTATTAGAGTAAGCAAGTATAAACATGTTTTGGGAACCATATTGGGGTGGGTTGTACTGGTGGCCAGGACTGACTATGTTGTATTAAGGGTTTCCACCATAAGTATGGGGCATATACGTACTATTCATAGCAGGAACCGAGTTGTAATGACCAAAATGGTGAGGTATGTTCCCACCCCCAGCATTAGGATCGGTGTGAGTAGTCATGTGGTGACCATAAGCATGAGATGAATTCCCAACCCCAACATTAGTGTTACTAGTAGCAGGGATGGTGCCGTTATGTCCATGTGGATAGGATATATTCCCACGTCCAACATTGGCACTACCAGTGGCAGTAGTGGACACAAACGTATGTGGTATATGTCCACTACCATGGTTGGGATAAGCGCTAACGTTTATGAAAGTAGTCCTGGGTTGATGGGTGGCAGCATTTGTATTCGGTGGTGGATGGTGAGTCATGTTGCGGACAGTGTTCCTATTAGGTTGGGTAGCCCTAGGAGGTGGTCATCTTCCAACATTAGCATTGTTAGGAGGAATATGACTGGTCCTTATACTATGTGTGTGAGTGGACAACGTGGTGCCACCGGTGAGAGTATTGCCCCAACGGGTGCAGTGTGGCTAACACCATGGCTAGTGCCGGCATGACTACCAAACGTAGTGGAAGGATCAACTGTGCTATAATTAGTCATACCAAAAGAGAATGTGGTTGGGTTGACCATAGGACCAGTGTTTTCATGTAACTCTGGCATCCCGCGTATATAATTATGTGGAAATGAAGGATCGAATAGGTCGTCCTCGGGTGGATCCAAACCAAACAAATTGCATTGAGTCTTAGGTGGATCACCACCCCACGCCTCACGAGGAGTAGGAGTTTCTGAAGTGTGTTTGACTCTACCCGATGGATTCGTAGGTATTTCTTCAGTATCAGAATGTGCAGCAGTCATGACGTCTAGGACGTATGTCTTGTACGAATCCAAAGACTCAGAGGGAGCCCGCCGGCGTCCCCTAGCGACGCATTGTGAAATCTCGGCGGGTTGTAAACAAGCCAACCAATGGGATTGGATGAGAGTAGGACTCTGCACCATGATATCTCTGGAGAGAATGTAAAATAAAAACATCCCCTAAAGGCCAACTATCGATAAAAAACAGTAAATCACAAGCACACACCTAGAGAAACTATAGCCAAGAGCAGACAAACAGAGTGGCTAAATGATCTCCCGACACTATAGCCGGTATGTCTCTCCTAGGAGAGGCTTAAGACTCCCAAACTATAGCCGGAGGTAAAAAAAATTAGTTATAATGGCCCCCAGACTTCACTGCGTGCACAGGGTCAAGTCCCTATATAACAACAACTGTGTTGTCTGACCCTTATATGACTTAGGACACAAACATCATAACCACTGCAAGTACCCTATGTGATACCTAGGTAAGGAAACTATGGTCACTGCAATGTATCCAATGCTCAGGGGGACAGTGGTAGGTAGGATCCGTCATATAGGTAGGGTAGCTAAGCCCAAAACTCAATGAGGGTCAAATCCCCCAAGAGTCCCCAGATATGAACAAATCCTGGAAATATCTCCCACGTTCAACCGGTATTAGAGGGATATTTCCTCAACCAACCTCTCGTGACCTCATTCTTAACTCTAGTTTGAGTAGAGCTTCCCGAGAACACCGATGTATACCATGGATTCCTCCACTCCCTGGTCAGACACCTAATGTTTTGTCTAGTAGTCTTGGATTGTTAACTCACAATGATCTATTCCAAGACTCTAAACCTATGCTAGTTGGTGTACCCTATAAATAAAATCGGTCTAATCAATTTTAAGATTAAGCGTTAATTTTAATGGTAGTGGTTACTCAAGGGATATGGTCGTGAAACTAGTGATGTGTATGACTCAATAATATGCAAAATCATCAAATCCTAGACTCATCTATCAATAAAAACAATGTCACTAGCATGCAAAATCAAACCAATGGTTTCGAAATAAAAATGCAATCCTTTTATATTTTCGATGCACAATCAGAATCTAAATGAAGGTAGAAAGCAGTCAATGCAAGATGCAGTACATAAAAGCAATTTTCTTTGTATTTTTTTTTATAAACAAAAGGAAAATGCAAAACTATATGTATGTTTTTGTATTTTTCAATATATGGAAATGAAAAATGCAAGCAAAATCCTACTATCTAGTCACTGATATGCCAAGAAGATCACTAAGGCAACCCAGTAGATGCCAAACAGTAAGACTCAGCCAATAGAATGAGCTCAAAAGGAAAAAACCAACAAGGCTAAATCCAAATATGGGTAAAAAACCAACAAGGCTCAACCAAGAGAAAAGAAGAGTTATGGTCACAACCAAGGCATGAAACAGTCAAGAAACAGGCCAACAAAGACTCAGGATCATCCAAATCCAACCCAACAACAACCAAAAGTCATAAATCAACCAAAGACAGATTTGTACGCTACTATCAAAGGAATACCTACAGGTACCTGCAAGCAGTAGAGTAAACAGAGGCGGGTGTACGCGGGCAGAGCTAAGATAGCCCGCAGGTAAGGAAAGTAAAATGGGAAAATAAAGAGTTTAATGGCTTAGAAAAAACCAGTTTTCTATAGTGTATCTCAAGGACCAATTAGTTATATAGAGCTTCGACAAACAACAATTCTAAATAAGGACTAATGCTAAAAAATCCCCAGAAATGGATTTTTTCCCCAATGGAATCGCCCTTTTTTTGTTGGAGAAACCTCACTATGGCTTGGGGTAGACCACAATAGACAGTTGACTTCCAGAAATTAAGTCAATTCTCAATGCTATGCTATATAAATGACAATGCTAAGATAATGAAGAATATAACCAACCTCGATCCAAATGTTTGATGTTGATCCCCATTGGATCTTTTCAATCCGTGCACTTGAATTTGCAAATTAGTCTTGATAGCCAATATACAACAAGTACATATAATATATAAACGGAATTAACATCATCAATAGCAATGGCCCATGATATAACAAGTAAATGCAACCCAATGTAGTATAAACAACATTTACAACATTAATGGATGGGAATATGAGTATTTCTATTAATAAACAAACAGAAGTACAATGTGATACAACCACTTTCCGGCAACAAATATGAACCAAGATCTGGGTCAATCCACTTGCACCTCCACGACTTCAATCCTCCATGGAATGGAAAACTCAAACTATGATAGGAGTTTGGAAGGTGAACATAAAGGGTTCACGACTACAAGGATCAATGAGTGTAGACTCAAGATAGGGCAAAAATCCACTATAGTTCTCTTACTCTTCTTTCTCCCCCCATCCATAAGCCATATTTGCTCAATATATAGTCCTCTCAAAGGTAAGTGAAAGGACACATCGAGACGTTTCGGGGCAAATGGAGGGCCAAAGGTCACCTTATGACCTCTTTTTGGGAATAAAAGGTAATAAACTAGTGATTTTTACCATTTTACATGCTACCCGCGGGCTATAGTGATACAACTCGTGGGTATGCCCACTGTAATGATGTAGCTAGCGTACAAGGGAAAAAATAGGGAAAAATAGTTTCTGAAGGATATAAAGTGGTTCTGAGTCAGTGAAATGGATCCTGCAAGCCAAAGAATGCTGATGCTCACAAGGTGGAAAATTACGTTATAACAGTTCTCTTCATACAAAAGTTGACAGAATATTGACAAAAATCCCTAACAAACCAACAAAATGCATCATAAAAGTACCATTGAACCTAGCTAGGAGCATAACTTACCAACATTGAACAAGAAATGAGAAAGGAAAAGAACTTAGGTAACACTTCTACATGATTTCTTCCAAATAGTCTAGCATAAACCTTTAGCATTGGAAAAATTAATCCCTAGAACATTCCATCACTCACCTTCAAGCTAAGAAAAGCATTCCAAGAGAATTTTCCATCACATCAATAGCTCATAGAAAAAAGATAAAAGAACATATTTGAACCCTTATATTGATTATTTACAATGAAGGTGAGGTGATATATTTATATCTATCATCCTCTACCTTTTGTATTTCTTGAGCCTGCAAGTTTAATAAAGTTAAAAATAACTTAGACTAATTTTAGGGTAAATCCCCCAAAAGTTGGGGTCTAAACCCTAAATTAGAGATAAAATAGAAAATAAGACTAAAATAAGGCTTCACTTGATGAAATAGTGAGCCAATGGGGACACCATGCCCCATCTAACCCCTAGATGTTCTTTATCCCTGGAAATCTTGTAGGCTCTATTGGGCCTAGTATATTTTGGGTACCATTTTTGGCAAGATAGTTTTAATGTGGACAGAGATGAAGTAAAATTGGTTCGATGAAGTGGTCAACTCCGAAAAAGAAATCGAGAAACTAGGAAAACGGTTATGTTGATGGTGTCAAAGGGCAGAGTTGAGCCGGTTAGTTAGAGTTTGTCCACTTACATTAATGAGTCGAGTAGTCGGTTAGTGGGTTAGTGGGAGCGGGGAAAGTTATGTGCGCCCTAAAAATATTTAATAAGAGGGAAATTTTGGGCAGTTATCTAGAGAGAAGAGTATGCTATTCAAAGATCTTTTGTCTTTGTATTGAATACTTACTCTATGTATGTCGAAGCTATTTTGAAGATCTGAGTTGGGTGATATGCAAGCTTTGTGCGCAGATCCATTGTAAATCAAAGGAGGAATCTATAAGTCATAAACATGAAGTGCTTATTTATTGGTTGCGACTCATAATAAGAAAAAACGCTTCCGTTGTTTTTCCCTTCATGGGTTTCCACATTAAACATGGTATCATTTGGGTGATGTGTTATGTGTTTCTTTCCTTTGTTGATGAGATACATGAATGGATGAATGCCTGTGGTTAAATGAGAATCCCATAAATCCAAGTTATAATGTGTGTTATATAAATTTTGGTTATCTCATGGGTTATGTTGAAGTGAATGGTTTGTCAAAGTTCTAGATCTGTCTATGTTATAGATCTGTCGACATTATCAGTTGTTTGGTAAATTATTGGTCCATCGAGCTGCTCCCATTCTACGTTGTAGAAATATGGTTCGTATAGTATCCATAGGTACTTCGAGTCATACTTCATCTGCTTCATAGGTGTTACCGAAAGGATTAAAACCCATTTGAGATGATATCTATGGTGTTTGTTGGTGTTGTGTTAGATGTTTGAACCCTAGTCGAAGTAACTTTGTGCCAATAAATGGTTATGTTGCTAGGGTCCATCACAGCGGGATCAAGGATATGAGGGTACCTATGGACAACAACAAAACATAAGTCAAAATAAGAATAAACAGAACACCGGAACTGGGGGTGACGAAGGGAACCCACCCCCTTCAGAGCATGAGGAACAAGATTCAAGCTAGACTCCAACTGATTCAGTTATATGAGAGGTTCTTGTTGAATATGCATGAACTTGTACCACAATTTTGAAGTGGCTTAGGACGAGCCACATTTGAGTGTTGGTGGCCTATTGGGCCTAGTATATTTTTGGTACCATTTTTGGCAAGACAATTTTGATGTGGAAAAAGACGAAGTAAAAGTGGCTCGATGAAGTGGTCAATTCCAACAAAGTGGACGAGAAACCAAGAAAACGGTTATGTTGATGGTATCAAAGGGTGGAGTTGATTCAATTAGTTAGAGTTTGTCCACTTCCATTAATGAGTCGAGTAGTCAGTTAGTGGGGTAGTGGTGGTGGGGCAAGCTATGTGTGCCCTATAAATATGCAATAAGAGGGAAATTTTGGGGAGTTAGCTAGTTGAATAGAGAAGAATATGTTGTTTGAAGATATTTTTTGTTTGTACTAAAGAATTACTCTATGCATGTCGAAGTTTTTGTGAAGAGCCGAGTTACGCGATCTGCAAATTGTGTGCATAGATCCGTTACAAATCAAAGGAAGAATATGTAAGTCATAAACATGAAGTGCTTATTTATTGGCTACGACTAATAATAAGAGAAAGTGATTCCGTGGTTTTTCCCATTTTGGGTTTCCACATTAAACATGGTGTCATTTGTGTGATGTGTTATGTGTTTGTTTTGTTTGTTGGCAAGTTACATGAATGAATGAACGCCTGTGGTTAAATGAGAATCCTATAAATGAGAAGTATAATGTGTGTTATATAAATTTTGGTTATCTCTCGAGTTATGTTAAAGTGAATGACTTGTTGACATTTTAGATCTGTCTATGTTATAAATATGTCGATGTTATGGGTTTTTTGCTAAATGATTGGTATGTTGAGCTACTACCCTTATACGTTGCATAAATATGGTTCCTGCAGTCTCCATAGGTACTTCAGGTGATACTTCATTTGCTTCGTAGGTGTTGCTGAAATGATTAGTACCCTTTCGGGCTGGTATCTGTGGTGTTTTTTAGTGTTGTGTTAGATGTTTGAACCTTCGTCAAAGTAAAAGTGCACCAACAAATGGTTATGTTTCCACGATCTATTTTAGTAGGATTAGTGATAGGAGGGTACCTATGGACAACAGTAGAATACAAGTCAAAACCAGAGTACACATAACACCATAGCTGGGAGTGATGAAAGGAACCCTCCCCCTTCATAGCATGAGGACGAAGAGTTAATCCCGACTCCAATTGATCCGGTTCTAGGAGAAATTTGGAAGGCTAGAACATCGACATAGGGGGAAAAGAAAAAGAAGAAAGCACAAAAGTCCAACAATAGGGTGAAGCAACTAGGAAGGTTAGTATGAGGATTTATTGTCAAAGATGTAACAACCTATACCACAATTTTGAAGTGGCTCGGGATGAGACACATTTGAGTGTTGAGAACCTATCGGGCCTAGTATATTTTGGATACCATTTTTGGCAAGACAAATTTGATGTGGACAAATATTAAGTAAAAGTGGCTCGGAGAAGCGAATGAGAAACCAAGAAAATGGTTATGTTGATGGTGTCAAAGGGTAGAGTTTAGTCAGTTAGTTAGTTAGAGTTTGTCCACTTACATTAATGAGTCGAGTAGTCGTTTAGTGCGTAAGTGGGAGTGGTTCAAGCTATGTGCGCCCTATAAATATGTAATATGAGGGAAATTTTGGGCAGTTAGCTAGTTGCATGGAGAAGAATATTTTGTTTGAAGATATTTTGTGTCTATACTGAAGAATTACTCTATGTATATTGAAGTTTTTTTCAAGAGCCAAGTCGCACGATCTGTAGGTTGTGTGCATAGATCCATTGTAAATAAAAGGATGAATTTGTAATTCATAAACATGAAGTGCTTATTTATTGGCTCTGACTCATAATAAGAGAAAGTGCTTATGTGGTTTTCCCCAACTTGTGTTTCCACGTTAAACATGGTGTCATTTGTGTGATGTGTTATGTGTTTCTTTTCTTTGTTGATGAGTTACATGAATGAATGAATAGTTGTGGTTAAATGATAATCCTATAAATGCGAAGTATAATGTGTGTTATATAAATTTTGGTTATCCCATCGGTTATGTAAAAGTTAATGGCTTGTCAAAGTTCTAGGTCTGACTATCTTATAGATCTGTCGACGTTTTGGTTGTTTGGTAAATTATTGGTTCCTTGAGATGCTCCCCTTCTGCGCTATAGAAATATGGTTCCTACAGTCTCCACAGGTACTTCGGGTCAGACTTCATCTACTTCGTAGGTGTTACTAAAAGGATTAAAACCCTTTCGGCCAATATCTATGGTGTTTGTTTGTTTGTTTGTTAGATGTTTGAACCCTATTCGAAGTTAATTTGCACCAACAAATTGTTCTGTTGCCAAGAGCCATAGCAGTAGGATCAACGATAGGATCATACCTCTAGGCAACATCAGAACACAAGACAAAATAAGAGTACATAGAACACCAGAGCTAGGGGTAATGAAGGGAACCTTCCCCCTTCAGAGCATGAGGACCAAGAGTCAAGCAACATTCCAATTGATCCAGTTATGGGAGAAAATTTCAATGCTGGAATATCGACACAAGCGGGAAAGAAAAAGTAGAAAGTGCAAAAGTCCAATAGTCGGTCGAAGCAACTAGGAAAATATATGAGGATTTCTTATCGAAGATGCATGAACCTATACAACAATTTTGAAGTGGCTTGGGATGATCCACATGTAACTAATGGGGGCCTACTAGGCCTAGTATATTTTTGGTACCATTTTTGGCAAGACAATTTTGATGTGGACAAAGACGAAAAAAGTCGCTCAATGAAGTGGTCAATTCCGATGAAGCGGATGAGAAACTAGGAAAATGGTTATGTTAGAGAAATATTATACCTTAGTACCTTAATCATTAATTAATTAATGGTTATTATGTGCTAAACTAGTTAATAATATATCCCTAGGTGTGAAACTGGTTATTATTAAGTTACTAGGACTTGTATGGGCTAGTGTGAACAAGATTACATGGTTTGGGCCAAGGAGGTGGTCAAACTAACTTTTAAGCATGCTTATCCATGCATTTATTTCCCAGCATGCCTAAGGAGCCTCAATCCCCTGTTTTAAGGGATATGTTTTGACCAAGGGATCCATACACCGAACCTAGTCTTTTATGCCATTTTTGGCTATTTTTGGCCTATTCTAGCCTACCTAACTTCCACCCAACCATCTCCTTCACATGCGTAAGCTCCATATTGGTTGCCCATGCTTACTCAGTGTTCACATGCATATTTTGAACCTATTTGGGTTATTTTGGAAACCATTTGGTTAACCTAGGGGGGATTGGGATAAATCTAAGATAGCTAAGTGTGGACACTCCAAGTGGATATTTTTCCTTACTATTTCTATATAAGGATGATCCAAACTCATTGTAATATTGGACAGTTAATAATATCTCAATATTTTGATTATTTGTGTATTTTATAGAATTTTGACTATTTGTGCTGAGTTTTGATCATTTGTTCATTCTGTAATAGTTTGAACTTGTCTCTTGCTTAATGAATTTAATCTTTTAGCTGTGAGGAATCGATGGTAGCTATATCCTACTGTGATATAGATTTTACATGGTATCAGAGCTCTTGGAGCTATTGTTAGTGTAGATCCCTCCTGAGTGATTGAGAGTTTTTTATCACAGGTACAAAAGCTTCTACATGGATTTGAAAGTTCCTCTTCTTACTCCATTGGGTTATGCAGAATGGAAGCTTGAAATGTGTGCATATATCAGGAGACAAGGTCTCTATGATTTGTCCATTAGTTCTGCGAATGAACCAGAGTCTTATGAAGAGAAAAATGTTTGGCTAAATGATTATGACAGAGCATTCGGAGCTATGTGTCTAGCCATGTCTCCATGCATGCACTACTTGATTGGTTCTGCAGACTATCCATTTGAGCTATGGTCCAACTTAGACAAGGCTCTTGATAAGTAGAATAATGGTGCATTGAGTGATCCTATGGACACCTCTGCATGTGCTCTTCCTCCTACTGATTCAGCCTTTCTTCTCTTTGATGAAGCTATGCATGAAGATCGAATGGAAAAATCTTCAACCCATCTTCCTATTGTTACAGATCTCTTTGATTCGAATGCTTACTCTATAGGTTATGAAGTAGAATGTGAAGAGACATCATATATTGCACAAGATGTTGCTACAAATGATGAAGATAGAACAAATGGAGCAGCCATTGTTGAAGAAGATATATCTCTACAGTCATTGTTCTCCAATAATTCTTCAAATGTTGATTTTGAGGATGATAAGCTAGTTGTTGAATATCCTTTGCATACTTCACTAGATGATGGTGAAAAATTTTCTGATATTTTGGATTATTTGAAGGCTTCATCAAAGTGTGATATGTCTGCAAATTCACTCACCAATTCTGATCTAAATCCTTCTACCCATTTCTCTATGGTGACTAGCACATTTTCTCACAATTTTATTGAAGAAGGAGACATTTCCATTGTCTTGGCATGCATTGAACCTTTGTTCCTCTCACTTGGACCTAATAATACCTATTTTGGATCTGATTTTATTTCAGATTTCAACTCCAAAGATCATTTGGAACTATTGTTCATTATTCTTGGAGCTTCCATAAGATTTTTTGGTTCAAAGTTTCAAGAAATTTCAGTTTTGCTTGATGTCGATTTCTCCACATTTGGTTCAAAGTTTTTGGCACAAGAATCTCAAGACTCATTTGGATCTGATTTCATTATGAATTTCAAGTCTAATGAGAAGCCACATATGCTCTCACATCAGTTTATTGAAGTTTTTCTACATGGATACATTCTCCATCATGCAGATGTTCATGTTTCTGATCTAGTTGAGCAACAATCTCTTCTTCCAAAGAAGAAGGTTCCTCCAAACATATGATCAAGTTCACACCTACTTGAGTTTTGGAGAAGTTTAATTTTTGGTGTGATTCATGTCCATTCTTAAGGGAGGATTTTCCCCATGTGGTTTTGCCTCTTTCCTCGTTTTACATGGACAAATAAATTTATGTTTTAAAAGGTGACTTGAGCCTTAGTTGCCAAGGCCTTATTTTTGATATTCCACTAAGTCTAGCTTATGGGAGGGTGTTAGAGCAATATTATACCTTAGTACCTTAATTAGTAATTAATTAATGGTTATTAGGTGCTAAACTGGTTAATAATACATCCCTAGGCGTGAAATTGGTTACTATTAAGTTACTAGGACTTGTATGGGCTAGTGTGAACAAGATTACATGGTTTGGGCCAAAGTATGGGCCAAGGAGGTGGTCAAACTAGATGTTAAGCATGATTATCCATGCATTTACTTCCCAGCATCCCTAAGGATCCTCAATCCCTTGTTTTAAGGGATCTGTTTTGACCAAGGGCGCCCATACACTGAATCTAGTCTTTTATGCCATTTTTGGCTATTTTTGGCCTATTCTAGCCTACCTAACTCCCACGCAACCAACTCCTTCACATGTGTGAGATCCATCTTGGTTCCCCATGCTTACTCAGTGTTCACATGCATGTTTTGAACCTGTTTGGGTTATTTTGGAAACCATTTGGTTAACCTAGGGGGGATTTGGATAAATCTAAGCTAGCTAAGTGTGGACATTCCAAGTGGATATTTTTCCTTACTATTTCTATATAAGGATGATCCAAACTCATTGTAATATTAGACAATTAATAATATCTCAATATTTTGATCATTTGTGTTGAATTTTGATCATTTGTTCATTCTATAATAGTTTGCACTCGTCTCTTCCTTAATGAATTTAATCTTTCAGCTGTGAGGAATCCATGGTAGCTAGATTCTACTGTGACATAGATTTTAAAAGTTAAATCAATTAGTTAGAGTTTATCCACTTACATTAATGATTTGAGTAGTTGGTTAGTGGGTTAGTGGTAGCGGGGCAAGTTATGTGTGCCCTATAAATATGCAATAAGAGGGAAATTTTGGGCAGTTAGTGTTACAAAGTAATTTTCCACCTTGTGAGCATTAGCATTATTTGGCCTGCAGGATCCATTTCACCGACTCAGATACACTTTATATCCTTCATACATGATTTTTCCCTATTTTTTCCTCCATACGCTAGTTGCTTCATTACAGTGGGCGTACGCACAAGTTGTATCACTATAGCCCGCGGGTAGCATGTAAAATGGTAAAAATCACTAGATTATTACTTTTTACTCCCAAAAAGCGGTTATTGGATGACCTTTGACCCTCCATATGCCCAAGAAACGTCTCGATGTGTCCTTTCGCTTACCTTTGGGAGGACTATATATTGAGCACATATGGGTTATGGACGGGAGGATAAAGAAGAGAAAGAGAACTCTAGTGTATTTTTTCCCAATCTTGAGTCTATACTCATTGATCCTTCTAGTTGTGAACCATTTATGTTCACCTTCCAAACTCCTATTCTAATTTGAGTTTTCCATTCCATGGAGGATTGAAGTGGTGGAGGCACAAGTGGATTGATCCAGATCTTGGTTTAGATTGGTTGCTGTTATATAGGGTCTTGACCTTGTGCATGCAACGAAGTCTAGGGGCCGTTATAACTAATTTTGTTACCTCTGGCTATAGTTTGGGAGTCTCAAGCCTCTCCCAAGCAAGACATACCATCTCTAGTGTCGGGAGCTCATTTAGCCACTATGTTTGTCTGCTCTTGGCTGTAGTTTCTCTAGGTGTGTGTTTTTGATTTACTGTTTTCGATCGATAGTTGGCCTTTAGGGGACGTTTTGATTCTATATTCTCTCCAGAGATATCGTGGTGTGGAGTCCTACTCTTCGCCAATCTCATCAGTTGGTTGGTTTAGAACCTGCCGAGATTTCAGGTCGCGTTGCTAGGGGACTCCGGCGGGCTCCCTCTGAGTCTTCAGATTCTTACGAGATATATGTCCTAAACGTCATGACTGTTGCACATTCTGATACTGAAGAAATACCTACGACTCCATCGGGTAGAGTCGAACACACTTCAGACACCCCTACTCCTCGTGAGGCATGGGGGGGTGATCCACCTAAGACTCAATATAGTTTGTTTGGTCTGGATCCACCCGAGGACGACCCGTTTGATCCTTCGTTTCCACATAATTATATACACGGGATGCCAGAGTTACATGACGACACTGGTCCTACGGTCAACCCAATGGCATTCTCTTTTGGTATGCCTAATTATAGTACAGTTGATCCTTCCACTATGTTCGGTAGTCACGTTGGCACTAGTCATGGTGTTATCCATACTGTACCCCCTGGGGGAAATACCCTCACTGGGGGTACTACATTGTCCACTCACATCCATAGTATGGGGACCGGTCGGATTCCTCCTAACAATGCTAATGTTGGAACATGACCACCTCCTAGGGCTACCCAACCTAATAGGAACACTATTCTCAATACGACTCATCATCCACCACCTAATACACATTCTGCTACTCATCAACCCAGGACTACTTTCACAAACTTTAACGCTCCTCCCAACCACGGTAGTGGACACATACCACGTACTTTTTAATCTGCTGCCACGACTAGTAATGCTAATGTAGGAGGTGGGAATATATCCTATCCACATGGTCACAATGCCACCATTCCTATTACCAATAAAACCAATGTTGGGGTTGGGAGTACATCTCATGTTTATTGTCACCACACGACTTCTCACACTGATCCTAATGCTGGGGGTGGGAACATACCGTATCATTATAGTCATTACAACTCAGTTCCCACTACGAATAGTACATATATGCCCCATACTTATGGTGGCAACCCTTACTCCAACACAGTCGGTGCTGGCCATCAGTACAACCCACCCCAATATGGTGCCCAAAACACTTATATACCTACTTACCCTCACACGGGTAAGGTTGGAGGAGGTTATCAACCTTATGGCCATAGTCAAGCTTATCGTCCATTAGGACCACATTATCAGCAGTTTAATGCTCATGGTCAAGCTTTTGGTCCAACTTATAATTCAGTTCCATTCAACCAACCTTTTATGGGAGCTTATAATCAAGCTTTCCAGCCATAGCTCTCATTCCTTGCACATTTGAATCTTCTGTATCTTTCGAAGCTCACGAATAATCTAGTGTGTCACGACCCTAGTTGGCCCCTCGTTCCTACCAAACTCCCTTCTGACATTCATAAGTTTGAGGGGAAAGGTTGTGAGGATCCGGGAGATCATGTCATGACATTTCACCTTTGGTGCTCCTCCAACTCATTGAACCACGATTCCGTTAGATTGCGACTATTTCAATGCACCCTCATGGGGGCAGCCACAAAGTTGTATGTTGAGTTGCCTGGAAACAATTATAGGGGTTTTAACGAGATCGCTTTGGTTTTCTTGGATCATTTCCAGTTGCCGGTTCACTATGATACCGGTACTGAACTTTTATCTACCTTCCGTTAGAACAAAGCAACACATATTTCTGACCATGTTCAAGAGTGGTGTCGGCAGAAGAGGTTAGTGAAAGCCAACATTCCTGCAGTGTTCCTATTGGAATGGTTCCTCAAGTCTCTACTCCCATACATTTCTAAGGACGTTTCGATGTCCAACATTGTGACTGAGGAACAAGCCATCTTGAAAGTCCAGCAGTTATACTTACTATACTCTCAGTCTGGCATTTTGTATGACATTATTCCTGATGCACCGCACAAACATCATGAGCCTCAGTCAGTTCCTGGACGACATGTCGATGGAATCATAGGATCCACAAGAACTCACCCTGTAGATTTGGCAGCCAATCAAATGCAAAATTTTTTGCTAAACCAGTCTACACCTGGACAGGTTCACGCCTTGTCCACTTCCACCCCGTCGTCTGATGTACACAGTGTGCAATCGACGAACCAATCAGGTAACTAGCAACCTTGTGATAAGAAAAAGGGGAGAAACAACCGTAAGGGTGGAAACAATGGGAACAACAATAGCAATCGCAATACCCCCCATAAGGATAATGCCAACCCTCCTCGGGAAGGAGGAAATGCTGGTGAGGACCGTAAACCTAGGCGTAAAGTGAAGTTTCCTTGCAAGCTCTGTGGGGAAGACCATCTTAGTCACTTATGTCCTCAAATCGAAGAAGCATCGAAGTGTTTGGAACAGAGCCCAGCTGTGTGAAAGGATCCCCTACCTCATCATCAAAACATGGATTCGCATACTCCCACCACTGGTTACAGACCTACTGAGACGGCAACGTCTTCTTCCAATACTGGTGGTTATGGATGTGTGAACATGGTTCAATCGGAGGTTAGTGTTTCCACTCGTCAACGCGATTATGATGCATCACAACCCAATTTGGGGAGTGAGCCTCCCCCTCCTCCTGACAATTCCTTACATATCAAGAAGCCCTCTAATATGCCGCGGATACTGAAAGGTGTTCTTAAGCACTCTACGCATAACCCTAATGCTCCATTTTCCCATAACTACTCTATCGTAGAATATTTGGGCCAAATTCCATGTGCCATGTCGGCTCTTGAAGTCTTGCAAGCTTGTCCTTCTCAAAAACATACCCTTTTGAGTGCATTAGGAGTTCAGGATGGGGGAAGTCCCACTGTTATCAAGTTTGACACTACTGATGTCCAACCTCACTTACCCTACTACGTGGCTTTTCAAATCTATGTGGCATGCCTTCAGAATTTTTTCAAACGTACGATGGTTGATGAAGGTGCTTCCGTGTCAGTAATGTCATTATCTTGTTGGAAAGCTCTCGGCTCTCCTCCCTGACTCGTGTCTAGAACCACACTCACTGCATTCGATGGTCGGTCATTTAAGCCACATGGAATCATCCCTTCCCTTGTTGTCTGCTTGGGAGGTAAATCTGTGCCTATTGAAGTCGAGGTGGTTGATGTGCCCATTGACTACAACCTTTTACTATGTCGAAATTGGATGTATGCTATGAAAGCTACCGCGTCCATTGTATTCAGAGTTATCTGCTTTCCTAATGAAGGCAATATTGTGACCATCGATCAGCTGGATTTCGTTAATTCCTCTTCTATAGCATCCAAGGGATCCATAGTCCCGCAGGTTACTCATTCTCAGTCGGTAACTGGGAACATGGGTGTCGGTATGTATCCTTCATTAATGGGAACTTATGATTTTGCTGCACCTATGAATTTTATTGGAACCATTTCTGATAATGCGTCTCCTCCTTTGCATAATATGTCGTTCTGGACTTCCTATTTTAATGATCCATGGACTTTACCGTCCATGAGTTCTACATCTGGAGACATTACGCATGTCGAGATGCTTATGCCACTATCTGTAGCTAAGCTTGCTTACCAGCATATTCAACAAGCCACTGCAGAGTTGGATCTCTCTTCTTCTCAGACAGTTGAGGAAGATCCCGTTACGCTTCCTTGTTCACATGATTGCCTTGATGATACTTTGCACTCGGATGAAGCTGTTATGGAGGCCATATGTGGTAGTGAAAGGCCTTGGGAGGATATGCACCATCGCTCTTATTTCCTTCCCAACCTCGAGCTCGCCGAACAAGAAGAGTTTAGGATGAGTCTAGTAGAGATGGTTGGTCACCCTGTGGCTCTTTTGGGGTTGCATGATGTTTTTGCAGAGGGGAATATGGCTAATATATCCCTGACTACATTGATCAACATCTCTCATACTCCTGGAAAGGTTGAGAATGTTTACATCGGTGATGATTACACTCCTGAGGAGGTTGCCATCTACACTGAATTGTTTACAGAACTGCGGGAAGCTTTCGCCTGGTCATATGAGGAGATGTTAGGAATAGACCCCCACATTGTTGAACATGAGATTACAATGTACCCCAACACTAAACCGGTTTGACAATGCTTACATGCTGTGAACCCCAGGAAAGCAGCCGCTATCAAGTCAGAG
The DNA here is from genome assembly GCA_027924585.1 of Larix kaempferi. Classification (NCBI taxonomy): domain Eukaryota; kingdom Viridiplantae; phylum Streptophyta; class Pinopsida; order Pinales; family Pinaceae; genus Larix; species Larix kaempferi. The sequence goes on from BSBM01000008.1 coordinate 3,428,079, forward strand.
GTGGAGAAACTGCTCAAAGATGGCTTCATCTACCCCATTCCCCTTACCGAATGGGTGTCAAACCCCGTTCTTGTGGATAAGAAGTAGAGAATGATCCGAGTATGCACTAATTTTAGAGATTTGAACTGTGCATGTCCGAAAGACAACTTCGCCACAACATTCATAGATCAAATCTTGGATGCTTGCGCCGGAAGTGAGATTTTTTCCTTCATGGATGACTTTTCTGGATATAACCAGATTCAAATAAAACTCGAGGACCAACATAAGATAGCTTTTATTTGTCCTTGGGGCACGTTTTCATATCGAAAAATTCCCTTTGGCCTTAAAAATGCCAGAGCTATGTTTCAATGGGCCATGACCTATGCCTTTCACGATCTTAAAAAGATTATGGAGGTTTTCTTGGATGATCTTACAGGCCATTCTCGCAAGAGAATAGACCACCCCAAGCACCTCCGCATGATTCTCGAACGATGTATATGCTACAAAATTCGATTGAATCCCAACAAATGCATCTTTGGTGTAAGGACGGGTCTCCTTCTGGGATACATAGTTTAAAAAAAGGGTATTAGAGTCAATCCTCTTAAAGTTGAGGCAATAGTTCGGTTGCCTCCTCCATGCAACTTGTTACAACTTCAGAGCCTCCAAGGGAGAACCACTTTTCTACGTCATTTCGTAGTCAATTATGCTAATCTTACCAAAGGTTTCGCACACTTCTTGAAGAAAGACACACCTTTTATCTGGGATGAGCGAGCCCAACAGTCTTTCGATGCCCTTAAGAAAGCTTTGGTATCGGCCCCTGTGCTTAGTCCACTAGACTTTGCATGAGATTTTATTCTTTATGTGGCCACGTCTTAAGAGACGATTGGCATGGTATTGGTTCAGGTTGATGACGCGCTTGTCAAGCATGTCATTTATTACCTCAGTCGAAATCTAGTAGATGCTGAACTAAGGTATACTCATGTGGAAAAGCTAGCTCTTGCGATTGTCCATTCATTCCAGCGGTTACGACATTACATTTTGCTTATTACAACCACAGTTGTAGCACATATCAATCTGTTTCAGTTCGTTCTATCACAATGCCTTATAAGGGGGGAAGTACAATAAATGGATTGTGATTCTTCAGGAGTTCGATCTTGATTTTGCTTCAATGAAATCGTTGATGTTAGCTGAGCTTATGTTAGACCTTCTGAGGCTTGATGAGGATGTCATTCATGAATATTCCTTTGTGGATGAGCACTTATTCCTTATCTTGTCCGAAGACCCTTGGTATGGGGATGTTATTGTATATCTCCAAACTTTGAAGTTTCCTCTGCATTATTCATGAGATGAGTGACGACATGTGAAACATCAAGCTAATGATTACACTATCGTCGGTGACACTTTGTATCGCTGAGGAAAGGACTCTATTCTCTGTCGTTGCTTGACTCACGAAGAAGCGGAGTGAGTGCTTAATGATGGCCATGTAGGGACATGTGGCAGTCACTTATCCGGGCTTGCTACATCCCAACGTATTATGTAAGCAGCTTACTTTTGGCCTTCAATCTTTAAAGATTGTATTAACGTTGTGAAGAGATGCCACCCTTGCCAGGTGTTTTCTCGAAATATACGCTCACATCCAGTGCCCCTTCATCCAGTCGTCACCGTCGGTCCCTTCACCAAGTGGGGGGTGGATTTCATGGATTGCAAACCAACTTCGGATGGGGGGCATCACCATATTATAATGGCTGTGGAATATTTTTCCAAATGGGCTGAGGGCATGCCTATCGTAAAAGCCGATGGTGCTACAGTAGCCTATTTCGTCTTCATTCAAATTATCACTCGATTCGGTATTCCGAGAGAGATTGTCACTGACCATGGCAGTCACTTTCATAACAAGATGATGGAGGATTTGTCTCTCAAGCTTGGGTTTCATCAATAACACTCATCTTCTTATTTTCCCCAAGCGAATGGTCAAGTTGAAGCAGTTAGTAAGTATTTGAAGACCATTCTCCAGCGTACTATCCAAAAAAGAAAGAACAACTAGCACATCATGTTATATCCTGCTTTGTTGGCATATCGAACCATAGTCAAGACTGCCACCAGGTTCTCACCGTTTCAGCTAGTTCATAGTGTGGAGTCACTTTTACTGATTGAATGCGAAATCCCTTCGCTTAAACTAGCCATAGAGCTCCTCCCTGATATGATGGGTCTTGAGCAATGTTTAATCCACCTCAAGCAGCTTGACAAGCAGCATCGAGATGTTGATGTGGCTATCGATGCCAACAAATGTTGTGTTAAGGTTCAGTATGATAGATCTGTCCATCCCAGGAAATATGTTGAAGGTGACTTGGTCCTCTTATACGACCAAGCTAAAGAACTCCTGGGGGCAGGCAAGTTCAACCCCATGTGGCACGGTCGTTACATCGTGAGGCATGTCCTGGAAAAAGGAGCCTATGAATTACAAGACTATGAGGGGGTTGTATTGAAGGATCCTAGAAATGGGCTCTACCTCAAGTGGTATTATGCTTGAACCTCTGGTTCAGGCTAATACTTTTGTACAGTACTGTATAGTTGCTTCTATATATAGTTTAGCTTTATTTTGGTTTTCGGGTCTGCTGATTAACTTCCGTTTGATTAAAAGATGTCAGCAGAGTTTCCTACATTCTTAGGATTCGCGGATGGTGCTAGCCGTCATACGCAATAGCTTTCTTCTGCTGCCTGGGTTATTTTCTCACCTGACCACCTAGTTGTGTCCTCAGGAGGTGCTTGTCTCGGTCCTACATCTAACAATGTGGCTGAGTATAGTGCCATCATTGAGCTACTTTGGGATGCTATGTCACATGGTATCCAGTCTTTAGAAGTCTGCTTGGATTCACAGCTAGTTGCCTCTCAGCTGAATGGGCAGTACCGTGTGCGAGATCCTACATTACTACGAAAATTCCTACGGGTAAGACTCTTGGAACAAAATTTTGTTTCAATTACATACATTCATATTCTAAGAAGTGTTAATCATATATATGATGCATACGCTAACTATGTATTAGATAGGAATTTGTCACATTCACAATGAAGCACACAAATAAAAGAAGACATTCACACATTTGTATACAGAAGTATAGTAGAACCGGAGAACCAAAGTTTTTATAAATAATATCTCCAAAATGATAGTTTCATGATACAAAACTGGAGCCCGTAGCTCTCAAAAATATAAATATCGATACAAAAAATGGGATCCTGAGATATCTACTCCCTATGAGGAGGCCTAGATTCCATCCTGACAAGATGTGTCTCATATAAATACTGAACTGCATTAGCTACCCCCTGCAATATCCGCACCCAGCTAGTCGGAACTCCCACTACCTGGCACTGCATATCCTCAGGTAGTCATGCCACCTCTATCTATGGTACCTAGGAAACCATCCATGATAGGTTTCCCCACAAGGTCTGTAGAGTGCGCTCTGTTGTGGCACCTCCTACCTCATCACCCCTGCCCTGATGTCGATTTCTCAGGAAGCCATCGGGTCTCACTAGGCCCTTGTTTGCGAGCAAACAGTCAAACTTTAATACATGATACTATCCCAAAAAATATTTTTGCATTTACATCTATAATAAAAAATCCATAAAAATTTAATATACCAAAAACCTAAAAAGAGTACTCACCAATGTCTCCGAACGCTGCACCCAGTGGGAGCGGCATGTCTCGGTCTTGGCGGAAGTCTATCCCTGCATAGGGGTAGTCATCTATCACTACGATCTATCAATCCCACCAGGAAAATAACTCCTATGTATATGGTGATTCCAGACGGCCACCACCCTGTCGTGTCAAGATCTAGGCCCATCTGGTTAGGGATGGATCGTGGAGACTATGAGGAGGGACTTCAACCCTCAGATTAAGGCCCGAAACTCTCTCAAAGAAGAAGCTGCACAAGATACTACTGTACCCGAAGTTTTTTTCCTTCCCTTCTTTGCATTCTGTTAGTTGGGTCTTCATAGACCCCAGTAACGTGGTACACCAACCGAATACTATAGCCTGCATACACTATGACGCATAGATCATCATTGACCTGGATGCCTGGTGCAGAGCTTTTGAACCAGTTATCTGCACTAAGGTAGCCACAATAATCTTCATACTCAGATTTACTATGGCATTGATGGGAACCTGACTCCCCATCGCTCATGTATTTGCTGGACAATACCGCGCTCTATAATCAAGGACGGTGATCCCACCACCCATAGTACGAGACTGAAGATTTTCCACCTCACCTCAATAGGACAAACTGGTAATGAAGTAAATGTCTTCCACTTCTAGTGTAAGGATTTGCCCATTGAGATTGAAGTTCTATGCATCAACATCCCAATAATCTATCAAGCAGTGGAGTAGTAGGTTTTGGGCCCTTAAATCTCCTATACGCCAAAATTTATACAACCCACATGCTTGTAATGCTTGCTGCGCTTGCACATCATTGCGGATGACCTTGTCTACTTGGTCATGTTCCCTCTCCCTCCACTCTAGAACCATCCTGGAGTGAGAAAACAAAGATTTTAGTCAATTTCATCAACTTCACGGTTGTACCCATGGGAAAATTTGTGTACAGTGGCGGGTACCCACGGTCAACCTGTGCATTGACTGCGAGTATCGTGCCCTACCCGCAACCCGCATAGTAGTAGCCCGCGAGTAGTGCCGATGCCATTTAGGTCTTGGCCAAACTAAAAATCCAACCACTGAAATTTGAAATAAAAACATTGAAATGGAAGGTGAGGATGAGATTACCAACCTTCTCCTGATGGTTTGACGATTGGATGCCTGTAGCTCCTGGAATCAACAACTGAACTTTGAGGTAAAAACTAACGACAAAAATCCAAATGGGTGAATAGTAAAAATGAATTGTAATTTGTAAATTTTTGTTACTATTTATAATTCTCTAGACCCACTTGTCTATAGTTTTTTCCATTATATGTTGTTTCGGACTAATACAATGTCATGGAGTAGCCTTTTTGACCAGTTTTCTTCGGCGAAAGTTGTTTCCGACCGTTTCACACCTATGGCAGGTACGTTTCACACCTGGCATATAGGTTAGATGCCATTTTCACATCCATCACGCATTTGACTTGTTGACCACTTTCACAAACCCTAGGTGCGACCCCACTTCGTAACTGACATGGAACCTTCACGTTGTTATAGAAGTGTCGTTATGTTGCGGTAGGGCCTTTCTAAACATGGGCACCCTAGTTAGAACCTCTTTTTGCATTCTGGTGCCCATGCTATTGTTTGTCCTTAGGATTGGGAGTCCTTTGTAGTTACACCATGACGTTGCGATAAAGACTCATGCTCTACTTTGTCTTATGCTGGCCATCTCCCATGAGGACTCCCCCATTTATGTCAAGTTGTGATTGCATTGCACCGTCCTGCTTGTTGCTTGGGCCTTGTGCCGGCTCCTGCGTACTCTGTTATTAGCTTGGTGCCTGAGCACTTTTCCCTGTCGAGTCCTGCAAAGCTTACATTTTTCCTTCACAATTTGATAAACTTTTGACCCTGAGGGAACACACCCCCGAGTGTCCACATCCTGCATGCACTTCCTTGCATTGATCATAGGTATGTTCCACTGCCTGGAACTAGTCTGCTCGCTATTTGACACTCGTTCCCTCACTTTTTGTACTATAAGCAATTTTATTCTTTCTCAAGCTTTCCGAAATATGAAAAAGACCAAAAAAATCAAATATTCCAAAAAGTCATACGAGATTATGGTTACTACTTCTAGTTGGAAGCTGTTGTGTCTCCTTTAAACAGAGCATTCATTCCACTCCATACATTATGAGTCAGGACTATAGTTGGACCTTAGGAGCTGTACTTGTTTCTCAGTTTACTCCACCAATTGGTTAAGCTTCCAGTCATTATGGATCCCTTTGTGATGCCTCCTGTATCACACAGCTTATATTGAGTCTATGCTTCTTAAGTCTATCCATCTGCTCATGCTCTTGTTCAAAGGAAGTCCTGAAACCAGAGTCGTCCACTCCTTATATCTCTTGACTATTGCATGTTGTCCATCCTTATTGAGTTAGTCTCTTTCACCTGAGTTATTCCAAATCTTTCAGCATAGCTGGTACCTTGTGCTAGTTGATGGGGGATGCCTTAGTGCCCTCCTTCCAGCGAGTCTCGTTCCGTCGACTTCAACCTATTTATTCCGGAACTTGAGGCTTAGAGTTCAATTGAGTACCTTGAGGCTTGCAGTAATTAGTGGCAGGTTCTCTCACCATCGATAGTTTTGGGAATTCATCAATGTCCCCTGATCGATGGATTCATCCTAGTGTTCGACTTCAACTCATCTATTCACACTCCAATGATTATGCTTTGTGCCTTGATGCCCATTTTCATTATTGGTGGGTTATCTCACGTCTATTAACGGTATGCATCATTGACCGGTAATCAGACGATGTCACATCAGGTTTGACCTCAACTCCTTTATTCATTTGATGCGACTTGCACCATCGAAGACTTCTGTAGAAGACCCCAGGCGATAGTGGAATTCAGTATGCTACTTATGACTTTGACTTTACATCTGAGATGTCACCTCTCAGATATCAACATTTTGTACCTCCGGTTTGCACCAGTTGTTTGATTTTTAGCAGAAGACCATATCTTACTATAGAGGGATCATGGCTATGATCACTTATGCCATATATTCACTATATATTGCCTATTAATGGCCATTGTATCAGATTGTTGTACTTCTGACATGTATTCAAAGATACTATTGTATTATGACGAGTGAGATGCTCCTTCCACTTGTGTCTCCATCACTCCATTTCTGAGATCTTCTTATAATGTATTTCAACCATCGTAGCATCAGTCTTTGACCTCACACATTAGGGGGCATCTGTTACAACGTAATTTTCCACCTTGTGAGCATCAGCATTCTTTGGCCTGCAGGATCCATTTCATTGACTCTGATCCACTTTATATCCTTCATACACTATTTTTCCCTATTTTTTCCTCTGTACGCTAGCTGCATCATTACAGTGGGCGTACCCGTGAGTTGTATCACTATAGCCCAAGGGTAGCATGTAAAATGGTAAAAATCACTAGATTATTACTTTTTACTCCCAAAAAATGGTTATTGGGTGACCTTTGACCCTCCATTTGCCCAAGAAATATCTCGATGTGTCCTTTCACTTACCTTTGGGAGGAGTTTATACTGAGCACATATGGCTTATGGATGGGAGGAGAAAGAAGAGCAAGAGAACTCTAGTGGATTTTTGCCCAATCTTGAGTCTACACTCATTAATCCTTGTAGTTGTGAAACATTTATGTTCACCTTCCAAGCTCTTATTCTAGTTTGAGTTTGCCATTCCATGGAGGATTGAAGTGGTGGAGGCACAAGTGGATTGATCCAAATCTTGGTTTAGATTGGTTGCTGGCAAGAGGTCGTATCACATTGTACTTCTTCTTGTTTATTAATAGAAATATTCATATTCTCGTCCATTAATGTTGTAAATGTTATTTATCTTACATTGGGTTGCATTTACTTGTTATATCATGGGCCATTTCTATTGATGATGTTAATACCATTTATATATTAGATGTACTTGTTGTATATTGGCTGTCAAGACTAATTTGCAGATTCGAGTGCATGGATTGAAAAGCTCCAATGGGGATCTACATCAAACATTTGGATCGAGGTTGGTTATATTCTTCATTATCTTAGCATTGTCATTTATATAGCATAATATTGAGAATAGAGTTAATTTCTGGTAGTCGGCTGTCTGTTGTGCTCTACCCCAATCCATAGTGATTTTTCTCCAACATAGTTAGCTAGTTGAATAGAGGAGTATGTTGTTTGAAGATATTTTGTGTCTGTAATGAAGAATTACTCTATGTATGTCGAAGATGTTTTGAAGAGTCGAGTCGCGCGATCTTCCAGGTTGTGTTCACAGATCCGTTGTAAATCAAAAGAATAATATGTAAGTCATAAACATGAAGTGCTTATTTATTGGCTGTGACTCATAATAAGAGAAATTGTTTTTGTTGTTTTTCCCATATTGGGTTTCCATGTTAAACATCGTGTCATTTTTGTGATGTGTTATGTGTTTCTTTCCTTTGTTGACAAGTTACATGAATGAATGAATGCCTGTGATTAAATGAGAATCCTATAAATGCGAAGTATAATGTGTGTTATATAAATTTTGGTTATCTCATGAGTTATGTCAAAGTGAATGGCTTTTTGACATTCTAGATCTTTCTATGCTATATATTTGTCGATTTTATGGGTTGTTTGGTAAATGGTTGCTATGTTGAGCTGCTGCCCTACTACATTGCAGAAATATGGTTTATGTAATCTCCATAGGTACTTCGGGTGATACTTCATCTACTTCATAGGTTTTTCTGAAATGATTAAAACCATTTCGGGCTGGTATCTGTGGTGTTTGTTATTGTTGTTTTAGATGTTTGAATCCTAGTTGAAGTAAAAGTCCACCAAATTATGGTTATGTTTCCAGGATCCGTTGTAGCGGGATCCGTTATAGGAGGGTACCTATGGACAACAACATAAAACCCGTCAAAACTTGAGTACACAGAACACCAGAGCTAGGGGTGATGAAGGGAACGCTCCCCCTTCATAGCACGGGGACCAAGAGTCAATCCAAGATCCAACTGATCTGGTCCTAGGATAAACGTGCAAGGATGGAACATTGTCACAAGGGAAAAGAAAAAGAAGAAAGTGCAGAAGTCCAATAGTAGGTTGAAGAAACTAGGGAGGTATATGAGGATTTCTTTTTGAATACATAGGAACCTATAGCACAATTTTGAAGCTGCTTGGGATGAGCCACATTTGAGTGTTGGGGGCCTATCGAGCCTAGTATATTTTGGGTACCATTTTTGGCAAGACAATTTTGATGTGGACAAAGATGAAGTAAAAGTAGCTTGATGAAGCGGATGAGAAACCATAAAAATGGTTCTGTTGATGGTGTCAAAGGACATAGTTGGTTCAGTTAGTTAGATTTTGTCCACCTACATTAATGAGTCGAGTAGTCGTTTAGTGGGTTAGTGGGAGCATCCCAAGCTATGTACGCCCTATAAATATGTAATAAGAGGGAAATTTTGGGTTGTTAGCTAGTTGAATAGAGAAGAGTATGTTGTTAGAAGATATTTTGTGTCTGTACTGAAGAATTACTCTATGTATGTCGAAGTTTTTTTGAAGATCCAAGTCACATGATCTGCAGGTTGTGTGTTCAAATCTATTGTAAATCAAACGAGGAATTTGAAAGTCATAAACATGAAGTGCTTATTTATTCGTTGTGACTCATAATAAGAGAAAGTTCTTCTGTGGTTTTTCTCATCTTGGGTTTCCATGTTAAACATGGTGTCATTTGTGTGATGTGTTTCTTTACTTTGTTGATGAGTTACATGAATGGTTGAATTCCTATGGTGAAATGAGAATCCTAAAAATGTGAAGTATAATGTGTGTTATATAAATTTTGATTATAGCATGGGTTATGTCAAAGTGAATGGCTTGTCAAAGCTCTATATATGTATATGTTATAGATATGTCAATGTTATGTGCTGTTTGGTAAATGATTGGTTTGTCAAGTTGTACCCCTTGTACACTGCAAAAATATCGTTCCTACAGTCTCCATAGGTACTTTGAGTGAGACTCCATATGCTTCATAGGTGTTTTCAAAAGGATTAAAACCCTTCCAGGTCGGTATCTATGGTGTTTGTTATTGTTGTGTAAGATGTTTGAACCTTAATTGAAGTAAAATTTCACCAACAAATGGTTTCATTGCTAGGATCCATCGCAGTAGGATCAACGATAAGAGGGCACCTATGGACAATAGTAGAAGACAAGTCAAAACCAGAGTACATAGAACACCAGAGCTGGGGGTGATGAAGGAAACCCACCCCCTTCATAGCATGAGGACCAAGAGTCAAGCCAGAATCCAACTGATTTGGTTCTAGGATAAAAGTGCAAGGTTGGAACATCAACAGGAGGGGGAAAGAAAAAGAAGAAAGCGCACAAGTCTAATAGTCAGTTGAAGAAAATAGGAAGGTATATGAGGATTTCTTGTCGAAGATGTAGGAACTTGTACCACAATTTTGAAGCGGCTCGGAATGAACCACATCTGAGTGTTGGGGGCTTGTCGGGCCTAGTATATTTTGGGTACCATTTTGGCAAGACAATTTTGATGTGGACAAAGATGAAGTAAAAGTGGATCGATGAAGCAGATGATTAACCAGGAAAACGGTTATGTTGATGGTGTCAATGGGTAGAGTTGAGTCAGTTAGTTAGAGTTTATCCACTTACATTAGTGAGCCAAGTAGTCATTTGGTTGGTTAGTGGGAACGGGGCAAGCTATGTGTGCCCTATAAATATGTAATAAGAGGGAAAGTTTGGGAAATTATCTAGTTGAATAGAAAAGAGTATGTTGTTCAAGTATATTTTGTGTTTGTACTAAAGAATTACTCTATGTATGTCAAAGTTGTTTTGAAGCGTCGAGTCACACGATCTGTAGGATGTCTGTGTAGATCCATTGTAAATCAAAGGAGGAATTTGTAAGTCATAAACATGAAGTGCTTATTTATTAAATGCAACTCATAATAAGAAAAAGCGCTTCCATAGTTTTTCCCATCTTGGGTTTCCACTTTAAACATGGTGTCATTTGTGTGATGTGTTATGTGTTTATTTCCTTTGTTGATGAGTTACACGAATGAATGAATTCTCATGGTTAAATGAGAATCCTATAAATGCAGAGTATAATGTGTGTTATATGAATTTTTGTTATCTTGCAAGTAATTTCTAAGTGAATGGCTTGTCAAAGTTCAAGATTTATCAATGTTATAGATCTGTCAAGGTTATGAGTTCTTTGGTAAATGATTGTTCTGTCGAGTTGCTCCCCTTATGTTCTGCATAAATCTGGTTCCTACAGTCTCCATAGGTACTTCAGGTGAGACTTCATCTACTTCGCAGATGTTGACGAAAGGATTTAAATCCTTTCGGGTCAGTATCTGTGGTGTTTGTTGGTGTTGTGTTATATTTTTGAATCCCGGTTGAAGTAAAAGTGTACCAACAGGATAATTTTTCAAGGATGATGTAATAGGATGAACTGCTAGGGGAGTTGTTTTGAGTGCTGGAAAGAAAAGTTCAAGTTGCTCAAGGAGATGTGCTAGATAGGGGCTGACAACCCTTTACAAAATGAAATAACCTATGCATAATAAAACCAAGTTGGTCATGTTCCTTAGTGGATCACCCCTAGAATCCCTAGACACAAACCCAGGGGCTTAGATCCCTGCATCGTGGGAACATCCACTCACTGAAGGGGTAGTCAACTATGCCACAAATACAAATACTCCTAAGAGTGAAACCAAGGAGACTACTATGACCATTCTAGGGGGACAATAGACCCTAATCCAAATATCCATACAATATAACCCCACTTTTTCCTTTTACAAAATATTTTAGATCCCTTTCTATAGGCTCGGCCCTACCGAAATGTTGCAGTAGCTCCGAGGTGTAACAGATTGAAAATAAGACTAAATGTATTTGTATTGCAGATTATCACTTCCTCAAATTACTTCATTAGATTCGTAGATGGCACAAGATGTTGGTCAAAGAATTTAGCATCAGTTGCTTAGGCGATTTATACCCCCACTCAAACCCTATACCACATAGGTGGAGTCTACTCAAGGGAAGTTACTAATAACCAATATGAGTATGAAACGCTCATGGGGTTATTGAATTTTTCCCTTGAAATCAAGGTAAAACACCTACATGTCCACTCGGATTCCGAACTCACTATCTCACAACTAGACAATGTATTTCATGTCCTCAATTTGCTCTTATTTCACAAATTTATGCAAATGTGCCTCCTAGTTCAGTAATTTGAAACCATCACATTCACTCATGTCCCTAGGAAATCCAATGCATTCATCAACCTATCACCGATGTGGTCCTCTATTTGCACCTTCTACATCAACAATTAGTCTCGACCTACAAGCAAGTATATATGTCTTTTCCATCTATGGCATGTGCTAGTACCTGGAACTACACATAAGGGAAAAGACACACACACACACACACACACATATATATAAATCATCATATGTATACATCACATGAGTACATCAAACCACATAGAGGAGATCAAAATGCTAGTAAAATGGAGTGTGTGTGTGTGTGTGTTGTCAAAAGTGTCATGTACAATATGGCTTGATGGGCCATATACAAAAAATCATAAGCCTTATAGGGGTACATAAAAAAAAACATCCCATAAGTTATACCAATGAAATATACAAAATTGGGCTCCTATCCCTATACATTTATGAGTGCACGACATTGAAGGAATATCTCTTCGCAATGGGACCAGAGGTCCCAAAATCACCAACGGAGGCACCTCCTGCAGTGTTTCCACTACTGGGCCAAGGGGATCTCCTGGAACTAAAGTTATTATTACCCTACTGGTAGAGGACCCTACCCTCCCTGAAATCCCCAAGTGATATGGTCCTCCACTATAGCCCTGTGCATCACCTGGAACCATACACATCTACACTCCATTGTTAAAACCACCACTTGACCAAGTTTATCGTCATCCATATTACCCATCAGACACTCATCCACTCCACCATCAAAACTGATAACTACCTCTCTAGGTTGGCTAGAAATATTGCAGTGCTACGATCCTCTAATGAAGTCCTACCAGTTTCTCCCCCTGCAACCCCACTAGCTTCTCCTCCTATATCACCACTAGATGCTCCCCCCAAAATGACCATCCCTCCCTCCTTGCAACACCTATGGAGCCAAATCCCTACAAGAGGAGGTCACATATCAAATATTGTTGACATCCCAATTTGTCGCACACGCTCAACATCTGCATCACAAACATATAACAATAATCAATACTAAACATTCATATATACATGTGCATCAAATGTAGAAAATATGTATCAAGCAAGAATAACACATACCTTGATCATACTAGCCATCAAGGGGTACCTGTAACTTTGGGTCTCCTTGGAAATCCATCCTAATCAATGGATATTTCTCAATAGGGCCAATCCACTACCTCTAGATATGGAAGTTGCATGGAGTGAAAATCACCCCTACCACCCCACCTCAAACCGTATACATCACTCACCTCTATTATTCCATCTGAGGCTCCCGAGAGCCCCTCGGGGGCATCACCATGTCCATAGAGATGGAAACCACTTAAAAAAGTACAAGCATACCACGCTCACATATGTGAATGTCCCAGAACCACTTTGGGATCTATCATATAACATACACATCGACTAATGCAACATCATCAATCCCCAGGCCACCCTATGTATGGCCATTACCTACTCCATGAGCAAGAGCTATGTTGATTTACTTTTGGCTGACCTGGTTTCGACGAAGTTCTATTGTAGACCCAACAAAATCCCCTTCACTGGCCCTTTCGGCATCAACCTATGAACAGGATGAAGTCTCACCCGAAGCGAAGATGGGTGGTTACAGAATTAGGTTTCTGTAACTCCAGTGATGCAGAGATGAGTTATGTGCACTTGTAATGTACTCCTTGTAACATCCCAGAAAAATCACAAAAATTTAAAATTTTTTGACATAACAATTAATGCCTATTTAATTTGTGCGGAATATAATAATGCATAAAAGTTGTTTTGTTGTACTAAATACCAAGCTGGTTTATAGTGTAAGGTTTGCGACTAAATGATTTAAAATTTATGTCTTGATGTTATTCACACTCAATTGTACTATTACAAAAATTCTATTGTTGCTACTATGATTGATGATTTAACTATTTTGACTAATGTGATTTTGTTGATGATGAAGGGGTCCTACATACACCCCGAGGCTTACTTAGCATTCGTGCTAAAGCATGTGAATTCGTACTTGTGGCAGTTTATAGGTAAGGATTAATGTTTACGACAAGTGACCGAACAATTTTTTCAGTAATCTCCTTTGTAAAAAATGTATTGAGAGATAAGACATTGAGCACTCTACTGGGTGAGAAACTTTAGTTAAGACTTAAACGTTCAAGATAATGATCTCTAGATATGATTGATGATGCAAATAGTGCCTCTTATTTAAATGTAAACTATAAGTTTGTATTTGATTATAGAGAATGTCTGTATCGATCAAGACTCAGTTCTATACTGAGAAATATATGTGATTTTCATTTCATGTTGGACTGGAAATATATGTCTATTCCTTATCTCAATAGCAAATCTTAGAAATTCTATGTACAATTGATTTAATACTTTCCTAGGAACTATATACTACAAGATGTTACAATTCTAGGTGATAATACGATTTATTGAGTGTTAATTCAATACACTATACAATGAAATGTATGTGTGTGCAATACATTAGATTATCCATATGATCTATTGCAATATCTATTGCAATGTGTAAAGAATATTAAACAAACTCTTATATATGAAATTATGTGATATGTGTTGTGTGCATTTAACATGACCCTATGTGATACTATTGAAAAACCCTAGCAACATAACTATGTGCACTATACCTTGCCATTCGATATTGTTACAAGGTTATGTATCATGACGTACCCTATATCGTGTTCATTATAATTTAAAAATGTGATGAGAACATTACTAAATGTCACAGGATGGTAGATATTGACACTGCCTATGCATTGAATGCTCACATTTGCCGAGACAGTGGAGTTCCACCGTGGATGGTGTAGTGAGCTTGAGCACGTGATAGTATCATGGTGTTAAAACTTCTGTGATTAGCTGTAAGGAAAATGGTTCAAGTTTTAACCGAGCTGGCTCCTTCGTCGCAGTAGTAATGATAGTTCATTTAATATGGTTGGTTTGCTTGGTGTTCATGAAGCTGCCCCGGTGATCTCCACTGTTGATCTGGTAGGGTTTTGATGGATGAGGATTAAACCCTACCTCCACTATGTTCAAAGTGTTTATTGTTTCCTTGGCATTCAGTGGTAGTGGCTTTGCATTTGGCTGACAGGATGAGGGTCTTTAGGGTTCTTGTTTTGCATTTTAGAGGCATTATGCCTGTGTTTTGAACCCGTGACCTGTGGAAAGTTTAAGAGCGGAGTCTCTCACAATGATAACTTGCCACAATTGGCAGCTTAGAGTCTGGTTCTTGGTGGTGATTCGAAACTCATACCTATTGAGAGTTTTTCTTTTTAAACCTGGGTTCATGCGAAGCTTACAGTTGTAGCTTTGTTTTTAAGGTTCTAAATGAGAGGCCAAGTCCTCGCAATAGTTGATATAGGTCTCAGCATTTCATAACTGTTCAATGGTAGTTAACTCAGGGTTGTTTCCTACTTTCTTTGCATTCGAATATCGACTGTGGAGTATTGGTTGCAATTGCACCTGTCTGGCGTTTCTGCGCTATGCTAACATTAAAAAGGTAATGTGCTTTGATAACCTTTCCTGTAGCTTCCATAATCGAACGTTAATACAGTAATAGTTGTTTAATAGATACTGAAATCATTCTTTTTAAAGAAAACTATTTTTAACCACATCTCCAATGTAATTGCAGGTGCAGAGGTTCGGTGGCTTCTCCAGTCTGGGTGTTGATAGTTGGCTACTGCTACAGTGACCGGTAAGCCTCAGAGGTTTCCTTGTAACTTTAGTTAGATGGAAGTGATGGCCTTCAAATGTGTATTCCGAGATCTTCGTGTTTATCTTTGATAATTTGTATTTCGTCTATTTAGGATTTGTAAAGAAATATGTATTAGCTTGGGGAGGATAGTACCTCGACCCAAAAGGCATGAGCCTTGTTGTTTTTATTTTTAATAGTCGTGGGGAAGTGTTCTTATTCATAGACTTGGATACTATAAAAATCATATGTTTCAATGAACAATGGTAGATGTTTGAAATCTATGGAAAGGTTTCGGCCTGTGTGTAATTCGTCGATTTTCTAAACACTGCGTTTTTATTCTATAAGAAATTTGAGGGTTAGGGTTTGACTATGTTTAAAATGTATGGTTTTTTATTTTGCTCCTTGTTAAGATCTCAGCATTCGAACTTGTTTTTGTCACTTCTATTTTGAGTTGTTCTATTGCCAATGTAATCATAGGAACCTTGAGATGATACTGAGGTTTTGATTAGCTTGATCTATAGAAACGAATACAGTTTATATGTTTAGTTTTATGGAAATAAACACATGGTTTGACGTTATGTTTATGAACTATTAAAATGTTGGCCGTGAGCCGAGAGTTGACAATACTTTGAAGAAGAAACAGAATCTTAAGTTTGGAACCCTATTGTGAAAAATGTTAATGTTAAAGCTTAGTTTTCCAACTGTTTGTGATGTCTGAAGCTATAACTAGGTTCTGTCCAGAATGTAATGATACTCTCAAAGTTTTTGTTGCTATCGTCCAATGAAAAACATAATAGCTTGAAGGTTTGGCTTGAAAGTGAAATGTATAAAAACCCTAGGTTTGAAATCTAAGACTTTTGCTTGTATGACAAGAAGATTGTTTGCTATAAAGAAATAATAAATATCATAGTAATAGATAATTCTGTGCATGAAGAAAACATTATTGTGCATTTAGGAAAACAATTATCCTTTCTTATTACTGGAAATTTGAATATTGGTTTATAAAAGAAAAACAGTGAATTTTGAAAAACGATTATCTGTAGAGAAAATGATATAGGAAGACACTGATATATGTATACATAGAAATTTTAACAGTAAGCAGAAACTTAAAAAAATATAACATTTTTATCTTCTCAATCACATGGCTATTTGCCTATCATTTATCTACTTAATTTATCTCTGTACTAGAGTACGATGCAGATCCACTTGCATGGGGAAAAATGTAGAGAAATATTTTATTCAATCAAAATCATTTCTATAGATAATCTTATCTTACTCAGAAACAAAAATAATTGCATTTGTTTAAATAAACTTACAAAATTAAATAGTAATTTTATTTCAGTTAGAAACTTTAAAATGTTTGAAGATAGAAAAGATAATGGAACCTGTAAATGAAGATAGGGCCGACAAAAACCCAAGGAGGCATGTTCCTCCCAACCTATTCCAGAAGAAGCATCCTAACTACTGGCTTCTTGTGAACCCCTGAGCCTGATTATTGAACCACTAAGTAGGTGGAATCTGTGTAGAAGCAAGGCACTCAATATGCCTTCATCACTTAGCATCAAACTTCTAAATTCAAAACATGCCTTCATCACTCAGCATCAAACTCCTGAAACTCAATAGAGTTTTGCAAACTCACAACATGATCAACAACTTATCATATCTCCTCATCAAATCTCTTGGGTGCAAACACAGCAAAAACACAAGGTAAATTTCCTCGTCAGGAAAAGTGATGAATCTCAGTTCAAAATTTGATGGCTATTATATAGACTTCCTAGGCCTTTAGTGGTCAGTTTGGAATAAATGAGCCTCAAGCTCCAGTCCCATCTTTCAAGGCACTATGACCACATTTGAAGCGAGTTGTCCCATACCAATAGCTAGTTAGTTGCATCATGATGTTGCCACTTGTCCATTGCCTTCTACCCTAGACTCCATTCCACCTAGTGGGTCAGTAACCACTCTTTCAACAGTCCTCTTAGGTGTTTGTCTCCTATTTTATTTATTAAATAATAAAATATTGTGCAAACTATAGTCATCCTTGGACACCTGTCCAACATAAAACTTTACAATAAAAGTTAACATAATGTTTCTAACACAAAATGTTCTTCAGCAAAGAGGGTATGTTACACTCCTTCCTTAACATCTACTTAACATATCAATACCCACATGTAATTGTTCACTTCGCAGTTATCGACAACCTACAGACTTCCCTGAATCGTTGTTCGCTTATCCTTATAACTACGCATTCATACGACTTAACATTACTTCGCACAATTCATACATATGTGTTCTTCTTACTTAACATAATATTCTCATTCACATACATATGAAATAAAATACATAAGCATAAGCATAACATGAACACAAAGAATATCATTGATTCACACACATACATAGGGATTTATGTGGTTCACTCCCCAGATGGGAGCTACTTCCATGGGAACTGTTATTATATTACTTGGAATGGGTAATAGTTCCAGTCTGTGCACTCAGTTGCAGACTCTTCTCTATAATAGATCTCTACGCACTCAACTACAAAGTATTTTCCTCTCTTAGATCTCTCTCAATCTAGATCTAACAATATCTAACCTAATCTCTATAAATATAACTCTTCCTTATACAGAATTTCCATTTATATAGATGTTCCCAAAGGTCACATATTACAATAACTATGGGACAACCCCCATAGTACCCTTAAAACCAAAATGGCATGGTTCTCTTGTTGACCACTCTTTTCCTTAACTTCATTAGAGCTCTGCTTTCCTTTTGCACTGCTTCTTCTGACTCTGACGCTTTTTCTGATAGTCGCACTTCTGACCGCGTGACTTTGAATCTACAGTGGTGCATCCTTTTCACCATTTCGATTCTTTAATCTCTTCCTTGTAGCTGACAGTTTGCCTCTTCATTCATAACTGCTCCAACTACTTATGGTCTTCCTTAGTACTTCATCTTTACTAAGGGTGGAGGTCCTTTCCTCTCAACTTTGCTTCGCTCCACACCCTCCTCCCAGGAATTGCAGAGTTTCTTCTCCCAAAACTGGTTAATGTTAGGCCTCACCTAACTATACCTCTGTCATAAAAATTACTACACTTGGGTTGTGCCTAGCAGGCCCCTAAAAATTACTTGTGGCTCTCCCTCGAGCCACTTACAATGGGCTTCATCGACTTCACATCGCTTGGGATGTTCATCTCCATAGCGAAGTCCTGAAAAGTTGTGCTTAACTTCACAACTGCTTCCTTAGTTTCTTGCTCAAATTCCTTCATCGTTTCGAGCATCATCTCCAAGATGGGTTCTTGCATTTGATCATTCACTGTAATCTCTATCGTCCGGATTTCTTGCAGTTTCTCCTCAATCTCCTTAGAAAGTGTTAGTGCTTCTTCTTACATCAGCTGCAACTTCGATGAAGTTTCAGCTTCCTTCAGCCTCAGCGCTTTCAGTTCCTTCTAAAGCTATTTCATTTTTGCAAACTTCTGGATCCTTTTCCTTGGTGGAAAATCCTTCATGGCCGTGTTCAAAGAATTGAGGTCCTTCTTCCTTTGTTGAACTTCATCCTAAATCTTTTGTAATTCAGGATCCTCTTGCAGTATATCCCAAACCTTAGTTACTTATTCCAATAGGTCTTGACATCTAGCCACTTCTGCGGAGATATTCTCTATTGACGTCTTCAATTCTTCATCCCTTGCTTCTTTCAAAACTGGCGGAGTGCCAGGTTTTTTTCGAGACTCTAAGTCAACAATATTCTCCTTGTTTCAAATCTCCATATCTGCCATCTGTGCTTTGAGATTTTCCACAACAATACCAATATATAGGATGGTCGCTTTTACTTTAGGATCTTCTGCACAGTCTGGGATCTTCTCTCAGACTTCAACAACAACTTTCTTCAACTTTTTCTTCTTCAATGCGCATTCATCCTTCAGCTCCTTCTATCTATCTTCTAGATTTAGATGTTGGGAATATGAGATCATGCCTCTATCTCTTATCTCTTCCACAACCTGCAAATCCATATTATGTAGTCCTTTGATTAGCAACATTCCCAAATTTAGATCCAGATGTGCAAGTTGCTCTGCAACTTTAGTGAGCTCATCAGTCGGGAATATTACATTCATCAGCTCTATACAAACTAGTCGAGGTCATTTTCAAAGCAGAATATTTTATTTGACTTTGGATTGACTTGCCTGTTCTGTCTTCAGAATCTTATTCCCTTACTAAGTCTCACTGGACTTGTTCCACTCTTGCTACCAGACTCTTCAGTTCTTCAAGGCTCTCTATCTTGCTTTCCTGGAATTCATCTTGCTTTTTATCCTTCAACACGAGTGTCTTATCAATATGATCAGTGACTCGGGATGTGATGCTTTCATAATCATCATCATGCAATTGTGCATTGAGAGGAGACTTATTTTCCTTTTGTCCTTCCTTTGCGCTCCTTCCAACACAATTGTGTCAGGGTTCTTCCTTTTCTCTCCTACTTTAATATCAATAGTTTGTTCATGTTCTTCTTCTGGATCTTGGCCCTGATCGTGAGTACTTGTGGGATCATCTTCCTTGCTCTTTGCATTCTCACCTGCGCTTTCCTCTGATGTAGTGATGAGTGTTTATGGCGCATCAATATTCCACTCAGACGACCAATCTTCCATAATAAGATCAATTTTATACACATCTAATTGATATAGCCCTTCAAACAATCCAGGATTCTATAGTTGTGCTCTGGGCTGAATGTAAATGAAATGCAAACCGACTTTGAATGTCATCTTACGAATGTACATAGTTGTTATTTCCTTGTTAATACGCGGAGTGCACTAGATCACTTCACAGAACTGCTCATAATATTTAAACAACTGTATGTTATTGATTCGTTGTGTGTCCGTCTTCGAGTTTTCCCACATATTCGCAAACATGGGTCCTCGACAATCTCCAATGAATACCAGGACATTCTGTTGATACTTAGGATCTTTCAATCCTACGAATGTGATCGACACTAGTAACCAACTATAATGGAATTGTTGTCCATTATCCTGTGTATCTCTAATATCATCTAGAAACTCGTTCAACATATAACTTTCCCAGTTATACTGGAGTCAATCCTTGGCCTTCTCAGCTAAGGATATCGTAGCAGTCATCACCTCAGTTGGTCTACATTTCCTTAAGACTCTTCCTGTGAGCAGTTGAACTATGAACCGCATAGCTTGATCCTTGATTCCAACTGTTTGATATCCACTGCTTCCCTTGAGAAAACCAAATTCACTCTTCATTCTTTTGGCGAGCTCTTTGTCCTTGGTCTTTCCTACAAATTCTACTGTGGGATCAACACCTCTATTGCTCAAGTGCGTGAATTGGTAGATGAGATCTATGTTGATGTCGATATTGGGGTCTAACCACAAGTATCCCTTGTGCGTACATGAAAGCAGTGTGCGCACAACCACTGGGAGCTCTGGGCTCCTGTCAAAGTGAGGAATGCACAATAGGTTCAACAACCCTGCTGGCTGCAACAATGTTAGTACTAATATCATCAACGCTATCATCCAAAGGCACCTCTATTATACGCCAGGAGGATGAAGACCTCTCAGTGAAAATATGGAGCAACAGTGGCACAGACAGAGTGAAAAGCAATTCACCCCATGGCAAAAGATCGATTGAGGAGCATATAGGGGCAGCTGAAGCATAGATGATCGATTATTCACAGATCAATGACAGATAGTTCAGTCAGGGAACCAAAACAACCAACGTTTATCAAGATCATAGTGCCCTTGATTGAAAACCCCTATGAACATGTGGCAACTTCAAAGCAGTACAGGGCCTCAAAAGAAGTTTGGTTCAACCACTTTTTCGGAGCCCTGAAAACAACTAAAGTCCATCACAGTAGTTTCCAGTCACACACCACCAAAGTAGTTGAGTATCCAGGAAAGGTGGGTCCACCCTATAAATCTGCACCATTGGACTTCACATCTTGAGGAAGTAAAGAGGTAACATCAATGGACACATGAGAGTCAAGGTGATAAAATTGATCATAGTTTAACTCTCTTGAGATGTCCCTGGAACAAAACCGCTACCTACACATGTCAGCCGCAGGGTTGCTCAGGGGCCGAAAAGTAGTTTGTCTAAACCACTTTTTTGGGGCCTTGAAACCACTAAAGACCACCATAATGGTTTCTCCAAGCCATGGGCCACTGGGAAGATGAGCCATCGAAAGAGAGGGACCCATCCGTAAACTTGTGCCCACTATGCACAAATCTCGAGAAGGGCTTAGCGGAAGATCGATGATTTCCTAAGCATTGGGGCATCTAAGTTGCTCTACGTCTAACATCTCAAGGACTACCCTGAATGAAAGTCAGTTGTTCCATGTGGCAGTTCCATGATGGGTCAAGGCCCTAAAAGTAATCTTCCTAAACTTCTTTATCAGTGCTCTGAGTCCACTTGTGGTCTACGGTATACGACTTCTCACTGCATTCCATCCTCCTCATTTTTCTAAAAGCCGCCCTTAAAATGGTTTTTTCCACCACTCCCACCATTCAAGAGAAAAGGTCTCCCAACACTCATTACTCCTACCTCCTTTGTTCACGATTAATCCTCTCCCAGCACACAAAAAACCTGATGACTGAATCGGTGATCATTTCTCAAGGACAACACTATTATCAAAGAGCACGAAAATGAGGTTATAAATACTCAAGCAAATGTAAAGATTGAATCATGGAGTTTTTAAGCCTTAAGGTTCATAGTCGCTAAGCATAATGCGTGAGTCTACCAGAGCTGTTGAGTGAAGCAACGAGGATACAAGGTTTTGATGGCTCATTTTATTTCCAGCGGAAGCACACAAGGAGCATTAAGGGCATGGAAGACCAGCATTCACGAACAACCCGCAGATGTGCATGCACAGATATTCATGCAAGAGGGAAGTAAATTCTCAATCGAGTTATCTAAGGGAAATTCTGTTGAATGCGGTTGTCATTGATGTCAAAGGAGTTCAAAAATGACAAAGGAAGAACCAAGGACATGATGGCATGGCAAACTTAGTGAAAGAAAAAAGAATAACAAAGAGAGTGATGATATGGCATGTACGATGATGTGGCATGATGTTGAAAATACATTTGATGGTGTTCTGGTGCTATCACGGAGTCATTGTTGCTTTCTGACATCAGTCTGGAAAAATATGGCAATTTGGTGAAAATCAAGAAATTGACTAAGTATGGAAAAATTAGTCAAAACTGGTCTAAGAGAATGCCTGCCACAATTCATGGTTTGAAGATAATACCTACACCATCATATAAAGATGTACCTTGTTGAATGGGCTATCCAACCAAGGTCTTTGTTTTCCTTAAGCAGGTATGAAGAAGAAGTTATGGATCTGCCAAAATGGGGTTTCAGGATAAACTTTGGAGAAATTTCATAAAATGAGTAAGTGTTGGAAAACTTGCCTAAGTGATCTCAAGAAAATGCCCACCATAATTTGAGGGTTGAAGATAATTCCTGCAACATATGGTCATCTTCTAGGTGGTTTCTTTGTCTACCTAACCATGTTCTCATATTGTCTTAAGAGTTCCAGAGGGAGATGTTATGGATCTGCCAAAACAGTGTTTTAAGCAGATTGGACCAAATCTAGGAAAACAAAAAAATTGTCTAAGTGTGAAATCACTAAAACTACCTAAGTGGCCTCAGGGAAATTCCCACCCTATCTCATAGGAGGATGAGAAAAATAATCTGAAAGTGTTAGGCTCTAGTATGTTGGTTGGTGCATCTAACCCTAGTCTCAAATGGTCCAAAGATTCTCCGAGGAGAAAGATATGGAGAAAGATATGGATCTGCCAAAAGTGCCTCTCACCTTGATTTTCAATACTCCAGTAAAATGACCGTCGATGAGAGAGAAAGAAGTTTCATAGGATTAAATGGGCATAGATGAAGTCAGCATGATATTCCCCAAGGCCCATACTATAGATGCTTCAATTCCAAGTTTGGTGAAAACAAGAATCCACCTTAGTTGACCTAGGGTTTGGCAATTTTGTCTAAATGTTGAATTAGCAGTTCGGAAGACCACTTTCAAATGCTCACTAGATGTTGTGTATGTGTCAATAGGTTCATCAATTGACATAATCTTGTTCATTGTTGAAGTGGCTATCTAGCCATTTTCTTAGTTTTCCTTATGGTTATCACATGAGGATGAAATCAATCTGCCAATGTAAAGAAAAAATGTTTTACATGTTAGAGACAAAAATTGGTCTAAGTGTCAAACTCACATGGCTCAAAGGCCATTTGGAAATGCCTGCAAGGAGGGGTATTTTGATGATAAAATTCATCAGATAGTATGGTCTAGTTCCTTGGTGATCTAGATATCCAACCATACTTTCAGGTTGACTTATAATGGTCACATAGGCAAAAGGGGCTAAATATTATATTCCCATAGGAAAATTAAGATGCCCAAAAAATGGGATTAACATGCCTGCAAAGAGGGCTAAGGAAGCTCACAAGAGATTAAGAAGAGCCCGCAAGGGCTTATATGCCTGTAGGGGCTTAAAGAAATCCCAAAAGGGCTTAAGGATGCCCGTAGGGGCTAAAGTAAAATATCGCAGGGGTTTGAAATGCCCATAAAGGCTTAGGTTAAGCAAGCAGACGTGACTAAAGGAAGCCCGTTGTCAGAGAAAATGATAGCCCCGCAAAAGCAAGGCCATGCCTACTGGTGAAAGAGGAAAAGGATGCCTGCAAGCCCGAGATAGAAGAAACTAGCATATGACTAAAGAGGGTTAATCAATTAAATTAATTAACAATTAAATGATTAACAAAGTTCTAAATTAATTGTTAATTAAGCAGAGCTTTGTGAAAAGGCATAACCTTCAGTTTGAAAGGACGTGATTCCAGATTGAAGGACATGATGATAAAAATACATAATGCTTCAAAGACATGATTGAATAAATATATAAACAAAATATTAAATTGAAGAAAGATGTATTCTCACATTCGAATATGAAGATCTGAAGTGTGGTTGTGTTTTGTTAAAATAAAAAGATATGAAGCTGTGTGCCTCTGTGTTTCTTTTTATAATGAAGATATGAAATATTAAAAAGACTAGAGAAGTAAAAATGTATCTCTGATATTTGGGAATGAAGATCTGAGGTAGTGAAGGGCTAGAGAAAGAAATAGAAGAGTAGAAGATGTCTACCAAAATGTTTTGTGAATATCTGATGCAGTAAAGAGGCCAGTGAAGACCCTTTTAGCAGTAAGGAAGAGACCAAGTAAAGATATCAAGAGACAGAGTTTGAAGAAGGTCCAAAAAGTTAATAATATCAAATTAGGGTGGTAGGGTGGTGCTAGGAAAGTCTACATGCCTGCAAGGGGGTCGTAGCCTCCTTCCAGTGGTAGCTGGTAAATAGGGTGTCGTAGCATCCTTTTAGTAGCAGCTGATAAACCAAGGGGTCATACCCTCCTTCGAGTCGTAGTTGGTAAATAGGGTGTAGTAACATCCTTGTCTGTAGTAGGAGGCAGAAACCAGGGTGTAGTACCATCCATGTCTATAGTAGCAGGAAGAAACTTATTGTAAATATAATTTTGCACTATAGAAAGAGTTTGTGGTTTTCCCAATTGGGTTTCCATGATAAAATTTGTGTCCTATTTATCTTGTTGATTCCATGTTTTAATTAAAGTTTAATAAGTGGTTAAAATGGTAAAATGTTAACAATACTGATTAACCCCCCCTCTCAGTATTGACCAATATTCCAACAATTGGTATCAAAGCAGGATCCTCCACTGTAGTCTAAACTACTGGAAGGAAGATCCTATTAAAAAAACCACTATGGATCAATAAGAAGAGACTTACATAGTGAATGGATTTCCAATACTTGGAAAATAAGAATACATATTTTGGAGTACAAGAATGGAAAGCTATATGAAGGCATTGGGACATGATGTATGGAATTCAGTGATCATTTGTTACTTCCTACCAAACAGAGTAAGGACTCCAGCTCAAAAGAAATCCAAGAAAAATAATTCAAGGGAAATGGAGGTCATATTGGATGGGTTACCTCAAACTATCAAAAAGAAGATAGGACAATGTATCTCAGCAAAGGAACTCTGGGTCAAATTGGAGAAACTTTACTAAGTTTAAGAAAGAGCAGAAGCAAGCCTTGCTATCTTCGAGGATGATAGTGAAGATATAAGTAAAGATGAAGAAAATATATTCATAGGGACATTAACTCAAGATTCAGAAGATAATTTAGATATGGAAGGAGAGGTGGACGTAGAGGCAGAACTGATAAGTTCCCTTGAAGAATTGAGAAAGAGAAGGATGGAGAAAAGTTATTTCAAAGAAAAATTGTCAAAATATCAAGAAGAGCTAAAGTCAAAAGAAGAGGAAGTCAAGACCCTCCAAGAAGAGCTACACAATTCAAAACAACAAGTAATGACTCACATAAAAGAGGTCGATAGCTTACAACAAGAAGTCTCCAAATTCAAAGGAGAAATAGAAAGGCTGAAAGACCAGCATAGCATTAATGAGAAGCTCAAGATACAAGACTATAAAAGACTTGAGGAAGAAGTTACTTTTCTTACGAACAAGCTTAATGAAGAATCGGTTAAAACAAAGTTTGAGAATAGCTTAAAGAATTTAGATGACATATTGAGTAGCCAAAGACCATCAAGAGATAAATTTGGTTTAGGATATGACAATGAAAGGAAGCCAGAATGTTCCTCCTTCACAAACCAACGAAGAAATAAAAGAAGTTATTCCCTTGCACTAAAGAGTCCATTTATTAAGAAGGAAAGTTAGAAGTCTGCTCTTTCCTCTCATAATAAAGATAGAACTGATATGATACCTAAAATACCAATGAAAAGAAGGGTCCAACAAATCTTTTTTGGTCAATGCTACACATGTCATAATTTTGGACATATGGCTAGAGAATGTAAGCCGAGGAAGCATGCTTCAATAAAAGGTCAAGAACAAAGGAAAAGATGGAAACAAATAGAATATATGAAGTAGGAAGATCATATTCCTCAAACATAAAGGAAGATTCTTGGATACTATCACTACTGTCACAAGCTTGGACACAAGGCTGTTGATTGCAGAACCAAGAGAAAAGATCTAAGTAGGGAATCCAAGAAACAAACAAGGTCAGTGTTAACACCCAAAAAGTGCTCACTAGCTCATTCCCTTATTCACATGACCCATTCGTCCACGTTTCCACCATTTGAGCCTCTGAAGCCATCAAAAGGTCACCAAAAAGACCATAATACACCTTTTTCCCATCAAAATATATATTTTTCCTCAAAAAAACACAAAAAAACCCTCAAAAAGGGTCCAAAATTCCCAAAAAAGTTTAAAAGGGAATAAAAATATTAAAAATATTCAAAAAAGGAAAAAGAGGGAAAAAGAGACCTAAACCATGTTGGTTAATACCATTGGTTTCCTAAAAACCATAATGGTATTCCCCATCACCAAAAACTATACAAAGGTGATAGGGGCAACTCACTTTCGATACACATTTTATCCTATCCTTATGCTGCCAAATTCCTTTTGAGAGCCATTGCCTCCCATTGTGAGTTTGAAGGATCCCCATTTCAGCATCTTGGAGAAGAGACCATTAGAGCTTGGAGCACCTCAACCTTGGAGTTGCTCAACACCAAACATCCTCACCATTTGAGGTATTACAATACAAAATCATTCTTTGTTACATTTCTTGTTCTTTCTGTTAATCTTTTCAAGTTTATTTTTATATGCACATGTTAATGTTAGATTCAAATTTATAATTGTTTTTGCTTTTATTTGAAGACTACTATTACAAGTTAATAGGTTCATCCTTGCACATGCTTGGTTGAAAAACCAAGCAACAGTTTTTTAGCAACTCCACTGGATTTCGAGCTTTAAACTTTTTGTAATTTTTTGCTTTAGATCTTAGTTTTTTACTTGTTTTTACCATTCCAATTAGCAAATCTGCTATACTAGACAGCATATTCTTTGTTGCCCTAGTGATTAGTGCTTTCTGTAGCCTTTAACAGGCTGAAACTTCACTTTTTGGTTTCGTTTTCGGTGACCTTTTTTTCATTTTTCGCATCGTGACTTTTCGCCCGACATTCACGCAGCTCATCGCGACCTTGCGGCCTTTTTCCACACTGTGTATCACGGCTTTGTGGACATTTTCCGCGCTGCACATCGCAACTTCACAGTCGTTTTCCGCGCTGCACATCGCGGCTTCACGACCTTTTTTCCATGCTGCACATCGCAATTGGGCGGCCTTTTTCTGCGCTCCACATCGTAGCTTCGCGGCCTTTTTTCGCGCTGCACATCGCGGCTTTGCGGCCCAAACCCACGATGTCCATCACGGTTTTTGCTCAGAAACCCACGATGCTGTGTTTTTTCCTTCGGCCAATTTTTTAGAAAAAATTTTGCTACATTATTGCCCATTTAGCCTATTTTTCCAGCATTATTTTTCCCTATAATTTATTCTAGCATTCAATTTTAATTATTGCAGCAATAGTGAATCGTTTTCTATTACATATGCTCCATTAAAATCTTTTTCAAAATTTTCAGTAAGTGAAAGAAAGGTTTTTTTGCACTCTGTTTAGATCATAGATTTCACTTCACATTTGCTCAATAGTTTTGCCCAAGCAAACACTTCGAAATCCAATTATTTCTTACAATTTTTACAATATTTGCTTTCGTTAAAAAAAAAATTATTTTGAAAATCCATAGTTTTTGAAGTATTTTTGTGAAAGCATTTACATTTCAAGAAAAGCCTTTTATTTTTTGCAAATTGGAATTGTCTTGTTTTTAATTTGTAATCAATTGCCTAAGCAAGGAAAATTCATTTTCAGTTGAATAATCACACGTGGACCCAATCTGTCACATTTTTAATTAACTGAGCCTTAAAATCTACCTTAACTCAACAAACACTTTAACCCCACTTGGGGAACACTTGAAGAATATTGTAGCTAGGTAGGATTGGGGGGATAGGTGTTTCAATAACACCCCTCAATTATTTACATCTGAGACATAGAAGTTGTCTTTTAGGGTCCCAAAAATCCCTTATTATTTGTTGACATGGTTATACACCAATTTATCGGGAAGGCCTCTCCCTTAGGAGGGTTGAAGTAGCTAGTCTGGTTCCGAAAGCTTGAGTGGAATACCGCAATCCATTCAGTAACCGAAGGATACCTTTCGAAGTTCTCGGTGTACACCCATATGGGAGTACAACAACGATAGAACCAAACTGCAGATGCACCCAACTGAACGTGTCATGAACAGGGTATCCTAGTTGCCATTTTTTAGGATTGACTACTCGGTGTCCCTCCTGGTAGGGGGATATCTAGCCTTTGATTCCACTACCCATATTGTCTGACTTGAATTTCATCACCTTGCAGAGGATATGTTTAGTTGAGTCATAATACCACTTTTAGTTAGGCGTTTGCATGCTCTGCTACCCCCCTCATTTGCATGCTCTGCTACCCCCTTTGGTCTAGTAAGCACCACTTTTTTCTAGGAACTATTTGATTTTTGGTATTCTGACCACTTTTCTTGATTTCTCTACTTATTATAGCACAGCTGTTATAATAAGTGCTTTTGAGGTTGGTTGTTGGCCTGAGAGCCATTTTTTTTTCATACTCCCCTCCTGCACACATCGTGGCATTAGGGTCTTGATTTTTTTATCTCACCACCATCCATTGGTATTTCTACACATCTCTCACCATTGAGAATTCAAGACGATCCCGTCGTTTTCAGGGTGAACCCCCTCAATTCAGTACACTTGACTCTACACGTCATAGACATAAAGCATTATTCCTTGACTCCACACATCATCGACATAGAACCCAATCATCTGATTCTGACGCACCTCATTTTACATCTGATTCTGAGGCTGAATCCGAACACCCTACCGTGACACCACCAACCAACCCCATGGATGGATCACAATATGACTCCCTTTTCACTAGTGCTATTGGAGCTACATCAACAAACCCCACTACTACCGTGACAACCACAGTAGCCACACCCTTTCTAGGCATGCCAAACATAGGGGCCACACCCCCTCTAGGCATGCCCAACATAGGACCACCACTTATTTTAGGTATGCATAACATGGGGATCAGACCCCCTCTCATTACCACTACCCAGATCCAAGGGATTACCGGAACCATCCCTAACCCATCTACAACCCATGTTGCACTTGGGATCCCAGGCCCCTCCCACACCACATCGGCTAGAGGAAACATCCATTTCACACCTAGCATACCCTTAGGGGGCACTAGACCTCTCCATAATGCTACCCTTAACAACTATGCCCTAGTGACCATGCCACACCCATCTGCCAGTCTGTCATACATGACTAGTCTAAACTTACTAGACCTGGCAAGGTTAACCAATGACCCTATTAGACACAACTCTACGTGGCCACCCATTCCCAGAAAGCTCCCCTCATATATCCCAAAATTTGAAGGAAAAGCTGGGGAAGATCCCCAAAACCACATCATGTCATTTCACCTATGGTGTTCCTCTAACTCCATAGTAGATGATTCCATTAGACTGAGACTTTTACAGAGAACTTTCACTGGCTCTGCAGTCAAGTGGTACATTGAGCAGCCACATGGGACCCACAACACATTTACGTCCCTCACCTCAACTTTCCTCCAGTTATTTTAGCTACCTGTACGCTATGATGCAGGAGTGGAAATACTTTTCTCTTGTAGATAGAACACCGCTACACACATCACTGATCATATCCATGAGTGGCATAAGAGTCATAGCCTCTGCAAGATAAATCTTGATGACCGAATCTTTTTGGACTGGTTCCTCAAATCACTCCTCCCCATCATAGCGAAAGATATAGCTTCTGAACAACCCTAGTTAGAAGAAGAAGCTATCTTAAAAGATCAGCAATTCGACCTCATATATGCCCAGTCAGGATATCTATACACTATTTTACCTGACACCCCGCGCAGCGATCCATCCCGCCATGACACGCCGGGGGCATCCCATTCCACCGACGGTATTATCGGCCAGGTTACAACGCAAAACAAACCTTTTACCATGATGAGTACAAACAACGCCCCAGACCTTTCTAGGTCTATATAATATCATTTAATATCATTATAACAAGATGCAGACTATGAACAATTCAAGGAATATAATAACACTAGTGGAACATCTTATCCATTAATATGGTAGACCTCATTCTAGTTCTATACAAAAACAAATCAAAATTGCATTCACATATTATATAGATAGATAGATAGATAGATAGATAGATAGATATGTGGAATAAATTCCATAACCAATAAGAAAATCACATTATTATACTAAATAAATTTAACGTATGTGATTATTTTTATGCCCACCATGAATTTTTTTCTACAAATCTTATTCTATCATCATACAAGTGATACTTTGATAGTACCCAATCAAAGTCCAACATGAGAGGCTACAAATATGGCTAAAAAGAATCGAAATCATCAAAATATTATGATTATAACATATGTTTCTCACCTAGAATTTGAGTCTCCTACTCCATGCTTTCTTGTAGTCCTACAATGCAGTTCCCCATACCGAAACGGCCTCGACCTTCTCTCTATAATACCTAGAGGAGTATGTGACAACTTAAAACCCAACATGAGGTATTTTAAGTTTTTTAACATATATCACTATAGAGAGTGCTTCTCACCAGTGAAACAATCTAAATGGGCCTTTTACATTACTTACATGTTCAACTTTCATGATTTTTGTAGATTATATATTGTTTCCAAAGGGTCTCACTAAAAAGACATAATATAATCTATTTATAAGCATATATTTTACCTTGGGTAGCAACATCCATCAGGCTTAACTCAAGGCTTATTCTTTTGGAAGATTGCAATATTTCCATGAGACCACATGAAGCTTAAACAACAAGTATTTCTTTAATAATTCATCTGGTTTCCTTAAATGTGTTAATAAGAGAAACCAACAAACCTCTAATACACATGACTAGATTCAAGAATCCCACTTACCACTATAAGCTTCCTTGGTAATGGAAAGGATTTGAAATATCACTTATGAAGCTTACTATGAAGCCTCTAAAGACATTAAATATCCATCAAAGAATTGGATGCTCGAGTATCTAACATTTTGTTCCAGTTTAACCTTTTCCATGGTTTGACCAATCAATTCCATTGCATATAATAAAAAAATTGTTTTATGCAAACTTACTACTGCACCTAAAGCTTTACAAAAGTTATCCAATACGAGATTTTTTGGAATATGATTTTTGCACGATTTTTGTTCTTGTATGGGTTTCTGTAATAAGAGAGAGAAAAAAAACAATGAAGACTATAATAAATAGGACTTATGAATCTTAGAATTGGTTGCATCAAAATATGCACTATCTATGAATCTTGTCAATTTGGTAATTCTTTATTCATGTTTCCACATGTTAAGAGGACCAATCCCCAAAAAGATTGGCAAGCTATGAAGCATACAAATTTTTTACTTGTCAAATAATCCTCTGCACTCTAACATCCCATACACCACGGGAATTATGTAGAACTATACAATTTTTAATCTTATCAATGCTTCTTTGAACGGTTGAATCCATCTAACTCTTCGATACATGTAGAAATATAAGGACTATAGTGATAACCCCACAATTATCTCGTGGATCCTCCTCTTTTTACACTTGTGTATCTCTCTATTTTAATCAATATCTACATAAAAAATGGATTGAATGAAACTTTTTCTTCTTGGTTTGAATTGATTCATCAAGCATACATTCAGAATTATGATTTATGGATATCTTGTGTATCCAATGCTCATGCACAATGTTGCTAGTAGCAATATCTGCTATAGCTTAATTTTAATGAAATGTTTGCAATACATTATAAATAAAACTAGTTAGCACTAGCTCCGTAGGCATTGATACAAGCGCATGGTTTATATCAACGTACGAGTAAACTTAGCATCTTATTTAAGGTGAGATTAAGATTTTATGAAAAATGCAGTGATTATTCCCATATGAGTAAACTTGACATTTAAAGAAAAATGCATATTCAAAAATGAACTTGATATTTTATGGAAAATGCAGTATAGTTTGGAAATATGAAAAATTATCTATGTTGCATGAGAATCGCTGCTGTCATTCAGAGAACTTGTTCCCGAAGTTCACACATTATAGGGAGCCTGGGAACAAGTACAAAATGTTCCAAAATCACAGCCTGGGAACAAGGGCATGTTAGTTGTTTTTGTAGACAGAAAGAGAGCTTGCATACCAAGATAAGTGAATGGAGCGGATCGGTTTTTGGTTCATGTAATGGATCGGAGCGGAGAGACGGTAGGATGTTTTGGGGGTTTCTCAATTGTTTTTAGGGTTTGATCATCTTCCGTTACAGGGATTACGATTCGGGTGGCTTTCCGGAATATCTGAACAACAGTTTCGTTTATCACCATTCAGGCATCTTCTCCACGTTTTCATCTCTACCATCGCTTTTTGATAGACTCAGGGCCACTATCTCACGGTCGACCGGTTTCTTTTGTGAGTTATTTCTATGGTATGCACTCAAGTGGTGTTTTTCCCATTTTTGAAGATGTCTTGGGAAGCTGGGGTGTCAGGGTTTCACATTTCGACCACCGAGTTCTATTTTCTATCTTTTGTCTTCTCTGATAAGGAACGGATTTACCGGCCTTATTTCCACTAATTGTTCGACCGAATCAGGCAGATTATTTTGAGGGTTTTTACTCTGGTTTTTTCATTTTGGTCAAACCTTTGTCATCTTTCATTCCTTTGGAAATGGGTGAGCTGCCGACACCTGGTGGTCCGGTTTTGTTTACCCCCATGCAAATGGACTTATGGATTGAGGAGAACGGAATCATGCATCCATATGCTTACTATAAAGAAATGTTGAAGGGCGAGAAGGAGGTTGCCACAGGTGGCATCCATGCAAAGAAGGCTCATATGTGCCCACCTCCAGCTATCGGTAAGGGTCTGCTGGCTAAAAGAGCTTTGGTTTCGGGTGATGTTTTGATGGGTAACGCTTTGGCATTCAAAAAATCCACCTCGGCTGCTATCTCTCCCGGCGATGGTTGTGCTTCCTTCAGGCGTAATTTTGGGGCTCCTGTTAAACCCACCACACAACATCTTATTTGACCCAACAACAGGCAGAGGAAGCTAAACAAACGACCTTGGGAGCATTGGTTGAACATTGGTCGCGACATGGGTTTAGAGGAGATCGTTGAAATGAATATGACTTGTTTGGTGGGGAAGTTCAGTTACAATGCCATGCACCCGAAAGATATCATGAAGTGGGTCACTTGTACTTGGGCTCCCATACTGGATTATCCGCCCACGGTCTCCATCTTGTCCGAAGGTTGGTTCATTTTTAAGTTCCGCAAAGATGCACATGCCACATTGATTTTGGGTCAACTTTGGCTAAAAGGTTCGGGCAACCTCATGCTGCAACGGTGGTAAACAGATTTTGATCTTGATCATGCCTCCATTCGAGCGCGGAATTTGTGTGTATTGTTACCAGGTTTTCCCTTGGCCATGTGGAATCAGGAGGTCTTTGAGGTGGTGGGAAATCGCCTGGGTTGTTTCCTCCATTTAGGCAAGGATGTGCGTAATAGGGTGAATAAGCGCATTGGGCGCATTTTGGTTGAGGTTGATATGTCCCTTGGTCTCACTGATTTCCTTCACATAGATTGGAGAGGTCGCCAGTACACTCAAACCATCGACTAATGGGGCATTCTGTTTCGTTGCTCCAATTGTAAAGAGGTAGGGCACCTCTGGTGTAATTGTAAAGGATCTATTGTTACTTTGGATGCGTCTTCTACTAAGGAGGGTGAGGCCTATTAGTCCTATGATGATTTCAGTCACCGTGATTTGGATGTGGCGGGCACGCTGGATGGGCTCTCCAACCGTATTTCCCCTCCTATATCTGCAGCTTTAGATATTTTGGGTAAGCTCCAAAATTACGATCCTTCCTTTTTCCTTTCCTTAAGTGAATCTGAAAAAGCTTTCATCATTTCTTTAGAACAAAAAAAAGCTTTGCCTACTAGTCCGGTAACTGGCGGTGCCCTTCCTACCAACGGTTTGTGGCGTCCCTCTGTGAGGTCCACTTTGAACGCCTTATCCATTTTCGATATGTCCTCTTATAGGATTATGACGAACCCCAAAGTCTCTTCCATGCCTTCAAATACTAATTATACCAGTGAGGGTTTTGTTTCTGGGAATATGTCTCTAAATGATACAATCCATATCTCCTCAAATGTCAATATCTCATCCCTTGCGCCATGTGACCCAATGTTGGTTTTGGGCATATCTTTTTTGACACCTATGGAGGTGACGCATTCTTTGGATGTAAACCCCTCACAAGATTAGGTTTATACCCCCCTGGAACAGCTAAGATGCATCCACATGCCCTCTTTCTCTGAGGCAGTTAAGAAAAAACCTAATCCTTGCTTCCATAAAAACTGTGAGGTGTCTGTGGGGGTTGAGTCGGAACCTGATATGTCTACTTGTTTTCCTTCAAACACCAAACTGGTTTAGGGCATTAGAGCGGGGGGCCTTGCCATAGATCTTTCTCCCCTGAAAACACACAGTGTTCAGAAGCGTGCTTCTAAAAGGACACTTGTTTTGATCCAGCTTGCGCGTTCATTGGGCATCATTAGTGACTCTTCTTCATCTGACTCTGGGGCGCTTAGAGATATCAAAGCCCTTGCTAGGGTGAAGAAATGATCTGCCTCTCACTGAATGTGCAGGGAGTGGGGGGCCTCCCAAAACAACTATCCCTCCAATGTATGCTACTCTTACAAAATACTAACATCGTTATGCTGCAAGAAACTATGGTCTTGGAGTTAAAAGCTCGTGTCTTTTTTACCAAACTCAAACCAAACTGGAAAATTTGTGCTATCGGTGCTGATGGATTTCTGGGGGACTTTTGGCTTCCTGGAACCCCCGGGTCTTAATTAATTTGTGTCCTTTTGTGACTAAGGCAGGGATCCTTCTCACTGGATGCTTGGTTGGATTCGATGCAGACCTAAACTTCATCAATTGCTATGGGCCCTATGAGGACAGGCAGTCTGTCTCGGAGTCGGTATTTGCAGATAATCTGTTAAATCTGGTAAATCTTATACTCACCAGGGATTTAAATTTCACCTGGTCAGTGGGTGAAGTTTGGGGAAGACATGCTAAATAGGATCCCTTGGGCACTTTCTTTCAAAACATGTTCTCTTCTAGGGACCTGGTGTATATTACTTCTTTTCCCTTGCCCCACCTAGAGGAATGGTCGCCAGGGTGAGGATTTTGTTGCTAAACGACTGGATCATTTCTTGATCGCGGATAATCTTATGTCTAGTTTCTCCAAATTTAGATCCTGGTCACAGGACATTCGCATTAGTGATCATGTTCCCATTTTCTTCCAATTCGACTTAGTGGACATTAAATCAACTTATCGTTTCAAGTTCAATTCCTCTTGGCTTTCTGATGTTGGTTTTTGTGGGGAGGTAACAACTTTTTGGAATAAAATTGTGGTCGCAGATGGAGTTTCTGCTATGGATAGCTTGGTAAAAAAATTGAAATGCATCAAATCTCACATCATTGCTTGGGAAAGGAAGCGTAAGGAACAATTGGTGTTGGAACTTTCCTTGGTTGAAGTCGACATTGAAGCCATCTTATCTACACACCGGACTAAGCCTATCCAGGGCCCGACATCTATCAAACTATGCGATTTAGAGGGACAAAGGTTAAAATTTGTGAATTTTCAAGAGGAAACTTGGAGACTGAAGAGTCGAGTACTCTAGATAAAGGCGGTGACAACAATACCAAACTTTTTCACAAATTTGCGGACTCTTGGAAAAATCAAAATGTTATATGGGAGCTCAATGATCATGCCAGGAAAAGAGTATCATCCCAAAAAGAGTTGCATTTGGCAGCGATCCATCTTTTCCATAATATTTTTCAGGATCCGGGTTCTATTTCATTGTTGGAGCAATTCAAGTTTATTAGTGAGTATTCGCGGATGTTCACCCAGGAGGAAGGTGATGGGATTTTCACTTTGGTGACCCTATTTGAAGTCGAGCTGGTCCTTAAAGGTTTTGCCAAAGATAAAATTCTGGGTCCAAACGAGTGGTCCATGGAATTGTTCCTCAAGTTTTTTAATATTATGGGCCAGGATATTCTTATGGCGGTGGAGGAATCAATATTGTTGGGATCAGTATCAGGTGCGATCAACTCCACTTTTCTGACTCTCATTCCAAAGTATTCACATCCTGAAAGTTTTAATGATTTTAGACCGATCTCTCTCTGCAATTTAATTTATAAACTCATTGCTAAGATCATTGTTGTTATAATGAAACCCGAGCTATCAAAATTCATTTCAAGAGAACAATTTGGTTTTCTTCATGACCGTTAAATCTTGGATGCTGTGGGGGTGGCTCAGGAAGCTTTCCACTCTATTAAGACAAAACACTCAAATCCAATCCTGCTGAAACTGGACCTTGTGAAGGCATATGATCAGGATGACTGGTCTTTTTTAAAATTAATCTTGATCCAGATTGGTCTCCCATCGGTGGTTATGAAATTGATCATGGCATGTGTGTCTTCGGTAAATTTTGTTGTCATTATAAATGGTAAAATCTCTTATTTCTTCAAAATCTCCTGGGGTTAAGGTAGGGATGCCCCTTTTCTCCTCTTCTTTTAATCTTGGTCATTGAACGACTTAGTAAGCTCATTATCAGAGGCCAGAATGATCAGAAACTTCCGGGTTTATTGGTTGTGCCACACATTGTGGTCACTCACATGTTATTTGTGGATGATGTGATGTTATATGGTGGGGGTACTTTGGTGGAATGGGTGGAGACAAAAACTATTTTGGAATTGTTCTGCAAATCCTCCGGCATTCTCATTAGTAATGAAAAATTGGCTCTCCTTTTCTATGAGGTTGAGGAGGAAATTTTGGCCCAATCCAAGAATATTTTTCCTTTCAACTGCAAGCGTTTGGAGGAGGGAACTACATACTTGGGCTTCTTTATCAAACCGAACTATTATTTGATCCAATATTGGAGATGGCTTCTTCAATGATTTAACAAAAGAATTAGTCACTAGTGTTGGAAATGGTTATCATTAGGGGGTCACCTCACTCTTGCTAAATAAGTGCTACAGAACTTAGCTATCTATTGGCTTTCAATGTGCAACGCTCCAAAGGCCATTATGTCTAGGGTTCGACAAAGAATATTCAAATTCATTTGGGAGGTTGGTGGTGATAAACATTGTTTCCATTTGGTGGGGTGGCAGGTTCTGGCCCAACCATATTCATGTGGGGGTTGGCACATCAAGAATATGGAGTCCTTTGGCATTGCACTTAAGGCTAAAATTCTTTGACGGGCATTGAATGTAGACTCCCTTTGGGGTTTGATCATCAAAGATAAGTACATAAAGAACTTGTCTATCATTTCTCAATGGTTTTGTTATGGACAGCCACATCCTAAGTAGGTTTCCCACATGTGGAAAGGTTTGTTGGGGGCCTTTCATACTATTGCGAACTAGCTTTCTTGGGTCCCAGGCAATGGTCGTCTGATCAGACTAGGCGAAGATCCAATTCCTAGTGGACCTTTGAGTTTTAAATTATCATCCTATCTTATTTTGGTTCTAATATCAAAGGGTTACTATACTCTCAATCATTGGGCATCTTATCTCTTGAATGGATGCGCACCTCTTGGATTACCGCTGAGCAACTAGGTTTTCATGGTTTGCTAGGTGTGGAATGGACTTAGTACATCTCGTACCTTAAGAGATTCCATATTCAGTTAAGGGAATGCCCGGATATGTTGGTATGGTCTTGGGATACGGTTGACGGGATGGTCTTTGCAAGGTCGACTTACACATCCATGTTATCTCGGCAGTTGCGCCCGGTTCAGTGGTGGTAAAATTTGGTTTGGTCGTTGTATATTAGAATCAAGCTCAAATGTTTCCTATGGCTGGTCCTGGACAACTGTATCCTCACATGGGATAATTTTCTCAGGCTGGGTATGACAGGTCCTGGTTGCTGTGTATTGTGCGGCGTGGTGGAGGAATCTATCGATCATCTTTTCTTTAAATGCCCTTTCTCCGTGTCAGTATGGGGCAGGGTCTGTTCGGAGGTCAGGTGTTCCTTTCCCTGGAATATGTCATCCTTTTTGGAAAAATTTCGGCACTGGACTTCGGTCGGTTCGAATTTATTACCTCTGCCAGTCATCATGGCCTAGGAGATCTGGTGTGCAATAAATTTGCACATTTTTTAGGATTCCGTATCTAATGCTCACTGGCTCAACTGTCAGGTCGTGGCCTATTTTCGTGAGGTTTCGGGGATGTTGTTAAAGGGGGTCGTTCTGGTTGTCATTCTCCTCACTTGACTCCTTGTGTTGTCATCTCCTTTCCATGGGGTGCTTTCGACGGGACTTCTCAATATGTGTCTAGTTTCAACGGTGTTGGGGTTGTTGTGTATTTCTCGGATTCTCACTTGCTTCACATCTAGATGAATTGTGGTGTTCGAAACAACACCAAGAGTGAACTTATTTCCCTCTGGTTACTTCTTTGTATCTCTTCGGTCTGCAATATCCCTATTCTTCTTGTGCGGGGGGACTCAAAGGTCTTTATTTCTTGGGCCCATTGGAATGTTGTCTGAAGGTCATCCGGCTAGATTTCTGGTTGAGGGATACTCGACATTTGGTTAATTGCTTTGGTCAAATATCTTTTGTTCACGTGTTCAGAGAAGACAACTCTTTGGCCGATCATCTATCTAACCGTGCTTTAATTGTTCCAGAGGGCCCCATTTTCATGGAGAAGTGGGGTGATGATCACTTACTAGACCAATCTTCCTTGGATTTTTTTTGAGTTGGTCCTGAGTCTTCTACTTGACATCATTTTGGTACCCTCTGTTTTTTCTTGCAGGTTCATGATTTCCTCGGTGGAGGATGCTAGTTTTTGTCGGGCATGGTTTTTCCTGAGGTCTTTATGCTGTTGTTGGTTTGTATCCTATATGCTATCACCTTTGTTTTATGATATATCTCCACATATGATCATGGATGTTATTTGTTTTTTTTGGATTATCGATTGGTCCGGTGAAATTTGTCCAATATTACTTTTTTTCCTTGTTAGCCATTGTTGTCTGGTATCTTTTGGAGGGCTACTTCTTTGGGTCTATTGTGGACACTTTTTTTAGCATGTGCTTGTATACTCCATCCTACTATTACCAGTGTTAATAGTAAGTTCTTTTTCATGTGAAAAAAATACCAAGCTAAGCATTTTTCCTATATTTACTTGTATCATCCAAACTCTATTTTGTCATGGCTAGGTTCTAGAAATTCATGTCTCCTATGTCATTACAAGCTTCCCATCCTGAATAGTTTTTAAATTTGATTTTTTGAATTTAAATCATATGAATCCTATGTTTAAAATTTAACCATATAGATCATGTACAGTAAGTTTGCATCATCATTAGCTTGTAGATTATAAGTATGAACATTAGTTTGTTAGTTAAAAATCCATGTAGATGATGCATGAACATTGATGTTCACAGATTTCGTAATCATACTAGAATTGTTGGCGTATATAACTGACCTAGAGGTTTCCAATGTAGACCTAGGTACTTCGCAGTTCAAGGAACAAACAAAACCCCTATTCACTGGCCCTTTGGGCAATAGACTACGCGCAGCCTGAGGTCTCACCCGAGGTGAAACTAAGGGGGTGGTTGCAGAATCGAGTTTCCAAAACCTGGTGATGCGAGTGTAAAAGACTGATGGGCAACGTGATAAAAGGGACTCTTACTGCGGACAAAAGACTATGTGAAGTCTCTACTTCGCGTCGGTTACTTCAGCAAGCTTAAACACTTGCGCACCCAATGCACCCACGGACTGCGCGGTGTGAGATACTTCCTAATTCTCGGCGATAAGCTATCAATAGCTTACCTCACAGTACGCACAATGGGACAGTGCGTCAACAGGACCACGCATCTTCCTCAAGACTCGATCAACTCCAATCAATCTTACTTAACGTCGTTTATTCATTCAATGATACTTAGATTATTATCATTATGGTGCATGCAAATGAATAAAACATGTGATACTGCTTGCTCCAACGCTGCACTCAATTCCATTATTCAACTATGTGATTAACCAACATATTCATATATTCAAAGACTTATAAGTGTTGAATACTTAACATTCATCCACACATGCATTACTTAACATATTATTCCCACCATTCCTGCGGCGAATACATACAAAATCAATCACATAATAGAAAACTGTCGCATTAAACATCCATACTAAGCAAATGAACAGTGCAAACACAACTAATCACACGACACATAATTTAACGTGGTTCACCCCCCAGATGGAGGCTACGTCCACACGAACTATTGTTAAATTAATCTTTTGGGAAGGGTACAACAGTTCTTAGTCTCGGCACTCAGCTGCAGACTCTCTTCTCTCACAGATAGGTCTCTGCGCACACAGCTGCAGAGCCTTTACAATAGCTTCAAGTTGCAAGATTCTAACAATGTTCAACTATGAAGAGCTAACCCTTTCCCATACAAAAATTTCCTTATTTATTGATCATGCCCATAGGTCATGTCTTTACAATTCATAGGAAAAAAACCCTTAGGTTTACAAAACTATCACGGTTTCCTCAAAACCAGACTTCTGGCACATGGTAGCAAATATTTTGTTGTGGCGGTCTTCCACGCATGCTTCATGTCACTACTAGCCTTCGTGTTGCGCACGTGCCAATAGGTCGCTTTCACTGATTTGTTCTTCTTCAACGGTCTCATGCGACTAGCT
Organism: Larix kaempferi; assembly: GCA_027924585.1. Lineage (NCBI taxonomy): Eukaryota > Viridiplantae > Streptophyta > Pinopsida > Pinales > Pinaceae > Larix > Larix kaempferi. The sequence continues at coordinate 3,469,386 of BSBM01000008.1, forward strand.
CAAGTAGTCGCATCTTCCGCATGTGCGACCAATCGCTTTCTTCTCGATTTGCTCTTGCCCGCCGCTTAGCACTCCTAGAGCATCTTTGCCAAAAATAGACTTCCGACAGTCTAACCAGAACAAATGCCAATCCCCCATACAACACTCTGCTTTGCTGGCATTCCGTGGACTGGGCACTTCGCAGCACTACCTCCTCGTAGTACTGATCCTCGTAGCTTCCTTCGAAGCTACGCTGCGTGCAACTTCATAACATCCAAAAAACTTGTACAAAATTGTATCAGCCGAACTGCGCTCAGCTCCGCAGTTCCAAAATACCTTTCTCAAAATTGCCCCACTTGAGCCAAGCCCAACAGGCCCCTAACACTTACATGTGACTTTCCCCCGAGCCACTTGCAACTTTGGATTCCCCAAGTTGTTCTGTATCCTGTGGAGCTAGCTTCATAGCGAACTCATTATATGTGTCGATTAGCTTTTCTACTGCGTTTTTTGTATCTTGCTCGACTTGTCGGACTATATCCATCATGTCAGGTGTGATTTCATCACCTAACTGTCCTTCAACCTATTCCTCGTTCTCGCATAGCTCTTTTAAATTCTCCTCGATCTCTTGTGAGATCGTGCTGGCATCCTCCAGTAAGGGCTGCTACCTATCTCCCAGTCCAGTATCTTTTTCCCGTAAAGTCTGCACTTACTTCTTAAGCACATTGATTTCTCTGTACTTCGCAAGCTTGTCTCTCGGCAGCAGAGCCTTGAGTTCCACATCCATCTTTTCCAATGCAGCTTGCTTTTATTTTGCTGCATTCTTTACTTGCAGCAATGTCGGGTCTTCTTCGAGGGCAGTAAATGCCTTAGATGCTGCTTCCAACAAATTCTGGCACTTAGCCACTTCTGCAGCAATATTCTTTGCTGCGACCTTCACAACTTCTGTTCATTTGGTGGGGTTTGTGGGTTTATCTGCTCCTTCAAAGCAACAATTTCAGCCTCATTTTCAATCCACATATCCTGCATTTATTTCTTAAGACTGTTGACTAGCTCACCAATCTTAACAATAGTATCCCCAGGATCTGCTTGGACCTCCAAGTCGTCTATATCGTCTGCTACCCTAGTGATCGTGGACTCTAGTTTTAGCCGACGATCATGCTCATCCTGTAGCTGCATAGCGTTCCGCGAGCTAGACTCTTCCAACTGGCGATTAGTGTTGATGTATATGTAACTTCGGAATGTATTTCATCTGTGTATTATATATATAATTATTGTACCCTTATAAGAGATGTGTTATTCCTCTATAAGGAAGTGTCCTCATGTGGATTGACAAGTGTCGCAAGTGTGTGTACTTGCTGATGGGTTATTAGACCACCTTATGGGGTCGGCCCTAATTAATATATAATATAATGTGGATGTATCCAAGTAGACAAGTCAGCCCCAGTAGGTCACTGGGCAAAAAGGTGAGTATAAATAGAGATAGGAGATCTCTATTTTACTCACTCGGAAAAGTAACTATCTCTCTCTCTGAAAAGTGGCGCACTAGTGAGGAGGAGGAGGATCATCTGCTAGGAGACTATCTCAGTGTTATTTGGTTGTATTTTGGTTGAGCCATTGCTCTCTCTATCTCTGAGGAAGTTGTGGGGTTTTTCACCTTAGGGTTTTCCCCACGGAAACTTTGTGTCTCTTGTCTCTATGCTTTTGATTCTTGTGATGCTTGTGATGCTTGTCATATTATGATTGTCATGCATTGATATACTGTAGATGTTATTCTCTCAGCAAAGATCCTATAGTATTGTGATTTAATACTAAAAATTTACCATGGTATCAGAGCTTAACTGAGAAGAAGACATTTTGCAGTGACGGAAGCTTGTATTCCTTGTTTATTGGGTTTCTCTCCACAGATTTTTGAAATTCAGTATAGTAGATTGGATCTACTCATCAAGGCGCATCTATCTGTCCAATCAGAATTCAGTTTCGAGCATTTTCAGATTTGGCCCTAAAAATTAGGGTTTCCACAAAAATAGGAATTTCTGGAAACTGAAGGCACAACTGGAAGCTCCTTGCAAAAATCGAAGGTTAGAGCTTTGGATCGAGATTTTTGGCTGGGTGGATCTCTGGGAAACTCAAACCCTAATTCAGGGCTCTCCCTAGTGAACCTGGGAGGACAAAAAGGAAATTTTGAAGGGAAAGACTTTGCTGATCTCAAATTCTGAATGTAGTAGGCTGATCAGCTCTCCAAGGCGCATCTTTCTATCCTTTCAAAATTTTGAAATTCACATTTTGAATTTTTAGGGTTTCTCTGACAAACCCTAATCCGGGACCAGATCCAGTTTTCAGCACTTCAAGTGGTAAGTCCTAAATCTTTTCTATTTCCATTTGAAGTACTCTTAAAGATGTCTCTCCACACTAAGCTTGAGGATAAGCTTGAAGGGGCTGACAACTTCCGAGCCTGGAAGTATAGGATTGGGTTAATCCTGGAAGAGAATGAGTTGGACTCATATGTGAAAGAAGACATCCCTATCCCAGAGGATGAAGAAGCCAAGGCATTGCACAAGAAGAACTTGGTCAAGGCAAAGAGAATCATTGTTGATTCTATCAAAGACCATCTCATACCTCATGTGTCTTCTCTTAAGACACCCAAAGAGATGTTTGAATCCTTGACCAAGCTATTTGAAGGAAAGAACATAAATCAGAAGATGACCCTGGGGAACCAATTGAAAGCAGTGAAGTTTCAGAATGGAGAAACCATTCAATCTTACTTTTCAAGGGTCTCCCAGATCAAGGAACAATTAGAAGCAGTAGATGAAATGGTGGAGAATGGTGAAGTGGTGATGACTACTCTAAATGGCCTACCCAGTTCATGGGATTCCTTCATTCAAGGAATTTGTGCAAGGAAGAAATTGATCTCCTTCAACAGATTGAGGGAAGAATTCTCTCAAGAAGAAGCTAGACTCATAGCTCGTGAGGAAAAGATGGGAGGAGAAGATCAAGCTCTTGCAGCTCACACCAAGAGAAGCAAAACCAAGAAGGATCACTCTCACCACAAAAGATTCCATCAAAAGAGTAAGAAGGACCTAAGATGCTTCACATGCAACGAGAAGGGTCACTTTGCTTCAGATTGTCCCAAGAACAAAAGGGATAATAACAACAACTCCAGTAAGAAGAAGAAGGGCAGCAAAAGAAGGTTTCATGCTCATGCTGCCGAAGATGATGAACCTCCAAAGAAGAAGGCTAGGGCAGAAAGTAGTAGTGATGATGACTCATCAAGTGAAGAAGAATATGTTCTAATTTCTGCTCTTACAGGTACCATCTCCCATGGATGTAATGATTGGTTGATTGATAGTGGGGCTTCCAAACACATGACTGGGTTTAAAGAATCCTTTGTGAACCTATCTGAACATGAATCACCCCATAAGGTGAAACTTGGGGATGGTTATCAATACCCAATCAAAGGAAGTGGTGAAGCCTCCTACAACCTAGATTCTGGAAAATCATTGAAGATGAAAGAAGTACTTTATGTAACTGGGCTCAAGAAGAACTTACTCTCTATCTCTGCATTGGATGCAAAAGGTATGAGGGTTGCATTTGTGGATGGCCAAGTCCTAATGTGGCCAAAGGGAAAGACCATAGATGATGCAGTAGTGATTGGAGAGCAAGAGGGAGGCTTGTATAAATTGAAGGGACAACCTGAACATGCCATGGTACATGAATCCATGGAGCCAAGTGAACTTTGTCATAGAAGACTTGCTCATATGCACTATAGGGCACTTCCAAATTGCAAACAAGGCAGTAGAGGGTCTTCCTGAAATCAAGACCAAACATGAAGGTGTTTGCAAAGGATGTGCAAAAGGTAAGAACATTAAGAAGGCTTTCCCAAGCAGTGAAAGCAAGGCAAAAGACATCCTGGAAATCATCCACTCAGATGTATGTGGCCCTATGTCATCCAGCTCCCTGAGTGGGTATGTTTACTATGTATCATTTATCGATGACTTCTCCAGGAAGACTTGGGTATACTTCTTGAAGGGAAAAGATGAGGTGCTTGATAAATTCAAGGAATTCAAAACCTTGATGGAGAATCAAACTGACAAGAAAATCAAGACATTCAGATCTGACAATGGTGAAGAATTCACCTCAAATGACTTCAAGAAGCTTTGCAGTGATTTAGGGATTAAGAGGGAGTTGACTCCTCCTTATAATCCTCAACAGAATGGAGTTGCAGAAAGGAAGAACAGAACAGTCATGGAAGCAGCAAGGGCAATGCTGCATGACCATGATCTACCTATGCATCTATGTGCAGAAGCAGTTAGAACAGTTGTATATGTGCAGAACAGAACTCCCCACAAGATATTGGACAACAAGACACCAGAAGAGGTCTTTTCTGGGTTCAAGAATATTGATGTCAGCAAAGATGAATATAAGGACAGGTAATCCAGGAAGCAAAGATCAAAAGGGAGCACACTGCAGCAGCTCCTGCAAGGATGCAGATCTTCAGAGGGAGTTGACCATCTTCCTACATTCCAAAACAGAAAGGTGTAGAAGAAGCTACTTCAGTAGCTCCTATCAGGAAGCAAAGACTCAGAGGGAGTCCACCCAAACAAACAAACAAAGATAAGTATTTCAATTATCATTTCTTGCCTATTTTGTTTGTTTAATAATATTATGCTTATGTTCCTAGACTTAGGAGATGTATTGTGCATATTTGAATGATTGCATTAATGAACAGTATACTACTAATATGCATGTGATGAGTAAGTGGCTTATGGCACTGTACAACATTCCAGTGCTACTTATCTAGAATGAAACCTCTTTGCTGACATGTTGGGAGTAGTGCAAACTCTTAAACAATGTTCTGGTAGAGACTGGAAGGCATCTAGAAATTTGTGGAACATGGATAAATGTTGTATTGAAGCATTGGCTAAGATAACTGCATGACTGCATGACATATTTCTTTATGTGTAAAGAATTTGTTCTGAAAATTATGAGATGTTTCTAATCATGCAATTTAACTTGTTTTGTAGGAAAGACCGTATATCTTCACCTACAAAAAGAACTACAACATTTGTTCCAGCAAGAAAGATATCTATTGAAGATATTGAAGTTCCCAGGATCTGGGATGAAGAAATGGAATGCCATGATCCGTAGATCATGAATAAGATGTTTGGGATGCAGTCCCAAGACCTGACAGGGAGTCATATGTATGCAGATTGAAGAAAGCCTTGTATGGCTTGAAGCAAGCTCCCAGAACCTGGTATGGTAGGATGGACAGTTTCCTATCTAGCTTGGAATTTACCAAGAGTAAAGCAGATTCCAATCTTTACTACAAGGTTGAGGAAGGGAATCCAGTGATTCTACTCCTGTCTATGGATGACCTATTTGTGACAGGAGATGACAGACTGATTGCAGATACTAAGAGGAAGCTTGCAGCTGAACTCGATATGAAAGATTTGGGAATGATGCACTATTTCCTAGGTATGGAGGTGTGGCAGAATGCAGGTGGAATCTTCCTTGGTCAAGGGAAGTACACAGTAGATATCCTGAAGAGATTCGGGATGATGGATTGCAAGGTCATGGCCACACCTATGGCATCGAATATGAAGCTTCTATGTGATGCTTCATCTGAGCCGATTGATGTCTCTATGTATCGTCAGATGATTGGGTCCTTGATGTACCTGACGAACACCAGACCAGACATTTGCTTTGCTGTGAACACATTGAGCCAGTTCCTGACGGATCCGAGGAGTGTTCACCTGGTTGCTGTAAAGCATGTTCTGAGGTACTTGAAGGGTACAGTGGATTATGGGCTCAGGTATGAGGCGAATCAAAAGTTTAACCTGCAGGGTTATGTTGATTCAGATTGGGCTGGCAGTGCTGCAGATAGGAAGAGCACATCTGGGTGTTGCTTCAGTATGGGATCAGGTGTGATCTCTTGGTTTAGCAGGAAGCAGTCCTGCGTAGCACTGAGTACAGCTGAGGCAGAGTATGTTGCAGCCTGCTCAGCTAGTTGTGAGGCAGTATGGCTACGGAAGCTACTGTCTGAGTTATTTGATCTCCCGTTGGAGGCTACTGGTATCTTCTGTGATAACCAGAGTTGTGTGAAGCTGTCCGAGAACCCAGTGTTTCATGACAGGTAGAAACACATAGAGATCAAATATCACTATATCAGGGATATGGTGCAGAGAGGAGCTGTGAAGCTTCTGTATGTTGCGACAGACGAGCAGATTGCAAGTGTGCTGACGAAGCCACTAGCCAGAGTGAAGTTCGAGTACTTCAGAGAGAGGCTTGGCGTTCTTCAGATTGAGGACACTTCGAGGAAGAAGTGATGGACACATTTGTTGAAGCCATTCCAAGCATGTTGGAAGGAGGATCCTTCACATGGATGTGGATGTAAGCGCTGGATAATGGGCATCAGGATGATGTTCTGGTTTCTGCTGGATATGATCAGTTGGATCATTTTTATGTATGTATGTACGCATCATGTTGGATGCTGGATATGATCAGTTGGATCATTTATGTATGTATGCATCATGTTGGATGCTGGATATGATCAGGTGGATCATTTATGTATGTATGTGCATCATGTTGGATGCTTGGACCATGTATCTGTATATGTATCAGGTGGATACATTGTATGATCAGGTGGATCATGTATGGTGATATGTATCATGTATCAGGTAGATACTTGGTATGCATCAGGTGGATGCATTGATGATCAGGTGGATCATGTATGATGATATGTATCAGGTAGATACTTGGTATGCATCAGGTGGATGCATTGATGAGCTTCAGGATGTTGCTCCAGATGACATGCAGCAGGATGTTGCAGTGATGATCAGGATGATCATGGATGATGAGCTTCAGGATGTTGCTCCAGATGACATGCAGCAGGACGTTGCAGTGATGATGATCAGGACGATCATGAGTACATCAGGATGATGTATGGTGAGTATCAGGTTGATACTCTGTGGCCGTGGATCAGGTTGTGCAGATGAGCATGTCTGGGAGATCCTATAGGTCGGAGTTGTGTACCCGTAACAGCCTGGGATGCTCTTTCGAGACATTGCTTTGGGAGGACATGTAATAGCGCCCTGGGAGATCTCAGGTCGGAGTTGTGTACCTGTAACATCCTGAGATGCTCTTGCGAGGTTTTGTCCTATGGCATTTAATTTGGGCCCTGGGAGATTTCAGGTCGGAGTTGTGTACCCGTAACATCCTGAGATGCTCTTGCGAGGTTTTGCCATGACCACATGTAATTTGTGCCCTGGGAGATTTCAGGTCGGAGTTGTGTACCCGTAACATCCTGAGATGCTCTTTCTAGGTTTTGTGGTGGACCACATGTAATTTGTGCCCTGGGAGATTTCAGGTCGGAGTTTTGTACCTGTAACATCCTGAGATGCTCTTTCGAGGTTTTGTGGTGGGGTCACATGTAATAGCGCCCTGGGAGATCCTACAGGTCGGAGTTGTGTACCCGTAACATCCTAGGATGCTCTTTCGAGGTTTTGTGACGCACGTAATAAGTCCTGAGGATTCCACAGTATGGCCAGTGATGACGAAGACCTGCAGGTGGTGGGCCTACATCCAGTATGAAAAAGGACTGGCTCTGTAGAACTTCCTATGACGAGTAGAGTCAGAGATTGATTGAGATAGTAGCAGCAGTGCCGATGATGATGACGATGCATCGATGACGATGATCCAGAGAAGAAGACTTGTCTAGCAGATCTGTGTCGAGAAATACTTTCCTAGTTAAGAGGGAGTGTTGATGTATATGTAACTTCGGAATGTATTTCATCTGTGTATTATATATATAATTATTGTACCCTTATAAGAGATGTGTTATTCCTCTATAAGGAAGTGTCGTCATGTGGATTGACAAGTGTCGCAAGTGTGTGTACTTGCCGATGGGTTATTAGACCACCTTATGGGTTCAGCCCTAATTAATATATAATATAATGTGGATGTATCCAAGTAGACAAGTCAGCCCCAGTAGGTCACTGGGAAAAAAGGTGAGTATAAATAGAGATAGGAGATCTCTATTTTACTCACTCGGAAAAGTAACTCTCTCTCTCTCTGAAAAGTGGCGCACTAGTGAGGAGGAGGAGGATCATCTGCTAGGAGACTATCTCAGTGTTATTTGGTTGTATTTTGGTTGAGCCATTGCTCTCTCTATCTCTGAGGAAGTTGTGGGGTTTTTCACCTTAGGGTTTTCCCACGGAAACTTTGTGTCTCTTGTCTCTATGCTTTTGATTCTTGTGATGCTTGTGATGCTTGTCATATTATGATTGTCATGCATTGATATACTGTAGATGTTATTCTCTCAGCAAAGATCCTATAGTATTGTGATTTAATACTAAAAATTTAACAATTAGCTGCTTGTAGCTCAGCCTACCCCTTCAGCGTGTCAGTGGTTTGCTCATGCATTTCCTCCATACATTGCAGATGTAAGTAATGCAGGCCCAACAATGGTATTTTAGCCAAGTCAAGCTGCACGCACTCGACATCATTCATATCCAACATGATTTGTTCTGGCATAGGTAAACATACTGTGATCGGGTCCAAGTCGACGATAGGGTACTTCGCAGGGATGGCCATGGTTAACTCCGGTTTTCTCTGCTGCAAAGTTCCCCCCGACTTCACTTCAGACTCTGAGTCACGTGGTGGTGGTAATCTCTTGTGGAATTCTTCGATCTTCAGCGTAATCCCCTGCAACGCGGTCAGATTCTTTTACAGAGTATCCTGTATTTCCTTGTCCTTTTTCTCTTGATCTAACATCAGATATTCGATCTGTTTTGTGAGCTTTACCCCAATCATTTCATAATTGTCGCTCTTGAGTACTGTGTCTAACTTTCCCTTATCATCTTTCTGCTTCTTTCTTGCCCCCTTTTTTTGTCCTGGGCTTTCAACTTCCTTTCTTTTTCATGTCTCCTTTTCTTCTATAATGGGGCATGGAATGGGCTCATCCTCGCCGGAGTCACTTGTGACATCTACAATTTCAACGCGGAACTCGACATGCCACTCCTTCATGATATTATCGATATCCTCTTTGTAGATATGGTAGTTCCCTTGGAACTATTCCACCTTCTTCTGTTGTGCCTTGGCTGAAATGTAAGTTCTACGCACATCAGCATAAAAATTCACAATGTGGATATATCTACTGGTTACCTGCTTTGTTATCCGCGGCGTCAGTATGATTGCTATGCACAGCTAGTCATAATACTGGTAGAATACCTTAGTGTTCACGTGCTGCCTTTGTGAGTTTAGATTCGCCCACAGATTTGAGTAACGTGGTCCTCTGCATTCCTTGGGATCAGTGATTACACCAATGTAGTCCTTCGGCTCCTTCCAGTCGATGAAAGTGATTAGGACTATAAGCCAGGTATAATGGAAACTCCCTCCATTGAGCTGCGTGTCATTGAGCTCTTCCAAAAACTCATTCAGAAGGTATTGACACCAATTAAATTGTTCTCCCTCCACGGCTAAGGCACCGAGTAGTACTGCGACTACGGTTACCTCCAATGGCCTGCATGTGCGAAGAATCTTTCCCACTAACAGTTGTGTGACAAACCATGTTGCTCTATCCTCTATTTCTTCTGTTTGGAAGCCCCGCTTCCCCTTTACAACTGCTTGAGTTTTCTTCATCTTTGCCACCGCTTCTTTGTCCTTGCTCTTCCCTTGGAAGAATTTCTTGGGATCCTTACCCCTTTTACTCAGCCCGGTAATGCGGTGGATGATATCGATAGTTAGTTCAACATTGAGGTCGAGCCACAAGTAACCCTAGTGAATGCATGTCATCAGCGTGCACACTACCACATTCAGCTCTGGTGACCTATTGAAATGCAGAAGTTTCAGTAGATTGAGTAGCCCAGACTGGACTACTTCGGATAACCAACTTTGGGCGACCAGGTTAAGCTCACCCTTTGTATCCTTTTTCCAGCACATGTACTGGTCTGGTTGGAACTGTGGAAACTTCGGCTCATTAGGCTCATCCTTTTGCACTGTTAGAAGATCATAATCCTCCCATCTACATTCTGGGATTTTTCCCAACAAGTTTTTCTCCACCTCAATATGTTTTGAGATCGACGAAAGTGGTATCTCATATTTAGCAATCTTCTGGAGCTTGAAGACCAGTGCATCCAGAGCACGCAGTGAAATGTAGTTTGGAGTTAATGTCAGAGGTATCTCGTTATCCTTCAACGGTGGCTTCTACACTACCGAGGCCATCTTATGTACCTTCATTCTTGGTCCTACTGGATTTTTCCCTTTATCTTCCATCACTGGACCATGTCTTGGTGATCGTCTTGATCCTTGACCTGGTTCGACGATAGTCTTCTTAGCCGAGGTTCTCACTAAATCGAACTGTTATTTGATCCAATATTGGAGATGGCTTCTTCAAATATTTGAAAAAAATATTAGTCACTGGTGTTGGAAATGGTTATCATTAGGGGGTCGCCTCACTCTTGCTAAATTAGTGCTACATAACTTAGCTGTCTATTGGCTTTCAATGTGCAACGTTCCAAAGGCCATTATGTCTAGGGTTCAACAAACAATATTCAAATTCATTTGGGAGGTTGGTGGTGATAAACATCGTTTCCATTTGGTGGGGTGGCAAGTTCTGGCCCAACCATATTCATGTGGGGGTTGGCACATCAAGAATATCAATTCCTTTGGCATTGCACTTAAGGCTAAAAGTCTGTGATGGGAACTGGTTGTAGACTCGTTTTGGGGTTTGATCATCAAATATAAGTACATAAAGAACTTGTCGATCATTTCTCAATGGTTTCGTTATGGACATCCACATCCCAATTAGGTTTCCGACATGTGGAAAGGTTTGTTGGGGGCCTTTCATACTATTGCGAACTGGCTTTCTTGGGTCCCAGGAAATGGTCGTCTGATCAGACTTGGAGAATATCCAATTCTTGGTGGACCTTTGAGTTTTAAATTATCATCTGATCTTATTTTGGTTCTAATATTAAAGGGTTACTATACTCTCAATCATATTGCATCTTATCTCTCGAATGGATGTGCACCTCTTGGATTACTGTTGAGCAATTGGGTTTTCATAGTTTGCTGGGTGTGGAATGGACTTGGTACATCTCGTACCTTAAGAGATTCCATATTCAGTTAAGGGAATGCCCAGATATGTTGGTATGGTATTGGGATACAGTTGACGGGATGGTCTCTGTAAGGTCGACTTACACATCCATGTTCTCCCGGCAGTTGCGCCCGGTTCAGTGGTTGTATAATTTGGTTTGGTCATTGTATATTAGACTCAAGCTCAAATGTTTCCTGTGATTGGTCCTGTACAACCGTATCCTCACATGGGATAATTTCCTTAGGCGGGGTATGATAGGTCCTGGTCGTTGTGTATTGTGTGGTGTGGCGGAGGAATCTATCGATCATCTTTTCTTTAAATGCCCTTTCTCCCTGTCAGTATAGGGGAAGGTCTATTCGGAGGTCAGGTGTTCCTTTCCATGAAATCTGTCATCCTTTTTGGAAAAATTTTGACATTGGACTTCGGTCGGTTCGAATTTATTACCTCTTCCAGTCGTCATGGCCTGGGAGATCTGGTGTGCAATAAATTTGCACATTTTTTAGGATTTCGTATCTAATGCTCACTAGCTCAACTGTCGGGTGGTGGCCTATTTTTGTGAGGTTTCGGGGATGTTGTTAAAGGGGGGTCATTCTAGTTGTCATTCTCCTCACTCGACTCCTTGTGTTGTCATCTCCTTTCCATGGGGTGCTTTCAACGGGACTTCTCAATCTGCGTCTAGTTTCAATGGTGCTGGGGTTGTTGTGTATTTCTCGGATTCTCACTTGCTTCACATCTAGATGAATTTTGGTGTTGGAAACAACACCAAGAGTGAACTTATTTCCCTCTGGTTACTTCTTTGTATCTCTTCGGTCTGCAATATCCCTATTCTTCTTGTGCAGGGGGATTCAAAGGTCTTCATTTCTTGGGCTCGCTTGGAATGTTGTCTGAAGGTCATCTAGCTGGATTTCTGGTTGAGGGATACTCGACATTTGATTAATTGCTTTGGTCAAATATCTTTTGTTCATGTGTTCAGAGAACACAACTCTTTGGCCAATCATCTATATAAACATGCTTTAATTGTTCCAAAGGGCCCCATTTTCATGGAGAAGTGGGGAGATGATCACTTACTAGACCAATCTTCCTTGGATTTTTTTTGAGTTGGTTGTGAGTCTTCTACTTGACATCGTTTTGGTACCCTCCATTTTTTCTTGCAGGTTCATGATTTCCTCGGTGGAGGATGCTAGTTTGTGTTGGGCATGGTTTTTCCTAAGGTCTTTATGTTGTTGTTGGCTTGTATCCTCTATGCTGTAACCTTTGTTTTATGATATATCTCCACATATGATCATGGATGTTATTTGTTTTTTTTGGATTATCGATTGGTCCAGTGTAATTTGTCCAATATTACTTTTTTTCCTTGTTAGCCATTGTTGGTTGGTATCTTTTGGAGGGCTGCTTCTTTGGGTCTGTTGTGGACACTTTTTTTAGCATGTGCTTGTATACTCCATCCTACTATTACCAGTATTAATAGTAAGTTCTTTTTCATGTGAAAAAAATACCAAGCTAAGCATTTTTCCTATATTTACTTGTATCATCCAAACTCTATTTTGTCATGGCTAGTGTCATGTCCCCATTTTGATCCTATTGCATTAAACTTGTAAATGATGTAAATATCATTATTAAATCATGGTGAGGAGCTCAAGGCCAAGGCCTTGCCATTGATTTATCATTTTATGTATCAACAATTAAAATTAGTGCATATGGTTCTTGTGGTAGACAGGCACAATGTAAATTAAGACATGATGTAAATACGAATTTTAATAAAATACCCACAACTAGCTATGCAATGCAACAAAGAGATGGGGGCATGATTCTTATAAGGAATAGGGAGGGAAATTATTCAAACCATTGAGCCAATGGTGTTAATCCATCTATCAATGAGAAAACCCATAAACCACCAACTACCCATTTTGGGTTATGCACCCAATCATTTAATTCTTCCAAGAGTTGGTTGAGGTAATTAATACCTTGGGAATGGAGAGATATGGAAGTCAATTTTGTGTATGGGAAAACCATCAATTTGGAAAATCATATTTTTGCTTCTTGGGCAAGAAAACACCCACGAAATGGTGCCCAAAGCCATTCTAAACCGATGGCCTTTGCTCTCTCACGCGGTCTGAGCTAGCTGGGACTTTCTCCATCACGTTTTTCATCATTTCTCATTTTTTCATGCCTGGGAACTCGTTTTTGTATTGCACAGTGGCTGGGAGGAAGAGAGCCACGATTTTTGGGGTTATGGAGGCCATTTATGTCCACGAAATGCCCATAAACGTTTTCTGAAAATGATTCTGCTCTCCTACGGTTGACTTCCCATTTTTTTCCATTCCCTTTTGGGTTACCCACGTTTTTTTGAACTGGTAGAAACCCCATCTTTGGGCATCTCACTGTAAAAACGTTTCTTCATGCCCAGCACTTATACTTTTGATGTTATGTGCATCCCTATTTTTGTTTGAACCTGTGAGCAATAAATTTGGAGTGGTAGTGGACAAAATTGGCTTGATAAACCTAGTGGGGAAAATAACCTTTCAAGAAGATCAAAAGGGCTGGCTACTCTTCTATGCACACCTTGAACAACACTGAATTGGAAGGTATGGACTTAGGGACTGTATAGTAGTGAAGGGAATATTTCCTTGAATTAGATGTGTAGGCATTGTGGGGAACCAAGCTGGATAGATCTTGTAGGGGTACCCATAGCTCTGTGGTTGAGCTCACTAGCTTAGCAATTCTTCCTTTTCCATCTCCTAGCAGCATGATAAACCCAACTGTTGATTGGCTTGGCTGATTTTGGTGTATTTTGGCTATGTGTGAGTCTGTTGTTCCTTTCTTCCTTGTAGAAATCATGTCCAGCTCGGGGGTGGCAGTTGTATCAAGAGATTGATAAGCACAACTGGCCTATGGTTGGGTGGAATGTTGCAAATGCATAGTTGGTTGCTCAGGGACTACTTTGTTTTAAGATAAGTACTCTCATGTGCTAATTCTGTATTGTTTTAATTGATGAATGACATGAATATCTTGAATGTATGATGGATGCGTAATAGAATTTAATTCTGCCGTGTTTTCAAATATTTATGCATTTGAATATTTCCATCTTCATGTTATATGAATGTTTTTTTACTAAGTATGGGGCTAGAAGTCCGGATTTAGTGTCATGTTCTCTCCGATGCTGGTATGATGGGTGGAAATGTGACAGAATGGTATCAGAGCCATAGGCTACAGCATTGGGCCTCTATGGGCCAAGTATAATCACAGTTACAAGGGAAGATCCCCTTTTAAACACCACAGATTACCATGTTGGGCCTCAACAGGCTAAGGTTGAACAGTTTGTAGAGTCTGCAGAGGGAAAAGTCACCTCCAGTTGAGCAATAATCATCACAGAAATAAAGGAAAAAAAGTGATTTTTTCTAATTGTTTTCAAAATTTTGCCTAAGGCTGCAGTGGGGAAATTAATGTTAAGTCTGCACGTCCGACGACGAAAATTAGGTTAACTTTCTACACGCGCGGCGACGCAAATTGGGCTAAATTTATACGACGCGGTTGATGGGTTTAGCGCTAACTTTTGCGACTCTGCCGGCAATTTTAGCGTTAATTTTTGCGACGCGCGGTGGCGAAATTAAGGATAAGTTTTACGACACACGGCGGCGGATTTAACGTTAAATTTTGCGATGCGGTGGCAAAGTTATGTTAAATATCTGCGATGCAGTGGCGGAAGTTACACTAATTTTTGCGGCGTGCGGCGACGAAAGTTAGGTTAACTTTCTACGCACGTGGCGGCGAAAGTTAGACTAATTTTCTGCACGCTCGGCGGCGAGAATTGGGTTAACTCTTGCGACTCTGTCGGCAAAGATAAGCCCAAAAGTGCTGCAACGGTCGGCGAAATAGTTGTTAAATTCCACGCCAAAAGAGAAGAGAAAATTCTAAATTTTTTCAAAGTGTTTTGAATTTTTTTTTTCCTAAAGGCTGTGTCAGCGAAGTTAAGGTTAAACTTCTGCGTGCGCGGCGATAGAATTAACAATAAATTCTGCATGCGCGGCGGCAGAATTAGCGTTAATATCTGCGACGCACGCGGCAAAAAGTTAGCCATAGGAGCTACGCCACCCGTGGAAATTTTAAGGATAAAATATGCGACGTGCATGGTAGCGAAAATAACCTTAACATCCATGACAACGGCGACAGATTTTAGCTTAAAATTCCGTGACACGGGTGGCACTTTTTAAGTTAAATTTCCACGACAATGGTGGTCATTTTAACCTTAATAATTGCGCCAAACAGGAAAAGTCTATGATTGGACAAAGTTGTCAATATGGGATTTCCCCACATACATGCAAATAATTTATAACATTATAATGTAGCTAACAGTTGTGTTTATAAACACATTTTGCAGAATTATAGTCACATCAAAGCAGCATTCTAGATAAGTGCAGTTGGAAAGTTTTGGTCTTGGTTGGGCCAAGAATATCAACATCATGGATGATGCACAGGATCCCTATGCGCCTGAGACAGATGCCATGGGGGAAAATATACATGTTGAGAATGCTGAAACAGAATCCAATGAGAGAAGAAATTGAGAGACTCCCCCAGATATTGCATCCACCATGAGGAGCCTAAGGGTGGAGTTGCAAATTTGCAGAGAAGATAATGAAAGGATGATTAAAGCTCAGGAAGAACAAAATCAGTTAAATGCAGCCATGCTGCAGAGTTTGACAGACATCCAAAGGAAAATAAAATCTGGGCATCAGACATCAAATCTAGAAGGGAGTCGGAGTATTTCAAAGATAAATCCCCTCAAGAGGTCCAATATCTCAAGAAGACTTTCTAGAGACAGAACCTATACTCCAGAAATCTCTTCTAGCAGATCATCTAACTCTGAAGGATCCATTGAGGGTTCAATCTCTTCATCTCATAAGAATAAGAGAAAGAAGCATTATAAGAACAATTCACACGGGGAAATTAAGAAGGCAAAACCTCCTACATTTGATGGAGAGGTAAAGTCTGGTCAAGAAGCTGAAGCTTGGCTTCTTGGGATGAGAAAGTATTTCCATGTCCAAGACTACTCTAGAAATATGAAGGCAAGGGTCGCCATATTCAACTTGAATGGAAGAGCATCTATATGGTGGGAACACATCAAGCAAGTGAAGAAGTTTAATGAAAGAAAGATTAGGTGGAAGCAGTTCAAGAAATACTTCAAGCAGAAGTGCCTCTCTGATAGGTACTATGATGACAAGATCAAAGAGTTCCATGAGCTAAGATTGGGACAATTGACCATGGAAGAGTATGCAAACAAGTTCTTGGAACTGCTGAGGTATGTCAAGTATATTCGAGATGATAAGGGGTAAATTCATCGTTTTCTAAGTGGGATACCTCAGTCATATAAAGATAAGATTGAATTTGATGAGCCCCAAACTCTAGAAGAGGAAATAAGGAAGGCCAAGTATTGCTATGATCAAAACAAAAGCAAACCTGATTTCCATAAGGCATGGAAGGACAAGAAAAATGAGAATTTTGACCAAAGGAAGAAAGGTTTCAAACCTTCTCATACCAGAAATCAGCAAAGGCAACCATCATAAGTTGTGACTAATCCAACTAGGATGATGGGAGACAATCCAAGAGATCCAAAGGAGCCAAGAGAACCACTTCAATGTTGGGGTTGTGGAGGAGACCACATGCTTAGGAACTGTCCACATTGGAATGGGAATGCAAATCAAGTTCACAACATCCAAGGAGCTAAAACTGTGGGTCAAGTGGTGAGGACAATCCCTAGAATCTATGCAGCACTAGATGACCGCCAGGCAGATCATCAATCAAATGTTGTTGAAGTTGAAGGTAAAATTGCTAAGCAATCTGTTTCTATTTTGATTGATCCTGGATCTACTCATAGTTATATCACTCCTAAAATTGTTGAGACTTGTGCTTTTAAGAAATCAATGCATAGTAAATCATGGTTAGTTTAACTAGCCACTGGAACCAAGAGAAAAGTTAGTGAAATTGTAGAGAAATGTACCTTAGAGATGGATGGGCTATTCACTTATGCAAATCTGAATGTTTTGCCACTAGGTTCGTATGATATTCTCATTGGAATGGATTAGTTAGAAGCGCACAGGGTTAAACTTGAATGCTATAATAAAACTTTTGAATGCATGGACGAAGAAGGAAACCCAAGGGTTGTAAAAGTCATTCCAAAGGTGACTTCTGTTAGGTAGTTTTCAGCCATGCAGCTGAAGAAGTTCTGTAGAAAGGGTTGTCAATTGTACGCATCCCATGTTTTGGAGGCAATGGAAAATGAAACTCCTATGTTAGAGGACTATCATGTATTGCAGAAATTCAGGGATGTTTTTCCTGATGAGATTCCTAGACTTTATCTAAAGAGAGACATTGATTTTACAATTGAACTTGTGCCAGGAGCATCACCAGTGTCTAAGACACCATACAGGATGAGTACAAAAGAATTTCTAGAATTGAAAATGCAATTACAAGAGTTGTTGGAAAGGAAATATATCAGGTCAAGTGTGTCCCCATGGGGAGCACCTGTTTTATTTGTGAAAAAGAAAGATGGAACACTCAGGTTATGTATTGACTACAAGCAGTTAAACAAGGTTACTGTGAAGAACAAATACCCATTGCCTTGAATTGATGACCTTTTTGATCAAATGAGAGGAGCAAAGGTATTTTCAAAGATCGACTTGAGGTCTGGTTACCATCAGGTAAGAGTCAAAGAGGAACATATTCATAAGACAGCCTTTAGAACAAGGTATGGACACTATGAGTTTGTAGTGGTACCATTTGGTCTCACAAATGCACCAGCTACATTCATGTGTCTCATGAATAGTGTTTTTAGCAAGTATTTGGACAAGTTCGTTCTTGTATTTGTAGACGACATTCTCATCTATTCTAAGAATGAAGAAGAGCATGAAGAACATTTGAGAATGACATTGCAATTGGTAAGGGAGCATAAGCTATATGCAAAGTTAAGCAAATGTGACTTTTGTAAAGATAAAATTCATTATTTGGATCACATTATCTCAGACGAAGGAATATCGGTGGACCTTGAGAAGATTGAAGCCATTATGAATTGGCCAACTCCAACAAATGTGACAGATGTGAGATCTTTTATGGCCCTTGCTGGTTACTACAAGAGGTTTATTGAAGGATTCTCCAAGGTCGCAAACCCGATCACTTCTTTGCAAAAGAAGGGAATAAATTTTGAATAGCCACCAAGATGTGAGGGAAGTTTCCAATGGTTGAAGAATCTTCTTACGAGTGCACCAATTTTGAAAATTGCAAACCCAGAAAAAGACTTTGTGGTATGTACCGATGCATGCAATCAAGGACTTGGAGGAGTCCTTATGCAAGACAACCACATGGTATGCTATGAGTCGAGGAAGTTGAAGGAGCATGAGAAAAACTATGCTACTCATGAATTAGAACTTGCAGCCATAGTACATGCTTTAAAGATGTGGAGGAATTATTTAATGGGCAGGAAATTTGAGTTAAGGATAGACCATTGTGGTCTGAAATACTTGTTTGATCAACCAACTTTAAATGCTAGGAAAGCTAAATGGTTGTAATTTTTGTATGAATTTGATTTTGAGATCAAACACATAAAAGGGAAAGAAAATAAGGTAGCAGATGCACTCAGCGGGAAAGTACATGAAATGCATGTGGTAGTGCTTAGTACTTGCCAACCAGATTTGAGATAGCAGATTGTTAACCATATTGCTAAGGATGAAGTGTATGTGCAAATAAAGGACAAATTGCAGCAGAAAAACCTTGAAAAGAAGTATGAAGGCTATCATTTGGAAGAAGACGGACTTCTTACCTATAAGAATAGAGCCTATATTCCAAATGTGGCATATTTGAGGAGGATTGTTATGGATGAAATCCATAAAGCTCCATACTCCGGTCACCCCAAATATCAAAAGACTATTGCTACAACAAGAAAATATTATTTCTGGCCAGGGATGAAGAAGGATGTCGCTGAATACATTTCTAAGTGCATGACATGTCAGCAAGTGAAGGTTGAACAGCAACACCCATCAGGTTTATTGCACCCAGTGCCAATTCCAGAATGGAAATGGGAAGTAATTTCCATGGATTTTATTACAGGATTTCCAATGACTGTGAGACAACATGATTCCATCATGGTTGTGGTGGACAAGTTAACAAAGGCAGCACATTTTATACCAGTTAAGTCCACGCACAAAGCTGATGCCATTGCAAATATTTTCATGAAGGAAATTTTCAGGTTACATGGATTGCCTAAGGCAATAATTTCTGACAGGGATACCAAGTTCACTTCCAATTTTTGGAAAAGTCTCTTTGAAGATTTGGGTACACAGTTGAACTTTAGTACCGCATACCATACTCAAATAGATGGGAAAACAGAAAGAGTAAATCAGGTGCTTGAAGACATGCTCCGTATGTATGTAATGGACTATTAGGAACCCATGTCTTTACTTTGTTAGTATATTGTTGTTGGATGCATATGCTTTGTAAGTCATCCCATAGTATTTGTTGATCCATAGTTTGTGTTATTGTTGTTGGTGCATATGCTTTGTAAGTCGCCCATAGTATTGTTGATCCATAGTTTGTAGTGGCCCATGGTTTTGACCAACAGTATTGGCGCCTAAACGTAGTATATAAGTGTGTGTTGAAGCCTATGAAGGTACCATGAAGTTATTTGTATTGAGCTTGATCAAAGGAGGTTTCCCCCTCGAAGTGGCTTGCGATCAATAAAAGTGATTCGGAGTTCTGTTATTCCTGTATTTCGCATATTCTCATTAATTAATTGTTGTAGGTTCTTCACATATGGTATTGTTAACACCCAAAAAGTGCTCACTACCTCATCTACCCCATTACATGACTCATTTGTCCATTTTCCTACCATATTTCCCTTAAAAACCCTAAAAATCCCACTAAAAAGCCTCCAAAAGGCCAAAAATGCCTCCAAAAGGCCACAAAACCATCAAAAAGTCTCAAAAAGGCTAAAAAACCCATTTTCCTTCCAAAAATATCCAAAATTCCTCAAAAATAGCAAAAACCCTCTAAAGAGGGAATAAAAAATATAAAATAATGAGGAAAAATGAGGAAAAAACCCTATACAACTGACCTAAACCATTTGGTTCCCAAAACCATGGGCCAACACTCCACCACCAAAAACTATAAATAGGTGATGGAGACCCCTCATTTCATATCCACAATCAAGTATACCCTTACTCTGCCAAAATCTCTCTTGAAACCCTAGCTCACCCTTGAGCTACTTTCACCTTGAGAGCCCCTTTTGGCCCATTCCCACCATTGGAGAAAGAGAAGGAGCAAGTTGGAGCTTGGAGCAACCCTCTTGGGCCATTGCAAGAGCTTCACCAACCTTCACATTGGAGGTAAAATTAATACAAAAACCATTCTTTATATCTTGTCTTTCTGTTTCATGCATATGTTTAGAGTAATTTACATTTCTGTTTTAGCACTTTAATTTCCATTTACTGAACTGCTACTAAGGAGTCCCTTCTCCTTAGTAGGTGCTCATTTGCACAAGCTAGGGGTAAAAACCTAGCTATAGTTTTGGTGACTCCCCTAGGTTTGAATTTCTGGTTAAAATTTTTAAATATTTTTTTTGTTCGGCTGTCCCTTTCGGCCCCCGTCTACCGCGTTTTTTCCCCTTGCAGTCGCATTCCGACCGTGTCTTTCAGGCACTTACCTGCGATCCGACCGCGGCTCTCATATTGTTTTCGGTGACCTGCCGGTCGTTTTCAGTCTATTACCTACGATCCGACCGTGGCTATTAGCCTGTTTGGGACGGTCTGACTGCAGCTATTACCCTGTTTTCTGTGTCCCGTCTGCGGCTTTCGGCCAGTTTCCCGCAACCCACCGGCGCCTTTAGACATTTTTCCTGCGTCCCGCCTGCAGCTTTCGGCCAGTTTTTCGCAACCTGCCGGCGCCTTTAGGCATTTTTCCCGTGTCCTGCCTATGGCTTTCGGCCAGTTTTCCGCAACCCGCCGGTGCCTTTCGCCCTTTTTCCTGCATCCCGCCTGCGGCTTTCGGCCAGTTTTCTGCGACCCGCCGGCGCCTTTCGGCGTTTTTCCTGCGTCCCACCTGCGGCTTTTGGCCTTTTTCCCGCGACCCACTGACGACTTTCAGCGTTTTTCCTGCGTCCTGACTGTGTTTTTCAGCCTAAAACCCGCAACCTGACTGCGACTATTCAGCTGTTTTCCATAGTCCGACCGCTCAGATTTGCCAAAAACCCGCGGTCTGTTTTCTGCATTTTTCTCTGTTTTGAACCCAACACTTTGCTGCACTATTTTTTGCACCAGCACAACCATTTTTCCTTCCTGCAGCCACCCTTCCTTACAGCCTTTTTCTGTAATTTTTTATTTCTGTTACATTTACAGAACCGTTTTTACATTTTCAGCATTTTAAATTGGAAAAAGAAAATTGTGCATTTCAAAAGTTAATTTCTGTCTTGTTATTGCTAGTTAGAAAGTTTCCCTCCCTAGTGGCACTTTCTACTTGGGTTCATCATCATCTCACACACACACACTCTGTCACCTAATTCAAGTGAGCCTTAAAAAGTACTTAACACAACCAACATTCTAACCCCACTTGGGGAACACAAAAGAATTTTTGTAGTTAGGTAGGATTGGGGGGATAGGCTTCCAATAACACCCCTCAGTTGCTTACACTTGAGACATAGTTGTTGTCCAATTAGGGAACCAAAATCCCCTAGTATTTTTTGGCATGGTCACAACCAGTTTATTAGAGGGCCTCTCCCCTAGGAGGGTTGAAGTCGCCAGACTGGTTCCAGAGGCCTGAGTGGAATACCGCAATCCATTCAGTAACCGAAGGCTACCTTTCGCAATTCTCGGGATATCCCTGTATGGGGTTATTGCAGTAAAAGGACCAAACGGTAGATTCACCTTTTCTGGACGTGTCATGAATGGGGTATCTTAGTTTCCTTTCTTATAGGATTGACTACCCGGTGTCCCTCCTGGTAGGGGGATATCTTAGCCACTTAGCTCTCCTATCCATATTGTCTGACTTGGATTTCATCACCTTGTAGAGGATATGTCTAGTTGAGTCAAAAGACTATCTAGTTAGGTGTTTGCATGCTCCCTTACCTCCTTTTGGTCTAGTGAGTCCACCATTTTTTATTTTCTAGGAAACCTGCTGCTTGTTGGTATTCTGACCATTTCTGTTGATACTCCACCTATTGTAGCACAGCTGTTACAGTGGGTGTTTTGAGTTGGTTGTTGGCCTGAGTGCCCTATTTTTTGAGCTCTCCTTCTGCACATTCGGTTGCATTAGGGTTTTTGAGCTGTTTTTCACTCAACACAACCCCCAGATATTCGACACCATCTGTCACCATTGAGTCCCCGAGACATTCTCGGTGCCTCAGGGGCGAGCCCCCACAGCACGGTTCACTTGACACCACCTGTCATAGACTTAGATCATCATCACTTGATACCACTTATCATAGATCTCGAGCCTTGTCACTTGACTCCACTCGTCAGCGGCATAGGACTTTGTCACCCGATCTTGACGCCCCTTACTTTACCTCCGATTCTGAGGAAGAGTCTGACAACCCCATTTACACTGCCCCTAATAGCCCCATGGCTGGCGTGACTTCCACTCCTTTTGTTGTAGGGACCATTGGTGGCACGTCCACCACTACACCAGTTACCACACCTGTTTTGGGTATGCCCTCGATGGGGGCCACATCCACCATTCCGGTCACCGTACGCATTCCCGTAGCTGGCATACCTATTACTGTTCCACCAGTGACTCACACTACCCTTGGTAGTGCTAGGCCATCCTATACCACCTTCGTTCCCCCACTTGGGGGCAACATCCCAAACCTTGTCCCTCCACTTGGGGGCATTGGCCCCCACTTGGTTCAACCCACTAATGTGTCACATCCTTCCTCCAATTTTCCATTCATGGCTAGCCTCAACCTGCCTGACCTAGCCAGATTGACTAATGATCCTATCAGACACGACCCTGCGTGGCCTCACATGCCCACCAAGCTCCCCTCTGACATCCCTAAGTTCGAGGGCAAGGCAGGTGAGGACCCTCAAAACCATATTATGTCCTTCCATCTATGGTGTTCCTCCAACTCCATAGTGGATGACTCTGTTCGCCTCCATCTGTTACAGTGCACCTTCACTGGCTCTGCAGCTAAGTGGTATATCGAGCAACCCCATGGGACCCATGCCACTTTTACTTCCCTTGCTTCGACATTCCTACAGTTCTTCCAGTTACCTGTCTGCTATGATGCGGGAGTTGAGATTCTCCTGTCTTGCAGACAAAACACGGCTACCCACATCACGGACCAGATTCATGAGTGGCGTCGACGCCGTAGCCTCTGCAAAATCAAATTAGATGACTATATCTTCCTAGATTGGTTCCTAAAATCCCTTCTTCCTGTCATTGCCAAGGATGTGGCATTCGAACGACCCCAATTTGAGGAAGAGGCCATCCTCAAAGCCCAGCAATTTGACCTCATTTACGCCCAGTCGGGTTATCTCTATACCATTATACCGGATTCCCCTCGCGGTGATTCCTCCCAGCAGGATGCACCGGGGGCATCTCATGCTGCAGACAGCATCATCGGCCGCGTTTCTTCACATCCCCAACCCTTTTCCATAGCACATCCTAACCTTGGCCCCGACCTTTCACGGGCTACCTCACAGTCTGGAGCAACCAACTCATATGCTCCTATGACACATCACCACCATTCCCATGGACCCACCTGTCCACCTCAGTGCTTCGGTCATGCGCCCCTCGCTTATACCCCCCCGGTCGCACCTCAACCCTATTACCACCAGCAGGCTGCACCAGCTCATGCGCCTTCCCAAGCCCAACCTGCTTATTACCTGCCATAGGCAGCCCCTGCGGCAAACCCACAACCTACTCCGCAGACATATCAGCAACCCCCTCAGGGTGCCGCACCTGCACAGCCTCCACCTACATATCACCCACCGCAGCCTACTCCCGAACCTGCACAACCCCAAAACCCACCTGCTGCTCAAGGGCAAGTTTACGCCCAACACAACCCATAGAAAAACGAAAACAACCAACACAACCAGGGCCAACAAAACCATGGTAAGGGCCGTAATCGTGGAAACAACCTGCCTCCTGACCAAGGTGGTCAACCGCCTAATCCCCCAAACAACAATAATGCAGCCCCCACTAACCAAAACCCTGATCGCCCGCCCAAGTAGGCTAAAAACCCTAATTTGTGAACAAACCATCCTTGTTCTATTTGTGGGGTCTATGGCCACTACACACATGCTTTCCCACACTTGGAGCGAGCTCGGCAAGTTTGGGCTGATGATGCCCATCGCCAAGGGCATGCGGTTCCTCAAGCACCGCCCAACCCACCACAACCTCAGCAGCCACCTTTGGTGCTGCAAAACCCCTTACCAACCCAAGGCATAGTGAATGCTCAGCCGTTGGCTCCCCCTCAAGCTAACATGCCACCCCAACAACAAATCACTTACGCCGCTCCTAATCAACCGATGTTTGACTCAGGTACCCACCACTTGTTGATGATGTCATCCACTGATGTCAACCTCCAGACTCGTCGGAACCAATATGGCTCCACCTCTGAAGTCCCTGCCACTGATAAAACCACTAACGCTCACCCCACTGATCAAGCATTACGTATACCTCCACCTCCAATAGATGGCGCTTCTAAACCACCTCGTTTCCCACTTCGCCGTATCAATAATAACCCCAATGCGCACGCTGCGTCAAACTACAACATTGTAGATGACATAGCCCAATCCCCCGCATCCATGTCTGCGTTAGAAGTCTTGAAAAACTGCCCTTCCCAGCGCAAGAATCTACTCTCCACCATTGGGGCTATTGACCCAAATGATTCGAATTTGATGGCATTTGATTTGGACCGGTCCGAACCCTGCCTGCCTTCCACTTTAGCATTCCAAGTTTCTGTTTCCGTTCGGAATCTTGTCATCCATCGGTGGATCATCTATGAAGGTGCCTCCACATGCGTTATGTCCACATTCGTATGGCAGAAGTTGGGATCCCCTACCCTTCAGCAGTCCACCAGTGCATTACGCGCCTACGACGGTCATTCGGCTCAGCCCCAAGGTCTCCTAGCCAATGTCCCCGTCCAGTTAGGTGGTAAAACCGTCCTCATTGACATAGAGGTCATCGACGCCCAGCTTGATTACAACCTCTTACTCGGTCACAGCTACATGTATGCTATGCGAGCGGTAGATTCCTCTGTCTTTCGTACCATGATGTTCCCCCATGACGGACGTGTGGTCAAGATCGACCAACTCACTTACTATGATCCAAATGCCTCCGCTGCACCCGAAAATGTTCTCCCCATGGTTGAACAACCTGTTAGTGGTGCCGCTACCTCGTTTGTTTCCTCCTTGGGACCTGGAGTTTACTCAGATCCGCCGATGACATCCACCTTCCAATCCATTCCTCCCCCGTCATCTACGCCCGAAGTGTCTGACTTATGTACCCTGTCCCACGATAACCAAACACCTAGCAATCAACCACCCTTGTTGCCTAAACCACCATTGGTACCTAGCCACATTGGTGTTACACCTATCCACACAATACCCTTCCTAGTCCCTCCATCGGGAGTAGTAAGCGCCCCGGTTATGGCTACCCTTAGCCTCCCTGGGTTAACCTTGGGATTACTCGTCTGGTATCTTTCACCTCCCGTTCCCCCCGCCGACACCAAGCGTCATCCTCCAACGAGTGCAACCCATGGCTACTACCACTTAGCCACCCCCCGGTGTCGCTACCCCTTCATCCTCCATGAATCCCCCTCCTCCTCCCAAACCTATTGGGGGCAGAGGCCCCCAACCTTACATTGCTGTACCACCTCCCAAGACAGTCAAAAACCCCCCCGTGTTTCGTGCTCCTTCCAAATGCTCATTGTGCGATGAGTTAGGCCATGCGACTCACCAATGTCCACAGTTGCCGACATTACAGGAACACATGCAGATGCTTGACGACGACCCCAATATCCCGGTTGTCAAACTAGATCCAACCCCTAAGCCCCGTGATAAATCCCTGCGCACTAACCACCCTTGTGCCATATGCGGTGTTTATGGGAATTACTCACATCACTGTCCTGATCTCCCCGATTACAAAGCAACTCTCTATGAGATGAACAATCTGGATCTTGAGACGGCACCACCCACCATTGAAGAGATTCACCCCCCGATCCCACCCCCATCCGGGGAGATCAACACCATTTACATGATCTCTTCAACTACCCTTCCCTTGTCAACCGATTTGACGGCCCACACTTTTCGTACTGATGAGGATATTCTTGAGGCACTCACTGCCTCGGAGTATCCCTGGGATGACATGCACCATCGTTCGTATTTCCTCCCAGAAGCATCTTCCTCTAGCACCGCTACCCAATTTGTGGTTGAATCCAAATATTTCCTTCCTACCAAGGTCGACTGGTTTAAGGACCTTATTCCTGCTCCGGATACCTTTGAGGAGGTAACATGGCCAACATCTCACCCGTCATCCACATAGATATCTCTGACCCACCTGGCGTCCTTGAATGCATTTCCTTAGGAGCCTCCTGTAGTGAACAAGAGATTGAGGAGTACAAAAAACTCTTCCAAGAATTTTGTGATGTCTTTGCCTGGTCCTATACTGAAATGCCCAGTCTTGACCCCACCATTATCGAGCACCACATTGACACATGGCCTGATGTACCCCCCGTTCGTCAGAAATAGCGTCCCATTCATCCTTCCAAGCTACCCGCTGTTAAAGCCGAGGTCGAGGAACTTCGCAAAGCAAGATTCATTTATCCTATTGCTTATACTACCTGGGTTTCAAACCCCGTTCCAGTTAACAAAAAATAGGGCACCATTAGAGTATGTACTGACTTCCGAGATTTAAACCGCGCCTGTCCCAAGGACAACTTCCCCACGCCATTTATTGACCAACTCATCGATGCTTGTGCGGGGCATGAAGTCCTGTCTTTTATGGACGGTTTTTCCGGATACAATCAGATTCAGATCCGAAAGGAGGATCAGTACAAAACTGCCTTTACTACCCCATGGGGCACCTTTGCTTATCGCGTCATGCCTTTTGGCCTAAAAAATGCTGGTGCCACCTTCCAGCGGGCCATGACCTATTGTTTTCACGACTTGGTCCATATCTTGCTAGTCTACCTCGATGACCTTATAGCTCGTTCCCGGAAACGATCAGACCACCTTAATGACCTTCGGCAAGTTTTTCTGCATTGTCGCAAACACCAAATCTGCTTGAACCCACACAAGTGTGTCTTTTGCGTTCCGACAGGTCGATTGTTGGGTTTCATTGTTTCCCAGAAAGGAATTACTGTTGACCCCCTGAAAGTCCAAGCCATCTTAGACCTTCCCTCTCCTCGTATGCTCCGACAGCTCCAAAGTCTGCAGGGGCGATCCAATTTCCTCCATCGTTTCGTTCTTGATTACGCCACTACCGTTCACGGTTTCTTGCGCCTGCTCCGTACCCACATACCCTTCGTCTGGGATGAGCAAGCAGAAGCTGCATTCGAATCCCTCAAGAAAGCTCTCACACAAGCCCCTTTGATCTCCCCTCCGGATTTCTCTCAAGACTTCATCCTATACGTCTCGGCATCTGAGCATGCCGTGTCCGGAGTCTTGGTTCAAGAAGACGCCTCTCACCAAGAGAATGTTATTTACTACATCAGCCAGACCTTGTTTGGTCCACCCCTATGTTACCCATATGAGGAGAGACTAGCCCTAGCTGTGGTCTTTTCCTTCCAAAAACTGCGACACTACATCTTACTTAGTCATACCACAGTTGTTGCCGACTCCAACCCCATGGTGTATCTCCTAAACCGGTGACTACTACAAGGTCGTGTTGCTAAATGGGTCATTATCCTCTAGGAATATGACCTCACTTTCAGAACCCCTAAGAGCACCAAAGCCCTCGCACTTGCCCAGCTCATCACCGATCTCCCATCCCTTTTACCGTCCCCCCAAATCTCTGATGAGTTACTCGACAATCATTTGTTCACCATCTCATCTGATGACCCATGGTACGGTGACATTTTGTTATACCTTCGCATGCAGAAGTTCCCACCCAAAGTCACCCACAATGGACGTCGTCGTATCCGTCACCAGGCCTCTCGATATCTCCTCTTAGGAGATGTCCTTTATCGGTGAGGGGTCGAAACAATTCTTCGTCATTTCCTTACACACGAGGAAGCCGAACATGTCCTTAATGACTGTCATAGCGGCGCCTGCGGCGGCCATTTCTCTGGTATGGCCACCGCCCAAAAGGTCATCCACGCCGGATATTTCTGGCCCACACTCTTTACTGACCGCATCACAGTGGTCAAGCATTGCCATAACTGCCAACTTTTTGCCCCCAAGGCCCGGACACCTCCCGCTCCTTTACACCCAGTCGTCACCGTTGGTCCCTTTTGTAAGTGGGCCATCGACTTCATGGAGTGTAGACCCCCATCTACTAACGGCCATAATTACATCATTGTACCGTCGATTACTTCACCAAATGGGCCGAAGCCATGCCTACCTTCAACTGTACCGCTGACACCCGCTGCCCGTTTCTTTTTTAACCAGGTTATCACTAGATTCAGGGTTCCTAAACAGTTGGTCTCAGACCATGGTTCACACTTCGAAGATTCCATTTGGCGCGAGTTATCCACCCTCCTAAAATTTGAACATCAGTTCTCCTCTGCTTACTACCCCCAAGGGAACGGCCAAGTAGAGGCCATTAACAAAATCTTAAAAACCATCCTCCAATGCAATGTTGACCGACATAAGTCCAATTGGCACCACATGCTCTTCCCCGCTTTATGGGCTTATCGTACATCCACTAAAACCGCCACTGGTTTTACCCCGTTTCATTTAGTTCACGGTGTCGAATCTGTCCTCCCCATCGAGTGTCATATACCTGCCTTACATATCGCCGTTGAGCTTCTCCCCGATACCTCCCCACTTGAGCAACGTCTGCTATCCCTCGAACAAGCTGATGAAGACCGTCGTGCCGCTCTCCAGACCATTGAAGCTGCTAAGAACCGCTCCAAAGCTGGTTACGACAAACATGTACACCCTCGAACTTTCCATGAAGGGGACCTTGTCCTCGCCTATGACCAAGCCCATGATAAAACCGGCAAAGGGAAGTTTGAATCTATGTGGCAAGGCCCTTACATCGTGCAGACTTGTCTCGGCAAGGGGGCATACATTTTAGCCGACTCCGAAGGTCACCCTTTGCGCAACCCTCGTAATGGGTTGTATCTTAAACGCTTTTATCCCTAAATAACTCGTGGCCACATTGGTCCACATTGTACAGTTTGCTCTCTTTTTTGTTTTTCACCTTTTTTACCGCACTCTCATATTCATCATTTTTGCATGACCACAGATGGACCATCTTCCACCTTATTACACTAGCTTCGCCGATGGAGCAAGCTGCTGGTCTCCCAACCTAGCTTCTGCAGCGTGGGTCTTATATTCCCCTTCCCATGAAATGATTCACATTGACAGAATCTGCATAGGAGCTGCTACCAATAACCATGCGGAGTATGATGCTGTGACCGGTCTCCTGACTGCTGCCATCCAGATAGGCATACGTCATCTTCATGTGTTCCTTGACTCCCAGCTACTTGTCTCCCAGCTCAACAACTGCTACCAGGTGCGTGATCCCTACCTCTTTAGAAAATTCCTGTGCACAAAACAACTTAGCCGACAGTTTGAATCCATAAAATTCACCCATGTCCCAAGAGCTCAAAATAGTGTCGCGGATCAAATGGCCAACAACATCCTAGATTGGCACATCAATCACACCATGTAAAAACCTCCATCATGCATTATCATCTCATAGCATCTCATAAAAATATATAAAAACCCAAAAAGATTGCAAGGGGCATCCACGTGCCTATCATCACATAAACATTTGCATCCATGTGCAATAAAAAATACAAACACATTCATATACAGGGGCATCCACGTGCCTAGTCCTACATACATAGTGTTGCATCCATATGCAATGTATCACATAAAATACACAAGGGGCATCCATGTGCCCAACATCCTATACTACTTGCATCCACGTGTAGTACAAACATACAACACATCATAAGCGCATCCATGTGTGTACAACCAAAACATCATCGCTAAAAGGTGCATCCACGTGCATATATATATATCAAAAATATGTGTTCATCAGCTATACATGTCCTGAGTACCCCCGTACTCATCTATACACAAAAAAATATCTATACATCTCATAAGATACATGCCGGAGATACAAAATTCGAGGGGAGTCCCCTGTACTCCCTAATGAGAGTCATACCCTACATCACTACCTGCATCTGCTGCCTCTGAGTCCTCCCCTCGCTCCTCCTCTCGCAAATCCTCATCCCCTGCGGGCTCCTGTGCCCGAGCCCTGTCTGCCAAGATAGCCACCCAGATCGCAATCGACCGGAACTCCCGGGGTGCCCTCATACAATCCTGAACTACATCGGGATCCACGTCCCACCATCCCTCGTCGGTCACTCCAACTAGTAACCGATCCAACAACACTCGTACGGACTCCAAAGTCCCCTCTGCATCCTGCCAACGCACCTCGCCTCGGCCGGGCAGGGATGGCACCGCCACATGTCCCATACGCGCCACATGCCTTGGGGGTGGTCTCAGACCCACATCTGAAGATCACACATCAGTTAGTAACAGTATATATCATAACACACATCATACATAAATCTTGACATCCCTAACATGCAAGAAAATCAATACGTACCGTATGGTCGCCATGCCTGTCCTGGTGCCCACGGTGCCTCTGGGTCTCCCGTGTAGTCCATATCCCCCTACGGATAGTCGTCCAGTGGCAGTGGCATCTGTAGCCACTGCAGGTATAACTCCTGGGTAAAATACCTACCCACCTCACCGCCACCCCGGCGGCGCATCATCTCCCCCCACCACACCATCCGCGGCTCCCTCAACCCTCTTGCCCTGGTCGGTACCCGCGGCCGCAGGGTGGGTACCCTCTCCATGAAGAATGGACATACGAAGGAACCATAGCAAAACCCCTTGCCAGATTCCTTCGCCGCTCTCAGCTGCTGCTGAACACAGGTGAGGAACATCTATCCCCATGCATAATAGACCCCATCCAGTACGCGCTCCACCAGCTGCATCTACCCCCCAGACACCTTCTCCGGTGACTGGGACCCCAACACATAAACCACACATGCTGCAATCGCCTGTATCGCCGGCTCCTGTAGGTCTATCAAACAAAGTGCATTCCTATGCACCCTAGCCTCTGGAGCACAGTAGTGCTCCAGCATGTCCTCCATATCCACATCGGCGGATACTCGCGGCTAAGTATCCGCCACCCTACCCAGACAGGGCAACCCCGTCAGGAAGTATACATCTGTCAGGGTGAGGTCCACCCTCTCACCCTGCACCCTGGAAGCCTGTATGTCTGGCTCCCAGAAACTCACTAGCCGGTTCAACAGCAACCCTGCCGAACGCATCATGGGTACCTGCACGAACTTCAGCAGTCCGCACATTCCCAACACTGCCCGTACATGACCATCATCCCGGATGTAAGCCACTATCTCATTTGGTATCTCCCGCTCTCTCCATAGTACGAGCGGCATCCTGTCAAACACGCAAGGAAAACTCATCAGACTCATGTCAAAGAAATAAACCTTGCCCCCCCCCAGGGAAGTCCTAGAAGCTCGCTCCAAAACGCGGCTTTAGGCCCCCTGGCCATGGTTTCCGACCGCGGCTGTTTGGCCCACAGTCGTGGTCCAAAACCGCGACTGTCAGTCCCGAACATGCGGTACCAAACCGCGTGTTCAGCCTCGAAACACGCGGTCCCAGACCGTGTGTTCCGATTCGAACCCCGCGGTCTCCACGTGTGTCATCCGCCGTGGAACCCGTGGTCTCCGACCACGGCTCCCTCCTAAAAACCCGCAGTCCACCCCACGTGGACCGTACAAATAACCCCTGGGACCCACTACCCACCCCCCAAACCCAAAAAACGTGCAGGTATGAGTTTGACGGAATACTTGTATCTCCCGCATCTGAAATCGGTCAGTCAGATCGTCCAGAAATGCCACCTCACCTCTGGTCCACTCTGATCACTAGTCAAAGTCAAATAGTACGAATGACACTTGTCATATTGGACCCACTCACTATTTATAGTTCGTTGACTTTTTCTTGTTTTGGCCATTCTGAACCCATACAGAGTCCGTTTTTTGAACCGTTTCCACCACTGGAATCAGCACGACGAGACCATCATGATGGTTAACTCGTTGCATCAATTTTTCCCCATCATTTTTTGCACATTTTTTAGATGCCACTAGTTGCCTCGGTTTGCGTTCCATTTCGACTGCTCTCCATTTTTCGCATATTTTATATCATCGGATTCATTTTTCCGAGCCGGTGATGATGCTTGAGATCATTTCTTGCTCTCACCCCCATATTTTTCAGGAATTTTTTCCAAAACACCCCCCATCGCCTCGATTTGCGTGCCACATTGGCCATTATCCATTTTCGACACTCTTTATAGCGTCGGATTCATTTTTTCGAGCTCGTGATGATGCTTGAGATCATTTCTTGCTCTCACTTGGTACAGTTTCAACATTGTGTCCCGACACCTTGCTGCCTCGCTTTGCATGCCACATCGGCCGCCATCAGATTGTTCCACATTTTACATGAGCCATTCACTCCTGTCATACTGCAAATATTTCATTATTTTGCCACCATTCCTTACACCACAAGAAGGCCCACCAGTGTTCCCCCCCCACCCTCGTCCTTGGTCATCATAAATGTCCCTTGATTGAACACTTCCTCCTTGCCTGGCCATTCCTTTTGTTCGGTATAATTTTATCCCTTTTTCGGGCAGGACAAGTCCTTTACGAAAAAGGCACTTAGGGAGTTTCTGTTAAGCTCTTTTCTGACTCCTAAAACAATGAAAATATCACCGAGCAATCTTGCTTCCTTTCATGCTCATTAAAGTACTTGAAAGGGCATCTATCTGGTATAAGTTTAACCCTTTTCCGGACCTGGTAGACTAATTATGAAAAAGGAATACTCTAGTCACACCGGCTAGAAGAGTTCTTCATTGCATCGTTTTATACTTCTTTGGGCTTTGGAGACTAACACACGAAAAAGCAACCCCCTGGAGTCTTCTTATCGCTTTCAGACTCTCTAAAATTGAAAGCAATCACGAGCATGAACTGTCCAGGGCTCGTACAAATCCACACGACAGTACCATTCCATTCATTCAGAGTCTTCTTATCGCTTTCAGACTCCTTAAAATTGAAAGCAATCACGAGCATGAACTGTCCTAGTCTCGTATAAATCCACACGACAGTACCATTTTACACTCACTTCTTCTAGTTCCTTAACCCATGAAGAAGTCCCCTCGTGCCTCTTGGCACTATGATCGATCATCTCGGCAGCACCCCCAATCAGGTCGCCTTTGTTCAGAGTAGTCTGCAGCCTCCTGCCATTTTACACTAGTTTGAGTCTCCCTCAGCCCAGTCACCATCCTTGATCCATTACAGCTATGATCCCTTTCCTACCTATCAGTTTCATATGCTGCCCGATCATCCCCGTTATCATACTCTGAACAAAGGAAGTTTGAGTCCACCCACTCTACTTGCCTAGTTGTCCCCCTACCGTTTGTCAGTCCTATCATCAGTACTATCACATTTCGGTTCTCCACCTCGCGCTCCTGTCAAGGAAACATCATTGCCTTGATAGTTGCAAGTCTCCCTCTGTCGACGACAGCCCCTCTACTCCAGAGGATAGGCCCAGAGGTCCCTGCTCCTTGGACCCATCACCATCTGTGGTGAGTGCCTACGGACCATTTTGAGAGGAGTCATCATTGCCTCTCCGAATGGTTGTTTCTCACATGCTTGACTTTAGCACCTTGATCGCATCATTGAGAATCGCGCAGGATTTACATCCCTACCATTATTTATCGAAGACCCCGGATTTCCCCTGACTCTAGCACATTGGTGAGTCACTTCGGAACACCCAGTTGTATGTTCTTGTGGATGTCCGGGTTGCGTTGGCGATTGTATTCAGAAGCCATCCAGTTATATGATTACTTGAGTACCCAGTTCAATCCCAGATCCGTTCCAGTTCAATGTACCATTGCAAGTGTGACCCTTGTCACTATGATCCAGCAGCTCATCCGTTCCTTTGGTACCACACTCAGTAGCACTGTTGATTATTCCAGTGTATTAGTTCTTCTGTTTCGACATGCTCAACCCAGCAGTATGTCCGAGATTTGGTGTCCCCTCTGGACTATTATGATGTACACAGTGGTTCTCTATGTGTCCTACAGGTCCCCCTTTTTTGGGCCCTCCCATTTATTTTCTATGTATCTTGATACGAGCATGGGTATGCCCGCCTTGTCCATATATTGAGATTCTTCCTCATTCAGTATTTGAGGTCATGTATATGTCAGGTCCCCCTCTTTTGGACCACATTGTTATTGTTTTATACCCTGATACGAGCATGGGAATGCCCGCCTCGTCCATATGATCAGATGATTCCTCATCCATTATTGAGGTTATGTACTTTTAGTTCTTGCAGTTGGTTCGGGATTGTTGTTCCCGGCTTTAGTTTGTTTCTTCTCTTCTCCACACCCCAGGAAAACCATATACGACTTATGATGTCCATCGTCCATACGATGAACTCTTGCCCTCCCACATCAGGGGGCAATCTGTTAACACCCAAAAAGTGCTCACTACCTCATCTACCCCATTACATGACTCATTTGTCCATTTTCCTACCATATTTCCCTTAAAAACCCTAAAAATCCCACTAAAAAGCCTCCAAGAGGCCAAAAATGCCTCCAAAAGGCCACAAAACCATTAAAAAGTCTCAAAAAGGCTAAAAAACCCCTTTTCCCTCCAAAAATATCCAAAATTCCTCAAAAATAGCAAAAACCCTCTAAAGAGGGAATAAAAAATATAAAATAATGAGGAAAAAGGAGGAAAAAACCCTATATAGCTGACCTAAACCATTTGGTTCCCAAAACCATGGGCCAACACTCCACCACCAAAAACTATAAATAGGTGATGGAGACCCCTCATTTCATATCCACAATCAAGTATACCCTTACTCTGCCAAAATCTCTCTTGAAACCCTAGCTCACCCTTGAGCTACTTTCACCTTGAGAGCCCCTTTTGGCCCATTCCCACCATTGGAGAAAGAGAAGGAGCAAGTTGGAGCTTGGAGCAACCCTCTTGGGCCCTTGCAAGAGCTTCACCAACCTTCACATTGGAGGTAAAATTAATACAAAAACCATTCTTTATATCTTGTCTTTTCTGTTTCATGCATATGTTTAGAGTAATTTACATTTCTGTTTTAGCACCTTAATTTCCATTTACTGAACTGCTACTAAGGAGTCCCTTCTCCTTAGTAGGTGCTCATTTGCACAAGCTAGGGGTAAAACCCTAGCTACAGGTATCATAGCACTTTCTTGGGCTCGCTGGTTGAAATTTCTGCCAATTTTTTTTTTTGCATCTGTTGCAGGTTCGGATTTGGGAATAATCCCTAT
Organism: Larix kaempferi; assembly: GCA_027924585.1. Lineage (NCBI taxonomy): Eukaryota > Viridiplantae > Streptophyta > Pinopsida > Pinales > Pinaceae > Larix > Larix kaempferi. Next base: position 3,505,006 of record BSBM01000008.1, read on the forward strand.
CCGCTTAACTGTGGGAAGTACTTGGGCATAAGTCCTAAAACTCATTGTGAGGAGTACCACAAGAACTCCGAAGTAGCCGGCCCATTGAGAGGACCTGCCAACGAAAAGGGCAACGACCCCTACTTGATTGACTAGTTCCCACCCGTGAGGTAAACCAAGAGTTGTCGTTTGTGGCAAAGCAGTTATCAGTTTTACCTAAGCTGTGGAATGAGGGGTACTGCCCTAATACACAAGCCGTCAGATAGCATTGGTGGCCGAGTGAAACCCCTGAACTTTTAGGAAGCCACACATACATGAGGTCCATATCTATTTTCAGCTTAAATGTTGTCGATCATTGCTGCGCCGTTTCATATCCAGCCGTTCAGATCCATTTTGAAAGTTGTTCCAGATCCAGCTGTTTAAGATCTATTTCAGATCCAACCATTTTCAATCCATTCGGTGCCATTTTAGATCCCTTTGTTTCTGCTCACTTCCAGGCCATTACAGATCTATCTATTTTAGATCCCTTCCGAGCCGTAGCCGCTCCATTCTGAAAAATAAAATTCAGTTTTTTCTCCATATCTCCCTTGTTTTCACTATGTTTCCCTTGAAACTTCCCGGGAACCCCTATCATCCCATTCTACATATTTCATTCCTGAGGACCCTATCCCCAATTCCACTTCCCAAAGCCCGAAATCCTACATTTGTCTATTTTTAGGGTTTTGCCATAACTTCCTCGGATTTCACCCAATCACCTTCAAATTTTAACACAGAGTTCTTTTCCTAATTCTGCTTCTTTGTCACTCTCTGCCAAATTTTCCCATTCTTTCACCCTGTTTGTGAAATCTTCCTTTTCTGCTTCCCTGTCCATTCAACAATGCCCAATTACCATTCAGATTTTTTTCCAAATCCAGATTTTCCTTTACTGAAGCAGTTTTTGTTTTTGTTTTTCTACCCAGTTTAAAAAAAAAAAAAACTCTTGGTTATGGTTGTCACCTGCACAGGAGCAAAAACCATGGAAGAAGCACTTGCAGCCATCCAAGCCAAACTCTAGGATCTGGATGAAAAATTTCTCGGCCTCCATCTTGAACATTTAGCCATGAACAACAAACGGTAGTCCAAGTCTTCATCGGACAATGGGTTCTCTTCTTCCAGCAATTTCTGTGGTCCGAAGCTTGATTTTCCTCGCTTCAATGGTACTGATCCAACTGGATGGATCTATCGTGCAGAACAGTATTTCAGTTTGCATAATACTTTTGATGTCAACAAAGTTCCACTTGCATCCTTTCATTTGGAACAAGAAGCTCTTCAATGGTACCATTGGTACATCAAGGCTCATGAAGAGCCAAAATGGCTAGACTTTTTCCAGCTCCTTTTGCAACAATTTGGTCCTAGTGCTTTTGATGACTTCACAGGAGCCCTCACTAAACTTTGCCAAATTGGCACTGTGAGAGAGTATCAAACTGAATTTGAGAAACTATCCAACCACACTGAAGGATTGTCTAATGAATTTTACCAGAGTTGTTTTATCAGTGGTCTAAAGGATTCCATCCGCTCTGAGGTCAAAATGTTCTGCCTTGGGGTTGGCTTAGTTGGCAGAACACAAGATTGCAGCCCAACAGTGCTCCAAGCCCACTTTTGTTCCCTTCCAAAATATGGGTTCTCAACGACCACCCATACCGTAGGCTCCTCGACCAACTCCTATCAAGCATTTGTCTGAAACAAAGATGCAAGCACGTAGAGAAAATGGGCTTTGTTATAATTGTGATGAGAAATTCACTCGGGGACATAGATGTGTTCAGCAAAAGCTCTATCTCTTGGATGTGGATTCTCCGCCTGCCTCTAAACTTGGTGATGAAGATCCAGATACAATGGATGCTCAGGTCAACATTTAGGAACTGCCTATTGACCCTCCATCTGAGGATGACCATCAAGAGGTATCTCTCCATGCTTTAGTTGGAATCACCACCCGCCAAACAATGCGGGCCAGGGGTTACTTCAAGAAGCTTCCTCTTACAATACTCATTGATTCTGGTAGCACTCATATTTTCATTGACCCTCGGATCGCCAAACAAGCTGATTGTTTTATCCATCCTTGCTCCAACTTTGAAGTAATGGTTGCCAATGGGGGCACCTTACCTTGCAAAGGGAAGTGTCGAAATATGTGTATCTCTATGGGAGATTATACCTTGCGCTCTGACATGTTTTCCTTGACCATAGGTGGATGTGATGTGGTTTTGTGCGCTCAATGGCTACGCACACTTGGCCCTATCTTATGGGATTTTGCTGAACTTTGGATGCAGTTTTCCCTCAATGGACAGAAACACACATTGACAGGATTACAACCAAGGTCTCTCAGCATCATCAAATCACATCGCATGGAAAAACTCCTCAAGAAGAATTCACATGGTGTCATTGCTCAGATCCATTCCATTCAGATGCAACCATCAGCGGTCTCCATTACTCCTTTGGATCTACAACAAATTCTGGATCGATATACATGTGTCATTGCTAAACCAGTGGAACTGCCACCTTCAAGGCCAGAAGATCATCGTATTCAACTCCTTCCTGGCAGTGTTCCTCCCAACATTAGGCCCTATCGCTACCCATTTCACCAAAAAATCAAGATTGAAATGCTCGTTTGGGACTTATTGAAGCAAGGTATTATTCGCCCAAGCACCAGTTCCTTTTCTTCTCCAGTTCTTCTTGTCCGCAAAAAAGATGGGTCATGGCGCCTGTGCATTGACATCCGAGCACTTAATCACCTCACCATCAAGGATAAGTTTCCAATTCCTGTTGTTGATGAGCTTCTTGATGAGCTTCATGGGGCTCAATTTTTCTCCAAGTTGGATCTTCGTTTTGGGTATCATCGAATTCAGGTTCATGAGGATGATATCCCTAAAACAGCTTTCCGCACACATGATGGCCATTATGAGCTTCTGGTCATGCCCTTTGGCCTCACTAATGCTCCTTCCACATTCCAGGCCTTAATGAATAAAATATTTCGTCCCTACTTGCGGAAATTCATTCTGGTATTCTTTGATGATATCCTCATCTACAGTAAAACATGGGCTGAACATCTCCAACATCTGGATCTTGTCATGCAACTCCTCTCTGACCATCATCTCCACGCCAAATAGTCTAAATGTGTTTTTGGACAGAAGGAAGTTGAGTATCTCAGGCACATTATCCCAGCATAAGGGGTTTGCGTGGACAATTGATGCCATGAACAATTGGCCGCATCCTCAGACATTTAAGAGCCTTCGTGGTTTTTTGGGGTTGACTGGCTACTACCACAAGTTTGTCAAGGATTATGGGAAGATTGCAGCTCCATTAACTGCTCTATTGAAAAAGGATTCTTTTACATGGACACATGCTACTCAGTGTGCATTTGAAAAACTGAAACAAGCTATGTGTACTACACCTATTCTAGCTATGCCTGATTTTTCCAAGCCCTTCACTATTGAGAGTGATGCTTGCAGCAATGGACTTGGTGTTGTTCTCCTTCAAGATGAACACCCCATTGCATTCACCAGCAAATCCCTTTCAGGTAAGAATTTAGCTGCCTCTACATATGAGAAGGAAATGATGGCTATTTTACATGTAGTACAGAAATGGCAACCATACCTATTAGGGAATCATTTATGCATCAAGACTGATCACTAGAGTCTGAAATATTTCTTGTAACAGCGTGTCTCCTCCCTAGCACAATGCAAATGGGTTAGCAAAATCGTGGGTTATGACTATGAGATCACTTACAAGAAGGGTAAGGACAATATTGTGGCAGATGCTCTTTCTCGCACATTTGATGCCCAAGGTTCTCTTTCAGCTATTTCTATGCCTGTTTTAAATTGGTTGCAATATGTTCAACAGGGTTATGTCAATGACTCTTCCTTATCTCAAATCATCCAACACTTGACCAACAACCTTCTGTTGTACCACATTACTCTTGGGATGATGTTTCCCTGAGATACAAGGGTTGTCTGGTGCTTCCCCAGAGCACATATCTTCAACAAGCTATCTGCTATGAACTCCATGCTTCTCCATTGGCAGGGTACTCTGGGTTCCTCAAAACGTATGAACGGGAATGGCGTAACTTCTTTTGGCAGGGAATGAAAAGGAAAATTCAACAGATGGTGGTTGAATGTGATACCTGCCAGCACAATAAGGGTGAAACGACACTCCTTCCAGGATTGCTCGAACACTTTCCCATACCTACACGGATTTGGATAGATATGTCTATGGATTTCATTGAAGGGATCCCTAAATCTAGCGGGAAGACAGTGATTCTCGTTGTGGTTGATCGCCTCTCCAAATATAGTCATTTTTGTGCTCTCAGCCATCCCTATATAGCCTCCTTAGTTGCTCAAATTTTCCTGGACCAGATCTTTCATCTTCATGGCATCCCTTCTTCCATTGTCTCAGATCGTGATGCTACTTTCACCAATCATTTTTGGACGAAACTATTTCGCCACATTGGCACCAAAATGAAGATGAGTTCAGGGTATCACCCACAAACAGATGGTCAAACTGAAATTATCAATAAATGCTTGGAAACTTATCTTCGTTGCTTCACCTCTGAACAACAACATCAGTGGGAAAAGGGGCTCCCTCTCACTGAATGGTGGTACAATACCTCTTACCACACTGCCTCTAAAATGACCCCATATGAAGCAGTCTATGGTCAGGCACCTCCAGTTCTTCTTCCATACACCCCCAACAGTTCACCAGTTCAGGAAGTTAACACAGTCCTTCGAAACCGTGATCAGATTCTTTGCATTTTGCGGGACAATCTTCACATGGCAAGAAATCGCATGAAGCAACAAGCTGATCAACACCATTCTGAGTGCACTTTTCAAGCAAGCGATATGTTTTTTCTTTGTCTCTATTCATACAAGCAATCCTCCCTAAAACTCAAAGGGTTTTATAAGCTTGCTCCAAAGTTCTATGGGCCATATCGGATTCTTCAAAAGATTGGGTCTATTCCTTATAAATTGGAACTTCCTCCTTCTTCCCGCATTCATCCAGTATTTCATGTATCTTGTCTGAAGAAAGTTCTTGGCACCAACATCAGTGGACAAACTATTTTACCCAAACTGGATAATGAAGGATCCATCCTTTTGGAGCCAGAGGCTGTTCTCAATCGGCACACTCGTCAGCTTCGCTCTCTCTCTATCACAGAGGTTTTAATTCAGTGGCACAACATGCAACCAGAGGACGCTACATGGGAACCACTCCTTCAGATTCAACAACAATTTCCACATCTAAAGCTTTGAGGACAAAGATTTCTTTTAAGGGGGAGGGGATGTTAGGAACCCATGTCTTTACTTTGTTAGTATATTGTTGTTGGATGCATATGCTTTGTAAGTCGTCCCGCAGTATTTGTTGATCCATAGTTTGTGTTGTTGTTGTTGGTGCATATGCTTTGTAAGTCGCCCGTAGTATTGTTGATCCATAGTTTGTAGTGGCCCATGGTTTTGACCCATAGTATTGGTGACTAGACTTAGTATATAAGTGTGTGTTGAGGCCTATGAAGGTACCGTGAAGTTATTTGTATTGAGCTTGCTCAAAGGAGGTTGCCCCGTTGAAGTGGCCTATGATCAATAAAATTGATTATGAGTTCTGTTATTCCTGCTATTTCGCATATTCTCATTAATTAATTGTTGCAGGTTCTTCACATAGACAAACCATCCAAGTGGGAGGATTATCTACACCTGGTAGAGTTTGCATATAACAATGGGGAGTAAGAATCATTGGGAATGAGGCCATATGAAGTTCTATATGGCAGAAGGTGTAGGACACTAGTGACTTGGGACAATCCAGTAAACAGAATTGTACTTGGGCCAGAATTGCTTAAGGAAATGGAGCAAGAGGTTGCAAACATCAGGTAGAATTTAAAAGCATCCCAGGATAGACACAAAAGCTATGCAGATAAGCATAGGGTGAATAGGGAATTTAGTGTTGGGGATCTTTTGTATCTTAGAGTGAGGCCAAGGAAGGGTTCTTTGAAGCTTGGGAGTTGTGCCAAGCTATCACCTAGATATTGTGGGCCATTTGAAGTGCTTGAAAGAATAGGGCCAGTTGCATATAGACTTGCATTTCCTGCTAGCACTAGAGCTCATAATTTTTTTCATGTCTTTTTGCTTAAGAAATATGTACATGATCCTAACCATGTGATTAATTGGATTGTGATCTAGGTGGAACCCGAGGGAGAGTTCCAAACAGATCCATTGCGCATCCTAGACAAGAAGGTAACATTGCTCTGAAACCGAGCCATCGGACAGGTAAAGGTGCAATGGAAGCACTACAGTCCCGATGAGGCTACATGGGAGCTGGAGGATGCCATGAGAGTGGCATATCCATTTTTGTTCAATTTTGATGAGCACTGAGGACAGTGCTAATGTAAGGGGAGGGGAATGTCATGTTCCCATTTTGACCCTATTGAATTAAAATTGTAAATGATGTAAATATCGTTATTAAATCATGGTGAGGAGCTCAAGGCCAAGGCCCCACCATTGATTTATCATTTTATGTATCAGCAATTAAAATTAGTGCATATGGTTCTTGTGCTAGACAGGGACAATGTAAATTAAGACATCATGTAAATACGAATTTTAATGAAATACCCACAATTAGCTATGCAATGCAACAAAGAGATGGGGGCATGATTTTTATAAGGAATAGGGAGGAAAATTATTCAAACCCTTGAGCCAATGGTGTTAATCCATGTGTCAATGAGAAAACCCATAAACCACCAACTACCCATTTTGGGTTATGCACCCAATCATTTAATTCTTCCAAGAGTTGGTTGAGGCAGTTAATGCCTTGGGGATAGAGAGATATGGCAGTCAATTTTGTGTATGGGCAAGCCATCAATCTAAAAAATCATATTTTTGCTTCTTGGGAAAGAAAACACCCACGAAATGGTGTCCAAAGCCATTATGAACCGATGGCCTTTGCTCTCTCATGCAGTCTGACCTAGTTGGGACTTTCTCCATCACATTTTTCATCATTTCCTGCATTTTTCCATGCCTGGGAACTCATTTTTGTATTGCACAGTGGCTGGGAGGAAGAGAGCCATGATTTTTGGGGTTATGGAGGTTGTTTCTGTCCATGAAATGCCCATAAACGTTTTCTGAAAATGATTCTGCTCTCCTAGGGTTGACTTCCCATTTTTTTCCGTTCCGTTTTGGGTTTCCCGCGTTTTTCTTAACTGGTAGAAACCCCATATTTGGGCATCTCACTGTAAAAACGTTTCTTCATGCCCAACACTTATACTTTTGCTGTTATGTGCATCCATGTTTTGGTTTGAACCTGTGAGCAAGATATTTGGAGTGGTAGTGGACAGAATTGGCTTGATAAACCTAGTGGGGAAAATAACCTCTCATGAAGATCAAAAGGGCTGGCTACTCTTCTATGCACACCTTGAACAACACTGAATTGGAAGGTATGGCCTAAGGGACTGTGTAGTAGTGAAGGGAATACTTCCTTAAATCAGGTGTGTAGGAATTATGGGGAACCAAGCTGGATAGATCTTGTCGAGGTACCCATAGCTCTGTGGTTGAGCTCACTAGCTTAGCAATTCTTCCTTTTCCATCTCCTAGTAGCCTGATAAACCCAACTGTTGATTGGCTTGGATGATTTTGCTGTATTTTGGCAATGTGTGAGTCTGTTGTTCCCTTCTTCCTTGTAGAAATCATGCCCAGCTCGAGGGTGGCAGTTATATCAAGATATTGATAAGCACAACTAGCCTATCGTTGGGTGGAACGTTGCAGATGCATAGCTGGTTGCTCAGGGACTACATTGTTTTAAGATAAGTACTCTCATGTGCTAATTCTATATTGTTTTAATTGATGAATGACATGAATATCTTGAATGTATGATGGATGCGTAATAGAATTTAATTATGCTCTGTTTTCAAATATTTATGCGTTTGCATATTTCCATCTTCATTTTATATGAATGTTTGTTTACTAAGTATGGGGCTAGATGTCCGGATTTAGTGTCATGTTCTCTCCCATGCTGGTATGATGGGTGGAAATGTGATAGCTAGGTTCTAGAAATTCATGTCCCATGTGTCATTACAAGCTTCCCATCCTGAATAGTTTTTAAATTTGATTTTTTGAATTTAAATCATATGAATCCTATGTTTAAAATTTAACCATATAGATCATGTATAGTAAGTTTGCATCATCATTAGCTTGTAGATTATAAGTATGAAAATTAGTTTGTTAGTTTTAAATCCATGTAGATGATGCCTGAACATTGATGTTCACAGATTTTGTAATCATACTAGAATTGTTGGCATATATAACTGAGCTAGAGGTTTCCAATGTAAACCCAGGTACTTCGCGGTTCAAGGAACAAACAAAACCCCTATTCACTGGCCCTTCTGGCAACAGACTGCGCGTAGCCTGAGGTCTCACCCGAGGCGAAGTTGTGGGGGTTGTTGCAGAATCGAGTTTTCACAACCTGGTGATGCGAGTGTAAAAGACTGATGGGAAGCGCGATAGAAGGGACTCTTGCTGTGAACAAAAGACTGCTCAAAGTCTTTACTTCGCGTCGGTTACTTCAACAAGCTTGGACACTTGCACCTCCAATGCACCCACGGACAGCGCAGGGTGAGATACTTCCAGTGTCGCGAAGATAAGCTATCAACAACTTACCTTGCAGTACGCACAATGGGACAGTTCGTCAACAGGACCACACGTCTTCCTTAAGACTCGATTGACTCCAATCAATCTTACTTAGCGTCCTTTATTCATTCAACGATACTTAGATTATTATCATTATGGTGCATGCAAATGAATAAAACATATGATACTGTGCGCTCCAACGCTGCGCTCAATTCTAGTGTTCAACTATGTGATTAACTGATAGATTCATACATTCAAATACTTATAAGTGTTGAATACGTAACATTTATCCACACATGCATTACTTAACATATTATTCCCACCATTCCTGTGGCGAATACATACAAAAGCAATCACATAATAGATAACTGTGACACTAAACATCCATATTAAGCAAATGAACAGTGAAAACACATCCAATCACATGACACTGAATTTAACTTGTTTCACCCCCCGGATGGAGGCTACGTCCACAAGAACTGTTGTTAAATTAATATTTTAGGAAGGGTACAATAGTTCTTAGTCTGTGCACTCAACTGCAGACTCTCTTCTCTCACAGATAGGTCTCTGCGCACACAGCTGCAGAGCCTTTACAATAGCTTCAAGTTCCAAGATTCTAACAATGTTCAACTATGAAGAGCTAACTCGTTCCCATACAAAAATTCCCTTACTTTTAGATCATGCCCATAGGTCATGTCTTTACAATTTGTAGGCAAAAACCCTTAGGTTTACAAAACTGTCACGGTTTCCCCAAAACCGGACTTCTGGAACCTGGTAGTGAATATTTCATCGTGGTGGTCTTCCACGCATGCTTCACGTTGCTATTTCCTTCCTGTTGCGTGCGTTCCAACAGGTCGCTTTCACTAAGCCGTTCTTCCTCTAACAGTCTCCTGCGACTAACTCAAGTAGTGGCATCTTTCACATGTGCGATCAGTCGCTTTCTTCCCGATTTGCTCCTGCCCACCGCTTAGCACTTCTGGAGCATATTTTCCAAAAATAGACCTTCGACGGTCTAATCGGAACACGTGCCAATCCCCCGTCCAACAATCTGCTTTGTTGGCATTTCATGGATTGGGCACTTCGCAACACTTCCTCCTCATAGTACTGATCCTCGCAGCTTCCTTCGTTGTTGCACTGTGCGCAACTTAGCAACATCCAAAAAGCTTGTACAAAATTGTATCAGCCGAACTGTGCTCAGCTCCGGAATTCCAAAATACCTTTTTCAAAATTGCCCCACTTGAGCCAGGCCCAACAATAATATTGCACCATAATTTTAGTATTAAATGCTAGCTCTATGTAGCATGATATGGGCATATTATGTCTGAAATTTTTTCCTTTATTTATTTATTTTATTTTGTGGATTAAAACAAAAGCCAAATCCTATGTCAAGTTCCATACAATGATATGAACATAATAATGTATTAAAATAAAAATAAAAAAAATTACATTTTAATTTCTAAAACATGAGAAAGAATTAAAAATGATTAAATACTTTAAACATTATAGTGTATCTTAATATGATGAATAGTGTAATTTGTTTGAAGCACAAGTGTTGTTGGTGTTTTCACACCAGAACATGCCAAAAGTCACCTACTAAGGCTCATGGAAACTGAATTAGAGTTTCAAGAGGGATGCAAAATACACAAAATAAATGAAAAAAATAGAAATTAAATTAAGCATGTTCATAAAACAAATATAAACTAACATTTCAGACATTCTTCAACAAACATGTAAATGAAAGAATGATTTTCGTATTATATAAAAATGGGTAATACCTTGGAATAACAATGAAAGGGGCCCTTATAATGTTTCTGAAATAGAGTGCTCCTGGTCTCCTACCATCCCAATGTTCAAAAGGTGTAAAATATCCAAGAAAAGTGAAACTAGAATGCTCAAAGGGGATTCAGAGTTTCAATGGAAATTTTGGTAGAGTACCAGTATATGAAACGTAGGGAGAAATGTTATATGAAATGAGGGACCTTCACCATCAATGTATAGGAAAAATGGTTGATAGTTTCGTGGCCCGTGGTATTTGGTGATCACTAGTATTTGGATAGGCATTAGGTTTTTCCCCTTTTTTGTGGGATTTTATCTTTTCCCACTTCTTTTATACTTTTGGGGAAAGAGGAAATATACAAAAAATTAATTGTGATCCAATTTAACTTTCAACTTTGGGATTTTAGACATGTGAAGGTCAAAGTGGTGGAAAGTTTTCATGATATAAGGATATGGTGTGGCTACGGGATGAGAAAAGCGGACAATTGTTTGTGTTAACAAATTTCCCCTCTGATGTGTGAGGGTAGGATCTCATCATATGGTCGACGAACATCATAGGAACTATATTTAATAATAGGTAAAGTGTGGCGATATCATAGAGAATGAGGACTGTGTCAAAGGGTGGAACATACTCTTTGTTAGGAATGCAAGGGTTGAACCTATAGATATCATACTCAAAATGGATTAGGTACATATAACCTCAAATATGTGAATGAGGCGGGAATTCCCATGCTTGTATCAATGTCTAACAATATACAAAGTAGATCAAGGCAAAAAGGGAGTCTGATCAATACATAGATAAATATTGTGTACATCATAAGTGTCCAAAACATTCTTAAATCTGGAGTGTAATCATGGTCCTACCTTCGCTGATTTGAAGAGGTGAGACTAGAAAAAATGGCATTCACCAGGAATGCAGTATCAGAATAACTAATTCTTTGCTCGATCTAAATGGGTCCAACAACTATAGGGACTCAAACAAATAAGAGTATGAAACTTAGAGGGAGAATGGACGACATCTAAACTAGATACTCAAGGAAGCATATAACCAGAGGGCTTCCCAAATAGTGTCTCCAATGTATCCTGGATATCGAAAGGAACATAATACTAGAAGGGTTCGAAAGAGGTTTACCAATGTGCTAGAGTCAAGGGACATCCAGTTTATTCAACCAAATAATGAAAAAGCCAATACCTTGTACGGATCTATGGTGCGATGATGTAGCTGATGTCGAGCACGTGAGAAACAACCATTCTAAGGGCCCCCAAGGTCTACCCTCAAGTGTTCCAAGGGGCTCATCAATGATGGTTATGAGGAAAATTTATAGGGACCTCTATATCTATCCTTTGGAATAGATGTGTTGACGTCAACAGAGGGAGACTTGCAACTTCCAAGGAAATAATGGTTCGTTGATAGGAGCACGAGGGATACAACTAAGGAGTGAAAGAACTAAACATGGGACTAAGGCACTACTAGGGGATACAAGAGAAAATGAGTGAGAGGGACTCAAAATTCCTTTGTTTGGAGTACAACGGCATGGCTGACCTAGTGTAATGTATCGTTATGGATGTAAGGCACACTAGGAAGAAGATTGAAAAAAAACAATGACTAGTTTTAAAGAAAACTTGTACAAACACTGAAATTGGCCCCAAAACCATTTTAATACTTGGTAAAGTTTAAATTGCAAGTGTAAGATATTATAAGAAACCTATACAAGCTCCCTACTTTGACATCACCACTTTATCTAAGCTCAACACGCTCAGGTAGACCATTTGGGATAAACCCAAGAGTACAAGGGAATTATCCACAGGACTTCTCTAGAGGTCGACGACTTCTAGTACTTTATGGAAGTTGATGAATAGTGTAAAAGTCCCAATCCCTCTATCATAATTCAAAAATACAATTCATACTTGGTTTGGTGAAATTTGGGATTATGGAGAAGATTTGGTAACATCAGGACTGCACAACTAGTTAATATCCAGGATCTCCCAAACAGCATAAGGGGCCATCAAATTTGCAAAATCAGAAATGGATTTTGTTCATTAAGATCTTAGTTCACATTAGGAACTGACATAATCAAAATCCTATAAGCAGAAGATGATAAACTGAAGCAATCTGAAAACTAGTTAAAATCTATGCAAATCTGGAAGGGTTGGATGAAATTCATAATAATTCAAACTTCTTCATTATAAAAGTTCATGACTAATGTCATAGGTTCAACATAAAAATAAATACATAAAATTGGATCCAATAGGATTCTCAGAATAATCCTAAAACTTGACCTCTTTCAATACAATCAATTATCTTTGGAAAACACTAGAATACTTGAGAATTCAAATCACATACTTCAAGACACATTCTATGAACTTCAAACCAGGCTTGAATCAGCTTCAAGACCTACAATAATATCAATGAGAATGGTTGGATTCCATCATCCAAACATCTAACTAAATAATTAGCTAGTTGAAGCAGTAGGGGCACATCTCCCAGCTATGACTAGGGGCACATCTCCCAAGTTTGATTGAGAGATCAAGAGCTATCAACATCAGAACATAATCAGCCAAAAGATGTGAAATAGAGTTGTAATCCTCCTTTTATAAACTTCTCCTTCATAATTGAGCTCATATTCATGGGTTCTAGTTCTTTCCATCTATGAAATTCAAATTTAGCGATGAGCGGGGCGTCTTTGGCAAGTTTCTTTTGCATTTTGGACCCACTTGCCTCATGAATTTTCCCTACTTGGCTAAATTTAGCCTCTATTTCTTTCCTTGATCCTTGATCCTTTTTCCTTCTTTCCTACTTTTTCAAATCTCTCTTATCTTCAAAAATTAATAAATCTCTCTATACTTTCATGTGCGAGCTACCTATCCCAATGCACCTTTAGGACTTTCTAATTTCTGAAGCTTTTCTTTTTTTCTTTTTTCTTTACCTACTTTATCATGCTTTACTGCTTTACTACTTTATCCTACTTTTCTTTCTTCCTTATCTGATTTTTTTCTTTTGGTCTAATTTTCTTGTTTTAACTACTTTATTTTGCTTTTCCACCACTTTTCTGCTATCAGCCTGCTTTTCTTGCTTTAACTACTTTATTCTACTTTTCCACTACTTTTCTGCCTTCTCCCATCTTTTCCTTGCTCAATCCAGTTTCCTTCTTTTCCATTGCTTTCTAGCCTTAATTGTTTTCTTCTAACTTCCTTCTTTGGAAAGATTTTTATGGACAAGTCTTATCTCCTATGCACCTTCTTGGCCACATAATCATTAATATTGATCCAAACATTACTTTATTCACGAAAATAAAAATACTATGGATCATCACAAACATTAGAAATATTAAATTTCCAAGCTAGTAATGCCTTGTTCAAAAATTAATCCCAACAATTAATTTTTTCTTATGCTAAACCCGTAGCGACTGGATAGGCTAGGTACTTGGTCAAATGATCAGTTGGGAAAGGACATGACAGTCCTCCCCTTCCTATATTGCTTGTCCTTGAGAAAGTGAAAACAAGGATGATAAATGACTAGTGCACTTTTCCAGCAATTTGTGCAAGCTGCTCCATAAACCATTTTCCCTTAACCTCCTTCACAGATAGCCCTTCTAGAAATCTTGTACTGGTCATCCTTCATCATCAAGTCATGAGTGAGCTTGTACTTGAAACACTCCATTGCAATTTGAGTTTCTAAACATAGATTGAATTTGACCAAGGCATGTAGAATGATCAAACCTTTATGGTAGCAATTGGAATAGGAATGGTATTGCATTTGTAGGTGTCTATTCCCATGAGCACTATGATATGGGTTGTTCATATAGTCTTGTTTAATGGTATTTACTAGAAAACCACTTGCATACACCAAGGTATTAGAAAGAAACATCAAAGTAAAATTTGCATACTTGTTCATCACCCATTTGTGCTCCTGAAATGGTAGAGATTGCAGAATTTTGGCAAGCTGAATATGATCTACCTCATACAATTGATGTGTGCTACACCATTTCTGATACTTCAATCCATCAAATGAATCACATGCAACCCACTTCTGTTGCTATACCTTGAGCTCCTTATGTATTAAGACTGATCTTGAACCAATGTGGTCAATTTCAACCTCAAACTTGCTCCTTCTTGAGCAGTGTTTTCTCTTAGATAATACATGCATACTGAATAACACTCCCATGAATTTGATTGAATAATACCTTTGATATGGCTGCAACTTCAAGGGATGTCTTTTTGGAACCATAACCATTCCTATGTCTTTTTTGGAAGTACCTCCCTTAAGCACACATACTGGAGTACAACCTAGTGGGGTAAGCTTAAAACATTGATGTAACATTTTATTTATCCTTTTGAGAACTCTTTAGAGATTATCATCCCCATAGGTGACTCCTTTCCTTGCTTGGGAAGTCACATGTATTATGAAATGAAAGGTTCCTCTACATGGTGAACCATCCTTACCATATTCAATTATAGGATCAAAATTCCATATCTCTATCCTTCCAATTTCATGTTCAAACAATTTGATATGCAATGATTTCGCTACCCAAGTACATGTCATAGCTTCCTATAATGTCCCCTTCCATCAATCCAACTCAAGGGAGGGAACATGAGACTAACCTAGTATTTCAAACTCTAGCCCCATTCATGTTTTTATGAAATCATAACAAGTAAAAACACATATGTGCAGATGTATAATTCAAATAAATGCAGGGGAAATAAAATATACCACACACATCTAGCATTGAATTACTGTGAAGATCCATACGAGTAGATCACTTTAGCTTGAACAAACCTCACAATTTCACTCAAAAAATTGCAGAGAAGAAGAGATAGAATATGATTAAAATTCACACATAAAACTCAAAGAATGTGGAAAAATGCTATAATTACATCATCAGATGTAAGATGGAAAAAAATATGAGATTACAATAGAATGAATTCGATATCAGTGGAGGTGATTCAAATTCTCCTCAAGGCATGGCTTGAACGACATTGGAACCATCACCCAATTAGTGGTAGTGGCCACCGATAGTCACAGATCAGTCAAAATTAGTGTAACTAAGTCTAACCGATGCATGTGAGCATTAATATAGGGGAGGGGACTCCAAAGGGTGCATGATAGACTGCCAGTAGTCAAGTGGAACTCCAATACAGAAAATTTGGAGCTACAGTCAGTTAATTGAGAAATCAATTCATGAACTGACTAATCAATGCATTAAGTGACTGATGAGGTACTAGAAGTGTGTAGTAGGGAGCATTAGTATCCAGATGATGAAAACAATGCGCACTAGGTAGGTAGGAGGGATACTGATGGATAGAGACAAGCTCCAGGGGGGGGAAAACTAAGCAATAGGTGTTGGAAGACTACCACACTGATGACTGCATGCATGCAAATAAAATAATTATGGTGAGAATATTCCAACATGCCCCTGCAAGCTGGACTATGAGGAAATGGATAAAAAATAGGAGGGCCTTGGTAACCGAGACCAAAGTTCACCCCATACAACAATCTAAACAAAAGTGAGGAAAGAGGGAAAACCCAGTGGGAACAAAACCCCCCCTAAAGATAGACTGTAAAAGGATAATCGAGCATGTGCATCACTCACCCAAAGAAGGGATCAGAGGTAAGTGAACTTCTTCACCAAGAAGGACTTAGTGAATATATATGAAATATCCTCTTCCCTAGGATAGTAGAACAGTGTGATGGTACGATCATGCACCAATCCTTGGATGTAATGCATGTGTATCTCAATATGTTTGGTTCTCTGTCTCAGAACCAGATCTGTAGAAATCCTGATAGCACTTTGATTTTCACAATAGATGACTAGTGGAGTACTGAAGCGAATCCCAGACTCTTACAAGATGCCCTGCAACTAGGTGCACTATGTGTCTTCATTCACTGCACCTCTGTACTTGGCCTCAACTGAAGAAAGAGCTAAAGTAGTATGATTTTTTCTCAACCAATAGATAGGTCCAGATCCAATCATGAAAACAAAACTGGATTTAGAATTTTGATCTGAGTTGTCTCCAGCCCAATTTGAGTCTATATACCCAACTAGGTTCAAAGGAGACCCAGCTGCATAGTGAAGACCACGGGTCTCCGTCCCTTTCACATAATGAAGATCCTATTTGCTACCTTCCAGTGAATCTCATGAGGCTCCTACATGTATCTAGATACAACACTAACTGCATAGGATAGATCAGGGTGAGTGTGTGTAAGAAACAAAAGACTCTCGATCAAATTTCGATACAAAGTACTATCCACCAAAGGTGTGGAAGAACCATCCTCAAGGATGATCCCTAAAAGAAAAGGAAATGTTGTTGTTTTGCATTCACTCATATGAAACCTGTCAAGTATATATGATGCATATTTGGACTGTGCAACCTTGATTCTTGAGTCATTCTGAGTGACTTCAAGACCAAGAAACCGCTTTAGCAGTCCCATATCTGACATAGAGAAGGAGTTGTGCAAAGTTGTTTTGATAGATCTGATGCATGAAGATTTTCTCCTTGTAATAAAGAAATCATCAACATAAAGAACAATAAGGAGTAGAGAGTTACCATCATGTCTAAAGTAGACATTCGAATCATATTTGCACCTCTGAAAATCTTGTGACAGTAAGAACGAGTCTATCTTTGTATACATAGATCAAGGAGCTTGCTTGAGCCCATACAAGGACTTCCTCAATCTGCACACTAGTGAAGGATAACCAATATGCCCTTTAGGTTGCTTCATGTAGATCTCCTCCTCTAGATCTACATGAAGAAATGCACTCTTGACATCCATGCGATGCATCTCCCAGTGCTTGGATGCAGCAAGAGCAAGAACAAGATGTCTGGAATCCATCTTAAAAACAAGAGTGAATGTATTAGAATAGTCAATCCCATGAACTTTGGAGAAACCCTTTGCAACCAAATGAGCCTTGTATTTGCTTGTGACCCCATATTAGTCCATCTTTGTTTTGTATACCCACTTGCATTGAACAAGCTTCCTCCCATGAGGGAGAGAGACAATCTCCCAAGTTTCTTTTCTTTGAAGAGATTGGTACTCTTCGTCCATAGCTGCAATCCATCTCGGATCTTGGGAGGCCTCAAAGAAGGTTTTTGGATCTGATCTAATCATAACAAAGGATCTCTCAGCAAGAAATGGATATGTGTGAGAGAGTACAGTTCTTGTATCTTGGATTTTAGATCTAGTTTTTCTTGGAGATAGTGGATCTCTAACAAGATCACCAGTGGATGCAAGAGTGGTGGTAGCCCATTTAGAAAGAGGATTTGGATCTTTAGGTGCTAAATATTCAGGTTCTTGTGGATCTAGATCTAGCATTCTCTTTTTACTGTGATCCTTCCCATTCTCAACCTTATTCTTTGGATGTTTGCTAATCAAGCAACCTTTACAGGTGCATGTAGCAATTTTGATGTTGGATAGTCCTTTAACCATTTTGTGCTTTTGCATGTATTGCAAATACTTGTAGTTGAGGTGCCCAAATATTTCATGCCAGAGTCTCCTCTCTTCATTTGCATGTGTGTGTAGAGCACTCTATTTTGAGTAAGGTAGGAAGTGAGAAAACTCATAGATTTTCGAATTGTGATCAACAACATTTTTTGCAATGATGTTTCTAGTTGACATCTCTTGTATTTTGACCTCATTAGGAGTGAAGATGACCTTCTTGGGTACTCCTGTATGGGTCATCTGGTAGACAGAAAGAAGATTTGCAGTAAGAGTATGGACATAGAGTACATCACTGAAGTACCCATGCTAAAGATTGATCCTTCAAATCCCCTCAGAGGAGACCTCAGAATCATCCCCCAACAAGATTGAAGGACCAACTATGGATTCGAAACCAGAGAAGAGATTCTTGGAAGAATACGTGTGTCTTGATGCTCCAGAATCAATGATGAAGAAGGAATCTTTTGAAGCACCAGCCATGAGTGCATGGCACCTCTCCTTGTCCTTAGATATGGGGTCAGCTTCCTTCCTTCTAGCACCTATAGGTACTGGTAGGTTGTTCTTCTCAAGGAGTTGTGCCATTGGATCTATTGTCTTCTTCATGCAGGCACTCTCAGGATGGAATCCTCTGTTATAGTAAGGACATTTGGATTTCTCCTTTTGAGATTGCTTTCCTCTTTTAGAATTCAAAGCCCCTTCTGACTGATAGGGAGCCTCTTTTGGATTTTTCTCATTCGAATTTCTTTCTTTTCCTTTTTTATTCCCTTTTCCATTCGCATTCTTCCCTTATGTAGTTGCAAGAGATGAATCCATCATTGGTTTGATCACTCCCATTTGCAATAGTTTATCCTGCTCTTGTGTGAGAGACTGGATGAATGCTGAAAGAGTGGGAATTTTCCAATTTGGAATGGATAGTTTTGCTGACTAGAAGGTGGAGACAAAAACTGAGTAATCAGGACCCAATTTTGACAAAATGGCAAGGATAAGTTGCTTCTCAGTCTTTCTCTATTCCATATGACTTTAGTTGTAAAACCAAATTTTTGAACATGGTAAAGAACTCATTGATTGGGTCGAAATTGCTGGGGCTCAGAGAGATAAGATCATTTTCCAATTGGTGACCCTTGAAATCATCTTTCTACCCAAACAAAGTTTTGAGCTTGGTCCATACCTCCTTGGGAGTTTTGAGACTAATGACATGAAAGTGTAGATCATCAGAAATACTAAGGAGTAGCAATCCAACTGCTTCATCAAGTCTATCAAGATACTTTGATTTCTCAGTAGTACCAATGGGTTCGACCGTTGTCCCATTGAACACTGGAGAAAATTTTGGAGAGAATGAAGATCTCCATTTTGGATTTCCATTCGAAATAGTTGAAGGAGGTGATTTTTAGATCCATAGTAGCTACTGAATGCGCTTATGAATAATGGAATAAACCTACAAAACAAATGAAATTTGGTTGGAGATTTGTTGCAGGATCTAGAGAACACTGCTTTAGGAAAGTGGGCACTTTTATCCAGATCCTTCACACCTAGATAGACCTCACTGCATTGCTCCAGTTAATTCAAGGAAATAGCACCAAGATTTGTTGTGGAAATCCAGAGGCTGCTGGTGCCCTACTGAAAAATAGTTGTTCAATAAACTGCTGCAACTGCTACAATTCGAATAGCTGTAACAGGCTCTCATACCATGTGAAATTCCAAAGGAGGAGATCACTTTAGCTTGAACAAACCTCACAATTTCACTCAAATAATTGTAGAGAAGAAGATATAGAATATGATTAAAATTCACACATAAAACTCAAAGAATGTGGAAAACTGTTGTAATTACATTCATCAGATCTAAAATGGGAAAAATATGAGAGTATAATAGAATGAATTCGATATCAGTGAAGGTGATTCAAATTCTCCTCAAGGAATGGCTTGGATTGCATTGGAACCATCACCCAATCAGTGGTAGTGGAAACCGATAGTCAAACATCAATCAAAATGAGTCTAATTGAGTCTAACTGATGCATGTGAGCACTAATCTAGGGAAGGAGACTCCAAAGGGTACATGACAAATTGTCAGTAGTCAAGTGTCACTCTGATACAGACAATTGGGAGCTACAGTCAGTTAATTGCGCAATCAATGCATGAACTTATTGATTAATGCATGAACTAACTGATGAGGTCTTGGAAGTGTGTAGTAGGGCGCATTAGTATCTAGATGATGAAAACAATGCGCACTAGGTAGGTAGGAGGGCTACTGATGGCTAGAGATAAGCTCCAGGGGGACCAAAACTAAGGACTAGGTGCTGGGATACTACCATACTGATGATTGGATGCATGCAGAATGTATATAATGCATGCAAATACAATAATGATGGTGAGAATATTCCAACCATTACCAGCTTAAATTTAACGTGCATCAATTGAATACATTGCATAATAAAATACAAGAAAATAGTTATCTTGAAATGAACTATCCCGAGCAATTGGCTATTCAACTGCAATGTTCCACCCAACCATAGGAAACTTGTGCTCATCAATCTCTCAACACAGTTTCCACCACCAATATGGGCATGATTTCCACAAGGAAATGCAACCTACCAAATCATGCATAGCCAAACATATACTACAAATTATCCAATCCAATCTAGAGTTGGGTTTATCATGATGTAAAGGAAGTAGAAAGGAAATAATTTCTAAGCTAGTGAGCTAAACCTCAGAGCTACCAGAACCTGTACTAGATTAATTGTCTTTTCCTCCACAATACCTACACACTCAACACAAGGAAGTATCCCCTTCATTGCTCCATAGTCCCTTAGACCATACCTTCCCTTGTAGTGCTCTTTAGGGTGTTCATAGAAAGGTGTCGGTTAAAATATATGATAATATTTATGACATTAAATTATCAACTAGGATTCGTAGACTTAGAGGTGCAGACACTGTATGTGCAGGTTTGAAGTCTAAACTAACCTAGTCTAACTTGACCTAATACCAACAAACAAAACAAATAAATGGGGATATCTCAACACCTATGGAAGAAACCCATTATGTAGAGGCCATATCTTACGAGTTAGGCCTTAAATCTACCCGTTGGTGATTGAAGCTATCGAAAATTAAAATACAATAATCCAACAAATGAAACAAACAGGAAATGAAATCAATAAAACAAAATAGGAAATGAAATCCAACAAAAAAAAAAATCAAACAAATGGGAAATTAAGTCTCAATTCAAACTATGAACATAAAATGTCGTCGAAAAGAAACACCCAAGAAAGCAAGAAAAGAAAGTGGTAAAATTGAAAATATAAAAAGTGGAAACAAGGAAAAACGAAGAAATGATGTGAAAGTAGTGTATTTTAAGCTCTGTATTCTAAGCAAAATCACACAAACATGCTTGTTCTTAACTCCACACATATGGAATATTACAATATATAGATATTAATAAACAAGATAACATAAATATTAGCAAATTATACAAATTACAAAATTTAACACTAATTAAACATAAACTAAATAATAGAATATATGTTAACAAAATTAAATAACAAAACTAATATATATATATATATATATATCACAAGTGAAAATATAATAAATGGACTTTACCACTATACACAATTATCCAAGCCATATATAAACATAACAAACATTATAATATTTTAACAAAGCAAATAGTAAAATAAACAATCACTCTATTTAAAACTAAAATAAACTATACACAAGAGAATATATCTATCTATCTATCTCTCTCTCTCTCTCTCTCTCTCTATATATATATATATATATATATATACTTATGAATAAAACATCCACTTACTAAGAAATATACACACATCCATGTTCAAATATACATGTGGATCATTTTTAAAACTTTGCCCAAACTTCTTTATGATACTAAATATATATAATAGTGCATGTGAAAGGATCTATTGAATTGAATCCATGTGGACGTGATGGAAGTTAGATATGAATTTAGGGTGAAATATGTGTAGAAAATAATGTGCAGAAATAATATGATCGAAAGGGTTGCGTTAACGGAAAAGGCCGTGTTATCACTAAAAGATGCACCTTGACTGCATAAGGAGCATGGCTAGTGAATCTTAACAGTATGTAAAAGATAGGAATAATAGTTGTAAACAAAATATAAACAGGACATATATCAGGATAGGTTTAAAGATATTGAACATCAGGGAATGTCTGAGTATCATGGATATTAATAGGACAGAGCTATGAGCATAACTTTGTGAAAGAAGTGAATCAAGTTCTGTATTCAAGCATTAAAGATAGTTTCATATTAATCAAGAGAATCATGGCATGGATTGATAAGACCACACACAGATAGAATAATGATAACATGTAACACAATTATTAAAATAGAGCAAGCACATATGATCACAATCATTTCAAAATAGATATTCATATTAATAAAAATAGAGTGTATGTGCATACACACCCCTCCCTCATCCCATGTCTGGAACTCTCCTCCTTTACATTCCAAATAATAGTATATATAAGAAACATTACATTTACAGGCCCCTACTAATCAGATCCTATCGACAAACTCAGAATAAACCAAATCAATGATTTGTTACAAGAATTTTGGGATTCGTAAATGACTTCAATTCCTCAAACTTGCCACTTGTATTTGATTCTGCAACTGCTTGCTGAGAATATTGCTTGAAATATGGAACTAGATGCTTGAAGACGTCATTCTAATGCTCTATATCTTAATAATCTGCCACTTCAAAACTCAACATCTGGCTGAAGTGTTTGATGTAAATGCACCAATCTTTTTTGGTCGCATAGTTGTAAAGCTTCCCATAATTTGAGCGATCTCAAACTTTCAATCTTGTTTCCAAGGGACTCTGTACGCATTGCTAGGTGTGAATGAGTGATCGGGTTCCATCTTAACGTAGGATAGCAAAAACCACTGAATCAAAGCAAATACGATACCCACAACGGTAACCACCGGGATCAAGACCTCCGTCAGGGTTTTAGAAAGAAGAGTGCCCCCCATTGTTAAAGACCTACTATCTCAATATTTAAACATTTAACACTTTGTAATTACATAAGTATTCAATGGAGCTATCAGTATTCCACCTGTCGACATTCCATAAGTATTCCACCTGTCGACATTTCTTTAGGGCATTTGGACAGAGTACAAACTTATTGTCATATCACAATGCTCTGTTCGACCATCGCAATCTCTTAAACTCAGACTTAGACAGGTGTTATACCTCCATATTTCACAGTGTCACATATTCACCATAAAAATAGTTGACGACACTTCCCCTATTGCTTAAAACACCCAGAAGAGAAAAATGATGAATGATCCTTGAAGACAAACCTGTCCTGTCAAGAATCAACCCAGCTGAGACTTCATATACCTACACTACCGCGCCTTGCTCAAGCTTAAGGGAGCAGTAGTCCCCACTACCGTGCTATGCTCCTTCTTTGACACGCGGTACTACCGCTCTATGCTCAGTTGAAGAGGCGCAGTACTCCTTTTTTAGCCTTTTTGCCATGGCTTGTGGAATCTTGATCTTCGAGAGATTTTTGAGGATTGGTATCCCTGATTCGATCCTAACTCAGTTTCTCAGATTAGTGGGTTTGATCCACTAAACACTCCCAAGATCCATCCTTCTCTCTTGTTGGTTAACCCTAATACACACTATAAGAGAGAGACCTTCCATGAGAAAAGGGGAGGACTCTTGGAGACATCAAACCTATGATCTTGAATCTTTGTGGAGATAGCTAGAGGAGAAAGCACTTGGAGCTGGGAGTTGGCTTGGACATCAAGCAACCATTGTAAGTGACTTCAAGTTTGTAATATAACATAACTTGTCTTTTTTCCCAAATAATGTATGTTGATCTTGTTTCAATCATATGATTTGTTTCTGCTATAGATTTAGATTCTAACATATGTTTCAAGATTGCTAGAAGATTGTATGTTGCTTGTACCTTGGTTCATTCTAACAGGTTCATTCGCGAGGACTTGAAGATTGGAGCAACAACTAGGATGAGTGATTAATTTAAAGGTCAGTCAGATCTCTTTCATTTCTTCAACACTGTGATATTTGAAATATTTGTTTAGATCTAGGAATTCAAGGTAGCATTTGTTATCTTTTTGTCTTAGTTTAGAGTCAGTTAAGTCTACTTTAACCTAAGAGAGTTTCTACCTATCCGTAAGGAGAAATATCTACAACACAGGTCAATACTTGTAGTATTTAGTTAATTGATATTTTTTTAATTAGTGTTCATCCAACACTTATGAGCTTGGAAGGAAGTGGTAATGTTGACACCATGGCAACAAACTATATAAACATGCTGTACATTGGCTTGGCTCCTTGTGGGCTTGAGCTTAAGCTTTAACATTAAACTTCAATTTTGATTTATGCAATGTAATTCCACATGTAATAAGAATAACCATATAATAATGATAGTCAATTTAACCAACAATTCAACACATTGCTTCATGTCAGTTTTAGCACTTAGTTCTTCCAAATTCATCCTTACATGCATGTGGGACAGATATGGAGATAACATCTGGCTCTGGCTGGGGATGGCTGCTCCCTACGAGTTGCCATAAACAAGCTGATTAAGTGCCTTTTCGATTGGGCGATGGAGTCTTCTATCCTTTACAACTGATTCTCTGCAAACCTATAGCCTACCCTGATTATTTAACAACCAACAACGGAAAAAGTCTACTTGCTCATAGGGCGAGCTTATTTTCTTATCTACTCCTACTCTAACCATTGTACTACTTCTTAATCAAGTGAATTCATGCTTCCAATAAAGCCATGTCAGAAACTAATTTACTGAACCTGTTCTTGATCTTAACCCGAAAAATAATGGAATCCATACCATGCAGAAATATAGTTGATAACAGAAACAATCTTTGTTTGACAAAAATGTTTTGACATTCATGCTACTCATAGATTCCAAATAATCGGTAATAAGGTCATAATTGTCACAAAGAAATACCTCTTTATGTTGCTGATCTTTTCCTTCTTTAATGTCAATCCTGAATGTGGACTGCTCAACCTCTGTTAGAGAAACATGCATGACGGACTACTAATTTGAACCTTTTTGCTGCTGTTCACAATATCTTTGTAATTTGAATTCATCACGATGATACGCTGGCTTATCACGGTTGACAGTTTTTGAAAGAAAAGAAAAGGTATGTTCTTGATCTGCTACATCACTATCTTGATCGAATATAGGAGCATCAAGATAAGATCCTAATGATAGAGATGAAACTTTTTGTATAGAAGTATCAACAATAAAATCTTGAACTAGATTTGGAAAAATATCACCTTGTTCTTTGTCATAATTTGAAACAACATATTCATAAGGGGAAGGAGGATTTTCTTGATGCTCTAGCTAGAGATTAAACAGTCCCTGAAAATCCTGTTCCTCATGACTACTCCAACTTCCCTTGATCAACAAATTTGGAAACTGTGGGATAGCCTTACTGATTTCAACGAACATTTGACCAACAGAAAGCTGATCATCTCCATGTGTAGCTAAAGAAACTAATTCTTCAGATTCATAAAAATCAGAAATAGAAGTAATAGGAAAGTCCTCAACTTCATCATTACTCCTTTCTAATTCATGTTTATGAGGAGGCACGTCAACGTGAATATCATTTGAAAGATGATATAAATTGTGAGGAAAAGATTCTTCTTTGTTTAGATCTTCAACTTTAGAATGCAATTCATATTCCTCACGGCAATTATCAAAGAAAGAACTCATCTGAAAAGTACCTTTTGCAGTGCTCATTGAATACTCTATGAAAATCCTTCAACGATGAAATACTAGAAGGAGGCAATGAGAAATACCATTTACGTGCATCATCATCCAATGAATACATGAACATCTTCATACAAACATCTTCGTGTTGTAGATCAAGCAGATCCATGCAGTCATGAAACTTAATGAGGTGATGTGCAGGAATGTCTTCTTTCTTTTCTCGGAAAATAGGCAAAAAATATCCCCACTCTGACATATTGGGTACTGGATGTAGGAAACCAGTAACTGCAGAAAAGTCAAGAGGTGCAAACCTCCGAGCCACCAAGGCCCTCATTAAATTATCTGATGTCATACTCGATCCTCAATCAGTGATCTTCAATCAATGGAGTCGCCTCTGGATTCTTTAGAATCGCCCGGTGAAGAATTTGCAGTCATATAAATGTCCACTCCTTGTTCACTGTCACGAAGAGGATCTAATCAATATCAAACCCCGGGGAAGATAACTTCGGTTCTCCATTCCCCGGCAATAGCGCCAAAAGATGTTATCACTAAAAGATGCACCTTGAGTGCATAAGGAGCATGGCTAGTGAATCTTAACAGTATGTAAAGGATAGAAATGATAGTTGTAAACAAAATATAAACACGACAAAGATCAGGATAGGTTTAAAGATATTGAACAATAGGGAATGTATGAGTATCATGGATATTAATAGGACAGAACTATGAGCATAACTTTGTGAAAGAAGTGAATCAAGTTTTGTATTTAAGCATTAAAAATAGTTGCATATTAATCAAGAGAATCATGGCATGGATTAATAAGACCACACACACAGAATAATGATAACATGTAACACAATTATTAAAATAGAACAAGCTCATATGATCACAATCATTTCAAAATAGCTATTCATATTAATAAAAACAGAGTGTATGTGCATACATGCCCTGCCTCAGCCCTCGGCTGTAACTCTCCTCCTTTACACTCCAAATAATAGTATATATAAGAAACAATACATTTACAGGCCGCTACTAATCAGATCCTATCGATAAACTCAGAATAAACCAAATCAATGATTGTCACAAGAATTTTGGGATTCATAAATGACTTCAATTCTCCAAACTTGCCACTTGTATTTGATTCTGCAACTGCTTGCTGAGAATATTGCTTGAAATCTGGAATTGAATGCTTAAAGAAGTCATTCTAATGCTCTATCTCCCAATACTCCGCCACTTCAAACTCAACATCTGGCTTAAGTGTTTGATGTGGATGCCCCAATCTTTTCTGGCAGCATAGTTGTAAGGCTTCCCATAATTTGAGCGATCTCAGACTTTCAATCTTGTTTCCAAGGGACTCTGGACGCGTTGCTAGGTGTGCATGAGTGATCGGGTGCCATATTAACGCAGGACACCAAAAACCACTGAATCAAAGCAAACACGATACCCACAATAGAAACCACTGGGATCAAGACCTCCATCAGGGTTTCAGAGAGAAGAGTGCCCCCCATCGTTAAAGACCTGCTATCTCAATCTTTGAACATTTAACACTTGTAGTATTTAGTTAATTGATATTTTTTTTAATCAGTGTTCATCCAACACTTGTGAGCTTGGAGGGAAGTGGTAATGTTGACACCACAGCAACAAACTATATAAACACGTTGTACATTGGCTTATACATTGGCTTGGCTCCTTGTGGGCTTGAGCTTAAGCTTTAACATTAAACTTCAATTTTGATTTATGTGATGTAATTCCACATGTAATAAGAATAACCATCTAATAATGATAGTCAATTTCACCAACAATTCAACACGTTGCTTCATGTCGGTTTCAGCACTTAGTTCTTCCAAAGTCGCCCTTACATGCATGTGGGACAAATCTGGAGATAACAGGGTGCAATTGCAGAACTGCAAACCTTTTATTTGTTTCCCTTGCAAAATTCAAATTGTGATTCAGTTAATGGTATGCACATAGTAAAGAATTGGATGACTTGAAACTAATGCAATTGGCAGGGTGATGGATGCATGGGTATTTTTTTGTTCAAGGATGGATCTTATCAATTCATTCATTAATTAAAATGCAGAACTGGAATTAGTCATGCTCAAAAATAAATCAAAACTAAACATAAATTAAACACAAAAACAAATGATCTATGCTCTTGTTACAAAAAAAAAATCACAGAGCGGTACCTGGCCGAGGGGCCCTTCCCGACTGATCTATGCTCTTGTTACAAATTCAAACTGAAACGGATTTGGAAAATATCAACCAGATCTAATTTTTATTCAAATTCAAAATTGGATTACAAAATTTTCAGCCTCCTGTAAATTTCTGTGTGTCGCCGTCAGCTCTTAGAGATCAAGCATTTATAAGAAATCTACAAAAATATGGATAAAACCAATCGTCCTCTAATCCTGTGAACTATTTACAAATTTAGAAAATTCAGTTCACATGCTCAGCATTCATTTAGCTGGAATGAAGAATCTCGTACAACAAATTATTAATTTTACAAAACCGGTCGCAACCCTAATTCTGGAAAAATTACGTCTGTTCGGGCACGTGTTTCTCCATAACTGTTAAGAAATTCCAAAAACAAGCCTCAATTAGGGGTAAACAACCATGTTTGGGAAGTGGGTTCAAACGGTTTCACCATATTCCTCATGTATTCCTTGGATATTGAGCCCAAAATCTGCTTCCTGTCTAAATGACGAGAGTGTCGGACGCGAGCTGAAATTACAACGACCCAATCTTCGAACTGGAATGTTATATGGTAACGATGGTTGAATTGAACTCCTCCTCCTTTGCATTACAATCTGCATATAATTAAAAACCAAACAAACTATTAAATGGCATAAAGTAGTAACAAATCTTGTTTAGTTATGCTAACTTCATATTCAATAATTAATGAGTTTTTATTTTAAGTGGTATAACATATTAAAATGCATATAATTAAAAACCAAACAAACTATTAAATGGCATAAAGCAGTAACAACTCATAACAAATCTTGTTTACTTATGCTAAATTCATATTCCATAATTAATGAGTTTTGATTTTAAGTGGTATAATTTGCATAAGTGGCTTCTTTTTTATGTAAATGATTAATTTTTATCTTTTCATGATATCACTTTAAACACTTATACTAATAATCATTTATGAATGTTTTCTTTAAATTTAAACGAACTCTTATTAAAAGGAATTAGTATGTGTAATTAACAATGATAATAATGCTTTTAAGATTTTATTAAAATTATTTGTTTAAATTTAAAATAGTGTCAAAAGCTCTTCATCAACCTATGACTTTAACATGCTTATGAGCTAGAGAACCAATAAGAAGCATGCTCCTATACATTATTGAAAATCAAACCTATTGCAGAACTCAGTACAAGAACATATACGGAACTTGGTACCAGGACAAATGCGGAAATTCTTAGCGTTTGCGCAATATTAAATTTAATACATCAAAAGTAAATAAATTAAGTATCTTTTATGTTTATGATTTTTTATTAATGAAATAAGGTTAAAGACATCTCTTTGGAAGATAGATGTACTAAATTAGGAGTGAGTGGGATATGAAATTAACGAAAATAAAGTAATGAAAAATGACAATTGTTAGAGCCCATCATCCCCCCGGACCAAAGATATGGTGCATCCTCGGGCCATCAATAAATTGAAAATGGATTGTATTCTTTTATGTTAACAACAATTAGTAGGAAATTTTAGGAGAAGGAGGCCAATCATTATAATTCTAAAGAAAGTTAGAGCAGTTTTTAGAAAAAGAAGTATTAATGTTATGTCATGATAGGACCAAAGCAACACCGTACAAATTTAGGTTTCCTCAATATGTACAATTTCATCAATTGGTAACACTTTATGCATATGAAGACCATATAAGTTATGATAGGGGATTTTCCTTCATAAGGATATAGATGGCCTAGCATGTATATAAAGTCCATAGGAAACCATTCATACGTGTTTAATTTTCAAAGGCTTATTGTCATTCAAGTAATATGAATAAAGTTCACATTTGAGTTCGTAAAACTTCTTCAATTATGGGTCCCACTTCCAGGATAGTGACATCCTAGATATAGTATGAATTAGTCGATAGGGTCTTAGGATTATCTTATGGAAATTCTCAAATGAAAAATAAATAAATAATTGGGTTAATTATGTACATATATGCACTCAGGGTCTTTGTTTGATTGAACTATGTGCATAACAATATAATTATGACGACTCTTTTACCTAGAATAGCCCTGCTCTGATCGAGCCTGTTCAGTACCCCGACGGGTTTACCTTGGTACCATACAATCATGGTCCCGCAAAGAGCGAGCATGTCTAGTACCCCATCGGGTTTGCTTATATTTACCAAAATTCCTTATTTATGATTTTACTCGGCAAGGACGCACTGCCAGCGGGCCTATTTAGTACCTCGGTGGGTTTTCCTTGTAACTATATAATAGTTTGAAAAGATATTAAAGTATGTGAAATCCATTTGGTACTAGAGTATATTAATTATGCTAAGTAAATAACTCAAAATTTAAATTTAACCCATGAATAAAATTATTTATAATAGCCTTAAATTATAATTCATGTCAAAAGAGAATGACCTAAATTTGTTCTCTAGTCCCTAAGTCGATCTTCTTGATGTAAGTTTCAGTAGTGTTCCTCCACAAGTAGCATTGTTACTTACTCTTCTACTACTATTTGATAAAGATACTTAAATAAAAATCTTTGATGATGAATCTAGGATGTACAAGTTACCTATGGGTATTACTATGTAGACCTTAGTATTTAAGTAAATCCCCATAGTGTTAAATATTAGTCTTCTTTAATATATGATTTTATAAATATGCATGTATTAAGAGCAATAAAGAATCAGTTGGTTTGGTTTAATCGTTAATACTATTTTTCCTCAATTTTTTTTTTTAAAGGAAAACAAAAAGTGAATATGTATGAGATTTAAATCTAACTAACCACAGACAACTTTTTATTTATATACATATCATCCTATGTAACCTACAAGAAAGAAAATTCTTTATTCAAGTGTAAGAAATTTTCCAACGTAACCATGTGCGACGCAAAGTAAGGAACTTACCCATATTCATATATGAAACAATTACCTTAATGATTACCTGAATATGAGTAACCAACCGACCTATTTGAATTGGTAGCAAGAAGTGTTGAAGGAGAGAATGGCATTGTGGCTTGATTACCTCTTGGAACCATATTTCAATGTAATCATGATGTTCACCTTCCTTCATCATGCCATGTAGATCCTCTTCTTCTGGATAATCAGTTGCTTGAGTACACAAAGGTTCTGTTGACATGCATATTGAGAACTCTTCATTTTAAGGTCTCAATGGTCACTCTCCATTAGATGTAGTCCCCAATTCATCAGCTTCCTTTGCGAATTGGCAAGGAGAATCTATTTGTGGTTCATGGGACTTTGGTTCTTCAATCATTTTCTGGAGAGGTAGATAAGTTCTTGACTGCATTCAAGATGTTTTCCTCCTGAAAAGAAGAGATCCCAGCTACTACTAGGATCTGAGAAAGTTTTCCTAAATTGATGATCACTTTTGAGTCCATTTTTTTTTTGTTGATAAGAGCTGCTTCACACAGAGATTAGTCTTTGGGGTTCTTACTGCAACCAAATTTTATTTTAAAAAAATTCAATGATTGGAATAAAAAATACCTGAAAATAAAACACACCCTTAAAACGTATTTGCGCAAACCAAACAAACCTCACTTGAAATAACTTACGCTTGCAGGAAAGAAATCAAACTCACATGTGCATGAGAATAAACACACTTGTAGAAAAGAACACACACTAGAAAAGAGGTAAATAAACTCGCAATAAAGTAAGCACACTATTTTAAAGCAAATTTGAACCCCTCGTGCTACTTTAGACCTCGTTGTCACCGAGTTATCTTTCACATGAGTTGTTCTTCAAAAAGGAAACAAACTTGCAAGAAAGAAAGCACACTTGCAGAAAATTAAATTGCGAGAAATTAAACAAACTCAAACTTGCAGAAAGAAAAGCACACTTGCATGAAAAGAAACGACAAGGATTTTGGGAAACCCACTAAAGTGGATGCGCCAGGCTATTACACTAC
Source organism: Larix kaempferi (assembly GCA_027924585.1). NCBI lineage: Eukaryota > Viridiplantae > Streptophyta > Pinopsida > Pinales > Pinaceae > Larix > Larix kaempferi. Next base: position 3,536,677 of record BSBM01000008.1, read on the forward strand.
GGAATATCCCTAGTGAGGTCGTCTTTGCATCTTACGATTTCCCCCTCCCTCTTGGTGTGTAATGTAAAGACAACCTATCTACCTACCCTTCAAACCCTTTAGCACTTCCCTAACAACGGAGTAATAAATGTCAGTAAAAATATATGATAATGTTTACGACATTAAATTTTCAACCGGGATCCGTAGACTTAGAGGTGTATACATTGTATGTGCTAGGTTGAAGTCTAAACTAACCTAGTCTAACTTGACCTAATACCGACAAACAAAACAAATAAATGGAGATATCTCAATACCGAGGGAAGAAACCCATTATGGAGAGGCCATATCTTACGATTTAGGCCTTAAATCTAACTGTTAGTGGTTGAATCTATGAAGAATTAAAATACAATAATCCAACAAATGAAACAAATAGGAAATGAAATCAATAAAAATAAAATAGGAAATGAAATCCAACAACAACAAAAAAATCAAACAAATAGGAAATTAAATCGAAATTCAAACACCCAAGAAAGCAAGAAAAAAAGTGGTAAAATTGAAAATAAAAAAAATGGAAACAAAGAACAACGAAGAAATGATGTGAAAGTAGTATATTTTAAGCTCAATATTCAAACCAAAATCTCAAAATCTCACACACACATGCTTGATCTTAACTCCACACATATGAAATATTACAATATATACATAGTAATAAACAAGATAACATAAATATTAACAATTTATGCAAATAAGAAAATTTAATACTAATTAACCATAAACTAAATAATAGAATATATATTAACAAAGTTAATTAAGATATATATATATATATATATAAACTTATCACAACTGAAAATATAATAAATAGACTTTACCACTATACACAATTATCCAAGCGATATATAAACATAACACACATTATAATATTTTAACAAAGCAAATAGTAAAATAAACAATCACTATATTTAAAACTAAAATAAACTATGCGCAAGAATGAATGAATGAATATATATATATATATATATATATATATATATATGGTTATGAATAAAACATCCTATATATATATGTGTGTGCTTATGAATAAAACATCCACTTACTAAGAAATATACACACATCTATGTGCAAATATACATGTCGAGAATTTTTAAAACTTTGCCCAAACCTGTTTATGATATTAAATTTATATAACAGTGCATGTGAAAGGATCTATTGAACTGAAGCCATGAGGACGTGATGGAAGTTAGATATGAATTTAGGGAGAAATATGTATGGAAAATAATGTGCATAAATAATATGATCGAGGGGGTTGCGTTGGAGGAAATGGGCGGAATTGTAGACCTGCAAACCTTTTATTAGTTTCCTTTGCAAAATGCAAATTGTGATTCGTTAATGGTATGCACAGAGTAAAGAATTGGATGACTTGAAACTAATGCAATCGGTAGGGTGATGGATGCATGGGTGTTTTTTGGTTCAAAGATAGATCTTATCAATTCATTCACTAATTAAAATGCAGAACTGGAATTAATCATACTAAAAAATAAATCAAAGATAGATCTTATAATTCATTCATTAATTATAATTTCTATCGTGCCATTCTAGCACGCGATTGACACTCATAGATTTTTAATTTCTGATACGAGAATAATAAATTGATGGTGGGTCCTTTGTCTTGAGCTCCTCACCATGATTTTAGAATGATATTACATCATTTACATTTTTAATGTAACGGGGTCAAAAACCAAGGTGTTACACTTCCAAATCAAGAATGTACTTCTCCAACATCCTACCATGAACCAAAATGTAATCAAAGAAATCCAACACAATATTACCAAAGTTTTGGATGTATCTTTTTCTCATGTAGGAAGGTCAAGTCATAGGTGCATCAACCAAGTCAATGCTCATGCATGCAAATCCAGAATGGTCATAATGAAAACTAGGAGATGTCTCTTGCAAAATTCCTTCTTCCAAGAAAACTTGATGATGATTATAAAAGTAGAGATCAATTTTTGGATATAAATTGATCACATACAAATCATCCCTCTCAAGAGGTGTCTTTGTCCCCCATATTGCGATGTGAACTCTCCAACTAAGGTATTTGAGACCAAGGATGATTCCTGGGTCCCAAATGAACCCGAGGAGTGGGAAGTGTCTCCTACTTATACCTCTACACTGCATGGTGTCCACATAAGGAGCCTTTGGAAGACTCCCAATCCTACCAACTAGAATATGTGGTGTCCAACCATCATAAGGCTTCCCATGTGGGAAATAAAACCACTGCTCCCCATAGATAATCTGTTGAAAATGAAAGGTGGCTCTTTCTCCGGGATCCCACTGATCATGTTGTAGGCTATTAATCTCAAATGTCATTAGTAGAAATATGTCACTCCAATGACTGTCAGGATCCCATGGCTTATGCATCGGCGCCCTTAACTTTTTGATCACTTGGAACAATGTGCCTTTCCAAATTATGTTAGGATTCCCTGACCAAATTTGTAGAGCATCACTACCATGATTCTTCTTCTATGCATTACATATTTTCATTCCATCCATGAGTGAATAAACACTCATGCTTACTAATCCAAATGGAAATATATCATCCTTCTCCCACTACAACAAAATACCCTTTTGGCGATGGTTTTGGCTTGTGGCAGTTTTGCTAACAACCCCACCCCCCCCCAAAATTTTTTTAGGTCTTTGGGGGTGGTTCTTCAAAACCCCCCTCAAAAGTCCTGAAAATTGGACTTTTGGGGGAGGTTTTGTAAAACCCCCCCTAAAAATTCCAATTGTCAGGAGTTTTGCGGGCGGTTTTGTAAATCCCCCCCAAAGTCCAATTCTTAATACTTTTGGGCCCCCCCCCCGCGAAAGTCCAATTTTCAATACTTTTGGGGGTGGTTGTGGAAAAACCGCCCCAAAAATTCTTGACCTTAAAAGTGGCTTGCGGTAGTCTTGCTAAAACCCCCGCCAAAACGTTTTTTAAAGGTATTTGGTGGCGGTCCTTAAAAACCCCCTTCAAAAGTCCTTATAATTTGACTTTTGGGGTGGTCTTGAAGAACCCCCCTCAAAAGTCCTTAGAATTTGACTTTTGGGGGTGGTCCTTAAGAACCCCCCCTAAAAAGTCCTTAGAATTTGACTATTGGGGGCATTTTTTAAAAAACACCCCCAAAAGTCCAAAAGTCCAACAGGACTTTTGGGGGGGGGTTTCGAAAGACCCCCCCAAAAGTCCTGTTGGACTTTTGAACTTTTGGGGGGGGGTTGGAAAGACCCCTTAAAAGTCCAATGGGGGGGTTTGGAGATCCACATCCTCGGAATATTTTTATCATCATCCTATGAGCTGTGGCAGGCATTTCCCTAAGACCAATTAGGCAGATTTTACCATACTTGAACAATTTTTTTATCTTCTCCTAGGCTTGATCTAATTTCCCTAAACCAGTATTTTGGAAGGTCCATAAATTCTTCTTCAGGGTGATCCCTTTGGAAAAACTGAGAGCATAGTTGAGTAGACAAAACAATGGCCTACAATATCCCCATGTGCTGCCGACATTTTCTTCAACACACAATTTGCGCCGAGCATCCTTCGGGGCTACTTAGACCCCATGCTAGAGTCTAATAATGTTACCGAACTAGATCAAGGTCTTCACCAAGGAATACTACTCACATGTCAAAAAATATGGACCCCTCTAATCGTGGAAGGTGATTCCAAGATCATTCTCCACATGGCTGCTGAGATGCACCGTGGCAAATCAAGCTCCAAAGTGGCATCGTCGTGGTGGTTGGAAGGCTCTATCTTCCTTGTTGGGCATAGTGCTTTCCTTCTCCCACGTCAAGCTGGTCTATTTACATGGCCGCCTGCGCTTATACATGGGACAATTTGATAGAAGCATTTTTTCGAGATAGCTGCAGAGTTATCCAGGACCAAGACATGATGGTTTTTCGTGTGAGAAGACATTATGCTGACGATAATCGTGACACGTAACTCTTGCCTTGTACAATTGTCCGCATATTCAACCTTTAACTCTTTCCTTTTGCAGTTATCCGCATCGACCTTTAAATATTGTCTTTTCATCCTCCTTCGCAGTTCTCGATTAGTCTTTTCATCCTCCTTCCCAGTTCTCGATCAGTCTTTTCATCCTCCTTCAGTTATTAAGATGTACCTGATTCATCATAATAGTACATGGTAGGTGAGAATATATGGAGGCTCAAGGTGGCAACCATGATCGTCATTGCTGGTTTTCTTCATGCATGCAAGTTTTGGTTATGGAGCCGCAAGATACTAATTGTCATCCTGAGGTTGGAGATAATTCCAGTCGCAATAGGAAGAGAGGACATGGGGATTCTCCCGGGGAGCCAGGTGGTGGTCTGTCTCGTGCCTCTCAGCGGGAGTGTAGGGAGGAAACTTCCTTCACTCTTAACATCCCATTCTAAATCTAGAGGGACATCAATGACTATGAAGAACAATGGTGGGTTCGTCTGAGTAGGGAAACCCTAGTGGGGGAGCGTAAGAAGTTGGAGAATTGGATCCTGGATCCCAACAACATGGATGGGTGCATTAGTCTTTATGACTGCATTGTTGCACTATTTTGGATGATGAAAACCTGGTTGGCTATGCCATTCACGATAGGAATCCTCTCAGATATGACAATGCATAGCTTCTCTTTGAAAAGTCTCGCGTGATTCATTGAAAGCTGGATTTCCTTATGTCTTCCATGGCACTTCAAGCTCCTCCGTGCACTGCTTCTTCTTCCAGCTTTCACCATCCTGGGAGTTCTCCAGAAGCTCCTTATATAGTTCGATGATGTCTGGGTGGGTGTTTATTTGGGGGGTCTGGGGCTAGCTGGTTATGAAGCATTATGCTCTTTGGCCTGCGAGCCTATGGGAAGAAAGTATTTGGTTCCGTGGTTTTTTGTTCTATGGTTTTTTGTCTGTTCGGGTAGTAGTTTTGTTCTGTTTTGTTCAGATAGATGTGCCATGAGGTTGTGTGTCAATGGGTAAAACCAAGTTGGTCTGTTTTGATGAACAATTATGAGCTTTGGCTAGATTGCTCCTTTTGTAATTCCTCCTTTTAATATAATGCAAAATATCCTTACTTCAAAAAAAAAATGTCCTATTGGAATGGTGTTTAGTATTCCCAAAGGATTATTCTTCCATAGCACAGCCATAAGTGTATTTTTTTGTTTTAAGTAACTGTAAGTACCGTCTCTGCTTTTAAAAAGTTGATTTTTGTTTCAGGTATTTTTCTTCTTCTTTGGGGTTTCTTCTTGATGTTATTAATTTGTCTAATGCACTTTTCTTCACCAATTTGAAAGAGCTAATTCATGGATGAGTAGGATCTTAAATGTGCAATTATGCCATTCCAGATTTCATACACGGGATGTCAAGTTTGGTCATTAGGATTAATTAATGAAGAACATATGAAGTTGTTTAAAGAGTCTAATCACATTTGAAGACACCCCATTGACAGTCCAAACAAACCATATGACAGTTTAAGCAAACCGATTGAGTGCATAATAAGGATCAGCAGACGAAAAAACCAGTATTGAACTCTTATTGGATGAATTTTGAATGTGACTGTAATCAACCTATAATTTTTTACTAGAGTTTCAGCAATACAAGTGATGCATTTTATGGAATGAAAAGCAAGGAATATAACTGAACGAATGCATGAAATTAGGACACATTCCCTTGTAGCTGATGAATTAGCTTGAGTTCATAAGTAGAGGATTATCGTTCTTACTTAGTTTGATATTACTTGCTGTTACTGTTTAGTTATACCCATTTTGTTGGTTGACAAGTTTGGATTATTTATTTAGGGTGATGGATAATTTCCATTCGGAAGATATATATAATTTTCAAGTTTAAATTATAATTAATAATTATATTAATATATTTATTACTAGGTTAATAGGTTTTCAACAAGTAACACACATTTGAAATTGGTATTGTTGCTTGCACATTAATTCAAATTACATGTATGATATTGATATGAATCATTCCGGATGCAATCATAAACTACCAAAGAAGAATGCAATTATCATTTCACTATTGCAGCTCGTAGTAACACATCTAATGCAATTCCACACCACACAATAAGAAAGAAATTAAACTACCTACTTAACTCGGCGATCTCTGTGAGAAGGCAAGCCCTATCCTTCTAACAGAAATGTCGTGTCCTAACACAAATTAAAACACTAAGATATAAGAAATTTTGCTCCTTGTGCTAGAAATAATGAATCACAGTCACAGCTCTCTGTTTCATCTTATACAATTATAAATTCTCCAACCTCGAGCTCAGAACGCCTCTTTACATTTATACCCTGATGACATGAATTTGTTTCACAAAATATCGGGTAGCCATGAAGATCTACGATTTTCAGGGTACCGATTTACAATGGAACTGTTACAACCAGAAGTAGTCTTGAATGATTATCTTCTCCTAATTCCAAATCAAGGAATAGTGAGGTAAAACAGGGGACAATGTGTAGATAGGTGTAGGAAAAAAGGGGCTATTATGGGGCCCAACATCTCCCCCCATCTATCCAATTGCCAACATCTCCCCCCAGCTATCCAATTGCATGTCCTCATGCAACAACCAACTAATCTGAGTCTGAATATGGTCCCCATTCATGTTGAAAGCAAATGTCAGGTTCCTTACCTGCTTCCAAAAACCCATTGCAAGCAGCCCAATATTACCATCACTGCTTGTCTTATGGCTTGGTCAGTGTATAATTGTCCCTATACTTCCCTCCTAGCCACCATATCATTGGAAATTTGAACTTGAGTCCCAGCCAGTGTAACCCACACGTTCTCATGCAATTGACATACCTTGCTACCCTCGGAAGAGCTTGTTTAAAATTCTCAAGGCAGTAAGGATCCCTTTTCTTCAAAGCTAAAGAAGAAGTCTACCACCTGTACCTGCTACCCTCTAAGGCAAGATGTTGTTGTTTGGATATCAGGTCAACATAGGTAGAGATAACTTTCTCTTGCATCTTCTTCAGATGCTGAGTCTTTGGAGGAGATAAGAAACATCTTCCATGGTTTATGATGAGAGCACGAGGATATTGGGGTTCACTCCTAATCCATAAATTGGCACTGGCCTCATTCCTAGAGATTGTCTGAAAGGCATCTTCCCACTACACATGATTATTAACAAAAGAGGCAAAGGCTCTTAATTGAACATCCCCTGCATAAGGAATAGGATTAGAGAAAGAATCACCAAAACATGCCATATTGTGCAAATACAATTCACACAACAGGTGTTGCTCAAGAAAACTGCTTGACAAAAAGGTATCTAGAAACTGAGAAGGGATCAACAACTGATAAGGTATACCCTATTGTAAAGCTTTCAATTTGAATAGGGTCATTTTCTCATACAGGAATACCAGGTAGGAAGGAGATGGGGCTCTTGAACTCAACAGCTCTTAAGAGAGGGCATACATTTGGTCTTTTTCCTTTTGTATCGATTTGAATTCCTTCAACTCCTGCAATTATTTTTGCACCTCTTCCAATTGATATTTCTAAAGAGTTGATTCATTTTCCCACTTCTCCCTTAATTTTTGATAGTCTTCCTATGTTCAGAGAGAGGGACCATCCCTGCTCGACACTGATCAATGTACTTTTCCCATTTAGCTAACTCCACCTGCAACAAAGAAATATCTTTCTCCAATCGTTGAATCCTTCTATCCTCCACATCTTTCTCATTATCAGAGTCTAAAGCAACAAATTCTCAATAAAATTGCATTCCTACCCTGCCACCAGATGTTCCAGCTTCCTCATTTTCGGGTGCCAGTGTAGTAGCTTCCTCTTTTTCGGGTGGCAGTGTAGCAGTTTCCTGTTCTATCGGTGTTGCAATGGCCTCTGCTTGTGTTGCAATCTCAACAATTAATTTTGAGGATGTTGGTTCTTGTGTAACAACATTCTCTTCCTGTACCTCAATAGCCTCAGTTTTTGTTGCTGAATCAATCATTCATTTCGAGAACACTGGTCCTTGTGTGACAACATTCTCTTCCTGAATACCAAACTCAGCAGCTTCTAGCTGAGTTGCACTAGTCTCAACAAATAATTTTAGGAATGTTGGTTCTTGTGTGGCAGCGTCCTTCCTTTCCAATTCAATCTCAGCAACTTCAGTATGAGTTGCAGTCTCAACAACTACTTTTAGGAATGTTGGTTCTTGTGTGGCAACATCGTTTCTCTTCAATTCAATCTCAGCAACCTCAGTCTGAGTTGCAATTTCAACAAACATTTTTAAAGACATTGGTTCTTTTGTAACAGTGTATTCCTCTTGTACCTCAATATCAACAATTGTTGTCTGGGTTGCAACTTTACTAAATATTGTCAAGGATGCTGGTTCTTGTGTAACAACATCCTATTTTCCAATTTCTTCAGATTGCTGAGGTTGTTCTTGAATTACCTCGATATCTTCTGGATGATGAAACTGGTCCTGGAATAGTTTAGTATTTCCTGCTAGCTGGGATTGCATCTCCTCATCTTCTCCTAATTCCAAATCAGGGATTATGTCTATCTATGGCTCATTCACCTCCATTGGCTCCACTGCCGGTGCTTTTTCTCCTTCTTGCTCTGCCTGTGCAGGCTTTTGTGCTACCAAACCCAGCACTATGACTATGTGCCCTGCCGAATTAAATATGTCACCACATTTTGGGCATACCATGTCTCCTTGTTCTTCATTTTCCAAAAGAGGAGATGAATTTTTTAACATATCTACAACCTCCACTAATATATTCAAATTCTTCCCTGCCTGTTTTCCAGTCACTTCCTTCCATTTCTCCAATTTATTCCAAAGCATTTGCACCTCCTCCTTTAGCAACTCATTTTCAAAAAGGAGGTTTTCAATTTGGGGTTTTTCCACAGTAGGTTCTTATGTAACAGCTGGTGATTTGGGGTTTAAAACAACAATTTCTATGCCTACCCCAGTTGCACATGCTGCTTCTGCTGTGGGAATTTCACTATTTTCCCCAATTGCACATGGTGTTTCCGCTGCTGCAACAGACCAAGTCCTTCTTTTATTCACAACTCCTGATGGCTGGCCTTCACTGCATACTGTTGTTACTACTGTAACAGCTCTGGTTCTTCTCTTCTTTCCTGAGCTATATGTCTGACCCTTACTCCCTGACCTTTTTCTTCTTTTCTGTGACACGGGGGTTTCTAAATTTTCAGAAAGAGGGGTTATTTCCTCTTCTTCAATGATGGTTCTCCTTCTTTAAGGGGAGAATTCGACATCCAACACCTCAATATTTCCTCCTTCTACCACCTCTGCTTGATTCTCTTCCCCTTGCATTGTAACTCCTGCAGCAACAGCTTCCACTGTCACGGGTTTAATAGCTACTCCAGTTTCAGCTTCCTCTGTTGCAACTTCTAATGACGCCATCCCTACTGCTTCAGCTGCCACCCTAACTATAATTTCTATTGGGTCTACTTCTTCCTCTATAGGATTTGCTGCTATTGTAGCTTCCAATATCACTGCATCAGTTGCCACTGGCTCCATCATATACCCGTCTGCAATAGGGTTTGCTACTATCGCAACTTCCCCCATATTTACCTCTTCCACCTGGTCTTCCAATGCTCCATCCCTCCCCCCAACTGAATTGGAGGAATTCCGGTCCTCATTTACCATTTCAACACCTGCTATTTCCACGGCAGGTGCTCGGGGCACCCTTGGCCGAGCAACAAACTCTTCCCATGTCAAATTCTGGTGCACAAGGGCGGCCCTTAAGATTAAGAGTTTAATCAACCGGTGGTTTGAGAGGGAAGACAAGGGGTGTCGAGCACCCTTGACATACCCAACCATAGTTTGCAGAGATTGTAAAAGATAAAATGACATATTTAACAATCTGCGGTGGCATAAATGTGAAAGGAGGAAGAATTCATATATGTAAACCACGTTGTACCTACCTTCACAGGAAATGTATTTCTTTATAAAGGTGGCCACTTGGTTCCAAGGATTTGGCAAGGATTCCAATGCTATTCCTCGGCCATGTGGCCGAACGACTTCTCCAGCTGCAAAAAATTCTTCTGCTGTAGTTGGATTATGGCACTTCCGACCAAACCATTGCATCCCGGTTTTGGGCAATCCTGTTACCTCCACCATGATTGCTTCTGAAACATCTATTTAGATACCTCAGACCTCTAAATGAGTGTTGGTTATATTTTGAGCAAACTCAAGTGCAGTTTCTAGATGAAAATCATTCAATTGATGGAAATAGTCAATCCAGCCAGCTCCCTGGAAGATAGTAAAAACCTCTCTGTTTGCACACAGAGGCACTATGCCGATAGGCTTGTGTCGTACCGAGATACCCATATTGCAAAGCTGTCTATAAATTCTGCCACCGGCAGGATGAGTTACAGTCTCAGACGTCGAGCTATTGCATGCAGAACGAGCGATGGATAGCCAAAGGTTGGTTTGGGTATTTTTGGTAAAAAGTGGTGACAGGTTTTTGAATGGCAGTAAAAAACCAAAAGTGAAGGATGAATCAGACGTAGTTTCCGTCTCAGCAGATTGACTAACGACAAAATATATTCATTATTGATTACTGCATTTATTCATGCCTAATGATGTTTATGATTAAGACGTCGTATCTTTAAATGTAATTCCAAACCATCGTGTTGCAAGGTGGTTCCTTTCCACAGTCACATTGCTGATGGAGAGCGTTGATATCAATGAGCAAATAAATAATCAGTATTCAATGTGGAATTAGTGAAGTCACAGTTGCCAAAAGTAGGAAAAATGGACAAATTTAGGTGTTCCAGCTGCCCGAAATAGGAAAAATAGGCACTTTTGGAGGTGTCTCAACTTCTTGAAATAGGAAAACTGGACAACTTTAGGTGTTGCAGGTGCTTGAAATAGGAAAAATAGGCACTTTTGGAGGTGTCACAGCTGCTCGAAATAGGAAAAATAGGCAACTTGGCAGTGTTGCAGCTGCGGTAAAATAGGAAGGATAGGCACCTTTAGCGGAGTCGCTGTTGCTAAAGATAAGAATAATGGGAAATTTTAGCGGTGTTGCAACGGCTTGAAATAGGAAATATAGGCACTTTTCAAGGTGTCATAGCTGGTCAAAATAGGAAAAATGGACAAATTCAGGTGTTGCAGCTGCTTGAAATAGGAAAAATATGCACTTTTGGAGGTGTCACAACTGCTCGAAATAGGAAAAATAAACAAATTTAGGTGTTGCAGCTACTTGAAATAGGAATAATAGGCACTTTTGGAGGTGTTGGAGCTGCTTGAAATAGGAAAAATAGGCAACTTGGCGGTATTGCAGCTACGGTAAAATAGGAAGGATAGGCAACTTTAGCGGAGTCACAACTAGTAAAGATAGGAATAATGGGCAATTTTAGCAGTGTTGCAGCTGCTCAAAATAGGAAAAATAGGCACTTTTGGAAGTGTCGCAACTGCTCAAAATAGAAAAAATAGACAACTTAAGGTGTTGCAGCTGCTTGAAATAGGAAAAATAGGCACTTTTGGAGGTGTCGCATCTACTCGAAATAGGAAATATGGTCAACTTGGCGGTGTTGCAACTGTGGTAAAATAGGAAGGATAGGCAACTTTAGTGGAGTCACAGCTACTAAAGATAGGAATAATGGGCAATTTTAGCGGTGTTGCAATGACTCAAAATAGGAAACATAGGCACTTTTGGAGGTGCTGCAGCTGCTCAAAATAGGAAAAATGGACAAATTTAGGTGTTGCAGCTGCTTGAAATAGGAAAAATAGGCACTTTTGGAGGTGTCGTAGCTGCTCGAAATAGGAAATATGGGAAACTTGGTGGTGTTGTAGCTGCGGTAAAATAGGAAGGATAGGGGTTCCTGGACTGTCTGAAGTCAATTGGATATGCCTATAGCTCTTTGTGTTGAGCTCATTAACTTAGAAACCTCCTACCCTGTCTCCCCACTTGCTTTCCAAAGCTAGTTGTGTGCTGTATGACCCTGATTGACTGTGCCTAAGGCTATGAGTGGACTTGAGTAGTTCATCCTTAGTGGATACATAGCCCCATCTCGGGGGTAGTCTCTAAGTGACATTGAAACAATACAGGTTGGGAACAGACCTATGGTTGGGTTGGAACGTTGTATTCCATAGCTAGTTGCTTGGATATTTCAATAAAAGGGTAATTGTTCTCTGTGGTTTATATCATGTGTTTTTATGAATTTTTTCATTGATGAATAGGGCTAGGTCTTGTTGAGGCCCAAGAGGTTCAGAATGTTCGGTCATGACTTTGGGGGAGAAATAGAAACCCCGTATGTGTTCATGTTTCCTCTGTGGGTCAGATGAAGGGAGGAGACACGACAGAGTGGATTAGAGCTCTTTACAGACTGGTAACGAGGCATGGATGAGGATTGGAGAAACACCTTGGTTGGAAGAAGGAAAATTCAGAGTTCTTAGGTTTGGAAGAAGATCGACATACACTTGCATGGGGATCTCCAAGAGCTTTCCAATATATGATACCAAGTTTTCCAAAACTGGACTTAGGATGCGAAAGTTATTAGCCTAAGAAGTTGGCAGTAACAGTGGAATATGGCTGACTTCTGACTTTCCAAACCCGCAGTGCAGATTGCGGATTTCAGAAGTCGGAGGCATGATATCTTAGCGTGGTACATTGAAGTTCCGACTTCCGACTCCTGTTTGTTCAAGTACATTTCTTTTCTTAGCCATGGATTCTCAAAAGGTTTTTCAGGGATTAAGGCCCAATTTTTCTCCCTCAAGCATGTCTAGGGAACCCAATATCTATACCAGATTCTCAAAAAATTCTAATGGCACTAATATTCCCACTTATATGAATAATATGCTATTGGGATCAGGTCATGTTTGGTGACTGTAGGAATTGTTCTTAGCCAAAGATGCCTATATTTTCCTTTAGGACCTAAGTCCCACTCTTTTCTCCCCAACCATATCCAAGGTGTTCGAACCTATAATTAGTCTTAAAATTCTCACTGTGCCACAAAAAATCCACTCATAGGCCAAAGATACCGTGGAAAGGTCTATTGTGGTATTTCAACATATAATTCTTGGCTATAGATACCTAGAAGCTTTCTTTAGGTCCTAAGGCCCAGTTTCCATTCCTTAACCATGTCTAGAACCCCAAGACCCATACCTAATTCTCAGAAGCTTCTTAACAATTCCCATATTCTGACTATAAGGACAAATATCCCCTCAAGAGGTTAGCTTTGGTGGTTGGAGACATCATTGTTAGACCTTTAGGCCTAAAATTTATATTATTGCACTAGTGGAGCGCCATATGAAGGAAAATGGTTGTGAAGCATCTATTCATACTTACAATCCTTTTATGAATGGATTTCACAAGGAAAATGACTTGATACAAATAAGGAGGTTGAGAGGGTATACCATGAAATCAACCATGTATATTAGCCTATTGTGGTGGATGACATGAAGTTAAATAATGTATTAAGCATGGCTTCTAAGGTAGTGATTGTGAGGTTTATTTGTACTAGAAGGATGGGGACAACGAGTTTTTTAATTTGAATGGATTCAAGTGCATGACTAGTAATCAATTTTAGCTTACCACATAAGGGATCATGTCATTTTCATGTGAGGTTAGATGTTGAGGTTACATCCAAACATAGTATTATTTGTAGTCGGTATCTACTGCATTTATACCTAGGTGGATTTACCAGTTACTTGATCAAATTACTTATATATCATTCAAGGTCCCATGCCAATAAGTAAGGATACTATAAGGATAAAATAATTGTACTAAATTAGTCTATTTCCATAGACTCTCTTATGATTCTACACAAGATATTTCCTCTTTATGCTATTAATTCTAACTACTGGCATGATATGACTCATTATTGTTTCTTGTAGCCTTACAAAGAGATCTATCATATGAATTCAAACAATTATGACTCATTATGATCTCTCTTCTTATGGAAATAATATGAGCTAAAATTTCTATGGTGGTATGCCTTACAAATCTACTTTCTTAATTGACATATCAATTAGGTAACTAGGGATATTAGAATAATGAGAAGAGATATACAGTGCTACATTTTCTCTATATGCTCTCCATAAGTTTGACAATTCAATACATTGGTTAAGGTCCTACTTGGAGAAAACCTACAAGAACCTATACAATCCTTTTAAATATTAAGAATTTGTATCATTACCTCTTCCAACCATAAGAAATTCCTATAAAGGTAAAATGAATTTGAACCATTAACCTAGATTTTTTAGACTAGTATTATACCATTGAAACTATTCTCCTAAAGAAAATCTGATTATTTGCTAAGATATCCCTCCAGTTGATTTTCAATGATGCCTACCTTACATCTACCACATATCATGCGATGCCAATCTATATCCTCCACCTCATTTATGTATTTGCATTGTTCAATGAACCATTTTAGTGGTGGAAGTGTAGTAGTTTTTTTAGATGCCTACATGGGAATTTCTATTTAGGTCATTGGAGAGTCAACAACAGGTGGCATATGAAATTATTGAACCAAGTTATCTCTAATAATGTTATGGCCATTGCATTGCACCTTTGAGTAATTTACTCACTCCCAAGTGAGATTTCTTGAGCTCTAAAGGAAATGAAGTTTCCCATACCTTGCAAGCCATTAAACGAGGTGATCGAAGCCAGTTCTAAATCCTCCTAAAAATACATTGATATATTAAAATGGTGGTGACAACTTTAACATCTTGATCTCATGTCATACTAACAACATACAACATATATTAGTTAGTCTAGAGGTTGGGATATCTCCACATTAGAAACATATTTATATTTAACCCATAGAGCCTCCCTACGATGTAAGTTATAAATATCCTTAACAAGCAATAGAATAAAAGCTAGAAACAATTATGCAATAAGTAAAATAAGAATATTATAAGAAACTAGCACTTCCTAGCGCCATCCCCATAGCATATTCTATAATAAGGTTTAGCCCAAGGGGGTCTTCGTATGAGTCTAACAAGTAACAATATTATATTATACCTAGGATTATATGCTCATGTTGTGGTTATACATACAACAAATTTTCACGCCCATCTAGATATAAGATGCTATAGATTCATGCATATTCTTTTTTTTGTCTTTTTTGGTTTTTATGTTTTTGAGAAAAAAGGAGTAACAAAGGGGTTGATTTCATCTTGTGAAGGCCATATTCTTGATTTGTTGGCTGAGTTTGGACTACGTGGGTTGTGACATCGTCTAGAGAGGACACAATCTTGTTTGTGAGGACGATTTACTTTCTGTTGGGCGCATATCCTTACAGTTCCACATCTACAGTGATCCCGACGCTTCATCTGGGAGAATATAAAGGGTTATTACAACCAAAAAGGGAGTTGCAATCCATATTGACACCTACAACATTGTTGGGTACTCTCATTGTAGTCTTCCTTCTTGTTATGACTGTGCATAACGTTTATGGGTGGTGAAGGAGGGCACTGAAGCATAATAAGGGATTCTGAGAAGAAGACGATTGGGGTTCTTTTGAGGAGCTGGCTGCAGACACCAAAGAAAAACCGAGACACCAAAGAAGGCTACAGGTTAGAGTTAAAGCAATTTCATATTTTTTTTTCCACCTTAGAACTACTGTTATAGTCATTGTAAACTCAAAGTTATATGAATATGATATTTAAGGCTTATTTTCCTTGTTATTTATGCAAATCCATCTCTATTGCATTTATTATTCACTGTTAGCACTATGAAAATAAAAATGTGAAACCCTTGATATCCGAAACAAACTCTTTTCGCACTGTCTAACTTTCTTCCGTAACAGAATTCTTTCCGGAAGCTGGGAATAGAGTTTCCACACAATGCTTCTTCCCCGTCGTCGATCTCGATCTCGATCGTTGATCTATCAATTTCGCGATGAAATGGCTTTCTGATCATTCGATCAGTGTCCCCAACAAATCAACGGTGGGTTCCAAAATTTATTAAGAGCATTCCATAGAATATCGCGCACATGAAAAGTTATTCAAATCTTGCAACTTCTCCAGGCGATATCACTATAAACCATCGATCTTTTCCCCATGATCGATCCCCACTCTACGATCTTGTTTTATTTGAGCGACTGGTTAAGGTTTAGCTCTCTACAAAGCTTCACTTAATTGATCACTAACAGGATCAATTCTTCTCTACAATTCGGAAACTATGGAAATCCAAAGCCACAGAGTCTATACACAGGGTTATATGGAATGAAAGCGGGATGAATTCATACTTCTAATCCATCAAAACCACATGCAGAGTCTAATCCTCTGTTCTTTATTCAATTCACTGGAAATTCAAATACACATAGAGAATTCTACTTGTTCACTTCTTGGTCACTCTTCTGTGCACACACCTCTCATTCCTCCATTCATTCTATGTGGAATTTCTCTCCCTCTCAATATTTATGAGCTAATCAAAGCTTCTTTGAGATATCCTCAAACCTCTATGAGCTATCCTAAGCTTCTGCAATCCAACAAGCTCTATAAGCTAACTAAGCTACTAAGAAAATAACTCGAACTGATTTAAATACAAGAGGATTCTGTTTCCAGATCCTATAACAAAGGAGTATAGTCCTTATTGATCTCTGCTAACCCTATGACTCACAACTAACTAAATCCTGACTATTACATGTGGAAAAGGATCTAGATTCCTTATCCATTTTATTCAACGTTTACAAAATAAAGCAAATTACAAATGTACAAGACCCTAGGTCTCTTAAGAGTTCCCTTGACATTGTGAAGTCATGAATGACTTCACCCTCTTGAGCCTATGCTCCTGCATCAACATACCAATAGTACATTGAATACAAAAACCAACTAACACTATTTGGCACAGCTCAGTGGTATTTTTGAAAAGTGTTTTTACGAAATCCCTTAACAAAATTACATAAGCAAATAAGCCAAAAAAATCAGCAGGATCTGATGGGGGTCGTTACAGTTTACTATCCAAAGCATATCCCCCTTGTATAAAAATCGAACCCTCTCACTTCCTTTAGATAAATCTTGTTCATTGGTCACTGTCTCATCATGTTGAGTGGAGATGAGAACTATGTGAATGCGTAGAGGAACCATGCACCACAGTCATTTTTGTATTCATAGGTTACTTGTGTTTTTCCATCAGGCCTCAACCAAGAGTAGGTTCCATTATTTCTGACCTCTGTGAGCTTTGATCCCATCTTGGTAGGAAGCACATGGGTGAGAGGCATAACTCAGGGGTTTCATTAGTTGCACAACTAGTCCAATAAAGGGTAGAGACCCATGTACTAGACCTCACACAGACTGCCATCCATACTAACAGATCACGACCTTGTCAAGCAGTACACAATTAGGCTGCCAACACATGTACACACCCTCATGACACGCTTAGTAACCCACAGTAGGTAATGGTAACTTCATACATAGGATTGGTACCCTTAACAGTCCTCAAGGCACTTTCAGCCAGTCACGACAGTCCTAGCAGGCTTAAGACATGTCACAAAAGCCCTTAGCAGGCTCAAGACAGGTCATGGTTTTCTCTAGAAAGCATTAGCAGAATTTACATATATGAAAATGATGCAAACAGGAAACACAAACTGAATATGAACACTGTGATGAATCTCAGAAACTCAAAAAAACACTTTTCATTAACACTTCCAAGAAAGTTTACAAAGCTACAATCGAAGCATAGAGGCTTCAAAAATGAAATTCGAACCCTTCCTCCTCCATAGAGGTTACATTTATAGTGCAATTTACCCCCGAGACGTATCTTGAAACAGGACATCAAAATTAGTTACCACAGGACAACAAACTCTAGCAAAAAGACAAAATGTTCTGGTAACTTCTCCTCCATTCAGCCTCTTCCACTATCTTTGACGCTTCATGCACTCAACTTCAATTTTTCCTTCCCATACTTTTCGATGAGTTTTCATTGCTCGGCTACTGGTAAATCCAAGGTTGCAAGCTCTTTAAGTCACACCCTCATTTCGGTATGCTCTTTGTATGAATATCCCACAAGGAGTGTAAGATATTTTTTAAATGTACAGACCAACTCGAAATCCTTTGTTAGTTTTTCCACCACCGTCTTCCTTGCCATAGGTTGCTCCATATATGCAAAGCACTCCTGCTCTAACCTGCACTCCCATAGCTTTCCATGATATCCCTCCTTTGTCCTCATGGCTCCATATTCTTCCCAAAACATAGGAAGACCTTTCTTAAATAATGGATCAAATGCCTCCCTGAATAGCTTCACTTGGTTAGCTAGGACATCTATCCCTGCTTGAACAGTGCTCACTTGCTGGTTCTTGAGCATTACCTTCTTAGCGCTGATGATTATGGCCACTATGTCGTTTATATTGGCTACTTGAGCCTGCTCTTCAGACATGCCATTTAAGAACTCTATTGCATTTTGTGCATAATCCTTAGGCTTCTTGTTTAACTTCTCATTTTCCACTGTGACAGCTGACCTTACCAGTTTGATTACAGCTTCCTTATCTACCATGAAGTTCAAATATGGCCTTAGCTCCTATGCCTGTACAATAACATCATCCCATATGATCTTCTTTGCCTCCTGCAATGCACTTTTCCCTATAACTTTCTGCTTCAGCTTGTCATAATCACCCTGCATCACTTGGTACTTGGTTTCCCAACCTTTCTTGTCTTTCTCTGCAGCCTCTTTGTCCCTTTCGGCATTATCCCACATGGTCTTGAGGTTGGAATTCTTCTTTTTCAATCTTGCCACTTCTACATCATCCAGAATTGCCTTGGATAACATCCCTACAATAGAAAAATCTCCAACCTCCACCGACGGTGTGACCATGGCTTCTATCTCTTGTTCTTTGTCTTTCAACTTTTTCTCAAGCCCTTCAACTTTAGCCTTCAAATCTTCCTCACTGTCCATTATCAATTTCATATCTACTTGCCACTTTTTCTCTCTTTCTTCAAACTCTACTAGCCTGGCTTTACAATCAGTCAACTTACCCTGCAGCTGTTCTTTTTCCTCTTCTAATTCTGCAATTTCTTGTGCATTCACCAGTTGGGTAGCTAGAATCTTCAATTTCTTCTTTAGTGATAGAATTTCTTGATATTTTTCATCTAATAGCTTCTGAATGCTAGCCCTTTTATCTTTTTGAGTTTCAGTGGCCAATAGTGAAGCATGGAACTTTTTCACTTGTTCCTTCAGGCTCTTGTTCTCCACCTTTTCCAATCCCAACTGCTTTTTCACTTTGGTTTTGCTGGCCTGCACTTTTGATAGCTCTATGGAAACCCTCAACAACTTGTTATAGATGACTTCACCTCTCTCCTTGTTCATATTGATCACATCAGGTACTGGGATGTCTTCCAGATTTACTTTTAGTTTTGTGGCCTTACTCTTAGTGGCTAAGGCAAGACTCAAGGTATTCTGGGAAAGGTTCCTGCTTGCCACCAAGGCTACATCCTTCTTGGACATTTTTATTGCATCAACATATAGTTTAGCTTCTTCTAAGATTGTATCTGGGCTCTCCTCATATCCCTCCAGTAACTTAGCCCTGCTTAGGCTTGATGATGCAGCTCCAGTAGGTGTTATGTTGAACACATGTTGCTTAACCTCGAAGGATGGCACCGAGGATCTAACTTGCTTTTTCTTGGGTTGCTTTGCTTGTACATGCACTAATTTCTGCTAAGGATCCTCTACATTTTTCCTCTTTGAGGCTCTCTCAGCATCACTGTCTACATCCATGGGCTCAGTACCCCCTTCCTTTATAGATTTTTCTGGAGGAATGGTAAGGGACATGGCTGCTGATATTGCTGGGGTTTTACTAGGTGAACCAGGCACTACTGATGTGCTACTTTGAAAAATGAATGCTAAAGATGAAGAATCTTTTGGTGGGTCTACTTCTAGCTAGCCTTTGTCAACGTATTCTAACCATTTTTCCATCTCAGCTAGGCCTATCAGTTCAAAGTGCTCATATCCTTTCCTGTTACTTCCCTTCCTTCTTTCTGAGATAATCTGGTGAGGATCATAGTTTATGGCTGCTTTGGATGGGAATCCTAGATCCCCCATCATTCACTCAATAGTTGGGAGAGCTCTTTTGTTTTTGACAATGAAGGAGCCCAATGTCCATGGAAATATGATGTCCGAAGACTTCCTGTCATCAAAGAAATGTTCACACTCCACCTTCAATTTTTGTCTTACAAATTTCAAGGTGAGTACTCTGAAGGTTCGGAAGGCAGGTAGCACATAGGGGGCATGGGAGTAGCCATAAACTCTATTCATAGTCCCATGCTCTAGCAGGAACCAATCCCCAACCCTCTTCTCCATGGATGGCTGTAGTAGGTCTTTCATCTCACGCAGTACCCTAGGCAGTCTCTTCTGGAAAAAGATGAAATATATCTCTGCCATAAGATCATTCATGAAGGTTTTGTAGTTTGAATACATCTCCTTAGTCAACTGTAGCTTTGTAGGTTGCAGGTTTTCTTCATTAGCTGCCAGGAACATTTTTAACAAGTAATACTGGAACCTGAAAGTTCTTGTCTTAGGGAATTCTATGAGCTGGGAGTGGATGTTGTCTGCCAAGGATTCATCAAACTTTAGGCATGCACATTGGGTAAGCGAATTTGGTCCTGCTGGCTTGATAGGACAAGTGCTTAGAACAAACATCAAACTTATCAGGGGCTCGGTTATGTATAGGTCATTGTCTAAGCCTATGAACTAAGCCAGCACGAAGATAACACACTTCGACTCTTCCCTAAAAAGGCTATCCTACAAGAAAAGGCGCACCTTGAGAGGAGGTATTTGGTAGCAGGCAAGCATGATAAAAGTTCTATTTGAAGTCATCTGGGGCTTGACAGAAATGTTGGATCAAGGTTTCCATTCAGTAACTTTGGTATTTTTGGCAGAATTCTTCTGGAATGGCGAAAGCTTTCCTAATAGTAGGGGCATCTACATAGCACAGGATTTTAGAGTTTGAGGCATCCATGATTGCTCTTCGGTCTGAGAAGTAATGGCCGGCACACCAGTCTACAAATTCAGAGTGACTAGGGGTTTGGCTGGTTGTAAACAAATGGAAAAATGATTGATAAATCTTATGGACATCCACTTGTCTGGCCCTTATGAACTCCAATATTTTTTTGACAATTTCTATGGTACTATTTATCAACATGGGATTATAAACCTCACAGTCTTTATCCTCTAATAGGTCAATTATATTTACAGGCTCAAATCCTGGGGGTACCACGGGTCTGACAATTTAAATAGTTTAGGGTGGAGATGGATGGCCAACCTGGTCGGTTGACAATTAGGTGGAGCTTTTGGGTTTCTAGTTGGCTGTTCGACTCTAAACGATCCGCTCCTTTCACTTTCCAATGCACACAAGTCAACTAGGATGCGAATCTTCGTGTAGATGGGCACTTTATAATATAAGCATGCCATATCACCCTTACAGCTATGACAGCGACTGAGTCATGTCATCCATCTATCCATACAATCAATTCTCATCCGTAGATCTCCTTGACCTTTAATCCATATGATCAAATCTCATCCGTAGATCTCCTTGACCTTTACCTACCACATATAAACTCAAAAGCACCTTTAATCTGCAAAAACATTATCAACCGTCGATCTTCCCTCCTCCTAGATCTTGACCATCCCAGGATGTGCCTTTTACCAAGTTTGCGAATTTTGGGTCTGTTGATTTCACACGCAAGTCATATCTGCGAACTAATCTTGAGTCGTCGATCTTCATCTCACTAGATATGCACCATTGGGAGATGCTGAAGTTTATCAAAAGTTTGCGTATTTGAATCATAAACCTTTTTGTGCATGTTTAAATCGTGAACAATTTTCTGACCGTTGATCTAATCCTTTCGTCGTCGATCTTCCTTGACCTGCTTGTAGGCTAGCACCCCACCAGCATTTAAAAGACCTTCAACTTTTTCTGTGAAGGAGGCTCATGACCGTTGATCTCCCCCACTTTTTATCTAAACCATCTATAGACGTTAATCGGCGCTGCAGGCACATTCATTTATACTTAATCCTCCGATCAACATTAAGACTCTAGCTTCCCCAAAATTCCTATCTCAGCTCCAAGTTAAAACCAAAATATTATGTAATTGATGTTTGGATTTGGTTATTATAAGGTGGATGCTTGTATGGCGTAATATATGGTTGTCATGTGCTGGTAAAGGATATTTTGGAAAGCATATGGGTGTACTATAGGAATATTTGTAATCGTATATTGGAAGGAAGTTGAGAGGCCAACTCTCGAGGAGCCAATTCGAGAAATTGGGTTGTTTTATTTTCAAATGGCCAAAAAAAGGGATTGGACAGATTTGAAAATGAGGTATACATTTTAAATTTGATTCTTCAATATGATATTATAACATATGTCTTCATTGTAATTTGTAGTGGTTTTTTCTTACGTGATGTGCAAATTGGTTCTATGTAGGATGTCAAAAGAATATCAAGTCGGGGTTGAAGAATTCATAGTTTGCAAAAAAACATTCAGAGGATAATAACATCACAAGATGCCCTTGTAAAAAATGTTTCAATGTTGCAGTATTGACGTTTGAGGAAGTACAAGACCACTTGATGATTCATGGTATAATAAGTTCATATAAAACTTGGTTTTTCCATGGAGAGAGAGTTCCTACTCAGGACTATATATTTGAGAAGACCAAGAAATGCCACACAACAGAGGTGCATGATTTGCCTCGAGAAATTAAACATGGTGATGAACACATAGTCGGACATCAGTTCTCATTTAAGTTGTATCAGTGAAAATTTATATCTTAGATTATTACTTGGATTTACCTTTCATGCATATGTTTTTTGTTTTGCTACTGTTTATGCATGGATCTTATCTTTTTTATTGTGTTATGTAACTTTCATTTATTTTTACAGTAGATAGATTGGGTGTGGGGAATTGAGAGTGATG
Source organism: Larix kaempferi (assembly GCA_027924585.1). NCBI lineage: Eukaryota > Viridiplantae > Streptophyta > Pinopsida > Pinales > Pinaceae > Larix > Larix kaempferi. The sequence goes on from BSBM01000008.1 coordinate 3,559,498, forward strand.
TGAAGGGGGGGAGGCCATATGAGCTTCAACCTTCACATGGTTGGCCCTGTTTAGTAGAGAATAAGATATTCTTGAAACCAAGAGAAGCTCATTCAGGTATTTTCATTTGGTTTTTTTAGAATTTCATATATGTTATGCATTTTTTTACATATCTATCAATCGATTATATGAAAATACCATTTTGTCATGATATATGCAGGTCTTCACAATGGAAAGCAATATAATGACAATTTGTATCGTTCTCTAATGCATATTTGTAAGTTATCACCATAATGAATTTGTCAATTAGATATCTTATTTTCGTTTCATTGATTATAATGTGTTGATTTCTTCATTTTAAGTACAGTTGTACTTGTATTTTTTATGAATTGATTTTGTTGCACATTTGTTGAAGGAAAAAAGTTGATCGCGGGATAGCTATTGAGAACATGCAGCTAATGTAATGAACAATATTCAAAGTATTTGATTACAACAAATTTAATTAGAGCACATTTATTACAACCATAATTATAACAGATTGATGGTGTAATAACTAATTTGTGTGAAATATTTTTGTAAAGCATAGAGGATGCCAAGATCATCTGATGTTATTGGCATCAGAGCTGAACTTTGAGGTATAGATCCTTATTTCTTTTTTGGAAGTAAGAAGAAAGAACTTTATATTAAAAGAGAAAGATTTACAATTGAAACCAAAAAGGTCATAACCCTGCCATCACACTGAGTCACCCAACTGAACAAAATCACCTCCGAAGAGGACTTCGCCTAACCCTACATGCTACAGAGAGGAATACTACAGATACTACAAAACTAAAACAAAACATGTGCACGTAGGCCTTTTGATTCCCATTATCACTCCTTTACACAACAAAACCTCATGAAATAGAAATGAAAAACCGACACCCAACAAACCAGACACTAAACATCCCCCATGCTAGCTTAGAACAGAATGTAGGGGAAATCATGATAGCGCCCAGGAGGAGGAACCGTAGAAGCCGTCGGCTGCATAGGAGCAGGTTGAAGCTACATAGCCTGAAGGATAAAATCTAACTTACGGTTGATGGCTCTGGTTTCCTCCAGAATGCTTCTTTCATAGCTGAGCATATCATTTACAAACGGATGCTCCATCCTATCCCAGAGAGCATAACCCATAATATTTTTCATTACCCAATAGAGTGCAATGGTGTGCTCATACAGGCTGAAATGACCCGCAGTGTTTCCTAGATCCAATATAACCCAATTTGCAGTTTGACGATGTTCCACATCCAAAGTCTCCTTATCAAGCTGGTTCCAAAGTTGTCGTTCCATAGTGGAAATCTATTTCTGGAGATCTGGGGGAACATCCCGAATAAAGGCAATGGATTCCCAATGGGCCTTTTGCTGGGCACGAGATAAATTCCCACCGGATTCACCCTGAGAAGTCTCGCCCACCCGATAATGACGACGGCCTGTAGTGGCACCGCGTCTATCCCAATTACCATGGTCACCCATACTATCTAACCTCTTACATACCTCAATCTCTTTCACAGCCAAAAAACAATGGTGGTGCACGAAACTAAATCTCTGAACTCTACGTTCATGTCTACCACCTTCCTTGGGTTTAAAAAGAGTTCTGCCACCCATTGTCCATTAATGGAAAACTGTACTGCAACTGAAGGTGGTCATCTTTCGCACATTCTATTAATGGCAAATCATACTGCAACTGAAGGTGGTGACCTTTCACAATGTCCATTAATGGCAAATTGTGCCTCACTTAAATCCTTCCTTCCTGTAATCATGGTAGAAGTACCTTTTCGAGTTAGTTAGAAGACATCAAACTCCAAGGGAAAGGGATGAAAAGACTACTCATCGATCATCCTTTAAAAGAAGGGATAAAGAATGAGGGAGGAATGGATCACGTGGGAGTATGATCCTCCATCTGACGTCACCCTCCGTCATCAACATGGTAACTCATCATACCGCAGGAAAGAATATCCGAATTTGATAGGTTTTCCCACGTTTGGGCACTCAGGTCCATGTGATTCACCGCCCCAAGATTAGCGAGCAGGTCCGCCAGCTTGTTCCCATTGCACTTAACATGGGAGAAAGAAATAGCCAGCGCTAGAGATAGCAAAGACGCTAAATTATCCAGCTTTCCCTCCAACCTCCATGACATTGCCACCTTTGAGCTTCGTTTTCCCTTGTGAACCTCAAGGCCATGTGGAGAATAATCTGGGAATCACCCTCCACAACAAGGGGAGTACAATTATGGGTACAAGCCATTTGGATTCCCTGAAGATGACCTTCCAGATCTGCTGCATTATTAGTCTCATGCCCCAGATAGCCAACTTTGAAGCTGACCATTAACCCTTCTGTATCCTTGAGAGAACACCCGTAGTTAGCCGAGCCGGGATTAAGAGGTATACATCCTTATTATCAATACAATTTCAACATTATTTGGGAGTATCACCTATAGGTTTCCTTTTAGGCATTGGGAGTATCACCTATAGGTCTCCTGAAGCTTCCCTGACCACTATTAAAGAATTTTACGTAATGTAGTTAGCGATCCCATTGACTAGTTTGTGTAAATGTCAATACTCAAGACATTTCTTCAGTCAACGTGGTCACAAGATATGATTCAAATGGGAAATTGCTTCCAAACGCAATCAATAAACTCAATTAAGCCAAAAATATAGGCATACGATCTTATTTCACAATGGTCCTTTATCTGAACCTAAATATAATTAATCAATCAATACAAATAGAGACCTCTCTCTCTCTCTATAAGCTCCAAGATTCAAAACTCTGAGCTTGTTCCTCTTGATTGAACCTTCCTTGAGCTAACTAAGCTCCACTAAGCTACCTAAAAGATTCTGCGAGCTAAAAAGATCTTTAAGCTAAAGCTAAGCTATGCATCTAAATGACTCAACTGGATTAAATAAAACTCTTACTATGTTTTCCAGATCCTTCAAAGAAGGAACAAAGTCCTTATTCGACTCGACTATCCTTTATGACTAACTATGCTTGATATCTGTTATTTTCCAGTATGGTAAACAAGCAGCTCATTTTATTTTTTCTTACTGTGGTTTTTTTACTTTTGGAAAATTGTTGATGAAAATTGTCAAGGATTAGAGTGAAGGAGGAATATCTTGCATGTGGATCATTTATGCATTTAGAGTGACTTGGGAGAATCCTATACATTGGGTATTTTTCCCCGCGTGATTAAGATTTGGTAAGCATTAACATTTTGTTGAAATCATGGTTGTGTAATAGTTAATTTATCAAACACCTTACAAATTGGGGTGATATCATATGATATTTGTATAAGATGTACTTTATAATTGTATAAATGGTAACTGAAAGGATATTTCTACTATTTATTTGTGCTACAACTTTTAGAATGGGAGACATATTAACTTTAATTTTGACTTTGGGTGTAGAGCAAAATTAGTGGATTATGCTCTTGCCTCTAGCAAAATATACGAGGGAGCAGGGTTTAAATACATTAAGGAGTCCTTTGAAAATGGCACACTTCATCTCATTGGCCTTTTGAGTGATGGTGATGTTCATTCGCGATTAGATCAATTGTAGGTATTCTATATCTATAAATGCATTATTATGAGTTGTTTATCTTAGAAAATCTTATAGATTTATCCGTGCTATGCAATTTTTAATCTTTGTATTTCCCCATCCTATAGTTGAATTCTATTTATATCACCAGGCTCGATTGAGTTGGGTCTAAATATGTTATAATTGTAGAACCCATTGATCCACTGACATAAATTTTAAGGGAAGGCTACTCTTACATGGATCCATCAAGCAACCATTAGAAAAGATGCTTGTTTTTATCCATGAATACTTGAAATTTTAGTTAGATGTTCACTTTATGAGTATGTGTATAACTTGAATGCCAAATTTGTTCTGCAAACTGTTTATGTATTATTGTTTTCTTTATTGAATCAACGCTGCATATGAAACCTTTCAAGTTCAGCCAACTTATAAGGTCAGAGCCATTCATACTACTTTCTTAGGTATCTCGAGTCAGAAACAATGTTGGGATTATTAGTCTTTTCTTAGAATTACAAATGATGCAATCTTGGTGTTAATATTGCCCCTTTCCCCAATTCTTAAAGGGTTCTAGCTCAATGGTAGAGCACCTGCTTTACAAGTAGGAGGTTGAAGGTTCGATTCCTTAGTGCCCTAATGATATTGCAATATTGATGTTTTAAATAAAATGTATTTTATTATGATTTATTATGGCTACGAGGGGGGTTCTAAACTGACTTCATATGTCACTATGAGGGGGGTTCATAACCGCCCCCAAAGGTTTGTAAAGAGTTTTAAGGGGGGTTATGAACCGCCTCCATAGGTACCTACGAGGGGGGGTCCATAACTGCCCCCAAAGATTTGTAAAGAGTTTTAGGGGGGGTTTTGACCTGCCTCCGTAGGTACCTACGAGGGGGGTTTATAACTGCCCCCAAATGTTTGTAAAGAGTTTTAGGGGGATTTTGAATCGCCTTCGTAGGCACCTACGAAGGGGGTTTATAACTGCACCAAATGTTTGTAAAGCATTTTAGGGGGGGTTGTGAACTGCCTCCGGAGGTACCTACGAGGGGGATTTAAACACACACCCAAAGGTTTTTCATAAATACTTTTAAGGGTGGTTCGAAACTACTCCCATAGGTACTTACGAGGGGGTTTATATCCTCCCTTAAAAGTGACTTTTGTGGGGGTTTAGAACCACCTCCAATAGTCACTTTAGGGGTGGTTCTGATCTCTTCCATAACCGCCCCTAGAAGAAAAACCTTTTAGCATCGGTGTTATTAGGGGTGGTTTAATAAAGACCGCCTCCAAACCACCCCCAAAAGTAACCTTTGGAGGGGGAAGGAAACCGCCGCCAACAGTCCAAAAGTAACTTTTTTTGGAGGGGAGGTGGGTAGAATTGCCCCCAAAAGTCACTTTTGGGGGCGGTTCTAAACCCCCCCTAAAGTGAATTTTGGCGACGGTTGTGAATCGCCCCTAAAAGTGGCTTTAGGGGGGGTTTAGAACTGCCCCCAAAAGTGACTTTTGGGGGCGGGTATCAACCGCCGCTAAAACTCACTTTTGGGGGCGGTTTTGATCTCATCCAGAACCACCCCTAAAAGTGAAAACTTTTAGTGTCGGTGCTATTAGGGGCAGTTTTGGAAAGACTGCCTCCAAATCCAAAACCACCCCCAAAAGTCAGTTTTGGAGGGGGAAAGCAACTGCCCCTAGTGTCCTTTAGAGATAAATATCCCTTCCATGAAGGTAGCTAAAAACTCCACAAGCAAGGTAATTGTTTGGAAAACAATATTCACATCTATTAACTCATCCCAATGAATCAAGCATGCCTCCCGTGTGCTTCTATGTCTATTGGAAAGTTCATATGGAAGCCATAGGAACCTTTGCTTCTCCTCATACGATTTCATGATGAAGAATCAATATCCTACCAATACAAGCTAGATTGGTGCATCCTTGAGTCTCCATTTCTATCATGTACTTATCAACCCAATCCATGGATAAATAAATACCTTTGGATGCTGATTTGGATGGAATCTCCTAAAGTGAGTTCTCACTATCCTTTTGCATCCCATCAAGTGCTTGATCAATTTCTTCTATTTACTCCTTGTTCACAAGAACTTGCAAATATGAATAGTCTTTCTCATGTTCAAACCTTCCATGGGGTTCCTCTTGGTGTGAAGCAAGTGCTCTATAATCAGAATCCATGTCATTGATTCCTTCGAGTACTTGTATCACTAAGTAGTCCTCATGATCACCGTGTCTGTGAGGTCCCTTCAAATCATGATGTGTGTAATCAGCCACACACATAGGATCACTAGTGGTTCTAGAAAAGGAATGTGAATCTCACTTCACAAACACCTACAATTCAGAATTTCCCTCATGTTACACCATCACATGAGGATCCTACTTTAATCCATGAATGCAATTAGACATATGGGATTGGATGTCTGAAATGTAGGAGGTGGAATGTGATCTCTCCAGCTTCTCATGAAGCTTTCCAATCTGAATCTCATATTTTTGAAGTGAACTTTCAGTACTCTTCAAAGAATCTTGGGTGGACTCCAACTTAAGAGTGAGCTTGTCAATCTCTTCTACATCCCTCAAATATGAACCATGATACATCCCCATAATATCAAACGAATTATCTCTATAAGAAAGAAAATGCAAAACATTATATTTAATGTCTGTCATTGCTTCCTGAATGGACTCCAAGTATTCAATAGAAGATGGCTCTTCCATTGATGCGGCCCTCCAACAAGAATTTGACACCAATGCAATATTGTCATGCAAAATTCTCATGGCCCTATGGATCTTCCTTGCGATCATATTCAAAGACCCTAGAAGAAAGGGTATCTCTTGATGATAAACATCATCTTCTTCCTTATTTGGATCAACTTATGGATGAATCTCAGGTGGTGACTGGGAAGTTGATCCTTGTCCTTCTTCCTTTGCTACAAGATCTTATTTTTCATGCTCATAGGAAACACCTCTTGCAATAGGTTGTTCCAAATCAATATCTATGTCACCAACATAGAAATTCGTGAATCCTTTAGTAGATACTCTTCTATCCATGTATAGAGTGTCTAGATATTCTTCTCCACAACCTTCAATTTCATTGCAAACATTTTGCACTTTCTTTCACTCTTCTTCATAGATCCTTTCTTTTGCTTCACCACTTGTTGGACTAGGTGGTTCATGGCTCTCCTCAATGATGGTATATGGTTGATTGGTACTTTAATTTTTCTCCTTCAAGCTAGTTGATGGATCTTTCTCCTTGGTTTTCTTATAATCAAGATTCTAGGAGACTTTCTTTGAAGAGAATCTAAAAAGTCTCTTCATGCTAGAAAAAATGGCATCCAATGAGGCTTCACTTTCGATTCCTATTTATTCATATTTTCTTGGAGTAGTAGAACAACTTGTTTGATGATATTAAATGATTCCTCATCTACATTCTTAGGCCAAAATCCATATGTGTAATAAATATATTCTTTGAAAGAAAGAACTTTACGTATCTCTTCCCTTAACGCAAGATTGTCTTGATAGTGATGAGGAAAGTTTTAACTTGCTACTTTCATATTTGATAAATATTTCTTAGGATTGGCCATTGGTTGTTCATCCCTTTGGTATTAATTTTCCATTTGGTTAGAAAAGTAACCATCCTCATATCGTGGTAATATCCATCTATGTAGATGATTTATTCATTAGAACCGGATACTTCTGCATCATCCCATTCAAAATTTTCATTAGTTCATGCTAGTATCATGGTTGTAAACTCTTCAAATTGAGAGCTAAATTTCCACATGAATAGAGGAAAGTGCTCTGATACCACTGCAATGTACCATTCTGGATGTAATGCACACTAGGAAGAAGATTGAAGAAAAACAATGACTAGTTTTAAAGAAAAGTACAAAAACATAAACCAGACCCCAAAACCAGTTTAAGACTTGGTAAAGGTTAAATTGTGGTTTTATGAGAGTATCAATAGCCTATACAATCTACCTAATTCAACATTGACACTTTCTCTAAGCTCAACACATTCGGGTATACCCCTTGGGCTAAACCCAAGAGTACAAGGAAATTGTCCATGGGACTTCTATGGAGCTCAACAGCTTCTGGTGCTTGATGGAAGTGGATGAATTGTGTCTAAGTAGAAATCTCTCTATCAGACTTCAAAAATGAAGTTCAAAATTTGTTTGGTGAAATATGGGATCATGGAGAAGATTTGGTAACACTGGGACTACACAACTAGTTAACATTCAGGATATCCCAAAAAGAAAAAGGGACCATCGAATTTGAAAAATCAGAAATGGATTGTGTTCATTAAGATATTATTTGACATTAGGAACTAGAAGAATCAAAATCCATTAAGCAGAAGATTGTAAACTGAATAAATACTAAAAACTAGATAAAATCTATGTAAATCTAGAAGGGTTAGAGAAAAATCATAATAATTTAGACCTCTGCATTATAAAATTTCATGACTGATATCATAGGTCCAAAATAACAATAAATCCATCAAATGGGATCCAAGAGGATTCTCATAATAGTCCTAATACTTGACCTATTTCAATACAATTAATTATCACTAGAAAACACTGGGATACTTGAGAATTCGAATCACAGACTTCATGAAAACATCTCTAAACTTTGAACAAGAATTGAATCAGATTTAGTACCTACAATAAAATCAATGAAAATTGTTGGATTCCATCATCCAAACATCTAACTAAAGAATCAACTAGTTGAAGCAGCATGGGCACATCTCCTAGTTGTGACTAGGGGAAGATCTCCCAAGTTGTATTGAGAGCTCAAGAGATATCAACATCAAAAAATAATCAGCCAAAATATGTGAAATGGATTTGTAATCATCCTTTAATAAACTTCTTCTTCATAATTGACCTTATCTTCCCGCCTTCTATGACTTGCCATCTATGAAATTCAAATTTAATGATGAGTGGGGCTTCTTTGGCAAGTTGATTTTGCATTTTGGACCCACTTTCCTCATGAATTCACCCTCCTTGGCTAAATTTAGCCTATGTTTCTTTCCTTGAGACTTTTTCCTTATTTATTTCTTTTTCCAATCTCTCTTATCTTAAAAAATTAGGAAATCTCTCTATACTTTCTTGTGCGAGCTACCTATCCCAATGCGCCTTTAGGACTTGTTGATTTCTGAAGCATTTATTTTTTGCTTTTTGCTTTACCTTCTTTATCCAGATTTACTACTTTAATTCTTTACCTTTATTTTCTTTCTTCCTTATTTGCTTTTCTTATTTTAGTATGCTTTTCTTGATTTTACTTCTTTATTCCGCTTTTCCACTACTTTTTTTATTTCATCCTACTTTTCTTGCTTTTACTATTTTATTATGCTTTTCCATTGTTTTTTTGGTTTGCACTGTTTTTTCTTCTTTTCTTCCTTCTACCAACTTTTCCTTTCTTTATCTACTTTCCTTCTTTTCCATTGCTTTCTAGACTTAACTACTTTCTTCTAACTTCCTTCTTTGGAAAGCTTCTTATGGACAAGTCTTATATCCTATGCGCCTTCTTGGAGACATAATCATTAATATTTATCCAAACATAATTTACTTTAATCATGAAAATAAAAATACTATGGATCATCACAAACATTAGAAATATTAAATTTCCTAGCTACTAATGCCTTGTTTAAAAATTAATCCCAACAATTAATGTTTTCTTCTCCTAAACCCATAGGGACTGGATGATCTACGGACTTATTCAAATGATCACTTAGTAAGGGACATGACACCTAGCACCATATGTGAAATTGACCATGGGGAGGGACACAATTTGAATACCAAGAAATATGACTGCAATTAAGGATACTAAGAGAGGAAGACTGATACCTGCCATTAATAGGACTGCAAGGGTGATTCATCACAGAATACTATGAACAAAGGAAACCATGGATGCTACCATGATGTGGAACTATAGATATGTAGGGGTGTTGAGAAGCATCGTTGGGGCCTTCTTCATTGTTTATTGATCTCAAAGAAGGGATAGAAGTGTGCTCGGCATGGTACTGTCCCGTGGATTTTTTTCGAGCCCAAGATATTCAATGTTCGATGGTGTTTTCAAATTTAGGGAGTCTGAAAAACTTAAAGAAAACTCTATGAATGATCCTTTTTCATAAATTTAGTCTTTGAAGCCCAAAAAAGAATAAAAGTATACGAGGGAGAAGTCTTCCAGTCAAAAGAGACTAGAATATACCTTTTTCGTAATTAGTCCATTCACTTTGAAAATAGGGGTAAAATGCATATTGCATGGATGTGCTTTCAAATCCTTTAATGAGCATGGAAGAAAGCAAGTTTGCTTGGCAACTTTTTCATTCTTTAAGGAGTCAGAAAAAAGGTTAAAGGAAATTCCATAACGGGAGTCCGTTTATAGGGAGCGACCAATGAGCACTAGTAGAAAAATGGGTGATAAATGACTAGGAGACCAAAAATGTTGGTCACCATGCAAAATAAATGACTAAACCACCAAAAACATTGGTCACCACAGTGTTTTTAAGTGAAATATGACCACATTTGAGCAGTTTTAAGTGATTACAATTAAAAATGACTAAAATAAATGACTAATTTAGTCATGGGATAAAAAAATACGACTAAATAGTCTAAGTTAATAATTATATAAGATTTCATAATTATCGAATATTTCCTTATACACAAATTAAGAGTGTCTACATATAATATAATATAGGATTTTATAATTATATATAACATGTTTCTATACATCTCTAGATATGTCAATATTGTAATTGACATAATAGACCTAATTAGTTTCAATGACTAGTTAGTTTTCCATGGCTAAGGGGGTCCTCGAATCCATGTGAAGCATTAAAATTTACAAAATTGTAAAAAAAATTACAATTTCGTAAATTTTAAGACTACATGTGGATTTAGAGACCCTTCTAAGGGGGTCTTAGAATCGATCTACAGATTTAAAATTTATGAAATTGTAAAATTCCAATTATCCATTGTTTGATTTCGTCAGATTATCCATTGTTGGATTTTAATGTTGCAGACAGATGTAGGGGGGGGTCTTTGAATCCATCTGCAATGTTCAAATTTACAAAATTGTAAAGTTTCATTGTCAAAAGTGCAATTATCCAATTTGTCGGATTTCGTCAAATAACTTACCGGAAAGTGAAGAATTCTCTATGATATTTAACCTACTCCATTGACTTGGTTGTAGAACAACACATTGGTATTCTCTGTGCAATATAAGCTAGACTAGTGAAAACTTGAATCCTGGTTTAATAATATATAATTATTATATATGTTATAATTAATTTGTATAATATATATATATATATATATATAAGTAAGTAAGTTAATATATAGTATATAATATATTATATAGGATAATAGTATATAGTTAGTGTATGAATGATTAACATGCATGTATACTGACGAATGGGAGAACGCTATGTGATATTCATTGCTTTCAGCCTGGTTTAAACCCTACTATTTTTTCCTTTCTATTTTGACCTTCATCTCCTCCGTGCTACGGATTTGGTCTCGCCATGGCCTAACCTATCGGGGGAAATTTGTCCCTCCCCCATTCATCTCTGAAATACCGACACCTCTAGTACCACCTGAGACATCCAAGGAATCCATTGACATTAGTCTGTTGCAACAGGATACTAAGGACATAGAAACACTTATGCCTCCCTCGAATGAGTCTATTTTGGACAAGAATAAAATAATAAGAACATTCTTATCCAAATCTACAAACCGACCTCGAATTGAACTGCCTTGGAGAGGATAAATGCTAGAATCCAATACATGAAAGATCACACACTCATCTACAAGTTCATAAGTCTATCTCCTACTGAAAGAGCACTGATGGGATGGATAGCCACGAAATGGAAACCAAAATCCCATTTTGATCTGTAACTTGGATCCACGGTATTTTTCACAGTTATCTTCTCCAGGAAAAAGGAAAAATACAAAGTGATGGATGGAGGTCCTTACTTCTTCAACTTGACTGGTTTGTTCATTCGCAACTGGATTGAAAGATTAAAATGGAATACTGAAAAATTCTCCTAAGCTCCGGTGTGGGTCTGTCTATATTCTCTTCCTCAAGATTATTGGGATGAGGAAACCCTGCGAGATATATATTGATGTATATGTAACTTCGGAATGTATTTCATATATGTATATTGTACTCCTATAGAGATGGTATTATTCCTCTATATGGAAGTGTTTGTATTCCTATAGCAATGTTATTATTCCTCTATACGGAAGTGTCGTCATTTATATTGTAAGTGTCGTAACTTATACTTGATGGGTTATTAGACCACCTTGTTGGGGTCGGCCTTGTATAAGTCATGTGGGTCGAAGGGTTATTAGACCACCCTATTGGGGTTCATCCATGTGGGTCAAAGGGTAATTAGACCACCCTATTGGGTGTTGGCCCAGTCGGCGTTGTGTTTTGTGGTTAAGTTGAGGCCAACCTAGTAAAGGTTATTAGGCAAGTCAAGTCAAGTATAAATAGAGTGCGGGAGGCACTCTATTTGATTATTCTATTCTCTCTCACACTCTTTGGAGAGTGGCGCACTTGTGGATGAGGAGAAGCTGCTGCTAGGATATGTCTATATCTTATGCTTGGGTTGTATCATTGCTCTATCTATCTCTGAGGAAGTTATTAGGGTTTTTCACCTTTATGGTTTTCCCCAAGTAAACTCTGTGTCTCTTGTGTGCTTGCATTATTATGTCCATGATTGATATGCTATAGATATGTTGTACATGTTGTTTTCTCAGTTAATATCCTAGATTAGATTGAAGTAAATTCTGAAAAATTAACATGCCATCAGAGATAGCTTGAAAGCAGCCATGGTATGGCATGTATGACACTTGTTGCACTTACGATGCTAGGGCTTGATATAGCAAAAACCAGTCATCGTAGCACTGGCGAAGTTTTAGGATTTATAGGTCGAAGATAAGATCCCCATGTACCTTGTGTCCAAAGGAAAAATTCTAATTCATTGTACTTTGTGTTTTATGATCTGTACAATCTATGGTTTCTGCCTCTTCCAGATATGAGTCATAAATAGGTGACCTGGGAAAAAAGGTCATAACTTGGGCTACGAAGCTCCAAATGAAATTTAGTAAAAAGTGACAGGTATTGCACGGACTGTAATTTCTTAGATAACTTTTTTTAGAGGCTGAAACTAAACCAGTGACACATGGCACGCTGTACAAGTTTGCTCTCCTGTTTTATCCCATAAACAGGTAATGTTGCGACACTTGGAATAACTCTCTCTCAGAGAATCCAATTGAGGTTAGAACTATGGGGTTGGAAAGATGACAGGCCAGGATAACACAAGTAGAAGTTTTAGACCCTGTGGATTGGAAAGTTCAGAGTTACACCAAAAATAATCAGGTACATATTTCTGTCAAAACATAATTATTTTTGAGCACCTTCATTCATGGCTTCGGGAATTTAAGGTTTCGGAGGAAGATGGAATTTTCGTAATCGGAGACCACGGTTGAATGCTACTCATAAAAATTGAAATTTAGAGACCAAGATCAGAATTTTTGGTTGGGAAGAAGGCCGAGCTTGATCAGACCCTAGTCCGGGACTTTGATCAGAAAAGTGGAAAATTAGGGCTTCTGCAAAAATGGGAATTTTTGAAATCTGTGACCATGGCTGGAAGCTCCTCAGAAAAATAGAAACTTAGAGCTTTGGATTGAACCTTTTGATTGGGTAGAAGGGTGGGATTTATCAAACCCTAGTTTGGGGTCATGTCCAGTGAATCTGGAAGTTTCAAAGGCAAAATTAAGGGGTGAAACTTTGCAGTTTTCAAATTTTGAATATACTGGCTTGATCAACTCATCAAGGCACATCTTTCTATCCTTTTAGAAGTTTTAAATTCAAAGTTTGAATTTTTAGGGTTTCTTTGACAAACCCTAATCCAACTCCAGATCCAGTTCCTACAAATCAAGTGGATTGGGTTAATCCTAGAAGAGAATGGATTGGTCACCTACATAAGTGAAGAAGTTCCTGTTTTAGAGGGAGATGAGGCCAAGGCCTTACATAAGAAGATTACAAACAATCTCGACAGGTATGACTCATTCAGGTATGTTTCGAATTCTGTTCATAATTAAGTTTATTATATGTTTGTCTTCATATTATTATGGTTAGTACAATCTTAGTTAATTTTAGACTTATTGTAACACCTTAATAAAATTATGAATGCATGATAGAAGATATTCATTGATTAGGGTTTTTGACACTTATGAGATATGCAGGTTACTAGCACTTATGAGATATGTAGGTTACTAGCACAAATCATTGAAGAGAACAAGAAGACATCATGTGGGTATGTTAGACATAACTAGCTAACATACTAATCCAGGTATGTTTTTCCTATATCAAGTTAGAATCCTACCTTGTGATAGGATCTCTTATATAAGTATACATGGCATGATTGATAATGATTATTTATAGGTTTGAGTAATCACGGGTTTATGCATATTATGTTTCTTACCTTAATTGATGATATGACTAACCAGAAGAGTGATGAAAGTATAAGTTTGAGTAATCACGGGTTTAGGCATATTATGTTTCTTACTTTAATTTATGATATGAATAACCATAAGAGTCCTTGAATACTAATGCTTATTATTTCTGTTTGAAATGATCATGACTATACATGCTTAAGATTATTGTGTTTTGATAGTATTGAGAATATACTAATAAATGTATGATTATGTATGAGATCTCGAGGATATCACAATAATGATACTTGTAAGCATGCATAGCGATCGAGGATGGATATAAGTTCAAGGACAGGTAATCCAGGAAGCAAAGATCAAGAGGGAGCACACTCCAGTAGTTTCTGCAAGGATGCAAATATTCAAAGGGAGTCGACCACTTCTCACAATCCACATCAGAATGGAGTTGCAAACATTCAGAGGGAGTCCACCCAACAACCAAACAAAGATAAGTATTTGAATTGTCATTTCTTACATATTTGTTTCTTTAAATAATGTTGTTCAATGATGTATATGCTTATGTTCCTAGACTTAGGTTGTGTATTATGCATATTAGAATAAATTGCATTAATGAACAGTATACTACTAATATGCATGTGATGGGTAAGTGGCCTATGGCACTGTACAACATTCCATTGCTACTTATCTAGAATGAAACCTCTTTGTTGACATGTTGAGAGTAGTGCAAACTCTTAACAATGTTCTGGTAGAGATTGGAAGGCATCTAGAAAGTTACAGGATATGGATGAATGTTGTATTGAACCATTGGCTAAAATAATTGCATGTCTATATGACATATTTCTTTATGTGTAAGAATTTGTTCTGAAAACTATGAGATGTTTCTAATCATGCAATTTAACTTGTTTTTGTAGGAAAGATCGTATACCTTCACCTACAAAAGAAGGAATACAACATCTGTTCCAGCAACAAAGATATCTATTGAATATATTGAAGTTCCCAGGATCTGGGATGAAGTAATGGAAGAATGCCATGATCATTCGATCATAAAGAATGATGTTTGGGATGCAGTCCCAAGACCTGAAGGGAGGTCTGCTGTGACTTCCAAATGGATGTATAAGATCAAGCATGCTGCAGATGGTAGCATGGAGAAATACAAAACGGGGTTTGTAGCTCGTGGCTTCTCCAAAAAAAAGGGATTGAGTATGAAGAGACTTCTACACCTACAGCTAGGCACACTTCCACCAGATCAGTACTTGCTCTGGTGGCAGTGATGAAATGGAAGATACACCAGATGGATGTCAAGACAGCTTTCTTGAATGGTGTAGTCGAAGAGGAAGTGTATGTGGAGCAGCCACTTGGTTTTGAGACACATGACGGGAAATCATGTGCAGAACTTTGTATGGTAGTTTGATTGCCGATACCAAGAGGAAGCTTGTAGCCGAGTTTGAGTTGAAGGACTTGGGGATGATGCACTATTTTCTAGGAATGGAGGTGTGGCAGAGTGTAGATGGGATATTCCTTGGACAAGGGAAGTATGCAATAGATATCCTGAAGAGGTTCGGGATGATGGACTACAAGGCCATGGCCACACCTATGGCATCGAACATGAAGCTTCTGTGTGATGCTTCATCTGATCCGATTGATGTCACAGTGTTTTGTCAGATGATTGGGTCCTTTATGTACCTGACGAACATAAGACCAGATATTTTCTTTGCAGTGAACACATTGAGCTAGTTCCTGACGGATCCCAGAGGTGTTCACCTGGTTGCTGTAAAGCATATTCTGAGGTACTTGAAGGGTACAGTTGATTATGGGCTCAAGTATGATGCGAATCAAAAGTTTAACCTGGAAGGTTATGTTGATTCGGACTGGGCGGGAAGTGCTGTAGATAGGAAGAGCACACCTGGGTGATGCTTCAGTATGGGATCAGGTGTGATCTATTGGTTTTGCAGGAAGCAGTCCTACATAGCACTGAGTACAGCCGAAGCAGAGTATGTTGCAGCTTGTTCGGTTAGTTGTGAGGCAGTATGGATTAGGAAGATACTATCTGATTTATTTGATCTCCTGCTGGAGGCTATTGGTATCTTTTGTGACATCCAGAGTTGTGTGAATCTATCTAAGAACCCAGTGTTCCACGACAGGTCGAAACACATAGAGATCAAATATCACTATATCAGGGATATGGTGCAGAGAGGAGCAGTGAAGCTTTTGTATGTTGCGATGGATGAGAAGATTGCAGATGTGCTGACGAAGCCACTAGCCAGAGTGAAGTTTGAGTACTTCAGAGAGAGGCTTGGTGTTCTTCAGATGGATGACACTTTGAGTAAGAAGTGAAGTAGTCATTTGCTGAAGCCATTCCAAGCATGTTGGAAGGAGGATCCTTCACATGGTTGTGGATGTAAGCGCTGGATGATGAGCATCAGGACGATGCTCCAGTTACTGCTTTGTATATGTATATGCATCATGTTGGACACTGGATATGATAAGTTGGATCATTTATGTATGTATGCATCATGTTGGATGCTGGATATGATCAGTTGGATCATTTATGTATGTATGCATCATGTTGGATGCTGAATATGATCAGTTAGATCATTTATGTATGTATGCATCATGTTGGATGCTGGATATGATCAGTTGGATCATTTATGTATGTATGCATCATGTTGGATGCTGGATATGATCAGGTTGATCATGTGTATGTATTTGTATATGTATCAAGTGGATACATTGTATGATCAGGTAGATCATGTATGTTGATATGTATCAGGTATGATTAGGTAGATCATGTATGATGATATGTATCATGCAGATACTGTGTATGCATTAGGTGGATGCATTGTATGATCAGGATGATCATGGATGATGAGCTTCAGGATGTTGCTCCAAATGACATGCGTCAGGACGATGCAGTGATGATGATCAAGATGACCATGTGTACATCAGGATGATGTATGGTGAGTATCAGGTTGATACTCTGTGGCCGTGGACAGGTTGTGCAGATAAGCATATAATAGCACCCTGGGAGGTTTGCAGATTCTCTTTCTAGGTTTTGTCGCTGGCATATAATAGCTCCTTAGGAGATCTGGTAAATGATCTTTCAAGTTTTTTCTTTGGGAGGACATATAATAGCGCCCTGGGAGGTTTGCAGATTCTCTTGCTATGTTTTTCCGCTGGCATATAATAGCTCCTTGGGAGATCTAGAAAATGCTCTTCCAAGGTTTTTTCCTATGGCATGTAAGTAGACCTGGGCGATTTGGACAGGATGAAAAGGCCTCAGATCCTCTTTCAAGGCATTGACGTGACCACATGTAATAAGTCCCGGAGATCTGGACAGGATGAAAAAGGCCTCAGATGCTCTTTAAGGTTCTTTCTTGATAAGACACTCTTTTAAGGTTTTGTGGTGGGAGACACATGTAATAAGTCCTGGAGATATGGACAGGATGAAAAAGGCCTCAAATGCTCTTTAGGGTTCTTGCTAGTCAAGAGACTCTTTTAAGATTTTGTGACAGTCACATGTAATGTGCTCCTGGGAGATCTGATAGGTAGAGTTGTGTGCTCGTGACAGCCTGGGATGCTGCAACCAAGTTTTGTGACGCACGTAATAAGTCCTGAGGATTCCACAGTATGGCCAGTGATGATGAAGACCTGCAGATGGTGGGCCTACATCCAATATGAAAAAGGACTGGCTCTATAGAAATTCCTATGACGAGTAGATTCAGAGATTAATTGAGATAGCAACAACAGTGATTATGACAATGAATCGATGACGATTATCCAGTGACGATGATCCAGAGAAGAAGACTTGTGCTAGAAGACCTGTGTCAAGAAATACCTTGCTAGTTAAGAGGGAGTGTTGATGTATATGTAACTTCAGAATGTATTTCATATATGTATATTGTACTCCTATAGAGATGGTATTATTCCTCTATACAGAAGTGTTTGTATTCCTATAGAGATGTTATTTTTCCTCTATACGGAAGTGTTGTCATTTATATTGTAAGTGTCGTAACTTATACTTGATGGGTTATTAGACCACCTTGTTGTGGTCGGCCCTATATAATTCATGTGGGTCAAAGGGTTATTATAGCACCCTATTGGGGGTCAGCCATGTGGGTCAAAGAGTTATTAGACCACCCTATTGGGTGTCGGCCCAGTCAGCATTGTGTTATGTGGTTAAGTTGAGGCCGACCTAGTAAAGGTTATTAGGAAAGTCAAGTCAAGTATAAATAGAGTGCGGGAGGCACTCTATTTGATTATTCTATTCTCTCTCACACGCTTTGGAGAGTGGTGCACTTGTGGAGGAGGAGAAGCTGCTGCTAGGAGATGTCTATCTCTTATGCTTGGGTTGTATCATTTCTCTATCTATCTCTGAGGTAGTTATTGGGGTTTTTCACCTTTATGGTTTTCCCCAAGTAAACTCTGTGTCTCTTGTGTGCTTTCATTATTATGTCCATGATTGATATGCTGTAGATATGCTGTACATGTTGTTCTCTCAGTTAAGATCCTAGATTAGATTGAAGTAAATTTTGAAAAATTAACAATATAGGGAATTCTTGAGGAGAGTTTTTAAGAGAGTGGATCAAACCAAAACCAATAGGTACATCTCTTACGCAAGAATCTATGTCTACATGCATATAAATCGAGCTCTGTCATACTCAATTTGCTCGGTACATGAATTCCTTGTATGGATCCATCCAATAGACTATGAGCATATACTGTTCAAATGTCGTAAATGTCATGAATATGGACACTTATTCAAATATTTCCCACTAAACAATCCTACTCCATATCCAAATAATTTGAATACCATAGATGAGGAAGGCTTCAAGAAATTTCCACCTAGATGGTGCCAAAATAGGAAGAACCCCACAATCAGCAAAACAACTATAGTAGCAACAAGCAACATCTTCGAAGTATTCTCAAAGCAACCGGAGGACCCTAAATATTTACATGCAGAAGACCAGCATGCCCCAAAGAAGAAACACATGCATCGTTCCAAAGAACTAGCGTTGACCACCCATGATCCACTGATGTAATCTAAGGATGCACTCTCGAACACCCAAATAGAGAATATCAGTCCTGATTTGGATGTTGTCATGGAGGAGGATATGAGCGATCTTGATTTGGGGGAACTCGATCTCTTGGGACTAGAGGAAGCATGCGGAAGGAAAACCTTCAATGCAATCCCCTGCAAGTAGATTCACCTTCTAAAAGAAGATATATCCAAATCCAAGGCTAAATCCAAGTTAGGCATCTTGAATCTATCTCAAAAAAGCCAAAAGAAACCCTTGAGAGACCCCAAGAAGAAAGGAAGGAAAGTTGATCTGGAGCTTTTGAACAATCTTGGAACCAAACTGATCAAATTAGGGGAATACGCCTAGCTTACTGAGTTATTTCCCTTCTCTACCCCAACTTCCTAAATAAAGTGATCTCCTATAATGTAAGAGGAATCAACGGTCCTACAAAACAAATAATTATACGACGGAAAATTCATCAAGAAAATCCCTCAATGCTCTTCATTCAAAAAACTAAATGTAGTAGCAACACTTTGGAGACCCTCATGGACCATCTTCTGAAAGGCAGCAAAGCGGTAGCTATTGATGCAATTGGAGCTTTGGGTGGTCTAGCTCTGATTTGGAGCACCTATGAGGTAAATCTCAATGATGTTTTAGTCATAAGAAATTCCATCTCAACCTTTTCCCATGTTTTAGGCACTAATTTCCATGTACATATTACCAATGTCTATGGACCTCAATCTTTGGAAAAAAATATCATTCTTTTAGACTACATACAGTGGTACAGGAACAACACTCCTAAACAACCTTGGATCTTAGCTGGAGACTTTAGCATGATCACCAATATTTCAGAAAAAAAGGGGGCGTAGATCCATTTCTCAAGAAGAAAATAGATTCAAAATATTCATAGAAAATAACATATTGACTGATGTAGAAACCAACAATGGTATCTTCACCTAGAACAACCGAAGAGGAAGAATACATCAGATAGCCTCAAAATTTGATCATTTCCGGCTTTCATAAGACATTCTGGACACTTGCATGAATCTAACAGCGATAGTCCTTCCCTCTGCTGGCTTTGATCACTGTTCGATTTGTCTGACCTAGTAAGGACAAAGACCTTTTCTACCATGTCCCTTCATATTTGATAAATTCTGGATTTCCCATCTTGACTTTCATGAAACTGTCAAAAATTGTTGGACAAGCTTCCATGTCTCAGGGTTTTCCAAGATGTATAGGTTTCAACACTTTTGGTAACATCTCTATGACCAATAATTCCTTCGATCAGGAAATTAAATCTCTCCAACAACAGGTGATAAATGAAGGCCGCACTAAGGAGCGAAACAAAAAAGAGGCAAAGATTCAAGCTCAAATTGATTATCAAAGTAGGAAGGAGGAAGTTGTATGGAAAACATGTCACAAATCAACTGGTTGAAAGAAGGAGAGTGCAACACTTCCCTCTTTCACCATTCAACCATACAACATAGAATGCACAACAAAATCAACACCCTGAAAAAATCGGATGGCAATAGTGTGGAGACGCATGAGGAAATTGAGAAAGAGTTGGTTGCGTTTTACAAGGATCCATTAATAGAAGACAAATTGAACATGCAAGTTGCTATTGAACAAATCACAACTCATATTCCAACTATAATAAAAAAAGAGCAGAACACAACCCTCATGCGACCCATCACCCCCTTGGAGGTGGAATTAGCAATTCATCAAATGGAAGAAATAAAAGCCCGAGGTGCAGATGGCTTCACCAATTAATTTTTTCAGCATTGTTAGGGTATGCTCAAGGATGAAGTTTTGGAGATCATGGAATAATCATGCAAGAAATAGTGGGTTATCCCAACTCTAAATGCTACCTTCCTCACTCCCATACCAAAGGAGGAAAATGTAGCTTCACCACGTAATTATAGACCCATCTCCCTCTGCAATGTTGTTTACAAGATCATTTCCAAAGTCATTGGTAATCGCCTCAAACTACTCCTACCTTCTCTCATTTCCCCTGAGCAAATGGGCTATGTAGAAGGAATACAAATCCACAATAGGGTTGTTAAGTTTAAACCAAATAGACTAGCAAGATCACTGAAAGAAACATAATCACAAGATAGACATAGAAATTACCCTAGGAAACCCTCATGGGGTAGAAAACCTAGCAAAGCTTTCCTCAATAAGATGATCAACCAAAATACAAGATGTGCTCCAAGACTTGTCCTTCTTCTTTAACTCACATGTAGACCTACCAGACATAGGTGCGCTACTTTTTGAGTTGTGGAAGTGTGTCAAATTAGGAGCTCTCCTGCTCTACTTATACTGATTTCTGACTGACCAAAAATCCCTAATGTGGCCGACCTCTCCTAGTGAAGTCTAATAACCCCTAAAATATAAACTCAGGTCCGACCCCCACATGGTGGGTCTAATAACCCTAGTTACCACAAACCATTGGAGGAATAAACATCTCCGTATACATAATAGAATCACCTCGGAGGGATGAAACATCTCCGTAATAATAATGTACAAATATAATATTCTTAGAAGTTAGAATATTCAACACTCCCCCTTAACGAGAAGGATATTATAACAACATCTGCATGAGAAAGGAGTCATTGACTACATCATACATGATACATCTGTAAATCATCAGAAGCTTTCTTCAATACATCATCATCAGTAACTTAACTAGTTACTGGAACAACATCATCATCGCACGATCATCAGCAGCATCATCACACGATCATTAGCATCGTCATCACACGATAATTAGCATCGTCATCACACGATCACCAACATCGTCATCACACGATCATCAGCATCATCATCACACGATCAATCCAAACCATTCATTTAGGACTATATCCAAGGATGATTTGATCCTCACCCCGTTCAATTAGGACTATGTCCAAGGATGACTTAATCCTCACTCCGTTCATTTAGGACTATGTCCAAGGATGACTTAATCCTCACTCCATTCATTTAGGACTATATCCAAGGATGACTTAATCCTCACTCTGTTCATTTAGGACTATGTCCAAGGATGACTTAATCCTCACCCCGTTCATTTAGGACTATGTCCAAGGATGACTTAATCCTCACCCCGTTCATTTAGGACTATGTCCAAGGATGACTTAATCCTCACCCCGTTCATTTAGGACTATGTCCAAGGATGACTTAATCCTCACCCCGTTCATTTAGGACTATGTCCAAGGATGACTTAATCCTCACTCCATTCATTTAGGACTATATCCAAGGATGACTTAATCCTCACTCCGTTCATTTAGGACTATGTCCAAGGATGATTTAATCCTCTTCCCGTACATTTAGGACTATGTCCAAGGATGACTTAATCCTCTTCCCGTACATTTAGGACTATGTCCAAGGATGACTTGATCCTCACTCTGTTCATTTAGGACTACATCCAAGGATGACTTAATCCTCACTCCGTTCATTTAGGACTATGTCCAAGGATGGCTTAATCCTCTTCCCGTACATTTAGGACTATGTCCAAAGATGACTTAATCCTCTTCCTGTACATTTAGGACTATGTCTTAGGATGACTTAATCCTCTTCCTGTCCATCAATGACTTCATTCTTGGAGACCATACTTCTACGGATTCTTTTAGAACATATGTTCATGGATGATACAATCCCACCTGTATCCTCATCAATACAGATATACAAGTATCCTCATCAATACAAGTATCATCAAAAGCATGTATCCTCACCAATACATATATCATCAAAAGCATGTATCCTCACCAATACATATATCATCAAAAACATGTATCCTCACCAATCCATATCATCAAAAGCATGTATCCTCACCAACACATATATCATCAAAAGCTCATCAAAAACATGTATCCTCACCAATACATATATCATCAAAAACATGTATCCTCACCAATACATATCATCAAAAGCATGTATCCTCACCAATACATATATCATCAAAAATAAAAGCAAGTAAAAAATAAGTATTCTAATTATAAGAGTCCTAAGTCTAAATAATCTAAGTATAAGTATCCAAGTGTAGTAAATAGGTATCCACATCATCGACCTTGCTGTCGATGAGGCAATCTCATCATCAATGGCTACACTACTCCCCCTTTCGAGGAGGGTCCTTTTGAACTACACCAAGCTTGTCTCAGAAGTATTCAAATTTCACTCGAGACAGAGGTTTGGCCAAGATATCAGCAATTTGATCCTCAGTGCTCACATGCTTGAGCTTAATGGCTCCTCTTTGCACCATATCTCGTATATAAAAGTATCGGATCTCTATGTGTTTTGACTTATCGTGGAATACATGATTTTCTGTCATCTTGATACAACTTTGATTATCACACATAATCACAGTGGGATCCATTTCTAAGTCAAACAATCCAAATAGTAGTTTCCGAAGCCATACTGCTTCACAGCTAGAAAAGCAGGCAGCTATATATTCTGCTTCAGCAGTACTGAGAGCCACACTAGATTGTTTCTTGCTGAACCAAGAGATCATGGCAGATCCAAGACCATAACATACACCTGATGTACTCTTCCTGTCTAAAACACTTCCTGCCCAATCAGAATCTGAGTAACCATGTAATCTGAGTTCATGATTTCCAAGGTAGTTTAGACCAAAATCTAAAGTACCTTTTAGATACCTCATTACATGCTTTGCAGCTATTAGGTGAACCTTCCTTGGTTCTACTAGATATTGACTCAGAGTATTTAAAGCATATATATGGTCTGGTATTTGTTAAATACGTCAAAGACCCAATGATTTGTCTATATAGAGTGACATCCACTAATTCTGATGAGTCATCAACTAATAACTTCAAGTTGGAGTCCATGGGAGTAGCCATGGCTTTACACTCCAACATATCAAATCTTTTCAAAATCCTCACAGCATACTTACCTTGATTTAAAAAGATTCCTTTTGGTTCTTGCCATACTTCTAGACCTAAGAAGTAGTGCATTAAACCAAGATCCTTCATTTCAAATTCTGAAGAAAGCTTCTTCTTACATTCGATAATTTGATTCTCATTTCCTGTTAGAAATAGATCATCTACATACAATAGTAATATAACAGGTTCATCATCCATAACCTTGAGATAAAGATTTGGATCAACTTTACTCTTGGTAAGGCCCATGCTTGTTAAGAAACTGTCAATCCTTCCGTACCAAGCTCTGGGAGCTTGCTTCAATCCATACAAAGCCTTTTTCAGCTTGCATACATGTGTTCTTCCTTCTTTAACCTCAAATCCTTGTGGTTGTTCTATGTACACTTCTTCTTCAATGACACCATTCAGGAAGGTTGTTTTAACATCCATCTGGTGTAATTTCCACTTCATCATAGATGCAAGTGCCATGATAGTTCTAATTGATGTGTACCTAGCAACTGGTGCAAATGTTTCTTCATAGTCTATTCCCTCCTTTTGAGAGAATCCTCTGGCTACAAATCTTGCCTTATATTTTTCAATGCTACCATCTACAGCATGTTTTATCTTGAATATCCATTTGGAAGAAACCACACTTTTATCCTTTGGTTTGGGAACTATATCCCAAAAATCATTTTTCATTATTGACTGGTACTCTTCTGTCATTGCTTCTACCCACTCTTTCTTCTAAGCTGCCTCCTCATAGCTAGTAGGTTG
Source organism: Larix kaempferi (assembly GCA_027924585.1). Taxonomy (NCBI): domain Eukaryota; kingdom Viridiplantae; phylum Streptophyta; class Pinopsida; order Pinales; family Pinaceae; genus Larix; species Larix kaempferi. Next base: position 3,584,152 of record BSBM01000008.1, read on the forward strand.
TTGATCCACAAGATCACACATCAAGGCCACATAGTTGGATACTAACTTGGGTTTCTTCCTTTCTCTAGTGCAGCCTTCAGGAGCTCCATATTTTTCAGGTCCTTGAATAATGTCTCTAGCCCATGCTGACCTTCTTTTTCTAGAGAGATTTGTAATGGGGGATTCTTGAGATTCTATCATGTCATGGTCTTTTGGTGCATCATCTTCAGGGATGGGTACAAATTCTGTGATTCTAGGAGGTGTATCTTCTTCATAGAATTCTTCAAGTTGGCACTTCCTAGATTTCTTGATAGCTGTTTCTTCATCAAATGTTACATCTCTACTTATCTCCATATGATGAAAACCAGGTATGTAAATTCTAAAAGCTTTGGATGTTTCACAATATCCAACAAATATTCCTTTGTTACCAGAGGGATCCAACTTGATTCTCTTTTATTTTGGAATGTGAATATACACAGGACATCCAAATATTTTGAGATGACCTACCTCAGGTTTCTTTCATGTGAACACTTCTTTTGGAGTCTTAAATTCAAGAGCACTATGAGAAAGTCTATTTTGTACATAAACAACTGTCCTGGCTGCTTCAGCCCATAGATACATGGGAAGATCTTGGTCATGTATCAGTCTTTACAGCTTCCATGATAGTTCTATTCTTTCTTTCAGCAACCCCATTTTGTTGGGGATTGTAGGGAGTGGTTAGTTCCCTCTTGATTCCAGCTTCTTTACAAAAGTCTTCAAATTTCTTTGAAGTATATTCTCCACCATTATCTGTTATGAGAATCTTGATTTTCTTTTCTGAGAGATTTTCTATTAAGGCCTTGAACTTTTTGAATTTTCCAAAGACTTCATTCTTACCTTTTAGAAAGTATATCCAAGTTTTCCTTGAATAGTCATCAATGAAAGAAAGATAGTATTCAAACCCACTTAGGGATGTGGTGGGCATTGGTCTACATACATCTGAGTGTATTAATTCCAAAATGTTCTTAGTCTTTGTTTCACTCTTTGGAAAAGGGTTCTTGACATTCTTCCCTTTTTCACATCCTTTGCATGAGCCATGATGGTCAATCTTTAAATCTAGTAATCCTATGACCACCTTGCTCACATAGGGTAGAGCCTTGTAGTTAATGTGAGCAAGCCTTCTATGCCATAGATCACTGGGGCTAGTGGTTTCATGGACAAGGGAAGCTTCTGGGTGACCCTTGAGTTTGTAAAGACCTCCTTCTTCTTCACCAATGACAATTGCATCCTTAATAGATTTTCCTTTGGGCCACATAAGTACTTGACCATCAATAAATGCAATTCCAAATCCTTTCTTATCTAGTGCTGAGATAGAAAGTAGATTCTTCTTCAATCTTGGAACATATAAAATTTCTTTCATCTTCAAGAGTGTTCTAGAGTCAAGCTTGTAGCTTGCTTTACCAATTCCCTTGATGGGATATTGATAATCATCTCCTAGAGATACCTTTTGTGGAGAAGACTTTTCTTCAAATCTTGAGAGAGTTTTCTTTTGACCTGTCATGTGCTTTGAAGCACCACTATCAATGAGCCATGTATCTTCTCCAGGAGACACACATCCAGAGAGTGCAGAAAATAGAACATACTATTTTGCATCTTCTTCTTCATTCCTTCTAGATCTTTTCCTAGGGAGAGGCCTTTCTTCTTCTTTTTCATATTTGGATCTTTTCTTATGAGACCTTACTTCCTCTTCTTCTTCTTCCTCAATATTATCTTCTACAAGATGTGCTTGATGTCTTTTATAGTGAATATTTTTCTTCTTTATTGAAGGACAAAATCTAGCAATGTGTCCTAGCTTATGACAATTGAAACATTGGAAGGAAGAGAACTTTCCTTTTCCTTTCTTCTGAAATCTTTATGGAGATTGAGACTCCTTGTGCTTGTCCTTCTTGAAGTAAGATTGATTCTTTCTTCTCTTAGTGTGAGTAGCCAAGGCTTGATCATCCTCCTTGAGAAGGGCTTCTCTATTGGCTACCCTAGCTTCTTCTTGAACACAATCTTCCCATACTACATCAAACTTCATACTCTCTTTTCTGGCACACATAATTTGTATAAATGACTCCCAAGGTTTAGTGAGACCATTTAGAGCAGTCATCACAAGTTCATCTTCATCAAGAGTATCACCAATGGCCTCTAGTTGTTCCTTGAATTGGGAGACCCTTGAGAAGTAGTCTTGAATGGATTCTACTTTGTGCATCTTGGTACTCTTCAACTGAGTTCTTAGGTTCATCTTCCTATTGATGTTCTTTCCCTCATACATCCTTCTTAGGGCATCATACATTTCCTTTGGGGTCTTCTTGGAAGCCACTTGGGGAATCAAGTGGTCTTTAATAGAATCATCTATGATTATCTTTTCCCTAATCAAATCCTTCCTATGCTTCTCTTTGGCTTCATCTCCTTCAGGTTCTGCAACTTCATCCTTGATATAATGAGCAAGATCATTCTCTTCAAGAATGAGACCAATTCTGTATTTCCATGCCCAAAAATTCTCTATACCTTCAAGCTTGTCTTCAAGCTTAGTACTTGGAGACATCTTCTCTTGGGGGAGTCCAAGAGATTGGAGTTTAAGAGATGGAGTAATACTTACCAGGAGATGTACTTTGCTTTCCGGATCTGCAATAGAATTTTTGGTTTATCGCACTTTTGATAGAATTAGGGTTTGACTTTCCCGAAGTTCTATCCAACCAAAAATATCGATCAAGGGCTCAAAAGATTGATATTGAGAAGGGCTATTCAACCATGCAACCAAAAACCAAAAAATACTAACCTTTTGCAGAAACCCTAATTCTTGGGAGAGAGAGAGAAAGATAATTTCACCTTGTGAAAGATGTTCTATTCAAGCTAGCTCTGATACCATGTTAAGCTTAAACCAAATAGACTAGCAAGATCACTAAAAGAAACATAATCACAAGATATACACAGAAATTACCCTGGGAAGCCCTCATGGGGTAGAAAACCCAGCAAAGCTTTCCTCAATAAGATGATCAACCGAAATACAAGATATTCTCCAAGACTTGTCCTTCTTCTCTACCTCACATGCAGACCTCCCAAACACAAGTGCGCTACTTTCTGAGTTGTGGAAGTGTGTCAAATGAGGAGCTCTCCTCCTCTACTTATACTGATTCTCGACTGACCAAAAATCCCTAATGGGGCCGACCTATCCTAGTGAAGTCTAATAACCCCTAAAATATAAACTTAGGGCCGACCCCCACATGGTAAGTCTAATAACCCTAGTTACCACAAACCATTGGAGGAATAAACATCTCTGGATACATAATAGAATCACCTCGGAGGAATGAAACATCTCCGTAATAATAATGTACAAATATAATATTCTTGGAAGTTACAATATTCAACAAGGATCATCTTAGCTCATGAGGTCATTCATTCCCTTAAAATCAACAAGAAAATGGGTATGCTCCTTTGGATTCTTGGAGAGATCAAGCTTAAGGAGCATACCCACTCCTGGACTAAATGGGTAATTTATTTTATTTCCAATCCCTTCTTCTCCATTTTGGTTAATGGCACTCCTTCAACCACTTTCTCCCCCTCCAAAAGGATCTGCTAAGGAGACCCCCTTTCACCCTTCCTCTTCATTTTGATGGAAGAAGGTTTAGGTCACTTACTCAATATCCATTGCTCTAATTTCCTTCTCAAAGGCCTAACTCTACATGATAATCCTCCTCTCACACACCAACAATTTGTGGATGAAAACCTACTTATGAGTCATCCCTCGGTGCAAGAATCTTGAACCCTGAAGAGGATTCTAAATGTCTTTTCAGAAGCATCTAGAACTTCTATCAATCTTGAAAAGTACCACATCTTATTTTTCAACACTCCAAGCACCACACAAAGGAACATATCCAAAATCCTTGGTTTCTCTATTGCCTCACTCCCCTCCAAATATTTGGGAGCCCCGCTCACTGATTCATATATGAAACACTCTTCCTGGAGAGAACTGCTTGATAAGCTAGAGGCTAAGCTCTCCTCGTGGAATTTCTAATCTCTAAAACTTGTTGGGATCCTTGTTCTCATCAATCAATTCTTCAAATCATGCCACTCTATTTGTTTTTTGTTCTTGTAGCTCCTAAATGGGTCCTCAAAGCTATCAGAAGAATTCAATGCACCTTTTCATGGGGGGTTATAAAAATCACTTCAAATGACCACTTGTTAAATGGGACACAGTATGCACACCCAAATATTGTGGAGGTCTAGGCTTGAGATATCCGACCATCAACAATTAGATCTTCAATGCCAAAATTTGGTGGAACTGGGTGACTAAAATATCCACATAGTGGGCCCAACTTTGGAATTGGAAATATGCCCCCAATTGGGACCCACAGGAAATCATTCGTTTCAATATTTCAATACAAGGTTCACACATCTAGAATGTGGCTAATTCCCAGAGGTACCTGGTCCAACAACACAATTTTTGGGAAATCAGAAATGGGTCCTCTGGACACTTCTGGAAAGACTCCTGGAAGCAAATGTTAAGCTTGCATAGCCTACTCCAATTGTAGCTCCTACAGGACTTTATTCGGGACTCTAAAAAGATCTCAGTCAAGGACTATTAGGAAAATGAAACGCAACATGATTTCAGGATCTAGACACACATAAGACAGTGGGGCATTAAAATGAATAATGCGTATATAGACAGGATTTGGTAGGATCTACAAACAAGGAAAATTCACAATCAGTCAGCATCTGACATCATTAGATGGGGTTACAAGCCCATTGGATCCTTCACCATCAATGAGGATTATCACCTACATACTCAGAATCACTTGGAACAATGAGACCCCATCTGGAAAAAAAATTGGAATACAAATATGTGGAAAAAATTCGCCACCTTCCTTTGGCTCATCATCCACAAATGATTCCTACCCTGAGACAATCTCATTAAACAAGGATTTCATGGTCCTTCTAGATGCAATATTTGCAACAATCAGGAGGAAACCATGGAGCACTTGCGCTACTCTTTATATTTCTCCAGTAACTTATATTGGAAAAGGCTCAATATCCTTTGTAGAAGAATTGATCGGGTGCATGGTAATCCTATCCAAACCTTTAAAAATTGGACTAACAAACCTTACAACAATAGCATCCTCAATTGAATTTGGAATTTGGCTCCAGGTTTATGGTTTGGGAAATATGGAAAGAATGCAACTCTAGAATGTTTGAAGACAAGGCTAGAACTGAGGATCTAGTTTGGGTTCATTGTAAGGATCACATCCCATAAACTCTCCTACTCTACAATTGGTCTAAAAAAGACTTCAAAGATGACCGTCTGGAGACTATGATTTTAAATAGTTGGAAAATTTCTCCTAAAGCGTTCTCTTCTAACAATATCACCCAACCTGTAGCTCCTCCTAGTCTTGATTCCTAAAGTTCTCCTCCCACTAGTTTTCTTAAACTCGATTTTGATGGAGCATCTAAAGGAAATCCAGGCCTTGCTGGATTTGGTGGATTTTTTAGGGATAGCTTAGGGAAAATTATCTGCCTCTACTTTGGAAATCTAGGTCATGACAACAATAATGAGACAAAGCTTGCGACACTTCTAAATGGGATTGAAATAGCTTCTTCTCGATCATTTCTTCCCGTGACAGTAGAAGGAGATTCTCCAATTCTCATCTCCATAGCTAGAAAAATCCAATGTGGCTCTTAAATCACCAAGCTATCTCCTAGCTGGAGGCTCAACTTTGGACTCTCTCATTTGGAATCCCTTATTCCCATGATGGGGGCCATTAATTTCCAACATGTCATAAGGAAAGACAATGCAGCTGCATATCGGATTGCCAATGAAGGAGTCTCAAGCAATGTCTCACTCAGAGATTTGGATCCCAACCAGCTTTTTGATTCTCTACTAAAGTTGGATTTCCTCTCCGAAATGGAACATGATCGTCAAACCCCGAATGTGGGTGATATGGTTACGCACATGGATCCCTCCATGGTGATCTCACCTCTCAACTACATGTAGTATGTTAGATATTCGTGACATATGAATTAATAAGGCCTCCACCTCTATGCATATGTTCATTAACTCCTTGGTCATTCGAGCCCCCACTCAAGCTGGTGCTGGTACCATGACATCATTCCTTCCCCTCTGCAAATCAATGGCCTTTGTAGTTGTTGGTTTAAGGCCTTCAGGCTGGAATTACTTCTACATTTGACCTCCGAGCAACTGGAATGTTAGTAAGATATATCCTCATCTTTTTTATGATTGCCTATTAACGATTTGATTTTGGTGCTCTCACATTCGGACTTTGTTCTACCCTGTTTCTTTTTCTCTTGAGCTTTTCCTGGAGCTCTCCTGTATCTCCCATGAGACCCATCAGACTTCAAGGGAGGATTCTCGGTTTGCAAATATGTCACGAAGACTTCATGGGATCCTCGCCGAGGTTGTGGAGGTTGTGGAAACCATGGAAATCGTGCGCATGTAATAGGTAATCTCAATGGGTATGAAAATTCAATCCTAGAGCATTTGAGAACAATGATAAACGTCTGGGAAGAGGAAATGGTTATGCAACATCTAGACACCCAAAGGACTCGTGTCAGACCTAGGAACTTCTGGATGGTTCAAAATATGTTGGCTAACATTATCATGTAAGCTCAGGAGCCCCAATAGGGGATTCAACCCCCTTATCCACCTCCTTCTCCTACACCTGCTGAGCATTTAACCTCCTCTCCTGCTACCTCATAGATTTCAAAGACAATGGACACCAAGAATTCTCAACTTGACAATTGTCTAGTGTAGCAAGCATATTTCACCAATGTGGCATCCACTAGTGGCCACAAGCGGAAAAGGGTACAACATATCGGCTCTTCTATCCCAGATTCCCCAGTAAATACTGATTCATTACTAGTTAAGAAGGCCATTGATTGCTCCTCCAAATATGAATCCAAGGTGACTATTGACAGCTCCACGAGCTCCAACAACAAGAACTACCATGGAATCCCTTCCAGCTATGGAGAATGTCGCAGCTCCATAGTGGATGAGAAGGTCAAGGAGGCTAATTCCAATGGTGTCTCCAAGTAATCGTATGGCTTCCTTTCTCTATTTTTTTTCAAATCTGATGGAGACTCTGCTTTGGGTCAATGAGTCTCTTGTTCTTTCACTCATGCTTTTTTGAGGAGCCATTAAAGGCTCTTTTGTAGCAGGTCTATTCCTATGCTTTTAGCTATTTTCGATAATTCTATCTATAACGTACATTTTGATGATAGATCAGACTCTTAGGCCATATGTGGGCAGGTCTACAAAGGCCATACTCTATATTTTTTGCAATATGTGAGGCCCCAGAAGGCTCTCAGAACTACAAACTATCCTGTGCATGTAATATTTTTTGTACTTTAATATAATTTCTCTCTACAGTTTGCAAAATATATATATATATATATATATATATATATATATATATATATATAGTTAATGTATAGCATTATAGTAGATATATGATATGCTATATAGTTAATATATTAATATACCATGTAATATTTAAGTAATATTAATATAATATAATTATTATAGGTAATATATTAATATTAATAAATTTAAGAAAAAACAATCTAAAGAAGAGGCAAGAATAAGGAAAAGGGAATTAGCAAGAAAATGGGTAAATTTAAAAACGAAATTGAGGAAGAAAGGGGGAAATAAATCAAAAGAGTTGATTAATCTGAATCTTATTATCAATGAGTATGTGCAAGAGTTTGTTCCAGTTTATTTCAAATCATTTCATTTCACTCATGGAGTCATTGGTTTGAGAAGAAATTAGGGTAAGTGAATGAAAATTTTGAAATCCCAAATAGAAGAGTTATGAGTATTTTATTCAATGTTATGTTGTTTGTATGCATTTCTTCTCCGTCTCCTTTTGATGGTGGTTAAAATTCTTGATGCAACAACCTCTTGAATATATATTGCCTCTAGTTGTTGTTTAGGGTTCTATTACAATAACATGGAAAATAGTGCACCAAGGTTTCATAATAGCTTTTATTACCATAAACTCTCGGAAAATAGTGCTCCGGGGTTTTGGAATAAATTTTATTACCATAAAATCTCTTTATTTTATGTTCATATGAATAGCCCACTGCATTCTTTATCACCCATTGAAGATCCAATTATAGATCCAGTCTCTTAACCAATTCATCTAGAGCCTATTTACCTTGTTACAGTCCCATCCTTGTTTACCGTAGCGGAGTATTTAGTGGCTACTCCCATTTTTTGTTGGCTCAATTCTAATGGGCCCGAGTAAATCTATTTATATGCACTCGGATCTTCTGTTCGAGATCCAATTGGATATGGAACAGAAAAATATGTTAGGCATGGCTAATAAACTGGAACAACATCTCAATCTCGCTCTTAATAAACTGGGTAAAAAACTATCTTTGTCTCTATCTGTTCATGCTCCTACCCATGGATTTACCACTTCCTTTGTCTGTAAAATAATATTAGGGGGATTGGATGGAAAACCCTACTTCACTTTAATGGGGCCCTAGACAGAATATTTACCTGTTCGTCAAATATTAACATTATCAAGCTTAGGAGGATGGTATCACTTCCAATTTGTGGGCGGGAGCGCATCGTTTTGCTGATACAAGGTATTTTCTTATCAAACATGTGGAGCCGATCAACGCAACATCGAATGACATCTGAATGAGTTGTTGAAAGTAAGCAGCGAGCATGGCCGACAGAAAATACTTGGAATATGTACAAGAATTAATATGGCCCTTTGAATTATTTGTTTATTGCTTGTTACATGATGTCAAGTAGTAGAGTTCAAGACAAAAATAAGGTCAAGTGAGGCATTTAATGACTTCAGCCAAAATTGTGTGACCTATCGCTAGTCATCAAAGTCTCATGCACTTTATAGGGATATATATTATTGCAATTCTTCCTCATAGATTCATTTCAATGAGAGAACTTAAGAATGGGATTGAATTCACTAGTTGTAGTTTCAGTGTCATTCTATAAATACGTTGTGCATTGTTTACCTTTGAGTAGATATGAGCATGTTATAGATAAAGGAAGAAAGAGGGTTAGAGTGTGGAAACTGGGAGGAAAAAAACATATAGGTTAAGAGAAGTGCCCACATTGAGATTCAAATGGGATTCTTCTAAAATGACCATGCATCATCATACATACCTTATCCCTATTTTTAGACCCTCAACATGAAAATCAATGAAAAAACCCAAAATGTATGATATCTTAAGTCCTAAAACCCACTTTGGACAAGCTCCCCAAGAAATAGAAAACCAAAATAAGGGTTTCCCCAAAAATAGAAAAGTCTACCAAAAGTGGAGGATGTCCTCACAAAATAAAAAATCACGCCCAGATTCGAATTTTACCGATGGTAAGAAAACAACCCACCATGGTTTAGGGTTCTAAAAAAACCCTAAACAACACCTACATATATTGGTATTTTTACCCTGATTTGGACAAACGCGATTCATTTTTCAAAAATATCTAGCCTTTGAAAGCCACCCTTTGCAAGTTCCCCTGAGTGAAGGTTGAACACCTCTTAGTTCCCTTCACTTCCGTTCAGTCGAGACCTTTCCCATTCAACCCTTATGGTGGCTCCATGGAAAAGAACTATTCAGAGAACTAGAGAGCTACTCCAACTTCAAGCGGATGCATGGGACCTCTTGCCATTCAAGTAATCTAGAACCATTGTAAAGCTCATTTATTGGAAATACAAATAAACTAATTCTTTTTTAGACCTAATCTATTCACGTGAAATAAATATTTTTATGCATATGTTTTTGTTTTCAATGTAGTAAATGTTGTTTTAAATTAAATAGTTATTGTTACCTGTTACGGCACATACATATTGTTGCTTAGTTTATATTTGCATGCATAGTTCAATCTAGATTTTACTTATTTTTGTTATTATTTACTGCATATATTTAACACATAGAGCCGCAAGAGATATTCTCTTGTGTGCTCTCTACCTTGGCTTGCTCAAGCCAGTATTCCACCCATTTTACCCTGTTGGAGTGCGAAAGCACTAACAACAGAACTGGTGACAATACTGGGGAGATCCCTATAGATCCCCAGTTTTTTTTTTTATTGCTTTGATTGGCTTTCATGTTAGAGTTTTTTATTCAGTAGATCTATAAGTTTGAGTGATTTTTACCCCTGCTAGACCCCTAGCTGACTTTTGTCTTATAGAACAGGCCTTACCTATCCCTCATACCCCCTTCTCATTCCTTTTCTGAGCTGGTTTTTAAATTTCTCATCTCCCATTCCTAGAGCGCTCCCTTTAGCTAATTAAGTGTGCCCTACGATGCCTCTTTTTCCCAATTAGGTCCATCCTAGAGTGCCCTCCCCCCCTTGAAAGGTGCGCTCTAGACCTTTTGCTCATGATTTTGGTTGTGCTTCTGTTTCTACACAGTGTGCACCACAAAACTCTTTTGTTCCTCAGACTAAAGCGCTCTGAGAGTGACTGAGACTGACTTACAACTCTCTGAACCCTCTTTTCATCCCCCTGCACGCTATAGATTGACTGTTTCATTTCTAGATTCGATTGATTGTGGTACCTTTTTACTATTTACATAGTATGCTTGCTGATTTTAGCATGTTTGGTCTGTTTGGTTGAAATCCAACAGTTGGAAAAAATTTTAATACTTGTTTCATATAGTATATTTCTTTGCAGATCTGATTTCTCTTTGTAATACAACATGTTGTCTCACAATTACAGTTCATCTTCTAGTTTTAAATAAAGAGGTTAAGTTCAATTTCTTTCAATTATTAGTACTATTAATTTCCACTCATTTAGCATAGTTATACATGCTACTCGTGTGCCCACTCACCCCCTAAATATCAAAGTGAGACCAAAAATATATGTAATTGAACATACATTTAACCCCACTTGGGGATAAAAAACAACTTGCTAGATGGGTAGGGCACTAGGGGTAGGTATCCAAATAACTCCCCTTTCACCATTTACATCTAAAACTTAGTTTTTGTCTCTTAGGGAACCAAAAATCCCTTAGTATTTTTTGGCACGGTTAATGTCAATTTGTCGGAAAGGCCTCTCCCTTAGGAGTGCAAGTCGTGAGATTTGTTCCAGAATACTAGGTGGAATGCCGATCTCCACTTAGTTTTGAAGGACACCTTCTCATAGTCCTCGTTGCAATACCAAGCCTACTTACTAGGGGTGTAGTGACCCAAGGACTGAAATGATGAATTTACCTTCCTTAACGTGCCATGAACAGGGTAGCCTAGTTTCCATTCTTCTAGGGATCTTATACCTAGGATTCCCCTCGGTAGAGGGATTTCCCTTAGCCTATTTTTTTTTCCAGGCCATATTTTCTGATAGTGGATTTCATCACCCTGTGGAGGATACGGTTTATGAGCTCTCCATATCTTTAGCTAGGTGTTTGCATGCTCCGACACCCCTCAGGTTAGTGATTCTTTTTACTTTTCGGTAGTGCTACTTGTTGTCATTCTGGTCATTCTTTGATACTCGCATACTGTGATGTGCAATCGAAGTAGAATTTTAGAGTTTTTTGTTGGCCTGAGTGCCGCTTTGTTAAGAGCTCTCCTTCTGCACACATGGCGGCAGTTGGATTTTTGATCATTTTTTATAGACCCTTTTACACTCACCACATCTGTCATCACTGATCCCCCAAGATACTCACGTAGCTATAGGGGAAGTCCCCACAACAGGGTCTATTGGACTACACTCATCGCGCACCCTTGAGGTGCACAATTTCATCTACGTATTTTAATTTTGACGCCTCTTACTTTACATCTAACTCCTTCGATCTGGATACACCCACACATACTTCTCCATCTAGCCCCATGGTCAACACCAAACCCAACATGTTTTATGGAGGGATTCTTGGTGGTGGAATCGCTAGTGTCCTCGATGCCACCTCAGCTTCCATTCCCACCATGGAATCCACATGACCCTCTATCCCTACTGCCATGAGACCTACCCCTAACACTACAGTGCACCCATCCACTGCATCTATACCTATCGGTACTAGATCTATTCCAAACAAAGTTCCTTTGGTTATTGGTGGTACCCTTGGGGGCACCACCCTGCTTCCTTCTAGGTCCCTCTGCCCCTTGCAGGTTGTTCCTCGATTCCCATTATGACTACCACCCATGTACCTTCATTCGATGGAGGTGGAACCATGATAGCTTCCATGGCTAGTGCACAAGTCGTCCCAACCATGTTACATTCTCCTGCAAGTTTTCCATTCATGGCCAGTCTCAACCTCCCTGACCTGGCTAGATTGAACAATGACCCAATCGGACATGATCCCACATGGCCTCGCATTCCTAGTATGCACCCTTCAGACATACCCAAGTTTGAGGGGAAGGGTGGTGAATACCCCCAAAACCACATCATGTCCTTTCACTTATGGTGTTCCTATAACTCCATAATGAATGAATTGATTTTTTTACACCTTTTATGTGATGAACCTGCAACAATTAATCAATGAAAATACACGAGATAGCAGAAATAATAGAACTCAGAATCACTTTTATTGATCATAGGCCACTTCGAGGGGGGAACCTCCCTTGAGCAAGCTAAATACAAATAACTTCACGGTGCCTTCATAGGCCTCAACACACACTTATATACTAAGTCTAGGCACCAACACTATGGGTCAAAACCATGGGCCAATACAAACTATGGATCAACAATACTATGGGCGACTTACAAAGCATTTGCGCCAAACAACAATAACACAAACTATGGATCAACAAATACTACGGGATGACTTACAAAGCATATGCGTCCAACAACAATATACTAACAAAGGAAAGAGATGGGTTCCTAACATCCCCTCCCCCTCAGAAAAAGCTTTGTCCTCAAAGCTTTAGATGTGAAAATTGTTGTTGAATCTGAAGGAGTGGTTCCCATATAGCATCCTATGGTTGCATGTTGTGCCACTGAATTAAGACCTCAGTGATAGAGTGAGAGAGAAGCTGATGAGTGTGCTTATTGAGGATCGACTCCAGCTCCAAAAGTATGGATCCTTCATTATCCAGTTCGAGTAAAATGGTTTGTCCTATGATGTTGGTGCCAAGAACTTTCTTCAAACAAGAGACAAGAAATACTGGATGAATGCGGGAAGAAGGAGGAAGTTCCAATTTATAAGAAACAGACCCAATCTTTTGAAGAATCCGATATGGCCCATAGAACTTTGGAGCGAGCTTATGACGCCCTTTGAGTTTCAGGGAGGATTGATTGTACGACTGGAGACAAAGAAAAACCATATCACCTGCTTGAAAATTGTGCTCAGAATGGTGCTGATCGGCTTGTTGCTTCATGCGATTTCTTGCCATGTCAAGATTGTCCCGCAAATTGCGAAGAATCCGATCACGGTTTTGAAGGACTGTGTCAATTGCCTGAAATGGTGAACTGCTGGTGGTGTATGGAAGAAGAATTGGTGGTGCCTGACCATAGACTACTTCTATGGGGTCATTTTAGAGGCAGTGTGGTAAGAGGTATTGTACCACCATTCAGTGAGAGGGAACCACTTTTCCCATTGATGTTGTTGTTCAATGGTGAAGCAACGAAGATAAGTTTCCAAGCATTTAATTATAATTTCAGCCTGACCATCTATTTGCGGGTGATACCCTGAACTCATCTTCAATTTGGTGCAAGTGTGGCGAAATAGTTCTGTCCAAAAATAACTGGTGAAAGTTGCTTCACGATCCGAGACAATGGAAGAAGGGATGCCATGAAGACAAAAGATCTGGTCCAAGAAAGTTTGAGCAACTGAGGAGGCTGTATAGGGATGGCTGAGGGCACAAAAATGACTATATTTGGAGAGGCGATCAACCACAACAAAAATCACTGTCGTCGCTCCAAATTTAGGGAGCCCTTCAATGAAATCCATAGAAATATCTATCCAAATCCGTGCAGTTATGGGCAAGGGTTCGAACAATCCCGAAAGGAGTGTCGTTTCACCCTTATTGCACTGGCAGGTATCACATTCAGCCACCATCTGTTGAATTGTCCTTTTCATGCCCCGCTAAAAGAATTTACGCCATGCCCGCTCATACGTTTTGAGGAACCCAGAGTGCCCTGCTGATGGAGAAGCATGGAGTTAATAGAAGACAACCTGTTGCAGATCTATGCTCTGGGGAAGCACTAGATGACCCTTGTATCTCGTGGAAGCACCATCCCAAGACTAATGTGGTACAACAGAAGGGTTTTTGTCCAAACATTGAATGATTTGAGATAATGAAGAGTCATTGACATAGCCCTATTGAACAGATTGAAACCAATTTGGAACATGCATAGAAATAGATGAAAGAGAACCTTGGTCATCAAATGTGCAAGAAAGAGCATCCACCACAATATTGTTCTTACCCTTCTTGTAAGTGATCTCATAGTCATAACCCATGAGTTTTCTAACCCATTTATGTTGTGCTGGGGAGGATGCATGTTGTTCCAGGAAATATTTCAGACTCTGGTGATCAGTCTTGATGGATAAATGATTCCCTAATAGGTATGGTCACCACTTCTGTACTGCATGCAAAATAGCCATCATTTTCTTCTCATATGTAGAGGAAGCTAAATTCTTACCTGAAAGGGCTTTGCTGGTGAACGTAATGGGGTTTTCATATTGAAGGAGAACAACACCAAGTCCATTGCTGCAAGAATCACTCTCAATAGCGAAGGGCTTGGAAAAATCAGGCATAGCCAGAACAGGTGTAGTACACATAGCTTGTTTCATTTTTTCAAATGCACACTTAGTAGCATGTGTCCATGTAAAAGCATCCTTTTTCAATAGAGTAGTTAGTGGAGCTGAAATATTTCCATAATATTTGACAAACTTGCGGTAGTAGTCATTCAACCCCAAAAAACCATGAAAGCTCTTGAGTGTCTTAGGATGCGGCCAATTGTTCATGGTAGTGATTTTGGCAGAATCCACGCGAACCCCTTGTGCTGAGATAATGTGCCTGAGATACTCGACTTCCTTCTGTCCAAAAACACATTTAGACTGTTTGGCGCGGAGATGATGGTTAGATAAAAGTTTCATTACAAGATCTAGATGCTGGAGATGTTCATCCCATGTTTTACTATACAGATGAGGATATCATCAAAGAATACCAGAATAAATTTCTGAAAGTAGGGCCGAAAAATTTTATTCATCAAGGCCTGGAATGTGGAAGGAGTATTAGTGAGGCCAAAGGGCATGACCAAAAACTCATAGTGGCCATCATGTGTGTGAAAAGTTGTTTTAGGGATATCATCCCCATGAACCCGAATTTGGTGATACCCATAACGAAGATCCAACTTGGAGAAAAATTGAGCACCATGAAGCTCATCAACAATAGGAATTTGAAACTTATCCTTGATAGTGAGGTGATTAAGTGCTCAGAAGTCAATGCAGAGGCACCATGACCCATATTTTTTGTGGACAAGAAGAACTAGTGAAGAAAAGGAACTAATGCTTGGGTGAATAATACCTTGCTTCAGTAAGTCCCGAACGAGCATTTCAATCTCTTTTCTTTGGTGAAATGGGTAGCAATAGGGCCTGATGTTGGGAGGAATTCTTATAGGAAGGAGATGAATATGATGGTCCTCTGGCCTTGGAGGTGGAAATCCCACTGGTTCAACAAAGACACCTGCATATCGATCTAGAATTTGTTGTAGATCCAAATAAGTAGTGGAGACCGTTGATGGTTGCATCTGAATTGAATGGATCTCGGCGATGACACCATGGGAATTATTCTTAAGGATTTTTTCCATGTGATGTGAACTGATGATGCTGAGAGGCCCTGTTCGTAAGCCTGTCAATGTGTGTTTTTGTCCATTGGGGGGAAACTGCATCCAAAGTTCAGCAAAATCCCATAAGATGGGGCCAAGTGTGCATAGCCATTGAGCGCCCAAAACCACATCACATCTACCTAAGGTCAAGGAAAACATGTCAGAGAGCAGGTTATAATCTCCCATAGAGATACATGCATTATGACACTTCCCTTTGCAAGGTAAGGTGCCCCCATTAGCAACCATGATTTCAAAGTTGGAGCTAGGATGGATAAAACAATCAGCCTGTTTGGAGATGCGAGGGTCAATGAAATTATGACTGCTACTAGAATGAATGAGTTTTGTAAGAGGAAGCTTCTTGAAGTAACCCCTGACCTGCATGGTTTGGGGGCTGGTGATTCTAGCTAAATCATGGAGAGATATCTCTCGCTGGTCATTTTGAGACAGAGGGTCAATAGGGGGCTCCGGAATGTCGAACTGAGCATCTATTGTATCTGGAGCTTCTTCACCAATTTTAGAGGCAGGCGGAGAATCCATATCCAAGAGATAGAGATTTTGCTGAACACATTTATGTCCCCGAGTGAATTTCTCATCATAAAAATAACAAAGCCCTTTTTCTCTACATGCTTGCAACTCGGTTTCAGACAAATGCTTGATAGGTGTTGGTTGAGGAGCTGGCGAGAAGGCAGGTTGTTGAGAACCCATATTTCAGAAGGGAGCAAAAGAGGGTTTGGAGCATTGTTGGGCCACAATATTGTCTTCTTCAAACTTAGCCAACCACAGGGCTTCCATCATTGTGTTGGGATAGAGCATTTTGACCTCAGAGCGGATTGCATCCTTTAGACTAGTGACAAAAAAGCTTCGGTAGAATTTATGAGGCAATCCTTCGGTGTGGTTGGCTAGTTTCACAAATTCGGTTTGGTACTCTCTCACAGTGCGAATTTAGCGAAGTTTAGTGAGGGCTCCTGTGAAGTCATCAAAAGCACTAGGACCAAATCATTGCAAAAAGAGGTGGCAAAAATCTATCCATTTTGGCTCTTCATGAGCCTTGATGTACCAACGGTACCATTGAAGAGCTTCTTGCTCCAAATGAAAGGATGCAAGTGGAACTTTGTTGACATCAAAAGTATTATGCAGATTGAAATATTGTTCTGCACGATAGATGTTGATGCATATGTAACTTCAGAATGTATTTCACATATATGTATATTGTATTCCTAAAGAGACGTTATTATTCCTCTATACGAAAGTGTTTGTATTCCTAGAGAGATGTTATTATTCCTCTATATGGAAGTGTTCTCATTTATATTGTAAGTGTTGTAACTTATCCTTGATGGGTTATTAGACCACCTTGTTGGGGTCGGCCCTCAATAAGTCATGTGGGTCGAAGGGTTATTAGACCACCCTATGGGGGTCGGCCATGTGGGTCAAAGGGTTATTAGACCACCTTATTGGGTGTTGGCCCAATCAACATTATGTTAAGTTGTTAAGTTGAGGTCGGCCTAGTTGAGTAAAGGTCAAGTCAAGTTAGTGTATAAATAGAGAGTGTGTCTCTCTCATTTTACACATTCTATTCTCTCACTTACACTTGGGAGAGTGGTTCACTTGTGGAGGAGGAGGCTCTATTGCTAGGAGAAGACTATCTCTTGTATTCTGGTTGTATCATTGCTCTATCTATCTCTGAGGAAGTTATTGGGTTTTTTCACCTTTATGGTTTTCCCCAAGTAATCTCTATGTCTCTTGTGTGCTTGCATTATTGTGTCCATGATTGATATGCTGTAGATTTATTGTACATGTTGTTCTCTCAATTAAGATCCTAGATCAGATTGAAGTAAATTCTGAAAATTTAACATGGTATCAGAGCTACCCTAAAAGAATGCATGATATGGCATGTATGACACTTGTTGCACTTACGATGCTAGGGCTTGATATAGCAAAAAAAAGTCATCATAGTACTTTCGCTATAAATCCATTTTGTAAAATTTTTCGGATCTGAAACTTGTACAAGTCGAACATCAGATCCCCATGTACCTTGTGTCCAAAGGACAACCTCTAATGCGTTGTACTTTGTGATTTATGATCTGTACAATATAGGGTTTCTGCCTCTTCTAGATCTGAGTCAAAATCAGGTGACCTTGGGAAAGAGGTCATAACTTGGGCTAGGAAGCTCCAAATGAAATTTAATAAAAAGTGATAGGTAGTACACAGACTGTACTATCTCAAAAAAAAAATTTAGAAGCCGAAGTTGAACCAATGACATGTGGCACACCGTACAATTTCTCTCTCTTGTATTATCTCATAAACAGGTCACGTTGCCACACTTGGCATAGCTCTCTCAGAGAATCCAATTGAGGTCAAACCTATTGAGATGGAAAGATAACAGGTCGGGCTATCTTAAGAAAACTTTTCAGACCCTGTGGATCGAAAAGTTCAGAGTTACACCAGAAACAATCAAGTAAATATTTCGGTCAAAACAAAATTATTTTTGAGCACCTTCAGTCATGGCTTTCAGAATTTAGGGCTTCAGAGAAAGTTGGAATTTTTGTAATCGGAGACCACGGCTGGATGCTACCCATCAAAATTGAAATTTAGAGACCAAGATCAGAATTTTTGGTTGGGCAGAAGGCCGGGCTTGATCAAACCCCAGTTCGTGACTTTGATCGGAAAGATGGAAAATTAGGGATTTTGAAAAAAATGGAATTTTGAAAATCTGTGACCACGGCTGGAAGCTCCTCAAAAAAATAGAATCTTAGAGCTTTGAATCAAATCTTTTGGTTGGGTGAAGCTCCAGGAAACTCAAACCCTAATTCAGGGTCCTCCCTAGTGAATCCAAAAATCTAAAAGGCAATTTCGAGGGGTGAAACTTTGCAGTTTTCAAATTCTGAATATACCAACTTGATCAGCTCATCAAGGTGCATATTTCTATCCTTTTGGAAGTTTGAATTTTTGGGGTTTCTTTGATAAACCCTAATCCAACTCCAGGTCCAGTTCTTGCAAATCAAGTGGATTGGGTTAATCCTAGAAGAAGATGGATTGGTCACCTGCATAAGTGAAGAAGTTCTTGTCTCAGAGGGAGATGAAGCTAAGGCCTTCCATAAGAAGATTACAAGAAATATTGATAGGTATGGCTTACAAGTATGTTTCGTGGTTAATTTTATCATATGTTTGTTTTCATATCATTACAGTACAATCTTGATTAATTACTAGACTTGTCGTATCACCTTAATAGAAGATATTCATTGATTAAGGTTTTGACACTCATGAACGTACTAATGCATTTTGATGTTGTATGAGGTTTATGTTGTTCGCTAACATAAAAGGTACACCAAGAAAGACAAATCATGTTCTACTTCAAGAACATATGATCATGGTGACATGAAGACAAAGATTCATCCATTGTCATGGATCACATAGAAGATCTACTTTCGAGGTATGTATAACTTGGTCCTATAATGGTTAACCTATGGGACATGGAGGTTACTAGCACAAGTCACTGAAGAGAACTAGAAGACATTATGCGGGTATGTTAGACATAACTAGCTAGCATGCTAATCCATGTATGTTTTTCCTATATCAAGCTAGAATCCTACCTTGTTTTAGGATCTTATACTGTTGTGTTGTTGATAATGATTATTCATGAATTCATAGGTTTGAATAGTCATGGCTGTATGCATATTATGTTTCTTACCATAATTGATGATATGACTAACCAGAAGAATCATGAAGGTATAGGTTTGAGTAATCACGGGTTTATGCATTGATGATTTAACTAATCAGAGGAGTCCTATGATCAAATAAGAATATCCATGAGTAAAAGAAGACTTCCCTAAAACCTTGAATACTAATGTTTATTTTCTATGAATGATCATGACTATACATGTTTAAGATTATTGTGTTTTGATAGTATTAAGATTATAGTAATAAATGCATGATTATGTATGAGACCTCAAGGATAACACAATGATGATACTAATAAGCATGCATAGTGATTAAGGATGGATGTAAGTTCAAGGATGGGTAATCCAGGAAGCAAAGATCAAGAGGGAGCACACTCCAGTCGTTCCTGCAAGAAAGCAAAGGAGCACACTTCAGTAGTTTCTGCAAGGATGTAGATATTCAAAGGGAGTTGACCACTTCTCACAATCCACATCAAAATGGAGTTGCAAAGATTCAGAGGGAGTCCACCCAGCAACCAAACAAGGATAAGTATTTGAATTGTCATTTCTTACATAATGTTATTCAATGATGTATATGCTTATGTTCCTAGAATTAGGTTGTGTATTATGCATATTAGAATAGTTGCATTGATGAACAGTATACTACTAATATACATGGGTAAGTGGCCTATGGCACTGTACAACATTCCATTGCTACTTATCTAGAATGAAACCTCTTTGCTGACATGTTAGGAGTTCTGCACCCTCTTAACAATGTTCTTGTAGAGATTGGAAGGCATCTAGAAAGTTACAGAATATCGATAAATGTTGTATTGAAGCATTGGCTAAGATAATTGCATGACTGTTTGACTATACATGCTTGAGATTATTGTGTTTTGATAATATTAAGATTATAATAATGAATGTTTGATTATGTATGGGACCTACAGAATAACACAATGATGAAACTAACAAGCATGCATAGGGATCGAGAATGAATATAAGTTCAAGGACAGATAATCCAGGAAGCAAAATCAAGAAGGAGCTCACTCCAGTAGTTTCTGCAAGGATGTAGATATCCAGAGGGAGTTGACCATCCTTCTGCATTCCACAACAGAAAGGTGTAGAAGAAGCTACTTCAGCAGCTCCTGCAAGGAAGCAAAGACTCAGAGGGAGTCCACCCAGCAAACAAACAAAGATAAGTATTTTAATTACCATTCCTTACATATTTGTTTGTTTAAATAAAATTGTTCAATGATGTATAGGCTTATGTTCCTAGACTTAGGATATGTATTGTACATATTATAATGATTGCATTAATGAACGGTATACTACTAATATGCATTTGATGGGTAAGTGGCCTATGGCACTGTACAACATTTCATTGCTACTTATCTAGAATGAATCCTCTTTGCTGACATGTTAGGAGTTGTGCACACTCTTAACAATGTTCTGGTGGAGATTGGAAGGCATCTAGAAAGTTACGGAATATGGATAAATGTTGTATTGAAGCATTGGCTAAGATAATTGCATGACTGTATGACATATTTCTTTATGTGTAGGAATTTGTTTTGAAACTATGAGATGTTTTCTAATCATGCAATTTAACTTGTTATGTAGGAAAGATCGTATACCATCACCTACAAAAGAAGGACTACAACATTTGTTCAACAACAAAGTTATCTATTGAAAATATTGAAGATATTGAAGTTCCCAGGATCTGGGAAGAATGCCATGATCGAGGAGTACCAGTCGATCACGAAGATGTTTGAGATGCAGTGCCATGACCTAAAGGGGAGTCTGTAGTGACTTCCAAGAGGATCTACAAGATCAAGCATGTTGCAGTGATGAAGAGGAAGATACAGTATCTTGAATGGTGTAGTTGAAGTAGAAGTGTATGTGGTGCAGCCACTTGGTTCCGAGACACATGACAGGGAGTCATATATGTGCAGAACTTGGTATGGTAGGTTAGATAGCTTTCTATCCAGTTTGGGCTTTACCAAGAATAAAGTGGATTCCAACGTTTACTACAAGGTTGAGGAAGGCAATCCAGTGATACTACTATGTCGATGACCTGTTTGTAACAGGTGAGGATAGATTGATTGCCGACATGCAGCGAAAGCTTGCTGCCAAGTTCGAGTTGAAGAACTTGGGGATGATGCACTATTTTTTTTTGGCATGGAGGTGTGGCAGAGTGTAGATGGAATCTTCCTTGGACAAGGGAAGTATGCAGTAGAGATCTTGAAGAGGTTTAGGATGATAGACTGCAAGGCCATCTCCACACCTATGGAATCAAACCTGAAGCTTCTGTGTGATGCTTCATCTGAGCCGGTTGATGTCACTATGTTTCGTCAGATGATTGGGTCCTTGATGTACCTGACAAACATGAGACCAGATATTTGCTTTGCGGTGAACACATTGAGCCAGTTCCTGACGGATCCAGGGAGTGTTCACCTGGTTGCTGTAAAGCATATTTTGAGGTACCTAAAGGGTATAGTTGATTATGGGCTCAAATATGATACGAATCAAAAGTTTAACTTGCAGGGTTATGATGATTTAGATTGGGCAGGCAGTGCTATAGATAGGAAGAGAATTTCTGGGTGCTACCTCAGTATGGGATCAGGTGTGATCTCTTAGTTTAGCAAGAAGCAGTCCTGCATAGCACTAAGTATAGCCAAAGCTCCATTATGTTGCAATGAATGAGCAGATTGCATATGTATTGACCAAGCCGTTGGCCAGAGTGCAGTTTGAGTACTTCAGAGAGAGGCTTGGTGCACTTCAGATTGAGGTCCCTTCAATAGGGAAGTGATGAGTTTGGAAGATGCAAATGCACATGAGCTTTTCTTACATGGTTGATGTGTTCTCCCTTGGTCGTGATGTAATTGCCGAGCCATTTTTCACATGGTGGTAGATGTGTTCTCCCATGGTGAAAAAGTAAGGGCTGAAGCCTTCCCGGAATGGTGGTAGATGTGTTCTCCCATGTCAGTGGTGTAAGTGTTGGATGATGTGCATCTGGGCTGTGCTTCATGGACGATGAGATGATTTGAAGAGAACAATGCTATGATGATCAGGAGGATCATGGATGATGAGCATCAGGACGATGCTCCAGTTACTACTTTGTATATATATGCATCATGTTGGATGCTTGTTATGATCAGTTGGATCATTTATATATATATGCATCATGTTGGATGCTGGATATGATCAATTGAATCATTTATGTATGTATGCATCATGTTGGATGCTGGATATGATCAGTTGGATCATTTGTATGTATTTTGTATATGCATCATGTTGGATGCTTGGACCATGTATCTGTATATGTATCAGGTGGATACATTGTGTGGATCATGTATCTGTGTATGTATCAGGTGGATGCATTGTATGATCAGGTAGATCATGTATGATGATATGTATCAAGTAGATACTTGGGTATGCATCAGGTGGATGCATTGTATGATTAGGATGATCCTGGATGACAAGCTTCTCCAGATGACATGCATCAGGACGATGCAGTGATGATGATCATGATGATCATGTGTACATCAGGATGATGTATGGCAAGTATCAGGATGATACTTTGTGGTTGTGGATCAGGTTGTGCAGATGAGCATGTCTGGGAGATCCTATAGGTAGGAGTTGTGTACTTGTAACAGCTTGGGATGCTCTTTCGAGATATTGCTCTGGGAGGACATGTAATTTGTGCCCTGGGAGATCTTCAGGTCAGAGTTGTGTACCTGTAACATCCCGAGATTCTCTTGCGAGGTTTTGTCCTATGGCATGTAATTTGCTCCTGGGAGATTTGGACAGGACGAAAAAGGCCTCAGATGCTTCAGCTAGGTTTTGTCATGACCACATGTAATTTGCTCCTGGGAGATCTGGACAGGATGAAAAAGGCCTCAAATGATTCAGCCAGGTTTTGTGGTGGACCACATGTAATGTGCTCCTGGGAGATCCAATAGGTAGAGCTGTGTGCTCGTAACAACCTAGGATGCTTCAGCCAGGTTTTGTGGTGAGATCACATGTAATGTGCTCCTAGGAGATCCGACAGGTAGAGCTGTGTGCTTGTAATATCCTAGGATGCTTCAGCCAGGTTTTGTGATGGGTCACATGTAATGTGCTCCTGGGAGATCCGACAAGTAGAGCTGTGTGCTCGTAATAGCCTAGGATGCTGCAGCCAGGTTTTGTGATGCACGTAATAAGTCCTGAGGATTCCACAGTATGGCCGGTGATGACGAAGACCTGCGGGTGGTGGGCCTACATCTAGTATGAAAAAGGACTCACTCTGTAGAACTTCCTATGACGAGTAGATTCAGAGATTGATTGAGAAAGTAGTAGCAGTGATGATCATGATGACTCGATAATGATTATCCAGTGACGATGATCCAGAGAAGATGACTTATGCTAGAGGACCCATGTCGAGAAATACCTTCTTAGTTAAGAGGGAGTGTTGATGTATATGTAAATTCGAAATGTATTTCACATATATGTATATTGTATTCCTATAGAGAAGTTATTATTCCTCTATACGGAAGTGTTTGTATTCCTATAGAGATGTTATTATTCCTCTATATGGAAGTGTCATCATTTATATTGTAAGTGTCGTAACTTATACTTGATGGGTTATTAGACCACCTTGTTGGGGTCGGCCCTACATAAGTCATGTGGATCAAAGGGTTATTAGACCACCCTATTGGGGGTTAGCCATGTGGGTCAAAGGGTTATTAGACCACCCTATTGGGTGTCGGCCTAGTCAGCATTATGTTAAGTGGTTAAGTTGAGGTCGACCTAGTTGAGTAAAAGGTCAAGTCAAGTTAGTGTATAAATAGAGAGTGTGTGTCTCTCATTTTACACATTCTATTCTCTCACTCACACTTGGGAGAGTGGTGCACTTGTGGAGGAGGAGGCTCTACTGCTAGGAGAAAACTATCTCTTGTATTCTGGTTGTATCATTGCTCTATCTATCTCTGAGGAAGTTATTGGGGTTTTTCATCTTTATGGTTTTCCCCAAGTAAACTCTGTGTCTCTTGTGTGCTTGCATTATTGTGTCCATGATTGATATGTTGTAGATTTGTTGTACATGTTATTCTCTCAGTTAAGATCCTATATCAGATTGAAATAAATTCTGAAAAGTTAACAATAGATCCATCCAGTCGGATCAGTACCATTGAAGCAAGGAATATCAAGCTTCGAACCACAGAAATTGCTGGAAGAAGAGAACCCATTGTCTGATGAAGACTCGGACTATTGTTTGTTGTTCATGGCAGAATGCTCAACATGGAGGCCGAGAAATTTTTCATCTAGATCCTAGAGTTTGGCATGGATGGCTGCAAGTGCTTCTTCCATGGTTTTTTCTCCTCCACGGGTGACAACCATAACCAGGATTTTTTTTTTTGAGTGGGTAGAAAAACAAAAAGATAAACTATTTCAGTAAAGGAAAATTTGGATTTGGGAAAAAGTATTAAGGGTAATTTGGGTTTGATTAGGTTTTGGACACTGTCGAATGGACAGGGAAGCAGAAAATGAGGATTTCAGAAGCACGGTGAAAGAATGATAAAATTTGGAAGAGAGGGACAAATAAGCAGAATTAGGAAAGGAACTCTATGGTAAAATTTGAACGCGATTGGGTGAAATCCGAAGAAGTTATGGCAAACCCTAAAAATAGACAAATGTGGGATTTCGGGATTTGGGAAGTGGAATTTGGGATAGGGTCCTCAGGAATGAAATATGAAGAATGGGATTACGGGAGTGTCAGGGAAGCTTCAAGGGAAATAGAGTGAAAACAAGGGAGATATGGCAAAAAAATGGAAATTTATACTCTTTTTTTCAGGAATGGATCTGCAACGGCGCCGAAGGGATCGAAAATAGATAGATCTGCAATGGCGCGAAATGGATCGAAAATGGCTAGATCTAAAATGGATTTCAGAATAGATCTGAAACAGATGGATCTGGAACGACTTTCAGAATGGATCTGAAACAGCTAGATCTGAAACAGTGCAGAAGTGATCAACAACAATTCAGCTGAAAATAGATATGGACCCTAGGTATGTGCGGATTTCTAATAGTTCAGGGGTTTCACTCGGCCACCAATATTGTTTGACAGCTTGCATATTGGGGCAGTAACCCTCACTCCACGACTGAGCTAAAAATGATAACCGCTTCGCCACAAACGATAGCTCTTGGTTTATCTCACGTGTGTGAACTAATCAATCAGGTAGGGGTCCTTGCCCTTTTCGCTGGTAGGTCCTCTCAATGGGCCAGCTACTTTGGGGTTCATGTGGTACTCCTCACAATGAATTTTAGGGCTTATGCCCAAGTACTTCCCACAGTTAAGCAGATAGGGATTATTCCCTGTTAGGAACCTATGCCAACCCTTCTCTTTACTATGTTAGTATATTGTTGTTGGACGCATATGTTTTGTAAGTCATCCCATAGTATTTGTTGATCCGTAGTTTATATTAGCCCATAGTATTGACCCATAGTATTGGATGCATATGCTTTGTAAGTCATCCCGTAGTATTATATGTCCCATGGTTTTGAATCTTAGTATTGGGCATAGGCTTAGTATATAAGTGTGTGTTGAGGTCATATAAGGCACCGTGAAGTTAATTGTATTGAGCTTGCTCAAAGGAGGTTGCCCCCTCGAAGTGGCCCATGATCAATATAAAAGTGATTCTGAGTTCTATTATTTCTGATATCTCATGTATTTGCATTAATTAATTATTGCAGGCTCATCACATCTGGTATCAGAGCACTTTCTTGGGCTCGTTGGGTGGAATTTCTGCCAAATTTTTTTTCGCATCTGTTGCAGCTTCGGATTTGGGAATAATACCTATCCGCTTAACTGTGGGAAGTACTTGGGCATAAGCCCTAAAACTCATTGTGAGGAGTACCACAGGAACCCCAAAGTAGCTGGCCCATAGAGAGGACCTGCCAGCGAAAAGGGCAATGACCCCTACCTGATTGACTAGTTCCCACCCGTGAGGTAAACCAAGAGTTGTCGTTTGTGGCAAAGCGGTTATCAATTCTACCTGAGCCATGGAGTGAGGGGTACTGCCCCAATACGCAAGCTGTCAGACATCATTGGTGGCCGAGTGAAACACCTGAACTGTTAGGAAGCCGTACATACCTGGGGTCCATATCTATTTTCAGTTGAACTATTGCCAATCACTTTCGCTCCAGATCCAGCCGTTTCAGATCTATTCTGAAAGTCGTTCCAGTCACCATTTCAGATCCAGCCGTTTTCGATCCCTTCCGCGCCGTTGCGCCACTGTTGCTGATCCATTTCTCAAAAAAAAAATTATAAAATTCATTTTTTTCTCCATATCTCCCTTATTTTTACTCTGTTTCCCTTGAAATTTTCGGGGAACCCCTGTCATCCCATTCTGCATCTTTCATTCCTAAGGACCCTATCCCCAATTCCCCTTCCTAAAGCCTGAAATTCCACATTTGCCTATTTTTAGGGTTTGCCATAACTTCCTCAGATTTCACCCAATCACCTTCAAATTTTACCACAGAGTTCCTTTCCGAATTATGCTTCTTTGTCCCTCTCTACCAAATTTTCTCATTCTATCACCCCGCTTCTGAAATCCCCCTTTTTTCTTTCTTGTCCTTTCGATAGTGTCCAAAATCTAGTCAAACCCCAATTACCCATCAGATTGTTTCCCCAATCCAAATTTTCCTTTACTAAATCAGCTTATGTTTGTGTTTTTCTACCCATTACACCCCCCCCCCCAAAAAAAAAAAAAAAACTTGGTTATGGTTGTCACCCATGCAGGAGCACACACCATGGAGGAAGCACTTGCAGCCATCCAAGCCAAAATCCAAGATCTGGATAAAAAATTTCTCAGCCTCCATCTTTAGCATTCAGCCATGAACAATACCAGACAACCAGAATCTTTTGTAGCCACCGGGTTCTCTTCTTCCAGCAATTTTCGTGGGCCGAAGCTTGATTTTCCTCGCTTCAATGGTACTGATTCGACTGGATGGATATATTGAGCAGAACAATATTTCAGTCTGCATAATACTTCTGATGCCTAGAAAGTTCCACTTGCATCCTTTCATTTGGAACAGGAATCCCTTCAATGGTACCGTTGGTACATCAAAGCTCATCCCGAGCAAAACTGGACAGATTTTTGCCAACTCATTTTGCCATGATTTGGTCCTAGTGCTTTTGATGATTTCACAGGAGCACTCACTAAACTTCACCAAATTGGCACAGTGAGAGAGTATCAGACAGAATCAGACAGTTCTACCTGAGCCGTGGAGTGAGGGGTACTGCCCCAATACGCAAGCCATCAGACAGCATTGGTGGCCGAGTGAAACACCTGAACTGTTAGGAAGCCGTACATACCTGGGGTCCATATCTATTTTCAGTTGAACTATTGCCGATCACTTTCGCTCCAGATCCAGCTGTTTCAGATCTATTCTGAAAGTCGTTCCAGTTCCAGTCACCATTTTAGATACAGCCGTTTTTGATCCCTTCCGCGCCGTTGCGCCACTGTTGCCGATCCATTTCTCAAAAAAAAAAATTATAAAATTCAGTTTTTTCTCCATATCTCCCTTATTTTTACTCTGTTTCCCTTGAAATTTTCGGGGAACCTCTGTCATCCCATTCTGCATCTTTCATTCCTGAGGACCCTATCCCCAATTCCCCTTCCTAAAGCCTGAAATTCCACATTTGCCTATTTTTAGGGTTTGCCATAACTTCCTCAAATTTCACCCAATCACCTTCAAATTTTACCACAGAGTTCCTTTCTGAATTATGCTTCTTTGTCCCTCTTTGCCAAATTTTCTCATTCTATCACCCCGCTTCTGAAATCCCCCTTTTTTCTTTCTTGTCCTTTCGACAGTGTCCAAAATCTAGTCAAACCCCAATTACCCATCAGACTGTTTCCCCAATCCAAATTTTCCTTTACTAAATCAGCTTCTGTTTGTGTTTTTCTACCCATTACACCCCCCCCCCCCAAAAAAAAAAAAAAAACTTGGTTATGGTTGTCACCCGTGCAGGAGCACACACCATGGAGGAAGCACTTGCAGCCATCCAAGCCAAACTCCAAGATCTGGATGAAAAATTTCTCAGCCTCCATCTTTAGCATTCAGCCATGAACAATACCAGACAACCAGAATCTTTTGCAGCCACCGGGTTCTCTTCTTTCAGCAATTTTCGTGGGCCGAAGCTTGATTTTCCTCGCTTCAATGGTACTGATTCGACTGGATGGATATATCGAGAAGAACAATATTTCAGTTTGCATAATACTTCTGATGCCCAGAAATTTCCACTTGCATCCTTTCATTTGGAACAGGAATCCCTTCAATGGTACTGTTGGTACATCAAAGCTCATCCCGAGCCAAACTGGACAGATTTTTGCCAACTCATTTTGCCATGATTTGGTCCTAGTGCTTTTGATGATTTCACAGGAGCACTCACTAAACTTCACCAAATTGGCATAGTGAGAGAGTATCAGACAGAATTTGAGAAATTGGCCAATCACACAGAAGGATTGTCTGATGAATTCTACAGGAGTTGTTTTATTAGTGGTCTCAAGGATAAAATCTGCTCAGAGGTCAAAATGTTTTGTCCCAACACAATGATGGAAGTCCTAGGGTTGGCTAAGCTGGCCGAGGACAAGATCGCAGCTCAACAATGCTCCAAACCCACCTTTGTTCCCTTCAGAAATATGGGTTCCCAATGACCTCCCATCACGCCTGCTCCTCAACCAACTCCTATCAAGCATTTGTCTGAAATAAAAACGTAGGCACGCCGAGAAAAAGGGCTTTGCTATAATTGTGATGAGAAATTCACTCGGGGACATAGATGTGTTCAACAAAAGATCTATCTCTTAGATGTAGATTCTCCATCTGCCTTAGAACTTGGTGAAGAAGCTACAGATACAGTAGATGATTAGGTCGACATTCAACACCCACCTGTTGACATCCCATCTCAAGACGACCCACCCGATATCTCTCTCCATGCTGTAACCAGCGTCACCACCCCACAAACAATGCAGGTCAGGGGATACTTCAAGAAGCTCCCTCTTACCATACTCATTGATTCTGGTAGCACGCATAACTTCATTGACCCTCAGATTGCCAAACAGGCTGATTGTTTTGTCCATCCTTGCTCCAACATTGAAGTCATGGTTGCCAATGGGGGCACCTTACCTTGCAAGGGGAAGTGTCACAATGTGCATATATCTATGGAAGATTATAACCTATGCTCTGACATGTTTTCCTTGTCCTTAGGCGGATGTGATGTGGTTTTGGGTGTTCAATAGTTACGCACACTTGGCCCCATCTTATGGGATTTTGTTGAACTTTGGATGTAGTTTAAAGTCAATGGGGCACAACACAAATTTATGGGCTTACAACCAGGGTCTCTCTGCGTCATCAGTTCACATTGCGTGGAAAAAATCCTTAAGAAGAATTCACATGGTGTCATCGCTCAGCTCAATTCCATTTAGATGCACCCATCAACAGTCTCCACTACTTTCTTGGATAGATATGCAGGTATCTTTGCTGAACCAATGCGCTTGCTACCTTCAAGAGACCTTTCCGGTAAGAATTTAGTCACATCTACCTCTCGGAAAGAAATGATGGCTATTTTGCATGCAGTACAGAAGTGGCAGTCATACCTATTAGGGAATTCTTTCTGCATCAAGACTGATCTCTAGAGTCTAGAAAATTTTCTGGAACAATGGGTCTCCTCCCCAACACACCTGAAATGGGTTATCCCTATGTGATCACTTACAAGAAGGGTAAGGACAATATGGTGGAAGATGCTCCTTCTCGCACAATTGATGACCCAGTTTCTCTTACAGCTCTTTCTCTGCTTGTTCCAAATTGGTTGCAATATGTTAAACAGGGCTATCTCTTCTATGAACTCCATGCTTCTTCATCAATAGGGCACTCTGGGTTCTGCAAAATGTATGATTGGGAACAATGTAACTTCTTTTGGCAGGGACTAAAAATGACAATTCAACAGATGGTGGCTGATGATGATACTTTCCAAGTCAACAAGGGTGAAACGACACTCCTTTCAGGATTTCTCAAACCCTTGCCCATCCCTACGTAGCTTTGGCCAACTATTTCTATGGATTTCCTAGCAGCGCTCTGGTGTTACAATACCACATCTCAAAGCACACCATATGAAGCAGTCTATGGAAAAAAACCACCAATTCTTCTTCCATACACCCTTAGCAGCTCCCCAGTTTAGGAAATTTACTCGGTTCTTCGAAACCGCGATCAGATTCTTCTCATTCTGCAGGACAATCTTCACATGGCCAGAATTCGCTTGAAACAACAAGCCAATCAGCACCGTTCTGAGCGCATTTTCCACATAGCTAACAGGGTTCTTCTTCATCTACAGCCTTCCAAGCAATCCTCCTTGACACTCCAAAGGCATCAGTGGCCCGAAATGCAACCCGAGGATGCTACTAGGGAACCATTCCTTCAGATTCTGCAGCAATTTCTCCAACCAAAGCTTTGAGGACAAAGCTTTTTCTAAGGGAGAGGGGATGTTAGGAACATATGTCAACCCTTCTCTTTACTATGTTAGTATATTGTTGTTGGGCGAATATGCTTTGTAAGTCGTCCCATAGTATTTGTTGATCCGTAGTTTATATTAGCCCATAGTATTGACCCATAGTATCGGACGCATATGCTTTGTAAGTCGTCCCGTAGTATTATATGTCCCATGGTTTTGACTCATAGTATCGGGCATAGACTTAGTATATAAGTGTGTGTTGAGGTCATTGAAGGCACCGTGAAGTTCATTGTATTGAGCTTGCTCAAAGGAGGTTGCCCCCTCGAAGTGGCCCGTGATCAATATAAAAGTGATTCTGAGTTCTATTATTTCTGATATCTCATGTATTTGCATTAATTAATTATTGCAGGTTCATCACATTCCCATATCCGAACTTGCAACAGATGTGAAAAATAAAATTGGCAGAATTTCCACCCAACGAGCCCAAGAAAGTGCTCTGATACCAGATGTGATGAACCTGTAACAATTAATTAATGAAAATACATGAGATAACAGAAATAACAAAACTCAGAATCACTTTTATTGATCATAGGCCTCTTTGAGGGGGAAACCTCCTTTGAGCAAGCTCAATACAAATAACTTCACGGTTCCTTCATAGGCCTCAACACACACTTATATACTAAGTCTAGGAGCCAATACTATGGGAAACTTACAAAGCATATGTGCCAAACAACAATAACACAAACTATGGATCAACAAATATAACAGGACGACTTACAAAGCATATGCATCCAACAACAATATACTAACAAAGGAAAGACACGGGTTCCTAACATTTTACAATGGGAATTCACTGGCACTGTAGCCAAGTGGTATATTGACCAGCCCCATGGGATGCATTCCACCTTTACATCCCTCTCTTCGAATTTCCTGTAGTTCTTACAACTACCAGTTCGTTAGGACACTGGTGTTGAGATTCTCATGTCTTGCAGATAGAATACGACCGCCCATATCACGGACCATATCCATGAATGGCGTAGACGCCGTTGTTTGTGTAAGATTAAATTATATGACCGCATATTTTTATATTGGTTCTTGAAATCTCTCATACTGGCCATCTCTAAGGATGTGGCATCCGAATGAACCCAATCAGAAGAAGAGTCCATACTCAAAGTGCAACAATTTGACCTTATTTACACCCAATATGGATACCGATACACAATATTACCCAATGCCCCGTGTGGCGATACTTCTCAGAAGGATGTGCCGAGGGAATCCCATGTTGTAGATGGTATCATCGGCCACATTGAATCCACTATTCGACCCCACGTGCATATGCCTCCAACATTTGTGAAACCCGCTATGATCCGCAGTCCTAAATTTTCACGTGTAAGAAATCATTCTAAAGAAACACCTTCGTATGTGCCACTGACCCACAATAATCATACACATGGGCCCACATATGCAAAACCTAGATATGGTCATAACTAGAAAGCATACCCCCCATCTGCACCACCCACTTACTACCATCCACTGCCCATACCTGCTCCCCCTACCTATTATCCATCATTGACAACCCCCGCACCTACCCAACCTCAAACTCCCCTTGCACCTTAACCATAGGTGTATGCTCAACAAAACCAACAACCAAACCGACCGACCCCCAACAACCAAGAAGGCCAACAAAATAGAAGACGCAGACAGAATAGCAGAAACAATCAATGCTAAGGGGGATGACATCCTCCTAACCCCTACTTAATAATGGCATCAATATTGCAAATCAAAATTCTAATCAACCTCCACGATAGGATAATAACCCCCAGCTTTCAACCAATCACCCTTGTTTCTTTTGTAACGTTTATGGCCACTACACTCACCATTGTCCCCACTTAGTTACAGCCCGCCAGCTTTGGGATGAGGTTAATCACCATGATAGTACCAACGCCCTGCAAGAACAACCTCAACCACCCCAACTAGCCCAGACACCTATGGTGTTTCAAAACCCCTTACCCACACAAGGGGTCATCACTGCGCAACCTATGGAACTACAAAACCCCTTACCCACACAAGTGGTTCTCATCACAAAAACACTCACCACTTATGGTGCATCCTTAAGTTAGGTCTCTGAATCAAGGGTTCACCACCTCCTAATGATGTCATCGTCTGGCGTCAACCTATAGACTCGTTGTAAACAATATGGTTGAGCTATGGAATCCATACCCGCAAATAAGGCCACCATGTCAACCCTCGTTGACTAGTCATTATTCCTTCCACCACCGCTGAATGAAGGAGCCCCAAAATTTCCTTGGCACTACATCACTAATAATCCCAACACTCACATCACCCCTAATTATAACATCGTGGATGACTTAGACCTGTCCCCCTCTACCATGTCCGCCTTGGAAGTTTTAAAGAACTGCTAAGGACAACGAAAAGCATTGTTATCCGTGTTAGGTGCGATTGACCCTTCTAACTCACGATTGATGGCATTCGACTTAGATCTGTTAGAACCTCACATGCCTTCATCCATCACGTTTCATATCTCATTTTCGATTTGAAACTTGGTTATACATCGATGCATAGTCGATGAGGGTGCCTCTACATGCGTCATGTCCACATTCATGTGGTAGAAATTTGGATCCCCTCCTTTGCAAGCATCAACGACAACCCTTCGAGCTTATGATGGCCGCACATCCCACCTGCAGGGCCTTCTTGCCAATGTCCATTTCTAGTTAGCCGGCAATACCATCTTGATTGACATCGAAGTTGTAAATGTGCATCTCGACTAAAACCTTCTTTTAGGATGCAGGTACATGTACACAATGAAGGTCCTCACCTCATCCGTGTTCCAGCGCATGATGTTCTCCCATGAGGGATGGGTCATCAAACTTTACCAACTTACTTGTTACGACCCTAATGCTCCCACTATCCCATCAAATGTCCTCTCCATGGTTGAAAAACCATGACTTGGTGCATCTACTCTCTTGATTTCTACCATGGGGTCAGGTCTTTATTCTAAGGCCCAATGACCTCCACCTTTGTCTCCTTACCCCCACCCCCACTTGCCCTTGAGATATCATATTTTTGCACCATTTTATCAATCCAATCAACTCCTGAATCACATCCCGCAACTCAACCAACACCTTCATGGAAACACCAACGACCACCTTGTTGCCAGGCGGTTTGATCAGTCAGCATCGTAGCACCGTGGATGCTGTGCAAGGCGAAAGGTACGACGAAAGGAGGAAAACAACGAGCAGGGAGACAAGTATTTTTGTAGTTTTGGCTCATTTAGACCGCACTATGGGTGTTTTTGGGTCATTTGACCACATTAGGTGGGATTTTGGGTTAGTTTTTGTAGACATTTTTTAAGAAGTAGTTCGGCGATTGCCTAAGTGGACCACAAATGTAAGGGCATAAGCCTATAAATAGATATAGGTTTGTAAGTGTTGATAGACAATCTTTCTGGAGGACATGAATGTAAAATCTTGATCTTGATCCGAAGCGAAAGACTGAATATCTTGTTGTATCTGGGTTTTTATGAAGATAATATGATGTGACAGAGCTTTTGAGGAGAATCCCTGTGTCTTTCCTATTTATCTATGGTAATGCATTTTGCGATATGAATACATGAATGATGCGATGTTTCCTTGCTGCGATTAATGCCTTACTATTATATCTGTTGCAATAATAGATCTGTTCTTGTTAAATGATGTCATCATTATGATTAATGCCTAAGTTGAATGTTTAGAGCTATTTCTAAAATGTTGCAATAAGTTATTCAATTGATGCACAACATACTCCTTCATTCGGCGAAAACATGGTTCTGTCAACTCTCCCTTGAACATCTCAGGTGAGAAATAATCTGCTATGTAGGTGTTGCTGGACAGGGTAAAACCTGTCTAGGCCAGTGCTCAGGGAGATCATGGTGGTTTGAGTGTCGATAGTGTTGGGAACCCCTATCAACTAGGTTTATGTCAACAAATGGTTCTGTTTCCAGGACCGTAGTGCGAAGTGAAAGGAGGATATGTTGTGGCATCCAACAAGATAGGAGATCCAGGATTGGTTCGACCTAAAACTGCGAGAGTTCGCTGAAAAAGAAAACAAGAACCCCGGTTTATCTAAAGATTGGTGGTTGGAGAAATACATTCATGACGGTCCACACAAATATTTATTCTGCGAGTTCCCAATCATCTTGTATGATTGGTTGGCAAAGTTGACCTTCCAGAAGAGGAACTTACAAGGTGGTGAGCCAACATCCTGGACCCCATAACTGATCCAGGAACTGCAAGAAGTTGACAACAAAGTGTCGATGGTTGTTGAGGTTTGGGTTAACAACATACTGGAAGGGTATATCACTAAATTTGTGGTTGATATGAACAAGTCTTACAGTGAGGCTGAAAGGGATTTCTTCAACGGGATAAGGGGAAGGCTTCTGTTGTCGCTACAGTTGTCCATTAAAATGCTCATTTGCGAGAAGGGCATACTAAAGATGCACCTAGATTAGTAAGAACCCTGGTGGGCAGAGGCCATGGATACCACGAAGGTAGGGGGGTGGTACATGGAATGATAAGGGGTAAATGGGTGCAGGTCATGAAGAGACTATGAAGGAAGTCGAGGAAGAGAGTGGTCTTACAAGGGGAGGAGCAAGGTTTCGATAGGAAAAGAGGCAAAGGACGGGAGAAGGTCTTGCTGTGATAGAAACGCAAGGCCGTGGAGGAAGACCACACGGGACGAAGCAACCTCACAGTCCTGACCAGGAAAAATAGGCTACGCCCAAAATAGAGGTAGGACCAAACCCCAGTAGCAACGTACCCACACCTGCATTCACTATCTCTCAACCAGTAATAAATACAACTTTGACACCACCATATTCATCAGGTCCACATAACTTAATTACTAATAGCTCAACGACTATAGGAAGGAAGCCCAGGATGGCATGCAAAGATACAAATTTACCGTTGTTCCATGGGAATGGAACAGATAATCCTGAGCAGTACTGGTTCTTATGCAAGGTAGTAGGGACTGTGAAGAAAATTACTGATGATAATACCAATAAAGGACAATTGGAAATAACTCTTCGGGGTCGCGCATTAGACTAGTTCATGAAGTTTGTGCAGGTTCCTGTAGGTGCTCCAGAAAAGATGTTGGATGAAGTTCGCACTGGATTGATTGCCGAGTTCAAAAAACCAAAGTCTGAAGCACAACATATTATAGAACTAAAAGATGTTAAGCAGTATCCCAATGAAACTATGTGGGATTTTGACCACAATTCAAAAAACTAATGGCGAGGGTCAGTTTCGACATGAGCACTGTCCAGCACAAAGAATGGTTCATTGCGGAATTGCTCCCACACATTCGACTATCGCTGATGCATCAAAACATTAGAACGCCGAGTGAAGGCATGGAAATTGTGATGCGGTTGGAAGCTTCACCGATTTGTGAGAATGCAGCTGGTATGTCACAGATTTAGACCTAGTTGGCAAAGTTGACCATACAGCTGCAAGACCTGAAGAAGGGTAAAGAACAATGTGAGGAAGTGTGGTGTATGTGGTATCGTGGAGAGGGGCATACTAAGGATAATTTCCCAGACTTCTGCAATTATCTAGTTTCAGGAGCACCAAATCCATTGAATGGCGGTGGTATGCCATGGTGTCGCATCTGCTAGGTATATGGGCACCTCCATGAGGAGTGTCAATACATGCAAAAGATGGTTACAAAACTGATGAATCTGTATTGTACATTCTGCAAGTCCGTGGGACATGAAGACAAGGACTTCCTGGTGTATGGGTTACTTCATGAACGAACGTACAATGCATTCTATGTGAAGGACGACTAGCGTGCCATACAATAACTGCAACCGTAGTTAGCTTAGCATCTACCTCAACCGCAAGTACAGTTTGTACCGCAGCAACAACCATAATAGTTTATGCCACAATATGCTTCGAAGCAAATGGATACACAGTAGCCATAGTGCGTTCAACAACCACAACACATGCAGCAAGGGCAAGGCGTGCCACTACAACCAAATCCTATGTAGAAATAGTTGAATCAACCACAATACTAGCAGCAGGGAGGATTCTGGGGAGGACGTGGTGGAGGATTTGGTCACAGAGGAGGACAAGGAGGTCGATGACCTGTTCAATGTTATCATTGTGGGGTGTGGGGACACTACTATCAATATTTTCCACAATTGCAAAAACAGTGTACATTTTGTTTTGTTATGGATCGCACTGTGGAAAAATGTCTGTAGTTGATTGTGCGATCGCAAGTGAGGAATGTTCTGAAACTGCAGAACCAGAATCTAGTGCAGCAACCAGCACAGAATCAAAACTAGTGTCTGAATCAGAATTCCAACCAGAATGTGAACCAAACTGGGAATCTGCCACTGAATCAGACTCAAGGTGCGACTATTGCGACAATTTATGTGGAACCAAGGACACACGATGCTACTGTCGTAGTTATCACTAGGGGAGGTATGACAACAGGAGATCTTAGCCCACATCCACTCATCTGGGTAGCAGGACATAAGAAGTGGTTGTTTGACATTTATTCCGAGCATGATGCATTCTTTCAGGCACATCGTGAGATGGAAAAAGATCGCGCTAAGGCCATCATTTGTGACATGCCTCTTGTTTTTTATGTGACTGCAGAGGAAGGTCCATCGCGGAAGTTTGGGGCCTTGAAGATATTTTTTGAGAGTTGTTTATCGCTGGCCAGGGATCTTGATGCTCTTACCGAGCTTGAAGGACTTTTGTAGCGACCAACCAAGGGATGGCAAGAGTCTGCAGTAAAATTTTTACATAGGCGGAAGACAGGTAAGGAGATGTCCCCTACCCAAATTTTAAGACTATTTATTTTATTACAAAAACATTATGTTAATTTATAATTACAAAGTTTTGTAATTATGACCAAATCTGGTCAAGGATGATTGTAATGACATATTATTATTATTTAATAAATTAAAACAAGAGACGAACACCCAAGGGAATTGTTAAATGAGTGTTCACTGACCCACTAGGAGGAATGGAAGCTGCTAGAAGGCATGGCATAGGTGTCAACATTTTCTCTCCACCACTAATTGTTGGTTATGGGACAACTACCCCTAAATTTTTGGCATTATTCCCCAGGTGGCTGGAAGAGAGCTGTTAGCTCATTAATGACCAGGTTAACCACTAAAAGGCCTAGGAAGCGTAGAAAAAGAAATTTGAATTTAGCAGGGAGCTCCATCATTATTTTTTGCAGAAATAATTCGTCAAGTGTATGAGGTGATCACTGAGA
The DNA here is from genome assembly GCA_027924585.1 of Larix kaempferi. Classification (NCBI taxonomy): domain Eukaryota; kingdom Viridiplantae; phylum Streptophyta; class Pinopsida; order Pinales; family Pinaceae; genus Larix; species Larix kaempferi. The sequence goes on from BSBM01000008.1 coordinate 3,622,323, forward strand.
GATTCGAATAGGGAGGCTAAGTTGAAGTGCATTGTGAGTCTGCTGAAATTATTCTGAGAAGGAAACCAGAGGTGCTGGTGCAGGTCTCTTTGAATGCTAAGTCTATATGACTGAATGATCTACATTGTTGCTGCAAGTTAATGAACTAAAGCCTCTACAGATTCTTCTTCCTAGTGGTTCAGTGAATAGGATCGGGGGTCCTAAGGCAAGTAATTTGGATGCCTTCAAGAGTAGGTTGGGTGGAATAAGCTCCTTGGGTTGTATGTTTCTCCTACATTCATCAAGTTCTACTATTCTGTCTTGTTTATTTCAGTTGAATGAACGAAGTTGTTTTATTAAAACCTCTAACCCTTTTTCCTTGTTTAATAATGAAGACTTATTGATTAAATTGATTAGCTGAACTATATATTTCTGTTAAGTTAGGATAGGTTAAAATAGTTCTGTTTTTGAATAATTAAAAGATGTAGGATAGAAAATAACATTTCATAATACAAGCAGTTTAATATTTCTTTTACCTACCGTCAAAAAATAAATGTTCCTTTTCTATATAAAAACTAGGGTTTACCCTTTAGGACATATACTTCATTTCAAATTACACATCCTATGCATTTTATTATCATTTCATTCCAAAAACTATAAAAGACTATAAGCAAAAATAGTTATCACAAATCTTGTAATACTTTTCGTTATTTGCTTCTTACTGTACTTAGGCTTTTTAAAAATTAACTGTAATACCAACTTAGAATATATATATGATATTTCATTGCTATAATCTTCTATATGTACACAGCGTTTTATTTAACTGAATTTAAATCTTACACGTATTCGAAAGTTTTGCAGTAAGAATGTATTTCATGTTAAGGATCATAATGCATTATTTCCTTTTGATTCCATAGACACTGTACGTTTTCTGTAGTTCGACCTTAAAACATTATGTAATCACAATATGAATTACAATGATAATGAAGGAGGTTGACATTTACAGTTTTCAAGTTAAAAACCTAAATATTTTCTCATAGCTAGCCTATGGCCAAACATTTCAATTTTAAAACATCCATTCGTTATATCAAAATCCAAATGCATCCCTATTAATCAACCATTAATTTTACGATAGCTATCTTTTTGTACAAGACAAACTCAAACAGTAGTGTTATTTTGTATCAATGGTATTATTTATTTAAGTTATGGTTCTTTACCAAAATTGAGTCTTGTTACCATTCCAAAATTCAACTTAACATTACAAATGTAGGGTTTCTCTTTTGAGAAATAGGTTAGCCCATGGCTCTCAGCTAGTGTTGGCATTGTAATAGCTAGTCAAAATATAGATTCATATAAACAAAGAAAACACTCAGAAAACTATTTTAAGTTTTTCTTCAGCACTGTATTTTCCATCAAATTGACCGAGGGTTCACCCCTTAGTAAATACATCTTAAACAAGTTACTTTTTAACAAAGGTTACAACGAAACATTGTAGAGAAGAGTAACTACAAAAGCAGAGGACCCCAGCCTCTTGACACTTATCATTGGTGCTCAAAATCACAAACACCGGCCAAATTGTTTTCCAGCAAATCATTTATTCGGATCTTGTCAAACATCAAAGCATCGGCCATACCATGCCAGGAGTACCTACGAAGGAAGAGAACCACCAAGGCTTATCGAGTGGACAAGTAGCAGTAATCCACCAAGCTTAAAAACCAGATAACCATTCGACGAAGTTACACCTTCCATAAAACCATTGAGAGGTTAAACATAGAAAACACAAAGTTCAACTTTGAACATTAAATTTAAAGGTACATTTCATTGATTGGAACATTACCTTAACGACACAGCTTTTGGAGTAAGAGACACCTCAAGCAAACGAGAACGTCAGAGCCATCTAACAAATGCAGAGAAGAGGATTTCAGTTTTGAGAATACCAATCTGTCATTATAAGAAAATAAAACCCCGATTCAAAGTCTATCAACAAAATCCCAAAGGCTGCAAATATGGCTCGGCCCTACAAGAGAAACTGAAACCTGAAACTAATAAGCTTACCCTACAAGTCCAGTGATCGAAACTGAGGAAGGATTCCTCCCATCTTCAAACAACAAACCCTACATTGTAGCAGGCGGTCGGCCTCTCCACCTTACCACTATCAAGTGAAATGAAGGACAAGAAAACCACTTCGACACAATTCATAATGGAGACTAGGGTATTCAGTTCAAATCCCAAGGAAACCTGAGATCAACGGTGGTGATGATTCCAACCAGGCACGTCGAAGTTTGGGCATCAACCACATTAAATACCCTATTAATTATCATAACCATCACGACATCCAGCTCAGTAAACCGAGGTTAAAATCAGTATACAGCTCAGCGTCAGGGTGGAGTTTGGTGTTTACTCTCACGTGAACCATAGCCATGTTGATATCCACGGAGTTTTCCACTAAGCACGGTAGGCTAGTCATTTAAATGCTACGACCAATTACAAGAACCTGCCAGCACTTTGACATTAAGACATTCAATGCCCTGTCAACATCATTCAGTACAAGTTAGGGTTTGATGGTATATTATTTCATTGCACATTCATAGTATAAAGTTGAATTACTTAATACATTTTCCAAGTGTCGATCATAGGATATAAGGTTAATATATATTTGTTGTTTTTTTCAAAAGATTTCATGATACATAGATCGCAGGTTGTAGGGAGCACATAATGCTTGGCATATAGCTTAGTATTTCAGAAATGCATATTGTAATGTTAGTTTTGCTTGGCCACCTTTTATTTATATGCAGTGCTACTTTAACCACCATATAAATGTTTAACAAGGAATGTCAAAAGCCATAGTTACAATTTCATACTTGTAACATCATAAATTGCGGTAGTTATAATATGTCAAATCTTTGCTACAATAGTATGAATCATTACATACTTATACATTTAGAAATGTATAAGCTACCATAGCTATATTTATGAATTCAAGCTAAATTGACTCATGTTTCTATAATATAGAGCATCATAATATGTTGGAACTTGCACATAAATAAACATCTGATGTTATCATTCATTGCAAATAGGAAAATAGAGATAGTAGCACGTTAAGTGTAGAGACATAGTATCCTTGGTAAGGATTGTTAGCATTTTATATTATCTTCTCCATCTGACAATTTATTAAGACTCTAGTCTAATAATTGAAGTTATGATTTCCACAACTTTTATAATGTCAAAGCAACACTTACTAAAACATGAATAAAATTCATACCATGTAATAACTTCTAGGCATGGAGTACTTATAACCATCTTAATGCATTTGACTGTTATCTGAAATATAATTAAATCTTCTTAAAATTTCTGATAGTGTTGGATTATGTCGTAATACACTTACCTGTGAATCTGCACAAAGAAACAGGTTCAAATTCTTTAGCTAACATAGCTAAGTAAACCTCAGGGTACCTTGTAGGACCCCTTCTTCATCATCCAAGAGAAATTGTTAGTACTTTGTTGAAGAAACTATATCACAAGATAAACTAAATTACAGCATATAGATTTATAATTAACACAAGCAAAAGCTAATGTCGTATATTGTGTTAAGAAGTCTGAATTGTCATTATCATAATTTTGTTATTAGTTAAGAAGATTAGCATTTATTTTATTTCCGCATTAGAAAGTACAACATTTAATGCTACTATAAAAAATTTTAATTTTTGAGAATTTTCGGGACGTTACAAGAGATGCGTATGAACATTCAAATTGGAGACTATGAAGTTGTTTCAATTATTCTGGATATTGGTTTAGATGTCAACATCTTAACCAAGGAGGCCTGGCAGAAAATGGGGAGTCCCACACTAAGCTAGTCTCCCATACAGCTCTGGCTGGCTAATCAGGCCAAGGTGACACCGAGTGGGAGGTGAGTTTCACGACTGGTTGTGGACATTGAGGGAATGAAGACATACACTGATTTCGATGTGATCGAAGTATTTGAAGGGGGAAGCTCCTATCCTACATTGTTGGGGATTGGATGGGATAATGATAGTGCAACAATAATCAACTTTAAGAAGTGGATGGTGACTTTTGAAAACCGCGACCTCAAAGTCATTGCTCCGTTGGATCCGGCTAAAGGACACAGGTATATTGAACCAGTGAAGGATGAGGTTCCCAATGGATGGGACCATGCATAAAATAGTTTTGAAGATTATATTCATTCGACTGCTGACAGTGAGCTTGGGCGGTGCAGCTTCAGCTCTGCGTCTTCCGACTCTGATGACGCGTTATAGAATTTGAAGAACCACCTGCATGATGTGTCACTCCGCAAATGTGGGTTAGTCACGCAATCATTATGCTGTGTTGCGACTGAGACGGTTGCACTGCCAACATACGAAGGGTTTCCCAGTTTGTCTGATTTTCTTGTGGCATTCAAGGAAAAGGTCTCAGAACCACAGCGATTGCTGGCATTGGAGGAAGCACTAAAGATTGTTCCAACACACTGGTGGGCGACACATAAGAAATCAATCGTTGGATGGTCGCAGTGCCGGAGGTTGCTGACGGTTCGCTTTGGTGACACCGAAGTTTACCACATAGGAAAATATAATGGACGAAATGACCCTGGCAATCATTTGATGGAATGTCAGATGTTGTGGGCATCATGACCCAAAGATGACTGGGTCCATGCCTTTGTTCATACACTGGATGAGATGTCGTGATCATGGTATACTGTAGCCGAATTGCGAGGGGAAATTACCACTTGGTTGGAGTTAACCGTTTGTTTTACTCATACGTTTAGCTTTGCGGATGCCAACTCGGATGTCCATAATGCTTTGCAACTCATCCCCGACATAGTTCTGAAGGTTGTTTTGGTGGCTTATCCTGTGGATCCACATACGCACTGCAAGATGCAATCCATGATCGAATTTTATAATATCATGGTGGGCCAGAAGATGGTGATGATCCGCGAAATGTCAAAATTCCAGAATCAGAAGGCAGTCGCGATGTGGTAGCACTAGATGCACCAACTGATCCGATCAGTCAGCCGCATAAGCTCCGGAAGGTCAACATTGGGACAGAGGACAATCCAAAGTTCGTGAATGTCAGGGACTATTGAGATGATGAGATGATGGGGAAGGTCACAGACTTGTTGCATGAATTCCAAGACTTGTTCCCTACTAAGTTTTCTGAGATGAAGGGAATCTTAGGCGATCTGGGGGAGATGAAGATCCCATTGAAACCAGATGCCAAACAAATCAGCCAGCGACCCTATCGACTGAATCCGTGCCATAAGGAGAGGGTCAAAGTCAAACTTGATCACATGTTGGATGCTGGAATTATTGAAGCAGTTGAGCAGTCAGATTGGATTAGTCCTATGGTGGTGTAGGACAAAAAGACCAGTGAAGTGCGCATTTGTGTTGATTTCTGGAAGTTGAATGACGCCTTCTTGCATGATCCCTTTACGACCCCGTTTATAGATGTGGTGCTCGAAGGCGTGGGTGGAAAAGAGATGTATTCTTTCACGAATAGGTTCTCTGGATATCATCGGATTAGAATTGCAAAAGAAGACTGCCACAAGACAACCTTTGTGACAAAATGGGGCTGTTTTCAGTACATAGTGATGCTGTTTGGATTGAAGAATGCACCTGCGATATTCTCTTGAGTAGTCATTAATGCCTTTAGGAATTTCGTTCGGAAGTTTTTGCAGGTGTACATGGATGAATACACAGTCTATGGCTTAAGCAGTGATCATCTGGAAAATCTGTGATTGATGTTGGAGCGCGGTTGACAGCATCAGATATCGCTGAACTTGAAGAAGTGCATATTCTGTGCACCATTTTGGATATTGCTGGGTCACATTGTGTGCAAGTAAGGATTGTTAGTCAACCCAGCAAAGATTGCGCTCATTTTGAGTTTAACACCACCGAAAAATTTCAAACAGTTGATAGAAACATTAGGACACACTAGGTATTATCGCAAGTCCATCCGGGGGTATGCAGCGATGACGACCCCTATGGAGAAGTTGCTGAAGAAAGATGCGGTATTTCAGTGGAGTCCTGAATGTCAATTTAGTTTTGAAACGCTGAAGGCTAAGATGGCTTCAATGCCAATAATGGTATTTCCAGACTGGAGCAAGGAATTCCATGTCCACGTTGATGCATGATCAATATCATTGGGAGTAGTGCTCACGCAACCAGGGGAAGGAGATCTATATCACCCCATTGATTTTGTGAGTCAAAATTTGTCATCTACAAAGAAGAACTATACAACTATAGAGAGGGAAGGTATGGCGATGGTCTATGAACTGCAAAGGTTTCAGAACTACTTACTGGGTGGACATTAAAATGTTCGCAGACCACTCTGCATTAAAATATCTGGTCAACAAGCCTGTGTTGGGGGGGAAGATATGTTGTTGGCTACTTATTTTTCAGGAGTTCAAGTTTATAGTGATTGTGAAGCCAGGACTCTTGAACGTAGGACCATATCATCTGTCACGGATTGAGATAGGAGAGGAACCCACCAACATTGAAGACGGGTTTCCCAATGTGCAACTGTTTAAGGTTGAAGTAGCTGATGAGTACTATGAAGAAATCATTCAGTTCCTGGCGATAGGTACCGCACCGGAGGGGTTTACCACCAATCAGAAGAAACAGTTGATGGTGAACGACGCAGACTTCCAGTTGATTGCAAGCGAGTTATACAAACTAGGATTGGATGAGATATTGATCCATTGTGTCTTGCCTCAAGAGCAAGGGCAGATCTTGTCAGAAGCACATGCAGGAGTAGCTAGTGGGCACTATGGCAGTCGTGCGATTGCCAGAAAGGTGCTCCACATAGGACTTTGGTGGCCGACGCTTCACAATGATGCAATAGATTATGTGCAGACCTACAATGTCTTCCAAAGAACTCAGAAACCCTCTAGGAGGGATGAGATTCCATTGAAGCCTCAAGTTACACTACAACCGTTTGATAAATGGGAAGTGGATTTCGTGGGCCCTATGAACCCACCCGGGAAGCGCACTGGTGCATGATACATAATCACAGCAACATATTATTTGACAAGATTGGTGGAGGTTGCACCATTCATAGATTGCACCACTGCAACAACAACACACTTATTATTTGACAACATCGTCAATTGGTTTGGTTTCCCAAAGGTTTTGATGAGTGTTTAGGGTAGTCATTTCATCAATTGCGCCGTCAGCACATTGACTGCGGAGCTACAGATACAACATAAGAATAGCATGCCATATCATCCACAAGCAAATGGGACAATAGAAGCTTTCAACAAGGTCTTGGAGCACGTGCTGACCAAAGTTTGTAATGTGAACCATGATTATAGCTGGGACCTGAAAATTCCAGCCATTTTGTGGGCGTATCATACCACTTGTAAAAGGTTGACAGGACAGACACCATTTAAGTTGGTATATGGGAAAGAAGCAATTATTCCTATGCAGTACATCGTTCTGACTCTGCGCATCATGGAAACAACATGTATGGATGATGGAGCGACATTAGGAGAATGTCTGGCATAGCTAGTGTAGCTTGCGGAAGACTGATTTTTCGCAGGCTTCCACCAGAGTGTGGAGAAGGATCGACAAAAGGCTTAGCATGATCACCATATCAGGGACAAACAGTTTCAGTAGGGTGAATTGGTGTTTTTATAAGAGATCAAGTTTATGAAGAACCCAGGGAAATTACAAATGCACTGTCTTGGTGCGTATTGCATCAGTCGCATAACTTCAGGAGGAGTAGTACAGTTGTAGCAGTTAGATGGAGCGATGCTCCCAAAATTGGTAAATGGTAGCAGGTTGAAACCCTATAGGTTAGGCTTGGAGTAGTGTGATGCATGAGTCGCGTCGGCAAAAAAAAATAAAATGCAGGATGCTCGATGGCAGTATGGTGCACCAATAGGGACAGAATGTGCAAGCGGGAGTGTTTGCGTCACATTTTGGGACCAGATTCATGACAGCGGTAGGGTTGCGACCACGTCAAATCAGTAATCATTCTAAATAACGAGCGAAGGGATTTTTTCAGTTTGGCAGGTATGATCATTAGTTGGACCGGATTGGCATTGGAGTAACACACGTTTGACACATGGAGCACACCGTGGCAGTATGGCCACGGGTACCAGGGGTGATGGTTTGCATGAGGTGGCATGCATGACAGCTGAAGGGAGTATTGTCACCATTCCGCCCGTCAGCAGTCAGGTCTACACACGTAGGAACCAGCAGGATGGCATGATGGACACCTTACATGAACATGTTTACGAATGATTTTTGAGGCAGATGTCTAGACAAGGGCGATGCATAAATACAGGTACTGCGGGCTAGCCAATGAATGTGTTATTAACCAGAGAAGAGGAATCCATGCTGCGAGAGGGTCAGGTTTCCAGTTAAGTTAGGAATTCCAAGGAGGATATGGAAATGATCCATTTCATTTCGCATGGGAGTGCACCAGGTGCGTTGAGGGTCCGAATGACAAGTGTGCATGAGCGCCTCGAGCAGGAAGCATTGTGGACACTCGGGTGTCACAGAGACGAAGTCTCATCTGAGATGTCTAGGCATATGGTCGTAGTTCGAAGCCTCATGGTCCTTGTGATCACAAAGATGATGGGGGTGGCATCCCCCTAGTCCTGGTAGTACGTGTTTACCAGTGCGAAACATATGTGCAAGATCCATTGGCCTGTTTCGTACCTCGACATTTTTCGTAAACTTCTCCTCAGTTGGCACTAAGTTCCTAGAGACTAGAGGATGAGTTTGAGAGGTACATGACAACAAGTTGAAGGATGACCATTTTTAGGTGAAAAGTACATGACAGCAACCTGGCGATCATCACAGTAGAGGGAGTAGTACATCATAGCGATATCCAGACACCAAGAACAGTTGCAGAGATACAGTCCAATGACAGACGAGCCTGAGTACACCATGTCCACCTAACATGGCTCGAGGGTGAGCCACAAGATTGTGCTGGGGCCCTGTTGGCATGCGGTTTGATGAGTAAACACTGTGGATGATGTGCAAGGCCAAACGTACCACGAAAGGAGGAAAGCAGCGAGCAAGGCAACAAGTATTTTTGTAGTTTTGGGTCATTTAGACTGCACTATGGGGGTTTTTGGGTCATTTGACCACATTATGTGGGATTTTGGGTTATTTTTTGTAGAAGTTTGTTACGAAGTAGTTAGGTGGTTGCCTAAGTGGACTACAAATGTAAGGGCATAACCCTATAAATAGATATAGGTTTGTAAGTGTTGATAGACAATCTTGCTGGAGGACATAAATGTAAAATCTTGATCTTGATCCGAAGCGGAAGACTGAATATCTTGTTGTATCTGGGTTTTTGCAAAGATAATGTGATGTGACAGATATTTTGAGCATAATCCCCGTGTCTTTCATGTTTATCTATGGTAATGCATTTTGCGATATGAATACATGAATGATGCGATGTTTCCTTGCTGCAATTAATGCCTTACTGTTATATCTATTGCAATAATAGATTTGTTCCTGTTAAATGATGTCGTCATTATGATTAATGCCTGAGTTGAATGTTTAGAGCTATTTTTGAAATGTTGTAATAAGTTAGTCAATTGATGCGCAACATCCTCCTTCATTCGACAGAACATGGTTCCGTCAACTCTCCCTTGAACATCTTAAGTGAGACCTCATCTGCTCTGCAAGTGTTGTTAGACAGGGTAAAACCTATCTGGGCCGGTGCTCAAGGAGATCGCAGTGGTTTGGGTGTCGACATTGTCGGGAATCCCTGTCGGCTGGGTTTGTGTCAACACACCTCAACCACAATCACCAAGTACCTAGCCACGTGGGAGCCACCCTAATCCACACAATCCCTTTCTTGTTTCCCCTCTCAGGAGTTGTAAGCACACCTTTCATGGAAATGCTGAACCTTCCGGAATTAGAATTAGGGCTTCCTATCTGGTACCTACCTGCACCTAATCCCATACCAAAAACCCATGTCATTGTTTAACTGTTCCAACCAATCAACACCACCAATCACCCACCTCATGGTGTGTGGGAAACAACTTCCCACAACCCTGCACCCCAGCAGAGTATTTTTTAAGGATTATAAAAGTATGCATAAGTGTAGTATTCTAGGTGATTATTTTGGATTGAAAAAAACATAAATATAGATTGGTAGGAGAATATTAAATATGAAACATACAATTTACTACTGAAATTTGTAAAATTTGAAGAATATTATGATGAAAAAACATATTTTATGTAAATATAGGCGATATTAGAGCCTGAAAATGACCCAATAGCGAATTTATTTTTTGAAAAAAGACCCAAAAAATAGCTAATTGGTGAAATTTCGCCCCTAAAAATTTCCCTGCTCCCCAATCTTCCAAGAAGTCTGGGGACAAATCCATGAAAAATGAAACCTCGAAAACTATAAACAAAGTCGTGAACCCCCCTCCTCCAGCATGCACACCTATGAAATGTGCTTTGTGCGATACTTTGGGTCAAGCTACCCATAATTGTTTGCACTCACCCACCCTATGCACTCATATGCAGACATTGGATGATGACTAGGACATTCTAGTCATCTAATTTTCAACCCTCTTATAGACACACAAAAAACGATTGCGCACCAATCAATCTTGTAGTTTGTGGCATCTATGGACACTATTCCCACCATTTCCCTGACCTACCTGAGTATAGGTTAGTGCTCACTGAGCTACAACAACCATCTTTAGAGTCCTCAATCATTGTAATTGAGGAGATCCACCCCCCAAATATGCATTGGCTAAGGTGAACACCATTTACATGGTTTCAATCAGTGAACCCTCCATCCCCTTGACACCCAACACTACCACTCCCGACCTATCCACATGGTACTTTCATAGTGACAAAGAAATCCTCGAGGCACTAACTAAACCAGAATTCCCATGGGATGACATGCATCATTGAGCCTATTTTATTCCTGAGAAGTCTAGCACTATTTTGGCCGATCAATTCTTAGTTGAGACAAAATATTTTATCCACATAAATTTGGATTGGTTTAAGAAATGCATACCCACCCTAGATGCCTTTGAGGAAGGAAAAATGGCTAAAATCTCACCCACAATCCAAGTCGATATATCTGTCAAATCTGGTGTGGCCGAGAATGGCACGTTAGGCACATCTTGTACTCCCGTTGAATTTTCCACCTACAATAAACTATTTCAAGAGTTTCATGACATATTTGCTTGGTCATACAATGAGTTGCCTAGCCTTGACCTTGCTATCGTCGAGCACCACATTGACACTTGGCCCAACATCACACCCATCTGCCAAAATCAACGATCGATACACCCATCCAAAATACCAGCAGTAAACGATGAAATAGAAAAACTACGCCAAGCTGATTTCATTTACCCCATCGCATACACTACGTGGGTGTCAAATCCTATGTTGGTCAATACAAAACATGGCACCATTCGCGTTTGCACTGATTTTCAAGATTTGAAACTAGACTGCTCCAAAGATAACTTCTCTACACCTTTCAATGATCAACTCATTGATGCATGTGCGGGCCATGAGGTTTTGTCCTTTATGGATGGTTTCTCTAGCTACAACCATATTCAGATCCACAAAGTGGACTAGTACAAGACTGTGTTCACCACCTCATGGGGAACCTTTGCTTATCGCATCATGCCCTTTGGCCTTAAAAATGCGGGAGCCACTTTTCAGCAGGCCATAACTTTTTTCTTTCATGACTTTGTCCATATTATGCTTGTCTACTTGGATGATCTCACTGCTCAATCCAAAAAAAATCCATACCACTTGGAAGACGTACTATTAATTTTTTAGCATTAATTCAATATACTCTAGGATATTTACTAAGAGAATAACATGTACAGCATATCAAGCATATCAATCACACCAAGCAATCATATGAGACAATAGACACACATATTTTCACTAGGGAAAATGATAAAGGTGAAAAACCCCACAACTTCCATAGAGAGAGAAAGAGCAATGATACAACCCAAGTACAAGAGATAGTCCTCCTAGCAGATACTCCTCCTTCCTCACTTGTGTGCCACTTTCTGATGAGTGTAGAAGTGAATAATGAGATGATCAAATAGAGTGCCTCCCACACTCTATTTATACATGAACTGACCTTCCTAATAAACTAGTAGGGCCGACTTGTCTAACTCAGTCTAATAACCCATGGTAATTCTAACCAGGTCCGACCCCACACTTGGTTGTCTAATAACCCATCACATGCAAGTTGCGACACTTGTGACACTTGTCAATACAAATGACGACACTTTCTTATAGATGAATAATAACATCTCTATAGGAATACAATATACATAGGTGAAATACATTCCGAAGTTATAATTACATCAAGACTCCCTTTTAACTAGGAAGGTATTTCTCAACACAGATCTACTAGAACAAGTCTTCTTCTCTGGATCATCATCACTCGATCATCGTCATCAAATCATTGTCATCGTCACAGCTACTGCTATCTCAATCAATGTCTGAACTACTCATCATAGGAATTTCTACAAAGCCATCCCTTTTTCATGCTGGATGTAGGCCCAACACCTGTAGGTCTTCATCATCACTGGTCATATTGTTGTTCCTCAGGACTTATTATGTACATCAACAAAACCTAGCAAGAGCATCTCAAGACTGATTATGTGCCCAGCACAACCTGCAAGATCTCCCAGGGAGCTATTACATGTGACCAAGAAAAACCTAGCAAGAGCATTTGGAAGATCTCCTAGGGATCTATTATATGCCATAGGAAAAACCTAGCAAGAGTATCTGCAAACCTCCCTGGGAGAAATTACATGCAACTGGAAAAACCTAGCAAGAGCATCCCAGGACTGATTACATGCGCAACACAACTTGCAAGATCTCTCAGGGAGCTATTCTATGCAATGAACAAAACCTAGCAAGAGCATTTACCAGATCTCCTAGGGAGCTATTATATGCCATCGAAAAAACCTAGCAAGAGTATCTGTAAATCTCCCAGGACGCTATTATATGTCCCTCTACGCAAAACCTAGTAAGAGAATTTTCCAGACCTCCCAAGGAGCTATTATATGCCATCGGAAAAACCTAGCAAGAGTGTCTGCAAATCTCCCAAGGTGCTATTATATGCTTATCTACACAACCTGTCTACGACCACAGAGTATCAACCTGATACTAACCATACATCATCCCGATGTACATCACATGATCATCCTGATCATCATCATAACATCATCTTGATGCATACAATGTATCCACCTGATACATATCAAATACATGATCCAATTGATCATACAATGTATCCACCTGTTACATATACAAATACATGATCCAACTGATCATACAATGTATCCACCTAATACATATACAAATACATGATCTAACTGATCATATGAAGCATCTAACATGATGCATACAGCAGTAACTGGAGCATTGTCCTGGTGCTCATCATCCAATGCTTACATCCACAGCCATGGGAAGGATCCTCCTCTCGCCATGCTTGGAATGGCCCCTGAAAATGTGTCCATCACTTCTTCCTTGAAGTGTTGTCAATCTGAAGAACCCCAAGCCTCTCTATGAAGTACTCAAACTTCACTCCGGCTAGTGGTTTCCTCAACACATCCGCAACCTGCTCATCTGTCACAACATACCGAAGCTTTAATGCTCCTATCTACACCATTTCCATGATATAGTTATATTTGATCTCAATGTGCTTCGACCTATCATGGAACACTAGATTCTCAGACAGCTTCACACAACTCTGGTTATCACGAAAGATACTAGCAGCTTCTAGTGGGAGATCAAATAACACAGACAGTAGCTTTCGGAGCCATACTGCCTCACAACTAGCCGAGCAAGCTGCAACATACTCTGCTTCGACTGTACACAATGCTACGCAGGACTGCTTCCTGCTAAACCAAGAGATCACACCTGATCCCATACTGAAGCAGCACCCAAAAGTGCTCTTCCTATCTACAGCAGTGCCTGCCCAATCCGAATCAACATAACCGTGTAGATTAAACTTTTGATTCGCATCATACTTGAGCCCATAATGAATTGTACGGTTCAGGTACCTCAGAATATGCTTTACAGCAACTAGCTGAACACCTCTGGGATCCATCAGGAATTGGCTCAATGTGTTGACCACAAAGAAAATATCTGGTCTTGTGTTCATCAGGTACATCAAGGACTCAATCATCTGACGATACACCGTGACATCAATCGGCTTATATGAAGCATCACACAGAACCTTCAGGTTCGATGCCATAGCTGTGGCTATGGCCTTGCAGTCCATCATCCCAAACCTCTTCAGGATCTATACTGCATACTTCCCTTGTCCAAGGAAGATTCCATCTGCACTCTGCCACACCTCCATGCCTAGAAAATAGTGCATCATCCCCAAGTCCTTCATCTCGAACTCGACAGCAAGCTTCCTCTTGGTATCGGCAATTAATCTATCCTCATCTGTAACAAATAGGTCATCCACATATAGAAGTAGTATCACAAGATTTCTTTCCTCAACCTTGTAGTAAAGGTTGTAATCCGCTTTACTCTTGGTAAATCCCAAATTGGATAGAAAGTTGTCTATCCTACCATACCAAGTCCTAGGAGCTTGCTTCAAGCCATACAAGGCTTTCTTCAACCTGCACAGATATGAATCCCTATCATGTGTCTCAAAACCAAGTGGATGCTCCACATACACTTCCTGCTCGACTACACCATTCAAGAAAGCTGTCATGACATCCATCTGGTGTATCTTCCATTTCATCACTACAGCCAGAAAAAATACTGATCTGATGGAAGTGTACATGGCTATAGGAGCAAAAGATTCTTCATAGTATATTCCCTCTTTATGGGAGAAGCCACGAGCTACAAATCTCGCTTTGTACTTTTTCTATGCTACCATCTGCAGCATGCTTGATCTTGTAGATCCACTTGGAAGTCACAACAGACTTCCCATCAGGTCTTGGGACTACATCCCAAACAAGATTCTTTATGATCGATTGGTATTCCTCGACCATGGCATCCTTCCATTCTTTCTTTTCCACTGCTTTTTCATAATTGGAAGGTTCTTTGTTCATAATATCATAGAGTAGGGAAACATAACTGGTATGTGATCTAGTCCTCTTCCTTTCTCTATGTTCTTCTTCTGGAATGCCATATCTTTCTTAATCTTGAATGAGCTCTCTAGCCCATGCAGGTTTCCTTTTGTGAGAGTTCTTCTCATGAGGTGGATCTACAGGTTCTTGCGGATCTTCAACTTCACGATCTACTTCTAGAATTGATTCAGTCATGATGGTGTCTTGGAATCTGTTTTCCTTTGGTTCTTCATGATCTTCAACAGGTGCCTTCTTTGATTTGATGTATGCTGAGTCCTCATCAAATGTTACATCCCTTCTGACATCATTCTTCTTGAAGCTTGGAAAGTATATTCTGTAAGCCTTCGATCTTTCACTGTACTGCACAAAGATGCCCTTCTTTCCTGAAGGATCTAGCTTTGTCCTCTTTTCCTTTGGAACATGAGTGTATAATGGACAACCAAATATTTTGAGATGGCTGACTTTAGGTTTCTTACCAAAGAATACCTCTTCTGGTGTCTTGTTGTCCAATATCTTGTGAGGTGTTCTATTCTACACATATACAGCTATCCTAGCTGCTCCTACAAATAGATGCATAGGCAAATCCTGGTCATGCAGCATTGCCTGTTCTACTTCCATGATTGTTCTATTGTTTCTTTCTACAGCCCCATTCTGTTGTGGATTGTAGGGAGAATTCAACTCCCTCTTAATCTCTGAATCACTGCATAACTTCTTGAAATCACCTTAATTGAATTCTCCGCCACTGTCGGATCTGAATGTCTTGATCTTATTATCAGTTTGATTTTCCATCAAGGCTTTGAATTCCTTGAACTTATCAAAAACTTCATCTTTGTTCTTTAAGAAATAAACCCAAGTCTTCCTAGAGAAATCATCAATGAAAGAGACATAGTATACATACCCACTCACAGAAATGGATGACATCGAACCGCATACATCGGACTGGATGATTTCCAAGATCCCTTTAGCTTTGCTTTCGCTGCTAGGAAATGCTTTCTTAATGTTATTTCCTTTTGCACATCCTTTGCAAACACCTTCATGCTTTGTCTTGATTTCAGGAAGACCCTCTGCAACTTTAATTGCAATTGGTAGTGCCCTATAGTGCACATGTGTAAGCCTTCTATGCCAACGTTCACTTGGCTCCATGGATTCATGTACCATGGCATGTTTAGGTTGTCCCTTCAATTTGTATAATCCTCCCTCTTGCTCTCCAATCACTGCTGCATCATCTATAGTTTTATGCTTTGGCCACATCAGGACTTGGCCATCTACAAATGCAAACCTCATGCCTTTTGCATCCAATGCAGATATGGAGAGTAGGTTCTTCTTGAGCCCAAGTACATATAGAACATCTTTCATCTTCAAGTACTTCCCAGAGTCCAGGTTGTAGGAGGCTTCGCCACTTCCCTTAATAGGATATTGATAGTCATCCTCAAGTTTCACTTTATGGGGTGACTCATGTTTAGATAAATTTACAAAGGATTCTTTAAACCTAGTCATGTGTTTGGAAGCCCCACTATCAATAAGCCAATCATTACATCCATGAGAGATAGTACCTATGAGAGAAGAGATCATAACATATTCATCCTCACTTGATGAGTCATCACTTTCTGCTCTAGCCTTCTTCTTGGGAGGTTTATCATCCTAAGTAGCATGAGCATGATATCTTCTGTTGTTGCCCTTCTTCTTATTGATGTTGGAATCTCTTTTGTTCTTTGGACAATCTCGGTCAAAGCGTCCCTTCTCATTACATGTGAAGCATTTACCATGGGAGGTATTCTTAGAGTTCTCCCTATGTGTATGATGAGAAGATTTCCTATGAGATTTATCCTTCTTGAATTTGTCTTTCTTGGCATGTGCTATGAGAGCTTCATCTTCATTCCCCATCTTTTCTTCTCAGGCCACAATCCTAGCTTCTTCTTGAGAGCATTCTTCCCACAACCTACTGAAGGAGATCAATTTTCTTCTTGCACAAATTCCTTGGATGAAGGAGTCCCATGACTTAGTTAGGCCATTCAATGTGGTCATGACAACTTCACCATTGTCCACTAATTCATCCACAGCTTCAAGTTGTTCCTTGATTTGAGACACCTTAGATAAATAATATTGAATGGTTTCTCCATTCTGAAGCTTTATCCCTTTCAATTGGTTCCACAGAGTCATCTTCCGATTTATGTTCTTCCCTTCAAATAGCTTGGTCAGGGAATCAAACATCTCCTTGCGTGTCTTTAGAGATGACACATGTGGTATGAGATGATCTTTTATGGAATCAACAATGATTCTCTTTGGTTTGACCAAGTTATTCTTACGTAAGGCCTTAGCCTCTTCTCCCTCGGGGACATGGACCTCTTTATTTATGTAAGTGTCCAATTCATTTTCTTCCAATATTAACCCAATCCTATACATCCATGCTCGGATGTTATCAGCCCCTTCAAGCTTATCCTTAAGATTGGTGTGGTGAGACATCATAAAGAGTACTTCAAATGGAAATAGAAAAGATTTAGGTCTTACCACTTGATTTGCAAAAATCTGGATTTGGTGCTGGACTAGGGTTTGTCAGAGAAACCCTAAAAATTCAAAGTGTGAATTTAAAAATTTTGAAAGGATAGAAAGATGCACCTTGATGAGATGATCATCCTGGTATATTCAGAATCTGAAATCAGTAAAGTTTCACCCTTCAGAAATGCCTTCTAGTCTCCCGGATTCACTAGGGAGGACCCTAAATTAGGGTTTGAGTTTCCCAGAGCTTCACCCAACCAAAAAGTTCGATCCAAAGCTCTAAAATTTAATTTTTCCAAGGATCTTCCATATATGGTCTCAGAATTCAGAAATTCCTATTTTTTGTGGAAACCCTCATTTTTAGGGCCAAAAATGAAAGTGGTCAGAATTGAATTACGATTGGACAGAAAGATGCGCCTTGCTGAGGAGAGTCAAAATACCCTACTTCCTTTCATGATCTGTGAAGGGAAACCCAATAAACAAGAAGATCTAGCTTCCGCAACTGCATAGTGTCTTCTTCTCAGGTTAACTCTAATACCATGTTAATTTTTGAGCATTAATTCAATATAATCTAGGATATTTACGGAGAGAATAACATGTACAACATATCAAGCATATCAATCACACCAAGCAATCATATGAGACAATAGACACACAGAGTTTCACTGGGGAAAACCATACGGGTGAAAAACCCCACAACTTTCTCAGAGATAGAAAGAGCAATAATACAACCCAAGTACAAGAGATAGTCCTCCTAGCAGCTACTCCTCCTTCCTCACTTGTGTGCCACTTTCTGATGAGTGTAGAAGTGAATAATGAGATGATCAAATAGAGTGCCTCCCGCACTTTATTTATACATGACCTGACCTACCTAATAAACTAGTAGGGCCGACTTGTCTAACTCAGTCTAATAACCCATGGTAATACTAATCAGGGCCGACCCCACACTTGGTGGTCTAATAACCCATCAGATACATCAAGGACCCAATCATCTGACGATACACCGTGACATCAACCAGCTCAGATGAAGCATCACACAGAAGCTTCAGGTTTGATGCCATAGGTGTGGCCATGGCCTTGCAGTCCATCATCTTGAACCTATTCAGGATCTCTACTACATACTTCCCTTCTCCAAGGAATATTCCATCTGCACTCTGCCACACCTCCATGCCTAGAAAACAGTGCATCATCTCCAAGTCCTTCATCTCAAACGCGACAGGAAGCTTCCTCTTGGTATCGGCAATCAATCTATCCTCGCCTATAACAAACAGGTCATTCACATGCATACAGAAGTAGTATCACAGGATTTCCTTCCTCAACCTTGTAGTAAAGGTTGTAATCTTCTTTACCCTTGGTAAATCCCAAATTGGATAGAAAGTTGTCTATCCTACCATACCAAGTCCTAGGAGCTTGCTTCAAGCCATAAAAGGCTTTCTTCAACCTACACACATATGAATCACCATCATGTGTCTCAAAACCAAGTGGCTGCTCCACATACACTTCCTCCTCGACTACACCATTCAAGAAAGCTGTCTTCACATCCATCTGGTGTATCTTCCATTTCATCACTGCGGCCAAGGAAAGTATTGATCTGAAGGAAGTGTACCTAGCTACAGGAGCACAAGTTTCTTCATAGTCTATTCCCTCTTTCTGGGACAATCCATGAGCTACAAATCTCGCTTTGTACTTTTATATGCTGCAATCTGTAGCATGCTTGATCTTAGAGCCACTTTTCAGTGGGCCATAACTGTTGGCCCGGTTTTGCAACTAGGCTTAGTGCTATGGGCACCTGCTAACTAGTAGCAGCAGTTTCAATGGAAATAAATAACAATAAACTAATTAAACAAGACTATTCATGGATCTAAGCAAAGATATTAAGCAAATAACAAAAAATAATTTAAAATCAAGAACAAGAACATATAAAATAAAGAATTTGTATTGAAAGAATGGTGCAAGCAAGTGCTTGCGGAATTAATACCTCTAATGGTGAGGTTGAATAGCTCCAAGGATGAGCAACTCCAATCTCCAATGGTCTCTTCTCCAATGTGCTTTGCAATGGCTAAAATGCTCAAGGGAGATTTCAGCAGCATAAGGATGAGATAATGGATGGATCTGAAATGAGGAGCCCCTACCACCTTTTTATAGGTTTTGGTGGTGGGAAATACCATTAGTGGTTTTGTGGAAACCAAATGGTATTGACCAACATGGTTTAGGTACTTTTCCCTCCTTTTTCCTTTTTTGAATAAAAATAATATTTTAATTCCCTTTTTAATATTTTTGGGAATTTGGACCCTTTTTGAGGGTTTTTTATGATTTTCTTGGAAAAATAATCTTTTTTAATGGAAAAAGGGGTGTACTTAGGTCTTTTGGTGACCTTTTGTTGGTTTCAGAGGCTTTTGATGGTGAAAAAGTGGATAAATGGGTCATGTGAATAGGGAAATGAGCTAGTGAGCACTTTTTGGGTGTTAACAATAACTTTTTTCTTTCATGACTTTGTCCATATTATGCTTGTTAAATTTTTAGAATTTACTTCAATCTTATATAGAATCTTAACTAAGAGAAAAACATGTGCAACAAATCTACAGCATATCAATCATGGACACAATAATGCAAGCACACAAGAGACACAGAGTTTACTTGGGGAAAACCATAAAGGTGAAAAACCCCAATAACTTCCTCAAAGATAGATAGAGCAATGATACAACTCGCATATAAGAGATAGTCTTCTCCTAGCATTAGAGCCTCCTCCTCCACAAGTGTGCCACTCTCCACAGTGTGAGTGAGAGAATATAATGTATAAAATGAGACAAACACACTTTCTATTTATACACTAACTTAACTTGACCTTTACTCAACTAGGTCGGCCTCAACTTAACCACTTAACATAATGCTGACTGGGCCGACCCCCATTAGGGTGGTCTAATAACCCTTTGACCCACATGGCCGACCCCCAATAGGGTGGTATAATAACCCTTTGAACCACATGACTTACATAGGGACGACCCCAACAGGTGGTCTAATAACCCATAAAGTATAAGTTACGACACTTAAAATATAAATGACAACACTTCCATATAGAGGAATAATAACATCTCTATAGGAATACAAACACTTCCGTATAGAGGAATAATAACATCTCTATAGGAATACAATATACATATATGTGGAATACATTCCGAAGTTACATATACATCAATGCCACCTCTTAACTAGGAAGGTATTTCTCGACACAGGTCTTCTAGCACAAGTCTTCTTCTCTGGATCATCATCACTGGATAATCGTCATCAAGTCATCGTCATCGTCATCGTCACTGCTACTGCTATCTCAATCCAACTCTGAATCTACTTGTCACAGGAAGTTCTACAGAGCCATTCCTTTTTCATCCTGGATGTAGGCCCACCACCTGTAGGTCTTCGTCATCACTAGCCATACGATGGAATCCTCAGGACTTATTATGTGTGTCACAAAACCTGGCTACAACATCCCAGGCTATTATGAGCACACAACTCTACCTGTTGGATCTCCCAGGATCACATTACATGTGACCCATCACAAAACCTGGCTAAAGCGTCCGAGGCTGTTACAAGCACACAGCTCTACCTGTCAGATCTCTCAGGAGCACATTACATGTGATCTCACCACAAAACCTGGCTGAAGCATCTGAGGCCTTTTTCATCCCGTCCAAATCTCCGAGGAGAAAATTACATGTGGTCCACCACAAAACCTTGCTGAAGCATCTGAGGCCTTTTTCATCCTGTCCAGATCTCCCAGGAGAAAATTACATGTGGTCATGGCAAAACCTGGCTGAAGCATCTGAGGCCTTTTTCATTCTGTCCAATTCTCGCAGGAGCAAATTACATGCCATAGGACAAAACCTTGCAAGAGAATCTGAAAATGTTATGGGTACACAACTCCGACCTGAAATCTCCCAGGGCACAAATTGCATGTCCTCCCATAGCAATGTCTCGAAAGAGCATCCCAGGCTGTTACAAATACAGAACTCCGACCTATAGGATCTCCTAGACATGCTCATCTGCAAAACCTGATCCACGACCACAAAGTATCATCCTGATACTCATCATACATCATCCTGATGTACACATGATCATCCTGATCATCATCACTGCAACATCCTACTGCATGTCATCTGGAGAAGCTCATCATCCATGATCATCTTGATCATACAATGCATCTACCTGATGCATACCAAGTATCTACCTGATACATATAAACATACATGATCTACCTAATCATACAATGTATTCACCTAATACATATACAGATACATGGTCCAAGCATCCAACAAGATGCATATACAAAATACATACAAATGATACAACCGATCATATCCAGCATCCAACATGATGCATACATACATATAAATGATCCAATTGATCATATCCAACATCCAACATGATGCGTACATACATATAAATGATCCAACTGATCATACAAAGTAGAAACCAGAACATCATCCTGATTCTCATCATCCAGCGTTTACATCCACAGCCATCTGAAGGATCCTCCTTCCAACATGCTTGGAATGACTTCAGCAAAATCTAGCCATCACTTCTTCCTCGAAGTGTCATCAATCTAAAGAACGCCAAGCCTCTCCCTGAAGTAATCGAACTTCACCTTGGCTAGTGGTTTCGTTAGCACATCTGCAATCTGCTCATCCATCGCAACGTACAGGAGCTTCACAGCTCCTCTCTCCACCATATCTCTGATATAGTGATATTTGATCTCTATGTGTTTCAACCTATTATGAAACACTGGGTTCTCATACAGCTTCACACAACTCTGGTTATCGCAGAAAATACCAGTAGCATCCAATGGAAGATCAAATAACTCAGACAGTAGCTTCCATAGCCATACTGCCTCACAACTTGCTAAACAGGCTGCAACATACTCTGCCTTAGCTGTACTTAGTGCTACGCAGGACTGCTTCCTGCTAAACCAAGAGATCACACCTGATCCCATACTGAAGCAACAACCAGATATGCTCTTCCTATCTATAGCACTGCCAGCCCAATCTGAAGCAACATAACCCTGCAGGTTAAACTTTTGAGTCGCTTCATACTTGAGCCCATAATCCACTGTAATCTTCAGGTACCTTAGAACATGCTTTACAACAACCGGATGAACACTCCTCGGATCTGTCAGGAACTGACTCAATGTGTTCACAACAAAGCAAATATCTAGTCTCATGTTCATCAGGTACATCAAGGACCCAATCATCTGGCGATACATAGAGACATCAACTGACTCAGATGAAGCATCACAAAGAAGCTTCAGATTCGATGCCATAGGTGTGGCCATGGCCTTGCAATCCATCATCTCGAACCTCTTCATTATCTCTACTGCATACTTCCCTTGTCCAAGGAAGATGCCATCTATACTCTGCCACACCTCCATGCCTAGAAAGTAGTGCATCATCCACAAGTTCTTCATCTTGAACTTGGCAGCAAGCTTCCGCTGCGTGTCGACAATCAATCTATCTTCACCTATAATAAACAGGTCATCCATATACAAAAGTAGTATCACTAGATTTCCTTCCTCAACCTTGTAGTAAATATTGGAATCCGCTTTACTCTTGGTAAAGCCCAAACTGGATAGAAAGCTGTGTACCATACCAAGTTCTGCACATATATGACTCCCTGTCTTGTGTCTTTGAACCAAGTGGCTGCTCCACATACACTTCTTCTTCAACTACACCATTCAAGAAAGCTGTCTTGAAATCCATCTGGTGTATCTTCCCTTTCATTACTGCAGCCAAAGCAAGTATGGATCTAATGGAAGTGAATCTGGATACAGGAGCAAAAGTCTCTATGCTACCACATGCAGCATGCTTGATCTTGTAGATCCTCTTGGAAGTCACTACAGACTTGTTGAAATATTGTAAATTCAAAGAATAATGTATTTGTATTATTCCGGAGATGTTTTATTCCTCCGACGGGACTCTATTGTATATCCGGAGATGTTTATTCCTCCATTGGATTATGGGAACTAGGGTTATTAGATCTCCTATGTGGGGATTGGCCCGAAGTTATTTTATCGGAGGTTATTAGACTCAATTTGACAAGTCGGCCTCATAGGGTAAAAAGTTAGTTTGAAAATAAGTATAAGTAGAGGAGGTTGTTCCTCACTTAAATCACTTGTTCTCACACTTCTATTGTGCACATAGGAGAGAGAGAGAGTTCTGCATAGGAGGAGAAGGAGCTCTTGTTGTCGTCTACTATCTTGTATTGGGTTGATTATCTATATTGAGGAAAGCTTTGTTGGGTTTTCTACCCCATGAGGGTTTCCCAGGGTATATCTGTGTCTATCTTGTGATTATGTTTCTTTCAGCGATCTTGCTTATGCATTTATGCTAGAATTTAACATGGGATCAGAGCTAGCCTGAATAGGACATCTTTCACAAGGAGAAAATATATCTATCTCTCTCTCTAGTGAAAATTAGGGTTTCTACAAAAAGTTGGTATTGTTGAATTTTGATTACATGGCTGGATAGCCCTTCTCAAAACAAATCTTTTGAGCCCTAGATCGAACTTTTTGGTTGGGTAGAAATCCGGGAAAGTCAAACCCTAGTTTGACAAAAGTGCAAGAAAACCAGAAAACCAGAACCAGAATTCTATAGCAGATCCGAAGTTCGCTGGTCAAGTTTGTAGGCTGAAAATTTGAAGTTTCCAAAAAGTAAGTACATCAGTCACCTCACCTTAGTCAAGCCAATCTCCTGGTAAGTTCAGTTTTTTATTTTTGGAATTTTCACTTTTTAGTGACCCCCTAGGCAAGATGGCCCCAAGTATTAAGCTTGAAGACAAGCTAGAGGGTATAGAGAATTTCCGAGCATGGAAATATAGAATTGGTCTCATTCTTGAAGAGAATGATCCTGCCCATTATATCAAAGATGAGATTGTAGAACCTACAGAAGATGAAGCTAAAGAGAAGTACAGGAGAGATTTGATTAGGAAAAAGAGAATCATTGTTGATTCTATTAAGGACCACTTGATTCCCCGAGTGGCATCCAAGAAGACCCCAAAGGAAATGTATGATGCTCTCTTCAGAATGTATGAGGGAAATAACATCAATAGGAAGATGAACCTGAGAGCTCAATTGAAGAACACCAAGATGGATAAAGGAGAATCTATTCAAGACTATTTCTCAAAGGTTTCTCAGTTCAAAGAACAACTAGATGCTATTGGAGATACTTTTGATGAAAATGAACTAGTCATGACTGCTCTAAATGGTCTCACTATACCTTGGGAGTCATTCATCCAAACCATGTGTGCCAAAAAAGAAAGTATGAAGTTTGATGTGGTTTGGGAGGATTGCATTCAAGAGGAAGCCAGGGTTTCCAACAGAGAAGCATTGCTCAAGGAAGATGACCAAGCCTTGGCCACCCACACCAAGAGAAGAAGGAATCAATCCTACTTTAAGAAAGATAGTCACAAGGAGTCTCTTCCTCCACAAAGATTTCAAAAGAAAAGAGGATCTAATCAAAGAAGAGATTACTCCTCATTCCAATGTTTTACTTGTCACAAAATAGGACACATTGCTAAGGACTGTCCTCTGAAGAAAAAAAAGGGTACTCACCACAAAATACATCAAGCACATTTTGTAAAAGATGATAGTGAAGAAGAAGTTGAAGAGGAAGAAAGGCCTCACAAGAAAAGACCTAGAAGAGAAGAAGAAGATGAAGAAAGGACCTTCTTCAAGAAAAGATCTAGAAGAAGTGAAGAAGAAGATGCAGAAGAGTATGTTCTATTCTCCGCACTCTCTGGATCTATAACACTTGGAGAAGGTACATGGGTTATCGATAGTGGTGCTTCAAAGAACATGACAAGACAAAAGAAGACTCTATCAAAACTTGAAGAAAAGACCTCCCCACAAAAGGTATCTCTAGGAGATAACTATCAATATCCCATCAAGGGAATTGGTGAAGCAAACTACAAACTTGATTCTGGAACCCCCATGAAGATGAAGGAAGTTTTGTATGTTCCAGGATTGAAGAAGAACTTGCTTTCCATCTCAGCATTGGACAAGAAATGCTATAGAGTTGCATTCATTGATGTACAAGTATTAATGTGGTCCAAAGGTAAATCTATTAAGGATGCAATTGTCATTGGTGAAGAGGAAGGAGGTTTGTACAAGCTCAAGGGTCATCCAAAAGATGCCCTTGTACATGAAGTCACTAGCCCAAATGAGCTATGGCATAGGAGACTTGCTCACATTAACTACAAGGCACTACCTCATGTAAGCAAGGTAGTTGTAGGTCTACTAGACTTAAAGGTTGTCCATGATGGCACATGCAAAGGATGTGCAAAAGGGAAGAACATCAAGAACCCATTTCCAAAGAGTGAAACAAAGACCAAAAGCATTTTGGAATTGATCCATTCAGATGTATGTGGACTAATGCCCTCCACATCTTTAAGTGGATATGAATACTATCTCACATTGATTGATGACTATTCAAGGAAGACTTGGATATACTTCTTAAAAGGGAAATATGAAGTTTTTGGAAAGTTCAAAGAGTTCAAAGCATTGATAGAAAATCATTCAGAAAAGAAAATTAGAATACTCAGAACAGATAATGGCAGAGAATATACTTCAAAAGATTTTGAATATTTCTGTAAAGAAGCTGGAATCAAGAGAGAGCTAACTACTCCCTACAATCCCCAACAAAATGGTGTTGTGGAAAGAAAGAATAGAAGCATCATGGAAGCTGTAAAGACAATGATACATGATCAAGACATACCTATGTATTTATGGGCTGAAGCAGCTAGAACAACAGTCTATGTACAAAATAGACTATCCCATAGTGCTCTTGATTTCAAAACTCCAAAAGAAGTGTTCACAGGAAAAAAGCCTGAGGTAAGTCATCTTAAAATATTTGGATGTCCTGTATACATTCACATTCCAAAAGAAAAGAGAACCAAGTTGGATCCTTCTGGAAAGAAGGGAATATTTGTTGGATATTGTGAATCATCCAAAGCATTCAGAATTTACATCCCAGGTTTTCATCATATGGAAATTAGTAGGGATGTGACATTTGATGATGAAGCAGCTCTCAAGAGATCTATGAAGAAGACACACCTTCTAGGATCACAGAGGCTGCACCCATTCCTGAAGATACTACACCTAAAGACCATGACTTGCTAGAACCACAAGAACCCCCCATTACAAACTTGTCAAGAAAAAGAAGGCCAGCATGGGCCAGAGACATTATTCAAGGAGCTGAAAAGTATGGAGCTCCTGAAGGCTCCACTAGAGAAAGGAAGAAACCAAATCTAGTATCCAACTATATGGCTTTGATGTGTAATCTAGTGGATCAGGAACCTACTAGCTATGAAGAAGCAGTTCAGAAGAAAGAATGGGTAGAAACAATGACAGAAGAATACCAGTCAATAATGAAAAATGATGTTTGGGATATAGTTCCCAAACCAAAAGATAAAAGTGTAGTATCCTCAAAATGGATATTCAAGATAAAACATGCTGTGGATGGTAGCATTGAAAAATATAAGGCAAGATTTGTAGCCAGAGGATTCTCTCAAAAAGAGGGAATTGACTATGAAGAAACATTTGCACCAGTTGCTAGGTACACTTCCATCAGAGCTATCATGGCACTTGCATCGATGATGAAATGGAAACTACACCAGATGGATGTTAAGACAGCCTTCCTGAATGGTGTAATTAAAGAAGAAGTGTACATAGAACAACTACTTGGATTTGAGGTAGAAGATGGAAGAACTCATGTATGCAAACTGAAGAAGGCTTTGTATGGGTTGAAGCAAGCTCCTAGAGCTTGGTATGGAAGGATTGACAGTTTCTTGACAAGCATGGGCTTTACAAAGAGTAAAGTTGATCCTAACCTTTATCTCAAAGTTATGAATGATGAACCTGTTATATTATTATTGTATGTAGATGATCTATTTCTAACTGGAAATGAGAGACAGATTATCGAGTGCAAGAAGAAGCTCTCTTCAGAATTTGAGATGAAAGATCTCGGATTGATGCACTACTTCTTAGGCCTGGAAGTATGGCATGACCCAAAAGGAATCTTTCTAAATTAGGGTAAGTATGCTGTTGAGATTTTGAAAAGATTCGATATGTTGGACTGTAAAGCCATGGCCACTCCCATGGACTCCAACTTGAAGTTATTAGTAGATAACTCATCAGAGTTAGTGGACATAACTCTGTATAGATAGATTATTGGATCATTAATGTATTTGACTAACACTAGACCAGACATATGTTTCACTGTGAATACCTTGAGTCAGTATCTGGTGGAACTTAGAAGAGTTCACATGATAGCTGCAAAACATGTGATGAGGTACTTAAAAGGTATGATAGATTTTGGTCTTTACTATAGTGGAGATCATGATTTCAATTTGCATGGCTACGTTGATGCTGATTGGGAAGGAAGTGTATCAAATAGGAAGAGTACATCGGGAGGATGTTATTGTCTGGGATCTGCTATGATCTCGTGGTATAGCAGGAAGCAGTCTAGTGTGGCTCTCAGCACAGCTAAAGCAAAATACATAGCTGCTTGCTCTGCTAGTTGTGAAGCTGTATGGATTCATAAGTTATTATCAGGACTGTTTGACTTAGAGATGGAACCCACTATGATTCTGTGTGATAACTAGAGTTGTATCAAGATGACTGAGAATCCAGTATTTCATGATAAGTCAAAACACATAGAGATCCGTTATTTCTATATACGAGATATGGTGCAAAAAGGAGCTATCAAGCTCGAATATGTGAGCATGGATGAGCAAGTTGCTGATATACTAACCAAACCTCTGTCTCGTGTAAAGTTTGAGCATTTCCGAGACAAGCTTGGTGTAGTTCAAAAGGACTCTCCTCGAAAAGGGGAGTGATATGATAGATGAAGATATCTTTGGGTACTGGTATCGATGTGGATACCTATATTGATGATGAGATTGCTTATCTAGATTATATGTTTGCTTGTATTGATGAGGATACTTGCATCTATGTTTTGTTTGCTTGTATTGATAAGAATACTTGCATCTATGTTATGTTTGCTTGTATTGATGAGAATACTTGCATATGTACTTGTATTGATAAGGATACTTGTATTGATGATGTGTATACTTGTATTGATGAGGATACTTGTATTGATGATGTGTATACTTGTATTGATGAGGATATTGTATCAATGATGTGCCTACCTATTTCAACGATAAGGTTGAAGATGAGGTTGCCTGTTCCAACGATGAGGTTGATGGAGGATTGTATCATCCTTGGACTTCAGTCCTAAAGTGATCTGTAGACAGATGTCTTCAAGAATGTGATTCCTAGCGAATGATGAGGATTGTATCATCCCTGGACATTAGTCCTAAAGTGATTTGTAGACAAATGTCTCCGAGAATATGGTCCTTGGTGGACGTATATAGGACTGCATCGTCCCTGAGCATTTGGTTCAAAATGTACATGACAGGATTGCATCATCCTTGGACTTATGTCCTAAAGTGATAGGGATTAATCATCCCGTATGTGGATCAGGATTGCATCATCCTTGGACTTATGTCCTAAAGTGATAGGGATTGATCATCCCGTAAGTGGATCAGGATTGCATCATCCTTGGATTTATGTCTTAAAGTGATAACGACTAATCATCCTATAAGTATATTGGGATTGCATCGTCCCTAGACATGGTGAGGTGTCTTAAAGTGATAAGGACTAATCATCCTGTAAGTAGATTGGGATTGCATCGTCCCTAGACATGGTGAGGTGTCTTAAAGTGATAAGGACTAATCATCCTATAAATAGATTGGGATTGCATCGTCCCTAGACATGGTGAGGTGTCTTAAAGTGATAAGGAATAATCATCCTATAAATAGATTGGGATTGCATCATCCCCAGACATGGTGAGGTGTCTTAAAGTGAGAAGAATTGATCATCCTGTAAGTTGATCTGGATTGCATCGTCTATAGACATGAGAGATGTCTTAAAGTGAGAGGGATTGATCATCCCGTAAGTGGATCAGGATTGTATCATCCTTGGACCTATGTCCTAAAGTGAGAGGGATTGATCATCCCGTAATTGGATCATGTGTATTGCAGGATATGATGTTGTTGTACTGATGATCGAGTAGATCCAATTGATGACGATGCTGATGATTGTGTGATGATGATGTTGATGATCGTGTCATGATGATGCTAATGATCGTGTGATGACGATGCTGATGATCGTGTGATGATAATGTAGTTGTTTGAGTGTTGTAGAATATGAAGACTCAGTACTGAAGATGTTGATGTTCCAGTATTGAAGATCTTGAAGATGTTCCAGTAACTGCTTGAGTTACTGATGATGTATAAAGAAAGCTTCCAATGATTTATAGATGTATCATGTATCATGTAGTCGATGACTCCTTACTCCTGCAGTTGTTGTTATAATATCCTTCTCATTAAGGGGGAGTGTTGAAATATTGTAACTTCAAAGAATATTATATTTGTATTATTCTGGAGATGTTTTATTCCTCTCACAGGACTCTATTGTATATCCAGAGATGTTTATTCCTCCATTGGATTATGGGAACTAGGGTTATTAGATCTCCTATGTGGGGATCGACCCGAAGTTATTTTATCAGAGGTTATTAGACTCAATTTGACAAGTTGGCCTCATAGGGTAAAAATTCAATTGGAAAACAAGTATAAGTAGAGGAAGTTGTTCCTCACTTAACTCAATTGTTCTCACACTTCTATTGTGCGCATAGGAGAGAGAGAGTTCTGCATAGGAGGAGAAGGAGCTCTTGTTGTGGTCTACTATCTTGTATTGGGTTGATTACCTATATTGAGGAAAGCTTTGTTGGGTTTTCTACCCTATGAGGGTTTCCCAGGGTATATCTGTGTCTATCTTGTGATTATGTTTCTTTCAGCGATCTTGATTGTGCATTTATGCTAGAATTTAACAAGACTACCCTTTGGGACTGCATCCCAAACATCTTCATGATCGACTCGTACTCCTCGATCATGGCATTCTTCCTACATTCTGGGAACTTCAATATATTCAATATTTTCAATAGATAACTTTGTTGCTGAACAAATGTTGTAGTCCTTCGTTTGTAGGTGATCGTATATGATCTTTCCTACACAACAAGTTAAATTGCATGATTAGAAAACATCTCATAGTTTTCAAAACAAATTCTTACACATAAAGAAATATGTCATACAGTCATGCAATTATCTTAGCCAATGCTTCAATACAACATTTATCCATATTCCGTAACTTTCTAAATGCCTTCCAATCTCTACCAGAACATTGTTAAGAGTGTGCACAACTCCTAACATGTCAGCAAAGAGGATTCATTCTAGATTAGTAGCAATGGAATGTTGTAGAGTGCCATAGGCCACTTACCCATCAAATGCATATTAGTAGTATATCGTTCATTAATGCAATCATTCTAATATGCACAATACATATCCTAAGTCTAGGAACATAAGCCTATACATCATTGAACAATTTTATTTAAACAAACAAATATGTAAGGAATGGTAATTAAAATACTTATCTTTGTTTGTTTGTTGGGTGGACTCCCTCTGAGTCTTTGCTTCCTTGCAGGAGCTGCTGAAGTATCTTCTTCTACACCTTTCTGTTGTGGAATGCAGAAGGATGGTCAACTCCCTCTGGATATCTGCATCCTTGCAGAAACTACTGGAGTGAGCTCCTTCTTGATCTTTGCTTCCTGGATTACCTGTCCTTGAACTTATATTCATTCTTGATCCCTATGCATGCTTGTTAGTATCATCATTGTGTTATTCTCTAGGTCTCATACATAATCAAACATTCATTAGTATAATCTTAATATTATCAAAACACAATAATCTCAAGCATGTATAGTCAGGATCATTTCAAACACATATAATAAACATTAGTATTCAAGGTTTCAGGGAAGTCTGCTTTTACTCATACATATTCTTATTTGATCATAGGACTCTTCTAGTTAGTTAAATCATCAATCAAGATAAGAGATATAATATGCATAAAACCCATGATTACTCAAACCTATACCTTCATGATTCTTTTGGTTAGTTATGGTAAGAAACATAATATGCATACAACCATGACTATTCAAACCTATGACTTCATGAATAATCATTATCAACAACACAACATTATAAGATCCTAACACAAGGTAGGATTCTATCTTGATATAGGAAAAACATACCTAGATTAGCATGCTAGCTAGTTATGTCTAACATACCCGCATAATGTCTTCTGGTTCTCTTCAATGACTTGTGCTAGTAACTTGCATGACTCATAAGTTATCCATTGTAGGACCAAGTTATACATACCTCGTAAGTAGATCTTCTAAGCGATCCATGACAATGGATGAATCTTTGTCCTCATGTCATCATGATCATATGTTCTTGAAGTAGAACATAATTTGTCTTTCTTGGTGTACCTTTCATGTTAGCAGACAACATAAACATCATACAACACCATAATGCATTAGTACAATCATAAGTGTCAACACCCCAATCAATGAATATCTTCTATCATGCATTCATAATTTTCTTAAGGTGATACGACAAATCTAAAATCAAGATTGTACTAACCATAATAACATGAAGACAAACATACCATAAACTTAATCATGAACGAATCTCGAAACATACCTCGATGATTCATACCTATCAAGATCGCTTGTAATCTTCTTATGTAAGGCCTTAGCCTGATATCCCTCTGAAACAGGAACTTCTTCACTTATGCAGGTGACCAATCCATCTTCTTCTAGGATTAACCCAATCCACTTGATTTGCAAGAACTGGATCTGGAGCTGGATTAGGGTTTGTCAGGGAAACCCCA
Source organism: Larix kaempferi (assembly GCA_027924585.1). Taxonomy (NCBI): domain Eukaryota; kingdom Viridiplantae; phylum Streptophyta; class Pinopsida; order Pinales; family Pinaceae; genus Larix; species Larix kaempferi. Next base: position 3,654,695 of record BSBM01000008.1, read on the forward strand.
AAAATTCAAACTTTGAATTTCAAACTTTTGAAAGGATAGAAATGTGCACATTGATGATATGATCAAGCTGGTATATTCAGAATTTGAAAATTGCAAAGTTTCACTCCTCAATTTTGCCTTTGAAACTTTCAGATTGACTGAACGTGACCCTGAACTGGGGTTTGATGAAGCCCACTCTTCTGCCCAATCAAAAGGTTTGATCTAAATCTCTAAGCTTCTATTTTTCTGAGGAGCTTCCAGCCGTGGTCAAAGATTTCAAAAATTCCCATTGTTGCAGAAGCCCTAATTTTACTCTTTTCCAATCAAAGTCCCGAACTAGGGTCTGATCAAGCCCAGTCTTCTGACCAACCAAAAATTCTGATCTTGGTCTCTAAATTTCTATCTTGATGAGTAGCATTTATCCATAGTGTCCAATTACAAAAATTCCAACTTTCTTCGAAACTCTAAATTCCAGATGCCATGAATGAAGGTGCTTAAAAATAATTATGTTTTGACAGAAATATGTACCTGATTGTTTCTGGTGTAACTCCAAAATTTTTGATTCACAAGGTCTAAAAACGTTTCCTGAGATATCTCAACCTGTCCTCTTTCCATCCCGATAGGTATGACCTCAATTGGATTCTCTAAGAGAGAGTTATGCCAAGTGTTGCAACGTGACCGGTTTATGGGATAAAACAAGAGAGAGAACCTGTACGGCGTGCCACATGTCACTGGTTCAACTTCGCCCTCTGAAAAAATGTTCTGAGGTAGTACAGTCTATGTACTACCTGTCACATTTTACAAAATTTTATTTGGAGCTTCCTATCCCAAGTTATGACCTTTTTTCCAAGGTCACCTATTTATGACTAATATCTGGAAGAGGCAGAAACCCTATATTCTACAGATCATAAATCACAAAGTACACCACATTAGAAGTTGTTTTTTTGGACAAAAGGTACATGGAGATCTTATCTTTGACCTGTAAAAGTTTCAGATCTGAAAAATTCGCCAAACTGGATTTATAGCGAAAGTGCTACAATGACTGGTTTTTGCTATATCAAGCCCTAGCATCGTAAGTGCAACAAGTGTCATACATGCCATATCATGCCTTCTTTCAGGCTAGCTCTGATACCATGTTAAATTTTCAGAATTTACTTCAATCTGATCTAGGATCTTAATTGAGAGAACAACATGTACAACAAATCTACAACATATCAATCATGGACACAATAATGCAAGCACACAAGAGACACAGAGTTTACTTGGGGAAAACCATAAAGGTGAAAAACCCAAATAACTTCCTCAAAGATAGATGGAGCAATGATACAACCAAAATACAAGAGATAGTCTTCTCCTAGTAGCAGAGCCTCCTCCTCCACAATTGCACCACTCTCCACAGTGTGAGTGAGAGAATAGAATGTATAAAATGAGAGAGACACACTCTCTATTTATACACTAACTTAACTTGACCTTTACTCAACTAGGTCGGTCTCAACTTAACCACTTAGCATAATGCTGAGTGGGCCGACCCCCACTAGGGTGGTCTAATAACCCTTTAACCCACATGGCCGACCCCCAATAGGGTGGTCTAATAACCCTTTGACCCACATGACTTATACAGGGCCGACCCCAACAAGGTGGTCTAATAACCCATCAAGTATAAGTTACGACACTTACAATATAAATGATGACACTTCCATATAGAGGAATAATAACATCTCTATAGGAATACAAACACTTCCGTATAGAGGAATAATAACATATCTATAGGAATACAATATACATATATGTGAAATACATTCCGAAGTTACATATACATCAACAATGCTTGTCTACTTGGACAATCTCACTGCTCAATCCAAAAAAAATCCAGACCACTTGGAAGATGTACGACTGTTAATTTTTGTGCATTAATTCAATATACTCTAGTATCTTTACTAAGAGAATAACATGTACAGCATATCAAGCATATCAAGCACACCAAGAAATGATATGAGACAATAGACACACAGATTTTCATTGGGGAAAACCATAAAGGTGAAAAACCCCACAACTTCCTCAGAGAGAGAAAGAGCAATGATGCAACCCAAGTACAAGAGATAGTCCTCGTAGCAGCTACTCCTCCTTCCTCACTTGTGTGCCACTTTCCAATGAGTGTATAAGTGAATAATGAGATGATCAAATAGAGTGCCTCTCGCACTCTATTTATACATGACCTGACCTTCCTAATAAACTAGCAGGACCAACTTGTCTAACTCAGTCTAATAACCCATGGTAATACTAATTAGGGCCGACCCCACACTTGGTGGTCTAATAATCCATCACATGCAAGTTGCAACACTTGCCAATACAAATGACGACACTTATGTATAGAGGAATAATAACATCTCTATAGGAGTACAATATACATAGGTGAAATACATTTCGAAGTTACAATTACATCAACAACAAGTCATCCTATGATGTCACAAATATAATATCCACTTGAACCCTCTCAAGTGTGTGTTTTGCGTTCTAGTCGGCCGGTTATTGGGATTCATTGTTGTTGATGTATTTGTAACTTCGGAATGTTTTCACATATATGTATATTGTATTCCTATAGAGATGTTATTATTCCTCTATACAGAAGTGTCGTTATTTATATTGTGTCGTAACTTATACTTGATGGGTTATTAGACCACCTTGTTGGGGTCGACCCTATATAAGTCATGTGGTTTGAAGGGTTTGTAGACCACCCTATTGGGGGATGGCACTGTCAGCATTATTTTATGTGTTTAAGTTAAGGCCGACCTAGTAAAGGTTATTAGGCAAGTCAAGTCAAGTATAAATAGAGTGTGGGAGGCACTCTATTTGATCATTCACATTCTCACTCTTACTCTCATTGGAGAGTGGTGCACTAGTGGAGGAGGAGAAGCTAATGCTAGGAGTATATCTCTTATGCTTGGGTTGTATCATTGCTCTATGTATCTCTGAGGAAGTTGTGGGGTTTTTCACCTTTATGGTTTTCCCCAGTGAAACTCTGTGTGTCTATTGTCTCTTGTGTGCTTGCATTATTATGTCCATGATTCATATGCTGTAGATATGACGTAGATATGATATACATGTTGTTCTCTCAGTTAAGATCCTAGATTAGATTGAAGTAAATTATGAAAAAACTAACATGGTATCAGAGCTAGCCTAAAAGAATGCATGATATGGCCTTTATGACACTTGTTGCACTTGCAAAGATAGGGCTTGGTATAGCAAAAACTAGTCATCGTAGCACTTTCGCTATAAATCCATTTTGGCGAAGTTTCAAGATCTGAAACTTTTACAGGTCTAAGATAATATCCCAATGTACCTTGTGTCCAAAGAACAACTTCTAATGCATTGTAATTTGTGTTTTATGATTTGTACAATCAAGGGTTTCTGCCTCTTCGATATCTCAGTCATAAACAAGTTACCTAGGAAAAAAGATCACAACTTGGCCTAGGAAGCTCCAAATGAAATTTTGTTAACATTGATATGTAGGGAATAGACTGTACTTTTACAAACCGAAGGTTCAGAGGCTGAAAGTGAACTAGTGACATGTGGCACGCTGTACAAGTTCGCTCTCCTATTTTATTCCATAAATAGGTTACATTGTGACACTTGGAATAACTCTCTCTCAGAGAATCCATTTGAGGTCAGACCTATGGGGTTAGAAAGATAACAGGTCAGGATACCACAGAAAATATTTTCAGACCCTGTAGATCTGAAATTTTGGAGTTACACCAGAAACAATCAGGTGCATATTTCTATCAAAATAGAATTGGAGCACCTTCATTCATGGCTCCGGGAATTTAGGGTTTCAAAGAATGTTGGAATTTTTTGTATTGCAGACCACGATTGGATACTCCTCATAAAAATCAAAATTTAGAGACCAAGATCAAATTTTTTGGTTGGGTAGAAGGTCGGGCTTGATCAAACCCTAGTTCGGAACTTTGATCGGAAAAGTAAAAAATTAGGGCTTCTGCTAAAATAAGAATTTTTTTAAATCTGTGACCATAGCTAGAAGGTCCTTGGAAAAATCAAAGTTTAGAGCTTTGGATCAAACTATTTGGTTGGGTGAAGCTCTGGGAAACTCAAACCCTAATTCAGGGTCCTCCCTAGTGAATCCAGAAATCTAAATGGCAATTTTGAGGGGTGAAACTTTGCAGTTTTCAAACTCTGAGTATACCAGCTTGACTAGCTCAAAAAGGCACATCTTTCTATCTTTTCAGAAGTGTGAAATTCAAATCCTAAATTTTTAGGGTTTCTCGGACAAACCCTAATCCAATCCAGATCCAGTTTCTGCAAATCAAAGTGGATTGAGTTAATCCTAGAAGAGAATGGATTAGGCATCTGTGTAAGTGAAGAAGTTCCTGTTTCAGAGGGAGTTGAGGCTAAGCCCTTACATAATAATATTACAAGCAATCTCGACAGGTATGACTTATCCAGGTATGCTTCGAGATATGTTCATGATTAATTTTATGGTATGTTTGTCTTCATTAAGGTTAATACAATCTTGATTAACTTTAGACTTGTTGTATCACCTTAATAAAATTATGAATGCAGATATTCATTGATTAGGGTTTTGACACTTATGATTGTACTAATGCATTGTGGTGTTGTATGAGGTTGATGTTGTCTGCTAACATGAAAGGTACATCAAGAAAGACAAATCATGTTCTAGTTCAAGAACATATGACCATGGTAACATGCAGACAAAGATTCAGCCATTGTCATGGATCACATAGAAGATCTACTTATGAGGTATGTATAACTTGGTTCTATAATGGTTAACCTATGAGATATGCAGGTTACTAGCACAATTCATTGAAGAGAACAACAAGACATCATGTGGGTATGTTAGACATAACTAACTAACACATTAATCCAGGTATGTTTTTCCTATATCAAGTTAGAATCCTACCTTGTGATAGGATCTTTTATCTAAGTATACTTGGTATGATTGATAATGATTATTCATGAAGCTATAGGTTTGAGTAATCATGGGTTTAGGTATATTATGTTTCTTACTTTAATCAGTGATATGACTAACCAAAAGAGTCCTATGGTAAAATAAGAATTTTCATGAGTAAAGAAAGTAATCCCTGAAAACTTGAATACTAGTGCTTGTGATAAATTATCTGTGTAGGAAATGATCTTGACTATACATGTTTAAGATTACTTAGAATCATAATGTTTTATAGTATTGAGATTATACTAATGAATGTATGATTGTGTATGAGACCTCAAGGAGAACACAATGATGATACTAGTAAGTATGCATAAGTGATCGAGGATGGATATAAGTTCAAGGACAAGTAATCCATGAAGCAAAGATCAAGAGGGAGCACACTCCAATAGTTCCTGCAAGGAAGAAAATATTGAGAGGGAGTCCACCCTACAACCAAACAAAGATAAGTATTTGAATTGTCATTTCTTGCATACCTGTTTGTTTCAATAATATTGCTCAATGATGTATATGCTTATGTTCCTAAACTTAGGGTGTGTATTATGGATATTAGAATAATTACATTAATGAGCAATATACTACTAATATGCATGGGATGGGTAAGTTGCCTATGGAACTGTACAACATTCCATTGCTACATATGTAGAATGAAACCTCTTTGCTGACATGTTGGGAGTTGTGCACACTCTTAACAATGTTCTGGTAGAGATTGGAAGGCATCTATAAAGTTAAGGGATATGGATAAATGTTGTATTGAAGCATTGGCTAAAATAATTGCATGAATGTATGACACATTTCTTTATGTGTAAGAATTTGTTCTAAAAACTATGAGATGTTTTCTAATCATGCAATTTAACTTGTTTTGTAGTAAAAATCGTATACCATCAATGAAGTTCAAACTATCTATTGAAGATATTGAAGAATCTGAAGTTCCCAGGATAAGGAATATAGTAAAAGGATGCCATGGTCAAGAAGTACCACTCGATCATGTTTGGGATGTGGTCCCAAGTGTTAACACCCAAAAAGTGCTCACTAGCTCATTTACCACATTATATGGCTCATTTGTCCATTTTCCTACCATTTTTCCCTTAAAATCCCAAAAAATCCCATTAAAATGCCTCCAAAAGGCCTAAAATGCCTCCAAAAGGCCACAAAACCATCAAAATAGCCTAAAAAAGGCTAAAAAACCCCCTTTTCCTCCAAAAATAGCAAAAATTCCCTTAAAAGGGAATAAAAAATATAAAATAATGAGGAAAAGGAGGAAAAAACCCTATACAGCTGCCTAAAAACTATGTGTTTCCTAAAACCATGGGTCAGCACTCCACCACCAAAAAACTATAAATAGGTGATGGAGATCCCTTATTCCACATCCACAATCACAAGTACCCTTACTCTGCCAAAATCTCTCTCGAAACCCTAGTTCACCTTTGAACTAATTTCACCTTGAGAGCCACCTTTGGCCCATCCCCAACATTGGAGAAGGAGAAGGAGCATTCAGAAGCTTGGAGCATCCTCTTGGACACTGCAAAGGGCTTCACCAACCTTGACACTCAAGGTAACATCAATACAAAGTCATTCTTTCATTTTGGTGTTTATGCTTCATGCTTGTCTTAGAAATAATTTAATTTTTTGTTTTTGCATAATTAGTGTAATATACTGAACTGCTACTAAGGAGTCCATTCTCCTTAGTAGGTGCTCATTGGCACAAGCTAGGGGTAAAACCCTAGCTACAGTTTTGGCGACTCCACTAGTTTTCGAATTTCTGGTTTCCGTTTTTAAATTTTTTCTTTCGGCTGTCCCTTTCGGCCGCTGCATACCGCGTCTTTTTCCTCTGCAGTCGCGTCCCGACCGCGCCTTTCAGGCCTTTACCCGCGATCCGACCGTGGCTCTCAGACTGCTTCTGACGCTCCACCGGCGGATTCAAGTCTGTTACCTGCGATCCGATCGTGGCTAATCAGCCTGTTTGCCGCGATCTGACTGCACCTGTCGGCCTTTTTCCTGCGTCGCGACTGCGGCTTTCTGCCTCTTTCGCGCGTCCCGACTGCGCCTGTTAGCCCTTTTGCCGCGACCCGACTGTGTCTTTTTCCATTTTTCCTGCGTCCCGACTGCCACTGTTGGCCCGATAGCCGCGACCCGACTGTGCCTTTTCAACTGTTTCCTGCGTCCCGACTGCCTCTGTTGGCCCGATAGCCGCGACCTGACCGCCGCTGTTTCCCTTAAACCCGCGGTCGGCCTGTTCTGATCCGCCACAGACCCGCGGTCTGATTTCTGCTCTTTTCCTGTTTTGAGCCCAGCCCCTCTTGCTGCAATATTTTCTGCATTTGAACAGCCCTCTGTCCCACCTGCAGCCCACTTCCTTACAGCCTTTCTGCAACATAATTCCTGTTCCTTTTACAGAATCTTTTTAAAATTTCAATATTTTTATTTCAGAAAATTTTGCAAATTAAAAGAATCAATTTCAGCATTATTGATAGATTGGAAGTTGCCCTCCCTTGTGGCACTTCTGTTTTTGGGTTCAACACCTCACGAGCACACACTCTGTCACATTAAATCAAGTGAGCCTTAAAAAGTACCTAACTAAACCAACATTCTAACCCCACTTGGGGAACACAAAAGAATCATTGTAGTTAGGTAGGATCAGGGGGATAGGCTTCCAATAACACCCCTTGGTTATTTCACTTGAGACATAGTTGTTGTCCAAATAGGGAACCAAAATCCCCTAGTACTTTTTGGCACGGTCACGACCAATTTATCAGAGGGCCTCTCCCTTAGGAGGGTTGAAGTCGGGAGACTGGTTCCGGAGGCCTGAGTGGAATACCGCACTCCATTCAGTAACCGAAGGGCTACCTTTCGCGGTTCGCGGGATATCCCTGTATAGGGGTATTGCGGTCAACGAACTAAACGGCAGATTCACCTTTCTGGACGTGTCATGAACGGGGTATCTTAGTTGCCATTCTTCTAGGATTGTCTACCCGGTATCCCTCCCGGTAGGGGGATATCATAGCCACTTGGCTTTCCTACTCATATTGTCTGACTTGGATTTCATCACCTTGCAGAGGATATGTTTAGTTGAGTCAGAATACTTTTAGCTAGGTGTTTGCATGCTCCTTTACCTCCCTTTGGTCTAGTGAGTCCACCATTTTTCTTTTCTAGGAAACCTGCTGCTTGTTGGTATTCTGACCATCTTTGTTGTTACTCCACCTATTGTAGCACAGCTGTTGCAGTGGGTGTTTTGAGTTGGTTGTTGGCCTGAGTGCCTTTCTTTTTAGCTCTCCTTCTGCACACTCGGTTGCATTAGGATTTTTGAGCTGTTTTTATACTCACCTCAACCCACAGAGACTAGACACCATCCGTCACCATTGAGTCCCCGAGACATTCTCGGTGCCTCAGGGGCGAGCCCCCACAGCACGGTTCTCTTGACACCACTCGTCATAGATTCCGATCATTGTCCGTTGATACCACTCATCACAGATCTAGAGCCTTGTCACTTGACTCCACTCGTCAGCGACGTAGGTCTCCGTCACCAGATAGTGACGCACCTTACTTTACCTCTGATTCTGACGAAGAGTCTGAGAACCCTATTTATACTGCCCCTACTAGCCCCATGGCTGGCACGACTTCCACTCCATTTGTCATAGGGACCATTGGTGGCACATCCACCACTACACCAGTTACTACACCTGTGTTGGGTATGCCCTCCATGGGGAACCCATCTACTGTACCCTTCACGGTACCTATTCCCACAGCGGGAATACCTATCCCCACTACATCAGTGGCTCACACTACCAATGGTGGTGCTGGACCATCCTTCACTACCTCAGTTACCCCACTTGGGGGCACCACCCTTAATTTTGTCCCTCCACTTGGGGGCACTGGCCCCAACTTGGTCCATAGCACTACTGTGTCACAGCCTTCTTCCAGTTTGCCATTCATGGCTAGCCTCAACCTACCTGACCTGGCCAGATTGACCAACGATCCTATTCGACACGACCCTATGTGGCCTCATATGCCTACCAAACTACCCTCTGACATCCCTAAGTTCGAGGGTAAGGCCGGTGAGGACCCACAAAACCATATCATGTCTTTCCACCTATGGTGTTCCTCTAACTCCATCGTGGATGACTCTGTTCGCCTCCGTCTCTTACAGCGCACCTTCACTGGCTCTGCAGCCAAGTGGTATATCGAGCAACCTCATGGGACCCACGCCACCTTTGCTTCCCTGGCCTCGACCTTCCTGCAGTTCTTCCAGTTGCCTGTCCGCTATGACGCGGGCGTTGAAATCCTTCTATCTTGTAGACAAAACACGGCTACCCATATCACGGACCACATCCATGAGTGGCGTCGACGCCGTAGCTTATGCAAGATCAAACTTGACGACCGTATCTTCCTAGATTGGTTCCTCAAATCCCTTCTCCCTGTTATTGCTAAGGATGTAGCCTCAGAAAGACCCCAGTCTGAAGAAGAAGCCATCCTTAAGGCACAACAGTTCGACCTCATTTATGCCCAATCGGGTTACCTTTATACCATTATACCTGACGCCCCTCGCGGCGAGTCCTCCCATCATGATGCGCCGGGGGCATCCCACGCTGCAGATGGTATCATTGGCCGTGTTTCTTCGCATCCCCAACCATTTTCTATAGCACGACCTACCCCTGGCCCCGACCTGTCGAGGGCTACCTCCCAGTCTGGAGCAACCAATTCATATGCTCCCATGACACATCACCATTCCCATGGACCTTCATGTCCACCTCAGTGCTTTGGGTATGCGACTCCTGCTTATGCTCCTCCAGTCGCCCCTCAGCCTTACTACCATCAGCAGACTGCCCCGGCTCCTGCGCCTTCACAAGCCCCACCAGCTTATTATCCGCCCCAGGCAGCCCCTGCGGCACATCCACAACCTGCTCCGCAGTCCTATCAGCAACACCCTCAAGTTGCTGCACCTGCTCAACCTCAACCTACATATCATCCTCCGCAGCCTGCTCCTGCACCTGCGCAACCTCAGAATCCACCTGCTGCCCAAGGGCAAGTTTACGCCCAACAGAACCCGCAGCAAAACCAGAATACCCAACGCAACCAGGGCCAACAGAACCGCGGCAAGGGCCGTAATCGGGGAAACAACCAACCTGCAGACCAAGCTGGTCAACCGGCTAATCCCCCTGACAACAATAATGCGGCCCCCGCTAATCAAAACCCTGATCGCCCGCCCAAGCAGGCTAAAAACCCCAATCTCTGAACAAATCACCCTTGTTCTATTTGCGGAGTCTATGGACATTACACCCATGCTTGCCCACATTTGGAGCGAGCTCGGCAGCTCTGGGTTGACGAGGCCCATCGCCAAGGGCATGCGGCTCCCCAAGCACCGCCCAACCCCCCCCAACCTCAGCAACCCCCTTTGGTGCTGCAAAACCCCTTACCGACCCAAGGCATGGTGAACACTCAGCCGTTGGCCCCTCAAGCTAACGTGCAACCCCAACAACAACAGATCACCTACACTGCTCCTGATCAACCCATGTTCGACTCAGGTACCCACCACTTACTGATGATGTCATCTGCTGACGTCAACCTACAGACCCGTCGAAACCAATATCGCTCCACCTCTGAAGCCACTCCCACGGATAAACCTACTAACGCTCATCCCACCGATCAGGCGTTACGTATACCTCCGCCTCCCATAGACGGCGCCGCGAAAGCACCTCGTTTTCCACTTCGCCGAATCAACAATAACCCTAACACGCACGCTGCGTCAAACTACAACATCGTAGACGACCTAGCCCAATCTCCCGCAGCCATGTCTGCATTGGAAGTCTTGAAGAACTGCCCTTCCCAGCGCAAGACTTTACTTTCCGCCATCGGGGGGATTGACGCAACTGATTCACATTTGATGGCGTTTGATTTAGACCAATCTGAACCACGCCTACCTTCCAGCTTAGCCTTCCAAGTTACAGTCTCCGTTAGGAATCTTGTTATCCATCGGTGCATCATCGATGAGGGTGCTTCCACATGCGTTATGTCTACATTTGTATGGCAGAAGCTAGGATCCCCTCCTCTCCAGCAGTCCACCACTGCGTTACGTGCCTACGACGGTCGTTCGGCCCAGCCCCAAGGCCTCCTGCCCAACGTTCCTGTCCAGTTAGGTGGTAAAACAGTTCTTATTGATATAGAGGTAATCAATGCCCAATTGGATTACAACCTTCTACTTGGCCGCAGCTACATGTATGCCATGCGGGCGGTTGCCTCTTCTGTCTTTCGCACCATGATGTTCCCCCATGAAGGACGCGTGGTTAAGATTGACCAGCTCACCTACTATGATCCCAATGCTCCAGCGGCACCAGAGAATGTTCTCCCCATGGTTGAACAACCTGTTTCTAGTGTCACCACCTCGTTTGTTTCCTCTACGGGGCCTGGAGTCTACTCAGACGCGCCGATGACCTCTACCTTTCACTCCATTCCTCCACCGTCATCTACGCCCGAAGTGTCTGACTTATGTACCTTGTCCCATGACATCCTACCACCTAACAATCAACCATCCTTGTTGCCTAAACCACCATTGGTACCTAGTCACATTGGTGTTACACCGATCCATACGATCCCCTTCCTAGTTCCTCCAGCAGGAGTAGTAAGCGCCCCGGTCATGGCTACCCTTAGCCTCCCTGGGTTAACCTTGGGATTTCCTGTATGGTACCTTTCGCCTCCCGTTCGCCCGCCGACACCAGATGTCGTCCTCCAGCCGGTGCAACCCATGGCTACTACCACTCAGCCACCTCCCGGTGTCTCTACCCCTTCGTCCTCCACGACAACTCCTCTTCCTCCTCAACCCACTGGGGGCAGAGGTCCACAACCTTACACTGCTGTCCCACCTCCCAAGACAGTCAAGAACCCTCCAGTGTTTCGTGCTCCTCCCAAATGCTCGCTGTGTGACGAGTTGGGCCATGCGACCCACCAATGCCCACAGTTACCCGCATTGCAGAAGCACATGCAAATGCTCGATGATGACCCCAACATCCCAACTGTCGAACTAAACCCCACTCCTAAGCCTAAAGATAAGTCCCTACGTACCAACCACTCCTGCGCCATCTGCGGTATTTACGGGCACTATTCACATCATTGTCCCGATCTCCCGGATTACAGAGCGGCTCTCTATGAGATGAACAATCTGGATCTTGAGACGGCACCACCTACCATTGAGGAGATCTACCCCCCAGACTCTTCACCTTCCGGAGAGGTTAATACCATCTACATGATCTCTTCAACCAACACTTCCACTACCCCCTCGTCAACCGGCTTGACGACGCAGACTTTCCGTACTGATGAGGAGATTCTTGAGGCCCTAACTGCCCCGGATTATCCTTGGGATGATATGCACCACCGTTCCTATTTCATCCCAGAAGCGTCTCCCTCTAGCACCGCTACCCAATACGCGGTCGAATCCAAAGACTTCCTCCCCACCAAGGTTGACTGGTTCAAGGACCCTATTCCTGCTCCTGATGCCTTCGAGGAGGGCAACATGGCCAACATCTCACCTGTCATCCAAGTTGATATTGCTGCTCCAGGTCGTGCTCCTGAACTCATTACTCTAGGAGCATTCTGCAGTAAACAAGAGATTGAGGACTACACACACCTTTTCAAAAAATTCCGTGATGTCTTTGCTTGGTCTTATACCGAAATGCCTGGTCTTGATCCCGCAATTATAGAGCACCACATTGACACATGGCCTGATGTAACCCCTGTTCGTCAGAAACAGCGCCCCATTCATCCCTCCAAGCTCCCAGCTGTCAAAGCCGAGATTGAGAAGCTGCGCAAGGCAGGGTTCATTTATCCTATTGCCTATACCACATGGGTTTCAAACCCTGTTCCAGTTAACAAAAAGCAAGGCACCATCCGCGTATGCACTGACTTCCGTGACTTAAACTATGCTTGTCCCAAAGACAACTTCCCCACACCGTTCATCGATCAACTCATAGATGCGTGTGCGGGACATGAGGTCCTCTCCTTCATGGATGGTTTTTTCGGATATAATCAGATTCAGATCCGTAAGGAAGACCAGTACAAAACTGCCTTTACTACCCCTTGGGGCACCTTTGCCTATCGCGTCATGCCTTTCGGCCTCAAAAATGCTGGTGCCACTTTCCAGCGGGCCATGACCTATTGCTTCCACGACTTGGTCCATATCCTGCTAGTCTACCTTGATGACCTTACAGCTCGTTCCCGGAAACGATCAGACCACCTTAACGACCTTCGGCAAATTTTTCTGCGTTGTCGCAAATACCAAATTCGCTTGAACCCACACAAGTGTGTTTTTTGCGTACCGGCAGGCCGATTGTTGGGTTTCATTGTTTCCCAGAAAGGAATTACTGTTGACCCTCTAAAAGTCCAAGCTATTTTAGACCTCCCCCCTCCTCGCACGCTCCGGCAGCTCCAAAGTCTGCAGGGGCGATCTAACTTCCTTCGACGCTTCGTTCCTGATTATGCCACTACAGTACACGGTTTATTGCGCCTACTCCGCACCCACGTACCCTTTGTCTGGGATGCGCAAGCAGAAGCTGCATTCGAGGCCCTCAAGAAGGCCCTCACACAAGCCCCTCTGATTTCCCCTCCGGATTTCACTCGAGACTTCATCCTTTACGTGTCGGCCTCCGAGCATGCCGTATCTGGAGTCTTAGTTCAAGAAGACGATTCTCACCAGGAGCACGTCATTTACTACGTTAGCCAGACCTTGTCTGGTCCACCATTACGTTACCCATATGAAGAGAAACTTGCCCTCGCAGTAGTCTTTTCCATTCAAAAATTGCGACACTACATCTTAATGAGTCATACCACCGTCGTTGCCAACTCTAACCCCATGGTATATCTTCTGAACCGGCGGCTACTCCAAGGTCGTGTTGCCAAATGGGTCATTATCCTCCAAGAATATGACCTTACCTTCAAAACACCTAAGAGCACTAAAGCCCTCGCGCTTGCCCAGCTCATTACTGATCTCCCTTCCTTTCTCCCGGCCAAACCCATCTCCGATGAGTTACCCGACAATCACCTATTCACTATCTCGTCCGATGACCCATGGTACGGTGATATCTTGTTATACCTACGCATGCAGAAGTTCAGACCCAAAGTTACACGAAATGGACGCCGTCGCATCCGACACCAGGCCTCTCGATATCTCCTCTTAGGCGATGTCCTCTATCGGCGCGGGGTTGACACAATTCTTCGTCGTTGCCTTACCCATGAGGAAGCTGAACACGTCCTTAATGACTGTCATAGCGGTGCCTGCGGAGGCCATTTCTCAGGGATGGCCACCGCCCAAAAGGTCGTCCGCGCCGGATACTTCTGGCCCACACTTTTTACTGATTGCATCACTGCGGTCAAACACTGCCATAACTGCCAACTTTTTGCCCCCAAGGCCCGGACACCTCCTGCTCCGTTACACCCAGTCGTCACCGTTGGTCCCTTTTGTAAGTGGGCCATAGACTTCATGGAATGTAGACCCCAGTCTGCCAACGGCCACAAATATATTGTTGTCGCTGTTGATTACTTTACCAAATGGGCGGAAGCCATGCCTACCTTCAATTGTACCGCTGACACTGCTGCCCGCTTCTTCTTCAACCATGTCATCGCTCGATTCGGGGTTCCTAAGCAGTTAGTCTCTGACCATGGTTCACACTTCGAAGATGCCGTCTGGCGTGAGTTATCCACCCTCCTTAAGTATGAGCACCAATTTTCCTCTGCTTACTACCCCCAAGGGAACGGCCAAGTAGAGGCCATCAATAAAATCCTTAAAACCATCCTCCAACGAACAGTTGACAAGCATAAGTCCAATTGGCACCACATGTTGTTCCCTGCTTTGTGGGCTTATCGCACCTCCACTAAGACCGCCACTGGTTTTACACCATTTCATTTAGTTCACGGTATAGAGTCTGTTCTCCCCATCAAGTGTCAGATCCCTGCCTTACAGATCGCCGTTGAGCTTCTCCCTGACACCACCCCCCTCGAGCAACGTCTGCTGCACCTCGAACAAGCCGATGAAGACCGCCGGGCCACTCTCCAGAACATCGAAGCTGCCAAAAACCGCTCCAAAGCCGGTTATGATAAACATGTTCACCCTCGAACTTTCCACGAAGGGGACCTCGTCCTCGCCTATGACCAAGCCCATGACAAAACCGGTAAAGGGAAGTTTGAATCTATGTGGCAAGGCCCTTACGTCGTGCAGACCTGCCTCGGCAAGGGGGCATACATCTTAGCTGACTCTGAAGGCCGTCCTTTGCGCAACCCTCGTAATGGGTTGTATCTTAAGCGTTTTTACCCATAAAAAAGAAACCCGCGGCCTCATTGGTCTGCATTGTACAGTACTTTCTTTTTCATTTTTTGTTTTTACAAACCGTTTCCACCACTGGAATCAGCGCGACGTGACCGTCATGATGGTCACCTCGTTGCATTATTTTTGTCCTGTCATTTTTCAGACACCACTAGTCACCTCGGTTTGCGTGCCACATCGGCCGTTCTCCGTTTTTCACATGTTTTATATCATCGGATTCATTTTTCCGAGCTGGTGATGATGCTTGAGATCATTTCTCGCTCTCACCTCCATATTTTCCGGGCATTTTTCAAAATGCCCCCGTCACCTCGGTTTACGTGCCACATCGGCCGTCACCCGTTTTTGACATCCTTTATATCGCCGGATTCATTTTTCCGAGCTCGTGATGATGCTTGAGATCATTTCTCGCTCTCACTTGGTACAATTTCAACATTGTGTCCCGACACCTTGCTGCCTCGGTTTGCGTGCCACATCGGCCGCCATCGGATTGTTCCACATTTTTACATGAGCCATTCACTCCTGTCATACTGCAACCGTTTCGTTATTTTGCCACCATTTCATCTACCCCGCAAGGAGGTCCATCAGTGTTCCCACCTACCCTCGTTCTTGGTCATCACTACTGATCCTTGATTGAACACTTCCTCCTTGCCTGGCCATTCCTTTTTGTTCGGTATAATTTTATCCCTTTTTCGGGCCGGACAAGTCCTTTACGAAAAAGGCACATAGGGAGTTTCCGTTAAGCTCTTTTCTGACTCCTAAAAGAATGAAAAGATCGCCGAGCAATCTTGCTTCCTTTCATGCTCGTTAAAGTACCTGAAAGGGCGTCTATCTGGTATAAGTTTACCCCTTTTCCGGACCTGGTAGACTAATTACGAAAAAGGAATACTCTAGTCACACCGGCTAGAAGAGTTCTTCATTGCATCCTTTTATGCTTCTTTGGGCCTTGGAGACTAAATCTACGAAAAAGCAACCCCCTGGAGTCTCCTTACTTGCTTTCAGACTCTCTAAAATTGAAAGCACCCACGAGCATGAACTGTCCTGGGCTCGTAAAATCCACACGACAGTACCATTCCACTACCTCAGAGTCTTCTTATCGCTTTCAGACTCCTTAAAATTGAAAGCCACCACGAGCATGAACTGTCCTGGGCTCGTAAAATCCACACGACAGTATCATTGTTACACACACTTCTTCTAGTTCCTAAACCCATGAAGAAGTACCCTCCTGTGCCTCCCGGCACTTTGATCTATCATCTCGGCAGCACCCCCAATCAGGTCGCCTTTGTTCAGAGTATTCAGCAGTTTTCTGCCATTTTACACCAGCTTGAGTCTCCCTCAACCAGTTATCCTCCCAGATCCATTACAGCTATGATCCCTTTCCCCTCAGTTCGTTTCATATGCTGCCAGATCATTCCCATTATCATACTCTGAACAAAGGAAGTTTGAGTCCACCCACTCTACTTGCCCAGTTATCCACCCACTGTTTATCAGTCCTGCCATCAGCACTATCACATTTCGGTCTTGTACCTCGTGCTCCTGTCAAGGAAACATCATTGCCTTGATAGTTGCAGGTCTCCCTCTGTCGACGACAGCTCCTCTATTCCAGAGGATAGGCCCAGAGGTCCCTACGCCTTGGACTTATCACCATCTGTGGTAAGTGCCTACGGATCATTCTGAGAAGGAGTCATCATTGCCTCTCCGAGTGGTTGTTCCTCACATGCTCGACTTCAGCACCTTGATCGCATCGTTGAGGATCGCGTAGGATTATATCCCATCAGTTTTTAGTCGAAGACCCCGGATTTCCCCTGACTCTAGCACATTGGTGAGTCACTTCGGAACGCCCAGTTGTATGTTCCCGTGGATGTCCGGGCTGCGTTGGCGTTTGTATTCGGAAGCCATCCAGTTTCATGCTTCCTTGAGTACCCAGTTTCAGTTCCCGATCAGTTCCAGTTCAGTGTACCATGGAGAGTTTGACCCCAGTCACTATGATCCAGCAGCTCATCAGTTCCTTTGGTACCACACTCAGTAGCACTGTTGATTGTTCCAGTGTATCAGTGTTTCAGCACAGACATGGTCAGCTCAGCAGTATGTCCCAGATTTTGTGTCCCCTCTGGATCCTTATGATGTACACAGTGGCTATGTATCTTTCAGGTCCCCTTTTTCGGGCCTCACAGTTCTGTTTATGTATCTTGATATGAGCATGGGTATGCCCGCCTCGTCCATATATTGAGATTACTCCTCAGTCAGTATTTGAGGTCATGTATATTTCAGGTCCCCATTTTTTGGACCTCATTGTTATTGTTATGTTATATCCTGATACGAGCATGGGTATGCCCGCCTCGTCCATATGATCAGATGATCCCTCATCCATTATTGAGGTTATGTACTTTTAGTTCTTGCAGTTGTTCGGGATCGTTGTTCCGGGCTTCAGTTTGTTTCTTCTCTTCTCTCCATACCCAGGAAAACCATTCATGACTTATGATGTCCATCGGCCATACGATGAGCTCCTGACCTCGCACATCAGGGGGCAATCTGTTAACACCCAAAAAGTGCTCACTAGCTCATTTACCACATTATATGGCTCATTTGTCCATTTTCCTACCATTTTTCCCTTAAAATCCCAAAAAATCCCATTAAAATGCCTCCAAAAGGCCTAAAATGCCTCCAAAAGGCCACAAAACCATCAAAATAGCCTAAAAAAGGCTAAAAAACCCCCTTTTCCTCCAAAAATAGCAAAAATCCCCTAAAAAGGGAATAAAAAATATAAAATAATGAGGAAAAGGAGGAAAAAACCCTATACAGCTGCCTAAAAACTATGTGTTTCCTAAAACCATGCGTCAGCACTCCACCACCAAAAAACTATAAATAGGTGATGGAGATCCCTTATTCCACATCCACAATCACAAGCACCCTTACTCTGCCAAAATCTCTCTCGAAACCCTAGTTCACCTTTGAACTAATTTCACCTTGAGAGCCACCTTTGGCCCATCCCCAACATTGGAGAAGGAGAAGGAGCATTCAGAAGCTTGGAGCATCCTCTTGGACACTGCAAAGGGCTTCACCAACCTTGACACTCAAGGTAACATCAATACAAAGTCATTCTTTCATTTTGGTGTTTATGCTTCATGCTTGTCTTAGAAATAATTTAATTTTTTGTTTTTGCATAATTAGTGTAATATACTGAACTGCTACTAAGGAGTCCATTCTCCTTAGTAGGTGCTCATTGGCACAAGCTAGGGGTAAAACCCTAGCTACACCAAGACCTGAAGGGAAGTTTGTTGTGACTTCCAAATGGATCTATAAGATCAAGCATGTTGCAGATGGTAGCATGGAGAAATACAAAGCGAGGTTGTAGCTCGTGGCTTCTCCCGGAAAGAGGAATTGACTATGAAGAGACTTTTGCACCTGTAGCCAGATACACCTCCATTAGATCAGTACTTTCTCTGGCTGCAGTGATGAAATGGAAGGTACACCATATGGATGTCAAGACAACTTTCTTGAATGGTGTAGTTGAAGAGGAAGTGTATGTGGAGCAACCACTCAGGTTTGAGACACATGACTGAGAGTCACATGTGTGCAAGTTGAAGAAAGCATTGTATGGATTAAAGCAAGATCCTAGGACTTGGTATCGTAGGATAGACAACTTTCTATCCAGTTTGGGCTTTACCAAGAGTAAAGCAGATTCTAACCTTTACTACAGGTTGAGGAAGGAAATACTATAATACTACTATTGTATGTGGATGACCTATTTGTAACAGGTGAGGATGAGTTGATTACCGATACCAAGAGGAAGCTTAATGCCGAGTTCGAGATGAAGGACTTGGGGATGATGCACTATTTTTCTAGGCATGGAGGTGTGGCAGAGTGCAGATGGGATCTTCCTTGGACAAGGGAAGTATGCAATAGAGATCCTAAAGAGGTTCGGAATGATGGACTGCAAGGCCATGGCCACACCTATGGCATCGAACCTGAAGATTTTGTGTGATGGTTCATCTAATTCGGTTTATGTCACTATGTACCATTAGATGATTGGGTCCTTGATGTACCTGACGAACACTAGACCAGATATTTTCTTTGCGATGAACACATTGAGCCAGTTCCTGATGGATCCCAGAGGTGTTCACCTAGTTGTGGTAAAGCATATTCTGAGGTACCTGAAGGGTACAATTGATTATGGGTTCAAGTATGATGCGAATCAAAAGTTTAACCTACAGGGTTATGTTGATTCAGACTGGGCAGGTAGTGTTGTAGATAGGAAGAGCACATCTGGGTGTTGCTTCAGTAGGGGATCAGGTGTGATATCTTGGTTTAGCAGGAAGCAGTCCTGCGTAGCACTGAGTACAGCTGAGGCATAGTATGTTAAAGCTTGTTCGGCTAGTTGTGAGACAGTATGGCTTCGGAAGCTACTGTCCGAATTATTTGATATCCCGTTGGAGGCTACTGCTATCTTCTGTGACAACTAGAGTTGTGTGAAGCTATCTGAGAACTTGATGTTCCATGACAAGTCGAAGCAAATTGAGATCAAATATCACTATATCAGGGATATGGTGCAGAGAGGAGCAGTGAAGCTCCTGTATGTTACGACGGATGAGCATGTTACAGATGTGTTGATTAAACCACTAGCTAGAGTGAAATTTGAGTACTTCAGAGAGAGGCTTGGTTTTCTTCAGATTGACGACACTTCGAGGAAGAATTGATGGACACATTTGCAGGAGCCATTCTAAGCATGGAGAGGAGGATCCTTCCCATGGCTATGGATGTAAGCGCTGGATGATGAGCATCAGGACGATGCTCCAGTTACTGCTTTGTATATGCATCATGTAAGATGCTTTGATCAGTTTGATCATGTATTTGTATATGCATCATGTTGGATGCTTGATATGATTAGGTGGATCATGTATTTTTTGTATATGTATCAGGTGAATGCATTGTATGATTAGGTATATCATGTACTTATGTATGTATCAGGTGGATGCATTGTATGATCAGGTAGATCATGTACTTATGTATGTATCAAGTGGATGCATTGTATGATCAAGTAGATCATGTACTTATGTATGTATCAGGTGGATGTATTATATGATCAGGTAGATCATGTATGATGATATGTATCAGGTAGATAATTTGTATGCATCAAATGGATATATTGTTTGATCAGGATGATCACAGATGATGAGCTTCAGGATGTTGCTCCAGATGATATGCATCAGGTTGATGCTATGATGGTGATCATGATGATCACAGATGACGAGCTTCAGGATGTTGCTCCAGATGATATGCATCAGGTTGATGCTATGATGATGATCAAGTTGATCATGTGATGATGTACATTCGGATGATGTATGGTGAGTATCAGGTTGATACTCTGTGGCCGTGGACAGATTGTGTAAGTAGCATAGAAAAATATCCTTTAAAATACAAACAGGTAGATCGGTGTGCTCGTAACAGCCTGGGATGCTCTATCGAGATCCAAACAGGTAGAGTAGTGTGCTCGTAACATTCTGGGATGCTCTGAGTAGGTTTTACTATAGGTAGCATAGAAAAGACCCATTAAAATCCAGACAGGTAGAGCAGTGTGCTCGTAACATCCTGGGATGCTTTGAGTAGGTTTTGCTATGGTTTCGCATAGAAAAGATCCTTTAAAATCCGTATAGGTAGAGCGGTGTGCTCATAACATCCTGGGATGCTCTATCGAGATCTAGACAGGTAGAGCGGTGTGCTTGTAACATCTTGGGATGCTCTGAGTAGGTTTTGTGAAAGTTCACATAGAAAATATTGTTTAAAATCTGGACAGGTAGAGTGGTGTGCTCATAATAGCCTGGGATGCTCTATCGAGATCCAGACAGGTAGAGCAGTGTGCTCATAATATCCTGGGATGCTCTGAGTAGGTTTTGTGAAGGTCAACATGTAAAATATCCTGGGAGATCCGATAGGTTGAGTAGTAAGCTCGTAATTAGTCCTAGGATGCTCTTTTGAGGTTTTGTTGACGCACATAATAAGTCCTAAGGATTCCATAGTATGGCCAGTGATGATGAAGACCTACAAGTGGTGGGCCTACATCCAGTATGAAAAAGGACTGTCTCTGTAGAACTTCCTATGATGAGTATATTGGATATTGATTGAGATAGCAGCAGCAGTGATGATGACGATGATTCGAGGACAATGATTCAATGACGATGATCCAGAGGAGAAGACTTGTGCTAGCAGATATGTGTCGAGAAATACCTTCCTAGTTAAGAGGGAGTGTTGATGTATTTGTAACTTTGGAATGTATTTCACATATATATATATTGTATTCCTATAGAGATGTTATTATTCCTCTATACGGAAGTGTCGTCATTTATATTGTAAGTGTTCTAACTTATACTTGATGGGTTATTAGACTACCTTGTTGGGGTCGGCCCTACATAAGTCATGTGGGTTAAAGGGTTATTAGACCACCCTATTGGGGGTCGGACCTGTAATCATTATGTTATGTGGTTAAGTTAAAGCTGACCTAGTAAAGGTTATTAGGCAAGTCAAGTCAAGTATAAATAGAGTGCGGGAGGCACTCTATTTGATCATTCACATTCTCACTCTTACTCTCATTGGAGAGTGGCGCACTAGTGGAGGAGGACAAGTTGCTGCTAGGAGTATATCTCTTATGCTTTGGTTGTATCATTGCTCTATCTATCTTTGAGGAAGATGTGGGGTTTTTCACCTTTATGGTTTTCCCTAGTGAAACTCTGTGTGTCTATTGTCTCTTATGTGCTTGAATTATTATGTCCATGATTGATATGCTGTAGAGATGTTGTACATGTTGTTCTCTTAGTTAAGATCCTAGATCAGATTGAAGTAAATTATGAAAAAACTAACAATTGTTTCCTAGAAAGGGATCACAATTGATACATTGAAGGTGCAAGCCACTCTTGAACTTCTAGCCCCTCGCACCATATGCTGAGCCTTCAAGGCGAGGCCAATTTTCCCCGTAAATTCATTGCAGACTACACTAAAAAAGTTCATGGTTTATTTTTTTTTCTTTGGACTAACATCCCTTTCATTTGGGATGATCAAGCACAAGCCGCTTTCAATGCATTAAAACAAGCTCTGACTTCCACTCCATTAAGTTTCACCACCTGATTTCTTGAAGGATTTTATCCTCTATGTCTCAGCATCTGAACATGCCATTTTAGGAGTTTTAGTCCAAGAATATAGTGCTCATAAAGAGCACGTCATACAATACATGATTCAGAAATTGTCCAGCCCACCACTACACTACCCCCATAAGGAGAAAATGGCCCTTGCTGTCGTCTAATTAGTTCAGAAATTACGCTATTGCATTCTTATGATCCAAACTATAGTAGTGGTAGATTTCAACCCCATGGTCTATCTCTTGAGTCTCCGCCTATTTCAAGGCCAAGTTGCTAAATGGATCGTAATCTTTCAAGAGTACGATCTCGAATTCCTCACACCCAAGAGTATTGAGGCTCTCGCCTTGGAAAAACTTATGACCTATCTACCCTCTTCCTCAATGTCACCTCCAATCACAATTAACTTTTTAGATGAACACTTGTTCACTATTTCATAGGATGACCCGTGGTACGGAGACATCCTAAAGTATCTGCGTACACAGAAGTTTTGATCCCAACTCATTCGCGATGATTGACATCGCATCCACCATAAATATTTTCCATACCTCATTATTGGCGATGTCCTTTATCAATGGGGTGTCGAAACCATTTTATGTCAGTTCCTTACACACAATGAGGATGAGTAGGTTTCAAATGATTGTCATAGCGGAGCTCGCAACAACCATTTTTTCTGGAATGGCCACTACTCAGAAGGTCATCCACACCTGTTACTTCTGGTCAACCCTTTTCACTGATTGCATTACAGTAGTCAAACACTTCCGCAACTACCAACTCTTTTCCCCCAAAGCAAGGACCCCTCTTGCACCACTCCATCCCATTTTCTCCATCAGTCCTTTCTACAAATGGGCCATTTACTTCATGGAGTGTAATACAACCTCGTCCAATGATCATAAATACATCATTGTGGTCGTCGACTATTTTACCAAGTGGGCCAAGGCTAAGCCCATGTTTAACTTCCAAGCCGAGACTGCAACATGATTTTTCTTTAATCACATCAATATACATTTCGGGGTCCCCAAGCAACTTGTGTCAGACCATGGCAGGCATTTCAAAGACTTTGTCTAGAAAGGATTGTTCACCTTTTCAAAATTTGAACACCAATACGCCTCCTACTACCCCAGGGTAATAGACAATTTGATGCTATCAAGAATATTATGAAAACCATGCTTCAGCATAACGTGCACAAGCATAAATCCAACTGGTACCACATGCTCTTTCCCTCACTATAGGCCCACCGCACATCGATTTGGGTTGTACAATTATATTTCTTTTTTGTTTTTCACCTTTTCACCCTTTTTTAGCCTTACAGTTTGCTTTCACGATTGGTACCAGATGGATCTTTCTCCCTCAGTTTAAGTCATTTTTGCCGACAACACAAGTAGATTGTCTCCAAACCTCGCCATAGTAGGTTGGGTATTGTATTCCTCCTAACACGAGATGATCCACCTTGACAGATTACGTATTGGTGCTGCCACAAACAACCAAGTTGAGTATGATGTCATGACCAGTCCCTTATCCGCCGCCCTCCAATTGGGCATTAGTCACCTTTGTGTGTTTCTAGACTCCCAACTCGTTGTCCCCCAGCTGAAAAACTGGTACCAGGTACATGATCCTTGTCTTTTTAGAAAGTTCCCTGTGCACTAAACAACTGATTAGGCAATTTAAATTCATTACATTCACACACGTTCCATGGAATCTAAATAGTGTTGCAGACCAGATGGCTAAAAACATTCTAGAATGGCACATTAATCACCACATATAGGAAGTAAATCATAAGCATGCATCATCATATCATTTTTGCATTCACATATACATACATCATCATCACATAAAAGGCTTATCAAACATCAAAAAATACATAAAAATTTCATCCGCGTGCATATAGATATCAAAATGTCATAACGTCTACATCATCATATAGGCATGTCCACAAAGGGGAGCCCCAACGACTTCCTCGTAAAAATTTCATATATAATAGGTCGATACAAAAATCCTTATGCTCATCACATTAGTGGTCAACTCCATAAGTTGTTAAGTGACTAGTCATAATTATCAATGCCAGTCTCCTCATCGAAGCTCTTCTCATCTAGGGGCACATCAACTCGGAATGCATCCCATACATACTCAACCACCACATATATGCGCTCCATAGTGTATCGCCACTCAGGTGGAGCTTGGTATCAAATGGAGATCAGATCATCATGTAGGCCCTGCCAACCATCATCAACGAATCCCTCTAGAAGACAATTGATCCCAATACACAGTGAGTCTATTACCTCATCGGTATCTCTGTGATGTCGTTGCTGCTCCACCAGTGGGTCAACACCGACAACCCTCCCATGTCGCTGGAGGCCTTGGAACCACATCTTCACACACACCACAAAAGAGTGCATCAGTATCCACCATATAAAAAACTATCTAGGATATAAGCTAGTAGTATAGATGTGACATCAAAATAAAAATCATATTAGGTACCATCATGAACCCAAACCTGGCCCAAAGGTTGAGCAAGCTTGGGATATCCTGTGTAATCCATGTCCACATAGGGGAAATCCTCGATAAAAATATAGGTAGTTGGTGCCACTATGCAAACAACTCCCATGTGAAGAAGCGGCCCACCAACCCTCGTCCCTCGCGTATTATCATCTCACACCATCTCCTCATCTTAGGCTCCCTCGGCCCATTGTCCCCCACCCGATGATGTGGCCTCAACGTCGATACGTGCTCCAAAAAGAGTGCACATAGAAACGATGGGAAATAAAATTCCCCCTCTCTCTGAATAACCTCATTTAGAAAATGCCGAACTACCATTAGACACATCTGAGATAAACCGTAGTAGATACCCCTAAGCACCTGCTCTACTATCAGCATCTATCCACCACAGTCCTTGTGAGGTCCTTGAGCGCCCAGCACCTGCACCACTGCAACTGTTATGGCATGGTTCTCCTGACTCTCAATATCACAAAGCAACATGTAGGTCTTGTCTATTGTCACTGTGGAAAAAAGTGGAGCTCTACTACGTCATCCATCCAAACAATTTTTGGGAATTTCGGTTGTGTGTCACCAATAAACCCATACATCAGTAGCCCCATCATGAAGTACACATCCTAAATAGTTATCTATATCCTCTCCCACTGGATGATGAATGCCTCTGAGTCATGGTCCCAAAAATCCACTAGTTTGTTCAGTAGGAACTTGGCACTCCTCATCAATTGGTTCTAAAAGAACTTCAGTAGCTCATGCTATGCCAAAATGTCCTTCACTGGTGGGTCCCCATCCACTTCATGACCAAGGTCTCTCATTCCTATTTCTCCTGACTCCACTGAAGAAATTTTGCAAGTACAAAACAAGCACCCATCAGTGTTGGACATAGAATCACCCCACTTGGTCTAGAGCACACCTATCTAGAGAAAAAGAGTGCCCTAGAGTGCTCCTGTAAGACAGAATAGTGCATCCTAGAGCGCACTTGTCAAGGATATAAGAGTGCCCTAGGGTTATCCTGTGAGCTAGTTAAGAGTGCTCTAGAGCACTCCTTATCCTTTGAAAGGTGTGCCCCACTCCATGAAACCCTCAGGAGCTCACCCTAGGTCTCCAAGTGGTCAAATGACAAAAAACTAGCGTCAAACCAACGTGAAATTTGACAATCTTTTACCCACAAGTCACAAAATCACAAACCGTTGCGCCAATCGAAATAAATCACAGAGTCTCTTCAAGGCCCTCCACATACTCTCCACACTCAAAAAATGAAAATAATATGTGTCATGTCCCCTCCCCCTTTTTATAGGCCCATTAACATTGATCTTCTTTTGAGTGTCCTAGACTCATACGATGTTCGTTTGACGTATCGTTTTCACCAGTAGAACCGACATTCTACACTCTTCCTAATTAGAGGCTCCATTTTCCTTGCTCAGTGAGTCATTTTTGGGATGTTTTTAGGTTCACCTCGATTTACATGCAATCATGCAAGTCCTGTTTTATATGTATTTGTATGCATTCTTTATATTCCAGGGACACATTTACGCTCATTAGAGCAGATTTGGGGTCTAAAATGGGCCTTATAAGAAAACGAGCCATTAAATTCAAGAAACAATATAATTACAAGAAAATAGTCAACCATAATGGTTGAGTTGTCATATTTGACATTAAAAAAACTATTTTTTTAGTTCGTATTTTCAGCATATCTACTTGCCATTTTACTCAAATTTCAAGCAGGAGCACTCGTTGGATGCAGAATTAAATTATGCATCCAACGAGAACCCACATTACATGTTTTTGGGGGACCCCACACCATGAAAAATGAGAAATACATAAAAATTAAGAATTTAATTCTGCATCCAATGAGTGCTCCTGCTCAAAATTTGAGTAAAATAAGAGGAATATATGTTGAAAATACGAAGAAAAAAAGTAGTTATTTTCTCTTTTCTGCCAAAATTCAAAAATATTATTTTATTATTTTAACTATTATTTTATTATTTTACTTAAAAGGCCCATTTTAGACCTCAAATTTGCTCTAATGCAGGTATCCTTGTTTTGTGTACATATATAGGTTATGGTTGCATTCCCCCCTATGGTACCAACCGCTTCCACGGGTATAACCCCTTGATTGGCATATAGGACATCATTCCCCTCTGTCAATTTGATTCCTTGCCTGCCTTTTCATCCCTTGATATTGACGTAGGACCCCCCGCCGTCTGAGTAAGTGGCCCTGCCCAACCACTCCTGCATTTTCCCTTGCTCGGCAGTACAACCTTCACCTCCATGGGTGACCATTTTTTAGAACCCCTTTCATTCAAAACCCATGCCACTTCTAACCCCTTACGATTGGGAGCCCGGATAGTTTGACATACTGAGTTGAAACCGCATGTATTTCCTCATATCATCACTTATTGACCTATTCCCCAAGACTCCCAACATTGAGTTTATGTTAATCTCTTTTCTGAATCCTTAAAGAATGAAAAGATCGCTGAGCAATATTGATTCCTTGCATGCTCATTAAAGTATCTGAAAAGGAATCTATTTGATACATGTTTACCCCTTTTTCAAGCCAAATGGACTACTTACGAAAAATGAATACTCTAGTCCCTACGATTAGAAGATATCTCCATTGCATACTTTTATGCTTTTTCATACTTTTGGGGCTAACCTTCAAAAAATACCACCCTTGGGGTGTTCATCCTTCTTTCAGACTCTATAAAATTTAAAGCACCAATGAGCATTCACCATCCTAGGCTCATAAAAATCCACATGAATGTACCATATTGAGCATACTTCTATCCCTTCTTTGAGCTCAATAAACTGTGGAGAAGGCCCAAACGGTGCCTTTAAGTGCACCTGCAGATCACATATATTCCCATGTTATGGAATCAATGCTAAGTATGGTCACCTTTGTTTAGAGTAGTATGCAATGAGTGATCCTTGGAGTCCCCATGATACCACCTCTCAGTTTCCCCTTCGGAGTATCCCCCATTGTAGTCACAATCCCTAATCCCCTAAGCTATGGTCCTCTCCCCCCGAGAATGGTTTCATATACTGATCGGACATCCCTGCCATCATACTCTGAACAAAAGAATTCTAAGTCCCATCACTCTGCGGCCCTCATAATACTCCACAGTGTCTTAGTCTCAAGTCCAGTTCTATCATATATCAATTGCATCCCTCGTGCTCCTATCAAGGAAGCCTCATTACCTTGGTAGTTACAGGTCTGCCTCTGTCGATGCCATCGCACTTATTCCAGAGGATAGACCCAGAGGCTCCCTGCACCTTTTCCTCATCACCATTAGGGATGAGTTCCTACCTACCACCTAAGGGGAGTCCTCAGTACCCCTTAGAATGGTTGTTTCTCACATGCTCAACTCCAGCTCCATCATCCCACTGTTGAGACTCGTGCACGGTATCAGTACTATAAGTTATTGGTCGAAGACCCCAGATGTCCCTTGACTCTTATCACATTGGTGAGTCTCTTTGGAACCCCTCTAGTAGTAAGTTCCTATGGATATCCGAGCTGTGTTGGTGATAGTGTTGGGAATACATTTAGCCATATGATTCCTATAGTATCCAATCTAGATGTAGTCCATTATCCTTCCAAGAGATCGACTCTCAGCCATTGAGTCTATCTAGTTGTTGGATCCCTCCATATCCGATAGTACAAAAGTTGTTGTGATGCTGCATTCAGGAGGAATGCCATTGTTTCCATGTAACAACTGTTAAGATCTGTCATGGTTGGACCATCATCATGTTCCATATTTGAGACCCCTCTGGATCATTATGATGTACACAACATTTATTCATGTATTGTTCAGGTCCCCCTTGGACACCATCATTTGTATATATTGAGACATTGCTACGAGCATGGGAATGCCCACCTCGTTCATGTATATTTGAGATTATATGTATCTAATCCATTATGATGATTGTATTTGCAGTTAATATCCCATTTCACTCCACTGAAGTATATCACTACAACAAATCACCCTTTTAGGGGTGGCTTTGGCTTGCGGCGGTTTTGCTAACCCCCCCCAAAAAAATAATTTTAGGTCTTTGGGGGCGGTTCTTAAAAACCCCCCTCAAAAGTCCTAAGAATTGGACTTTTGGGGGCATTTTTTAAACCCCCCCCTAAAAAATTCCAATTCTCAGAACTTTTGGGGGGCTTTTTGAAAGACCCCCCTAAAGGTCATTTTCAAGGTGGCTTTCAACCCCCCGCCAAAAAAAGTCATGAGAATTGGACTTTTGGGGGCGGTTGTTTTAAAGTCACCCCCAAAAGTCATAATAATTGGACTTTTGGGGGAAGTTGTTTTAAACAAGCCCTTGAAAGTCATGAGAATTTGGAATTTTGGAGGTGGTTGTTATAAATCCACCCTCAAAAGTCCAATTGTCATGACTTTTTTTGGGGGGGGTTGAAAGACCCACCCTAAAAGTCCTTTTCAAGGCAGTTTGTAAAAAAACCCCCTTAAAAGTCATGAGAATTTGGACTTTCAAGGGTGGTGGTTATAAATCCGCCCTCAAAAGTCCAATTGTCAGGACTTTTTTTGGGGGGTGTTTGGAAGACCCCCCCCCTAAAGGTCTTTTTCAAGGCAGTTTTTAAAAATACCCCCTTAAAAGTCATGAGAATTTGGAATTTTGGGGGCAGTTGTTATAAAGCCGCCTGCAAAATTTTAATTTTCATTACATTTTTGGGGGGGTGTTGAAAGACCCCCCCTAAAGGCCCTTTTCAAGGCAGTTTAAAAAAAAAAACCTTAAGAATCATGAGAATTGGAATGTTGGGGGCGGTTACTTTAAAGCCACCCACAAAAGTCCAATTGGAATGAATTTTTGGGAGGGGGTTTGAAAGACCCCTCCTAACAGTCCTTTTCAAGACGATTTTTAAACCTCCCCACCAAAAAAAAAAATCATGAGAATTGGATTTTTTGGGGCGGTTGTTTAAAGACTGCCTCCAAAAATCCAATTCTCAAGAATTTTTTGAGGAGGCGTCTTTACCTCAAAGGAATTTTATCTTGATTGATTAATGCTTGTTGATTATCCTTGGTTCAGGTAGGTTTTTTCTTGGTTTTTTCTAGCTAGGGTTTTGGATATGTATTTTTTTTTAGTATCCCTGTGATAAGGATCTTGTATGTACAACTTCATCTTATTCATATTGATGAAGTTTTCATTGAATTTTCACTTGATCCATTACATATGTAATTTGTTTATTTTATTTTATTTTATAGTCATGCTAGGGAGACAAATGAAAGGAGAATGAGCCAACCAATTCTTATTCTTTAGGTACAAAGATCAACATCATAATACACATTGTTGCAAGAAGATGCAAATGTTGCATGAAGTGATCGGAGCTTTTCTCACAAAACCTAAGATCATTCTACCACATTCCCCAAGAAAAACTGTACTAAGCTTTATGAATTCCATTGTTGAATGATATTGGTGATGCTTTGTCCCTTTTATGCTCTTGGGATTTTGGACAGGGGTAAATTTCTTTAATAGAATGTCATTTCAACAAAAAAGTACATTCATCTTCAAAAGCCATAAAAAAAAGTTGTGACTGAATTGTAAAGCATGTTACGTAATACATCCATCCTCTCAACATCAAAATGTGTATTTGATTACGTAAGCACCACATATATTTTAGTCTGGTGGGCTAGCTCAAGTGATTGAGTGCTAAAAGTTGTGAGCAGATGGTCTTGGGGTCAAATGCCTGGGTGTCTATACATCGTTATATAAGAGCCTCACTTGATATCCACATCAGGTTAGCTCTGTAATTCAAGCAAACGGTGTGCGGTCCCTTCAGGTGGGCCCCTTGTGATTTCTTACCGTGGATGTAGCAGCCCCGCTAGGGGGTTTGTCAACCACATGTGAAAAAAAGCACCACATATATTTTGTGGTGTTAAAATGTTGTTAATGTTTATTGGAAATTATGTTTTTACTCATGTATATTAAGAGAAATGCCATGTTGGCAAGTACCATAAAGTGGTGCTAACAATTATTTTTCACATGGACATGTACATGTAGGATTTATTTATGAGTATTTTCACCATAAACACAACCATTTCACAAATAATTATTTTCTAAATTATTAAATTTAATTATTTATAATTTTTTTCATTTAAATAAATTATCGAGACTAATTTATGAGTTTTTGCACCACAATCCCAACAAATTCAATTTCTTATTTTTACACTATTTAGACAAATAAATTCACGCAATTCAATTTAAATCAATTATTCATCTTAAATACTATTTTAAAAATAAATACTTATGACTCTTAATATTGACAAACAATAAAATAATCATTTTTTAATTATTAATATTATAAAGTAGCAGTAAAAATTATTTAAATTGAAATTTGTTTATTCAATCGATTTTTTTTATGTTGAACTTCTTAAATTTGTAATGGACATTAGTATCATTATTAGATTTTAATCATTAGCTTAAGTCCATCGACTTTAGCACCACAAGTTATCCCCACTTATATTATATGGTGTTAATATGGGGATATTAACACCACTTATGATATTAAATTGGTGATAGTATTTGTTAATCTTATTGGGAATGGCATGCCACATCATATATTTTAATTAGAGAAGTGGTGTATGATACTTTGACAAGTACAATAAGGTGGTGATAAGTCCTTTTCCACATTGACACTTAGAAATAAATTTTAATTATGAGGTTTTGCACCAACCATAAAACAAATTCACAAGTAATTATTTTTGCAAATAACCCACTTCAATGATTTCATTTTTATTTTATTCAAGCAAATTATTGTTTTTAATATCATGAGTTGCACCATAAATATATATAACAATTTAATATATATATATATAGATATATATATATATATATATAATTGATTGAATTGTTTACTTTTTATATTATTGTCACTTCAAATAAATAATTATATGCATTTTACAAAATTACTATTGAAAGATGATCAAATATAAGCAATTTTAATTTATTAAGATTATAAAAATGGTGATAAAAGTGTTTTGAATTGAAATTTATTTGTTTGAATGATAATTTTTTTTATTAATAGTAATAATTAATTATCAAATTGTTTGATGGGTATTAGTTCCATTAGCAATATTTGAGCATTATGTAGGGTCTCGGGGCCCTGAACATTGTTGAGGGAGGAAACTTCTACCTTAAGTCTTATATGAATATTCTAAACATATATGGTCAATAAAAGCACCTCAAACCACTATACATGGATTTGTGAGGGTATTATTATCCTATGTGTGTGGATATCAATACTATTATGAAGTTTTGATCAATACATATGGGACTAGGAGACATTTATATGGTTAAGGGAGGAAACCAATTAGCCGTAGGCACTAAATGATGCTTTTAGGGATTCAAGGCTAATAAAGATGTAGACACCTCCAAACATACGACATGACTTCTCAAGGGGATCCTTGACCTTAGAATAGGGATATGGGTGGAATTTGTAAGGTTTTAAGGACTAGGTATGGGTCTTGGGGCCCTAGACATGGAAAAGAGAGGAAACTTGAACTTTAGATGCTAAATGAACTATCTAGGAATCTATGGTCAAGAAAGACACTTAAAATGACTATATAAGACCATTTGAGGGTATCCTTGATGTACGAGTTGAGATACCAATTCCATTAGGAGGAACTAAGCAATAGACATGGGTCTCAATTCCTTTGACATGGTAAATGGAGGAAAGTTAGGCCTTAGGCCCTAAAGACACATTCTATACACCCAAGGCCCATATCAATGGCTTGAATCACCACCAAGGGAATCAGTCACCTCTTAGTGGGGATATTAATTACATTAGAAGGCTTTGAATACTATATATGGGTCTCGGGATTATGAAAATGGTCTACAAATAAACTATTGGATTTACACCCTAAAAGAAACTTTTATGGATAGAGGTCCAATAACAACACCTCAACCCACCACAAGTGACCTCTGAAAAATACCCTTCACCTAATGGTGGGATTTTGATGACATTAAGAAGTTGTTCAACATTATGTATGTTAAAATTCAATATGCTAAGACAGAAAATAGCAGCATTACATTCCATTTCACAATAATAGCATATACAGAATCACTGAAGAAACAACAAGCATAGCATAAACACAAGAGACAAAGATTTATCCTGGGAAACCCTCATGGGATAGAAAACCCAGCAAAGCTTCCTCAATATAGATGACCAGAAATATACAAAGATGAAACCCTGAGACATGATCTCCTCCTCCACAATAGCAGACCTCTCCTCCACAAGTGCGCTATCCTCAAGTGAGTGAAAATGTGTGTATAATGAGGAACACACCTCCTCTATTTATACACTACTCTGATATGTATTTTACACAAGTACATGTAGGCTCGTATTTAACCATTAGGTTAAATACCCAATTATAACTGACTGGGCCGACCCCTCTAGGGTGGTCTAATAACCCTTTGACCCACATAACACATTTAGGGCCGACCCCCACTAGGGAAGTCTAATAACCCGAGTTACCACATTCCGACGGAGGAATAAACATCTCCGGATATACAATAAGATCTTCACGGAGGAATGAATCATCTCCGGAATAATAAAGTACAAATATAATATTCTTTGAAGTTACAATATCTCAACAATGTATGGGTCTTGGAGCTGCGAGCAAGGTTAGAGGAGAAAACCTAAAAATTAGACCATAAAGGAAGCTTCTAGTTATCTAAGGCTTAGAGAAACAACTCAAGCTACAACATAGCACCTCTCAAGGGTATTGTTTTCTATTTGGTTGGGCTAAAGGATCCATTGGAATATTTTGAGTAGTAGGTATGTATTTCAAGTAATTTGACATGGTTTGAGGAGGAAACGTGGGGATATGACTCCAAATAAATATTATAGGTACTCATGGCCATCAACAATACCTAAAACCACCACCTAAGACCTCTCAAGGTTATCCTCACCTTCAAGTGGGGATACAAGTTCCAATAGAACATTTTGGATTCTAGGTATGAGTCTCTATACCTTGAACACGATTGAGGAAGGAAAGCTAGGTATCCGCAAAGTAAAGTTATATGCATTTAGGTTAAAGAACAATGCCTTGATCAACCACACATCAAATTGTCGAGCATATATTTGGCCCAAGTATATGTCTCTCTACCTTGGACATGGTTGGTAGACGATGAAATGCATATTAATGGAATATAGTCCCAAGAATGATTCCTTGAGCTAAAACACACGACCTCTCAAGGGGATATTATTTGATCTCAAAATGGTGATGTGGAAACCATTATGATTTTTTGAGAGCAAGGTATTGTTCACAAAGCCTTGAGCATGGTGGATGGAGGAAATATAGGCCTTAGACCCTAAAGGGATATTTTGTGCTTCCAATGCTAATAACAATGCCTTGAAGAAACACAGATGGCCTCTCAAGGGGATCCTTCACCTTCAATAGAGCATATTGGAACCATTATGGTATTTTGAGAACTATGTGTAAGTAGTGAGGCCTAAACCAAGATAGAGTGATGAAACATTAACCTTAGTCCTAAAATGTAGCCTTTGAAACTCAAGGACCATGAATAAACTCTTAACCTACCACATATAGATTCTATGTAGGATATTTGGCCTCTAAGTTCTAATATGGAACCACTAGAAGGTTTTTAGCACCAAGGACCGGTCATGGGACCATATACATGGATAAGAGAGGAACCTAAGCCTTAGTATCTAAAAACATATTTTAGTTAGCTTACTTCAAGAACAACACCTTGAACCATCGCACTCAATTTCCTGAGAGTATCATTTTCCTCCAAGTTGGGATATGGGTAGGTAGGGCCAACAACATCACGTTGAAACATCAAACATGATCTCCTAAGGGTATCCATGGCCACCAAGTGGAGATATTGTCCACACACATTGAAACTTTAGCACAAAACTTATTTTCCACCATACAAGATATTCTTATTTCCATATGGGATAAGAATTGTACACCTTTGCATTTCTTGGCTCACTCCTTGAATCCTAGCTTCTACAGTCATGAATGGCTCAATGGTGGGCCCTCTCGCATATTCCATCCTCACATGGATGGAGATATTTCACTGGGGAGGAAGGAAGAACTTAGAAGGATATTTTAGGATAGATGTAATACCCCAATTTTGACCCTTATGAAATATTGGCTTATAATGTAAATATTGTACACACACGTTGTATGTTTCCCCTAGCGTGGAGCTCAAGGCCAAGGCCCCGCTAGTTTATGCTCATATTTTATTTAAATTAGACACACTTTGATATTATGTTACGCACGTGCTATTAAGCCATGGGATATTGTAAATTGATGTAAATATTTAATATTGAAATAAAATACCAAAACTGGCTATGGGAGCAACGAATGAGAAGGGGCCATGTGTATCCACTAGGGAGTGGTGAGGGGGCTAAGGGATTGAACCATAAGTTGCCACATGCCATTATGATAACCCATTTGACTTTCCTAGATGACATTTATGCCTGTTGTAAGGAAGTGGTTGAGGAATTCAATCCATGGCTTCAATGGAGCATGGGCAGCCCAGAAATTCGTATGGCAGAGTATGGGCTCTATTTTCTTGTACCACAAGCCACTCTACCTCATGGATGTTGCTTCTTCCTCATCCCCATTCCACTGGGAAACTAACCAGCACCATTTTCCATCCAAAAAAAAAACGAATTGCCAGCAGGGAGAAAAACCAAAAATCGCGACTTTGAAAGAACCCACGTTTTGAAGAGCCAAAAACGCCCAGATTTGGCATTGGACAGTGAAATCCAATGGGGGATCCATTGGTATGAACCTTGGGGCGAATTTGGGAGCATTAGCTATCCCGAAATCCATAGGTATACCCAGTTTTTGCAGCCCAGAAAACCAGTGACGGATTTGAGTTATTTGGTGAGCAGAATGGTGAGAAATCAAGTGGGGAATGACTATGCAGAGGTTGGGTGTGCTTGATAAACCCAATAAAGGCTAGGATCTCAAGGATTAGTAGTTGGACCTTTCTATGCCCATCCTAAAAAGCACTGGAGGGAAGAGTTGCCTAAGGGATTGTGTAACAGAGAAGGGGATCTTCCTTGTGTTGGATGTGGTAGGTAATGTGGGTGCCTGACTCTTGAGCTCACTTGAGATGACTGTAGCCTTGTGGTTGAGCTCACTAGATTAGCGTTACCCTCCTCTATCTTCTTGAATGCTTGATAAACCCAACGGCGTGTTGGCTTAGCATAGCTGATGACCGAAACCATGGCTGTGAGTGAGCCCAACTAGTTCTTCCTTAGTGGATACACACCCGAGCTCGGGGGTGATCTCTCAGTTGAAATAATATAGGCTGGATAGATATCTATGGTTGGGTGGAACGTTGTCCTCCCATAGCCAGTCGTTGGACATTTACATTTCAAGATAAGTATTCTTGTGAATTAAATTATATACATTCTGTGTTATGCAATGTGTTCAATCTGAATGTTAAATATTCATGGTAATCAAATTGAGATGGAATCTGTGAATATCATGAGAATGAGATTGAATCTCTGCATATGGAATCACCTTTTCGCTTGAGATAAACATGTTGATGCATTCCATTATGTTTGTGTATTATTATGTTTAATTTCGCTGTGTTTATATTGAGTTGATTCTGCACATAGAAGTTTTTAATTGTTATGAATTTATGAGAAAAAATATTGGGGCTAAGTCTGCCAAAAGCCCCGTATTATTGGTAATGTTCTCTCCCCTGCATTAGGAAAGGTGGGAGGGGACATTACAATAGATCATCCCTTTAGGATGTGGAGGAGGGATTCATAGAGTTCTCCACTAGCACTGGGAGATTTGGAGGGTATGATGTGATCGCAGACAGGGTCGTCAAGAATCCCCATGGTTGGTGGGAAAAATCATGGGAAATCATGCCCTATGCTACAATAGTTAGCCATGAGGGTTCTCTCTCAAGTTACTTCATCCTCTTGTTGAGAGAAGAACTAGAGAACTTATGGGAATTTGTACAATTTGAAAAAGAGTCGGCTTCAACAATCTAGGGAAGAGGCAAATGTTAGATGTTGAGGTTAGGTAGGAGGTGAGGAGGTTAGAGGTTGATGCTTACAAGATGCATGAATTCATTGCATGGGTCAAGTTTGACAAGTGCATGAGTCATTTACATGCATTGGTTGTGTTAGGTCAGTGTCTTAGTGGCATTATTTATGGTGGCCATTTTAATTTTTGTAACATTGAGGATGGTTCTCGTGGCCTCACCATGGCCTATGAACTAAACTTAGGGTCTAATTCCATGTTAATTTTCTATGGGGTTGATGGTACATGCATGTTAACCTAGATTACCACATAAGAATCTCTATCCTTCCTGTGAGTTGATCATGATCATCATTGTCACCATCGTCACTATCATTGTTGTTGTTGGTTTGTCCATGGTTATGTAAACCAATAAACCAACGATGGTTTAATATTTATAGGTTATGTAAACCAATAATGGTTCTCATAATCTAAATAATGGTACATGGTTAATAAATTTACTATATGATTCATGGTCCATGTGTAGGGCCCTAGACATAATTACTTTAACTTACAAGCGACATATGGTGGCCATTTCAATATTTGTAACATTGATGATGGTTCTCGTGGCTTAGAACATGGTCTATGAACTAATTTTAGGGCCTAATACCATATTAATTTTCTATGGGGTTGATGGTCCATGCATGTTAACCTAGACTACCATATATGACCTATGTATGGAATATCTAGCCTATATCAAGGGTAGTGATAGAAGTTAAATTTTTTAAAAATGACCTCTTTAATGTCAAACTTTAGGATCTCATATATATCAAGGGTAGTGATAGAATTTTTTTTTTTCAAAATTGCCCCTTCATCGTTTTGAAAGAAGAGGGTGCCAAATTTTGTCAAAATTGCCTCCCTATGGCACATTAACTTCAGTCACTCAATCGGGCTTTGGACTAAGCATTCTCATGCGATGATTCATTGGTTGATCCAATAATATTCGAAGGAGCCTTGTTAATTGAAGCGATCCAACATTTTCTTCAAGGGATCAGGTACGAATGAATTTTGAATAGTTGAATAGGGGAATGGAGAAAAATAATAGTTGGGCTCGGGACTGCATCGATATCTACCTTCAATCTACATTGCAAGTTTATGGAAACTAGTATAGGCTTTTGAATCAATCTATAGAAGCTCTAGATCGATTCCCATACTCAAATTTATTGAAATCTGGCATCTTTGTTCTACATTTGGTCCATTTCACATGAAATGTTGCAGTGATTCTCCATCGAGTAGGGTTTTAGGTTGAAATTGGATGCATTGAGGGATCATCGGATCAAGGAGGATAACGTGGATATTTTGGAGTGAGTTTGGGCTTGTGTTGGGATTGAGGGACGTTGTTGGAATTGTTGGGCATTGAATCTAACATTTGGAGCTATGAATATACATGAGGGAAGGTCATAAATCCCAAAACTGGAAGTCTGGTCTACGTTTTTGACAATTAAAGGTCATTAGGATATCTGAAGAGGATATCTTCTATCGGTGAATATTTTCAAAAGGAAAGAGGACAGAGGGTTTCTATTTGGAGGACCAGCTTCTATGAGGAGGAGTATGCACTCATAAAGGGGGTCGAAATCACATTCTTCTTGTTGCTTGGTTCACATTTTCTCAATAGGGGATGAGTATTTCATTCCTGCGGAGAGATCACAAGTTTAAACCTTGTATCGAATAGAAGAATCAATGGTTAAGCAGGCCCAGGGCTTCTTCACTGATTGAAAGAGAGTGTTGCTTCCACAAAGGGAGACCGAGCACTTATAAGGAGAGTCGAGCTATTTGGGAAATCAAGTTGACTAGTATGGGGGTCGATGATTACATATAGAGCAGCCAAACTCAGACTTTCTCCTAGATACTAAGTATCCTACTGTCTCCCCTTCCAAGCAGAGATTGTGGGGGGCTCAAATCATGCATATGCACTATCGCTAGACATTTTTGGTAGTTTTGGGAAGAGTAATGATCTAAATATCATCACATATCAGTCTAGTGGGCCAACAAAAAGGGTTTTGGGTGTGTTTACTAGGTTGGGTGGTGTAAAGTACACCTATAGGAAGCAGATATACTAGCTGGGTGTCAACTGGAGAATCCAGGATTGAATCTATAACCCGAAATTGTTGTAGCAGTCATTACAAATAGAACTGGGTGTTGATGCAAGTTACATCATCCTCATCTTTTAGCTGGGAATCTCAGGGTAACTAAAGGAAGGCCTACTAATCAACATTGGAATTGTATTGTC
This sequence comes from Larix kaempferi, assembly GCA_027924585.1. NCBI lineage: Eukaryota > Viridiplantae > Streptophyta > Pinopsida > Pinales > Pinaceae > Larix > Larix kaempferi. The sequence goes on from BSBM01000008.1 coordinate 3,693,828, forward strand.
ATCACCAAACAACAACAAAAAGGTACTTTCCTTGGGTTGAATACCAAATTCTTTGAATTGTCTATGCTATCAATGTTTATTTTCCTCGCTAATGCATTTTCAGTATTAGCTTAATTTTGTGGATAATGTGATAAATTGGAACTATATATATATATATGAAGTCACATTGGGAGGTATAAGGATATTAGAAAAAAATAAACATGTCAAATGACCAGCAGTAATAAGGGTTGTCCATAAAACTTGTTCCCAGCAGTAGACACAGTTGGTATGCCAAGTAGTTGCCAAAGTACTAACACCAACACATAGAAAAATTTACAAAATTTTTGAAATAAAATTTTATGGAGAGAGAGGAAATCTCCATTAAGTTTATTTTTTGTAGATATATTTTGTTATATTACTTGCAGTGGGTTTGCTATCATGAAATGGATTCATTGCATACATGATACAATAATACATATAAAACAATAATAGAACACATATTTATTAATCTCGTGGCTTGCATAATTCTGGATAACTGTCATCCATTTTAGAAGCTTCAGTCTTTAGATTGTCATGTGTTGATGCTGCAACCACTAGTCTGGAAAACATTGCTGGGGAATTTTTCAATCCAAACGGCATCACCATGTACTGAAAACATCCCAACTCCATGACAAATGTAGTCTTGTGTCGATCTTCTTTCGCAATCTTGATCTCATGGTAGCCAGAACATCCATTCGTAAATGAATATATCTCCTGTACTCCTACTCCTTCGAGAACCTCATCCATAAATGGGATTGGGAACGGATCATGTAGGCAGGCATCATTTAGTTTCCTCAAGTCCATGCATATTCATACTTTACCAGTTTTCTTGTCTTGGACGACCATTGGAATGATCCATTCTGATTCTTCCACTGGTTCTATAATGCCGGCCTCTAACATTATTTCAATTTCAACTTGCACACATTCCTTGTATCTTGGATTCAATCGATATGGCCACTGCTTGACTGGCTTCGCATCGAGTTTCAGGGGGATCTTCATTTCCCCTAAGTCTCTAGAGATTCCCTTCATTTCTGAGAATTTCGTTGGAAACAAATCCCGAAACTCATGCAGCAAGTCAGTCATCTTCGCAATGTTTGACTTGTCCCAGTAGTCGCCAATGCTTGCAAACTTGGGGTTCTCCTCCGATCCAATGTTCACCTTATTGATCTTCAATGGTTGGTGAAATTTGTATGACGGTATTTCTAGTGCCTCAACACTGCAACTACTCTCTGATTCTGGCACGTATATAGCTTTGGGATCATACTCATCGTCAGGTTCTCCGGTGTTGTTATAACTCTCCATCAACATTTCTGGTGTTGCAGTCCATTGAAGTGCCATCGGTTGTCGTATCAATACTACCTCAATTATCTTTCTCCAGATCGGCTGTAGCGTGGTGTGGATGAAGGAATTTTCATTTGAGAATGAAAACGATTGGTTGAAGCCAATGGTAAGCTGTTCCTAAGAAGTATTCCCACATCGCAGTAATGTTGCGACATACCAGCTACGCGGTACTTCATCCAACATGTGTACGAATGCATGTACCCACTTTTTCTTTGCTCTCGATCCCCATTTGTGTTGACAAGCATTCAGATTCTCCTTCGGGTCACTTCATCCATCATATCTCGTTTGATCGTACCCCACAGCTTCACTGAACCAAACCTCCATGAGGCATAGACATAGTGGCCAAGTTGTGATATTGGATTTGTGCATCACCCACCATCACGCAGGAGTAGCCTTCAAGGTTTCCTCCAGGGCCAGTAGACACTGTGGTTTTGCCACTTTTTCCTCAAACTACGTGAGAAACTCACTCAAGTTGGGAAATCCTTCATATGTAGGTAACACGTATTCCTCTGTGGATACCATTTGCAGTGACTGTGTTATCCGTGCACATCTTCTAAAGAATACTTCATGTAACTAGTTCTGCCAATTTTTGAGGGCCTCGTCTGAAACTGATGATGTCGAGTTGGCCCTGCGCCATCCTAATTCTCCATCCATGGTGGTATTAATGTAATCCTACGATATGTTGTACAAGCTATCCCACCCTTCCGCAAACTCGTCTCTGGCTGGTTCAGTATAGCACAACCCCTCTGCAAGATCCAGTGGTGTGATGATTCTCATCTCACGATTCTCAAATGACATTATCCTTTTCTTAAAATTGATAATCGCTTGGTTTTCCATGGCCCAGTATATCCCCAGTAGTACCAGATAGGGACTAGTGTTATCCACAATTTCAATGACGTCGAAATCGGAATACGTCTTGAGCCCCTCAATTTCGACTGGGAGTTGACATACTCGACCAAGCGGAGTGACCTTACTCTGGCCAATCTTAGTTGTACTGGTGACCAGGTCATCTGCGGCTTCCCCATTGTCTCCCATGTCTGTTTGGTCAGGATATTCACATCCAAACCCAAATCTAAAATGATGGAGTCAACATCAAATGCTCCAATTTGTGCCGACATCATCATTTCCCTTCCTATCTTCTTCTTATGTATGCGATTAACCCTTCGTTCCTGACATGCACCTTCCCGTTGATGCGGTAAACCAGCTATTTCTTCCAGTGTGTCTGGGTCCTTCTCCAATTCTAGGTGACTTTCCAAGAATGCTTTTAGAGTGTTTTCCTTTGTCTATGACTTCATCAGGTCGAACATCAGTGGCATGTCGTAGATTTATTTCGGAAGAGGTAGCTGCCTCCTATTCCTCATTTCCTCCTATGCCTTTAGGAAGACATCCCTTTCGGCTTCCACGTCAAAGGTGACCTACTTCCATTGTGTTTGTGTTGGTCGAACATTGGTGTGTAACCTGATGCTTCCTGTCACTGCTCCTCCTCATGTCACTATTCCAATCGTTGAATGGTTACTTCTAGCCTCCGTCGATATCATCTACACAGCTGGTGGTGCGTTCTAATTATTTTGGTTCTGGGTTTGGGGTGGGTTCTTAGTCTAGCATTTCGCAATGAGCTGAGGGAAGTCCTCTACATTGTGATCTACATCACTGCAATAACTACATGGTGGTGTTGGGTTTGGACAATCCCTCTGGTAGTGCTCCTGTTGTCAACAATTGTAACAGATGATCGACCCTCTTTCCTATCCAACAGCTCCTCTACATCTCATACTGATGCCTTGACCTCCGCAAAATCCTCCCCTGAAACCTCCGCGTGGTGGCCCATATGGTTGATACTGTGGTTGCTGATATTGTTGCTTCCCATACTGCGGCTGGCCATACGACGGTGGTGGATACTGCGGGTTCCCGTATTGCGGCTGCCCATATTGTCCCTGGTCGTATTGTGGAAGTTGGTTAAACTACGACTATGGCTGGCTATACTGCAGTTGCTTCTGCACCTTTGGTTTCTCTTCTCCCTTCATAAAATATGTGTTAGCTGTTCGATTTTGCAGTAGGTCATAGGCCCTACAGTCCTTCTCATCATGGCCAACCGATCGACAGAATTTGTAGTATATGTTTGCTGGCTTTGACACCATCTTTTGCAGATATACACATTCCTCCAGTCGATGCCCTCTAGTCTAACTGATAGGACACCATGGCATGCCTCCTTGACGAAGGGGGTTTGGTGCCCCCGACTTTAAATACTCACAGAATTTTGGGCAATTGTGCTTATGGTGTCCCTCAGCTCTGCACCTGGTGCACCATATGTCTCTGTGGGTTTCCTTTCCCTTCTTGATATCCTCCAGTTGAAGTGTTAAATTGGCCAATTACGCCTGGACTTTGTCCATTCCTATCCCTGCTTCACCGATTGGTGAAGCCTCCAGCTTCATCACAAGCTCTAATGCTTCTTCCTGTGTCCTTACTCTTTGTTTCATCAGTGGTCCATAGATACACGGTACCAGTCCTGCGATGAACCATTCTTTGTGTTGCACCTCATTTATCGGAAAGCTCACTTTTTTTATCAACGTCTTGTACCACTGATCGAATTCCCACACCGTCTCGTTCGGGAATTGCTTAATCTCTTTGAGCTTAGTAACATACTATGACTTTGATTTTGGATTTTTAAATTCATCATTCATCGCTATTCTGACCTGCACCAACATCTTGGCTAGTGTTCCTGTCGGAACCCTCGTGAACTTCATGAACTAGTCTAACGCCTGAACCCTAAGGTTCGTCATTATCTGTCCCATATTTATAGCTTCATCCTGGACTTGCTTCATAGTCTTGACTGCTTCGCATATGAACCAATATTGTTCGGGATCCTCAGTCCCGTTCCCCTTAAAGGTAGGCATCTTCGCCTCCCCTGCTATCCTAATGTTGCTACTACTATTGTTGCACCGAGAGGCGCTCTACAACCCAATATGGGGGAGATCTTGTAACGAATGTCACATGTAACATTTGTTGAACATAATAAAATGTAAAAAGTAATAGTATGGGGGAGATCTTGTAACATTTTCAAAAGTAAGAAAATGTAAAAAGTAATAGTATGGGGGAGATCTTGTAATGGATGTCACATGTAACGTTTTCGAAAGTAATAAAATGTAAAAAGTAATAGTATGGGGGAGATCTTGTAACGAATGTCACATGTAATGTTTTCGAAATTAATAAAATGTAATAAGATATATTATGTTAGCCATTAATTTTGAAACGACGTGTATTTTCATTTTGAAATCAATGGCTATATAATGGAAATCAAAACAACATAAAAAAATATAATACAAAGTAAACAAAAAAAATAATACAAAGTAAAAAGTAGTAAATATTATGTCGGCCATAAACAAAAAGAATAATACAAAGTAAAAAGAAAATATGACTTAAACTAAAGACTTTAGAGCTTAGGATTAGGTGATAAATATTATGTCAGTCATAAACAAAAAAGAATAATACAAAGTAAAAAGTAAATATGAGACTTAAACTAGAGACTTTACTTTTTACTTTTAATACAAAGTAAGAAGTAAATATGAGATTTTAGAGTGTTTGTTGAGAGTTTTTCGAGTAACAAAATAATACAAAGTAAACAAAAAAGAATAATACAAAGTAAAAAGTAAATATGAGACTTAAACTAGAGACTTTAAAGCTTAGGATTAGGTGGCTCAGGTATTGCACTCAAGGATCTATTCAAGAAGAGGTTTGCAACTTGGGAGATTTGATCCCTCTCAGTGCTTGATAGAGGCTAGGATTTGGATCTATGTTGGTTTACTAAAGTGCTACTCTTACCGCTGCATGTAGGGAAACTCTGTGAGTAGTTTGGATTTATTCCTATATAATTTGGAGTAGTGCAGGGGGTTGAAGGTATGTTGTAACTTACAATCTGGCCTTCTTCTGCTTCTGGGGTAGCCTAGTCAATGTCTCCTTCGCAATAAGGTCGCTTCCTCCCTTGTTGTATTGTTTCACAGTTCTCCATTCCGGTCCTCTCAAAAGACTCTCTCTCAGTCCACTTCTTTTTCCCATGACGTCGGAATATCACTCCACTCCTCAAGGTACCACACTCTTCATCAACTTCCCTTAGAAACCCGTCGTCGCTCATGTCCATCTACCCCACATCTTTTTGTTAGATCCGCATTCACACAATACCCTCAACCTCTACACACTAATTTATCTACTCGTCAGCAGACATCCTCAGGATTCGCTTCTCATAGACAAGCATCTTAATCCACAGTTTTAACAATGACAAGAAAATTCCTCTTGGTCCCTTGAATAAGTTCCTCTCGGTGTTTGTTGGGCTTGGCCTAAGTGGGGAAGTTTTGGACAAGGACTTTTGGAACTATGAAGATCAATGCTGTGAGGATGCAGTGCTGTGAAGTGTCCATTCTATGGAGATCTAGCAGGGCAGAGTGTTGGACGGAAGGTGACACATGTTCCAGTTAGACTTTCAATATTTTTGGTAAAGATGCTCCAAGAGTGGCAAGCGATGGGCAAGATCAATGCAAAAAGAAAGTGACTGGTCGCACATGCGAAGGAGCCACTACCTGAACCAGTCGCACAAGACCGTTAGAGGAAGAACGGCTCGGTGAAAGTGATTTGTTGGAACACATGCGACATGAAGGCTGATAGAGACGTGGGCATGCGCGAAAGGTAGGACACGATAGAATATTTGCTACCAAATGCCAGCAAGCTCGATGAGCTAGAAACTGTAACCGTTTTTGTAAACCTAAGGGTTTTTGCCTGCAGATTGTAAAGACATGACCTACTGACATGATCTATAAATAAGGCATTTTTGTATGGGAAAGGGTTAATCTCTCATAGTCATTCTTCATTTTGTTAAGCTTTTAAATATTGTTGTATCTGTTAAAGCTTAGTGCTATTGTAAAGGCTCTAAAAGCTAAGTGCGTAGAGGCCTGTTGAGAGAGAAGAGAGTCTGCAAGCTGAGTGCTCATACTAAGAACTATTGTACCCTTCTGAAAAGATATATATAACAACAGTTCTTGTGGACGTATCCTCCATCCGAAGGGTGAACCACGTTAAATATTGTGTAGTGTTATTGTTGTGTTTCTGCATTTGCTTGTTTGCCTACTTCGAATGTCTAGATTCACATTTATAAGTTGTGTGTTAATGCTTTTATATGTATTTGCCATAGAGGAAAGATGGGAATAATATGTTAAGTCTTACATAAATAGATGAATGGAATAACAACAATGGTTAGTTTGAACTACTTAATTCTTTAGATTCAGTGCATTGAGGGTGCACAACATTGTGTATCTCATATGTTTACAACTGTTATAAGGTTAATAATTCAAGGTAGTAGATGAATGGTTAATGTTAATTAAAATCTTCAAGATCTGTTAAGTCGGGAAGAGGAAGCATATAGTCAGTTGCTTCGTCCTAGTATTTACATTATGTATGAGCCCTGTAGTCTATGGATGCGTTGGACTCGCAGCAGTTAAGTTGTGGTATTGTAGACCGCGACGCAATCTATCGTCGTGTATCTCCCTAGTTCGCAGCGCAAGTCTAATAGTGTGATGTGCAGTAGTATTGTCTGAACAACTCATCACTCATTGTGGAAATCTGATTCTGAGTGCCCCCATAGCTACACCTCAGGTGAGACCTCATCTTGTTCGCAGGTTGTTGCCGAAAGGGCCGGTGAGAAGGGGTTTTGTTGGTTCATTGTAATCGCGAAGAACTTGGGTCTATATTGAAAACCTCTAGAATAGATATAAAGCCAACAAATGGTTCCATTGCCACGTTAAGAATCCATGATGAGTTAAAGTCATGATGTGTGAAGTAGAATAAGTTGAGCTGGGCATCAACTTTTGGTATCTAGGCAAGAAAGAAATATGGGCATGGTGTGACAAGATTGAGAGAGACTTCACAAGGAAAGAAAACAAAAACCCACATCTCTCTAACGATCAGTGGTTGAATAAATACTTGTGGAAAGATGTGCACAAAGTTTTCTGGGTGTCTTTTGGATGCGAGCTACATCAGTGGTTGTCAATACTTGTGGAGCACAGAAATTGTATCCCGCAAAGCGCACCGACTGAGTGGACACCGAAGCTTATTGAACAGCTCAAAGTACTAGATACTCCCTTTGTACACGCAGTCGACTTTTGGGTTGACAGTACATTGCAATTTTTTTGTGGCGTAATTTGTTGTGGACATGGTAAAGTCCTACAGCACAACAGAAAGAGAATTTTTCAAGGGAATCAAAGGTAAGTTTCTGAACAACCTCAGTTTATACATTAAAATGATTTTGGCTGAGAAAGGTCCTTTTAGAATAAAGTTAAATATTTGTATCTATCATGGTAGACAATACATATAGTGGTTCCTACGAAGAAATTCATAGCCTGAGAAGTGGAAAGAGATACAAGTTCCCCCCTGAGAAAACTAATAGTGGACCTGGACTTCAGATTCAGACACTGACCCTGATAGCCAAACCGCACCTATATATTCCACTTGTCATCCTAAAACACCACAAAATACACCTGTTTCACATACCAGGCCTCCCCTATATCAGACTCCGTCAGTCCAGAACCCACCGGTTGCGAGCACCACGCAACCCATTCCGCAGAACACTAGTACTGGTAACACCATAGGAGAAGGTGGCCAGGCTATCCTCAGTCAACCGAGTTAGTCTCAGGCCGTACCACTTTAGAACATCAATCCTCATAATATTATCCCTAGCACCACTCAAAGAACCGCGCCAACTCGAAGGAGGATGGCTGATGATATCAAACTACTGATATTCAAAGGAATGGGTCTAGAAGACCCTGATCAACATTGGTTTCTATGCGAAGCCGTATGGAGTGTAAAGAAAGTACAGGATGACGCTATGAAGCAAGTGCAACTCATCACCACATTTAGAGACTGAGCCTTGCATTGGTTCATGAAATATTCGCAGGAACACCCAAGAACCCTGGCAGAAATCATACTGCACTCTTAGGTGAATTTAAGAAACCGAAGTCAAAGTCGCAGTGTATCACAAAGTTGAAAGAGATCAAATAGAAACCTAATGAAATAGTTTGGGAGTTTGATAAAAAATTTAAGACACTACTGGACCAAGTAAGCTTTGATATTCCACCGCAGCAGCATAAGGAATGGTTCATAGCCGCGTTGTTGCCCCATATTAGACAGTTGCTGATGCATCAGAAAGTGGGGTCACAGCCAGAATCTTTGTAGATTGTGATGAAGCTAGAAGCTTCACGTATGGGAGAAACTAGCACTGGCATGTCGCAGATTCAGAACCAGTTAGCTACCCTAACACTACAATTGAAAGACATGAAGCAAGCAAAGCAAGAGAGAAAGGAAGTCTGGAGTATAGGCTGTAAGGGATAAGGACACACTAAATACCATTACCCCTTATTCCAGGATTTCATTAACATGGGAGGACCGAACCCATTAATCCCACACCTAGGGCCATGGTGTGAAATTTGCAGAACTAGAGGACACCGACCAGAAGACTACCATATGATATACAAATACGTGAGAAGACCTAAAAACATTTATTGTAATTTCTATAAGTCTGTAGGGCATGATGAATCTAATTGCCACGCATATGAGCTCATGTTAGAAAGAAAGAAGTACATTGAGCATATGTATGGGGGAATGTACAAAGTCTAGGGAGAGACTCCACCGAAACAAGAAAATGCACTGCAATATCAGGGAGCATACAGAGGCCACAGAGGAGGAGGATACCGTGGGAGAGGAAGGAACAATGGCCCGACGCAAGGAAGAGGTCATGGTCAAGTGATCTGTTATAACTGTGGCCAGCCTGGTCACGTATCTAGAGATTGTACAAACCCATGCACTACATGCAGCTATTGTAGCTCTTTTGATCATGCTATAGAAGATTGCCCAGTGTTGGAGGTAGAAATGCAGAAGAGAAAATGGTCGGAGGCACCGACCCCAAATATTCAGTTGATCGCAGCAGAAAGGAGACCTGTGGATCAAAGTATTAATGTAGTAACGCGCAGTGGTGCTGTGACAGGGCGCAATAGAGGAGCAGAAGCTTCGACTTCTGGGGGTTTTGATACCAAGCAGACTCCTCTCAAGAAAAAATGCATAAGAAAAGCTGTTGGGAAACAACCAGCATTCAACTTGAAGAAAATCAAGGAAAATTTTCAGGAAGCGTGGGATATCTTCAAAGAAACAACACCAAAATCCCTGAGAATCCCATTGCATAGCAAAACACCGCATATGGAAGATATGTCGGATCCTTATGACAACACAAGCATCGCAGCATAAACATGCACCTCTATTGCATAGTTCCTTAGAAGCTGCATGAAGTTGTTGAAAAGTCCAATGCAATAGCAGAACTGCAAAAGTGATAGACCAGTATGAACCGTGCAGTGAGAACGAAACTGTTGATAGCACATTTCATCATATTAAGAAACACAATAGAACATGCAGAGAAATGAGACTTAGCGCATAGATAGGAGATTATGAAATGGATGAGATCATTCTTGATCTAGGATCAAAAGTAAATGTCTTAACCAAGCAGACATGGAAACATATGGGGAGACCAAAGCTGTTATGGTCACCTATTCAATTGAGAATGGCTAATCAGGAGAAAGTTATACCTTTTGGAAGGTTAGCCAATGTGGTTGTTGACATTGATGGAGTGCAGGGTCATGCAGATTTTGAGGTCATTGATATTGTGGATGATAGTCATCCTTTTCTTGCACTATTATGAATTGAGTGGGATATCGATAACCTCACCATTATAAACTTGAAGACAAGAAAGATGATCTTCGAAGGGAAGCATCTCAGGGTCATTGTGCCATTGGACCCTGCAGATGGAGACAGATATAGCGAGCCGATTCATGATGAATCCAGGGCTCAATAATTGGACAGACTATATAAGATGGCTGCCAACCAGGATAACTGTGAGCCAATTCAGGAGGAATCCAGAGATCAAGACTTAGACCGGCTATATGAGATGACTGCAAACCAGGAAGACTACATTAATCCTATTGCGAATGGCACACTCAGCTGGAGATGCGACAGTTCTTTCATTTCAGACTTGGATGCAGGACTGGAGAATTGGCAAAGTCGCATGCATGAAGTATCTGCAATAAAATGAATATGAGTTACAAGGTCACTGTGTTGGATTGGAAAGCAGGTAAGCCCAATACCTGCATATGATGGTTCATCTAATGTTTATTCCTTCATTAAAGATTATACTGCAACAATTCCATATGAAGACCGCTTACAAGAATTAGACATGGCACTACGTGAGACACCCACCAGATGGTGGGCTATGCATAAGCAAAACATTGACCACATGGTATCAATGAAGAATTAAGATGTAGATCAGGTTTGCTGACAAAGTTACCCTATCTTTTGAAAATATAATGGACAGACATATCCAAGACAGCATATTGAGGTCTACTCACAAGCATGGTAGGAGAGACCAAAGACAGAGTGGGTGCACTTGTTTGTGCACACGCTGGAAGAAGAGTTTCCAAAGAAATGGTATTTAGACATGGAGTTGTGCAAAGGAACCACATATTGGGACATCTTGACTGCAAACTTCCAAAAAAGATTTAGCTTTGAGGATGAAAACCCGACTATACATGATGCTCTACAAATAATTAAGGAGTGCATATTCAAAGAAGATTGTCCACACAGAAATATGACACTGGAAGAATTCTTTGGATTTGATAGTGTACCTGAATGCTTACATCCCGAATGGACCAAACAATTAGAACATGCAGTGGAATGCTATAACCTCAGTGAGGAAGCTAAAGCAAAAGAAGTCAGTGATGAGGAGGACCCATGCAACATTAAGATACATGAGTCTGAAGGTGAGCACGAGGTAGAGGGACCTTCCCTGGAAATTCCAGATATGAGCAGACCTGCGAAAACAAAGAAAGTAAATATTGGCACCAGTGAAGATCCAAAGTTCGCGCCTATTGGGGACTACTGAGATGATCAAACTACCACAGAGATCGCGGATATATTGAAGGAATATCAAGAGTTATTCCCAACAAAATTTATAGAAATGAAAGGCATCTTGGGGGACTTAAGAGTTATGAAAATTCCTCTTAAGCCAGGCACACAACTTGTTAAGCAAAGACCATATCGCTTGAACCCGCAATACAAGGAGAGAATGAGAGCAGAGCTAGATAAGATGCTCGATGCAGAGATGATTGAGCCAGTGGAATAATTGTTAAATTTTTAGAATTTACTTCAATCTGATTTAGGATCTTAACTGAGAGAACAACATGTACAGCATATCTATAGCATATCAATCATGGAGACAATAATGCAAGCACACAAGATACACAAAGATTTACTTGGGGAAAACCATAAAGGTGAAAAACCCCAATAACTTCCTTAGAGATAGATAGAGAAATGATACAACCCAACCATAAGAGATAGACATATCCTAGCAGCAGATCCTCCTCCTTCATAAGTGCGCCACTCCTTCTTGAGTGCATGAGTGAGAAGTGAGTGATCAAATAGAGTGCCTCCCGCACTCTATTTATACTTGACTTGACTTGCCTTTTACATAAATCATGTAGGCTCGAACTTAACCACATAACATAATGCTGACTGGGACGACCCCCAATAGGGTGGTCTAATAACCCTTCGAACCACATGGCTGACCCCCAATAGGGTGGTCTAATAACCCTTTGACCCACATGACTTATACAGGGCCGACCCCAACAAGGTGGTCTAATAACCCATCAAGTATAAGTTACGACATTTACAATATAAATGACAACACTTATGTATAGAGGAATAATACCATCTCTATAGGAATACAATATACATATATGTGAAATACATTCCGAAGTTACATATACATCAACACTCCCTCTTAACTAGTAAGGTATTTCTCAGCACAGGTCCTCTAGCACAAGTCATCTTCTCTAGATCATCGTCACTGGATAATCATCATCGAGTCATCATCATCGTCACTACTGCTGCTATCTCAATCAATCTATGAATCTACTCATCATAGGAAGTTCTACAGAGCTAGTCCTTTTTCATATTGGATGTAGGCCCACAACCTGCAGGTCTTCGTCATCACTGGCCATACTGTGGAAATCTCAGGACTTATTACGTGCGTCACAAAACCTGGCTGTAGCATCCTAGGCTATTACGAGCACACAGCTCTACCTGTAGGATCTCCCAGGAGCACATTACATGTGACCCATCACAAAACCTGGATAAAGCATCCCAAGCTGTTATGCGCACATGGCTCTACCTATCGGATCTCCCAGGAGCACATTACATGTGATCTCACCACAAAACCTGGCTGAAGCATCTGAGGCCTTTTTCATCCTGTCCAGATCTCCCAGGAGCAAATTACATGTAGTCATGGCAAAACCTGGCTGAAGCATCTGAGGCCTTTTTCATCCTGTCCAGATCTCCCAGGAGCAAATTACATGCCATAGGACAAAACCTCGAAAGAGCATCTGCCAGATATCCCAGGGAAATGAATTACATGCCATAGGAAAAACCTCGAAAGACTATCTGCAGATCTCCCAGGGCACAAATTATATGTCCTCCTAAGCAAAACCTCGAAAGAGAATTTGCCAGATGTCCCAGGGCACTGAATTACATGCCATAGGGAAAACCTCGAAAGACCATCTGCAAATATCCCAGGGCACAAATTACATGCTTACCTGCACAACCTGATCCATGGCCACAAAGTATCATATGATACTCACCATACATCATTCTGATGTACACATGATCATCCTGATCATCATCACTGCAATATCCTGCTGCATGTCATCTAGAGAAGCTCGTCATCCACGATCACCCTGATCATACAATGCATCCATCTGATGCACACCAAGTATCTACTTGATACATATCATCATACATAGTGTATTCACCTGATACATAGATACATGATCCACATAATGTATCCATCAACATACATGATCTACCTGATCATACCTGATACATATCAATATACATAGTGTATCCACCTGATACATAGATACATGATCCACACAATGTATCCATCAACATACATGATCTACTTGATCGTGCAATGTATCCACCTGATACATATACAGATACATGGTCCAAGCATCCAACATGATGCATATACAAAAATACATACACATGATCCAACCGATCATATCCAGCATCCAACATGATGCATACATACATATAAATGATCCAACTGATCATATCCATCATCCAACATGATGCGTTCATACATACATAAAAAATGATCCAACTGATCATATCCAGCATCCAACATGATGCGTACATGCATACATAAAAATGATCCAACTGATCATATCCAGTAGAAACCAGAACATCATCCTGATGTTCATCATCCAGCGCTTACATCCACAGCCATGTGAAGGATCCTCCTTCCAACATGCTTGGAATGGCTCAACAAATGTGTCCATCACTTCTTCCTCGAAGTGTCCTCGATCTGAAGAACACCAAGCCTCTCTCTGAAGTACTCGAACTTCACCCTGGCTAGTGGCTTCGTCAGCACATCTTCAATCTGCTCATCCGTTTCAACATACAGGAGCTTCACGGCTCCTCTCTGCACCATATCCCTGATATAGTGATATTTGATCTCTATGTGTTTCGACCTATCATGAAACACTGGGTTCTCAGACAGCTTCACGCAACTCTAGTTATCACAGAAGATACCAGTAGAATCCAACGAGAGATCAAATAACTCAGACAGTAGCTTCCGTAGCCATACTGCCTCACAACTAGCTGAACAGGCTGCAACATACTCTGCCTTAGTTGTACTCAGTGCTACACAGGACTGCTTCCTGCGAAACCAAGAGATCACATCTGATCCCATACTGAAGCAACACCCAGATGTGCTCTTCCTATCTGCAACACTTCCTGCCCAATCTAAATCAACATAACCTTGCAGGTTAAACTTTTGATTCGCTTCATACTTGAGACCATAATCCACTGTACCTTTCAGGTACCTCAGAACATGCTTTATAGCAATCAGGTGAACACTCCTCGGATCTGTCAGGAACTGGCTCAATGTGTTCACTGCAAAGCAAATAGCTGGTCTTATGTTCGTCAAGTACATCAAGGATCCAATCATCTGACGATACATAGTGACATCAACTAGTTCAGATGAAGCATCACACAGAATCTTCAAGTTTGATGCCATAGCCATGCAGTTCATCATCCTGAACCTCTTCAGGATCTCTACTACATACTTCCCTTGTCCAAGGAAGATTTCATCTACACTCTGCCACACCTCCATACCTAGAAAGTGGTGCATCATACCCAAGTTTTCCACATATATGAATTCCTGTCATGTGTCTCAAAACCAAGTGGCTGCTCCACATACACTTCTTCTTCAACTACACCATTCAAGAAAGCTGTCTTGAATCCATCTGGTGTATCTTCTATTTCATCACTTTTATATTTCTCTATGCTGCCATCTACAGCATGCTTGATCTTGATAGATAGATATGGAAGTCATAACAAAATTCCCTTCAGGTCTTGGGACTACATCCCAAACATCATTCTTCATGATCGACGGATCATGGCATTCCATTTCTTCATCCCAGATCCTGGGAACTTCAATATCTTCAATAGATATCTTTGTTGCTGGAACAAATGTTGTAGTTCTTCTTTTGTAGGAGATGGCATATGATCTTTCCTACACAACAAGTTAAATTGCATGATTAGAAAACATCTCATAGTTTTTGTAAAATCTCAAGCACAGTTGAATCTAGCTACTGTGGATTCCTCACTGGTGAAAGATTGCACAACATTTGCAAGAATTAGCATAAAAAATTTAAATGAATGAAGAACAATACACATGAATTGGTGAATAATCTCAATATTATTAACTGTCCAACCTTAACAAAGGTTAAGAACACCCATATATACAAATCTGGAAGAATTTGAATCCATCTGGAGTGTTCACACTGATCTAGCTTAGAAAAAGCTCAAACCCCCCTAGGTTGACCAAAATATCCCAAACCATCCCAAACTGGTTCGAATCTGCAGTGTGAATGCTGGGAATGACTGGACAGGCCCATGTGACCTCACACATGTGAAGAAACTGGTTGGTTAGAGGTTTGGAGTCTAAAATTGGTCAAAAATGTGACAAAACAAGGCAAGATTGTCCACAAAGAGAGCAAATGCGCCCTAGGTAGAAGAGAAGCATGCTGAGTGCATTAAATGACCTGAGGAGGGCGCTCTAGGCATGCTGAGTGCATTAATTGCCTTGGGGAGCGCTCCACTTAGCTGGTTTGACTCAGCACTTGTTCACATTTGCCATCTAGTTCATGATAATTGACCATTTAGTAGCTAATCAACTTAGGGATGTAATCATTAATCACTTGGGCTAATTAATAATCATTAATAAATGATTAATGTACATAGGTGGAAAAATGTTCTAACACCCCCCCTTAAGCTAGACTTAGTGAAATATCAAAAATTAAGGCCTTGGCAACTAGGCTCAAGTCACCTTTTACATCATAAAATTTATTTGTCCATGTAACCAAGGTAAGGAGGAAAACCACATGGGAAATAAAACCTCCCCTCTAAAATGGACATGTGGCATATATCAAAATACACCAATCATCACCATGCATCACTCACCCCAAGCAAAGATCTAAGGTGAGTGAAGGTCTTCTCGGTAAAACACTTGGTGAAGATATCAGCAGTTTGCTCACTGGATGGGCAATACTGCAATGCTATGATCCGGTCATGCACCAAACCCCGAATGTAATGCATGTGTATCTCTATGTGCTTGGTCCTCTGTCTCTGTACTGGATCGGTAGAAATCTTGATTGTACTTTGATTATCACACCAAAGAATAGTGGGTGAATCAAAGACAATCCCGAACTCTGCAAGAATACCTTGCAACCAAACACATTGTGTGGCTGCATTAACTGCTCCCCTGTACTCGGCCTCAGCTGAAGATAAGCAAATAGTGCTCTGTTTCTTGCTTGACCAGCATATAGGTCCATGTGCAAGCATAAAGACATAACCGGAAGTTGACTTCCGATCAATACAATCACCGGCCCAATCAGAATCTGTAAATCCTACTAGTTCAAGGGATGAACCAGCAGCATAATGGATACCAAATGACTTAGTACCCTGAACATAATGAAGGATCCTCTTGGCTGCCTTCCAATGGATCTCATGAGGCGCTTGCATGTGCCTTGCAACAGCCCCAACAGCATAAGACAAATCTGGTCGAGAGTGTGTAAGATACAACAAGCTCCCAACTAGTTGTCTATACAACGAACTGTCAACTAGTGGTGAAGAACCCCATTCTGTAAGCTTAACTCCTGAAAGAAATGGAAATTTTGCAGACTTACATTCAGCCATCTTAAATTTCTGCAGCAAATCTGAGGCATACCTTGACTGACATACAGAAATTCCATTCACAGATTGATCAATCTCCAAACCCAGAAATTGTTTTAGCAATCCTAGATCGGTCATGGAGAATGCACTGTGCAATGCTCTCTTAACTGAGTCAAGTTCTTTGGTGCAGCTACCAGTGATCAAAAGATCATCAACATACAGTACAATAATCAATATCAGATCACTAACATGCTGCATATACACATTTGGATCAAACTTACACCTCTCAAACCCCAAAGATAGCAGAAAATTGTCCATTTTTGCATACCATGCTCTAGGAGCTTGCTTGAGCCCATAGAGTGATTTGTTCAACCTGCAAACAAGTGTATGATCAGAAATAAAACCTTCAGGCTGCTGCATATAAATCTCCTCATTCAGATCCCCATGAAGAAAGGCACTTTTTACATCCATGCGATGAATCTCCCAGCGCTTGGAAGCCCCAATTGCCAAAACTAGTCTTATGGAGTCCATCTTTGCCACCGGTGCAAATGGCTCTGTATAGTCCACTCCTTGGACCTGAAAGTAACCCTTAGCTACCAACCTGGCCTTATACTTCAGATCAGAGCAATCAGATCCAATTTTGGTTCTATAAATCCACTTGCATTGCACTAGTTTCCTCTTGGGAGGAAGAGGGACCAAATCCCAAGTTTTGTTCTCATGGAGTGAGTTCATCTCCTCTTGCATGGCTGATTGCCACCTTGGGTCTGTACATGCTTCTGAATATGACATTGGATTAGCTCCAACCATCAAATAACATGCCTCACTCAGATCAGAATTATTATATGCAAAGGAATTGTGAAATTGAGATCTAGTTTTCCTAGCATCTTGGGGATCTCCCACTAGCTCTCCGGCACTTTGAATTGTTTTCTCTGCCCACTTGGGCCTTGAGGGAGGGATATGTTCAGAATCCATATCAACATCATCTTCAGCAATATCAGAATCAGAAATATCATAGAATGAATCACTACTTACTTCATCATCAAGACGAGGGAATGAGCATTCCCCATCACCTTGTTCACTAGCTTGCAAAAATTCTTCCTCTTCGAATTTGACACTTCTTTCAATGAAAGTTTTGTGAGTGGATGGATCAAAGAGCTTGTAGCCCTTGGAATCCTCTGCATACCCAACCATGATTGACTCCTTGCTTTGGGGCTGCAATGCCTTTCTCTTCTCCGGTGGAATTCTGGCCCAAGCCCTTGAGCCAAAAATTCTGAAATGTGAGACATTTGGCTTGTGGCCCATCCAAGCTTCAAATGGAGTGATTCCTTGCAATGCTTTGTGTGGTGCCCTGTTCTGAACATATGCTGCACAATTCATAGCTTCAGCCCATAATTTAGGAGACAAATCCCTTGCTTGCAACATGCAAGTTGCCATCTCTTTCAGTGCTCTATTTTTGCGCTCTGCAACACCATTTTGCTGAGGTGTGTAGGGCACTGAGTGTTGCATCTGAATGCCATGCTCTTGACAGAGCTGCTGCAAATTGTTATTGACATACTCTCTGCCATTATCAGTCCTCAAAACCTTCATGGCCTTCCCACTGAAGTTCTCAACCATGCTCTTAAAAATTTTGAAACATTCAAAGACTTCAGATTTTTGCTTAAGGAAAAATAACCAGCAGTACCTTGAGTAGTCATCGATGAAGGTGAGCACATATTTGCTGCAGCCATAGGAGGGTGTGGGGAGTGGCCCTATGAGATCAGAATGTACTATCCCAAGAGGTTGATCAGCCCTCCTAGCCTTCCCTTTGTCATACTTCCTTTCAGGATGTTTCCCAATCATGCAACCCTTGCATGTTCCACTCGAAAATCTGATTTGGGGCAGCCCTTCTACCATATTTTCTTTGCTTAAAACTTGAAGATATCTGTAGTTTAGGTGCCCATACCTTTGATGCCATAGCTTGCTGGTCTCATTCCCATGTGACAGAAGCACACTTGGTGAAGAGAATTCGAGGAAGTGGGAGAACTTGTACATCTTCATGTCATGGTCTGCAACGCCCTTTGCAACAATTTTCCCGGTGGAAACTTCTGATATCTCCACATCATCCTGAGTGAAGACCACCTTCTTTGCTGCTCCAGTATGTGTCATTTGATATACAGAGAGCAAGTTTGCTGCAAGATTTGGCACGTACAGCACATTGGAGAAGAAGCCATTCTCCATAGAAATTTTCCCAATGCCATGAGCAGGGATTTCTGAGTCATCTCCCATTCGAATTGAGAGGCCACTGTAGGGAGCAAGTTCAGAAAACGAGTCTCTTGAGGAAGCCATGTGCCTTGAGGCACCTGAATCAATGATAAACAAAGGTGAATGAGATGAGCTAGCCACCAAAGCATGGCAGCTCTCCTTGTCTTCAGAAACGCACTCCTTCTTCTTGGAACTTTCAGGAAGAGGAATATTATTTTTCTGTAGGAGATGTGTCATGGTGTCTATGGTTTTCTTCATGCATGAGCTCTCTGGATGAAAACCTCTTTGACAGTAGCTACATTTTGTCTTCTCAGCCTTCTTTCCCTTGTTCTTGACAGGATTCGAAACCCCCTCAGAGGATTTGGGCCTCTCATCCTTTCTCTTCTTCTCTTGAGGTTTCGAAACCCTGGGTTTTTGCTTGCCTCTTCCACATTTCGAATCTCCAGCTGCAAGAACTTGATCTTTTTGTTTGATGGAGCCCATCAAGACCAGCTTGTATTGCTCTTGAGTTAGCATCTCCATGAAGTCAGCCAAGGATGGCATCTTCCAACCTCTGACTGTGAGCCTTGTGGAGTTGAAGGAAGACACAAAAACTGAGTATTCAGAACCCAATTTGGAGAGAATGGACAACACCAACTGTTCTTCTTTCTTCTCTATGCCACATTGTCTGATCTGCAAGACCAAGTTCTTGAACTTGGTGAAGAAGTCCTGGATGGAATCGAAATTCCCTGGGCTCAGTGAGACAAGCTCATTTTCGAGCTGGTGGCCTCTCATCTCATCAGTCTTTCCAAACAGTGTCTCAAGCTTGAGCCACACTTCATTTGGAGTTGCTAGACTTTCTACATGAAACAGGAGGTCTCTCGAAATGCTGAGACAAAGGAGGCCAAATGCCTCATCCATTCTATTAAAAAACTTGGATTTCTCCACAGCTGAGTTTGGCTCAACCTCAGTGCCCATCGTGATTCTGTAGAGACCCTTAGATCTCAGCAAAATCACCATTTCTGCCTTCCAATCGAAATAGTTGAAGGGTGTGAGCACGTTTGGGTGAGATGGCTCCATTCTCCTCTGCTGCAATTCGCACTTGCTGACAATGTTGAACTCCAATACCTGCAAACAACTCTCAAATCACTCTGGAGGGATCTACACTCACAGATTCGAACCCTGTATGGATAGTGGGTGCATTCGGGAGAGCATCACACCTGAGAGGAGCCACTAGATTTCTCCAGTAAGCTCAAGGCAATGGCCTCAGGAATTATGTGGTTTCTCCACTGTTTCTGGCAATCCACTACAACAGTCTGCTGGTTCGAATTCTAGCTCCAAAAGCTCTGATACCATGTAAAATCTCAAGCACAGTTGAATCTAGCTACTGTGGATTCCTCACTGGTGAAAGATTGCACAACATTTGCAAGAATTAGCATAAAAAATTTAAATGAATGAAGAACAATACACATGAATTGGTGAATAATCTCAATATTATTAACTGTCCAACCTTAACAAAGGTTAAGAACACCCATATATACAAATCTGGAAGAATTTGAATCCATCTGGAGTGTTCACACTGATCTAGCTTAGAAAAAGCTCAAACCCCCCTAGGTTGACCAAAATATCCCAAACCATCCCAAACTGGTTCGAATCTGCAGTGTGAATGCTGGGAATGACTGGACAGGCCCATGTGACCTCACACATGTGAAGAAACTGGTTGGTTAGAGGTTTGGAGTCTAAAATTGGTCAAAAATGTGACAAAACAAGGCAAGATTGTCCACAAAGAGAGCAAATGCGCCCTAGGTAGAAGAGAAGCATGCTGAGTGCATTAAATGACCTGAGGAGGGCGCTCTAGGCATGTTGAGTGCATTAATTGCCCTGGGGAGCGCTCCACTTAGCTGGTTTGACTCAGCACTTGTTCACATTTGCCATCTAGTTCATGATAATTGACCATTTAGTAGCTAATCAACTTAGGGATGTAATCATTAATCACTTGGGCTAATTAATCATCATTAATAAATGATTAATGTACATAGGTGGAAAAATGTTCTAACAGTTTTCAGAACAAATTCTTACACATAAAGAAATATGTCATACAGTCATGCAATTATCTTAGCCAATGCTTCAATACAACATTTATCCATAACCCGTAACTTTCTAGATGCCTTCCAATCTCTACCAGAACATTGTTAAGAGTGTGCACAACTCCCAACATGTCAGCAAAGAGGTTTCATTCTAGATAAGTAGCAATGGAATGTTGTACAATGCCATAGGCCACTTACCCATGCATATTAGTAGTATACTGTTCATCAATGCAATTATTCTACTATGCATAATACAGAACCTAATTCTAGCAACATTAGTATATACATTATTGAATAGTATTATTTAAGAAATGACAATTCAAATACTTATCTTTGTTTGTTTGTTGGGTGGACTCCCTCTGAGTCTTTGCTTACTTGTAGGAGCTACTGGAGTCCTGATTTGAGGTAGGTTCTTCTACACCTTTTGATGTGGAATGTAGAGAGATAGTCAACTCCCTCTAAATATCTGCATCCTTGCAGAAACCACTGGAGTGTACTCCCTCTTGATCTTTGCTTCCTGGATTACTTGTCCTTGAACTTATATTCATTCTCGATCCCTATGCATGCTTGTTAGTATCACCATTGTGTTATCCTCTAGGTCTCATATGTAATCAAACATTCATTAGTATAATCACAATAATCTCAAGCATGTATAGTTAGGATCATTTCAAACAAAGATAATAAACATTAGTGTTCAAGGTTTCAGGGAAGTCTTCTTTTACTCATGCATATTCTTATTTGATCATAGGACTCTTTTGGTTAGTTAAATCATCAATCAAGATAAGAGATATAATATGCATAAAATCCGTGATTACTCAAACCTATACCTTCATGATTCTTCTGGTTAGTCATATCATTAATTACAATATGCATACAACCATGACTATTCAAACCCATGACTTCATGAATAATCATTATCAACAACACAACAGTATAAGATCCTAACACAAGGTAGGATTCTATCTTGATATAGGAAAAACATACCTGGATTAGCATGCTAGATAGTTATGTCTAACATACTCACATGATGTCTTCTTGTTCTTCTTCAATGACTTGTGCTAGTAACCTGTATATCTCATAGGTTAACCATTATAAAACCAAGTTATACATACCTCGTAAATGGATCTTCTATGAGATCCATGACAATGGATGAATCTTTGTCCTCATGTCCTCATGTCCTCATGGCATCATGATCATATGTTCTTGAACCAGAACATGATTTGTCTTTCTTGGTGTACCTTTCATGTTAGTAGACAACATAAACCTCATACAACACCATAATGCATTAGTACAATCATAAGTGTCAACACCCTAATCAATGAATATTTTCTATCGTGCATTCATAATTTTATGACAAGTCTAAAATCAAGATTGTACTAACTGTAATAACAAGAAGACAAACATACCATAAACTTAATCATGAACAAATCTTAAAACATACCTTGATGAGTCATACGTGTCGAGATCGCTTGTAATCTTCTTATGTAAGGCCTTAGCCTCATCTCCCTCTGAAACAGGAACTTCTTTACTTATGCAAGTGACCAATCCATCTTCTTCTAGGATTAACCCAATCCACTTGATTTGCAAGAACTGGATCTGGAGCTGGATTAGGGTTTGTCAGATAAGCCCCAAAAATTCAAACTTTGAATTTCAAACTTCTGAAAGGATAGAAATATGCGCCTTGATGAGCAGATCACACTGGTATGCTTAGAATTTGAAAACTGCAAAGTTTCACTCCTAAATTTTTCCTTTGAAACTTCCGGATTCACTAGACGTGACCCTGAACTGGGGTTTGATGAAGCCCACTCTTCTGGCCAATCAAAATTTTTGATCCAAATCTCTAAGCTTCTATTTTTCTGATGAGCTTCCAGCCGTGGTCACAGATTTCAAAAATTCCCATTTTTACAGAAGCCCTAATTTTCCACTTTTCTGATCAAAGTCCCGAACTAGGGTCTGATCAAGCTCGGCCTTCTTTCCAACCAAAAATTCTGATCTTGGTCTCTAAATTTCGATTTTGATGAGTAGCATCCAGCCGTGGTCTCTGATTACAAAAATTCCAACTTTTTTCGAAGCCCTAAATTCCGGAAGCCATGAATGAAGGTACTAAAAAATAATTCTGTTTTTGAAAGAAATATGTACCTGATTGTTTCTGGTGTACCTACAAACTTTTTGATCCATAGGATCTGAAAACATTTCCTGAGATAGCCTGACCTGTTGTCTTTCCATCCTGATAGGTCTGACCTCAATTGGATTCTCTGAGAGAGAGTTATGCCAAGTGTCGCAACGTGACCTGTCTATGCGATAATATAGGAGAGCGAACTTGTACTGCATTCCACGTGTCACTGTTTCAACTTCGGCCTCTGCAAAATTTTCCTGAGATAGCTCCCCCTGTTATATTTCCATCCTGATAGGTCTGACCTCAATTGGACTCTCTGAGCGAGAGTTATGCCAAGTGTTGCAACGTGACCTGTTTATGGGATAATACAGGAGAGAGAACTTGTACGGCGTGCCACGTGTCACTGGTTCAACTTCGGCTTCTAAAAAATTTTCCTGAGATAGTACTGTCTGTGTACTACCTGTCACGTTTTACGAAATTTCATTTGGATCTTCTTAGCCCAAGTTATGACCTTTTTCCCAAGGTCACCTGAGTTTGACTCAGATCTGGAAGAGGGAT
Organism: Larix kaempferi; assembly: GCA_027924585.1. Classification (NCBI taxonomy): domain Eukaryota; kingdom Viridiplantae; phylum Streptophyta; class Pinopsida; order Pinales; family Pinaceae; genus Larix; species Larix kaempferi. The sequence goes on from BSBM01000008.1 coordinate 3,717,483, forward strand.
AAACCCTATATTGTACAGATCATAAATCACAAAGTACAACGAATTAGAGGTTGTCCTTTGGACACAAGGTACATGGGGATTTAACCTTCGACCTGTAAAGGTTTCAGATCTGAAAACTATGCCAAAATGGATTTATAGTGAAAGTTCTACGACATCTGGTTTTTGCTATATCAAGCCCTAGTATCGTTAGTGCAACAAGTGTCATACATGCCATATCATGCCTTCTTTCAGGCTAGCTCTGATACCATGTTAAATTTTCAGAATTTACTTCAATCTGATCTAGGATCTTAACTAAGAGAACAACATGTACAGCATATATACAGCATATCAATCATGGAGACAATAATGCAAGCACACAAGAGACACAAAGATTTACTTGGGGAAAACCATAAAGGTGAAAAACCCCAATAACTTCCTCAGAGATAGATAGAGCAATGATACAACCCACCATAAGAGATAGACATATCCTAGCAGCAGATCCTCCTCCTCCATAAGTGTGCCACTCCTCCTTGAGTGCATGAGTGAGAAGTGAGTGATCAAATAGAGTGCCTCCCGCACTCTATTTATACTTGACTTGACTTGCCTTTTACATAAATCATGTAGACTCGAACTTAACCACATAACATAATGCTGACTGGGCTGAACCCCAATAGGGTGGTCTAATAACCCTTCGAACCACATGGACGACCCCCAATAGGGGTCTAATAACCCATCAAGTATAAGTTACGACATTTACAATATAAATGACGACACTTCTGTATAGAGGAATAATACCATCTCTATAGGAATACAATATACATATATGTGAAATACATTCCGAAGTTACATATACATCAACAATAATATGAGTGGATAAGCCCTATGTTTATCCAAGATAAGAAGACAAAATGTGAGATCAGGATTTGTGTGGATCTTAGAAAGCTGAACGATGCTTCAATGCATGACCCATTTCCTACACCCTTCACGGATAAAGTGCTTGATAATGTTGGAGGAAATGAGGCCTATTCTTTTACGGATGGTTTTTTGGGATATCATCAAATAAGGATTGATCCTGCGGATAGACACAAAACTATTGTTGCTACAGAATGGGGGTCGTTCCAGTACACAGTGATGCCATTTGGTCTGAAGAATGCACCTACCATCTTTTCCATAGTTGTCATCCCAGTGTTCAAATATTTTATGCATTTAGAATCTTATTTTGATGACTGGACTGTGTTTGGATTGTTAAAGAACCATGGTGCTAACCTCAGACTCATGCTAGAAAAGTGTAGACAGCACCAAATCTCTTTGAACTTAAAAAAGTGTGTTTTCTATGTTCCATATGGGATTCTATTGGGACACATCATCTGTAAGCAGGGCTTGATGGTTGATCCTGTGAAGATCGTAGTCATTGTGAACTTTCCCACACCAAATTCAGTTAAGCAGTTGCGCACTACATTGGGCCATACCGGTTATTACAGGAAATTCATAAAGGGGTATGTGTAGATCACCGCAGCCATGGAGAAGCTACTAAAGAAAGATGCGCCATTCATTTGGAATGCGGACTGTCAACAAGGTTTTGACACCTTGAAAGAAAAAATCATTACTGCGTCGATCCTAGTGTTTCCATACTGGGAGAAGCCATTTCATGTACATGTGGATGCGTCATGTATAGCATTGGGATTTGTCTTAGCACAACTAGGAGAGGGAGGTATTGACCATCCCATTTCATTTTTGAGTAGGAAGCTCTCATCTGCATAAAAGAATTACACCACCACTGTGAGACAAGGCCTCACGATGGTCTATGCACTACAGAAGTTCAGGCACTATTTGCTTGGTGCTCACTTCTTGATGTTTACTGACCATTCTATGTTGAAATACCTGGTCAATAAGCCAGTGTTAAGGGGTCGTATCTGCAGATGGTTGTTACTCTTCCAGGAGTATGATTTTGAGATAATAGTTAAACCTGGCAGATTGAACTTAGGACCTAATCACTTGTCAACGATTGATTCTGGAGAAGAGCCTAAAAATCTAGGAGACAATCTTCCTGATGCACAGTTTTTTGCTATACAGGTTGTCGATGATTATTATAAGGACATCATTGACTTTTTGACTACTGGATTGGCACCCACAGAGTTCAATATGTAGCAAAAGAAGCAGCTGGTAAGGCGAGATGCAAACTTCACCATTATTGTGGGCCAACTATACAAGTTGGGACTAGATGAAGTACTACGTAGATGTGTACTAGAGCATGAGAATCCATTCATATTGGATGATGCACATTCAGGAGTCGTAGGAGGTCACTATGCAGGGAGAGATCCAATGTAGAATATATTGCGCGCAGGTATATGGTGGCCTACTATCCATAAAGATTCGAAGCAACAATGCCAGAGTTGTGATGTTTGTCAAAGGACAGGGAATCCATCACATAGGGATGAAATGCCATTAAATCCACAACTGACATTGCAGACCTTTGAGAAATGTGCCATTGATTTTGTGGTTCCTATTAACCCACCAGGGAAAAGAACTGGTGCAAGGTACATCATTACTGCTACTAATTACCTCACCCGATGGGCATAAGTGAAGCCAGTAAAAGATTGTAGTGCAGCTACAACAGCGGATTTCATTTTTGAAAACATCCTTATGAGGTTTGGATTCCTGAATATTTTGATGAGTGACCAAGGCACTCACTTTCTGAACAGGAATATTGAGTCATTGACAGAAGAGTTCCAAATTCACCATCAACATAGTACGCCTTATCATCCTTAGGCGAATGGAACTATTAAAGCATTCAAAAAAGTGCTGGAGAATGCGCTAACCAAGATATGTAATGTCAATTGGGACGATTGGGACCTGCGCATTCCATCTGTATTATGGGCATACATGACTACATGCAAGAAGCTGACAGGCCATACACCTTTTAGATTGACTTATGGGAAAGAAGCAATAATGGAAATGGAGTATATTGTTCCCAGTTTGAGAATAGTTGCATTTACAGGGATGGAAAACCGTGCAGCGCTAGAAGAAAGGCTGCTACACTTGTTTGGTCTGGAGGAAGATCGCTTCATCACAGGCTTCCACAAACAAGTGCAGAAGGAAAGGGAAAAAGCATGGCATGATTGCCACATCAAGAACAAGTCTTTCTAGGTAGGTGATCTAGTCCTCCTGTATGACAGTAAATTCATGAAATTTCTTGGAAATTTTAAAATGCATTGGCTTGGTCCATACACTATTGTGCATGTTACTAATGGTGGCGCAGCTCAGTTAGCCAAATTAGCAGGAGATAATTTTCCTGGCTTAGTTAACGGAAGCAGACTAAAACCCTATTAGGATAGTCCTACTTTGCAGAACCTCTGATGATCAGAAAGAAAAAATTTCTAAGTTCCAAGTACAGTTGGAATTGGGCACTGGAAATCGGAAAGAGTCTATATGCAATGTATGATCAAGAGCCTATATATACTGCGCAACACTGTTGAAGCTGCATGTGTGCAAAAAAAAAATGAAAATTAAAGAAAAAGAAAAGGGAAACAACGTAGTTGTGAAGTCCAAATGGAAACCATGAAGATCAAGTTAGAAAAGACAGGAACTAAGTTCATAAGCAAGAAATTAGGCATCGTGAAGCGATTGCACAGGAGCAAGGAGGACATGTCGCGTAGTTTGATACAACACTTTAGAAAAATAGCCATTATAGTGTCGGTCATAAAAATGGCCGTTACCGGCAATCGCTTGGGAATTTAATGCACAAATAGCTATTCTGAATAGATTTTCAAAGGAAAGGACTGAAGGATCCACTGGATTTGGCCAACGGATACCATAATTAATGCTTATCTAGCCGTTGAGGGGCACGGAGAAGGTCAGCTACTCCTATAAGTAATGCTTCATTTAGTCTTGCAAGCGTTACTGAACACTTAGAATTTTCTTGCGAACAATATTGTGTGAGCCAGTATTTAGCAAGCTATTTGAAACCCTGAGAGTTTTATCCAGTGGATGTCTAAGAGGTCTTCAATCGAAGAAGAATTCACAGTTCAGGAGATTGTGTGGATTTTCAAACACGAAGGGATTGAAGGGTTAATGAGAACCCCATCTAAAAAGGTTGTCATAGAACCAAGTCAAGCGTCTAGACGATCACCAAGACATGGCCAAGTAATGCAGGACAAAGGTAAAATCCAGTGGCACCAAGAACAAAAGTGCCAAAGATGGGTTCAACAGTGCAAAAGCCACCGGTAGCAGATAAGGAGATACCCTTGACCATGACTCCGAACTATATCTCACCGCGTGCACTGGACACACCGGTCTTTAAGTTGCTCAAGAATGCCAAATATGATATTCCGCTATCGCCCATATCAAAGCATGTTGACATAGATAAGAATTTGTTGGGGAAAATTCCAGAATGTAGGTGAGAGGATTATGATCTACTCGCGATATAGAAGGAGGATCCCAATGAGCCAAAGTTCCCACAGTTCCAACCTGACCAATACATGTGCTAGAAGAAGGATGCAAAGGGTGAACTTAACTTGGTTACCGAAAGTTGGTTATCAGGAGTAGTCCAGTCCGGGCTGCTCAATCTACTCAGGCTCCCACACTTTCACAGATCGTCGAAGCTGAATGTGTTGGTGCGAACACTGATGGCATGCATTCACCAGGGATATTTGTGGCTTGACCACAATATCGACCTCAACATTGAGCTAATCCACCGTATCACAGGCCTGAGTAAAAGAGGGAAAGATCCAAAGCAATTTTTCCAAGGAAAAAGCAAGGATAGAGAAGTTGTCTTAATGATGAAGAAAACCTAATCAGTCGTCAAAGGAAAGAGGGGCTTTCAGACAGACGACATCAAGGAAAAGGCGACGAAGTTCGTCACATAGCTGTTAGCAGGTAAAATATTAAGGAAATGCAGACCTATGGAGGTTTTCGCAAGCGCAGTACTGCTTGGCGCCGCAATCGCGGAGGGAGAACAGTTCAACTAGTCTTAATATCTACTAAATGAGTTTATGGAGGAACTCAACGATGCACAACTCAATGGAGGAAATTTCTACTATACTTGGCTTATAGTACTAATCACTTTTGTCAGATGGAAAGAACCAAAGGATTACGTTGGCGTAATCACCGATGCCAATGAATGCAGGAGGCTCCGTTATTCAAACCTCTGGGAAAATCCAAACTCGCAAAGGCAACACATGATAGCTGAGGTTCTCTACCAGTATTATAACCAGCTGCACGACACAATTATAGTCAACCCCCGGATAACGAAGCAGGTAGCCAGTAAATATATTCACATTGTTGATTTTTATGCTGACATGCGTAGTATCCATATTTCAGCAAAAGCACATAAGAGGAAGACGAAGTGGTTTGCAGGAAGCTACCACATGTATGAAGAATATATAGACAATATCATGAAGGAATGGCCTGCTGAGTTCGTAGTATAAGTCATAGAAGTGCCCAGTGACTCCAAAGAGGATGAACCTATTCAATGTCCTATAGAGGAGGAAGAGGAGATAGGAAAGAGGAAGGAGCCAGAAAGCCCCGTGCAGAAAAAGGGAGCGCGAAAGAAGCATAAAGATGACAAGAGCCAGTCAGACGCAGTACTCCATGATGAGGACTATGATACAATCCCTACAAAGGTCATAGAATCTATGGAGGATCTATGGATTGCAAGGGAGAAAAAGGACAAAGCAATTTAGGACAACCTGCAAAAGAATCTAACCACGTTATAGGGGATTACGGAGAAAATCAAAGAAGTCCATAAAAGATTACCCCTGCCATGGGACTCAGAGTCCGAAGGGAAGTCAGGAGGGACTTCGCAACAGCAAGAGCCACAGTTAACCATGGCTATCCCTGTGAAGTTCTGTATCGTCCATTTGGACCCGATAATAGTAGGCTTGCTGATGCCAGAATAGATACTATTGGACACAAAGGATGTAGAGCGCGTGGAGCTAGATCTTGCAAAGATAACGCTTCCTGGCTTACATTATTTACACCTGTAGTGTGTTGAGGAGATGCATGAAAGAACTACTGATGCGCTCAAGGGACAATATGAGCTACAAGCAGCTAACAGACAGTTGGAGGAAGCTAGCTCACTAAGAGCTATGGAACTGCAAGATGAACATGATCGTCGGCTAAGACTTGAAACCATGATCACTACAGTCACAGATAACATAGATGAATTTGAAGTACAAATAGAACCAGCATATACTATTGTTAATATTGGCGAGCTGGTTACCAGTCTTAAGATAAAGATTCAAGACATGGAGATTCTCCATTAGGATAACATTGCTTCCTTGAAGGAATAGATAAACCGACAGACACCACTAGATGAACAGCAGTTGAGAGCAAAAGAAGTAAAGGCCACAGTAGAGAATATTGCTACCAAAGTGGCTAAGTGCATGATTCTATTGGAAGCAGCGTCGAAGGCATTCATTGCCCTCAAAGAAGACAAAGGATTGCTGGATGTAAAGAATGCGGTGAAGGATAAGCAAGCTACACTAGAGCAGTAAAATACGGAAGTAAAATCTCTGCTACCAAGGGATAAGCTGCAGAAGTACAGAGAAATCAGTGCACTGAATAAAGAAGTGCAGGCATTGCAAGAAAAAGAAACTGAGATGGGCGATAAGTCGCAACTTTTACTAGAGGATGCCAGCACGATCTCACAGGATATCAAGGAGAAGCTAAAAGAGTTGCGCGAGAATCAAGAGCAGGTGGAAGTCCAGATAGGTGACGAGATAACACCTGAGATGATGGAAACAGTCAGGCAAGTCGAGAAGGACACAAAGGAAGTAGTCGATAAGTTGTTCGACACATACAATGAGTTTGTTGTGAAGCTAGCTCCACAGTTGGAGGAATAGCTTAACGAGGTTGCAGGTGGCTCGGGGGTGAGCCACATGTAAGTGTAAGGGGCTTATTGTGCCTGGCCCAAGTGGGGTAGTTTTGGACAAGGAATTTTGGAACTGCGATGCTGAGTGCAGTTCAGCTAAAGCATTTTTTGTATAAGGTTTGGGATGTTGTGAAGTTGCACGCAACACAGTGTCGGAAGAGCTGAGAAGATCAATGCTGCGAGGATGCAGTGTTGCGAAGTGTCCAGTCTACGGAGATCCAACAGGGCAGAGTGTTGGACAAAAGATGGCATGTGTTCCAGTTAGACCATCGATGATCTATTTTTGGGAAAGATGCTCTAAAAGTGCTAAGCGATGGGCAGGAGTAATGCAGAAAGAAAGTGATTGGTCGTACATGCGAAGGAGCCACTACCTAAACTAGTCGCACAAGACCATTAGAGGAAGAACGGCTCGGTGAAAGTGACCTGTTGGCACACATGCGACAGGAAGGCTGATAGTGACATGGGCATGCGCGAAAGGAAGGCCATGATAGAATATTCACTACCAGATGCCTGCAAGCTTGATGAGCTGAAAACTGTAACCGTTTTTGTAAACCTAAGGGTTTTTTCCTGTGGATTGTAAAGACATGACCTACGAGCGTGATCTATAAATAAGGAATTTTTGTATTGGAAAGGTTTAATCTCTCGTAGTAATTATTTATTTTCTTAATCTTTTGAATATTGTTGTATCTGTTAAAGCTTAGTACTATTGTAAAGGCTCTACAAGCTGAGTGCGCAGAGGCCCTTTGAGAGAGAAGAGAGTCTGCAAGTTGAGTGCCCAGACTAAGAAATATTGTACCCTTCCCAAAAGATATATAAAACAATAGTTCTTGTGGACGTATCCTCCATCCGAGGGGTGAACCATATTAAATACTATGTAGTGTGATTGTTGTGTTTTTGCATTTGCTTGTTTTCCTACTTCAAATGTCTGGATTCGCATTTATAAGTTGTATGTTAATGCTTTTATATGTATTCGCCATAGAGGAAATATGGGAATAATATGTTAAGTCTTACATGAATAGATGAATGGAGAATGCTCAGTATTCTAAGTCTATGAATATATCAGTTTATGGAATAACAACAATGGTTAGTTTGAACTACGTAATTCTTTAGATTCAGTGCATTGAGGGTGCGTAGCATTGTGTATTTCATTTGTTTACAACTGTTATAAGGTTAATAATTCAAGGCAGTAGACGAATGGTTAATGTTAAGTCAAATATTCAAGATCTGTTAAGTTGAGAAGAGGAAGCATATAGTCAGTTGTGTCGTCCTAGTATTTACATTCTGTCCGAGCTGTGCAGTCATTGGATGTGTTGGCCTCGTAGTGGTTAAGTTGTGGTATTGCGGACTGCGACGCAGTCTATCGTCGCGCAAGTCTAATAGTGTGATGCGCAGTACTCCTATCTGAACAACTCATCACTCTCTATGGAAATCTTATTCCGCATTTCCCCCATAGCTACACCTCGGGTGAGACCTGAACCTATTCGTAGGTTGTTTTCGAAAGGGCCGGTGAGAAGGGGTTTTGTTGGTTCATTGTAACTGCAAAAAACTTGGGTCTATATTAAAAACCTCTAGAATAGATATCAAGCCAACAACGTCACTATATGACTTGATATTGTCTACTATGAACTCAGTCACGTATCCCTATGGATACTATCCATTTATCTCTAGAGGATGATGTCTATCAACAGCCTGCGATACATTGTTATCAACTTTATTCAGCTATCGGATCAACTCGGGGATCCAACAATCAGGTTCAGTATTCTGGCAGTGATTCTTTTGGAATGTCAACTGCACTAGCCACTCATGCAGCAACACTCAGAATTCAAAGAAGAATATCTCGTGGAAATTTGAATAAATGTATTTCTGCAGCCAACTAGTTTTTGTCTGTTTAGGGTCTCGCTTATCGCTTTCTATGAATTCCTCCGCCTTCTTATCAAACCACTCTTGGATCTCTGGTTTTGTCGGATGCCACAGCATATCCTCTTCTTTTCTCCCTCAAGGTCCCAACAACAGAACCATTTTTTGACACAATTTCTGTCGATAGGGGTTCACTTCGAACTATTGCCAACAAACTACCAACCCAAACTCCCTTACACATTGGCCCAGAAAGGTATAACCCTTTCCAGCAACACTTGCGGAGCAAGTGCGGCTTCACCCGAGATGGATAAGGGGGCTGAAGAAACCAAGTTTCCATAGTGGAGTTGAGGATATGCTTCCAACACATATTACCCTTGTAGAAACCATAGATTATAACTTCCGCAACATATTATCAATTCACCATTAAGTCATTCGCATATTTCAACAGATAACAAATATTCAAACGACAAATTCAATCTACTTATTCGCATCAAGAGTAATTCTTAACCCATAGCATATTCACATCAAATATATTCTACATCATACTAAACTTGTAGCAAACATTCACATTCATCATCGCACAAATATGCACAGAGAGATTACACCATAATCGAACATCTTCATGCATTCATTAAACCCTGCGGAATGAACCTCGCAGAAACCTTCAATAATCTTTGCTACAAATGTCAACTGCAATGTAGTCATAAAGGGTTCATAATACATATCACCTCGATTAGGTAGGTATGGTGATTTTTATTTGATGTGCATTCTCCAACTTTTGAAAGCCTTGTTTTTAAATGTTGCAAACCATGACTTGGTAGATATTTTGTTTGAATATTGCCTGAGGAACATCCATATACCTTATCAGAAGTAGATTTTGAAGATGATGCAAGAAAAACAAAATTGGCCAGTAAAATTAGTGGCTTCAATAATAGAAACAATATAGTCATAACAACGTTATTATTGAAGGTTTTTTCTCTTTTCTTTTCGGAAAGTCCTTTGAAATCTATTGGGTTAATCTCGATTCCTTTTCTAATGATTTCATATGAAAGCGTGGGAAGTTATTGAATTGGTTCATTCAATTTATATCTCCTATTAAGTTGGGTGGTATCAAATTAGGCAGACTAGACCTTTAAATAGTTATCCACCCTACTTTATTTACACTTATAACATGGGACTTTTTATCATCTTGTTGGTTTGGGTGAGATTTCAGTGACTTGTTGTCTTGGGGTGTTATGAGCTTTCAGTTCTCAATAAGTGACATTCTACTGCAAAGTATGACACTGAAGAAAAGAAGAGTTTATGTGCTTTGTGTGACCAAATGTTTAGCATATTATCTCTGTTTGCAAGTGTCATATGTCCCAGCCTCCCCTTTAGGACTCAAGCTAGAAGTTTCTTAAGTAAACCTCTTGTTTCAGTATAGATTCCAGTGATGGTGTTGTGGGAATAGAATTGAGCTTTGATATATTAGAAGATTCATCAAATGGGAAACAAAAGTGGGATTGTGTTTTCAAGTTGTATTGAAAAAAATACCAGATAGATGGTGTCATTGTTAGGACAAGCATATTAGCATTTTTACTTTTTTCAAGAAGTTTCAAGGACTTCTAAGTTTATACAAGAGATTATGGTATGAAGCATTTGGTGTTTCCATATTGTTTAATTGCTACTTGGGTACTAGTGTTAATTCTATTAGTTCACAATTGCAGATGGAAAAAAATAAAAATGTTCAAGCATTTTGCCCAATATTGTTACTGTTAGCCTAAAACGTAAACTTGTTATCAAGACTCGTTTGAGAGTCCATTTTTTTGTACATTATATTTCACATTGAGTATGGTGCCTTTTTCTTTTTCCTCCTTTTCCCTCATTCTCTTTTGAATGTTTGGAGCCAAGCCTTGATTTTCTTTTATAGGATATTGTTCTACACACTAGAGGCTAGGGTTTATACTAGCAAGTTCATTAGTGAAATGAGACAATGTTCAACTACAATGCTTGTTGTCAGGTGTCAGATGTTGTGTAGGAGGGTTTGCAATGCCTTATAGAGTCATAGTATCTGGGTAACCATATATTGATGTTTTATATGTCATAACCTAAATTTGTTTTTCTCATTGTTAAATCATGAGATGGTCAACTATCAAGTTTTCTTTTGGGTTTGGTTGAAGGGAAAGCATTAGTATTCAACATGTTGGGGCTTATGAATAACTATTAAATGAGATTCAAAAATTATAAATGGGTTTGGTAATGGTAACCACATGGGCATCACTCAATAAGCCCCTATCATAGCACGTTCGGTCGTGGCATATGAAAGAACACCCATAATTTCACTAAATATTGGAAAATACCTTCCAAAATTGTTTAACCCCCTCCCAATATGCCTTCCCAATTTAAAAAAACCCTATTTTCACTAGATATTGTATGTATCAATTTTTTCATTAAATTTTTTTATACCCCTTTATATTTCTACCTAGTATATTGATATGATACCCATCTTATGATCCCACATGCATTCTACAATGCACCTTGCTTATGTCGATGTATATTGTGGATGCAAATTACTTCATGCACAATGTAATTACTCAACCACATATCATTATGATTTGCAACATCTAATGGTTTAATGAAGAGATAGGAGATCACTTCTTGTATGTCACTAGAGCCAATGCACATAGTACAACATTTAGATTGCATGTTGTAGATCCCCAATCACTAACTAAGCCTATTGTGGGCTAGGTATCCAAGCCCCCAGGGCCTGTAACAAGCTCTAGGAGGATGACTAAACCTCCCAAGGCCTATAATAGGCATGAGTGGTTGGGTATTCAATCCCCCAAGGACTATCGAGGGACTATAATAGGCCCTAGAGGCTTAGATCCTTCCAAGGCTATTGGTAACAATTGGCTGAGTTCTATTGGTAATAACTGACTGTCAATGACCACTATCTCTCGACTATGATCGATTGGAAACCCTCTTCACCACAAAATCCTTGGCCTTAAGCATGCCTCAAGACGTGATTTCCCTACGTACTGGTAAGCTCAAGCCTTTCCTCAACCCGATTTCTCATTTGGCCGTGATCCCACCATCTCCATTTGGCAGATATTTGTCATCCCGCCCATATAAAAAGGACCCCAAAGTATTTTTGTATTGTTACATTAAATATAAAAACCCTTTGCCCCTTAATATATAAGCAATATAATTTTTAGGTTTTCAAGATTATTTAATACCCCAATATGAATGAACATGATATTATATTTCCTTCTAGTGAAGCCCCCATGATGGTAACACAGCCTGAGGCTTTTAACTTTGAAGAACTTGGAAATATGGAGGTTTCTAGAGCTAGTGAAGAATGCATTGGAAAATAAAGGAAAGAGAGGAACTTTGAGTATGCTTATGAATGGAAAATAGTTGTAAAAGGAAAGGAATCAAAAGAAACATTGTTGACTATAAGAACAGCGAGACCGAATCATGCAAGAGGCAGGTAAGCTTTTGCAGTTTGAGCCTCTGCAAATTTCTCTCAGCTTATTGAAATCAAAGACAACACGTTGTCTCTATCTCTTATTCTTAAATTGCATCATAAGATGTTGTTCAAATGTAATATGTTATGCTAGTTATAATACTAGCGAGAAGTGCGAACATGGTTAGTCCACTTTGCTTAATTTGCATACATAATTTCTTGTAATGATGGATTGCATATATATTTTTTTCATATGCAGATACAGCCCATTGGACCCAATATGATCCCTCCAATAAAATACATTGGTGCCCTTGATAATACAGGTTGGGGCCATAGGCCTATTTATGGAGCAGGTAGAAGTTTAGGAAGAGGTTTCTGTTCAAATATTGGAGGAAGAGGAGGTTCATTGTTGATGTATATGTAACTTTGGAATGTATTTCATCTATGTACTTCATATATATTTTTTGTACCCTTATAAGAGATGTGTTATTCCTCTATAAGGAAGTGTCATCATGTGTATTGACATGTGTCGCAAGTGTGTAAACTTGCCAATGGGTTATTAGACCACCATGTGTGGGGTCGGCCCTATTTTATGTAATATGTAATTGATGTACCTAACTAGACAAGTCGGCCCCATAAGGATATTGGGAAAACAGGTTAAGTATAAATAGAGATCGAGAGATCTCTATTTGGATCACTCGGAAACTCATACTTCTCTCACTCAGAAAGTGGTGGACTAGTGAGGAGGATCATATGCTACTAGGAGACTATCTCAGTGTATTTTGGTTGTATTTTGGTTGAGCCATTGCTCTCTCTATCTCTGAGGAAGTTGTGGGGTTTTTCACCTTAGGGTTTTCCCCATAGAAACTATGTGTCTCTTGTCTCTCATGCTTTTGATTCTTGTGATGCTTGTCATGCTTGATATGATTGTTATGCATTGATATACTGTACATGTTATTCTCTCAGTAAAGATCCTAGAGTATATTGAATTAATGTTCAAAATTTAACATGGTATCAAAGCTAACCTGAGAAGAAGACATTTTGCAATGACGGAAACTTGTGTTTCTTGTTTATTGGGTTTCTCTCCACAGATTTTGGAAAAGCAATATAGTAGATTGAATCTACTCATCAAGGCGAATCTATCTGTCCAATCAGAATTCAATTCTGATCATTTTCCAATTTGGCCCTAAAAATTAGGGTTTCCACAAAAATAGGAATTTCTAAAATCTGAAGACATAGCTGGAAGCTCCTTGCACAAATCGAAGTTTAGAGCTTTGGATCGAGATTTTTGGCTAGGTAGATCTCCGGGAAACTCAAACCCTAATTCAGGGCTCTCGCAAGTGAACCCAGGAGGACAAAAAGGAAAATCTAAAGGGTAAAGCTTTGTTGATCTCAAATTCTAAATACACCAGGATGATCAGCTCATCAAGGCTTATCTTTCTATCCTTTTAGAAAGTTGAAACTCACATTTTGAATTTTTAGGATTTTTTTGACAAACCCTAATCTAGGACCAGATCTAGTTTTCAGCATTTCAAGTGGTAAGACCTAAATATTTTCTATTTCCGTTTGAAGTACTCTTTAAGATGTCTCACCACACCAAGCTTGAGGATAAGCTTGAAGGGGCTGATAACTTCCGAGCTTGGAAGTATAGGATTGGGTTAATCCTGGAAGAGAATGAGTTGGACTCATATATAAAAGAAAACATCCCTGTCCCGGAGGATGAAGAGGCTAAGGTATTGCATAAGAAGAACTTGGTCAAGGAAAAGAGAATCATTGCTGATTCCATCAAAAACCATCTCATACCCCATGTGTCTTCTCTAAAGACACCCAAGGAGATTTTTGACTCTTTGACCAAGCTATTTGAAGGGAAGAACATAAATTGGAAGATGACCTTGCGGAATCAATTGAAAGGGGTCAAGATGTCGAAAGGAGAAACCATTCAATCCTATTTCTACAAGGTCTCTCAGATCAAGGAACAACTTGAAGTTGTAGATGAAGAAGTATTGGATAATGGTGAAGTTGTTATGACCACTCTGAATGGCCTTCCTAGGTCACGGGACTCCTTTATTCAAGGAATCTGTGCAAGAAATAAATTGATCTCTTTCAGTAAACTGTGGGAGGAATGCTCTCAAGAAGAAGCTAGGCTTGTAGCTCGTGAAGAAAAGATGGGAGGTGAATATCAAGCTCTCACAGCCCACACCAAAAGAAGCAAGCCCAAGAAGGAGCACTCTCACTACAAGAGATCCTATCACAACCAACAAAAGAATAAGAAGGATATAAGATGTTTCACATGCAATGAGAAGGGTCACTTTGCTTCAGAATGTCCCAAAAACAAAAGGGATAACATCAACTCCATCAAGAAGAAGAAGGGAAACAAAAGAAGGTACCATGCTCATTCTACCAAAGATGATGAACCTCCAAAGAAGAAAGCTAGGGCAGAAAGTGATGATAGTGATGATGACTCATCAAATGAAGAAGAGTATCTTCTAATCTCTGCTCTCACAGGTACTATCTCCCATGGTTGTAATGATTGGTTAATTGACAGTGGTGCTTCCAAACACATGATTGGGTTTAAGGAATCTTTTGTAAACCTATCTGAACAGGAATCACCCCATAAGGTGAAACTTGGGGATGATTATCAATACCCAATCAAAGGAAGTGGTGAAGCCTCCTACAACCTAGATTCTAGAAAATCTTTGAAGATGAAAGAAGTCCTTTATGTACCTGGGCTCAAGAAGAACTTACTCTCCATCTTTGTATTGGATGCAAAAGGTATGAGGGTTTCATTTGTAGATGGCCAAGTCCTAATGTGGCCAAAGGAAAAATCCATAGATGATGCAGTAGTGATTGGAGAGCAAGAGGGAGGATTGTACAAATTAAAGGGACAACCTGAACATGCTATGAAGACAATGATTCATCCATAGTCATGGATCACATAGAGGTATGTATAATTTGTTTTTGCAAAGGGTAACTAATGAGTTATGCAGGTCATTGAAGAGAACAAGAACACATTGCTCGACATAACTAGCAAATATGATGCCTAGGTATGTTTTTGTTATATACATCGTATACTTTTGTATGCTTGATAATGATTACTGTTGAAGTTACCAGTTTGAGTAATCTAGGGCTTATGCATATTATGTTTCTTATCTTAATTGATGATATGACTAACCAGACGAGTCACAGGTTTGAGTAATCATGGGTTTAAGTATATTATGTTTATGACTAACCATAAGAATGCTTATTATTTCTGTTTGAAATGATCCTGACTATACATGCTTGAGATTATTGTGTTTTGATAATATTAAGATTATACCAATGAATGTTTGATTATGTATGAGACCTTGAGGATAACACAATGATGATACTAATAAGCATGCACAGGGATCGAGAATGAATATAAGTTCAAGAATAGGTAGTCCAGGAAGCAAAGATGAAGAGGGAGCACACTCTAGTGGTTTCTGCAAGGATGCATATATTCAGAGGGAGTTGACGATCTCTCTACATTCCACAACATAAGGGTGTAGAAGAAGCTACTTTAGATTAGGACTCCAGTAGCTCCTGCAAGGAAGTAAAGACTCAGAGGGAGTCCACCCAACAAACAAACAAAGATAAGTATTTTAAATTGTCATTTCTTGCATATTTGTTTGGTTAAATAATATTGTTCAATGATGTATATGCTTATGTTCCTAGATGTGTATTATGCATATTGGAATGATTGCATTAATGAACAACTTACTACTAATATGCATTTGATGGGTAAGTAGGCCTATGGCATGGTACAACATTCCATTGCTACTTATCTAGAATGAAACCTCTTTGCTGACATGTTCAGAGCCATGCAAACTCTTAGCAATGTTCTGGTAGAGATTGGAAGGCATCTAGAAAGTTATGGAACATGGATAAATGTTGTATTGAAGCATTGGATAAAATACTTGCATGACTATATGACATATTTCCTTATGTGTAAAAATTTGTTCTGAAAATTATGAGATGTTTCTAATCATGTAATTTAACTTGTTTTGTAGGAAAGACCATATACCTTCACCTACAAAAGAAGGACTACAACATTTGTTCCAGCAACAAAGATCTCTATTGAAGATATTGAAGCTCCCATGATCTGGGATGAAGAAATAGAAGAATGCCATGAAGAATGATGTTTGGGATGCAGTACCAAGACCTGAAGTGGAGTCTGTAGTGACTTCCAAGAGGATCTACAAGATCAAGCATGCTATAGATGGAAGAATAGAGAAGTATAAAAGTGATGAAATGGAAGATACACCAGATGGATTTCAAGACAGCTTTCTTGAATGGTGTAGTTAAAGAAGAAGTATATGTGGAGCAGCCACTTGGTTCTGAGGCACATGACAGGGATTCATATATGTGTAGAACTTGGTAGGATAGACAGCTTTCTATCCAGTTTGGGCTTTACCAAGAGTAAAGCGGGTGCCAACCTTTACTACAAGGTTGAGGAAGGAAATCCAATGATACTACTTTTGTATGTGGATGACCTATTTGTAACAAGAGATGATAGATTGATTGCTAACATGCAGCGGAAGCTTCCTACTGAGTTCAAGATGAAGAACTTGTGGATGATGCACTACTTTCTAGGCATGGACGTGTGGCAGAGTGCAGATGGAATCTTCCTTGGACAAGGGAAGTATGCAGTAGAGATCCTGAAGAGGTTCGGGATGATGGATTGCAAGGCCATGGAAACACCTATGGCATCGAATTGAAGCTTCTTTTTGATGCTTCATTTGAGCTGGTTGATGTCTCTATGTATCATCAAATGATTGGGTCCTTGATATACCTGATGAACACGAGACCAGATATTTGCTTTGTGGTGAGCACATTGAGCCAATTCTTGACGGATCCGACGAGTGTTCACCTGGCTGCTGTAAAGCATATTTTGAGGTACCTGAAGGGTACAGCTGATTATGGGCTTAGGTATGAAGCAAATCAAAAGTTTAACCTACAAGGTTATGTTGATTCAGATTGGGTAGGTAGTGCTACAGATAGGAAGAGCACATATGGGTGCTACTTCAGTATGGGATCAGGTGTAATCTCTTGGTTTAGCAGGAAGCAGTCCTACGTAGCACTAAGTATAGCTGAGGCAGAGTATGTTGCAACCTATTCAGCTAGTTTTGAGGCAGTATGGCTATGGAAGCTACTGTCCGAGTTATTTGATCTCCCATTGGATGCTACTGGTATCTTCTGTGATAACCAGAGTTGTGTGAATTTGTCTGAGAACCCAATATTTCATGACAGGTCAAAACACATAGAGATCAAATATCACTATGTCAGGGATATGATGCAGAGAGGAGCTGTGAATATCCTATATGTTGCGATGGACGGCTGTTGCGATGGACGAGCCGATTGCAGATGTGCTAATGAAACCACTAGCCAGAGTGAAGTTCAAGTACTTCAGAGAGAGGCTTGGTGTTCTTCGGATTGATGACACTTCGAGGAAGAAGTGATGGACACATTTGCAGAAGCCATTCCAAGCATGTTGGAAGGAGGATCCTTCACATGGCTGTGGATGTAAGTGATGGATCATGAGCATCAGGACGATGCTCCAGTTACTGCTCTGTATATGCATCAGGAGGATGCTAGATATGATCAGTTCGATCATTTATATGTATATGTATGTACGCATCATGTTGGATGATGGATATGATCAGTTGGATCATTTATATGTATATGTATGTATGCATCATGTTGGATGCTGGATATGATCGGTTGGATCATTTGTATGTATTTTGTATATGCATCATGTTGGATGCTTGGACCATGTATCTGTATATGTATCAGGTGGATACATTGTATGACCAGGAAGATCATGTATGTTTATATGTATCATGTATGATCAGGTGGATCATGGATGATGAGCTTCAGGATGTTGCTCCAGATGATATGTAGCTAGATGTTGTAGTGATGATGATCAGGATGATCATGTGTACATCAGGATGATATATGGTGAGTATCAGGTGGATACTCTATGGTCATGGATCAGGGTGTGCAGATGAGCATATAATTTGGCCTGGGGAGATTTGCAGATAGTCTTGCAAGGTTTTGCCTATGGCATGTAATTTGGCCCTGGGATATCTGGCAAATGCTCTTTCGAGGTTTTTCTCTGGGAGGACATATAATATGGCCCTAGGAGATCTGCAGATAGTCTTGCAAGGTTTTTCCTATGGCATATAATTTGGCCCTGGGATATCTGGTAGATGCTCTTTCGAGGTTTTGTCCTATGGCATATAATCTATCCCTGGGAGATCCGATAGGTTGGGTTGTGTGCCCGTAATAAGTCCTAGGATGCTCTTGCGAGGTTTTGCCACGACCACATATAATCTTTCCCTTGGAGATCCTATAGGTAGAGTTGTGTGCTCGTAATAGCTTGGGATGCTCTTGCAAGGTTTTGTGGTGACCACATATAATCTGTCCCTGGGAGATCCTATAGGTAGAGCTGTGTGCTTGTAACAGCCTGGGATGCTCTTTCAAGGTTTTGTGGTGAGGTCACATATAATATGGCCCTGGGAGATCCTATAGGTAGAGCTGTGTGCTTGTAATAGCTTGGGATGCTCTTGCAAGGTTTTGTGACACACGTAATAAGTCCTGAGGATTCCACAATATGGCCAGTGATGATGAAGACCTGCAGGTGGTGGGCCTACATCCAGTATGAAAAAGGACTGGTTCTATAGAACTTCCTATGACGAGTAGAGTTATAGATTGGTTGAGATATCAGCAGTAGTGACGATGATGACGACGATGATCCCAAGAAGAAGACTTGTCTAGCAGATCTATGTCAAGAAATACCTTCCCAGTTAAGAGGGAGTGTTGATGTATATGTAACTTCAGAATGTATTTCATCTATGTACTTCATATATATTTATTGTTCCCTTATAAGAGATGTGTTATTCCTCTATAAGGAAGTGTCGTCATGTGTATTGATAAGTGTCGCAAGTGTGTAAACTTTTCGATGGGTTATTAGACCACCATGTGTGGGGTCGGCCCTATTTTACATAATATGTAATTGATGTACCTAACTAGACAAGTCGGCCCCATAAGGATATTGGGCAAACAGGTAAAGTATAAATAGAGATCGGGAGATATCTATTTGGATCACTCAGAAACTCATACTTCTCTCACTCAGGAAGTGGTGCACTAGTGAAGAGGAGGATCATCTGCTACTAGGAGACTATCTCAGTGTATTTTGGTTGTACTTTGCTTGAGCCATTGCTCTCTCTATCTCTGAGGAAGTTGTGGGGTTTTTCACCTTAGGTTTTTCCCCACGGAAACTCTGTGTCTCTTGTCTCTCATGCTTTTGACTCTTGTGATGCTTGTCATGCTTGATATGATTGTTATGCATTGATATACTATACATGTTTTTCTCTCAGTAAAGATAATAGAGTATATTGAATTAATGCTCAAAATTTAACATTCATTCCTCGGGAATGGATTTTGTAGGCTAGCTACTTGGCCATCAATTCCTATTGATATGAAGGAAATAGGCAAGGGAAAGGGGATAGGACACCATGTATAACTTGATGAAGTTAAAACTCTCAAGTGGGTTAGTTTAGGGTAGAGCTGATGGTTGGTGTTGGGCAAAAAATGCAACTTGTTGTAAACAAAGCAAATAAAATTGGACAACAAAAAAGGATAAAATGGAATCCAATGAAGACAAAGAACATTGCCTGTGGTGATAATACTAGAGATGCTCAACAACGATCTGATGGTCAGAAAACAAATGGTGAATATTATGGGAACTCTATGGTTTCAAGCATGTCGTATGCTACAAACAAAATTCAGGAAGTTGAACCTAGTACAACAAATATGATTCATCTCGGGGGCCCTGTACAATGGAGTAGGTGTGTTTGTGTGCTATAGATAATTCATTTTGTGGAATTATTGTTTATGATATCCAAAAATCATATTTGTAAAATTTGCTCAGTGCATGCATGTTTGTGGGTGTGCTTGTTGTGCATGTGTGTTTGTCTATGCTCATGTTGTAGATTCTTCATTATGTGGAATGTTTTTTGAGAAATACTTATTATATTTACAAGGCCATATTTACAATCATACCCACTCAGGTATTTGAACCCAGGTCTTCACGTTAATACATGCCCGATCACCTCGCTTCTTGCCGATAGACCACATTCATGTGTGGAATTATTGTTGCTGAAATCCAAAAATCATATTTGTAAAATTTACTCTATTCAAGTTGCTTAAGTTTGTGGCCATTCGTTATAGCCTATTCTTATTTGTTAGTGAAATATTTGCTATATTCCAAGGTCTTGAAAGTTGGTGGCTTGGCCGAGGGTAATCCTCTATCAATTGTTATTGAAGCATTTGAGAAGCAAGGAAAAATAGAGGTATGTATGTTTTTGCAATATATCTTGTTCAAAAGATTGATTTATCAGACATCAAATATTGAGACACATTCTTTTGTAGTTCCCATTTTCTTACAAACATAACTAGTATTTAGTTCTAGTTATGGAATTCGAGTAGTGGGTCTACCTTTCTACAATCCGTTGCAATCAAGAAATCGGTCCAATTAGATTAAATAGTAATTTACATTTACAGACATGAAATTGCCAGAAAATTCTGCGAGAAATGGGAGAAAAAAATAAATTAGGGGGAAGATGTGGACACAAGGAAACAAATTTGTGAGATATATAATGAAATTGAGTGAAATGCAAAAACATAGAAAACCGACTTAGTCAATACACAAAATGAAGAAGTCATAATTTTTTCATTGAAATACAATTATTTTGGCACTACTATTGCCATGTCCCAAAATTTTGCATTGGGTCACAATGGCCATACTCATGATAGTTTTTCAAATATTGTATGCTAAGGGTCAAATAAATGCCAAGAATGAAGTCCAAGTTAGTAATAATGTGAAATTATATCCAAATGGACAAGGTGGGTCACATTAAGAGAAATTCCCAATTCAAAGTTGTAATATACCCATCCAATTGAACTACCATGGAGGAAAATTACTAGCTCCCTAGGTTCGAGGGTGGAAGCTTTGGGATTTGAAATAAGGAGGATAATAAATGATGTTTGAACATTAGAATGGCATAAATATTTAATAAAGGAGCTAAACAAATAAATACAAGGGAAAATCAAAATGGCAATTTATCATGAAGACACATGGAGGATGTGGGACCCACACAAGCTAGATTTTCTATGCCACATGGAATCCTCCTCTTGTCATTTCGAATCCATAAGAAGCCCAAGGTTCTTGAGATGATTTGTAAGGTCAATATACTTGTCATGAATCAATTAAGGTCGAATTGGAGTGGAAGAGTAACTCACATGGAAGAGGAAGAGGCATTTTGGATCTACTGAGACACTTGGACTAGATTCCCTAGCTCTATGACAACAATGATGGATATTCTATAACACCTATGACACAAATCAGACCTAAACGCTGAAATTTGACATATATGACATGTCATGGGTAAAAATAGCCTCCAAGAGGGTGCTCAAGTGAGTTAGGGCAGCCAAAGAGACAACAATTCGAATTTGGAGAAGGAGAGGGCTGGAATTGGAAGGACAAGTGTCATACTTGGGAATCTCTTCCCAACTTGAGTTGTCATGAAACTTTTGGGAGGAATTCGACCCATGGAGGAACTTAGAAGTTTATAAACTACAATAACAAAGAATGATGGTAGCTTTTGATCATTTAATAATATGGATTTTGCATTTGGGAGAGGAGAGCTAGTGGAGTGCTACTCTACCTTCCTTAGCACCAATTTCGAGGGTGAAATATTCCCATCCTAGTTGGTAATTGGAAAGTCCATTAGAAATTTAATTTGGAGCTTTAATGGATTCTTTAATTGTAGGTTTAAGCTAAAGGGAAGCTCATGGTCACATCTCTTCCAGCTTTCTTCTACAACCATTCTTCTATTTCTTCTCATATTCTTGCTCCTTGAGGAGAGGTGCATTTGTTGAGGTGATGAACTCTTTGGGATAGCTCTTGAGGCCCCATATATTTGTAATATGATATATATAATCTGTTTTTACTTCTCATGAGACTCTCAGGTCTAAATACTAAGTGGATTTATGTAAAAATACCAAACAATGCATAAATGATGCCATTTCCCCTAGATCTTGTTGTTGGAGTTTGAAGAGACAATATTTCTATTTATATCAGTTATTCTCTATGATTTTTTTGATGTATGGAATGTTATTAAATTTTTGAAGAAGTTTCATTAACGGAGCATAAGCTCTTGGCATCTAAAATTTGAATTTCATAAGTCATGGTGAAAATAACTAACTTTTTCCCCTATGTGAAATCTTGCATATAAACATATTATTTTAAGGAGTTGAATAATACCATAACAACTAATTATGAATAAATTTGGGATATCATTAAATCCACTTATCATCACCATACCTCGGTTCAGAAATTTGGAATATTTTAACAGCATTTGGGAAGCCATCTTTGTCCACTACCTTCGGGGGATTTGAAGCTCGAATTTACTAGTAATCTTCCCTACTTTGTACAGATTGTAAATGAATGTTGCATAATTATTTTAAGTGTTTTTAAGCATCCATAAGTCTCTTTTATATGTCTTAAAACCTCTCAAATACCTTCATACCCATTATAAAATCATTTCGAGTCATTTGGAGACCAAGAGACCAATACTAGTAAAAGATAAATTGCTATAAAAACTCCCTACTTTGGCCATAACTTAAAGGAGAGTTGCATAAGCTTATTGATGCATTTAAATCATACATGAAACTCATATTTATTCACTAAAATCATTCATACACCTTATGCAACAATTTGGGAGCATTTGGAGCCATTTCGAGGTCAAGAACCCAAGACTAGTCAAAGGTCTAACTAGTGGAAAAAGTTGAAAATTTCACCATTTTAATAAATTTCTAAAAAGGGACATTACAATGGTATCGGAGCATGGCCTTGGCACCTGATGGTCTTGACAAGGAGCCAAATAAATAATCCACCACCCTTAGAACCTGAATTTGAAGAATTTTTTTTTGGAGACAAAGTAGTAGGAGAAGAAGAGTATATTGTTGAAACCATGCCCAAGGATGGAAGGGAAACCTCAGAACATGCGGAGGAATTTATTACAATAATAAAACCATTTTTTGAAGACATTACAAGTGCTATCAGAGACATGAACAAATAGATGATGAAAGGATTCAAATTGATGGCTAGCTAACTTGGAAGCAAAGGGGTAATAGGAGGCATCAATAACTCACATTCAGAAGAAAAGAAAACAATGGATGAGCATATTTTCTCAAGATCAAGACCCCATAATAGAGATAATGAATTTCAAAATGCAGCAAAGCCTGCCACAACTAAATTTATTGATTCCAAAGCAAAAATTAATAATCCAATTGATGTGCAAGAACTCCTAATCGAATGGAAACATTTGAGTGAAGATTGCAGAAACATCCTACCATTTGATCAATACCTCATTGTCTCAAGCAAGCTCAAGATGAAGGGAGGTAATAAGAATCAATTTCAAAATAGAGATTCCAAATATATTGAGCTTAAGGAAATCAAGGGGAAATATGAATCAGCTTTCTTGAAGGAGAAAAAAGAGGAGACCCATGAACCACCTAGTTCTGAAATATGTGAAGTAGAAGAAGTAGTACATCAAGAGGATCGAAAGTCACTCCCAAGTGACTTTGAAAAAGATGAAGAAACATCACATGAGCACGAATAAGGTTCTATTGAAAGTATTGAATATCATTTCAAAACACATTCTACCTTGGAAAGGAAACAAAGAGCAATGTGCAACATCAAAGGTAATCTCATATATTTTCCTTTTGATAGAAATAATTTGGTTGAGTTTAATGAATTGTTACATGATGCATACTTGAAGAATCATGAGGATATTCATAAAATCAAAATACAAAATGAGCAATGTCTTGAAGGGTTGCAATATACTTGTTCTTCCTCCTATGTTTCAAATTTTCAGATGGTGGATTGCATGTAGGATTCTCATGACATGGAAGATCATGAGAAACATGGAAATTTTCATTTGCCTGATGTGTTTGAAGAGGAGATTGATGAGATCCAAGCACTTGATGTGGTTGGAGAGGAATTTGAGTTTCCTCTTGGAAATGGTGACACAATTTCTGAAGGAGAGTATGATCCCACTACTTTGGAACCAACCGATGAGGAAATTTTTGCACTTTTGAGGGAGGTGCATGATCCTACCCTTATGAAGAATTCACATGAGGGCACTTCTGCAATTTCTGATCATTTGGGTGAGTGAGTTCATTCTCCTTCATCCCACACTTCCATATTTTGCAGCATTCATCCTAACGAAGTATGGGTGAAAGGTTTATTTTTGATGGTGCCACATGAGGAGTGTGAAACTCCTACCTCTCATTTTGATGATGACATGAATAGAGCACCTCATTATTTACATTTGCAGCAGCATATGTTTTTACCTTATGATGATACATATCTTCATGGATGCACTTATGATGTTCACTTGAGTCACTTAAAGCCTCTTGATTTTCCTTGCTCCTTGCTTAGTTCAATTGATGTTGGAGGAACTTCATTAACTATTTGGTTAAAGAGATATATGATTGGAGAAAATGTTTATTGGAAGCAGCATCCTTTAATATTTTTTGATGATACACATGTTCATGGATGCACAAATTCCACTTATGTGAGCCCCTTGAAGGCTTAATGTTTTCATTGCTCCCTACTTGGTTCAGATTTTAGTGGAGGTTCTTCATTCACTTCTTGGATGAAAGAACACATGGCTGATTATTTTGATGCATCTTACATCCTTTTGGAGTAGCATTATAGAACATGGGATCCTCACCTATGTCATTGGATCAGATTTGATTGGTCACTTGAAGCTTGTATGCACTTGGAAAATGGTGGTCTACTCACTTGGAGGTATAAGCATTTTCATGATTCTTTGTTGAGGAACCTCCTTGATGTACATTTTTGTTATGTTGTTATGTACTTTGATGATATATATATTTTTACTCATGAAGTTTGGAAGTATGCATACAAGAAAATGTGATCCAGGAACTCTCTTTCCGGATGGTATGGGTTGGAGAGCACTCTTAATTGTTGGAGTGCAATACAAGCAATGGGACCCTGGGATAATTTTTAGTCCCATTGATTTCAAAGCAGTATGGGAGATGGATTCCCCACTTAATAAAGTGATTTTAATTAGATTAGTGTAGCAGCAAGCATGGTGGTTCCTATCTAAAATCTTCATCGAATCTCGAAGACTCAAAGTTTGCAAACTCAGTGGCAACTTCAAAGAATTATGCAGTGGTATCAGAAAGGGTTTCAAAAATATGAAAGAGGTAAAGAGTAATTGTGCAAACATGTTTTTGATGGGTTTAATTAACATTTTGGTGTTTAGTGGTGATGTTACAAGGGATATCAAAATGAAAAAGAAAATCCACATCTCCTTGCTTTTGGAAACACACAATTGTAGTGCATGGGTGGCTCTATTGAAGGTTCCAGAAGAGAACTTTTGGGAAGCAAAATTTTGGAAAGAAAGCATGTTCTTCCACATACATGTGTTTAAATTTCTTGAGGATAAGCAATATTGGGAAGGGAGGATTTTTCATCTCCCAAAATTTTGCATTGGGTCACAATGGCTCAAGCCCCTTAGGCATACTCATGATAGTTTTTCAAATGGATGCGAAGGGTCAAATAAATGCCAATAATGAAGTACAAGTTAGTAATAATGTGAAATTAGATCCAAATGGACAAGGTGGGTCACACCAAGAGAAATTCCCAATTCAAAGTTGTAATATATCCATCCAAATGAACTGCCATGGAGGAAAATTACTAGTTCCCTAAGTTCGAGGGTGGAAGCTTTGGTATTTGAAATAAGGGGGGTAATAAATGATTTTTGAATATTAGAATGGCATAAATATTTAATAAAGGATCCAAATAAATAAATACAAGGGAAAATCAAAGTGGCATTTGATCATGAAGACACATGGAGGATGTGGGACCCACACAAGGTAGATTTTCTATGCCACATGGCATCCTCCTCTTGTCATTTTGAATCCATAAAAATACCAAGGTTCTTGGGATAAGTTGGAAGGTCAATATACTTTTCATGAATCAATTAAGGTCTAATTGTCTTGGAAGAGTAACTCCCATGGAAGAGGAAGAGGCATTTTGGAGCTAGTGAGACACTTGGACTAGATTCCCTAGCTCTATGACAACAATGATGAAGATTCTATGACACCTATGACACAAATCAGACCTGAAGGCTGAAATATAACATATATGACATCTTAGGGCTAAACATATCTTCCAATAGGGCACTCAAGTGAGTTAGGGCAGCCAAAGAGATACCAATTCGAATTTGGAGAAGGAGAGGGCTAGAATTGGAAGGACAAGTGTGATACTTGGGATCTCTTCCCAACTTGAGTTGGCATGAAGCTCTTGGGATAAATTCGACCCATGGACACCTTAGAAGTTTATAAAAGACAATAAAAAATAATTATGGTAGCTTTTGATCATTTTAGAATTTGGATTTTTCA
Organism: Larix kaempferi; assembly: GCA_027924585.1. Lineage (NCBI taxonomy): Eukaryota > Viridiplantae > Streptophyta > Pinopsida > Pinales > Pinaceae > Larix > Larix kaempferi. The sequence continues at coordinate 3,744,155 of BSBM01000008.1, forward strand.
TTTGGGAGAGGAGAGCTAGTGAAGTGCTACTCTACTTGCCTTTGCACCAATTTCGAGGGTGAATGATTCCCATCCTAGTTGGTAATTGGAAAGGTCATTTAGGCCTTTCATTTAGATCTTTAATGGAGTCTTTATTTTCAGGTTGAAGCTACAGGGTAGCTCATGTTAACATCTCTTTCAGCTTGCTTCTACAACCATTCTTCTATTTCTTCTCATATTCTTGCTCCTTGAGGAGAGGCGCACTTGTTGAGGTGATGAACTCTTTGGGATAGCTCTCGATGCCACATATCTTTGTAATATGATATATATACTTTTTTTTACTTCTCATGAGACTCTCAGGTCGAAATACTGAGTGGAGTTATGTAAAAATACCAAACAATGCATAAATGATGCCATTTCCCCCAGATCTTGTTGTTAAAGTTTGAAGAGTCACTAGTTCATGTTATATCAGTTATTATCTATGATTTGTTTATGTATGGAGTGTTATTAAAGTTATGAAGAAGTTTCATTATCAGAGCATAATCCCTTGGAACCTAAAATTCGCATTTCATAAGTCATGGTGAAAATAACTAGCTTTCCCCCCTATGTGAAATCTTGCATATAAACATATGATTTTAAGGAGTTTTAAAAGGCCATAAGAACTAATTAAGGATACATTTGGGATATCATTAAATTCACTTATAATCACCATACCTCTTCTCATAAATTTTTAATATTTTAACAGCATTTGGGAAGCCATCTTTGTCCACTACCCTTGGGGGGATTTGAGGCTCGAATTTACTAATAATCTTCCTTACTTTGTCCAGATTGTAAATGAATATTGAATTATTTTAAGGGTTTTTAAGAATCCATCAGCCTCTTTTATATGTCTTAAAACCTATAAAATACCTTCAGACCCATTATACAAGCATTTGGAGTCATTTGGAGACGAAGAGACCAATACTAGGCAAAGAGAAATTGCTAGTCAAACTCCCTACTTTGGACAGAACTTAAAGTGAGTTTCAGATGCTTATTGATGTCTTAAATAATCCATTAAGTTCAAATTTATTCACTAAAACCATTCATACACCTTCTGTAACAATTTGGGAGCATTCGGAGGTCAAGAACCCAAGACTAGTCAAAGGTCGAACTAGTTAAAAAAGTTGAAAAATTCACCATTTTAATAAATTTCTAAAAGGTTACATTACAACTGTAGTTACCCACCTAACATAGTCTGGTTCTGGCCCGTGGGAAATGCCAAAGTGATTATGCAAAGGATTTATCTGGCATAGAAAGGACATGCTCGGGGGCTGGATATACCAATATTATCTAGGTTGTGTACCGATGCTAGGCCTTATAAAATCAAGGAATAGGTAAAGTTGTTCTATTTAGGCTCAATCACTGCTTTCCATATTTTGGCTGTCCTATGAAACAAAGTAGGAGTATTAGCATTTAGGATCTATTTTCTAATCATATTATTTTGTTATTGGCATTAGTTGTATCAATGAACAATGCAATGGATGTAAATAATATAATAAAATAATAAATAATATCTAGAATAATAATAAATAGTAATGACCCTATGTTAAATATGATCTAAAGTTGATTAAATTGTCAAAATCCATGACTCTTCATAAAGATACCCCTTATAGAGTATCTTTGTACTCATGACTATCTCATTGTAATCATCTTACCATTCTTTTCAATTATCAAATATATTAGTATATTTTATAGACTTCTTTGTCTATATTTTGTATAAGCACTTTTATACTTGTTACATTGCTATGGGAGCCAAATCTAGGCCACTTCCACTATGAGAAATCCACTGCAAAATTGTTGTTGAAATTCATGGAGGTTGAAATTGGTGGAAGATGGATTTAGTGGAGGCTTAAAATGGTGGAGGGTGGATTTCTTGGATGCAAAAATTCATGTAGCCATGAGCATTGAATTCTACAAATGGTCACTTTTATGGAATTCTATAGTCAAATGCTAGTCTTACGTTTTGGGCTATTTAAGCATAATATTTCTTATTAAAAAAGTGATCCGACATCTTCTTAGAGAAATCATCAAGGAAAAGTAAGTACCTTGCACTAGGAATTTAGGATGATATCATAGGATTGCAATAATGTGTGGGGTAGACCACAATGATAATGGAACCCCAATGGATGGATTAATACTCCATTGAACTCACTAGGGAATCCATACCTTGTAAGCATCAATCTATTATTTAACTGCAATAAAAATGCTCGCCATTGGCAAAATTGGTTAAGTATTGAGAAACGAGCTTAAGTAGGATTGGGAAAATGCCCACTATTTCTCACCTGTGAGGGATAAAAATTTTCTGAAAGCATCAGCTTGCAGGTGGATTATTTATGCACTTGACCATTGGTTCAGTTGAAAAAACATTTATGGTCAAGAAAATATTGGCTTGCCAAAATAACCACTCATCCTGCTTTGCACCTAGAAATGGCCTAAATGGCCTTAGGAAAATGTCCACATTTCTAACCCGTGAGGGATACAAAATTTCTGAGAGCATAAGTTTGTAGGTGGATGATTTATTCACTTGACCATTGACTCATTTTTTAAAACCAATCTCTGGTCAAGAATATATTTTCTTGCCAAAACATCCATTCAACCTATTTTTCACCATGCTAAAAAAATGTTCACCATTGGAAAAATTGGCTAAGTATTGAAAAACGGGCTTAAGTAGCCTTGGGAAAATGCGCACCATTTCTCACCTATGAGGGATAAAAATTTTCTAAAAGCATCAGCTTGTAGGTGGATGATTTATGCACTTGACCATTGTTAACAATCAAATTAACACCCCTAGTCATGTGACAGAAGAAACACATTTTTACTATGCGCCCACAACATGAAGACAGAAACACAAGTACATTCAGAGACAAGTCCTCTCTGATATAATCACTTCTCCCATAAATGAAAGGATTAGGTGAAGACAGTAAGAACCTATGGAGACCAAGTTCAGTGATTGAACCACTCATAAAAGGTCCAAAACTAAGCTACACCAATCAGAAAGTGAAGATGAATGCATTAAAGTGCATTAATTGTACTTAAAGTATGCTAAAGTTGTGCAAAAAGCCTAAAAACTATGGAAGAGTGGGTTTTTGAGCAAAAATAATAAAAAAAGATGAAAAGGGACAATCGCACATTGAAAAGAGAAACTTGAAGGCTCATTTACCAATGCTATATAAGAAAGGCATGGGAGGCATGGTAGTGTAGACAAAGGAAGAGCAAAGGCATGCTGGAGAGATTCTGAAGGAGGAGAAAGAGCTCAAATTCTTCAAAAGCAAGGGTGAAGGAAGGAAAGCTCATGGAAATGGAGGAGGAATTCACACCAAGAGACATGATAAGGATGTACCTCTTCATTATTTTAATATGAATGGATTCAAGTTTCTACCATCTAAGAGTTTGAATTTTGCTTATCATGTATGAATTTAATTCTCAAATGGTTTTAGATCTTAATGAGTTTTGATAAATGAATATAGATCTTTAGAAACTTGTGATAATATTTTCATTTGCTGACATAGAAACTCACAATTTCTTAGTAAGATAGATTGATATGTTGCAGATCTAACTCCCTACAAGCAAACTACATCTTCTATTATCATAATGGCGACCATATGGCTTGAAATTTATTGATATCTCATGATTTTTCTTCATTTTGGGTGATCTCCATCCTTTATATCTACTCATTTTGAGCTTAAAGATCACTTAATGATCCATAGATCTCGCAAGATGACCTCCAAACCAGCCTCCTCCCACCTTCAATGTAGCAAATGCTTTAAAATTCCATTCTAGATCTTGTTTCTTACATTTTGAAGGGTCGTCGCACTGTCCACAAGCCTGTACTACGACATCACTCTGTGCCTAAGAGCAGACTGCGACGAGCCTCAAAAATTTGTTTTGGAGGCTCCAGTTCCCCCCACCTTTGCTCCTTGAGTGTAGGGATTGTATGAGGGACCTCCTAGGGTGAATATCCAACCTCCCTTACCCTCTTTTAGTCCCTCCTTTCCTTATGTATTTTGGTTCAAATATTTACATCTTTTATTTCCGATTTGCAGCTCATTCAAGCTAGATTGTGAGAGACTTGTTTTAGATATGTTTTGAGGGATTACTAAGTGTATTTGCAGACCTATATTGGAAGCTTATCTTGCTGCTCATGATCAGTATATTACTCCTTTGATAAGTCTTGCTATGCTTTGCATTGTTTGGACTTAGATTTTTACCTTTGGACTCATCTTCCAAAAACTTTAAAATCTGCTCCAATTTTCAATTTCTTTGTCAAGTTGTGATGGATCTACTACATCTTTGCATGTGTTATTTAGCTTAAGATCCTTTTGCTGATCATACTTAGTATATTACTCCTTTTTGAGAAAATTTGAAAAGTTTTGCATTGTTTGGATCAAAGACATCTTTCCTTGGAATGACCTTCCAAAAATATTCAAAATTGCTCCAAATTTGCTTTCTCTTTTAAATTTTTTCTTCAACTTCTAATAGATCTTGTGGCTTGAGAGCATCTTAGCTCATAGATCCCTGTTTTGGCATACATAGGACTGATATTTAATTTCATTTGAATCTCCTTTACATCTTTGCAAATTTTACACACCTTCCAAACACATTAATTCAAGCTTGTAATCTTACACTAGTTCATGGAGATCTCTTTAACTTTTGGATCTGTTTGGAGACCTATTTTGTATGACATTTACACACTTGTTTAGAGTATTATTTTCATCTTGAGATAAGCCTTATAATCCTCTTGAAAATTTAGTGTTGGGCCTGGCCCAAGTGGGGCAAGTTTGAGCTAGGACTTTTGAAACTGCGAAGCGGAGCGCAGTTTAGATAAAGTACTCTTTTGTACATGTTTTGGGGATGTTGCGAAGATGCACGCAACGCGGTAGAGGAAGTGCTGCGAGCATGTAGTACTGCAAAGTGTCCAGTCTACAAGGATCCAGTAGGGAAAAGTGTTGGATGGGAAGATGGCACGTATTCCAATTAGACCGTCAACGATCTATTTTTGGCAAAGATACTCCGGGAATGCCAAGCGGTGGGCAGGAGAAGATGGGGAAGAAAGCGACTGGTCGCACACGCAAAAGATACCACTACCTGAACCAGTCACATGAGGCAATTAGAGGAATAACAACTCGGTGAAAGCGACCTGTTGGCATGCATGCGATAGGAAGGCCGATAGCGACATGGGCATGCACAAAGGGTAGGCCACAATGGAAGATTCGCTACCAGGCACCATCTAGATCGATGAGCTGGAAACTGTAACTATTTTGTAAACCCAAAGGGTTTTTGGCTTGCGGAATGTAAAGACATGAACTATGGGCATGATCTATAAGTAAGGCACGATTTTGTAAGGGAAGGGTTACTCTTCAGTTTTGTCATTGTTGCATATTGTTAGAGTCTATTGAGGTAGAAGTTATTGTAAAGGATCTGCAGCTGAGTGCGCAGATTAAGAACTATTGTACCCTTTCCGGAAGATAAATATAACAACAGTTCTTGTGGACATAGCCTCCATCCAGGGGGTGAACCATGTTAAATCTTGTGTAATGTGATTGTGTGTATGTGTTGTTACTTATTTGCTTATGTTGAAGGCTGGATCTTCATTTACCAATGGTATATTAATGCTTCTGTATGTATTTGCCATAATAAAGAGAGATGGGAATAATATGTTAAGCATTGTATGAATGAATGAATGTTGAATGCCTAGTACTCAAGTTTGCACAAGTATCAGTTTATAGAACAATTACAGTTGTGTATGAAAGGTCAAATCATATACTCTTCTGATATACAACACAGGATGCGCACAATATTATATTTTTCATCTACTTGTTGTTTTGGTAAGGCCATTTAGCCTAATACAGTAGGTGATTGCCTAAGAATATCAAGTATAGGCATTGAGTATTTGTCAAATCTGGTGAGAAGGTGTGTAAGTCTATCACATTGCCCCTTTAGTAACATTGTGGCCAAACCATGTAGTCTCTGGACTCGCGGGTATCGCAGCAGTTAGTTGGAGTATCTCGAACCGTGACATAGTCTATTGTCGGGCTATCCTTGGTTCGCAGCACCAATCCATCGGTGCGCTGCACAGTTAGTCTGGTTAAACAACTCATCACCCACTGTGGAAACCTGGTTCCGCGGTGCCCCCATAGCTACACCTCGGGTGATACTTTAGCCTGTTCACAAATTGTTTCCGAAAGGGCCGGTGAGAAGGGGTTTTCTGGGTTAAGTGAAACCGCGAAGAACCTGGGTCTATCTCGAAAACCCTTTAGATCAGCTTGTAAGCCAATAGTTAGGAAAGTTTCATACCATTTGGATCAAATAACTTACCATTGGAATTCATTTCCAAACACCTTTAAACATTGTTCCAAATTGTAATCAATTTTCAATCTTTCTTTCAATTGGTAGTAGATCTATATACTTACAAACATATGTGATGATAGGTCCTTGTTTTAACATGTTTAGGGACTAATATTAACCTACATCAATGTATTTTTACATGGCTGCAAGTCTCCCAAAGCATACTTAAGAAATTGTTCATTAAAACACCTTAAGCACATTCAATATTTCAGATCTTTAGCATATGCTCATTGGAAACATTAATCAAACATAAACCATAAACATTTGGAAGAACCATACACGTTTGGAAGCACCATACACACTTGAAAGACCCTTCCACACACATTTGAGTTTGAAAAACACACCTTGAACATCACATGTTGAGATAATTTGAGAGTAATTTCTTTCCATAAAACAGAAATAAACTTTAATTAGTTGCATTTTGTTTTGGAGTTAGAACATTTTCATGATTTTCATGCACAATTAGAGAGAGTTGCACCTTTAGAGTATGACTAAAATTCGACTATAAATGACTATTTTTGAGTTGGTGACTAATAGTATCCGATTTCCACTATCTTATCTCTAGTCGTATTTCACTAGTCATTAATTGGTTGACTTCTTAGTCATTCATTTAGTCATTGATAGTCATTGATTAAGTCATTGATTTAGTCATTGATACTCACTTATTTAGTCATTGATATTCATTGATTTAGTCACTCATTTAGTCATTGATTGTCACAATTAATGACCAAATATACGACTAAATAAACTACTAGATGATAACATATTAATGACTAAGCTAAATACGACTAAAAGTTAGTCATGCTATAAGATACTAGAAATTAGCTACTAATAGTCATATATATGTGAATTTAGTCGTTTTCTTAATCACTAATTTATGATAGGGTACGGAGGAATCAAACCACCAATCTCTTGCCTATAATTAGGCAGGTGCTCTACCATTGAGCTAGCACCCTTTAAGAAGTTGTTAATTCTTGAAAATGATGATATTCAAACAAATTTTGCATGGGAACAAAATGAATGTCAAACATATTCAATATGTATGGTGCTCTACCATTGAGCTAGCATCCATTTTGCTGAGAATGTTAGGTCTTCCTTTTGATGTATTGTTCTCTTTCTATTTGAGTCTGTATCTGTCTGTGCTCTCTTGAGATGCCAAAAAGAACCATGTCTGTTGTGAAGAAAGACTGTAATAGGTCTTAGGAGTGTAGGATGAAGACACTCTGAAACTTATTAAGATCCGAAAGGCCAAGTTTATGTGTACTTTGATTTATACTTTCAAAATATCAAATACAAAGTTTTTTACCCTTGGGCAAAAAATTCTTTGTGCCTGATTTATTGAGGAAGTCGTTATAATTAAGAGTCAAGACTACTAGAAGATTGTGAATAAACATTTTATGTTTTTTGCTAGACAATCTCTTGAAAGAGAAATTTTGAGCACTAACAAGCACACATCTTAGTATACTTCATGATTCTGACTGAAATAATAAATATACATTTTTTCCTTGGAAACAAAAAAAAAGGTTCAAAAAAATTGATATTAGTGAAAGCAAGGAACAAGAAATTACCTTATAGTGTAGTAAAATTGCTCGACTACTTCTTTCCAATGACCCTATTTGAAGAAAAACATTGATACTTCAGAGAAACCTCCAAACCAATTCATATATCAGCCTTTCCTCTGGTGTGTCCTCAAAACTTAATACATCCTTCCTGGAAGTAAGTACAGAGGGACAAGTTGTGACAGCCAATGCTTCACAAACCGAGACCAAATCTTCATATGCACCAACTCGGATTTCAGCTCCCATCTGTTCAGAAAACAACATAGCACTTACATACTAAAAGTTAGCATGATTATACGACAAGCTTAATGAAAAAAATGTTTTATCAGCATGGAAAATATTCATGTACAAACTTCTGATGAGAAAATTAGTTTCCAGATAAAGGGAGATGAAGTAAGTAAACAACGAGTAAGAAATCAGTTAAGATGCTTCTAAAACCCTTGTTAAACAATAAAAAAAAATCTAGTGAAATTCCAATAGAGCAAAGGCATATTTTATCTGCAACTCATTGTCATTTCAAAACATCAGCATACCTCATCCTGAGGTATCGATGCAGTAACAACATTCCAAGAAAATTCCCATAATAATATGATCACAGAATCAGGAGCCATGGTATCCCTCAAATATGCACACCATATTGTGCACTTAGCAATAGTCTTAAGAGCCAAAATATGTTCACAACTCAAAAGAAAGATGCACAATATCAATATTCTGGATGAAAATAAAGATGACTTGGTCCTCCCTTATAAACTTAAAATAATTGCCTCAAAGCAGAGATCACATCAAGAACAATAAAAAGCAACACAGATCTAAAACTGAACCAAATAAAGTGTGAAAATTGGAGGTCAAACCAAGAAAAGTACATCCCTTGAATGGTGTACAGTGGGAGGCTATAAAATGCTTCTGAAGCCAATGTCCATAACAAGACAGCATGTGTGAGCAAAAATGTTTCACGAATTCAATTCATTAATACAAAGAAGGAAAGATAATGTTGCAAACATTTATACCTTCCTTATCTATAAGCAATTCTCCCTGCTCTATTTTCCACATTTTTAAGGAGGTTGTTCCCACAAATTCGCATCATCCTTGATGCTTTCATGATTAATCTATAGTGCCCCGCCAGCTAATGTTATTCCAAAATGGATTTTATTGTAGACTCACCTTATTTTTTATTCCTAACAAACACATTACTATTTTTCCCCAATGTATCACTATGATATATAATTCATTTCAATATTAGAGTACTTCCAAGTTTCAATGCTCTGTATGATCATTAGAATTATTGTCAAGTAGAAACACAAGAGAAAACTTGCATTCATTCAGTTTTTCACACAAAAAAGCTTTGCAGCAAACCCCTGGGCCAATCCTAGGGCTACCAAGTTGATCATGCACTAGTACTTTCAGGGTCATAGATGATGATGCAGTGGGTCCCACTGCATCCACTTTGAGCATTAATATAGACATATGGTACAACCTTGTGTCTTTGAGAGCAAAAGTTTGGTTTGATGTGTGCTACCCTTCATACTGTATGAGGCCCTATTTTTTTGTGATTTTCATCACACACATATGTGATTTTCAGGTTGATGGGGCAATGGATTGGCACAAGGGGCATAATTGGTATATCTTGTTAAATGATATGTATTTTATTCATGGCTGGCTTATTCATCATGGATCATGACCTTCCAAGATGAGTACATGTTAAATATTATGGGGATCCCATCTATGATACCAATGATGAGGCTGACCTTCCTAGGGTTCAAATTGCAAATTTTTTACCTCTTCCATAGCGAGGCATGCTGGAGGTAAATGCAGAAAAAATCATGACTAATTTACAACCATAATTTTTCATGGATAGTTCATTTTTTTGTAGCATATGGGGTACATGCCTAGCTATGCAAAGGATTCCTCCCACTACGCAATCCCACTCCTGAATCTTGCTTTAGAGGGGAGCATGCTCCTAGAATGATTCCCCATGCTCCCGAAACAACTCCCAGTGCTCTTGGAACGATTCTTGTTGCTACTAGACCACAGGAGAAGAAATTAGAAATTGCTTGTTTTAAAAGACTTAAGAAATCTTAGTAGACGGTATAATTATTATTTTTTTCAAATTAGAATCTAGCTTCGAGAACTTAGAATTATTTTTCTTTTGTAAACAATATATGATAGTTGAATTTTGAACCATTGATTGCATATTAAAACTCTTTGGTCAAAATTGGTTGCTAAAATCAAGGAAGTTGGTTATTAGAATTGAGGAGATTAGTTATCTCTCTCAAAGCATAATTAAAACAAGATGGGAGGAGAATTTCTGTAAGGAACGCACCAAGGAAGTTGTCTAAGGCATGCACCAAGGAAGTTGTGTGCACATAGAAGTGAAACCAAGGAGGAGAGAACACAGGTAGTAGGAAGAGGATCGACCAGCAAGGTGGAAAACTGCAAGAATAGTACCTTACAATGCCATACAGAGTACAACAATTTCTCAAATTTCTGTGTAGGCATAGTGTTCTTTTCAACAAGATGTAAACCTCAGGTTGAGGTGCCCTTGTAAGTTTTTGAAGGAATGAAAGCTGATTTGAAGAACAAAATTCTTGTGTATCATGTTTATGCTTCCACTACTCATTTTCAGCTATATGTGTAATTGTTGCATGTTCAAAAATGTTTATTTGTGTTGTTAAATAAGTTCATATTTAATTTATTTAATTAAAGAAAAACATAGGACAGCAGTCATCTATGGCCTAAAAATTTACAAATATCTAAATATAAACATTCTAGAATCAATCACGGAAGGGACAAAGTACTGCTTGCAAGACTACTGAAGTCGTGGAAGATGGAAGTCACCGTTGACTTGGTCCACCAAGTTTTCCAGTTACTGAACCAGGTAATGGCCCATCCCATGGGAAATCAGTAGACCAAAATATTGTGAATGCTGACCTTGCATATGAAATAAGTTCCCCCTGTAAAATAGGCATTTTTAAGCATAAGATTCAGACAACTAAGCCTAGGTATATATCTACAAAGACAAAATGAGGAAGACACATCTAGAACTCGCACTCAATGGTTCTAAAATGCCAATGCTTACCATTATAGAAAGGATAACATCAGAAATATTTGTGACAAGTGTACAGTATGCTGGTAAATCCTCCTTTCCATCAAACTCTACTAATGCTTGTTTTCTCTAATGTTTCATTGTGCCACCTTTCATATTCTTGGAAAATTGCTTTTGAGGTTGACATTCTTTCAGTAGACTTAAAATGAGAAGTAGCAACTTATCAAGCATGCAGCTTGAGTTATACACATGTTTTGAAATTTTAGATGCATGATTCTGAACCAGCTACTAAAATAAGGAAAACGAATAACTTAGTTATAAGATCCAGTATCAAAAAATGCAAATTACTTTATGGTATTGAGTGTAGAATTCAATAAATATCAAAGACAAATACTTCATAAAACCAATACATATTTTGCATTTTTATGATGATGTTGAATATTTACGAGGATAAGATGAGAACAGTTGGAATAGTTAAGTTGTAGATATGGAGGAAGCATTTAATTGAACAACATACATATGAAAGTCAATCAAGGAAAATAAGGAAAAATAAAACAATCCTGCCTACATTTCGGTTGGAAAAGAAGTTTTTAAAATGATCATGGAAGTGCATGAGTCTTCTATTATGTATATAAAATTAAACATCATAACTCATAAATGTATACCTAAACTAAAGAACTTCGGATATTAATATAATTATTAAAAGTTGCATCACATAAAGACATAGCTTTACATTAAAGGTCACCTTGATGCCTATAAATGCCAAAACTATTCATCATTGTAACACATATCATCCACGTCATATATGGATTTTAACCTATTATCTTTTTACATTGGAGATTCGGTAACTGAACTTTAATCATTTCATTTTCTATCAGAGCTACAATCTGATCTAGATTTTGGTCACTCAAAAAAAATTCAAACTTTCTTTGACCTTTAGGTCTTTGAAAGTTTGACCACATTCAGGATTTCAGCCACTTAAAAAAATTCAGAAATCTTATTGAAAATCATTCCACTGCCAATATTATAAGCATAGAAAGAAGAAGAAACGGAATCAATAATCTCTGTGATAGTAATCTCTTTGAAGATGGAAGTAAAAAGATTCAGAATAATAATCAAAGGTCGTTTGCTATTAAGTCCCGCCTTTCTAAGAGAATCGTGCTGGTAGACCCAAAAAATTCAGAAGAATCATTAAAAATCAGGATAACCTACAGCCACAGAGAGAGATTTGTTGTCAAGGAAATAGGTTGTCATTCGATGTCAAAGACATAGACTTCTGTTTGAATTCCGTACAAGCGATGTCAAGCTTAAAGTCATGACTCCTGCTATGAACACCATCGATCTACCACTGTACATCCCCATCAACCATTGCAACCGAGAAAACCCCATACACAGTGATGACATGCAAGGTAAATTAATAAAAAAATGTTGAAATGAAGAAAAAATATGTGGATGAAATAGGAAATGTGATAGAGAAATATAAAGCTAGGACTATATTGTAGTAGAGATTCCCTATAATTTATATTCTTATATCACAAGAAATGGTGTAAACGTTGTTGTCTAACTCCACATCAGTATTTTGACTCATACCATGCCACCGACAGTAAACAAGGTATTGTGGGATAAAAAAGAATTATACATGAGACAATAGAGCAGTAGGTTGAATATTAAAGAGGTATTGACATTTGGAATAATTATAACCAAATTAAGGTAATATGGTTACCAATTAATGTGCCAAAGGGTTTTAAAAAAAGAAAATAAAAAATATATAGTGCATAAAATATTAAAGGGGATCCAAGTTGGAACAGCAAGCCATGCTAGTTCATCACACCTTTGGATCTTATCGCTATAGGAAATCGACTAGAAGAGTCAGTTGAGTGCTCAACTAGTTGGTTAATCAATAGATTGGCCAGCCTCTCGACTAGTCGGACCAACCAACCGACATAGGATTCGACTATCGACTATGTCACAAACAGGGTAGAATTCAAAGAGGTCGTTATGTGCTATGACCCAATTATGTGAACACATTCTTCCTTAGTCCAAGGGAGTTGGTTACATATTGGAGATATAAAAGATGATCCTATGGGTCGATTAGCAACATGGTGAACAATGCATTTCAATGTACTAACATTTTCTGATATGTTGTGCTTAAGTGTTGAAACAATGTCTATCGACACCACCTCTTCTTGGAATAATTAGCTTTTTTATCTTTCTAATTCCCTAATTTCTTTAACATGATATCAGATATGTTGGTTTGAATCCCATCCTATTGTCTACAAGTCTTTTTGAGGTATCAATAGAACATGCACTATTGAATCAGATCTATTTGTGATTGACTCTGGGTTTTGACTTGCAGACTGTATCAAGGTTTAGGTCAGCAAATCAATGTTATGGATTCCAAGAAAGAACCCATGATCTTTAATGGGCACAACTATGGAATATGGGCACAAGATATGGAAACCTTGCTAAAAAGTAAGGCCCTCTAACAATTTACAAATATCATGATCCTAGATCCAAAGGATGATCATTAGAAGTTCGTCTTCGATGAGAAGAAGGATAAGGTTGTAGGAGTGATTACCACCTACATTTCAACAGAGATTTGCTTCCATACAAGCGGGATCAATTGTTCTCATGACATCTGGAAGAAATTGAACAAACGGTTTGATAAAGTCAACAAAAGTCAGGTTATATAGATTCATAAAGAGTTGATCTCTCTAGATATTCTCTCCTTGGAAAGAATTAAGGACTATTTGGCTCGTTTCAAAGAGTTGCAATTGAAATTGGGTAAATATGGTAAGGACTTTCAGAAGAAAGATGGTCAACTCATTGAACTGATCCTCATGAATCTAAATACAACTATGATGTATTATGTTCAGCGTTTCATGCTAGTTGGGCATCTAGAAAATAAGACGGCAAGGGCTATACCTTTGACTCTTTCTATGGATTGTTGGGCTAGCTTCTAGTACACTCTGACTTGGGATTCTAACATACACTTGTCACTGGTTGGGATGGATGACTGAATACTTCTGAGTCCCAACAAGCGCTTAAACAACACTACTCCAAAATCACTATACCTCTCTTGCCTCTATCTGATTGATTTTATAAGTGATTTGGTGGATGTTTTTTTTCTTTGGTTTTTATTTCAGAATCACATACAACACTATTTTGATAAAATAGTGCACTCAGTAATTGTATTGTTGTCATTTTAAATTGCAAACCATACATAAATACATCAGCATTTTAATTGCCACTTTTATCAACCATAATAACAATAAATATCAGACCAAACAAAGTAGATTCCATTAAAATCAGACCTGAAATTGATGATTGATGCAACACCCTTCTTGAATATGGAATCTGGGTTCTTTCCCCTCACCTTATAGGCTATAGAACGAGAGATATAATTGTAAACAACGACTCAACAAGGTTTATTGGCTTAGATATGAGGTATGATGTGTCAGCAACATTTTTCCTGAGGTGAACTGGTGTCTTGGAGAACATGACTAGCTGATTTTAGCGATGGTAGTTGATAACAATCACAAGATAACACTCAACAGCAATAAGCATCTTCAGACAGTCCTTGATAACAATGATATTGTGTAGTTCTGGTACCAATTAGTGATTCAACTCTCAATAATGGTTTGTGCCTTCCTTAATTTGTTAAATGCATCTCCTCTTCATACACAAACAACCCCCAACAAAGAGTGTGAACTCCCTCAAACAAGAATGGTCAAGAATACACAGTGCACCCTCTTAAATCTTCTTCATCATTCTACCATGAATCAATGATGCCCTGCATTCTCACTCAAGGACAACATATTAGCGAACATACAGGGATATTTAAAAATACTTTTTTCAACAAAAATCTCAATGCAAGTAAAAATATTTAAAAAAAAGGAAGCTATCAAATTTTGCTGGTCATTAAATGACTAAAGAGTATATCAAACATCACATTAACCAGAGAAGAACACAGTTCATGTATAAGGTTTAAAATTTTCCATTCTCCTAATTGTTATGGATCGCCAAAAAACTAAAGAGACACCAGTATTAATCTTGAA
The DNA here is from genome assembly GCA_027924585.1 of Larix kaempferi. Classification (NCBI taxonomy): domain Eukaryota; kingdom Viridiplantae; phylum Streptophyta; class Pinopsida; order Pinales; family Pinaceae; genus Larix; species Larix kaempferi. Next base: position 3,759,178 of record BSBM01000008.1, read on the forward strand.
TGTAAATGGAAACAATAAAGAGCAAAACTTTCTCAATCAGCTCTCTAAGACTAACTCATTCACCAGAATTCTCTTCATCTTCCACAATTTAAAACAACTAAATGTGAATTTCCAAGTTTATAGTAACAGTAATTCTAATACACAAGACTAGATAAGATACGATGAAATAAATTTATTGATGTCCATGGGTGACCAAAAGAATAGGTCAATTGGACTAGAAAATACAAGTCATAATTATGATGAGAAAGCACTAAGGCTACTCCTGAGTGCCAAAAGAAAAAGAGCTACAACTGAAAAATAATACTAGAAAATAATAAAAGGTAAAACAAGCATTACCTGTAATTGTAGCAATTTTTATCTTGGCATCCTAGTTTTATCTAATGACTATTTTATGCCATACAAGATCATTTTAGCAGTTTTTTCCTAAAGAGTAGTCTCATATCCCATTTTGTTGGATGGTCAGCTTATATTAATTGCAGTATTTCCTTACAATGACCAGGACATTTCAATGGAAACCAATAGAAAATGATTATGATACTTAATAGGTCATGAGACCACTAATTACAAATTATATAACAAAAATCCATGTCCTATAACCTAAGCTTTCAAACATGAAAAAAATACAAACTAACTTCCATATCAACCTGCTCATTCAAAAATTTCTCCTTGACTATGCACATTGTTATAAACAAACATGTTCATCAACTAGAAAATATCTAGCATAAGAGCAACAAAGAGTTGTAATACATAGAAGATAAAAAAAAATCAATATATGATTGGTGATTGATTCAATGGCATGTGACATTTTATATAAACAATGAATAGTCATATACTGAAGAGACATGACTCATGACCTTTAAATTTATTATTATCATCATTATTTATTATGTATTGCAGTTTATGTACATTTCATGGCCTCCACTCAGGTTTCGGGGATAGAACATGCAAAGGGGTATGAATGTAACATACCTCCCTAGGTACCCACAGAAGCCAGGTAAAGGTAATAATATAATAATGAGTAGTTCGCATAGACCCCTATGAATACTACTGAGAGAGTATATATACATGAGTAGTATTGTATTGAGATATGTTAAGAGATGTATTGTAACAAGCATGGCTTGTCGAGTGATCCCTTCATTAAGGAGTAATTGATGGCGTTCCCATACCTTAAGCGTTTTCTCTATATTCTTGTTTTTATTCTTGCGTGGATATATTGGTTAATCTAAAGTTAAGGGTTTTATCTTTTATCTACCAACGTTCAATTCAAACTAAGAGACCTTTGCCCCAGTGGCCAAATATACTTCTATCAAAACTATCATGTCTTTAGCATCAGTTTCTAGTTGGTTATATAAGATGGATGTAAAGACAACATTCCTCAATGGTGTTATTGAGCAAGAAGTATACATTAATCATCCAAGAGGATTGTAGGTGCATGGGAGATATACCCATGTGTATAGGTTAAGGAAAACCCTTTACAAGATAAAAAGGAAGCACTATGTGCATGGTACTCTAGGATCAATGACTACTTGTTAGGGTTGGGTTTCACTGAAACCTTTGCAGATCCCAATATTTATTAGTTATTTGAGAGATATGATATACTTCTTTTGGTCTTGTATCTATGTGAGCTAAAACTTATAAGGAGTTCTGAGAACCTAATTGCGGGGTGCTAGGCAGAGTCGACATGAGAGTTCAGATGAAGCACATTGGACTGGTGCACTATTTCTTGCATCTAGATATGTGGCAGATTGCAGGTGAACTATTCCTCAGACAGGTTTATGCAATTTAGTTTCTTAATAGATTTCAGATGATGGACTATAAATCCCTTGGCTACTACCATGGCACCAAATATGAAGTTGCATGTTGATTTGGATTCATATTCAGTGGATCCTTTGAAGTATAGACAACTCATTGGATTATTTATGTATAGAAAGTTCATTGGATATTATGTTTTGTCGTAAACATTTTGAGCTAATATATAGTTGAGCCAAGACAAATTCACTAGGTAGATGCAAAACATGTACTCTATTACTTGAAGGCCACGGTCTGCAATATGCAAGAGATAGTGAGTTGATACTGCATGCATTTGTTGATTCTTACTAGGAAAGGGATGTTGGTGACAAGAAGTGTACTTCAGGTTGTTGCTTCATTTTGGGTTGAAGACTAAAATATTAGGAAGCAAGCTTCAGTGACATTGAGTTCAATAGAGACAGAGTACATGGCAACAAAAACTGCTAGTTGCGAAGCCATCTAGCTTTGCAAGTTGATAGAAGAGCTGATAGGAGAGATGTTGGAGCCCACTATGGTCTACTATGACAACCAAAGTTGTATCGAACTCTCCAAGAATCTCGTATTCCATGACTACCCCAAGCAGATTGATATTAGGTACCACATTCTCTGAGACATAGTTCAAAAGGGAACAGTGGCTCTTGAGTATGTTCAAGCAAATCAATAAATTGTAAATATCTTGACTAAGCCCCTAGCAAAGGGAAATTTCAATATGTTTAAGGAGAGACTGGAATTGGGGGAAAATAGTTTCCTCACTAAGAGGGAGTATTATGCTTTTACCTATTTAACGCGTTTAGTCTTCTTCACTGCACCAAGGCACACAAAGCAACAGGTTTGTACAATGATTTGACTAGGTTCTTGTGCACAGCAGAGTGTGAAGGAGGTCCAATTATATGGGGAAGCAAAGGGCACATGCATGCTTTATTTCTAGTTTTGTCACCTTCAATTAAACTCAATTTACTAATGTTCCAGAATTAGAAATTCAATTCATCTTGTTTTCTACCTTTCATATTGAATACATAGTTACTTTTGCACTGCATGAGTTGTCTCACTTTTCCATATCGAATAACAAGAGTTCATTTTGTGTATTTCCTGAGATTGGTGATCAGTATTCTATATTGTTTCCTATTTCAAAACACTATTTTGAATGTAAATTCTCCCTTCTCCATTGTTGAATTTATATTTAGCCAATGGGAAGTATGCCTTTCAATCAAAGATGTATTGCTTGTTGAATACTTGATTTTTGATCCTAGACCTCTAGCCCTACCTAACCTAGCTGAATATCACTAACATTAAACCTTTTTAACAACAGAGGTACGTCCCTAGCTTTGTGCCATAGCAATATGGTGTAGAATTTAGTGATAACAAGCACATTCATATATATGGAGTTGGGTCGTCCCTCTCTCATTTCAACTATGGATAATTTTATTAAAGTTGGGTACTTCCATCATATTGGATGTATCATCTAGTCCCATTTACCTACTTGTGTTGTCATTCATTGGACATTAATAAAATTATCTTATCTTACCTTATCTGTTACAAGATGTTTTCTCCAACTCTTCTTTATCAAATGGGCAGTTCGGAATCACAACCTCCCAGATGATGAACAATTGGGTGGAGGCATTATTCCAAAAGATTATTGGGTCCATATTTATATTAAGTTAGTTCATCACAAATACTATCTTCTTCCAACTACGACTAACACTACATTGAATTGGGTATACCTACTCCCTTTTGTCCCTTCTCTCTCTTGTATTTATGCCTCTTTACAACACACCTTTATCAGATGGATACATCAGGATCACATTCCCCCAAATGATGCACAATTCAATGGGGTATTTCTTTAATATTTGAGAAGTTCTATGTTAATGATTGGGTATTCATAAACCCTTCCACATTTGTATTGAGATGGTCATCACAAACCAAATTTCTCTTATTACAACTACAATCGTTCCTCTATTGACTTGGGTATGCTATCACCTACTTTTGCACTTTATTGTCTTTCTCCCACACCACATGCTCAAATTAAGAGAGGGTGTTGAAATGATGATAATATTCACTTGTGGTTACCTGACACTATGCATAAGAGCCCTCATTATTGTGTTACTAGGTTATGCTTTACTATCCAACATTAGTTTATATTATTCTAGGTGGCTAAGGCCAAATTAGTCATTTATGTGGGTCTATAAGGCTTAAGCCCCTCACGGGTCAAGTGCTCCCACCTCTTATGTTTTTTCTAAATATACAACTTATGAGTCTTTGTACTACTATCACATATTCATTAGTGATTGATTATTTTGCCTAAGTGCACTATATCTCTTGTGTTTTAGTTCAAAAGCTCACTTCTCTTTATGTGATATGTTTCAAGGTTTATGTTGGATCGGAGTTTTTTGAAGTGTTCACGATAGATCCATGATATCCCTATTATTCGAACACTTCCTTTGTGCAGAAACTACGAAAAACGTGTCCAATGGTAAAGTGCCCTATCTACTAGTATAAACTCCTTGAGATTAACACCTCCTTTCTTCTAAACTTAGCAACAGAAACCAACAACCAAATTAGAAAGGAAACATATAGTCTGGTGTTCATGAAAACAACTCTATCTTCAAAACAATATAGTGGCATCTCATCCAAGAATAGAAACTTTCTCTTCAAATTCAATTATATCAATTAAGACAAAGAAAGCAATGGAGAAACAGTATTTTTTTTTTCAAGTTGAGAAAACGTTGAACTTAGATTTCTTGTATACTAGATCATACAAAAGTATTGTCTTCAAACATTGAGGATACTACAATATTTGACATGCTGAAATCAAGATCATCTTCAAGTTTAATGCTGCAAGTATTGCTAGGACATGGTCCACTTCTAATTCAACAACAACATCGTCAAGGGTTTAATCCCATGACCAATCAACTAATTTGGGAATTATTTTCTACCCCAATTCCAATTGGTAAACTCTTTTGAAATTCATTATATGCATGACAATCCTACCATTGTGACCAAGCATGAAATGGATGTGCTGAGGTATTAGAGTATTCATATACACATGAATGCGCATACAAATTGCTAACTCTTTTGCCTTAACTTACGTATCAACCTCTCAAAACAAGAACATCAACCATGCCATATATGCATCAAGATCACAGCCAAGTCATGCTCACAAATCCACCCTGTAACTTGACCTCGAACCTTGCATTTATATAGTTTGTAGGCACAACAAAAAGTGTTAACATTGGCTCCATCTGGGACAACATCTCCTTGTGGAAAGATGACAACCTCAAAATCTCCTTATTAAAATTTCTATGTACAACCTATAAGAGGAGTGAGAAGTGGACTAGATTTCACTGTAATTTCAACATTAAAACTTTGTCATTTCTAAATTATGATCATGAACTTCTATCATGATGACACTTATTGACTCAACATGTAGACTAAAAAACTCAATTGATACACCTAAGTAGACTCTACACTAAACTAGCCTACTTGACAAGTTTACACAAGCGTGCCTTACTGATGCTAAAATTTCATGACTAATAATTATATCCAAAAAGAATACAACCAATCATGTAAGAAATCCACCTTACAAAATTTCTTCACAAAGTCAATTACTTGATAAACCAAGAATACTTATGATTGCAACCAAGGATTCCTCCACTACATAGTGTTTCAACATCAATGTCATTTATGTGATCAGCATGAAAACCATAAAGCTCATGGGATTAGATTCTCATGGATGTGTATCTATCTATTTCATTATTAGCTTTTCATAATGCAAGGTCGGAAATTCTGATAACAGACGTTTTAAAATGATTACTTGAAGGAAAGCTATTTTATTTGGCTGCATTTGTGGACATTCAAAAATCTTTGAGTGGAGTTTCAAAATTATAGCCATATAATCCAATTTTTTTGCAAAGTCCTAGCCAAGTATTTGGAGCATGGTAGTTGAAGATAATTTCAAGATCTCTTGCCAAATGTAATAGTCTACAAATCCTCTAGTAAACATTAGTTGAGTTTCTAGTAAGCTATTTCATGTTGTATCACACATATATGAATGGTTATCGCCCCTTGGTTTATGGATATCAGTAGACATAGGTACTCTTCCAAGACATGTATGTGCGCTATGTATGTTTGTTAAAATCATAAGAATATTATACAATATTCATGGTCAAGACTACCAGGAGAAATGTGTAAGGGATAACACAATTGCTTCTAGTTTATGTAACAAAAGATTTAATGGAGAACCTCCATAGGACATTTTTAACAAAAAAGAGCATAGATCCATTTGTTCTTATGTTATGGTGCCATTTTTTTATATAGTTGTGTTGTTACATGAGAAATGCATGTTAGTTCAAATGGGAGCTTGAACAACTATGCCTCTTATCAAGATTGGGAAATGGATGCGTTGTTGCTGCAACCCCCCTAAAAAAAAATTTCTTTAAATATTGGAGCCCCTCCTTTGTTTTCTTAAAGAGAGAAAGCTTACCTAGAATTTTGAGGCCATCAAAGTCTTTTCTTACTTAGTTTTTGACCAAGCGAAAGAATTAACTTTTGAGTCAAAATGGCAAAGTTTTAAAGAAGTAAAGTTTCCAAAAGCGGCGGAGGTTTTGGGCCAACCTTTTCAGAAAGGGTGGAAGAAAATATCAAGTCAAGATGCGGCGACACTTTTAACATAACTTATTTGAAATGGTGGAAGAACTGGTCTAACCTTGCCGAAGTGGCAGAAAAGAACTAAGTTATTTTTCAGCGGAACAAACCCATGAGTCCCCTCCGCAATGGCAGAAGAACTCAGGTAACCCTTCCGCAAAAGAGGACAAAGTGACACTTCTTAAATTTTCCCGCGAATGGCGGAAGCACTAACATAATATTTCCGCAACAACGGAAGAACTCGGTTAAGTTTTTCGACTCACAATGTTGCAGTACTCTTCCAGGAATGAACTCCGGTAATTCTCCCGAGACGACGGCAAACTCATTAATTCTTTCCGCAATGGTCGAAGAGGTTGAGTTAGCCTTTCCGGTTTTGGCGACCGAAATTAACTCCGAATGTGCCGATTTGACCCATCTGTACGCCTCATTAACCCCATTTTATGTTCGCATCTACCCTATTAATAGCTCTCATGCATCAAAATACTTTATCTAGAACATGAACTCCGTTGGATTTTCATTGTTTCATTTGGCTTGAGAGCTCTATTCTCGTCTTTGTTTGAAGTCACAAAGCTGCACGTCTAGGCTCACTGGTTCCGCAACAAATGCTAGCATCCGCACAACGTTCATCTCTTCACAGGTTAGTACCTTTGCAGACCTCGTAAGCTCAATTGCGGTATGTCCTTTGCATTGAGAAAAAGGCTTAATCCGTCACTATGTTCTTTTATCCTAGCCATGGCGGGATTCTCAGACTAGCCACTGCCAGAGCCGACTCATGCTCACACCCAACTAGGTGTCCTAAAGCCCTTGTTGTGAACATAAAAGGATCTATATTTTCAGGCGCCTGCTACCTAGATGTTAAGAGAACCTGTAGCATACCTCTACCCATCATAGAAGCCACCGGCTTGGTAAATCTGAAACCGACCATGCACACCCTTACGCAAAAGATATAAGTATTTATATGCGACTGTGGGATTTTATGCCTTTCTGCATCGTGGAACTGATTGTTATCATGTTTTCTCATGCCATAAAACATAGTATACTCAGAGCTACTTTGTGTGCATTGCTTTCATATTACATAGTTACAATATCAAACTATGGAAGTAACCAAATTAAAAACATTTCACAGGATTATGAAATAACATGTTTTGAAATAGTGAAACAAGCAGAAATTAGAAGGTTTTAGTTGGCATGTGAATCTTATCATTATGAGTAGGATGCTAGTTTGGGTTGCTGATGCCGTGTTGTATATTCTTATTCATGTCTGATTATTGAACATGATTTTCAAAAATGTCCAAAGGTGGCAAGAGAAAGTCAAAGGAAACTAATGAAAGCACAAGAGTAGAAACTAAATTCCAGGATACCAAGTGCACCACAGGTGTGCCCGCTACAGTAAACTGGGGAGACGTATACCATATGATAAGAGATCAGGACTTCCCTGAAGCTCTTCTTGAGGAAGAATATTTATATCAGAACATTAGAAACTCTTGTATATCCAAGGCGGCCACACGTCCAGAGCTCTTCTCATGCTTAGAAGTAATTGGATGGATTTTGCAGCATGCGAACACCGAGACAAGAGTTATAGCAGATAGCAAAGGAAAATATTTTGCCTCATTTCACCCATCCTATATCTCAACGGCTTACAAGTTTCCCAAATCCCAGCATTGGATTGATGATGCATGGTTGGAAGAGGTCCAGATGGATAATCTAGAGATAGCTAGGAAGCTGTTAATTTCTAGCAAACAAATAAAAAAAAGGATAGTGAGGAGTACGAGGTTCAGAATCTGAGGCCCCCTTTCAGACTGATCGCTCTCATGTTGAACAGAATCTTCGGAAGACCCAGTGGGATGATGTTCATGCTGCAATGGGTTCCCATCATCCACTACGTAGCTTTCAAAGGGACAATTTTCAACTGGGTTGATATTCTCTCAGACAGCCTGTCATCAGCTATAATGGCTGCACGAGAAGGGTTAGTGGAGAGGAAGGCAGAATGTTATATGGAATCTTACTTGATAGATTTTATTGTGGAGAAATGCCCCTTTCCCAAGTTGGGATACATATGGAACTCGACGGATAGCTCAGTGTTCATCGCCTACAAAATATTTTGGGCTTAGAATTACAAAAGGCATTACAAACTCATTTGTGAGGAGTTTATCATGCCCCTATATGAATTAATGTTTAATGAAGAACCCAACTACCTATCTGAGAATGCGATGGAAGTTTTGGAGAAATATGGTGATTTCTATTTTTCGCCAGAAGGTACCTACATAAGAATGTACGGAGGCTCCAAAACCTCGTATATCCTACCTAGGTATGCTACAGATTATATATTCCACAAGGAGGTAGTAAGATAGGTATTCATTGATGGAATTGGTAGTACCTTGTATGAGGAAAAGAATGCTTCCTTCCCACCTTTACCATTTTATGTTGGGGCCTACAAATTTTCAAAAATCAAGACGGCAGAAGACTTTGTCACGGAGTTGAAAAGCTTTCATTTTGGGTGAAGGATTTTTCACAAAAATGATCGACAAGGGAAAGCTGCACAACATTGAAAAGAAATCTCCACTCCCTTTGAATATGCTAACTATTATGATCAAGATGAGGAAGTATATAAAGGGGTTAGCAATATGACTAAGCTACGGATTTGTCAACTTGGAAAAGGAGGAGCCATCTCGAGCTCTATTATTGTGGAGAAAATAGATCAGTAGAGAGAAAAATATACCTTGGGGACTGCTGAGACTCTCTCGAAAGAAGAACAAAGGCTCCAGGAACAAGCCAAGAAAATCCAAGAGGAAGCTGAGAAAAGAATCAACAAGGAAAAAGAGGATAAACTCCGAGAAGAAAAGACATTAAGAGCCCAAGTAGTTGATGCTGAAGCAAAGAGGATTCAAGAAGAAGAGAGGATCAGACTAGAAAGAAATGCAAAGTAGGAAGAAGATGACACACTAAGAAGGGAGCAGGAGGAATAGGTGCAAAGAAAAGAAGAAGAAGAAAAGAAATCCAAAGAGGATGTTGACCCCAAAATCCCAAGAATATAAGACGTGGATATGAATTTCCCCATAAGAAACCTTCCACTCGTCCCGTTTACACCATCCAAGAATAGCAAGGTGTCCCAGTGGGATAAGTTCACTTATAACAAAAAGAGGAAATCCATTGTTAAAGAAACAATGACTAGGATGAAGAGGCCTTTTCAACCAGATATCGTCACAAGGCATGAAACCATAGTCATGCAAGGTACCCAACATGACCCCCAACTCATGGCATCTATTTCTGTGTCCGTTGTTCTAGCAAACTCCAACAATGTCAACATATTAACAGACAAGTTTGAATTAGAGAAGGATAGAGCCAACCATCTGCAGGAAGCTCTGGTCAAAGAACAAAATTATTCAAATTTAATGGTTGAAAAGTGTGACACCCTTGTCTCAGAAAATTAAGAACTCGATAGAATATTTTAGCATCTAGAAGTTGAAAACAGAGCTTTGGTGATACAAATGAGAACCCTGGAGACAGAGAAGAGAAACCTTGAAAGCCGTAACCTACAGTTGGAATCCGAAAAGTTTGATACTGCTCAACAAATTGATGACTTAAAGGATAACGTTGAGATGCTGGAAGAAAAGGAGGAACTGCTAGAACAATAATTAGAACTTGCAACCAACAAGGTTGTCGACCTGGGTCCCTTTCATGTGCTGGCTTGTGAAATTATGAGGAAGACATATGATATCCAAGGACTCATGACGGAGGAGGTTTGCAAGTTAAAGAAAGTGGTGGCCAGAATCAAAGTAATAAATGCTGAAGCCACTAGGTGTAGAAAAAAATATGCACGCATTAGTGAAGACATTCAGAGGAAAATGGAATGGAGAGAAGGAAGGTTAGGATTCTCGAAAAGACTCCCTCTCATGTCTATCTCTGGTTTCAAAGCAGATATCCGCCTCTTGGGGTTTTGCCATAATTATGGAGTAAAGTTGAACGAAGTGGCCTTGGATAAACTTGAACAGTGCAGGAATTTGTATTTGAAAATACGAACCACCCATGAAGAGTGCCAGGTGAAAATGCCTCAAACTATAGAGGAGTTCCGAGACAAAGCCCAACGTTTGTCTGATCTAAAGGATGGGCTGAATGCTGAAATAGATTATGTAAAGAAGATAGATGTTTTAACCACTGAGGATATTCATGATTGGATTGGCCAGGCTTCAATTCGCACACATATTCTAAGTGAAAGTCTCCAAGCTACAATAATGGAAGTCACTAATCTTGAAGAAGAACTGGCCAAACATGAGGTTTCACTGAAAACCATGCTCCCCCTTGATGCAAACAATATCATAAAAGAGACCAATATTTGGGTCAAGCATATAGCAGAAGCTCCCAAGTATTAGTAAGAGAAACAGAAGGGTCAACTTTAGTAGGATTACCAGCAGCACCAGAAGCACAAGCCCCAATAGGAGTGTTAGTTGTGACAGAACTACATGAATCAACAAAGGGCGTCAGCTCATAAATGACATGTCTTTTTATTTTTCAATTTACAGCTGTCATATATTCTAATTATTAAAGTGATATTTGAACCTTCCACGTTCATTTCATTTTTGTAATATTTCTGGGTTTCTTGGTTGTAATTTAGACAATACAATACAAATCGAAGGAATCTGAACAGTTAGGGTATAGGTGGCAGCTCTTAGCACATTTTGTAAAGCTATATATAGCTGATTAGAAGGGAATAGAAGGGACTTTTGGTAGGTTAAAGAATTTCTTGTTGTGTATATGAACTACTTCGGCTACATGAATTGAGAAACAATTTGGACCTATGGAAGCTGGTGCATTGTTTTGCTTTGAGTTTGTGATGAATATTTGCCAAACTATTTTGACAATTTCTATATACATTCAGTGAGATCTTTCTTGGATTATGTGAATTAATTCTCTGCTGTGAATGATTCTACTTCTTAGCAAACTTTCTGTACATTATGAGTGATGGAATGTTTTAATATGATCATAGCTATCTTTGATATCATCTATATCTTGCTGAAAATGCTTTTCTAGGATTTAATGGCTATCTATTTTGACCAGTAAAGGTTACTTTCAGTTTATTACTCATGATTTTAAGTGTTGCTCCTTGCAAGGATAGGTTAATTTAGTTTTTTTTAGCTTAGAACAGATTCATTTAACACATGCATTTAGGCTAGGGCACATGCATATCATATTAAATACAAAATATATAAATGGTGAATCGGGCCGCAACCGGTAAAATAAACAAATCTTTAAACCTCACATGGTAGCCGAAACCGTTAACCGGACGGATTCTCCACAGCAAACGGTGATCAATCTGATTGGGATTACTTATTGGGGAGAGTCCCTAACTGATTGATGCTACGATTTTTGAAGCATCAACATTTTTTGGAACTAGAAGGAGGGCCAACAATGCATGGCTAGAAGAAAAGATCCTTTTGTTAGTAAAAATTCCACTGAAGACCTAACTGAAACAACTATTTCAAACATTTCTGATCTAGAATCAAGAAATCAACAAAATCCTAATTTTGAGACAGAACAGCATGAAACATTGTATATTGTCCCTTTTGAGGAAGTAAACGATTTCAGAAGACATACTCGCTCCTACATTAGAAGCCTTGGCGGACTAACTACTATTCCCCTGTTACCCAGAATCAGAGCTCCTCGAAAAAACCCTCAGTGTACTAGGGATTCCGTTCTAGTTCAAAGCCTTGAAGAATTACTGGATTTATCTCTAGAAGAGATTACTGAACCATTCGACGAGGTCAAGCCCGAGACTCCCACAAATCAAGAACAACCACACACTCCAGGGCATACTCCTCATAACTCATTGCCGCACACACCACCACATTCTCCACCAAGAGTCATGGCAGTGCCCACATGGAGAGCAAGGGGAGCATTAAATGTAGTTGGACCATTCCATGATTTTCCCAAGAATCGAGAAAAGGTTTTATCCAAGTATGATCTGGGCAAAGGAATTTCCACTGAAGACCACCTTAAAATTTTTTACTTAGCTCTAAATATTCTTAATGTGGAACATGAAGACGTAGTTTTTCGTTTATTCTTGTATACTTTTGAACCCAAGGTATCTTCCTGGTACTTTAGTCTACAAGCTAACTCAATAGCAAGCTGGGAGGATTTTGAGAAATGTTTCCTAAAAAAGGTATGGAAATAAAAAAACTGTAGCTACCCTCATGAAAGAGTTACTATCCATGAGAATGGAGAAGAAAGAAAAGGTTCAGGAGTTTAACCAAAGATTCACAACGTTGCTAAATAATTTTATTTATGCAACAAAACCAGTTGAAGAGTACTTAGTAGAATACTATACAATGGCCCTTTGTTCCCCTTCAGTAATGTTTGTCAAAAGAGCTAAAATGACCACTCTCATAGAGAACTTTGAAGAAGCCAAGAAGGTGGAGGAAGAAGTCGGCAATATCACTAAACACACTCTTGATTTAGAAAACAAAGCCAGTAGCTGCTAAAAATCTTTTTTTGTTGACGAGATAGAAGAACCCGCAGCAAATTTAGAAAGTGTCATAAAAATGATGCAAAAACTCTCTAATAAAGTCATAGACCTAGAGAAAGACAAGACAGCTAGTTCTTCAAGACCACCTTTCAAGCCTTTCTATAAGAAGAAAGAGGAAAGTGGATAGCGGTCCCCACCGGTAAACAATTTTGCAATCCTTAACCTAAACGAAATAGGCATGGATCACTTTTGCACCTTTCATCAAGAACAACATTCAGAGAAGAGCTGTCCACAATGGATTAATTCAATGAGTCTGGTAATGAATCAAATGTTGGATGCACAAATGCCTGAACAAACAAATCTTCAACAAGAACAAATTCCTGAAAGGGAAGAATCCACTCCCGACACTACGATGATCCTTTGGGACTGGACGCCTACCCAAAGATCATTCTCCGAAGATCATATTGATGAGATACAGGAAGCATCCATCAATATTACCACTAGAAGTAAAGGTCCAGTGCTTGATCAAATAGTGGATGTGCCTAAAGTTAAATCGACAAATCAACCACCAAGATGGCACATAACTGTCCTTCCACCCCAACCAAAAACAATGCCAACAATAACTCCCATGGTAACTAAAGAGGCAAACGCAGAAATAACCAAACAGTCTAAGGCTTCTTCAAACAAAACAGAAAATCAATCAAAGGTTTCATAGGACTGTATCATGGGTTATGATATAATCGAATATATTAAGAAAACAAAAGCAAATGTTTCCATCTTTTATATGTGTAGTCTGCCACAACAAAGAAAGAAATTAATGGAAGCTTTTGACCCACAAACCAATGATTCACCAGAAAATACTGATGAAAACCCAGAAATTAATGAAGCAAGTATAGGTGGAAAATCTAAGTCTCAAACCCTACCTTTCCTTTCAACTTTCAAGATTTGTAATCATAATGTGCACAACCGTTTGGTAGATTCGGGTGCCAGTTCAAACGTCATGCCTCTGTCTATTTGCAAAAGGATTAATGGGCAGCCTATCCCATCCCCAGCTCAGATTATCCAGCTGGATAGAACTGTTGTTAAGGTCATTGGTGAATTGAAAGATGTACTTATTAGACTGTCATTCGACTCAAGAGTATGTCAATTTATTGATATAATGGTAGTCGATATACCTGAAGCATATGGTTTAATCTTGAGTAGGGACTGGTCCGCGAAACTAAATGGTTATTTTGCAAGAAATTGGTCTCATTTGTGGCTACCCTATCAAAATAGACAAAACCAAATCAAAATACTAAGGGAGCCACACATGAAACAGAATGTTACTCGGCTAGAAGAAAAGAGCGAAGATGTAGCTTTTTCGTCTTATGTTTTACGGAATTACTTCTTGGAAATCGAACCTGGGAATTACCAATCATAAGAGGTTAGCCATATTCCAAACAAACAGTCCAATCTCCTTCAGTTTTCACGGGCTAATGATATTGATTGTAACATAGTAGATTTAGTTACTAATTTAGACGGTAATGAAACTAACTTAGTTAAAGAAGAGAATATTTTATGGACTCTTTACTTTGATGGTTCCAAGACTCAGGAAGGATCCGGAGCCAGTTACATTTTAATTGATCCTGATGGAAACAAACATTTTTTATCATGTAAATTAGAATTTGAGTGTACTAATAATACCGTAGAATATGAAGCTCTCATTCATGGGCTAAAGAAAGCCATTGGTCTTAATGTCAAGTTTTTGAAAGTCTTTGGTGATTCTGAAATTGTTGTTAGGCAAATAAGAAATACGATTCATTTTCTTTCACCACATTTAAAAGGTTATCAAGCTGAAGTTTGGAATTTAATTTCATGTTTTGATGCTTTTAATGTCAATTATGTCCCAAGATTGCAAAACGCTGTAGCTGATCTGTTAGCTACTTCTGCTTTTAGATTAGTGCCCACTAATAATAAATGTTCTATTGAATTAATTTTCAGGCCTTCTGTTATGGACAACATCACAAATCTCAGAGTATTTGATGACGATGATCAGATTATCAGTTTCTTAACCAATGAAGATTATTTTTAGGAAGCCACCATAGAAGAAGAAGAGCATGTTTCAAATCTACAAAATAAAGACACAGTGAAAGGGAACTTCATACCCAAAGGAGTGAGAACTCTAGAGGCGCTTTTTGATTTGCAAAGCAAGTTCAGGAGACCTGTGAATGCCAAAACCCATAGCTCGGCCATGCAACACGAATTAATAAACCTGGGCACAAAAGCTGAACCAAAGTATATCAATATTGGTAAATGTTGTACGCCGGAAGAAAGGAGAAAGTTCATTAAACTTTTCCAACAGTACAAAGATGTGTTTGCTTGGACTTATGAGGATCTAAAGACATATGATACCCGCATCATTCAACATATAATACCGATGAAGGAAGGTGTCAAACCATTTCAACAACAATTAAGAAGAATGCATCCGACACTTGAACCTCTAAATCAGAAAGAGTTAAAGAAATTATTGGATGCAAAGATTATTTTTAAAATTCGACATTCCGAATGGGTGGCTAATTTAGTCCCCGTGAGGAAGAAATCGGGAGAAATCAGGCTATGTGTAGATTTCTGAAATTTAAACAGGGCTTCCGACAAAGACAACTATCCAGTACCCCCAATGGAAAAGATATTGCAGATGGTATCAGGATCATAACTTTTTTCCCTACTAGACGGTTTTTCTTGTTACAACCAAGTGCTAGTAGCAGAGGAAGACCGACTCAAGACCACTTTTCGTACAAAGTGGGGAACCTTCGCATACCGGAGAATGACTTTTGGCTTAATTAATGTAGGGGCTACTTTTCAGCGAGCCATGGACATTGCTTTCCGAGGACTGGGCAGTCAATGTGTAGTAGTATACTTGGATGATGTGACAGTTTTTTTGAAGAAGAGAGAATACCATGTTTCCCACCTGAAACAAATCTTTCATCGTTGTAGGAAGTATGGCATCTCTTTAAATCTTAAGAAAAGCGTTTTTGTTGTTCTTGAGGGAAAGCTTCTTAGTCATATCATTTCCAAGGAGGGAATCTCAATATACCAAGAAAGGGTTCAAGCTATAAATAAGATTCCCATGCCCCATAGCAAGAATTCCATGCAATCATTCATGGGAAACATAAACTTTGTTTGAAGGTTTGTACCGGATTTCACTCAGATTGTTAAACCTTTGCAACAAATGGTTAAGTAGAGTGTACAATTTAAATGGACTGACTTAGAGAAAGTCGCTTTTAAAGAAATCAAAGCTACTATAGCTAAGGCACCTCCTTTAAGAAATCCTGACTTCGATAAATATTTCATTATGTACACGTTTGCCTCGGATAACTCTCTCGCAGCTGTGCTTACCCAAAAGGAATAATCATGAGACGAATACCCAATCACTTTTATGAGCACTGGTCTGCAAGGCTCCAAACTGAACTATCCAGCTATGGATAAGCAAGCATATGCAGTATTCAAAGCAGTAACTAGTTCATGCCATATATTTTGAAAAAAAAAACTAAAGTCATAGTCCCTCATCCCGCTGTTAGATCCCTTCTCATTCAAAAAGAATTGGGAGAAAGGAGAGGAAATTGGGTTACTGCTCTTTAAGAATACGACTCAGAATTCAAGCAGGCTAATATCATCAAAGGTCAAGGCCTATGCAAGCTTCTTATTGAAGTCCCAACTAATGAAGAGCTAGATTGGAGGAATGAAGCTGAGCTGAATGTGATAGACGTATGTCCAATTTCTACGGATCTAGAGTCTTGGTACAGGGACCTAGTGCATTACATACAGTCAGGTTACTTACCAGAACACTGGAGTCTGAAGCAAAGGAAAGCCCTTTGTCTTAAATTAGCAGCTTATCAGATCATTGAAGGAGTACTCTTTAGGAAGAACTATGATGATGTTTATCTCAGGTGTTTGGAAAGGGAAGATGTTGTTAATGTAGTCAAAGAACTACACGACAGACCTGTTGGAGGACATTACTCCGAGGATACTAAAGCCCACAAAATTATCAGAGCAGGGTACTATTGGCCTACTCTCTTCAGGGATGCTCATGCCTGTTTCAGAAATTGCAATGTATGTCAAAGAAGTGCTGGAAAGCTACCTAAAGCAGCAGGTCCCCTGCAGCCAGTTATCATCACTAAACCAATCGAGCAATGGGGTATAGATATTATTGGAGAAATAAACCCGAACTCCTTGCTGCAACATCGATACATTCTGACTGCTACAGATTATTTTACAAGATGGGCCAAAGCCATTCCCCTACGGAAAGCTAACCAGGATACAGTCATTAACTTTTTGGAAGAAAACATCATAACCAGGTTTTGGGTTCCAATTTCTCTAGTTTTTTATAATGCACCTTATTTTTCATCAATGAATATTAATGAATTCATGTATGAAAGAGGAATTAAATTGCATTACTCAGTCAATTACTACCCTCGGGGAAGTGGTTTAGCTGAGTCTACCAATAAAAATCTCATCTGAATCTTGAAAACGACTGTGATAAAAAACCAAAGAAGCTGGCACATAGCTCTCCCTCACGCCCTATGGGAAGACAGAGTAAGGCCCAAGAATGCCTTAGGAGCTTCCCCTTTCAACCTGGTCTATGGAAAGGAATCTATTCTCCCTTCGAATATATTACTCCCATCTTTGAAACTGGCACAATCCTCCCGAGGTTTTAGCAGTCAAGCCCTACAGTCTAGGATTGATACCCTGCTAAAACTGGAAGAGTCACGAGAAAAAGCCAAAGAATGGTTTCATCATCACCGTGACATAGTCAAATGATGGTTTGGTAAAAGAAAATCCAGGAAGAGGGCTTTCGAAGTAGGGGACTTAGTCCTCAAATGGGACCACCAACACGACGGTAAGGGAATGCACGCAAAGTTTCAGCACCTATGGCTTGGCCCTTACCAAATTTCTGAAAAGCTTGGTCCATCAACTTATAGAGTGAAATATTTACAAGGAGAGGAACTAAACCTCCCTCTCAATGGCCTTGCCTTAAAACAAAACTTTGCATAATTTCTGATGGAGTTTTGTACATAAATAAACCCCTGTCTTCTTTATCTTTTTGGTTTATTTTCTTTTTTTTTCAACTTTTAATTACTCATGATTATCTTTTAGTCTGCTAGTTAGCTTGGTTGTCCTTTGTTTGTTTTTCCCTTTTTGTTTGAGTCCTTTGTTTTAATAAAGCTAAGATAAATTTTGGTGTAGCTGAGAGATGAGATTCTAGGAAGAGACTCAAAAGGATGATCATGAGGAAGCTCACTGATAAAGGGAATATGTATCTGTAACTTTGTTTTCACTGATCAGTTTACTGAAATACAGAGATCATCTTTTTTGTTTGGTCAAAGTAACCCTTCTCAAATAGCTAAGATTTAGCATTTCCTTTCGACTATCTTAAGGCCCCATTCACTCGAACATTAATAACTGTCTTAGGAAGTTCACTATGGCAGACCCATGGAGAGGAAGCATGTCTCACAGATGTATGGTATTTAAAATGATCCCATGCTGCAAGTAAAATCCAAAAGGCATATGTCAAAGAGTCTGGTTTCTAGAAATTCTCGCCTCAATTAAAGCTTGGCTGAGAAAAGCAAGGAAATTTTCAAATCAAGGAAGCTGTTCGAAATAAACCATCCCAGTAAGGCTCTTCTCCATCCGTGAAGCATGAAATCGAGTAAATCTTTCGCTCACACAAAAGGACATCATGGATTGAAAAACCTATATCAATTATGGAACGAAAAAGAAATTTATTTCTGGAAGACTCAAAGCGGAAAAAGTCGTGGATTAAAAAGACATCCAAAAGGATGTAAAGTAGCATGGGAATGAGGAACAAATGAATATGTCTATGAGACATTGTTACGATCTTGTGGAGTCTTATACCAGTAGGCTCCTGAAAGACTGAATTTTAAAATGAACCCCACATTTTGGCCCTTAGAGAGTTGTAAAGAAGTCTAAATCAAAGTTGCATTTTCCTTTATCACCATTATGATGGGAGGCATCACTGTCTTCTTCAGGGTTGAACTATAAAGGCATTTTTTTGCATATGTAATCAGCACATGGTAAGTTCCCTGACCAGGAGATGAGTTTGTTTCATAGATTTGTGTTCGCTAGTGAATGGCCAATTGTTGTTGCTGCAACCCCCCCAAAAAAAAAATTCTTTAAATATTGGGGCCCCTCCTTTGTTTTCTTAAAGAGAGAAAGCTTACCTAGAATTTTGAGGCCATGAAAGTCTTTTCTTACTTAGTTTTTGACCAAGAGAAAGACTTAAGTTTTGAGTCACAATGGAAAATTTTTAAAGAAGTAAAGTTTCCAAAAGCGTCGGAGGTTTTGGGCCAACCTTTTCAGAAAGGGCCAAAGAAAAAATCGAGTCAAGATGCGGAGACACTTTTAACATAACTTGTCCTAAATGGCGGAAGAACTGGGCTAACTTTGCCGAAGTGGCAGAAAAGAACTAAGTTATTTTTCAGCAGAACAAACCCACAAGTCCCCTCCACAATGGAGGAAGAACTTAGGTAGCCCTTCCGCAAAAGCGGACAAACTACCACTTCTTAAATTTGCCCGCAAATGGCGGAAGCACTCACATAATCTTTCCGCAATAGCTGAAGAACTCGGTTAAGTTTTCTTACTCACGATCTTGCGCTGCTCTTCCGTGGATGAACTCCGGTAGTTCTCCCGAAACGGAGGCAAACTCATTAATTATTTCCGCAACAGTCGAAGAGGTTGAGTTAGCCTTTCCGGTTTTGGCGGCCGAAATTAACTCTGAATATGCCGATTTGACCCATCTGTATGCCTCATTAACCCTGTTTTATGTTTGCATCTACCCTATTAATAGCTCGCACGCGTGAAAATCCTTTATATAGAACATGAACTCCATTGGATTTTCATTGTTTCATTTGGCTTGAGAGCTCTGTTCCCATCTCTGTTTGAAGTCACAAAGCTGCATGTCTAGGCTCACTGGTTCCGCAACAAATGCCAGCATCCGCACAACGTTCATCTCTTCACAGGTTAGTACCTTTGCAGACCTCATAAGCTCAATTGCTGTATGTCTTTTGCATTGAGAAAAAGGCTTAATACGTCACTATGTTCTTTTATCCTAGCCATGGCGGGATTCTCAAACTAACCATGGCCAGAGCCGACTCATGCTCACACCCAACTAGGTGTTCTGAAGCCCTTGTTGTGAACATAAAAGGCTCTAGATTTTCAGGCGCCCGCTACCTAGATGTTAAGAGAACCTGCAACATTCCTTTTCCCGTCATAGAAGCCACTGGCTTGGTAAATTCGAAACTGACCCTACCCACCCTTACGCAAAAGATATAAGCATTTATACGCGACTGCGGGATTTTATGCCTTTCTGCGTCGTGGAACTGATTATTATCATGTTTTCTCATGCCATAAAATGTAGTATAATCAGAGCTGCTTTGTGTGCATTGCTTTTATATTACATAGTTACAATATCAACCTACGGAAGTAACCAAATTAAAAAAATTTCACAGGATTATGAAATAACATGTTTTGAAATAGTGAAACAAGCAGAAATTAGAAGGTTTTAGTTGGCATGTGAATCGTATCATTATGAGTAGGATGCTAGTTTGGGTTGCTGACTCCGCGTTGTATATTCTTATTCATGTATGATTATTGAACCAAATTTTAAAAAATGGCCAAAGGTGGCAAGAGAAAGTCAAAGGCAACTGATGAAAGCACAAGAGTAGAAACTACATTCCAGGATACCAAGTGCACCACAGGCGTGCCCCCATAAGAAATTGGGGAGACGTATATCGTATGATAAGAGATCAGGACTTCCCTGAAGCTCTTCTTGAGGAATAATATATATATTAGAACATCATAAACTCTTGTATATCCAAGGCGGCCACACGTCCAGAGCTCTTTCCATGCTCGGAAGTAATTGGATGGATTTTGCAGCATGTGAACACCGAGACAAGAGTTATAGCATACAACAAAGGAAAATATTTTTCCTCATTTCACCCATCCTATATCTCAACGACTTACAAGTTTCCCAAATCCCAGCAGCGGCTTGATGATGCATGGTTGGAAGAGATACAGATGGATAATCTAGAGATGGCTAGGAAGCTGTTAATTTCGGGAAAACAAATTAGAAAAAGGATAGTGAGGAGTACGAGGTTGAGAATCTGAGGCCCCCTTTCAGACTGATCGCTTTCATGTTGAGCAGAATCTTCAGAAGGCCCGATGGGACGATGTTCATGCTGCAATGGGTTCCCATCATCCACTACGTAGCTTTCAAAGGGACAATTTTCAACTGTGTTGATATTCTCTCAAACAGCCTGTTATCAGCTATAATGGATGCACGAGAAGGGTTAGTGGAGAGAAAGGCAGAATGTTATATGTCATCTTACATGATAGATTGTATTGTGGTGAAATGCCCCTTTCCCAAGTTGGGATGCATATGGAACTCGGTGGATAGCTCAGTGTTCATCACCTACAAAATATTTTGGGCTCAGAATTACAAAAGGCATTACAAACTCATTTGTGAGGAGTTTATCATGCCCCTATATGAAGTAATGTTTTATGAAGAACCCAACTGCCTATCTGAGAACGCCATGGAAGTTTTAGAGAAATATGGTGATTTCTGTTTTTCTCTTGAAGGTACCTACATAAGAATGTACGGAGGTTCCAAAACCCCATATATCCTACCTAAGTATGCTACAGATTATACAGTCCACAAGGAGGTAGTAAGACAGGTATTCATTGATGGAATTGGTAGTACTTTGTATAAGTCCAAGAAGGCTTCCTTCTTTCCTTTACCATTTTATGTTGGGGCCTACAAATTTTCAAAAATCACGACTGCAGAAGATTTTGTCGCGGAGTTGAAAAGATTTCATTTTGGGGAAAGGATTTTTCACAGAAATGATCGACAAGGCAAAGCTGCACAACATTGCAAAGAAATCTCCACTCCCTTTGAATATGCTAACTATTATGATCAGGATGAGGAAGTATGTAGAGGGGTTAGCAATATGACTGAGCTACGGATTTGTCAACTTGGAAAAGGAGGAGCCAGCTCGAGCTCTAATGTTGTGGAGAAAATAGATCAGCAGCGAGAAAAGGGTACCTTGGGGACTGCTGAGGTGCTCTCGAAAGAAGAACAAAGGCTCCAGGAACAAGCCAAGAAAATCCAAGAGGAAGCTGAGAAAAGAATCAACAAGGAAAAAGAGGATAAACTCCAATAAGAAGAGACTTTAAGAGCCCAAGCAGTTGAAACCGAAGCAAAGCAGATTCAAGAAGAAGAGAGGATCATATTGGAAAGAAATGTGAAACGGGAAGAAGATGACACACTAAGAAGGGAGCAGGAGGAAGAGGCGCAAAGAAAAGAAGAAGAAAAAAAGAAATCCAAAGAGGTTGTTGACCCCAAAATCCCAAGCATACAAGACGTGGATATGAATTTTCCCATAAGAAACCTTCCACTTGTCCTGGTTACACCATCCAAGAATAACAAGGTGTCCCAATGGGATAAGTTCACTTATAACAAAAAGAGGAAATCCATTGTTAAAGAAACGGTGACTGGGATGAAGAGGCCTTTCAACCAGATATCGTCACCAGTCATGAAACCATAGTCATGCAAGGTACCCAACATGACCCCCAACTCATGGCATCTATTTCTGTGTCCGCTGTTCTAGCAACCGTCAACAATGTCAACATATTAATAGACAAGTTTGAATCAGAGAAGGATAGAGCCAACCATCTGCAGGAAGCTCTGGTCAAAGAACAAAATTATTCAAATTTAATGGTTGAAAAGTGTGACACCCTTGTCTCAGAAAAGGAAGAACTCAATAGAAGATTTCAGCATCTAGAACTTGAAAAGAGAGCTTTGGTGATACAAATGAGAACCCTGGAGACGGAGAAGAGAAACCTTGAAAGCCGTAACCTACAGTTGGAATCTGAAAAGTTTGATACTGCTCAACAAATCGATGACTTAAAGGATAACGTTGAAAAGCTGGAAGAAAAGGAAGAACTGCTAGAACAACAATTAGAACTTGCAACCAACAAGGTTGGCGACCTGGATCCCTTTCATGAGCTGGCTTGTGAAATTATGAGGAAGACATACGATATCCAAGTTCTCATGACGGAGGAGGTTTGCAAGTTAAAGCAAGTGGTGGCCAGAATCAAAGTAATAAATGTTGAAGCCACTAGGCGTGGAAAAAAATATGCACACATTAGTGAAGACATTCAGAGGCAAATGGACTGGAGAGAAGGAAGGTCAGGATTCTTAGAAAGACTCCCTCTCAAGTCTATCTCTGGTTTCGAAGCAGATATCCACCTCTTGGGATTTTTCCAGCATTATGGAGTAAATTTGAACGAAGTGGACTTGGCTACCCTTGAACAGTGTGGGAATTTGTATTTGAAAATACGAACCACCCATGAAGAGTGCCAGGTGAAAATGCCTCAAACTATAGAGGAGTTCCTAGACAAAGCCCGACGTTTATCTGATCTAAAGGATGGGTTGAATGCTGAAATAGATTATGTAAAGAAGATAGATGTTCTGATTGCTGAGGATCTTCATGATTGGATTGGCTAGGCTGCAATTCGCACACATCTCCTAAGTGAAAGTCTCCAAGCTACAATGGTGGAAGTCACTAATCTTGAAGAAGAATTGGCCAAACATGAGGTTCCATTGAAAACCATGCTCCCTTGATTCAAACAATATCATAAAAGAGACCAATCTTTGGGTCAAGCATATAATAGAAGCTCCTCAAGTATCAATAAGAGAAACAGAAGGGTTAACTTCAGTAGGATTACCAGCAGCACCAGAAGTGCAAGCCCCAACAGGAGTGTCGCCTGTGACATAAGTGCACGAATCAACAAAGGGAGTCAGCTCATAAATGACATGTCTTTTTAGTTTTCAATTTACAGCTGTCATATATTCTAATTATTAAAGTGATATTTAAACCTGCCACGTTCATTTCATTTTTGTAATATTTCTGGGTTTTTTGGTTGTAATTTAGACACTAAAAGACAAATTGAAGGAATCTGAACAATTAGGGTATAGGTGGTAGCTCCTAGCACATTTTGTAAAGCTATATATAGCTGATTAGAAGGGAATAGAAGGGAATTTTGGCAGGTTAAAGAATTTATTCTTGTGTATATGAACTACTTCAGCTACATGAATTGAGAAACAATTTGGACCTGTGGAAGCTGGTGCATTGTTTTGCTTTGAGTTTGTGATGAATATTTGCCGAAATATTTCGACAGTTTCTATATACATTCAGTGAGATCTTTCCTGGCTTATGTGAATTAATTCTCTGCTGTGAATGATTCTACTTCTTAGCAAAATTTATGTACATTATGAGTGATGGAATGTCTTAATATAATCAGAGCTATCTTTGATACCATCTATATCTTGCTGAAAATGCTTTTTTGGGATTTAATGGCTATCTATTTTGATCGGTAAAGGTTACTTTCAGTTTATTACTCATGATTTTAAGTGTTGCTCCTTGCAAGGATAGGTTAATTTAGTTTTTTTTAGCTTAGAACAAATTAGTTTAATGCATGCGTTTAGGCTAGGGCACATGCATATCATATTCAATACAAAATATATAAACGGTGGATCGAGCCGCAACCGGTAAAATAAACAAATCTTTAAACCTCACACAGTAGCCGGAACTGGTAATCGGACGGATTCCCCACACCAAATGGTGAGCGATATGATTGGGATTGCTTACTAGGGAGAATCCCTAACTGATTTATGCTACGATTTTCGAGGCATTAACAGGATGTCAACACCCACAACTATGTTGCATATGGAGAACCCCACAAGCCATCATCCTAACTCCTAGATGAGTTGGGGGGCCATACTTTACACTTGAAGCACATTTTCAGACGCATTTTATTCCACTACACGATCTGCAAAACTGGTAACTCAACCACTCATATGGCCTGTGTGTAGCTAAAATGACATCATACATACCAGGTCCCACGGGGGGTTCATTCATAGAAGTTGTTACATAGCACGATCGTTCGCATGATATTAAAGAATATCCCTAATTTCACTAAATATTGGAAAATTTCTCCTAAAATTTTATTGTTGAACCCCCCTCCCAATATGCTTTTCCAATTAAAAAAACCCATAGTTTCTCCAGATATTGTATGTATCCATTTTTATTAACCCATTTTTAATACCCCCTTTATACCATATTATCAAGTCGTAACAAACAAGAGCCCTAACACATCTTAGTATAAGCAAACATGATGCTAAATAAAATAATAGTATAATGCTAATAATGATCCCACCAGGATTGCAGGGGTGAGTGATCAATTTGTAGCATTGGATAGTGGAAGACCCAACAAAATAGTATTGGGGAAGGCAAAATGCATAAAAGGAAACCTAGCCAAGAGATCAACATAACAAAGAATGTAAAAGGATAATAGTCCAATAGTTAGTGCAATGCTTAGAAAAGATGAGAATTGCATATGTTTCACACATAGCCTACCAATCTACCAATTTTATATCATGTAAATATAAGTATAGCCGTAGAGAGATCATGTTTTCTATAAGCTTAATAAATTAAACTCCATAAAAATGCAAAATTGAAATCCTTTCGTGGATGGACTCCCATACCTTCCTATAAAAAAAACATCATTGATGTTTGAACCCAAATAAACATAGAAAAATTCCTCTTACTTTCCAATAACACCATATGATCATGTGCATAGTTTGGATTTGGGTCATTCACAAGATGCAATGAATTTCCTCCACTTCCTCTACATTTATTTTTACAATCAAGGGAATTAACAACATTTAGTTACCTTTTCTTGGGTTATATCTAGTTTTTTTTTATCATTATAGGAGAGAGAAAAATATCCATTGTTAGGTTCAAGCATGCAATAGTTATAAAGATACACAGATGGTGAAACTTATATGATACCATTTCATGGTAACGATAACACATTGGGTATGTAAATAAGGATTTATATTTTTACCTATGTTCATGTCAGTTCCAATACAATATTAAGACACATGCCTTGCATATAAGAATTGAAATTACAATTATGAATGTGCCAAATATAACTCAATTTAACTATTATTCTTAACTGGCAATGTGAAAATGTTAAAGAAGAATACAAAAATTTGAAAGAAATAATTAGTCAAGAAAGATTGATCTAAATTTTCTTGGTTCCAGTGAGCCAAGAAAGATTGATCTCACTTTTCTTAGTTTTCATGGAGCAAGGTTTGATTGAATCTCAATACCTACCTAAACCCCAACCTAAAAAATGAAGAGTTAGATCTTTTACTTGAATGCCTACAAAAAATACAATACAATTATTCAACTCCGGAACTCCCAATTAGCTACATGTCTTAACTTAAATATGAAAAACAATATAACATCAATTCAAACCAAGCCTAGATACGATATTAAATGAGGACTTCTCAAGGCCAGTAATCCAAAGAGACTTCCATTGATATTATCATTGGTACACTATTATTAGATTTATTCAAAACTTAAGATGATAAGCAATATCAAATCAAAATGGAGGGTCCTTAAGTTTTAGGTGGGTATGAATTGAGCCCATGATTTGGAGGTATGAATCCATCCCATGATTTGGAGGTTATTCCTCAACCCACCCAAATAAAATAACCCCCAATATTTATATTACTATGTCAAATTAAAAAACCCCCTTGACCCCTTAATACAGGGCAATATATTTTTGAGGTTTTTAAGAGCATTCAAACCCCCAATATGAATGGACGTGATATAATATTGCCTCACTAGTGAACCCCCCGTGCCAGGTCCATCCAAACCTACAAACTATTAGGTAGATAGGCATAGAACACAAGAAAGAAGTTCTTGATAAAGTAAAATTTTAAATTAGGGAAACCCTTGAATTTTGTAGGCTAGAAGCATAATGGGAATAGAGCGAGCAAATAAGAAAGAAAATACAACAAACAGTAGATTTTGGAACATATAACTAACTTCTAATATAAAAGCATAAATATATGATAGAAATGGAACATCCACTATGAAGGTTTTCCAAAATTATCCACTAGAGCTGAGACAAATCAATGAAAGCACAAATTCAAATTTAAAGCATTTGGCTATCAATTAAAAGCACAATTTTCATGGGATCCACTTCATTTTTTGTAAAGCAGTATAAAAAATGGTTATGCAAAAATATACAAGTACCAGAACCTAGAAACCCCCTTATCAAGAAATGAAAACTAACCTCAAGCTATCGTCCTCTGGTGTGTGCTTTTGAAACTGTCGTCCACTAGTGTGTGCTCAGGTTTTTCTCGGCAAAGTTATTGGAAAAAATAGAAGAAGAGGGAGACTAGCTTCCTCTATACAAGGATGATGATTCTGTCCCTCATTTGGGAGAATACCAGTTTGAATCCCCTCAACTTGGGGATTTTTTTCTTGAATCTCGCCCCATCTACACTTCAAATGAATTCTCCTTCAAATTATCTCCCATGTTCTCCACCACGAACTCCTAAAAATTCAAGATCCTTCCCAACAATGAGTTTTCGTGTATGCCCTTGAAACTCATAACTACACCAAACTCATTTCATTTTCATTGGAATACAGAGTGATTATTTGCAATGGCCAAACCCCAAATTAGTGATGAACATGACAACTACCTGGATGAGTGGATGTGAGGAATCGATGGGAAGGTGGTGCCTCAATATGGGAGGAACCGTTTCAACACTACTTCTTCGACTATGACTTCTTGGACTGTGATTTCTTGAACTGAGCAAGATTTCTATAGATTTCTTGGGTTTTGGCATATATATCAATGAAATTTAGAAATGCCAAAAAATAAAACACAAACACAAATTTTTATAAAACATATATAAGAAAATCAATTAAAACAAAGGTATTCGATTACAAATTATCGATTTAAGAATAGAATAATGAAATTTGAGTGGAAAATAATTTTTGATAGTGAACTTAAATGACATCCATGAGAATGATAAATTTTATACTAAATATTTTTATTATGTCCCTGCAGGGGACTATTATTTTTCGGTCCGTCTTATTAATAACCCAGTACACTATTATTTTTTGATCAGTCTTATTAATAACCCAATACAGGGCAGAAATATCATTGTTTTCTTAAGTTTATGTCAAAGTTACAATTTATGATATTAAATATTTTTTTAAAAACCATTTATCTCAATGCTTATTGGTCATTGCTTGTCGACGTTGACCTTGACATTTGGTGCCCGGGCCTGGGCAGCGGGCGAACATCTTCCGGGTGTGCCTGCAGCAGAGCGCATTCTCGGGCAGAGTGGAATGAGTTGAATCCGCATTTGTGGATCTGCTTATTTTAAGGACTTCATTTTAAATGATATGGTCCATGCCCATGATCGGTTGGCAACATCTGTTGTACCAACGTCTGTTGTACTATACAATATATCAATGTGAAGTTCCCTTTACTTGACATATGAAATGGTCTGCGGTGGCTCAAACTATACGAAATGGTCCAACGTGTAGCATGGTTTTGACTCCACTGCGATAATACAGAATTAATATCAGTTTCCATGTCATTTTGTACACCTTTTGCACGTTCTGGATCAGATAAATTCTTATCAGATTACGACCGTATGAAATGGATCAGATAAATTCTTATCAGATTACGACCGTATGAAATGGCACATCATAGCACGTTATTATGTACTTTATGAAATATAGATGGAGTATACAACAATGATACAATTCCCCTTACGATGACCATTACAAATTACCTAGATCAGGATCCAACGACCATGCACAAAGAGGATGAGCTGGCATTCTTCGGTGGCCCCGAAAACCTGCCCATGGTGACATAAGATGGGGACCAAATGGAAAGAGTACTTGGATCAGATAGGGCTGCATGAATGCAAATATGATTTCAATCCCAATGGGTACAAAACCACTAATCACATGGCCTAGCTAGTCTTGTTTAGCTGCGGGCCTCGTTAGATCGATCACCTTACCCACCCTTAGCTTATCTACAGATCGGAGCAACTCAATGAACTTATATTTTTATGCCCCTACCCGTCATCGGTTTGATAGCCCTTACCCTTGCAATCATGAACGAAGAGAAATAATATCATCACCAAATCAAAGTTAAGATAATCATGCTGCTAAGTCACTCATCTTTAAGATTAAGATTATTATTTTTAATAATTTAAATTTTTTATTATTAATTTAAAATAACCAAAGAGTGAAATTGAAAAATGGATTTTTTTTAAGACAACGGTGTCATGGTTGTTGATGACTTTTTTATTATCTTACGGCATGGATGTATTAAGTTTAATTTATAGAAATATATATATATATATAATAAGTCTAATGTGGACACACATATAATATGGTAAGGATGGAAGTGGATTTTGTGTGTAAATTTTTTATTTTCATATAAACTCTAAGATTAATGTAACAATGATTAAATTCCTTTCTTTCTTCTTCTTAGATTAGATCTCTTTTCAACCATAACTTGATCTTGATTGATATGACAATACCCCTCAAACCACATCTCCTCACTCAAAGGAACTTCATAAAGGCTAAGTGAACAATCATAGGAAATACAATAATCCAAGTGACATCTTTCAAATTTCTATGCTTTTACTCATTTAAGGGCGTACACATATCCCGCTCCGCTAAACTACAATAGAGGCAAGTAATTCAATGTTAATAAATATTTTAATTATTAAGTTTATTTTATAAATCGGTGAAGAGTTTGATGATGATTCTTTAAATCACAAAAATTTCATACTCCAATTCACACTTTAGTTATGATCAATCAATGGTTAGTAAGATTATAGTTTAAAAATTAAATTATTATTATAAATATCACATCAACTATCTAAATTTTTTATTAAAACACCAACGCAATATAAAATTACTTGGATTTCAATTCAATCCAATATATCATGATATAAATATCCCAAAAATAAAGTGTGTTGGGATAGGTTAAGTGCAAATTTTATGTTTTAATAAAATTATGGTTTAATAAATTGATTTGAAAGAAGCAAAATTTACATATTATATCAAATTATGATAAAACTTTAAGTTTCATCATCTTATTCATTGCAGAAAACTTGAGGTTCGTTGGCTAAGTAGTTTTGTGGAAAACTAATTTTTTTTCCTATTACAATTTTGTGGCAAGAGTATCATATTTCTATAGCTTCTGTCTTATAGCAATAGTTGTTATTGCTATTAGCAACTGTGGGGACATTGCCACCTCGTGGCTTTTGTTAGGTTAGTAATGCATTAAATCATATAAGATCATTTATTTATGAGTCTATTTTGAGTGCACATGATGATGACAATGTATCACTCCTATTTATGAGTTCTTCTAAAGTCAAGATGACAAAATGAAGGGAAATATTGAGTCACTATTTCATGAAAGAAGACTAGACGCTAGACACATCATCAATTTGGTGTCTCGCTAGGACATCATAATCACTAGCACTAAACTGATCTATATAAATTTAGACTCCCTTGTAAAAAATTGCAGTGTTTTCCCATTGTTGAGCTATGACACGTGAGGGGGTCTCTAAATCCAATATCTACATTGTTACAATTGATTTAATGTTAACACTATAGATGGATTCAGAGACCCCTTAAGGGATATCTCAAACCATCTGCTAAGGGCGTGTTTGAATCCATCTGAAGTGTTAAAATTTAGCAAATTGTGCAAATTCATTGCCAAATTGTAATTTTCCATTACCGGGGGTGACACAACTAAAAATGATTAACATAAACGACTAATTCATATTCTCAGTATTTCTTAGTTAGTCATATTTGTATTTCTGTGACTAAATTAGTCGTTTATGTTAGGCATTTTAATTTTAGTCACTTGTTATCTAGTCATATATTTTATCCCGTGACTAAATTAGTTGTTTATCTTAGTCGTTTTTAGTTGGATCACTTAAAATTGCTCAATTTTAGTCATTTATCCCTTGAAAAAACTATGGTGACTAAAATTTAGAGTCGCTTAGTCACTTATCTCCCATTTTGTACTAGTGTCTAGACTTCCTTAGGATTGTTTGATTCAAACTATCATTTTAAACACATCATTTTATCAAATTCTTAAAAGTGGCTAGTTTTCCAATCCGCTAGTCACAGCAGCAACGAGGTGAGTCACTAGAAATTGAAGGCCCTGCTACATTGCAGAGACAAATACAAAAACTACATCTTAGTGACTTGGAAACAAAACTGAATTTAAACTCAATTAATATTACTCGAGAAGAATAACATCAAACAAACCCTGAACATTCATTATCACATCACGAATGGAATACAGACATAGTTGATGATCTTACTCTAGTTGAAATTGAAACATTGAAAAATCACACAAATGCTCATGTAATTCCACCTTTGATGAGTCTTCTAGAACCAGTTGCACTTACAATCTGTGAGTCACTAGGTGATATCAAACCTTTTTTTGAAAGTTTGAATGACATGAAAAATTCAACAAAGTGACCTCATGGCTTCATCAGGAGTTCAAGGGACTACATCGTTGCAACATCAAACAGTTGCTGGAGGTAGCAATACTTCCATTTTGGCCTTTTCATCAATCCCAACAGTTAGTATACCTATTAGTAGCACAAGTTCAACCAGTGCTTCAGTGCCAGTTGGTACAGTTTCGGGTTCCAATCCTGGAAGTACATCCACTTCATCTGCAGGAATCCCTACTGAAGGGTTTGCCTTACCAAACATTGGTTTTCCATAGGGTTTGGCTAATCAAGGTCAACACACACAAGGAGTAAACCAGAATCCTCTTGGTATGCCTAACACTTGTCCAAATTCTACTTCTGGGGGGAACCCTTCACCATGGAATGGTAATATTCCCAGCGGAAGCAATGAACCGTGGAACATTTATGCCAATTGGGGTTATGCTCCTCAGATTAATGGAAATGCCCCAGGGTTATCCTCCAACTTATCCTAGCACAATGCCTAGCGGAAATACACCTATCAACCCCATCCCACAATGGAGTGGGGAGGTTCCACGAAGTAACCAATATTTTTGGGCACCACCTTTCCAATGAGGAAATCAACCTTGGAACGCTTATCTAAACCAAGGAAACAGTCAATGGTTTGGTCAGATTCCGGAAAGTAACCAATCCTTTTGGGGCCTACCTCCGCAAGGGGGCAATCCATCCTGTTCCACCATGGAATGGACAACATTCAGGAAGTAACCAATCTTTTTCGATGGCATCTCCGCAAGGAGGTAATCAACCTTGGAATGCATATCCAAACCAAGGAAACAGTTAATGGTATGGTCAGATTCCAGAAAGTAACCAATCTTTTTGGGGCCTACCTCCGTAAGGGGGAAATCCATCCATCCATCCTGTTCCACCATGGAATGGACAACATTCAGGAAGTAACCAATCTTTTTGGATGCCATCTCCGCAAGGAGGAAATCAACCTTGGACTGCATATCCAAACCATGGAAATAGTCAATGGTTTGGTCAGATTTTGGAAAGTAACCAATCTTTTTGGGGGCCTGCCTCCGAAAGGGGGCAATCCATCCATCCATCCTGTTCCACCATGGAATGGACAACATTTAGGAAGTAACCAGTCTTTTTGGATGCCACCTCCACAAGGAGGTAACCCCTCTTGGAATGCTTTTCAAGCCCAAGAACCACATCAATGGAGTGGTCGGGTTCTAGAAAGTAACCAATCTTTTTTGGGCCTAACCCCGTAAGGGGGAAATCCAACCATTAACCCCATTCCGCCATGGAGTGGTCAAGTTCTATAAAGTAATCAATATTTTGGGAACCAATCTGCATGACCTACGTTTCGTCCATCTAGGCTGCCACATGAACCTCATGTCAATGGTATGATGGATTTCATCCACCATCTTGAATAGATTAATCCACATCCGGGACAATCTTCTATTCAGAATTTGCAACCCACAGCTGGCTAGGCAATGCAGCAACCTGCTAATCCTTCCAACAATTCTAATATCCTCACAGTCTCATCCATAGACCTAAGAGGAAAGAAGAAGAAGTATAAGGGTAAGCAAAGTGTCAATCCTTCCCAAAATTAGGAAATCCTTATAGTCGAGTCCAAAGAGTAAGCAAAATGCTAACTCTGGGAACAAAGATGCACCAACTATGCTTCAATAAGGTGGGAAACAACAACCTACTATTTTGACACCACTATCCCCGCTAGGGAGCAACCAACCAACCCCCCTCGGCAAGGAAGCAATGATCCTAATGCCAATATATTCATGTGTGATCCTGAGATGAACATTCAAACAAGACTTGATTCTTATGATGTCTCTCCTAGTACATCGGATCAATCGGAATCACAGCCAAGTGGTTATCTCTACATTGAGAAACCAACCATAGACTTAGTACCATACACCCCCAAAGGTGTTCTACATAGAACAATGCATAATACCAACGAGTTGCTCAAAACGGTAATGTTCTTGAGGACCTAGCACAAGTACCATGTGCCATGTCGGCCTTGGAGGTATTGCAATATCATTTTGCTTAAAGAAAGGAACTATTGTCTACCATTGGTTCTGTTGATCCATCCGATGAGACTTTGATCACATCAGACATAAACCATTCATTATGTAGGATCCTTCCCGAAGTTGCTTTTCAGATTAAAGTAATGACTCATGGTAAGAACATTTGTCTAACTATAGTGGATGAAGGTACCTCAGCTTGTGTAATGTCATTTAATTGTTGGCAAGCATTTGGATCACCCCTATCTGTCGTAGACATTTCAAACCAAGCTACTCAAATAGCTTTGGTAGATTCAGATCAAAATCTTCCCTTGATGGAGGCATATGATTCGGTTACCTAGCCCATTTGGGCTGTGAGCTCTCCCAGCTCACATGACTTTTTGGATTACATTTTATCATCAAATGAAGATATCCCTGAAGTTGTAAACATTTGGTTGCACCCACCTAAAGACATCTTTTGTGGGGCCACTAGGAGCATAATTGGATTAAATCTACCCAAGTATAGAAGCATGATCTGCATGTTCCTCGATCTAATCTGGTGTTATTGTAAACTTGCATATAGGTTTAGGCCATCCCTTTGTGAATATGCATTTGAACCTTATGCAACCCAAACTTTCCATAGGGTCGAACCTATTGGAAATTGGTGGGTTAGCCCTTCATATCTGTATTTTCCACCATTCCGATAGCAGAGCCTACTGAACATGGGACACCCTAGTCAACACCTCATTTCCATTTTGGTGCCCATGCTGAATTCTTCTCATAGGCCCAGGAGCCCTATTAGTCCCATCATGACTTGGAGTTTGAGACCACATATTTCTCTTTCATACATTTCTGACCATATCCTGATGGGCTCCCAATTTTTTGTCGTTTCACATGAGCATGTGTTAAAATATCCACTTGAACATCCATGCAAACTTCTTCATTACTTATTGGTTATGTTGCGTATTTGACTTTCTAGTCACTTTTTGTTTCAAGATGCCTATCAACCATTGCTTTTGTATATT
The DNA here is from genome assembly GCA_027924585.1 of Larix kaempferi. Taxonomy (NCBI): domain Eukaryota; kingdom Viridiplantae; phylum Streptophyta; class Pinopsida; order Pinales; family Pinaceae; genus Larix; species Larix kaempferi. The sequence continues at coordinate 3,793,516 of BSBM01000008.1, forward strand.
TGACCCATACCGATGGAGGAAACATCTGTAAGAGTGTACATAACTAGATAATCCCTTGTTTGCGATATGGATCTTTGCCTTGGCCTGACCCATGCCCTTGACATTTAGGTGCATGCCCTTGAGACACTCGTTTCCTCTAATGTATCATAGCATGCTTTATTATTTTTTCAAGATAATAAATGAAAAAGGTTAAAAAAAATTGGAAAACACAAAAATCCAAAAAGGGAGAGACTTGAATCACTTCATATAATAAACTCCGAAAAGAACAGAAACAATCAGTCCTTGTTTCCCTTGAACACGACACATAATATTGTATTCACTGTCAGTACACCATCTACATTTTCCTTAAGAAACTGTACCCGTATTTTGAGCAGATCTCCACTGATGGTTTATCCTTCCCATCACCAATGGAGCTTTCGTTAATGCATCTAGCATTAGCAGATTTCATTAAGGTTGGTTACTCAAAGTCCTATGTTGCCAAGTGTCCATTCTACGTCTTGTTATGTGTTCAATGGAAGTCCAAACTGAGTTGGCCATTCCTCAAATATTCCTGACCAATCATGTCGGCCTTCCTTGTGTCAGTATATAGTATTGGATCTTGTAGGTCTACCAAATTATATCAGACTATTGATCTTTGTTTCGTATCAGTTGATATGGGATGCATTAATGCCCTCCCTCCGATGGATCTATTCCTATCGACATCAAATCATCATCTAGGACATGGATCTTGAAACCTGAGAGTACCTTGGATCTTACAGTCATTAGTCACAGGTTTCCTAGCAAATGACAGTGGGTATACATCAATGATCCCGGATTGTTTGATTCTACAAGTGTTCGACTTTAGAACATCTATTCACACTTTTTAGTTTCTACTCAGTACCTTAGCGTCCATCATCATTATTGGTGGGTCTCTTCGCATCTGTTAACAGTATACGTCAATGACCGGTAATCAGATGGTGTTTTTATTATGCTCGACATCAGATCACTTATTCGCATGATACAAACTCATACTATTGTCAGTTTGTATTGAAGACCTTGGGAAAAACAGTTGTATCACTCATCGATGCACTGCCCGAGCTGCGTAAGATTAGACTACCATGTCAGAAGTTCGATGAAGACTTTGTTCTTGCACTCATCAAAGTGCATGTTTACACTTCTAAAAAATTTGCTTTTGACATGGATACATTGTGTATTGTTCGTGGCCATGGTTGTTTATTGCTGAGCATGGGTATCCCCGCCTCAGGAAGATATTATATATTTGAGAAATTGCTATGTTTTGCGGGTGTGATCCTCAATCCTGCGCCTGTGAGTTTTCCTTCCCTTATCCTTGCTTTGAACGATATAGAGTATTAGTATACAAAGTATCAAATGTTAGTTTTTCAGAATTCCAATCTGATCTAGGATCTTAACTGAGAGAATAACATGTACAACATATCTACAGCATATCGAACATTGACACAATAATGCAAGCACACAAGAGACATAGAGTTTCACTCGGGAAAACCAAGAAGGTGAAAAACCCCGTAACTTCCTTAGAGATAGATAGAGCAATGATACAAACCAAGTACAAGAGATAGTCCTCCTAGCAGCAGCTTCTCCTCCTCCACAAGTGCACCACTCTTTAATGAGAGTATGAGTGAATAATAGAATGATCAAATAGAGTGCCTCCCGCACTCTATTTATACTTGACTTGACTTGCCTAATAACCTTTACTAGGTCAGCCTTAACTTAACCACATAACATATTGCTGACAAGGCCGACCCCCAATAGGGTGGTCTAATAGACCTTTGACAACCATGACTTATATAGGGCCGACCCCACCAAGGTGGTCTAATAACCCATCAAGTATAAGTTACGACACTTACAATATAAATGACGACACTTCCGTATAGAGGAATAATAACATCTCTATAGGAATACAAACACTTCCATATAGAGGAATAATAACATCTCTATATGAATACAATATACATATATGAAATACATTCCAAAGTTACAAATACATCAACACTCCCTCTTAACTAGGAAGGTATTTCTCGACACAGGTCTTCTAACACAAGTCTTCTTCTCTGGATCATCATCACTGGATAATTGTCATCGAATCATAATCATCGTCACTGCTTCCGATATCTCAATCAATCTCTGAATCTACTCGTCATAGGAAGTTCTATAGAGCCAGTCCTTTTTCATATTGGATGTAGGCCCACCACCTGTAGGTCTTCATCATCACTGGCCATACTGTGGAATCCTCAGGACTTATTACGTGCGTCACAAAACCTCGAAAGAGCATCCCAGGCATTTTAGGAGCATACAGCTCAACCTATCGGATCTCCCAGGATCTTTTACATGTGACTATCACAAAAAATTAAAAGAGTGTCTTGCCAAGCAAGATCTCTAAAGAGAATCTGAGGCCTTTTTCATCCTGTCCAAATCTCCAGGACTTATTACATGTGACCCCTACCACAAAACCTTAAAAGAGTGTCTTGCCAAGCAAGATCTCTAAAGAGCATCTGAGGCCTTTTTCATCCTGTCCAGATCTCCAGGACTTACTACATGTGGTCCCCACAAAACCTTAAAAGAGTGTCTTGCCAAGCAAGATCTCTAAAGAGCATCTGAGGCCTTTTTCATCCTGTCCAAATCTCCAAGACTTATTACATGCTACCCTTGCACAACCTATCCACGACCACAGAGTATCAACTTGATACTCACCATACATCATCCTGATGTACATGATCATCCTGATCATCATCACTGCATCGTCCTAATGCATGCCATCTGGAGCAACATCCTGAAGCTCATCATCCATGATCATCCTGATCATATAATGCATCCACCTGATGCATACCAAGTATCTACCTAATACATATCATCATACATTATCCACTTGATCATACAATGTATCCACTTGATACATATACAGATACATGATACATTTGATCATATAATGTATCCACCTGATATATATCAACATACATGATCTACCTAATCATACAATGTATCCACCTGATACATATACAGATACATGGTCCAAGCATCCAACATGATGCATATACATATACATGATCCAACTGATCATAACAAGCATCCAACATGATGCATATACATATACATGATCCAACTGATCATAACAAGCATCCAACATGATGCATATACAGATACATGATCCAATTGATCATAACAAGCATCCAACATGATGCATATACAGAGCAGTAACTGGAGCATCGTCCTGATGCTCATCATCCAACGCTTACATCCATAGCCATGGGAAGGATCCTCCTCTCACCATGCTTGGAATAGCTTCCAGAAAATGTGTCCATCACTTCTTCCTCGAAGTGTCGTCAATCTGAAGAACACCAAGCCTCTCCCTGAAGTACTCAAACTTCACTCTGCCTAGTGGTTTTGTTAGCACATCTGCAACCTGCTCATCCGTCGCAACATACAGGAGCGTCACTGCTCCTCTCTGCACCATATCCCTGATATAGTGATATTTGATCTCAATGTGCTTCGACCTGTTGTGGAACACTGGGTTCTCAGACAACTTCACACAACTCTGGTTGTCACAAATGATACTAGTAGCATCCAACGAGAGATCAAATAACTCAGGCAGTAGCTTCCGGAGCCATACTACCTCACAACTAGTCGAACAAGCTACAACACACTCCACCTCGGCTATACTTAGTGCTGCGCAGGACTGCTTCCTGCTAAACCAAGAGATCACACCTGATCCCATATTGAAGCAGCACCCAGAAGTGCTCTTCCTATCTGCAACACTACCTGCCCAAACTGAATCAACATAACCCTGTAGGTTAAACTTTTGATTCGCATCATACTTGAGCCCATAATCAATTGTACCCTTCAGGTACCTCATAATATGCTTTACATCAACTAGGTGAACACCTCTCGGATCCGTCAGGAACTGGTTCAATCTCTTCACCACAAAGCAAATATCTGTTCTAGTGTTCTTCAGGTACATCAAGGACCCAATCATCTGATGATACACAGTGACATCAACTGGATCAGATGAAGCATCACACAAAAACTTCAAGTTCGATGCCATAGGTGTGGCCATGGCCTTGCAGTCCATCATCCCAAACATCTTCAATATCTCTACTGCATACTTCCCTTGTCCAAGGAAGATCCCATCTGCACTATGCCACACCTTCATTCCTAGAAAGTAGTGCATCATCCCCAAGTCCTTCATCTCAAACTCGGCAACAAGCTTCCTCTTGGTGTCGGCAATGAACCCATCCTCACCTGTAACAAACATGTCATCCACATACAGAAGTAGTATCAATGGATTGCCTTCCTCAACCTTGTAGTAAAGGTTGGAATCTAGTTTACTTTTGGTAAATCCCAAACTGGATAGAAAGCCATCTATCCTACCATACCAGGTCTTGGGTGCCTGTTTCAAATCATACAAGGCTTTCTTCAGTTTACACACATGTGACTCTTGGTCATGTGTCTCAAACCTGAGTGGATGCTACACATACACTTCCTCTTTGAGTACACCATTCAAGAAAGTTGTCTTGACATCCATCTGGTGTATCTTCCATTTGATTATTGCACCTAGAGACATTATTGATCTAATGGAAGTGTGTCTGGCCACAGGAGCAAAGGTCTCTTCACAATCAATCCCTTTTTTCTGGGAGAAGCCACGAGCTACAAACCTTGCTTTGTACTTTTCTATGCTGCCATCTACAGCATGCTTGATCTTGTAGATCCACTTGGAAGTCACAACAGACTTCTCTTCAGGTCTTGGGACCGCATCCCAAACATCATTCTCCATGATCTACTGTTATTCCTTGATCATGGCATTCTTCCATTACTGCATCTCGAATCTTGGGAACTTAAATATCTTCAATATCTTCAATAGATAGTTTTTCTTACTGAACAAATGTTGTAGTCCTTCTTTTGTAGGTGATGGTATACGATCTTTCCTACAAAACAAGTTAAATTGCATGATTAGAAACATCTCATAGTTTTCAGAACAAATTCTTACACATAAATAAATATGTCATATAGTCATGCAATTATCTTAGCCAATGCTTCAATACAACATTTATCCATATCCCGTAACTTTCTAGATGCCTTCCAATCTCTACCAGAACATTGTTAAGAGTGTGCACAACTCCCAACATGTCAGCAAAGAGGTTTCATTCTAGATAAGTAGCAATGGAATGTTGTACAGTGTCATAGGCCACTTACACATTACATGTGTATTAGTAGTATACTGTTTATTAATGCAATTATTCTAATATGCATAATACACAACCTAAGTCTAGGAACATAAGTATATACATCATTGAACAATATTATTTAAAAAATCAAATATACAAGAAATGACAATTCAAATATTTATCTTTGTCTGGTTGTAGGGTGGACTCCCTCTCAATATTTGCTTCCTTGCAGGAACTACTGGAGTGTGCTCCCTCTTGATCTTTGCTTCCTGGATTACCTGTCCTTGAACTTATATCCATCCTTGATCACTTATGCATACTTACTAGTATAATCATTGTGTTATCCTCGAGGTCTCATACATACATACATTCATTAGTATAGATACTAAAGACAACATAATCTTAAACATGTATAGTCATGATCATTTCAAACACAGATAATAAGCATTATTACTCAAGGTTTCAGGGAAGACTTCTTTTACTCATGCATATTCGTATTTGACCATAGGACTCTTCTGGTTAGTCATATCATCAATCAAGATAAGAGACATAATATGCATAAATCCATGATTACTAACTTCAATGAATAATCATTATCAATCATGCCATGTATACTTATATAATAGATTCTAGCACATAGTAGGATTCTAACTTGATATAGGAAAAACATACATGTATTAGCATGCTAGCCAGTTATGTCTAACATACCCGCATAATGTCTTCTTGTTCTCTTCAATGGCTTGTGCTAGTAACTTGCATATCTCATAGGTTAACCATTATAGAACCAAGTTATACATACCTCGTAAGTAGATATTCTATGTAATGGATGAATCTTTGTCTTCATGTCACCATGGTCATATGTTTCTTGAACTGGAACATGATTTGTCTTTCTTGATGTACCTTTCATGTTAGCGGACAACATCAACCTCATACAACACCACAATGCATTAGTACAATCATAAGTGTCAAAACCCTAATCAATAAATATCTTCTATCATGCATTCATATTTTTATTAAGGTGATAGACAAGTATAAAGTTAATCAAGATTGTACTAATCTTAATGAAGACAAACATATCATAAACTTAATCATGAATAGATTTCAAAACATACCCGTAAGTCATACTTGTCGAGTTTGTTTGTAATCTTCTTATGTAAGGCCTTAGTGTCATGTACCCAAATTTCTAAACTAGTAAAAATTGGAAATAAATTTATTTATTTTTATCATGGACAAAAACAATAAAATATAAAACACGCAAATTCCTGTTTCAACATAACGTTGGTTGATTATTCGTCAAAGATATGGAACATACATAAGCATTCATACGATTATTAAGCCATTAACTTTAGTACAAAGTTTTCTGATCACATTTATCAAATGAATCTGACTTTAACTGACATAAAACATGTTCAAACATACTTAACTACGCTATTATAATCATATATGTAAATAAGAGACAATCACATAAATAAGGAGTCGTATATACCGGATATTAAGGACGATAGGAGACACCAACCTACTATCAATGAATTTAAAGCACACTTGCATCTGCTTCTAACTTAAACACATAGATGCATGAGTAAGTCAATATTAAGCAATCACTAATTAGATTTTTCCAACTTATCTACACATCTAAACCAAAAAAAATGTTATACATAACCATCATCATAAAAATGCCTAGGGTATTCAATTTTAAACAACCACAACTGAGAAAATATTTGAGACATAACATCAAGAGAGATATACACAAAGAATACATACCAAGAGAACATTTTGACATGGTTCACCCGTATCTTGGGCTATGTCCACAAAGGCTTGGGTTTTTATTATTTAATCAAGGAAGGAAGAGGTTACATCCAACAATGAAATTGTTGCCAACCACTTTCCTACATTTCTCTAGATTCTCTCATAAAAAGCTTAAGTAATGCTAACTCTATAGCCAACCATGGCAACATAACCTAATTCTCTACCAAATCTATAAGCCATCTTAGTTATGCTATAAATCAATTCAATAATATATAAATAACTCTTTCCATATCCTTCATGCTTATGTACTCACCAACATAATATTTTTGTAATTGTAAACCTTTTCCTTGCTTTCATAATTAGCTTATCAATATATAAAAATCTTTAATTAATAAATAAAACAAAGTAAGCATTAGGATGATCTAGACCATTCTTATTTAAACAAAACTTGTATTTCCTTTAAAGGCCTATATCCTGTATTACTAAAATGCATTAGTAGCATACTAAAATAGTTTCTTTGGGATTAAAGTAATATTTAAGTCTAAGCTTCTTTTCCAATAATTTCACACTAAGAGACCCATCAAAGTTCATCTTCCTTTTTTTTAGGATCTAGTCATAATTATAATGAGGTTAAGTCACTCTTATATATGTGAGGCTTATGTTGACTATTCAATACCCTTATTTCGACCCAATTACATCTCTTTACTTTACCATTATGTAAGAATTAACTAATTTAAATAAGGATCTTTTGATATAGTTTACTATAACCGAACCAAATAGATGGCTAATCTTAATCATTATATATGTAAGGTATAAAATGGAAATGGGGAAAGACAAGGTATAACATTCGATCACGGTTATTACCTCACTATAGTGTAATTAGATAATGAGTAGGTATCGTGATATTTTAATAATATCATAGGTAAAATAAACAAAATGCAGAAATATCCTCAAACATGGCGATGTACCTAAAATCGTGGCAGTCTAATATCTACACCACAAGAAATAATTTATACACACAAATCTAAAATCTAGGAAACAAGAAATTGCTCCAAGATGGCGGGAGAGAAATATTTTTTTAAATAGAAGGAAATATCTTCCCTATTGTAATCTACTATTTCTTTTTCTACTGAGGAATCGATTCTATATATAAAAAAATATATGCCATTCGTCCGTCACCATATAGCAGTCATAATTTAAATAACTAGCAGTTGCAAATTAAACCTAAATGGAAACTTGCTCCCGGATCAATGTTTGGTCGACACAACAGTTAATACATTAGGCAAAAACTCTAAAACATAACTCGTATTCACCAAGGCGCATAGATTTTAGGGTATAAGCACACCAAGTCTGTAGACGATGAAGTTAATCACAACGACATCCTAAAAGTTACAGGATCTACTTTATAAAACGAATGTAGGGATAGTGTGATCAATATCACCTCAAGTCGCTACCGAGGTAGCAGTAAAAGATATAAATAAAACAATCAAATTCTACAGGGTTTAAGAAACTGGATAAAATGACCCCGTTAGCGAAATCACAACGGTTGCTACATATTGCACTTATGTGATCACAGGCAGGGTATAAAAGTATCTTTATGACGTACAACTATTGCTTAGATTGTATCCTTCGATCACTGCAGGTTTATGTATATATATAAAAAAATACAATTACTCCCCAATCGCATTTCCTCACATAAAACATCACACAACTTAAAGCTAAATAAAACCAACAACCGACACGGCGAAATTTCCAAATAAACAGCAGGGAATGCAAAGAAAAGAAGAAACACCTCCATATAGATCGATTGATCAAGAGCTATGTTTCATTCTCAGATAATTTGGTAACAGAAAGGTTACGTCCTCACCTCCGACAGAGATCGACTCGTATTTCAACTATACTCTTGCATAAACTAACTCAATCATAGAGCTCTCGGCCTCTGTCTACTGCTGTAGACTCTTTCCTCGGCGAGCTTGTTATCCCCAACAAGCTCTAGCATGCATCACAATCTACCGAAAGTGATTTTCCAAAAGCTACCCCCTTCTCTTCCCTCTCAACTTCTTTAAGAAATGAGTATGGCAACGATAGTGTGTTCATCGACATTTGGCCTCTACATGATGACAAATGGGGTCTTGTCTGGTGACAATACAGAAGCCATGCCCCTTCGAGGAGACAATCCCCATGGATTTCTCGAATAGGATTCGACACTTCTCTTTTGGTTACATTTTACTTTCCTCCACGTTGGTCAAAGGAAACGCACTTACTTGGGTGGCATTAAAAGCATGTATAAATCACCAATACTTTGATAATACCACAAGCATTCTTCCTCGAATTCTTTTGGCAAGCTATCACCTATATGGGTGATATTTATTTTATTTAGAACTATGTCTCTAAACTAAGGTTATATGGAACCACAATTATTCTAGGATGCGTTGAGTCGAAATATTTTTACGATGTTATTTATGTACATTAATACAGATAATAATACCTTAATAAGAGATGACCTTGTTAGTGTGGATATAGTCCACTTAAATTCATTTTTATGACTATATCCTCATATCTTGCAAAATAGATTATAATACCCTTTAAAATAAAGTGACTATATCTTATAGCCTTTTTAAGAAGGAAAAAAATAAAAGTTCAGATGTTAAATCTACCTTGACCTATTTCCAAAATACTTTGCTTTCTCGTGATACTTATTATATTTGTTGACATATAGGATCCTTTCTCCAATTTTAAGAAATCTTAAATTTAATAAATTTAGGCATAGTTTTAGGCACTTAACATCTTAGCTACAAAAATCATTTGTATCCATCACTTCAGTTTATTAATCCTTTCATTTGTAATCAATTTATATATAAATATATGTTTAATATGTATTTGAAAGTTTATCTCAATTATTAGCTAATCATATATGTATATATATATGATACGTACATATAAGTGTACATAATAGTTATCTCAACTATCATATAAGACACATCATTTAAATATATATATCATAATCATTTAATAATGACCTCAATTTATATATATGTAATATCTACCACTAAGTATATATATATAAATATATATATAATAAAATCTATTATTATGGCTTAATCCAAATTGGATTAGAATAACTTAGGTCTTAGTATCTTAGCTAAATATTTAAGGTGAATAAAGATCCTACTAGGACAAACTTATATCCTTACTCATCATAATGATAAGTCATGATCTGGTCAACCAACACATGGCTCCCTACTCATTATATTTTCTTATAGGTGGGTTTTGTTACTTATAGTTTAGTCACATTATCATTCTTAATCTTTTAGGCTTAACTAAGACTTATAATCAGAACACTAACTCGAGGTCCATTGGTGGGGCCTTGGCCTTGAGCTCCTCACCAGGGCCATTTATGTAATTTACAATTACATTTACAAAGTAATAATAATAAGTGGTCAAATTTTGAGGGATGCTACACTTAGCCTCATCTCCCTCTGAAACTGGAACTTCTTCACTTATGCAGGTGACCAATACATTCTCTTCTAGGATTAACCGAATCCACTTGATTTGTAGAAACTGGATCTAGAGCTGGATTAGGGTTTGTTAGAGAAACCCTTAAAATTCAAACTTTTGAAAGGATAGAAATATGCGCCTTGATGAGCTGATCAAGCTGGTATACTCAGAGTTTGAAAACTGCAAAGTTTCACCCCTCAAAATTGCCTTTGAAACTTCCAGATCTTCCTGACAGGATCCCGAACTATGGTTTGATAAATCCCACCCTTCTTCCCAACCAAAAGGTTCAATCCAAAGCTCTAAACTTTGATTTTTCTGAGGAGCTTCCAACCGTGGTCACAGACTTAAAAAATTCCAACTTTTGCAGAAGCCCTAATTTTCCACCTTTCCGATCAAAATCCCGAACTAGGGTTTGATCAAGCTCGCCCTGTTGTTGGTACAACATCCCCCCCTTAAATTTTTTTTTTGAAAAAATATTGGGGCCCCTCCTCTGCTTTTGAAAAGAAAGGAAAATATGCCCAAGGTTATCCGGACATCATTAATTTTTCCTGAGCTTTCCCCTAAAAGGAATCTCAACTTGCCTTAAAATTTTTGAGTCATGTTTTTGCCTAAGTAAAACTCAGAGTTTCAGGCCGCAATGGTGGAAGCTTTGAGATAATCTTGCCGCCACAGCGGAAGAATTAGTCCAAGCCTTCCGAAACCGCCGAAATAAAAGGCTAAGTCAAACCCGCGGCAGAAAAGTTACCTTAAAGTCTCTGAAAGGGAGAAACTTATGACCAAGCGAGCCCGCGACGGAACATTTTCATCAAGTCTCTCTGCAACGGTGGAATCTTTCGTCTAACTCTTCCGCAAGCATCGGAAACACATCAACAAGTTTTTCACAGAAAGGCTCATCTATCTCTTCCGCACTATCAAGCGTTGGCACATTTCCGGAAGAACTTGGCTAACTTTCCCGTGAAAGCAAACAAGGTCACATAAGTTTACCGTGGCACACTATTCCTTCGCGGAACCATTCGGTCAACTCTCCCACAACGGCGAGCAAAACTCAACTTCTCTTTCCACAGGAGGCGAAATCCTTAACCTAACCTTCCCGGTTTGACGGTCATATTTATTAAAAGGGGTTTGATTTGACCCGGCCGTACGCAGCCTTAAGTCCTATTTTAATGACATTGCAACCACCATATTAATGGTTCGCACGTACCGAGTTGAATATATAGGGGTGAACCCCGTTAACATTTCGTTATTTTTTCATCACCCAGAGTGTTTTCCGTTCCGTTTGAACCGCAAAGCACGTCCATCATTGTTTGAAGGCGCAGATTCGCAGACCCTGCAATAACCGTCGGCACTGCGCCATCACTTCAAGGTTAGTACCTTCTTAGGCCTTGCTATGATGTGTGTTTCCTACTTAAAAGGGTATGATCCATCATTTCATATCGTTCTTTTCTAGCCATGGCATTTTTTTCGTAGAACATTTACGCCTATCGTCGACCTATTGTGCACCTAACTTAGAATATCATCCTGCCTAGTCAATTCTTCGTAGTTTCATAGTCACAGGGAAGTCTAGAGCCATTTTGATTATTCAAGGTCGTTCCCTTATTGCGGTGGGTCTCTTCCTATCATTAATAGCATTGGAGCTTGTTCTTCATAGTCTCGGACGACGTATTGCTCCCAACCTAAGAAACGTTTTGTTAGCAACCGCAAAGGTAACTAAATTAATGCTTTCACAAGATTATAAACTGGTATTTGAAGGAAACATTTTTTTTAGAGTTTTGTTTGAAATGGAGATATTATCAAAAGGACACTAGTTTGGGTTGTCAACATCATGTCATACATGCTTATTCATGTTTAAATTGTTGAACATGATTTTCAAAATGGCTAAAGGTGGCAAGAGAAAATCAAAGGCAGTCGAAGAAAACACAAGAATAGAAACAATGTTCCAGGATACCAAATGCACTACAGGCGTGCCTCCAGAAGTAAACTGGGGAGATGTCTACCGCATGATAAGAGATCATGACTTCCCTGAGGCTCTTCTTGAAGAGGAATGTTTATATCAGAACATCCGGAACTCCTGTATATGCAAGGAAACCACACGTCCAAAAATCTTCCCATGCTTAGAAGTAATTGGATGGGTGTTGCAACATGCGAACACCGAGACAAGAATCATAGCAGATAGCACTGAAAAGGACTTTGCTTCGTTTCACTTGTCTTATATCTCAACGGCCTACAAATTACCCAAAACACAGCACCACCTTCCTTGTCACTCCTTCACCCTTGTCACTCCACCACCCTTGAAATTTTCCTCCTTCATAAATTCATAACTTCCTTGTCACTCCACCACCCTAGCTGTCATGGTTTTTGGAAGTATAAATCATTAATGCAACACCCTTTTCAAGGTAAAATGATGATTATATATTATTTTAAATCATCCAAGTTTCTCTCAAGCAATGGAATTATTGAATTTCTAGTTTAGATTTGAATTCCTCTTGTTTAATCGAAGCAAGATAATTATGAATTATATTTAAACTCCCAAGACAATTTTAAATAATATTAAAATCACTCCAACGCTTAGTTAAGTGTTTTAAATAATATATATTTCGTGTGACCTTTCAAGATATGAAATGACATAAATCTTAAATGTTTATCCACATCTCGACACTAAATGGTCTAACTTGTATAAAATAAAATATTATTTAAAGATTATTCCCTCATATATCCCTTTATTTAATTCATCAATTTAATGTACCTCCTTCCATTAATATGAAAACAATCCAGATTATTTGATAATTTATTTATTTTATTTTTTTAAATCTTTCAACTTACTTGCAATGATTCGGTCAATTAGTTAACTCAATAATCCATTTAATAAATTATTGGATTCACTATGGTTTATAAAATGGTTTATATAAAAAAAGACAATTATCGTTTTGTTTTTATTATTAATTAAATAATAATAGTAATAACAATAATAATCAATAATAATAGTAATTAAGTTAATGGTGAATAATGAATAACAATATTCATTTGTTTAATCGATAAATGATCCAATCTCAACATATTACCTTTGTGTATTAATAAAGGAAATACTCTTAATGGTTTAATTAATCATTAAATAATACACTCTTCCAGTATTAATGTTTAACTGTTATACTTCATATTGACTTCATACTGACGTTATACTTCATATTGAATTCATATATTGGCTTCATACTGACGACACCTTCACTTGAGTATACTTACAATTGAAGAAACTTATTTTAATTGTTCATTACATTGTTTACATACAAAGACTAATCAACTTATTTTACACATTAGCATCTTGATCATATATTACTTAAGTCGTTTACTAACTCCTTAACTCGGTTATCTATGACAACTTATAGCATTGTTAAATCCTTATAAGTATGTTGTAAACAGATACTATCACACATGTACAAAATGTGCATGCGTGGCCAGCGTATGCACAGGTCTGTCAAGTACTATAAACATACATCATATTTCCTATGCTTAACAACTAACTAATACTAATAATACTTCATGCAAACAGAACCAGTATATATCTATCATAACATTACTAAAACATCATCGATCATTTTATCAGTTAACCTTTAATATTTCATTTCATTATCTTTATGATTACATTTGTTCAATCAATCAAGTACAAGGAAAGCTACCTACCACCACTAACTCAAGATCAAGGAATACCCAACCCTCAACAGTACTAACTAACATATCCTCCCATCCTAAACTACGTCCACATCCTCCCTATCCTTCCTCTACTAGTACAAAAGTGGGTGCCAGCTATACTAACCTGACCACATAGAACCTGAGAGCGGTAGCATTGGATAACTAGCGGACCTAGCCTCTCCTAGCAGGAATCCGACCATCGTCATCACAACAACTTGGGGAGCGTGTCTCAACATGACCCTCCCACAACCCCGGGTATCATAGAAACATAGGGTGGGAAATACATCCATCCCTCTCAACATACTGGGTCTACACCCTTATCAAATCATACTTTGCTGCTATCAAGATTATCGGACCATGTCATCGTATCATCAATTTCGGTTGCTAAGGTTTTCTGCATGGACAAGTTCTTATCCATATATCATATCAAGTATCCAGCTATCCCATAGCCCTTGTGTCCTTTAGGTTAGTATTCCGCAAAATACACATTTTATAACAAGCATTTCCATTCGATCACCAATTGATCCATATCATCAACATCATTTTATTTCACGTCACAATTTTATCTCATCATAGGTATGCATGGAATATAACAGTTCTATCAATTTCATCATAGGATGGCATCCACGTACAACACCATATATTTCACATTTCATCAATGAAAATGCTACAACATATATTGTCATCATAAAAGCAATGAATCTCATGATAATCATAACTTAATAACTGCATGAACATAGTAACATTATAATATCGTAGCATCATAGTCATAATGAAAACATAACATAGTAACAACATAAACATGGTAGCAACATATAATCAGGTCTATCATGTCATAAGTATTGTTTACTCATCCTAGCTGAATCCAACATATAATAAGAAAATAAGGTGTAATATGTCTCACGGATAAACCTGTCTAGTTGAAATATGGGGCATTACATACACCCACCCTTCAGGAAACTTCGTCCCGAAGTTATGGTCAAAATAGTGAGGGAAAATCTTGATGCATCGTCTCTACTTCCTTCTAGGTGGGAAAACCTAGGCTAGACTTGCCCAAATGGGCCTCCTCTTGTTTAGACATAACGACGTTGACAAAATTTTACTCATTTTATCACAAGGGAAGTGTTTTTTTATATTTCGTTTAATGTTTACGTGGGTTGTTGATTTGACCTATTCAGGTTTCATTAATATACTTACCCATAGAATAATTGATATCCCTATTAAATTATATTGCATTATGATAATGTGATTTATAGGAAGACCGTGTCTTCTACATGACTTTTAGTTTGATTCCGAAACGTTGTCACAACTCCTTCATTGGTTCTCACCTCAAGTTAACTTCACTTTGGCTTACACCAATTACTATTCAATGAACTACATATTATTTCCCAAAAATTTTGAGGAGATCTTGACTCACGAGTCTCACGATATGCCCATCCATATATATGGTTTTAAATTTGACACAAAATTCACCCTATGTGGAATGTGACCAACTTATGCCCACCATGAAATTCAACCTACCAAGCCTATACACATACCTTGTAGGATTTGTACTATCTTGCAAGCCTAAGGTATTGTTAATCATTATCTAGCCTATCCTTACAAGGTGAAAACATGGATTACTAGTATCAATCGTATAATTCTCACTTTAACTGAAATCTCTAGAAATTCGTAACGCGTACTCATCCTACTCCTTTCACTGATTTTGTAAAGACACCCATACTCTCTCGTAATTATTTCCATCGTAAATTCTCTTGGGAAGTATGTTATTGCACCTAGGACGCAATCCTATTATATATAGTGTTCGTCAGAGATGCTCAAATATGACTACTAGCAAGGGTAATATAAGATGCCCCAAATGTTTTAAAATTTTTACTTCCTACAAGGGCCATCATTACAATCTATAATACTACCATGCAATTCTTACTCTTATAACTATAATTGTTCTTACATTATTTTCTTAATTTATACCTTGCAATATTATAGTTATACTCCATGCCTTCATTGATATTATCCATGGTGATCTCTAACCACTCCTACATATCTCTAGCTCCCTTAAGGATTTCCTCTTGCGAAGCCATCTTAGAGGTTCAATAATGGATCAACCTACCCCATGCTCACCATATCATTATGAATATGTGAAGAAGCTAGATGTCTTGACTTCAGAAGGCCTGCACCAATTTATCAGCGAAGCAGCTATTCATAAGCATCACCTAGAAGAAAGTCTCAGAGCAATAATGGTAGAAATAACTGTTTTAGCAGAAGAACTCGCCAAGCAGAGAGTGTCCCTCAGATTTATGATTCCCCTGGTTGGAATGAATATAGTTAAAGAAAAAAATCAGTGGGGAAATTATATCGCAGAAGTAGATAGGGCATTGGCATCCAGTCAAGTTCCCACATCAGAAAGTGGCCTAGTTATTGCAGTAGTGATGGAAGAAGCCCCAGCAGTCCCAGAAACACCTAAGTCGCCCAAAGCGCCAGCTCAAAGGTAGCTTGCCTTCGTCAACGTGTCTCTTGGGTTGATAGTTTA
The DNA here is from genome assembly GCA_027924585.1 of Larix kaempferi. Lineage (NCBI taxonomy): Eukaryota > Viridiplantae > Streptophyta > Pinopsida > Pinales > Pinaceae > Larix > Larix kaempferi. Next base: position 3,810,151 of record BSBM01000008.1, read on the forward strand.
TTCATATGCCTTTGTAATATTAAAAGGACTTGTGCTCTCGTTTTTGTATAGTTATTTGAGATATTCCTATTTTTGTAATGTCAAAACTACAAGACAAATTAGGGGAAGACGGTTAGGGTATAGGTGGCAACTCTTGGCCCATTTTGTAAAGCTATATAAAGCTGATTAGAGGAATGTAGTAGGGACTTTTGGCAGGTGAAAGGTTTTCTGTCCTGTAAATGAACTATTTCTGCTACATGAATAAGAAAAATCGATTTGGCCTCTGGAAGCTGGCACAACATTTTGCTTGGAGTCTTGTTGGATAATTGCTGAACTATTTCTGCGTTTTCATACATTTCTTGTGAGATCTTTCCTAGCTCTTATGAATTAATTCTTTACCATGAATGGTTTCACTTTCTCTGCAAAATTTATGTGTTAAATGGGTGATTGAATGCTTGTATTTATCTGGGCTATCTTGGATAATCTTTATTTCTATTGTAAATGCTCCTTCCAATTTAACAGCTACCTATGGAATTATTGGGTGTGTTTTCAGTTTATTACCCATTCTTTAAATATGCTCCTTATAAGGATAGGATAATTTAGATTTAAATTAGATTAGTATAGATTTGTTTACCACATGCATTTAATTTAGGGCACATGCATATCATAATAAATACAGAAAATACATAACTAGTGGATCGGGCCGTAACTGGTAAAAAAAAAAAATCTTTAAAACTCATGGTAGCCGGAACCGTTAACTAGACAGATTCCCCACACCAAACAGTGGGAGATCTAGTTGGGATCGCTTACTGGGGAGAATCCCTTGCTTATTGATGCAGCGATATTCGAGGCATCAACAGTTTTTGGCACTAGAAGGAGGGCCACCAATGCATGGCTAGCAGAAGATTTTCTATTGTTGGTAAAAATTCCATTGAAAACCCATCTGAAACAGTCATCCCATAATTTCTAGATGTGGAATCAAGAAATCAAGAAGATCCTAACACTGAAACAGAACAGTTAGAAACAGTGTATGCTATCCCTTTTGAAGAAGTAAATCAATTCAGGAGGCACACCCACTCGTACGTAAGAAGTCTTGGAGGATTAACCACAGTTCCTTTGTTACCCAGAACCAGAGATCCTCGAAAAAATCCTCAGTGTACAAGGGATTCCGTTCTTGTTCAAAGTCTAGAAGAATTATTAGATATATCTCTATAAGAGATCACCGAACCTTTTGACGAAATTAGACCAGAGACCCCTACAAACCCAGAGCAACACACTCTAAGGGATACTCCTCTTAACTCACCACCGCATTCACCACCACGCTCTCCCCCGAGAGCCATGGCCGTACTCACATGGATAGCCAGGGGGGCATTAAATGTAGTCGGACCATTCCATGATTTGCCCAAGAACGCAGAAAAGGTTTTGCCTAAGTATGACCCTAGCAAGGGAATTTCTACTGAAGACCACGTCAAAAGTTTTTATTTAGCCCTAAATCTTTTAAATGTAGAACATGAAGACATGGTTTGTCATCTCTTTCCTTATACTTTCGAGCCCAAAGTATCTTCCTGGTACTTTAGTTTGCAAGCCGATTCAATAACAAGTTGGGAAGATTTTGAGAAATGTTTTCTTAAAAAATATGGCAATCAGAAAACTGTAGCTACTCTCATGAAAGAATTATTGTCTATGAGAATGGAAAATAACAAGAAAGTTCAAGAGTTTAACCAAGATTCACAACGTTGTTAAATAATTTCAGCGATGCAACAAAGCCCGCTGAGGAATGCTTAGTAGAATATTATACAATAGCTCTTAAATCCCCGCTTGCAATGTTCGCCAAGAGAACAAAAAAATCTACCCTGACAGAAAATTTTGAAGAAGCCAAGAAGGTAGAAGAAGAACATGATAGCATCGTGAAGCATGCTTTAGATATAGAGGGTAAACCGGTAGCTATTAAGAAACCTTTTTTGTTAACCAGGGATAAGGAAGAACATGCACCAGATTTAGAAAATGTCATCAAAATGATGCAGAAACTCTCCAATAAGATTGTGGATCTAGAAAAGGATAAAGCAACGAGTTCTTCAAGGCCATATTTCAAACCTTTCTATAAAAAGAAAGAAGAAAATGGACAGCCAAACCCACCAGTAAACAATTATGCTGTACTAAATCTGAATGAAATAGGGATGGACCACTTATGCACTTTTCACCAAGAACAACACTCAGAAAAAAGCTATCCATAGTGGATCAACTCGATGAGCTTAGTAATGAACCAAATGTTAGATGCACAAATGATTGAGCAAACGAGCCCCCGACAAGAACAAATTCTTGACAGTGAAGAACCAGGTCCCAACACTACGATAGTCCTTTGGGATTGGACCCCTGCCCAAGAACTATCTTGTGAAGAGCTCGCAGATGAAGTACAAACAACATCTGTTAACATCACTACTAGGAGTAAAGGCCTAGCGATTGAACCAGCAATAGAATCACCTAAGGCAAGGTCTAACCAAATACCGAGGCAGCACATAACTGTCATTCCTCTCCAACCCAAGACGAGCCCGGTGGTTGCTCCTATGGTAACTAAAGAACCAAACTCAGAAAAAATCAAATATCCACCAATTTGTTTAAACAAAACAGAGAATCAATCAAAGATTTCAAAGGGATGTGACATGAGTTATGATATAATCCAAGGCATTAAGAAAACGAAAGCAAATATTTCCATTTTTTATATGTGTAGCTTACCGCAATAAAGGAAGAAATTGATGGAAGCCTTAGATCCGCAAATTGCTGTCCCAGTAGAAAACACTGAGGAGAACCCAAAAATTAATGAAGCAAGTATTGGCGGAAAATTGAAATCTCAAACTCTTCCTTTTCTCTTAACTTTTGAAATGTTTAATCACAATGTGCATAATTGTTTGGTAGACTCAGGTGCTAGTTCAAATGTCATGCCATTGTCAATTTGCAAAAATTCCAATCCCGTCCCCATCTCAAATCATTCAATTAGATAGGACCACTTTCAAGGTTATTGGTGAAATTAAGGATGTACTTATTAGGTTTTCATCCGATCCTAGAGTATGTCAATTCATTGATATAATGGTGGTCAATATCCCTGAGGCATATGGTCTAATTTTGAGTAGGGACTAGTCTGCGAAACGCAATGGATATTTTGCAACAGATTGGTCTCATCTATGGCTTCCCCATCAGAATCACCAGAATCAGATCAAGATATTAAGGGAGCCACACATGAAACAAAATGTCACTTAGTTAGAAGGAAAAAATGAAGTTGTGGCTTTTTCCTCTTCATTTTTAGGAAATTACTTCTTGGAAATTGAACTTGGGAACTACAAATCAGAAGAAGTTAGCCATATTTCAGACAAACAACCTGATCTCCTTCAGTTTTCATGGGCTGATGATATTGATTGTAATATAGTAGACTTAGTCACTAATTTAGATAGAAATCAAACTAACTTAGTTAGAGAAGAAAATATCTTTTGGACTCTCTGTTTTGACAGCTCGAAACTCAGGAAGGATCCAGAGCTGGTTGCATTTTAATTGATCCAAATTGTTGTTAGGAAAATAAGAAATACAATCCATTGTCTTTCACTGCATTTAAAGGGTTATCAAGCAGAAATTTGGAATTTAATTTCATATTTTGATGCTTTTAACATCAATTCTGTCCCAAGATTGCAAAATGCTGTAGCTGATCTGTTAGCTACTTCCGCTTCCATATTAGTGCCCACTAATAATATATGTTCCATTGAATTAATTTCCAGGCCTTCTGTTCCAGACAACATCACAAATTTCAGAGTTTTTGATGACGATGATCAGATTATTAGTTTCTTGACCAATGAAGATGCCTTCAAGAAGCCATCATAGAAGAAGAAGAGCATGACTCAAATCTACAAGATAAAGATGCAGTGAAAGGGAACTTCATGCCCAAGGGAGGAAGAACTCTAGAGGCGCTTTTCGATTTACAAAGAAAATTCAGAAAACCCGTGAATGCCAAAACCCACAGCTCAGCCATGCAGTACGAATTATTAAACTTGGGCAGAGAAGCTGAACCAAAGTATGCCAATCTTGGAAAATGTTGTTCGCTAGAAGAAAGAAGTAGATTCATTAAACTTTTCCAGCAATATAAAGATGTGCTCGCTTGGACCTATGACGATCTGAAGACATATGACACCTGCATCATTCAACACGTAATACCTATGAAGGAAGGTGTCAAACCTTTTCAGCAACAGCTAAGGAGGATGCACTCGACACTTGAGCCTCTAATACAAAAGGAGTTAAAAAAATTGGTGGAGGCCAAGATTATTTTTAAAGTACGATATTCTGAATGGGTGGCTAATCTAGTCCCCATGCAGAAGACATCAGGAGAAATCAGGTTGTGTGTAGATTTCCGGAACTTAAATAGAGCTTCCGATAAAGACAACTATCTGGTGCCCCCAATGGAACAGATATTGCAGATGGTATCAGGATCAGAACTCTTTTCCCTAGTAGATGGTTTTTCTGGTTACAACCAAGTTCTAGTAGTGGAGGAAGACCGACTCAAAACCACTTTTTGGACAAAGTGGGGGACCTTCGCGTACCGAAGAATGCCTTTTGGCTTAATTAATGCAAGAGCTACTTTTCAGCGAGCCATGGACATTGCTTTCCGGGGACTGGGATGTCAATGTGTAGTAGTATACTTAGATGATGTAATAGTCTTTTCAAAGAAGAGAGAAGACCACGTTTCTTACCTAAAGCAAATCTTTGATCGCTGTAGGAAGTACAACACCTCTCTAAATCCTAAGAAAAGTGCTTTTGTTGTTCTCGAGGGAAAGCTTCTCGGTCATATCATTTCCAAGGAAGGAATCTCAATAGATCAAGAAAGGATTCAGGTTATCAATTAGATTCCCATGCCCCATATCAAGAAGTCTATGCAATCATTCATGGGCACCATAAATTTTGTCCAAAGATTCGTACTAGAATTCACCCAGATCGTTAAACCTTTGAAACAAATGGTTAAGCAGAATGCACAATTTAAGTGGACAGACATGGAGAAGGTCGCATTCAAAGAAATTAAAGCTGCTATAGCCAAGGCACCCTCTTTAAGAAGTCCAGATTTTGATAAATATTTTATAATGTATACATTCACTTCTGATGACTCTCTCGCAGCTGTGCTTACTCAGAAGACAGAATCAGGAGATGAATACCCAATTTATTTTATGAGCACTAGTCTGCAAGGTGCTGAACTGAATTATCCCGTGGTAGATAAACAAGCATATGCAGTTTTCAAAGCAGTAAAGCAGTTCAGGCCGTATATTCTGAAAATAGGACTAAAGTCATAGTCCCTCATCCTGCTGTCATGTCTCTTTTCATCCAAAAGGAATTGAGATAAAGGAGAGGGAATTGGGTCACTGCTCTTCAGGAGTACGACTTAGAATTCAAGCCAGCTAGCATCATTAAAGGTCAAGGCCTATGCAATCTACTCAATCAAAGTGAAGCTGACGAAGAGCTAGATTGGAGGAATGAAGCCGAGCTGAATGTGATAGACGTATGTACAATTTTTATGGCCCTAGAGTCTTGGTACAGAGACCTAGTACATTACTTGCAGTCAGGTTACTTACCAGAACATTGGAGTTCGAAGCAAAGGAGAGCCCTCCATCTTAAATCAGTGGCTTATCATATCATTGAAGGAGTACTCTTCAGGAAAAATTATGATGGCATCTATCTCAGGTGTTTAGAAAAGGAAGATGCTATTAACGTGGTCAAAGAACTACATGACGGACTTGCTGGAGGACATTATTCTGGGGAAACTACAGCCCACAAAATCCTAAGAGCATGTTATTATTGGCCTACTCTCTTTAGGGATTCCCATGCCTATGTCAGAAATTGTGATGTATGCCAAAGAAGCACTGGAAATCTACCTAAAGCAGCAGGTCCCTTGCAGCCAGTTATCATCATTGAACCTTTTGAGCAATGGGGTATAGATATAATTGGAGAAATAAATCCTAACTCTTCGCTGCAGCATCGGTACATTCTGACCGCTACAGATTATTTCACAAGATGGGACGAAGCTATTCCCCTTCAGAAAGCTAACGAAGATACAGTCATCAACGTTTTGGAAGAGAACATCATAACCAGGTTTGGGGTTCCAATTTCTCTAGTTTTTGATAATGCACCTTATTTTTCGTCAATAAAGATTAATGAATTCACATATGAAAGGGGAATTAAGTTACATTACTCAACCAATTACTACCCTCAGGGAAATAGTTTAGCTGAATCGACCAATAAAAACCTCATCCGAATCCTGAAAAAGACCGTGATCCAAAGAAGTTGGCACATAGCCCTCCCTCACGCCCTATGGGCAGACAGGATAACGCCCAAAAATGCCTTAGGATATTCTCCTTTCAACCTAGGCTATGGAAAAAAATCCATTCTCCCTCCGAATATATTACTCCCATCCTTGAAGTTGGCCCAATCCTCCCGAGGTTCTAGCAGTCAAGCCCTACAGTCCAAAATTGATACCCTGCTGAAACTAGAAGAGTCACGGGAAAAGGCCAAGGAACGGTTTCATCATCATCAAGGCATAGTCAAATGATGGTTTGATAAAATAAAATCTGGGAAGAGAACTTTCGAAGTAGGAGACTTGGTCCTCAAATGGGACCACTAACACGGCAGTAAGGGAATGCACACAAAGTTTCAACACCTATGGCTTGGAACTTATCAAATTTATGAAAAAATTGGTCCATCAACCTATAAAGTGAAGGATTTACAAGGAGAGGAACTGAACCTCCCTCTCAATGGCCTCGCCCTAAAAAAATACTTTGCATGATTTCTGAAAGGTTCTTGTACATAAATAAAACTTTGCTTCTCTGTTTTTATTTGTCTTTTCTTTTCTCTTGTTTTGATTACCTTTGGTTTGCTAGCCAGTTTGATCCATTTTCTGTTATTCTTGCTTTGTTTTCCTTTTTGATTAAGTTTTTTGGTTCGTTACTTGAAATAAAGGCAAACTCCAATTATGGTGTAGCTGAATGAAGAAGACTCTAGAAAACTCAGAAGGATGGTCATAAGAAGCCCATCACTAAAGGTATGCATATTTGTAACTTTGTCTTCAATGATCGGTCTCCTAGAATGCAGTGATCCTCTTTCTTGTTTGTCAAAATAATCCCTGTCAAATAGCGAAGATCCTGTATTTCCTTTTAACTATCTTAGGGCCCATTCACTTTAACATCTAAGCTGTCTCAAGAAGTTAAGTATGGCAGGACCCATGGAAAGGAAACATGTCTCACAGATACATGGTATTTTAAATGATCCCATGCTGCAAGTAACGCCAAAAGGAATATCTCAAAGAGTCTGGTTTCCAGAAATTCTCACCTCAATTAAAGCATGGTCGAGAAAATAAAAGTAAGCTCGAGAATGACGAAGGGAGCTATCTAATAAACCAGCCCAGCAAAAGTTCTTCTCCATCTGTGAATCATGAAATCAAATCTTCTGTTCACACAAAAGGACATTTGGATTGAAGAACTTATATCGAAACTATGAAAGCAGAAGCAACTCATTTCGGGAAGACTCAAAGCGGCTAAAGGTCGGAAATTAAAGAAACATCTAAAAAGGATGTAAAAGCATGGGAATGAGGAACAAACGAATGTCCCTGTGAGATTTTGTCACGATCCTATGGATTCCTATACTATTTAACTTCTGAAAGACAGTCTTCTTTTAAAAATCCCACAATTCGGCCCTTAGAGAGTTTTAAAGAAATCTGAGTCAACGCTACCTTCCCCCTTTTATCACCATCACGACAAGAGTGATCAATGCATTCTTCAAAACTGAACTGCGGAGACATCTAGTTGCGCATGTAATTAGCACTTTGAAAGTTTCCTGACTTCCAGATGATTTTGTTTCAGAGATCTGTGTTCGCTAGCAAATCGCCATTTATTGTTGGTACAACATCTCCCCCTTAGATTTTTATTTTTGAAAAAATATTAGGGCCCCTCCCCTGCTTTTGAAAAGAAAGAAAAATATGCCCAAGGTTATTCAGACATCATTAATTTTTCCTTATCTTTCCCCTAAAAGGAATCTCAACTTGGATTAAACTTTTTGAGTCATGTTTTTGCCTAAGTAAAACTCAGAGCTTTGGGCCGCAACGACGGAAAATTTGAGCTAATCTTTATGCCACGGCGGAAGAATTAGTCCAAGCCTTCCGAAACCGCGGAAATAAAAGGCTAAGTCAAACCCGCGGCGGAAAAGTTACCTTAAAGTCTCCGAAAGGGTGAAACTTATGACCAAGTGAGCCCGCGGCGGAACATTTTCATCAAGTCTCTCTGCAACGGCGGAAGCTTTCGTCTAACTCTTCCACAAGCATCGAAAACACATCAACACGTTTTTCGCGGAAACGCTTGTCTATCTCTTCTGCACTGTCAAACGTTGGCACATTTCTGGAAGAACTTGGCTAATTTTCCCGTGAAAGAGGACAAGCTCACATAAGTTTTCCGCGGCACACTATTCCTCCGCAGAAGCATTCGGTCAACTCTCCCGCAACGGCGAGCAAAACTCAACTTCTCTTTTCATAAGAGGCGGAAGCCTTAACCTAACCTTCTTGGTTTGATGGTCATATTTATTAAAAGTGGTTTGATTTCACCCAGCCGTACGCAGCCTTAAGTCCCATTTTAATGACATTGCAACCACCATATTAATGGTTCGCACATACCGAGTTGAGTATATAGGGGTGAACCCCGTTAACATTTAGTTATTTTTTCATCACCCAGAGTGTTTTCCATTCTGTTTGAACCACAAAGCATGTCCATCATCGTTTGAAGGCACATATTCGCAGACCCTGCAATAACCGTCAGCACTACGCCATCACTTCAGGCCTTGCTATGATGTGTGTTTCCTACTTAAAAGGGTATGATCCGTCATTTCATATCGTTCTTTTCTACCCATGACGTTTTTTCGCAGAACATTTACGTCTATCGTCGACCCGTTGTGCACCTAACTCAGAATATCATCCTGCCTAGTCAATTCTTCGTAGTTTCATAGTCACAGGGAAGTCTAGAGCCATTTTGATTATTCAAGGTCGTTCCATTATTGTGGTGGGTCTATTCCTATCATTAATAGCATAGGAGCTTGTTCTTCATAGTCTCAGATGACATATTGCTCTTAACCTAAGAAACGTTTTGTTAGCAATCGCAAAGGTAACTAAATTAATGCTTTCACAAGATTATAAACTGGTATTTGAAGGAAACATTTTTTTTAGAGTTTTGTTTGAAATGGAGATATTATCAAAAGGACACTAGTTTGGGTTGTCAACATCAGGACATACATGCTTATTCATGTTTAAATTTTTGAATAGGATTTTCAAAATGGCTATAGGCGGCAAGAGAAAATCAAAGGCAGTCGACGAAAGCACAAGAATAGAAACAACGTTCCAGGATACCAAATGCACTACAGGCGTGCCTCTAGAAGTAAACTGGGGAGATGTCTACCGCATGATAAGAGATCAGGACTTCCCTGAGGCTCTTCTTGAAGAGGAATGTTTATATCAGAACATCTGGAACTCCTGTATATCTAAGGCGGCCACACTTCCAGAACTCTTCCCGTGCTCAGAAGTAATTGGATGGGTGTTGCAACACGCGAACACCGAGACAAGAGTCATGGCAGATAGCACTGGAAAGGCCTTTGCTTTGTTTCACCCATCTTATATATCAACAGCCTATAAATTACCCAAAGCATAGCAGCGGCTTGATGATGCATGGTTGGAAGGGATCCATATGGATAATCTAGACATGGCAAGAAGGTTGTTAATTACGGGCAGGAAAATTAGAAGAAAAGACTGTGAGGAGTATGAGGTTCAGAATCTGAGGCCTCCTTTAAGACTGATCGCTCTCATGTTAAGTAGAATCTTCGAGAGACCCAATGGGACAATGTTTATGCTACAATGGGTCCCCATCATCCACTATGTAGCCTTCAAAGGGACAATCTTCAACTGGGCTGATATCATCTCAAACAATCTATCATCAGCTATAACAATGGCACAAGAAGGGTTAGTGGAGAGGAAGGCAGAGTTTTATATGGCCTCTTACCTAATAGATTGTATCGTGGAAAAATGTCTCTTTCCCAAGTTGGGAAGCATGTGGAGCTCGGCAAAGGGCCCGGTGTTCATTGCCTACAAAATATTCTGGGCTCAAAATTACAAAAGGGATTACAAGCTCATTTGCGAGGAGTTCATCATGCCTCTTTATCAATCAATATTTAATGAAGAACCCAACTTCCTGTCTAAGAACGCCATGGAAGCTTTGGAGAAATATGGTGATTTCTATTTTTCTCCAGAAGGTACCTACATAAGGATGTACAGAGGTTCCAAAGCCCCGTATATTCTACCAAGATACATTAGGGATTATATAGTACACAAGGAGATGGTAAGGCAGGTATTCATTGATGGAATGGGTAATACCCTGTACAAGGCCAAGAAAGATACTTTTCCACCCTTACCCTTCCATGTCGGGGCCTACAAGTTTTCAGGAATTACAACTGTGAAAGAGTTTTTTGTAGAGTTGAGGAGCTTTCATTTTGGAGAAAGGATTTTTCACCGGAATGATCGACAGGGAAAAATTGCACAACATTGCAAAGAACTCTCCACTCCTTATGAGTATGCCAACTTTTGTGATCCACAAGAGGAAGCATATAGGGGAATCAACAATATGACTGAGCTACAAATTTTCCAAATGGGCAAAGGACGGTCCAGCTCAAGCTCTAATGTTGTAGGGAAAATAGGTTCACAAAGAGAAAAGGATAACACAGAGACTGCCAAGGTTTTCTCGAAAGAAGAACAAAGGATCCTAGAACAAGCAAAGAAAATTGAAGAAGATAAACCCATAGAAGAAGAGAACTTGAGAATCCAAGCAGCCGAAGCTGAGGCAAGGAGGCAAGAGCTCATCGTATGGCCGATAGACATCATAGTTCTTTTGTCTTTTTCTGGGATTTGGGGAAGAGAAGAGACCGATTGGAGACTGGATCCACGGTCCTTGGAAGCTGCAAAATAAACAATATTACATGGCCTTAATATGAATGAGGAATAGCCTCTGATAATGGACGAGGCGGGCATACCCATGCTCGTATCAAGACATATACATAACAATTAGTCCCAAGAAGGGGGTCCTGAAAAATACATAAGAAATCTGCTGGTACATCATAATTGTCTAGAGGGGACATCATTTTGGGATGTACTCATGATCATAACATGACTGATCTCAATAACTAATACACTGGAATAAAGCATCGATCATTCTGAATAAGGTCTCAAAAGGGTTGATGAACTGCTGAAACTGAAGGTGTCCAACATCTGTAGGGACTCAATGACTGTGAGCCATCTCTGGGAAGTATATGTAACTGTATACTCGAGGGAGTATAAAACTGAGGTACATCTGAATACTGTCGCCATGCGCAACCCGGATAGCTATAGAAAAATGTAACTGGTTGTATCCATAGGTAGACTCTCAAATGTGGAAGAGTCGGGTGGTATTCGGGGTCTTGAACAAATAACTGAACGGACCAACACCCTGTGCGAGTCTCAACGATGAGATCTAGGTGCTGAAGTCGAGCATGTGAGAAACAACCATTTGGAGAGGCACTGAGGACTCTTCTCGAAATGATTCGTAGGAACTCATCGTAAATGGTGATGAGTCTAAGACACAGGGACCTCTAGGTCTATCCTCTGGAATAAATTTGGTTGTCGTCAACAGAGGGAGACCAGCAACTAACAAGGCAATGATGTTTCCTTGATAGGAGCACGAGGTGTAGAACTGAAATGTGGTAGTACTGATGGTAAGACTGACATACTTGTGGGGATGGGAAGTAACTGGGGTCATATAGTGGGTAGACTCAAACTTCCTTTGTTCAGAGCATGATGACATGGTTGAACTGGAAGCATAGGGAACTGACTTGTAGGTGTGGGGATCATAGCTTTTAAGGACTGAAGGGTATGTATTAACTGATGGGACGAGCTGATGGGTGCTGTCGAGGGATTCTCAGGGTGATATGTGGCAGAATACTCTGAACAAAGGCGACCAAAATGGGGAAGCTGCCATATGAGAAGATGTGATCTGTTGTGGCGCCAAGAAGCACCATTGGGTCCTTCTTCGTAGTTTTAATGAGCTCCAAGAAGGGATAAAAGTGTGCTCTGAAATGGTACCATCTTGTGGATTTTGTGAGCCCAAGACTGTTCATGCTCATGGGTGCTTTCATTTTTAAGGAGTCTAAAAACGATAAGAAGACTCTACAGTGGTTGTGAGTACTGTCTGGTGGTTTTACGAGCCCAGGATGGTAATTGCTCATGGTCGCTTTCATGTTTAGAGAGTCTGAAAGCGGTAAGTGGGCTCCATTGGTGTTCTTTTTCGTAAGTTAGTCTCCAAGGCCCGAAAAAGCATAAAATGATGCAAATGGAGAACTCTTCTAGCCGATGTGACTAGAGTATTCCTTTTTCGTAATTAGTCTACAAGGTCCGGAAAAGGGGTAAACTTATACCAGGTAGACGCCCTTTCAGATACGTTTAGCGAGCATGAAAGGAAGCAAGGTTGCTCGGCGATATTTTCATTGTTTTTAGGAGTCAGAAAAGAGTTTAACAGAAACTCCCTAAGTGCCTTTTTCGTAAAAGGGATTGCTCGGCCCGAAAAAAGGGGTAAAATTATACCGAACAAAAAAGGGATTGATGAGAGCGAGAAAAGGTCTCAAGCATCATAAAGAGTGCGGAAAACTGAATCCGGTGACATAAAGATTGTCAAAAAGGGGGCAACGGCCAATGTGGCACGCAAACCGAGGTGATGGGTGGCATTTTGAAACAATACCCAGAAAATTATGGGATGAGAGTGAGAAATGATCTCAAGCATCATCACGAGCGCGGAAAACTAAATTCGGTGATATAAGACTTGTCAAAAATGGACGACGACCGATGTGGCACGCAAACCGAGGCGATAAGGGGGCATGGAAAAAATGCCCGAAAAATCTGGGCGTGAGAGCGAGAAATGATCTCAAGCATCATCACGAGCGCGAAAAACTGAATCTGACGATATAAGACTTGTTAAAAATGGATGACGGCCAATGTGGCACGTAAACCGAGGCGACGAGGGCATGGAAAAAATGTCAAAAAATGAACTTGGTGAAAACAGGAAAAGGAAAGAACTATCATGAATTTCTCGCTGTGCTGATTCCAACGGTTTGAGGAACTGACGTCGTATGACACCGGAATGGTTGTTTGAAAAATGGTGGAATTTCTATAAATAGGGCGTGGGGCCCATATGACGTGTCATTGTTGCGTGTGAGTTTCGAAGAGCAGTCAGAGCTCTATCTTGATTTCCGGGAGATTTGACTATTGGTTTTCGATTCCGCAAGTTTCAGGTAACCCTATTCACCTTAGCCTTTTCAATTATGTCTTTTTTGTTTAGCGGTGGGCCCCCGAATGCCACGAAATTCCATGTTAGCCTTCCAACGTGGAATATCGCGGGTTTCGTCTCTTTTGCCACGATGGACATCTCGGGTTTGAGGTTGACAGTCGCGATGTCCATCGCGACTGCCAAGTTAAAAGTCGCGATGTTCATCGCGCGCATGGTGGAGACAGCCGCGATGTTCATCGCGACTGTCTGGCCAATACCCACAATGTTCATCGCAGGTTCTTGTATCGAAGTTGCGATGATCATCGCGGCTTTTGATGGAAAAGGCGCGATGGTATTTTTTGTAAAATTTTCTTTGGTTCTAAAAGTTTCTTTGTTTTTTGGGCAGGATGTTGAGGAGGCCATTGGTGTCATGGCAAGAGCGAAAGATGGAGGAGGATTTGATGGTTCGAATTCGTACTGATCAGGGGGTCCGACAGGCTCTGGCGGTGAGTGGACTCCTAAAGTTTGCCCAGATTCCACCAATGCGTTCAGTAGGATCGCTACTGAACAAATTGGTGAGTTGGTGGGTTCCTGCAGAGGGTGCCTTTATTGTTGGGGGTGAGAGGTTGGATATCACCCTTACTGACGTATATTTTCTTACCGGGTTACCTCACTTAGGGGAGGTGGGGGATCTTCTGCCGAGGATCTCGACAGGTGTGGACATGGAGGATCTCCTGGAGACCTTCTGTGTTGCTGGGGCGATTGTGCAAAACAACGCTCTGAGTTTGAGATCATTGCAGGAGTGGGACATGCGGGCTGTCGGGGCTTGTGTTTTGCGGGTGCTAGGTGCCGCGGCGCCACATCATTTGTCGAGGGGACAAATGATGATGGTGGATTCTGTGCTGAGGGGGACCTACTATGCATGGGGTCAGATGTTTTTGGGTGGTGTACGGAGAGATCTGGACAAGGTCAGTCGGGAGGGGGGAGAGTTCTGCTATGCCTCCTTTTTGTGTTGTTTTTTCTTTGAGCGGGTACCGACTTTGCGGCCTCGGGTACCGGTTTGAGACGGTCTGGTGAGTGATCCACGCATGGTGCGGTGGGGGAAGATGATGCCCCATGGTGGTGGTGGTATCCGCGGGTTCTTTTTGCAAGAGATGTACGAGCAGTGGGGGCAGATCCCCCTGCTAATTGAGGACTATCCATATGCTGGTATGGATTATCGAGGAGATCCGGAGATGCCTCGAGCTTAGGGACAGGCCTGGGGTTTAGATGGTATGTTTTGTGTTTTGTTCTCTACTATATCATTTTTTAGATGTGTTTGTTATGACTATAGTTAGATATTTATATGATGGTTGCTTGCGTGATTGTGCAAATGTTGGTCCTGTACCACCAGCTGACTATGTGGCTCATAGGGGATGGGCGATGGTGGTTGCTCCACCTCCTGTAGCAGTACCGCCGCTGCATGTTCGAGGATTTGGGGCTCACGGTCGAGGGGCTGGCCCTCGAGACGATGCTGTGGAGGGTGTCCAAGAGACACTTGATATCATTCTAGCAGGGTTCCCAGAGGATGGGTGGAGGGATCTGGATCGGGATATCTTCGAGCGATGTTTCGATGCGCCTCGTGAGTGGCGCTCGATCCTGCTGAGAGCAGCGTTGTTGGCGGCTGAGTGGAGGGAGGGGGCTCGGTAGGATCAGGTAGGGCCGGTGGAGGGGAGGATTCGTTTACAAGATGCTCCAGTGGGGCCGGCGGAGAGGAGAGTCCGGGCTCGGCATGATCCGGTGGGGCCAACGGAGGAGGCGCCAGAGGAGCCTAGGGACCATGATGATTAGATGATATTGTATCTGCCCCCAAATGCTGATGAGCATATGGGGTAGCCATTTTTTGTACAGCTAATGTATTTTTGTATATTGGGTGCTGAGGGCACCTATGACATGTTTTGGCTATGTTATGATGATATATATATATATGATGTTGGTTTATAGTCGTGTATGCACATGGATGCATTCATTGTTTTTTGTTCTCCCGTGGAGGCATGTTTGATTTTCTGTATGCCCGTGGAGGCACATGTTTTGCACGTGGATGCAACATTGTCATGTTTATGATATGATTTGATTGGTGTGCCAATCCAGAATGTTGCTGGCCATATGGTCTGCTACACTATTGAGGTTTCTTGGGACATGTGTAAATGAAATGGATTCATACTGTCGAACCATTTGTTTAGTGCGCAAAATTTTTCTGAAAAGACAGGGATCGCGTACCTGATAATCATTGTTGAGCTGGGAAACAAGGAGTTGTGAGTCCAAGAAAACGTTGAGGTGACGTATGCTCATTTGGAGAGCTGCGGCCAAGAGACCGGTCACGGCATCGTATTCAGCTTGGTTGTTGGTGGCAGCACCTACACACACTCCGTCGATGTGGATCAACTCATGTGAAGGGGAGTATATTACCCAAGCTTGCACCATCAGCGAAACCGATGTGGCAGAGTGGAAAAGGATCCATCTGTGGTCATGCAGAGAAAACAAATATTTTAGGTTTTTTGAATTTTTTGTGAAAGACAAAATAATACTGTACAATAATGGACAGTGGTGTCCATCAGATTTACTATGGGTAAAATCGCTTGAGGTACAACCCATTGCGTGGGTTGCGTAGGGGGTTGCCTTCTGAATCGGTCAGAATGTATGCCCCCTGTCCGAGACAAGTGTGTATAATATATGGGCCTTGCCATATGGACACAAAATTTCCTTTCCCGGTTTTGTCATGAGCCTGATCGTAGGCGAGGACAAGGTCCCCTTCAGTAAAATTTCTTGGGTGGACATGTTTATCATAATTCAATTTGGATCAGTTCTTGGCTGCTTCCATGGTTTGAAGGGCTGTGCGCCGATCTTCATCGGCCTGCTCCAGGATTAGTAAGCGTTGCTCAATTGGGGCGGTGTCCGGTAGGAGTTCAACGGCCATATGCAGGGTTGGAATTTGGCACTCAATGGGGAGGACGGATTCGACACCGTGAACTAAGTGGAAAGGGGTAAAACCGGTGGCAGTTTTGGTTGACGTGCAGTATGCCCATAGTGCCAGGAAGAGCATGTGGTGCCAATTTGATTTGTGTTTGTCTACAGTGCGCTGGAGGATGGTTTTCAAAATTTTGTTGATTGCTTCGACTTGGCCGTTTCCTTGGGGGTAGTAGGCGGAGGAGAAATGGTGTTCAAGTTTCAGTAAGGTTGACAGTTCTCTCCAGACGGCGTCTTCGAAGTGAGAGCCGTGGTCTGAGACGGGTTGCTTTGGCACTCCAAAACGAGCAATAACATGGTTGAGAAAAAACCATGGTGTGGTGTCGGCCTTGCAATTGTAAGTTGGCATGGCCTCCGCCCACTTGGTGAAATAATCTACGGCCACAATAATGTGTTTGTGACCACCGGTTGATGTGGGATTGCAATTGAGGAAGTCGATGGCCCATTTGCAGAATGATCCGGCAGTAACAACTGGATGAAGGGGGGCAGGTGAGGTTCTTGCTTTGGGGGAAAAAAGTTGACAGTTTTGACAATGTTTGACTGCGGTGATGCAATCAGTGAACAATGACGACCAAAAGTAACCTCCGCGAATAATCTTTTGGGCGGTGGCCATGCTGGAGAAATGGCCTCCACAGGCACCGATATGGCAATCATTAAGGACTTGTTCTGCCTCGCTATGGGATAGGCAGCATCATAAGATGGTGTCAACGCCGCGTCGATAAAGTACATCCCCTAACAAGAGGTATCGGGGGGCATGGTGTCGTATACGATGACGTCCGTCACGATTGATGTGGGGTCGAAATTTTTGTGTGCGGAGGTAAATTAAGATGTCGCCGTACCATGGGTCGTCAGATGAAATGATGAATATGTCATCGTCAATCAAGTCCATTTGGATAGCGGGTGATGACGAAGAGGATGGGAGATCTGTGATGAGATAGGAAAGCGCGAGGGCTTTGGTGCTCTTAGGAGTTCTGAAAGTGAGGTCATATTCCTGGAGGATAATGACCCATTTAGCAACATGACCTTGTAGGAGCTGCTGGTTTAGGAGATAGACCATAGGGTTGGAGTTGGCGACAACTGTTGTATGACTGAGTAGAATGTAGTGTCGCAATTTTTGGACAGAAAAGATTATATCTAGGGCTAATCTTTCCTCGTATGGGTAACGTAGGGGTGGGCCAGACAAGGTCTGGCTGACGTAATAAATGACATGCTCTTGGTGAGAGGCATCTTCTTGAACCAAGACTCCGGACATGACATGTTCGGATGCTGAGATGTAAAGGATGAAGTCCTGAGAGAAATCCGGAGGGGAGATCAAGGGGGCTTGTGTGAGAGCTTTCTTGAGGGCTTCGAATGCCGCTTCTGCTTGCTCATCCCAAACAAAGGGTATGTAGGTATGAAGCAGGCGTAAGAATCCATGAAATTTGGTGGCGTAATCAGGAACGAAGCGACGAAGGAAATTGGACCGCCCCTCCAGACTCTGGAGTTGCTGAAGTGTGCGAGGAGAGGGAAGGTCTAAGATGGATTTGACTTTCAGGGGATCAACAGTAATTCCGTTCTGGGAAACAATGAAACCCAACAACTGGCCTGCCGGAATGCAAAAGACACACTTGTGTGGGTTCAAGTGGATTTTATATTTGCGACAACGCAGGAAAAATTGCCGGAGGTCATTAAGGTGGTATGATCGTTTCCGGGAACGAGCTGTAAGGTCATCAAGATAGACTAACAGGATATGGACCAAGTCATGAAAACAATAGGTCATGGCCCGCTGGAAGGTGGCACCAGAATTTTTGAGGCCGAAAGGCATGATGCGATAGGCAAAGGTGCCCCATGGGGTGGTAAAGGCAGTCTTGTACTGATCCTCCTTACGGATCTGAATCTGGTTGTATCCGGAAAAACCGTCCATGAAAGATAGGACTTCATGTCCCGCACACGCATCAATGAGTTGGTCAATGAATGGCGTGGGGAAGTTGTCTTTGGGACAAGCTCGGTTTAAATAGTAGGAACGGGGTTTGAAACCCAGGTGGTATAAGCAATAGGATAAATGAATCCTGCTTTACGAAGTTTCTCAACCTTGATTTTAACATCGGGGAGCTTGGAAGGATGAATGGGTCACTGTTTCTAATGAACGGGGGGTACATCAGGCCATGTATCAATGTGGTGCTCTATAATGGAGGGGTCAAGACCAGGCATTTCAGTATAGGACCAGGCAAAGACATCACGGAATTCTTGGAAAAGTTTTTTGTATTCTCCAATCTCATGCTCACGGCAGGAGGCTCCTAAGGTAATGATTTCAATGGCACCACGTGGGTCAGAGATATCGATGTGGATGATGGGTGAGATATTGGCCATGTTACCTTCCTCAAAGGCATCAGGAGCAGGAATAGGATCCTTAAACCAGTTGACTTTAGTAGGAAGGAAATCTTTGGACTCAACCGCGAATTGGGTAGCGGTGGTAGAGGAGGATTCTTCTGGGAGTAAACAGGAACGATGGTGCATGTCGTCTCAAGGATAATCCGGGGCAGTGAGAGCCTCTAAAATCTCCTCATCATTGCATAAACTTTGAGTGGTCAAATCGATTGACGAGGTAGTGGTAGTTGAAGAGATCATATAAATGGTGTTAATCTCTCTGGATGCGGATGATACGGGAGGGTAGATCTCCTCAATTGTGGGGGGCGCCGTCTCAAGGTCCAAATTATTCATCTCGTAGAGAGCTGCTGATCCGGATTTTATGAGCAGAATGAAATGAATACAGATTATTATCGGAAGCTTAACACAAAATAACAGAGATACAATAAAACTGGTTTTCTATTCAATAAGGAAATAAGCTAGAACTGTAAAATGCAGCGGAAAACAAGCTTGCTGGAATGGTGGCGGCTTATCTCTAAGAAGAGATGTGACGACTGCGCTCATTTCACAAGAAGATGGTTACAATGAGGCTCTCAGGTCCTTTTACAATAAACAAGAATGTTAAAAACCCTAGACATCCAAAAACCTAACCCTAGGAGATGAAGCGCCAAAAGTCATGTGGGCCCCGTTTGGGTAAGTTAGTACATCAACTTCCTGGGGTCGTAACTTTTGCATACGATCTCCATTTGGGGCGCTTGGTAGCCCGTTGGAAAGGTCTATCCGAGATTTACAACTTTTGAATGGGGCCAAATGCATGCCGACGGCAACCATTTGGCCTCCCAAATTGCAAAAAAGGGTTGTTTAGGGCCTGAAAATGGCCCCGGAAGTTTAGGACCCGAAAAACTGCTAAAAATAGTACTACACCAAAATTGCCATAAAACTGTTTTGAGACAGTTGGAAAGGTGGGTGGCCACCAATATCCACCTGGATCAATCCTCCCTCCTTAGGAAGCAATGGTCTCCATTGCGTTGAGTTCCCCCATCAGATGAGGAAATTTCTGCTGAATTTGGCCTCGGGTGAACCACTTGCCTTGGTGCAGGAGCTTCCCTGCTTTGACAACTCGATAAAGCTGGATCCTTTGATGTCGAGTGCCCTTGATCTGTCTGTTTGCAATATGATCACTGGATGCTTGTTGTAGGCAGTCAGGGTTGAGCTCTGTTGGTGTCAACTTCTCTGTTGTCTCTGAGGTGTCTAATAGTGGTGCGAAATATGGCCGAAGGAGAGCCACGTTGAAGACTGGATGTAGACCAAGGAAGGGGGGAATGTTGAGCTCAAAAGCATTGTCACCCACCGCCTTGGTGATGGTGTACGACCCATAATGGAGTGGGAGAAGCTTTCGATGGGGCCCTGTAAGGCGTTGTTTCTGCAAATGCAACCAAACTTTGTCGCCCACCTGAAACTTATGTGGCACCCGATGTTGATCATGGCGCTGCTTGCACTTGGAATTAGACTTCTGTAGAATATCCTGAACCTGTTGGCGGATATGCTGGATCCGTTCAATGAACCGAGTGGCTTTGTCAGCTTCTGGGGACGAGTCGGCCGAGGTGGTCTCAAGGGGAAGTGCAACATCCATGGGGCCCAAGGGTTGGAATCCCAACCCCACCTAAAAGGGGCTGTGGCCAGTTGAGCTATGCAGGGCTCGGTTGTAGCTATGTTGGACATAGGGGAGACTCTCATCCCATGTGCGGGGGTGTGTTGAATTGTACATGCGCAGGATATGTACGACCATCCGGTTGACGACCTCCGTTTGTCCATCGGTCTGGGGGTGGAAGGCAGTGGATTTGGTGAGCTTGGTATCCAGCAGTGACCAGAGGCTTGACTAGAATGAGCTGAGGAACCGGCTGTCACGGTCTGAGATAATGGTCTGTGGGATCCCAACATGTACCCATACTCGTTCAAAGAAGAGCTTGGCAGTGGCTTTTGCTCTGATGTTCTTCTTGCAAGCGACTAGAATCGCCATCTTGGAAAAGCGATCTACAACCACGAAAACACAGTCGTTTCCCCTCTTGGTGGACAGGAGGCCCGACATGTAGTCCATTGAGATGGATTCCCATGGCCTGTCAGGAGTAGGTAGAGGGGTGTATAGGCCCTGTTTCTTAGTGGTCGGTTTGGCAATAGCTCAAGCGGTGCAGGACCTGATATACTTGCCGACATCCTGTCGAAGTTTCAGCCAGTAGAAATGTTTCTGCAACACTTGCACTGTCTTTTCGATGCCAAAGTATCCTGCCACCCGACTATAGTGAGCTTCCCAAATTGGCTTCGCACGCTCGCTTGATGGAACGCAGAGATGGCCCAGATGACACAACAACCCATCCTGAAGATGGAAATTAGCAACCACTGAGTTGGTGCCCAACATTTGATAGGTGGCGAAGAAGTCAGGGTCTGTCTCATAGAGGTGGGGCCATCCGGACGTCTCGTGACCACAAGAGTCTAGCACCGTGGTAAGTGCCGCGACTGGAGGTCGAATGAGGCAGTCAGCAACTCGATTGGTACTCCCTATTTTATATTTGATGTTGAGGTGGAACTGCTGTAAATATGTTGACCACTTCTGATGGCGGTCATTCTGCAACTTTCCTTGGGTCTGCATGAACTGTAGTGACTTGTGATCAGTGTGGATGACTGTCTCCTTCCCAAGAATGTAATGTCTCCACTGGCGGCAGGCTTGTACAATGGAGTACATTTCTTTGTCATAGGTAAGGTACTTGCGGACAGCATCTGATAGTGTCTCACTATGATATGCCACGGGGTGGCCGTGTTGAGTGAGAATGGCACCCACAGCATAATCTGAAGCATCTGTCTCGATCTCAAAGGGATGTTGCAGGTTTGATAATGAGAGTACCGGCGATGAGCTCAAACGCTTCTTCAAATCATTGAAGGCTTGTTGTTGGGACAGGCCCCACACAAATTTTGCCTTACCACCACCCCTGGTCACTAAGCTGAGGGCCCATGCGATATGAGAGAATCCCAGCACGAATCAGCGATAGAAATTGGCGAGGACCAAGAAGCTCCGAAGGTCAGTGAGTGTGGTTGGTGCTGGCCAGTGACGGATGACCTGGATCTTGGCTGGATCCACATGCACACCATGTCGATCAACGATGTAGCCTAAGTAATGGACCCTGTCCATGTCGAAGGAGCATTTTTCCAAGTTTGCATATAGTTTGTGCTTCCGCAAGGTGTGCAGAACCTGCTGAATATGCTGCAAGTGTTCCTCCCAAGTCTTGCTGTAGATGAGGATGTCATCCAAATACACCACTACAAAATTGTTGGTGAAAGGTCGTAGGATATCGTCCATCATCCTCATAAAAGTCCCTGGAGCATTGGTCAAACCAAAAGGCATGACCAGCCATTCAAAAAGACCTTCTTTTGACTTGAAGGCAGTCTTCCATACATCTGTCTATTCTATTAAGACCTGGTGGTAGCCAGACTTCAGATCAATCTTACTGAAGTATTTGGCCCCCGTGAGCTGATCAAGGAGGTCGTCGATTCGAGGAATCGGGTACCGGTTACGGACTGTGATTTTATTCAGGGCCCGGTAATCAATGCAGAGTCGCCAGGTCCCATCTTTCTTCTGCACCTGCATGATTGGGCTCCCACAAGGTGATGAACTGGGACGGATGTGCCCCTTGTGGAGCAATTCTTGGACCTGCCTCTTGATCTCCTCTTTTTCCAACAGAGAGCGACGATAGACTGGCCCATTGGGTAGCGGTGCACCTGGGGTCAGATCGATGGGATGCTTGACCTAGCAGTGCAAAGGTACCCCGGTCGGAGAGGAGAAGATATCTGAGTATCCTTCCACCACCTTATCCACTTGCTTCTGTTGTGTGGATAGATCGGTCGTGGAGGCCCAGGATGTGGCTACGATCTCTCTTTCACTCTGAGAGCAAATCACGAAGAAGAGAAATTTCCCGGTCTAAGAGATGACCTTCCTGCATTGCTTGGCAGAGATCAAGGAAATAGCACTAGGAGGGACTGCCTCGGGTGTCCTATACAATTTCCTGTTCAAAGAAATAATAACACTACGAGGCCTAGACTCATATACAGCATGAAGTTTCCAGAAATAAGTTTGGCCCAAAAGAACATCTGAAACTTCGAGAGGAGCAATATCACACAATACCTCGTCCTTGAAGGGCTTGATGCCGTATGGTAGTCGGCACTGTTGGCTGACGCGGAGATCTTTTCCTTTGCAGAGCCATCCAATGGTGTAGGGTTGTGGGTGCGGCATTGTCGGCAGGGCCAGGCGCTTGACGACCTCTGCTGAGATGAGATTCTTCTGGCTACCTCTATCAACGATGAAATGCAGCGGGGTGCCTTTTACCCACATCTGTGAATGGAAGAGGCGTTCTCCTTCTTCTGGCTCGTCTGGTTCATCAGGCTGGAGCTTGGTGGTAGCAATGGTGGCACTGGGTTCCGCATCAATGATCTGTATTCCCCTTTCTGGTTTGGACTCAGAGTCGGAACCTGCATCTGATTCAGATGCTTTCACTTCGGCCACCAGCGACTGCTTTGAGTGGCAATCAGCAGTGTTATACCAAGGGCTCTTATGGAAGTCGCACCACTTGTCGGTATCTTTCTTTGTTTTTCCGGTGTCCTTCTTTGCTTACGGCTTGGACTGGTTGTCCTGATACTGTCCGTCTTTGCTTTGTCCTTTATTCTGTGGGTTGGGGCCGTCGTTTCCTGTCTTTTGTTGTGAAGGGTTCCCAGGCCCAAATTGCCGCGTCTTTTGTTTGAGCTTCTGCTCAATTTTGATGGCATATCAGTAGGCCGCGCCGAAGGAAGAGATGTCCAGAAATTCCTTTTCGGTCTGGATGTTGAGCTCAAAAGCATTGTCACCCACCGCCTTGGTGATGGTGTACGGCCCATAACGGAGTGGGAGAAGCTTTCGATGGGGCCCTGTAAGGCGTTGTTTATGCAAATGCAACCAAACTTTGTCGCCCACCTGAAACTTATGTGGCACCCGATGTTGATCATGGTGTTGCTTGTACTTGGTATTAGACTTCTATAGAATATCCTGAACCTGTTGGCGGATATGCTGGATCCGTTCAATGAATCGAGCGGCTTTGTCAGCTTCTGGGGACGAGTCGGCCGAGGTGGTCGCAAGGGGAAATGCAACATCCATGGGGCCCAATGGTTGGAATCCCAACCCGACCTAAAAGGGGTTGTGGCCAGTTGAGCTATGCAGGGCTCGGTTGTAGTTATGTTGGACATAGCGGAGGCTCTAATCCCATGTGCGGGGGTGTGTTGAATTGTACATGCACAGGATATGTATGACCATCCGGTTGACGACCTCCGTTTGTCCATCGGGCTGGGGGTGGAAGGCAGTGGACTTGGTGAGCTTGGTATCTAGCAGTGACCAGAGGCTTGACCAGAATGAGCTGAGGAACCGATTGTCACGGTCTGAGATAATGGTCTGTGGGATCTCAAAATGTACCCATACTCGTTCAAAGAAGAGCTTGGCAGTGGCTTCTGCTGTGATGTTCTTCTTGCAAGCGGCTAGAATCGCCATCTTGGAAAAGCGATCTACAACCACGAAAACACAGTCGTTTCCCCTCTTGGTGGACGGGAGTCCCGACATGTAGTCCATTGAGATGGATTCCCACAGCCTGTCAGGAGTAGGCAGAGGGGTGTATAGGCCCTGTTTCTTAGTGGTCGGTTTGGCAATAGCGCAAGTGGTGCAGGACCTGATATACTTGCTGACATCCTGTCGAAGTTTCGGCCAGCAGAAATGTTTCTGCAACACTGCCACTGTCTTTTCGACGCCAAAGTGTTGTGCCAGCCGACTATAGTGAGCTTCCCAAATCAGCTTCGCACGCTCGCTTGATGGAATGCAGAGATGGCCCAGATGACACAACAACCCGTCCTGAAGATGGAAATTAGCAACCACTGAGTTGGTGCCCAACATTTGATAGGTGGCAGAGAAGTCAGGGTCTGTCTCGTAGAGGTGGGGCCATCCGGAGGTCTCGTGGCCACAAGAGTCTAGCACTGTGGTAAGTGCCGCGACTGGAGGTCGACTGAGGCAGTCAGCAACTCGGTTGGTACTCCCTGTTTTATATTTGATGTTGAGGTGGAACTGCTGTAAATATGTTGACCACTTCTGATGGTGGTCATCCTGCAACTTTCCTTGGGTCTGCATGAACTGTAGTGGCTTGTGATTAGTGTGGATGACTGTCTCCTTCCCAAGAATGTAATGTCTCCACTGGCGGCAGGCTTGTACAATGGAGTACATTTCTTTGTCATAGGTAGGGTACTTGCGGACAGCATCTGATAGTGTCTCACTATGATATGCCACGGGGTGGCCGTGTTGAGTGAGAATGGCACCCACAGCATAATCTGAAGCATCTGTCTCGATCTCAAAGGGATGTTGCCGGTTCGGTAATGAGAGTACCGGCGATGAGCACAAACGTTTCTTCGAATCATCGAAGGCTTGTTGTTGGGACAGGCCCCACACAAATTTTTCCTTACCACCACCCCTAGGCACTTGGCTGAGGGCCCATGCGATATGAGAGAATCCTAGCACGAACCAGCGATAGAAATTGGCGAGGCACAAGAAGCTCCGAAGTTCAGTGAGTGTGGTTGGGGCTGGCCAGTCACGGATGACCTGGATCTTGGCTGGATCCACATGCACACCATGTCGATCACCGATGTAGCCTAAGTAATGGACCCTGTCCATGCCGAAGGAGCATTTTTCCAAGTTTGCATATAGTTTGTGCTTCCGCAGGGTGTGGAGAACTTGCTGAATATGCTGCAAGTGTTCCTCCCAAGTCTTGCTGTAGATGAGGATGTCATCCAGATACACCACTACAAAATTGTTGGTGAAAGGTCGTAGGATATCGTCCATCATCCTCATAAAAGTTGCTGGAGCATTGGTCAAACCAAAAGGCATGACCAGCCATTCAAAAAGACCCTCTTTTGGCTTGAAGGTAGTCTTCCATACATCTGTCTGTTCTATTGGGACCTGGTGATATCCAGACTTCAGATCAATCTTACTGAAGTATTTGGCCCCTGTGAGCTGATCAAGGAGGTCGTCGATTCGGGGAATCGGGTACCGGTTATGGATTGTGATTTTATTCAGGGCCCGGTAATCAATGCAGAGTCGCCAGGTTCCATCTTTCTTCTGCACCAGCACTATTGGGATCCCACAAGGTGATGAACTGGGATGGATGTGCCCCTTGTGGAGCAATTCTTGGATCTGCCTCTTGATCTCTTCATTTTCCAACAGAGAGCGGCGATAGACTGGCCCATTGGATAGCGATGGACCTGGGGTCAGATCGATGGAATGCTTGACCTGGCAGTGCAGAGGTACCCCGGTCGGAGAGGAGAAGATATGTGAGTATCCTTCCACCACCTTATCCACTTGCTTCTGTTGTGTGGATAGATCGGTCATGTAGGCCCGGGATGTGGCTATGATCTTTCTTTCACTCTGAGAGCGAATCACGAAGAAGACAAATTTCCCTGTCTGAGAGATGACCTTCCTGCATTGCTTGGCAGAGATCAAGGAAATATCACTAGGAGGGACTGCCTTGGGTATCCTGTACAATTTCCTGTTCAAAGAAATAATAACACTACGAGGCCTAGACTCATATACAGCATGACGTTTCCATAAATAAGGTTCGCCCAAAAGAACAACTGAAACTTCGAGAGGAGCAACATCACACAATACCTCATCCTTGAAGGGCTTGATGCCATATGGCAGTTGGCACTGTTGGATGACGCGGAGATCGCTTCCTTTGCGGAGCCATCCAATGGTGTAGGGTTGTGGGTGCGGTGTTGTCGGCAGGGCCAGGCGCTTGACGACCTCTGCTGAGATGAGATTCTTCTAGCTACCGCTATCAACGATGAAATGTTGCGGGGTGCCTTTTACCCACATCTGTGAATGGAAGAGGCGTTCTCCTTCTTCTGGCTCGTCTGGTTCATCAGGCTGGAGCTTGGTGGTAGAAATGGTGGCAATGGGTTCCGCATCAATGATCCGTCTTCCCCTTTCTGGTTCAGACTCAGAGTCAGAACCTGCATCTGATTCAGATGCTTTCACTTCGGCCACCAGCGACTGCTTTGAGCCGCAATCAGCAGTGTTATGCCAAGGGCTCTTATGTAACTCGCACCACTTCCCGGTATCTTTTTTTTTTTTTTCGGTGTCCTTCTTTGCTTGCAGCTTGGACTGGTTGTCCTGATGCTGTCCATCTTTGCTTTGTCCTTTATTCTGTGGGTTGGGGCCGCCCTTTCCCATCTTTTGCTGTGAAGGGTTACCAGGCCCAAATTGGCGCATCTTTTGTTTGAGCTTCTGCTCGATTTTGACGGCATATCGGTAGGCCGCGCCCAAGGAAGAGATGTCCAGAAATTCCATTTTGGTCTGGATGTATCTATGAAAACCACCGCGATACTTGAGCACCAGATGTCGCTCTGAATCTTTGATACCCAGCTTGGTGCGCAAGGTATCGAAGATATTTGTGAACTCTGGCAGTGCTTGGTCTCTTTCTTGTCGTAATGTGGTCCATTTGGTATACAAGTCGTTATAACTTCCAACAGGGTAGTATTGTTCCTTAATAGCATCCCTGAAGGATTCCCAGGTGGTTGTGACTGAAAATAATGAGGCTTCTTCTGTGTCCTTTTGCTCGCAAAATGTTTCCCACCAATCTTTGAGATGAGGAACGGCTTTGAGGAGCGCAAAAGTAATCTTTTCTTTATTCGAAAAGTTATGGACAGAAAAATACCCTTCTAGTAGATTCAACCACTTATCTACAGCATCTGCATCTATCTGTCCTTCAAATATAGGGATATGGAAGTTGATTTGTACCTTGAAGGGGGCGGGGCCTCCGCTCGAGGAAGATGCGTCGCTTGTTGGTAGTCGCCGAAGGATTTGCGCGAAATTATCCATCATCTCGTTCCTCTGCTACGTGAGGGCTTGCTCAAGCAACATTTTGATAGGATCTCCTGTCCCATCATCTTTCTTTTTTCCTGCCATGAGAGGTCGCTTGGGCGTGCGAGATCTTTTGTCCTTAGGAAAAACAAGCTCAAGACCCAATTCTTTGTACCCTGACCTCGTTGGGGACATGCATTAAGACGACAAGGAGCAGACCACTCTGATACCACTGATCCAGATTTTATGAGCAGAACAAAATGAATACAGATTATTATCGGATGCTTAACACAAAATAACAGAGATACAGTAAAACTGGTTTTCTATTCAATAAGGAAATAAGCTAGAACTGTAAAATGCAGCGGAAAACAAGCTTGCTGGAATGGTGGTGGCTTATCTCTGAGAAGAGATGTGACGGCGGCGCTCATTTCAAAAGAATATTGTTACAATGAGGCTCTCAAGGCCTTTTACAATAAACAGGAATGTCAAAAACCCTAGACATCCAAAAACCTAACCCTAGGAGATGAAGCACCAAAAGTCATGTGGGCCCCGTTTGGGTAAGTTAGTACATCAACTTCCCGGGGTTGTAACTTGTGCATACGATCTCCATTTGGGGCGCTTGGTAGCCCGTTGGAAAGGTCTATTCGAGATTTACAACTTTCGACCAGGGCCAAATGCATGTCGGGTGCAGCTTCTAGTCCGCCAAATTTCCAAAAAAGGTCGTTTAGGGCCTCAAAATGGCCCCGAAAGTTTAGGAAATAGTACAATACCAAAATTGCCATAAAACTGTTTTGAGACAGTTGGAAAGGTGGGTGGCCACCAGTATCCACCTGGATCAATCCTCCCTCCTTAGGAAGCAATGGTCTCCATTGCATTGAGTTCCCCCATCAGATGAGGAAATTTCTGCTGAATTTGGCCTCGGGTGAACCACTTGCCTTGGTGCAGGAGCTGCCCTGCTTTGACAACTCGATAAATCTGGATCCTTTGATGTCGAGTGCCCTTGATTTGTGTGTCTGAAAAATGATCACTGGATGCTTGTTGTGGGCAGTCAGGGTTGAGCTCTGTTGGTGTCAACTTCTCTGCTGTCTCTGAGGTGTCTAATAGTGGTGGGAAATATGGCCGAAGGAGAGCCACGTTGAATACTGGGTGCAGACCAAGGAAGGGGGGGATGTTGAGCTCAAAAGATTTGTCACCCACCGCCTTGGTGATGGTGTATGGCCCATAAAAGAGTGGGTGAATCTTTCGATGGGGCCCTGTAAGGCGTTGTTTCTGCAAATGCAAACAAACTTTGTCGCCCACCTGAAACATATGTGGCACCCTATGTTGATCATGGCGCTGCTTGTACTTGGCATTAGACTTCTGTAGAATATCCTGAACCTGTTGGTGGATATGTTGGATCCGTTCAATGAACCGAGCGGCTTTGTCAGCTTCTGGGGATGAGTCGGCCGAGGTGGTCGCAAGGGTAAGTGCAACATCCATGGGGCCCAATGGTTGGAATCCCAACCCCACCTAAAAGGGGCTGTAGCCAGTTGAGCTATGCAGGGCTATGTTGTAGCTATGTTGGACATAGGGGAGGCTCTCATCACATGTGTGCAGGTGTGTTGAATTGTACATGCACAGGATATGTACGACCATCCGATTGATGACCTCCATTTGTCCATCGGTCTGGGGGTGGAAGGCAGTGGCCTTGGTGAGCTTGGTATCCAGCAGTGACCAGAGGCTTGACAAGAATGAGTTGAGGAACTGACTGTCACGGTCTGAGATAATGGTCTGTCGGATCCCAAAATGTACCCATACTCGTTCAAAGAAGAGCTTGGTAGTGGCTTCTGTTGTGATGTTCTTCTTGCAAGAGGCTAGAATCGCCATCTTGGAAAAGCGATCTACAACCAGGAAAACACAGTCCTTTCCCCTCTTGGTGGACGGGAGACCCGACATGTAGTCCATTGAGATGGATTCCCATGGCCTATCAGTAGTAGGCATAGGGGTGTATAGGCCCTGTTTCTTAGTGGTTGGTTTGGCAATAGCTCAAGCGATGCAGGACCTGATATACTTGCCGACATCCTTTCGAAGTTTCAGCCAGTAGAAATGTTTCTGCAACACTGCCACTGTCTTTTCGACGCCAAATTTTCCTGTCACACGACTATAGTGAGATTCCTAAATCAGCTTCGCATGCTCGCTTGATGGAATACAGAGATGGCCAAGATGATGCAACAACCCATCCTGAAGATGGAAATTAGCAACCACTGAGTTGGTGCCCAACATTTGATAGGTGGCGGAGAAGTCAGGGTCTGTCTCGTAGAGGTGGGGCCATCCGGAGCTCTCGTGGCCAAAAGAGTCTAGCACCGTGGTAAGTGCTGCGACTGGAGGTCGACTGAGGCAGTCAGCAACTCGGTTGGTACTCCCTGTTTTATATTTGATGTTGAGGTGGAGTTGCTGTAAATATGTTGACCACTTCTGATGGCGGTCATTCTGCAACTTTCCTTGGGTTTGCATGAACTGTAGTGGCTTGTGATCAGTGTGGATGACTGTCTCCTTCCCAAGAATGTAATGTCTCCACTGGCGGCAGGCTTGTACAATGGAGTACATTTCTTTGTCATACGTAGGGTACATGCGAACAGCATCTGATAGTGTCTTACTATGATATGCCACGGGGTGGCCGTGTTGAGTGAGAACGGCACCCACAGCATAATCTGAAGCATCTGTCTCGATCTCAAAGGGATGTTGCAGGTTCGGTAATGAGTGTACCGACGATGAGCACAAACGCTTCTACAAATCATCGAAGGCTTGTTGTTGGGACAGGCCCCACACAAATTTTTCCATACCACCACCCCTGGTCACTTGGCTGAGGGCCCATGCGATATGAGAGAATCACAGCACAAACCGGTGACAGAAATTGGCGAGGCCCAAGAAGCTCCGAAGTTCAGTGAGTGTGGTTGGGGCTGGCCAGTCAAGGATGACCTAGATCTTGGCTGGATCCACGTGCACACCATGTCGATCAACGATGTAGCCTAAGTAATGGACCCTGTCCATGCCGAAGGAGCAGTTTTCCAAGTTTGCATATAGTTTGTGCTTCCACAGGGTGTGCAGAACCTGCTGAATATGCTGCAAGTGTTCCTCCCAAGTCTTGCTGTAGATGAGGATGTCATCTAGATACACCACTACAAAATTGTTGGTGAAAGGTCGTAGGATATCGTCCATCATCCTCATAAAAGTTGCTGGAGCATTTGTCAAACCAAAAGGAATGACCAGCCATTCAAAAAGACCTTCTTTTGACTTGGAGGCAGTCTTCCATACATCTGTCTGTTCTATTGGGACCTGGTGGTAGCCAGACTTCAGATCAATCTTACTGAAGTATTTGTCCCCCGTGAGCTGATCAAGGAGGTCGTCGATTCGGGGAATCGGGTACCGGTTACGGACTGTGATTTTATTCAGGGCCCGGTAATCAATGCAGAGTCGCCAGGTCCCATCTTTCTTCTGCACCAGCACGATTGGGCTCCCACAAGGTGATGAACTGGGACGGATGTGCCCCTTGTGGAGCAATTCTTGGATCTGCCTCTTGATCTGCTCGTTTTCCAACAGAGAGCGGCGATAGACTAGCCCATTGGATATTGGTGCACCTCGGGTCAGATCGATGGAATGCTTGACCTGGCAGTGCAGAGGTACCCCGGTCGGAGAGGAGAAGATATCTGAGTATCCTTCCACCACCTTATCCACTTGCTTCTGTTGTGTGGATAGATCGGTCGTGGAGGCCCGGGATGTGGCTACGATCTTTCTTTCACTCTGAGAGTGAATCACGAAGAAGACAAATTTCCCGGTCTGAGAGATGACCTTCCTACATTGCTTGGCAGAGATCAAGGAAATAGCACTAGCAGGGACTGCCTCGGGTATCCTGTACAATTTCCTGTTCAAAGAAATAATAACACTACGAGGCCTAGACTCATATATAGCATGACGTTTCCATAAATAAGGTTGGCCCAAAAGAACATCTGAAAGTTCGAGAGGAGCAACATCACACAATACCTCATCCTTGAAGGGCTTGGTGCCGTATGGCAGTCGGCACTGTTGGCTGACACGGAGATCGCTTCCTTTGCGGAGCCATCCAATGGTGTAGGGTTGTGGGTGCGGCGTTGTCGGCAGGGCCAGACACTTGGCGACCTCTGCTGAGATGAGATTCTTCTGGCTACTGCTATCAACAATGAAATGCAGCGGGGTGCCTTTTACCCACATCGGTGAATGGAAGAGGCGTTCTCGTTCTTCTGGCTCGTCTTGTTCATCAGGCTGGATCTTGGTGGTAGAAATGGTGGCACTGGGTTCCGCATCAATGATCCGTCTTCCCCTTTCTCCTTTAGACTTAGAGTCAGGACCTGCATCTTATTCAGATGCTTTCACTTCGGCCACCAGCGACTGCTTTGAGCGGCAATCAGCAGTGTTATGCCAAGGGATCTTATGGATGTCGCAGCACTTCCCGGTATCTTTTTTTGTTTTTTCAGTGACCTTTGCTTGCGGCTTGGACTGGTTGTCCTGATGCTGTCCATCTTTGCTTTGTCCTTTATTGTGTGGGTTGGGGCCACCCTTTCCTGTCTTTTGCTATGAAGGGTTCCCAGGCCCAAATTGCCGCGTCTTTTGTTTGAGCTTCTGCTCGATTTTGACGGCATATCGGTAGGCCGCGCCCAAGGAAGAGATGTCTAGAAATTCCATTTCGGTCTGGATGTATCTATGAAAACCACTGCAATACTTGAGCACCATATGTCGCTCTGAATCTTTGATACCCAGGTTGGTGCACAAGGTATGGAAGATATTTGTGAACTCTGGCACTGCTTGGTCTCTTTCTTGTCGCAATGTGGTCCATTTGGTATACAAGTCGTCATAACTTCCAACAGGGTAGTATTGTTCCTTAATAGCATCCTTGAAGGATTCCCAGGTGGCCGTGACTGAAAATAATGAGGCTTCTTCTGTGTCCTTTTGCTCGCAGAATGTTTCCCACCAATCTTTGACATGGGGAACGGCTTTGAGGAGCGCAAAAGTAATCTTTTCTTTATTCGAAAAGTTATGGACAGAAAAATACCCTTCTAGTAGATTCAACCACTTATCTACAACATCTCCGTGTATCTGTCCTTCAAATATAGGGATATCGAAGTTGATTTGTACCTTGAAGGGGGCGGCGCCTCCACTCGAGGAAGATGCGTCGCTTGTTGGTAGTCGCCGAAGGATTTGCGCGAAATTATCCATCATCTTGTTCCTCTACTGCGTGAGGGCTTACTCAAGCAACATTTTGATAGGATCTCCTGTCCCGTCATCTTTCTTTTCTCCTGCCATGAGAGGTCACTTGGGTGTGCGAGAGCTTTTGTCCTTAGGAGAAACAAGCTCAAGACCCAATTCTTTGTACCCTGACCTCGTTGGGGACATGCATTAAGACGACAAGGAGCAAACCTCTCTGATACCACTGATCCGGATTTTATGAGCAGAACGAAATGAATATAGATTATTATCGGATGCTTAACACAAAATAACAAAGATACAGTAAAACTGGTTTTCTATTCAATAAGGAAATAAGCTAGAACTGTAAAATGCAGCGGAAAACAAGCTTGCTGGAATGGTGGCGGCTTATCTCTGAGAAGAGATGTGACGGCGGCGCTCATTTCGCAAGAAGATGGTTACAATGAGGCTCTCAAGGCCTTTTACAATAAACAGTAATGTCAAAAACCCTAGACATCCAAAAACCTAACCCTAGGAGATGAAGCGCCAAAAGTCATGTGGGCCCCGTTTGGGTAAGTTAGTACATCAACTTCCCGGGGTCGTAACTTTTGCATACGATCTCCGTTTGGGGTGCTTGGTAGCCCGTTGGAAAGGTCTATCCGAGATTTACAACTTTCGACCAATGCTAAAAGCATGTGTGGGGTAATCATTCGGCCCCCCAAATTGTCAAAAAAGGTCGTTTAGGGCCTCAAAATGGCCCCGGAAGTTTAGGACCCGAAAAACTGCTAAAAATAGTACAATACCAAAATTGCCATAAAACTGTTTTGAGACAATTGGAAAGGTGGGTGGCCACCAATATCCACCTAGATCAATCCTCCCTCCTTAGGAAGCAATGGTCTCCATTGCGTTGAGTTCCCCTATCAGATGAGGAAATTTTTGCTAAGTTTGGGCTTGGGTGAACCACTTGCCTTGGTGCAGAAGCCGCCCTGCTTTGACAACTCGATAAAGCTGGCTCCTTTGATGTCGAGTGCCCTTGATCTGTTTGTCTGCAATATGATCACTGGATGCTTGTTGTAGGCAGTCAAGGTTGGGCTCTGTTGGTGTCAACTTCTCTGCTGTCTCCGAGGTGTCTAATAGTGGTGGGAAATATGGCCGAAGAAGAGTCAGGTTGAAGACTGGATGCAGACCAAGGAAGGGGGGAATGTTGAGCTCAAAAGCATTCTCACCCACCGCCTTGGTGATGGTGTACGTCCCATAACGGAATTGGAGAATCTTTCGATGGGGTCCTGTAAGGCGTTGTTTCTGCAAATGCAACCAAACTTTGTCACCCACCTGAAACTTATGTGGCACCCGATGTTGATCATGGCGCTGCTTGTACTTGGCATTAGACTTCTGTAGAATATCCTGAACCTGTTGGCAGATATGCTGGATCCGTTCAATGAATCGAGTGGCTTTGTCAGCTTCTTGGGACGAGTCGGCCAAGGTGGTCGCAAGGGGAAGTGCAACATCCATGGGGCCGAATGGTTGGAATCCCAACCCCACCTAAAAGGGGCTATGGCCAGTTGAGCTATGAAGGGCTCGGTTGTAGCTATGCTGGACATAGGGGAGACTCTCATCCCATGTGCGAGGGTGTGTTGAATTGTACATGCGCAGGATATGTACGACCATCCGGTTGACGACCTCCGTTTGTCCATCGGTCTGGGGCTAGAAGGAAGTGGACTTGGTGAGCTTGGTATCCAGCAGTGACCAGAGGCTTGACCAGAATGAGCTGAGGAACCGACTGTCACGGTCTGAGATAATGGTCTATGGGATCCCAAAATGTACCCATACTCGTTCAAAGAAGAG
Organism: Larix kaempferi; assembly: GCA_027924585.1. Classification (NCBI taxonomy): domain Eukaryota; kingdom Viridiplantae; phylum Streptophyta; class Pinopsida; order Pinales; family Pinaceae; genus Larix; species Larix kaempferi. Next base: position 3,844,774 of record BSBM01000008.1, read on the forward strand.
CTTGGCAGTGGCTTCTGCTATGATGTTCTTCTTGGAAGCGACTAGAATCGTCATCTTGGAAAAGCGATCTACAATCACGAAAACACAGTCGGTTCCCCTCTTGGTGGATGGGAGGCCCGACATGTAGTCCATTGAGATGGATTCCCATGGCCTGTCAGGAGTAGGCAGAGGGGTGTATAGGCCCTGTTTCTTAGTGGTCAGTTTGGCAATAGCGCAAGCGGTGCAGGACCTGATATACTTACCGACATCCTGTTGAAGTTTCGGCCGGTAGAAATGTTTCTGCAACACTGCCACTGTCTTTTCGACGCCAAAGTGTCCTGCCACCCGACTATAGTGAGCTTCCCAAATCAGCTTCGCACACTCGCTTGATGGAATGCAGAGATGGCCCAGATGACACAACAACCCATTTTGAAGATGGAAATTAGCAACCACTGAGTTGGTGCCCAACATTTGATAGGTGGCGGAGAAGTCAGGGTCTGTCTCGTAGACGTGGGGCCATCCGGAGGTCTCGTGGCCACAAGAGTCTAGCACTGTGGTAAGTGCCGCAACTGGAGGTCGACTGAAGCAGTCAACAACTTGGTTGGTACTCCCTGTTTTATATTTGATGTTGAGGTGGAAATGCTGTAAATATGTTGACCACTTCTGATGGTGGTCATTCTGCAACTTTCCTTGGGTCTGCATGAACTGTAGTGGCTTGTGATCAGTGTGGATGACTGTCTCCTTCCCAAGAATGTAATGTCTCCACTGGCGGCAGGCTTGTACAATGGACTACATTTCTTTGTCATTGGTAGGGTACTTGCGGACAACATCTGATAGTGTCTCACTATGATATTCCATGGGGTGGCCGTGTTGAGTGAGAACGGCACCCACAGCACAATCTGAAGCATCTGTCTCGATCTCAAAGGGATGTTGCAGGTTCGGTAATGAGAGTACCGACGATGAGCACAAATGCTTCTTCAAATCATCGAAGGCTTGTTGTTGGGATACGCCCCACACAAATTTTTCCTTACCACCACCCCTGGTCACTTGGCTGAGGGCCCATGCGATATAAGAGAATCCCAGCACGAATCGGCGACAAAAAATGGTGAGGCCCAAGAAGCTCCGAAGTTCAGTGAGTTTGGTTGGGGCTAGCCAGTCACAGATGACCTGGATCTTGGCTGGATCCACATGAACACCATGTCGATCAACGATGTAGCCTAAGTAATGGACCCTGTCCACGCCGAAGGAGCATTTTTCCAAGTTTGCATATAGTTTGTGCTTCCGCAGGGTGTGCAGAACCTGCTGAATATGCTGCAAGTGTTCCTCCCAAGTCTTGCTGTAGATGAGGATGTCATCCAGATACACCACTACAAAATTATTTGTGAAAGGTCGTAGGATATCGTCCATCATCCTCATAAAAGTTGCTAGAGCATTTGTCAAACCAAAAGGAATGACCAGCCATTCAAAAAGACCTTCTTTTGACTTGAAGGCAGTCTTCCATACATCTGTCTGTTCTATTGGGACCTGGTGGTAGCCAGACTTCAGATCAATCTTACTGAAGTATTTGGCCCTCGTGAGCTAATCAAGGAGGTCGTCGATTCGGGTACCGGTTACGGACTGTGATTTTATTCAGGGCCCAGTAATCAATGCAGAGTCGCTAGGTCCCATCTTTCTTCTGCACCAGCATGATTAGGCTCCCACAAGGTGATGAACTGGGACGGATGTGCCCCTTGTGGAGCAAAGCCTGGATCTGCCTCTTGATCTACTCGTTTTCCAATAAAGAGCGGCGATAGACTGGCCCATTGGGTAGCGGTGCACCTGGGGTCAGATCGATGGAATGCTTGACCTGGCAGTGCAGAGGTACCCCGGTCGGAGAGGAGAAGATATCTGAGTATCCTTCCACCACCTTATCCACTTACTTCTGTTGTGTGGATAGATCGGTCGTGGAGGCCCGGGATGTCGCTACGATCTTTCTTTCACTCTGAGAGCGAATCATGAAGAAGACAAATTTTCCGGTCTGAGAGATGACCTTCCTGCATTGCTTGGCAGAGATCAAGGAAATAACACTAGGAGGGACTGCCTCGCGTATCCTGTACAATTTCCTGTTCAACGAAATAATAACACTACGAGGCCTAGACTCATATACAGCATGGCGTTTCCATAAATAAGGTTCACCCAAAAGAACATCTGAAACTTCGAGAGGAGCACCATCACACAATACCTCGTCCTTGAAGGGCTTGATTCCGTATGGCAGTCGACACTGTTGCCTAAGGCGGAGATCGCTTCCTTTGCAGAGCCATTCAATGGTGTAGGGTTGTGGATGTGGCGTTGTCGGCAGGGCCAGGCACTTGATGACCTCTGCTGAGATGAGATTCTTCTGGCTACCACTATCAACGATGAAATGCAGCGGGGTGCCTTTTACCCACATCTGTGAATGGAAGAGGCGTTCTCCTTCTTCTTGCTCATCTGGTTTATCAGGCTGGAGCTTGGTGGTAGCAATGGTGGCACTGGGTTCCGCATCAATGATCTGTCTTCCCCTTTCTGGTTCGGACTCAGAGTCAAAACCTGCATCTGATTCAGATGCTTTCGCTTCGGACACCAGCGACTGCTTTGAGCGGCAATCAACAGTGTTATGCCAAGGGCTCTTATGGAAGTCGCACCGCTTCCTGGTATCTTTCTTTGTTTTTTCGGTGTCCTTCTTTGCTTGCGGATTGGACTGGTTGTCCTAATACTGTCCATCTTTGCTTTGTCCTTTATTCTGTGGGTTGGGGCCACCCTTTCCTGTCTTTTGCTGTGAAGGGTTCCCAGGCCCAAATTGCCACGTCTTTTGTTTGAGCTTCTGCTCGATTTTGACGGCATATCGGTAGGCCGCGCCCAAGGAAGAGATTTCCAGAAATTACATTTCGGTCTGGATGTATCTATGCAAACCACCACGATACTTGAGCACCAGATGTCGCTCTAAATCTTTGATACCCAACTTGTTGCGCAAGGTATGGAAGATATTTGTGAACTCTGGCACTGCTTGGTCTCTTTCTTGTCGCAGTGTGGTCCATTTGGTATACAAGTCGTCATAACTTCCAACAGGGTAGTATTGTTCCTTAATAACATCCCTGAAGGATTCCCATGTGGCCGTGACTTAAAATAATGAGGCTTCTTCTGTGTCCTTTTGCTCGCAGAATGTTTCCCACCAATCTTTGACATGGGGAACGAATTTGAGGAGCGCAAAAGTAATCTTTTCTTTATTCGAAAAGTTATGGACAGAAAAATACCCTTCTAGTAGATTCAACCACTTATCTACAGCATTTGCGTCTATCTGTCCTTCAAATATAGGGATATTGAAGTTGATTTGTACCTTTAATGGGGCGGCGACTCCGCTCGAGGAAGATGCGTCGCTTGTTGGTAGTCGTCGAAGGATTTGCGCGAAATTATCCATCATCTCGTTCCTCTGCTGCGTGAGGGCTTCCTCAAGCAACATTTTGATAGGATCTCCTGTCCCGTCATCTTTCTTTTCTCCTTCCATGAGAGGTCACTTGGGCGTGCGAGAGCTTTTGTCCTCAAGTGAAACAAGCTCAAGACCCAATTCTTTGTACCCTGACCTCGTTGGGGACATGCATTAAGACGACAAGGAGCAGACCGCTCTGATACCACTGATCCGGATTTTATGAGCAGAACGAAATGAATACAAATTATTATCGGATGCTTAACACAAAATAACAGAGATACAGTAAAACTGGTTTTCTATTCAATAAGGAAATAAGCTAGAACTGTAAAATGCAGCGGAAAACAAGCTTGCTGGAATGGTGGCGGCTTATCTCTGAGAAGAGATGTGATGGCTGCGCTCATTTCACAAGAAGATGGTTACAATGAGGCTCTCAAGGCCTTTTACAATAAACAGGAATGTCAAAAACCCTAGACATCCAAAAACCTAACCCTAGGAGATGAAGCGCCAAAAGTCATGTGGGCCCCGTTTGGGTAAGTTAGTACATCAACTTCCCGGGGTTGTAACTTTTCCATACGATCTCCGTTTGGGGCGCTTGGTAGCCCGTTGGAAAGGTCTATCCGAGATTTACAACTTTCGACTAGGGCCAAATGCATGCCGGAGGCATCCTTTTGGCCCCCCAAATTGCCAAAAAAGGTCGTTTAGGGCCTCAAAATGGCCTCGGAAGTTTAGGACCCGAAAAACTGCTAAAAATTGTACAATACCAAAATTGCCATAAAACTGTTTTGAGATAGTTAGAAAGGTGGGTGGCCACCAATATCCACCTGGATCAGCTGCTCTGTAATATGGGATATCAAGACAGTGATGTCAGTAATGGCCGTAAATACCGCATATCGCACAAGGGTTGTTGGTACGCAGTGATTTATCACGAGGCTTGGGGTTTGGGTCGAGTTTGACAACCGGGATGTTGGGGTCATCGTCAAGCATTTGCATGTGTTCCTGTAATTCGGGTAATTGTGGACATTGATGAGTTGGATGGCCTAACTCATCACATAATGATCATTTAGGAGGAGCACGAAACACGGGGGGAGGTTTAACTGCTTTGGGAGGAGGTACCGCAGTGTATGGTTGTGCGCCTTTGCCCTCAATGGGATTGATAAGAGGAGGGGGATTCGTAGAAGATGAAGGGGTAGTGACACCGGGAGGTGGTTGAGTAGTAGTGACAATGGGTTGCACCGGTTGTAGGATGACATTTGGTGTCGGCGGGGGAAGGGGAGGCGAAATATACCACATGGGTAAGCCTAAGGTTAACCCGGGGAGGCTAAGGGTGGCCATAACTAGGGCACTTACTACTCCCAAGGGAGGGAATATGAAGGGGATTGTGTGGATGGGTGTAACACCAATGTGACTAGGGACCAATGGTGGTTTAGGTAACAGGGGCAGTTGATTGTTGGGTGTTTGTGTATTGTGGGACAAGGTATATAGGTCAGATACTTTGGGCGCTAGTGACGGGTGTGGAATGGATTGGAATGTTTCGGTCATCGGTGCATCTAAGTAAACTCCGAGTCCCACAGAGGAAACAAAGGAGGTATTTTCACCACAACCAGATTGTTCCACCATGGGGAGAACATTTTCTGGTGCAGCGGGGGCCTTGGGATCGTAATAGGTGAGTTGGTCGACCTTGACCACGCGTCTGTCATGGGAGAACATCATGGTACGTAAAACGGATGAGGTAACCACTCGCATGGCATACTTGTAGCTGCGACCAAGTAAGAGGTTATAATCAAGTTGGGTATTGATGACCTCTATGTCACTGAGCATGGTTTTACTAGCCAGCTGAACGGGGACATTAGCTAACAGACCTTGGGGTTGAGCCGAATGGCCGTCATAGGCTCGCAACGCAGTGGTGGACTGTTGGAGAGTAGGGGATCCCAATTTCTGCCAAACGAATGTGGACATAATGCATGTAGAGGCAGCTTCATCGATAATGCATCGATGGATGACAAGATTCCGAACGGAAACAAAAACTTGGAATGCTAAAGTGGAAGGTAGGCATGGTTCGGACTGGTCCGAATCGAATGCCATTAGTTGTGAATCATTGGGGTCAATAGCACCAATGCCAGAGAGCAAAGTCTTGCGTCGTGAAGGACAATTTTTTAAGACTTCTAAAGCAGACATGGATGCGGGAGACTGGGCTAAGTCATCTACAATGTTGTAATTTGACGCAGCGCGAGCATTGGGGTTATTGTTGATACGACGAAGTGGGAAGCGAGGTGCTTTAGAGGCACCATCGAGTGGAGCCAGAGGTATACGTAACGTCTGATCAGTGGGATGAGCGTTAGTGTTTTTGTCGGTGGGAGGGTCTTCAGGGGTGGAGCCATATTGGTTTCGACGGGTTTGGAGGTTGACATCAACGGATGACATCATTAACAAGTGGTGGGTACCTGAATCGAACATGGGTTGATCAGGAGAGGCATAAGGGATCTGTTGTTGTGGTGGCGCGTTGCCTTGAGGGGGAGCCAACGGTTGAGTGTTCACTACGCCTTGGGTTGGTAGGGGGTTTTGCAGCACCAAAGGTTGCTGCTGAGGGGGTGGGGGGTTCGGTGGCACCTGAGGAGTCGCTTTCCCTTGACGATGGGCATCATCAGTCCAGAGTTGCCGAGCTCAGTCCAAATGTGGGAAAGCATGTGTGTAGTGGCCATAGACCCCGCAAATAGAACAAGGATGGTTTGTTCGGAGGTTATTGTTTTTAGGCTGCTTGGGATGACGATCCGGATTCTGGTTGGGAGGAGCAACATTGTTATTATGTGGAGAATTGGTAGGTGGTGGACCTTGATGATGTTGTTGGTTGTTGCCGTGGTTACGTCCTCTTCCACGGTTTTGTTGTCCACCCTGGTTGCATTGGTTGTTTTGATGTTGGGGCTGATTGTGTTGTGTGTACACTTTCCCTTGAGCAGTGGGAGGATTTTGGTTTGCCGCAGGTACAGGAGCAGGTTGTGGTGGATAATAAGATGGTGGGGATGGAGGTGGCCCAGTTACCTACTGGGGTTGTTGGTAACCTTGAGCTATTGGAGGTATTGGGTTATCTGTTGTAGCTTGCTGTGGGTAATACATTGGTTGTGGTGGGAACTGAATTGGGTTCTGGGTGGCAGGTTGGTTATAGTATGTGGGAGGTACATATGCCGATGGCACTTTCCCATAGCAATGTTGTGGACAAGAGGGTCCATGAGTGTGATGATTCTGATTCATTGGAGTGTAGGAAGTTGTCGCTCCAGAATTAGATGTAGCCCTAGAGAGGTCTGGGGCATTTATGGTGCTCACCATGCTAAAAGGTTTAATTTGCGGTGTGACTTGGCCAATAATACCATCAGCGACATGTGATGCCCCCGGCGGGTCACCACGTGAAGAATTGCCTCGTGGGGCGTCTGGTATGATGGTGTAGAGATAGCCTGACTGGGCATAGATTAGGTCGAATTGCTGAGCTTTTAGGATAGCTTCTTCCTATGAGTGGGGTCGTTCGGAAGCGATGTCATTTTCTATGAGGGGTAGGAGTGATTTAAGGAACCAGTCCAAAAATATACGGTCATCCAGTTTAATTTTACGGAGGCTACGATGCTTGCGCCACTCATGAATGTGGTCCGTGATGTGGGTAGCTGTGTTTTGTCTACAAGACAACAGTATTTCAACTCCTGCATCGTAACGTACAGGTAGCTGAAAAAACTGAAGGAAAGTGGAGGCGAGAGACGTAAAAGTCTGGTGGGTCCCATGTGGTTGTTCGATGTACCACTTGGCTGCAGAGCCAGTGAACGTTCGTTGCAATAGTCTTAGACAAATGGAGTCATCCACTATGGAGTTAGATGAACACCATAGGTGAAAAGACATTATGTGGTTTTGGGGGTCCTCCCTAGGTTTTCCTTCAAACTTGGGTATGTCCAAGGGGAGCTTCGTAGGAATGGGTGGCCATGTAGGGTTGTGCCTGATAGGATCGTTGGTTAGCCTGGATAAGTTTGGTAAGTTCAGAGTAGCCATGTAAGGTAAACTAGCAGATGGGTGTGGCGTAGTGACTGGGACCTAACTATTCATGGTGGAATTATGTAGTGCTCCAGTAGCCCCTAATGGTATGCTAGGTATTGAAGGTATGTGTCCTCCAACTGCTGTGGTTTGGTATTGACCAGCGTTTCCAAGTGCAACATGGGTTACACCGGGGTTAGGAATAGTGCCAGGAATTCCTGGGATCTGGGTTGTGGTAATGATAGGTGGTGTGATTCCTATGTTTGGCATGCCCATAATAGGAGGTAGTTCTGTGTTGGGCATACCTAAAGGTGGAGTATCCCCCATATTAGGCATGCCTAGGGGGGTTGTTGTTACCATGGATGGCACGGTAGTCGAAGGGTTTGTGGACGTATCTCCAATAGTACTGGTAAAAAGTGGGTCGTATTGTGTTCCAGCCATGTGGTTTGTTGGTAATAATTTAGTAGGGTTTTCGGATTCAGCCTCAGAATCAGATGTGAAGTGAGGCGTGTCAGAATCGGATGACTGTATGTTTGTCCGATGACGTGTCAAGTCAAGGGATAAGGCTCGACGTCGGTGATGTGGAGAGCCAAGTAGACTGAACTGAGGGGGTTCACCCTGAAGACGACGAGATCATCTAAAATTCTCAATGGTGAGAAATAAAAAAATTTCAGTATAAGGTGGTGATGTAAAAAACTTGAAACCCTAATGCAACCAAGAGTGCAAAAAAGGGGAGTGAAAATAAAGGCTCTCAGGCCAAAAATCAACCTCAAAAAGCACTTATTATAACATCTGTGCTATAACAAGTGGAGGGATGCAACAAAATTGGTCAGAATACCAACAGTCAAATAGTTTCTAGAAAAAAGAGGTGCTACTAGACCAAAGGTGGGTAATGTATCATGCAAACACCTAACTAGAAGTATTGTAAGTCAACAAACGATATCCCTTGCAAGGTGATGAAATCCAAGTCAGAAAATATAGAGTGTTGAATCAACGGCTAGATATCCCCCTACCGGGAGGGACACCGGGTAGACAATCCTAAAGAATGGCAACTAGGATACCCCGTTCATGACACGTTCAGAAAAGGTGAATCTGTCATTTGGTCCTTTTACCGCAGTACCCCCATACAGGGATACCCCAATAACTGTGAAAGGTAGCCTTCGATTACTGAATGGATTTCGGTATTCCACTCAGGCCTCCGAAACCATTCTGGCGACTTCAACCCTCCTAGGGGAGAGGCCCTCTGATAAACTAGTTGTGATCGTGCCAAAAAATACTAGGGGATTCTGGTTCCCTAATGGACAACAGCTATGTCTCAAATGTAATAACTGAGGGGTGTTATTGGAACACCTATCCCCTCAATTCTACCTAACTACAAAATTCTTTTAAGTGCTCCCCAAGTGGGGTTAAAAGTTGGTTGAGTTTAAGGTAAATTTTAAGGCTCAGTTTAAATTATGTGGCAGAGTGGGTGCAAGTGTGGTATTTAAACTGAAATTGATTTGCCTCGCTTGGGCGATTTTACAAATAAAAGAAAAGACGCTTCCAGTTTTTGCAAAAAATAAAGGCATTTTTGAAATGTAAATGCTTGAAAAAACTATTCAAAAATAATGGATCTTTGAAATAATTTAAAGGGAAGCAAATAACATAAATATTTCAAGAAATAAATGGATCTCTTAAAAATTGCTTGGGCAAAGTATCGAGCAAATAAACAGTAAAACCTTGATCTAGATAAAATGCAGAAAAATCTCTCTTTCAATTTCTGAAAATTTTGTAAAAAGACTTTTAATGGAGCATTCTAAATAGTAAAAGGTTTCTTATGGCTGTAAAAAATGCAGGAAATTTAATACTATAAAATATGCTGAATGGGCAGAAAATACAACAAAAAATATTTTTCAAAAAATTGGTAGAATTGAAAAAACTTGCATCGCGGGTTTCGGGCAAACAGCTGCGATGGGCTGTGCGGGTTTTGGTCGCGAAGCCGCGCTATGCAGCACAGATTCCTGTCACACAGTCGCGATGGGCAGCGCGGGTTTCAGCCACGATGTGTAGCACGGCAAATGGCCACGAAGCCGCGATGTGCAGTGCGTAAACTAGCCACGAAGCCGCGCGGAAAAAAGCCGCAAAGTTGCGATGAGCCGCGCGACTGTCAGGCAAAAAACCGCGAGGCGAAAGCCGAAAACGAACGCCTAAAAACGAACCCGAAAATGGAAATTTCAGGCTGTTAATGGCAATAGAATGGGCCAAGATCTAGAACAGCAATGGATCTGCTTTCTAGGATGGCAGATCTATGAATTAAACTAACTAAAACTAACAAAAACTAACAAAAACTAAGATCTAAAGCAAGAAACTGAGATCTAAGTATTCGAAGCCAGCGGAGTCGCCAAGCTTAGTGCAATGGGCACCTATCAACAAGTGATAGCAGTTTCAATAGAAATAAATAACAAACTACTTTAAACTACATTAATCATGGATCTATGTGAAATAGATAAGCAAACAATGGAAATATTATTGAAAGCAAAAACAATTGACAATATGTAAAAAATAATTTTGTATTAAGAATAGGGACAAGCAAGTGCTTGCAATGGTGATACCTTCAAGTGGTGAAGATTGTTGAGCAACTTCCAAGGTGAGTAGCTCCAAGATCCAAAGGTCTCTTCTCCAAGATAGCTACAATGGTCAAAAGATCATGAGAGATTTTGACAGCATGAGGATAGGATGATGGATGGATGGAAAGTGAGGAGCCCCTACCACCTTTTTATAGTTTTTGGTGGTGGGGAATACCATTATGGTTTTGAGGAAACCAATGGTATTGACCAACATGGTTTAAGTACCTTTTCCCTCCTTTTTCCTTTTTTGAATATTTTTAATATTTTTATTCCCTTTTTAATATTTTTGGGAATTCTGGACCCTTTTTGAGGGTTTTTTATGCTTTTTGAGGAAAAATATTCATTTTGAGTGGAACAAGGGGTGTATTAAGGTCTTTTGGTGGCTTTAGAGGCTCAAATGGTGAAAAAGTGGACAAATGGGTCATGTGAATAAGGAAATGAGCTAGTGAGCACTTTTTGGGTGTTAACAAGGCAAGGAGGCAAGAAGAAGAAGAGAGAATTAGATTGGAAAGAATTGCGAAGTAGGAACAACATGATACATTAAGAAGGGATCAGGAGGAAGAGGCACAAAAGAAAGAGGAGGAAGAAAAGAAGTCCCAAGAGGATATTGATCCCAAAAGCCCAGACTTACAGAATTTAGATATGGGTTCCCCCATAAGAGATTTCCCCATTGTCCCTTTTACACCCTACAAAGGAAGTACAGTTTCTAAATGGGAAAATTTTGCTTATAACAAGAAAAGGAAAACCATTGTCAAAGAGACAGGTTCCAAATTGAAAAGACCTTTTCGGCCAGACATCATCACTACGCACGAGACTACGGTCGTGTGGAACACAGAAGAGGCTGCTAAAATCCTGGCATCCATCTCCGTAGCCACAGTTACAACATTTGTGGACAATGTCAACATACTAGGGGATCAATTGAGTGAAGAAAAGGATAAAGCACGTCATCTGCAGGAAGCTTTAGTCAAAGAGCAGAACTATACAAATTTGATGATCGAGAGGAATGATGCTCTCGCATCTCAAAACGAAGAGTTAAAAGAATTTCTTCAACAACTGGAAGCTGACAGGAGGGCCCTGGCAATACAAGTAAGGATGTTAGAGAAAGAAAAGGGAGAGCTTGAAGGAAAAAATCTGAGGCTTGAATTAGAGAAGTTTGACAACATTCAGGAGATCATTGACCTGAAAGAACACATTGAAAAGTTACAAGAAGGCAACGAATTGTTAGAACAACAATTAAAGCTGGAAAGCAGCAAAATGGGAGACATTAGCCCCTTCCACGAGAAAGCCTGTGAAATACTAAGAGAGACCTATGGCGTACAAGAACTTCTATCAGAGGAAATATATAAGCTAAAAGCAATAATGGCCCAGGTTAAGGAAATCAATGTCGAAGCCACTCGAGTCAGGAAGAAGCACACACACATCAGGGGAGAGATTAAAAAACACATTGAATGGAGGGAAGGGAGGTTAGTGTTCCTGGCAAATCTTCCCCTTAAGTCTATTGTTGAGTACAGGGTAGACATACGCACCCTAGATTATTCTAAGGATTGCAGAGTGAAGTTGGCCACTGTGACCTTAGCTACTTATGAGCAGTGTAAGAATTTGTATTCCCAGTTACGAGCCACACAGGAAAGTTGTCATATAGCCATGCCTCCAAATTTAGAAGAATTCCCGGATAAAGCACAACGTTTATCTAAGCTAAGTGAAGAACTCAAGGCAGAAAATGAATATGTGCAAAAGCTAGATGTCTTGACTTTAGAAGGCCTGCACCAATTTATCAGTGAAGCAGCTATTCATAAGCATCGCCTAGAAGAAAGTCTCAGAGCCACAATGGAAGAAATAACTTTTTTAGCAGAAGAACTCGCCAAGGAGAGAGTGTCCCTTAGATTTATGATTCCCCTGGTTGGAATGAATATAGTGAAAGAAACAAATCAGTGGGGAAATTATATTGCAAAAGTAGATATGGCATTGGCAACGAGTCAAGTTCCCACATCAGAAAGTGGCCCAGCTGTCGCAGTAGTGATGGAAGAAGCCCCAACAGTCCCAGAAACGCCTAAGTCGCCCAAAGTACCAGCTCAAGGGTAGCTTGCCTTCGTCAACGTGTCTCTTGGGTTGATATTTTATGCATATGCCTTTGTAATATTAAAAGGACTTGTGCTCTCATTTTTGTATAGTTATTTGAGATATTCCTATTTTTGTAATGCCAACACTACAAGACAAACTAGGGGAATAGAAATGGTTAGGGTATAGGTGGCAACTCTTGGCCCATTTTGTAAAGCTATATAAAGTTGATTAGAGGAAGGTAGTAGGGACTTTTTGCAGGTGAAAGGTTTTATGTCTTGTAAATGAACTATTTCTGCTACATGAATAAGAAAAATCAATTTGTCCTGTGGAAGCTAGCACAACATTTTTCTTGGAGTCTTGTTGGATAATTGCTGAACTATTTCTGTGCTTTCATACATTTCTTGTGAGATCTTTCCTGGCTCTTATGAATTAATTCTTTGCTATGAATGGTTTCACTTTCTCTGCAAAATTTATGTGTTAAATGGGTGATTGAATGCTTGTATTTATCTGGGCTATCTTGGATAATCCTTATTTCTGCTGTAAATGCTCCTTCCAATTTAACAGCTACCTATGGAATTATTGGGTGTGTTTTCAGTTTATTACCCATTCTTTAAATCTGCTCCTTATAAGGATAGGATAATTTAGATTTAAATTAAATTAGTATAGATTTGTTTACCACATGCATTTAATTTAGGGCACATGCATATCATAATAAATACAAAAAATACATATCCAGTGGATCGGGCCGCAACCGGTAAAACAAACAAATCTTTAAAACTCATGGTAGCCGGAATCGTTAACCGGACGGATTCTCCACACCAAACGGTGGGCGATCTAGTTGGGATCGCTTACTGGGGAGAATCCCTTGCTGATTAATGCAACAATATTTGAGGCATCGAAACGGCCTTCTGTCCAACCAAAAAATTCAATCTTGGTCTCTAAAGTTCGATTTTGATGATGAGCATCCAGCCCTGGTCTCTGATACAAAATTTTCCAACATTCTCCGAAACCCTAAATTCCTGGAGCCATGAATGAAGGTGCTCAAAATCCAATTCTGTTTTGACAGAAATATGCACTTGATTGTTTCTGGTGTAACTCTAAAATTTCAGATCTATAGGGTCTGAAAATTCTTCTTGTGGTAGCCTGACCTGTTATCTTTCCAACCCCATAGGTCTGACCTCAAATGGATTCTCTGAGAGAGAGTTATTATAAGTGTCGCAACATGACCTGTTTATGGGATAACACAGGAGAGCAAACTTGTACAGTGTGCCACATGTCGCTGGTTCCATTTCGGCCTCTGAAAAACATACCTGAGAAAGTACATTCTGTTCCCTACCTGTCACATTTTACAAAGTTTCAGTTGGAGATTCCTAGCCCAAGTTATGACCTTTTTTCCTAGGTCACCTGTTTATGACTCAGATCTGGAAGAGGCAGAAACCCTATATTGTACAGATCATAAATCACAAAGTACAACGAATTAGAGGTTGTCCTTTAAAAACAAGCTACATGGGGATCTTATCTTTGACCTATAAGATTTTAATACCCTGAAACCTCACTAAAATGTATTTATAGTGAAATTTCTATGATGAATTCTTTTTTCTATATCAAGACCTAGCTTTGCAAATGCAACAAGTGTCATAAATGCCATACCATGCCTTCTTTCAGGCTAGCTCTGACTCCATGTTAGTTTTTCAGAATTTCAATCTGATCTAGGATATTAACTGAGAGAATAACATGTACATCATATCTACAGCATATCAAACATGGACACAATAATGCCAGCACACAGGAGACACAGAGTTTCACCGGGGAAAACCAAGAAGGTGAAAAACCCTGCAACTTCCTCAGAGATAGATAGAGCAATGATACAAACCAAGTACAAGAGATAGTCCTCCTAGCAACAACTTCTCCTCCTCCACAAGTGCACCACTCTCCAATGAGAGTATGAGTGAATAATAGAATGATCAAATAGAGTGCCTCCCGCACTCTATTTATACTTGACTTGACTTTCCTAATAACCTTTACTAGGTCAGCCTTAACTTAACCACATAACATATAGCTGATAGGGCCGACCCCCAATAGGGTGGTAATAACCCTTTGACCCACATGACTTATACAGGGCTGACCCCACCAAGGTGGTCTAATAACCCATCAAGTATAAGTTACGACACTTTCGTATAGAGGAATAATAACATCTCTGTAGGAATACAAACACTTCCGTATAGAGGAATAATAACATCTCTATAGGAATACAATATACATATATGAAATACATTCCGAAGTTACAAATACATCAACATAAAATTCAGTAATGTATTTCATCACTGAGCTCTACTTCAGACCTCACACATTAAGGGGCATCTGTTAACAATCAAATTAACACCCCTAGTCATGTGACCGAAGAAGCACATTTTTACTATGCGCCCACAACATGAAGACAGAAACACAAATACATTCAGAGACAAGTCCTCTCTGATCTAATCACTTCTCCCATAAATGAAAGGATCAGGTGAAGATGGTAAGAACCTATGGAGACCAAGTTCAATGATTGAAGCGCTCATAAAAGGTCCAAAACTAAGCTACACCAATCAAAAAGTGAAGATGAATGCATTAAAGTGCATTAATTGTACTTAAAGTATGCTAAAGTTGTGCAAAAAGCCTAAAAACTATGGAAAAGTGGGTTTTTGAGCAAAAATAATAAAAAAAGATTAAACGGAACAATCCCACATTGTAAAGAGAAACTTGAAGGCTCATTTCCCAATGCTATATAAGAAAGGCATGGGAGGCATAGTAGAGTATACAAAGGAAGAGCAAAGACATGCTGGAGAGATTCTGAAGGAGGAGAACGAGCTCAAATTCTTCAAAAGCAAGGGTGAAGAAAGGAAATCTCATGGGAATGGAGGAGGAATTCACACCAAGAGCCATGGTAAGGATGTACCTCTTCATTGTTTTAATATGAATGGATTCAAGTTTCTACCATCTAAGAGTTTGAATTTTTCTTATCATGTATGAATTTAATTCTCAAATGGCTTTAGATCTTAATGAGTTTTGATGAATGAATATAGATCTTTAGAAACTTGTGATAATCTTTTCATTTGCTGACATAGAAACTCACCATTTCTTAGTAAGATAGATTGATATGTTGCAGATCTAACTTTCTACAAGCAAACTACATCTTCTATTATCAACCATTGGCTTAGTTTTGAAGAAATTCTATGCTGAAGAAAATATTGGCCTGCCAAAACAACCACTCATCCTGTTTTGCACCTAGAACTAGCCTCAATGGCCTTAGGAAACTGCCCACCATTTCTCACCTCTAAGGGATAAAACATTTCTGAGAGCATAAGTTTGTAGGTGGATGATTTATTCACTTGACCATTGACTCATTTTTTAAAACAAATCTCTGGTCAAGGAGATATTTTCCTGCCAAAACAACCATTCCGCCTGTTTTTCACCCTGCCAGAAAATGCTCGCCATTGTCAAAATTGGTTAAGTATTGAGAAACGTGCCTAAGTAGCGTTGGTAAAATGCCCACCATTTCTCACTTGTGAGGGATAAAAAATATCTGAAAGCATAAGATTATAGGTGGATGATTTATGCACTTGACCATTTGATCAGTTTTGAAAAAAAGTCTATGGTAAATAAAATATTGGCCTACCAAAACAACCACTCAGCTTATTTTGCACCTAGAAATGGCCTAAATAGTCTTAGGCAAATTCCCACCATTTCTCACATGTGAGGGATACAAAATTTCTGAGAGCATAAGTTTGTACGTAGGTGGATGATTTATTTACTTGGCCGTTGACTCATTTTTTTAAATGAGTCTCTGGACAAGGAGATATTTTCCTGCCAAAACATCCATTCACCCTATTTTGCACCCTGCTAGAAAAATGATCGCCATTGGAAAAATTCGCTAAGTATTTAAAAACGAGCTTAGATAGCCTTGGGAAAATGCCCACCATTTATCACCTATGAGGGATAAATTTTTTTTGAAAGCATTAGCTTGCAGGTGGATGATTTATGCACTTTACCATTAGCTTTTTTTTGAAAAAAAGTGTTTGGTAAAGAAAATATTGGCTTGCCAAAACAACCACTCAGCTTGTTTTGCACCTAAAAATGGCCTAAATGGCCTTAGGCAAATTCCCACCATTTCTCACCTATGAGGGATAATAAATTTCTAAGAGAATAAGTTTGTAGGTGGATCATTTATTCACTTGAAAATTGACTCATTTTCAAAACAAGTCTCTGGTCAAGGAGATATTTTCCTGCCAAAACAACCATTCATCCTATTTTTCACCCTGCCAGAAAAATGCTTGCCATTGGGAAAATTGCCTAAGTATTTAAAAACGGGCTTAGGTAGCCTTGGGAATATGCCCACCATTTCTCACCTATGAGGAATACAAATTTTCTGAAAGCATCAACTTCTAGGTTGATGATTTATGCACTTGACCATTGGATCTATTTCTAAAAAAAGTCTTTGGTAAAGAAAATATTGGCCTGCCAAAACAAGCAGTCATCTTGTTTTGCACCTAGAACTAGCCTAAAAGGCCTTAGGAAAATGCCCACCATTTCTCACCTGTGAGGGATAAAAAATTTCTGAGAGAATAAGTTTGTAGGTGGATGATTTATTCACTTAACCATCGACTCATTTTTTAAAACGAATCTATGGTCAAGGAGATATATGCCTGCAAAAACATCCATTCAACCTGTTTTGCACCCTGGCAGAAAAATGCTCGCCATTGGCAAAATTGTCTAAGTATTTAAAAACAAGCTTAGGTAGCCTTGGGAAAATGCCCACCATTTCTCACCTGTGAGGGATAAAAATTTTATGAAAGCATTAGCTTGTAGGTGGATGATTTATGCACTTTACCATTAGCTCTGTTTTGAAAAAAAGTCTTTGGTAAAGAAAATATTGGCCTACCAAAACAACCACTCAGCTTGTTTTGCACCTAAAAATGGCCTAAATGGCCTTTGGAAAATGACCACCATTTCTCACCTGTGAGGGATAAAACATTTATGAGAGCATAAGTTTTCCTCTGGTCAATGAGATATTTGCATGCGAAAAAAACCATTCATCATGTTTTTCACCCTGCCAGAAAAATGCTCGCTATTGGAAAAATTGGTTAAGTATTGAGAAACGGGCCTAAGTAGCCTTGGGAAAATGCCCACCATTTCTCACCTGTGAGGGATAAAAAATTTCTAAAATCATCATCTTGTGGGTGGATGATTTATGTACTTGACCATTGGCTCAGTTTTGAAAAAAAGTCTATGTTCAAGAAAATATTGGCCTGCCAATACAACCACTCAGCTTATTTTGCACCTAGAAATTGCCTAAATAGCCTTAGGAAAATGCCCACCATTTCTCACCTATGAGGGATAAAAAATTTATGATAGCATAAGTTTGATGGTGGATAATTTATTCACTTTACCATTGACTCATTTTTTGAAATGAGTCTCTGGTCAAGGAGATATTTGCCTGCCAAAACATCCATTCACCTTGTTTTGCACCCTGACAAAAAAATGCTCGCCATTGGCAAAATTGGCTAAGTATTTAAAAACGGTCTTAGGTAGCCTTGGGAAAATTCCCACCATTTCTCACCTATGAGGGATAAATTTTTTTTGAAAGCATCGGCTTGCAGGTGGATGATTTATGCACTTGACCATTGGCTCCATTTTGAAAAAAAATCTATGGTCAAGAAAATATTGGCCTTCCAAAACAACAACTCATCTAGTTTTCCACCTAAAAATGGCCTAAATGGCCTTAGGCAAATGCCCACCATTTCTCACCTGTGAGGGATAAAAAATTTCTAAGAGCATAAGTTTGTAGGTGGATGATTTATTCACTTGAAAACTGATTCATTTTTCAAAACAATTCTCTGGTCAAGACTTTGAAGGGACAAAATGCAAAGGTTATAACGATACCCTTTTCAAACTTTTATAGACTTTGAAGGGAAAAAATGCAAAGATGATGAAGCTGTAGGTGATGGTGATATGGATTATGTTCAAAAGAGATTGCGAAGGCACATGGTTGGAAGTTGATAAATAAGTACTATTCATGATTTATTTATCTGTTCTCATTTAATTTATATATATGAATATACATTTTCATACTCTTCATTGTTTTCAATGTACCTATATCAATTAATTAACTATACTGTTTACTTGAATGCCATTGTTAACTATTAGGAAAATGTGTATATTGATTGTTTTTTAACATAAATTTTCATTGGATCTAGTATATGATCAATGTTAATTATTTGTAAACGAGGGACTTAAATACCAGTTTATTTACCAATATAGATCCTATGTGAAATTACTTATGTATATTTTTGTGGTTAGACATCTCCGGGGTCTCTTCATACAGTTCCAAAAGTTAGAAGGAGCTCTAGGCTTATTATGGTAGATTTTTGTGCTTATGAATGTGTTTTGAAAAATAAATTGGATTTTAAGCATGGTTGTCTTTGGATATTATTGTCTTTTCTTAGAATTACAAATGATGCAATTTGGGTGTTCATATTCTCCTATGCCCAATTTTGAAAGGCTTCTAGGTCAATGGAAGAGTGCATGCCTTACAAGAAGGAGGTTGGTGGTTCTATTACTCCATGGCCTATTGATATTGCAATATTGGTATTTTTAATCAAATATATTTTATTATGATTTATTATGGCTATAGAGGGGGTTTCAAACCATCTTTGTATGTTGCTACGAGGTGGTTTCGAAACCGCCTCCATATGTCACTACGAGGGGGGTTCGAAATTTCCCTTGTATTTTACAACAAGGGGGGGTTTAGAATCTCCCTCGTAGGTACCTATGAAGGGGGTTTAGAACCACCCTCATAGGTACCTACGGGGGGGGTTTGTAACCACCCCCAAAGGTTTGTAATAAGGAATTTTAGGGGGGTTTCTGAACTGCCCCCATAGGTGTCTACGAGGGGGGTTTAGAACCGCCCCTAAAAGTCACTTTTTTTTGGGGGGGGGCATGGGGGGAAGAACCTCCCCCAAAATTCACTTTTAGCATCAGTGTATTTCTCTTCCAAAATCGCCCTTAAAATTCCAAACTTTTAGCGTTAGTGCTATTGAGGGAAGTTTTGTTAAGACCGCCCGCAAAGTTTTGCAAGATGAATTTTTATGGGGGGTTTAGAAACATCCCCATAGACACCTATGAGGGGAGTTTGTATGCTCCCATAAAGTTTTGTAATAAGGAATTTTATGGGGGTTTTGGAACCGGCCCCATAGTTGTCTATGAGGGGGGTTTAGAACTGCCCTAAAAGTTAGTTTTAGGAGGGGTTTAGAACCGCCCCTAACAATAATTTTTAGGGGCAGTTTTGATCTCTTCCAAAACCTCCTCTAAAAGTTAAAACTTTAGCATCGGTGCAATTGGGGGGGTTTTGTAAAGACCTCCTCCAAATCCAAAACCACACCAAAAAGTGACTTTTGGGGGCGGAAGACAACCCCCCCTAAAAGCCAAATTTGTTGTAGTGTATGCTCTTCTCTAAAGTAGTCTCTAATCTAGGTCAAAACTACCACACTATTGCTCTAAAAGTCCTATGATGTCTATCTTTCATACGATTAGCTCCTAACCTCACATATCAAGGGGAAATATGTTAACAACAAAAAATGACCATGTATCATCATACATACCTATTGGTGTCCATTTTGTCACCACTTTTGATCATCAAACACATTCTGATTGGAATTATTTTCATTATTTTTCTATGATAAGTTATTCTTTCTACCATTCAGACTATCAATCAGATCAAGTATGTATACGTTCACATATCAATTGATTTTGGGTAAAAATCGTCCTATTGTGATTTATTGATGTTTATTAGACATTTATCAACTTGCTTGGCAACTAGATTTTGTTCTGCATTCAATGGGTTTCAAACAGACCTCCATTTAGATGCGTGTTCACGTTGCAAACGTTCAGCCGCATCCATCCCGCCATTCAGACCTTCATTCATCCCGTGAGTTCGTTAGTTGGAATATTTCGGGTCATTAAAGGCAGAAACAGAAAGGTGGGTTCTATTAGCAACATGGTTGTCGTGGTTGGTGAGCCCCTATTCTAGAAGATTCACCCTCCTACTCGCCTCGCTTGAAAAAAAACCTGCAGCTCATGTCAAAACTCCAGAAGTTCTGTCTTTCCTGCACTCTCAGCTCGACAACACATTTCTCTACCCATGTCAAAGGAGGATCAATGTCTCAACAACCGCGGGAAGGAAACCAACGCCGTGGAACCTGGTAGATGCCCCGTGCGCTATCGTAAACTATTATGGGGTCGTTCATTGGCCATGTGCTATCATGAGTTGTTAAGCAGAGTCGTTTTATGGCATTAAGACTGCCTATTATTAGCGCAGTTGACCACTAAAGGGTCAAATTGCTCCCCCATTTGTAATTCTTTATATATAGACATCTTCATGACTGAGACAAGTTAGTCTCTTTAGTATTTAGTCTTTTCAGCTGCAAATAGACGTAGAAACACTGTAACTTTGTTTTAATTTAATATAACTCTATTCTAGTTTTTATGAAAGCTTAGTAGCATGCATGGTGATTGATTGATTAAGGCATAACCTATGATTGCTGAGAAGGGCCCCTCAACAACCAGTGGTCTTCTGTCTGTGTACATAATTTGTCTTTGTCTTCTGCAGATAAGTTGTGTTATTTGTTTAATTCATGTATTTATTTTGTATATGATATCTTTGTCTTGTAATATGTATGTTGTTTTGCCACTTATGTAAATGATACCTCTGTTTTATGAAATGTATATCTTATTTGCTGTTCACATTAATGATATTTCCATAATGTAATTAGTGACCGATCACGCTTAGTTTTTTTACATTGTTTAGTTTGCTTAGTTTGCTCTTAGTCATGTTATTTACAAATACCTAGAGTTTAGTTAGATTAACATTCCAAGTTCATTTGTAGTTAGAATTAGTTTTGTCAGTTTATTTCCTATAGTAATAGGTTAGTCTTATTTATTTCAGTTTTGTTTTCTTATTCCATAGAATTAGTTCATTCCTTAGACAATGATTTATAATAAGTTACTTCTTGCAATCTTAAAGCTCCTAAACACTCTATTTATTGCTTCCTTGCGCTGTAGGTTCATATGCACCAGTCAACTAACATTAAGATATCCCAAACTACTTCTTTCCTTAGTTTAAATCGTTTTCCTCCATCTGGATTGTCTTTCAGACAGCCATCCGAAACGTCATACAGACCTTAATACTTTCTGCATTGTTTTTATGCTTATTTAGAATCCAGTTTCTTAGGTCTTTGAACTACAATATTTCTTACCTTTAATTAGCCTCCTTAGATGTAATTAAGATCTTGTTTTACACCACTTAGAATTTTAATTAAGTTTGTCATCATCCTTAGTTTTCATTATATGTTTCCTTAACCTTGCTTCAGTTGCTTTCCAAGTTATGTTTCTCTTATGTCTGATTCATTAATGCTTTACTGTTACATAATTTATCAGTTTCATTCTTAGGGTAGTTTATCATATGTCGTTAAGATTAATATTAGATTAGGTTTAGAAATTTCATTCTCCAAGTTATCTCAGTCTTGAATCATTTCTCCCATTCATACAGTTAATCAAGATGTTCTTGAAATAGGATTTGGTTAGAAATAAATATCTTTATCAAGTTTTCTACTTGCTTCCAAATCAAATTCAATTTAAGTAAATATCTTTATTAAGTTTTCTACTTGCTTCTATATTTCATTAGTTTTATATCATTTGCTTATGGACAAAAGATAGATCAAGATGTTTAAAGTTAATTGTAGTTGGGAAATCTTTAGTTTGCATTTATTTGTAGAAGTTAAACTATATTTATTTCCATTTTGTTTCCTTGTCACGTTTGAAAGTCACTTTGATACATTCGCGCCCATCCCTATTACATTTGACACACTTCCTCAGAATCCCCAAGGAGAATGGAATTAGGTAGTTTAGTGTAGTCTTGAGATATTAATTGAATGCATGAATAGTTGTTGAATTCACTTAGTCATCTGTAGTTTTGATTTAAGTTCTTTGTTTCATAATTAGCTGTTGTTGAGGTGTATTTACTGTCTTAAAGAATCACCAAAATATTTAATTATCGACCAGGGTTGGTAACCTTAGAGGTTTGGCACAGTATATGCTGAGGTAGAATGGGACCTATGTTTCAGCTCGACAGACCTTATAAATGTTTAATAAAGAAAATATTGAAAGATCTTTCAAAATGAAAAACCGATTAAAACTTCAAAAATACAACAAATGAACTAATTAAACCTAACTAAACCAACAAATCAGAACAGTATCAAGCTATACTACTCTATCATATGGAAAATAACTGGAAAGAACAAATACTGATAAAAAACAAACTACTTTTTATGAAAATGAAAACTACTTGACTTGAAACAAAAACTACAAACTACTTAGTGAATTCAACAACTATTCATGAATTCAGTTAATACTTCAAAACTACACTAAACTACCTAATTCCATTCTCCTTGGGGTTTCTGATGAAGTGTATCAAATGTAATGGGAATAGGAGTGAATATATCAAAGTGGCTTTTAGATGTGACAAAGAAACAAAATGTAAATAGATCTAGTTTAACTTCTACAAACAAATGCAAACTAAGGATTGTCCAACTACAATTAAATTTAAACATCTTGATCTATCTTTTATCCATAAGCAAATGGTATAAAACTAATGAAATCTAGAAGCAAGTAGAAAACTTAATAAAGATATGTACCTTGAACTGAAATTGATTTAGAAGCAAGTAGAAAACTTGACAAAGATATTTTATATAGAAACAAGTAGAAAACTTGATAAAGATATTTATTTTTGAACCAAACCCTATTTCATGAACATCTTCATTAACTGTATGAATGGGAGAAATGATTCAAGACTGAGATAACTTGGAGAATGAAATTGCTAAACCTAATCTATTATTAATCTTAACGACATATGATAAACTACACTAAGAATGAAACTGATAAATTCTGTAATAGTAAAGCATTAATGAACCAGACATAAAAGAAACATAACTTGTAAAGCAACTAAAGCAAGGTTAAGGAAAGATAGAATGAAAACTAAGGATGACGACAAACTTAATTAAAACTCTATGCAAGATAAGACAAGATCTAAATTACATCTAAGAAGGCTAATTAAAAGCAAGAAATATCATACTTCAAAGACCTAAGAAACTAGATTCTAAATAAGCATAAAAACAATGCAGAAAGTTTTGAGGTTGGTATTACGATCTGGATGGCTGTCTGAATGACAGTCGAGATGGAGGAAAATGATTTAAACTAAGTAAATAAGCGGTTTGGATGATCTTAATGTCAGCTGACTATTGTAATCTCTGTAGAGGAAGAGACTAGATCGAGAGAAGGGCTCCCAGCTGTGTGCATGGAGTTTCCTGGAAAGATCTAAGGCTGCAGCTGTGTGCGCAGCATTATTGTATAAGTTTCCTTTGAGTTAATATATGAAACACTCCTATCGACGTGGTTTCCCATGGAGGTGAATTCTTTATGTCTCCTTGTTATGGTAATATTCGCATGAATGCATGTCTGAGTTATCTGTGTGTATATGAATGTTGTATGATCTTTATGAATCTGTTGAGTACGTTCTCGAAGTTTTCGTAATAGCTATAATCGTTAAGTGTTGGGAGGAACCGGTAGAACGCTGTCGCCGCAGTGACCGAGGATTGCATTACTGCGCTGGGCGCGTGGAAAGAAGAGATACGTAGAGCGCTGACGCAGGGGGGGAGAGTCACCCCGTGTGCTAGAACAGAGACACCGCGCTGCTAGGCTGTTAAGTGAGAATTCCGTGCAGTTGCGAAGGAGGGCTTGTGGAAGAGACCAACAGTCTGCTTTGAGTAAGTCACAAGAGGAGAAAGAGGGAAGTCTCCGCGTCGCCTAGGTTAAGGAAATCTGATTCCTTAGCCCCCCCATAGCCACTTCGGGTGAGACTTCAAGCTGCTGCGCAGCTCGTTGCCGAGAGGGCCAGTGCGCCAAGGGGTTTTGTTGCTGCGCTTCATTAAAACCCGGGTCTGCCCCAAAAGCAGCCAACAAATGGTTCCGTTTCCTTGCGACTTGTTACTGTGAGACTTGTTATTTCGGCGACGCGCGAGATTGAGGCGAAACCCAGAGAAAGAAGCAGCCAACAAATGGTTCCGTAGTGCGCAGAGTGCAACAGCAACTACACAAGCTCAGAACTGAAGATGAGAAGCTCACCAACAGCATTCAGCCATTTATGGATGAGTATGCTGACATCGTTGCTCAAATCAAGGCAAAAATCAAAGACATTGCAGAATCGCAATAGGTGATCGATGGCACAACTAAAGAAGAAGCCACCGCAGACACGGTGCAGGCAGCTGTGGAATGTGTTGATGAAATGGACTCCGCTATTGCGCAGTGGAAGAAAACATTCACGGAGACCCAAGCAAAAGCATATGCACAAGTAAAGCGACCACACGCAAGTGCGAGTGGCTCGAGGGCGAGCCACAAGTAAGTGTTAGGGGCCTATTGGAGCCTAGGACGCAGCTATGGTAAAAGCTACGAATTTTGAGGAAAAAGCACAAGTATGGAAGGAAAGTGCTAATTTTGAACAAGCACCAATTTTTGGGTAGAAGCAGATGGTGCGCAGTACGGTGCCAGATGGACGAGCTTAACGCAGACTACGGACTGGAACTCGCGGAGCTCGCGCGCACACGTCATAGAGGAATGAATGTGGCTGAATAGAAAGCTCAGCTACCATAATGAATGAATCGACGGAGTAGAGGGCTCAGCTACCCTCATTAAGGTTAAGTACAGAAGTTATGGTTGCTCGGATCAAGGAGGAGCAACGGACCAGAGCATTGAAGTCCAAGGACAAGGCGCCCATACCCGCAAGCTACACCGGAAATCATGGAGCCTACAGGAAGCGGCGACGTGACTGCAAGCGGCGCCTACAGTACACCTAGCCATGTGCGTGGTTAGGGTTTTTGGGGATTACTGTTGGGGAAGGCCCACAGTTTTGTAAAGGTGTGACCGTCATGGCCACCTATATATATGTATAATTGTAAAGGGTAGATGTTAGCTAGTTAGTAAGCTAGCTAGTCAGTGGTTTCCAGTCAGTCAGCTAGTAAGCTAGCCATTCAGTCTTCTATTGTGTTGTTAGGAGAAAGAGTTAGAGTCAGGATAGACGTGGAGTTAATCCCTGAGTTGCAGACAGTCCGAGTCGACGTCTGAACTATTGTAATCTCTGTAGAGGAAGAGACTAGATCGAGAGAAGGGCTCCCAGCTGTGTGCGTGGAGTTTCCTGGAAAGATCTAAGGCTGTAGCTGTGTGCGCAGCATTATTGTATAAGTTTCCTTTGAGTTAATATATGAAAAACTCCTGTGGACGTGGTTTCCCGTGGAGGTGAATTCTTTACGTCTCCTTGTTATGGTAATATTCGCATGAATGCATGTCTGAGTTATCTGTGTGTATATGAATGTTGTATGATCTTTATGAATCTATTGAGTACGTTCTCGAAGTTTTCGTAATAGCTATAATCGTTAAGTGTTGGGAGGAACCGGTACAACGCTGTCGCCATAGCGACCGAGGATTGCATTACTGCGCTGGGCGCGTGGAAAGAAGAGATACGTAGAGCGCTAACGCAGGGGGGGAGAGTCGCCCCGTGCGCTGGAACAGAGATGCCGCGCTGCTAGGCTGTTAAGTGAGAATTCCGCGCAGTTGCGAAGGAGGGCTTGCGGAAGAGACCAACAGTCTGCTTTGAGTAAGTCGCAAGAGGAGAAAGAGAGTAGTCTCCGCGTCGCCTAGGTTAAGGAAATCTGATTCTTTAGCCCCCCTATAGCCACTTCGGGTGAGACTTCGAGCTGCTGCGCAGCTCGTTGCCGAGAGGGCCAGTGCGCCAAGGGGTTTTGTTGTTGCGCTTCATTAAAACCCGGGTCTGCCCCAAAAGCAGCCAACAACTAAGAATGAGCAACTAAGTGTGACTAAGAAAACTAAGCATGACTGGTCACTAATTACATTCTGGAAATATCATTAACATGAAGAGCAAATTAAACATACAGATCATAAAACAGAGGTATCAGTTACATAAGTGGAAAAACAACATATAGATTACAAAACAAAGATATCATATACAAAATGAATACATAAATTAAACAAATAACACAACTTATTTGCAGAATACAAAGACAAATTATATACACAGACAGAAGACCACGGGTTGTTGAGCTGCCCTTCTCAGCAATCAGAGGCTGTGCCTTAATCAATCAATCACCATGCACCCTACTGAGCTCTCATAAAACTAGAACAGAGGTGTTTTAAATTAAAGATGAGTTACAACGTTGGTGTTTCTACTTACATCTGAAAAACTAAAAACTAAGAGACTAAAAGGACTAACTCATCTCAGTCACGAAGACGTCTATATATAGAGAGTTACAATTGGGGGAGCAAGTCGACCCTTTAGTGGTCGACTTCTCTAATAATAGGTAGTCTTAATGCCACAAAACGGCTCTACTTAACAATACACGACAGCGCATGGCCAAGGAATGGCCCCATAACAGTTTACAACAGCATACGAGGCATCTACCAGGTTCCAAGGCATTGGTTTCCTTCATGCGGTCGTTGAGACGTTGATCCTTCATTGATGTGGGCAAAGAGATGTGCTGTCGATTTGAGCGTGTAGGAGAGGGAATCTTCCAGAACACCAGCTCATGCACCATAAGGGCCACGTTCTAAACAGAACCCATGTGACGGTTTGCTTTCTAACGGCCCGAGAATATCTCAACTGACGATCTCGTGGGTTGAATGCAGGTCTGAACGGCAGGATGAATGCGGCTGATCGTGTGCACCATGAATACGCATCTTAATAGAGGTTCGTTTGAGAGCCATAACCTGTGGAATGAAATATATTTTTCAAGCAAGCCAATAAATATTAAATAAACATCAATAAATCACAATATGACGATTTTTACCCAAAATTCATATGATGTGTGAATATATGCATACCTGATCTATTTGACGGTCTGAATGGTGGAAATAATAACTTATTATATCAAAAATGGTGAAAATGACGCCAATCAGAGTGTGTTTGATGATCAAAAGTGGTGACAAAATGGACACCAACATTCCCCAAACCAGAGATATGCCAAGTCCCACTGAGCAAAAAGAAAGAGAAATTCAGGAAGAAGTTTGAGCTGCGGTAGTAGCTGCCTTCAACTTGGAAGAGGAAGTGGATTTAGCTCTAAGCTTATGAAACTGCTCCTTCAAAGTATCATGCTTCAACTGGAGAGAAAGGTTAGAGGCTTTCTTGGATTCATTTAAATCTTCCACACACTTCACCTGGAAACGTAATTCCTTGTTCTCTTGACGAAGCCCAGAGATGATCTCAACACACTTCTCATTCTGCCTTCTCAACTCTGCTGTGTCTTTGGTTAATCTATCCATAGTCTGATGGAGTGGAGAAGATGCTTCTACAAGAGACATAGGGTCCTTTTGAGGGTTTCATCCCCTTAGAGGTGGTTCGGGATCAGTAGGTGTAATGTGTGTTTCAGGGGTCATCTCTTCAATATGTGCAGAGGCAGGCTCCAAGACAGGGTCTTTAAGTAAACTGGCTGATAAGTTGGCCAACACGAGGAGAGGGGACTCAAAGACATGGTCATTTGCTTGGTCGTCAGGGTTGTCCAAGTGCATTGGCTCAATGAATGACTGATTGATGGACTGAACAACAGTCTGGTCGATGGAATAGACAATGGTCTAGTCAACTGACTGGTCGCCATTAGCCCTTCTTGACTTTGTGTGTATGGGTGAAAAGAATGGGAGTTGCGTGATTGTGTCCTCGTGGACATGCTCAGGAGATGATGAATGATCAGGGTGTATTTCTCCCGAGGGACCCTCACTAAATCTTACAGAATTGGTAACCTTTTCTTCTTAGACAGAGGTTTGGGCCGGCTCATTAGCACAGGATAGGAAACGATGACGTTTACGAGAGGCAGGGGATTTGACCGTAGGCTTCTTAACTAGATGAGGGTTCCAAAGACAAAGCGTTCCCAGGTTTTCCCCTTTTCTTCCAAATGGTGAGTGATTAAGACTTTGATCAAACCATGGTGGTGTAAGCTTCCAGAGGGGTTAGTGGTATTCTTCCTAACCTGGCTCGACATTTTCTCTAAAATTTTCAGAAGATAGAAAGGGAAATTAAGAGCCTTACCTTTAACAAAATGTGCTGGTAACCTAAGGTGGCCATCTTTGAAGACGGTGTACTTACCCTCATAGGTAATCAAATGGATAATGACACTCAGTGGCTCAAGGTACTCAGGCTTAACCCATTCTCTGTGAAACCCTTTGGTGCCATCAACATGTTGATATTCGTCCTTAAGAGCAAACTTGAGCTCTATCCATGGAAGAAAGAGATGTGTGTGCCAATGGGCTCCTTTCCTAGGCAATTTCGTGGTTGATGCAATGGATTCTTTCGTCACTGGAAAAGTGAGATTGCCGACCTTGACTATCTTACCATTGAATCCCTTAGCAAACAAAAGTGAAATCTCAGCATCATGGCCATTAATAAGGTGAAGAAATGGAGCCCATCCGGCTCGCAAAAATATTTCACGACATGCCTTAAAATCGGGAATGCATAGGAGGTCATGGTAACTACTAGGCTTGTAACGAATTGGCATTTTGAACAGAGGTTGAAGGATGTAGATGGATACAGGGAATGTGAGAAACTGCAGGGGATGGAGCTTGATAGGTTTAGGGCGGATGAAAAATGAGCAAGATGAAACAGAGTTTACGTAGAGGTAAGTTTAAATTGAGATCCGTTCAAGCGGCTGAATGATCGTGGAGATAGTTTTGGCATGTTTGAATGTTATGCTATCATTTAGTTACCTTGATTCATGTTCCATCATAGAACTGCGTGGTTAATGAATTCATATGGCTTATGATATGTTCAACCATGTGCAAAGTAAAACTTTGGATAGGTTGAACGTAATCCTCATTATGAAATTATAGCCATAAATTACACATAAAAAATCATGATGAATTAATAAATGAAATGATAGATCGTAGGGTAAAATTAAATAGAGGATTAAAATCGTATGATATCCATATGAAGGTTAATCAATTCATTTTATGAGACGAAATGAGTATGGAAAGATGACATTTAATTTGATCCTTGACATGATTAGTTAATTAGATATAAACTCAAAATTTTAAATATCTTAGCACACTTATTAATATCATTACAGGATATGGTTTCATTCAGCACTTCATTCAGATCATTATTCCCATTTTCCTCGTTCGTCACCTCATTTGGATCGTCATTCGACCCTTCATTCAACCCTTCATACATACCTTTGTACAGAAACGTGCTATGATGGATCTGACTACTGCTGATTATGCAGAGAATTTTAATGGGGCTTGTCAGCAAACCAGAGATGTTGTAAACCTTCTTTTCTAGAACTTTAGTCGCATTCTTCTTTATTTGTCATTGACCAGAACATTTTTTCTTCTATTTTTTGTGTTATCCTGAAAACACCTATAATTTGTTAGAGATAAATGAACTTTTTATAAATATTCAGAAGGTAAAAATAGGTATGAATCTCCCCCAAACCAAAAATATGGCGTGTCCTTAAGCCATCAAAGAAAAATTGATAATTATTCATATATTTTCAATGCATGGTTCAGGCAATAACTTCTAAAAATGATGTGACAATTTTCGTAAGAAAATGAAATATTAACTATTAAATGTAGATGATTCAGATATGTACATTCATAAAAAAGAATACAATAGTTCTTAAGAAGACCATATGAAAAATGATAGTGTAATGAATGCAAAAAATGCCATAGGAAACTAGTCATCCATGACTCATTTTAAAGATCTCTTGTCATCCAAATAATATGGATAAGGTTTTCCGTAGAGTTTGTGAGATTTCTATAGTTATGGGTCACATTTCTAGGATAACCATACCCTAGGTATTGTTTGAATTAGATGACAGGGTCCAAGTCCAACTTACAACCATTCTCTAATGACAGTATAAATAATTGGCCTAAACATGTATTTGTATACTCAGGTTTTTATATGAGCCATGTGCATAGCAATGCATTAACCAAACCTCTTTTACCCGATATTGCCTCACTGCCAGCAGGCCTGTTTAGTACTCTGACGCATTTATCTTGGTACCATGCAAGCATATCCCCACTTCCAACGAGCATGTTCAGTACCCCAACAGGTTTACTTGCATTTATCGAGCTTCCTTGTTTAAGATTTTACTTAGCATGGTCCCACTGCCAGCGAGCCTATTCAGTACCCTGGTGGGTTTGCTTCGTATAATGATATTTTTAGTAAGGAAGTCGGTTGGCACTAGAGTGTGCTAAGCCTGTTAAACACATAATTCAAATTTTTAGAACGAACCTTATGAGTAACTTTATTTAAAATGGCCTAAATTATAGATCATGTCAAAAGATAATAACCTAAAGCTATTCTTTGACCTCTCAGTACATCGTCTTCATAAAAGATCAGTAATGTTCCCTACAAAATAGAAATATCACTCACTTTTTGGCTACCTTTTAAATGTGCTTAAGAGACAAGTTTTGATATTGATTCTAGGATGAGCTAGTAGTCCATAGGTGTAAGATAGAGCTTTTGAAGATCATAGTAGTTGAAGTGGGTCTTAAGCAACTATTCTAATGATAAATAAAAAATGTGCAGGTCTGAATCAAATACCATATGCAGAATCATAAAATAAAGTGGTTAAAAATGATATAAAGAATGCTTTAACCTTTCACTATAAATTTTCAATTTTTAACAATAATCGAAAGAGAAGGAGAATTATAAGTTTTTTTTTTTTTAGAGCACTTCCCTTTTCAGATAATATTGCATGAGCTGATTATAATGTTCTTATAATCAAACTGCAAAACCACTTGTTAGATGATTCAAATTTATTCAAAACCAAAAACATATGTACAAAGAAAGTTATAAAAAAAAATTTCAAAATTAAGGGAAGGAAAAGAGTCTTCCTGCTTTATTTGGCAAAATTTCATAAGCTGATCATAAAAGTGAATTTCCTGTAAAGATGCAATCAACTGTTAGAATCAACCCTTATTATTGAAAAACAAAAACATATTTACATATATACAAATGAGATAACCCAAAATAATTCAAGAACCAGGGGAAGGAGGAATGACTTCCTCTTCTACCAGTTCCATTTCCTCCTGTTGTAAGGCATTCTGCACAAAATCTTGTTTAAATATTGGTTGATGATAAAGTCTAAGTCTATGTCCATTTACAATAAAGGAAATTTGAGAATCATCAATTGTCTTAATTTTAACACATCCATTATAAAGAGTTGTAATAATTTCATATGGACCCATCCAATGAGTCGTTAATTTACCTCTAAATGTTTTGTACCTTGAATCAAAAAGTAATGCCCAGTCTCCAATTTTGAATTGTTTTTGTTTAATGTATCTATCATGCCACTTTTTGCATTGGTTTTGTATTAATATTGTGCGTTGAATAGCATCTTTCCTAATCTCGTCTAATTCATTTATTTGCAGGATTCATTGTCTTTGTGCTTCTTCCAGATCAATCCCTATTTGTGCAGCCATACGAAAGGTGTTGACTTGAAATTCAATAGGTAGAAGAACTTGTTTTACATAAACAAGTTCATAAGGTGTGTGGCCAGTGGTGTTCCTCCAAGTTATTCTATAAGCCCACAAGGCTTCTAGGAGCCTACTTGCCCAATCTTTGTGGTGTAACTGGATAGTTTTAGTCAGGATAGCTTCTAATACTTTGTTGGTGGACTCTACCTGACCATTCGCTTGTGGATGGTATGGTAAAGATTTACAATGTCTAATACCATATTTGTCAGTAAGCTCTTTCATTAATTTGGAGGTAAACTGAGATCCTTGATCGATTACAATCTCCCTATGTACGTCGAATTGGGTGACTATTTCTTCATATATAAATTCTACCACAGATTTCTCTGTGGCTCGGAATAAGGCTTTGGCTTCTACCCACTTGGTGACATAATCTGTACAGATTACGATGTACTTCTTCTTACAAGACATAGGGGAAATTGGCCATACAAAATCTAGAGCCCATTTCTCAAAAGGCTCAATCATAACTTGGGGTTGTAAAGGCATCTCATCGGATGGTGTAGGTCTACCCATTCTTTGGAAACTTTCAGACCCTTTGACATATTTGGAAGCATCTTTAAAAATGCTTGGCCAATAATACCCAGAGTGCAACACTTTGTATGTTGTTATCTTGTTAGAAAAATTCCCACCACAAGGTCCACCATGACATGCATGAAGGATCTCTGCCATCTCATCCTCCCGTACACATCGTCTAATAATAAGATCAGGACCGGTACGAAAGAGATCATTGTCCACCCAAGAGTAATTAGAACTCTGAACTATGATCCTACGTTTCTCGGGTGGGGAGAGATGGTTTGGTAGCTTTCCAGTTTCTAAATAATTGGATATCTCTGCAAACCATGGGGTTCGAACATACACAGTGAACAAATGTTCATCTGGGAAGCTATCATCGACAGGAGTAGCATTATCATCAATTTGAATTCGAGAGAGAAAATATCCTACCACATTCTCTTGACCGGGATGATCAACAACGGTGATGTTAAATTCTTGTAACAAAAGAAGCCACCGAGTCACTCTGCCATTGGTGATTGGTTTATTCATCAAAAATCTATGGGCGGAGTGGTTGGTATGTATGAAAATTTCATATCCTGTGATATAATGATGAAACTTGTCAATGGCATAGACTACTGCCAGAAACTCTTTTTCAGTAACAGTGTATTTCGATTCTGCAGGAATCAAATTTTTACTAGCAAAGTAAATGGCATGTAATGTTTGTCCCTATTTTTGACCTAAGACTGCCCCTATAGCTATGTCGGATGCATCAGTGGATATATGGAAGGGAAGGGACAAATTGGGGCCCCTAAGTATTAGTGCCACTGCTAACTTTTCCTTCAAAGTTTCGAAGGCATGTTGGTAAGGTTCAGTCCATTGGAATTCTGTGTCTTTCATGAGCAGTTTGAACATAGGTGCGGCTATCTTAGTGAAATTTTCAATAAAACGTCTATAATAGCCTACATGGCCAAGAAAACTTCTTACTTCCTTCGAAGTTTTTGGAGGAGGAAGATTAACAATTATTTCTATCTTGGAAGGATATGTTGACCAACGCGACTCCAGTCGACAGGGGTTCCACTTCATTGTCGACACATGCCGCAGTCTTCATGGGCACTGACCCAGACAGGTTTGATCCTTCCCAGCAACACCTGCAGAGCAGATAAGGTCTCACCCGAGGCGTCCAGGAAGAGCAGACGGAACCATGTTTCCGTCGAGGAAGGAGGAGGGTTGCAGCTATATGAACTAACTCTATTGCAACACTAAACCAGAATCTCAAACATTTGACATGTATTCATAATGCATTATTCAATCGCAACATTCATTATCACAACAGTAGTAACAGTAAAGCAACATTGCATCAAGGAAACATATAATTATTCATGAAGTGCGACATTGCATTACCATAAATAAACATAAAGAACCCAAGAATTGCACCAGAACAATTTCATCATATCATATTATCACTGCAAAACCTTAGATACAACATTTCTTCAAAGATCAGGTCTCGGCAATATCTTGCAGATGTGCAGAAACAACCAAAACATGCGTTTCTTTTCACCTTGATTCCACTCCTGTCTCTCTGATCCCCCCCAATACCTACAACTCTTATCTATATATAGGCTTCCACCATTACAATGCTTGTCCACTTACTAACAATTTCCTAACCGAAATTTGGACAAATGACCCAATATCTAACTAACTTGGTACAAAACCGACCAAAAACCCACATTATGCGGTATAACTGACTCAACATTACATAATATGTGGTCCAAATGACCCAAAACCCGCATTCTGTGGTACAATTGACCCAAAATACATAACTAATCTTCCGCTCCTCGCCATTTGCGTCATCTTCTCGCCATTCATGCCATGTTTTGCCTTGTTGCAGCATCGGAGATGCTGTGATAGCACTCTACCAAACCGCCTGCCAACATGACCCCAACACAATTTGGTGGCTCGCCCTCGAGCGACGTCAACTGATGGACGTGGTACACCCTCTCATTTTTACTTTGAAGTCCTCATATGGATGTTCAACTGTCTGTACCAACTCCTTGGATTCCGTAGCCATTGCCTGACTGTTGACCACGACGTCTGCAGATGGGTGATCTGTAAGCTTTTCCATAACCTGTTATCGACATTTTTGCACTGCCTCCAGAGCTTCACTAGCCTGTATCATAAATTTACCACCCATGTCCTGGAACTCTTCTAACTAGGCCGCGCGTATCTTCTGTCGCTCGTCTGCCTTGGCGACGCGGCATTGTAAGTCTTTCAGCTCTTGAGACTTAGCAACTTGCTCCAGTGGTGGCATTGTGCGCATTGCAGTTTTTAATATGGGAAACTGTCCCTCTGCTTCCTGTCGGTACTTCGTCAGTTGCTCAACCTGCTCGTCCTGAACAATGCGGCCCCAGAATTGGACCATTTCAGCTGTGATTTGGGTCGCTTGAGTTTCTAGATCCTCCATTTGTGTGGCAACTTCCTCAAGTGCCCATCTTTGGTCATCCACTTCAGCTGAGGCGTACTCGATTTCAGTTGGGCCTTCAACTTGTGGTTTTCCTGTCGCAATTGAATAATAACAGCCCCCAGTTGCTGCACTCGGTGGAGCACATCCACCTCTTCAGTGGCCTCCGAGACATGTTGATAAGCTTCGGTGATCGCTCGGTCGACCCGAACACTGTCGTGCCACAGGCAAGCATTTTCCACAATAAGGAAATCTTGTTCCTTTTTCAGGCCTTCAATTTCGCGGGCCTTCTCCACCCATTCATCCTTAATGTGTACCTCAAGGTCATCCACTTCCTTCCATGCAGAAGCATCCCTGGAAGTTAATTCTTCAATGGTGCACTGCACATCAGCCTCGCTTTCCTGAAGGCGGGCACACATACCGCTGATTTATCATAGTCGGTATGTCATTTCCGTGCTAGTAGTAGCCTACAGAGTAGTCAAGCCTTCCACGGGCAATGCATTCACATTAATGGTCGTTGTGTGTAGCTGCTGCAGCAATGTGGTTACTGCCACATCTTCGGTCACAATCACAATCAGGGGAATCTCCACATTCCTAACGCGCGGCTCAATGCTAATTGTGTCAAAGGTTGATGATGCTGCTTCCTTTGGTGCCCTACCAGAAACCAAGTCGTACAAGAATTCTAACCGAGCAGTGATCGCATGGAATCCTTCATCCGCTTTCCTTACCATCTTGTCCGCTGCCGCAGAGGATGCAATATTGAGCATTGTGACCAGGCGGCCCAAGTGTGCCTCGGCAGGCAAAGACAATCCACTGATCATTGCCCGCTCTTGATACCTTTTCGAGTGGGTCTCTTCAAGCTCTCGGTCACAATCATTTGATATCATTTTGGTTGATTGGTGCCTTGATTCATGGTGACTCTGCTTGTCCTAGGCCGATACTCGATCATCTGGGCCCAACGGCGGGCCACCAACTTCTATCTCTAGCGGACTCATGGGGTGTCGCCATTCCTCCGGCCACTCATTCACAGCACCCTCCAAATCTGTGGATGTCACTTTATACGCGGTCTACAACCATTTCCAATCAGGATCGCAGCGGGCTTGGATATGTATGGTATGCGGCCGAATTGCAAACGCCATAACAGGTTTGAACCGCGCGACAGTTTCTTCAGATATTCGCGAGACCTGTGTTGCTGCGACATAAAGCATCTCCCAATACAACCAAAATGCAAAATGCAATCCCGGAGTCTCTCAGGCTCTCATACATACCATAGATTTTAATATCATGCCCCCTTTCGTTTTGCTACAGCCAGACAGTCCATGCCCTGGTACGTGTTGGGCTCTTTCCATGTGACGAAAGCAATCAACAACAATAACCAACTGTGTGTAAAGGCACCCTTTCCTGATTGGACTGCAGCCACTTCCTCCATTAATTGATTCAAGAGGTACAGGGACCAATTCTTTGGACCCCTTCCGCACATTGCTCAGCACATGCAACAATTCCCGAGTTGTATTGGTTAGGTCGACCACCCCTGACCACCTTATAGGACAGAATCTTAATGCCTGTCAGCACTGCCTGATCATTGCAGCTACTGGTGCGATACCCATGCCCATCCATTTCTAGGCCATAATTCTATGCCAACTGCAATGCCCGCTTCTTGTCATTGGCCTTCCCCTGGATGAACTACGCCGGATCAACTCCATTCTTACGCAAGCCGGTTATGAATGAAATTAAGTCGATGGTGACCAAGACTTCTATATCCAGCCACAATGACCCACCGTGAAAATACGCCAGGAGCTACTTGACACACGCATTCACTTCCGGTAGTCACCCAAGATGTGGCATGTTGATAAGCCCTAACAAACCGGCTTGCTTCAATCCTCGTACCCAGTTGTGTACAGTCGGTGTTGGGGAAAGGCACGTCTCCTGCACATAAGGGACAGATGCAATGTCAGGGTAGGCCACCATATCATGATCATCGTAGCGCATATGCATCAACGACGGTTTAATATCCACAAAGCACTCCATTCCAACCGAGAGCACTGGCATCTTCACACCATACTTTTATTTTAGGTTTATCTTGCGTGGGGTGGCATCCGACCAAACTGGAGGGATATACCCAAGGATGTCATTGGTGGAGAGTCCCTCCCATGGGGAAAACTCATGAATGGGGCGACTGGACTGCCCCACCTATTCCAGAGCTTCACCCATCATCGCAGCAGAGGACCAGAGCACCCTCTTACTCTATGGGGACTCTGAGTGTTGACCTCCTCATTGCTTCTTAGCAATTACAGATCCTCCCACCGGCATAGTTGCTACCTCACCCTCAAGGTTGACGGCTGGCACAGGTTCTTCTTCAACAATAGCCGGGATGAAGGGGGAATCGACTTCACTACTGATCTCAACAGTCTCCAGCTCACCTGGCATACCTCACTATACTCAACAACATCACTCTACAATGCCAACAACTTCTCCCAACACACATCAACACTCACGAACAAGCAACAATACTCTGCAGCATGCCACAATCTTTATGAAAACAACTGAATTCTCGGTGCCTTCTGACCCGCTCCAATCCGTTTTTATAGCATCCAACCAAATTTTCCGTAATCATCACAAAATCAGGCATTAACTCAACCAAAATCCTGTATTAATGACACAAATCCACTGTTGATCCAGTTCGTCGTTCGGCCAGATCCGCCATTAATGCCCATAATTCGAACAACGCCATTAATTAATTGTCTAAACGTTTGGCATTTATTATTGATTTGACCGGTTCGCTATACTGCCATATGTCTCCGACTATTCCTATCTTGTGGCAGAAGCCTCCCTACTTCCACATTTTAGCCATGGTGGTGCGACAGCCTGCCACCAATCATCCAGCAACACATAATCATTTTTATTTTTTTTGTCCGATGTGACTCAGGCATCGCAGTGTTCTAAGCCCGTGCGATAGGGCTTCAACCTATGGCCATTTACCAACTTGGGAAGCATCACCCCATCCAACTGCTACAATTGAACCGATCCTCCTGAAGTAACACTACTGATGCGAAAGGGACCAAGCCAATGCATCTGCAACTTCCTTGGATGTTTCAAAAAATTACTGTCGTACAACAACACCAAGTCACCCTACTGAAACTATTTATTATTGATGTGGAAATCATGTCATGCCTTCCGTCGATCCTTCTCGACCCCCTGGTGGACCCCAGCGATGAAACGATCTTCGTCCAACTGCACCAATTGCGCCAGACGTTTATCTAATGCTGCGACATCATCCATGCCTGTGGCAGCCGCAATTTGTAGACTCAGAACAATATACTCCATTGGCATAATCGCTTCTTGTCCATATACCAACTTAAATGGTGTTTGTCCAGTCATCCGCTTACATGTGGTGCGATAGGCCCACAACACTGCTGGGATTTTGAGATCCCATTCATCGCGGTTAGCATTGCACACCTTTGTCAGTGCATGCTCCAATACTTTGTTAAAAGCCTCCACCATGCCATTCCCCTATGGATGATAGGGTGAACTCTTCTTATGCTATATCTGCAATTCCTCCATCAATGCGTTGATGGTGCAATTAAGAAAGTGGTTGCCTTGATCACTCAACAATATCTTGGGGTAGCCTAAAGCAATTGCTAATGTTATCAAACAAAAATCGCGCCGCCGTAGCCGCGGAACAATCAACTATAGGTGCCACCTCGGCCCATCAGGTCAAATATTTTGTCGCCTTGATGATATACCGTGCACCAGTGAATTTCCTTAGTGGATTGATCGGTCCTCCAAAATCCATGGCCCATTTGTCGAATGGTTGCAATGTTATTTGAGGCATCAGCGACATCTCATTGCGGCGGGACGGTTTTCCAGTTCACTGACAAACATCGTAGGACCGCGCATAGTCTTCCGCATCATTATGCAGGGTAGGCCACCACAGCCCCGCACGCAACACCTTCCTTGCCATCGCCCAAACGTCATAGTGTCTTCCTGCTATTCCTCCATGTGCTTCAGCTAGTATCAGCGCTTTCTCATACAGCAAGACGCATCAGTGCAATATCTCATCAGTGCCCATTTTATACAATTCTCCTGTGATTAGCTGGAAATCTGCAGCCTTGACTACCAATTGCTTCTTCTGACTGGTGGTGAATTCATCTGGTGCAGTACCCGTTGTCAGAAACTAGAGGATGTCATCAAAATAGTCATCAGCGATGCCAACCTTAAATAGTTGTGCATCCGACAACCCATCTTCAATATTGGTTCGTTCCTCCCCTGTATCAATCCGCAATAGATGATGAGGACCAGCATTCAATCGTCCTGGCTTCACAATGACTTCAAAATCAAACTCCTGAAAAAGAAGTAGCCAACGATATATCTTCCCCCCCAACACAGGCTTATTGACTAGGTATTTCAATGCGGAATGGTAAATGAACATTTTAAAGTGCCCACCGAACAAATAGTGCCTTAGCTTCTGGAGTGCGTAGAACATCGTTAGACCTTCTTGCTCAATGGTGGTGTAGTTGCGTTTAGCAGACGACAACTTCCAACTAGCGAAAGCAATGGGGTGATCAAGATCTCCTTCGTCGGGTTGAGCCAATACTACTCCCAATGCAATTGATGAGGCATCCACATGTACATGGAACTCCTTACTCCAATGTAGAAATACCAGTATTGGTGCCGAAGCCATCTTCGTCTTCAGTGTGTCGAAACTATCTTGACATTCCAGAGTCCATTGAAATAGCGCATCTTTCTTTAGCAACTTCTCCATAGGGGCGGTGATCGCTGCATATCCCTTGATGAACTTGCGATAATACCCCGTATGCCCTAGAGTCGCTCGTAACTGCTTAACAGTGGCCAATGGTTGCAAACTCAAAATGAGTGCAATCTTAGCTGGATCGACCAACAATCGTTGCTTACACAAAATATGAACCAATAATATCCCAAATGGTGCACAAAAAATACATTTCTTCAAGTTCAACGATATTTTGTGCTGGTGGCAGCGCTCAAGCATTAACCGCAGATTATCCAGGTGATCAAGGACCAACCCATAAACTGTCCAATCATCCATGTATACTTGCAAAAAGCTTCTGAATAAAGTCTTTAAATGGAGCAACAATGACCCGGGAAAATATCGCAGGTGCATTCTTCAAACCAAATGGCATTACAGTGTACTGAAAGCAGCCCCCTTTAGTAACGAAAGTTGTCTTCTGGCGATCTTCTTTGGAAATGCGAATTTGATGGTAGCCAGAGAATTCATCGGTGAATGAGTACATCTCCTGGCCACCCACCCCTTCAAGTACTTCGTCAGCAAACGGGGTCAAAAAAGGGTCGTGCAAGCATGCATCATTTAACTTCTGCAAGTCAACACAAATGCGCACTCCACCGGTTTTCTTGTCCTGCACCACCATAGGACTGATCCATTCGGACTCTTCCACTGGTTCAATAATACCAACATCCAACATGCGATCAAGTTCTTCCTTGACCTTTTCCTTATGTCACGGATTCAGCCGATAAGGTCGTTGTCGGACTGGCTTAGAATCTGGTTTTAAAGGAATCCTCATCTCCCCTAAATCACCCAGGATCCCCTTCATATCGGAAAACTTCATAGGAAATAAGTCTTGAAACTCATGGAGTAAATCAGTGACCTTACTCATCATCTCATCATCCCAATAGTCCCCAACATTTGCAAACTTGGTAGTGGCCTCTGTGCCGATATTGAGCTTACGAAGCTTCAATGGTTGACTGAATGAATTACTTGGCACAGCAGGTGGGACCACATCGTGACTTCCTTCAGATTCGGGAATGTTGACATTCTGGGGATCGTCCTCAT
This sequence comes from Larix kaempferi, assembly GCA_027924585.1. Taxonomy (NCBI): domain Eukaryota; kingdom Viridiplantae; phylum Streptophyta; class Pinopsida; order Pinales; family Pinaceae; genus Larix; species Larix kaempferi. The sequence goes on from BSBM01000008.1 coordinate 3,885,267, forward strand.
CCTCTGGCCCACCATTGATGTTGAAGCACTCCATAAGAGACTGCATCTGATAGTATGTGTGCACATCAATGGGGTAGGCCGCCGGAACAACCTGAAGTGCCACATTACGGATGAGCTGTAAGGCATTATTGACGTCAGGGTTGGCATCCGCGAAAGTGAACGTATGAGTGAAACAGACCGTCAACTCCCCCCATGTTGTAATTTATCGATGCAACTCTACTACAGTATACCATGAGTGTGTAATCTCATCTCAGGTATGGATAAAAGCATGGACCCACTCATCTCTGGGTTGCGCTACCCATAGTCATTGGCATTCCATCACATGATCACTGGGATTCTTCCGGCCATCATACTTTCCAGTGTGATAAACCTTAGTATCGTTGAACCGGACCATCATCAACCTTCGAAACTGTGACCAACCATAAACATATTTCTTATGTGTTTCCCACTAGCATGCTGGAGCAGCCTTCAGTGCTTCCTCCAGTGCTAGCAATCGCTTCGGTTCTGAGACTCATTCTTCAAATTCCATCAAAAAGTTTGTTAAGCCAGGAAACCCCTCATAGACTGGTAGTGTGACTGTTTCTATCACAACACGACATAAAGATTGCGTAAATAGGCCACATTTTCGGAACCACACTTCGTGCAAGCAGTTCTACCAATGTTCTAAGGCAACATCGAAGTCGGAAGACGCAAAGCTCTCACTGCACCATCCTAGCTCACCATTGGCAGTAGGGTGAATATAGTCTTCATAAATATTGAATGCATGGTCCCATGTAGTGGGATCATCATCTTTTACAGGCTCAACGTATCAGCGTCCTTTAACTGGATCCAATAGGGCTTTGACTCTGAGATCGCGATTCTCAAAGGTCATCATGCGCCTCTTGAAGTTGATTACAACTCCACTATCATTATCCCATCCAATCCCCAATAGTGCAGAATAGGAGCTTCCTCCCTCAACCACTTCAATGACATCAAAGCCAGCATAAGTCTTCATGCCCTCAATATCGACTGTTAGTTGCGGAACTCGCCCAATGGGTGTTACTTTCGCATGGTTAGCCAACTGGAGTTGCGCAGGAGACCAACTCAATGGGGAACTCCCCATTTTCTGCCACGCCTGCTTGGTTAAGATGCTAACATCCAAACCAAGATCAAGAATAATTGAATCGACATCATAGTCACCAATCTGGATGTTCATTCTCATCTCCTTGCCAGTCTTCTGTCGTTGTAAAGAGTTTACTACCGACTCCCACCCTCCTGCGAAAATCGTTGCAACCATCCCTCAATCTCGACCAAGGTGGCTGGATCCTAGGCCAATAATAGATAGCTTTCAAGAAATCTTTGCAATGTTCCCTATGGTGTCAACGGACCGCCCTCTGATGTAGTGTCAAAGACAGGTGGCATATCGCAAACAACAGCCTTATCGCGGTCTTTCTCCAAGGCATGGCGTGCCTGAAGGAATGCCTCCCGTTCAGCATCGATGTGAAATGATACCATATTCTGGCCTACTAACCGAATCATCGATTTTGACCTATCTTCCCCATTCGTTTTTCCTCCACAAGTTACAATAGCCACCGAAGCATCTTGTGGTCGCGGTTCTGCAAGAAATTGTCGCAATATTTGCACCCCGCATATGAGCCTGCTGCAGATTCCCCTGCGGGTTGCCATTCGGATTTGCATTCTGAGTTGGTTGCGGGGGTTGGTTCTGTACTGGTTGCTGTACTTGGTTCTGGGATGGTTTCTGTACTTGGTTCTAGGCTGGTTGCTGCAGCTGGGTTTGGTTCGGTATCTGCCGAGTGTTCCCAGCCTACCATCGTGCAATCAATTGTGGACAATTCTCAACTGTATGATCATTAACAAAACAGAACGTACACTATTTCTGTAGTAGTGGACAGTCTCGCTGATAATTCCCCCACACTGCACAGTGATAGAATTGAACAGGTCCACGACCACCTCATCCTCCTCCGTGACCAAATCCTCCACCGCGTCCGCCCCGGTATCCTCCTCGGAATCCGCACTACTGTTGGTACTGCGGCTGCATAGGATTCTGTTGCATTCCTTGTCCCTACGGTACATACTGCGGTTGCTGGAAATACTATGGATGTTATGGAGCCACTTGCATAAGAGCATATTGTGGCACGAACTACTGCGGTGGTTGCTACGGTACAAACTTCATCTACGGTTGAGGTAGTGGTTGGGATACTTGCGGTTGTAGTTGTGGTTGTTGTATGGCACACTGACCGTCCTTGATGTAGAATGCATCACACGTTCTTTCTTGTAGAAACCCATATGCACGGAAATCTTTGTCATCGTGACCCACTGACTTGCAAAATGTGCAATAAAGATTTCTCGGGGTTGTGACCATTTTCTACATAAAAGGGAAATTGTCGTGATTGTGCCCATACACCTGGAAAACGTGACACCACGGCATGCTACCGCCATTCAACAGGTTTGGCGCACCTGATAGCAAATAATTGCAGAAATCCGGACAATTATCCTTCGTATGCCCTTCTCCTCGACATCGCATACACCAAAATTAATTGCGATGTTCCTTGTTCTTCTTCAAATCTTGCAGCTGTATAGTCAAGTTAGCAAGCTGTGTCTGTATCTGCGACATCCCGACTGCGTTATCCCCAATTGGTGACGCCTCCAATCGCATTGCAATCTCTAGAGCTTCGCTGGGTGTCAAAATGTTTTGCTGCATCAGCGGCAACCGAATATGTGGGAGCAATGCCGTAATGAACCACTCTTTATGTTGGATGACCCTCATATCGAAACTAACCTTTGCCATCAACGTCTCGAATTGCTGGTCAAAATCCCATACCGTCTCATTGGGATACTGCTTAATTTCCTTCAATTCTGTGATGTATTGAGCTTCGGACTTGGGTCGTCTAAATTCAGCAATCAGCCCATCTTGAATCTCATCGAGGGAATTCTTTGGGGATCCTGTAGGGACTAGAAAAAACTTCATGAACCAATCCAATGCACAACCTCGCAGAGCCATGGCTAACTATCCTTTCTTAGCATCAGCATCAGTGATCTGTTTCACGGTCCAGATCGCTTCACACAAAAACCAATATTGTTCTGGGTTGTCTATCGCACTTCCATGGAACAACAGTAACTTAGCATCATCGCCTACCATTCTGGGCTTACTTCCTCCTTTCGTTGTGCTACTACCAATTAAATTCTGTGGAATTGACGAACTTGGCAATGTCCAAGTGGTATTTCTTGTTGTTTGTGAGATAATGAGCGGAGGTGTGGGTACATTGGTGCCGGGGTTTGGTCCTGCCTCTATCCTGGGTGTAGCCTGGCCGTCCCTGTCAGGACTATGAGGTCGCTTCATCCCTTGTGGTCTTCCTTTGTAGTTGTGTGGTTCGATTGCAGTAGGACCTTCTCCTGTCCTCTGCCTCTTCTCCTATTGAAACCTCACTCCTCCTCTTGTAAGACCACTTTCTTCCATGGCTTCGCTAACAGTCTCCTCATGGTCTGTACCCATCTACCCATTATCATTCCATATACCATTCCCCAACAGTCACGGTACCCACGGCCTCTGCCCACCAGGCTGTCTACTCATCAAGATGCATCTTCAATATACCCTTCTCGTAGATTAGCATCTTAATTGATAGTTGGAGCGACAGCAGAAACCTTCCCCTTGGTCCACGGAAAAAATATATTTCAGCTTCACTATAGGATTTCTACATGTTAACCACAAATTCAGTGATGTATCCCTCCAAGATGCTATCGAGCCAAACTTCGACAACCCGCAATGCATTGTTATAGACTTCCTGCAGCTCCTGAATAAATTTTGGGGTCGAAGCTGTCGGCTCACCACCCTAAAAATTCCTCTTCTGCAAGGTCAGCTTTGATAACCACTCATATAGAATGACTAGGAATTCACAGAAAAACCATTCATGCAGACTGTCGTGAATATACCTTCCCACCCAGTGATCTACTGTCAGTCGTGTGTTCCAACTTTCTTCTTCAGCAAACTCCCGCAACTTCTGATCAAACCAGCTCTGTATCTCCGGCTTTGTCGGGTGCCACAATTGGTCCTCCTTTCACTCTTCACACGGTCTCGGAAATGGAACCATTTGTTGACCAATGCGACTCCAGTCGACAGGGGTTCCACTTCACTGTCGACACATGCCGCAGTCTTCCTGGGCAACAGCCCGAACAGGTTTAATCCTTCCCAGCAACACCTACAGAGCATATGAGGTCTCACCCGAGGCGTCTAGGAAGAGCAGACAAAACCATGTTTCTGTCGAGGAAGGAGGAGGGTTGCGGCTATATGAACTAACTCTATTGCAACACTAAACTGAAATCTCAAACACTTGACATGTATTCATAATGTATTATTCAATCGCAACATTCATTATCACAGCAGTAGTAACGGTAAAGCAACATTACATCAAGGAAACATAGCATTATTCATGAAGTGCGACATTGCATTACCATAAATAAACAGAAAGAACCCAAGAATTGCACCAAAACAGTTTCATCATATCATATTATCAATGCAAAACCTTAGATACAACATTTCTTCAAAGATCAACTCTCGACAATATCTCGCAGATGCGCAAAAACAACCAAAACATGTGTTTCTTTTCACCTTGATTCCACTCTTGTCTCTCTGATCCCCCCCAATACCTATGACTCTTATCTATATATAGGCTTTCGCCATTACAATGCTTGTCCACTTACTAACAATTTCCTTACCGACATTTGGACAAATGACCCAATATCTAACTAACTTGGTACAAACCGACCAAAAACCCACATTTTGCGGTATAACTGACTCAACATTACATAATATGTGGTCCAAATGACCCAAAACCCTCATTCTGTGGTACAATTGAACCAAAATACATAACTAATCTTCCGCTCCTCGCCATTTGCGTCATCTTCTCGCCATTCACGCCATATTTTTCCTTGTTGCAGCATCGGAGATGCTGCGATAGCACTCTACCAAACCGCTTGCCAACAAGATCCACCTTGATACCTTGAAGAGAGACATGATGTCCCAGAACTATGCCCTCAACTAGTAACATTTTACATTTTTCATGACTAAGAGCTAAGTTTGTTTCTTGGCACCGAATAAGAACTGTTTCAAGGTTGTAAAGGGATTCTTGGAAGGTATTACGATAAACTGTAAAATCATCCATATAGACTTCTACATAGTCATGTAAAAGGTCAGCAAAGATTCCTAGAATTGCACACCAGAAGGTAGCAGATGCATTACATAGGCCAAATGGTAACACTTGATAGGAATATGTCCCCCAAGAACAAGTAAACGTTGTCTTGTCTTGATCCTCAGGTGCTATTAGTATTTGATTGTATCCACTATACCCATCAAGGAATGAAAAATATTGTTTCCCTGATAAGGTATCTAACACATAGTCAATGAAAGGAAAAGGGAAGTAGTCCTTAAGAGTGGCCTTGTTCAATTCTCGAAAGTCAACACAGATACGTCATCTCCCTGTGACTTTCTTTGGAACTACCACCAGAGGAGACACCCATTTACTGTTGGAAATTGGGTAAATAAAACCAGCATTAAGGAGTTTTTGTAATTCATATTTGACTATATATTTTAGGGTTGGATACATTCTTCTCTGGGGCTTCCTAATAGGAGGTATGTTTCAGTCTGTGTAAATGTGGTGGATACAGGTATCTAGGTGTATACCTTTCATATCAGTATATTCCCATGCAAAAGCTCTAGTTTGACTCTTGAGAACTTTTAGTAATTGTTTTTGTTGACTCTCATCTAAACCTGCATTTATATGTAGAAATTTGTCAAAACTAACCTCACAATGTATGGTATAGGATCCTAGATTTTCTTCGATTGCGAAGACACAGGTTGTACTTGTAAATGTTGAGAGGCTCATGTTTTCTTGGAATTCATCTCCAAAGATCTGGTCAAGTTGGAAAAAAGACTGAGGAAGGTCTATACATGTTGTGGAAGAGATAAATTGATTCAACACATTCTCGGTATCCTATTCTTGAAGTGACCAGGAGAAATCACTAACAAGGGAAAGTTATTCCATGTTCTCATCCCCGAAAGGACGATCTAACCAAAATAGGTTTTCAATTACTAGCTGAGTTGGTCGGTATAAAGCAATTTTTCTTGTAGATAACCCATTAGAGATAATCATCTCTCCATCCCTACATCCTATAAATGCATTGGTAGTAGCCAACCAAGGTATTCCCAAAATAATGGGGTGACCTTTGGAAGGGCCTTTTGATTCTATAACCATGAATTCCACATGATATTCCCATGAAGCTACTGATACAGTGATGTCATATAAGATCCCAGCAGGCTGCACCATCGTGCGATCTGCTAATTCTAACATTGTTGGGGTAGGGAGAAGGAACTGTCCTAAATTGAGAGTTTCTAAAACTGTGGTAGTCATCATATTAATAGCAACTCCTAGATCAATAAGTGTGTTCCCTATGGCGGTGTTATTGATGATAACAGTCACCACAGGGTTCCCTGGATTTGAATACTTTGGAAGTCTAGGTTGGTTTGCTATGCAATCTGACATTTCACCAATTACATGAATCCTTGCAGGGTCTTTTTGTTTTCTCCTTGGTCTTTTAATATAGATGTTAACACCCAAAAAGTGCTCACTACCTCATCTCCCTCATTGCATGACTCATTTATCCATATTTCCTACCATATTCGCCTCCAAAACCTTAAAAAACCATTAAAAAGCCTCCAAAAGGCCAAAAACCCCCTTTTTTCCCCAAAATAATTCAAATTTCCTCCAAAAATAGCAAAAACCCTCTAAAAAGGGAATAAAAAATATAAAAAAGAGGAAAAAGAGGGAAAAACGAAGCAAAACCATATACAATTGACCTAAACCATATGGTGCCATAAAACCATGGGTCAACACTCCACCACTAAAAACCTATAAATAGGTGATGGAGGCTCCCCATTTCATATCCACAATCTTCCCTATCCTCACTCTGCCAAAATCACTCCTGAAACCCTAGCTCACCACTTTGAGCTAATTTCACATTTGAGTGCCCCTTTGGCCCACATCCAAAACACTTTGGAGAAGGAGAAGGAACCCATTGGAGATTGGAAGTAGCCCTCCTAGACTACTACAAGAGCTTCACCAACCTCAACACTTGAAGTAAATCTAATACAAAAGTAAATTCTTACCATATTACTGTCTTTTTATTTCTTATTGATGCACATGCTAGATTAAGTTTACTTTGCTTTACTGTCATATTTTACTGTTTTATTGAACTACTACTAAGGAGTCCCTTCTCCTTAGTAGGTGCTCATTTGCACAAGCTGGGGTGAAAACCCTAGCTACAGTTTTGGTGACTCCCCTAGTGTTCCTTTGAGTTTCTAGTTATAATTTTAAAAAAGTTTTATTTTCTGCAAGTATTTTTCTATTTTCCCCTTTCGGTTGTCCCTTTTGACAGTTGGGTTTGATGCCAGAAATCACGTATTTGTTCCCCACAGCTGCGATCTGACCGCGGCTTTCCGCCTATTTCCTGCAATCTCCCCATGGCTTTCAGCCTGTTTCCTGCGATCTCCTCGCGGCTTTCAGCCTGTTTCCTGCAATCTCCCCGCATATTTTACCCTGTTTCCTGCGATCTCCCCGCAGCTTTCAGCCTGTTTCCTGCAATCGCCCCATGGCTTTCACCATGTTTCCTACGATCTCCCCGCGACTTCCAACCTGTTTCCCGCTATCCGGCCGTACAGTTTCACCACAAACCCGCGATCTGTTTTCTGCACTTTTTTACCCTGTTTGAACCCAGAACTTTGCTGCAATATTTTCTGCACCTGTACAGCCACCCGTTCTATCTGCAACCATACTTACCTAAAACCTTCTTCTGTAGCTTGCTTTCTGTTCCACTTACAGAGGTTTTTAAGTTTAAAGCATTTCAATTGAAAAAAGAAAATTTTGCATTACAAGTTTAATTTCTGCATTGTTATTATTAGTTATAAAGTTTCCCACCCCATGGCACTTTTGATTGGGTTCATTACCTCACACGCATACACTCTGTCACCTAATTCAAGTGAGCCTTAAAATACTACTTAACACAACCAACATTCTAACCCCACTTAGGGAGCACATAAGAATATTGTAGTTAGGTAAGATAGGGGGGATAGGCATCCAAATAACACCCCTCGGTCGCTTACACTTGAGACATAGTTGTTGTCCATTAGGGAACCAAAATCCCCTAGTATTTTTTGGCACGGTCACAACCAGTTTATCAGAGAGACTCTCCCTTAGGAGGGTTGAAGTAGCCAGACTGGTTCCAAAGGCCTGAGTGGAATAACGCAATCCATTCAGTAACCAAAGGCTACCTACTCGTTGGTCTGTGTGTGGTGATTCCTTTTAGGCCCACACGGTGATAGGACCGGAGCTGCAGATTCACCTTTCTAGACGTGTCATGAATGGGGTATCTTAGTTGCCTTTCTTCTAGGATTGTCTTACATAGTGTCCCTCTTGGTAGGGGGATATCTTTAGCCACTTCGCTCTACTATCCATATTGTCTCACTTGGATTTCATCACCTTGCAGAGGATATGTCTAGTTGAGTCAGAATACTATTTAGCTAGGTGTTTGCATGCTCCCTTACCTCCCTTTGGTCTAGCAAGTCCACTATTTTTATTTTTTTAGGAAACCTGCTGGTTGTTGGTATTCTAACCATTGTTGTTGATGCTCCGCTTATTGTAGCATAGTTGTTATAGTGAGTGTTTTGAGTTGGTTGTTGGCCTGAGTTCCATAATTTTTGCGTTGTCCTTCTGCACACTCGACAGCATTAGGGCTTTTGAGCTATTTTTCACTCGACACAACCCACAGATACTTGACACCATCTGTCACCATTGAGTCCCCGAGACATTCTCGGTGCCTCCGGGGTGAGCCCCCACAACATACTTCACTTGACATCACCCATCATATACATAGGGCTTCAGCACTCAACTCCACTCGTCGACGATATAGAGCTCCATCCCCCAGCACTGACGCCCCTTATTTTACATCTGATTCTGAGGTAGAGTCCGAGAACCCCACTGATACTGCACCAACCAGTGCCATGGCTGGCATGACATCCAACCCTTTCTTTGTAGGGACCATTGGTGGAGCATCCACGACCACCCCAGCTACCACAACCACCTTGGGTATGCCCTCGATGGGGCCCACACCCACCATTTCGATCACTATGCCCATTCTAGTGGCTAGCATACCCAACCCAACCCCACTAGTGACTCACACTACACTTGGCGGCGCAAGACCATCCCTTACCACTTTCGTTCCTCCACCTGGGGGCAACATCCCCAACCTAAACCCAGCCTCTACACTTGGGGGCATCAGCGCCAACGTGGCCATGACCACTAGTATGTCACATCCTTCTACTAGTTTACCAGTCATGGCTAGTCTCAACCTTCCTCACTTGGCCAGACTGACCAACGATCCCATCAAACACGACCCTACATGGCCTCACATGCCCACTAAGCTCCTCTCAGACATCCCTAAGTTTGAGGGAAAGGCAGGTGAAGACCCCCATAACCACATTATGTCCTTCCATTAGTGGTGTTCCTCCAACTCCATAGTGGACGACTCTGTCCAACTCCATCTGTTACAACGAACCCTCACTAGCTTTGCAGCCAAGTGGTACATCGAGCAACCCCATGGGACCCATGCCACCTTCACTTCCCTTGCCTCGACCTTCCTGCAGCTCTTTTAGTTACCTATCTGCTATGATGCAAGAGTTGAGATCCTACTGTCTTGCAGACAGAATACGGCCACCCACATCACTGACCATATTCATTGGTGCGGTCAAAATGGCATATGATGGAAGAGGTAACAACTTAATGTTATTAAGATCTTGGGTTGGTTTGTTGTTAGGGTTCGGTATTGGTTGTGCATGTAATATTGTGGGTCTTGTAGGATTCATGTTTTGGAAATGGTGAGGTTGATTTGGGATAGGGGGTAATGAAGGAGGTGCAAATCCAAGCAAAAGTTGCTAAATATTAGGTGGGTAAGGATAGTTAGGCATAGGAGGAGGTGGTTGAGCATAAGTTTGTCCTCTCCATCCGTGTGGCCATTAGTGTTGTTGAGCATTCTGAGGTGGCCAATTTTGCCAACCTGAAGTATTCCATTGTTGAGAAGGTTGATAAGGATAGTAATAGGGTGGAATTTGTGGTGATGGATATTGATATGATGATTGATCTCTAGGTTTCCAAGGCCTCCTAGATGACTCACCAAAGTTTCCACTCTTATACACAACTTGCAAACCAGGAAACGATTGACAATTATTAGTCGGATGTTCTTTTGTACAAAGGTGACAAACTGAAACATTGTTCAATGGACATTCTCATTGGGGATGTTTAGTTCTACACCTAGGATAGAAAACACTCATTGCTGCACGCTCTTCATCTTGTCTCTTTTTAGCTTGTAGTGTATCTAGTTGAGAACCCATAGCTCCTAAGATATATGTTTTGAAATTTTCTAATAGTTTTCCCAACTCTAACCTTGTAACTCCACCAGGTCCGGATGTGTTTCCTTTTAGGTTCCTAGCATAAGATTCTCGAAAGTGTCTTCCACTTTTCCCTCTGCTCCTAGAGTAATTCCTACATAGTTCACAGATCTGTGAAAAATACTTATGAGAGATGTCTCCTGCTGCCATGAGATTAAGGTTTTCTAAGAATTCTTCTGAGATTCCCTTGAGGAAGAGTGTTCTTATTGCATCCTCCCAAAGATCACTATATTTAGATTTATGTAACACATAGTTAAATATTTCGAGATAGACTTCTAGGCTCTCATCTTCAAGTTGTTGTATTTTAAAAATATCATTGCGAGAGTCTTTAGGTTTACAGTAATCCTGATATTTCCATATAAATGCAACCTTCATGTCTTCCCAAGTTCTAATACTAGATTATCCTAACCCCATAAACCATCGGAGAGAAGAATCTTTTAATGTGGCAGGAAAGAGTTATAGCTTTTGGCCATCTTGTAGGTAATTATAACTCCTACACAAAATGTCAAATTCGAATAAGAATGTATTCGGATCCTCCCTACCCTTCCCATAAAAGGTTCATAATGAGGAAGGAGGGATGTTTTTCATAGTTACATCTTGTGCAGTGTCTAGGATAAGGAATCCAAAAGTACCTTCAGTTCTAACCTCTCCTTCTCCTTCGTCTTGTTGGACATGATATTCATTTTCATCCTCTATGAAGACTTGATTTCCAAAGAGAGAATACTTAGGTGGATCCTTTCTTGGTGAATATGGGATGTCCCAACATTATGTTTCAGGGAAAATATGTCCCTTTTTAAGAGAGGAATTATCAGCTATGTGAGAGTCCAGTTTTGTAGGTCCTACAGTTGTTGTCTCAATCTGTGAGATGACTATGTTCACATAATTCTCAAAAAGAGCGTCTACTTATGCAGGATCAACAAACTATACTACGTTTGGAACATCTACTATTGAAAAAGTAGTGTCTTTGGGTTTTTGTACTAATGGAGGGTTGGGAGGTTCTGAAGTTTTATCCTTTTGAGTTTCCTCTTGTCTAAGTTTAGTCTCAATATGACCTTGAGGTTCTTCTAGTGGAATTTCTTTATGAACAGACTATTATGATGTCCCTATGGTTTCCAGAAAGGATTTCCTTTGCTTTCCAAGTAGGACTATCCCCTTTAGGTGTTTTCTGATACCTTTCTGTTGACTTAGTAGTTGGGGTGGCACGCCCCCCATATAGGTTAGTAGGAATTTTAGTAGGGATTCTAGTAGGAGGGATAGTTTTAATAAATCTACCTTGTGAGTCTCTAGACCTATTCATGAAAACAAACTATAACTGAAATAAATTCTAACTGCATCTCTTCTAGTGCTGGGTTTTGGGGATGCCTGTTATAACAGATGCACAGGTTCTTACCTATCGCATTACCGCTCACCCACAGGTAGCCTATTTCTAAGTTTCAAAGCGGAAAATTCAAATCTAAAACTCAGTTTTTTAAAGGAGAGTTCTACCTATCTACAACTCCCCGGCAGCCGTGCCAAAATTTTGAGGTGTATTTTCTGTCTTAAAGAATCACCAACATATCTTATTATCGACCAGGGTTGGTAATTGTTGGGCCCAGGATGGGACAAATTTTTGGTAACATTTTTTATAAGCAGGAAAAGCTGAGCTGGGCGCAGCTCAGGCAAAGATGTAATTTTGTCTAAGTGTTGAGGGTGCTATGAAGTTGTGTGCAGCATCCAAATTTTGGAAGCACCGCGAAGAACAACACTGCGAGGAAGCAGTGCTGCAAAGTAGTCAGGCCATGTGCAGCCAGCAAAGCGGAGTGTTGGGAAAATATTAGGTGAAGGTATCGGATGGACCAGTAGTGGTGTAATTTTGGAAAGATGCTCCAGGAGTACCGAGTGGCGGGCATGGCAAATCAGGAAGGCAGCCAATGCACGAGTTTGTTAAGGAAAGAACAGCTCAGGGAAAGCGACGGCTTGGCATGCCTAGCGGACGAGATCGTTAGAGATGAATGGTTCAGAGAAAGCGACCTGTTGGCACGCATGCGACAGGGAGGCTGATAGCGACAAAAGGAAGATTTGGAGAACCACCACAATGAAGCAGATGCTACCAGATGCCAGCAATCCGATTTAGGGAAACTGGCACAGTTTGTAAACCCTAAGGGTTTTTGGGTTTAGGTCTTCGGCATTGTAAAGACCTGATCTTCGGGCATGATCTATTTAAGAAGACAATTTTCTATGGGATGGGGTTACGTTTTGGGGTTACTCTTTACTTTTGATGTTACAATTTTGGATTGTTGTATTGTAAAATCTCTATGAGCTAAGAAGATTGTAAAGGCTTTGCAGTTGTGTGCGCAGAGACCTATCTGAGAGGAAGGAGAGTCTGCAGTTGAGTGCGCAGACTAAGAGCGGTTGTCCCTATCCCTTTTAAAGAAATATATTACCAACCGTTCTTGTGGACGTAGCTTCCCACCCGGGGGAGTGAACCACGTTAACTCTTGTGTTGTGCGATTATGGTTTATGAATGAATGTTTATCTGTACTTTCTATAAATGGATGTCTAGATGTTTCCTTGCATGCTGTTATGAGAGAACTTTGATATGCATTTGCCTTTAGAAGAAGTATGGAGATGATATGTTAAGTTCTGCATGAACAGATGAATGATGAACATTTAGCATTGTGTTTGAAGATAGTGAATCGGTCATTTAGTTAAACACTTTCTTATATGTAGTAAAATAATGCTTAACAGTTGGATTGTATAGTCATATATGTTCAAATTGCAGCACCCCGACCTAACGAATGAATGTTAGAAGAATAGTCAGTTAGGCGCCTAAACGAGTGGATGAGTGATACTCATCTCAGTTCCTTAAGTGTCTTCAAGATAATCCAAGTATAGAATAAAGCTGCATTGTTCGCAGCTTCAGGAGAAGTCCCACGGTAGAAGAACATAGTGGTGCAGACTGCAGCGTTGCCAATCACTGCGCAGTCTCACCTCGCAGCACATACCCCCTGTTGTGCTGCGCAGTACGTCCGTCCAAGCAACTTATCACTTACTGTGGAAATCTGATTCTGTAGTACCCCATAGATACACCTCGGGTGAGACCTCAACCTGCTCGCAGGTTGTTTCCGAAAGGGCCGATGCGAAGGGGTTTTGTTGGTCAAAGGGAAACCACGAAGAACATGGGTCTTATAGAAAACCTCTGGGTCAGTTATAGCCAACAAATGGTTCCGTTTCCACACTAGAATCCATGATGAGTTGCAATCGTGATGTGTGATGAAGAATACCAGTTCCCGGAAGGCTCTGACAAATGGTATCTTGAAAAGACATAAATCCAAGCTTGGTGGGAGAAGACCAGAAGAGACTTTGCAAGGCAAGATAATAGACATCAGCGTCTATTTGACACACAGTGGTCGGATAGATATCTCTGGGAAGATATCCACGATATTTTCTAGGCATCATTTCCAAATGAGCTGCACGCATGGATTTCACGGCTCGCAGAAAAGAAAACTTGTTTTCAGGGAGGAGTTCCTACAGAGTGGAATCTTGATTGAATAGCACAGCTCAAAGCAATAGATAGCCTGTTGACACGCGTAGTTGATTTTTGGGTCGATCATATGCTAGAAGGCTTCGTAATAGAATTTTCTGTAGACACACTCAAATCCTACAGCCAAGCAGAAGCATACGTTTTTAGAGGTTTCCAAGGTAAGTTGCTGAACAATCTTAGTCTATACATTAAGATGTTGTTAGCTGAGAAATGTGTTTTAAGAATGAAGTAATATTCCTAAGTTTGTCATGGTAAACAATATATATAGTGATTCTGATGAAGATACCCACAATCTTAGAAGTGGAAAGAGGTATAAATTTAATAAGAATCTTGGAGGCCCTGGACTCCATATTGATACTGAGATTCCGTGTAACCTTGACAAAGAATCCGCACCACCACTTACCCCTGAGAACCCACTGACTGCAGAGACTGCACCACCATTATCTCAAAACCCACCTGCTACTCAGCCCAATACATCTATCCTGGAAAGCCAATTTGTATTCACTGCACAGAGCCCTTTACAGCAGCCGCGCACTAATTCGGGCACCCCACCACCTAGTAGCGCAATGGAAAACACAGATATGAAGCTCCCAATATTCAAAGGAATTGGCCTAGAAGACCCTGACCAGCATTGGTTTCTTTGTGAAGCTATATGGAGTGTAAGACAAATCCAGGATGATGCAGTGAAGAGAGCACAGCTCATCACCACTTTTAGGGACAGAGCTCTACATTGGTTCATGAAGTACTCTACCACATAGCCGTGAACCCTCGCATAAATTAAAGCTGCACTTGTGGCAGAGTTTAAGAAACCCAAATCTAAATCCTAGTGTATAACTGAGTTGAAAGAAATAAAGCAAAAACCGACTGAAACGGTTTGGGAGTTTGATCAGAAGTTCAAGACCCTATTAGACCAAGTAAGCTTTGTTATAGCCCTGGAATAGCACAAGGAATGGTTCATTGCTGTGTTGTTGCCCCATATTAGATTACCATTGATGCCATAGAGGTTTACGTCGCAGGAAGAGGCCTTAGAAATCGAAATGAAGCTAGAGGCCTCGGCGATTGGTGAGACTAGTTCTAGGATGTCTCAGATCCTGAACTAGCTGACCACCCTGACACTAGAGCTACAAAGCATGAAGAATGGAAAAGAACAAAGGTATGAACCTAGACATGATGTCTGGTGTACAGGTTTTAAAGGAGAAGGCCATGACCGAGAGCATTGCCCTTTATTCCACGACTATCTTAATAGTGGTGCGCCCAACCCACTAAATCAGAATCAGGCCCCATGGTGTGAAATTTGTAGAACTATAGGACACAGACCTAAAGACTACTATCTTATACAGAAATATGTGAAAACACCTAAAACTTTATACTGCAATTTCTGTAAATCAGTTGGACATGATGAATCCAACTGTCGTGCATATGAGCTAATGAAAGAGAGAAAACAGGATATGGACTCAATGAGAGGCGCTAGCTTGTACCACGTACAAGAAGATAACCAGCCGAAACAAGAGAATGCACAATATGACCAAGGAGGATACAGAGGTTGTGGTGGTGGATACCACGGCAGAGGAAGAAATGCTGGCCTAACGCAGGGAAGAGGCCGCAGCCAGGTCATTTGTTATAATTGTGGCCAGCCAGGTCACGTATCTAGAGATTGTGTTAACCCATCCACTACGTGAAATTATTGTAAATCATTTGAGCATGTCATTGAATATTTCCCAGTGTTAGAGGTGGAAATGCAGAAAAGAAGACGGACGGATGCACCAAACACGAACGTCTAGTGGATCGCAGCAGAGAACAGACCAGTAGACCCGAGCATCAATGTGGTCACGCACAGTGGCGCTTCGAAAGGCCGCGGTAGGGGAGCAGAAGCTTCCATGTCAGGGGAGGCTCACACAAAGCAGTCTCCTCTTGAGACATTATGGATAAGGAAAGCTCTGGGTAAAATACCTTCTCTCGACCTACAAAAGAACAAGGAAGTCTTTATCAACGCGCGGGATACCTTCAGAGAGCCAGCAACAGAAACACAAAGGATCCTATTGTGCATTCAAGCACCGCATGTTGAAGACAAGCCAGAGGCCTATGACAAAACAAGCACTATGACGGATGTCAGCACCTCCGTTGCACAGTTCCTGCGAAGCTGCATGAAGTTACTAAAAAGTGAAAATGACATAGTAGAGCTACAGAAGCTCATATACTAGTATGAGCCGCATACCGGAACAGAGACTTCTGATAGCGCAGTACATCACATGAGGAAGCATAAAAGAACGGGTTGAGAAATGAGACTTACCGCGTAGATAGGAGATTTTGAAATGGATGATGTCATCCTTGATCTGGGATCTGAAGTAAATGTCTTAACTAAGCAGACATGGTAGTAGATGGGTCGACCAAAGTTGTCATGGTCACCTATCCAGTTGAGAATGGATAACCAAGAGAAAGTCATACATTTTGGCCGATTAGCTGACATTATAGTTGACATCGATGGAGTCCAAAGTCATGCAGACTTTGAAGTTATCGAGATTGTGGATGATAGTCATCCTTTTCCTGCAATGCTAGGAATTGACTGGGCTATGGATAACTTGGCTATTATCCTTAAAAACAAAGAAGATGATATTTGAAGGCAAGCATCTTAGGGTCATCGCACTGTTGGATCCTATAGATGGTGACAGATACATTGAGCCGATTCAGTAGGAATCCAAGGCTCAAGACTTGGACAGACTATACTAGCTCACAGCGAACCAGGAATATTACATTAATCCTACTACAGATGGTACACTCAGCTGGAGATGTGACAACTCCTGCATCTCTAATTCGGAGGCAGGGCTAGAAAATTGGCAAAGCCGAATGCATGAAGTATCAGCAAGAAGGTGCGCGCAAGTTACGAAATCACTTCCCTGGATCGGGAAGGAGGTAAGTCCTATTCCCACATATGACGGTTCTGCTAATGTTTATACTTTCATCCAAGAATACACTGCAGCTATTGCAGATGAGCACAAATTACTAGCATTGGATATGGCACTGCGCGACACACCCGCCAGATGGTGGAATGTGCACAAGCAGACATTGACCACTTGGGATCAATGTAGAATTAAGATGCAGATTCAGTTTATTGACCAGGTTACCTTACCCTTTGAGAAGTTTAATGGACAGACAGATCCTATTCAACACATTGAAGTCTGTTCACAAGCATGGGCGGAAAAGCCACACACAGAATGGATGCATCTATTTGTACATACATTGGATGATGACATTCCAAAGAAATGGTACCTAGATCTGGAGTTGCACAGAGAAACCATTGATTGGGAAATGTTGACTACCAACTTCCAGAAGGACTTTAGCTTTGAGGATGAGAATACACTGATCCATGAGGCATTGCAGATAATTAAGGAATGCATATTCAGAGAAGACTATCCTCACAGAAATATGACATTGGAGGAATTCTTCGGGGCAGATCATGTTCCCGCGCACCGACAGCCAGAATGGAAGGAACATGAAGAACACCGTATCGAGTGCTACAACCTTGCTGAGGAAATCGATGATAGAAATGAAGACGATGACGATGATCCGCACAACATAAACATACAAGAATCGGAGGGTGCACGCGACGTAGAAGGACCTCCATTAGAAATCCCAGATATGAGTGGACTAGTAAAAACATAGAAGGTGAATATTGGCACAAAAGAAGAACCGAAGTTCGCAGCAATCAAAGATTATTGGGACGATCAGACTTTTGCAGAGATCGCAAACACCTTGCATGAGTATCAGGAGTTGTTTCCGACAAAATTTACAGAAATGAAAGGAATTCTGGGAGACCTAGGAGTCATGAAAATACCTTTGAAGCTAGGCGCAAAGCCTCTAAAGCAAAGACCGTATAGACTAAATCTGCGCTACAAAGAAAGAGTACGCGCAGAGCTCGATACGATGCTTGAAATAGGAATCATTGAACCTATTGAGGACTCATAATGGATTAGTCCCATGGTCGTTCAAGACAAGAAAGCGAAGGGAGAGATCGGGATTTGTGTTGATCTCAGAAAACTGAGATGCTTCCATGCACGACCCATTCCCTACTCCTTTCATAGATGAAGTGCTTGATAATGTTAGCGGGAATGAGGCCTATTCTTTTACTGATCGTTTTTTGGGGTATCACCAGATAAGGATTGATCCCGCAGATAGGCATAAGATGACTTTTGCTACAGAATGGGGGTCGTTCTAGTACACAACAATGCCTTTTAGCCTGAAGAACGCACCTGCCATATTTTCTAGAGTGGTCGTCGCACCATTCAAAGAGTTTATGCATAAGTTTCTCGAAGCCTATTTTGATGATTGGACTGTGTTTGGTCTATTGAAGAACCATTGTGAGAACCTCGGAATGATGCTTGAGAAGTGTCGACAACATCAAATCTCTTTAAATATAAAGAAGTGCATTTTTTGTGTTCCTTATGGGATTCTACTTGGGCACATTGCTTGTAAGCAAGGACTGATGATGGACCCTGCGAAGATTGCCATTATTGTGAATTTACCAACACCAAATTCAGTCAAGATGTTGCGCTCTACTTTAGGCCACACTGGATACTACATGAAATTTATAAAGGGTTATGCGCAGATAACCGCAGCAATGGAAAAGCTGCTAAAGAAAGATGCACCATTCATTTGGAATGCGGAATGCAAACAAGGTTTTGATACACTAAAAGAAAAGATGGTGACTATGCTGATCCTAGTCTTTCAAGAATGGACGAAGCCATTCCATGTCCATGTCGACGCATCATGCATTGCCCTGGGAATCGTATTAGCTCAGCCAGGGGAAGGAGGTATTGACCACCTTATTGCATTTTCGAGCAGGAAGCTCTCAACAGCAGAAAAGAACTATACTACTACTGAGAGGGAAGGCCTTGCAATCGTATATGCCCTACAGAAATTCAAGCATTACTTGCTTGGTGTGCACTTCCTTATGTTCATTGACCATTCTACATTGAAAAACTTGGTCAATAAGCTAGTGTTAGGGGGGCGCATATGCAGATGGTTGTTGCTATTCCAAGAATATGACTTTGAGATTATTGTTAATCCTGTTAGACTGAACTTGGGACCTGATCATCTGTCAAGGATTGAGTCAGGAGAAGAACCGACGAACATTGAAGACAGTCCTCCTGATGCATAGTTATTTTCTATACAAGTTGCCGATGATTATTATAAGGATATCATTAATTTTCTAACAACAGGGCTAGCACCACAGGAATTATCTGTCCAGCAGAAGAAACAACTAGTGGTGCGCACCATAGACTTCACTATAATTGCAGGTCATTTATACAAACTCGAGCCGGATGAAGTACTGCACAGATGCGTACTAGATCATGAGAAACCATTTATTCTAGCAGACGCACATTCAGGGATCACGGGAGGTCACTATGCAAGAAGGCCTACCGCGCAGAAGATATTGCGTGCAGGGCTATGGTGGCCCACGATCCACAAAGATTCCAAAGAACACTGCAGGAACTATGATGTCTGTCAAAGGATAGGAAAACCTTCATGAAGAGATGAGATGCCACTAAACCCATAGTTGACCTTGCACGCATTTGAGAAATGGGCAATTGATTTTGTGGGTCCTATAAATCCACCAGGGAAAAGAACTCGTGCAAGGTATATTATTACTACTACTGATTACCTCACCAGATGGGCAGAAGCAAAGCCAGTAAAGGACTGCAGTGCCAATACTGCTGTACAGTTCATTTTTGAAGAAATATTGTCAATATTTGGTTGTCCGAAGATTTTGATGAGTGACCAAGGTACTCATTTTTTGAACAAGACCATTGAGGCACTTATAGAGATATTCCACATTCGTCATCAGTGCAGTACTCCATATCATCCACAGGAGAATGGAACTGTTGAGGCTTTCAATAAAATACTGGAGAACGCACTCACTAAGGTCTGCAATGTAAATAGATATGATTGGGATCTGCGCGTCTTGTCTGTGTTATGGGCATATAGGACTACATGCAAGAAATTGACAGGACATACAACTTTTCGGTTGGCTTATGGGAAGGAGGCTATAATTCCAATGTAATATATTGTCCCTAGTTTGAGGATCGCTGTGTTCACAGGGATGGCAGATCATGCAGCATTAGAAGAAAGGTTGCTACACCTCATTGGGTTGGAGGAAGATCGCTTCATTGCCGGCTTCCACCAGCAAGTTCAGAAAGACCGCGAGAAGCTTGGCATGATCACCATATAAAGAACAAGTGCTTTCAGGTAGGTGACCTAGTCCTCCTGTATGATAGCAAATTCATGAAGTTTCCAGGTAAATTTAAGATGCATTGGCTTGGTCCATATATTATGACGCATGTTACTAACACTGGTGCAGTCCAGTTAGCCAATTTAGCTGGCGATACTCTACCAACTTTGATAAATGGAAGCAGGTTAAAGCTGTATCATGAAAGCCTTGCTCCCAGAATCTTAAATAACAAGCAGAGGAAGAGATTTCCAAGTGTCAGGTACAGTTGCAATTGGACACTGGAAATGTAAAGGAGTCTGTACATGTAGAACAATCTGTGTACCATGCAGCACTACTGAAGCTGCGTGGAAAAAAATAAAAAGAAAAATAAAAATGAGAAAAGAAAAAGAGAAGAAGTAAGAAAATAAAAAGGAAACCACGCAGTTGAAAATTTTTGGCACTGCGAAGTAACTGCGTGGGATCGTAGATGGCATGTTGCACAGCACTCATAAAAATAGTCGTTACACTTCCATTGGAAAAAAATAGCCATTAGGTGACCGTTGCAAGTACTCACTTCAGCATTTAACGAAAAGATAGCCGTTCTGAACACACTGACAACGGAAGAGACCGAATGATTCATTGAAATTGGCCAATGGACACCACATTAAATGCTCATCTAGCCGTTGGAAGGAACGGGGGGGACTCAGCTACGCTTATAAATAACATCGCATAAGGACTCGCGGGCATCACCAGACACTTAGAATTTTCATGCTTTCACTCCTATGTTAGCAATCCTTAGTCATATTTCAGAATCAGTTGACTACTCTCGCCAGTGAATGTCCAAATCACCAAACAGAGAAGAAGAGCTTACACTTCAAGAAGCAATCCGAGTTTTTCAGCACGGGGGAATTGCAGAGTTAATGAAAACCCCTGCCAAGAATGTTTCACTTGAACCTGGTCAAGCATCCAGAATATGACCTCGCAATAACCCAATCATGCAGGATAAATGGAAAGACATAACTGCACCACAAAGCAAGATTCTAAAGGCAGGTCAGACGGCGTAAAGATCGTCGATCTTTCAGAAGGAACCCCTAAAGTTGACACCCGAGTATATATCACCACGGGCGTTGGATGCCCCAGTCTTTAAATTGACCAAGAATGCTAGATATGAATTCCCATTGTCACCGATTTCAAAACATGTAGAGATTTCCAAGAACCTGCTCGGAAAGATTCCAGACTGTAAGTGGGAAGATTTTGACCTCCTAGGCATGCAAAAGGAAGAGCCCCACGCGCCTAAGTACCCACAGCTCTAGCCTGACCAGTATATGTGTTGGAAAAAGGATGCCAAGGGAACTTATAACTTGGTGGCCGAAAGCTGGCTCACACCCGTCGTTCAGTCAGGACTGCTAAACTTGTTGAGGTTGCCACATTTTGATCGATCACCAGAACTGAATGTGGTGGTTTGCATGCTAATGGCGCGAATCCACCAGAGATATTTGTGGCTCGACAGAAATGTCGATATAAACATTGATTTGATCAACTGCATTATGGGGTTAAGCAAGCACGGTAAGGATTCCAAGCAGTTATTCCAAGGGAAGAGTAAGGAAAAAGAAGCTGTTGAGAAGATGAAGAAAAGCCATGCATTGGTGAAAGGGAAAAGAGGTTTTCCCACAGAAGAAATTGAAGATAGAGCAACAAGATTTGTCACCCAGCTGTTCATAGGAAAACTCATCAGAACAGCTAGGCCTCCGGAGGTGCCTACGGGTGTAGTATTACTCAGTGCCGCAGCAGCTAAAGGCACTGAATTCAATTGGTGTCAGTATCTTCTTAATGAGTTCTTGGATGAGGTCAATGATACCCAAGAGAATGGTGGACAGTTCCACTTTACATGGCTAATCATCCTCATCACCTTGTCCGGATGGAAGGAGCCAAGGGACTATGTGGGTGTCATTACAGAAACCAACGATCCTAGAGGGTTCCGTTATGTCAACCTCTAGGAAAACATCAATGTAGAGCAACAATTGAAGTTTTCTATCAGTATTACACTCAGCTGCATGATGTGATCACCGCTACGGCCCACATCACGAGGTAGGTAACTTCGAAGTACATTCGCATTCTTGATTTTCAGGCTGACATGCAATGTATTTTTATTTCACCCAAGGAAAAGATGAAGAATCCAGAATGGTACCTGGGTAACTACCATATGTATGAAGACGACATTGAAATCCTCATGAAGGACTGGCCCGCCGACTTCCATGTTGAAGTCATGGATGTTGAGACAGACTCTGACGAAGATGAACCAATCCCACTGTCATGCCAGATTGTTGAAGAAACAGGAAAGCAGAAAGAGCCTGAGACCTCGCAGAAGTCAAAGGCACAGAAGAAGATGAAGGCCACAAAGACTCAATCTGAGATAGTACTGAACGAAGATGAATTCAATATGATTGCAGAAAGGGTCTCAGACCAGATGCAGGAGCTCATGACTGACAAAGACAAAAAGGATAAGGTCATCCAGGATGACTTACAAAAGACCAGGCTCGCACTGTAAGGTCTCATGAAGAAAATGGATGATGTCCAGAAGAGCCTAACCTTGTCGCACGACATAGCAGGAGCTGAAGGGAGGTCGGCAGGAACCTTGCAGTAGACGCTGCCATAGCTAGCCATAACGCTGCCTTCAAAGACCAGTATTTTCCATGTGGACCCATTGGCTATTGCATTGCCAATGACAGAACAGATCGTCCTGGACACAAAGGGTGTTGAGCGGGTAGAGCTCGACTTGGCCAAAATCCCCTTACCAGGCTTGCACTTCATCCACGCGCAGATCGTCGAGGAGATGCATGAACGAACAATAGATTCAATGAAGTCACAAGCAGAGCTCACTGCAACAAACAGACAGCTCGAGTTGCACGCAGACATGCAGCTGCGTGATGAACAGGACCGCTGGAAACAATTGGAGACTACCATATCTATTGTTTCCATGGATATTGAAGGTATAAAATTCCAGGATGATCCTGCGGACACAGTTCTGAGGATCGGAGAAAGGGTGAAATCCTTGAAGTTAGAGATATAGGATAAAGAGATTTTTTATGAGGTCGATCTTGCCACGATGAAGGAAAAACTGAACACGCAGGTGCCATTAACTGAGCAGCAGTTAAGTGAGCAAGCAGTCATTGTTGTCAAGCAGAGCATAACGAGTGAGATGGCTAAGTGCCAAGATCTCTTGGAAAAAGTATCCAAGGCATTCACTGCCCTTGAAGAGGATCAAGGGCTAATGCAGGTAAAGACCGTGGTAAAACAAAAGTAGATCGCGCTAGAGAAATTGGATGCAGAGCTCAAGGCTTTGCCACCCAGGGAGAAGTTGTCTAGGTATAAGGAGATATCAGGCTTGAAGAAGGAAGTCCACGTATTAAGAGAGAAAGAGACTGAGATGGATAATTAGCCACAACAACTCCAAGAGGATGCCACAATAGTGTCACAACAGATAGAAGACAAGCTGAAGGAACTGCGCAACAACCAGGAGTAGGTATAGGGACAGATTGGAGAAGAGATAACTCCAACACTTCTTGAGACAGTAAAACAAGTTGAACAAGATACCAGAGAAGCAGTGGAACTGTTTTTCGGTACATATAATGAGTTTGCGGCCAAATTAGTTCCACTGATCATGGAGCAAAGTGAGACGACCGAAGCAGCAAGTGGCTCGGGGACGAGCCACATGTAAGTGTTAGGGGCATGTTCGGCCCAGGTTGGGACAAATTTTTGGTAACATTTTTTATAAGCAGGAAAAGCTGAGCTGTGCGCAGCTTAGGCAAAGATGTAATTTTATCTAAGTGTTCAGGGTGCTGCGAAGTTGTGCACAGCATCCGAATTTTGGAAGCACCGTGAAGAACAGTGCTATGAGGAAGCAGTGCTGCGAAGCAGTCAGGCCACG
The DNA here is from genome assembly GCA_027924585.1 of Larix kaempferi. Lineage (NCBI taxonomy): Eukaryota > Viridiplantae > Streptophyta > Pinopsida > Pinales > Pinaceae > Larix > Larix kaempferi. Next base: position 3,909,415 of record BSBM01000008.1, read on the forward strand.
TGGAGCCAACAAAGCGGAGTGCTGGGCAAGGATCAGGTGCAGGTATCGAATGGACCAGTAGTGGTCTAATTTTGGAAATACGTTCCAGGAGTGCCGAGCGGCGGGCATGAGCAAATCAGGAAGGTGACCAATGCACGAGTTTGTTAAGGAAAGAACAACTTAGGGAAAGCGGCGGCTTAGTATGCCTAGCGGACGAGACCGTTAGAGATGAACGGTTCAGAGAAAGCGACCTGTTGGCACACGTGCGACAGGGAGGTCGATAGCGACAGACGAAAGACGTGGAGAACCGCCACGATGAAGCAGACGCTACCAGATGCCAGCAAGACGGTTTAGGGAAACCGACACAGTTTGTAAACCCTAAGGGGTTTTGGGTTTAGGTCTTTGGCATTGTAAAGACATGACCTTTGTGCATGATATATTTAAGAAGACAATTTTGTATGGGATGGGGTTACGTTTTGGGGTTACTCTTTACTTTTGTTGTTACAATTTTGGATTGTTGTATTGTAAAATCTCTCTGAGCTAAGAAGATTGTAAAGGCTCTATAGCTGTGTGCGCAGAAACCTATCTGAGAGGAAGGAGAGTCTACAGTTGAGTGTGCAGACTAAGAACGGTTTTCCCTATCCCTTTTAAAGAAATGTGTTACCAATCGTTCTTGTGGACGTAGCTTCCCACCTGGGGGAGTGAACCACATTAACTCTTGTGTTGTGCGATTGTGGTTTATGAATGAATGCTTATATGTACTTTTTGTAAATGGATGTCTAGATGTTTCCTTGCATGCTGTTATTGTTAAGTTTAAACCAAATAGACAAGCAAGATCACTGAAAGAAACACAATCACAAGATAGACACACAATATACCCTGGGAAACCCTCATGGGGTAGAAAACCCAGCAAAGCTTTCCTCAATAAGATGATCAACCAAAATACAAGATGTGCTCCTTCCTTCTTTGTCTCCTTAGCAGATCTCCCAGACAAGTGCACACTCTTACACAAGTGAGTGAGTGATCTAATGAGGAGTTCACCTCCTCTATTTATACTTGACTCTCAACTGACTAAAAGACCTTATGGGGCCGACCTCACCTGGAGATGTCTAATAACCCCTAAAATATAACTACAGGGCCGACCCACACATGGTGGGTCTAATAACCCTAGTTAATACTAACCCTCGGAGGAATAAACATCTCCGGATACATAATAGGGTTACCTCAGAGGGATGAAACATCTCCGGAATAATAAAGTACAAATATAATATTCTTTGAAGTTACAATATTCAACACTCCCCCTTAACGAGAAGGATATTATAACAGCATCTGCAGGAGCAAGGAGTCACTACACATGATACATCTATAAATCATCGGAAGCTTTCTTCAATTCGTCTTCATCAGTAACTCAAACAGTTACTGGTACATCAATGTCAACATCAACATCAACATCACGATCTTTAGCATCGTCTTCACACGATCAGCAGCATCGTCATCACACAATCAGCAGCATCGTCATCACATGATCAGCAGCATTGTCATCACACGATCAGCAGCATCGCCATCACTCGATCAGCAGCATCGTCATCACACGACCAGCAGCATCGTTATCACACGATCAGCAGCATCGTCATCACACGATCAGCAGCATCGTCATCACATGATCAGCAGCATCGTCATCACATGATCAGCAGTACAAGTATCCTACCGATACATCATCAATACAAGTATCCTACCGATACAAGTACCCACATCATCAATACAAGTATCCTACCGATACAAGTAACCACATCATCGATACAAGTATCCTACCGATACAAGTAACCACATCATCAATACAAGTATCCTACCGATACAAGTAACCACATCATCAATACAAGTATCCTACCGATACAAGTAACCACATCATCAATACAAGTATCCTACCGATACAAGTAACCACATCATCAATACAAGTATCCTACCGATACAAGTAACCACATTATTAATACCATTACTTTCTCGGAGACCATTCGTCTATGGATCAATTCAGGGACCGAAGTCCGGGGATGATACAATCCCCATCACGTACATTTTGAACTAGCAGTTCCGGGATGATGCAATCCCTATCACATACATTTTGAACTATCAGTTCCGGGATGATGCAATCCCCATCACGTACAGTTTGAACTATCAGTTCCGGGATGATGCAATCCCCATCACGTACATTTTAACTATCAGTTCCCGGATGATGCAATCCCCATCACGTACATTTTGAACTATCAGTTCTGGGATGATGCAATCCCTATCACGTACATTTTGAACTATCAGTTTCGGGATGATGCAATCCCCATCACGTACATTTTGAACTATCAGTTCCGGGATGATGCAATCCCCATCACATACATTTTGAACTATCAGTTCTGGGATGATGCAATCCCCATCACGTACATTTTGAACTATCAGTTCCGGGATGATGCAATCCCCATCACGTACATTTTGAACTATCAGTTCCGGGATGATGCAATCCCCTCAACTGTCCTTTAAGGACTTCATTCTCGGAGACCTCACATCTACGACTCTCTTTAGGACTGAGAGTCCAGGGATGATCCAATCCCCTCAACTGTCCACCAAGGACTTCATTCTCGGAGACCTCACGTCTAGGGCTCTCTTTAGGACTGAGAGTCCAGGGATGATCCAATCCCCTCAACTGTCCACTAAGGACTTCATTCTCGGAGACCTCACGTCTACGGCTCTCTTTAGGACTGAGAGTCCAGGGATGATCCAATCCCCTCAACTGTCCACTCAGGACTTCATTCTCAGAGACCTCACGTCTACGGTTCTCTTTAGGACTGAGAGTCCAGGGATGATCCAATCCCCTCAACTGTCCACTAAGGACTTCATTCTCGGAGACCTCACGTCTACGGCTCTCTTTAGGACTGAGAGTCCAGGGATGATCCAATCCCCTCAACTGTCCACCAAGGACTTCATTCTCGAAGACCTCACGTCTACGGCTCTCTTTAGGACTGAGAGTCCAGGGATGATCCAATCCCCTTCTGTATTCTCATCTATATAGGTACGAATATCCAAGAGCATGTAGTACATCTAATCATCAAGATATGTATACATCACAACTAGCATGTATTCTTACTAATACATCTAACATCAAAACATGTATACATCACACCAAAACATGTATACATCACAACTAGCATGTATTCTTACTAATACATCAAAACATGTATACATCACACTAAAATATGTATACATCACAACTAGCATGTATTCTTACTAATACATCAAAACATGTATACATCACACTTAAAACATGTATACATCACAACTAGCATGTATTCTTACTAATACATCAAAACATGTATACATCACACTTAAAACATGTATACATCTAGCATCAAAACATTTATTTGAAAAAATAAAAGATATATAAGAGTTCTAAATCTAAATAATTTGAAAGTAGCTAAGAGCAACAAAACAAAAATGCTATCAAATACTATACTACTCCCCCTTTCGAGGAGGGTCCTTCTGGACTAAACCAAGCATGTCTCGGAAGTGTTCAAACTTCACTCGAGACAAAGGTTTAGTCAGGATATCGGCAATCTGATCCTCAGTGCTTATGTACTCGAGCTTGATGGCTCCCTTCTGCACCATGTCTCGTATATAGAAGTAACGGATCTCAATGTGTTTTGACTTATCATGGAACACAGGATTTTCAGTCATCTTAATGCAGCTTTGATTATCACACATAATCACCGTGGGATCCATTTCTAAGTCAAAAATTCCAGATAAGAGTTTCCGAAGCCACACTACTTCACAGCTGGCAGAGCAAGCAGCTATATATTCTGCTTCGGCAGTACTGAGGGCCACACTAGATTGTTTCTTGCTGAACCAAGAGATCATGGTAGATCCAAGGCCATAACATCCGCCTAAAGTACTTTTCCTGTCTGAGATACTTCCTGCCCAATTAGAATCTGAGTAACCATGTAACTTGAGTTCATTACCTCCAAGATAGTATAGGCCAAAGTCCACTGTACCTTTTAGGTACCTCATTATATGCTTTGCAGCTATAAGGTGAACCTTTCGAGGTTCTACTAAATACTGACTTAGGGTATTTACAACAAAGCATATATCTGGCCTAGTGTTTGTCAAATACATTAATGAACCAATGATTTGCCTATATAGAGTTATGTGCACTAGTTCTGATGAATCATTAACTAATAGTTTCAGGTTGGAGTCCATGGGAGTGGCCATGGCTTTACACTCCAACATATCAAATCTTTTGAGAATCTCCACAGTATACTTACCTTAATTTAGAAAGATTCCTTTTGGCCCTTGCCACACTTCTAGGCCTAAGAAGTAGTGCATTAGTCCGAGATCTTTCATTTCGAATTCTGAAGAAAGCTTCTTCTTGCTTTCAATGATTTGATTCTCATTTCCAGTTAGAAATAGATCATCTACATACAACAGCAATATAACAGGTTCATCATTCATCACTTTAAGATAAAGGTTGGGGTCAGCTTTACTTTTGGTAAAGCCCATGCTTGTTAAGAAACTGTCAATCCTTCCGTACCAAGCCCTGGGAGCTTGCTTCAATCCATATAATGCCTTTTTCAGTTTGCATACATGTGTCCTTCCATCTTTGACCTCAAAGCCTTGAGGTTGTTCTATGTATACTTCTTCTTCAATTACACCATTCAGAAAAGCTGTCTTAACATCCATTTGATGCAATTTCCATTTCATCATGGATGCAAGTGCCATGATAGTTCTAATTGAAGTATACCTAGCAACAGGTGCAAATGTTTCTTCATAGTCAATTCCCTCCTTTTGAGAGAATCCTCTGGCTACAAACCTTGCCTTGTATTTTTCAATGCTACCATCTGCAGCATGTTTTATTTTGAAAATCCATTTGGAAGAAACCACACTTTTATCTCTTGGTTTGGGGACTATATCCCAAACATCATTTTTCATTATCGACTGATATTCTTCTGTCATTTCTTCTACCCATTCTTTCTTTTGAGCTGCTTCTTCATAGCTAGTAGGCAGTTGATCCACAAGATCACACATCAAGGCCATATAGTTGGACACTAGCTTTGGTTTCTTCCTTTCTCTAGTGGAGCCTTCAGGAACACCATATCTTCCAGCTCCTTGAATAATATCTCTAGCCCATGCTGGTCTTCTTTTCCTAGATAATTCTGCAACATGAGGTTCTTGTGGTTCCAGCATGTCATGATCCTCTGGTATGTCCTCTTCAGGGATGTGAACAGTCTCTGAGATTCTGGGAGATGTATCTTCTTCATAAACTTCTTCAAGTTGACACTTTCTAGATTTCTTGAGAGCTGCTTCCTCATCGAAGGTTACATCTCTACTTATTTCTATATGATGGAAGCCTGGTATGTAAATCCTGAAAGCTTTAGATGATTCACAATAGCCAACAAATATTCCTTTCTTACCAGAAGGATCCAACTTGGTTCTCTTTTCTTTTGGAATGTGGATGTACACAGGACACCCAAATATTTTAAGATGGCTTACCTCGGGCTTCTTTCCAGAAAACACTTCTTCTGGAGTTTTGAAATCAAGAGCACTATGAGATAATCTGTTTTGAACATATACTGCTGTTCTGGCTGCTTCAGCCCACAGATACATGGGAAGATCCTGATCATGTATCATAGTCTTCACAGCTTCCATGATAGTTCTATTTTTCCTTTCTGCAACCCCATTTTGTTGGGGATTGTAGGGAGTGGTTAGTTCTCTCTTGATTCCAGCTTCCTTACAGAATTCTTCAAACTCTTTTGAAGTATATTCTCCACCATTATCTGTTCTGAGAATCTTGATTTTCTTTTCTGAGAGATTTTCTATTAGAGCCTTGAACTCTTTGAACTTTCCAAAAACTTCATTCTTACCCTTTAGAAAGTATATCCAAGTTTTCCTTGAATGATCATCAATGAATGAAAGATAGTATTCAAACCCACTTAGAGAGGTGGTGGGCATTGGACCACATACATCTGAGTGTATTAACTCCAAGATACCTTTGGTCTTTGTTTCACTCTTTGGAAAGGGGTTCTTGACATTCTTGCCTTTCTTACATCCTTTACATGAGCCATCATGATCAACCTTTAAATCTGGTAGTCCTATGACCACCTTGCTTACATAAGGTAAGGCTTTGTAGTTAATGTGAGCTAGTCTTCTATGCCATAGCTCACTGGGGCTAGAGGTTTCATGAACAAGAGCAGCTTCCGGATGACCCTTGAGTTTATATAAACCTCCTTCTTCTTCACCAATAACAATTGCATCCTTGATGGATTTGCCTTTGGACCACATTAACACTTGTCCATCAATGAATGCAACTCTGTAGCCTTTCTTGTCTAAAGCTGAGATTGAAAGCAAATTCTTCTTTAATCCTGGAACATATAGAACTTCCTTCATCTTCATGGGAATTCCAGAATCGAGTTTGTAGTTTGCTTCACCAATTCCCTTAATGGGATATTGATAGTCATCTCCTAGAGATACCTTTTGGGGAGAATTCTTTTCTTCAAGATTTGAGAGAGTCCTCTTCTGTCCTGTCATGTGCTTTGAAGCACCACTGTCAATAAGCCATGTACCTTCTCCAGGGGTTATGGATCCAGAGAGTGCGGAGAAGAGAACATATTCTTCTGCATCTTCTTCTATATTTCTTCTTGACCTCCTTTTGAAGAAGGTCCTTTCTTCTTCTTCCTCTTCATCTCTAGGCCTTTTGTTGTGAGACCTTTCTTCCTCTACTTCTTCTTCTTCACTATCATCTTCTGCAAGATGTGCTTGGTGTCTTTTGTAGTGATTACCCTTTTTCTTCTGTAGAGGGCAATCTTTGGCAATGTGTCCTAATTTGTGGCAAGAATAGCACTAGAAAGAAGAGTAATCCCTTCTTTGAGTAGATCCTCTTTTCTTATGAAATCTGTGAGGAGGATGAGACTCCTTGTGACTACCTTTCTTGAAGTAGGATTGACTCCTTCTTCTTTTGGTATGGGTAGCCAAAGCTTGGTCATCTTCTTTGAGCAAGGCTTCTCTATTTGCAACCCTAGCCTCCTCTTGTACACAATCCTCCCAAACTACATCAAACTTCATACTTTCTTTTCTGGCACACATAGTTTGAATGAATGACTCCCAAGGTCTAGTGAGACCATTTAGAGCTGTCATCACAAGTTCATCTTCATCAAGAGTATCACCAATGGCATCTAGTTGCTCTTTGATTAGATAGACTCTTGAGAAGTAGTCTTGAATGGATTCTCCTTTGTACATCTTGGTACTCTTCAACTGAGTCCTTAGATTCATCTTCCTATTGATGTTCTTTCCTTCATACATTCTTCCTAGGGCATCATACATTTCCTTTGGAGTCTTCTTGGAAGACACTTGGGGAATCAAGTGGTCTTTAATAGAATCAGCTATGATTCTCTTTGCCCTAATCAGATCCTTCCTGTGTTTTTCTTTGGCTTCATCTTCTTCTGGTTCTGCAACTTCCTCCTTGATATAATGAGCAAGATCATTCTCCTCAAGAATTAGACCAATTCTGTATTTCCATGCCCGGAAATTCTCTATGCCTTCAAGCTTGTCTTCAAGCTTAGTATTTGGAGCCATCTTCTCTTGGGGGAGTCCAAGAGACAGAGTAGACTTACCTGGAAAGTTAACTTTTACTTTTCCGGAATCTGGAACAGAATTTTATCGCACTTTTGGTAGAATTAGGGTTAGACTTTCCCGGAGTTCTACCCAACCAAAAAGTTTGATCTATAGCTCAAAAGAATGCTCTTGAGAAGGGCTATCCAGTCATGTAATCAGAATTCAAAAATTACAACTTTTTTCTGAAACCAAAATCTGACGTCGCACTTTTGGTAGAATTAGGGTTTGGAATTCCCGGAGTTCTACCCAACCAAAAAGTTCGATCTATAGCTCAAAAGAAAGGTATTGAAAAGAGCTATCCAGCCATGCAACCAAAAATCAATAATACCAACTTTGGGCTGAAACCCTAACTTCACCAAAGAGAGAGAAACAGGTATTCTTACCTTGTGAAAGATGTCATATTCAGTCTAGCTCTGATACCATGTTAAGTTTAAACCAAATAGACAAGCAAGATCACTGAAAGAAACACAATCACAAGATAGACACACAATATACCCTGGGAAACCCTCATGGGGTAGAAAACCCAGCAAAGCTTTCCTCAATAAGATGATCAACCAAAATACAAGATGTGCTCCTTCCTTCTTTGTCTCCTTAGCAGATCTCCCAGACAAGTGCGCACTCTTACACAAGTGAGTGAGTGATCTAATGAGGAGTTCACCTCCTCTATTTATACTTGACTCTCAACTGACTAAAAGACCTTATGGGGCCGACCTCACCTGGAGATGTCTAATAACCCCTAAAATATAACTACAGGGCCGACCCATACATGGTGGGTCTAATAACCCTAGTTAATACTAACCCTTGGAGGAATAAACATCTCCGGATACATAATAGGGTTACCTCAGAGGGATGAAACATCTCCGGAATAATAAAGTACAAATATAATATTCTTTGAAGTTACAATATTCAACAGTTATGAGAGAAATTTGATATGCATTTTCCTTTAGAAGAAGTATGGAGATGATATGTTAAGTTCTGCATGAACAGATGAATGATGAACATTTAGCATTGTGTTTGTAGATAGTGAATCAATCATTTAGTTAAACACTTTCTTATATGCAGTAAAAGAATGCTTAACAGTTGGATTCTATAGTCATATATGTTCAAATCCCAGCACCCCGACCTAACGAATGAATGTTAGAAGAATAGTCAGTTAGGCGCCTGAACGAGTGGATGAGTGATACTCATCTCAGTTCCTTAAGCATCTTCAAGATAAACCAAGTATAGAATGAAGCTGCATTGTGTTATCTCTCCAGGAAACTACCTAGGGTTATAAGCTAGGTATGCCTGGTAACTTAAGAATTCAATGATTTTTTGTGTCTTTTGAAAAAGGGTGGATCAATGGGATGACTAAATCAGAGTACAGTATTCAGACATTCAGCATGTAAACAGATGAAACAGTGCCCTCAAGAATCGATTGATCAGCATATAACATCAAAGGTGGATGAAGAAAACATGTAACCAAACCAGTACAAAGTAGGGCTCGAGAGACATTCAAGGAACTGGAATCAAGCTGTGAGCTAAACAATGTAAAGAGAACATTCACATTCAAAGCTAGACAACACTGATACAGTGAAAGAGAAAATGAAAACTGATATCGAAGCTGAAGGAAACCTGTGATCTATATTAGCATAGGAAAACCGAATACAGTAGCCAATTATTCCATCCAAAATCGAACCCCTCACAATGACTTGGTTCTCAGGCTTTATAGCCTTTACACAGTAATTCTCAGATCCTAAAAACGTGGATCTGGCTGAGCTAACTGAAACATCAAACTAAAAAAATAAATGCAAAGAGAAAGGATTGATTCCCTGAATCAAGGGACTTGATGATGTGTCAATCTTCCTCAAAACTCGGTGGTCGATGAAGTGCAGCAGCCTCCCAAGGCTCGGTGATCTTAGCTGGGCGCAGAGACAGTCAAGAAGCTGATGTGGCAATCAATCCCTTAGAGCCATCCCTCATTTCAAGGTGAAAGTCATTTAAAATATGCCCCTGATTGAAAATTCACCCAATAACCTTTAGATATGGATAATATAATTCATAATACGTCTCTTAAGACTGGCCTTGTGCTTTATCCTCGAACAAAAATGATATCTGTGCAAAAATACGAAAATCTGCCAAAAACAGACTTTCGGCAGCTAACAGTGCTGCCAATTTCATGACTTATCTGCCGAAAGCTGGCTTTTCGGCAGCTAATGAGTGTTGTAGAAACCCGCCTAAGCTGCCGAAAGCCTGTAGAATTCCAAAAAAACTGCCTTCAGCAAAAATCGATTTTCTCCACCGTCCGATGTCCATTTTGGCTGTTCAAATAGTCGATTTTGATCTACAGAACCTAAGCTATCCACTGGTGCTTTCAGATTTGAATTTGGAGTTCGGAAAGGCCGTCAAAATCTCCCCGCAAGATCACGTGGTTTCAGCAGAAAATTCCTCCAATTTTCTGTTACAGGTCTGTGTTATTAACGTTTTGCCGAGCTCCTCTTAAATCGAATCAAAGGGTTAGCTACCTTTTCATTTGATTAGAGATACCCTTCCTTTGGAGTCTCAGTTATTTGTTGAAAGAAGGAGTTCGTTTATGATTCCTGATTTGTAGCTGAAGATTTTAACTGTCAGTCATAGAGCTGGATGATGACCTGTCACTGCAACCAAGATTTGAGCAGACTCCAGCTTGTGAAAGCGAGACTCAGCAGATTGTGACATGAGAGAATATCTTGTAGCAGACAAAAAAGGAACCTCTTACTGAAATCATGGAGTTTAAATCAAAAGTTGACTCCTCCTTTTCCACTGAGTTTTACCCTGCTGAGAACCTCCTGCGGACTAATGTTGCACTCTATTCTTCCTTTCGGTGGCTTAAACACAGGCTCGCTTGATGTGGGACTGAATACGGACCCAATCCTTTAATTTTTCTTGTAAAAACCTTTTCGGCAGCTTATGTCTTTTCTGTTAACGCCTTTAGCTGCCGAAAATGGGCCCTTTCGGCAGCTAACTGGCTTCCTGCAAAACAGTGTTAGCTGCCGAAACCTGTTTTTTTTTCGAAATTTGAAGCCCAAGACTCATAGAAATAAGATATTTTACCCATTCTGTCACCCAAAATGATGGTGGTCAATTTGGGAGATAACACATTGTTCACAGCTTTAGGAGAAGTCTCGCGGTAGAAGAACATAGTGGTGAGGACCGTAGCATTGCCCATCGCTGTGCAGTCTCACCTCGCAGCACATACCCCTTGTTGTGCTACGTAGTACATCCGTCCAAGCAACTTATCACTTACTGTGGAAATCTGATTCTATAGTACCCCCATAGATACACCTCGGGTGAGACCTCAACCTACTCGCAGGTTGTTTCCAAAAGGGCCGGTGCAAAGGGGTTTTGTTGGTCAAAGGGAAACCGCGAAGAACTTGGGTCTTATAGAAAACCTCTGGGTCAGTTATAGCCAACAGTAATCTTAGAGTTGTGGCACAGTATATGCTGAGGTAGAATGGGACCTAAGTTTCAGCTTGGTAGACCTTAGAAATGTTTAATAAAGAAAAGATTGAAAGATATTTCAAAATAAAAAAATCGAGTCAAACTTCAAAAATACAACAAACGAACTAATTAAACCTAAATAAACCAACAAATCAGAATAGTATCAAGCTATTCTACTCTATCCTATGGACAATAATGAGAAAGAACAAATACTGATAAAAAAAACATACTTTTTATTAAAATGAAAACTACTTGACTTGAAACAAAAACTACAAACTACTTAGTGAATTCAACAACTATTCATGCATTCAATTAATACTTCAAAACTACACTAAACTACCTAATTTATTAAAACTAGCCCTCCTACTAGAATCCCTACTAAAATTCCTACTAACCTATATGGGGGACGTGCCACCCTAACTATTAACTCAACATAAAGGTATCAGAAGACACCTAAAGGGGATAGTCCTACTTGGAAAGCAAAGGAAAACCTTTCTGGAAATCAATTAGGGGAAAACATAGGGACATCAGAACAATCTGTTCATAAAGAAATTCCACTAGAAGAACCTCAAGCTCATATTGAGACTGAAGCTAGATAAAAAGAAATTCAAAAGGATAAAACTTCAAAACCTCTCAACCCTCCATTAGTTCAGAAACCCAAAGACACTACCTTTTCAATAGTAGGTGGTCCAAACTTAGTAGACTTTATTGATCCTACGCAATTAGATACTCTTTTTGAAAATTATGTGAACATAGTTATTTCAGAGATTGAAACAACAACGATAGGACCTTCAAAGGTGGACTCCCACGTAGCTGGTAATTCTCCTCCTAAAAAGAAAAATACTCTTCCTGAAATAGAACGTTGGTATATCCCATATTCTCCAATAAAGGATCCACCTACGTATTCTCTCTTTGGCAATCGAATCTTCATGGACGATGAAAATGAAGATCATGTCCGACAAGATGAAGAAGAGGGAGAGGTTAGAACTGAAGGTAATTTTGGATTCCCTATCGTAGACACTGCAAAAGATGTAACTATGAAAAACATCCCTCCTTCCTCACTACCAACCTTTTATGGAAAGAGTAGTGAGGATTTTGATACATTCTTATTTGAATTTGACATTTTGTGTAGGAGTTATAACTACCTACAAGATGGCCAAAAGCTAAAACTCTTTCCTGCCACATTAAAATATTCTGCTCAGCGATGGTTCATGGGGTTAGGAGAATCTAGTATTAGAACTTGGGAAGACATGAAGACTGCATTTCTATGGAAATATCAAGATTACTGTAAACCTGAGGACTCTCGCAATGATATTTTTAAAATACAACAACTTGAAGATGAGAGCCTAGAAGACTATCTCAAAAGATTTAGCTATGTGTTACATAAATCTAAATATAGTGATCTTCGGGAGGATGCAGTAAGAACACTCTTCCTCAAGGGAATCTCAGAAGATTTCTTAGAAAACCTTAATCTCATGGCAGCAGGATACATCTCTCATAAGCCTTTTTCACAGATTTATGAGCTATGTAGGAATTACTCTAGGAGCAGAGGGAAAAGTGGAAGACACTTTCAAGAATCTTATGCTAGGAACCTAAAAGGAAACACATATGGTCCTTGTTGAGTTGCAAGGGTAGATTTGGGAAACCTATTGGAAAATTTCAAAACATATATCTAAGGAGCCATGGGTTCTCAATTGGATGCATTACAAGCCAAAAAGATACAGGATGAAGAGCGTGCAGCAATGAGTGTTTTCTATCCTAGGAATAGAACTAAACATCCCCAATGAGAATGTCCATTGAACAATGTTTCAGTTTGTCACCTTTGTAGAGAAGAACATCCGACTGATAATTGTCCATCGTTTCCTAGGTTGCAAGCTGTGTATAAGGGTGGAAACTTTGGTGAATCATCTAGGAGGCCTTGGAAACCTAGAGATCAATCATGATATCAAGATCCATCATCATAAATTCTACCCTATTACTATCCTTATCAATCTTCTCAACATTGGAACACTCCAGGTCTGCAAAATTGGCCACCTTAGTACCCTCCTCAGAATGCTCAACAACAACAATGGCCACATGGATGGAGAGGACAAGCTTATGCTCAACCATCTCCTCCTAGGCCTAACTATCCTTACCCACCTAATATTCATCAACTCTTTCATGGATTTGTACCTCCTTCATTACCCCCTATCCCAAATCAACCTCACCATTTCCAGAATATGAATCCTCCAAGACCCACAATATTACTTGCACAACCGATACCAAATCCTAACAACAAACCAACCCAATCTCTTAATAACATTGGGTTGTTACCTCTTCCATCATATGCCATTTCGACCGCACCAATACATAAGATTTAATTGCGGTCTGGAATATCCCGTGGACTTCATGGTCATAGAATCAAAAGACCCTTCCAAAGGTCACCCCATTATTTTGGGAAGACCTTGGTTGGCTACTGCCAATGCATTCATAGGATGTAGGGATGGAGAGATGATTATCTATGATGGGTTATCTATAAGAAAATTAGCTTTATACCCACCAGCATAACCAGTAACTGAAAACCTGTTTTGGTTAGATTTTCCTTTCGAGGATGAGAACTTGGAAGAACTTTCCCTTGTTAGTGATTTCACCTGGGCACTTCAAGACCAAAATATCGAGAATGTGTTGAACCAATTTATCTCTTCCACAACATGTATAAACTTTCCTCAGTCTTTTCCCCAACTTGACCAAATATTTCGAGATGAATTCCAAGAAAACATGAGCCTCTCAACATTTACAAATACACCTTGTGTCTTCACAATCGAAGAACATCTAGGATCCCATACCATACCTTGCGATGTTAGTTCCAAAAATTTTCTAAATATAAATGCAAGTTTAGATGAGAGTCAGCAAAAACAATTACTAAAATTTCTCAAGAGTCAAACTGGAGCATTCGCATGGAAATACACCGATATGAAGGGTATACAACCAGATACTTGTATTCACCACATTTACACAGACTCAAACATACCCCCTATTAGGAAGCCCCAGAGAAGAGTGAATCCATCCCTAACAGATATAGTAAAAGATGAATTACAAAAACTCCTTAGAGCTGGTTTCATTTACCCAATTTCCAACAGTAAATGGGTGTCTCCTCTAGTGGTAGTTCCAAAGAAAGTCACAGGAAAATGGCGTATCTGTGTTGACTTTCAAGAATTGAACAAGGCCACTCTTAAGGACTACATCCCTTTTCCTTTCATTGGCCAGGTGTTAGACACCTTATCAGGGAAACAATATTTTTTGTTCCTTGATGGGTATAGTGGATACAATCAAATATTAATAGCACCTAAGGATCAAGACAAGACAACCTTTACTTGTTCTTGGGGGACATATTCCTATCGAGTGTTGCCATTTGGCCTATGTAATGCACCTGCTACTTTCTAGCGTGAAATATTAGGAATCTTTGTTGATCTTATACATGATTGTGTAGAAGTTTATATGGATGATTTTATAGTTTATGGTAATACCTTCCAAGAGGCCCTTGAGAACCGAGGGCATAGTTATGGGACATAATGTCTCTCTTCAAGGTATCAAGGTGGATCCTTCCAATATAGAAATAATTATTAATCTTCCACCTCCAAAAACACCGAAGGAAGTAAGAAGTTTTCTTGGCCATGCAGGCTATTATAGACGTTTTATTGAAAATTTCACTAAGATAGCCGCACCTATGTTCAAGCTACTCATGAAGGACACAGAATTAAAATGGACTGAACCATGTCAACATGCCTTTGAAACTTTGAAGGCAAAGCTATCAGTGGCACCAATACTCAAGGGCCCCAATTGGTCCCTTCCCTTCCATATATCCATTGATGCTTCTGACATAGCTATAGGGGCATTCTTAGGTCAAAAAGAGGGACAAACATCACATGCCATTTACTTTGCTAGTAAAAATTTGACTCCTGTAGAATCGAAATACACTGTCACTGAAAAAGAGTTTCTAGCAATAGTCTATGCCATCAAGAAGTTTCGTCATTATATCACAGGATATGAAATTTTTATACACACTGACCAGTTTGCCATTACATTTTTAATGAATAAACCTATCACCAATGGCAGAGTGACTCGGTGGCTTATTTTGTTACAAGAATTTAACATCACTATTGTTGATCGTCCCGATCGAGAGAATGTGGTAGCATATTTTCTCTCTCGAATTCAAACTGACGATAATGCTAGTCATGTCGATAATAGCTTCCCAGATGAACATTTGTTCGTTGTGTATGTTCAAACCCCATGGTTTGCAGACATAGCTAGTTATTTAGAAACTGGAAATCTACCAAACCATCTCTCTCAACCTTAGAAACGTAGGATCATAATTCAAAGTTCTAATTATTCTTGGGTGGATAATGATCTTTTTCATATTGGCTCTGATCTCATCATTAGACAACGTGTATGAGAGGACGAGATGGCAGAGATCCTTCATGCATGTCATGGTGGACCTTGTGGCGAGCATTTTTCTGAAAAAAGAACAACATACAAAGTGTTGCACTTTGGGTATTATTGGCCAAGAATTTTTAAAGATGTTTCCAAGTATGTCAAAGGGTGTGACAGTTACCAAAGAATGGGTAGACCTACACCATCCGATGAGATGCCTTTACAACCCCAAGTTATGATTGAGCCTTTTGAGAAACGGGCTCTAGATTTTGTTGGGCAAATTTCTCCTATGTCTCGCAAGAAGAAGTACATTCTAGTATGTATAGAACATGTCACCAAGTGGGTAGAAGCTAAATCCTTATTCCGAGCCACAGAGAAATCTTTGGTAGAGTTTATATATGAAGAAATATTTACCCGATTCGATGTACCTAGGGAGATTATAACCGATCAAGGATCTCAATTTACCTCCAAGTTGATGAAAGAGATTACAGACAAATATGGTATTAGACATTGTAAATCTTCACCATATCATATGCAAGCCAATGGTCAGGTAGATTCCACCAACAAAGTATTAGAAGCCATCCTCACTAAAACTATCCAGTTACACCACAAAGACTGGGCAGATAGGCTTCCAGAAGCCTTGTGGGCTTATAGAATAACTTGGAGGAATACCACTGGCCATACACCTTATGAACCTGTCTATGGTAAACAATTTCTTCTACCTATTGAATTTCAAGTCAAAACCTTTCGTATGACTGCACAAATAGGGATGAATCCGGAAGAAGCACAGAGACAATGGATCCTGCAGATAAATGAATTAGACGATATTAGGCAAGATGCTATTCAACGCACAATTTTAATACAAAACCAACGCAAAAAGTGGCATGATAGATACATTAAACAAAAACAATTCAAAACTGGAGACTGGGCATTTCTTTTTTATTCAAAATACAAAAACTTGGAAGGTAAATTAACTACTCGATGGATGGGTCCATATGAAATTTTTACAACTTTTGATAATGGATTTGTTAAAATTAAGACAATTGATGATTCTCAAATTTCCTTTGTTGTAAATGGACATAAAATTATACTTTATCATCAACCAATATCTAAACAAGATTTTGTGCAGAATTCCTTACAACAAGAAGAAATGGAGCTGGTAGAAGAGGAAGTCATTCCTCCTTCTCCTGGTTCTTGAATTATTTTGGGTTATCTTCATTTGTATATATGTAAATATATTTTTGTTTTTCAATAATAAAGAGTCATTTCTAACGACTGATTACATTTATATAGGAAATTCATCTTTATGATTAGTTTATGGAATTTTGTCAGTTAAAACAGGAAGACTCTTTTTCTTTTTCTAAATTCTGTATGAATTTTCTTTGTACATATGTTTTTGTTTTGAATAAATTTGAATCATATAACAAGTGGTTTTGCAGTTCGATTACAAGAACCTTATCTTTATAATCATCTCATGCAATATTATCTGAAAAGGGAAGTGCTCTAAAAACCTCATAATACATCCTAACTCCTTCTCTTTCAATTCTTGTTGAAAATTGAAAATTTTATAGTGAAAGGTTAAAATGTTCTTTACATCATTTAAAAAAACCACTTTATTTTATGATTCTGCATATGGTATTTGATTCAGACATGCACATTTCTGATTTATCATTAGAACAGTTTCTTAAGGCCTACTTTAATCATCATGATTTAAAAAAAAAAAGTTTTATCTGACGCCTATGGACTACTAGTTCATCCTAGACTCATTATCAAAACTTGTCTCTTAAAGCACCTTTAAAAGGTAGCCCAAAAGTGAGTGGTATTTTCTATTTTGTGGGGAACATTATTGATCTTTCATGAAGAAGATGTACTCAGAGGTCAAAGAATAGCTTTAGGTTATTATCTTTTGACATGATCTATAATGTAGGCCATTATAAATAAAGTTTCTCATAAGGTTCGCTCTAAAATTTGAATTATGTGTTTAATAGGCTTAGCACACTCTAGTGCCAACCGGCTTCCTTACTAAAAAAATATCATTATACGAAGCAAACCTACCGGGGTACTGAACAGGATCGCTGGCAGTGGGTCCATGCTAAGTAAAATCTTAAACAAGGAAGCTCAGTAAATGCAAGTAAACCCGTCGGGGTACTGAACAGGCTCGTTGGCAGCGGGGCTATGCTTGCATGGTACCAAGATAAACCCGTCGGGGTACTGAATAGGCTTGTTGGAAGTGGGGCAATATCGGGGAAAAGAGGTTTTGTTAATGCATTGCTATGCACATGGCTCATGAAAACCTGAGTATACAAATATATGTTTAGGCCTATTATTTATATTGTCATTAGAGAATGGAAGTAAGTTGGACTTGGACCTTGTCATCTAATTCAAACAATACATAGGGTATGACTATCCTAGAAATGGGACCCATAACCATAGAAATTTCACAAACTCTAGGGTGAAACTTATCTATATTCTTTAGAGGACAATAGATCTTTTAAATGAGTCCTGGATGACTGGTTTTCCTATGGCATTTTTTGCATCCATTGCACTATCATTCTTCATATGGTCTTCTTAAGCACTGTTGTATTTCTTTTTTTATGAATGTACATATCTAAATCATCTCCATTTAATAGTTAATATTTCATTTTCTTACGAAAATTATCACAGCATTTTAGAAGCTATTGCCTAGATCATTAATTGAAATATTTGAATATTAATCAATTTTTCTTTGATGGCTTGAGGACATGCCATATTTTTGGTTTGGGGGAGACTCGGAATTGTTTTTACCTTTTGAATATTTATGAAAAAGTTAATTTATCTCTAACAAATGATAGGTGTTTTCAGGATAATGCAAAAATCAAGAAGGAAGATCCTTCTGATCAATGACAAATAAGAAAGAATGTGACTAAAGTTCCAGAAAAGAAGGTTTACAACATCGCTTGTGTGCTGACAAGTCCCAGAAAAATTATCTGCATAATCAGCAACAGTCAGATCCATCAAAGAACCTTTTTTTACAAAGGTCTATATGAAGGGTTGAATGAAGGTTCGAATGATGATCCAAATGAGGTGACGAACGAGGTAAATGGGAATAACGATCTAAATGAAGTGCCGAATGAAACCTTAGCTTCTAATGATATTAATAAGTGTGCTAAGATATTTAAAATTTTGATTTTTATTGATATATCTAATCAACTAATCATGTAAGGGATCAAATTAAATGCCATCTTTGCATATTCATTTCGTATCATCAAATGAATTGATTAACCATCATATGGCTATCATACGATTTTCATCCTCCATTCAATTTTATCATGCGATCTATCGTTTCATTTATTAATTCATCATGATTTTTATGTGTAATTCGTGTCTATAATTTCATAATGAGGATTACGTTCAACCTGTCCAAAGTTTCACTTTGGACATGGTTGAACATATCATAGCTATGCGACTTCACTAACTCACATAGTTCCATGATGGCACATGACTCAATGTAACTGAATGATAGCGTATCATTCGAACGTGCCAAATCTTCCCCCACAATCATTCAGCCGCTCAAACAGATCTCAATTTAAATTGACCCTTGCATAAGTTTTGCTTCATCTTGCTCATTTTCCATCCGCCCTGAACCTATCAAGCTCCATCCCCTGCAATTTCACGCAGCCTCTCTATCCATCTGCATCCTTCAAACTATGTTCAATATGCCAATCCGTTATGAGCCTGGAAGTTACTAGGACGTCCTCCGCGTTCCTGAATTTAAGGCATGTCGTGAAGTATTTTTGCGAGTTGGATGGGGTCCATTTCTTCACCTTCTTGATGGACATGATGCCGAGATTTAACTACTTTGTTTTAAGGTCTTCGATGGTAAGATAGCCAGGGTCAGCCATCTCACTTTTCCGGTGACGGAAGAATCCATTGCATTGGCCGCAAAACTGCCCAGGGAAGTGTTAGAAAAAACAAGATCGCAGAGCAATAACAATAAACAGAAATGCAAATATAATCACACACACATTACAAAAGAGACACAGATATATCGTGGTTCACCTCAAGATGGGCTATGTCCACACTGAATTTTCCAGTCCTTATTATTATATCATCCAGCAGAGTGAAGGGATACAACCTGCAGCACAACCACTGCACTTCCTCTTCACTATCTCACAGTCTCTCTTCCAATCTCAGAGATTTTTACAATGCATAAAACCTAATACATCAACCCTAGCCATGTTACAAAGTATTTCTTTTATAAGGGAAATACAATGGGAAAATACCACGAATTACCCAAAACCATGGGCCCGAAAACTAGTGGTGAAAAGAGACCCAAAACATTTTCTTGGGGGCTACGCCCCCGAACCCCCATTTTATCAAGGGATCTTCCCCCAAAACCCCTTTCTTGGGGGCTAGCTAGCCTCGAGACCCCTTGGGATCGTGCAGGAATCATAACCAAACCTGGGGTACGTACACGACTGAATAATATTATCTTTGAATCTGGAGATCAAGCTCCACAACCAACAGGAAGGAGCCCGTTGGCACATACATCTTTTGCTTCCATGAACAAAGCTCGAGTTTGCTCTTAAAGTCGACTATCAACATGTTGCAGGCACCAAAAGGTTCCACAGAGAATGGGTGAATCTTAAATACCTCGAGCCATTGACTGGCATTATCTTTTTGATCACTTGTGAGGGTAAGTACACTGTTTTCAAAGCTTGTCACTTTAGGTTACTGACACATTTTGTTAATGGTAAGGCTCTCAACTTCCCCTTCTATTTCCTGAAAAGTTTATAGAAAATGTAAATTCAGGTTAGGAAGAATACCATTAACCCCTCTGGAAGCTTATACCAGAAGTTTCGTGGCTCTTTTCTTTCCCAAGAATCCAAACATGTTTTCCAAAAATGGTGGCTTTCCCATACCCGAATTTCGATAGCCATACCTCTCCATTTTCCAAATAATAACTATTTCCACCAACTCTTGGGAGAAATAAATAATTGGGTACAAAATTCAACATGGGTAGTTGAAGTTTCATGGGTTCTCTTATTGACACTTGGATTGACTTGATTGGTTCAAGGGTTTGAATATTTCCCTGCCAAATCCTTGTAAAAATCATGCCCCCATGCTCATGTTGCATTGCATAGCTAGTTGTGTGTATTTTTATTAAATGCATATTTACATCATATTTATGATTTCTATTGTGCCTGGATAACACACCAACCATTTGCATCAATTTTAATGCTAAATCGATTGTGGGACCTTGGCCTTGAGCTCCTCACCAGGATTTCATAACGATATTACATCATTTTCATTTTAATGTGATGGGGTCAAAATAGTGATATTACAATCCACTCCCCCTTGGAATAAAACCCCCCCGGACCCCCTGGGATCATGCCGAGATCATAACCAAACCTGGGGTACGGACACGACTGAATAATAATATCTCTGAATCTGGAGATCAGGCTCCACAACCAACAATCTCCCACTTGGAGACTGATCACAACAACTACAACGCTGTTGTACTTGCTAGACCTTGGACTTGGCAACTTTCTCATCTTCACCTTCATGCTACAAGGCCAACTGAAACCAAGCAGGAACTCAGTTTCTCTCTGGTCACTACCTTTGTGAACATGTCTGCAAGATTCTAGCTAGTATGTACCTTTTCTAGCTTCAACAGTTCATCTTCCAGAACAGAGCATATGAAATGGTACTTGAGCTATATATGTTTAGTATTGGAATAGAATACTGAGTTCTTCGCAAGATGAATGGCACTCTGGTTGTCACTATACAACCTTCTATCCTTCTGCTTCTTACCCACTTCCTCCATAAACCTCTGCAACAAAATCATCTCTTTACTAGCCTCTATAACAGCAACATACTCTGCTTCCGTTGTTGAAAGTGCAACAACCTTTTGCAATCTCGAAATGCAAGTTACTGCTATTCCACCTATAGAAAACACATACCCTGTGGTGCTCCTCCTGCTATCCTTATCATCTCCCATATCTGCATCAACATATCTCTGTAGAACAGTGTCTGAACCTCCAAAACATAATTCCTGAGTGGTAGTACCTCTCAAATACCTGAGAATCCACTGTACTGCCTTCCAATGTTCTTTACCTGGATTGTTCATATATCTGCTCACAACTCCCACTGCTTGTGCAATATCTAGTCTTGTGCACACCATGCCATACATCAAGCTGTCAATTGTTGATTGATAGGGAATCTTGGACATGTAATCTATCTCTTCCTATGTCTTGGGACACATTTCCTTACTTAGACTGAAATGGTTGGCGAAAGGTGTACTTACTGGTTTTGCATTCTGCATTCTGAACATCTCCAACACCTTTTGCATGTACTCACTCTGAGAAAATACCAATTTGCGATTTTTCCTATCTCTCGTTATTCTCATACCAAGGATTTGCTTTGCAGCACCCAAATCTTTCATCGCAAATGAATTAGCTAGCTTCCTTTTGAGTACATTTATATTCTGCATGTTAGACCCTGCAACAAGCATGTCATCCACATACATTAACAAGATAATATATCTTTCGTTTTCTAGCTTCTTGAAATAAACACAGTGGTCAGAATGACATCTACTATAACCTTGTTCTATCATAAACCTGTCAAATTTTAAATACCACTTCCTTGGAGCTTGCTTCAATCCATACAAGCTCTTCTTCAACCTGCATACCAAATCCTCCTTCCCTTTGACCTCATACCCTTGTGGATGCTGCATATATATCTCTTCCTCCAAATCTCCATGGAGAAAGGCTGTTTTTACATCTAACTGTTCAAGATGCAAATCTTCTATCGCCACTAGACTTAAGATAGTCCTAACTTAAGTCATCTTAACAACAGGAGAAAATATTTCATCAAAATATATACCTTTCTTCTAGACAAACCCCTTTACAACAAGTCTGGCCTTGTACCGCTTCTTACCTCCTTCTTCTTCCTTCAATTTGTAATTCCATTTGTTCTGCAATACTCTTTTACCAGCATGCAACTGATCCATATCCCAAGTCTGGTTTCCTACCAATGAGTCCATCTCCTCATTCATGCCTTGCTCCCACTTCTTTCTAGTTTCCACCTGCATTGCTTCTTCATAACACTCTGGTTCACCAGCATCAGTCATCAATAAATAATACATTGAAGGAGAGTATCGTTCAAGGAGTCTACTTAAGCTGGTAGATCTTCTTGTAGTTACAGGAGTTTTAGGTACTTGCTGCTGTTCTTGATTTTCTGGCACCTTCGGAACTTCATTTTCTTTAATTTCATCAAGCACTGTGTACTCTGTGTTTTCTTTTTCCTGTTTCTTTCTCTGCAACTAATCTTTTCACATGACCTTTTCATTGAATATCACATCTCTACTCCTGATGATTTTGTTATTTTCATAATCCCATAAGAGATAACCAAATTCATCAACCCCATATCCAATAAAGGTACATTTCTTGGATTTAGCTTCAAGCTTTGTTCTATTATCTTTATCAATATGGACAAATGCTTCACAACCAAACGTTCTTAGAAATAAGTAGTTTACATTTTTATCTATCCGTGCCTCCTATGGAATACCACCATCCAAAGCACTTGAAGGTCCTCTGTTTATTAAATAAACAACAGTATTTACAGCATCCACCCAAAACTGTAAGGGAAACCCTGCATGCAATCTCATACACCTTGCACGCTCCATGATCGCTCTGTTCATCCTTTCTGACACACAATTTTCTTGTGGTGTTCCTGGGACTGTCTTCTCTCTACGAATCCCATGGTATGAACAGTAACTATCAAACTCCTTTCTGCAATACTCACCTCCATTATCAGATCTAAGACACTTCAACCTTTTTACTATCTCATTCTCAACCAAAGTTTTCCACTTCTTAAAAGTAGCAAACACATCATATTTCTTTCTAATGCAATAAACCAAAATTTTCCTAGTTGCATTATCAATAAATGTAACATAATAATGAGATCCACCAAGAGATTGTACCTGAGCCGGTCCCCATATATTTGTATGCACAAGCTTTAACTTTTCATTCTTCTTCTATTTCCCAACCATGAGAAATCCGACTCTCTTTTGTTTTTCATAAACACAGTTCTCACAAAATTCCAAACTTACCTGTATCAAATCTGACAGCAACTTCCTTGAGTGGAGAATCTGCATCCCCTTCTCACTCATGTGGCTAATCCTATGATTCCACAATGCTATATCTGTTCCGGTGGAAGCTAAAGATAAAGAATGGTCAGTATTATGAGGACATAAATATAACGTACCTACCCTGTCTCCTTTTTCTATCACCATTGATCGTTTAGTGACATTCCACCACTTTTCTCCAAATGTAGATAGACAACCGCCATCTCCCAATTTCCCTGTTGAGATCAGATTTATTTTCATAGCAGGAATATGCCTAACATCTTTCAACATCCAATTAGTTCCATTCTTAACTTTTATCTATACCTTACCCATTCCAACAATTTTACATGACTCATCATCACCCAATAAAACATGTCCAAAATCGCCTAGAACATAATCATGAAAGTATTTCCTATAGGTTGTATGTTAATGTATATGTAACTTTAGAATGTATTTCACTTATATGTATATTGTATTCCTATAGATATGTTATTATTCCTCTATACAAAAGTGGTTGTATTCCTATAGAGATGTTATTATTCCTCTATACAGAAGTGTCGTCATTTATATTGTAAGTGTCATAACTTATACTTGATGGGTTATTAGACCACCTTGTTGGGGTTGGACCTATATAAGTCATGTGGGTCAAAGGGTTATTAGACCACCCTTTTGGGGTTCGTCCATGTGGGTCAAAGGGTTATTAGACCACCCTAGTGGGGGTCGGACCAGTCAGCATTATGTTAAGTGGTTAAGTTGAGGCCGACTTGGTTGAGTAAAGGTCAAGTCAAGTTAGTGTATAAATAGAGAGTGTGTCTCTCTCATTTCACACATTCTATTCTCTCACTTACACTTGGGAGAGTGGTGCACTTGTGGAGGAGGAGGCTCTGCTGCTAGGAGAAGACTATCTCTTGTATTCTGGTTGTATCATTGCTCTATCTATCTATGAGGAAGTTATTGGGGTTTTTCACCTTTATGGTTTTCCCCAAGTAAACTCTGTGTCTCTTGTGTGCTTGCATTATTGTGTCCATGATTGATATGCTATAGATATACTGTACATGTTGTTCTCTCAGTTAAGATCCTAGATCAGATTGAAGTAAATTCTGAAAATTTAACATGGTATTAGAGCTAGCCTAAAAGAAGGCATGATATGGCATGTATGACACTTGTTGCACTTACGATGCTAGGGCTTGATATAGCAAAAACCAGTCATCGTAGCACATTCGCTATAAATTCATTTTGGAAAATTTTTCAGATCTGAAACTTTTACAGGTCGAATATTAGATCCCCATGTACCCTATGTACAAAGCACAATGTCTACTTCATTGTAATTTGTGATTTATGATCTGTACAATATAGGGTTTCAGCCTCTTCCAGATCTCAGTCATAAACAGGTGACCTTGGAAAAAAGGTCATAACTTGGGCTAGGAAGCTCCAAATGAAAATTCGTAAAAATTGATAGGTAGTACACAAAATGTACTATCTCAGGAAATGTGTTCAGAGGCCGAAGTTGAACCAGTGACATGTGGCATGCCATACAAGTTCTCTCTCCTGTTTTATCCCATAAACAGGTCACATTGCGACACTTGGCGTAACTCTCTCTCAGAGAATCCAATTGGGGTCATACATATTGGGATTGAAAGATGACAAGTCAGGTTATCTCAGAAAACATTTTCAGACCCTGTGGATCGAAAGGTTCGGAGTTACACTAGAAACAATCAGGTACATATTTCTGTAATAACATAATTATTTTTGAGCACCTTCATTCATGGCTTCCGGAATTTAGGGCTTTGGAGAAAGTTGGAATTTTTGTAATCGGAGACCACGGCTGGATGCTACTCATCAAAATCGAAATTTAGAGAACAAGATCAGATTTTCTGGTTGGGCAGAAGGCCGGGCTTGATCAAACCCCAGTTCAGGACTTTGATCGGAAAGATGGAAAATTAGGGCTTCTACAAAAAAAATTTGGAATTTTGGAAATATGTGACCACGGCTGGAAGTTCCTTAGAAAAATCAAAGCTTAGAGATTTGAATCAGATCTTTTGGTTGGGTGAAGCTCCAGGAAACTCAAACCCTAATTCAAGGTCCTCCCTGGTAAATCCATAAATCTAAAAGGCAGTTTCGAGGGGTGAAACTTTGCAGTTTTCAAATTATGAATATACCAACTTGATCAGCTCATCAAGGCGCATATTTCTATCCTTTCAGAATTTTGAAATTCAAAGTTTGAATTTTTGAAGTTTCTCTGACAAACCCTAATCCAGCTCCAAATCCAGTTCTGGCAAATCAAGTGGATTGGGTTAATCCTAGAAGAAGATGGATTGGTCACCTGCATAAGTGAAGAAGTTCCTATTTCAGAGGGAGATGAGGTTAAGGCCTTACATAAGAAGATTACAAGTGATCTTGACAAGTATGACTCATCGAGGTATGTTTCGAGATTTGTTCATGATTAAGTCTATGGTATGTTTGTCTTCATGTTATTACGGTCTTGATTTTAGATATGTCGTATCACCTTAACAAAATTATGAATGCATGATAGAAGATATTCATTGATTAGGGTGTTGACACTTATGATTGTACTAATGCATTATGGTGTTGTATGAGGTTTATGTTGTCTGCTAACATGAAAGGTACACCAAGAAAGACAAATCTTGTTCTAGTTCAAGAACATATGATCATGATGACATGAGGACAAAGATTCATCCATTGTCATGGATAACTTAGAAGATCTACTTACGAGGTATGTATAACTTGGTTCTACAATGAATAACTTATGAGACATGCAGGTTACTAGCACAAGTCATTGAAGAGAACCAAAAGACATTATGCGGGTATGTTAGACATAACTAGCTAGCATGCTAATCCAGGTATGTTTTTCCTATATCAAGCTAGAATCCTACCTTGTGTTAGGATCTTATACTTTTGTGTTGTTGATAATGATTATTCATGAAGTCATAGGTTTGAATAGTCATGGTTGTATGCATATTCTGTTTCTTACCATAATTGATGATATGACTAACCAGAAGAATCATGAAGGTATAGGTTTGAGTAATCACGGGTTTATGCATTGATGATTTAACTAATCAGAAGAGTCCTATGATCAAATAAGAATATGCATGAGTAAAAGAAGACTTCCCTGAAACCTTGAATACTAATGTTTATTATCTGTGAATGATCATGAATATACATGTTTAAGGTTATTGTGTTTTGATAGTATTAAGATTATACTAATAAATGTGTGATTATGTATGAGACCTCAAGGATAACACAATGATGATACTAATAAGCATGCATAGTGATTAAGGATGGATGTAAGTTCAAAGACAGGTAATCCAGGAAGCAAAGATCAAGAGGGAGCACACTCCAGTTGTTCCTACAAGAAAGCAAAGGAGCACACTTCAGTAGTTTCTACAAGGATGCAGATATTCAGAGGGAGTTGACCACTTCTCACAATCCACATCAGAATGGAGTTTCAAAGATTCAGAGTGAGTCCACCCAGCAACCAAACAAATATAAGTATTTGAATTGTCATTCTTACATAATGTTATTCAATGATTTATATGCTTATGTTCCTAGAATTAGGTTGTGTATTATGCATATTAGAATAGTTGCATTAATGAATAGTATACTACTAATATACATGGGTAAGTGGCCTATGGCACTGTACAACATTCCATTGCTACTTATCTAGAATGAAACCTCTTTGCTGACATGTTAGGAGTTGTGCACACTCTTAACAAAGTTCTGGTAGAGATTGAAAGGCATCTAGAAAGTTACGGAATATGGATAAATGTTGTATTGAAGCATTGGCTAAGATAATTGCATGACTGTATGACATATTTCTTTATGTGTAAGAATTTGTTTTGAAAACTATTAGATGTTTTCTAATCATGCAATTTAACTTGTTGTGTAGGAAAGATCGTATACCATCACCTACAAAAGAAGGACTACAGCATTTGTTCAGCAACAAAGTTATCTATTGAAAATATTGAAGACATTGAAGTTCCCAGGATTTGGGAAGAATGCCATGATTGAGGAGTACCAGTCGATCACGAAGATGTTTGGGATGCAGTCCCAAGACCTGAAGGGGATTCTGTAGTGACTTCCAAGAGAAGCTACAATATCAAGCATGCTGCAGGTGGTAGCATAGAGACTTTTGCTCCTGTAGCCAGATACACTTCCATTAGATCAGTACTTGCTCCGGCTGCAGTGATGAAATGGAAGATACACCAGATGGATTTCAAGATAGCTTTCTTGAATGGTGTAGTTGAAGAAGAAGTGTATGTGGAGCATCCACTTGGTTCTGAGACACATGACAGGGAGTCATATATGTGCAGAACTTGGTATGGAAGGATAGACAACTTTCTATCCAGTTTGGGCTTTACCAAGAGTAAAGCGGATTCCAACCTTTACTACAAGGTTGAGGAAGGAAATCCAGTGATACTACTTTTGTATATGGATGACTTGTTTATTACAGGTGAAGATAGATTGATTGCTGACATGCAGCGAAAGCTTTCTATCGAGTTCGAGATGAAGAACTTGTGGATGATGCACTATTTTCTAGGTATGGAGGTGTGGCAGAGTGCAAATGGAATCTTCCTTGGACAAGGGAAGTATACAGTAGAGATCCTGAAGAGGTTCGGGATGATGGACTACAAGGCCATGGCCACACCTATGGCATCGAACCTTAAGCTTCTGTGTGATGCTTCATCTGAGCCGGTTGATGTCTCTTTGTATCGTCAAGTGATTGGTTCCTTGATGTACCCAACGAAGACGAGACCTGATATTTGCTTTGCGGTGAACACATTGAGCCAGTTCCTGACAGATCCAAGGAGTGTTCACCTGGTTGCTGTAAAGCATATTCTGAGGTACCTGAAGGGTACAGTTGATTATGGGCTCAAGTATGATGCGAATCAAAAGTTTAACCTGTAGGGTTGTGTTGATTCAGATTGGGCAGGCAGTGCTACAAATAGGATCAGGTGTGATCTCTTAGTTTAGCAAGAAGCATTCCTACGTAGCACTGAGTATAGCCTAAGCAGAGTATGTTGCGATGGATGAGCAGGATGCAGATGTATTGACCAAGCCATTGTCCAGAGTGCAGTTTGAGTAATTTTGAGAGAGGCTTGGTGCACTTTAGATCGAGTTTCCTTCCAAAAGGATGTGATGAGTCCGGAAGATGAAGATGCACATGAGATTTTCTGACATGGTTGATGTGTTCTCCCTTGGTCATGCTGTAATTGCTGAGCCATTTTTCACATGGTGGTAGATGTGTTCTCCCATGGTGAAAAAGTAAGGGTTGGAGCCTTCCCCGAATGGTGGTAGATGTGTTCTCCCATGTCGGTGGTGTAAGTGTTGGATGATGTGCATCTTGGTTGTGCTTCGTGGACGATGAGATGATCTGAAGAGGACGATGCTATGATGATCAGGAGGATCATGGATGATGAGCATCAGGACGATGCTCCAGTTACTACTCTGTATATGTATATGCATCATGTTGGATGCTTGTTATGATCAGTTGGATCATTGCATCATATTGGATGCTTGTTATGATCAGTTGGATCATTTATGTATATATGCATCATGTTGGATGCTGGATATGATCAGTTGGATCATTTGTATGTATTTCGTATATGCATCATGTTGGATGCTTGGACCATGTATCTGTACATGTATCAGGTGGATACATTGTAATGATCAGGTAGATCGTGTATGTTGATATATACCAGGTATGATCAGGTAGATCATGTATGTTGATGGATACATTGTGTGGATCATGTATCTATGTATTAGGTGGATACACTGTGTATGGTGATATGTATCAGGTAGATACTTGGTATGCATCAGGTGGATGCATTATATGATCAGGATGATCATGAATGATGAGCTTCTCCAGATGACATGCATCAAGACGATGCAGTGATGGTGATCAGGATGATCATGTGTACATCAGGATGATGTATGGTGAGTATCAGGATGATACTTTGTGGCCGTGGATCAGGTTGTGCAGATGAGCATGTCTGGGATATCCCATGGGTCGGAGTTGTGTACTCGTAACAGCCTGGGATGATCTTTCGAGACATTGCTCTGGGAGGACATGTAATTTGTGCTCTGGGAGATCTTCAGGTCGGAGTTGTGTACATGTAACATCCTGAGATGCTCTTGTGAGGTTTTGTCCTATGGAATGTAATTTTCTCCTGGGAGATCTAGACAGGATGAAAAAGGCCTCAGATGCTTCAGCCAGGTTTTACCATGACCACATGTAATTTGCTCCTAGGAGATCTGGACAGGATGAAAAAGGCCTCAGATGCTTCAGCCAGGTTTTGTGGTGGACCAGATGTAATGTGCTCCTTGTAGATCCGACAGGTAGAGCTGTGTGCTTGTAATAGCCTGGGATGCTTCAGCCAATTTTTGTGGTGAGATCACATGTAATGTGCTCCTGGGAGATCCAACAGGTAGAGTTGTGTGCTCGTAATAGCCTGGGATGCTTTAGCCAGGTTTTTTGATGGGTCACATGTAATGTGCTCCTGGGAGATCCGACAGGTAGAACTGTGTGCTCGTAATAGCCTGGGATGTTACTGCCAAGTTTTGTGACGCATGTAATAAGTCCTGAGGATTCCACAGTATGGCCAGTGATAATGAAGACTTGCAGGTGGTGGGGCTACATCCAGTATGAAAAAGGACTGGCTCTATAGAACTTCCTATGACGAGTAGATTTAGAGATTGATTGAGATAGCAGCAGCAGTGACGATGACGATGACTTGATGACGATTATCCAGTAACGATGATCCAGAGAAGATGACTTGTGCTAGAAGACCTGTGTCGAGAAATACCTTCCTAGTTAAGAGGGAGTGTTGATGTATATGTAACTTCAGAATGTATTTCACATATATGTATATTGTATTCCTATAGAGATGTTATTATTCCTCTATACGGAAGTGGTTGTATTCCTATAGAGATGTTATTATTCCTCTATACGGAAGTGTCATCATTTATATTGTAAGTGTCGTAACTTATACTTGATGGGTTATTAGACCACCTTGTTTGGGTCGGCCCTGTATAAGTCATGTGGGTCAAAGGGTTATTAGACCACCCTATTGGGGGTTGGCCATGTGGGTCAAAGGGTTATTAGACCACCCTAGTGGGGGTCGTCCCAGTCAGCATTATGTTAAGTGGTTAAGTTGAGGCCGACCTAGTTGAGTAAAGGTCAAGTCAAGTTAGTGTATAAATAGAGAGTGTGTCTCTTTCATTTCACACATTCTATTCTCTCACTTACACTTGGGAGAGAAGCGCACTTGTGGAGGAGGAGGCTCTACTGCTAGGAGAAGACTATCTCTTGTATTCTGGTTGTATCATTGCTCTATCTATCTCTGAGGAAGTTATTGGGGTTTTTCACCTTAATGGTTTTCCCCAAGTAAACTCTATGTCTCTTGTGTGCTTGCATTATTGTGTCCATGATTGATATGTTGTAGATATGCTATACATGTTGTTCTCTCAGTTAAGGTCCTAGATCAGATTAAAGTAAATTCTGAAAATTTAACATTGTAGCATGACATGAAGCCCCTGAATCTACTACCCAATAATCACTAGTATTATTTAATGCAATAATCAAAGCATCTTGTAACACATCACCTACTACATTTGCTTCCTAGGTAGTTTCCTGCTGCGCATCTCCTTTCTTCATTAGAGATCTGCAGTCTTTGTTCAGATGCCCTTTCTTTCCACAGTTCCAGCACTCTATTTTTCCCAGTTTGGACTTGGATCTTCCTATTTTAGACTTTCCACGATTACCTTGGCTCTTTCCTCTCTCCTTTTGTCTTCCCCTACTCTCCATGTTCAATGCATTACCTGATGTCTCACTTGTGCTTTTTCTTCGCATTTCCTCGCTAAGAATAACACCAATAACATCATCAAATTTCAAGGTGTTTGAACCAGAGACAAAGTTACTTACAGCCATGACCAAGCTATTCCATCTTTTTGGCAATGAACACAATATTAGAAGAGCCCTAACCTCATCATTAAAGTTCACACTTACAGAACTTAGTTGATTTGTAACTGTATTGAACTCATTTAAATGATCAGTAACAGATCCACCTTCAGACATCTTCATATTAAATAAACGCTTCATTAGAAATACCTAGTTGGAGGTCGTTGGTTTTTCATACAACTTACCCAATGCGCTCATCAAACTCTCCGTTGTCATTTCTTTAGAGATATTGAAATCCGTCGACGAAGCCAGGCTCAACCGTATTGTTCCCAGAGTCTTTCTATCAAGAACCTCCCATTTTTCGTCCTTCATGGCTGCCGGCTGCTTTGCTCTTCCTCCCAACGGTAGGAATATATCCTTCTGGTATAGATAGTCCTCCATTTGCATCTTCCATAACTGGAAATTTTGGCCATTAAACTTCTCGACCTTGAACTTTCCTTCTTCTGCCATTACTCCCACTCGAACCAGAAACCCTAGCTTCCTATAGGTTTATCTGCCAAATAGACCTTTGGCTCTGATACCAATTGTTAGAAAAAACAGGATCGCAAAGCAATAATAATAAACATAAATGTAAATATAATCACACACACATTACAAGAGAGACACAAATATATTGTAGTTCACCCCAAGAGGGGGTACATCCACACTGAAGTTGCCAGTCCTTATTATTATACTGTCCAGCAAAGTGAAGGGATACAACCTCCAACACAATCGCTACACTTACTCTTCACTGTCTCACAGTCTCTCTTCTGATCTCAGAGATCTTTACAATGCATAAAACCTAATACATCAACCCTAGCCATGTTACAAAGTCTTTCTCTTATAAGGGAAATACAATGGGAAAATACCACAGGTTACCCAAAACCATAGGCCAAAAAACAAGTGGTGAAAACATCCCCAAAAATTTTCCTCGGGGGCTCTGCCCCCAAACCCCTTTTCTCGGGGGCCAGCTGGCCCTCGCGCCCCCCGGACCCCCTGGGATTGTGCCGGGACCATAAAAAAACCTAGGGTACAGACACAGCTGAATAATAATATCTCCAAATCTGGAGATCAGGCTCCACAACCAACAGGAAGGAGCCTGTTGGCACAGACATCTTTTTCTTCCACGAATAGAGCTTGAGTTTGCTCTTAAAGCCGACTATCAGCATGTTGCAGGCACCAAAGGGTTCCACAGAGAATGGGTGAATCTTGAATACCTTGATCCATTGACTTCCGTTATCCATTTGATCACTTGTGAGGGTAAGTACATCATTTTCAAAGCTTGTCACTTTAGGTTACTGGCACATTTTGTTAATGGTTAGGCTCTCAACTTCCCCTTCTATTTCTTGAAACGTTTAGAGAAAATGTCAGTTCAGGTTAGGAAGAATACCATTAACCCCTCTAGAAGCTTATACCACCATTGCTTGATTAAATTCTTGAGCACTCACTAGTTGGAAGGAAAGGGGAAAACCTAGGAATGCTTTGTCTTTGAAGTCCTGAACCCTCATCTAGTTAAGAAGCCTACGGTTAAATCCCCTGCCTCTTGTAAACATCATCGTTTCCTAACCCATGCTAATGAGCTGGCCCAAACCTCTTCCCAAGAATAAAAGGTTTCCAAGTCCATAAGATTTAGTGAAGGTGCCTCAGGAGAAATACACCTTGTTTCTTAATCATTTCCTAAGCCCATCCACGAGGACACAACCACGGAACCTCCATTTTTCTCACCCATAACCAAACAATCAAGGAAGTTTAATTGTGACGAGTCTGATGACCAGACCATTGTTCAGTCCATCAATTAGTCCATCATTCAGTCAATGCATTCGGACAACCCTGACAACTAATCAAATGACCCCATCTTTGAATCACATCTCCTCGCGTTGGCCAATTTATCAACCAGTTTACTTGAAGACCTTGTCTTGGAACCTGCCTCTGCACATATTGAAGATAAGGCCCCTGAGGCACAGATTACATCTGCAGATCCCGAACCATCTCTAAGGGGATCAAGCCCTCAAAAGGACCCTGCATATCTTGTAGAAGCATCTGTTCCACTCCATCAAACTGTGGATAGATTAACCAAAGACATAGCAAAGTTGAGAAGCCAGAATGAGAAGTATGTTGAGATTATCTCTGGGCTTTATTAAGAGAACAAGGACTTACGTTTTCAGGTGAAGTGTGTGGAATATTTAAATGAAGCCAAGACAACCTCCAACCTTTCTCTTTGATTGAAGCATGATACTTCGAAGGACCAGTTCCATTAGCTTAGACCTAAATCCACTTCCTCTTCCAAGTTGAAGGCACCTGCTACCGCAGCTCAGCCTTCTTCCTGTATTCTCTTTCTTTTTTCTCAGTGGGACCTGGCATGTCTCCAGTTTGGGGGAATGTTGGTGTCCATTTTGTCACCACTTGTGATCATCAAACACACTCTGATTGGCGTTATTTTCACTATTTTTCTATGATAAGTTATTCTTTCCACCATTCAAACCGTCAATCAGATTAGGTATGCATACGTTCACACATCACATGAATTTCGGGTAAAAAACGACATATTGTGATTTATTGATGTTTATTTGACATTTCTCGACTTGCTTGGCAACTAGATTTTGTTCTGCAGTCAATGGGCTTCAAACGGACCTCCATTCAGATGTGTGTTCATGTTGCAAACATTTAGCTGCATCCATCCCACCGTTCAGACCTTCATTCATCCCATGAGATCGTCGATTGGAATATTTCGGGTCATTAAAGGCAGAAACGGAAAGGTGGGTTATGTTAGCAACTTGGATGTCATGGTTAGTGAGCCTCTGTTCTAGAAGATTCTCCCTCCTACTTGCCTCGCTTGACAACACACCTGCAGCTCACGTCAACAGTCCAGAAGTTCCATCTTTCTTGCGCGCTCAACTCGATAGCACATTTCTCTGCCCACGTCGAAGGAATATCAATGTCTCAACTACCGCGTGAAGGAAACCAATGTCGTAGAACCTAGTAGATGCCTCGTGCGCTGTCGTAAACTGTTATGGGGTCGTTCCTTGGTTATGTGCTATCATGAGTTGTTAAGCAGAGCCATTTTCTGGAATTAAGAATGCCTATTATTAGAGCAGTCGACCACTAAAGGGTTGACTTGCTCCCCCATTTGTAATTATGTATATATAGACATCTTTGTGATTGAGATGAGTTAGTCTCTTTAGTCTTTAGTCTTTTCAGTTGCAAATAGACGCAAAAACACTGTAACTCTGTTTTAATTTAATATACCCCTGTTCTAGTTTTTATGAAAGCTTAATAGCGTGCGTCTTCCGTCTGTGTACATAATTTGTCTTTGTCTTCTCCATATAAGTTGTGTTATTTGTTTAATTCATGTATTTATTTTGTATATGATATCTTTGTCTTGTAATATGTATGTTGTTTTGTAACTTATATAAATGATACATTTGTTTTATGAAATGTATATCTTATTTGTTGTTCACATTAATGATATTTCCAAAATGTAATTAGTGACCGGTAATGCTTAGTTTGCTTACATTGTTTAGTTTTCTTAGTTTACTCTTAGTCCTTTTATTTACAAATACCTAGAGTTTAGTTAGCTTAACAATCCAAGTTCAGTCGTAGTTAAAATTAGTTCTATCGGATTCTTTCTTGTAGCTATAGGTTGTTCTTATGTATTTCAGTTTTGTTTTCTTATGCCATAGAGATAGTTCATTCCTTAGACAATGATTTAGAATATGTTATTTCTTGTTATCCTAAAACTCCTAAACACTCTATTCATTGCTTCCTTGCACTATTGCTTCCTTGCTGACATTAAGATAATCCAAACTGCTTATTCCCTTAGTTTAAATCGTTTTCCTCCATTCGGACTGTCATTCAGACAACCATCCGGATCGTCATATGGACCTTAATACTTTCTGCATTGTTTTTATGCTTATTTAGAATCCAGTTTCTTAGGTCTTTGAACTGTAATATTTCTTACCTTTAATTAGCCTCCTTAGATGTAATTAAGATCTTGTTTTACACCACTTAGAGTTTGAATTAAGTTTTTCATCATCCTTAGTTTTCATTTTATCTTTCCTTAACCTTGCTTCAGTTGCTTTACAAGTTATGTTTCTCTTATTTTTAATTCATTAATGCTTTACTATTACAGAATTTATCAGTTTCATTCTTAGTGTAATTTATCATATGTCGTTAAGATTAATATTAGATTAGGTTTAGCAATTTCATTCTCCAAGTTATCTCAGTCTTGAATTATTTCTCCCATTCATACAGTTAATGAAGATGTTCATGAAATAGGGTTTGGTTCAGAAATAAATATCTTTATCAAGTTTTGTACTTGTTTCTATATAAAATATCTTTATCAAGTTTTCTACTTGCTTCCAAATCAAATTCAGTTCAAGTAAATATCTTTATTAATTTTTCTATTGCTTCTAGATTTCATTAGTTTTATATCATTTGCTTATGGATAAAAGATAGATCTAGATGTTTAAAGTTAATTGTAGTTGGACAATCTTTAGTTTGCATTTATTTGTAGAAGTTAAACTAGATTTGTTTCCATTTTGTTTCCTTGTCACGTTTGAAAGTCACTTTGATACATTCGCTCCCATCCCTATTACATTTGACACGCTTCCTTAGAATCCCCAAGGAGAACGGAATTAGGTAGTTTAGTGTAGTCTTCAGATATTAATTGAATGCATGAATAGTTGTTGAATTCACTTAGTCATTTGTAGTTTTGCTTTAAGTTCTTTGTTTCATAATTAGCTATCAGTTGAATTATCTCATAGATAGGTTTATGAACTCATTTACAATTGTTTCTAATTCCCAGTTTAGATTTTTTCAGTAGTTTTCAATTTCATCAAAGTAGTTCTATTTTTTATTCAGTCTTGCTTCCTAAAGTAATATCGTTGTTTTTATATCTTTAAGTTATTTTCCATAAAGTAGAGTAGTATAGCTTGATACTATTCTGATATGTTGGTTTAGTTAGGTTTAATTAGTTCGTTTGTTGTATTTCTGAAGTTTGACTCGGTTTTTCATTTTGAAAGATCTTTCGACATTTTCTTTATTAAACATTTCTAAGGTCTTTCAAGCCGAAACTTAGGTCCCATTCTACCTCAGCATATACTGTGGCACAACTCTAAGATTACCAACCTTGGTCGATAATTAAATATTTTGGTGATTCTTTAAGATAGTAAATACACCTCAACAATACCCTATCCCTATGTTTAGACCCTCAACATGAAAATTAATGCAAAAAACCCAAAATGTATGATATCGTAAGTCCTAAAACCCACTTGGGACAATCTCCCCCAAAAATAGGAAAACTACACCAAAATAGGGGTTTCCCCAAAAATAGGGAAGTCCACCAAAAGTGAAGGATGTCCGCAAAAATCAAAAATCCCTCCCAAATTCGAATTTTACCTACAGTAAAAGAAAAAAAAAACCACCATGGTTTAGGGTTCTCAAAAAATCCAAAACCACACCTACATATATTGGAGTTTTTACCCTCATTTGGACAGACACGAATCATTTTCTCGAAAATCTCCATCCCTTGAAAGCCACCCTCTGCAAGTTCCCTTGCGTCAAAAGTTTGAACACCTCTTAGTTCCCTTCACTCCCATTAATTTGAGACCTTGCCCATTCAACCCCTATTGTGGCTCAGTGGAGGAGAACTATTCAGAGAAACAGAGAGTTGCTCCAACTTCAAGCACACAATAGGTCCCTTTTCCCATTAAGGTAATACATAACCATTGTAAAGCTCATGTTTTGGAAATACAAATAGGCTAATTCTTTTATAGACCTAACCTATTAATGCGAAAGAAATATTTTTTGGCTTATGTTTTGGTTTTCACTGCGCTAAATGTTGTTTTGAATTAAATAGTTACTTTTACCTGTTACAACACATACATATTGTTGCTTAGTTTATTTTTGCATGCATAGTTCAATCTACATTTTACTTATTTTTTTTATTATTTACTGCACATATTTCACACAAAGAGCTGCAAGAGATAGTCTCTTGCGTGCTCTCTACCTTGGCTTCCTCAAGTCAGTAGACCACCCATTTTCACTTGTTGGAGAGTGAAAGCACTAACAACAATTTGTTTCTAATATACATTCATGTCAAATCTTATGATATTGATATCTAGTCTTTCTTCTGCTTATAATTATTGGTATTACTCTACAAATAGTGTCCATTAGTGGAATTTAAAGAAATGTCAAGATCGAGTTTGCTTAAATCCCTAGGTTTGAGATTCGATTTTCTCATGCTAAGATCTCTAGATTATCCTATCTTGCAATGTCAAAGAAAAATTATTTCTCAAAACTAATGCCCCATACATTATCTCAAGAAGGTAGATCAATTATATTCAAATTAGGATCAAAGCCTAATCAAATTTAGTTGGAGACTATTGATATCAAGACCTTTTTTGACCTCATGGGGCTCCAAATTGATCGGGATCATTGTACCTTGTTTATTATTTTTTCTTTCTTGTTGGTTATCTTATTCGCTACCCTATCGTGAGATATGGCATGTGTATCCTCTTCTCTCAAGGGAGTGGATGCCCCTTTTTTCCTTCTAACTTGCTTGAATCAAGTGACAAGCCATGATTGTATTCATCTTGTGCTACCCTTGAAGAATCTATCAGTGAAATGCATAAATTATTTGTGCTACTATGAGTGAAATGCATAACTTTATGCATGGAACCTCATAAGAGTAAACTAAAGACCTAGTATAAGAAGAAGAAAAATAAATAATAATGTGTATGGTACTGGAAGTGAAGGATCCTAAGAGGTCTATCTTTCTAGACGCCTCCAACAACACGGGATTAAACCATTATCCACACTCAGTAAAGTGGATATCAACCTTATGCATCCACTTAGACGTTGTTGGACCAATTGTAATGTTTGTCATCAATTCACATTCACACAATTGTGTTTTTTAGGGTTTGTTTTAATGTTTTCTTATCTACATATTTCTTATGTTTATCATAAAACAATTTTAAACTTTTGTACATATACTTTACTATACTTTTAATTTTTTTCAAGTTTCCACTTAGTTAATCATGCTTCAATCCTCTCCCATCTTATGGATATTTTTTAACAAAATCATGGTCAACATTGTTGTAAGGGAACTCCGCTTGAGAGAGGTAGTATCATAAGTCCTAAATTGATTCATTCCATGTAATCTCTTCATTTCTCGGAGACTTAAGTTGACTCACGTGCAACTCCTAGAACAAGTTGCAAAAGTTTTGAAGTAAAGTTCAAATCATAATCTGACAACATGAAGTGTCATGAGTAATATTGCCTTTAATGAAATGTGTTATATTAGTTATGTGGTAGAATATTATCATGATAGAATGAAGTCCATTAATGTGTTCCTCGTTCAAAGATAATATATTAAGGTGTTTCAACTTTTGTTCTAGTTTGGTTTAAGCTAATTGTTTACCTAGATCTATTATTACTCAAGGGCCCTAACCATATTAATATTAATATATTATTTTAATATCTTCTAAAAATACATTTTGCTCATACTTTGATGTCTTAATATTATGGATTTCCTTAATATATAGCATCATGGACCTGATAAAGCACTAAATTTCTCATTTTTTCTCATTTGGTACACAAATTTGATTCCTCCATTGCATTATCTCATCTTTAGTTGAATGATATCCCTCATGCTTTATGATGTTCTATTTCTTGGTTATGTCTTGCATAATTTTTCGCATGATAATTCAACTCTCTAGACTTATAGCATGCTACTCTACCCTCCTACATGACCACTATTAATATAATATTAGTATGATCAAATTTTCTAATCTGCATTGATTCATGTTGTGAGTAGATTGATACTATGTTTTTTTTTGGCAGGGAAAAGGAAAAAATTGTTTTTCTCTTTTTGGATTACAAGAGAGTACAAAGGCATTGTTGGTTGTGACAATGGGTTGCTCTAATTATTAGAGCATGCAATTATTTCAAATCCAAATTGACCGAGTTTATAAAGTATGACAAAATGAAAGATCAAAACCATTGACTTCTAGAGACCACACTTACATATTATATAGATACCCTTTGTGATACTTGTGTGTTAAGGTTTTTAAGAGTTTGTGATATGTTTTATGTTAAAGTTGGAATTGTAGTGTGTTAATGTTTGTATGAGTTCATGATATATTTTTAGTGTGAAATTTGATTCAATGTGAACTTTGATTTTATTTAAGGGTGCTAGATAAATGGAAGAGCACCTGCCTTATAGGAAGGAGGTTGGTTGTTCGATTCCTTTGTGTCCTATCTACATGAATCAATGACTAGTTAATAACAATCAATGAATAATTAAATGTCTAGTTAATAACAATCAATGACTAAATAAATGACAAGTTAACAACAATCAATGACTAAATAAATGACCAGTTAACAACAATCAATAACTATAAAAATGACTAAATGTATTACGAAACAATGATAATTAATGACAAAATAAATGACCAAATATTGACAATTAATGACCAAATAGCAACTAATAATGACCAAATAAATGAATAAATATATAACTAATGTTTGAAGCAATTCAAGCAATATTTGACCAATTTGGTATAGAGATAAGTGACTACTAATTTGTCACCAATGGTCAGATGACCAACTTTAGTCATTTATCTATTATTTTTAGTCAATTTTTAGTCACTTATTACCCATTTTGTACTAGTGGAGTGACAATGTGAAAGAATGCCTGTGGATTCATTTATGGATGTCAAACTACAAGGACTTCGAATCCTATGGGGATATGAATGGCATGGTGTCCAAATGTAGGGGGTACTAAAATAGTTACCATGTAAGGGAAGCTCTATTGTCGAGCAAGGGAGAATGAAGTGTTGGCTGGGCTAGACCACTTACTCGGACAGGGGGGGATCCTATAGGCACAAAGGGGAAACTGGATCAATGCATAAGATAACATAGGGGAGAATATGGCCTATATGTTAGTGAAGAGGTTATACTTGCATAGGTGACATCACCATAGGGGAGGAGCATTTCCATAACGTGTATCTATACACAAAACAAGGATACTTGGGTGTAAATGTGTGTTTGAAGCTTGAATAGAATATACAAATACAGATATGACATGACTTATGTGATGGCATGTGAATCAATATGAGCCCAAAAAAGGTCCGAATAAAATTTCACCAATCATGAGAAATGGTCCCTTTAATCGATAAGAGTGTGGAATGTTAATTATGTCAAGGCGATGGCGCAAAAAATGGATGTCGCATGACTCTGTAATGGTCAAAAGAAGTAATGGACTTCAAAAGACCTACAAAATAGGGGGAGACCACTTGCCACATGTCATTGTCTTTGTTGAGCAAGGTATTTTTTAGGGGTGAAATTTAGCCAATTGGGTATTTTTTGGGGCTTTTCTTCA
Source organism: Larix kaempferi (assembly GCA_027924585.1). Lineage (NCBI taxonomy): Eukaryota > Viridiplantae > Streptophyta > Pinopsida > Pinales > Pinaceae > Larix > Larix kaempferi. Next base: position 3,950,353 of record BSBM01000008.1, read on the forward strand.
AAAAATAAATTCACTATTTGGTCATTCTTAGTCTCTAATATCGCCTATATTTACATTAAATATGTTTTTTTATCATAATATTCGCCAAAAGTTGCAGTTTTCAGTAGTAAATTGTATGTTTCATATTTAATATTCGCCTATCTATCTATATATATGTTTTTTCAATCCAAAATAGTCGCATAGAATACTGGACTTAAGCATATTATTATAATCCTTAAAAAATAACTTGCTACTGAGTGTTGAGATTGTGTGGAGGGAGCCGAAAAATGATTATTGATTTCTTCTTATTGGACTGGAGGATTAAGGTTCCGTGACTTACAAGTAACTGCTCTCATGTTTCTTAGTATTTTTGTCCCTTTATTTTCTAGTTTTGGGCCTTATTTGGACCTTGGTGAGTCCCGTAAGGGTTTTAGGGATAGGTCCAAACTTCTGTGGGAATAGGTGCAACCCAGGTCACATTTTTCAAGGAGATAGGTGCGACCTAGGTTACACCTATCCAAAGGACAGATGTGACCTAGGTGGCATCTATTTGAGGGAAAAGGGTGACCCGGGTCACACTATTTGGATGAACTGGTGTGACCTAGGTCACTTTTCTCCCCAAAAGGGGCATAACTTGGTGCCAAAAGGAACTTTTTTACTCTAGAACTGATCCTGATGCTATGGACATGCAAGATGTCGCAGGTTAATTAGCAATAGTGAGACATAAGTGATTGTTGACTCAAACCCAGTCGACAGGGGTTCCCATGACTGTCGACACGAACCCACTGCGATGTCCCTGAGCACCGGCCCAGACAGGTTTTACCTTGTCCGGCAACACCTGCAGAGCAGATGAGGTTTCACCCGAAGCGATCAAGGGAGAGTGGACAGAACCATGTTTCCGTCGAATGAAGGAGGATGATTATGACAACACTTAATTAACTTATTGCAACATTCAAGACAGATCTATGCATTCAAGTTTAACACCATTCATATTCATAGAATCAAGTAGAAGCATTCATCGCAACAAGTATAACATTAAAGTATTGACTGCAGCAAGAGATCATAGCATCAATTGTGAATCGCAACATGCATTATTATGACAAGAAAAGGTACACAAGGAATTTCACCAAATAGTTTTGTCATGTCATACTACTTATGCAAAAACTTTGATACAATATCTCTGCAAAACACGGATCTCCCAGGCGCATCTCAAGAGCAGATCTCACTTTCACATTCAACTTAGATTCTATATCCGGATATCCAACACATATGACTCTAGGACTATAAATAGGCTTTCGCCTTTACAATGCTTCTCCACTTCCTAACAACTTCCTAACTGACACTTTGAGAAAATGAGCCAAAATCTAACCAACGTGGTCCAAAGGACCCAAAACTAGCCGACACAGTCCAAAATGACTCAAAAACCCACATTCTGCGGTACAATCGACTCAAAAATACATATAATAATGCAACCTTCTTCCTTCCGTGACCTCTTCTGACGTGTCACAGTATCGGCGATGTTGCGATTCTTCCTTACCAAACCGCCTACCAACAAGCCCCCAACACAATCTTGTGGCTCTCCCTCAAGCCACGTCAACTGGACAAGGTGTATTCTGTGGTCTTCACTTTGAAGTCATCGTACTGCTGCTCGACAGTCGTAACCATCTCCTTTGTTGTCGTCGCCGCCTCTTGGCTGTTTATGATGTCCTGGGGTGATGGATGCGCAATTAGCTTCGTATCCACTTGTTGATGATGTCCCTCGACCTCTTGGAGAACTTCACTATCCTTCGTCATGAACTGGCCACCAACATCCTGGAACTCCTCTAGCTAGGTGGCATGCTTCTTCTGTTTCTCATCTGCCTTGGTGATGCGCTCCTCCAGATCTTTCAAATTTGTAGACTTGGCAACCTACTCCATAGGTGGCATCATGCACATCGCCGCTTTGAGTGTCGCCAACTGCCCCTCCGCTTCTTGCCAAACCTTCATTAGCTGCTCAACCTATTCATGCTAAATGTTTCAGCTCCAAAACTGCACAGTGTCAGCGGTGAGCTTTGTTGCTATGGTTTTCAGTTCCGCTAGCTGTGTTGCTATCTCTTTGATGGCTCGTTTGCGGTCGTCCACTTCTGCTTGTGGTGTTCCAGGATTCACCTAAGCTCGCAACTCCTTATTTTCATGCCGCAACTAGACAATAGCATCCCCTAGTTGATGCGCATGTTGAAGCATATCCAACCATTCAGTGGGATCTGGCACATGCTGATAAGCTTACACAATGGCCCACTGTACCTACACACTGTCAACCCACATATGGGCCTTCTTCGCAATGAGGTGGTCCTGTTCTTTCTTCAACTCTTCAATCTTGTGAGCCTTCTCAGCTCACTCCTTCTTGATATCTTCCTCGAGCTCATCCATAGCCTGCTATATTGCAGCAGCCCATGTTTTCAACTCTGTAATGGCTGCTTGTGCAGCGGCCTCGCGCTCTTGCACCCTTGTGCACTTAACACCGATCTCATGCATTTTGTCAGTGATTTCTCGGCTGGAGACCATCTGCATCGTTGTCAATCCTTGTGTTGGTAATGCATTAACATTGATGGACACCTTCTATAACTGTTGCATCAAGGCATTCACAGCCTCATCGTCAGTCAAAATCACAATCGGTGGAATCTCCACATTCCTAACCCGCGGCTCAGTGTTGATTGTGCTAGCTTGTGGTGCCACTGCTTCTTCCGGTGCTCGCTGTGAAACCAGGTCACACAAAGAGTCCACACAAGCAGTGAGCACATGTAATCCTTCATTTATCGCCCTTGTCATCTTCTGAGCTATTGCGGTGGATGCATCAATGATTACATTGGTAAGTCGGCCTAAGTGCGCTTCCATCGGAAGGGGCATCCCACTGATTGTTGCCAGGTCCTAGTTCCCTTTAGTTCTGTTCTCTTCCAAGGCTTGATGACTGTCATCATCCGTTGGTGTTTTGATGGACTCTTGATCAGAATCATGGTGACTGAGCGGGTCCTGTGCCGATATACGATCATCTGGACCCTTTTCCAGCTTTCCAGCCTCAATCTCAGCCAACGCCACAGGTTCACGCCATTCCAATGGCCAATCATTCACAATGGCGTCCAGTGCTTTCGTCGTTACCTTGTAAGGGGTCAGCAACCACTACTGACCAGGGTCATGCCTTGCTTGCACATAAATAACATGTGGCTGAAACGCAAACTCCATGATCGACTTAAAATTTGCTGCAGTGTCTTTGGATATCCGTGGTACCTTTGTCGCTGCATTACAAAGCATCTCCCAATAGAGCCAGAATAGGAAATGGAAATCCCAGAGTCACTCTGGCTCCCATACATACCATAACTTCTGATAGCGAGCACCCTGCCGCTCTGTTGCAGCCGCAACTTCCATGCCCTGGTGCACATCGGGCTCCTTCCAAGCCACAAATGCAATCAAAAGCAGCAACCAGCTATATGTAAATGAGCCCTTACCGGCCTGAATTGCCGCAGCATCCTCCGCCAACTGATTTAATAGAAACAAGGACCAGTTCATTTGGACACCCTCCGCACATTGTACTACACATGCGACAATCCCTAAGCTGCACTGGTTAAAACGACCACCCCTAACCACCTTTCAAGATAAAATTTTGGTGTCGGTGAGTACCGCCTGATCATTAATAATGTTGATGCGATACCCATGGCCATCCATTTCAAAGCCATATTTACTCACCAGCTGTCCCGTCTACCTTTTGTCATTCGCCTTCCCTTGAAAGTACTGCGATGGATCGACTCCATCTTTAGGAAACCCTGTAATTTGGGAGATCAAATCAATAGTAACCGGAATCTCTCTGTCGAGCCACAACAAACCACCATGGAAGCAAGCAAGTAGCTATTTTATGCACGCATTAACTTCCGCCAGCCACCCGAAGTGTGGCATGTTTATGAGCCCTAACAAGCAAGCCTACTTCAATCCTTGTGCCCAGTCCTGCAGAATCGGCATCGCAGTAAGTTGTGACCTGGGCACATATGGGGCCGATGCAATTTGTGGGTAGGCCACCATATCATGATCATCATATCGTAGGCGCATCAACGCCATCCCAATATCAATGGAGCACTCCATTCTAGTAGGGAGCGTCGACATCTTGACTCCGTACTTCTGCTTTGGGTTCAGCTTGCACGGGGTGGAATCCGATCGAATGGGAGGGATTTACCCAGGGATGTCAACATCCAATAGTCCCTCCCATGGGGCAGACTCATCAATGCGGTCACTAAACTTCCCTACCTGCACCTAAGCTTCTCCTACCACCGTGGCGGATGATCTAAGTTGCCTCTTGCTCTGTGGTGACTCAGAATGCTAACCCCCTCGATACTTCTTGGCGATTACTAACATCCCCACCGGCATGTTTGTGACTTCTTCCTCAAGATTGACATCTCCCGTAGACTCAAGTTCTTCCTCAATTACAATCCCGGTGAAAGGAGACTCAACCTCACTGTTAATCTCAACTTTTTCTATCTCTCATGGCATACCTTACATAGAGCTCTCAACTGATAGCTTCTCCATCCTAACAACACTCTGCAAGTTCAACTGAACCTTTCCCAACTCACAACTGCACTCGCCAAGCTATAACAATACTCTTCAGCTCTGCACAGGCACTTAACAACTAAAATCTTGGTGCCTTCGGACAAACTTCTACCTGTTTTTATAGTGTCCATCCGAATCCTCTGTGATCGTCACTAAATCCTGCATTAATGCAACCGAAATCCCATATTAATGATGCAAATCCATTGTCAATCCTGTCATCCAATCGGCCGAATCCGCCATTAATTCCCATCATTCGAACAAGTGTTGTTAATTAACTGCTTTTACTTTTGGCATTTATTGTTGATTTGACCTGGTCGCAACCCTGCCACTTGTTGTGGACCGCTCCTAACTTGCGACATGCCTTCCTTCCTACGCATTCGTTTCTCCGATAGTGCGCCATCCTGTTATCAATCAAAAAAATTTCTTTTGTTTTATTTTTATTTCTTTGATGCGACTCAAGCATCATGTTGTTCCAAGCCCGATCGATAGGGCTTCAACCTACTTCCATTAATCAAATTGGGGAGCATTGCTCCATCCAACTGCTGCAACTGTACCGTTCCTCTTGAAGTTATCCTGTTGATGCGATATGGACCCAGCCAATGCATCTGCAACTTTCCTGGATGTTTCATAAACTTACTGTCATACAACAGCACCAAGTCACCCTCCTGAAACTGTTTTTTTTTATGTGGCGGTCATGCCAAGCCTTTTACCGATCCTTCTCTACCCCCTGGTGGAATCCTGTGATAAAGCAATCTTCTTCCATTTGTAACAGCTGCGCTAGACGTTCTTCCAATGCTGTTGCAGCATCCAAACCAGTTGTTGCCGCTATGCGCAGACTCGGAACAATGTATTCTGTAGGCATAATTGCTTCTTGTCCGTACACCAGCTTAAATGGTGTCTAACCCATCATTCTTTTACATGTGGTTCGATAGGCCCACAATACTACTGGGATTTTGATATCCCAGTCGCATTGCACACCTTTGTCAGTGCATGTTCCAATATCTTATTGAAAGCTTCCACCGTGCCATTTTCCTGCGGATGATATGGCGTACTCTTCTTATGCTGTATCTGTAGCTCCTCCGTCAATGCGTTGATGGTACGATTGAGAAAGTGGCTTCTTTGATCACTCAGCAATATCTTGGGGCAGCCAAAGCGATTGATAATGTTTTCAAACAAAAACCGCGCAGTCATGGCTGCGGAACAATCAATGACTGGTGCAACTTCCACCCATCTTGTCAAGTAATTTGTTGCCGTGATGATATATCTAGCACTAGTGCAATTACCTGGTGGATTGATTGGTCCCATGAAATCCACTTCCCATTTGTCAAATGGCTGTAGTGTTAACTGAGGCATCAACAACATCTCATCCCTCCCGAATGGCTTCTCTGTTCTCTGACAGATGTCACATGACCGCGCGTAGTCTGTTGCATCATTATGTAGTGTGGGCCACTAGAGCCCCGCACGAAGCACCTTCCTATCAGTCTCCTGACCACTGTAGTTTCCTCCAGACAATCCTCCATGTGCTTCTGCCAATATCTGCGCTTGCTCGTGTTGAAAGACACACCATTGTGATATCTCATCTGCACCCATCTTGTATAACTCTCCTACAATGAGCTGGAAGTCGGCAGCTTTAACCACCAACTGATTCTTTTGACTAGTGGTGAACTCTTCTGGTGCGGTACCTATTGCCAAAACCTCGATGATTTCTTCAAAATAGCCATCGGCTACTTCAACCCGAAACAGTTGTGCATCAGGCAACCCGTCGTCAATGTTAGTTGGCTCCTCTCCTGTTTCAATCCACGATAGATCATCAGGTTTGGAATTCAACCGCCCTAGCTTCACAATTACTTCAAATTCAAACTCTTGAAAGAGAAGTAACCATTGGCATATCTTCCCCCCCAACACAGGCTTATTGACCAGGTACTTCAATGCAGAGTGGTTTGTGAACATCTTAAAATGTCCGCCTAATAAGTAGTGTCAAAATTTCTGCAGTGCATAAACCATCACTAATCCTTTCCTCTCATTAGTGGTGTAGTTGTTTTCTACGGATGACAACTTCCAGTTGGTGAAAGCAATAGGGTGATCAAGATCCCCCTCACCTGGTTGTACTAGCACCACGCCGAGTGCAATTGACGATGCATCAACATAGACATGGAATTCCTTACTCTATTCCGGGAATTCTAGTATTGGTTCCAAATCCATCTTAGCCTTCAGCTGCTCAAAACTATCCTGAAATTCAGTGCTCCATTGAAATACTTCATCTTTCTTCAATAGCTTCTCCATAGGGGCAGTGATCACTGCATAGCCCCTGATGAAATTGCAGTAGTACCTAGTATGTCCTAAAGTCACCCTTAGCTGCTTGATAGTGGTCAATGGTGTCAAACTCAAAATAAGCACAATCTTCGTTGGATCGACTAACAACCATTGCTTGCACATGGTGTGACCCAACAATATCCCAAATGACGTGCAAAAAATGCGCTTCTTCAAATTCAGCAATAGCTAGTGCTGGCGATAGCGCTCCAGCATCAACCGTAGATTGGCCAGGTGATCGTGGATCAAACCATAGATGGTCTAATCATCCATGTATACCTGCAATAACTTCTGGATGAAATCCTTGAATGCAGCAACAGCCCGCAAAAATATCGCAGGTGCATTCTTCAGTCCAAACGACATTATAGTATATTGAAAACATCCCCATTCTGTCACAAAAGTCGTCTTGTGGCGGTCTTCCTTTGCAATATGGATCTGATGAGAGCCTGAGAACCCATCCATGAAAGAATACATCTCTTGGCCACCTATGCCCTCAAGTAATTCATTAGTAAACGGGGTCAGAAAGGGATCATGCAAGCAGGCGTCATTCAACTTCCGCAGATCAACACAGATGAGCACCTCACTAGTCTTCTTGTCCTGCACCACCATAGGACTGATCCATTCTGACTCTCCGACCGATTCAATGATACCAGCATGCAAAATGCGATCAATTTCTGCCTTGACCTTCTCCTTATGTCACGGATTGAGATGATAAGGTCGATGCCTGATCGGTTTAGCATCTGGTTTCAAGGGAATCTTCATCTCACCAAGATCGCCCAAAATACCTTTCATTTCGGAGAACTTCCTAGGAAAAAGGTCTTAGAACTCATGCAACAACTCAGTGACCTTTCCCATCATCTCATCATCCCAATAATCTCCAACATTCACGAACTTGAGAGTGGCCTCCATCCCAATATTGATCTTCCGAAGCTTCAAGGGCTGACTGAACAGATCACTTAGCGCACCAGGTGGTACCACATCACGACTTCCTTCAGACTCCAGAATATTGACATTCTGTGGATCATCACTGTCTTTAGGCCCATGAGTGATATTATAACATTCCATAATGGATTGCAGCTGGCAGTGCGTATGCGGATCCGCCACAGGAACAACCTTTACAACCACATCGTGAATGATCTACAGAGTGTTATGGACATCCGGGTTGGGATCAGCAAAACTGATCGTATGAGTAAAACATATGGTCAACTCCAACCAAGTAGTGATTTCTCCTCGTAACTCAGCTGCAGTATACCATGACCGCGACATTTCATCCAAGGTATGGACAAATGCATGGACCCACTCATCTCTTGGTCGTGATGCCCATAATGTCTGACACTCCATCAAATGGCCTCCAGGATCGTTCCAACCATCATACTTCCCTACGTGGTAGACCTTGGTATCGCTGAAGCGTACAATCATCAATCTTCTGCATTTTGACCATCCATCAATTGATTCCTTGTGTGTCACCCACCAACGTGATAGAGCATCCTTCAATGCTTCGTCCAATGCCAGCAATCGTTGTGGTTTTGAAACTCTTTCCTTGAACTCCGTCAGAAAAGAAAACAAGCCAAGCAGTCCTTCATAGATTGGTAGTGTGACTGTTTCCGTCGCAACGCGGCATAGCGACTACATGATCAACCCACACTTACGGAGCGTCACCTCGTGCAAGCAATTCTGCCAGTGTTCTAGTGCGTAATCAGAGTTGGAATATGCAGAGCTGTGACTGCGCCATCCCAGCTCACCATTGGCAGTTGGATGAATATAGTCTTCGGAGATGTTAAATGTGTGGTCCCATCCACTGGGATCATCATCCTTTACTATCTCAATGTATCTACGACCTTCAGCCGGATCCAAAGGGGCTACGACTCTAAGATCGTGGTTTTCAAAAGTCATCATCCGCAACTTGAAGTTGATTACTGCTCCACTATCATTATCCCATCTGATCCCCAGCAACGCAAGATACAAAATACCTCCTTCAACCACTTTGATGACATCGAAGTCAGCGTAGGTCTTCATGCCCTCAATCTCCACCACCAACCGGGGACTCTCCCAATCGGTGTCATTTTAGCATGATTAGCTAACTGGAGCTGTACAAGAGACCAGATCAATGGGGGGCTCCCCATTTTCTTCCATGCTTTCTTTGTTAAGATGTTGACATCCGAACCAAGGTCTAGAATAACTGAATCAACATCATAATCCCCAATTTGGATATTCATTCGCATCTCCTTACTTGTGTTCCGCCACTGTAAGGAGTTTACTACAGACTCTTGTCGTCCCTTAGCTGGACGTTGTAACAACCCTTCAATCTCATCAAGGGCCGCAGGATCTCTTGCTAACAATAAGAAGCTCTCAAGAAACTTTTGTAAAGTTCCAGACTGCACTAATGGACCTGTTTCTGAAGTCGCATCAAACACAAGGGACATGTCATAGATGATAACTTTACCGCGATCCTGGTCTAATGCACGACATGCTTGGAAGAACATATCATGCTCAGACTCAACATCAAATAGTACCTTCTTCTTCCCGACCTTTCGAATGTCTCCTCCTGTTACTACACCTCCCCACGTAATGACTATGACCGCTGCATCTTGTGGTCTTGGCTCTGTAGAAATTGTCGCAACATTCGTGCCCTAATTTTGATTAGGTGCAGGATTCCCTTGTTGGTTCAGATTTGGAATAGCATTTTGGTTCTGGTTCTGCACCGGTTGTTGCACCTGATTCTATAATGGCTGATGTGCCTGGTTCTGTAACTGTGGAATATTCCCTGCCTGCCATCGTGCAATCAACTGTGGGCAGTTTTCCACTATATGGTCTGTAACAAAGCAAAATGTACATTGCGTATGCAAGAGTGGACAATCGTGTTGATAGTGTCCCCATACTGCACAATGATATCACTGAATAGGTCTGTGACCTCCTCGTCCTTCTCCACGACCAAATCCTCTGCCACGTCCACCCCAGAATCCTCCACGGAATCCGCCCTGCTGTGGATACTGCGGTTGGTTGTACTATTGTTTCATCTGAGTGGGTTGCATGCCTTGCCCTTGTTGCATAAACTACGGTTGCTCAACGTATTGTGGCTGTTGGGGAGCCATTTGCATCGGGGCATATTGCAGCACAAACTGTTGCTGCGGTACAAACTGTACCTGCGGTTGACGTAGCAGCTGGGCTACCTGTGGCTACAGTGGCGGTTGTTGTACAGTACGCTGGTAATCCTTTACGTAGAATGCGTTATACGTTCTCTCGTGAAGCAACCCATATGCTCAGCAATCTTTGTCATCATGTCCCACCGATTTACAGAAAGTGTAATACAGATTCATCATCTTGGTGACCATTTTCTGCATGTATGGACAATCTTCATGGCGGTGCCCAAATACCTGACAAACACGACACCATGGCATGCCACCACCATTCAATGGGTTTGGCGCTCCAGAAACCAAGTAGTTACAGAAGTTGGGGCAATTGTCCTTCGTATGCCCTTCCCCTCTAGATTGTGTGCACCATACTTCTTCGCGCTTCTCCTTTCCCTTCTTCAAATCTTGCAGTTGTATGGTCAAGTTAGCCAGCTGTGTCTGTATTTGCGACATCCCAGCTGCATTGTCTCCAATTGGCGATGCCTCCAATCGCATTGCAATCTCGAGAGCTTCACTGGGCATCATGATGTTTTGTTGCATCAATGGTAGTCGAATATGCAGTAGCAGTGCCACGATGAACCATTTTTTATGTTGGACAGCGCTCATATCAAAACTAACCCTTGCCATAAGCATCTTGAACCACTGGTCAAAATCCCACACTGTCTCATTGGGATAATACTTAATTTCTTTCAATTCAGTGATATATTGGGCCTCAGACTTGGGATTCCTGAATTCTGCAATAAATCCATCTCTAATCTCATCTAGTGACCTCGCTGGAGCTCCTGTAGGGACCATAAAAAAATTCATAAACCAATCTAAGGCGCGACCTCGCAGGGTCATCGCTAGCTGTCCTTTCTTGGCATCATCATCAGTGATCTGTTTTATGGTCCAGACCGCTTCACACAAAAACCAATATTGTTCTGGGTTATCTGTCCCATTCCCATGGAACAATGGTAACTTAGCATCATTGCCTGCCATCTTGGGCTTTCTTCCTGCAAGTACTGAACTACTAGTGATCAAGTTTTGTTGACCCAGTGGGGTCGAAGTGGTGTTTCTCACTGGTTGACAGATAGAGAGTGGAGGTGTGGGTATGTTGCTACTGGGGTTAGGTCCTGCCTCTATCCTAGGTGTATCCTATGCATCCTTGTCCACACTATGAGGTTGCTTCATCCCATGTGGTCTTCCTTCGCGAACTTTCTATTCGATCATAGCAGGACCTTCTCCTATCCTCTGCCTCTTTTCCTATCGAAACCTCACTCCTCCCCTTGTAAGACCACTCTCTTCCTCGGCTTTACTCACAGTCTCATCGTGACACGCACCCATCTATGCCTGATCATTCCATGGACAACCCCCCTACTGTCGCAATACCCATGGCCTCCGCCCACCAGGTTGCTTACTGATCTATAAGCATCTTCAATATACCCTTTTCACAGATAAGCATCTTAATGGATAGTTGGAGCGACAGCAGAAACCTTCCTTGGGGTTCACGAAAGAAATAGCTTTTGTATTCACTGTAAGACTTCTGTGTATCAACCGCAAATTCAGTGATATACCCTTCCAAGATGCTATCAAGCCACACTTTGATAGCCCGCGATGTTTTATTGTCGACTTCCTGCAATTCTTGGATCAGCTCCGGGGTCTAGTTCATCTGTCACGTCCCCTCCCATCATACCAACTAGATGGAGAGGATCGTGATGTTAAACCGGGCATCTAGCCCCATGACTTTGTTAAATAGCATTCATTTCATAATATAAAAGACATATGGGATGTATGATTATAAGATAAACACAGCGGAATTAAATTCATTAACACATCCATCATTCATTCAAATATTCATCAGATAATAATTGGGGAGTTAACACAAGAGAATACTTATCTTATAACAGTAGCCCCAAGCAACTGGCTATGCAACTGCAACGTTCCACCCAACCATAGTCCAGTTGTGCTTATCAACCTCTTGATGCAACTGCCACCCCCGAGCTGGGCATGATCTCTACAAGGAACCGGGAACAACAGACTCACACATAGCCAAGCATACACCCAGATGAGCCAAGCCAATCTAAAATTGGGTTTATCAGGCTACTAGGAAATGGAAACGAGGAATTGCTAAGCTAGTGAGCTCAACCACAGAGCTAAGGGTACCCCTCCCAGATCTATTCAGCTTGGCACTCACATTGCCTACACACCCAACACAAGGAAGTATTCTCTTCACTGCCACACAGTCCCTCAAGCCATACCTTCCTTTCTAGTGATCTCAGGGTGTGCATAGAAAAGTAACCAAAGCCCTCTTGATCTTCTTGAGAGGTTACTCCCTCCACTAGGTTTATCAAGCCAATTCTGTCCACTACCAGTCCAAATTTCTTGCTCATAGGTTCAAATCAAAACAGGGATGCACATAATAGCAGAGCCACTCTTATTGGGCATGATAAAATGTTTCAACAGTGGAATGCATGAGATGGGGTTTCCTGAGCTTCAGAAAAACGTGGGAAGACCCAAAACGTATTGGCAACTAGGAAAATTCTACTGGGAGAGCAAAACCCATTTCATAAAAATGCCCCAGGGGAAAAAACGACCTCTCCCTCAGTCCCAAATCGCGTCCCTTCTTCCCCAGCTGCTGCACAATACCAAAACAAGTTCCTGGGCATGGAAAAAAACGTAGGGTTATGGTGAAAAATGTGAGGATAAATTCCAGTGAGCTCAGTCTGTGTGAGGGGAAGAACGTAATTGATAAGGAATTGCCTTAGGAAGCATTTCGTGGGGGTTTTCTTGCCCAGCAAGCCAAAAATACGATTTTCAGGTTGATGGCTTGCCCATGCACGAAAATCTGACTGCCATACTTCTCCAATCCCAAGACATTAACTACCCCAACTAATCTTTGGAAGAATTAAATGATTGGGTGCATGAGACAAAATGGATAGTTAAGAGTTCATGGGTTTGCTCATTGACACATGGGCTGACCCTAGTGGCACAAGGGTTTGGTTATTTCCCCCCCCCATTCCTTGTAGAATCATGCCCCATCTCTTTGTTTCATTGCATATCTAGTTGTGGGTATTTCATTAAAATTTGTATTTACATGATGTCTTATTTACATTGTGCCCATCTAGCACAAGAACCATAGGCATCTATTTTAATTGCCGATACATAAAACGCTAAATCAATGTTGGGGCCTTGGCCTTGAGCTCCTCACCATGATTAAATAACCATATTTACATCATTTCCAATTTAATACAAAGGGGTCAAAATGGGGACGTGACATCATCGACTCACCACCTTGGTGGTTCCTCTTCTGATAGGTCAACTTTTCCAACCACTCGAACAAAAGGACCGGAAATTCATAGAAAAACCATTCGTGCGGATTGTCATGAAAATATCTATCCACCCATTGATCTACCATTAGTCGAGTTTTACGGCTTTCTTCTTTAGCAAATTCCAGCAACCTCTAATCAAACCAGATCTATATCTACAGTTGCATCGGATGCCACAACATATCCTCCCTTCACTTTGCACACGGTCCCGACAATGGAACCATTTTTTGACTTAAACCCAGTTAATAGGGGTTCCCATCACTGTCGACACCAACCCACCATAGTCTCCCTGAGCACCGGCCCAGACAGGTTTTACCATGTCCGGCAACACCTGCAGAGCAGATGAGGTCTCACCGGAGGTGATCAAGGGAGAGTGGACAGAACCATGTTTCCGCCGAATGAAGGAGGATGATTGCGGCAACACTTAATTAACTTATAACAACACTCAAGATAGATTTATGCATTCAAGTTTAACATCATTCATATTCATAGCATCAAGTAGAAGCATTCATCGCAACAAGTATAACATTAAAGTATCGACTGCAGCAAGAAATCATAGCATCAATTGTGAATCGCAACATGCATTATTATGACAAGAAAAGGTACACAGGGAATTTCACCAAACAGTTTCGTCATGTCATATTACTTCTTCAAAAACCCTAATACAATATCTCTGCAAAACATGGATCTCACAGGCACATCTCAATATCAGATCTCACTTTCACATTCAACTTAGATTCTAGATCCGGATATCCAACACATATGACTCTAGGACTATAAAGAGGCTTCCGCCTTTACATTGCTTGTCCACTTACTAACAACTTCTTAACCGACAATTTGAGTAGATGACCCAAAATCTAACCGTGGTGTAAATGACCCAAAACTAACTGACACGGTCCAAAATGACCCAAAAACCCACATTCCGCGGTACAATCGACTCAAAAATACATAAAATAACCCTTCCGCGACCTCTTCTAACATGTCGCAGCATCGGCGATGCTGCGATTCTTCCTTATGAAATCACCTGCCAACAGTGATCTTTGTGAGGATATTAAATTCAGCCAAGACATAGAAGATAGCTTGGTGAGGCATGGATTATTGAAGTTTGTGGGGAACCCCTTGATGCGCAATGTGAAGCTACTATTGAAAAAGCTAGTAGATTTCTAGGATCATCATGTAGAGGTGATCATGGTTCAAGGTGAGGAAATAGAGCTTACCCTTGAGCATGTGTATTTCATGATGCTACTACCAAATATGGGGGTGATTGGTGATATGTAGCCGAATCATTTGTAGGATGTTTCAATGTAGGATATACAGGAGCGTCACTACTATCCGATAGTGGAGGTTCACAAAACCTACATTTTGTTATGTGATATCGATATCCTATATACTTGATAAATTACAATCGGTGTGGTGTGGGTATTAAGATCATGTGGACCGCACAAGGTCTCAAGCTGTAATGTCCCTTCAAAGGAAAGTCCTTGGATTCAACTTGTTTTGACTCTAGGGTTTTGCTAACAACTGGTTCCAAACACCTCCAAATGATTTCGAATTTTGGGAGGAAGGTCTTGATGGGGAATACGACATATTAAAACACCTATAATACATCGAAACAAATTATATACCCATCCATGGTCTTCAAATTTCATGGGAAGAAGTTTCAGAATGAGACTCATTAATTTGAGAAGTTGAGATCCCCCTCAGTCTGCCATTAGATGCGCTTCCAAACACTATACCGGCTTCACTAATTCTTGGTATGAGACTTGGATCTGTTATAGGACATTATTAACAATATATTTGGAGCATTATATTTTATTTTAGGCTCGAATAGGCATCCTAATTAATAACAGCTTCTAGAGTCTAGTTTTTGAGGTGAAATTGGTGGGCAAGGAGTCTCGAATTTCTTCATAAACCATAGTAACACATCAGATGTATGCACACATAATTTGGACCATTAAGGTAAATTAATATGCATCTCATAAAATGATAAATAACTCAACAAAATCTTATATAAAATAGGTACAATATCATTCCAAAATCATTGTGCAAATGCTATGGGGAAAATGGCTCGAATCTCTTCCTTGAATGTAAATATCACTTGAAATACATAATTTTTTGAGTTGTGGCTCTCATGATATGATTATTACATATATATATATAGCATCTATCATGTCCATGAAGTCAAAATAATAGTCCTTCAATAACTATATTCAACAACAAGTTTGCTATGCAAAAGCTATGGGGAAAATGGCTCAGATCTCCTCCTTAAATGTAAATATCACTTGAAATACATAGTGTTTCAAGTTGTGGATCTCATGATATGATTATTACATATATATGAAGCATCTAACATGTCCATGAAGTATAAAAAACAGTCCTTTACAAACTATATACAACAACAAGTGCGCTATGCAAAAGCTATGGGGAAAATGGCTTGAATCTCCTCTTTGAATGTAAATATCACTTGAAATACATAATTTTTCCAGGTGTGGTTCTCATGATATTATTATTACAGATTAATATAGCATATAACATTTCCATGAAGTCTAAATAACAGTCCTTCACTAACTATATGCAACAACAAGTGTGCCCTTGCACATTTACATGGCATTGAGAGAAAGATAGTAGAATAGGAATAGAGAAGAATGAGAGAAGATGAACTCAAATTCAGTTGGGGTTTGAAACTTCATCAAAACATCTCCATGAATCTCTATTTATATTTATGAATGGCCTCTCCAATTTCCAATTAGGATGGGAATCTTGCACCCTCAAAATTCGTTCTAAGGCAAGAAGGATAAGCATCCACCTTGCAAGGACAAGCTAAGCTCTTTAATTTTTTTTCCAAATGAGAAATGATCAAAATATGGTCTTCTTAACTTTTATTGTCTTTTATTAACCTCCCAATGCCTCCTCAGCTCGAATTCCATGCAATATACTCATCCCAACGCGAATTAGGGAGAGATTCCCATGAATGCCACTTGTCCAACTTTTCCTAGCTTTCATCTTCCATCAATTTGAATGGGGGAATCTTGGCTTCCATAACTCCCCTTGTGCGCCCTCTTGGAGGCTTATTTTATCCCTGACATTTCATATATGTCATATGTCATCAATCAGGTCTGATCTTTGTCATAAGTGTCATAGATAATTCATCATTGGTGTCATAGGAGTTAGGGAATCTAGCTCCAAGTGTCACAATTCTTCTAAGATGTCGCTTCCTCTTCCCTAAGAGTTTCTCTTCCACTCCAATTTCACCTTTCATGATTCATGCCATGACTAATACCTATTCAACTCCCCCAAGTATTTTACCCCTCATATTGAACTCGAATTGGTGAGAGAATAATGCCAAGTGTAGTGGGGAATCTTTCCACATGTGGGCCCCACAACCTATTATGTGCCCTCATGATCCAATGCCACCTTATTTTATTTTTATTATTATTTATTTGACCCATTTAATGTGAATTTTTAATTCTAAGTTCATTTTGGGTCTTGTATCTCCCTTATTCCAACTTTTAATGCTTCCACCCCCAACCTAGGGAACTAGTAATTTTCCTCCATGATAGTTCATTTGGATGGGTATATTACAAACTTTGAATTGGGAATTTCTATTAATGTGACTCACCTTGTCCATTTTGATCTAATTTTACATTATTACTAACTTGGACATCATTCTTGGAAATTATTTGACCCTTATCACCAATTTGACAAACTATCATGAGTATGGCCAAGTGGCTTGGGCCATTGTGACCGAATGCAAAATTTTGGGACATGACAAATCCTCCCCTCCCAATATTGCTTGTCCTCAAGCAATTTCAAGCATGGATGTTGAAGAAACTACTTTCTTTCCAAAACTATTAGTAGTGGCACTCATGTACTACAATTGTGTGTTTCCAAAAGCAAGGAGATGTGGGTTTTCTTTTTCATATTGATATCCCCTGTAATATCACCACTAAACTCCAAAATATTAATTAAAGACATCAAAATAAATTTTGCACAATTACTCTTTACGTCTTTCATATTTTGGAAACCCTTTCTGATACCACTATATAATTCTTTGAAGTTGATGTGAAAATCCTCACAGCAGATCTAAGAGATGATGTATAGCTCACAAGAAAGTAATTGATTAAGCAAGAAAATAGAAGAAGAGTGGTCAATGCAGTATAATGAGAAACAAAATAATAATACAGTATAACTCGGATAGAAGCAAAAATACTTCACACACGCACTATTAATCACAATATGGACAAATAAATAGTACAATGCACGAGGATTTGAATTCCTAAGGAGGCAATTCGAATTAGCCTTCATGGTGTGATCAAAGGATCACTCGAGTGTCATCGAAGCACAACTGGTGTCATCAGAGCACAACTGGAATTCTTCATCATCATCAGTGGTGTCATCAATGATCAAGTAATTGTCAACCATCAATCAAACTGAGTCTAGTAGGTGTAACTGAGTGTAACTAAGTGTAACTAAGTGTAACTGAGTGTAACTGAGTGTAACTGAGTATAAACTGAAGACAACTAGACTAGTAGGTGAAGAAGGGAAAGTTGCTTCCTAAAATAAAGGAAGAAGGGAACATTAAGAAACTGGAGGGATAAAACTGATCAGTGAGAAGCTCTCGGAGGCTGGGTAACTGAGGGCTAGGTGCTGGACTGATGACTGGGATGCATGCAAAATGCATGCAAACCCTAAAAGTGCATGCATGACTGAAAATGTAAATGATAAAAATACTGGTGGGACTAGGATGGAGTATAGGAATATCCTAACACCCCCCCCTTAATCCATCCTGGGCCCTGGTAACTAAGACCAAAGGTCACCCAATATAATGAATAATAACAGTCAATAATCCAAGGAAGTGGGGAAAATTTCATGGGAAAAATACCCCCCCTTCAAAACAGACTGTAAGGCACACATAAAAAATAAATGCTCCAAACTCAAGCAGGTGCGATCCTTGGTCATATGTTTAGAGGTATCTTCTTCTTGGGATGAAATGGATCATGCTCAAAAAGCATGTGCTTGTACTTGCTCTTCAGATCGAATGTGATGAGAACAAATCCAAAAGTATGAGGATGATCCTTGAACCTATGATTCGAATCAGTTGAGGTAGGATCAAAAACATGAATATGCAGATAGTCTTTTGTCTTCTCCTTCGAACCATCATGGGTGAGATTATGCAAAAAAGAACCATCAAATAATAAAGATTTCTTGGAATCCAAATCAGATCCAAGACTTGAATCATGGTTGCTTAAGATCTCCTTTGAACCTTTTGAGGTGAGATCTAAACCAGTAAGTGCATGAGAAGTTTTCTCAAGCGAATGGCAATGGCCATTATCTTCAATAAACTTCTGAGAACATGAAAGAATGATCTTACAGTAGTAAATGAGAGGTGATTGCTTGGAATCCAAATCAGATCCAAGGCTTGAATCATGGTTTCTTGAGATCTCCTTTGAACCATGAGAGGTGAGATCAAAACCACTAGATGCATGAGAAATTATCCCAAGCGAATGTCCATGGTTTCTTGAGATATCCTTTGAACCAATAGGGGTGAGATCAAAACCATGATGTGCATGAGAAATTATCCCAAGCGAATGGCAATGGCCATATTCTTCAATAACCTTGTGAAAGCATGGAATAATGATGATATAGTAGTAAATAAGAGGTGATTGCTTGAGGAGAGTGAATGCATTACCTCCAATATCTAATTTTTCCTCCGAAATAATCATGTGATCATGAAGCAAACCAATAGACTCTAGTGCAAGAGAGCATTTAGGACCTTCTGCAATATCTAGAGTGTGAGCTGGCGCAAAAAGAGAAGAAAGTTGGAGCATGAGTGTAGAATATGCAAGTTCTTTGTGGACAACTTCAATATGAGATGATATTGATTCATGATCTGAGAGACCATCAAGGGGAGTGAATGCATCACTTTGCTTGTTCTCGAAAGTGTCTGGACCAATTCCTTCATTCTGTCTGCCAAATCTTTCATCTAGGTAAGCCCATATCTTTATTGGAGATGAAATATAAGGGAGGTCATATACCATGCATAGAGACATAGCATAACACATGACTGCACAAGCTTGTTCACCTTCACTTAACCAGTCATACTCTTCATCATAGGATTCGAACTCTCTTTCAAAACAATAGTCAAAGAGACCATGTCTCTTCAAGTGTGCTATCATTTGTGGTTTCCATTCATCATAGTTGAATGGAGAAAGATGAGTAATTCCTGATGAATACATGGAAGTTGTAGAAGACCTGCAAAAACAATAGAGAATATCTTCAATTGCTACTGCTGCACTCAAAATCTTGGTTATAACTTGCAAAAAACTCTCAAGAATGGAGATAAACAATACTCTCAACATGCTCTGATACCATGTGAAAATCCTCATAGCAGATCTAAGAGATGATGTATACCTCACAAGAAAATAATTGATTAAGCAAGAAAATAGAAGAAGAGTGGTCAATGCAGTATAATGAGCAACATAATAATAATACAGTAGAACTCCGATATAAGCAAAAATAATTCACACACACACTAGTTAATTAATCACAATATGGACAAATAAATAGTACAATGCATGAGGATTCGAATCCCTAAGGTGGAAATTCAAATTAGCCTTGATGGAGTGATCAAAGGATAACTCGAGAATCATCGGAGCACAACTGGTGTCATCGGAGCACAACTGGAAGTCTTCATCGTCATTAGTGGAGTCATCAATGCTCAAGTAACTGTCAACCATCAGTCAAACTGAGTCTGGTAGGTGTAACTAAGTGTAACTAAGTGTAACTAAGTGTAACTATGTGTAACTGAGTGTAACTAAGTGTAACTGAGTGTAACTGAGTATAAACTGAAGACAACTGGACTGGTAGGTGAAGAAGGGCGAGTTGCCTCCTAAAATCAAGGAAGAAGGGTGCATTAAGCAACTGGAGGGATAAAACTGATCAGTGAGAAGCTCTCGGGGGTTGGCTAACTGAGGGCTAGGTGCTAGAATGATGACTAGGATGCATGCAAACCCTAGAATGCATGGAAACCCTAAAAGTGCATGCATGACTGAAAATGTAAATGATCAAAATACTGGTGGGACTAGGATGGACTATAGGAATATCCTAACAGTTTCCACTAAGTTGCCCAACTTTGAGTCTTCAAGATTCCATGAAAATTTTAGAGAGGAACCACCATGCTTGCTTCTGCCTACTCTGATTAAAATCACCTTATTACGTTTGGACTCAATCTCCCATACTACTTGTTTCCCCCAAAAATTTAAACCAATGAGACTAAAAATTATCCCAAGGTCCCATTTCTTGTATTGCATTCCAACAATTAGAACTGCTCTCCAACCCATACCAACAGGAAAGAGAATTCCTGGATCCCATTTCCTTGTATGCATTATTCCAATCATCATAAGTACAAAATATAGATCATCAAAGTACATAACAACATAATAAAAATGTACATCAATGAGGTGCCTCATCAAATAATCATGAATGTGCTTGTACCTCCAAGTAAGTAGAACACCATTTGCCAAGTGCATACAAGCATCAAGTGACCAACCAAATCTGCTCCAATGACATAAGTGAGGATCCCATGTCCTATAATGCTGCTCCAAAAGGATGTAATGTGCATCAAAATAATTAGCCATGTGTTCTTTGATCCGAGAAGTGAATGAAGAACCTCCACTAAAATCTGAACCAAATAGGGAGCAAAGAAAACAATGATCCTTCAAGGGGCTCACAGAAGTACCATTTGTGCATCCATGAATATGTGTATCATCAAGAAAAAACAAAGGATTTTTCTACCAATAATAATTTTCTCCAATCATATATCTCCACCCAATTATTAGATGAAGTTCCTCCAACATCAATTGAACTAAACAAGGAGAAAGGAAAATCATGAGTCTTCAAGTGACTCAAGTGAACATCATAAGTGCATCCATGTATATGTGCATCATCAAGAAATAACAAAGGATGTTTCCGCCAATAAGAATTTGCTCCAATCATATATCTCTTCACCCAAGTATTGGATGAATTTCCTCCAACATCATTTGAACTAAGCAAGGAGCAAGCAAAATCACGAGTCTTCAAGTGACTCAAGTGAACATCATAGGTGGATCCATGTAGATATGTATCATCATAAGGTAAAAAAGGATGTGTCTGAAAATGTAAATAAAAAATTTCTCTAATCATGTCATCATCCAAAGGAGAGATAGGAGTTTCATACTCCTCATGTGGCACCATCAAAAATAAACTTTTCACCCATACTTCATTAGGATGAATGCTGCGAAATATGGAAGTGTAGGATGTAGGAGAATGAACCAACTGACCCAAATGATCAGAAAATGCAAGAGTGTCATCATGTGAAGGCTCCATAAGGGTATTATCATGCACCTTCCTCAAAAGTGCAAAAATTTCCTCTTAGGTTGGTTCCAAGGTAGTGGAATCATACACTTCTTCAAAAAGTGTGTAACCATTTCCAAGAGGCAACTCAAGTTCGTCTTCCACCACCACAAGTTCTTCGCTCTCATCAAGATCATTTTCAAACACATCAAGCTCATGCAATTTTCCATGTTTCTCGTGATCCATCATGTCATGAGAATCCTCCAAGTAATATACCATTTGAAATCTGAAACATAGGAGGAAGAAAAAGTATCTTACAACCTATCAAGAAGTTGATCATTTTTCATTTTGAGCTTATGAATATCTTCATTATTATTCAAGTATGATCCATGTAAACATTCATTAAGCTCAACCAAATTTTTTCTATAAAAAATAAAAGATGTGATTTACCTTCTATGTTGCACATTGCTCTTTGAATCTTCTCCATGTCTTCAAGGAAGGATGGATCCTTCAATGAAGAAACTT
Source organism: Larix kaempferi (assembly GCA_027924585.1). NCBI lineage: Eukaryota > Viridiplantae > Streptophyta > Pinopsida > Pinales > Pinaceae > Larix > Larix kaempferi. The sequence continues at coordinate 3,972,506 of BSBM01000008.1, forward strand.
TCCAACATGAATTTGACACCAATGATTGAGTGTCATGGAGTATGATAGGGGTCTCTTGGATCTTATTTTCATTCATCTTTAATGACCCTTCAAGAAAAATAGGCTCTTGTAGAGGGACCTCCTCTTCTTTATACTTTTTGCTTGGATCAACTTCATTAAGCTCAAGTGGTGACGGGGAAGTTGATCTTGGTTCTTCTTCAACTGCTACAAGGCCTTCATTTTCATGCTTAATGGAAATTTGGCTTGTAGCAACACCTTCAAAAGTGATCTCTATGTCACCAACATAGAGGTGTGATAACCCATCAGTATGTACTCCTTCATAGTTCAAGCATCCATCAGTAAATGCCCTTTGATTCATGTCGAAAGTAGAATGTGTCTTAGAATAATCTTCAATATTTTTAATGGTGTCTTATTCATTCTCATGTGACGTGTCTTCATATTTTTCAGAGTTACTTGGGAGTGAATTTTGATCCTCTTAATGTAATGATTCTTCTACTTCACCACCTATTTCAGAAGTAGGTGGCTTATGGGTCTCCTCATTTTGCTCCTCCTTTTCACTCAAACATATATGATTTTCTCACCAAGGTATTTTGCAAGAAGGGAAATTTAGACCTTTTTTTACTAACTCCACATCTTCATTTTTGGGCCTATTTTCAAACACCCAATCAGTAAAGTCTTGAAAAGGAATGGACTTTTGTATATCTCTTTTCAAAGCAAGATATGCTTGATAATGTTGAGGCAAGGTTTTACATGTTGCTCTCAATATTTCTAATTCATTCATAGGATTATCGTTTGGTTGTATGAAACATTCATATTCATCAAACATAGGTTCATATGAATAACCTTCATTCCTTATTAATTTGTAAGAAGTGTTGCATGTGGAACCTCTTCCTCAAACCATTCACATTCTGCTTCATATTGCTCACAATCATATTCATATTGCTCATAAGAGTTTGTTATACCTCTATGTTTCACGGTGTCGCATCTCCATCACAAAACGAGTTGACGACATGTTCCCTACTATTTTGAACCATCCAGAAGAGACAGATGATGAGTCAACCTTGAAGGTGAATCCACCCTGGCAAGTTTCTGGTTCACCTTAGACTTTATTTACACACACTACCGCGCCTTGTTAGTTCGCCAAAACGCGGTACTAGACACTACCGCGTTATGCTATTTCCCCAAAGCGCGGCAGTGCCGCATTCTGCAGTCTTTGCAAAACGCGGTACTCTTTTAATAGCTTTTTTCCCTTGGCTTGTGGGATTTTGGATTTTCGAAGATAATAGAAGATTGGGGTCCTTGATTCGATCTCAACTCATCTCCTTCGATTAGAAACCCTGATCCACTTATCTCTCCTTAGATCCACCCATCTCTCTTGTTGGTTAACCTCACCATTCACTATAAAAGAGAGGCATGCCATTGGAAAAGAGGAGGACTCTTGAGAGTACCAAACTTATGGTCTTGCAGCATTGTGGAGATAGCTAGAGGAGAAGACACTTGGAGCTGGAGGATTGGCTTGGGCATCAAGCACCTTTTGTAAGTATTCTTCAAGTTGTAATGGAATAACTTGTCTTGTTTTCCCAAATCATTTGTGTTAATCTTGTTTTAATGATAGCTTTTGCATAGCGCACTTGTTGTTGCATATAGTTATTGAAGGACTGTTATTTCAACTTCATGGACATGCTAGATTATATATATATCTATAATAATAATATGATGAGATCCACACCTCGAAAGATTATGTATTTCAAGCGATATTTACATTCAAGGAAGAGATTCGAGCCATTTTCCCCATAGCTTTTGTAGAGTGATTTTGGAATGATATTGTACATGTTTTATATCAGAGTTTGTTGAGTTATTTATCATGTTATGAGCTTCATATCAAGTTACCATGATGTCCGAAATTATTTTTTCATACCTCTGAAGTGTTACTATGGTTCATGAAGAAATTTGAGACTCCTTGCCCACCAATTTCACCTAAAAAACTAGACTCTAGAAGCTTTTATTCATTAGGATTCCTATTCGACCCTAAAACCAAATATAATGCTGCACATATATTGTTAATAATGTCATATAACAGATCCAAGAATTATTGAATGGCGTACAATGTTTGGAAGAACATATAATGGTAGACCTAGGGGGGATCTCCTCTTCTCAAATTAACTAGTCTCGTTTCGAAACTTCTTCCCATGCAATTTTAAGACCATGGATGGGAATATATGTTGTTTGGATGTCTGATAGGTATGATAATATTTCCTATTCACCATCAAGACTTTCCTCCTCAAATTTGAAATCATTTGGAGGTGTTTGGAACCAATTGTAAACAAAACCCTAGATTCAAAACAAGGTGAATCCAAGGACTTTCCTTTGAAGGGACCTCACCATTCACTATAAAAGAGAGGCATGCCATTGGAAAAGAGGAGGACTCTTGAGAGTACCAAACTTATGGTCTTGCAGCATTGTGGAGATAGCTAGAGGAGAAGACACTTGGAGCTGGAGGATTGGCTTGGGCATCAAGCACCTTTTGTAAGTATTCTTCAAGTTGTAATGGAATAACTTGTCTTGTTTTCCCAAATCATTTGTGTTAATCTTGTTTTAATGATATGATTTGTATCTTGCATAGATTTAGATCCTAACACATGTTTCCGATACCACTGTAATGTCCCTTCAAAGGAAAGTCCTTGGATTCACCTTGTTTTGAATCTAGGGTTTTGTTTACAATTGGTTCCAAACACCTCCAAATGATTTCAAATTTGAGGAGGAAAGTCTTGATGGTGAATAGGAAATATTATCATACCTATCAGACATCCAAACAACATATATTCCCATCCATGGTCTTAAAATTGCATGGGAAGAAGTTTCGAAACGAGACTAGTTAATTTGAGAAGAGGAGATCCCCCCTAGGTCTACCATTATATGTTCTTCCAAACATTGTACGCCATTCAATAATTCTTGGATCTGTTATATGACATTATTAACAATATATGTGCAGCATTATATTTGGTTTTAGGGTCGAATAGGCATCCTAATGAATAAAAGCTTCTAGAGTCTAGTTTTTTAGGTGAAATTGGTGGGCAAGGAGTCTCAAATTTCTTCATGAACCATAGTAACACTTCAGAGGTATGAAAAAATAATTTCGGACATCATGGTAACTTGATATGAATCTCATAACATGATAAATAACTCAACAAACTCTGATATAAACATGTACAATATCATTCCAAAATCACTCTACAAAAGCTATGGGGAAAATGGCTCGAATCTCTTCTTTGAATGTAAATATCGCTTGAAATACATAATCTTTCGAGGTGTGGATCTCATCATATTATTATTATAGATATATATATAATCTAGCATGTCCATGAAGTTGAAATAACAGTCCATCAATAACTATATGCAACAACAAGTGCGCTATGCAAAAGCTATGGGGAAAATGGCTCGAATCTCCTCCTTGAATGTAAATATCACTTGAAATACATAATGTTTCAAGTTGTGGCTCTCATGATATGATTATTACAGATATATATACAATCTAACATGTCCATGAAGTCAAAATAATAGTCCTTCACTAACTATATGCAACAACAAGTGTGCTATGCAAAAGCTATGGGGAAAATGGCTTGAATCTCCTCCTTCAATGTAAATATCACTTGAAATACATAATGTTTCGAGCTGTGGCTCTCATGATATGATTATTACAGAGATATATAGAATATAACACATTGTCCATGAATTTGCAATAACATTCCTTCACTAACTATATGCAACAACAAGTTCAACCTTGCACATTTACATGACATTAAGAGAAAGATAGTAGAATAGGCATAAAGAAGAATGAGAGAAGATGGAATTAAACTCAGTTGGGGTCTGAAACTACATCAAAACATTACCATGAAGCTCTTTTTAGATGTCTAAATGGCCTCTCCAATTTCCAATTAGTATGGGAATCTTGCACCCTCGAAATTGGTTCTAAGGAAAGAAGGATAAGCATCCACCTTGCAAGGACAAGCTAAGCTCTCCAATTTTTTTGCCAAATGAGAAATGATCAAAATCTGGTCTCCTTCTTTTTTATTGTCTTTTATTAACCTCCCAAGGCCTCCTTAGCTCGAAATCCATCCAAGAGACTCATCCCAACTTGAATTAGGGAGAGATTCCCATGAATGCCACTTGTCCAACTTTTACTAGCTCTCCTCTTCCATCAATTCGAATGGGGGAATCTTGGCTTCCATAACTCCCCTTGTGCGCCCTCTTGGAGGCTAGTTTTAGCCTTGACATGTCATATATGTCATATGTCAGCAATCAGGTCTGAAATTTTTCATAAGTGTCATAGAATCTTCATCATGGTTGTCATAGGAGTTAGGGAATCTAGCTCCAAGTGTCACAATTCTTCTAAGATGCCTCTTCCTCTTCCATGGGAGTTTCTCTTCCACTCCAATTCTACCTTACATGATTCATTCCATGAATAATAATTCTTCAAATCCCCCAAGTATGTTACCCTTCATATTGAACTTGAATTGGTGAGAGAATAATGCCAAGTGTAGTGGGGAATCTTGCCACATGTGGGTCCCACAACCTCTTATGTGCCCTCGTGATCGAATGCCACCTTATTTTATTATTATTATTATTTATTTGATGCATTTAATGTGAATTTGTAATTCTAAGGTCATTTTGGGTCTTTTAGCTCCCTTATTCCAACTTTTAATTCTTCCACCCCCAACCTAGGGAACTAGTAATTTTCCTCCATGATAGTTCATTTGGATGGGTATATTACAAACTTTGAATTGGGAATTTCTCTTAATGTGACCCAACATGTTCATTTGGATATAATTTTACATTATTACTAACTTGGAAATCATTCTTGGCAATTATTTGACCCTTAGCACCAATTTGATAAATTATCATGAGTATGGACAAGTGGCTTAGGCCATTGTGACCTAATGCAAAATTTGGGGACATGACACAAGGAGACTGATGATGTTGGTGGAGAGGGTACTTGTAGGTACCTAATTTGGGTGGGCTTAGATGTACCTGACTATTTTTCGACGACAGTTGAACAAAGTGGTTTGACTAGGAAGTGACTTCTGCTTCCCATCGTTCCTATGTTCATTCTTTTTTGAGTGAGTGCCTGCACTGCAGCTACACATACTAGTGGGTGATGATGGGATGATGGATCCCAAGATGAGAAGCTTATGTGATATGATGATTAGGGATCGAGGGGGCCTAGAGGGTAGGTTCTTCACTCGATATTTATTTACATAGTGGCAACAACTACCAGTGATTATTAAGGACTATTCATATGCTAGCATGGACTTCATGGGTCATCCTTACCTACATCGACCTCTTAGATAAGCATAGAGGTCTGACGATACATACAAAGTTACTTTTTATGTATATCCATGCTTATACTACTAGAATAGATGGTAGCTAGAGTTTATATATGATGGCGATACTAATGACGAGTCACGTGTATGCAAATATTGGATCAGTACCTTCAGCAAGATACCCAAGCCGTAGAGTGAGGGTTGAGGGTATAGACCCCCCAGCTCATGGCTAGCAATGGCGATGAGGCTACATTGGACTCACTGTGCATAGGGATTGATCGACTACTAGAGGGATTTGATGACGATGGCTGGAAGTAACTAGACTATGACTTGATCGACATCTTCTACCAGGAGCCTTTTGAGTTGAGGCCCGTTATGCAGTAGATTGTCATGGTTGTTGATTCTATGAGAGTGATGACATGGGATGATGAACCCATGGATGATGAAGAGAGAACTAAGGAGGATACTGAGGAAGAGGGTTCATATGACTTTGATGACTAGCCAACAAATGTGGAGCTTCCCCCTAATTCCATGAGTATGGGAATTTTTTATTGATGTACTCTTTATGGTTTTTGAGGAGGTTGTCGGGGATCCTCTATGCAAATAGGGTTATAGTATTTTGGGTATTATGATATGACACTATATACATATGCACATGGATGCACTTTTTCTGGTTTTTATGTTTATGTGCCGTGTATTCCATGATGATGTTTATGCTATGCTTATGTACATGTGAATGCAAAATGATATCATAATGCATGTTGATGGTTTATTTCCTATATGTGATGATCAAGATGCCACTCTAGATCGTCATTGGCCCTTTGGTATGCAACACTATTGGAACACCTAGGCACATATATGAATGAAATGAACTCAAAATTTCTAACCAATTGTTTAATGCATAGGAACTTTCTAAAGGGGTAAGGGTCAAGTACAAGTAGTTGGGAGTCTAGGAAGACACTACGGTGATGGATACCCTATTGATGTATATGTAACTTTGGAATGTATTTCACATATATGTATATTGTATTCCTACAGAGATGTTATTATTCCTCTATACGGAAGTGTCTTCATTTATATTGTAAGTGTCGTAACTTATACTTGATGGGTTATTAGACTACCTTGTTGGGTTCGGCCCTGTATAAGACATGTGGGTCAAAGGGTTATTAGACAACCCTATTGGGGGTCGGCCATGTGGTTCAAAGGGTTATTAGACCACCCTAGTGGGGGTCGGCCATGTGGTTCAAAGGGTTATTAGACCACCCTAGTGGGGGTCGGCCTAGTTAGCATTATGTTAAGTGGTTAAGTTGAGGCCGACCTCAAGTCAAGTTAGTGTATAAATAGAGAGTGCATCTCTCTCATTTTACACATTCTATTCTCTCACTCACACTTGGGAGAGTGGTGCACTTGTAAAGGAGGAGGCTCTTCCGCTAGGAGAATACTATCTCTTGTATTCTGGTTGTATCATTGCTCTATCTATCTCTGAGGAAGTTATTTGGGTTTTTCACCTTTATCGTTTTCCCCAAGTAAACTCTGTGTCTCTTGTGTGCTTGCATTATTGTGTCCATGATTGATATGATGTAGATTTGTTGTACATGTTGTTCTCTCAGTTAAGATCCTAGATCAGATTGAAGTAAATTATGAAAATTTAACATGGTATCAGAGCTAGCCTGAAAGAAGGCATGATATGGCATGTATGACACTTGTTGCACTTATGATCCTAGGGCTTGATATAGCAAAAACCAGTCATCGTAGCACTTTCACTATAAATATGTTTTGGTGAATTTTTCGGATCTGAAACGTTTACAGGTCGCATATCAGATTCCCATGTACCTTGTGTCCAAAGGAAAACATGTAATTCGTTGTACTTTGTGATTTATGATCTGTACAATATAGGGTTTCTGCCTCTTCCAGATCTGAGTCAAAATCAGGTGACCTTGGGAAAAAGGTCTTAACTTGATCTAGGAAGCTCCAAATGAAATTTAGTAAAAAGTGACAGGTAGTACATAGACTGTACTATCTCAAAAAAATGTTTCAGAGGCCAAAGTTGAACCAGTGACACGTGGCACGCCGTACAAGTTTGCTCTCTTTTATTATCCCATAAACAAGTCACGTTGCGACATTGGGCATAACTCTCTCTCAGAGAATCCAATTGAGGTCAGACTTATCGGGATGGAAATATAACAGGTCGAGATATCTCAAGAAAAATGTTTAGAGGCCGAAGTTGAACCAGTGACACGTCACATGCCGTACAAGTTTGCTCTCCTATATTATCCCATAAACAGGTCACGTTGTGAGACTTGGAATAACTCACTCTCAGAGAATCCAATTCAGGTCAGACCTGTCGGGATGGAAAGATAATAGGTCGGGCTATCTCAGGAAAATTGTTTAGACCCTGTGGATCGAAAAGTTCATATTTACACTAGAAATAATCAGGTACATATTTCTGTCAAAACAGAATTATTTTTTAGCACCTTCTTTCATGGCTTCCGGAATTTAGGGCTTCAGAGAAAGTTGGAATTTTTGTAATTGGAGACCACGGATGGATGCTACTCATCAAAATCGAAATTTAAAGACCAAGATCAGATTTTTTGGTTGGGAAGAAGTGTAATACCCCCATTTTTTACCCTTATGAAATATTGGCTTCTAATGTAAATATTGTATACACACGTTGTTTGTTTCCGTAGCGTGGAGCTCAAGGCCAAGGCCCCGCTAGTTTATGCTCATATTTTATTTAAATTAGACACGCTTTGATATTGTGTTACCCACGTGCTATTAAGCCATGGGATATTGTAAATTGATGTAAATATTTAATATTGAAATAAAATACCAAAACTGGCTATGGGAGCAACGAATGAGAAGGGGCCATGTGTATCCACTAGGGAGTGGTGAGGGGGTTGTGGGATTGAACCATAGACTGCCATATGTCACCTTGAGAACCCATTTGACTTACATTGCTGACATTTATTTATGTTGTAAGGAAGTGGTTGAGGAATTCAGTCCATGACTTCAATGGAGCATGGGCAGCCAGAAATTCGTATGGCAGAGTATGGGCTCTGTTTTCTTGTACCACAAGCCACTCTACCACATGGGAGTTGCTTCTTCCTCATCCCCATTCCATTGGGAAATTTACCAGCACCATTTTCCATCCAAAAAAATGAATTACCAGCAGAGAGAAAAACCAGAAATCGCGACCTGGAGAGAACCCACGTTTTGAAGAGCCATAAACGCCCAGATGTGGCATTGGACAGTGAAATCCAATGGGGGATACATGGGTATGAACCGTGGGGCGAATTTGGGAGCATTAGCTATCCCGAAATCCATAGGAATACCCAGTTTTGCAGCCCAGAAAACCAGTGACGGAACCAGAAATTGCGACCTGGAGAGAACCCACGTTTTGAAGAGCCATAAACGCCCAGATTTGGCATTGGACAGTGAAATCCAATGGGGGATCCATTGGTATGAACCTTGGGGCGAATTTGGGAGTATTAGATACCCCGAAATCCATTGGAAAACCCAGTTTTTACAACTCAGAAATGAAGTGACGGGATTGAGTTATTGGATAACAGAACTGTGAGAAATCCAAGTGTGAATGATTGAGCAGAGGTTTGGTTTGCTTGATAAACCCAGTGAAGGCTAGAATCTCAAGGAATTAGCAGCTGGACCTTTCTATGCCCACCCTGAAGAGCATTGGAGGGAAGGGACGTCTGAGGGACTCTGCAGTAGAGAAGGGGACCTTCCTTGTGTTGGGTGCGGTAGGTATTGTGAGTGCTATGACTGTTGAGTTCATTTGAGATGCCTGTAGCTTTGTGGTTGAGCTCACTGCCTTAGCATCCTCCTCATTTGTCATTCGTATGCTTGATAAACCCAACGGTGTGTTGGCTTAGCATAGCTGATGACCGAAACCATGGCTGTGAGTGAGCCCAGCTAGTTCTTCCTTAGTGGATACACAGCCCAGCTCGGGAGTGATCTCTCAGCTGAAAGAATATAGGCTGGATAGAGATCTATGGTTGGGTGGAACGTTGCCCTCCCATAGCCAGTCGTTGGACATTTACATTTCAAGATAAGTATTCTTGTGAATTAAAATATATATACAATCTGTGTTCTGCAATGTGGTATTTGAATGATTATTCTACATGTTAATGAAATCGATATTCATCTTCAAGATAAGTGTTCTATGTATTCTAAATTATTTGCATTTTGTGCTCTGCAATATGTTAAATTGTCCATGTTTAATGAAATGAATTGATTATCTTAATTTGGAATCCATGCATGGCATTGGAACGAGATTGAGTCTCTATATGATGAATCATCCTCTGCTGTGATATATGTATATATGTTAGGCATTACTGTTTGTGTGCTTGCTATTATGTTTAATTTCGCTGTGTTTATATTGAGTTGATTTTGCACACAGAAGTTTTTAATCGTTATGAATTTCAGAGTAAAGAAAGAATATTGGGGCTAAGTCTGCCAAAAGCCCCCTATGATTGGTCATGTTCTCTCCCCTGCCTTTGGAAGGCGGGAGGGGACGTTATAGAGTAGTATCAGAGCCCATGTTGCAGCACTGGGGCTGCTTGGGCCAAACTCTGAATTATAGGCAATAAACATAATGGTTTTAATATAATATTGGGAAGTTGGGGGCGACACTTTGATTGGGAAAAATGATAAGGTCATACTTCTCAGATGAAGAATAATATCACATAAGTGCATAGACCTCTCCAAGATCTTTCCAACGGTACCAAACTTGCCTTATTTGGTTAAGGGACGAGGGAGATATGACCCCCGCAAGCATGCAGATTGCGTGCGGGTCGCACACAAATTGCGCGCGGATTGCGCGCATATCGCGCACAGGTTGCGCGCGGATTGTGCGCAGATCGCATACAGGTTGCACGTGGATAGTGCGCATATTGCGCGCAGATTGCATGTGGGTTGCGTGCGGATTGCGCGCAGGTCGCGCACATATTGCGCGCGGATGGTGTGCGGGTTGCGCGCAGGTCGCACACAGATTGCGCACGGATTGCGTGTGGGTTACGCGCGGATTGCGCGCAGATTGCATGCGGGTTGTGCACGGATTGTGCACAGGTCGTGCACAGATTGCGCGTGGATTGCACGCAAATTGCGCGTAGGTTGCGCGCGGATTGAGTGCGGGTTGCACGCGGATAGTGCGCGGATTGCGCGCAGGATAGTGCGCGGATTAAGTGCAGGTTGCGCACAGACAGTGCGCGGATTGCGCGCAGGTTTCACATAGGTTGTGCACAGGTTGTGCGCAGGTGGTGCACAAGTGGAGCACAAGTTGCAAAGGGAGTTAAAAAGGAAAAGTAGTTAAACCCAGAATTTTATAAAAGATGAATGGTGCATCGAAATTGAGATACGCGAATTGCTGAGTGTTCCTTGTTATATGGACTAACTTCGCCCGATATAAAAAAATTTGTGATTCTTCATAGATTTTCTTCCACAGGTGGCTGAAGTTGGCATTCTGGACCAAAATACAACTGTGTAAAATGTGCAAAATTATTGGTAAGAGTTGTCATTTTTGAAACAACGTTGTTTCCACACCCGATGTCGGAATGGAGCACGGGGACAGGCATTGGAAAGCTTGTCTAGTAGGGAATAATGGTGTATGACCAGAATTAGAATGAAGTCATCATACCCCACAAATAATTAGAGCAGAAATGTACCAGCGACTGTTTTGACAAATTATTGATAAATATGGGCAATTTCTAGAATTGCTTGAATGGGCAAGGGAAAGGAATGCATAGCAACTGTGTGAATTATTCCATGAGTTCTATTATGTTAAATATTTATTGTGTATATTTCTATATGCATTCCTATGATGTCTGACAAATATTTTCATAATGCAAGAGTGCTTGCAGCTCATAAAATTTATAATTGTAGCAGAGGTAGCATACATGAAAGATGGTGACCATAAATGATGCTCAAGATCCTTATGAACACGAAGAAGATGTTCTAGGAGAAAATGTGCATGAAGGAAATGCGGAGACTGAATCTAATGGGAGAAGGGAGCAGGTGACTCCTCAGAATTTGGTTGAAACCATGGTGAGCTTCAATGAAAGATTGATGAAGGCTCAAGAAGAACAACACCAACTCAATGCTGCTATTTTGCAAAGCCTCATTGATATGCAGCATAAGATAAACCTTGGGTCCAACCCAAGCAATATGGGTAAAGAAGGAAGAGATGCAGGGAGTCATTCTAGAGGTCGCTCGAAGAGAAGGACTCCAAGCCCAAGGAAGAGTTCGGTGAGCAGAAAGCATAAAACATCTTCATCAAGGTCTTCTTCCAGCAGGTCGTGTGAATCCAAATGTTCTAGAAGAAGTCCAAGACGTGCACCTAAGAGATTGGATGGAAGAAAGAAGTTCAAGGGAATCACACAGGGAGAATTCAGGAAGGAAAGACCTCCCACATTTGATGGGGAAAGCAAGACTGGCCAAGAAGCAAAAGCATGGCTTCTTGGAATGAAGAAATACTTCAGAATTCAAGACTACTCAGGAAATGAGAAAGCCAGAATTTCCATTTACAACCTAAATGGCAGAGCTTCCATTTGGTGGGACAATCTCGTGCAGGTGAAAAGAATTAATGAGAGAAATATCAGTTGGGAAAGATTTAAGAGGTACTTCAAGGAGAAATACCTTTCTGCTAGGTATTATGACAGTAAGAGAAAATAGTTTAATGAACTGAGGTTGGGACTAAAGTCTATGGAAGAGCATGTCCACAAATTCTTGGAATTACTGAGGTATGTTGACTACATTAAGGATGAGAGAGTAAAAATCCAATGCTTCCTTAGAGGTCTACCTCAAAGCTTCAAGGATCGTATTGAGTTTGTTAATCCACCCAGTTTGGATGAAGCCATTAGGATGGCAATGCATTGCTATGAGCAAAGTAAAGGAAAAATAGAGGCTAACCCAGCATGGAAAGGAAAGCCAAGAGGGAAGTTTGATCAAAAGAGGAATGGCTTCAAGCCACCATTCAGAGGTCAGCCTAGAACCTTTCCACAGGGACACCAAGCAAGGAGTGGATTCAAACCAACAGTGGCAGCAGACAAAGCAGCAAAAGGACCACTTCAGTGTTGGGGATGTGGAGAAAACCACATGTTGATGGATTGTCCACATCGAAAAGACAATTCTTGAAAGTTGAACAACTTGAAGGGAGTAGCTACGGTGGGGGACATGGGAAGGACATCACCTTAGATTTATGCAGCGTTGGATAATCATCAAGCAGACCATCAATCATCAGTGGTGGAAGTCGAAGGTAAGATTGCTACGCAATCTATTTCTGTTTTGATTGATCCAGGATCTACTCATAGCTATGTTTCTCCAAAAGTGGTTGAAGGTTGTTCTCTTAGAAAAATGAAGCATAATAAGTCTTGGCTAGTGCAATTAGCAACGGGAACCAAGAGAAAAGTAAGCGAGGTAGTGATGGAGTGTCCCATAGAATTGAATGGATTCCACACATATGCTGAATTGAATGTGTTACCATTAGGATCCTATGATGCATTAATTGGAATGGATTGGTTAGAAAGACATAGAGCCAAATTGGACTGTTATGAGAAAGCACTTGAGTGCAATGATGAAAAGGGAAGGCCAACATTGGTAAAAGGAATTCCCAAGCAAGTTTCAGTAAGGCATATTTCAGCCCTGTAGTTGAAAAAGTTTTATAAGAAGGGTTGTCAATTATATGCAGTCCATATGCCAGATTCATTAGAGGACAAAGGGCCAAGGCTAGAAGACTTCAGGATATTGCAAGAGTTCCAAGATGTGTTTCCGGATGAGGTACCAGGGTTGCTACCGAAGAGAAATATTGATTTTACCATCGATCTTGTTCCAGGGGCAGCGCCGAATTCCAAAGCTCCTTATAGAATGAGTACACCGGAGTTGGTGGAATTGAAGATGCAGCTGCAAGAATTAATGGATAAAAGGTATATCAGGCCTAGTGTGTCTCCTTGAAGAGCACCGGTGTTATTTGTCAAGAAGAAAGATGGGACTTTAAGGCTGTGTATTGATTACAGGAAGCTCAATAAAGTGACAGTTAAGAACAAGTATCCATTACCAAGAATTGATGACTTGTTTGATCAAATGAAGGAAGCCAAATTATTTTCAAAGATTGACTTGAGGTCTGGCTACCATCAAGTGAGGATTAAAGAAGAAGACATTCACAAGACGGCTTTCAGAACTAGATATGGTCATTATGAGTTCACTATGGTTCCATTTGGCCTTACCAATGCACCTGCCACATTCATGTGTCTCATGAATAGCGTATTCAACAAATATTTGGATAAGTTTGTGATTGTGTTTTTAGATGACATTCTTGTCTATTCAAGAAATGAAGAAGAACATGAGGAGCATCTAAGAATGGTGTTGCAAGTTCTTAGAGAACATCAGCTGTATGCCAAGTTAAGCAAGTGTGAATTCTATCAAAAGAGGATTCAATATTTGGGTCACGTCATTTCAGAAGAAGGAATTGCAGTAGATCCGGAGAATATTAATTCCATCATGGATTGGCCAACTCCAAGAAATGTTTCAGATGTTAGATCTTTTATGGGCCTTGCTGGTTACTACAGAAGGTTTATTGAAGGATTCTCCAGGATAGCTCATCCGATCACTTCATTGCAAAGGAAGAACATCAGATTTGTATGGTCTGAAAAAATGTGAGAAAAGTTTTCAGAAGCTGAAGGAGTTACTTACCAATGCTCCTGTTTTGAAGATAGCAGATCCAAGGAAGGATTTTGTAGTGTGCACAGATGCTTGCATTGAAGGACTGGGTGGGGTTCTCATGCAAGAAGGAATTGTGATTTGCTATGAATCCAGGAAATTAAAAGAGCACGAAAAGAATTATGCCACACATGATTTAGAATTAGCAGCCATAGTGCATGCTCTTAAGATGTGGAGGCATTACTTGATGGGAAGAAGATTTGAGCTTAGAATAGACCACATGAGCTTGGAGTATTTGTTTGATCAGCCAAACTTGAATGCTAGGAAAGCTAGATGGATGGAATTTCTTTGTGAATTCGATTTTGAAATTAAACATGTAAAAGGGAAGGAGAATAAGGTTGCAGATGCTCTTAGCAGAAAATTTCATGTTTCAGCAGTAAGTATGTGCAAATCAGATTTGAAGACAAGAGTTCTTGAAGCCCAAAACGGTGACGAAACTTGCCTTCAAATTAAAGAGAAGTTGCAGCACGGTAAGGTGGATGAAAAGTGTGCAGGATATCAGCTAGGTGAAGACAGTATCCTCATCTACAAAGATAGGTTGTACATTCCAAATAATGAAGATTTGAAGAAACTAGTGATGGATGAAATACACCAAATGCCGTACTCTGGACACCCATGATATCAGAAGACTATAACAGCAGCAAGAAAGCAATACTTTTGGAATGGTATGAAGAAGGACATAGCTGAGTACATTGCTAGGTGTCAGAAGTGCCAACAAGTCAAGGCAGAACACCAACATCCAGCAGGGTTATTGCAGCCCTTACCCATTCCGGAATGGAAGTGGGAAGTGATCTCCATCGATTTTATAACAGGTTTGCCCATGACAGTGAAGAAGCATGATTCAATCATGGTTGTGGTGGATAAGCTATCGAAGGCAGCTCACTTTATTGCAATGAAGTCCACTCACAAGGCTAGTGACATTGCGAACATCTTCATGAGAGAGATATTCAGATTGCATGGATTGCCTAAGGAAATAATTTCTGATCATGATACAAAGTTCACCTCCAATTTCTAGAAGGGATTATTTCAGGAATTAGGAAATAAGTTGAATTTCAGTACAGCTTACCATCCTCAAACAGACGACCAAACCGAGAGGGTGAATCAGGTTCTTGAAGACATGCTGAGAATGTATGTGATGGACAAACCATCCAAGTGGGAAGATTATTTACACTTGGTTGAATTTGCATACAATAATGGACACCATGCATCCTTTGGAATGAGTCCATTTGAAGCATTGTATGGCAAGGGATGCAGGACGCCAGTGAATTGGGACGGCCCAGTGAACAGGGTAGTGATTGGACCGGAGATGATCAAGGAAATGGAATAGGAAATTGTTAAGATCAGGCAGAATTTAAAGGCGGCTCAGGCCAGGCAGAAGAGTTATGCAGATTTGAAAAGAGCACATAAGGAATTTCAGATCGGGGATCATGTTTACTTGAGAGTGAAACCAAGGAAGAGTTCCCTCAAGTTGGGGAGTTGTGCCAAGTTGTCACCAAGATATTGTGGGCCATTTGAAGTCCTTGATAGGATAGGGCCAGTTGCATATAGAATTGCATTGCCTGCTAACATAAGAGCTCATAATGTTTTCCATGTATCTTTGCTTAAGAAGTATGTACATGATCCTAATCATATGATTGATTGGAATGTGATACAGGTGGAACCCGACGGAGAGTTCCAAGTAGAACCTATGCGCATCCTCGCCAAGAAAGTCACATTGCTCCGGAACAGAGCCATCGGGCAAGTAAAGGTCCAATGGGAGGACCTTAGTCCTGATGAGGCTACATGGGAGCTAGAGGATGCCATGAGGGAGGCATTCCCATTTTTGTTCAGTTTTGAGAACACCGAGGACGGTGTTGTTCTAAGGGGGAGGGGAATGTAATACCCCCATTTTTGACCCTTATGAAATATTGGCTTCTAATGTAAATATTGTATACACACGTTGTATGTTTCCCTAGCGTGGAGCTCAAGGCCAAGGCCCCGCTAGTTTATGCTCATATTTTATTTAAATTAGACACGCTTTGATATTGTGTTACCCACGTGCTATTAAGCCATGGGATATTGTAAATTGATGTAAATATTTAATATTGAAATAAAATACCAAAACTGGCTATGGGAGCAACGAATGAGAAGGGGCCATGTGTATCCACTAGGGAGTGGTGAGGGGGTTGTGGGATTGAACCATAGACATCCATATGTCACCTTGAGAACCCATTTGACTTACCTTGCTGACATTTATTTATGTTGTAAGGAAGTGGTTGAGGAATTCAGTCCATGACTTCAATGGAGCATGGGCAGCCTAGAAATTCGTATGGCAGAGTATGGGCTCTGTTTTCTTGTACCAAAAGCCACTCTACCTCATGGGAGTTGCTTCTTCCTCATCCTCATTCCATTGGGAAACTTACCAGCACCATTTTCCATCCAAAAAATGAATTACCAGCAGAGAGAAAAACCAGAAATCGTGACCTGGAGAGAACCCACGTTTTGAAGAGCCATAAACGCCCAGATTTGGCATTGGACGGTGAAATCCAATGGGGGATCCATTGGTATGAACCTTGGGGCGAATTTGGGAGCATTAGCTATCCCAAAATCCATAGGAATACCCAGTTTTTGCAGCCCAGAAAACCAGTGATGTAACCAGAAATCGCGACCTGGAGAGAACCCACGTTTTGAAGAGCCATAAATGCCCAGATTTGGAATTGGACAGTGAAATCCAATGGGGGATCCATTGGTATGAACCTTGGGGTGAATTTGGGAGTATTAGATACCCCGAAATCCATTGGAAAACCCAGTTTTTACAACCCAGAAATGAAGTGACGGGATTGAGTTATTGGATAACAGAACTGTGAGAAATCCGTGTGAATGACTGAGCAGAGGTTTGGTTTGCTTGATAAACCCAGTGAAGGCTAGAATCTCAAGGAATTAGCAGCTGGACCTTTCTATGCCCACCCTGAAGAGCACTGGAGGGAAGGGACGTCTGAGGGACTGTGCAACAGAGAAGGGGACCTTCCTTGTGTTGGGTGCGGTAGGTATTGTGGGTGCCATGACTGTTGAGTTCATTTGAGATGCCTGTAGCTTTTTGGTTGAGCTCACTGGCTTAGCATCCTCCTCATTTTTCATTCGTATGCTTGATAAACCCAACGCTGTGTTGGCTTAGCATAGTTGATGACCGAAACCATGGCTGTGAGTGAGCCCAGCTAGTTCTTCCTTAGTGGATACACAGCCCAGCTCGGGGGTGATCTCTCAGCTGAAAGAATATAGGCTGGATAGAGATCTATGGTTGGGTGGAACGTTGCCCTCCCATAGCCAGTCGTTGGACATTTACATTTCAAGATAAGTATTCTTGTGAATTAATTTATATACATTCTGTGTTATGCAATGTGTTCAATCTGAATGTTAAATATTCATGGTAATCAAATTGAGATGGAATCTGTGAATAACAAGAGAATGAGATTGAATCTCTGCATATGGAATCACCTTTTTGCTTGAGATAAACATGTTAATGCATTCCATTCTGTCTGTGTATTATTATGTTTAATTCCGTTGTGTTTATATTGAGTTGATTCTGCACTCAGAAGTTTTAATTGTTATGAATTTATGAGTAAAAGAAAGAATATTGGGGCTAAGTCTATCAAAAGCCCCATATGATTGGTCATGTTCTCTCCCCTGCATATGGAAGGCGGGAGGGGACATTACAAGAAGGCCGGGCTTGATCAAACCCTAGTTCGGGACTTTGATTGGAAAGATGGAAAATTAGGGCTTTTCCAAAACTTGGAATTTTGGAAATCTGTGACCACAGCTGGAAGCTCCTCAGAAAAATTAAATCTTCGAGCTTTGAATCAAATCTTTTGGTTGGTTGAAGCTCCAGGAAACCCAAACCCTAATTCAGGGTCCTCCCTAGTGAATCCAGAAATCTAAAAGGCAATTTCAAGGGGTGAAACTTTGCAGTTTTCAAATTCTGAATATACCAACTTGATCAGCTCATCAAAACGCATATTTATATCCTTTCGAAAGTTTGAAATTCAAAGTTTGAATTTTTGGGGTTTCTTTAACAAACACTAATCCAGCTCCAGGTCCAGTTCTTGCAAATCAAGTGGATTGGGTTAATCCTAGAAGAAGATGAATTGGCCACCTGCATAAGTGAAGAAGTTCGTGTTTCAGAGGGAGATGAGACTAAGGCCTTTCATAAGAAGATTACAAGCAATCTTGACATGTATGGCTTACAGGTATGTTTCGTGGTTAAGTTTATCATATCTTTGTCTTCATATCATTACAGTACAATCTTGATTAATTACTAGACTTGTCGTATCACCTTAATAGAATATATTCATTGATTAAGGTTTTGACACTTATGAATGTACTAATGCATTGTGATGTTGTATGAGGTTTATGTTGTTTGCTAACATAAAAGGTACACCAAGAAAGACAAATCATGTTCTACTTCAAGAACATATGATCATGGTGACATGAAGACAAAGATTCATCCATTGTCATGGATCACATATAAGATCTACTTTCGAGGTATGTATAACTTGGTCCTACAATGGTTAACCTATGATACATGCAAGTTACTAGCAAAAGTCACTAAAGAGAACCAAAAGACATTATGCAGGTATGTTAGACATAACTAGCTAGCATTGTAATCCAGGTATGTTTTTCCTCTATCAAGCTAGAATTCTACCTTGTGTTAGGATCTTATATTGTTGTGTTGTTGATAATGATTATTCATGAAGTCATAGGTTTGAATAGTCATAGTTGTATGCATATTATGTTTCTTACCATAATTGATGATATGACTAACCAGAAGAATCATGAAGGTATAGGTTTGAGTAATCATGGGTTTATGCATTGATGATTTAACTAATCAGAAGAGACCTATGATCAAATAAGAATATGCATGAGTAAAAGAAGACTTCCCTGAAACCTTGAATACTAATGTTTATTATCTGTGAATGATCATGACTATACATGTTTAAGATTATTGTGTTTTGATAGTATTAATATTATACTAATAAATGTGTGATTATGTATGAGACCTCAAGGATAACACAATGATGATACTAATAAGCATGCATAGTGATTAAGGATGGATGTAAGTTCAAGGACAGGTAATCCAGGAAGCAAAGATCAAGAGGGAGCACACTCCAGTTGTTCCTGGAAGAAAGCAAAGGAGCATACTCCAGTAGTTTCTGCAAGGATGCAAATATTCAGAGGGAGTTGACCATCCTTCTGCATTCCACAATAGAAAGGTGTAGAAGAAGCTACTTCAGCAGCTCCTACAAGGAAGCAAATACTCAGAGGGAGTCCACCCAACAAAAAAACAAAGATAAGTATTTTAATTACCATTCCTTACATACTTGTTTGTTTAAATAATATTATTCAATGATGTATATGCTTATGTTCCTAGATTTAGGATGTGTATTATGCATATTAGAATGATTGCATCAATGAACAACTTACTACTAATATGCATTTGATGGGTAAGTGGCCTATGGCACTGTACAACATTCCATTGCTACTTATCTAGAATGAAACCTCTTTGCTGACATGTTGGGAGTTGTGCACACTCTTAACAATGTTCTGGTAGAGACTGGAAGGCATCTAGAAAGTTGTGGAACATGGATAAATGTTGTATTGAAGCATTGGCTAAGATAATTGCATGACTATATGACATATTTCTTTAGGTGTAAGAATTTGTCTAAAAATTATGAGATGTTTCTAATCATGCAATTTAACTTCTTGTGTAGGAAAGATCGTATACCATCACCTACAAAAGAAGAGCTACAACATTTGTTCAGCAACAAAATTATCTATTGAAGATATTGAAGTTCCCAGGATATGGGAAGAATGCCATGATCCGTCGATCATGAAGAATGATGTTTGGGATGTAGTCCCAAGACCTGAAGGGAAGTTTGTTATGACTTCCATATGGATCTATCAAGATCAAGCATGCTGCAGATGGAAGCATAGAGAAATATAAAAGTGATGAAATAGAAGATACACCAAATGGATTTCAAGACAACTTTCTTGAATGGTGTAGTTGAAGAAGAAGTGTATGTGGAGTAGCCAATTGGTTCTGAGACACATGATAGGGAGTCATATATGTTCAGAACTTGGTATGGTAGACAGATTTCTATCCAATTTGGGCTTTACCAAGAGTAAAGCGGATTCCAACCTTTACTGCAAGGTTGAGGAAGGCAATCTAGTGTTCACCTGGTATCCGAAGAGTGTTCACCTGGTTGCTGTAAAGCATATTCTGAGGTACCTGAAGGGTACAGTTGATTATGGGCTCAAGTATGATGCGAATCAAAAGTTTAATCTGCAGGGTTATGTTGATTCAGATTGGGTAGACAGTGCTGCAGATAGGAAGAGCACATCTGGATGCTGCTTCAGTATGGGATCAGGTGTGATCTCTTGGTTTAGCAGGAAGTAGTCCTACGTAGCATTGAGTACAGCTAAGGAAGAGTATGTTGCAGCCTGTTCAACTAGTTGTGAGGCATAATGGCTACGGAAGCTACTGTCTGAGTTATTTGATCTCCCATTGGATGCCAATGGTATCTTTTTTGATAACTAGAGTTGTGTGAAGCTGTCCGAGAACCCAGTGTTTCATGACAGGTCGAAACACATAGAGATCAAATATCACTATATCAGGGATATGGTGCAGAGAGGAGATGTGAAGCTCCTGTACATTTCGACGGACGAGCAAATTGCAGATGTGCTGACAAAACCACTAGCCAGAGTGAAGTTCGAGTACTTCAGAGAGAGGCTCGGTGTTCTTTCGATTGATGACACTTCGAGGAAGAAGTGATGGACACATTTGCAGAGGCCATTCCAAGCATGTTAGAAGGAGGATCCTTCACATGGCTGTAGATGTAAGCACTGGATGATGAGCATCAGGACGATGCTCCAGTTACTGCTCTGTATATGCATCAGGAGGATGCTGGATATGATCAGTTGGATCACTTATATGTATATGTATATACGCATCATGTTGGATGCTGGATATGATCGGTTGGATCATTTGTATGTATTTTGTATATGCATCATGTTGGATGCTTGGACCATGTATCTGTATATGTATCAGGTGGATACATTGTATGATCAGGTAGATCATGTATGTTGATATGTATCATGTATGATTAGGTGGATCATGTATTTGTATTTGTATCAGGTGGATACATTGTATGATCAGGTGGATCATGTATGATGATATGTATCAGGTAGATACTTGGTATGCATCAGGTAGATGGATTGTATGATCAGGATGATCATGGATGACGAGCTTCAAGATGTTGCTCCAAATGATATGCAGTAGGATGTTGCAGTGATGATGATCAGGATGATCATGTGTACACCAGGATGATGTATGGTGAGTATCAGGTTGATACTCTATGGTCGTGGATCAGGTTGTGCAGATGAGCATATAATTTGGCCATGGGAGATTTGCAGATAGTCTTTCGAGGTTTTGCCTATGGCATGTAATCTGGCCCTGGGATATCTGGCAAATGCTCTTTCGAGGTTTTGCTCTGGGAGGACATATAATTTGTCCCAAGGAGATCTGTAGATAGTCTTTCGAGGTTTTGCCTATGGCATATAATTTGGCCCTGGGATATCTGGAAGATGCTCTTTCGAGGTTTTGCCCTATGGAATATAATCTGTCCCTAGGAGATCCTATAGGTAGATTTGTGTGCTCGTAACATCCTGGGATGATCTTCCGAGGTTTTTCCATGACCACATATAATCTGTCCCTAGGAGATCCTGTAGGTAGAGCTGTGTTCTCGTAACAGCCTAGGATGCTCTTGCGAGGTTTTGTGGTGACAACATATAATTTGTCCCTAGGAGATCCTATAGGTAGAGCTGTGTGCTCGTAACAACCTGGGATGCTCTTGGGAGGTTTTGTGGTGAGGTCACATATAATATGGCCCTGGGAGATCCTATAGGTAAAGCCGTGTGCTCGTAACATCCTGGGATGCTCTTTCAAGGTTTTGTGAGACACGTAATAAGTCCTGAGAATTACACAGTATGGCTAGTGATGACGAAGACCTACAAGTGGTGGGCCTACATCCGGTATGAAAAATGACTGGCTCTGTAGAACTTCCTATGACAAGTAGATTCAGAGATTGATTCAGATAGATGATGATGACTCAATGACGATTATCCAGTGACGATGATCCAGAGAAGATGACTTGTGCTAGAAGACCTGTGTCGAGAAATACCTTCCTAGTTAAGAGGGAGTGTTGATGTATATGTAACTTCAGAATGTATTTCACGTATATGTATATTGTATTCCTATAGATATGTTATTATTCCTCTATACGGAAGTGTCGTCATTTATATTGTAAGTGTCGTAACTTATACTTGATGGGTTATTAGACCACCTTGTTGGGGTCAGCCCTGTATAAGTCATGTGGGTCAAAGGGTTATTAGATCACCCTATTGGGGGTCGGCCATGTGGGTCAAAGGGTTATTAGACCACCCTAGTGGGGGTCGGCCCAGTCAACATTATGTTAAGTGGTTAAGTTGAGGCCAACCTAGTTGAGTAAAGGTCAAGTCAAGTTAGTGTATAAATAGAGAGTGTGTCTCTCTCATTTTACACATTCTATTCTCTCACTCACACTTGGGAGAGTGGCGCACTTGAGGAGGACGAGGCTCTGCTGCTAGGAGAAGACTATCTCTTGTATTCTGGTTGTATCATTGCTCTATCTATCTCTGAGGAAGTTATTGGGGTTTTTCACCTTTATGGTTTTCCCCAAGTAAACTCTGTGTCTCTTGTGTGCTTGCATTATTGTGTCCATGATTGATATGCTGTAGATTTTTTGTACATGTTGTTCTCTCAGTTAAGATCCTAGATCAGATTGAAGTAAATTCTGAAAATTTAACATACCCAAATGGAGGATAGTGGTCAAAATATTGATCATGGAATCATACTCAGCCTGGTTATTGGTGGCCACACCAATACATACTCCATCGAGATGGATCAGCTTAGAAAAGGGGGAGTATATGAAAAATGTAGCCGAGGAGAGATTCGGGGACCATGTACTTGCACCGTCAATGAAGCTTACATGAATGGAGGGAATACGAGCCATCTAGTAACAACCACGGGAACAAACCATAAGGCTCATGAATAAAAAAGGTGCCAAACAAAAAGGTGAAAATTCTAGTACATCAAACAAAGGGTTCAATCAAATTAAGCATAAAATATCTGGAGATACAACCCACTACGGGGTTTGTTCAAGAGGCAACCTTTGGAATCGGAAAGGAGGTATGCCCCTTTACCAAGATAGTGTTTAACAACATATGGGACCTGACACATGGAATCAAACTTCCCTTTCACAATATTGTCATGGGATTGATCATAAACGATGACAATATCCCCTTCCTTGAAGGTACACAGAAAAACATGTACATCTAAATGTGCTTTAGACAAATGTTTGGAATTTTTTATCATATGGATGGCAGCATGGAGATCTTCATCTTCCTATTCAAGCATGAACAATCATTTCTCTAAGGGAGATGTATTTGGTAAAATCTCAATGGCAATGTGTAGGGATGTGATCTAACGATTCAATTGAGAGGACTGATGGGACACCCCATTTATTACCCCATAATGTAATTATGTAAATATGGATGTTATGGATAGAATCCAAACTTGAAAGATGTAATTATCTACATTTTATATAAAACACGTGACTACTGCAGACCAAGAAGGACGAAGAAGAGATGGTTGGATATCCTTCAACAAGGGGGAGAGTGATCATCCTAAGCCTGGGATTGGAGGGGGAAAATATGTCCAATTCCAATTATGCTACTTGTCCAACTCTCCTTAGAAAAGGGGGAGAAGTATCCAACCGCATGGATTCCAAGTGGCTAGTTTCCATTAACCTTGGTGCAACTTTGCTAGTCTCAACCATGAAAATAAATAGTGAGAGCTAGCCCATTCTTCAATCATTATTTATGGTTAGAGACACCCATTTTGGCTACTAGACCATTGTTTTCATCATTGTTCCATGATGGAATAATCATTGTTGTCAGACCTAAACCACTAATGGTTGTATCACCTTCACCAGAACGGGGAATTGGAGCTAGACCGAGAATAGAGGATTGGGTAGTTGTAGCATAAAATTAGATTCTTCTTGTGGAGGGGCAGCCCCAGCTCAGGGATGGCTCTTTCAAATAAAAATGTGGCTTGACAAAGCCTACAGCTGGGAGGAATGTCCTTGGTTTGCAGCCAATTGGTCATATTTTCATATAAGTCTTCATCTATGTATAAATGATTGGTATTTATTTCTGTGTGATCGAATTACTGTCATTGTATGAATTAAAAGGATAGAAATAATGGCATTATCAAGTGCATTTTCGTGAAGATAATAGTTAGAGATTTTATATTCATTTTATTGGCAACTATATATTTATTTATGTTGTAACTTTTAATTAAAGCAAAAGAAAAGTTAATTTGAATATCGAAGGAAGATTCAATTAGCATAATTAGTACCCAGTGGCCCAAGAGTCATCGAGAGGTCGCAGGTATGTGAAAATTTGGTATCAGAACCCAAGTTGTAGCATTGGGACTGCATGGGTCGGAATTTGAATTTGAATTCTAGAGGTAGAATTACAGGTTGATAAAATGAAGTATTCGATAAAATGCATCAGGAAAAGAATTTGGGAATTTATTTTTTTTCCAATTGAAAGATGGAACTTAATCATGGAATGGGTATTTAGATGGTTGGTCGAGTTCAAAAAGAACTATTATGAAAATTCATGATTTTAAAAAAAAATTGGGTGAAGTTACAGTTTATAGACAAATTTTTTGATAATTTTTTAAAGAAATTCTTATCTTGAGGTGCTCAGATTTGGTTTTCAGAACTAGTAAGGGAGCCCGTGACAAATTAAAAATCAGGAATGCAAGATTCAATTTTACACAATCTACCAGCAAGAGGAAAGAGCTAGAATACATAATTGTGTTTGTCTATAGAATGCTTCTCTAGTATTGAAAATCGCCAGCTATCATTTCGAGTTGGCCATCGGTTATAAGAATATGACAAGTGTACTATCTAAGAGCCACTTGTCAAACATTTGAATTTTTGAAATTTTAAAAAATTTAAAATTTTTATATGGACCCCACCCATTTTAGGTGGGTGGATGACATGGAAGTGCCACATAGGCAGGAGGAATAATGTTGAGGATCCATGAAAGAAGAGGGTGTGATGTGGAACATCCACATCAAATCTATGTGTGGTGGGGTCCAAAATCACAGAAGATCTGACCATCGGACAATGGTGTAGATCAATGGCTCACAATGCTTCAAGGTCATGAACATGTGTGAAGTTTAATTTAGTTAGCATGAGCCTCAAAGGAAATCCACCCTGTCAACATGTCATCCCCTCATGCATTTAGGATCACAAAAGTAGTTTTAGAAAACCACTTTGTCAAGAAGCCTAAAACCACTTTTGGTTTGACTGTTCGATGTGATCTGTAGAGATACGACATTTGGTTATGTTAGGATGTTGGGACCCCCGTTAGTCATGTTAGAATTGGGATATCATGAAGATCTGATCGACGACAGAAATTATTTTAGGACTATGAATATGCACAAAGTTTAAATTAACTAATATGACCCTGAAAAGGAAACCTTCATGTTGACGTGTCCCCCTCTTGTGCATTCGGGACTGGAAAAGCAATTTTCGTAAACCATTGTTCCAGAGAGACTGAAACCAATTATGTCTGACAAGTGGTACTATTATGAGGGTGACATGGTCGCATCATAGGATGACATGTGGGATGGTATGAAGAAGACACCTATGATGATGTTCCATCACCTTGCCACATCAACATAATTCCATGTTAGCAAAAATTAGAAAACTTATTTTAAAAAAAACAAGTCTGGAGACAACATTTTATTTTGGCCATAACAAGAGTAGATTAACTTAGAATTTGATTATACTTGCTCCATTTTGACGCTATTTATGGAGGATATAGGATTTTCAGTGAGGGGCATAGAGACACACTACAATTTGGCATAAATTTCAGTTTAATGGGTTTTGAAGATGCATACCATGAGGATGGACGGGGGGTCGATTGAGTCCCAAATCGTTATGGTGAATTCATGATCTAGGTACACATACAATGCTAGAGACTTGAGTCCAAATTCAAAAATACGTGAAACTGGGATATGAAAGAAGGCTAAAATCCACTATTTGGGCTCGTGAAAGTGTCATTTGTTTAAACTTGAAGGAGGAAAAAGTGACCCTAGAAATCATAACCAAAAAATTTATTGATTCCAACATATGTTCTATTCATCAAGATGAACAAATTTTCTACGAGGAAAATTTCCTAGAAATTCTTAGTTTGGGAGATAGCAGTTTTCAGTAAAAATTCTAAGTTTGGAAAAAGTGCAAAAATTAAAAGTTGTTGATTCTAGAATTTTATAAAATTTGATGGGAGCATAAAAGTCGAATAATGAAAGTATTTGGGTAATCAACATCATATGGGCTATTATCACCCGATGTAAAAAAATTCCAACACCTTACCAATTTTCTTCTATAGATCTCAAAAATTGGTGCTTCGGAATAATTCTAGCTACATACATAGTGTAAAATAGGGCAAATTTGTTGAGTTTGGAGGGATGCAAATTTAAGCTCTGAATTCAGAAATGGAAATAGGATATCTCATTTTAAATATTATGATAAAAAGAATAAATATGAAATAGGCTTCAATGATCAAGTAATACATATATTTTCAGGAAATGAGAAGAAATGGACCTATAGACCCTATTTGACAAAACTGTCAAATTGTGCTTTTTGGAATTTAAAATATATGGACATTTTCATTGAATTTTTCGAATTAAATTATGTCTAATAGATGTAATGAAATACAGGATTGCATATTACAGTCTAGCATTAGCCTCAATTACAGGATAGGTTTCCAGAAAAATACAGAAGAGTAAAAGGGAAGAATGGGAGCTTCCATACAGTCCTGAGGAAGACATCCAAGGATAAGATATCAGTGTGGGTTATAAAGAAATATAAACAAATGAATATAGATAAAAATTTAAATCCACTAGAACTATAGAGATCATGAGAATGGAAATACAAAGATGTAGGGAGATAATGGAAGTATTCAGAAGCGGCTTCCTTTTCATATTTATCTTCTAAATTTGAATTATTTGTTGATGTTATACATAGAGGTAAGTTATATGCAAGGAACATAAGTATGGGACAAGTATGGTTCGGTTGTTTGTTATATAGAAATGTGGATGATTTCCAAAGCTTCTTACGCTTAATAAAAGAGTTTGATGGTTGTATATAAACATGCTAGATGTAAATTGAGTTTGGATGGATGCAGTTATATTCATGATGAAGTTGGAATGGTTAGGTCAAGGTTCAATGGAAGAATGAAATGCCCGGTAAAGGTGCATGCCATGCATTTGTCATATTCAAAATATGCAAAAAAGGTAGTGCAAGAAGAGACATAAGAGCTCTTGGTTGTTTAAGTTGAAGTGAGATGAATCACAACATTGTAGTGTGCTGGAAAAGCTACAAATAAGACACAAATAGGACTAAAACTGATTGTATATATTATGTAAAGGAAGGATTATTTAAAGTGGTTAAGGATTCTATTTCATTGCCAAAAAATGCATATAATGCATTGATTTTAGATACCTTACGCAATATAAATTGCAGGGAATAAGTTGAAGAGAAGAGGTGTGAATCTCTTGGTTAAGGTAGTTCTTATTTGGTGCAACAATAGAAAGGCTAGCAGAGGTAGGAAACAAAATAAAAAATAAAAAATAAAAATTGGATAAGTTTAGAGGCAACTATAGATAAGGTCAAGCTAAGCTTGGATAAGATTGCTCAAGAGAACTGGAGCAACAAACCTCGAAAATGAGTACAATGTAAAAGTGACCAAAGCCTCCAAGAAAATACAAGCATGCCAATAATTGGTTGTAGAGAAAAAAAGGCACATGTGGCCAATGGAAGAAACATACAAACAAGGGAGATTTCCTCACCCTAAATCCCTATTTTGTTTCTAAAATAGAATTGTATATTATTGAAGTAGCAAGTATAACCTATGTATGAATTAGGTATTGCTACCTGGGTGAGAATATTGTAGCTAATGATCTATTATGTAATTGGAAGAATGGCCATGGAAGAGAATAGTTAAATTATGGAATTCCAATTTATGAAGAGGAATGGGAAGGAAAAAATTCCTTGACTCTTATCTTTTACATTTCTTATGTTTCTCTTTGTTAAGAAAGTAGCTATGTATAGATAGCCTTATGGTATAAGAATGAAAGAGTGTAGCATAATAGGAAATCATATGCACTACTGAGCATATTGAGAAATAATATATGATAGAGTGAATGAGAATATGATTGAAATGCATGTATGTGAAATTGCATATGGGATAAGAGTGATACATTGATATAGACAATGAGTATGACATGATAACTAAGTATGGTTTTTGATGTGTTGTATAACTAGAAAGGGTTGAGAACTTTGTTGAATATGTTGATGATGTAGCTACTTGTGCAGATCAATATCACATTGAAAGATAACAAGGGAAGAGCTTGTCATGAGGTTGAAGGAGGGAATCATGTGAGTTCCCTTGAAACACTAGTTGATTAGGTAACATCTGAGGTGTGGATGGAAACCATATAGGTATGAAATTGATCATGGCTATGTTACATGAGTGTAGAAGGAATTGGGTAAGAATTCCTCCAATCATGCTTGATATATTCATTGATATCTTCATGATGATACTTGAATACATGTATGTCATCGATACATAATTAAGATAAAGGTATTAAATATTGGGTTAAAAACTTGTAGAATATTTTGATGCATTTAGGAATTAGTGTGTCATGATGGGAATGGTAAAGAGTTAATAACCATTGAAAATGAGTACTACACTCATTCTTGGGGAAATAGATGCCATGTGAAATAACCATGTGTGAGGCCATGTGTTATTGAAATTGGGAAGGCTATAGTGCCACAGAAATATCCAAAATTTCCTTGCTTGTGATTAATGTCTTGGATTGCAACCTCTTTTCCAACACTAAAGAGCACTAAAGAAGTATATTTATGGTGTGGTGTTTGGAATGAAGAGGAGGGAATCCATATGATCAAACAAGTAATAGTGAGGTGTAGGGATGATGTGTCAAGGAGTTGTTTGAATCCTTCAACATATCATGGAAGATCATAAGAGTTAGCATTATGGAATTTTTGAATTAATGCAAGAATGTGTTGAGGGAATAGGCATAAGTAGAGACTATGAATGTGCATGCTAGCACATTTGTTAATTGCATTGTGAAATGCTTGATGTGTTGATAATATATATGTGAAGAATGGTATTTTTTTTTAACACATTAGTAGTTGAAAATGATTGAATGGTTGATATTATAATTCTAATCTTATTTGATGAGTTATTATGAATGTCGAAAATAAATGCGTATATGAATTAATACTTATTTTTTTTTGGTTGATTTGAAACTTCTATTAAAAGAATAGATTGTAGGTAGAGTTTTTTTGGACATATAAGCGAGCATAAGAACATAATTTTAAAAAAATTAAAAAAATAAAAATAAAATAAAAAACTGAGCACTATCATATGTAAAGGACATAACATTATGAGAATGACCTCATATTTAATTAAAATTCAGATATCTGAGGATACATTACATGGAGACCATGAGTTATGGCCTATAAGAGCTAAAACAACAATGCCTTGATTTGGAATTGTTGTGGATACAGTGAAAGAAATGCATGAAAAGTACTCACATTGGATGGACTACAAGAATGCTCTATTGAAAGAACAAAGTTGTGTAAAAGAAGAATATCTCTTAGATATGGCAATAAAATGTGCCAAAACGAAGACATGTATTATTGCTCTTTCCATTTGAAAGCTAAGTATTATGTGTGGAACTCAAGATTCTTATTGAAAAATTTAATTGTGAAGATAACGATTTCCAATACTACTTGATATATAAAAGTATGATTTTTAATACATGTATGTTCTTTTTAATGACACAGGTGGATGGTAAATCTACTTATTATGATCCCATTATGGAAATTGTAAGCTGGAAAGCTCGGTAAGAAGGACATTACAAAGACACAAGAACCCTATAGTTGTACTCTTCTTGTGAAAGAAATCCATAGGTAAATGATGGATTGCCTAGAGGACTATTGACTCAAAGAAGGGGATGCTTGAGCCTGGATGGTGAGTGACTGCAAAGAGGAAAAAAATCTAATCAATTTTCTAGGAGCGATTCAAGACATTAAAATCGTAGCACAAATATTCTCTGTACAAATTGTGAAGGAGCACCAGAAGGGAAATGGGGTAACAAACATGAGGTACTATTAACTTAGAGAAAGGATCCCAAAGTACTATTAACTTAGAGAAGGGAACCCCATTCCATGTGTTGTGCACTCGAAGGGAATCGAGGTAACAAACCCAATGTACTGTTAACTTAGAGAAGAGAGCTCGAGGTACTGTTAACTCAAAGAAGGGAGCCCCATTCCTTGTGTGTCAAGAAGAGCAATGAGCTAAATATTTCTTATCGCAACCTTGTGAAAAGAAATAAATGTGCATACATATAAGTATTGGATACTATATTTTCTACTTATATGATGAAATATATATTTGTTTTTATATTTTGGAATTTGAAAATGGTTATAGACGTTATGACTATTTCATGAGAATGATTATAACATACGTAATTTTTGTTACTGAATGGCATAGGTACTTGTAGATGTGTTGATATTGGAAAGAAAACTATGGTAGTGGAGGACAAATGTTAATGCATTTTGGATGAGATGGCCAATAAATATATCAAATTTCAAGAGCAAGATCACTATGACAAATATGGTTGATAAAGCAACTTGGAAACTGAAGGAGGTTGTGAAGTGATATATTGTACATGTTTTCATACAGGTTTAATTATGATATTGTATATATAGCATTGAATATGCACAAAGGACGGTACATAAATTAAGGGGGAGGGGAATGTAACACCCCGTTTTTTACCCTAGAATGTAAATATGGATGATATGGATAGAATCCAAACTTGAACAATGTAATTATGTAAATTTTATATAAAACACATGACTATTGTAGACCAAGAAGGACGAAGAAAAGATGGGGGATATCCTTCCACAAGGGGAAGAGTGATCATCCGAAGCTTGGGATTGGAGGGGGGGAGATGTCCAAATCCAATTATGCCACTTTTCCAACTCTCCTTAGAAAAGGAGGAAAAGTGTCTAACCACATGGATGCCAAGTGGCTAGCTTCAATCATACTTGGTGCCACTTGGCTAGTCTGAACCATGCATATAAATAGTGAGAGCTATCCCATTCTTCCATCATTCTTTCCAGTCAGAGACACCCATTTGGCTACTAAACCATTTTTTTCATCATTCTTCCATGGCGGAACCATCATTGCTATGAGACCTAAACCACGAATGGTTGTATCACCCTCACCAGAACGAGGAAATGGTGCCAGAATGAGAATAGAGGATTGGGTAGCTGTAGCAGAAACTTTGAATCTTCTTATGGATGGGTAGCCCCAACTTGGGGGTGGCTCTATCAAAGAAATATATGGCTTGACAAATCCTACAACTGGGAGGAACATCCTTGGTTTGCAGTCAATTGGTCATATTTTCATATAAGTATTCAGTTGTGTATAAATTATTGGTATTTATTTCTATGTGATTGAATTATTGTCATTGTATGAATTAAAAGGATAGAAATAATGGCATTGTCAAGTGCATTTCCATGAAGATATTATGTAGATATTTTATATTCATTTTATTGGAAACTATATATATATATATTTTTTGTAACTATTTAATTAAAACAAAAGAAAAAAAAATTGAATATCGAAGGAAAAATCAATTAGCAGACTCAATACTCGGTGACCAAAGGGTCACTGAGAGGTCACTGGGTATGTGACAGATGATTACACACTGTGTACCAAACGGAATGGGTTAAAACCAATCATGGTTTTGGTAGAGGTTCAATAGGCCCAAAAGGATGGAAAATCATATGGTGCCAATTGGATGTGTGCTTATTCAACATCCACTAGAGCATCGTTTTAAGGATTTTTTTTATGGCTAAACTTGGCCATTGCACTTCTGATAATATGAGGAGGATTATTGGTGCTCAAATTTCAGAAGGCTAGAGAGATATTTCGAAACGACATCCTCAAAATTTTTACCATGATTGGATATGAGCTGGAGAGGGATGCCAAAACGAGAGATAACATGGTTGAATAAAATCACATCGCGGTTTCAGCTTGGCAATTAAACATGGGCATGGTTTCATCCCATTTGGTGAGATAATCAAAATCCACAATGATGTATTTGTGGCCACCGGATGAATTAGGGTTACACTCCATGAAATTGATATCCCACTTGCAGAAAGGACCAATGGTAACAATGGGGTGGAGTATCATGGTAAGTGTTTGTGCCTACAGGGAAAAGAGTTGGATATTGCAATAGTGCTTAGCTTCCATAATGAAGTCAGTAAAAAGAGTCAACTAGAAATAAATAGTGCATATGACCTTTTTGGAATTATCCACACTAGAGAGGTGGTTGCTGCAAGCTCTGCTATGGAATTAATTAAGGACCTGCTCGGCCTCATCATGAGTGAGGCATCTGCATAAAATGGTATCAATGGCACATCAATAGAGGACATTGTTGATGAGGATCGATATGATTCACGATGAATGCAATGCCGATCATCATGACTAAGATGAGGTCCAAATTTATGGGTGCACGAATACAAAAGGATGTCTCTATACCATGGGTCGTTGAAGGAAATAGTAAAGAAATGTTCATCAGGTAAGTCGACAGTGAACGCAGATGATGCAGATGAAGAAGATAAGTCTGTCATAAGATGCACCAAAGCCAATGCCTTGGTACTTTTTGGGGTGACAAAATCAAGATCGTACTCTTCAAGGATGACAATCCATTTAGTGACGCAACCTTGGACAAGACACTGACTCAATAGATGTTACACCCCCTGGCCCAGGTTAGAGATGATATTGTAATTTTGAATAATTTGCTATGAAGTATGTACATAGCGAGATATTATAATTTGATATGAATATCAGCTGGCTGCATGAGGAACAATATGCTGAAAAGGGGATCCAAATATTAACCAAGGGTTGTGAGGGGGTAAGGTTGACTTAAGTACGTTGTTCCCTAAGCCCTTGTCCTATAAACCTTATGATAAACCCAAAACCCATATTCCTAACCATACTCTTAATGGGGGATTATCTTTAATGTTAATTATTATTCAATGATGAAGATTAGGAAGCTAATCGTAATTAAGCATGGAGGACGTGTTCCTTTGGGAGATGCACGTGGGATCCCAGAGGGGACGTGAGGTTTCCTCAATGATCTAGGAAGACGTGGGGGCAGGTTAATGCCACCCACAACCTGGGTGGAGGGACTCCAGTCGAGGAAGAGGGAACGAAAGAAAATGCACGTGGAGAACCTGGGTGGTTAGTGTTTGATGAACAATCTACCAAGAGTGGACTCGATGCCTGATCTCCCTAGCTCAACGTAAGTATGGAACAAATAAGACAGAACATAGAATACTTTCCTAGATCTAATTAGGGATCAAGTAGATAGATGCTTTACCTTTCATATCACTGATCCTTTCTCCTTGATGTTTGCTCCAAGCTTGATGGTCTTCATATCTCAGCTGCAAAACTTGTCAAGACAACACAGAACAAGAACAAGTAGTAAAATGCACCTAAACAATAGTAGATCTAAGTAAGCAATTAAGCAGGAAAACTACACAAAACATCATCAATGCAATGAGATTTGGTGGAAAGAATTTATATTACTATATAATAAGGGAAAGTAAATAGAAGGAAGTGATTACAACCAATGACTTAACATAGCAATCCTTCTGCAACCAAGCCAATGCCAAATCCTCCAAAGGGATGATGGATATCTCAATGGATGAGTAGAGATCTCTCCTAAGCTAATTTCACTAACATATAGATACTATAGACTTCCTCCCTTTTGAATGGGCATGAGATTCACTTATATAAGACTAAGAGGATAGGATAGGTTGAGATATGGTAGGACAAAGTTAGGGGATCCTTTCAAAAGGCTAGGAACCGAATGTGTTACAATGTAATATTCCACCTTGTGAGCATCAGCACTCTTTGGCCTGCAGGATCCATTTTACTTACTCAGATACACTTTATATCCTTTAGACACACCATTTTCCCCTATGTTTCCCTCTATACGCTAGCTGCATCACTACAGTGAGCATACCCATGAGTTGCATCACTATAGCCTACGGGTAGCATGTAAAATGGTAAAACTCACTAGTTAATTACTTTTTACTCCCAAAAAGCGGTCGTTGAGTGACCTTTGGCCCTCCATTTTCCACGAAACACCTTGATGTGTCCTTTCACTTACCTTTGAGAGGACTATATATTGAGCACATATGGCTTATGAATGGGAGGAGAAAGGAGAGCAAGAGAACTCTAGTGGATTTTTTCCCTATCTTGAGTCTACACTCATTGATCCTTGTAGTTGTGAACCTTTTATGTTCACCTTCCAAACTCCTATCATAGTTTTAGTTCGTCATTCCATGGAGGATTGAAGTGGTGGAGGCACAAGTGGATTGAACCAGATCTTGGTTTAGATTGGTTGCCGACAAGAGGTCATATCACATTGTACTTCTTGTTATTTATTAATAGAAATACTCATATTCTCGTCCATTAATGTTGTGAATGTTGTTTATATTACATTGGGTTGCATTTACTTATAATATCATGGACCATTGCTATTGATGATGTTAATGTCATTTATATATCATATGCGCTTGTTGTATATTGGCTGTCAAGACTAATTTGCAGGTTCAAGTGCACGGATTGAAAGCTCCAACAGGGATCTACATCAAATGTTTGGATCGAAGTTGGTTATGTTCTTCACTATCTTACATTGTCATTTATATATCATAGCATTGAGAATTGAGTTAATTTCTACTAGTCAGCGGTCTGTTGTGGTCCACCCCAAGCCATAGGAAGTTTTCTCCAACACAGAAATGGCGACTCCACTGGGGAAGTCATCCATTTTTGGGGTTTTTTGAGCATTAGTCCTTATTTAGAGTTGTTGTTTGTCGAAGCTCTGTGTCATTGATTGGATGTTAGGATACTCTATAGAAAACACCCTTTTTTTGAGCCATTGGGCTCTTTGGTTGCTCATTTTATTTTCCCTACCCGCGGGTGAGATTAGCTTTGCTTGCGTCTACCTGCTTGTGAGTATTTTGATCACAGAAGATCTAGGAGCTATGGAGAACCTCACAAAATCGAATTAATTTGCAAAAACAGTGGAAAAACTTGAAAAAGATGATAATTTTTACACACAATGTATGCTCAAATCTTTGATTAACTGACTGTCTAACATGTGAAAATGTTAGTAACAGGTTTTTATTACATCCATGAGAAAATCGAGAGCATTAGGTGGCTCAAGCTGAGTGTACAAGTCATCAATGCCAAATTGGCCTCAATCCCCTTTAGGTGGGTCCAACTCAATCCCAATCACCCCAAACAGCCACGAATTCTGGTGTGGAGATGGCTGAAGCATGCTGGGTCTTTAATGAGCTCAAGGCAGGCGTGGGTGAGCAAGTAGAGGAGGTTTGGGGGCCCAAGGGAG
This sequence comes from Larix kaempferi, assembly GCA_027924585.1. Lineage (NCBI taxonomy): Eukaryota > Viridiplantae > Streptophyta > Pinopsida > Pinales > Pinaceae > Larix > Larix kaempferi. Next base: position 4,008,227 of record BSBM01000008.1, read on the forward strand.
CATTAAATGCTCCAAATCTAGCCAAAAATGGGCAAAAATCCACCCTAGCGCCCTTGGTCAACTAAAATTCCCCAAAACAAGGAGAGAGGGTGCACCAGCAATAAATGAGGGTGCACTTGTTGACAAAACAGGAGGCTGGGTGAATTGGTTTGCTTGGAAGTGGGTGTGAACACTCTCAAAAGTGGGTTTTTGACCAACTATAGTCACTTAATCCAAAACATGGTTTAATTAAGCACATGGGCAATAAAAATTTATGGATTATGGTACTAAGTGTGGATTACTGTTCTAACACCCCCCCTTAACCATAACTTAGTACATCTCATGAAAGATAAGTGGGAGGCCTTGGCAACAAAGGCTCAAGTCACCTCAATACAAACAGAAATTTTATTTGTCCATATGAACCGAGGAAAAGAAGTAAAACCTCATGGGATAAAAACTTCCCTCAAAAATGGACATGGGGCTGAACCTGCAATTAAATTGCAGCAATCACCATCCATCACTCACTCCAAGCAAAGCTCTCAAGTGAGTGAAGGTCTTCTCAGTAAAGCACTTGGTGAAAATGTCTGCAGTTTGCTCGGTGGATGGACAATACTGCAGTGAAATTACCCTGTCATGCACCAAGCCCCGAATGTAATGCATGTGGATGTCAATGTGCTTTGTTCTTTGCCTCTGTACTGGATCAGTAGATATCTTGATGGCACTTTGATTATCCACCCAAATATTGGTTGGAGAATCAATAGCAACACCAAACTCCCGAAGAATGCCTTGCAACCAAACACACTGTGTGGCTGCGTTCACTGCTGCCCTGTACTCGGCCTCTGCTGATGAAAGAGAAATTGTATGCTGTTTCTTGCTTGACCAGCAAATGGGACCTTCAGTAAACATAAACACAAAACCTGAAGTGGACTTTCTATCGATGGGATCTCCCGCCCAATCGGAATCAGAAAATCCAGCTAGTTGAAGTGAAGAACCAGCTGCATAGTGTACCCCAAAGCTCTTTGTTCCTTGGACATAATGAAGGATCCTTTTGGCTTCCTTCCAATGGATCTCATGTGGCTGCTGCATATACCTTGCTACAGCACTTACAGTATAAGACAAATTAGGTCTTGTATGTGTAAGGTACAGCAAACTTCCAACTAGCTGCCTGTAGACTGTGCAATCCACCAATGGAGAGTCTTCAAATTCACCTAGTTTTATGCCTGAAAGGAATGGGCACTTGGCTGCCTTACATTCAGCCATTTTAAACTTGAATAACAGGTCTGAAGCATACTTAGATTGACTCAGCAATATACCTCTCTCAGATTGCTCAATTTCCAAGCCCAAAAATTGCCTTAGCAATCCTAGGTCGCTCATGGCAAATTCACTGTGCAAAGAAGCTTTAATTGAGCCAATTTGTTTGGTGCAGCTCCCTGTAATTAAGAGATCATCAACATACAGTACAATGACCTGCAAATTATCCTCAAAATGCTGCAAATAAACATTTGGATCAGACTTGCATCGACAGAAACCAATTGAGAGCAAAAAAGCATCCATTTTGGCATACCAAGCCCTGGGGGCTTGCTTGAGTCCATAGAGTAACTTCTTCAACCTGCATACAAGTGTGGGATCCTCTTGGAATCCTTCAGGCTGCTGCATATATATCTCTTCCTGTAGCTCACCATGCAAGAATGCACTTTTGACATCCATGTGGTGAACTTCCCAACCTTTACTAGCTGCCATGGCTAGAGCTAGTCTAATTGAGTCCATCTTTGCAACCGGTGCAAAGGTCTCTGTATAATCCACACCATGGATTTGTGAGTAGCCCTTAGCCACTAACCTAGCCTTATACTTCAGATCAGAACCATCAGCAACAGGTTTGGTTCGGAAAATCCACTTACATTGCACAAGTTTCCTCTTGGGAGGAAGAGGCACCAAATCCCATGTTTTGTTCTCTTGGAGAGACTGGAATTCTTCTTGCATTGCTGCTCTCCACCTTGGATCATGATGAGCTTCCTGATATGATGTTGGATCAGATCCAATCATCATATAACAGTGATCAGCAAGTTCACTTTCATTTGCAAAGGAAGCATTGATTGTTTGAGATCTAGTCTTCCTAGGCTCTTGGGGATTGCCTGCCAATTCACCTGCAGCTTCTATGATTTTTTCAGCCCACTTGGGCCTTGATGGTGACTCATGTACAGAAATGTCATCTTCATCCATGTCATCTTCAGAAATATCAGAAAAATTAGAGGTGGAATCATCACTAATCTCATTAAGGTGTGGAGGAGAGGAGCTTTCCCCCGGTGCAAGCTCAAAATCTGGAATTGGTTCTTCTTCGAATTGCACACTTCTCTCAATGAAAGTTTTAAGTGTGGATGTGTCAAAGAGCTTGTAGCCCTTTGTTTCCTCACCATATCCAACCATGATACATTCCCTGCTCTGTGGCTCCAAAGCCTTCCTTTTTTCTGATGGAATTCGAGCCCATGCTCTAGACCCAAAAATCCTGAAATTTGACACATTTGGTTTTTGGCCAAACCATGCCTCATAGGGGGTTTTTCCTTTGACTGATTTGTGAAAGGATCTGTTCTGAATATGAGCAGCACAATTGATGGCTTCATCCCATAGCTTAGGGCTTAGATCCCTAGCTTCAATCATGCAAGTAGCCATCTCCTTGAGAGATCTATTTTTCCTCTCTGCCACACCATTTTGCTGAGGTGTGTAGGGGATTGAATGTTGCATTTGGATGCCACATTCCTCACAAAGGTGCTGAATGTTGTTATTTACATATTCCTTTCCATTATCAGTCCTAAGGATCTTTATCTTATGACCACTATGGTTCTCCACTAGGGCTTTCCAAATCTTCAATTTCTCAAACACTTCTGACTTCAATTTAAGGAAGTAAACCCAGCAGAATCGAGAGTAGTCATCTATGAATGTAAGTACATACCTTGATCCACCATATGATGGAGTGGGAAGAGGACCAATGAGGTCTGAATGTACCAATCCAAGTGGTTGAGTGGCTCTCCTTGCCATTCCCTTCTCATAGCTACGCTCAGGATGCTTTCCAACTACACACCCAATGCATGCACCATTTGATGATTTGATTTCTGGAAGCCCTTCCACCATCTCGTCCTTGTGCAGTGTCTGGAGGTATTTGTAGTTCATGTGGCCAAATATTTCATGCCACAACTTGGAGGTCTCGTTGGCATGAGAGACAAGAGCATGGTCACTAGAATTTGGAATAAAATTTGAGAATTTGTACATTCTCTCATCATGATCTGCATACCCTACAGCCACAACTTGATTTGAGGAGATTTCTGAGATTTCTACCAAATCTGGAGTAAATGTCACTCTCTTGGCTTCTCCTGTATGGGTCATTTGATAGACTGATAGCAAATTTGCAGCAATGAAGGTACATAGAGCACATCACTGAAATAGCCATGCTCCATGTCAATCCTACCAATCCCTTTGGTCTGGATTTCTGAATCATCTCCCATTCGAACTGTTGGGCCACCATTCGAATGCATAGAGGAGAAGAGCTCTCTGGATGAAACCATATGTCTGGAATCTCCTGAATCAATGATAAAGGATGAGGGATTCGAAGTACCTGCTACAAAAGCATGACACTTCTCCTTATTGTCAGGGTTTGAGGTGCTCTCCTTCTTCCTTGCGCCCTCAGGGACTGGGATGTTGTTCTTCTCCAGCAGCTGCACCATTGAGTCAATGGTTTTCTTCATACATGAGCTCTCTGGATGCCATCCCCTATGACAATAGGTGCATTTGGTCTTTTCCTTTCCCTTCTTGTCCTTCTCCTTTGACAGATTCGAACCCCCATCTGTAGACTTGGTCTTGTCAAACTTCCTCTTCTCTTGCTGCTTCGAATTCTTGGCTTTCTGCTTTCCTTTGCTTGCATTTGAAACACCCATTGCCAATGCTTGGTCCTTTGATTTTATGGTGCCCATCTGAACTAGTTTATCCTGCTCCTGAGTGAGACACTCCATGAAGGTAGCTAGTGATGGCATTTGCCAATTTCGAAGGGTCATTTTGGCTGAGTGAAATGTGCTAACAAATACTGAAAACTCTGGGCCTAGCTTCGAAAGGATGGACAGAATCAGTTGTTCCTCCTTCTTAACAATTCCACATTGTTGCAGTTGAAGCACCAGTGACTTGAATTTCGTGAAGAACTCCTGGATGGTTTCAAAATGCGTTGGGCTCAAGCTAATGAGCTCGTTTTCAAGCTGGTGGCCTCTCAGTTCATCAGTTTTCCCAAAGAGTGATTCTAGCTTCACCCATACTTCATTGGGAGTTGTCAAACTGTCTGTATGAAACAAGAGTTCCCTTGAAATGCTCAGGCATAGCAATCCATAAGCTTCATCAAGTCGATTGTAGTACTTTGCTTTCTCCACAACAGAATTTGGCTCCACTTCTGTGCCCATGGTTACTCTATAGAGACCCTTAGATCTCAGCTTGATAACCATCTCAGCCTTCCAATCGAAAAAATTGAAGGGTGTGAGCAACATTTGGTTTGCTTCCATGACTGCTGCGTTAATGGTGAGAAAACTACTGAAACACCTGCAAAAAACACTCAATTTTTGTCTGGAAATCCTCTCTAGAATGCAGTTCAATGCTCAATATTGACCTGCAACTCACTAACTCCACGATGGATCTGATACCATGTGAGTATTTTGATCACAGAAGATCTAGGAGCTATGGAGAACATCACAAAATCGAATTAATTTGCAAAAACAGTGGAAAAACTTGAAAAAGATGATAATTTTTACACACAATGTATGCTCAAATCTTTGATTAACTGACTGTCTAACATGTGAAAATGTTAGTAACAGGTTTTTATTACATCCATGAGAAAATCGAGAGCATTAGGTGGCTCAAGCTGAGTGTACAAGTCATCAATGCCAAATTGGCCTCAATCCCCCCTAGGTGGGTCCAACTCAATCCCAATCACCCCAAACAGCCACGAATTCTGGTGTGGAGTTGGCTGAAGCATGCTGGGTCATTAATGAGCTCAAGGCAGGCATGGGTGAGCAAGTAGAGGAGGTTTGGGGGCCCAAGGGAGCATTAAATGCTCCAAATCTAGCCAAAAATGGGCAAAAATCCACCCTAGCACCCTTGGTCAACTAAAATTCCCCAAAACAAGGAGAGAGGGTGCACCAGCAATAAATGAGGGTGCACTTGTGGACAAAACAGGAGGCTGGGTGAACTGGTTTGCTTGGAAGTGGGTGTGAACACTCTCAAAAGTGTGTTTTTGACCAACTATAGTCACTTAATCCAAAACATGGTTTAATTAAGCACATGGGCAATAAAAATTTATGGATTATGGTACTAAGTGTGGATTACTATTCTAACACTGCTTCTATCTACACTATATCCCGCGGGTGCCCACAGGTTTTCCTTCGACAATAGCGTACAACTTTGGATTTGGTTGTTTCATGACCTTTGGTTGTTGCTGGGTTGATTCTGAGTGTTCTTGAGTCTTCTTTGGCCTTGTTCCTGACTTTTCCAAGCCTTGTTTGTGACTAGAACTCCTCTTTTCTCTTGGTTTTGAGCCTCATTGGTTTTTACCCATTTTTAATTTTTAAGCTCATTCCATTGGCCGAGTCTTACTGTTTGGGATCTGCTAGGTTTTTTGAGTGATCTCCCTTACATTTCTGTAACAGAATAGTAGGATTTTGCTTGCATTTTTTGTTTCATTAAATTGAAAAATACAAAAAACATAGTTTTGCATTTTCTATTTGCTTATAAGTGAAAATACAAAAAAAATTTACTTTCATGTACTGCATTTTGCATTGAGTGCTTGCTACTTTCATTTAGATTCTGCTTGTGCATTGAAAATATAAAAGGGTTGCATTTTTTTATTTCGAAACTGTTGGATTGATTTTGCATGTTAGTGGCATTGTTTTTTTTGGATAGATGAGTCTAGAGTTTGACGATTTTGCATACTATTGAGTCATATATATCACTAGTTTCACGACCATATCCTTTGAGTAACCACAGCCATTAAAATTAACGCTTAATCTAAAATTGATTAGAACGATTTTATTTATAGGGTACACCAACTAGCATAGGTTTAGAGTCTTGGAATAGATCATTGTGAGTAAACGATCCAAGACTACTAGATGAAACATTATGTGTCTGACCAGGGAGTGGTGAAATCCATGGTATACATTGGTGTTCTCAGGAAGCTCTACTCAGACCAGAGTTAAGCACGAGGTCATGGGAGTTTGGTTGCGTAGATATCCCTCCAATACCGACTGAACGTGGGAGATATTTCTAGGGTTTGTTTGTATCTGGGGACTCTTGGGGGATTTGACCCTCTTGAGTTTAGGGCTTAGCTACCCTTCCCATATAAAGGAGCCCACCTGCGACTGTCCCCCTGAGCATTGGTTATACTGCGGTGACCATAGTTGCCTTACCTAGGTATCGCATAGGGTACTTGCAGTGGTTATACTGTTTGTGTCCTAAGTCAGAGAGGGGTTGGACAACATAGTTGTTTGTTGCTGAGGGTTACGTCCATTTGCATGCAGTGAAGCATGGGTGCCTCTATAAATGATTCTGTTTCCTCCAGCTATAGTTTGGGAGTCTCAAGCCTCTCCTAGGCAAGACATACTGTATCTAGTGTCAGGAGCTCATTTAGCAACTCTGTTTGTCTGCTCTTGGTTGTAGTTTCTCTAGGTGTGTGCTTTTGATTTACTGTTTTTGATCGATAGTTGGCCTTTTAGGAGACATTGTGATTTTATATTCTCTTCGGAGATATCGTGGTGCGGAGACCTACTCTCCGCCTATTGGTTGTGGAGCCAGATATTCCAGTCTCATAGATGATATTGTCACAGTCGTTCACCCTAGAGGACTGTACACTCATTCCCCTACCTTGGGGATGTTTTTGCCAACAGTTTTTGGGACCATGGTATTAGGTATCTTGTGGTATTTTCCCATTGTATTTCCCTTATAAAAGAAAGACATTGTAATACGACTAGGGTTGATGTATTAGGTTTTATGCATTGTAAAGATCTCTGAGATCGGAAGAGAGACTGTGAGACAGTGAAGAGGAAGTGCAGTAGCTGTGCTACAGGTTGTATCTTTTCACTTTGTTGGACGACATAATAATAAGGACTGGAAAATTTCAGTGTGGACGTAGCCCAAGTTGGGGTGAACCACGATATATATGTGTCTCTCTTGTAATGTGTGTGTGATTATATTTGCATTTCTGTTTATTATTATTGCTTTGTGATCTTGTTTTTCTAACAATTGGTATCAGAGCCAAAGGTCTATTTGGTAGATAAACCCGCAGGAAGCTAGGGTTTCTGGTTCGAGTGGGAGCAATGGCGGAAGAAGGAAAGTTTAAGGTCAATAAGTTTAACGGACAAAACTTCCAATTATGGAAGATGCAAATGGAGGACTTTCTGTACGAAAAGAATCTACTCCTACCGTTGGGAGGAAGAGCAAACCATCCGGTGGCTATGAAGGACGAAGAATGGGAGGTTCTTGACAGAAAGGCTCTGGGAACAATACGGCTTAGCTTGGCTTCGTCGGTGGCTTTCAATATCTCAAAAGAAACGACAACAGAGGGTTTGATGAGTGCACTAGGTAAGCTGTCTGAAAAACCCTCAGCCTCCAACAAGGTATTTCTAATGAAGCGTTTATTTAATATGAAGATGTCTGAAGGTCGGTCTATTACTGATCATTTAAATGAGTTTAATACGGTTACATATCAACTAAGTTTTGTAACTGTGATATTTGATGATGAGGTTAGGCCTCTTCTAATCTTGTGTTCGTTGCTAGAAAGCTGAAATAGCTTGGTCATGGCTGTAAGTAACTCTGTCTCTAGTTCAAACACCTTGAAATTTGATGATGTTATTGGTGTTATTCTTAGCGAGGAAATGCGAAGAAAAAGAACAGGTGAGACATCAGGTAATGTGTTGACCATGGAGAGAAGGGGAAGACAAAAGGAGAGAGGAAAGACCCAAGGTAATCGTGGAAGTCTAAAACGGGCAGATCCAAGTCCAGACTAGGAAAAATAGAGTGCTGGAACGGTGGAAAGAAAGGACATCTGAAGAAAGACTATAGATCTCTAAAGAAGAAAGGAGATGCACAGCAGGAAACTACCCAGGAAGCAAATATAGCAGGTGATGTGTTACAAGATGCTTTGATTCTTGCATTAGATAATACTAGTGATTATTGGGTAGTAGATTTAGGGGCTTCACGTCATGCTACACCCCATAGGAAATTCTTTCATGATTATGTTTCAAGCGATTTTGGACATGTTTTATTGGGTGATGATGAGCCATGTAAAATTGTTGGAATGGGTAAGGTATGGATAAAAGTTAAGAATGGAGCTGATTGGCTGCTAAGAGATGTTAGGCATATTCCTGTTATGAAAAGAAATCTGATCTCAATAGGGCAGTTGGAAGATGGCGGCTGTCTATCAACATTTGGAGAAAAGTGGTGGAAGATCACTAAAGGATCAATGGTGATAGAAAAAGGAGACAAGGTAGGTACGTTGTATTTAATAATACTGACCATTCTATTTCTTTAGCTTCCACAGGAACAGATACAGCATTGTGGCATCATAGTATTGGCCACATGGGTGAGAAGGGGATGCAGATTCTCCACTCAAGGAAGTTGCTGCCAGATTTGAAGCAGGTAAGTTTGGAATTCTATGAAAACTGTGTTTACGAAAAACAGAAGAAAGTCAGATTTCTCAGGGGTGGGAAACAGAAGAAGAATGAAAAGTTAGAGCTTATGCATACACATGTATGGGGACCGGCTCAGGTCCAATCTCTTGGTGGCTCTCATTATTATGTTACATTTATTGATGATGCAACTAGGAAAACTTGGGTTTATTGCATTAGATAGAAATCTGATGTGTTTGCTACTTTTATGAAGTGGAAATCTTTGGTTGAGAATGAGACAGGAAAAAGGTTGAAGTGTCTCAGATCTGATAATGGAGGTGAGTATTGCGGCAAGGAGTTTGATAGTTACTGTCCATACCATGGGATTCGTAGAGAGAAGATAGTCCCAGGAACACCACAAGAAAATGGTGTGTCTGAAAGGATGAACAGAACGACCATGGAGTGTGCAAGGTGTATGAGATTACATGTAGGGTTTCCCTTACAGTTTTGGGCGGATGCTGTAAATACTGTTGTTTATTTAATAAACAAAGGACCTTCAAGTGCTTTGGATGGTGGTATTCCAGAGGAGGAATGGACAGGTAAAAAGGTAAACTACTCATTTATGAGAATGTTGGTTGTGAAGCATTTGTCCATATTGATAAAGATAATAGAACAAAGCTTGAAGCTAAATCCAAGAAATGTACCTTTATTGGATATGGGGTTGATGATTTTGGTTATCGCTTATGGGATTATGAAAATAACAAAATCATTAGGAGTAGAGATGTGATATTCAATGAAAAGGTCATGTATAAATATCAGTTGCAGGGAAAGAAACAGGAAAAGAAAAACACAGAGTACACAGTACTTGATGAAATTAAAGAAAATGAAGTTCCAAAGGTTCGAGAAAATCAAGAACAACAGCAAGTACCTGAAACTCCCGCAACTGCAAGAAGATCTACCAAGTGAAGTAGACTCCCTGAATGATACTTTCCTTCAATGTATTATTTATTGATGACTGATGTTGGTGAACCAGAGTGTTATGAAGAAGGAATGCAAGTGGAAACTAGAAAGAAGTGGGAGCAAGGCATGAATGAGGAGATGGACTCATTGGTAGGAAATCAGACTTGGGATTTGGTTCATTTTACTACTGGTAAAAGAGCATTGCGGAACAAATGGATTTACAGGTTGAAGGAAGAAGAAGGAGGCAAGAAGCGGTACAAGGCCAGACTTGTTGTAAAGGGGTTTGCACAGAAGAAAGTTATATATTTTGATGGAATATTTTCTCCTGTTGTTAAGATGACTTCACTTAGGACTATCTTAAGTCTAGTGGCGGTAGAAGATTTGCATCTTGAATAGTTAGATGTAAAAACAACCTTTCTCCATGGGGATTTGGAGGTAGAGATATATAAGCAACAACCACAAGGGTATGAGGTCAAAGGTAAGGAGAACTTGGTGTGTAGGTTGAAAAAGAGCTTGTATGCCTTGAAGCAAGCTCCAAGGCAGTGGTATTTAAAATTTGTCAGGTTTATGATAGAACAAGGTTATAGTAGATGCCATTCTGACCATTGTGTTATTTCAAGAAGCTAGACAAGGAAAGATATATTATCTTGTTATTGTATGTGGATGACATGCTTGTTGCAGGGTCCAACATGTAGGATATAAATGTACTCAAACGGAAGCTAGCTAATTCATTTGCGATGAAAGATTTGGGTGTTGCAAAGCAAATCCTTAGTATGAGAATAACGAGAGACAAGAAAAATTGCAAATTGACATTGTCTCGGAGTGAGTACATACAAAAGGTGTTGGAGAGGTTCAGAATGCAGAATGCAAAACCAGTAAGTACACATTTGGCCAGCCATTTCAGTCTAAGTAAAGAAATGTGTCCCAAAACACAGGAAGAGACAGATTACATGTCCAAGATTCCCTATCAATCAACAGTTGGCATCTTGATGTATGCCATGGTGTGCACAAGACCAGATATTGCACAAGCAATGGGAGTTCTGAGCAGATATATGAACAATCTAGGTAAAGAACATTGGAAGGCAGTACAGTGGATTCTCAGGTACTTGAGAGGTACTACCACTCAAGAATTATGTTTTGGAGGTTCAGACACTGTTCTACAGGGATATGTTGATGCAGATATGGTAGGTGATAAGGATAGCAGGAGGAGCACCACAAGGTACGTGTTTACTGTAGGTGGAACAACAGTAAGTTGGATTTCGAGATTGCAAAAGGTTGTTGCACTTTCAACAACGGAAGCAGAGTATGTTGTTGTTACAAAGGATAGTAAAGAGATGATTTGGTTGCAGAGGTTTATGGAGGAAGTGGGTAAGAAGCAGAAGGATAGCAGGTTGTATAGTGACAGCCAGAGTGCAATTCATCTTGAGAAGAATTCAACATTTTATTCCAGGAATAAACATATACAACTCAAGTACCATTTCATACTGTCTGTTCTGGAATATGAACTTTTGAAGCTGGAAAAGATACACACTAGCCAGAATCCTCCAAACATGTTCACAAAGGTAGTGACCAGAGAGAAACTGAGTTCTTTCTCAGTTTTAGTTGACCTTCTAGCATGAAGGTGAAGAGGAGAAATTTCCCAATTCCAAGTCCAGCAAGTGCAGCAGTGGTGGAGTTCCTGTGATTAGTATCTAAGTGGGAGATTGTTGGTTGTGAAGCCAAATCTTCTAGTCTCATAGATGATATTGTCATAGCCGTGCACCCCAGAAGACTGTAGAATCATTCCCCTACCTTGGGGTTCAGGGGAAACGCCCCCGAGTTACAGGGGTATGGGGGTGGAGTCCCCGAGAAAAGTTTTTGGGGCTGTTTTCGCCAACAGTTTTTGGGCCCATGTTATTGGGTATCCCATAGTATTTTTTCATTGTATTTCCCTTATAAAAGAAAGACATTGTAATACAACTAGGGTTGATGTATTAGGTTTTATGCATTGTAAATATCTCTGAGATCAAAAGAGAGACTGTGAGACAGTGAAGAGGAAGTGAAGCGGTTGTGCTGCAGGTTGTATCCCTTCACTTTACTGGATGGAATAATAATAAGGACTGGCAAATTTTAGTGTGGACGTAGCCCAAGTTGGGGTGAACACGGATATATCTGTGTCTCTCTTGTAATGTGTGTGTGATTATATTTTCATTTATGTTTATTGTTATTGCTCTGCAATCCTGTTTTTCTAACACCATCGATCCCATTGGTTGGATGGTTTAAAACCGGTCGAGCTTTCATGCCGTGTTGCTAGGGGACACCGATGGGCTCCCTCTGAGTCTTCAAATTCTTATGAGACATATGTTATCGACGTCATGACTGCTGCACACTCTGACATGGGAGAAATCCCTACGACTCCATCAGGTAGAGTCGAGCACACTTCAGAAACCCCTACTCCTCGCGAGGCATGGGGGGTGATCCACCTGAGACCTAACCTATTTTCTTTGGTTCGGATCTACTAGAGACAAAACATAATTTGTTTGGTCCAGATCCACCCGAGGACGACCCGTTTGATCCCTCATATCCACATAATTATTTATATGGGATTCCAGAGTTACACGATGATAAAGGTCCTATGATTAACCCTACCGTGTTCTTATATGGTATGCCTAATTACAACACAATTGATCCTTCCGTTGCTTTTGGTAGTCATGCTGGCACTAGTCATGGTGTTAGCAACACTGCACCCACTGGGGGCAATCCCCTCACTAGGGGAACCACGTTGTCCACTCACACACATACTATGGGGACCGGTCGCATTCTTCCTAACAATGATAATGTTGGAAGACGACTGCCTCCTAGGACTACCCAACCTAATAGGAATACTATTCAAAATTTGACTCACCATCCACCACCTAATACACATGTCGTTACTCGTCAACCTATGACCACTTTCACAAACGTTAACGCTCCTCCCAACCACGACGGTGGACATATACTGCATACCTTTACGTTCGTTGTCGCTACTAGTAATGCTAATGTAGGAGGTGGGAATATACCTTATCCTCATGGTCACAACGCCACCATTCCTGCTACTAGTAGCACCAATATTGGGGTTGGAAATACATCTCATACTTATGGTCACCACACGACTGCTGACGCTAATCCTAAGGCTTATGCTGGGGGTGGGAACATACCTTACCATCATGTTCATTACAACACGGTTCCTGCTATGAATAGTATGTATATGCCCCATACTTATGGTGGCAACCCTTACTACAATACAGTCGGTGCTAGCCACCAGTACAACCCACCTCAATATGGTGCTCAAAACACATATATACCTGCTTACCCCCACATGGGTTAGGTCAGAGGAAGTTATCAACCCTATGGGCATGGTCACACTAATGGTCAGACAGGCTTGTATAATCAACAGTTTAATGCTCATAGTCAAGCGTTTGGTCCTTCTTATCCTTCAGGTTCTTACAATCAACCTTTTATGGGAGCTTATAATCAAGCTTTGCAGCCACAGCTCTCGTTCCTTGAACGTTTGAATCTTCCATATCTTTCAAAGCTCATGAATGATCTGGTGTGTCACGAACCTAGTTGGCCTCCGGTTCCTACCAAGATTCCTTCAGACATTCCTAAATTCGAGGGGAAAGGTGGTGAGCATCCAGGTGATCATGTCACAACATTTCACCTTTGGTGCTCTTCCAACTCATTGAATCACGATTCCATTAGATTATGACTATTTCAATGCACCCTCATGGGGGCAGCTGCGAAGTGGTATGTTTTGTTCCCTTGGAACACTTATCAGGGATTCAATGAGATCACTTTGGTTTTCTTGGATCATTTCCAGTTGTTGGTTTGTTAAAACATTGGTACTAAACTTTGATCTACCTTCCATAAAAATAAGGCCATGCATATTTCTTACCACGTTCAAGAGTGGCATCGGCGGAAGAGGTTAGTGAAAGTCAACATTCCTCCAGAGTTTTTGTTGGAATGGTTCCTCAAGTCTCTACTTCCATATATTTCCAAGGATGTTTCGATGTCCAACATTATGACTGAGGAACAAGCCATCTTAAAAGTCCAGTAGTTAGATTTACTATACTCTCAGTCTGACATTTTGTACGATCCCTGACGAATCGCGAACAAGACATGAGCCCAAGACAGTTCCTGGACCACATGTTGATGGCATTGTAGGATCCGCAAGTACTCGCCCTGTAGATTTCATGGCTAATCAAATGCCAAATTTGTCACTAAACCAGTCTACTCCTAGACAGGTTCACACCTTGTCCACTTCCACCCCATCGTCTGATGTACACATTATGCAAATGACAAAACCATCGGGTAACGAGCAACCTGCTGGTAAGAAGAAGGGGAGAAATAATTGTAACGGTAGAAACAATGGGAACAATAATAGCAATCGCAATACCCCTCGTAAAGAGAATTCCAACCCTCCTCGGGAAGGGGGAAATGCTGGTGAGGATCGTAAACCTAGGCGTAAGGTGGAATTTCCTTGTAAGCTTTGTGGGGAAGATCATCTTACTCACTTGTGTCCTCGAATCGAAGAAGCATCGAAGCATTTGGAATAGAGCCCAACTGTGTTGAAGGATCCCCTTCCTCATCATCATCAAAACATGGCTTCACATGCTCCTGCCACTGGTTATGGACCTAAAGTGATCCGGATTTATGTGGGAACGAAACAAAAGATAGCATATACAAAGATATATTGCAAATAACACAGTGATACAATAAACACATATTCTATTAAATAGCGGAAATAGAACAGACTGTAAAATACAATAGCTAGAATGGTGGTAGCTATCTCTGAGAAGAGATGTGGCCGCTATGCTCATTCGTGCCAAGATGAATACAAAGAGAGGCTGAAAGGGCCTATTTATGATAAGCATGAGGGAAAGAATCCCAAACATCCAAAAACCTACTAACCCTAGAAGATGAACCGTCATAAAGTTTGCGGCCCCAAGGTGGTTAGTTGAGCAGTCAACTTCCCGGGGTCATAAATTTTGCATACGATCTCCGTGTGGGGCACTCAGTAGCTCGTTGGAAAGGTCTATCTGAGATTTACAACTTTTGATTGGGGCCAAATGCATGTCGTTGGCAACCATTTGACCCCCAAATTACCAAAAAAAGGTCGTTTAAGGCCTCAAAATGGCCCCAGAAGTTTAGGACCCGAAAAACTGTAGAAAAATTACTAGAAAATTGGCAAAATGGGAAACTGTTTTGAGCCAGTGGAATTGGTGGGTGGCCACCGATATCCATCTGGATCAAATTTCCTTGTAAGCTTTGTGGGGAAGATCATCTTAATCACTTGTGTCCTTGAATCGAAGAAGCATCAAAGCATTTGGAATAGAGCTCAACTGCGTTGAAGGATCCCCTTCCTCATCATCATCAAAACATGGCTTCACATGCTCCTGCCACTAGTTATGGACCTAATGAGACTCCAATGTTGTCTTACAATACTAGTGGTTATGGATGCGTGAATACGGTTCAATCGGAGGTTAGTGTTGCTACTCGTCAATGCGATTATGGTGCACCACAACCTAATATGGGGAGTGAGCCTCCCCCTCCTCCTGATAATTCCTTGCATATCGAGAAGCCCTCTATTATGTTGTGGATATCGAAAGGTGTGCTTAAGCACTCTACGCATAATCCCAATGCTCGAGCTACCCAGAACTACTCCATTGTAGAAGATTTGGGTCAAACTCCATGTGTCATGTCGGCTCTTCAAGTTTTACAGGTGTGTCCTTCTCAAAGGCATGCCCTTTTGTGTGCATTAGGAGTTTAGGATGGGGGGAGTCCCAACATTATCAAGTTCGACACTACTAATGTTCAACCTCGCTTACCTTACCACGTGGCTTTTCAAATCCATGTGGAGTGCCTTAAAACATTTGTAAAAAAAACAGTGGTTGACAAAGGCGCTTTCATGTCAGTGATGTCTTTAGCTTGTTGGAAAGCTCTTGGCTCTCCTCCTCTACTCACATCTAGAACGATTCTCACTGCATTTGACGGTAGGTCATTTAAGCCACATGGGATAATCCCTTCTCGTTGTCCGCTTGGGAGGTAAACCTGTGCCTATTGAAGTCGAAGTGGTCGATGCACCCATTGACTACAACCTTTTACTGGGTCAGAATTGGATGTACGCTATGAAAGCTATTATGTCTACCGTACTCCAGATCATTTGCTTTCCACACAAAGGCAGTATTGTGACAATCGATTAGCTGGATTTCATTAATCCTCCCCCCAGAGCATCCACGGGATCAGTAGTCCCGCAAGTTACAGAATCTCAGCCAGCAATTGGGAGCATGGGTGTTGGTATGTACCCTTCATTGATGGGATCTTATGATTTCCCTGCACCCGTGAATTTTATTGGAACCATTTCTGACAATGTGCCTCCTCCTTTGCATAATGTACCATTCCGAACTTCATATTTTGATGATCCATCGACTTTACCGTCCACGAATTCTACGTCTGGAGACATTGCACACGTCGGGATCACTAGTACAAAATGAGAGATTAGTGACCAGGCGACCAAAAAATTTGGTCACCATAGCTTTTTCAATTGATAAATGACAAAAATTGAGAAATTTAAAGTGAACTGAATAAAAATGACCAAGATAAATGACCAATTTGGTCATGGGATAAGAACTAAACTAAAAATGACCAATTTGGTCACGAGATAAGAACTAAACTAAAAATGACCACATAACAATTGGTCATTTATGTGGTCATTTTTAGTTGTGTCATTCGAGCAGTGGAAAATTATAATTTTGGTAATGAATTTGTACAATTTACTAAATTTTAACACTGCAGATGGATTCAGAATCCATCTGTAGTGTTAAAATTTAGTAAATTTTAACATTAATATTATACAACTTGGATTATTTTTCAATACATGTATTCTAAGGGATCATTTCTTTCATGAGGCCATCCCGATACCTTATATTGTGTTAAACGGTCCATAGTTGTGTTGCACATCAATCACATAGTGGGGGGTGTGGTGAAGGGTCGGCCTTAGCAAGATGGATCACTCAAATTATAGAGAAGGCCTTTTACTTCACTCAATAGACATTTTCTCCTCCTCAACGTTAGCAGGTTTTTATTTTGCTTTTGCACTCTTTCAAGAGTTTATGTGAATGTATAATCTGCCCTAGGGCCTAGTATATTAAAAGCTCATTATAAGGACTATGCTTGAGTGCTTGACTGGTGGGTTCTTCTATGGACATAATGATTCTAGCAGATCTAGTGATTCGCATAGATGAAAGAAAGCACTCAAATCTTCCGCCTTCCTTGGAGTTGCAAAATATAAGTGGAGCTAGCAATGCAGGAAGAAGTGTGATAAATGAGGACATATGAGGGCAATGACGGCTCTAGTCTACTAGGAACAAGACCATTTCTAGAACAAGCATGTTCTCTCTAATTCGGTGCTAGCAGATCATGAAGGCTATAGAGGAAGTTTAATACTCCCAATGAAGCACATAAGATCCTTACCTTTATGGTTCAGATTTTTTGCAAGATCAAGGACTTAAAATTTGTTACTACATTGTCGACTCTTGATCTTAGTGTTAGTGCGGATCTGCATTTTGTTTTCCTAACTTGTGTTGATGATAAGTATGCATAGCAGTAATTTTTCAGTGAAAACTACGGAATGTGATTGCTTTTCATATTTATATATAATATCTTTATAAACTTACCAAAAAAAATAAAATAAAAATACTTGAAATATATATATAGTTTTTATATTACAATATATAACTCAACATACAATATATTACTACATACAATTCCGATATATAAAAACATAAAAACTATATTATTAAAACATTTAACATACAAAACATTCAAATTAAACAATAAGTAATATAATATAACGATATATAATATAATAATAAATCAATGTGTAAGTAATAATAACATATTATAACTAAATTAAACAATATGTAATATAATATAATAATATATAATATAATAATAAAACAAT
This sequence comes from Larix kaempferi, assembly GCA_027924585.1. Taxonomy (NCBI): domain Eukaryota; kingdom Viridiplantae; phylum Streptophyta; class Pinopsida; order Pinales; family Pinaceae; genus Larix; species Larix kaempferi. Next base: position 4,025,774 of record BSBM01000008.1, read on the forward strand.
GTATAAGTAATAATAACATATTATAACTAAATATGATAATATATGCAATATAATATAACAATATATAATATAATATAACAATATATAATATAATAATAAAACAATGTATAAATAATAATAACATATTATAACTAAATATTATAATATATGTAATATTAACAAATAAAAAAATAAAAAACAAAACAAACACTATGAAACGGGAATGGATGGACAAAAAAATAAAAAGCAAAACTAACACAATGAAACCAAAATGGATGGACATTAGAGGGAGGGGTATATCAATGAAAAATTTGGTTGCGGTTCTCCTAAAAGAGTTGAAAATGGAGAGGTTGAAATTAATTTGAAGCTAAGCATACAAGCTGATTGGAGAGAAGCATTGGAGAATGGATCGTGATCTGCTCATCAAGGTTTTCAATCCTTCACCCAATTTCACCTTTTTTTCTTTCGGCATTTGCAGAGTTTTTTTAGGGTTTTCATTTTTTAGTTGAAAAGGGTTTTGTATTTTACATGGTTATGAAAAGATGGGTTTGATTTTAATAATTACTGGATTACACCACACAAGAATTGTTCTTTCAGCATTTCTTAGGGTTTTCAGTTTTTTATTGAAGAGGGTTTTCTGTTGAATCTTGGTCAAAGAGGTGTACCTTTGCATTAGTTTAAAAAATATGATCTAATCCCCTATTCAGAGTGAAAAAGTAATGTAAGTGCCCTAATTAATAATCTGGACTAGATTGGAAAGCCAAAAGATTCGGTGGAGCAGCTTGTTCGGAAGACGACAGCTAACATCTGTTATTCCCTTACGGGGACATTATGCAAAACAGATAGATAATCTTCCCATGGGGACATGTTTGGATTAACGGATATACACCTGGATATAAGGAGCGGCTAGATGAAGGAGGTGTCTATGTGAGGGGTTTGTTAACAGCCAGGGGAGATGTATTGTCCAGTGTTGGAAGAACCTTCCAGTCCTACTTGCGTTCCAGTACTGCCTGCCCTGAGAGTCCTTCTTCTTTCACCTTCTCTCTGACCTTCTACCTTTCCATCTTCTCCGTTTCCTGCCTTCCTTCCAGATTCTATCTTTTAATCCTTCCTCCCATGCATGGAAGACTGGATCAAACCAGTAGCAAGCGAACCATCTCCCTATCTATTATCCTATGTTACGAGAAACCTGACCAAAAAATTGGTTTCTGTTCTGTTCCCATTTCCATTCCTATTCTGATTGTTGTCTTTACTGTGAGAAGATATCCCCAGGTTCTGATTGCAATACATGGAGATACCCGAATTTAATATGTCATAAAAACCGCAAAAGATTAGCCCAAATTTCTGATTACAAGACATGGAGATACCCGAATTTCATGTGTCATAACAGAAGATTAGCCCAAATTTCCAGTCAACTATCAGGAATTTATTGCACCAAAAGATTCATGATTCATACACTCACCCTCAATTCACATCTGATGTCATGAAACCCCTTCAGATTGAACAACTAATGGATAAAAAAGTAGTAAATCTTTCTGGTGGAGAATTACAGAGAGTGGCATTGTGCTTATGCCTCGGCAAGGTATGTTATGTCAAGGCCTAGACTCACTATAGATCCTTGTTCTATTATTCAACGGCTACATGTTCCTATCCCCCCATCTTCCTGCCATCCTATGTTCCTATTGCTGAAATTCTTGTAACTGTTATATACTTATATGTGATGCCAGAATGTATTTTTAATTAAATTCCTGAGTGAGTGAGTTTTTTATGACGCTGTCCAATTCATTGGATTCTTACAAAGCTTCATTTATTATTGTGCATCCTGCTGACATTTATCTGATTGATGAGCCAAGTGCATAGGTAGATTCAAAGCAGGGTATTGTTGCAGCAAAGGCCATAAAACGATTTATTCTTCATGCAAAGAAGACTAAACAATTGTTGCTTATTGTTTCGTTTGTTGTTGAGCATGATTTATTCTTCAATTGCAATAAGCTCATTACAGGTTGTGGCAACATTTAAGCTTGTTGTAACATTCATTCACGGCTTCCACGATTGTCGCAGCTCTAGTAGCTAGTTGTAAGATTTAAACACTCATGGATACAGTAGCATACTCAGTGATGAAAAAAAAGTAGTGTGAGATCACAAATGGTCACAGTGGTTGTCTGAATGAACAATGTGACCAAGATTGAACTAGGGAATGGACAATCGAACCTATGCCCCACTTTACAACTGTATGACCCAATCGCAATGATCACAAATTCTATACTAGGTATAAAAGGAATACAGCCACCAGTAGGGATTCCATGAAATGACATGGATTAAGGGGGATCACCACAATCAATGCTTGTAGACAATCAAAGGTCAGAATAAATAAACAATGTGGACATGGTCAATTTCAAGTCATTGATCCTTAGTGGCAACCTGATGAGTCATGCATCCACCAGTATAAAAATTATTTTTGTGATTGGCTATGGATCTGGATTAGCTTTGCTATGTGCAGATTGGGTAGTTCCTAGTTTTGATGGTCAACAGGTAGGCTTATGGAGGAATAGTCAGGTGATCCACAAAGCTTCGGTGTTGTCGATCCAATATTGGAAGGTATGGTTAGTCCTATAAATAGTCAGGGTTTTCTTTATACCTTTTAAATACTATTTATTTCTTACTTGCTTGCCCAGTTCTCCTATGATGAAATTTGTGTGCTTCTCAAGCACTATTCATAAGCAAATATGTGATCTTTTCAAGCACTATTCAGAAGCATCTTTGAAAAAAACACCAAGACCTAGAGAGGTTGGGCCATCATCATCAAAGCCCACAGCAAGACTTACAAAACATGAGTTTGCAAACTTGTTGATCGGTCCGGAGAAATGTGCTCCAAGAGATTCAACATTGAGGTAGCATTATTAGCTGGTTTGGAGAGTAGCTTGGTCGACCCATGCGACTTGATTGCACTAATGTATATTGTTGGTATTCCTGCTGCCCGAATAGGCTTCATGTTCATCATCAATTAATAGATTTAGAAAGGAAATTAAGCCTAGTAATTCACCATCCATAGTTTCTCTATATTAGTCATCCCATATTTGTTCTGTATAAAGGAAAGACATATCACCCGCAGGCCCACTTGATAGATAAGATAGCTCATATCCATATAAATTATAAAAATGTACAGATTCACCACCTACAGGAGATGAGGAAGCATCTGATCCTTTTGATTTAACTTTGAGTCTTTTCTCAAGCTCCGAGTTCTGAGATTTTGTCTGTATAAGTATGCATTGGCTTTCCTCTTTTCTATCAATATGAGTTATTTGATTATATCTTTTTGGAGTCCTCATTCTCTGTACTTATTCTAGTCGTTCTTTAAGTAGGCTAAAAATGGTGTACTTCTGCATTGGGATGAGAGTGCAACTGAAGCAAAAGAACAGTGGACTTCTGCATTGGGATGAGAGTGCAGTTCAAGAAAAACAAGAGGTGTTTCTAAAGTGAAAGAAGAGGATTCCCTAAGGCTTGGCTTGTCCAATAATTTCGATTGACGTGAAGTTCAATTTATTCTTCAGAGCAGCATATTGTTGGTTTTGTTATTGAGCATGATTTTATTATGGCAACTTATTTGGAAGATAGGATTATTGTATATGAAGGACGACCTTCTGTTGATTGCCAATACTCCACAAAGTCTACAAACAGGAATGAACCTATTTTTATTGGTAAGGGTCAAATTAGGGTTACACCATCCAATTTACTGTCTTTTTCTTGATGTGTTATAGAGATATTTCATGCTACGAGTCATCCTTCCAATGTAATGCAGGAAAAGTAATGTGTGCTTTGCTTTGTTTGGATTGATTTTACTCCGTGTTAATCAAAGTCTTTTCTTTTCCTGAATTGTGTTCTCTTCAGCACCTGGATATTACATTTAGACGAGATCCTTCCCTTATCAATTTTATGGGTGGTACCACTATTAACTTATGGTTTTATGTTCCCGCTGAAGAGCCAATACAATTTAGGAATTAGGAAGGAACCACTACATTCTTGGAAGGATAGGTAACCTAAGGTTGATATAGTAACTGAATTACTGGATTTTGTTTGCACACTAAATTTATTTATAAAATATGATGAAATGCTAATCTTTAATATTGGACAGGTCGCTAAACCTTGAATCCAGCATTTAGGGTAGTTGGTGAGTTCGGTTGCTAGCGACGGGTTTACAAACTTTTTTCTATATAAGCAGGTGGCGAGATGATTCTCTTTTGCATATATAGAAATAGACCTCACATTTTCCCGCTCCATAAGTGCATCTCCAACTATAGTGTATCACTATTCCAGCTTCCCCTCTGGAAGTTGAGTATCTATGTATCCCCTATCTAGCCTAGGCTAGGTTTCATATGCTTTACCCAATTATAATTTCCTTTGAGTACTCTCTCTTTAGTACATACTATTTAGCTAAAAGATCATAAATTCTAAAAACTTATATAATTGTCCATGCTCTACTCGACATCATACCAACTACCCTCGAACTCTACGTAACAATGGAGTGTAACTCACAGCAAAACTACAAGCCACGCATAAATAAATTAGATTCAACAAAGGATTTACCCGAATGTCAGATTCTTTCTTTCAAATCCCTAAAGAATAACATGTGGCATGTTAAAAGATACACAACCTGGTCAAACTGAACCTGCCCATCTTGATGTTGGTCTTGGTTGTTTGTTATCAAGCCATTGGGAGATATGGACTAAGGGTTTATCATGAGGTAGTGAAGTAGCAAGCTTTAGGGGTTCCCATGCTATGAGCCGCTCCAATGTAAAGACCAATTCGTGGGCGACAGAAAGAGCGAAGCCACTCGATGCCCCAAAGGAAGCCCTACCACATCACAAGCCAAAACTCACTTTCATGCGAAGCTACAAGTGTTAAAGTCCAAACGAAGCCCCACATGGAGGAAGCAACCAGGTGAAAAAAAGGAACCAGGTGAAAAATATCTAAGCAACTAAGTGATTTCACAGAATATGATGCAGAAATATATGATACCGGAAGATCCGGTGCGAGAACATATGAGCTTGTCCGAGGGAGGGAAAGGAATTGTCTTGTCTTTCTATACCTCGTAAAAACACTACAAAAGATTACATTTATCTTGTAAAAACACTACAAAATATTACTTTTATCCATGTGGAAGACTGTCTTAAGCTGTGTAGATCTCCCTATGAGCTGGTGGACTAGTCCGAAGCAAGACAAAGCAATAAAGCCGCAATCTACTAGGCCCAACCAATAAAGCCCTGTGGGAAGAAGTCCCATAGAATGAAAAAAATACGGAGTTGGAAATTTAGGAAGATTTATGACTAGCAAGCGAGAACAGGCCCTTGGTTCATATCCAAGCCAAGCAGCCACCAACCAAGTTTAGTAGCCATTTGTATGTATAAAAACAAGAAAATGAGACATTTGTTCTTAATACCTGTAAATGGTTCAATTTCCCAACAACGCCATTATAATAAAAATAATAAAATGGAACCAAAAATAAAAGCACTTTTGCTGCCTTAGTGGTTGCCTGCTTTTGGGTTTGCCTGCCTTGGTGCAATGGTGGTATCATCACAACCATCATCTCGCTCAGTGCAAATAAGGTGTAGATTCAATTGTAGAGCCTATTTAAGAGTTGGCATTTTGTCCAGTATTCCTTCCAGTAGTAGTAATAGAGCTACCATTACAAGCTCCACTCTCATCTTTACTGCTTATGTGCTAGCTTCTTTCATTTTTGACAACCTCTAAGCAATATCTGCATACTGTATGTTTAGAAACATTTTGGAAATAGATCTGTTTGACTATGAACCTGTTGCATTAATTTCCTGTTATGTTAGGACAATGGTCCTTGCCAAACTGGCTGCTCTATTAATGAGTTGTCAACGCAACTGTCTGTGGAACTGTGCCTAGTGCTACTTTATTTGGAGAATTTTACTACCAAAGTACTGATTCTTATTTTTTGTCTCTTAGAATGTCTGGACTAACCACTTCCTATCAGTGTTAGGTCTTGTATACAGTATATAGATTCACAAGCACTCGAGGGCATGGAGGGTTCCTTGACTGGAAAGAAAATGATCAGGTGATTTAATTTAATCTATATCTTCTTTAGGAACTAGTAAATAGATGTAATTTCACCCTTATCAACTAGAACAAAGTGGTAAAAAATGAACTTGGAGAAGCGATCCAAACTAGCTAACTTCAGTATAAAGGAAGGTTCACATGAATGATTTTCAGGCATAAGCTGTATGCATGAAAGCAACCTTTAGACAATAGTTGAGGAGGTGTTTATGTGTTAAAGTGCCTTTTAGTCACAAACAAAGGATTTTTACCTATATCATAGCCATTAATAAAATATGGGCAATCTTTACTACATTGGCTATTAACAAAACATTTCCCGAAATAAAAGCACTGACAACTTCACATTCTTGAAGCTAATGCATAAACTCATCGAACAGTTGAACTGGGTGAAGAGGATGTCTAATACTCATGACGATGTTTAGTATTCTTTCTACATGCAAGTATATCCTATAAGAAACAAATTTTTTCTGGGGAATTTATTATTTTTATCATGCCTATGCTTAAATTTGATCCAATGTAGATATTTTTACTCCTTATGTGATTTCTTATTGCAGTTTGATATTAATCTCTGATTTTGTTTTTTCTTGTTAAAAAATGAGATTCGTGGATTCAAAATATTTAAAATATTCTTATCTTTGTTGCATTATGTAATCAAATATATCTATTCTCATTCACTCTTCCTTCCTTCAGATGCCTTAAGCATTGACAATGTCTCTTTATCTGCATAATGACATAGTATTTAGGAGTATCCAATGTTTTTTATGTATATCTTGTAGGCAGGTTGTGTGAAAATCCTCACAGCAGATCTAAGAGATGATGTATACCTCACAAGAGTAGTTAAGATTAAGCAAGAAAATAGAAGAAGAGTGAACAATACAGTATAATGAGCAACATAATAATATGGTACAATAGAACTCAAATAGAAGCAATAATACTTCACACACACTAAATTATTAATCACAAATGGACATATAAATAATACAATGCAATGGAATTTGAATGCCTAAGGTGGCAATTCAAATTAGCCTTCATGGATTGATCAAAGGATCACTGGAGTGTCATCGGAGCACAACTAGTATCAATGGAGCACAATTGGAAGTCTTCATCATCATTAGTGGAGTCATCAATGCTCAAGTAACTGTCAATCATCAGTCAAACTGAGTCAGGTAGGTGTAACTGAGTGTAACTGACTGTAACTAAGTGTAACTGAGTGTAACTGAGTGTAACTAAGTGTAACTAAGTGTAACTGAGTATAAACTGAAGACAACTGGACTGGTAGGTGAAGGAGGGTGAGTTGCTTCCTAAAATCAAGGAAGAAGGACGCATTAAGCAACTGGAGGGATAAAAATGAATAGTGAGAATCTCCTGGGGGCTGGCTAACTGAGGGCTAGGTGTTGGACTGATGACTGGGATGCATGCAAAATTCATGCAAACCCTAGAATGCATGCAAACCCTAAAAGTGCATGCATGACTGAAAATGTAAATGATCAAAATACTGGTGGGACTAGGATGGAGTACAGGAATATCCTAACACCCCCCCTTAATCTATCCTGGACCCTAGTAACTAAGACCAAAGGTCACCCAATACAATGAATAATAACAATCAGTAAACCAAGGAAGTGGGAAAATATCATGGGAAACATACCCTCTCCTCAAAAACAGACTGTAAGGCACACACAAAAATAAATGCTCCAAACTCAAGCAGGTGTGATGCTTGGTCATATGTCTGGAGGTATCTTCTTCTTGGGAAGAAGTGGATCATGCTCAAAAAGCATGCGTTTGTACTTGCTCTTCAGTTCGAATGTGATGAGAACAAATCCAACAGTATGAGAATGATCCTTGAACCTGTGATTTGAATCAGCTGAGGTAGGATCAAATTTCTGAATGTGCATATAGTCTTTTGTCTTCTCCTTCGAACCACCATGGGTGAGATTATGCCAAAAATAACTATTACATGTTTGCTTGAAATCAAAATCAGATTTAAGACTTAAAAAAGAGTTTCTTGAGATCTCCTTTGAACCAGCAGGGGTGAGATCAAAACTATCATATGCATGAGAAATTTTCCCAAGCAGTAATTGCTTAGAACCCAAATTAGATACAAGACTTGAATCATGGTTTATTGAGATCTCCTTTGAACCATGAGAGGTGAGATAAAAACCAGTAGATACATGAGAAATATTCCCAAGCGAATGGCAATGGCCATATTCTTCAACGACCTTCTGAAAGCATGGAATTATGATCATATAGTAGTATAAAAGAGGAGATAGCTGGAGAGGAGAGAATGCATTACCTTCAATAGCTATTTTGACCTCCGAAATAATCATGTGATCATGATGCAAAGCAACATACTCTGGTGCAAGAGAGGAATTAGGACCTTCTGCAATATCTAGAGTGTGAGCTAGCATAGAAAGATAAGAAGGTTTGAGCATGAGTGGAGAATCTGCAAGTTCTTTGTCAACAACTTCAATATGAGATGATACTGGTTCATGATCTGAGAGACCATCAAGGGGAGCGAATGCATCACTTTGTTTGCTTTCGAATGGGTTGGGACCAAGTCCTTCATTCTCTCTGCCAAATATTTCATCCAAGTGAGCCCATAGATCTTTTGGTTATGAAAAATCAGGGAGGTCATATAACATCCAATCAAACATAGCATCCAACATTGATCCAAAGGCTTCATCAACTTTATTTAACCAATCAATCTTCTCTTCAGAAGATTCAAACTATCTTTCAAAATAACAATCAAAGAGATCATGGCTCTTCAAATATGCTATCATTTTTGGTTTCCATTCATCATAGTTGAATGGAGAAAGAAGAGGGAGTCCTTCTAAATATGAATACATTGAAGCTGTAGAGGACCTACAAAAACAATATAGAATAATTGCAACTGCTACTGCTGCAAAAATGCAGAAACTGCTGCAACTATTGCACTCGAAATCTTGGTAATAACCTGCTTAAAACTCTCAAGAATGGAGATAAACAATACTCTCAACATGCTCCGATACCATGTGAAAATCCTCACAGCATATCTAAGAGATGATGTATACCTCACAAGAGTAATTATGATTAAGCAGGAAAATAGAAGAAGAGTGAACAATACAGTATAATGAGCAACATAATAATATGGTACAGTAGAACTCAGATAGAAGCAATAATACTTCACACACACTAAATTATTAATCACAAATGGACATATAAATAATACAATGCATGAGGAATTCGAATTCCTAAGGTGGCAATTCGAATTAGCCTTCATGGAGTGATCAAAGGATCACTGGAGTGTCATCGAAGCACAACTAGTCTCATCGGAGCACAACTGGAAGTCTTCATCATCATCAGTGGAGTCATCAATGCTCAAGTAACTGTCAATCATCAATCAAACTGAGTCAGGTAGGTGTAACTGAGTGTAACTGAGTGTAACTAAGTGTAACTGAGTGTAACTAAGTGTAACTGAGTGTAACTGATTGTAACTGAGTGTAACTGAGTATAAACTAAAGACAACTAGACTGGTAGGTGAAGGAGGGCGAGTTGCTTCCTAAAATCAAGGAAGAAGGGCGCATTAAGCAACTGGAGGGCTAAAACTGAATAGTGAGAAGCTCATGGGGGTTGGCTAACTGAGGGCTAGGTGTTGGATTGATGACTGCGATGCATGGAAACCCTAGAATGCATGCAAACCCTAAAAGTGCATGCATGACTGAAAATGTAAATGATCAAAATACTGGTGGGACTAGGATGGAGTACAATAATATCCTAACACTTTCAGTCACAAACAAAGGCCTTTTACCTGTATCATAGCCATTAATAAAAGATGGGAAATATTTACTACATTGGCTATTAACAAAACATTTCCCGAAATAAAAGCACTGACAACTTCACATTCTTGAAGCTAATGCATAAACTCATCCAACAGTTGAACTGGGTGAAGAGGATGTCTAATATTCATGACGATGTTTAGTATTCTTTGTACATGCAAGTATATCCTATAAGAAACACAATTTTTTGGGGGAATTTATTATTTTTATCATGCCTATGCTTAAATTTGATCTAATGTAGATATTTTTACTCCTTATGTGATGTCTTATTGCAGTTTGATATTAATCTCTGATTTTTTTTTTCTTGTTAAAAAATGAGATTCGTGGATTCAAAATATTTCAGATATTCTTATCTTTGTTGCATTATGTAATCAAAGCTATCTATTCTCATTCACTCTTCCTTCCTTCAGATGCCTTAAGCATTGACAATGTCCCTTTATCTGCATAATGACATAGTATTTAGAAGTATCCAATGTTTTTTATGTATATCTTGTAGAATCAACTGACTTCATCGAGAGAGATTACTGTTTTTCAGTCAGCAGGTTGTCGATGAGATTGTTAAACATTTTGTGTTGCTTGATGTAATATGTTGCATGTAATGTCGCTTTCTGTTCAGGTTTCAGAAACTGATGAGAGTAATGTTTACTTCCTTATAGGAAAGCTAACAGTGTTTGGTAAAGGATGCTCTTCAGCAGGTTGTCAATGAGATTGTTAACATTTTTTGTTGCTTGATGTAATAGGTTGCATGTAATGCCACTTTCTGTTCAGGTTTCATAAATCGATGAGAATAATGTTTCCTTACTTATAGGAAAGCTAACATTGTTTGGTAATGGATGCTCGTCAGCAATTATTGTAGCTGTAGGTATCAGTTATATACCAGTGGACTCCTCAGTTAGAGGTGTTAATTCATCATACACCTGAAATTTTTTTGAGCTTTCCTGTGCTTGTAGGTCAAGATGGCGGTGAAAATTTTGGTCACCATAATGATTACCTAGATCTCTAAGAAGTGCATCTAATCGCTCTGTCTATGCAGCAAGACCACTGCTAACTTCATGATTGAGTATCAGTAATTAAAAATGACAAGATGAAGTTAATGTCCTCACGCAATCAAAATTTGTCAGTGTGACTAAAACACATCTACAAACAGAGCACGACTAGTGAGGGAGTGCCCAAGACATCTACCACAAGCAATGCAACTGAGCTACATATGATCATTGAACAAAAAAAAAAGAAAATAATAAAATAATGTATTCTGTGAAAAAATCACTTCAAGTTTCTGTGGGGTGCTGACCTGAGCACAGTGGACAGTAATGCAAAATACATAAAAGAAAACAAACAAGAAAGAAAGGATGCAAGCAAAATATGAGATTGCCAAACTGTTCTCTATATTCATTATGTATTTATAAAATTAATGGAGTCCAAAAACGGAGTGGAATCAATCAAACAGAGTGACTGATGGGTATCTGTCTCCTTGATTCAGGGGGTGATGAATGAGCAATTAGTGGTTGCCTCTCCTTAACTCCAGAGGGATGAGTAAAGTGGATAGTGGGTGTTTAATTCCTTGTCTCGGGAGTTGAAAATAGAAGTTTACAATTACAATAAGATAAGTGAGAGTAAGGTGGAGTAGTAGGTGAAATTCACACTTAACTCTTAGAACACATATATACTACAATAATAGATTGTTGACTAATTCAACTATCTCATCATTTCCTCCCTGTTGAGAAAAATTTGTCTCCATCTTCCTCTAATGGTATACAGTTTACACTTTCCAACAAATGACATAATAAACTGTAGGAGTGATGTAAGCATGTTTGCTAGATTGAAACATGGATGCTTGTCGAGGTTGGAAAGAGATACTTTTGAAATAGGTATTTTCCACTTTTGCATTGAAAATGTTAGCCTCTGTTATATAGAATGAGTTGCCTATCTTCAAGGGGAAAGAAGAGGAAACTCAATTACTTAGTACTAGTAGACTCAGTGATCGGTACCTCCAAAACTTATCCAAATAATTGATAGAATAAATTTAAATGTAATGAGCTGTCAACTAAACAAAATTTATTGATTCCTTGGATAATTGAATGTTGTGGAAATAGGATTCTCAATAAAATATGATGTTTATATCCTCTTCTATGGACATTGTTACAAACTTAAACCCAGCTTAAGATAATTCACATAAAAAAGAATGCCATCAATTATATATTAAAATAACTAGAAACAATCTAAGCAAAGACGAAAGATTCTATATTTTTATAAAAAGAGACAAATGTTTTTTAATCTAAAGTGGCCACGGGATTTCTGAAAAGTGGTCATAATATAAAACACTATAAAATTTGAGAAAGCTGGCAATTTCAAAACTGCCACCTTGAAGTTCTTGTTGTTTTTCTTTGACCACTCAATTTAGGGAGTGCCTCACCTATTTGGTCCACTCAATTTAGGGAGTGCCATATATTCTCCACTCGAGGAAAGTGTTCCCCCCCCCCCATTTTTGGCATGCTTTATCATCTAGAGATGCTCTCTCTTCTTCGAATGAGGATTAGTTGGATAATCCCATTGTAATAGTACTTTCCTTACTAGGCGATACTCTCAAAAATATATGTACCTATCATATGCAATATATGCCCCATGTGCAATGTAACCCTTAATATAAAATGTCATTAATCCTAAGACCTCTCCATATACTCTGCTTAGTAAATATGTGAATCCTAAATGATATAATAGGTGACTGTCATCTTGCATACATATTAATATTATAATTTATTGAATGAGGTGCACTTGATTTTTGAGATATTTTGACAAAAGAAGGTTATCATTAACATGGCCATTTTTTGTGGCTATTGGGTAATATTTGTTTCTTACCTAAGTATGTGACCATTTTCCAGAATTTGACAAGATGGTGTTAGCTGTTGGAAATTGTGTTCTCATATCAATCCATAAGGAATTTTATTTAAGGGTGCTAGCTCAATGGTAGAGCACCTGCCTTATAGGTAGGAGGTTGGTGGTTCGATTCCACCGTGCCCTATTTATATTCTGAAATCACTAAAAAGAGATAAATGACTAAACAAATGACCAAAATTTGCATATAAATGACCACCATTACAACATGAGAGATAAGTGACCAAACACATGACCAAAATATGCATACAAATGACCACTTTTGAGTTGGTGATCGCTGGTAGCAAATTAGTGGTCATTTATCATGTGACCATTAATGACCAAATATATTACCAAATTAATGACCAAATATACAACCAAATATATGACCACAAGATAAGCTATATATGACCAAGCTAAATATGACCACATTTTTGGTCACGTGATATATGACCACTAATTTGCTACCAGTGGTCACCAACTCAAAAGTGGTCATTTATATGTGGATTTTGGTCGTTTTTTTGGTCACTTATCTCTCATTTTGTACTAGTGGATGTATATGCCACTTTCTATTGCTAAGCTTGCTTATCAAGATATTCAACAAGCCACTGTAGAGCCGAATCTTCCCTCTTCTCGGACAGTTGAGGAAAATCTCGTTACGCTTCCAGTTTGGGCAGTCAACTCGTCTTGTTCGAACAATTGCCTTGATGGTACTTTACCTTCGGATGAAGCTATTATCGAGGCCATGTGTGGTAGTGAGATACCTTGGGAGGATATGCAGCATCGCTCTTATTTCCTTCCCAACCTCGATCTCGCCGAGCAAGAAGAGTTCAGGACAACTCTTGCAGAGATGGTTGGTCACCATGTGGCTCTTTTGGGTTCACATGAGATTTATGCGGAGGGGAACATGGCTAATATTTCCCCGAATCAATTGATCAACATCTCTCGCACTCCAAGAAAGATTGAGAACGTTTACATCGGTGATGATTTCTCTCTTGAGGAGGTTGTCATTTACACCGAATTGTTTATTGAACTTCGGGAAGCTTTCACCTGGTCATACGAGGAGATGCCAGGAATATACCCTAGTATTGTCGAACATGAGATTATGACATATCCTTATGTTAACTCGGTTCAACAACGTCTTTGTGCTATTAACCCTAGGAAGGCAACCGTTATTAAGGCAGAGGTGGAGAAACTACTCAAAGCTGGTTTTATCTACCCCATTCCCCTTACCAAATGGGTGTCAAACCCCGTTCCTATGGATAAGAAGCAGGGAACGATCCACATATGCACTGATTTTAGAGACCTGAATCGTGCATGTCCGAAAGGAAACTTCCCCATGCCATTCATTGATCAGATATTGGATGCTTGTGCGGGAAGTGAGATTTTTTCGTTCATGGACGGCTTTTTGGGGTATAACCAGATTCAAATCAAACCCGAGGACCAACATAAGGATGCTTATATTTTTCCTTGGTGTACGTTTGCATATCAGAAAATTACCTTTGGCCTTAAAAACGTCGGAGCTACGTTTCAGCATGCCATGACCTATGCCTTTCACGACCCTAAATAATGGAGGTTTTCTTGGATGATCTTGCTGACCATTCTTGTAAGAGAATGGACCACCCCAAGCACCTTTGTTCGATTCTTGAACGATGTATACACTACAAGATCCGATTGAATCCCAATAAATGCATCTTTGTGGTGAGGTCAGGCTGCCTTCTAGGATTCATAGTTTCGAAAGAGGGTATTAGAGTTGATCCTCTTAAAGTTGAGGCAATACTTTGGTTTCATCCTCCGCGCAACTTGTTTCAACTTTAGAGCCTCCAAGGGAGAGATACTTTTCTACGCCATTTTGTAGTCAATTATGCTAATATTACCAAAGGTTTCACGCGTTTGTTGAAGAAAGACACACCGTTTATCTGGGATGAGCAAGCCCAATAGTCTTTCGATGCCCTTAAGAAAGATTTGGTATCAGCCCCTCTGCTTAGTCCACCAGACTTCACACGAGATTTCATACTTTATGTGGATGCATCTCAAGAGACGATTGGCATGGTCTTGGTTCAGGTTGATGATGTGCTCGTCGAGCATGTCATCTATTACCTTAGTCTAAATCTAGTAGACGTTGAACTAAGATATACTCACGTGGAAAAGTTGGAACTTGCGACTGTACATGTAGTCCAACGGTTATGAAACTATATTTTGCATAGAACAACCACAATTGCAGCGCACATCAATCTGTTTCAGTTCATGCTATAACGATGCCTTATAGGGGGGGAGTATAATAAAGGGATTGTGATCCTTCAGGAGTTAGATCTCTATTTTGCTTCGGCGAAGTCGGTGAAATCATTGGTGTTTGCTGAGCTTATGTTGGACCTTCCAAGACTTGATGAGGATGTCATCCATGAAGATTCCTTTGTGGATGAACACTTATTTCTTATCTCGTCAGAGGACCCTTGGTATGGGGATGTCATTGTATATCTCCAAACTTTGAAGTTTCCTCCACATTATTCACGGGACGAATGACGGCATGTGAAACATCACGCTAAATATTATACTATTGTTGGTGACACTTTGTATCGCCGAGGAAAAGATTCTATTATCCGTCGTTGCTTAACTCACGAAGAAGCAAAACGGGTGCTTAATGATTGCCATGTTGGGGCGTGTGGTGGTCACTTATCTGGGCTTGCTATAGCCCAACGTATTATGCGAGCTGGTTACTTTTGGCCTTCAATATTTAAAGATTGTATAAACACTGTGAAGAGATGTCACCCTTGACAGGTGTTTTCTTGGAATATACACTCACATCCAGCGCCCCTCCATCCGTTCGTCACTGTCGGTCCCTTCACCAAGTGGGGGCTAGATTTCATGGATTGCAAACTAGCTTCGGCTAGGGGGAATCACTATATTATAGTGGCCATGGACTACTTTTCCAAATGAGCTGAGGCCATGCCTACCGTAAAAGCCGATGGTGCTGCAGTAGCCCATTTCGTGTTCAATCAGATTATTACTCGGTTCGGTATTCCGAAAGAGATTGTCACTGACCATGGCAGTCACCTTCAGAACAAAATGATGGAGGATTTGTTTCTCAATATTGGGTTTCATCAAGAACACTCATCTTCTTACTATCCCCAAGTGAATGGTCAAGTTGAAGCAGTCAATAAGTCTTTGAAGACCATTCTCCAATGTACCATTCAACAAAGCAAGAACAACTAGCACATTATGTTATATCCTACTTTGTGTGCATATCAAACTGTAGTCAAGACTGCCACCAGTTTCTCACCGTTTCAGCTAGTACACGGTGTGGAGTCGATTTTACCAATTGAATGCAAAATCCCTTCGCTTAAACTGGCCATAGAGCTCCTCCTTGATACGACAGGTCTTGAGCAATGTTTAATCCACCTTGAGAAACTTGATGAGCAGTGTTGAGATGCCACCGTGGCTATAGATTCCAATAAATGTCATGTTAAGGTTCAGTGCGATAGGTTTGTCCGTCCATAGCAATATGCTAAAGGTGAATTGGTCCTCTTATATGACCAAGCTAAAGAACCCTTGGGGGCAGGAAATTTTAACCCCATGTGGGTCCTTACATTGTGAGGCATGTCCTGGAAAAAGGAGCCTATGAATTAGAAGACTATGAGGGGACTATCTTGAAGGAGCCTAGAAATGGGATCTACCTCAAGCAGTATTATGCTTGAACCTCTAGTTCAGGCTAATACTTTTTCATACTACTATATAGTTATTTTTGTACATAGTTTAGCTTTCATTTGGTTTTCCGGTCTGCCGATTAGCTTTCGTTTGATTGACAGATGTCAGCGGAGTTTCCTACATTCTTAGGATTTGTGGATGGTGCTAGCCATCATACACAGTAGCTTGATTCTGTTGCTTGGGTTATTTATTCACCTGACCACCTAGTTGTGTCTTCAGGAGGTGCTTGTCTTGGTCCTACATCTACCAATGTGGTTGAGTATAGTGCTATGATTGAGCTACTTCGGGATGTTATTTCACATGGCATCTAGTCTTTAGAAGTCCACCTGGATTCACATCTAGTTGTGTCTCAGTTGAATGGTCAGTACAGTGTGAGGGATCCTATGTTACTATAGAAATTCTTAAGGGAAAGACTCTTGGAACGACATTTTGTTTCAATTACATACATTCATGTTCCGAGAAGTTTTAATCATATATATGATGCATACGCTAACTATGTATTAGATTGGCATTTGTCACATTCACAATGAAGCACACAAATAAAAGATACATTCATACATTTGTACATACACACATATAGTAGAACCAGAGAACCAAAGTTTTTTATAAATAATATGTCCAAAAATGGTAGTGTCATAATACAAAACTGGTGCCTGTAGCCCTAAAAAATATACATATCAATCCAAAAAATGGGACCCTGAGATGTCTACTCCCTACGAGGAGGCCTAGATTCCGCCCCGACAGGATGTGTCTCATAGTAATACTGTACTGCATTTTCGATATGCTACAGTAGTCGTACCCAGTTACCCGGCACCCCCACTACCTGGCATTGCATATCCTCTGGTAGTTGCGCCACCTCAACCTATGGTATCCTGGCAGTCATCCGTAATAGGTTTCCCCGTAGAGTCTGTAGTGTACGCTCTACTACAACACCTACTACCTCATCACCCCTGCCCCGGCGACGATGTCTCAGGAAACCCTCGGGTCTCACTGGACCTTTGTCTGCAAGCAAACAGTCAAACATTAATATGTGATACTACCCCCAAAAATATTTTTTCATTTGCATCTATAATAAAAAATCCATAAAAATTTAATACACCAAAAAACCTAAAAAGAGTACTCACCAGTGTCTCTGAACACTACATCTAGTGGAAGCGACATGTCTTGATCCTGGCGGAATTCTATCCCTGCATAGGGGTAGTCATCTATGGCTATGACCTGTCGGTCCCACCAGTGAAAGAACTCCTCTGTATATGGTGATGCCTGACGGCCACCACCCTGTCGTGTCAAGACCTCGGCCCACCGGGTCATGGCTGGGTTGCAGAGACTATGAGGAGGGACCTCAACCCTCGGACTGAGCCCCAGAACTCGCTCAAAGAAGAAGCTGCATAAGATACTGCCGTACCCGAATTTTTTTGCTTCCCCCTGCTTGCACTCTATCAGTTGGGTCTTCATGGACCCCAGTAGCATGGTACACCAGTCAAATACCATGGGATGCATACACTATGACACATAAAACATAACTGGTCTAGATGCTTGGTGCAAAGCTTTTGAACCAGTAATCCGCACTAAGGTAGCCACGACAACCGTCATGTTCAGGTTGACTATGGCTCTGATGGGCCCCTGACTCCCCACTGCGTGAGTATTTGGAACACAATACCGCTCTATATAGTCGGGGATGGTGATCCCACTACCCACATAATGAGATTGAAGGCTTGCCACCTCACCTCGGCGAGAAAAACCAGTAATGAAGTAGATATCTTCCACTTCCAGGGAGAGTATTTTCCCATCTAGGTTGAATTTCTGTGCATCGACGTCCTAGTAATCTATCAAACGACGGAGCAATAGGTTTTGGGCCCTCAAACCCCCTATGCTCCAAAATTTGTATAACCCACATGCTTGTAGTGGTTGCTATGCACGCACATCATTATGGATAGCCTCATCCACTAAGTCATGTTCCCTCTCTCTCCACTCTAGAACCATCATGGAGAGAGAAAAACCACAGAGTTTAGTCAATATTATTTTAAAAAATAGCTTCACGGCTGTACCTACAAGCAAGTTTGCTTACAGAGGTAGGTACTCGCGATCAACGCATGCATTGACTACATGTACCCAACCCTACCCGCGACCCACATAGTTATATCCTACGGGTAGTGCTGCGATCATTTAGGGCTTGGCCAAACAAAAAACCAACCGATGAAAATTGAAATAAAAGCATTGAAATGGAAGGCATGGATGAGACTACCAACCTTCTCCTAACGGTTCGATGAATGGATGCCCGTAGCTCCCAGAATCAACAATTGAACTGCAAGGTGAAAACTAACCACAAAACTCCAAATGGGTGAATAGTAAAAATCAATTTGTTACTATTTATAATTTTCAAAACCCACTAGTCTATAGTTTTCTCCATTTAATGTTGTTTTGGACTAATACAATGTCATGGAGTAGCATTTTTTGACCAGATTTATTCGGCGAAAGTTGTTTCCAAACGTTTCACACCTACGGCAGGGATATTTCACACCTATCATATAAGTTAGATGTCATTTTCACATGCATTATGCATTTGACCTTTTGACCACTTTCATAAACCCTAGGTGCGACCCCGCTTTTTAACTGACACGGAACCTTCACATTGTTATAGAATTGTCGTTATCTGGTGGTAGGGCCTTTCTGAACATGGGTACCCTAGTTAGAACCCCTTTTTGCATTATGGTGCCCATGCTGTTGTTTGTACTTAGGATTGGGAGTCCTTCATAGTTATGCCATGACTGTTCGATAAAGAGTCATACTATACTTTGTCTTATGTTGGCCATCTTCCATAAGGACTCCCCCATTTATATCAAGTTGTGATTGCATTGCATCATCCTACTTGCCACTTGAGCCTTGTGCTAGCTCCCGCTTACTCGGTTGTCAGCCTGGTGCCCGAGGACTTTCCTTGTCGAGCCTTACAGAGCTTACACTTGCCATTCATAGTTTGATGACCTTTTGACCTTGAGGGAACAAACCCTGAGTGTCCACATCCTACACATGCTTCCTTGCATTGATCATAGGTATGTTCCATTGCTTGGTACTAGTCTTCTCGCTATTTGACACTCGTTCCCTCACTTGTTGTACTATAAGAAATTTTAATCTTTTTCAAGCTTTTCCAAATATGAAAAAGACCAAAAAAAAATTAAATATTCCAAAAATCTAGATGGGATTATGATTACTACTTTTTGTTGGCAGTTGTTATGTTGCCTTTGAACAGAGCATTCATTCCACTCCATACATTATGAGTCGGGACTATAGTTGGACCTTAGGAGTTGTACTTGTTTCTCAGTTTAATCCACCGATTGGTTAAGCTTCCAGTCATTATGGAGGCCCTTGTGATGCTTCCTGCATCACACGGTTTATATTGAGTCTATGTTGCCTGAGTCTATCCATCTGCTCGTGCTCTTGTTCAAAGGAAGTCCTAAAACTAGAGTCGGCCACTCCTCAGATCTCTTGACTATTGCATGTCGGCCATCCTTATTGAGTCAGTCCATTTGACCTAAGTTCTTCCAAATATTTCAGCGTAGCTGGTACCTCGTGCTGGTTGATGGGGGATGCCTTAATTCCCTCCTTCCAGTGAGTCTTGTTCCGTCGACTTCAACCCATTTATTCTGGAACTTGAGGCTTAGAGTTCGGTTTCATACCTTGAGGCTTGCAGTCATTAGTGGTAGGTTCTCTCGCCATCGACTGTTTTGGGAATACATCAATGTCCCCTGATCGATGGATTCATCTTAGTGTTCGACTTCACCACATCTATTCACACTCTGAGGCTTGTACTCTGTGCCTTGATGCCCATTTTCATTCTTGGTGGTTTATCTCATGTCTATTAAAAGTATACATCATTGACCGGTAATCAAATGAGGTCACATCAGGTTCGACCTCAACTCCTTTATTCACTTGATGGGACTTGAACCATCGAAGACTTGCATAGATGTTGATGTATATGTAACTTTGGAATGTATTTCATATATGTATATTGTACTCCTATATATATGGTATTATTCCGGAAGTGTTTGTATTCCTATAGAGATGTTATTATTCCTCTATATGGAAGTGTCATCATTTATATTGTAAGTGTCGTAACTTATACTTGATGGGTTATTAGACCACCTTGTTGGGGTCGGCCCTGTATAAGTCATGTGGGTCGAAGGGTTATTAGACCACCCTATTGGGGGTCGGCCATGTGGTTCAAAGGGTTATTAGACCACCCTATTGGGGGTCGGCCATGTGGGTCAAAGGGTTAT
Source organism: Larix kaempferi (assembly GCA_027924585.1). Classification (NCBI taxonomy): domain Eukaryota; kingdom Viridiplantae; phylum Streptophyta; class Pinopsida; order Pinales; family Pinaceae; genus Larix; species Larix kaempferi. The sequence goes on from BSBM01000008.1 coordinate 4,046,493, forward strand.
TAGACCACCCTATTGGGTGTCGGCCCAATCAACATTATGTTATGTGGTTAAGTTAAGGCCGACCTAGTAAAGGTTATTAGGCAAGTCAAGTCAAGTATAAATAGAGTGCGGGAGGCACTCTATTTCATCATTCTATTCTCTCTCACACTCTCGGGAGAGTGGCGCACTTGTGGAGGAGGATAAGTTGCTGCTAGGAGATGTCTATCTCTTATGCTTGGGTTGTATCACTGCTCTATCTATCTCTGAGGAAGTTATTGGGGTTTTTCACCTTTATGGTTTTCCCCAAGTAAACTCTATGTCTCTTGTGTGCTTGCATTATTGTTTCCATGATTGATATGCTGTAGATATGCTGTACATGTTGTTCTCTCAGTTAAGATCCTAGATCATATTGAAGTAAATTCTGAAAAATTAACATGGTATCAGAGCTAGCCTGAAAGAAGGCATGGTATGGCATGTATGACACTTGTTGCAATTGTGAAGCTAGGGCTTGATATAGAAAAACTAGTCATCGTAGCACTTTTTCTATGAATACATTTTGGAAAGGTTTCAGGGTCTGAAAATCATACATGGAGAAGCTAAGATCCAAATGTACCTTGTGTCTAAAGGACAACCTCTAATTTGTTGCACTTTGTGATTTATGATCTGTACAATATAGGGTTTTTGCCTCTTCCAAATCTCAGTCATAAACAGGTGACCTTGGAAAAAAGGTCATAACTTGGGCTAGGAAGCTCCAAATGAAATTTCATAAACAATGAAAGGTATTCAACAAACTGTACTTTCGTAGGTAACGTTTTCAAAGGTATAAACTGAACCAGTGACACGTGGCACCCCGTACAAGTTCGCTCTCCTATTTTACCCCATAAACAGGTCACGTTTTGACACTTGGCTAACTCTCTCTCAGAGAATCCATTTGAGGTCAGCCATGTGGGGTTAGAAAGAAGACAGATCGGGCTATCACAGGATAAATTTTCAGACACTGTGGATCGAAAAATTTAGAGTTACACCAGAAACAATCAGGTACATATTTCTGTCAAAACAAAATTCTTTTTTAGCACCTTCATTCATGCCTTCCGGAATTTAGGGTTTTGGAGAAAGTTAGAATTTTTGTAATCGGAGACTACGGCTGAATGCCACTCATCAAAATCAAAATTTAGAGAGCAAGATCATAATTTTTGGTTGGGAAAAAGGTCGGGCTTGATCAGACCCTAGTTTGGGACTTTGATCGAAAAAGTGGAAAATTAAGGCTTCTACAAAAATGGAAATTTTTGAAATCTGTGACCATGGCTAGAAGCTCTTCGGAAAAATAGAAGATTAGAGCTTTGAATCAAACCTTTTGATTGGGTAGAAGGGTAAGCTTTATCAAACCCTAGTTCGGGGTCATGTCCAGTGAATCCAGAAGTTTCAAAGGCAAATTTGAGGGGTGAAACTTTGTTGTTTTCAAATCATGAGTATACCAGCTTGATCAACTCATCAAGGTGCATATTTCTATCCTTTAGGAAGTTTGAATTTTTAGGGTTTCTCTGACAAACCCTAATCGAGCTCCAGATCCAGTTCCTGCAAATCAAGTGGATTGGGTTAATCCTAGAAGAGAATGGATTGGTCACCTGCATAAGTGAATAAGTTCCTGTTTCAGAGGGAGATGAGGCTAAGGCCTTACATAAGAAGATTACAAGCAATCTCGACAGGTATGACTCATCGAGGTATGTTTCGAGATTAATTCATGATTAAGTTTATGGTATGTTTGTCTTCATGTTATTACGGTTAGTACAATCTTGATTAAATTTAGACTTGTCATATCACCTTAATAAAATTATGAATGCATGATAGAAGATATTCATTGATTAGGGTGTTGACACTTAGGATTGTACTAATGCATTATGGTGTTGTATGAGGTTTATGTTGTCCACTAACATGAAAGGTACACCAAGAAAGACAAATCATGTTCTAGTTCAAGAACATATGATCATGATGACATGAGGACAAAGATTCATCCATTGTCATGAATCACTTAGAATATCTATTTGCGAGGTATGTATAACTTGGTTCTATAATGGTTAACCTATGAGATATGCAGGTTACTAGCACAAGTCATTGAAGAGAACAAGAAGACATCATGTGGGTATGTTAGACATAACTAGCTAACATACCAATCGAGGTATGTTTTTCCTATATCAAGTTAGAACCCTACCTTGTGTTAGGATCCCTTATATAAGTATACTTGGTATGATTGGTTATGTTTATTCATAAAATTAGAAATGTAAGTAAACAAGGGTTTATGCATTTTATGTCTCTTATCTTGATTGATGATTTAACTAACCAGAAGAGTCCTATGATCAAATAAGAATATGCATGAGCAAAAGAAGACTTCCCTGAAACCTTGAATACTAATGTTTATTATCTGTGTTTGAAATGATCATGACTATACATGTTTAAGATTATTGTGTTTTGATAGTATTAAGATTATACTAATGAATGTGTGATTATGTATGAGACCTCGAGGATAACACAATGATGATACTAATAAGCATGCATAGTGATGGATATAAGTTCAAGGACAGGTAATCCAGGAAGCAAAGATCAACAGGGAGCACACTCCAGTTGTTCCTGCAAGGAAGCAAAGATCAACAGGGAGCACACTCCAATTGTTCCTGCAAGGAAGCAAAGATCAAGAAGGAGCACAGTTTAGTAGTTTCTGCAAGGATGCATATATTCAGAGGGAGTTGACCACTTCTCACAATCCACATCAGAATGGAGTTGTAGAAAAGAAGCAAAGACTGAGAGGGAGTAAACCCAACAAACAAACAAAGATAAGTATTTGAATTATCATTCCTTCCATATTTTATTGTTTAAATAATACTGTTCAATAATGTATATACTCATGTTCCTAGAATTAGGTTGTGTATTATGCATATTAGAATAGTTCCATTGATGAACAGTATACTACTAATATACATGGGTAAGTGGCCTATGGCACTGTACAACATTCCATTGCTACTTATCTAGAATGAAACCTCTTTGCTGACATGTTGGGAGTTGTGCACACTCTTAAAAATGTTTTGGTAGAGATTGGAAGGCATCTAGAAAGTTACGGGATATGGATAAATGTTGTATTGAAGCATTGGCTAAGATAATTGCATGACTGTATGACATATTTCTTTATGTGTAAGAATTTGTTCTGAAAACTATGAGATGTTTTCTAATCATGCAATTTACCTTGTTGTGTAGGAAAGATCGTATACGATCACCTACAAAAGAAGGACTACAACATTTGTTCAGCAATAAAGTTATCTATTGAAAATATTGAAGATATTGAAGTTCCCAGAATTCGGGAAGAATGCCATGATCGAGGAGTACCAGTCGATCATGAAGAATGATGTTTGGGATGCAGTCCCAAGACCCGAAGGGAAGTCTGCTGTGACTTCCAAATGGATCTATAAGATCAAGCATGCTGCAGATGGTAGCATGGAGAAATATAAAGCAAGATTTGTAGCTCGTGGCTTCTCCTAGAAAGAAGGGATTGATTATGGGCTCAAGTATGATGCGAATCAAAAGTTTAACTTGTAGGGTTATGTTGATTCAGATTGGGTAGGCAGTACTGCAGATAGGAAGAGCACATATGGGTGCTGCTTCAGTATGGGATCAGGTGTGATCTCCTAGTTTAGCAAGAAGCATTCCTGCGTAGCACTGAGTATAGCCGAAGCAGAGTATGTTTCAACTTGTTCGGCTAGTTGCGAGGCAGTATGGCTCCGGAAGCTACTGTCTGAGTTATTTGATCTCCCGCTGGAGGCTACTAGTATCTTTTGTAACAACCAGAGTTGTGTGAAGTTGTCTGAGAACCCGGTGTTCCACGACAGGTTGAGGCACATAGAGATCAAATATCACTATATCAGGGATATGGTGCACAGAGGAGCAGTGAAGCTCTTGTATATTGCGACAGATGAGTAGGTTGCAGATGTGCTGACGAAGCCACTAGCCAGAATGAAGTTTGAATACTTCAGAGAGAGGCTTGGTGTTCTTCAAATTGACGACACTTTGAGGAAGAAGTGATGGAGAAATTTGCTGAAGCCATTTTTCACATGGTGGTAGAGGTGTTCTCCCATGGTGAAAAAGTAAGGGCTGGAGCCTTCCCCGAATGGTGGTAGATGTGTTCTCCCATGTCGGTGGTGTAAGTGCTGGATGATGTGCATCTGGGTTGTGCTTTATGGATGATGAGATGATCTGAAGAGGATGATGCTATGATGATCAGGATGATCATGGATGATGAGCATCATGACGATGCTCTAGTTATTGCTTTGTATATGTATATGCATCATGTTAGATGCTTGTTATGATCAGTTGGATCATTTATGTATGTATGCATCATGTTGGATGTTGGATATGATCAGTTGGATCATTTATGTATGTATGCATCATGTTGGACGCTGGATATGATCAGTTGGATCATTTGTATGTATTTGTATATACATAATGTTGGATGCTTAGACCATGTATCTTTATATGTATCAGGTAGATATGTTGTATGATTAGGTAGATCATGTATGTTGATATGTATCAGGTAGATACATTGTGTGATCAGGTGGATCATGTATCTATGTATGTATCAGGTGGATCATGTATGATGATATGTATCAGCTAGATACTTGGTATGCATTAGGTAGATGCATTGTATGATCAGGATGATCATGGATGACGAGCTTCAGGATGTTGCTCCAGATGATATGCATTAGGACGATGCAGTGATGATGATCAAGATGATCATGTGTACATCAAGATGATGTATGGTGAGTATCAGGTTGATACTCTGTGGATGTGGACAGGTTGTGCAAAGGAAATCCTAGATTTGTTCTAGGTCACATCCAGTATGAAAAAGGACTGGCATTGTGTATCACATGTAAGACCTGGGAGATCCGATAGGTTGGGTTGTGTGCCCGTAATAAGTCCTGGGATCCTCTTTCAAGGGTTTGTGATAGTGGTCCACATGTAAGACCTCATAGATCTGATAGGTTGGGCTGTGTGCCCATAATAAGTCCTGGGATGCTCTTTCGAGGGTTTGTGGTGGGATGCTACATGTAAAACCTGGGAGATCCAATAGGTTGGGTTGTGTGCCCATAATAAGTCCTGGGATGCTCTTTCGAGGGTTTGTAGCAGAGGTCACATGTAATCAGTCCTGGAGATCTTGTCGGTCGTGCTTAGGAACATAAATGTTCATGGGATGCTCTTTAGAGTTCTTGCCGGTTGTGTTATGCACATAAATTGTCATGGGACACTCTTTTCACGTTTTTTGACAGTCACATGTAATAGTCCTGGAGATCTGGATAGGATGAAAAAGGCCTCAGATGCTCTTTAGGGTTCTTGCTAGTCAAGAGACTCTTTTAAGGTTGTGTGACGCACGTAATAAGTCCTGAGGATTCCACAATATGGCTAATGATGATGAAGACCTGCAGGTGGTGGGCCTACATCTAGTATGAAAAAGGACTGGCTCTGTAGAACTTCCTATGACGAGTAGATTCAGAGATTGATTGAGATAGCAGTAGCAGTGACGATGAAGATGACTCGATGACGATTATCCCGTGACGATGATCTAGAGAAGAAGACTTGTGCTAGAAGACCTGTGTCGAGAAATACCTTCCTAGTTAAGAGGGAGTGTTGATGTATATGTAACTTCGGAATGTATTTCATATATGTATATTGTACTCCTATAGAGATTGTATTATTCCTCTATACGGAAGTGTTTGTATTCCTATAGAGATGTTATTATTCCTATATACGGAAGTGTCATCATTTATATTGTAAGTGTCGTAACTTATACTTGATGGGTTATTAGATCACCTTGTTGGGGTCGGCCTTGTATAAGTCATGTAGGTCGAAGGGTTATTAGACCACCCTATTGGGGTTCGGCCATCTCGGTCAAAGGGTTATTAGACCACCCTATTGGGTGTCGACCCAGTCAACATTATGTTATGTGGTTAAGTTAAGGCCGACCTAGTAAAGGTTATTAGGCAAGTGAAGTCAAGTATAAATAGAGTGCGGGAGGCACTCTATTTCATCATTCTATTCTCTCTCATACTCTCGGGAGAGTGGCGCACTTGTGGAGGGGGAGAAGCTGCTTCTAGGAGATGTCTATCTCTTATGCTTGGTTTGTATCATTGCTCTATCTATGTCTGAGGAAGTTATTGGGGTTTTTCACCTTTATGGTTTTCCCCAAGTAAACTCTGTGTCTCTTGTGTGCTTGCATTATTGTGTCCATGATTGATATGTTGTAGATATGCTGTACATGTTGTTCTCTCAGTTAAGATCCTAGATCAGTTTGAAGTAAATTCTGAAAAATTAATAGTAGAAGACCCCGGGAGATAGTGGCATTCAGTATGCTACTTATGATTATGACTTTACATCTGAGATATCACCTCTCAGATATCAACAGTTTATACCTCCAGTTCGCACCAGTTGTTTCCTTTTCAGCAGGAGACCATATCTTACTATAAAGGGATCATGGCTCTGATCACTTATGACATGTATTCACTATGTACTCCCTATTCATGGCCATTGTATCAGATTGTTGTACTATACCAACATGTACTCAGGGATACTATTGTATTATCATGAGTGAGCTGCTCCTTCCACTTGTGTCTCCATCACTCCACTTCTGAGATTTATAATGTATTTCATCCATCATAGCATCAGTCTCTGACCTCACACATGAGGGGGCATTTGTTACAACATAATCTTCCACCCTATGAGCATCAACACTCTTTGGCTTGCAGGATCCATTTTACTGACTCAAATCCACTTTATATCCTTCAGACACACTATTTTTTCCTCTGTATGCTAGCTGCATTACTACAGTGGGCGTACCCGCGAGTTGCATCACCATAGCCCGTGGGTAGCATGTAAAATGGTAAAAATCACTAGTTAATTACTTTTTACTCCCAGAAAGCGATCATTGGGTGACCTCTGGCCCTCCATTTGCCCCGAAACACCTCGATGTGTCCTTTCACTTACCTTTGAGAGGACTATATATTGAGCACATATGGCTTATGGATGGGAGGAGAAATGAGAGAAAGAGAACTCTAGTGGATTTTTGCCCAATCTTGAGTCTACACTCATTGATCCTTGTAGTTGTGAGCCTTTTATGTTCACCTTCCAAACTCCTATCATAGTTTGAGTTTGCCATTCCATGGAGGATTGAAGTGGTGGAGGCACAAGTGGATTGACCCAGATCTTCGTTCAGATTGGTTGCCGACAAGAGGTCGTATAACATTGTACTTCTTGTTATTTATTAATAGAAATACTGATATTCTCGTCCATTAATGTTGTAAATGTTGTTTATATTACATTGGGTTGCATTTACTTATAATATCATGGACCATTTGCTATTGATGATGTTAATGTCGTTTATATATCATATGCGCTTGTTGTATATTGGTTGTCAAGACTAATTTGCAGGTTCAAGTGCACAGATTGAAAGCTCCAACGGGGATCTACATCAAACGTTTGGATTGAGGTTGGTTATGTTCTTCATTATCTTAGCATTGTCATTTATATAGCATAGCATTGAGAATTGACTTAATTTATGGTAGTTAGTTGTTTGTTGTGGTACACCACAAGCCATAGGAAGTTTTCTCCAACACAGAATGTCAGCTCTCCTATAGGCTAGGGATAGGGATCCACATCAGCTACCTTCGACAATGGGATCGAAGATGCAATTTTATCCAACTAACTGACATCATTGCAGGCTACAAGAGGATAACCTACGACGTTGCAGGCTGCATTAGGATGACCTGTGATGACCTCTCAAAACCTAGCAGAAAATGGTTTGTATCTCTTCCAAGTTAATGACTTAGTCAAAGGAACTTTAGGGATGTATACACTGAGTCTCAGGGTAGAAAGATTTAGGTGTAACAGAATGCCCCCCAAAGCATGAAGCTGTTGAAAATGGACAGGTGAAATGCTTTAACAGAAGGAATGGAAAGGGACTTGTCGGACCAAGGATGTTGTTGTAGTACAACTGACTCTAAGTACACAGTCTCATATGACTGACAACATGGTTTCCAATCAATACATTATAGATCCATGGTAGTAATGACCGACTGAACAAAATCATGGATACTAGACACAAGCGTAGATCCATGATGATATGATAACATAGCCACGACCAATACAAAAGTGGATCCGTGTAATGTGACTCAAAACAATCTCCATCGCAACTTGGGTAAAACATAACTCCCCAGGGTCTTCAAGCCGAACTCGCAATGACACGAATCTATCCATGTGATTACAAATGTCTTGACGTTGAACATGGTAGAAACCACTTGATTACCAGTCATTGGTGTATACCATTAACAAGCGCGAGGGAAATCACCATTAATTTCAATGATCCCCACGGTATCACAGTACATATCATCAAGTGCGAATAAATGAGTTGAAGTCGAATGCTGGATGAAATATTTCAAACAAGATTCAATAATGTAAACTCATGTCGAAAGTGAGGTAACCTGCCATTGAGGCATGCAGGCTCAAGGTACTCGATTGGTTTCTAGATTCAATCCCCGGATGATGTGTTGAAGTCGAAAAGGATGAATCCGTTGAAGGAGGGCCATGATGAATCCCCCATCATTGACATGAAACATGACAACAGATGTTTGGAGTAGATCAGATGGTACAGTAAGATACAGGACTGACTCAGAGTAGACCGACATGGTGGAAGGTGTACTGACTGCAGATAATGAGTGGTGAAAGTATTCTTGAACATGGGCATGGTATGACTTGGAATTATTGACATGATGAGTACGACACCAAATCCTAATGCAACTGATGGTGGAAGTATTCTCTAGATGACCCAAAGGAGTAACAAGACTCAAAAAATAGGAAAAACTCGAGGACAAACTAATGATCCAAGTGCTGTATGCAAATGAAAATGAGTGCCATGTTCAAGAAAGACTAGGTACTGCCACAGATAAAGAGTGTAACATAAAATCTTTCATTTTTTTCCATCATGAATGATGAGTGCCTCATGTGTTTTTTATGAGCTTGATGAGGGTAACTATATGCTCGGTATAGCTCATCTCATAGATGAGTCCAATCCCAAATATTTTTTGAAACTGGAAGAGGAGGGGTTCATCCCATAGCGGGCCCTTCGATGTTATATTTTAACAAGTCCATAGAAGGTATGTTACAGTGTGATTTTCCACCTTGTGAGCATCAGCATTGATTGGCCTTCAGGATCCATTTTACTGACTCAGATCTATCATTTTACCTCTAGGAACACACAAATCCCTATTTTTGTTCCTGTATGCTAGTTGTTCCACTATAGCCAGCGTACACGTAGTTTGTTCCACTATAGCCGCGGACACCAAGTAAAATGGTAAAAACCAATAAATAATTACGTTTTTACTCCCAAAAAGTTGTCTCAGAGCGACCTTTGGCCCTCCATATTCCTTGAAAAGACTCGATTTGACCTTTCACTTACCTTTGGAAGGATATATATTGAGCTCTTATCGTGTATGGAAGGAAGGGGAAAGAGAAATAAAGATAATTCTAGTGGATTTTTGTCGTGACTTGAGTCTACACTCATTGATCCTTGTTGTTGAGAACTCCTTATGTTCGCCTACCAAACTCCTTTCATAGTTTGAGTTTTCCCTTGCATGGGGGATTGGAGTGGTGGATGCACTAGTGGAGAGACCCGGTTCTTGGTTTAGATTGATTGCCGGAAAGAGGTCGTATATTGTACTTCTTGTTATTCATTAATGGAAATACTCATTTTCTCGTCCAATTGATGTTGTGAATATTGTTAAATTACATTGGGTTATATTTGCTTATGATATCATGGATCATGCTAATTTCTTTCACATGTTTTATGCACTTGCTTGTACTTGTTGTTGAGACTAATCTACAGGTTCAAGTGTAGAAGTTGAAATCTCAATGGGGATCTACTTCGAACATCTAATTGAAGGTTGGTCTTTTCTCCATTATCTTAGAATTGTCATTTATATAGCATTGCATTGGGAATTGAGTTATTTTATGGTAGTCAGTTGTCTGTTGTGGTCTGCCCCAAGCCATAGGAAGTTTTCTCCGTAACAAAAATGGTGACTCCGCTGGGGATAACATCCATTTTTGGGTATTTTTAGGCATTTGTCCTTATTTTGAGTTGTTGTTTGTCGAGCTTCTGTATCATTGCTTGGCCGTTAGGATCTACAGTAGAAAACTAGCTTTTTCTGGGTGGTTTGACCTTTTTTGGGCTCATTTTCTTTTCCCTGTACACGGGTCAACCTTATTTTGACCGCATCTACTCGCCTCTATCCGAACTATAGCCCGTGTCTACCCACACTTGTTCTTTGAACAGTTGCGTACAACTTTGAGATTATTTGATTTTTGTCCTTGAGTGCTTGTTGGGTTGATTCTGAGTGTTCCTGAGTCTTAGTTGACCCTTTCCCTGACTGTTCCATGCCTTATTTGTGACTAGAAACTCCTCTTTCATTTAGTTTTTGAGCTTTTAGTTTTTTCACAATTTCTTGTTGTATAGCTCAGTAGCTTGGCTAAATCTTACTGTTTGGGTCTTCCTGGGTTGCATTCCTTTACTGAATAGTTAGATTTTGCTTGCATTTTTTTTAATTCACTATATTGAAAAAATACAAAAAACATTGTTTTGCATTTTCCTTGCATTCATAAGAGAAAATACAAAAATATTTGATTTATGTACTGCATTTTGCATCTGAGTGCTTGTGATTTCATTTAGGACTTGCTTGTGCATTGAAACATTAAAGAGATTGCATTTGATTTTGAACCGTTGGATTGATTGTCATATTAGTGGCATGCTCTTTTATTGATTAGATGAGTCTAGTGTTTTTCGGTTGTGCATACCATTGAGTCTTATACATCATCAGTTTCACGACCATATACTTTGGGTAATTACAGGCATTAAAATCAATGCTTAATCTTAAAATTGATTACAAACAATTTTTATTTTATAGGGGACACCAACTAGCTTAGGTTTAGAGTCTTGGAATAGATCATTGTGAGTTAACAATCCAAGACTATTGAACCAGCATTATGTGTCTAACTAGGGAGTGGTGAAACCCATGGTATACATCAGTGTTCTCAGGAAGCTCTTCTCAAATCAGAGTTAATAACGAGGTCACGGGAGGTTGGTTGTGGAGATAGCCTTCCAATACTGGCTGAACATGGGATATATTTCCAGGATTTGTTCATGTATGGGAATTCTTGGGGGATTTGACCCTCTTGAGTTTTGGGCTTAGCTACCCTTCCCATATAATGGATCCCACCTACGACTGTCCCCCTGAGCATTGGTTATTATGTGGTGACCTTAGTTGCTTTACCTAGGTATCGCATAGGGTGCTTGCAGTGGTTATACTGTACGTATCTTAAGTCAGATAGGGGTTGGACAACACAATTTCCTGTTGTATAGGGATTTGACCCTGTGCACGCTATGAAGTCTGGGAACCCATATAACTGATTCTGTTACCTCTGGTTATAGTTTGGAAGTCTCAAGCCTCTCCTAGGTGATACATACCGGTTGTAGTGTCAGGAGGTCCCTTGATCCAGTCTTGTTTGTGTGCATTTGGCTGTATTTTTTTAGGTGTGTGCTCTTTGTTCGATTGTTGGCCGTTAGGAGGCATTCTGTTTGTTTGGATTTATCATTGAGCGAGATCCACCTCTCTGTCGGTATCATTTTTTAGCTCGCTTTCCAGCTGATGAGGTAGCATGTCCTTTTCATAAGAGACATCGTAGGATCCCCTCTGATACTTTTGATAATTACGAAGAAATTCACAACTACATTATGACTTCTGCATCCAGAACACCGGGAAGAATTCCCGTGACCCCATCAGTCGATTTCAATGAACAGCCCATTCCTTCCACTCCTAGGGAACTTGGAGGGGAAGGTTCACCCCCACACGTCACTTTTGCAAATTTTCGGCCATATCCACCCCCGAAGACAAATCCATCTTATGATACTTACCCACAAAGATTATGATATGGGATGTCAGATCTTAATGACACCATGAACCCTTCGACCACTAATCCTTCTTCACTTGGTATTCCTAGCCTTAATTCGACTGTTACGTCCACTTCATCGGGTAGTCAAGGTAATACTAGCCTTGGAGCTACGAGCACTGTCCCTTTCGGGGGCGACGCCACCCATTCTTCTCCCTCCGGGAGTGGCACTGACTTCTTCTGCTCCCTCTGGGGGTGGCACATCCACTTCCGCTCCTTCCGGAGGAGGAACGTCCTTTTCTACTCCTTTTCAATTTACACCTGGTCATGTCCCTTCAGCTTCTATGACTGTTAGGGGAGGACCATGTCCTAGGACTACCCCTCATTTTAGTGGGAACACTTCACATAACATTGCTCACATTACATAACCTAATGCACATCATTCTACACATATACTTGTGACTATGACCACGACTGCTAACCAACATGTCCCTCCTAAAGCCGGGAGTGGGAGCATTCCTCATGCTGGGGGTGGGCACATTCCCAACCCTGGGGGTGGGCACATTCCCAATCCTAGGGGTGGGAACATTCCCAACACTCGGGGTGGGAACATTCCCAACGCGGAAGGAGGGCACATACCTTACAATGGGGGTGGACACATTCCCAACACTGGGGGTGGGGACATTCCCAACACTGGAGGTGGGAACATTCCCAACACTGGGGGTGGGCACATTCCTACCGCTAGGGGTGGAAACGTACCCTATAATTATGGTCATTGCTCAACTACTCCTGCTACAACTAGCATGTATATGCCCCATCAATATGGTGGCAATCCTTCTTATAATGCAGCTGGTTTAGGTCCTTATTACAACCCTCCTCAACATGGTACTCACAACACATATATTCCTTCATACCCTTATACAGGTCAAGGTGGGGGTGGTTATCATCCCTATGTTCATGGTCATGGTTCATATCATCCCTACCGTCTGCAAGGACAACCTCTTTTGGGAGCCTTTAATCTAGCTTCATAGACACCGCTCCCATTTCTTGCTTGTTTGAACTTACTTGATCTTTCGAAGCTGACGAATGATCCAGTGTGTCACGATCCTTCTTGGCCTCTAGTCCCTACCAAAATCCCTTCCGGCATTCTGAAGTTTGAAGGGAAGAGTGGTGAGGATTCGGGTGATCATGTTACGACTTTTCACCTTTGGTGCTCCTTGAATTCATTAAATCGTGACTCCATCCATCTGAGACTATTTCAACGCACCCTCATGAGGGCAACCACGAAATGGTATGTCGAGTTTCCTGGGGGCACCTATAGGGGTTTTAATGAGATAGATTTGGTTTTCTTAGATCGCTTTCCAAGTTTCCTGTTCGCTACGATATTAGCACCGAGATTTTATCTACCTTCCGTGAGAACAAAGCCATGCACATTTCTGATCATATTCAGGAATGGCACCGACGGAAGAGGCTAGTGAAAGACAACATTCCTCCATATTTTGTGTTGGAATGATTCCTCAAGTATTTGCTTCCATATATATCTAAGGACGTTTCGGTGTCTGGAATTACGACGGAGGAACAAGCTATATTCAAATCCCAGTAGCTAGATTTACTCTATGCTCAATCGGGCATCCTATATGATATTATCCCTGACACACCGCGTTCACGACATGAATCCAAGCAGGTTCTTCGACCACATGCTGATGGCATTGTGGGATCCACAAGTACTCGACCCATAGACTTGGTTACCAATCAAATGAATTTTTTTTCTATTAGCCAATCTACCCCTGGACAAGCTCATGCCTCGTCCACTCCTACCCAGTCGTCTGATGTCCATTCTATACAGACAGCAAACCCATCAGGTAACCAACAACTTGGTGGAAAGAAGAAGTGGAGAAACAACCGTAAGGGTGGGAATAATTCAAACAATGGAAGTAATCAAAACACTCCTAGGAAAGAGAACGCCAACCCTCCTCGCGACGACAGAAATGATGGTGGGGACCATAAGCTGAGACGTAAAGTGAAATTCCCTTGCAAACTTTGTGGGGAGGATCACCTGACTCACTTGTGTCCTCGAATTGAAGAAGCATCGAAGCATCTTGCACAGAGCTCAGCTATGTTGAAATATCCCCTTCTTCATCATCAGAATATGGCTTCGAATGCTCCCTCTACTGGCTATGGGAGTAATGAAACTACAACATCTTCTTCTCATGTCCGTGGCTACGGATGCGTGAACATGGTCCAATCTTAGGTTAATGTTTCTACTCATCAACATGATTATGGTGCACCACAACCAAATATGGGGAATGATGGCCTCCTCATCCTCCTAACCTTTCATTCCATACCAAGAAGCCCAATACTATACCGCGGATACCGAAAGGTGTTCTTAAGCGCTCGACGCATAATCCCAATGATCGAGCCGCCCAAAACTACTCTATTGTAGGAATATTTGGGTCAAACTCCATGTGCTATGTCGGCTCTTGAGGTGTTACAGGCATGTCCTTCACAACGACATGCCCTTTTATCTATTATGGGAGTTTAGCATGCGAATAGCCCTAGCGTCATTAAATTTGACACTACTGACGTCTAGCCTTGATTACCTTACCATGTTGCCTTTCAAATCCATGTCAAGTGCTTTGATAAGTTTGTTAAACGCATGGTGGTTGATGAAGGTGCTTCCACTTTGGTAATGTCATTGGATTGCTGGAAAGCTCTTGGCTCTCCCCCCTATCTAAATCTATGACTATGCTTACTGCATTCGATGGTCGGTCATTTAGGCCGCAGGGTATTATCACTTCCCTTGAAGTCCACTTGGGTGGTAAATCCGTGCCTATTGAAGTCGAGGTGGTTGATGCGCCCATCGACTACAACCTTCTTTTGGGAAGGAATTGGATCTACACAATGAAAGTGATCGTATCCTCCGTATATAGAGTTATCTGCTTTCCTCATGAAGGTAGAATCATGACGGTCGATCAGCTAGACTTCCCTAGTTCTAATTCCGTAGCATCGTCGGGAACTGTCGTTCCCCAGATCAACAATTCTCAGCCGGAAACTGGGAACATTGGTGTAGGATTGTATTCATCCTTGTTGTGAACATTCGACTCTGTTGCACCAATTGCTTTTATTGGAACCATTTCCGATAGTGTGTCCTCCTCATTGAATAATGTACCATTTCAGACCTTGTATTTTAATGATTCGTGGACTGTAACATCCACGAGTACATCATCTGTAGACATTTTGCACGTTGGAATGGATATGCCATTATCTGCAGCCGAGCTTGCATATCATGAATAAAACAATCAACTGCAGAGTTGGATCCTCCCTTTGTTGGGCCTGGCCCAAGTGGGGCAATTTTGAGCAAGAAGGTGTTTTGGAATTGTGGAGCTGAGGGCAGTTCAGCCGATACAATTTTGTATAAGTTTCTGGGATGCTTCGAAGTTGTACACAGCACAGCAATAGAGGAAGCTGTGAAGATCAGTACTGTGAGGAGGCAGTGCTGCGAAGTGCCCAGCCCACAGAATCCCAGCAAAGCAGAGTGATGGACGGGGGATTGGCACGTGTTCCAGTTAGACCATCGGAGGTCTATTTTTGGCAAAGATGCTCCAAGAGTGCTAAGCGGCGAGCAGGAAAAAATCGGGAAGAAAGCTGTTAGGAACCCATGTCTTTACTTTGTTAGTATGTTGTTGTTGGACGCATATGCTTTGTAGGTTGTCCCGTAGTATTTGTTGATCAATAGTTTTTGTTATTGTTGTTGGCGCATATGCTTTATAAGTCACCAGTAGTATTGTTGATCCATAGTTTGTAGTGGCCCATGGTTTTGACCCATAGTATTGGCGCCTAGACTTAGTATATAAGTGTGTGTTGAGACCTATGAAGGCACCGTGAAGTTATTTGTATTGAGCTTGCTCATAGGAGGTCGCCCCCTCGAAGTGGCCTGTGATCAATATAAAAGTGATTATGAGTTCTGTCATTTCTGCTATTTCGCATATTCGTATTAATTAATTGTTGCAGGTGCATCACATCTGGTATCAGAGCACTTTCTTGGGCTCGCTGGGTGAAATTTATGCCAATTTTTTTTCGCATCTGTTGCAGGTTCGGATTTGGGAATAATGCCTATCCGCTTAACTGTGGGAAGTAATTGGGCATAAGCCCTAAAACTCATTGTGAGGAGTACCACAGGAACCCCGAAGTAGCTGGCCCATTGAGAGGACCTCCCAGCGAAAAGGGCAACGACCCCTACCTGATTGACTAGTTCCCACCCGTGAGGTAAACCAAGAGCTGTCATTTGTGGCAAAGCGGTTATCAGTTTTACCTGAGCCATGGAGTGAGGGGTACTGCCCCAATACGCAAGACGTCAGACAGGATTGGTGGCCGAGTGAAACCCCTGAACTATTAGGAAGCCGCACATACCTGGGGTCCATATCTACTTTCAGCTGAACTATTGTCGATCACTACTGCGCCGTTTCAGATCCATTTTGCAAGCCATTCCAGATCCAGCCGTTTTCAATCCATTCGGCGCTGTTCCAGATCCCTTCCGAGCTGTAGCCGCTCGAGTCTGGAAAAAAAAAAAAAAAAAAGAAGTTTTTGGGCATATCTCCCTTGTTTTCACTCTGCTTCCCTTGAAATTTTCAGGGAACCTCTGTCATCCCATTCTGCATATTTCATTACCGAGGACCCTATCCCCAATTCCCCTTCCGAAATCCCGAAAGCCCACATTTGTCTATTTTTAGGGTTTGCCATAACTTCCTCAGATTTCACCCAATCACCTTCAAATTTTACCACAGAGTTCCTTTCTGAATTCTGCTTCTTTATCCCCCTCTGCCAAATTTTTCCATTCTTTCACCCCGCTTCTGAAATCCTCATTTTTGCTTCCCTGTCTAATCGACAGTGTCCAACACCTAGTCAAACCCCAATTACCCTTCAGATTTTTTCCCAAGCCCAGATTTTCCCTTACTGAAGCAGTTTCTGTTTTTGTTTTCCTACCCAGTGAAAAAAAAAAAAAAAACTCCTGGTTATGGTTGTCACCCATGCAGAAGCAAAAAACATGGAAGAAGCACTTGCAGCCATCCAAGCCAAACTCCAGGATCTGGATGAAAAATTTCTCGGCCTCCATCTTGAACATTCAGCTATGAACAACAAACAGTAGTCCAAGTTTTCATCAGACAATGGGTTCTCTTCTTCCATCAATTTCCGTCGTCCGAAGCTTGATTTTCCTCGCTTCAATGGTACTGATCCAACTCGATGGATCTATCGTGCAGAACAGTATTTCAGTCTGCATAATACTTTTGATGTCAAAAAAGTTCCGCTGGCATCCTTTCACTTGGAACAGGAATCTCTTTAATGGTACCATTGGTACATCAAGGCTCATCTAGAGCCCAAATGGTCAGACTTTTGCCAGCTCCTTTTGCAACGATTTGGTCCTAGTGCTTTTGATGACTTCACCGGAGCCCTCACTAAACTTCACCAAATTGGCATTGTGAGAGAGTATCAAACCGAATTTGAGAACCTAGCCAACCACACCGAAGGATTGTCTGATGACTTTTACCAGAGTTGTTTTATCAGTGGTCTAAAGGATGCCATCCTCTCTGAGGTCAAAATGTTCTGTCCCACCACAATGATGGAAGCCCTAGGGTTGGCTAAGTTGGCAGAAGACAAGATTGCAGCCCAACAACACTCCAAGCCCACTTTTGTTCCCTTCCGAAATATGGGTTCTCAATGACCACCTATACCGCAGGCTCCTCGACCGACTCCTAACAAGCGTTTGTGTGAAACAGAGATGCAAGCACGCAGAGAAAAGGAGCTTTGCTATAATTGTGATGAGAAATTCACTCGGGGACATAGATTTGTTTAGCAAAAGCTCTATCTCTTGGATGTGGAGTCTCCGCCTGCCTCTGAAATTGGTGACGAAGATCCAGAAACACTAGATGCTCCGGTCGACATTCAGGAACCGCCTATTGACCCTCCGTCTCAAGATGACCAGCCAGAGATATCTCTCCATGCTTTAGATGGAACCACCACCCCCCAAACAATGCGGGTCAGGGGATACTTCAAGAAGCTTCCTCTTACAATACTCATTGATTCTGGTAGCACTCATAATTTCATTGACCCTCGGATCACCAAACAAGCTGATTGTTTTATCCATCCTTGCTCCAACTTTGAAGTCATGGTTGCCAATGGGGGCACCTTACCTTGCAAAGGGAAGTGTCAAAATGTGCGTATCTCTATGGGAGATTATACCTTGCGCTCTGACATGTTTGCCTTGCCCTTAGGCGGATGTGATGTGGTTTTGGGCGCTCAATGGCTACGCACACTTGGCCCTATCTTATGGGATTTTGCTGAACTTTGGATGCAGTTTTCCCTCAATGGACAAAAACACACATTGACAGGATTACAACCAGGTTCTCTCAGCATCATCAGTTCACATTGCAAGGAAAAAATCCTCAAGAAGAATTCACATGGTGTCATCGCTCAGATCCATTCCATTCAGATGCAACCATCAGTGGTATCCACTACTCCTTTGACTCTACAACAAATTCTGGATCGATATATAGGTGTCTTTGCTGAACCAGTGGGATTGCCACCTTCCAGGACAGAAGACCATCATATTCAGCTTCTTCCTGGCAGCGTTCCTCCCAACATCAGGCCCTATCGCTACCCATTTCACCAAAAAATGAAGATTGAAATGCTCGTTCGGGACTTATTGAAGCAAGGTATTATTCGCCCAAGGACTAGTTCCTTTTCTTCTCCAGTTATTCTTGTCCACAAAAAAGATGGGTCGTGGCACCTCTGCATTGACTTCCGAGCACTTAATCACCTCACCATCAAGGTTAAGTTTCCAATTCCTGTTGTTGATGAGCTTCTTGATGAGCTTCATGGGGCTCACTTTTTCTTCAAGTTGGATCTTCGTTCTGGGTATCATCAAATTCGGGTTCATGAGGATGATATCCCTAAAACAGCTTGCCGCACACATGATGGCCATTATGAGTTTTTGGTCATGCCCTTTGGCCTCACTAATGCTCCTTCCACATTCCAGGCCTTAATGAATAAAATATTTCGACCCTACTTGCGGAAATTCATTCTGGTATTCTTTGATGATATCCTCATCTACAGTAAAACATGGGATGAACATCTCCAGCATCTAGATCTTGTCATGCAACTTTTCTCTGACCATCATCTCCATGCCAAGCAGTCTAAATGTATTTTTGGACAGAAGGAAGTTGAGTATCTGGGGCACATTATCTCAGCACAAGAGGTTCGCGTGGATCCTGCCAAAATCGATGCCATGAACAATTGGCCGCATCCTCAGACACTCAAGAGCCTTCGTGGTATTTTGGGGTTGACTGGCTACTACTGCAAGTTTTTCAAGGATTATGGGAAGATTGTAGCTCCATTAACTGCTCTATTGAAAAAGGATGCTTTTACATGGACACCTGCTGCTCAGTGTGCATTTGACAAACTAAAACAAGCTATGTGTACTACACCTATGCTAGCTATGCCCGATTTTTCCAAGCCCTTCACTATTGAGAGTGATGCTTGTGGCAATGGACTTGGTGTTGTTCTCCTTCAAGATGAACAACCCATTGCATTCACCAGCAAATCCCTTTCAGGTAAGAATTTAGCTGCCTCTACCTATGAGAAGGAAATGATGGCTATTTTGCATGCAGTACAGAAGTGGTGCCCATACCTATTAGGGAATCATTTCTGCATCAAGACTTATCACCAGAGTCTGAAATATTTCTTGGACCAGCGTGTCTCCTCCCCGGCACAACAGAAATGGGTTATCAAACTCATGGGTTATGACTATGAGATCACTTACAAGAAGGGTAAAGACAATATTGTGGCAGATGCTCTTTCTCACACATTTGATGCCCAAGGTTCTCTTTCAGCTATTTCTATGCATGTTCCAAATTGGTTGCAATCTGTTCAACATGGTTGTGTCAGTGACTCTTCCTTATCTCAAATCATCCAACGCTTGACCAACAACCCTTCTGTTTTACCACATTACTCTTGGGATGGTGCTTCTCTGCGATACAAGGGTCGTCTGGTGCTTCCCCAGAGCATAGATCTTCAACAGGCTGTCTTCTATGAACTCCATTCTTCTCCATCGGTAGGGCACTCTGGGTTCCTCAAAACATATGAACGAGCACAGCGTAACTTCCTTTTGCAGGGCATGAAAAGGACAATTCAACAGATGGTGGCCGAATGTGATACCTGCCAGCGCAATAAGGGTGAAACAACACTCCTTCCAGGATTGCTTGAACCCTTGCCCATACCTACACAGATTTGGACAAATATTTCTATGGATTTCATTGAAGGGCTCCCTAAATCTGGCGGGAAGACAGTGATTCTCATTGTGGTTGATCGCCTCTCCAAATATAGTCATTTTTGTGCTCTCAGCCATCCCTATATAGCCTCCTTCGTTGCTCAAATTTTCCTGGACTAGATATTTCATCTTCATGGCATCCCTTCTTCCATTGTCTCGGATCGTGATGCGACTTTCATCAGTAATTTTTGGACAGAACTATTTCGCCACACTGCCACCAAACTGAAGATGAGTTCAGGGTATCACCCACAAACAGATGGTCAGACTGAAATTATCAATAAATGCTTGGAAACTTATCTTCGTTGCTTCACCTTAGAACAACAACATCAGTGGGCAAAGTGGCTTCCTCTCACTGAATGGTGGTACAATACCTCTTACCACACCACTTCTAAAATGACCCCATATGAAGCAGTCTATGGTCAGCCACCTCCAGCTCTTCTTCCATACACCCCCACCAGTTCACCAGTTTAGGAAGTTGACACGGTCCTTCGAAACCGTGATTATATTCTTCGCATTTTGCGGGACAATCTTCACATGGCAAGAAATCGCATGAAGCAACAAGCTGATCGGCACCATTTTGAGTGCACCTTTCAAGTCGGTGATATGGTTTTTCTTCGTCTCCAGCTGTACAAACAATCCTCCTTGAAACTCAAAGGGAATCATAAGCTCCCTCCAAAGTTCTATGGGACATATCGAATTCTTCAGAAGATTGGGTCCGTTGCTTATAAATTGGAACTTCCTCCTTCTTCCCGCATTCATCCAGTCTTTCATGTCTCTTGTCTGAAGAAAGTTCTTGGCACCAACATCAGTGGACAAACGATTTTACCCGAACTGGATAATGAAGGATCCATCCTTTTGGAGCCATAGGCCATCCTCAATCGGCGCACGCGTCAGTTTCTCTCTCGCTCTATCACAGAGGTCTTAATTCAGTGGCACGGCATGCAACCAGAGGATGCTACATGGGAACCACTCCTTCAGATTCAACAACAATTTCCACATCTAAAGCTTTGAGGACAAAGCTTTTTTTAAGGGGGAGGGGATGTTAGGAACCCATGTCTTTACTTTGTTAGTATGTTGTTGTTCGACGCATATGCTTTGTAAGTCGTCCCGTAGTATTTGTTGATCAATAGTTTGTGTTATTGTTGTTGGCGCATATGCTTTGTAAGTCGCCCGTAGTATTGTTGATCCATAGTTTGTAGTGGCCCATGGTTTTGACCCATAGTATTGGCGCCTAGACTTAGTATATAAGTGTGTGTTGAGACCTATGAAGGCACCGTGAAGTTATTTGTATTGAGCTTGCTCATAGGAGGTTTCCCCCTCGAAGTGGCCTGTGATCAATATAAAAGTGATTCTGAGTTCTGTCATTTCTGCTATTTCGCATATTCGTATTAATTAATTGTTGTAGGTGCATCACAAAAGCGACTGGTCACACACACGGAAGATGTTAGTACTTGAGCCAATCGCACGAGACCGTTAGAGGAAGAATGGCTCGGTGAAAGCGACCTGTTTGCATGCACACAATAGGAAGGCCGATAGCTACGTGAAGCATGCATGGAAGACCGCCACGATGGAATATTCGCTACCAGGAGCCAGAAGTCCTGTTTTGGAGAAACCGTGACAGTTTTGTAAACCTAAGGGTTTATTCCTACTGATTGTAAAGACATGACCTACGGGTGTGATCTATAAATAAGGCCATTTGGTATGGGAAATGGTTAGAGATAATCTCTCGTAGAGCTCTTCATTGTTGAACATTATTAGAATCGTTGAACTTGAAGATATTGTAAAGGCTCTGTAGTTGTGTGCGCAAAGACCTATTTGAGAGAGAAGAGAGTCTGTAGCTGAGTGCGCAGACTAAGAACTGTTGTACCCTTTCCAAAAGATCAATTTAACAACAATTCTTGTGGACGTAGCCTCCATCCTGGGGGTGAACCACGTTAAATAATGTGTAGTGTGATTGTTTGTGTTTGCACTGTTCATTTGTTTAGTATGGATGTTTAATGCCGCATTTATTTATGATGTGATTTATTTTATATGTATTCTCCGCAGGAATGGTGGGAATAATATGTTAAGTAATGCATGTGTGGATGAATGTTAAGTATTCAACACTTATAAGTCTTTGAATGTACGAATCTGTCGGTTAATCACATAATTGAACATTGGAATTGAACGTAGTGTTGGATCGCATAGTAGGGTATGTTTTATTCATTTGCATGCACCATAACAATAATAATCTAAGTGTCATTGAATGGATAAAGATGGTTAAGTAAGCTTGATTAGAGTTTATCAATTCTTGAAGCAGACGCGTAGTCTAGTCGATGCGCTATCCCTTTGGAAGTGCTGCAAGATAAGTTGTTGATAACGTATCGTCGTAACGCAGGAAGTATTCCACACTGCGCAGTCCATGGATGCACTAGTTGCGCAAGTACCTATGATTGCTGAAGTACCCGACGCGAAGTAGAGACTTCGCGCAGTTTTTTGCCTGCAGCAAGAGTCCTTTACCGCACTTACCATCAGTCCATTTTACACTCGCATCACCAGGTTGTGGAAACTTGATTCTGCAACCACCCCCTCAGCTTCACCTCGGGTGAGACCTCAGGCTGCTTGCAGTCTATTACCAAAACGACCAGTGAATAGGGGTTTTGTTGGTTCCTTGAACCGTGAAGTACCTGGGTCTACATTAGAAACCTCTAGCTCAGTGATATAAGCCAACACCCTCTTCATAGAGAGAGGAGGAAGATCCCATTTTGCTGCTAGCATGGGAAACCGACTCATCTTGTTCGCATGATTGTCTCGATGGTACTTTTCCTTCAGATGAAGCCATCATTGAGGCCATGTGTGGTAGTGAGAGGCCATGGGAAGATTTGCATCACTGCTCTTATTTCCTCCCTAACTTCGATCTCATTGAGCAAGAAGGGTTTGGGATGACTCTTGCAGAGAAGGTTGGTCACCCCGTGGCTCCTTTGGATTCACATGGGATTTACGCAGAGGGGAATATGGCTAATATCTCACCAACCATACCGATCAACATATCTCTCACACCTGGGAAGATAGAGAATGTCTATATCAGTGTTCATTGTTCTCCCGAAGAGATCTGTATCTACACCGAACTGTTCAATGAATTTCGGGACATTTTTTGCCTGGTCATATGAGGAGATGCCAAGAATAGACCCTAGTATTGTTGAACACAAGATTAAGACATATCCCAATTCCAAGCCAGTTCGGCAACGAATTCGCACTGTGGATCCTAGAAAGGAAGCCACGATCAAGGAAGAGGTAGAGAAACTACTTAAAGCTAGTTTCATCTTCCTAGTTCCCCTTACTGAATGGATGTTGAATCTTGTTCCTATAGATAAGAAGAAAGGAACCATCCATGTATGCGCAGAATTTAGAGATCTGAATCGCGCATGTTCGAAAGACAACTTTCCCACACCATTCATAGATCAAATCTTGGATGCGAGTGCGGGAAGCGAAGTTTTTTCGTTTATGGACGGTTTCTCCAGATATAATCAGATCTAGATAAAGCCCGAGGACCAACATAAAATGGCTTTCATATTTCCTTGGGGTACATTTGCGTACCGGAAAATGCCCTTTGGCCTTAAAAACGTCGGAGCTACATTTCAACGTGCTATGACCTATGCGTTTCATGACCTTAAGCGTATAGTGGAGGCTTACTTGGATGATCTTGCGGGCCATTCTCATAAGAGAGTGGACAACCCCAAGCACCTTTGCCTCATTTTCGAAAGATTCTGATGTTACAAGATTCATTTGAATCCCAATAAATGCATCTTTGTCATGAGAATGGGTCTCCTTTTAGGGTTAATGGTTTCACAAGAGGGTATAAGAGTCGATCCTCTTAAGGTTGAGGCAATACTTTGGTTGCCTCCCCTGTGCAACATAGTTCAACTTAAGAGCCTCCAAAAGAGAACCACTCTTCTATGATGCTTTGTAGTGAATTATGCTAGTCTTACCAAAGGTTTTGCATGCCTATTGAAGAAGGACACACCGTTTATCTGGGATGAGCGAGCCCAACAGTATTTCAACAATTTGAAGAAAGCTTTGGTATCAGCCCCTCTGCATAGTCCACTCGACTTTGCTAGAGATTTCTTGCTTTATGTGGCCGCGTCTCTTGAGATGATTGGCATGGTCTTAGTTCAGCTAGATGATGCGCTCCAAGAGCATGTTATCTATTATCTTAGTCAAAATTTAGTAGACGCTGAGCTAAGATACACTCATGTGGAGAAATTGGCACTTGCGATTTTCCATGCAGTTCAACATTTACGACATTACATCATGCTTAGAAAAACCATGGTTATAGCACATATCAATCCATTTTAGTTCGTGCTATCATGACGTCTCATAGGGGGGAAGTACAATAAATGGATTGTGATTCTTCAGGAGTTTGATATTGATTTTGCTTCTGTGAAGTCGGTGAAATCCTTGGTGAGGACATCATTCATGAAGATTCCTTTATAGATGAGCATTTATTCCTTATCTCGTCAGCAGACCCTTGGTATGGGGATAGCATCATATATCTCAAAACTTTGAAGTTCTCTTCGCAATATTCATGGGATGAACGACGGCGTGTGAGACATCAAGCTAAATATTATGTCATCATTGATGACACTGTGTATCGTCGAGGAAAGGACTCTATCCTCCGTCGTTGTTTGACTCATGAAGAAGCGGAGCTAGTGCTGAATGACTGCCACAGCGGGGCATGTGGTGGTCACTTATATGGGCTTGTGACAGCCCAACGCATCATTCGAGCAAGTTACTTCTGGCCATCGATCTTTAAATATTGCATAAACATTGTGAAGAGATGTCACCCTTTCTAGGTGTTTTCTCGGAATATACACTCGCATCTAGCGCCCCTTCATCCGGTCGTCACCGTCGGTCCCTTCACCAAGTGGGGGTGGATTGCAAACCAACTTCATTTGGGGGGCATCACCATATCATAGTGACCATGAACTACTTTTCCAAATGGGCTGAGGCCATGCCTACCGTAAAAACCGATGGTGCTACAACACCCCACTTCGTGTTCAATCAGATTATTGCTCATTTCGATATCCTGAAAGAGATTGTCACTGACCATGGCAATCACTTTCAGAACAAAGATGATGGCTGATTTGTCACTCAAGCTTGGGTTTCATAAGGAACAATCATTTTCTTACTACCCCCAAGTGAATGGTCAAGTTGAGGCAGTCAATAAATCCTTAAATACCATTCTCCAATGTACCATCCAACAAAGCAAGAGAAATTGGCATATTATGTTATATCCTACTTTATGGGCATATTGAATTGCAGTTAAAACTGCCACCGGTTTCTCACAGTTTTAGCTAGTGCACGGTGTGGAGTCTATACTACTGATTGAATGTGAAATCCTTTCGTTAAAACTAGCCATAGAGCTCCTTCCTAATACATCAGATGTTGAGCAACGTTTGATCAACATTGAGCAGCTTGACGAGCAGTGTCGAGATGCCGCCGTGGCTATAGATTCCAATAAACGTCGTGTCAAGGTTCAGTATGATAGGTCTATCCTTCCCCGGTAGTATGTTGAAGGTGACTTGGTCCTCTTGTATGACCAAGCTAAGGAACCCCTGGGGGCAGGCAAGTTTAACGCCATGTGGCACGATCCTTACATAGTGAGGCATGTCCTTGAGAAGGGAGCCTACGAATTGGAATATTATGAGGGTAATGCCTTGAAGGAGCCTAGAAATGGGCTCTACCTCAAGTAATATTATGCTTGAGCTGTTGATGTATATGTAACTTCGGAATGTATTTCATCTATGTATTTCATATACATTTATTGTACCATTATAAGAGATGTGTTATTCCTCTATAAGGAAGTGTCGTCAGGTGTACTGACAAGTGTCGCAAGTGTGTGAACTTGTCGATGGGTTATTAGACCACCATGTGTGGGGTCGGGCCTATTTTATGTAATATGTAATTGATGTACCTAACTAGACAAGTCGGCCCCATAAGGATATTGGGAAAACAGGTTAAGTATAAATAGAGATCAGGAGATCTCTATTTGGATCACTTGGAAACTCATACTTCTCTCACTCAGAAAGTGGCGCACTAGTGAGGAGGAGGATCATCTACTACTAGGAGACTATCTCAGTATATTTTCATTGTACTTTGGTTGAGCCATTGCTCTCTCTATCTCTGAGGAAGTTGTGGGGTTTTTCACCTTAGGGTTTTCCCCACGGAAACTCTGTGTCTCTTGTCTCTCTTGCTTTTGATTCTTGTGATGCTTGACATGCTTGATATGATTGTTATGCATTGATATACTGTACATGTTATTCTCTCAGTAATGATCGTAGAGTATTGTGAATTAATGCTCAAAATTTTACATGGTATCAGAGCTAACCTGAGAAGAAGACATTTTGTAGTGACGAAAACTTGAGTTTCTTGTTTATTGGGTTTCTCTCCACAGATTTTGGAAAAGCAGTATAGTAGATTGACTCTACTCATCAAGGAGAATCTATCTGTCCAATCATAATTCAATTCTGAGCATTTTCAGATTTG
This sequence comes from Larix kaempferi, assembly GCA_027924585.1. Lineage (NCBI taxonomy): Eukaryota > Viridiplantae > Streptophyta > Pinopsida > Pinales > Pinaceae > Larix > Larix kaempferi. Next base: position 4,073,290 of record BSBM01000008.1, read on the forward strand.
GCCCTAAAAATTAGGGTTTCCACAAAAATAGGAATTTCTGAAATCGAAAAACATAGCTGGAAGCTCCTTGCAAAAATCGAAGTTTAGAGCTTTGGATCGAGATTTTTGGCTAGGTAGATCTCCGGGAAACTCAAACCCTAATTCAGGGCTCTCCCTAGTAAACCCAGGAGGACAAAAAGGAAAATCTGAAGGGTAAAGCTTTGCTGATCTCAAATTATGAATACACTAGGTTGATCAGCTCATCAAGGCGCATCTTTCTATTCTTTCAGAAAGTTGAAATTCACATTTTGAATTTTTAGGGTTTTTCCCACAAGCCCTAATCTGGGACCAGATCCAGTTTTTAGCATTTCAAGTGGTAAGACCTAAATATTTTCTTTTTCCATTTGAAATACTCTTTAAGATGTCTCACCACACCAAGCTTGAGGATAAGATTGAATGGGCTAATAACTTCCGAGCTTGGAAGTATAGGATTGGGTTAATCCTGGAAGAGAATGAGTTGGACTCATACATAAAAGAAGACATCCCTATCCCAGAGGATGAAGAAGCTAAGGTATTGCATAAGAAGAACTTGGTCAAGGTAAAGAGAATCATTGCTGATTCCATCAAAGACCATTTCATACCCCATGCGTCTTCTCTAAAGACACCCAAGGAGATGTTTGACTCTTTGACCAAGTTATTTGCAGGGAAGAAGATTAATCAGAAGATGACTCTACGGAATCAATTGAAAGGGGTCAAGATGTTGAATGGAGAAACCATTCAATCTTACTTCTCCAAGGTCTCTTAGATCAAGGAACAACTTGAAGTTGTGGATGAAGTAGTGGATAATGGTGAAGTTGTTATGACCACTCTGAATGGCCTTCCTAGGTCATGGGACTCCTTTATTCAAGGAATCTGTGCAAGAAAGAAATTGATCTCTTTTAGTAAACTATGTGAGGAATGCTCTCAAGAAGAATCCAGGCTTGTAGCTCATGAAGAAAAGATGGGAGGTGAAGATCAAGCTCTCGTAGCCCACACCAAAAGAAGCAAGCCCAAGAAGGAGCACTCTCACCACAAGAGATCCTATCACTACCAACAAAAGAATAAGAAGGATATAAGATGTTTCATATGCAATGAGAAGGGTCACTTTGCTTCAGAATGTCCCAAGAACAAAAGGGATAACATCAACTCCAACAAGAAGAAGAAGGGCAACAAAATAAAGTTCCATGCTCATGCTGCCGAAGATGATGAACCTCCAAAGAAGAAGGCTAGGGAAGAAAGTGATGATGGTGATGATGACTCATCAAGTGATGAAGAGTATGTTCTAATATCTTCTCTCACGGGTACTATCTCCCATGGTTGTAATGATTGGTTAATTGACAGTGGGGCTTCCAAACACATGACTGGGTTTAAGGAATCTTTTGTAAACCTATTTGAACATGAATCACCCCATAAGGTGAAACTTGGGGATGATTATCAATACCCAATCAAAGGAAGTGGTGAAGCCTCCTACAACCTAGATTCTGGAAAATCTTTGAAGATGAAAGAAGTTCTTTATGTACCTGGGATCAAGAAGAACTTACTCTCCATCTCTGCATTGGATGCAAAAGGTATGAGGGTTGCATTTGTGGATGGCCAAGTCCTAATGTGGCCAAAGGGAAAGACCATAGATGATGCAGTAGTGATTGGAGAGAAAGACAGAGGTTTGTATAAATTGAAAGGAGAACCTGAACATGCCATGGTGCATGAATCCATGGAGCCAAGTGAACTTTGGCATAGAAGACTTGCTCATATGCACTATAGGGCACTTCCAATTGCAAGTAAGGCTGTAGAGGGTCTTCCTGAAATCAAGACCAAACATAAAGGTGTTTGCAAAGGATGTGCAAAAGGTAAGAACATTAAGAAGGATTTCCCAAGCAGTGAAAGCAAGGCAAAAGGTATCCTGGAAATCATCCACTCAGATGTATGTGATCCTATGTCATCCAGTTCTCTGAGTGGGTATGTTTACTATGTCTCATTTATTGATGACTTCTCCAGGAAGACTTGGGTATACTTCTTGAAGAACAAAGATGAGGTGTTTGATAAGTTCAAGGAATTCAAAACCTTGATGGAGAATCAAACTGACAAGAAGATCAAAACATTCAGATCCGACAATGGTGGAGAATTCACCTCAGGTGACTTCAAGAAGCTTTGCAGTGATTCAGGGATTAAGAGGGAGTTGACTACTCCTTGAAATCCTCAACAGAATGGAGTTGTAGAAAGGAAGAACAGAACAATCATGGAAGCATCAAGGGAAATGCTGCATGACCAGGATCTACCTATGCATCTATGGGCAGAAGTAGCTAGAACAGTTGTATATGTGCAGAACAGAACACCCCACAAGATATTGGACAACAAGACACCAGAAGAGGTCTTTTCTGGTAAGAAACTTGAAGTCAGCCATCTCAGAATATTTGGTTGTCCAGTATACACTCATGTCCCAAAGGAAAAGAGGACCAAACTAGATCCTTCAGGAAAGAAGGGTATCTTTGTGGGTTACAGTGAAAGCTTGAAGGCTTACAGAATATACTTTCCAGGATTCAAGAAGATTGATGTAAGCATGGATGTAACAATTGATGAAAACTCGGCATTTTATGAAGAACCTAAGGAAACTAGATTTCAAGACACTACCATGACTTAAGCAATTCCAGAAGTTGTTCATGAGTTTGAAGATCCGCAAGAACCTATAGATCCACCCCGTGAGGATAACTCTCACCAGAGGAAACCTGCATGGGCTAGAGAGCTCATTCAAGATGCAGAAAGATTTGGCATTCCAGAAGAAGAACACAGAGCAAAGAAGAGAACCATATCACATACCAGCTATGTTGCTTTACTCTGTGACATTATGAACAAAGAACCTTCCTGTTATGAAGAAGCAGTGGAAAAGAAAGAATGGAAGGATGCCATGGTTGAGGAATACCAATCAATAATGAAGAATGATGTTTGGGATGTTGTCCCAAGACCTAGAGAGAAGTCTGTTGTGACTTCCAAATGGATCTACAAAATCAAGCATGGTGCAGATGGCAGTGTAGATAAATACAAGGCAAGATTCATAGCTCGTGGCTTCTCTCAAAAGGAGGGAATAGATTATGAAGAAACTTTTGCACCTGTAGCCAAGTATACTTCCATCAGAAGAGTACTTGCCCTGGATGCAGCAATGAAATGGAAAATACACCAGATGGATGTCAAGACTGCTTTCCTGAATGGTGTAGTTGAAGAGGAAGTATATGTGGAGCAGCCACTCAGTTTTGAAATACATGACAGGGAGTCATATGTGTGCAGATTGAAGAAAGCCTTGTATGGCTTGAAGCAAGCTCCCAGAACTTGGTATGGTAAGATGGACAGTTTCCTATCTAGTTTGGGCTTTAGCAAGATTAAAGCGGATTCCAACCTTTATTACAAGTTTGAGGAAGGGAATCCTGTGATTCTACTCCTGTATGTGGATGACTTATTTGTAACAAGAGATGACAGATTGATTACAGATACTAAGAGGAAGCTTGCTTCCAAGTTCGATATGAAATATTTGGGAATGATGCATTATTTCCTAGGTATGGAGGTGTGGCAGAGTACAGGTGGGATCTTCCTTGGTCAAGGGAAGTACACAGTAGATATCCTGAAGAGATTCGGGATGATGGATTGCAAGGCCATGGCCACACCTATGGCATCGAATCTGAAGCTTCTATGTGATGCTTCATCTGAGCCGGTTGATGTCTCTATGTATCATCAGATGATTGGGTCCTTGATGTACCTGATGAACAGGAGACCAGATATTTGCTTTGCGATGAGCACATTGAGCCAGTTCCTGATGGATCTGAGTGTTCACCTGGTTGCTGTAAAGCATGTTCCGAGGTACCTGAAGGGTACAGTGGATTATGGGCTCAAGTATGAAGTGAATCAAAAGTTTAACCTGCAAGGTTATGTTGATTCAGATTGGGTTGGCAGTGCTGCAGATAGGAAGAGCACATCTTGATGTTGCTTCAGTATGGGATCAGGTGTGATCTCTTAGTTCAGGAGGAAGTAGTCATGCGTAGCACTGAGTCTAGCTAAGGAAGAGTATGTTGCAGCCTGTTCAGCTAGTTGTGAGGCAGTATGGCTTCGGAAGCTATTGTCTGAGTTATTTGATCTCCCGTTGGATGCTACTGGTATCTTTTGTGATAACCAGAGTTGTGTGAAGCTGTCCAAGAACCCAGTGTTTCATGACAGGTAGAAACACATAGAGATAAAATATCACTATATCAGGGATATGGTGTAGAGAGGAGCTATGAAGCTCCTGTACATTATGACAGACGAGCAGATTGCAGATGTGCTGACGAAGCCACTAGCTAGGGTGAAGTTCGAGTACTTCAAGGAGAGGCTTGGTGTTCTTCAGATTGATGACAATTCGAGGAAGAAGTGATGGACACATTTGCAGAAGCCATTCCAAGCATGTTGGAAGGAGGATCCTTCACATGGCTGTGGATGTAAGCGCTAGATGATGAGCATCAGGATGATGCTTCAGTTACTGCTCTGTATATGCATCAGGAGGATGTTGGATATGATCAGTTGGATCATTTATATGTATATGTATGTACACATCATGTTGGATGCTGGATATGATCAGTTGGATCATTTATATGTATATGTATGTATGCATCATGTTGGATGCTGGATATGATCAGTTGGATCATTTATATGTGTATGTTTGTATGCATCATGTTGGATGCTGGATATGATTAGTAGGATCATTTGTATATGTTTTGTATATGCATCATGTTGGATGCTTGGACCATGTATCTGTATATGTATCAGGTGGATACTGTGTATGATCAGGTAGATCATGTATGTTGATATGTATCAGGTATGATCAGGTGGATCATGTTTTTGTATTTGTATCAGGTGGATACATTGTATGATCAGGTGGATCATGTGTGATGATATGTATCAGGTAGATACTTGGTATGCATCTACCGATCAGGATGATCATGGATGACGAGCTTCAGGATGTTGCTCCAGATGACATGCAGCAGGATGTTGCAGTGATGATGATCAAGATGATCATGTGTACATCAAGATGATGTATGGTGAGCATCAAGATGATACTCTGTGGTTGTGGATCAGGTTGTGTAGATGAGCATATAATTTGGCCCTGGGAGATTTGCAGATAGTCTTTCGAGGTTTTTCCTATGGCATGTAATCTGGCCTGGGGACATCTGGAAAATGCTCTTTTGAGGTTTTGCTCTGGGAGGACATATATTTTGGCCCTGGGAGATCTGCAGATAGTCTTGTAAGGTTTTGCTTATGGCATATAATTTCTCCCTGGGATATCTGGAAGATGCTCTTTCGAGGTTTTGTCCTATGGCATATAATAGCACCCTGGGAGATCCGATAGGTTGAGTTGTGTGCTCGTAATAAGTCCTGGGATGCTCTTGCAAGGTTTTTCCATGACCACATGTAATATCGCCCTGGGAGATCCGATAGGTTGATCTGTGTGCTCGTAATAAGTCCTGGGATGCTCTTGCAAGGTTTTGTGGTGACCACATATAATAGCGCCCTGGGAGATCCGATAGGTTGAGTCGTGTGCTCATAATCAGTCCTAGGATTCTCTTTCGAGGTTTTGTGGTAGGGTCACATGTAATAGCTCCCTGGGAGATCCTATAGGTAGAGTTGTGTGCTCGTAACAACCTAGGATGCTCTTGCAAGGTTTTGTGATGCACGTAATAAGTCCTGAGGATTCCAAAGTATGGCCAGTGATGATGAAGACCTGCAGGTGGTGGGCCTACATCCAGTATGAAAAAGGACTAGCTCTGTAGAACTTCCTATGACAAGTAGAGTCGGAGATTGGTTGAGATAGCAGCAGCAGTGATGATGATGATGACGATGCATCGATGATGATGATCCCGAGAAGAAGACTTGTCTAGCAGAACTGTGTCAAGAAATACCTTCCTAGTTAAGAGGGAGTGTTGATGTATATGTAACTTCGGAATCTATTTCATTTATGTATTTCATATATATTTATTGTACCCTTATAAGAGATGTGTTATTCCTCTATAAGGAAGTGTCGTCAGGTGTATTGACAAGTGTCGCAAGTGTGTGAACTTGCCGATGGGTTATTAGACCACCATGTGTGGGGTTGGACCTATTTTATGTAATATGTAATTGATGTACCTAACTAGACAAGTCGGCCCCATAATGATATTGGGCAAACAAGTAAAGTATAAATAGAGATCAGGAGATCTCTATTTGGATGACTTGGAAACTCATACTTCTCTCACTCAGAAAGTGGCACACTAGTGAGGAGGAGGATCATTTGCTACTAGGAGACTATCTTAGTATATTTTGGTTGTACTTTGGTTGAGCCATTGCTCTCTCTATCTCTGAGGAGGGTGTGGGGTTTTTCACCATAGGGTTTTCCCCATGTAAACTCTATGTATCTTGTCTCTCTTGCTTTTGATTATTGTGATGCTTGACATGCTTGATATGATTGTTATGCATTGATATACTGTACATGGCATTCTCTCGGTAAAGATCCTAGAGTATTGTGAATTAATGCTCAAAATTTAACATGAGCTTCTACCTCAAGCTAGTACTTTTGTATACTATTGTATAGTTGGTTATGTACATAGTTTAGAGTTCTTTTGGTTTTTCATATCTGCTTATTTCACTTCCGTTTCGTTGACAGATGTTAGCGGAATCTCCTGTGTTCTTAGGATTCACGGATGGTGCTATCCGTGATGTGCAGTGAATCGTTTCTACTACGTGGGTTATTTATTCACCGGACCATCAAATTGTGTCTTCAGGAGGTGCCTATCTTGGTCCTACATCCAACAATGTGGCTGAGTACAATGTTGTAGTTGAGTTACTTCGGTATGCCATTTCACATGGTATCCAGTCTTTAGAGGTCCACCTGGATTCACAACTGGTTGTGTCACAATTGAATGGTCGGTATTGCATGAGGGATCCTACATTATTATGGAGGATCTTAAGGGTAAGACTCTTGGAGCGGCATTTTGTTTCCATTACATACATTCATGTTCCAAGATGTTTTAATCATGTATCTGATGCATATGCTAATTATGTCCTAGATTGTCATTTGTCACATCAATAAAAGTGGCACACAAATAAACTTTCATTCACACATTTGTACATACACATACAGTAGAACCGGAGAATCATAGTTTTTTATAAATAACATGTCCAAAAAGGTAGTGTCATATACAAAAATTGAGCCCGTAGCTCTAAAAAATATACATAATCGACACAAAATATGGGACTCTGAGATATCTAAGCCCTAGGAGGAGGCCTAGATTCCTCGGTAGGATGTGCCTGATAGTAGTAGTGTACTGCTTGGGCTATGCGCCACAGTAGTCACACCCAGGTGCTCGGTATTCCCACAACATGTCGTTGCATCGCCTCTGGTAGATGCTCCACCTCAATCATGGTTACCTTGTTGTTCATGCGGGATAGGTTGACCCACACGGCCTCTAATGTGCGATCTATTGTAGCACCAACTATCTCTCCACCCCTGCCCCATCGACGATGTCTCAGGAAGCCCTCTCGTCTTTGTGAACCAGCATCTGCGAGCAAACAGTGAAATGTCAATATGTGATACTACACCAAAATGATTTTTACATTTTCATATATAATCCAAAATCCAAAAAATTGAATATAGAAAACATAAAAAGAGTAACATACCGATATCTCCGAACGCGGCCCCTAGAGAAAGCAGCATGTCGCGATCACCACGGAAGTCTATCTCGGCATATGGGTAGTCATCAATGGCATTGAACCCAATGAAAGAACTCATCTGTATATGGTGATGCCTGTCGGCCACCACCCTATCGCGTAAGAACCTCTGCCCACCGGGTTAGGGATAGGTCACGGAGAGTATGCGGAAGGACTTCAACCCTCGGACTAAGCCCTGGAACTCTCTCAAATAAAAAGCTGTATAGTATACTGCCATCCCCGAAGTTCTTTTCCTGCCTGCGCTTGCACTCCGTTAAATGGGTCTTCATAGACGCCAGTAACATTGTGCACCAGTCAAATACTATGGGCATCATGCACTCTGAGGCGTAGAACATCACCGGCCTCGAATCCTGGTGTAGAGCTACTGAACCTGTGATCTTGAAAAGAGTGGACACTATGCTCTTTATACTCAAGCTGACTATGGCCCAAATGGGTACCTGAATCCCCACCTTTTGGTTGCCGGGAGGACAGTACCACTCTATGTAGTCGGGAATGGTGATTCCACCACCAACAGTGCGATATTGAAGGCTAGCCACCTCCCCTCGGCGGGATAACCCTGTAATGAAATATATGTCATCCACCTCTAAGGAGAGTGTTTGACCATCCATGTTGAAGTTATGTGCGTCTACATCCCAGTAGTCTATCAACCGACGAAGCAATTTGTTTTGGGCCCTTAAACCCCCAATGTTCCAGAACTTATATATGCCACACTCTTGTAGTGCTTGTTGTGCAGGAAAATCTTGGAGAACCATCTCATCCACAACATCATGCTCTCTTTCCCTCCACTCTAGAACCTTCCTAGAGGAAGAAACGAAATATTTTTTAGTCTTTAACATTTAGAAAATCAACTTCACGGTTGTACCCATGAGAAATTGAGTAAACATAGACGTCTACCCATGGTCAACACAAGTGTTGATCGTGTCTAGAATGTCCTACCCGTGACCCACAAAGCTATAGCCTGTGTACAACAACATGGAGAAGTAGGGATTGCCCAGTAAAAAAATTGAACCACTGAAAACTGAAATAAAATCTATCAAATGAAAGAGGGGGGTGAGGTGACTAAACTGCTCCAAACGCTTCATGAAATGGATGCCCACAGCTTCCGGAATCAGCAACTGAACTTCGGAGGTGAAAACTAACCAAAACCACTATTTGGATGAAAACGAAAAATGAATTGGTAAATAGTAATTTATTTTTACTATTTATAGTTTTACAAACCCACTTTTTTATAGTTTTCACCATTTTAAGCTGTTTCGAACTAATGAAATGTCTTGGAGCACCATTTTGAATAGGTTTTTCCAATGAGAGTTGAATTTTTTACCGTTTCGTGCATACGACAGGTATATTTCACTCTCGTCATATAGGTTAGATGTCATTTTTCACCTACATTATGCATTTGACCTTTGACCTTTTGTCATTAACCCTAGGTGAGACTCGGCTTTGTAACCGACACAGAACCTTCACATTGCTATAGAAGTGTCATTATTTAGCGGTAGGTCTTGTCCAAACATGGGTGCCCTAGTTAGATCCTTGTTATTCCTTTTGGCACCCATGCTGTGGTTTTTCCCTAGGATCAAAAGACCTTTGTAGCTATGCCATGACTTTGCGAGAAATACTCATACTCTACTTTGTCTTATGCTGGCCATCTCCCATAAGGACTCCCCCAATTTTACCAAGTTGTGATTGCATTGCATCATCCTGCTTGCTGCTTGAGCCTTGTGCCATCTCCCTCTTACTCAATTGTTAGCCTAGTTCCAGAGCACTTCCCTTGTCGATCCCTGCAGAGCTTTCATTTTCCTTTCGCAATTTGATGACCTTTTGACCCTGAGGGAACACCCCCCCCGAGTGTCCACCCCCTGCACATGCTTCCTTGCATTGATCATAGGTATGTTCCACTGCTTGGGACTAGTCTACTCACTATTTGACACTCGTTCCCTCACTTGTTGTACTATAAGCAATTTTTTTTTTTCAAGCTTTCCAAATATGAAAAAGAACAAAAAAATCAAATATTCCAAAAAGCTGGGCGAGAGAATATTTACTTCTTTTTGTTGGCAGCTGTTGTGTTTCCTTTGAAGAGAGCATTCATTCCACTCCATCCATCATGAGTCGGGACTATAGTAGGACCTTAGGAGTTGTACTCGTTTCTCAGAGTTTACTCCACCGATTGGTTAAGCTTCCAGTCAATATGGAGCCCTTTGTCGATGCCTTCTACATTGCACAGTTGTTGTTATCTTGAGTCCATGCTTCCTGAGTCTATCCATCTACTCATGTTGTTGTTAAAAGGAAGTCCTGAAACCAGAGTCGGGCACTCCTCAGATCTCTTGACTATTGCATGTCGGCCATCCTTATTGAGTCAGTCCATTCATCTGAGTTCTTCCAAATATTTTAGCGTAGCTATTACATCGTGCTGATTGATGGGGAATGCCTTAATTCCCTCCGTCTAGTGAGTTTCGTTCTGTCGACTTCAACTCATTTATTCTGGAATTGAGACTTAGAGTCGGTTGAGTACCTTGAGGCTTCCAGTAATTAGTGGTAAGTTCTCTCACCATCGATAGTTTTGGGAATACATCAATGTCCCCTGATCGATGGATTCATCTTAATGTTCGACCTCAACACATCTATTCACACTTTGATGATTGTACTTTGTTCCTTGATGCCCATTTTCATTATAGGTGGGTTGTCTCACGTTTGTTAATGGTATACATCATTGACCGGTAATCAGATGATGTCACATTACGTTCGATCTCAACACCTTTATTCACTTGATGGGACTCGCACCGCAAAAGATTTGTGTAGAAGACCCCAGACGTTAGTAGCATTCAGTATGCTACTCTTGATTGTCACTGTACTCATGAGAGCTTATTTCTCATACATCAGCAGTTTGGACCTCCATTATTGCACTAGTTGTTTCCTTTTCAGTAGGAGACCATATCTTACTGTATGGGTCATGGCTATGACCACTCATGACATGTACTGACTATATACTTCCTATCATGGCCATTGTATCAGACTGTTGTATTGTACCGACATGTATTTAGAGATATTATTGTATTATGATGAGTGAGCTACTCTCTCCATTTGTGTCTCCATCACTCCACCTCTGATATTTATAATGTATTTCGGCCATCGTAGTACCTTCTCTGACCTCACACATTAGGGGGATCTGTTACAGCGTGATTTTCCACCTTGTGAGCATCAGCATTGATTGGCCTTCAAGATCCATTTTATTGACTCAGATCTATCATTTTCCCTTTAGGAACACATAAATCCCTATTTTTGATCTTGTACACTAGCTGTTCCACTATAGCCAGCATACACGCAGGCTATTCCACTATAGCCCGTGGACACCAAGTAAAATGGTAAAAACCAATAAATAATTACTTTTTACTCCCAAAAAGTGGTCTTAGGGTGACCTTTGGTCCTCCATATGCCCCGAAATGATTTGATTCGACCTTTCACTTACCTTTGGAAGGCTATATATTGAGCTCTTATGGTGTATGGAAGGGAGGAGAAAGGGAAAGCAAGATAACTCTAGTGGATTTTTGTCGTGACTTGAGTCTACAGTCATTGATCCTTGTTGTTGTGAACTCCTTATGTTCACCTACCAAACTCCTTTCATAGTTTGAGTTTTCCATTGCATGGGGGATTGAAGTGGTGGAGGCACAAGTGGAGAGACCCAATTCTTGGTTCAGATTGGTTGTCAGCAAGAGGTCATATATTGTACTTCTTGTTATTCATTAATGGAAATACTCATTTTCTTGTCCAATTGATGTTTTGAATATTGTTAAATTACATTGGGTTATATTTGCTTATGATATCATGGATCATGCTATTGATTATGCTAATGTATTTCACATGTTATATGCACTTGCTTGTACTTGTTGTTGAGACTAATCTGCAGTTTCAAGTGTAGAAGTTGAAATCTCAATGGGGATCTACTTCGAACATCCGGTTGAAGGTTGGTCTTTTCTCCATTATCTTAGCATTGTCATTTGTATAGCATTGCATTGGGAATTGAGTTATTTTCTGGTAGTCAGCTATATGTTGTGGTCTGCCCCAAGCCATAGGAAGTTTTCTCTGTAACAAGGTAAACTCGGTCGTCATTTCATGTTTTGAGAGTTTGAAAAGAACTAAAGAAGACTCCAACGGTCCTTTTTCGTAAAGTTAGCCTCATCAATGGGGGCCGCCGTTATGGCCGGGTGGATGGGGCGGTCGGCTATGGCCGTCCCCACCCAGGATCGACCCCGAGACCCCGTCCGATTCGGCGCTCTCGCCTACTATTGAGCGCCGGTTACACTATCCATATGAAAAGTTAGCCTCATCACCCGAAAAAGGGTAAAACAGCGCGGGAGAGGACTCTTCTAGTCATGATTGGATGGGGTATTCCTTTTTCGTAAATAGTGCCCCCTAGTCCTAAAAAGGGGTAAACTATCACCAAGGAGACGACCGTTCAAATACTTTAGCAAGCATGAACGCAACAAGTTCACTTGGTGATCGTTTCGTATTTCGAGAGCTTGAAAATAGCTTAAAGATAGACTCCAGGGGGTTCCTTTTCCGTAGGAGTTTAACGAGCCCGAAAAAGTTGTAAATCATAACTCAGTGACTTATTCTCATGGTTTTAAGATTATGAGAAAGGACAAAGAGTAAGCTCGTCATCATTAAATAATTGAAATCTAATGGATGAAAATGACAACTGTTGGCCCGGTTTTGCAACTAGGCTTAGTGCTATGGGCACCTGCTAACTAGTAGCAGTAGTTTCAATGTAAATAAATAACAATAAACTAATTAAACAAGACTATTCATGGATCTAAGCAAAGATATTAAGCAAATAACAAAAATAATTTAAGATCAAGAACAAGAACGTATAAAATAAAGAATTTGTATTGAAAGTATGGGGCAAGCAAGTGCTTGCGGAATCAATACCTCTAATGGTGAGGTTGAATAGCTCCAAGGATGAGCAACTTCCAATCTCCAATGGTCTCTTCTCCAATGTGGTTTGCAATGGCTAAAATGCTCAGGGGAGATTTCAGCAGCATAAGGATGAGATAATGGATGGATGTGAAATGAGGAGCCCCTACCACCTTTTTATAGGTTTTGGTGGTGGGAAATACCATTTGTGGTTTTGTGGAAACCAAATGGTATTGACCAACATGGTTTAGGTACTTTTCCCTCCTTTTTCCTTTTTTGAATAAAAATAATATTTTAATTCCCTTTTTAATATTTTTGGGAATTTGGACCCTTTTTGAGGGTTTTTTATGATTTTCTTGGAAAAATAATCTTTTTTAATGGAAAAAGGGGTGTACTAAGGTCTTTTGGTGACCTTTTGTTGGTTTCAGAGGCTCAGATGGTGGAAAAGTGGACAAATGGGTCATGTGAGTAAGGGAATGAGCTAGTGAGCACTTTTTAGGTGTTAACAGATTGCCCCCTGATGTGTGAGGGCAGGAGCTCATCGTATGTCCGATAGACATCATAGTTCTTTTGTCCTTTTTCCTGGGGTTTAGGGGAGAGAAGAGACCGGTTGGAGACTGGAGCCACGGCCCTTGGAAGCTGCAAAAAACAAAAAATATTACATGGCCTCAATATGAATGAGGTATAATCTCTGATAAAGGACGAGGCGGGCATTCCCATGCTCGTATCAAGACATATACAAAACAATTAGTCCCAAGAAGGGGGATCTAATACGTAAAGAAATATACTGGTACATCATAATGGTCCAAAGGGGACATTATTGTGGGATATACTCATGATCATGGCTGATCTCAATAACTGATACACTGGAATAACTGTTGAACTGCTGAAACTGAAGGTGTCCAACATCTGTATGGACTCAATGACTGTGAGCCATCTGAGATATTGTCACCATACGCAACCCGGATATCTATAGAAAAAGTGTAACTGGTTGTATCCATAGGTAGACTCTCAAATGTGGAGGAGTCAGGTGGTATCCGGGGTCTTCGACTAATAACTGAACGGACCAATCCCCTGTGCGAGTCTCAACGATGCGATCAAGGTGTTGAAGTCGAGCATGTGAGAAACAACCATTCGGAGAGGCACTGAGGATTCCTCTCGAAATGATTCGTAGGCACTCATCATAAATGGTGATGAGTCCAAGACACAGGGACCTCTAGGTCTATCCTCTGGAATCAATGTGGTTGTCGTCGACAGAGGGAGACCAGCAACTAACAAGGCAATGATGTTTCCTTGATAGGAGTACGAGGTGTAGAACTGAAGTGATGTAGTACTGATGGTAGGACTGACATACTTGTGGGGAAGGGAAATAACTGGGTCAAAAAATGGGTAGACTCAAACTTCCTTTGTTCAGAGCATGATGACATGGTTGACCTGGCAGCGTAGGGAACTGACTTGTAGGTGTGGGGATCATTGCTTTGACTGAATGGTATATATTGACTCTGGGGGGGAGGACGAGCTGATAGGTGCTGTCGAGGGATTATCAAGGTGACATACTGCAGAATACTCTGAACAAAGGCGACCAAAATGGGGAAGCTGCCATATGAGTAGATGTGATCGGTCGTGGCGCCAAGAGGCACCATTGATTCCTTCTTCGTGGTTTTAATGAGCTCCAAGAAGGGATAAAAGTGTGCTCTAAAATGGTACGGTCCTGTGGATTTTGCGAGCCCAGGACGGCTCATGCTCATGGTTGCTTTCATGTTTAGAGAGTCTGAAAACGGTAAGTGGACTCTGTTGGTGTTTCTTTTTCGTAAGTTTAGTCTCCAAGGCCCGAAAAAGGATAAAATGATGCGGATGGAGAACTCTTCTAGCCGATGTGACTAGAGTATACCTTTTTCGTAATTAGTCTACAAGGTCCGGAAAAGGGGTAAACTTATACTAGGTAGACGCCCTTTCAGATACGTTTAGCGAGCATGAAAGGAAGCAAGATTGCTCGGCGATCTTTTCATTGTTTTAGGAGTCAGAAAAGAGCTTAACGGAAACTCCCTAAGTACCTTTTTCGTAAAAGGGGTTGCTCGGCCTGAAAAAGGGATAAAATTATACCGAACAAAAATAGACTGATGAGGGCGAAAAAAGGTCTCAAGCATCGTCATCAGTGCGGAAAACTGGATCGGGTGACCTAAGGATTGTCGAAAATGGAGAACGGCCGATGTGGTACGCAAACCGAGGTGATGTGGGGGGCAGAAAAAATGCCTTGAAAATCAGGACGTGACAGCGATGAATGATCTCAAGCGTCATCACGAGCGCGGAAAACTGAATCCGGTGATATAAGGCACGTCAAAAATGGAGAACGGCCTATGTGGCACGCAAACCGAGGCGACGAGGGGAGCATGGGAAAAAATGCCCAGAAAATCTAAAGGTGAGAGCGAGAAATGATCTCAAGCATCATCACGAGCGTGGAAAATTGAATCCGGTGATATAAGGCACGTCAAAAACGGAGAACGGCCTATGTGGCACGCAAACCGAGGCGACGAGGGGGGCATGGGAAAAAATGCCCAGAAAATCTAAAGGTGAGAGCGAGAAATGATCTCAAGCATCATCACGAGCGCGGAAAATTGAATCCGGCCATATAAGGCACGTCGAAAACAGAGAACGGCCGATGTGGCACGCAAACCGAGGCGACGAGAGAGGCCAAAAAATGGTGAAAAAATGGACTTCGTGAAAACGGGAAACGGAAAGACCCTGTATGAAGTTCTCGCTGTGCTGATCCCAACGGTACCAACGGTTTGAGAAATGGACTTCGTATGCTACCGCAATGGTTGTTTGAAATTTGTGGAATTTCTATAAATAGGGCGTGGGGCCCAAAATGACATTTCATTGTTACGTGTGAGTTTGATAGAGCTGTCAAAGCTATTTCTCGATTTCTGGGAGATTTCACCATTGGTTTTCGATTTAGCGAGTTGCAGGTAACTCTATTCACCTTAACCTTGTCAATTATGTCTTTTTTGTTTGGCGGCGGGCCCCCGAAGGCCGCGAAACTCCACGTTGACTCTCCAACGTGGAACCGCGCGGGTTTCGGGGCTGAACCCGCGATGAACCGCGCGGGTTCTAGGCTCACAGTCGCGATGTTCATCGCGACTGTGAAGTAGGAACCCGCGATGTTCATCGCGAGTTCATGGGGGATAGTCGCGATGTTCGTCGCGACTGTCCGGCCAAAACCCGCGATGTTCATCGCGGGTTTTTTCATGCATCCCGCGATGGCCATCGCGGCTTTTTGTGGAAAAGCCGCGATGGCCATCGCGGCTTTTTGTGTAAAAGCCGCGATGGGATTTTTCTAAAATTTTTTGTGCTGGGGCTAAAAAAAATTTCTGTTTTTTGGCAGGATGTTGCGGAGATCTCAGTCTGTGTGGCGGGAGAGGGAGATCGACGCTGATCTCATGTTGAGGATTGAGACTGATGCAGGGGTTAGACAGACCCTGGCCATGAGCGGACTCTTGAAGTTCGCTCAGATCCCTCCTATACGTTCAGTGAGACGTCTCCTGAACAAGCTCGTGCAGTGGTGGGTGCCGGCAGAGGGTGCCTTCATTATTGGTGGTGAGAGGTTGGAGATCACTCTCACAGATGTATATTTTTTGACTGGGTTGCCTCGCTTGGGTGAGGTGGGTGATATTTCGCCGAGGTTGCCTCCGGGTATAGATATGGAGGACCTCTTACAGACTTTCTGTGTGGATGATGCTGTTTTGGTAAACAGCTCTATTAGTCTGAAGTTCCTACGTGAGTGGGATATGCGGGCTGTTGGTGCTTGCGTTCTGAGGATATTGGGTGCTGCTGCACCACATCGTATGTCTGGGGGGCAGACAATGATGGTGGATTCCGTTCTACAGGGTACCTACTATGCCTGGGCGCAGATGTTCCTGGCTGGTGTCCGAAGAGATCTGGACAAGGCCATTAGAGAGGGAGGCGAGTTTTGTTACGCCTCGTTTTTATGCTATTTTTTCTTTGAGCGGGTGCCGACCTTGCGGCCACGGGTACCCGTTCGTGCTGGGCTTCCGAGTGAGCCTCGTATGATGAGGTGGGGGCAGATGATGCCCCGTGCTGGCGGTGGTGTCCGCGGCTATTTCACGGAGGATTTCTATCAGCAGTGGGAGCAGATGCCTCTGGTTATTGAGGACTATCCCTACGCCGGCATGGACTACCGAGGTGACGCAGAGATGCCTCGTGCCCCAGGACAGGTCTGGAGTTTGGATGGTATGTTTGTGTCTTATTTGATATTATATCATATGTTGTTTGATTTATCATTGATGATTTTTTTGTATAGTATCTGATGGCTTACTTGTTTGTGCAGATGTGGGTCCAGTGCCACCACCTGACTATGTGGCTCGGCAGGGGCGGGCGATGGTGGTCGCCCGTCCACCTGTACCTGTACCTCCTCCGCGTGGTGGAGGATATGCATCCCGTGGGAGAGGGGTTGGCCCTCATGATGACGCCATAGATGGTGTCCGACGGACCTTAGCCCGGATCGTAGCTGGGCTCCCCGAGGATAGTTGGAGGGACCTTGATCGGGATATTTTGCAGGGATGTCTCGGTGTGCCGCCTGAGTGGAAGTCGCTCCTGTTGAGGGCAGCGGTGTTCGTGGCGAGGCATGGGGATGGTAGACGAGATGCTCCGGCAGGGCCGGCTCAGGGGAGGATACGTCTGAGGGACGATCCAGCGGGGCCAGCAGAGCGGCGAGTTCGGGGTCGTCATGACCCGGCGGGGCCGGCGGAGGAGGAGTCGGAGGAGGAGCCGGAGGATCCTAGGGATCCAGATGAGTAGATATATTGTATCTGCCCCCAAATGCTGATGAGCATATGGGGGAGCATTTTTGTACGACAGATGTATTTTTTGTATATCGGGTGCTGAGGGCACTTATGACATTTGACTATTTGATTTATATATATATGTGGATATATATTTTGGATATATTGTCGTGTATGCACGTGGATGCACATTTGTCCTTTGTATATGCCCGTGGAGGCACATGTTATGCACGTGGATGCAGTATATTTGTTGATTTATGTATGCCCGTGGAGGCCCCTGTTATGCACATGGATGCAATATTTGGTTTGTTTGTTTTATGCCCGTGGAGGCACATGTTATGCACGTGGATGCAATATTGGTTTTGGTATATGCCCGTGGAGGCACATGTTTTGCACATGGATGCATTTTTGTTTATGGATATGACATGATGTGATTGGTGTGCCAGTCGAGGACACTGTTGGCCATATTATCTGCTACACTATTGAGGTGTCTTGGGACATGTGTGAATGTAATGGATTCAAACTGTCTAACCATTTGTTTAGTGCACAGGAATTTTCTGAAAAGACAGGGATCGCGTACCTGGTAATCATTGTTGAGCTGGGAAACTAGGAGCTGTGAGTCCAAGAAAACGTTGAGGTGACGTATGCTCATCTGGAGAGCAGCGGCCAGGAGACCGGTCACGGCATCGTATTCAGCTTGATTATTGGTAGCGGCACCTAAACATACTCCGTCAATGTGAATTAATTCATGTGAAGGGGAGTATATTACCCAAGCTGCGGAGGCGAGATTGGGAGACCAACGGCTTGCACCATCAGCGAAACCGACATGGCAGAGTGGAAGAGGCTCCATCTGTGGTCATGCAGAGAAAAACAAATATTTAGGGTTTTTGAATTTTTTGTGAATAAAGAAAGTATGCCTATACTAAAATGGACAATGGTGTCCATCAGATTTTCTATGGGTAAAATCGTTTAAGGTACAACCCGTTGCGTGGGTTGCGTAGGGTGTTGCCTTCTGAGTCGGTTAGAATGTATGCCCCCTGCCCAAGGCAGGTGTGTATGATGTAGGGGCCTTGCCACATAGACACGAACTTTCCCTTTCCGGTTTTATCATGAGCTTGATCATAAGCGAGGACAAGGTCTCCCTCAGAAAAGGTTCTTGGGTGGACGTGTTTGTCGTAACTTAGTTTCGATCGTTGTTTAGCTGCTTCCATGTTCTGAATGGCGGTGCGCCGATCTTCATCAGCCTGCTCTAGGAGTAGTAAACGTTGATCGATCGGGGAAGTGTCTGGTAGGAGTTCAACAGCGATATGCAAGGCTGGGATCTGGCACTCAATAGGGAGGACGGATTCGACACCGTGAACTAAATGGAAAGGGGTAAAACCGGTGGCGGTTTTAGTTGAGGTGCGGTAGGCCCATAGTGCCGGGAAAAGCATGTGGTGCCAATTGGATTTGTGCTTGTCTACAGTACGTTGGAGAATGGTCTTCAAGATTTTGTTGATCGCTTCGACTTGCCCGTTTCCTTGGGGATAGTAAGCGGAAGAGAAATGGTGTTCAAATTTCAACATGGTTGATAATTCCTTCCAGACGGCATCTTCGAAGTGAGAGCCGTGGTCAGAGACTAGTTGCTGTGGTACTCCGAAACGGGCGATAACATGGTTGAAGAAAAACCGTGCTGCAGTGTCGGCTTTGCAATTATAGGTCGGCATGGCTTCTGCCCACTTGGTGAAATAATCTACGGCCACGACGATGTGTTTGTGACCGTCGGCTGACGGGGGGTTGCAGTCGAGGAAGTCAATGGCCCATTTGCAAAATGGTCCAACAGTGATGACTGGATGAAGGGGGGCAGGAGGGGTTCTTGCTTTGGGAGCAAATAGTTGGAAATTCTGGCAATGTTTGACTGCGGTGATATAATCAGTAAATAATGATGGCCAAAAATAACCTGCCCGAATGATTTTCTGGGCGGTTGCCATGCCGGAGAAATGGCCTCCGCAGGCGCCGCTATGACAATCATTGAGGACTTGTTCTGCCTCACTGTGGGATAGGCAGCGGCGTAAGATGGTATCAACGCCGCGTCGGTAAAGTACATCCCCTATCAGGAGATATCAGGGGGCGTGGTGTCGTATGTGACGGCGTCCATCACGATCGATGTGTGGTCGAAATTTTTTCGTACGAAGGTAAGTCAAAATGTCTCCGTACCAAGGGTCGTCAGACGAGATGATGAAGATCTGCTCGTCAATCAGGTCCATTTGGATAACGGGTGATGTTGAAGAGGATGGGAGGTCCGTGATGAGGTGAGCAAGCACAAGGGCTTTAGTGCTTTTGGGAGTTTTGAAAGTTAGGTCATATTCCTGGAGGATAATGACCCATTTAGCGACACGACCTTGTAGGAGCCGCCGGGTGAGGAGGTAGACCATGGGGTTGGAGTCGGCCATGACCGTGGTATGACTGAGTAGGATGTAGTGTCGCAATTTTTGTACGGAAAAGACTACAGCTAGGGCTAATATTTCCTCGTATGGGTAACGTAGAGGTGGGCCAGACAAGGTTTGGCTGACGTAATAAATCACATGCTCTTTGTGGGAGGTATCTTCTTGGACCAAAACTCCGGACACAGCATGTTCAGATGCCGAGACATAAAGGGTGAAGTCTTGAGAGAAATCCGGTGGGGATATCAAGGGGGCTTGTGTGAGAGCTTTCTTGAGGGCTTCGAAGGCCGTGTCTGCTTGCTCATCCCAAACAAAGGGTATGTGGGTGCGAAGCAAGCGTAAGAAGCCATGGACTTTGGTGGCATAATCAGGAACGAAGCGCCTAAGAAAATTGGACCGTCCTTGCAAGCTCTGAAGCTGCCGAAGCGTACGAGGAGGGGGAAGTTCTAAGATGGCTTTGACTTTCAGGGGATCGACAGTGATTCCGTCTTGGGAAACAATGAAACCAAACAACCGGCCTGCTGGGACGCAAAAGACACACTTGTGTGGGTTCAAGCGGATTTTATATTTGCGACAACGCAGGAAAACTTGTCGGAGGTCGTTAAGGTGGTCTGATCGTTTTCGGGAACGAGCTGTGAGGTCGTCAAGATAGACTCGCAGTATATGGACCAAGTCGTGAAAGAAATAGGTCATGGCTCGCTGGAAAGTGGCACCAGCATTTTTAAGGCCAAATGGCATGACACGATAGGCAAAGGTGCCCCATGGGGTGGTGAAGGCAGTCTTGTACTGATCCTCCTTGCGGATGTGGATCTGGTTATATCCGGAAAACCCATCCATGAAGGATAGGACCTCATGGCCCGCACACTCATCAATGAGTTGGTCAATGAATGGCGTGGGGAAATTGTCTTTTGGACAAGCGTGGTTTAAATCGTGGAAGTCAGTGCATACTCTAAGGGTGCCCTGCTTTTTGTTGACGGGAACGGGGTTCGACACCCAGGTGGTGTACGGAATAGGGTAAATGAACTCTGCTTTTCAAAGTTTCTCGACCTCAGCCTTAACAGCAGGGAGCTTGGAAGGGTAAATGGGTCGCTGTTTCTGATGAACAGGGGGTACTTCAGGCCATGTATCAATGTGGTGTTCAATAATGGCGGGGTCGAGACCAGGCATCTCAGTATAGGACCAGGCAAAGACGTCTCGGAACTCTTGAAAGAGCTTTTTGTATGCCTGGGTTTCTGCTTGAGTGCAAGATGCGCCCAGCGAGATGAGCTCAGGTTTCCCTGGTGTTGTGGAAATGTCTATCTGTATAGTGGGGGAAATGTTGACATGTTCCCTTCTTCAAAGGCATCCGGTGCTGGGATGGGGTCTTTTAACCAATCGACCTTAGGGGGTATGAAGTCTTTCGACTCGACCGATAGCTGGTTGGATGCGGTGGATGTAGATGCTTCCGGGAGGAAGTACGAGCGATGATGCATATCATCCCAAGGGTAGTCGGGTGCAGTGAGTGTCTCCAAAATTTGCTCATCAGTATTGAAGTAGTCAGACCATAGATCAAGGGGTTCTGGTTTGAAAGTTGTTGAAATCATATAAATTGTATTGACTTCTTCCGACGAGGATGATGGCGGGGGGTGGATCTCCTCGATAAGGGGAGGAGATATCTCTAAGTCGACGTTGTTTAACTCGTACAACGCTGCTCTATAGTCAGGTAGATCAGGACAATGGTGAGAGTAGTGGCCGTAAACACTGCATATAGCACAAGGATGGTTAGTGCGCAGTGATTTGTCGCGAGGCTGTAGAGGTGGCTCTAACCTGACTACTGGGATGTTGATGTCATCGTCCAACATATTCATATGCTCTTGGAGTGCCGGTAAGTGTGGGCATTGATGAGTTGGATGTCCTATCTCATCGCATAACAAGCATTTGGGGGGAGCTCGAAACACTGGTGGGGGTTTAATTGCCTTAGGAGGTGGTATCGCAGTGTACGGTTGTGGGCCTCTGCCCCCAGTGGGGTTAGCAAGAAGAGGGGGATTCGTTGACGTCGAAGCAATTGTGAGACCAGGAGGAGGTTTCATTGACGACGAAGGGATTGCGACACCAGGAGGAGGTTGATTTGTGGTAACAATAGGTTGTACCGGTTGGAGGATGATGTTTGGTGTTGGCGGTGGAACAGGAGGTGAAATATACCACACGGCTAATCCCAATGTTAATCCGGGTAGACTAAGGGTAGCCATAACCAGGGCGCTAACTACACCCGAAGGAGGAAATAGAAAGGGGATGGTGTGGATGGGTGTAACACCGATGTGACTCGGTACCAATGGTGGTTGACTACCGGGTGTTTGTGTATTCTGTGAAAGAGTACAGAGGTTTGCGACATGGGTCTCTGGTGACGGTGGTGGAATGGCCTGGAATGTAGAGGTCATTGGTGTGTCTGAGTAAAGTCCGGGTCCCACAGAAGACACAAAGGAGGTAACTGCACTAGAAGCGGGTTGTTCAATCATGGGAAGAACATTTTCGGGTGCTGCCGGGGCATTGGGATCATAGTAGGTGAGTTGGTCGATTTTGACCACGCGTCCCTCATGGGGGAACATCATGGTACGAAAAACGGAGGAGGCGACCGCTTTCATGGCGTACATGTAACTACGGCCAAGTAAAAGGTTATAATCGAGCTGGGCGTTAATGACCTCTATGTCAATGAGCACAGTTTTCCCACCTAATTGGACGGGGACCTTGGGTAGTAAACCTTGAGGTTGAGCTGACCGACCGTCGTAGGCCCGCAATGCAGTGGTGGATTGCTGGAGAGTAGGGGATCCCAACTTCTGCCAAACAAATGTGGACATGACGCATGTGGAGGCACCCTCGTCGATGATACATAGATGGATGACAAGATTCCGAATAGAAACGGAAACTTGGACTGCTATGGTGGAAGGCAGTCGTGGTTCAGACTGGTCTAAATCAAAGGTCATCAATTTAGAATCATTTGGGTCAATCGCCCCAATGGAGGAAAGTAAAGTCTTGCGCTGAGTAGGACAGTTTTTTAAGACTTCTAACGCAGACATGGCTGCGGGAGATTGAGCTAAGTCATCTACGATGTTGTAATTGGACGCAGCCCGTGCATTGGGGTTGTTGTTGATTCAGCGAAGGGGGAAGCGAGGTGCTTTAGAAGTGCCATCGAGTGGAACCTGAGGTATACGCAATGTCTGATCAATGGGATGAGCATTAGTATCCTTTTCGGCGGGGGGGGCTTCAGAAGTCGGTCCGTATTGATTCCGACGGGTTTGGATATTGACGTCGGCAGTGGACATCATCAATAAATGATGGGTGCCTGAATCAAACATGGGTTGGTCCGGAGCTGCGTAAGTAATTTGTTGTGGTTGCACGTTGCCCTGTGGGGGGGCTAATTGCTGAGTGTTCACCACTCCTTGTGTTGGAAAAGGGTTTTGTAGTACCAAAGTTTGTTGTGGAGGTGGTGGGGGGTTGGGTGGCGGCTGAGGAGCTGCCTGCCCTTGACGATGGGCGTCATTTGTCCATAGTTGTCGAGCTCGCTCCAGATGTGGGCAAGCGTGGGTATAGTGACCATAGACACCGCAAATGGAACAAGGATGGTTTGTTCGTAAATTAGCATTTTTGGCTTGCTTAGGTGGTCGATCAGGATTCTGATGAGCAGGCGCCGCGTTATTGTTTTGCGGAGGATGGGTAGGTTGTGGAGCTTGGTTATGGTTTTGATTGTTTCCACGGTTGCGTCCTCTTCCGCGGTTTGGTTGCCCACCCTAGTTGCGTTGGTTATTTTGGTATTGGGGCTGATGTTGTTGTGCATACACATGCCCTTGAGCATTGGGGGGATTCTGAGGAGCCGCAGGTGCGGGAGCAGGTTGCGGTGGATAGTATGCAGGTGGAGCTGGAGGTGGTCCAGTTGCCTGTTGGGGTTGTTGGTACCCCTAAGCTGGTGGAGGTGTGAGGTTAGCTGGTGCAACCGGTTGTGGGTAATTCATGGGCTGTTGTGGGAACTGCATGGGGGTCTGTACCGTAGGTTGAGCATAGTATGTAGGAGGTACATATGCTGATGGCGCTTGGCCATAACAATGTTGTGGACAAGAGGGTCCATGAACGTGATGGGTCTGGTTTGTTGGAGCATAAGAAGTTGTCGCTCTGGAACTAGATGTAGCCCTAGAAAGGTCTGGGGTAGGCATGGTGCTCACCATACTGAAAGGTTTTGCTTGCGGTGTAATTTGGCCAATAATGCCATCAGCGGCATGTGATGCCCCCGGTGTGTCACCGCGTGCAGAGTCGCCTCGTGGGGCGTCTGGTATGATCGTGTATAGGTAACCCGACTGGGCGTAGATGAGATCAAACTGTTGGGCTTTGAGGATGGCCTCTTCTTCAGACTGGGGTCTTTCAGATGCTACATCCTTCGCAATGAGAGGAAGGAGGGATTTTAGAAACCAATCTAGGAAGATTCGGTCGTCTAATTTGATTTTGCATAGGCTTCGGCGCCGACGCCAATAATGAATATGGTCAGTGATATGCGTGGCCGTGTTTTGTCTGCAAGACAGTAGGATCTCGACGCCCGCATCATAGCGGACAGGTAACTGAAATAATTGTAGGAAAGTCGAGGCAAGGGAGGTAAAAGTGGCATGCGTCCCATGGGGCTGCTCGATATACCATTTGGCTGCGGAGCCAGTGAAGGTGCGTTGCAAAAGCCGGAGGTGGATTGAGTCATCCACTATGGAGTTGGAGGAACACCATAAATGGAAGGACATGATGTGGTTCTGGGGGTCTTCTCCTGCCTTACCCTCAAACTTAGGGATGTCAGAGGGGAGTTTGGTGGGCATTTGAGGCCACGCCGGATCATGTCTGATGGGGTCATTTGTGAGCCTAGCTAAATCTGGCAGGTTCAGACTTGCCATGTATGGTAGACTAGCAGATGTGGTGACTGGAACTGAGACATGCCTGGCCATAGTGGTATGGTGTAGGGGTCCAGTAGCGCCTAAAGGTATGCTAGGTATGGAGGGTATATGGCCTCCAATAGGTGTAGTCTGGTATGGGCCAGCGCCTCCAAGTGCAACTTGGGTTACACTTGGGTTAGGAATCGCACTAGGGATTCCTGGGATAGCACTTCCAAGTGCAACATGGGTTGCACTTGGGTTGGGAATCGTACTAGGGATTCCTGGGATGGGGTTTGTGGAAACCAAAGGGGGTATGACCCCCATGTTGGGTATACCCATGACAGGTGGTGGCCCTGTGTTAGGCATTCCTAAATGTGGAGTGTTACCCGTATTGGGCATACCCAGAGGGGTGGTTGTTGCCGTGGATTGTACTACAGCAGAAGGGTCTGCGGATGTCTGACCTATGGTAGTTGTAAATAGTGGATCAAAGGGTGTTCCAGACATAATGGTGGTTGGGGGTAACTCTGTGGGGTTTTCGGATTCTACCTCCAAATCAAAGGTGAAGTGAGGTGTGTCAGAATCGGATGACTGCCTAATTGATTGACGATGTGTCGAATCAAGGGATAAGGCTCTACGTCCGTGACGTGGAGAGCCAAGTGGACTAAACTCAGGGAGTTCGCCCTGTAGACGACGAGAGCGTCTAAAATTCTCAATGGTGAGAATATGTGTTTGGTTAAAAAATTTATTTAAGTATCAGGTGGTGATATATATAAAAGACTCAAAACCCTAATGCAACCAAGGGTGCAAGAAGGGGAGTGAAAAAAGAAGGCTCTCAGGCCAAAAATCAATCCTCAAAAAAGGCACTTATTCTAGCAGCTGTGCTACAATAAGTGGAGGAATGCAACAACTGGTCAGAATACCAACATGCAATCGGCTCCTAGAAAAAATAGGTGTAACTAGACCACAGGTAGGTTGATATCATGCAAACACCTAATCTAAAAGTATTGTGACTCAAACAGACGATATCCTCTGCAAGGTGATGAAATCCAAGTCAGACAATATGAATGTTGAGACAACGGCTAGATATCCCCCTACCGGGAGGGACACCGGGTAATCAATCCTAAAGACAGGCTACTAGGATACTTCGTTCATGACGCGTCGAGAAAAGGTAAATCTGCCATTTGGTCCTTTGATCGCAATATCCCAATACAGGGATATCCCGAGAACTGCAAATGGTAGCCCTTCGGTTACTGAATGGATTTCGGTATTCCACTCAGGCTTCCGGAACCATCCTCGCGACTTCAACCCTCCTAAGGGAGAGGCCTTCCCACAAACCGGTTGTGACCGCGCCAAAAAGTACTAAGAGATTTTAGCTCCCTAATTGGACAACTTCTATGTCTCAGATGTATGAACTGAGGGGTGTTATTGGAACACCTATCCCCCCAATACTACCTAGCTACAAGAATTCTTTTAGTGTTCCCCAAGTGGGGTTAAAAGTGTGTTCAAATTAAGGTACGTTTTAAGGCTTAGTTCAATTAAGTGATCGTGTGAGTGCACGTGAGGTGTTGTAAACTGAACTTGAAAAGAATTAAATGCTTTACAGGAAATTTTCAAAAAATAAAGGATTTTTCGAAAAATAAAAAGCAAATATTTATGACTTTTCACTAAAAGGAATTTAAATGCTTTTCAAAAAATAACTCAAAAAACAATGGATTTTTTGGATTTATGAAAGCAAATAATAGACTTCTTTTTTAAAAGAAATAAATGGATTTCTTTGTTTCAAGAAAAATTGCTAAGGGCAAGATTTTAAAGAAGTAAACAAGAAAAAATTTGAATCTAGATGAAAATGCAAAATGAGTCTTTCTTTCACTTTCTTGAAAATTTTTAAAAAGATTTCTAGATATGCACTTTTAAATAGTAAAAAAAATTTTCAAAGCTGTAAAATATGCAGGATTTGATACTGTAAAAAATGTGCTATGGGCAGAAAATACAGTAAAATTTTTTTTCAAAATCGGGATGGCCGAATGAAAAATTCAGCCGCGCGGGTTTTGGACGCACAGCCGCGATGGGCCGCGCGGGTTTTGGACGCACAGCCGCGATGGACCGCGCGGGTTTTGGACGCACAGTCGCGATGGACCGCGCGGGTTTTAGCCGCACAGTCGCGATGGGCAGCGCGGAAATTGGCCGCGAAGCCGCGGTGTGCAGCACGGAAAAACGCAGAAAAGTCGCGATGGACCGCGCGACTGTCTGGGAAAAAGCCGCGATGGACCGCGCGGAAAAGTGCAGAAAATTCACGATGGACCGCGCGACTGTCTGGAAAAAATCCGCGAGGCGGGAGCCGTGCACGGAAACCGAGAAACGAACCCGAAAATTGAAAATTTCGGGCTGTTTATGGGGCCAAATCTCAGAGCAGCAATGGATCTGCTGTCTAAGATGGCAGATCTATGGATCTAAAGGGTAAAAACTCATAAAAAACTAAGATTAAAGGCAAAACTAGAGATCTATAGTTCAAACCAAAGCGGAGTCGCCAAAAACTGTTGGCCCGGTTTTGCAACCAGGCTTAGTGCTATGGGCACCTGCTAACTAGTAGCAGCAGTTTCAATGTAAATAAATAACAATAAACTAATTAAACAAGACTATTCATGGATCTAAGCAAAGATATTAAGCAAATAACAAAAATAATTTAAGATCAAGAACAAGAACGTATAAAATAAAGAATTTGTATTGAAAGTATGGGGCAAGCAAGTGCTTGCGGAATCAATACCTCTAATGGTGACGTTGAATAGCTCCAAGGATGAGCAACTTCCAATCTCCAATGGTCTCTTCTCCAATGTGGTTTGCAATGGCTAAAATGCTCAGGGGAGATTTCAGCAGCATAAGGATGAGATAATGGATGGATGTGAAATGAGGAGCCCCTACCACCTTTTTATAGGTTTTGGTGGTGGGAAATACCATTTGTGGTTTTGTGGAAACCAAATGGTATTGACCAACATGGTTTAGGTACTTTTCCCTCCTTTTTCCTTTTTTGAATAAAAATAATATTTTAATTCCCTTTTTAATATTTTGGGAATTTGGACCCTTTTTGAGGCTTTTTTATGATTTTCTTGGAAAAATAATCTTTTTTAATGGAAAAAGGGGGTGTACTAAGGTCTTTTGGTGACCTTTTGTTGGTTTCAGAGGCTCAGATGGTGGAAAAGTGGACAAATGGGTCATGTGAGTAAGGGAATGAGCTAGTGAGCACTTTTTAGGTGTTAACAACAACAAAAACATTCAACGGGTTGTTGATACCTGAGATTATTGCTACAATGTAAAAATGGTGCAAATGGAACACTTAATGTCTTTTGCATGCTTGAAACTAGGTCAAATAGTCAACCAGGCATTCAAATGCGGTAAAATGATCCAAACTATAGCAAATAACCCAAAAAACATCTAAATTTGAAAAAGAATATTACCTTTTTGTTTATAAAATAGAAAAAATGACCAAATATAGTAACCATTGTTATTTGCCAAATTTGGGGAGAAGAAAGTGCCATTTGGAGCATAATTTCATTCGTTGATTGCCGGAGCTAGGAGCGACCATTTCACGAACTGTTAGGAGCAGGTAAACCTAAATCTCATCCAACATCCTTCTAGTGGTTTACAATTTCATTTTTGTTCCATTCTTTAGGTTTTTGAGGTTGATTTGTGAGGGGTTTTTGTGCCCTCGAGTCGTCGCAGGTCTCCCTTTATGGGAACTGCGACGAACCCAGGTCGTCGCAAAAACCATAAGGATGTATTTCAACAATGTATCCCTATCATAAAAAATGGGGTGCGACAGTGAAAACGTCCATCTCAAAAATCAAACCCAACCCACAAGAAAAACTTTTGATGACTTGGGTGAGCTCTAATGGTGTTTAAATGCTCCCTTTGATAGGTTTGTGGTCGCCAACATGGTTCTAGAATGGCGCGAGCGTGAACATGATGTGGAATATGTACAAGCAGCGAACGATCCACTATGTGTTGAGTCATTGAGGAACTGTGGACTATTGAAAATCTTCCAGGTCTAGGGCATGAGGGCCCAAGTCCTACTACTGGAGCATATGCTTCGGAGTTGGGATGCATTGCAGTAGTACTTCATGATCGGGGAGCATATACAAACTATATATGTTGATGCCATCTATCTCTTGAAAGCACTATCCTGGAGAGGGGATAATGTATCACTCACTGGATCACAAGGGAGTGACCAGACAGTAGATGACTGGATCACCCAGTACTATACTCCACATGCCCGTGCCTCTAGTGGGAAAATTCCCATTAAAGAGGTGCGATATCATCGATTGTGTGCTATACTTTTCACTATAGTGAGGATAGCAGGGAGCCAAGCATCTCATCTAGCTACCAAGTCCCAAATGTTGTATGCAGAGGATCGTCTGTCTCCAAAGGTGTTCAAATAATTTGACGGACTCCTCACCAAGCTTTGAGCTTAGCTGACCAAGTGTCGGTGCGGTGAGCTCAAGCAGTTCAAGTACAGATCGGTAGTGATCTCATTCTTGTTGGAGCGAGTTACCCTCTTGCGCCCGCAGGTGACTTTGGATGAGAGGGATGCCAAGGATCCTCACATGACCCAATGGACGGAGGTGATGTCCCATCATGGTGGTGGGGTCCGATCATCGGATACGAGGTTTGGATCCTCCCTGAATTCTGTACCACTGTATGGGTAGTCCTCGATCATGAGTAGTTGGTCTTCCAGCCAGGTGTTGTTTAGGTGCATTTTACTACTTTTTCTTGTTCTGTGTTGTCTTGACAGGTTTTGCAGCTGAGATCTGAAGACCATCAAGCTTGAAGCAAACATCAAGGACAAAGGATTAGAAATATGAAAGTTAAAGCATCTATCTACTTGATCTCTAATTAGATCTAGGAAATTATTCTATGTTCTCCCTTATTTTTTCTAGACTTACGTTGAGCTAGGGAGATCAGACCTCGAGTCCGCTCTTGGTAGATTATCTGTCAAACAAATTTGGCGACCATACTGGGGAAGTGCTAAGAAGGAAGTGATTACAACCAATGACTTAATGTAGAAATCCTTCTCCAACCAAGCCAATGCCAAAGCCTCCAAAGGGATGATGGATCTCTCAATGGATGAGTAGAGATCTCTCCTAAGCTAATTTCACCAACATATAGATACTATAGACTTCCTTCCTTTGGAATGGGAACGAGCTTCACTTATATAGGACTAAGAGGATAGGATAGGTTGAGATATGGTAGGAGAAAGTTAAGGGATCCTTCCAAAAGGCTAGGAACTGAATGCCAGCTCTCCTATAGGATAGGGATAGGGATACACATCAGCTACCTTCGAGAATGGGCTCGAAGATGCACTTTTATCCAACTAACTGACATCGTCGCTGGCTGCAAGAGGACAACCTACGACATCGGAGGTTGCATTAGGATGACCTACGACGACCCTTCAAAACCTAGCAAAAAAAGGTTTGTATCTCTTCCAAGACTTAGCCAAAGGAACTTTAGGTATGTATACACTGAGTCTCAGGGAAGCAAGATTTAGGTGTAACAGTTAGTTGGGAGATTTGCACGCAGAACACAAAGGAGAATGCATGTAGAGCATAGGCAAGTGTCTATTGAGTGCAAGAGAAGTGTCTGCTGGGAAAAGAAAAACAGAAAGAGATTTCCTGTGAGGCACCTGAACCCAAAATGCAGAGAGAGAACCTGAACATTGTTATATTGAGATAACCGAATTGACTATCAATTCCTTGGTCGAATTAACCAGTGAATTGGAAATGAGGCATGAGACCCAAATGGATTCCCAACGTTTGCAGTGAAAGGTGTCATTGTATGTTTCGGGAAGGAACTCAGGTGGGTCGATTGCGGAATTGACAAGGATTTGGTTACAAAAATGTTGTTTGATGAACCCTTTGTATATCATTTACCTCTATTATTTCCACCTGAGACTCTGAGAGTGAGTTGGGGGGGAATTTGGTGAGATTCCTCTGGTTAATGTCTGGATCTCGGATCGGGGGTGAACTTGGGAGCTGAAATAGTACAGGCTGGACAAGTTCTAAGGTTGGGTGGAGCGTGGCTCACATGTAGCCAATTTCCACAATTATGTGTATGAATTCTAATATTCATGTGTTTAATTATGTTTAATATGTTCAATTTGTGGAATGAATGTATAATTAAATGTAAGCCATGAATTTGCTATGATAAGCCTGTTAGAAGGTTTTTTTACGTTGTTTCCCTGAAGATGTTGTTGTTTGTTATGTTATTTGAAATGAAACCATATTTCCTGTTGGATAAATGAATAGTAATTTCCTGTGGAATGCCTGGATTCGTATTCCTGAAGAAATTCAAATTGATATATATTATTTGCATTAGAATTGTATTTTGTGTTGAATTCCTGGGATGGTATTTTTCTGTTGAAATAATGCTCTATTTAGCTCTGTTTCTTTCCAATGTTTTCTTATAAATTATCCTTCACCTTGCTATGGGGTTGCTAGTCTTTACCAAGAACTAGGAAAATATAGAATTAAACTCTGATATGTTCCTGGCTGCCTTTGTTTTGAATTATGTTTATGGGAAATGCATAAAGGAAATTGTTTTAATTGCATGGGTTTACATTGCAGATATGTATATGTGTAATGAGGGTACGTTACAAATTGGTATCAGAGTGTCGGTTGCAGCTCGCGGGCCTCTGGAATTGAAATTATTTTCCTAAATAGATATTCAAATATATGTTGTAATTAATTTTTAGATTGATAATACGTGTGAAATTGTGATTGCTGGCATTATACAGGAATTTTGGTCATTCGAATTGTAGATTGTCAGTAAAGACAGGAAATCAGAATTAAAGAGATGGCAGAGGATCCTGAATTCTCTAATTTTGGGGAAGGAATCGGTGGTGAAGAACAAGGTAACGAATCCAATGGTAGCCAAAGTGGGTCAGGGACCATGGATTGTGTGCAAACTTTGAGGAGTTTGTAGTTTGGAAACAAAATAATTTTGCAAAGTTTGGAACAACATAACCAAATTAACCAACATTTACTACAGAATTTGGTTCAGCTGCAAAATCGGATGCAGCAGGTCACTTCCAATAGGGAAAGAGGTGAAGAGTCCATGAATAGGTATCACTTCTCTTAGGAAAGAGAAGACAACAGAATTAAAGTACATTCCCATCATGAAACCAATGAAATTTCTCACGGGAATAAAAATAACCAGGAGGTTAAATATGCTAGAAGGCATAGAAAAAGAAAGCATGATGTAATGTTAGAAGGCGAACTCAAAAAAATAAAACCTCCAACCTTTGATGAAGAATATTTTGGTGATGCTGTAGAGTTATGGATTATAGTAATGAACAAGTATTTGTATTTACATGACTACTTAGAAAACCAAGAAGCATAGATTGCAATATATAATTTGCAAGGAAGGGCTTATAAAAGGTGGAGGCATCTCAAACAAGTGGAAGAAGTGGATGAGAGGTAGATTTCTTGGAGGAGATTCCAAAGAATCTTCAAGAAAGAATATATATCACAGCATTATAATGATCAAAAGACAAAAGAATTATTTGAGCATAAATTGGGAAATATGTCCATGGAGGACTATGAAAAGAAATTCTTGGAGCTGCTAGGTTATGTGGAGTTTATCAAGGATGAAAAGCTGAAGGTACAATGTTTTTCCAGTGACTTACCTATGTATTATAACAATAGATTGACTTGTGATGAACCTCACACCTTGAAGGATTGTTTCTGAAAGGCTAGATGCTTGTATGAGCAAGGCTAGAATAGGGAGGAAGTGAAAAAATTTTGGAGAGGTAAGCTGGAAGAAAGAAAGATCAGAGAAGAAAGGGGTTTAAGCCTCTGGTTACAAAGAGGGACACCTACTCTTCTTTTAAACCACCGACACTGAAAGAAGAATCCAAGATGGGTAATTCTTCAGGACAAAAGAAACCAACCCAAGGTAAATGTTGGGGATGTGGTGGTGACCATTTCTTAAACAAAGGTCCTGAAAGAAGAAATAAGGGAACTGGTGTATATATAGTATGAAAGAAGATTCTACTTTTGGCGGTGTTGCAAGAAGTGTTCCTCGCATCTATGTAGCATTGGATAATCACCAAGTTGATCATCAATCTTCTATGATCGAGATTGAAGGTAAACTAAGTGATGTTCCTATTTCAATTTTAATTGATTGTGGAGCTTCTTATAGCTATATTAATACTAACTTGGTTGAAAGGTGTAAATTGATGACTCATAAGTTGTCTAAGTCCACAATGGGTCAATGGGAAACTGGTATGAAGAGGAAGATCACAACTATGGTCAAAAGTTGTTGTTTTGAAATGAATGGAAACCAAACCTGTATTGATTTGGACATTATTCCTCTTGCATCATATGATTCGCTGATCGGTATGGATTGGCTTGAGAAACACTTTGTTGTGTTGGACTTCCACAGTAAAATTATTACATTTCTAAATGATGAGGGAAACCTTAATGTACATATAAGAGGTATTCAGAGACCTATATCCTTAAGATAGATTTCAGTTTTGCAAATGAAGAAGTGTATCAGAAAAAGGTGCCAGTTGTACGCTATTCAGGTAGAAGAATTGTCTACTGAAAAATAATTAATTTTGGAAGAACATCCAATGTTGAATGAATTTGTTGATGTATTTCAAGAAGTTCCTGGGTTACCACCGAAGAGGGATATCGATTTCACAATCGATTTGGTTCCTGGAACTATGCCATATTCAAAAGCACCATACAGAATGGGTACTCCACTATTAAAAGAATTGCAGATGCAACTTGAGGAACCTTATGATAAACCCAAAACCCATATTCCTAACCATACTCTTAATGGGGGATTATCATTAATGTTAATTGTTATTCAATGATGAAGATTAGGAATCTAATCGTAATTAAGCATGGAGAATGTGTTCCTTTGGGAGAGCCACATGGGATCCCATAGGGGACACAAGGTTTCCTCAGTGATCCAAGAGGACATGGGGGTATTTTGATGCCACCCACGACCTGGGTGGTGGGATGCCCGTCGAGGAAGAGGGAACGACGAAAAATGCACGCAGATAGCCTTGGTGGTTAATCGGGAAAATGCACACAGAACATAGAGGAGAATGCACGCAAAGAACAGAGAAGTGTCTGCTGAGTGTAAGAGAAGTGTCTGCTGAGTGTAAGAGAAGTGTCTGTTGAGTAAAGAAAAATAGAAAGAGATTTCCTGTGAAGAACCCAAACCCAAAATGCAAAGAGAGAACTTGAACATTGTTATACTAAGATAACCGAATTACCTATGAATTCCTTGGTCAAATTAACTAGTGAATTGGAAATGAAACATGAGACAAGTTCTAAGTTTAGGTGGAGAGTGGCTCACATGTAGCTAGTTGCCACAAATATGTTTATTTCAGATAAGTATCTGTGTATCAATTCTGGTATTCATGTGTTTAATTATGTTTAATATGTTCAATTTGTGGAATGGATGTATAATTAAATGTAAGCCATGAGTTGCTATAATAAACCTGTTAGAAGGTTTTTTTACATTGTTTCTTTGAAGATGTTGTTGTTTGTTATGTTATTTGCAATGAAACAATATTTCTTGTTGGATAACTGAATCGTAATTTCTTATGGAATGCCTGGATTTGTATTCCTGAAGAAATTCAACTGGATATATATTATTTGCATTAGAATTGTATTTCGTGTTGAATGCATGGAATGGTATTTATCTATTGAAATAATGGTCTATTTAGCTCTGTGTCTTTCCAATGTTTTCTTATAAATTATCCTTCACCCTGCTATGGGGTTGCTAGTCTTTACCGAGAACTAGGAAAATATAGAATTAACATTTGATATGTTTCTGGCTTCCTGTGTTTTGAATTATGTTTATGGGAAATCCGTAAAGGAAATTGTTTTAATTGCATGGGTTTACATTGTAGATATGTATAGTAATGAGGGTACGTTACAATAGATAGATCATGGAGTTTGAGTTTTCCAAGCATGTGGTGTGGCTCATAAGAATGTAGTGATGTAGCTTTTGAACCGAAAATATGATAGCTAAGGCCATTCTATCCTTGTGAGGATATTGTAATGGTGGACCAGATAAAGTATCACTCACACAATAGATCACATGCTCTTGATGAGCAACATATTCTTGGAATAGTACTCTAGAAATAGCATGTTTGGATGCCAAATATTAAAGGATAAATCCTTCATGAAATCTAGTGGGATATCAAGGAAGCGGAGCAGAGAGCTTGTTTCAATGCATCGAAGGTAGCTTGTTCTTGCTCATCCCAAATGAAGGGGTTGTTGGCCCAAAGAAAGTGAAATAATCCATGAACTTTTGTAGCATAGTCTGTTAATTTTTTAGCATCAATTTAATATGATCTAGGATCTTATATGAGAGAATAACATGTACAGCATATCAATCACAAGAAGAAATCACAAGAGGCAATAGACACACAGAGTTTCCTTGGGGAAAACCATAAAGGTGAAAAACCCCAATAACTTCCTTAGAGCAAGATAGAGCAATGATACAAAACTCAAGCATAAGAGATAGTCTCCTAGCAACAGCTTATCCTCCACCACTAGTGTGCCACTCTCCAATGAGTGTATGAGTGAGAAATTGAATGATCAAATAGAGTGCCTCCCACACTCTATTTATACTTGACTTGAATTGCCTAATAACCTTACTAGGTTGGCCTCAACTTAACCACATAATATAATGCTGACATGGCCGACCCCCAATAGGGTGGTCTAATAACCCTTTAACCCACATGACTTATACAAGTCTGACCCCATCAAGGTGGTTTAATAACCCATCAAGTATATGTTACAACACTTACAATATAAATGACGACACTTCCGTATAGAGGAATAATAACATCTCTATAGGAATACAATATACATGTGTGAAATACATTCTGAAGTTACAAGTACATCAACAATCCCTCTTAACTAGGAAGGTATTTCTCGACACAGATCTACTAGCACAACTCTTCTTCTCTGGATCATCGTCACTGCTGCTGCTATCTCAATCAATCTCTAATCTACTCGTCATAGGAAGTTCTACAAAGCCAGTCCTTTTTCATACTGGATGTAGGCCTGCCACCTGCAGGTCTTCATCATCTACGGAGCCAACCCTTTTTCATACTGGATGTATCAACCTCTATAGAGCCATCCCTTTTTCATGCTGGATGTATCAACATCTACAGAGCCAGTCCTTTTTCATACTGGATGTATCAACATCTACAGAGCTAGTCCTTTTTCATACTAGATGTATCACATCTATAGATCCAATCCTTTTTCATACTGGATGTATCACATCTATAGAGTCAGTCCTTTTTCATACTGGATGTATCACATCTATATAGCTTGTCCTTTTTCATACTGGATGTATCACATCTACAGATCCAATCCTTTTTTATACTGGATGTATCACATCTACAGAGCCAGTCCTTTTTCATACTGGATGTGACCTAGAAAAAATCTAGGATTTATCACCACAGAGCCAGTCCTTTTTCATACTAGATGTGACCTAGAACAAATCTAGGATTTATCACCACAGAGCTAGTCCTTTTTCATACTCGATGTGACCTAGAACAAATGTAGGATTTATCACCACAGAGCCAGTCCTTTTTCATACTCGATGTGACCTAGAACAAATCTAGGATTTATCACCACAGAGCCAGTCCTTTTTCATATTGGATGTGACCTAGAACAAATCTAGGATTTATCACCATAGAGACAGTCCTTTTTCATACTGGATGTGACCTAGAACAAATCTAGGATTTATCACCGCAGAGCCATTCCTTTTTCATACTGGATGTGACCTAGAACAAATCTAGGATTTATCACCGTAGAGTCATTCCTTTTTCATACTGGATGTGACCTAGAACAAATCTAGGATTTATCATCACACAGCCTCGCAAGAGCACCCCAGGACTTATTACGGGCACACAACCCAACCTATCGGATATCCTAGGTCCCTTTTACATGTGGTCATGGCACAACCTCGAAAGAGCATCCCAGGACTTATTACGGGCACACAGCCCAACCTATCGGATCTCCCAGGTCAACATTACATTCCATAGGACACAACCTGTCCACGGCTAGA
This sequence comes from Larix kaempferi, assembly GCA_027924585.1. Lineage (NCBI taxonomy): Eukaryota > Viridiplantae > Streptophyta > Pinopsida > Pinales > Pinaceae > Larix > Larix kaempferi. The sequence continues at coordinate 4,110,133 of BSBM01000008.1, forward strand.
GAGTATCAACCTAATACTCACCATACATCATCTTGATGTACATCATTACATGATCATCCTGATCAACAATGCATCCACCCGATACATATACAAATACATGATCCACATGATCATATCAAGCATCCAACATAACGCATATACATAGCAGTAACTGTAGCATCGTCCTGATGCTCAACACACAGCGCTTACATCCACAGCCATGGGAAGGGTCCTCCTCTCACCATGCTTGGAATGGCTCATTCAGATGTGTCCATCACTTCTTCCTCGAAGTGTCATCAATTTGAAGAACACCATGCCTCTCTTTGAAGTACTTAAACTTCACTTTGGCTAGTGGTTTCGTCCACACATATGCAACCTACTCATCCGTCGCAACATACAGGAGCTTCACTTTGCCTCTCTGCACCATATCCCTGATATAGTGATATTTGATCTCAATGTGCTTCAACCTGTCATGGAACACCGAATTCTTAGATAGCTTCACACAACTCTGGTTGTCATAAAATATACCAGTAGCATCCAACAGGAGATCAAATAACTCAGACAGTAGCTTCCTAAGCCATAGGGCCTCACAACTAGCCGAACAAGCTACAACATACTCTACTTCGGCTGTACTCAGTGCTACATAGGACTGCTTCCTGCTAAACCAAGAGATCACACCTAATCCCATACTGAAGCATCACCCAGAAGTGATCTTCCTATCTGTAGCACTGCATGCCCAGTCCGAATCAAAATAACCCTATAGGTTAAACTTTTGATTCGCATCATACTTGAGCACATAATCAATTGTACCCTTCAGGTACTTTAGAACATGCTTTACAACAACCAGGTGAACACTTCTAGGATCCGTCAGAAACTGCCTCAATGTGTTCAGGTGCAAAGCAAATGTCTGGTCTAATGTTAGTCAAGTACATCAAGGACCCAATCATTTAACGATACATAGTGACATCAACCAGATCAGATGAAGCATCACACAAAAGCTTCAGATTCAATGCCATAAGTGTGGCCATGGCCTTGTAGTCCATCATCCCGAACCACTTTAGGATCTCTATTGCATACTTCCCTTGTCCAAGGAAGATTCCTTCTACACTCTGCCACACCTCCATGCCTAGAAAGTAGTGCATCATCCCCAAGTCCTTCATCTCGAGCTCGGCAGCAAGCTTCTTCTTCATGTCGGCAATCAATCTATCCTCTCCCATTGCAAATAGGTCATCCACATACAATAAGAGTATCACAGGATTTCCTTCCTCAACCTTGTAGTAAAGGTTGGAATCCTCTTTACTCTTGGTAAATCCCAAACTGGATAGAAAGCTATCTATCCTACCATACCAAGTCCTGGGAGCTTGCTTCAATCCATACAAGGATTTCTTCAACCTGCACACATATGACTCTCTATCATGTGTCTCAAAACCAAGTGGCTGCTCCACATACACTTCCTCCTCGACTACACCATTAAAGAAGGTTGTCTTGACATCCATCTGGTGTATCTTCCATTTCATTACTTGCTTTATATTTCTCTATGCTACCATCTACAACATGCTTGATCTTATAATTCCACTTGGAGGTCACAACATACTTCCCTTCTGGTCTTGGGACCACATACCAAACATCATTCTTCATGATCAAAGGATCATGGCATCATTACTTCATCCCAGATCCTGGGAACTTCAGATTCTTCAATAGATAGATTTGTTGCTGAACAAATGTTTCAGTCCTTCATTTGTAGGTACTCGTATACGATCTTTCCTACAAAAACAAGTTAAATTGCATAATTAGAAACATCTCATAGTTTTCAGAACAAATTATTACACATAAAGAAACATGTCATACAATCATGCAATTATTTTAGCCAATGCTTCAATACAACATTTATCCATATCCCGTAACTTTCTAGATGCCTTCCAATCTCTACTAGAACATTGTTAAGAGTGTGCACAACTCCCAACATGTCAACAAAGAGGGTTCATTCTAGATAATTAGAAATGGAATGTTGTACAGTGCCATAGGCCACTTACCCATTACATGCATATTAGTAGTATATTGTTCATTAATGCAATTATTCTAATATACATAATACACAACCTAAGTCTAGGAACATAAGTATATACATCTTTGAACAGTATTATTTAAACAATCAAATATACAAGAAATGACAATTCAAATACTTATCTTTGTTTGTTTGTTGGGTGGACTCCCTCTCAATCTTTGTAAGAACTACTAGAGTGTGCTCCCTCTTGATCTTTGCTTCCTGGATTACCTGTCCTTGAACTTATATCCATCCTCGATCACTATGCATGCTTACTAGTATCATCATTGTGTTATCCTCGAGATCTCATACATAATCATACATTCATTAGTATAATCTTAATACTATCAAAACACAATAATCTTAAACATGTATAGTCATTATCATTTCAAACACAAATAATAAGCATTAGTATTCAAGGTTTATATAGGACTTTTCTGGTTAGTCATATCATTAATCAAAGTAAGGAACATAATATGCATAAACCCTAGATTACTCAAACTTGTAACTTCATGAGTAATCATTATCAATCATACAAAAGTATAAGATCCTTAGATAGGGTAGTATTCTAACTTGATATAGGAAAAACATACCTGGTCATCATATTTGCTAGTTATGTCTAGCAATGTTTTCTTGTTCTCTTCAATGACCTGCATAACTCATCATTTAACCAGTGTAGAACCAAATTATACATACCTTTATATGATCCATGACTATGAATGAGTCTTTGTCTTCATGTCATCATGGTCTTGATCTAGAGCTTGATTTGTACCTTTCATGTTAGCGGATAACATTCTCCTCATACAACACCACAGTGCATTAGTACAAACATAATACAATCATAAGTGTCATAGCCCTAATCAATGGATGTCTTCTATCATGCATTCATATTTTTACTAGGGTGATAAGACAAGTCTAAAATTAAACAAGATTGTTAATAAACTCAATAAAATGAGGACAATCATATTATAAACTTAATCATGAACAGATTTCAAAACATACCTGTAAGTCATACCTGTCAGATTGCTTGTAGTCGTTGTTGTTGTTGTTCCTTTTGTTCTTAGGACAATCTAAGGAAAAGTGTCCTCTTATTGGTATGTGCTGTGAGAGATTGATCTTCATTCCCCATCTTCTCTTCTCGAGCTACAATCCGAGATTCTTCCTATGAGCATTCTTCCCACAACTTACTGAAAGATATAAGTTTCTTCCTAGCACAACCTCCTTGGATGAAGGAATCCCATGACCTAGGAGGGCCATTAAGAGTGGTCATTACCACTTCTACATTCTCTATAACTTCTCCCACAGCTTCAAGTTGTTCTTTTATCTGGGAGACCCTTGAGAAATAAGACTGCATGGTCTCCGCATTCCGGAACTTGATATTCTTCAATTGATTCCTCAAGGTCATCTTCCGATTTATATTCTTCCCTTCAAATAGCTTGGTCAAGGAATCAAACATATCCTTAGGTATCTTCAGAGATGACACATGTGGCATGAGATGGTTTCTGATAAAATCAGCAATGATCCTTTTAGCCTTGACTAAGTTCCTCTTGTGTAAGGCCTTAGTCTCTTCTCCCTATGGGACAGGAACCCCTTCACTTATGTAGGTGTCCAACTCACTCTCTTTTAAAATTAACCCAATCCTATACTTCCATGCTCGGAATTTATCAGCCCCTTCAAGCTTATCCTCAAGCTTGGTGTGGTGAGACATCTTAAAGAGTACTTCAAATGAAATAGAAAATATTTAGGTCTTACCACTTGATTTGCAGAAATTTGGATCTGAAGCTGGATTAGGATTTGTGAGAGAAACCCTAAAAATTCAAACTTTGAATTTCAAACTTCTGAAAGGATAGAAAGATTTGCCTTGATGAGTTGATCAAGCTGGTATACTCAGAATTTGAAAACTGCAAAGTTTCAACCCTCAATTTGGCTTTTCAAACTTTCGGATTCACTAGGGAGGACCCTAAATTAGGGTTTTATTTTCCCGGAGCTTCATCCATCCAAAAAGTTCGATCTTGGTCTCTAAACTTCGATTTTTCAGAGGAGCTTCCAGCCATGGTCTCAAATTTCAGAAATTCCAACTTTTGCAGAAGCCCTAATTTTTGGCTTCACTAGAGAGGACCCTAAACTAGGCTTTGATTTTCACGGAGCTTCACCTAACCAAAAAGTTATATCCAAATCTCTAAACTTCTATTTTTCTGAGTAGCATCCATCCATGGGTTCAGATTTCATAAATTCCACTTTTTGTGGAAACCCTAATTTTTAGGGCCAAAACTGAAAGTGCTTAGAAATGAATTCTGATTGGACAGAAAGATGCGCCTTGCTGAAGAGAGTCAATCTACCCTACTTCCTTTCAAGATCTATGGAGAGAAACCCAATAAACAAGAATCCCTAGCTTCCGCAACTGCATAGTTTCTTCTTCTCAGGTTAGCTCTAATACCATGTTAATTTTTGAGCATCAATTCAATATGATCTAGGATCTTATCTGAGAGAATAACATGTGCAGCATATCAATCACAAGAAGCAATCACAAGAGACAATAGACACACATAGTTTCCTTGGGGAAAACCATAAAGGTGAAAAACCCCAATAACTTCCTCAGAGATAGATAGAGCAATGATACAAAACCCAAGCATAAGAGATAGTCTCCTAGCAATAGCTTCTCCTCCTCCACTAGTGAACCACTCTCCAATGAGTGTATGAGCGAGAAAGTGAATGATCAAATAGAGTGCCTCCTGCACTCTATTTATACTTGAATTGACTTGCCTAATAACCTTACTAGGTCGGCCTCAACTTAACCACATAATATAATGCTGACAGGGACGACACCCAATAGGGTGGTCTAATAACCCTTTAACCCACATGACTTATACAGGGCCGACCCCATCAAGGTGGTCTAATAACCCATCAAGTATAAATTACGACACTTACAATATAAATGACGACACTTCCGTATAGAGGAATAATAACATCTCTATAGGAATACAATATACATGTGTGAAATACATTCCAAATTTACAAGTACATAAACATAGTATAGGTAAATCGACACAAGAAATTGGACTTTCCTTGGAGACTCTGTATTTGGTACAAAGCATGTGCGAATGGAAGATCAATAATTTCTTGGACCTTCAAGGGATTGACAGTGATTCATTTCTGCGAAACAATGAATCTTAGTAATTGGCCAACGGGAACACAAAACACGCACTTGAGTGGGTTCAATCAAATTTTATGCTTGCAGCATAGGAGGAAGACATGTCGAAGATCTTCCTAGTGTTGAGAATGTCTCTTGGATTGATATGTGAGGTCACCCAAGTAGACAAGGATAATGTGGAATAAGTCATGAATAGAAAAGTTCATGGCCTGCTGGAAGGTGGATCCATCATTCTTGAGACCAAACATCATAACTCAGTAAGTGAAGGTATCCAAAGGGGTGGCAAATGCGGTCTTGTATTGATCCTGTTTGTGGATCTAAATCTTGTTATACCCAGAAAATCGAAAAATCCATCCATGAAGGAAATAATTTTGTGGCCCACACATGCGTCGATGAGTTGGTCAATGAATGGGTTCAAGAAGTTGTCTTTTAGACATGCCATATTCATATCACGAAAATTAGTGCACACGTATATGGTTCCCTATTTTTTGTTCACGGGGAAAGGGTTGGAAACCCAAGTGGTATATGTGATTAGGTATATGAAACCCTATTTGTACAGTTTCTCAATCTCACCCTTTAAAGGTTGGTACTTTGGATGGGTGGATTCATGTTTGCTTTTGGAGGACAGGCACAACATTGAGCCATGTGTCAATACAATTCTCCACAATCACAAGGTCGATACCGAGCATCTCTATGTATGACCAAGTGAAAACATCCTGAAACTCTCGAAATAGGGCCTGTGATGAACCTGCAATAATTAATTAATGCAAATACACGAGATATCAGAAATAATAGAACTCAAAATCACTTTTATATTGATCATGGGCCACTTCGAGGGGGCAACCTCCTTTGAGCAAGCTCAATACAATTAACTTCACAGTGCCTTCATAGGCCTCAACACACACTTATATACCAAGTCTAGGCACCAATACCATGGGTCAATACTATATGTCAATACAAACCATGGGCTAAGTCTAGGCGCCAATAGTATGAATCAAAACCATGGGACATATAATACTATGTGACGACTTACAAAGCATATGCGTCCAATACTATGGGTCAATACTATGGGCTAATATAAACTATGGATCAACAAATACTACGGGACGACTTACAAAGCATATGCGTCCAACAACAATATACTAACAAAATAATGACATGGGTTCCTAACATCCCCTCTCCCTTAGAAAAAGCTTTGTCCTCAAAGCTTTAGATGTGGAAATTGATGTAGAATATGAAGGAGTGGGTCCCCTGTAGCATCCTCGGGTTGCATTCCGAGCCACTGGCTCCTTTGGAGTTTCAGGGAGGATTGCATGGAAGGCTGTAGACGAAGAAGAACCATATCAGCGATGTGAAAAGTGCGCTCAGAATGGTGTTGATCAGCTTGTTGTTTCAATCGAATTCTTGCCATGTGAAAATTGTCCTGTAGAATGAGAAGAAGCTGATCATGGTTTCGAAGAATTGAGTCAATTGCCTGAACTGGGGAGCTGCTGAAGGTGTATGGAAGAAGAACTGGTGGTGCATGTACAAAGACTGCTTCATATGGTGTCCTTTGAGATGTGGTACTATACCACTGGAGTGCTTCTAGAAAATCCATAGAAATAGTTGTCCAAATCTGTGGAGGGATGGGTAAGGGTTCGAGCAGTACTGAAAGGAGGGTCGTTTCACCCTTGTTGACCTGGAAAGTATCACATTCAACCACCATCTGTTGAATTGTCCTTTTGAGTCCCTGCCAAAAGAAGTTACATTGTTCCTGGTCATACGTTTTGAGGAACCCAGAGTGCCCTACTGATGAAGAAGCATGGAGTTCATAGAAGAGATACCCCCATCGAACAGATTGCAACCAATTTGGAACAAGAAGAGAAATAGCTGTAAGAGAAACTGGGTCATCAAATGTGCGAGGAGGAGCATCTTCCACCATATTGTCCTTACCCTTCGGGTAAGTGGTCGCATAGTCATAACCCATGAGTTGGATAACCCATTTCAGGTGTGTTGGGGAGGAGATCCATTGTTCTAGGAAAGTTTCCAGACTCTGGAGATCAGTCTTGATGCAGAAATAATTCCCCAATAGGGATGGCTGCCACTTCTGGACTATATGAAAAATAGTCATCATTTCCTGCTGAGAGGTAGATGCGGCTAAATTCTTACCGGAAAGGTCTCTTGAAGGCAACAAGCTCATTGGTTCAGCAAAGACACCTGCATATCTATCCAAGGAAGTAGTGGAGATTGTTGATGGGTGCATCTGAATGGAATGGACCTGAGCGATGACACCATGTGAATTCTTCTTAATTATTTTTTCCAGGCGATGTGAACTGATAATGCAGAGAGACCCTGGTTGTAAGCCCATAAATTTGTGTTGTGCCCCATTGACTGAAAACTGCATCCAAAGTTCAGCAAAATCCCATAAGATGGGGCCAAGTGTGCGTAACCATTGAACGCCCAAAACCACATCACATCCACCTAAGGACAAGGAAAACATGTGAGAGCACAGGTTATAATCTTCCATAGAGATACGCACATTGTGACACATCCCCTTGCAAGGTAAGGTGCCCCCATTGGAAACCATGACTTCAAAGTTGGAGCAAGGATGGACAAAACAATCAGCCTGTTTGGCAATCCAAGGATCAATGAAGTTATGAGTGCTACCAGAATCAATGAGTATGGTAAGAGGGAGCTTCTTGAAGTATCCCCTGACTCGCATTGTTTGTGGGGTGGTGATGTCGGTTACAGCATGGAGAGAGATCTCGGGTGGGTCGTCTTGAGATGGGGTGTCAACAGGCGGGTGTTGAATGTCGACCTGATCATCTACTGTATCTGGAGCTTCTTCATCAAGTTTTGAGGTAGGCAGAGAATCCACATCCAAGAGATAGAGCTTTTGTTGAACACATCTATGTCCCTGAGTGAATTTCTCATCACAATTATAACAAATCCCTTTTTCTCGGCGTGCCTACATCTCTGTTTCAGACAATTCCTTGATAGGAGTTGGTTGAGGAGCAGGCGTGATAGGAGGTCGTTGGGAACCCATATTTCTGAAGGGAACAAAGGTGGGTTTGGAGCGTTGTTGAGCTGTGATCTTGTCCTCAGCCAGCTTATCCAACCCCAGGACTTCCATCATTGTGTTGGGACAAAACATTTTGACCTCTGAGCGGATTTCATCCTTGAGACCACTGATAAAATAACTCATGTAGAATTCATCGGACAATCCTTCTGGGTGATTAGCTAGTTTCTCAAATTCCGTCTGATACTCTCTCACTGTGGTAGTTTGGTGAAGTTTAGTGAGTGCTCCTGTGAAGTCGTCAAAAGAACTAGGACCAAATCGTGACAAAAGGAGTTAGCAAAAATCTGTCCAGTTTGGCTCGGGATGAGCTTTGATGTACCAACAATACCATTGAAGGGCTTCCTGTTCCAAATGAAAGGATGCAAGTGGAACTTTCTGAACATCAAAAGTATTATGCAGACTGAAATATTGTTATGCTTGGTATATCCATCTAGTCGGATCAGTACCATTGAAGCGAGGAAAATCAAGCTTCGGCCCACGAAAATTACTGGAAGAAGAGAACCCGGTGGCTGCAAAAGATTCTGGCTATCGGGTATTGTTCATGTCTGAATGCTGAAGATGGAGCTTGAGAAATTTTTCATCTAGATCTTGGAGTTTGGTTTGAATGGCTGTAAGTGCGTCCTCCATGGTTTTTGCTCCTACGCGAGTGACAACCATAACCAGGAGTTTTTTTTTTTTTTTTGGTTGATTGGGTAGGAAAACAAAAACAGAAATTGCTTCAGTAAAGGAAAATCTTGACTTGGAAAAAATATGAAGGGTAATTGGGGTTTGACGAGGTTTTGGACACTGTCGAATAGACAGGGAAGCAAAAATGAGGATTTCAGAAGCGGGGTGAAAGAATGGCAAAATTTGTCAGGGGGGGACAAAGAAGCAGAATTCATAAAGGAACTCTATGGTAAAATGTGAAGGTGATTGGGTGAAATCTGAGGAAGTTATGGCAAACCCTAAAAATAGACAAATGTGGGATTTCTGGCTTTGGGAAGGGGAATTGGGGATAGGGTCCTCAGGAATGAAATATGCAGAATGGGATGACAGGGGTTCTCCAAAAATTTCAAGGGAAATAGAGTGAAAACAAGGGAGATATAGAGAAAAAACTGAATTTTATAACTGAATTTTATACTTTCTTTTTTTTTAGTGGCTACGGCTCAGAAGGGATCTGGAACAGATAAATCTGCAACGGCGCAGAAGGGATCGAAAATAGCTGCATCTGAAATGGCGACTGGATCTAGAACAACTTTGAGAATAGATCTGAAACGGCTGGATCTGGAGCGGAAGTGATCGGCAACAGTTCAGCTGAAAATAGATATGGACCCCAGGTATGTGTAGCTTCCTATCTGTTCAGGTGATTCACTCGGCCACCAATGCTGTCTGACGGCTTGCGTATTGGGGCAGTACCCCTCACTCCACGGCTCAGTTAAAACTGATAACCGCTTTGCCACAAACGACAGCTCTTGGTTTACCTCACGGGTGGGAACTAGTCAATCAGGTAGGGGTCGTTGTCCTTTTTGCTGGCAGGTCCTCTCAATGGGCCAGCTACTTTGGGGTTCCTGTGGTACTCCTCACAATGAGTTTTAGGGCTTATGCCCAAGTACTTCCCACAGTTAAGCAGATAGGGATTATTCCCAAATCCGAAGCTGCAACAGATGCGAAAACAAATTTGGCAGAAATTCCACCCAACGAGCCCAAGAAAGTGCTCTGATACCAGATGTGATGAACCTGCAATAATTAATTAATGCAAATACATGAGATATCAGAAATAATAGAACTCAGAATCACTTTTATATTGATCACGGGCCACTTCGAGGGGGAAACCTCCTTTGAGCAAGCTCAATACAATTAACTTCACGGTGCCTTCATAGGCCTCAACACACACTTATATACTAAGTCTAGGCACCAATACCATGGGTCAATACTATGTGTCAATACAAACCATGGGCTAAGTCTAGGCGCCAATACTATGAATCAAAACCATGGGACATATAATACTATGGGATGACTTACAAATCATATGCGCCCAATACTATGGGTCAATACTATGGGCTAATATAAACTATGGATCAACAAATACTACGGGATGACTTACAAAGCATATGCGTCCAACAACAATATACTAACAAAATAAAGACATGGGTTCCTAACAGGGCCTTGTAGGTGGTGATATCTTCTTGGGTGCAAGAGTAACGCAATGTGATATTCTTAGTAATGCCTAGTTTAATGGAAACATCAACCTGAATGGTGGGTGAGATATTGGCCATGCTTTCTTATTCAAAGGAATCGGGGGATGGGATTGGATGTTTGAACCAATCAAGACTCCCATGAGAGATGAAATATTTCGACTCAACAAAAAATTGATCTGACAAAGGTGTAGTAAATTCCTCGAGAATAAAATATGCACAATGGTGCATGTCATCCCAAGGAAAATTAGGTTTAGTTATGTCTTCGAGTATCTCTTCATCGCTTCGAAATCATCGTCTATAGATATAAGAGGGATCAGCATTGGTCATCAATCTAGAAGGTTGATCATGTGACAAAATAAAACAAATGGTTTTTTCCCTGTTTGAAGAAGATGTCAAGGGGTATACTTCTTCATTTATGGTGACTTGAGACTCCAAGGATTTCCTATGCAAGTATGCTAGCATAAATCTATATTCGTGAAAATCTAGGCAGTGGTGGGAGTAACGGTCGTAAAGGCCATAGAACGCACAAGGATGGTTTGTGCATAGGGACTTGTTGCACAATTGGGGAGTGTTAGGAAATTGGACTACTGGGAGGTTTTTTCCATCATCTAGTATCTCCATGTGATTGCATAGGATGGGAAACTACGGAAAATTTTGAGTAGCATTACCCAAAGAATTTCACAAAGCGCAAGGAGAGGGTTCACAACTTTGTGCATTGTTGCCAACATGGTTTTCTTTGTAGTATTTCCCCAACCTTCTTTTCCAAAGGAGGTGGGGGAGCCGTTGAAGTGGCTTTGGGTATGGCGTGATGTGGGTGATTGACAGTACTAATCGATTGCACATGTTGCAAAATAACTTGTGGGGCTGGGGGTGGGTTTGGTGTAGGTAGGTACCAAACAGGAATGCCCAACGTCAATCCTAGAAGGTTAAAAATTTCCATCACAAGAATACCGACAACTCCTTATGGAAGAAACAAGAATAGGATTGTATGTATAGGTGTATCTCCCACTAGGTTGGGAATTAATGTCGATTGCGGATGGGACTATGGTTGGGGAATAGGCCCAACCAAAGGTTGCATTTTAGGTAGGTTTACTATCATGTCCCAAAATTTTGCATTGGGTCACAATGGCCTAAGCCCCTTGGCCATACTCATGATAGTTTGTCAAATGGATGCTAAGGGTCAAATAAATGCCAAGAATGAATTCCAAGTTAGTAATAATGTGAAATTAGATCCAAATGGACAAGGTGGGTCACATTAAGAGAATATCCTAATTCAAAGTTATAATATACCCATCCAAATGAACTGCCATGGAGGAAAATTACTACTTCCCTAGGTTGGGGGTCGAAGCTTTGAGATTTGAAATAAGGAGGATAATAAATGATGTTTGAACATTAGAATGGAATAGATATTTAATAAAGGAAATAAATAAATAAATACAAGGGAAAATCAAAGTGGCAATTGATCATGAAGACACATGGAGGATTTGGGACCCACACAAGCTGGCTTTTCTATGCCACATGGCATCCTCCTCTTGTAATTTCGAATCCATAACAATCCCAAGATTCTTGGGATGAGTTGGAAGTTCAATATACTTTGTATGACTCAATTAAGGTCGAATTGGAGTGGAAGAGTAACTCCCATGGAAGAGTAAGAGGCATTTTGGAGCTAGTGAGACACTTGGACTAGATTCCCTAGCTCTATGACAACAATGATGAAGATGCTATGACACCTATGACACAAATCAGACCTAAAGGATTACATCTGACATATATGACATATTAGGGCTAAAAATAGCCTCCAATAGGGCGCTCAAGTGAGTTAGGGAAGCCAAAGAGACACCAATTCGAATTTGGAGAAGGAGAGGGATAGAATTGGAAGGACAAATGGCATACTTGGGAATCTCTTCCCAACTTGAGTTGGCATGAAGCTCTTGGGAGGAATTAGACTCATGGAGGAACTTAGAAGTTTATAAAATAAAATAACAAAGAAGGATGGTATCTTTTTATCATTTTAGAATTTTCATTTTGCATTTGGAGTGGAGAGCTAGTGGAGTGCTACTCTACTTGCCTTAGCACCAATTTCGAGGGTGAAAGATTCCCATCCTATTTGGTAATTGGAAATTCCATTAATACCTTTCATTTGTAGCTTTAATGGAGTATTTTTTTATAGGTTCAAGATATAGGGAAGCTCATGGTCACATCTCTTTTAGCTCGCTTCTACAACCATTCTTTTATTTCTTGGCATATTCATGATCCTTGAGAGAAGGAACCCTTGGTGAGCTATTGTACTCTTTGGGGGAGATTCTAATTCCCCATTTATTTTGTAATACGATTAAAATTATCTTTTATTCACCTTAATAAATTTGCAGGTTGAGATTCCAAGTGGAAATGTATAAATCTGATCATTAATGAAGAAATGGTGCCTTTTCCCCACTATATTGATGTTTTCAATGTTGTGATGATAATTTCGAATGAATAAGTGAAACACTAGTGGAATAAAGATATATGTACTGTTAATAATGTGTATTACAATTTTCATGTTCAGTGCATAAGCTTTTGGAGTCATTTGGTTCAGTTTCATAACATTTGGAGAAGTTTGCCTATCATTTCCCCCAAGGTCAAAACTAGTGTTTTTGTAGCTGATTGGAGAGGGTTGTAACAGAATTAATAACTTGAATGGAGATTCATATGAACCTATATTGATGTCCCTTATATTTACACTACCTCTGTTCATAAATTCGAGATGGTCCCATAGCACTTGGAGAGCCATTTCCAGCATCTACCCAAGGGGGATTTGAACCCCAAATTGCTAGTCAAACTCCCTACTTTGGAAAGAACTTAAATAAGCGTTGAAGAAGAATTTTGAAGTCTATAAAGAATCCATAAACCTTATATTCATGTTCTAATATCATCCATACATCTTCTGTAACAATTTGGGAGCATTCGGAGTCATTTGGAGACCAGGAGACCAATACCAGTCAAAGAGAAATTGCTATTCAAACTCCCTACTTTGGCCAGAACTTAAAGAAGAGTTTAAGAATCCTTTTGAAGTCTAGAAATCATCCATAAAACTCATATTCATGTCTCAATATCATACATACACCTTCTATAACAATTTTGGAGCATTTAGAGACATTTGGAGACCAAGAGACCAATACTAGTCAAAGGTCGAACTAGTGGAAAACATTGAAAATTTCACCATTTTAATCAAATTCAAAAAAGGGACATTACAGTGGTATCAGAGCATGATCTTGACACCTGATGTGGTCTGGTATTCATGAGAAAAATAAGTCAGGGAACACCATTATATATTGAAACCAAAAGTGTTTTGTTGAAGAGGAAAAAGTGGGAAAATAAGAGCAATTTTTTAGGAAACTATGACTAGGGATGAAAAGGGAACCTCAGATGATGGTGATAAGCTTAGGAAACTCATAAAATCATTTTTTGAAGACATTACAAGTGGTATCAAGGAAATCAACAAACAGATGATGAAAGGATTCAAATTGATGGGTAGCCAACTTGGGAGCAAAGGAGTAATAGGAGGCAGCATCAGTTCTCATTGTGAGGAAAAGAAGCCAATGGGTGAGCATATTCTCTCAATCAAAGGACCCCATAATAGATAAAATTAATTTCATAGAACACCAAGGCCTACTGCAAAAAAATTTCTTGATTCCAAAGCAAATATTAAAGCTTCAAATGAAGTGGAATAAATTCTAGTCAAATGGAAAAATTTGAGTGAAGATTGCAGAAACACTTTACCATTTGATCAATACCTCATTTTCTTAAACAAGCTCAAGATGAACAAAGGTAATACGAATCCATTTCAAAATAGAAAATTGAATTAAGCAATAAGTAAAATGCCACTTCCCACCTTTGATGGCTCATCTCAAAGTTCTGCACATACTTGGGTACAAAATGAATCAACTTGCTTGAAGGAGCAAAAGGACGAGACACATTCTACCTTGGACATGAATCAAAGAGCATCTATTGATGGATGCTTAAACTATGAAGGAGTGCCTACTAATGGGTGATTACACCTCTATGTTGGTGACATAGAGACAAATTTTGAAAGTGATGTTGCAAGCCAAACTTCCATTAAGCATGAAAATGAAGACCTTGTAGCGGTTGAAGAAGAAACAACATCAACTTCCCCATCATCACTTGACCTTCATGAAGTTGGTCCAAGTAAGAAGGAAGATGATGGAGAGGTTCATTGATAAGAGCCTAATTTTCTTGAAGGGTCCTTGAAGATGAATTAAAAGAAGATCCAAGAGACCCTTAGCATGCTCCATGACACTCAAGCATTAGTGTCAAATTCTTGTTGGAAAGTTTCTTCATTGGATAATCCATCCTTCCTTGAAGACATGGAGAAGAGTCAAAGAGAAATGTGCAAAAACAAAGGTAATTTCATGTCTTTTATTTTTGATAGAAAAAAATTGGTTGAGTTTAATAAATTATTACCTGATGCATACTTGAAGAATAATGAGGATATTCATAAACTCAAAATTCAAAATGAGCAACTTCTTGAAAGGTTACAATATACTTATTCTTCCTTCTATGTTTCAAATTGTCATATGATAGATTGCATGGAGGATTCTCATGACATGGTCGATCATGAGAAACATGTAAATTTGCATGTGGTTGATGTGTTTGAAGATGAGATTGATGATATCCAATCACTTGATGTGGTGGAAGAGGAACTTTAGTTTCCTCTTGGAAATGGTTACATATTTTTTGAAGAAGTTGATTCCACTACCTTGGAACCAACCTATGAGGAAAGTTATGCACTTTTGAGTGAGGTGCATGATCCTACCATTATGGAGAATTCACATGAGGACACTTCTGCACTTTCTGATCATTTGGGTGAGTTGGTTCATCCTCCTACATCATACACTTCCATATTTTGCAGCATTCATCCTAATGAAGTATGGGTGAAAGGTTTATTTTTTACGGCGCCGCATGAGGAGCATGAAACTCCTATCTCTCCTTTATATGATGAAATTATTGGAGCCACTTCTTATTTACATTTGCAGCAGCATTCCTTGTTACCTTATGATGAAACACATCTACATGGATGCAATTATGATGTTCACTTGAGTCACTTGAAGACTCATGATTTTCCTTGCTCCTTGCTTAGTTCAATTGATATTGGAGGAACTTCATCCACTACTTGGGTGAAGAGACATATGAGTGGAGAAAATTATTATTGGAAGCAACATCCTTTGTTATTTATTGATGATACACATGTTCATGGATGCACAAATGGTACTTCTGTGAGCCCCTTGAAGGATTATTGTTTTCCTTGTTCCCTACTTGATTCAGATTTTAGTGGAGGTTCTTCATTCACTTCTTGGATGAAAGAACACATTGCTGATTATTTTGATGGATATTACATGCTTTTGGAGCAGCATTATAGGACATGGGATCATCACCTATGTCATTGGAGTAGATTTAATTGATCACTTGAAGCTTGTATGCATTTGGAAAATGGTGGTCTACTTACTTGGAGGTATAAGCACTTTCATGATTCTTTGATGAAGCACCTCCTTGACGTACATTTTCATTATGTTGTTATGTACTTTGATGATATATATTGTGTACTCATGATGTTTGGAAGAATGCATACAATAAAATGGGATCCTGGAATCCTCTTACCTGATGGTATGAGTTGGATAGCACTCCTAATTGTTGGAGTGCAATACAAGCAATCGGACCTTGGAATAATTTTTAGTCCCATTGATTTCAATTTATTTGGGAAACAAGCAGTATGGGAGATGAATTCCTCACTTAATAAAGTGATTTTAATCAGAGTAGTGCAGTAGCAAGCATGGTGGTTTCTCTCTAAAATATTCATGGGATCTCGAAGACTGAAAATCGGGAAACTCAGTGGCAACTTCCAGAATTACAATGGTATCATAAGGGGTTTCCAAAATAGTAAAGAGGTAAAGAGTAGTTGTGCAAACATGGTTTTGATGGATTTAATTATGATTTTGGTGTTTAGTGGTGATGTTACAGGGGATATCAAAATGAAAAAGAAAATCCACATCTCCTTGCTTTTGGAAACACACAATTGTAGTCCATGGGTGGCTCTACTCAAGGTTCCATAAGAGAAGTTTTGGGAAGCAAATTTTTTGAAAGAAAGCATGTTCTTCCACATACATATGTTGAAATTGCTTCAGGACAGGAAATATTGGGAAGGGAGGATTTTTCATGTCCCAACATTTTGCATTAAGTCACAATGGCCTAAGCCCCTTGGCCATACTCATGATAGTTTTTCAAATGGATGCTAAGGGTCAAATAAATGCCAAGAATGAAGTCTAAGTTAGTAACAATGTGAAATTAGATCCAAATGGACAAGGTGCGTCACATCAAGAGAAATTCCCAATTCAAAGTTGTAATATACCCATCCAAATGAACTGCCATGGAGGAAAATTACTAGTTCCCTAGGTTGGGGGGTGGAAGCTTTGGGATTTGAAATAAGGAGGAAAATAAATGATGTTTGAACATTAGAATGGAATAAATATTTAATAAAGGAGATAAATAAATAAATACAAGGGAAAATCAAAGTGGCAATTGATCATGAAGACACATGGAGAATGTGGGACTGACACAAGCTAGATTTTCTATGCCACATGGCATCCTCCTCTTGTCATTTCGAATCCATAAGAATCCCAACGTTCTTGGGATTAGTTGGAAGGTCAATATATTTTTAATGACTGAATTAAGGTCGAATTGGAGTGGAAGAGTAACTCCCATGGAAGAGGAAGAGGCATTTTGGAGCTAGTGAGACACTTGGACTAGATTCCCTAGCTCTATGACAACAATGATGAAGATGCTATGACAACTATGACACAAATCAGACCTAAAGGCTGACATCTGACATATATGACATATCAGGGCTAAAAATAGCCTCCAAGATGGCGCTTAAGTGAGTTAGAGCAGCGAAAGAGACACCAATTCGAATTTGGAGAAGGAGAGTGCTAGAATTGGAAGGACAAGTGGCATACTTGGGAATCTCTTCCCAACTTGAGTTGGCATGAAGCTCTTGGGAGGAATTCGACCCATGGAGGACTTTAGAAGTTTATAAAAGACAATAAAAAATAAGGATGGTAGCTTTTGATCATTTTAGAATTTGCATTTTTCATTTGGAGAGGAGAGCTAGTGGAGTGCTACTATACTTGCCTTAGCACCAATTTTGAGGGTGAAAGATTCTCATCCTAGTTGGTAAGTGGAAAGGCCATTCAAACCTTTCATTTTGATCCTTAATGGAGTATTTTTTTATAGGTTGAAGCTAAAAGGAATCTCATTGCCACATCTCTTTCAGCTTGCTTCTACAACCATTCTTCTATTTATTGGCATATTCATGATCCTTGAGGGAAGGAACACTTGGTGAGATATTATACTCTTTGGGGGAGCTTCTAATGCCCCATTTATTTTTTCATATGATGAAAATTATATTTTATTTACCTTCATAAAGTTTCCGTTCTAGATTCTGAGTGGAAATGTATAAATCTAATCATTAATGAGAAAATGGTGCCTTTTCCCCACTATGTTGATGTTTGCCAATGTTGCAATGATAACTTCGAATGAATAAGTGAAGAAATGATGGAATACTGATATATGGAATTTTAGTAATGTGTATTACAAGTTTCATTTTCATTTCATAAGCTTTTGGAGTCATTTGGTTCATTTTCATAGCATTTGGAGAAGTTTGCCTATCATTTCCCCCAACATCGAAACTAGTGTTTTTATCGCTGATTGGAGAGGGTTGTAACATAATTAATAACTTGAATGGAGATGCATTCACCTATATTGATTTCCCTTATATTTCCCATTCATCTATTTAGAAATTCAAGATGGTCCCATAGCACTTGGAGAGCCATTTCTAGCATCTACCCAAGGGGGATTTGAACCCCAAATTGCTAGTCAAACTCCTACTTTGGACAAAACTTAAAGAAGAGTTTCATAAGATTTTTGAAGTATATAAAGCATCCATAAAAATTATATTCATGTTCTAATATCATCCATACACCTTCTGTAACAATTTGGGACATTTGGAGTCATTTGGAGACCAAGAGACCAATACTAGTCAAAGAGAAATTGCTAGTCAAACTCCCTACTTTGGCTAGAACTTAAAGGAGAGTTTCTGAAGCCTTTGGAAGTCTATAAAGCATCCATAAACCTCATATTAATGTCCTAATATCATCCATACATATTCTATAACACTTTTGGAGTATTTGGAGTCATTTGGAGACCAAGAGACCAATACTAGTCAAAGGTCGAACTAGTGGAAAAAGTTGAAAATTTCACCATTTTAATAAAATTCAAAAAAGGGACATTACATTTACCGAAATAAATGGTGCATAAATATGATACCTCTATAGTCAAGGGGAGTGGGTTCAAGGCCTAAAAAGTGGAATTCATGGGGAAATAAAAAAAAAAGTCCCGACCTTATGGCATAAAGTGAGGGGATGGAAGTGTCGTGTATAGTGTTGTCAACCATGGGAAGGAAGTTTTTCAGAGTGGCCCACCCCTTGGGGTAATAGTAAGTCAACTGGTCAATTTTGATGACCTTCCCTTCATGAGGGAAAATCATGATCTCTAAGACTAATGAAGAAACTACTTTCGTAGCATACATGTAACTATGCGCAAGGTAGAGATTGTAATCAATCTGAGCATTAACGACCTCAATATTAACTAGGACATTTTTTCTAGCTAACCTGACAGGAACAGTCAGGAGAAGTCCCTAGGGTTGGGAAATGAAGCCATCATAAGCACATAAGGCTACCGTGGATGGTTGTAACTTAGGGGAGCCAATATTTTTCTAAACAAAGGATGGCATAACACATTTGGAGGTGCCCTCATCGACAATGCATCGATGGATAACTAATTTCTAGATTGGCATACAATCTAGAATGATATGGATGAAGGCATGTGGTGATCTAACTGATCCAACTCAAATGTGATTAAACATGAATTAGATGGATTGATCGCACCTAAAGATGACAGTAAGGCTTTGGGTTGTGTGGGGCAATTCTCGAGAACTTCCAAAGTTGACATCATGGTGGGAAATTGGACCAAATCATCCACAATGCTATAATTGAGAGTGGCTTGAGCATTGGGATTGTTGATCACAATGCGACATTTTAGGACTTTGGGAATCGCATCAGTCAGGGGCCTAGGTAGATGCAAATACTTACCAATAGGGGTGGAGTCAGCTACCTTGTCATTGGGAATGGTTTTGGTAGTTGAACTGTATTAGTTGCAGTGATTCTGTAGGTTGACATCAAAAGACAACATTAAAAGGTGTTGCACTCCTGAATCAGTAGACTAGCTCGAGGATGTGGCATACATAACTATAGGTTGTGATGCAACTATCCCTTTCGTGGGAAAATTGTTTTACAACACCACCGGTTGTTGGACCGGTTGAGGAGGGTTAGGATGTGCTTGAGGGGTATTGCTTGCTTCTAATTGATTAGCCTCATCCCAAAGTTGATGAACTTTGGCCTAATGGGGGCATTGATGTGTGTAATTTCCATAGACGTTGCAGATAGAACACGGATGATTGGTCCAAGTTGTGGGTTCCTTCCCTACTTAGGCAGTTGATTGTCGTCCTCGTTTGCAGGATTATCTCCATTATTATCAAGGGGTTTTAGAGGTTTTCTACCCCCTTCATGGCATTGACTGTTTCCTTTGTTCCTATATTTTCTCTGATTAGACTACCCTTGTTGGTTATTGGGGGCTGGTTGGTTTGGTAGTTGGTTCTATTGTGCATAAAATTTCCCTTGTGGAAAAGGTGGAGCTTGTGGTGAGGATTGTACTAGAGCCATTGGTTGTGTTCTAGGACAAGGATAATAGGGGTTCTGTGATATCCCGAGTTTGAACCCATTGCATTAAAATGTAAATGATGTAATATTGTTATAAAATCGTGGTGGGGAGCTCAAGGCCAAGGCCCCGCCACCGATTTATTGATGCATATGGTTTACGTGCTAGCCATGCACATTGGAATTGTAAATATGCATTTTAATAAAATACCCACAACTAGCTATGCAATGCAACAAGAGATAGGGGCATGATTTTACAAGGAATTGGGAGGGAAAACATTCAAACCCTTGAGCCAATCAAGTCAAGCCAAGTGTCAATGAGAGAACCCATCAAACCCTCAACTACCCATGTTGACTTTTGTACCCAATCATTCATTTCTCCCAAAAGTTGGTTGAGGTAGTTAATGACTTGGGGAATGAGAAGTATGGCTATCCAAAATTCGAGTATGGGAAACCACCCTGCATGGAAAAACATGTTTGGCTCACTTGGCAAGAAAAGAGCCATGAATTTGCCTCGCAAGCCATAACCCATCAAGAATTTTTTCCTCTCTCACGTTTTTGGAGCTGCCTGAGCATTTTTCCTCCATGTTTTCCTGTATTTCCCTTGTTTTTCAGTTGGGAGGGGGCATTTTTGTTTGGTTTACCAATGGTGAAGAGAACAAATCGATTTGGGGGTTTCCTGGAGGTCGTTTTTGCCATTGGAATGCCCATAACCTATGGGATAAGTAGTTTTTCTCCATGTGGTCGAATGGCCCTTGTTCACAGTCCGTTTTTGGTATTCCCACGATTTGGGAAAGCCCATGGCCATCCTGTTTGTAGAACCCCATTGCTGGAAATGTGTATCCATGCCTAGTTTTTGAGTTGCTGTGTGTAAGAGTATGTTGGGGTCGAGATGGGTATCTCTTGCTTTGGCTGTGCATGAGCTTGAATGTCCCCTTTTCCTTGTAAGAATCATGCCTAGCTCAGGGGTGGCAGTTGTGTTGAGAGATTAATGAACACAATTGGCCTATGGATGGGTTGAACGTTGCAGCAACATAGCTAGTTATTTGGGACAACATTACATCAAGATGAGTATTTTTTTTATATGTAATTACTTCTGCAAATTTATTAATTTGTTGACTGTGTTAAATTGAATGGTAGCATGTTATGTGTGTGGATGATGTATTCCACTGTGCATGTTTGTTCTAAATTGCATCTGCACACATTTGATTTTAATTGCTGTGAATTTAATGGGCTGATTTTATGTGAAATCCCTAGATTGGCATCAGGTTCCCTTCCTTGAATTGGGTTCACGGGAGGGACTGTGACAGAGTGGTATCAAAGTTGTTGGTTGCAGCATTGGGGCCTTCATGGGCTACCTAGCACAGTTGCAGAGGTAAGTATGCCTCATGTCCAGCACTAAACTATTTTTGAAAATTTGAAAAAAATTGAAAATTTTTCTAAGTGTTGGAAATTTTGCTTAAGTCTCTGTCGGTGATTTTAACCATAACCGTTGCGCCAAGGTCGGGGAAAATTTGGTTAAAATTTGCGCCGAAGTGGTCACGAAGAAAAGATTCTGTCACAAATTTTAATGTTAAATTTTGCGACGCGCGCAGCGAAATTAAGGTTAATTTATGCGACGCGTGCGACGAAATTAAGTTAAAAGTTGTGACGGAGGCTTGCGCATAGTGGCAATTTTAGGCTTAAAAGTTGCGACAGAGGCTTGCGCGCGGCGACGATTTTAGGCTTAAAACCTGCGACGCAGTCGGCAATTTTAACCTTAAAATTTGTGACGCAGTCACAGCGGCGGAGGCTTGCACGTGGCGGCGATTTTAGGCTTAAAACCTGTGACGCGGTCGGCAATTTTAACCTTAAAATTTGCGATGTAGTCGCAGCGGCGGAGGCTTGCGGGTGACGAAGATAAAGCCAGAACCGCCAAAACAGGCGCAAAAATTAGGGTTAAAACCTGCGATCGTCAGCGGCGACACTGGCGAAACAGCGACAACTTTAAGGTTAAAACCTGTGATGCGGGCGACAACTTTAAGGTTAAAACCTGCGATGTGGCGGCAGTTTTAGAGTTAAATCCAGCGCCAAGGTCAGCGAGTTTAAGGTTAAATCCAGCGACGGTCACAGAGGTTAAAAAAAAGAGTATAGAGCCAAAAACTTGATTTTTGGATAGAAGGAGCAATCGGGCTTAGAATGGGATGATTTCTGTGGGGCTCGGAGGCCATTAACGAAGGCCATGAAAAAACCAGAGAGGGTCTCGAACCCAGTATGCTCCAATTTGACAGAAAATGGAGAATAGTGACTTTTGTAAGACGGTGTCCCGAGGCTTAACGGAAGGTTGGATTGAGCTGAAATTGATATGGCGCGGCCATGGAGCAGGCACAGTGTTAAGTTTGGAATATTGGATCCGAACTCCAAAGGATGTGGAGTCGGGGTGAGCCCGAAGGCCAAAAAGCACTGTTCCGGGCCACTTTTTCGGGATTTTGAAAAGCTTGTGGACAGTAAAAGTGACCCTAGATGTTGGAATAATTTTTTTTACTGAACTAGACATTTCATCTTCTCATTAAGACGGACAGTTTCCGTTCGACGAAGATTTCCCAGAAATGCATAGTTTGGGAGATAGCCATTTTTGGCCAAATTTTGAGATTTTGGGGGAAAGTGAAAAGTTAAAAGTTGCCAAACCCCAAATTTTATAGAAGTTGACTGGTACATGAAAACAAGGATCCAAAGGTTTATGAGTGTTCCTTGTTATATGGACTACCTTCGCCCGGTAGATAAGTTTTCATGAATCTT
Organism: Larix kaempferi; assembly: GCA_027924585.1. Lineage (NCBI taxonomy): Eukaryota > Viridiplantae > Streptophyta > Pinopsida > Pinales > Pinaceae > Larix > Larix kaempferi. The sequence continues at coordinate 4,133,144 of BSBM01000008.1, forward strand.
CCTAGATTTGCTTCTACAAGCAGCTGAAGTTGGCCTTTCAGAATAAATTGCAACTGTGTAAAAGTGCAGAAATTTGGGCAAAATTTGCATTTTTGGAAGAATGTAAATTCCATGTCCTGGATCGGAATGGAGCACGAGGATAGGCGTTGGAAATATTATCCGGAGGAGAACAAGGATGCACGACCAGAATTTGAATGAGGTCCACATATATCATAGATATTTGGTACAGAAGAGTGCCAGTGGTTGTTTTGACAAAAACATTGTTGTCAATATGGGCAATTTCTAGAATTGCATGACTGGAAGGAAATCAGACCAACTATGATATGGAAGAGGGATTCCATACTACGATGAGGGATTGGAAAGGGAGAATTCCTTAAACCCTGTTTTGCTATCGTATTTATAATTATGAAATTGTCATACATATAAACTATGGCATAAGAATGTTAAAAATGCAAAAGATTACATAGATGAATATGCACTAGATGGCATATCAATAAACATTGCACAGTGCATGTGAAAATGTTTTGTGTGTATATGATATTGCATATTGGTAAAATAATGAGGTTTTACATATGCAATGAGCCACTTAAGATAATGATTGTGGTTGCTAATAATCAGTTGTGTTCGCATTGATTATAGGACCAAAGGCAACTGAAGCATGGCTAAAGAAGTTGATGACGTGGTTGGACGTGACCAACGACCTTACGGAGAAAGGATGGTGCAACAAATCCATGATCATGATGTTGGAAAAAGGACTGAGTAACCTTGGTAAGAGGCCAACTAATCAGGTAACATCAAGCGATGTTAATAACAACCATGCAGGTAATGGTTAATTGTGCTTAATTGCATGAATGTTGAAAGAGGATTTGGTGAGATACCTTCACTATGTTAAATTGTTTGCATGTGGTATTGAGTGCCCGAATGGGAACATTAACCTACCGAGTATGGTGAGGTGTGGGTAAGTGAAGGCAATGATCCTTACACCCTATAATTGCTTAGAAATGTCAATGCATTCATATGAAATTATATCATGCCATTTGTGTATGTTGGTTGTCAGTTTAACAACCAAAGCACGTGATGTCTTGTGGTCCTGTGGTAGTGTATGCCATATGAGACAAGCATGGTTAGGCCATAATATGTTGGAATGCATAGTATTCCTAGATTAATGCAAGGTTGCATTGATGGGTTATGCATTAAGTGAATGTACATCAAAATATTATGTAAATGTTGTGGATGTGCATGCATATGTGCGGGTGCACATGTTGAGATGCATTGTGTGAATGCATGGTTGTGATACATATATTTCAATGCAATTAAATGATAGATGAAATGGTGAACTATTGTTAGTACTGAGACCATTCCATGAGCTGCTGTGAATGCAGGAGAATGATTGCATGAAGAAGGTAGACATGTGATGGGCTATCAGAGTGCTTTGTTGGAAGGACAGAATTGCATGGAATGTGAAGTAATGAGTATTTACAATTTATTTAAATTGCATGGATAATGTGACTATGTCTTGAAATTTTATTGTGACAATGATGCATATATAGGAATGTATATATTTCATTGCATTTCAAATGTTAACAGCTGAAGGTGTTTGAATTATTGATTGTTATAATTCTGAGATCACTTCAGTGACTGTTGTGGCAATGAAAGGATTATATGCGTAGATACTCACAACATGTTTGGCTGATTGAAGTTTCAGTTTTCAGGTAGAAAAGTCGTACGTATGGCAATGAGGATAAGTCCATAGTAAAGACCGGGATCTACCATGTGCAGAAGCCAAAGGCTATGAGAAGGTTCTCATGGTTGTAAAGTGTGCATGAAACAAATCTGAAAACTTTATGGTTTAAATTTATGACAATAATCTCATGATTGCAAATCTAATTTCTGTAGGAAAACAGATTTGTAGATTTCAGATTTGAGAATTTGCTTATAATTGCTAATCATTGCTTGGCTTATATAAATTGTGTCAAGAGGACATGTTGTAGGTGGATGTTCATGTATGATAGCAAGTGTAAAACCATAATGGACAGAGTGATACCACTTACAAGAGCCAAGCAATATGACGATGGCCTCATGGTTAAACAAATCAATTTCTGTAGGAGACAGAGTTGCAAATTCATATTGAATTTAATTATTAATGACATTGATTGGTTATGGAACAATCAAATTTGAAGTTTATTGTTAAATGTTGCGGACTGTTTGGCTATTTGATAAGTGTGCCAGGATGACACATTGCAGGAAGACCATGTATGATGGCCTGCAGAAGCCAAACTAGATGGGAAGGATCCCATGCTTTGGAAATGGGTTTCGAGTGAAACGCCATTGTGAATTTTGATAATACCTCAGCTACACTGCATGTGAGTGAGATGGTAAAACTATGCCAAGAAGGCATGTGTGGGTTATGAATGTGAAAATATTGGGGTGGCAAACCGAAGGACTGTTGACTCAGAGAAGGGAGCCCCCATTTTTCGCAAATGATGAAAAGATACATCCGTGAAACGAATGAGTATTCAGTAACCCTAACTAAGAATATACATGTCTGGTTATTAGATTTAATATGCAGAGCATGTTTTATTATTTCATTATTATTCCAGACTGCTTGAGTATGACTAAGGCATACATGGCTCACATCGGAAAGGGATGCATACCTTTCGGGTGATGGGTTATGTTACGGTTTTCAATATTGACTACACCCTAAGGGAATGGACGCATTCTTGGTGTTTCAATACTTGATAGTGAATGTTATGAAATATGATTACAATTTTAGAGCAGCAATACTAATGAGCCTACTTATCCTTCTTGTGCTATCAGCTTACACATATGCACTCTGGTGTTGCACGTAAGAGGCAAAGTTAAGAAGGGTGCTCGAGAGGACTGTATGGGCAGTGGTGACCTTTCTATGCTCACACTGAAGGACACTAGAAGAGATGGATGGGACCAAGGAGTTGTGTAACAGGAAAAGGGGCATCATCCTTGTGTAGTGTGAGTAGGGTATTATGGGGCCATGCTAGCCTGCAGTCAAGTAAGTGACCTATGGAGTTCATGGAGGGAACCACTGGTTTGCATAAGAGAAGGATCCACGTAATCATATTGTGTGGTTCTTATTTCCTGATAAACCCAGAAGGTGTACTGGCTTGGCAATAGTCGTTGCATGCCTGATAAACCCAGTTGGTGTACTGGCTTGGCATTGGTTGTTTGCATGTTGTGGAGGTATTGGAAAATGGTGTTATTTCCTGACAAGCCCAGTCGAAGAACTGGCTTGGAAATGGTCATTGTATGCTTGATAAACCCAGTTGGCATACTGGCTTAGCATACTAATTTTTGAAATGCTTGATAAACCCAGTCGGCGTACTGGCTTAGCATACTAATTTTTGAAATGCTTGATAAACCCAGTCGGTGTACTGGCTTAGCATCCTAATTTTTGGGGATGCCTGATAAACCCAGTTAGTGTACTAGCTTGGCATTGCCTATTCGGATGATGTGTGGAACAGCATGTGTGCTGTCCAAGCATCCACCCCATAGGTGATCCAAGGCTTGTAAGGCAAAGAAGGAAACCTATGGAGTAGCGAGGAAATGCACAATACAAATAACTATTCATTTTAATTTATTTCTTGCTTGGAATAATGAAGATTTCAGGTATAAGTTTTCTAACAGCTACGCTGATACACTGTGGTTTCTTTGTTGGAAGCCTTGGTCATTGCAGGAAGCACGGACCCTGAAAGAACTATAAATTCTTGGTAAACCAGAGAGTAACTGGTTGTGCACTATAAATTCTTGGTAAAACCAGAGAGTAACTGGTTTTGCACTATAAATTCTTGGTAAATCCAGAGAGTAATTGATGCTCGATAAATTCAGAGAATAGTTGGTGGGGGAATTAACCACTTGATGTTGTGGAGTAGCCGACGTGCTGGCCAAACATTCTTTAAGTAATTAATAAAACCAGTCGGAGCACTGGCCTAGCATATTGCTAAATGAGATGATTGATGAAACCCAGTCAGCATACTAGCTGGGCATTGCCTATTCGAATGGTTATGGAGTAGCCTGCGTGCTGGCCCAACATTCATTATTGCATCCACGAGCAATCCAAGGATTATAAAGTGAAGAAGGAGCCTGTGGAATAAAGGGAAGACAACCAATGCAGATAAGTATTTGGTTACATTGCAGCTTCTTGCTTATGCAATATGTATTGCTGGAAGCAAGGACTATGAAAGCATATGGAGGATGCATGTGGACATGTGACTGTCCTAAAGAGCTCAGTATGAGCAGTAATGAAAGATGGTGCTAGTGGACATGTGTGGGTCCTAGCAGCCAAAGGTCCTATAGGAAATAATGGGAAGGGCTCCCACGTTGAAAATCCTTAGACAAACCTTAGACACTAAGTGTCATAGCCAAGAAAGGGCAAGTCAAGCATTCACATTGAAGTGAAAGAGGCTAAGGAGCATGAAACCATAGTGATGGTGTGGCTCCAGATTGGAACAAGACTAAGAGGGGGAAACTCTTACTCTTCTCTTTCATTTTTGATTGATGCATTTCAAAAACAAAGGATTGTTGAATGCATGTTGTGACTGGAAGTTGATTGTGTTTATTGCTTGAAATGAATTGTGAATGATAAAATAGTTATTTCCCTGTGAAAGGATGAACATGAACGAGTTCATGTGTATGTTGGGAAAGCATGAAATGTGTGGAAGTCTCATGGGTAAAGCATGGATGTTCCATGTCAATTGAGCAATTAATTGACTAATTTTAATATTGTGTTATGCCTGTCCTGACAGGAATTGCCATGATGAATCTCATAGGTGATATAGTGAAAGCCATTTGTTTTGGCTGAAAATATTTATCAAGTAGTTGCCAAGGCAACAAGAAAGATGGCAGCCATGAAAATTCCAGACTTGTAGATCAGCTGGAAGGTGAATAAAAGGAAGGGATTGCTATGGAGCGATGCCCGCTAGTAGAGCTGGAAGATCAAAGCCAGCAGGAGCAGCTTGAGGAAGCAAAAGGACTTGATCCCGAAAGTTCAAATTCAAGAGATGAATGCAGGACAGACCTGCCACCATTTGCGAATTCTGAGGCATGTGTAAAGTGGGTATTATTCCTAAGTGTTGGAACACCAAGGATGGTGTTATTCCAAGGGGGAGGGGATTGTGATATCTCGAGTTTGACCACATTACATTAAAATGTAAATTATGTAATATTGTTATAAAATCATGGTGAGGATCTCAAGGCCAAGGCCTCACCACCGATTTATTGATGCATATGCTTTACATGCTAGCCATGCACATTGGAATTGTAAATATGCATTTTAATAAAACACCACAACTAGCTATGCAATGCAACAAGAGATAGGGGCATGATTTTACAAGGAACTAGGAGGGAAAACATTCAAACCCTTGAGCCAATCAAGTCAAGCTAAGTGTCAATGAGAGAACCCATCAAACCCTCAACTACCCATGTTGACTTTTGTACCTAATCATTCATTTCTCCCAAAAGTTGGTTGAGGTAGTTAATGCCTTCGGGAATGAGAGGTATGGCTGTCCAAAATTCGAGTATGGGCAACCACCCTGCATGGAAAAACATGTTTGGATTCTTTGGCAAGAAAAGAGCCATGAATTTGCCTCCCAAGCCATAACCCATCAATCAGTTTTGCCTCTCTCACGTTTTTGGAGCTGCCTGGGCGTTTTTCCTCCATGTTTTCCTATATTTCCCTTGTTTTTCAATTGGGAGGACGGTGTTTTTGTTTGGTTTACCAATGGTGAAGAGAACAGATCGATTTGGGGGTTTCCTGGAGGTCGTTTTGGCCATTGGAATGCCCATAACCTATGGGATAAGTCGTTTTTTCCATGTGGTTGAATGGCCCTTGTTCATAGTGCATTTTTGGTATGCCCACGATTTGGGAAAGCCCATGGCCATCCTGTTTGTAAAACCCCATTGCTGGAAATGTGTATCCATGCCCAGTTTCTGAGTTGCTGTGTGTAAGAGTATGTTGGGGTTGAGATGGGTATCTTTTGCTTTGGTTGTGCATGAGCTTGAATGTCCCATTTTGCTTATAAGAATCATGCCCAGCTCGAGGGTGGCAGTTGTGTTGAGAGATTGAATAACACAACTGGCCTATGGATGGGTGGAACGTTGCAGCAACATAGCTAGTTGTTTGGGGCAACATTACATCAAGATGAGTATTTTTTTTATATGTAATTACTTCTGCAAATTTATTAATTTGTTGACTGTGTTAAATTGAATGGCAGCATGTTATGTGTGTGGATGATGTATTCCGTTGTGCATGTTTGTTCTAAATTGCAGCTGTACATATTTGATTTTAATTGCTGTGAATTTAATGGGCTGAGTTTATGTAAAAGCCCCAGATTGGCATCAGATTCCCTTCCTTGAATTGGGTTCACGGGAGGGACTGTGACAGGTTCACAGTTGTGGGTAGTGTTTAGCCTTGATGAGTGTTTCCATATGTAGGTCCATGAGCATGAGAGGTAGGTGTCAGAGGCACATAAGAGGGTTTAACTCATGAATGAGATGACACACGGGATAAATTAGGGCCATAACCTTGTGTGGGAAATGAGCCCATCAAGCGTTGCACAATGCTAGGGGCATTACTGCAGGCATAATTGGTCATCACATGGGCTAAATACATATGTGTTCTAGGCTGGGATGCAATAGTTCCAATAACACCATTTGTGGCATGACATGCCCTTGGTGGATCATTCCGAGAGTAGTCTATGTTAGGGGCATCAGGGATAATGGTGTACAGATAGCGTGACTATGCATAAATCAGGTCAAACTACTATTCCTTAAAGATTTATTCTTCCTTATACTATGGGTGTTTGGAATCCATGTCTTTGGAAATGGGGGGGAGGAGAGACTTGAGAAACCAGTCTAGGAATATCCTATCGTCGACTTTGATCTTACACAAACTTTGACATCTACACCACTCATGGATATGGTCTGTAATATCTGTGGCAGAATTCTTTCGACATGACAAGAGGATCTCTACTATGGCATCATACCGAATGGAAAATTAAAATAATTGCATGAAAGTGGAGGTTAAGGATACAAAATTGGGATGTGCCCCATGTGGTTGATCAATGTACAACTTAGCAACAATGCCAGTGAAATTTATGTGAAAGAGATGCAGTATAATGGAAACGTCCACTATGCTATTGGAAAAACACCATAAGTGGAAGACTATGATGTGGTTCTAGGTGTCTTCCCTGGCCTTCCCTTCAAACTTTGATATTTTTTATGGGAGTTTGGTAGGAATGGGGGACTAGGTAGGATCTTGTCTAATAGAGTCATTGGTCAATATAACCAAATCATGTAGGTTAATATTGGCCATAAAAGGGAAAACAGTAGTAGGTAAAGACATGGTAGGGAAAACGATGTTGTTTCTCATGGAGGCAACCGTAGATACAACAAATCTAGTTGTCACAACTAGGATCATGGGGATAATTCCACATAGATTTGGAATCACTGTGGAACCAAGAATGGTGATTCCAATGGAGCCAATGATTGTGTTGGTCATGGAATAAACTATTGGGCCGACACCACTTCCACAACCAATGGTTTCCCCAATAAAAGGGGTTGGGATATTGTCTTCCATATGGCTATGTGTGGGTGAGTGTGTGTCTCACTATGACTGAGAGGAGTCAGAATAAAACTCAAATGTATTGGAAAGTGTCTCTAGAGATGGTGAAGTGTGTCAAATTAGGGTCCGACATGTGTTTTCTAAGAACTTGTACTATGGTGACAGCCACCAAAGTCTACGAGAGTATCTCGAAGGACCTATAGTGAAAGGATTGTGAACACTATGTCATGTTCCCATTTTTTCAGCACCATGAAGCAACCAATGTCACTTCAAACCCCATGGATCCTAGTGACCATTCAGAATTAATTAATTAATGATGGGTTACATTTCAAGGAATTAATTAATTAGGAGGTGTTAAATTTATTTTCTTATGTTTAAGATGTACTTAGTAGACATGATTTTTCATTCATAAATATTTATTTTAATGAAATAAAGTGGATAATGAATCTCAATGGTGGAATAGAGGATAAGCCTTAACCAAGAGATAACTTGAAAAAGAAGAAAATCTGAAAACAATTAAAGCTGGAAAGCGGGAAAAAGAAAGGAAAAGCTGACACAAGGAAAAAGAGTAGTAAAGCACGGGAAAAGCAGGGAAAAGAAGAAGAAGGTAGAAAAGTCGGATAAGACAGAAAAGCAGGAAAACACAGGATAAGGCAGAAAAGCAAGAAAAAATAGGAAAAATAAAAAAGTAGGATAGAAAATCAAAAACAGAAAGAAAAAGCAGGATAGAAAAGCAAAAGCATGATTGAAAAGAAAAAGTGGGATTGAAAAGCAAAAGCAAGATAAGGCAAAGGCAAAAATCGAAGCAAAAAGAAAAGTTTGAAAGAAAAATCTATCCTTATACACTCCATGAGGGAGCATTAGCCTAGTTTACTTGCTCCACAAGTCACCTCAAGTCTATAAAATAAGGAGTGCGCACCACTTTCCCATCTTTGGACAGTTTGAGATCTGGATCGAGAGCAATTTTGCCTCTTTGACTTGGGAGATATGCCCCTAGTCCAAGTTGGGAGATGTGCCCCTTCTTCTTCTGAGAGGATGATGAAATCCAATATTCATCATTGAGTATATTGCAGGTCCTGAATTCTGGTCCAGTGAAGTTCAAGATTGTTTGCAAAGATTGAGAAGCCTCTCATTCGAAATCATGATGATTCCTAGTCTTTCTATGATGGAGAATTCTTCTTCTTATGTATTTATTTCTTGATACTACTATGAGATGTATTTCAGATTCTGATGAATATCATTAATTTAATTTTGAACCTATGAATTCCATTTTTAATATTTAGTAAAGAGAATTATGAGTTCATATCAGTTTCTTGCACATAGTCTAAATTGCCATGGAAAATAACTAGTTTTCAGTATTTGAGCAAATTGATGAACTTATACAACTCCAAATTGATGTTTTTTAGTTTCTTCTATCACTTAACATGTCAAAACAATCATTTCATGTCTGAAACCAATAGTTTGTAGCATTCTCCCCCTATTTGGGAAATCTTGAAGTTGAACTCGTTGTGCAAACTTGGGAGATAATTTTGTTTGTTTGCTTTGTAAACCTCACCAAAAATTCCTAAAAATTATTTTCGCCAAACCAAAATGATATTTGATAGTCAATTGATGTTTTTAAGCCTTCCTAAGTCGAAATCCTTCACCACTGGTTCTCAGGTAGTGCCAAGTTGAAGTTTTATTTTGCATATATTGGGGTTCCCAGGAGCCCTGGAGTAGACTTCAGCCTAGATGATGTTTGAAACATTAATGGTACTAGTACATTGCACAAGGTATATCTCAGCTAGCATGATCCTAATTCCTTCTAGAGTTGTTTGAAATTTCCTTCCTACAGCTAGTCAAGTCACTAGTGTTCACTGTTTTTCCTTCAGTCTTGTACGAGAGTCAGTTAGTGTACAATCAAAGATGATTGGTACATTAAAATGGTATCAGAGCACTTTCCTCTACTCCTGTGGAAATTAAGCTCTCAATTTGAAGAATTTGCAACCATGTCCTACTTTAATGATGATTTCTATTAGTAGTATGATGATGACTATAATGAGCAATATGAAGAGTACTGCAGATAGTATGAGGAAGAAAATGTCTAGGTGGTACCTTCTATAAGTATCTCCCATCAGATCATATTTGTAAGGATAAACTATGGTTATTATTATAGCCATATGTATGGATAAGATGCATTTTCCACAGTCAGAGATCATCATACTTGTGAAAAGAGAAGCAAAATTTTTGAAGCTTCGTTGGATGCATGTGTTTCCTACCTAATGAGAATTCTTGAATCTTCTTCAAAAAGAGTCTCCAAAGATATTGATCCTAAGGAAACTAAGGGGAAACATGCATCATCTTGCTTGAAAGAGCACAAAAAAAGTGACTACATGAGAGAAGAAAGTTGTGCAGAAGAAGATTAAGAGGCATCCCTCATTGAGAACCTAGATCAGAGAGAAACTACTGATGGTTGCTCAAGTTCTATAGAAGCATCTACTAATGGATTATATGAAGAGGTACCTACTGATGGGTGCCTAAGTTTTGATGAGACATCTATTGATGGATGTCCATATCTCTATGTGGGTGACATAGAGATACCACTTGATGAGGCTACTGCAAGTACAAATTTCACTGCACTTGAAGAATATGAAGTCCTTGTAGTCAAGGAAAATATCCCAGGATCAATATTACTATCCCCACAAGAGCTTTATAAGGTTGATCCACTAATTGATGAAGATGATGTTCTCTCAACAACATTCTCCTTTTGAAATGCCACTCAAGATGAGAAAAAGGAAGATCAAGAAGGCCTTGCACATTCTCCATGACACACATGTTTTAGTGTCATAGTCTTGTTCGATAGCTGCTTCATTGGAAGATTCATATTTCAATGAAGCCATGGAGAAGATACAGAAAGCAATGACTACAATCCAAGGTAATTTTTCACATATGCTTTTTGACAAAGATTATTTGTATGATCTTGTTCATATGTTGCATGGAGCATCCTTGAAGGATGATGAAGATATTTGCAAGCTCAATAATGAGTTGATGGCCACCCAAGATTCTTTGAGAAGCACTCAAAGTGCGCTTTTGGAATCCAAGATGGAGATAGAGAAACTTAACCAAGAGTTACAAAGATCACACATTCCCTCCTACATTTCAGCCATCCATTCTCTTTCGGTTGATGACAATCAGAGTTCTATGGAGGAACCTCATGAGATGGTGATTCATGAGGTGCATGATGACATGCATGTGCTTGAAGATTTTAGAGATGTAGATGATGGGTTTCAAGCACATACTACCTTCCGGAGTGAAATTGTGCTTCTTCTTGGAGTGAATCATTCCTCCATTGAGGAGTCAGAAGAGATCATCTTTGATGGACCAACATTTGATGGAGATGATGCATCCATTAGCTTCATGGATGAGGTTTGTAGTTATGAGATCTTAGTCCATGATCCTACATCAGTCCCATCTACTCTTCCATGTCACTTGAGGGGGGAGTTTGGGTCAATAATTTCGTTTTGATAGTTCCTGAAGAGGAGCAGAAGGCCCCCACATTCGCTTAAGTGGATTCAATGACAACACCTTCCCAGTAGTTGAGGAGGCATCTCATGACTATATTTGATGCCTCCATGTATCAAGGTGCATGGGATTTCCACCTATATTCATTGAGTGTATCATATGATGGATATTTGCACCATTGGGCCAGTGGCAGAGAGTTGAGCCATTGGAAACACTCACATAGGGAAGCATCTTGCTTTCTAGTTGGAGCATTGGGTTGGAGTGTCTCTTCTTTTCCTATTTGGGATAAAAGACACATGAGTGATATTCTTGCTTGCATCTATGGAGACTTCTTGGATACATTTTACACTTTTTGTGAGTAGCATGGGAATCCATGGAATTTTGATGATGCCTACTCTCTTTGTGATTGGACATGGGAATTTAACCCTTGTCATCGAAACAACAATGTTTTGATTTTTGGTACTTGTGTGCATTGGGCATATGAAGTACAACCTGATTTGCATGTGCTTGGGGAGTTTGAGGTCAAGGAGAATGAATACCAAGCACATGTTCATTTCCATAGATATTATGAGTTACCTCTAGGTGGTAGTTGCACAGTTTTAGAGGAGGCACGTGATATCACTTCAGTTGAGAGAACCATGATTGATGATTTTTACAGAGAGTTGGTTCAGCATTCTCCATCCCACATGTGTATGGAATCCAACACACATAGGGATGAATATTGGGTAAAGGGATGTTTTCTTATGGTTCCACATGAGGAGAAGGAGGCTACCACACACTTTATTGATGGTTTGATGGTTAGACCTTGGGGCTTGAAAAGCACACATGTCCCTTACCAGTTGGATGAGTAGCAGCGGAGGCACATATCTGATGTCTCCATCATGCATAGTAGTGCAAGGGAGATCCACTTGAGCTAGTTTGGTGGAACATGTAGCAGAGTAAAGAGTTGTTGCACTAGAGAGAAGATGGTACATGGGGAAGCTACAAGATTTCCATCCAAATCACTATGATGGAGTATGCATTCATCCACCGATTGGGTGGATATATACATGACGGAGTTGAGTACTCCAAGAGGTAATTTTATTGCTTGCATGGGCGGAAATTTTATGGACATATCATTCATCTTTTGTGAGAATTTGTATAGGTATTTTTGGTTTCTATGTGATGTTTTCAATATATCTGGATGGACATGGAATTGTCACCTATGTAATATGTATGGGAATTGCAGTGTTATTTTGCACATGGAACATAAGAAGTTTCATACATGGGTGGAGACACTCATAGAGGTTCATTTTTGCATTGGAAGTGGTGACATTCTAGTATGGTGGAGTGATCTAGACATACTCCATGATGATATCTTCTTCCTATTGATCTTGATGTTTTGAAGGATGCAGCCAAGACAGTGGGACCCTATAATTATTTGGGATGACAGTTTTCAACAAGTAACAGTTCCATCAGGAGACATGCAACACAAACAGTAGGATCCTGGCACTCAATTGTTGCAAAATAAATTAGAGTAGTGAACAAAAACATGGTGGGAATTTGGTATTTTGCTTGGAATTCAGGATTCCAATTCTAGACAGCCAACAACATTTTGACGAGTGAAGTCACTGGTTGGATTCATAGATGGTTGGAGTTGGTTTCTTACTTTAGGACAAGAAAAATTGGGAGGGGAGGACTGTCATGTTCCCATTTTTTCATCCCCATGAAGTAGCCAATGTCACTTCAAACCCGATGGATCCTAGTGACAGTTCATAATTAATTAATTAATGAGGGGTTAAGTTTTAAGGCATTAATTAATTAGGAGGTGTTCAATTTATTTTCTTAAGTTTAAGATGCACTTCGCAGAGGTTATTTTTCATTAATAAATATTTATTTTAATGAAATAAAGTGGATAATGAATCTCAAGGGTGCAATAGAGGATAAGCTTTGACCAAGAGATAGCTTGCAAAAGAATAAAAGTTGAAAGTAGTTAAAGATGGAAAGCAAGAAAAAGAAAGGAAAAGCTCACACAAGGCAGAAAAGCAGTAAAGCTTAGGAAAAGCATAAAAGCAAGAAAAAGCAGGATAAGGCAAAAAAGTAGGATAAGGAAAAAAATAAGGATAAGGCAAAAAATAGGAAAAAGCAGTCAAAAGCAAAAAATAAGATTGAAAAAAAACCAGAAATAAAAATAAAAAGCAAAAGAAGGATCGAAAAGCGAAAGCAGTATAAAGCAAAGGTAGAAAGCAAAGCAAAAAGAAAATCTTGAAATCAAAAGTTATTCTTATCCACTCCATGAGGGAGCATTAGCCTAGTTGAATTGCTCCACAAGTCACCTCAATTATATAAAAGAAGGAGTGTGCACCACTTGCCTATCTTTTGATAGTTTGATAATTGGATTGAGAGCAATTTTGCCTCTTTGACTTGTGAGATGTGCCCCTAGTCCAAGTTGGGAGATGTGCCCCTAATTCTTATGAGCGGATCATGGCATCTAGTATTCATAACTGATTTTATTGTAGGTCCTGAAGTATGATCCAGTGAAGTTTGATTTTGTTTGCATATATTGAGAAGCATCCCATTCAAAATCATGATGATTCCTAGTCTTTCTATGATGGATAATTCTTCTTCTTATGTATTTCTTTCCTGAGACTACTATGAGATGTATTTCAGATCCCGATGGATGTAATTAATGTAATTTTGAACCTATGAATTCCATTCTGCATATTTAATAAAGAGAAGTCTAAGTTTCATACCAATTTCTCCTAGCTATTCTAGATTTCCATGGAAAATAACTAGTTTTCAGTATTTGAGGAATTGATGAACTTATACAAATCCAAATTGATTTATTTTAGTTGATTTGATCACTTAACATGTCAACAAAATCATTCCATGTATGAAACCAAGAATCCATATCCTTCTCCCCCTGTTTGGGAAATCCTGAAGTTGAACTAGTTGTGTAGTCCTGGGATACAATTTTGCTTGTTTTCTTTGTAAACCTTACCAAAACTTCCTAAAACTTGCTGGAGTGAACCCAAACCAGTTGTGCCCCCTATTCTTCCTCAACTTTTTCAGGCAGGACCAGAAATTGGTTCGATGAAACTTGAGCATTTTTAGCGCATCCGAGATTATAAGTTTAACTAACCAATGATGTGTCAGCATCGGTAAAGGGTGTTTTGTACCTCTTGAATATATCACCATTAATTGCAATGAACCCAAAATATAATAAGGAATATTCAAGTGTTCACCATGCCTTACATGTGCGAGTAGTTTAAGATGGTAGGAAAAGATTACCTAATATATGCCTTTGCAAGTGAGGTACTTCTGAATGTGCAGGGCCACTTCCTTCTATATGCCTAGTAGTGAGATTCAAGCATGACCCTTCCATTTCTTCTGAAACACCTCTCCTTTTCTATAGAACTCTTTATCTTCCTATGATAATGATGTCCTCGTGCTGAACCATCATTCTCCAATCAGGGGTAAGCCTGTTACTCTCGCTATACTTTCTTCTGTAACTGGAACCTCCAAAGCCTTAATTGTGGATTTCTCCGCATCCAAATTCTAAGAAAACTACAATGTTATTTCTTCATCGAACCCTTTTATCTTCTCAAAATATGCGGCCCAACCAACGTTTTGAAACAGCTAATACACCACTCTTTTTAGTCGTAGATTCTCTATGTCTTCTAGTTTGCAACGTACAATAGAACCTCCCATTTTTTACTATCCCTTAGCTTCTTATTGGCTTCATAGGTTGAAACAGATTCTTATTAGAGGCATAGGTTTCAGTTTACATGCAAGGATGGAAAGGTGATGAGGCTTTTAATCTAAATTAGGCAAGTTTCTTATTTTGAATTTGGCAGATCCAGTCATGTAAGGAATTAATTAACTGATTTGAGTGGCTTACACAGTCTATCAAATCTAGTCCTAGGGAATAACATAACCTCTTCCCAAATTAATTATTTTGGAAATCCACATCCAATCAAGGCAACGGTGTTAGTATATTTTCGTATCGCATTGAATTAAGAAATAATGAAACGTTTGAGTGGATCGTACCTGAATTAACTTACCTCTCATCATGACTGTTGGAGCATGTGAGAGTGTGATATTCTTTGATGATGTTGGTAGGGGCCGACCAATCCAGTGATAGGATACTGTGTCTCAAGATGATTCATTATAGCTAGACCGACTAGTGTGTGGCAACCAAATTTGGTGGAAGTTCTGTCACAATATTGGAGTTAGCTATTTGCAACTTCCACCAAATTGGAGGAGGAGAAATAAAGTATTATTGTGTGACAGAGTAGAGGGTTTCTAGTTGAATCTTCGCCTTTGGCATCAATTGAACAATCATAATTCCATTTAATCATGCCATCCATATTTCTTGATCGTGTTGTTACCTATACAAGTAACAACAATTGATCAAGAAAATATGGTAAATAAGGCTTAGTATATATCAATGATGTCACTTGAAGAGGTAACAAAAAATGATGAAGTAACAACATATGGCCAAGTAATAACATCATGACCAAGTAACAGCATCAAGCAAGTAAAAACATATGGCGAAGGAATAACATCAAGGAAGTAACAGCATATGGCGAAGTAACAACCTAGTTTTATTCATGAAATACAAGCATTCCTGAAATAGTATTTTAACTGCTTCAAAAATAAATGAATTCTTATTTTTTTTCTTTCAAATTCCAACTGCTAGAAAACTAGTTATCAGCTCGCATCTTCCTAACTACGTTCCCAAGGAATTTTCATAGTTAAGTTTTTTTGGATTAAATTGTTGTGGAAGTAGAGGAATGTCCCTCATTCAGCAACACCTGCAATTTTGAATTAGAAGAAACCTGCTAAACAAAATAATCCTTTGAACATGTCTTATGATACACCCATAACTGATGTCCATTTATGAGCAGGGGGGTGTGATATTTGTCTATGGTGACGAATTTGATAGTCTCGTTGCTGAATAATGTGTCCACTTCGTAGGGTGCTAGCCATCGAGTCATAATAGTCTGAATTTTCCCTTTAAAATTTTTTAATCTGGAAACATACAATACAGCCCAATCTCTTGGTTAGAATACGTTCTTAATAATTGTATCATTCCACTTAGCATGTTGTTGTTGAACAATATTAGTATGTTGCAAGGCTTCTAGTTAGATTTCATCCAGCTCATTGAGTTTATCCAACCTGTGCTTTTGAGCTATCGTTAAATACAATCTGAATTCTATATTTGTTCTAAGTGTGTTTTCAAATTCAATGGGGAATACTAGGGACTTACCATACATCAACTTGAATAGAGAGAATCATGTGGTATTTCACCAAGTTGTCATGTATGCCCATAGAGATTCTGGTAACTTATCATCCCAATCCTTGAAATCGCTAGCCATAGTCTTTGTGAGATAATTTTATAGCACCTTGTTTGTACACTCCACCTGCCCATTGGCTTGTGGGTGATATGGTGAAGTTACATAGTTTTGGATTTTATATTTTGAAATATTCTCTTAAATCTTCTTCCCTGTAAATTGTGATCCTCTATCCGAGACTATTTCGCTAGGCATTCCATGGCGAACAAAGATTTCTTCAAATAGAAAATCCATGATGGCCTGCTCTATTTCTCTAGAAAGAACCTTTGCCTCAACCCACTTAGTCACATAATCTGTGCAGACCAAAATATATTATTTCTGCTGAGATGGGGGGTTAAATGGGCCTCCAAAATCGAGATCTCATTTATCAAATGGATCTATAACCACTCGAACTTGTAATGAAATTTCATCTAATTGAATGGGTTGGCCCATTCTTTGACAACTATTACACCTTTGCACATATTATTTTGCATCTTGAAAAATAGTGGGCTAATAATAGCCCATATGCAGTGCTTTGTGGCCCATCCTCCTCCTAGCAAAATTCCCTCCACAAGGCTCATCATGACAGGATTTGAAGACATCAAGAATATCGTTTTCTCAGATACATATTCTAATAATTTAATCAGGTTCTATATGGAAGAGAAAATCCTTCACCCATGAGTACCTTGCACTCTGTTGAATGATCCTTCATTATTCTCTAGGGGAGAGATGGTCAGGTAACTTTCTTGCAGCAAGAAAATTAGCAATATCTTCATACCAAGGTGTGTAAACAGAAACTGTGAATAAATACTCATGTGGAAAATCATCTTCTATAGGAGAGTCATCCCTATTTGTGACAAACCTAGATAAAAATTACGCTACTACATTATCTTTACCAGGCTTATCAACAATTGTAATATCAAATTCATGTAGGAGTAAAATCCATTTAGTAACTTATTCATTTGTGATAGGTTTATTAGTGAGATACCTGATTGTCGAATGGTCTGTGTGAATGAAAGTGGTATAACTTGTGATATAGTGCCAAAACTTGTTGACTGAGAACACCACCACAAGAAACTCCTTCTCTATAACTATATAATTTAATTATGCAGGAGTTAAATTTTTTCTAGCATAGTAAATAACATATGGTTTCTTGTCTTCTTCTTGACCCAATACCACCTCGAAAACTATGTCAGATGCATTAGAAGCAATGTGAAATGGCAAGCTCTAGTCTAGTCCTTGTAAAATAGGGGTTATGGAAAGTAATTCCTTTGATCCCTTTGTAAAATCACATTTGTTAGTCCAAGAGAAATCTGCATCTTTCATTAATAAAGAAAATAGAGGAGAGACAATTTAGGAATAATTTTCCATGAAGTGATGGTAATAACCAGTTTTACAAAAAATGATATGTACCTCTTTCTATGTCTTAGGTGGGGGCATGTCGGGTATTATCTTAATCTTTTCTAGTTCAACCTAAATACCTGCAGTGGAGAGAAAATGTCCCAATACAATCCCTCTTGTCATTGGCATATTGCACTTTTCTGTACTCAGTGAACTATTTACCTACTTACATCGTTTAAGAACTTTTTTCAAGTTAGATAATGCTTCTTCAAAAGTAGTACCAATGGTGTAAAATTGTCCATAAAAATTTCTACGTTGTCATTAACTACATCTAAAAATATCACCAGAACTACCCTCTGAAAAGTAGCAGGTACATTGCATAGTCCAAAGGGAAGCACTCAATAGGAAAACGTGCCCAATGGATAACTAAAAGTAGTCTTATCTTGGTCTTCGGGGGCTATTTGGATTTGGTTGTAGCCATTGAAACCATTGAGAAAGGAAAATAAATTCTTTCATGGGAGGGTGTCAAGTACTTGATCTACGAAGGGTAGTGGGAAATGGTCTTTTGTGTGGATTTGTTCAATTCTCGATAGTCTATGTTAATGCGCCACTTACCATATTTTTTTGGGACTATAACAAGGGGTGAAACACATTCGCTTCCAGGGATAGGATAAATGAAACTAACATCTAACAGTTTCTAGAGCTCTTGTTTAAGGATGTCTCATAGTGCAGAATTCATCCTCCTCTACGGTTTCCTAGTTGGAATGCACAATATTTCTTGATATAAATATGGTGTGTATAGATATTGGGGTGTACACCCTACATATCTCTGTAATCCTATGCAAAAGCCATTTTTTTAGATTTTAAAAATTGTAAAAACGGGTATTTTCCCCATGGGGTCCGATTTGGGTTTATGTTTAAGGTTTTTCTAGGATCAATTTCAACAACAATGCTATCATGGACTATTGTTGTTGGAATTTCTTATTATCTTTTGGTTCATGATAAGGATTATATTCTATGTTGTCATTTTTTTCATTTTCTATCAACTAATAAGCGAGGTGGGAAACAGCTAAAACACCACTCGTTTTAGTCGTAGATGCTCTATGTCTTCTAGTTTGCAACGTACAATAGAACCTCCCATTTTTTACTATCCCTTAGCTTCTTATTGGCTTCATAGGTTGAAACAAATTATTATTAGAGGCATAGGTTTCAGTTTACATGCAAGGATGGAAAGGTGATGAGGCTTTTAATCTAAATTAGGCAAGTTTCTTATTTTGAATTTGGCGGATCCAGTCATGTAAGGAATTGATTAACTGATTTGAGTGGCTTACGCAGTCTATCAAATCTAGTCCTAGAGAATAACATAACGTCTTCCCAAATTAATTATTTTGAAAATAAACATCCAATCAAGGCAACGGTGTCAGTAGATTTTCATATCGCATTGAATTAAGAAATAATGAAACGTTTGAGTGGATCGTACCTGAATTAACTTACCTCTCATCATGACTGTTGGAGCATGTGAGAGTGTGATATTCTTTGATGATGTTGGCAGGGGCCGACCAATTCAGTGATAAGATACAGTGTCTCAAGATGATTCATTGTAGCTAGACCGACTGGTGTGTGGCAACCAAATTTGGTGGAAGTTCGGTGACAATATTGGAGTTAGCTGTTTGCAACTTCCACCAAATTGGAGGAGAAATAAATTATTATTGTGTGACAGAGTAGAGGGTTTCTAGTTGAATCTTCGCCTTTGGCATCAAATCAACAATGATAATTCCATTTAATCATGCCATCCATATTGCTTGATCGTGTTGTTACCTATACAAGTAACAACAGTTGATCAAGCAAATATGGTAAATAAGGCTTAGTATATATCAATGATGTCACTTGAAGATGTAACAAAAAATGATGAAGTAACAACATATTGCCAAGTAATAGCATCATGACCAAGTAATAGCATCAAGCAAGTAACAGCATATGGCAAAGGAATAACATCAAGAAAGTAAAAACATCAAGGAAGTAACAGCATATGGCGAAGTAACAACCTAGTTTTATTCATGAAATACAAGCATTCCTGAAATAGTATTTTAACTGCTTCAAAAATAAATGAATTCTTCTTTTTTTTCTTTCAAATTCCAACTGCTAGAAAACTAGTTATCAACTCGCATCTTCCTAACTACATTCCCAAGGAATTTTCATAGTTAAATTTTTTTGGATTAAATTGTTGTGGAAGTAGAGGAATGTCCCTCATTCAGCAACACCTGCAATTTTGAATTAGAAGAAACCTGCTAAAAAAAATAATCCTTTGAACATGTCTTATGATACACCCATAAGTGATGTCCATTTGTGAGCAGGGGGTGTGATATTTGTCTACGGTGATGAATTTGATAGTCCCGTTGCTTAATAGTATGTCCACTTCGTAGGGTGCTAGCCATCGAGTCTGAATTGTCTGAATTTTCCCTTTAAAATATTTTAATCTGGAAACATACAATACAGCCCAATCTATTGGTTAGAATACGTTCTTAAAAATTGTATCATTCCACTTAGCATGTTGTTGTTGAACAATATTAGTATGTTGCAAGGCTTCTAGTCAGATTTCATCCAGCTCATTGAGTTTATCCAACCTGTGCTTTTGAGCTATCATTAAATCCAATCTGAATTCTATATTTGTTCTAAGTGTGTTTTCAAATTCAATGGGGAATACTGGGGACTTACCATACATCAACTTGAATAGAGAGAATCATGTGGTATTCCACCAAGTTGTCATGTATGCCCATAGAGATTCTGGTAACTTATCATCCCAATCCTTGAAATCGCTAGCCATAGTCTTTGTGAGAATATTTTATAGCACCTTGTTTGTACACTCCACCTACCCATTGGCTTCTGGGTGATATGGTGAAGTTACATAGTGTTGGATTTTATATTTTGAATATTCTCTTAAATCTTCTTCCCTGTAAATTGTGATCCTCTATCAGTGACTATTTCCCTAGGAATTCCATGGCAAACAAAGATTTCTTCAAATAGAAAATCCATGATGGCCTGCTCTATTTCTCTAGAAAGAGCCTTTGCCTCAACCCACTTAGTCACATAATCTGTGCAGACCAAAATATATGATTTCTGCTGAGATGGGGGGGTAAATGGGCCTTCAAAATCAAGAACCCATTTATCAAATGGATCTATAACCATTTGAACTTGTAATGAAATTTCATCCGATTTAATAGGTTGGCCCATTCTTTGACAACTATTACACCTTTGCACATATTATTTTACATCTTGAAAAATAGTGGGCTAATAATAGCCCATATGCAGTGCTTTGTGGCCCATCCTCCTACCAGCGAAATTCCCTCCACAAGGCTCATCATGACAGGATTTGAAGACATCAAGAATATCATTTTCTCAGATACATATTCTAATAATTTAATTAGGTTTTATATGAAAGATAAAATCCTTCACCCATGAGTACCTTGCACTCTGTTGAATGATCCTTCATTATTTTCTGGGGGAGAGATGGTCAGGTAACTTTCTTGCAGCAAGAAAATTAGCAATATCTTCATACCAAGGTGTGTAAACAAAAACTGTGAATAAATACTCATATGGAAAATGATCTTCTACATGAGAGTCATCCCTATTTGTGACAAACCTAGATAAAAATTACGCTACTACATCATCTTTACCAGGCTTATCAACAATTGTAATATCAAATTCATGTAGGAGTAATAGCCATTTAGTAACTTATTCATTTGTGATAGGTTTATTAATGAGATACCTGATTGTCGAATGGTCTGTGTGAATGAAAGTGGTATAACTTGTGATATAGTGCCAAAACTTGTTGACTAAGAACACCACCGCAAGAAACTCCTTCTCTGTAACTGTATAATTTAATTCTGCAGGAGTTAAATTTTTTCTAGCATAGTAAATAACGTATGGTTTCTTGTCTTCTTCTTGACCCAATACCACCTCGAAAACTATGTCAGATGCATTAGAAGCAATGTGAAATGGCAAGCTCTAGTCTAGTCCTTGTAAAATAGGGGTTATGGAAAGTAATTCCTTTGAGTCCTTTGTAAAATCACATTTGTTAGTCCAAGAGAAATCTGCATCTTTCATTAATAAAGCAAATAGAGGAGAGACAATTTTGGAATAATTTTCCATGAAGTGATGGTAATAACCAGTTTTACAAAAAATGATATGTACCTCTTTCTATGTCTTAGGTGGAGGCATGTCGGGTATTATCTTAATATTTTCTAGGTCAACCTAAATACCTGTAGCTGAGAGAAAATGTACCAATACAATCCCTCTTGTCATTGGCATATTGCACTTTTCTGTACTCAGTGAAATATTTACCTGCTTACATCGTTTAAGAAATTTTTCCAAGTTAGATAATGCTTCTTCAAAAGTAGTACCAATGGTGTAAAATTGTCCATAAAAATTTCGACGTTGTCATTAACTACATCTGAAAATATCGCCAGAACTACCCTCTGAAAAGTAACAAGTACATTGCATAGTCCAAAAGGAAGCACTCAATAGGAAAACGTGCCCCATCGATAACTAAAAGTAGTCTTATCTTGGTCTTTGGGGGCTATTTGGATTTGGTTGTAGCCGTTGAAACCATTGAGAAAGGAAAATAACTTCTTTCATGGGAGGGTGTCGAGTACTTGATCTACGAAGGGTAGTGGGAAATGGTCTTTTGTGTGGATTTGTTCAATTCTCGATAGTCTATGTTAATGCACCACTTACCATTATTTTGTGGCACTATAACAAGGCGTGAAACCCATTCGCTTCCGGGGATAGGATAAATGAAACTAACATCTAACAGTTTCTAGAGCTCTTGTTTAAGGATGTCTCATAGTGCAGGATTCATCTTCCTCTACGGTTTCCTAGTTGGAATGCACACTATTTCTTGATATAAATATGGTGTGTATAGAGATTGGGGTGTACACCCTACATATATCGGTAATCCCATGCAAAAGCCATTTTTTTAGATTTTAAAAATTGTAAAAACGGGTATTTTCCCCATGGGGTTAGATTTGGGTTTATGTTTAAGGTTTTTCCTGGATCAATTTCAACAATAATGCTATCATGGACTATTGTTGTTGGAATTCCTTCTTTATCTTTTGGTTCATGATAAGGATTATATTCTATGTTGTCATTTATTTCATTTTGTATCATCTAATAAGAGAGGTGGGAAATAGAGGGTGGGTGACTAATAAGAATAGAAATGGCATCATCTTCCATCTCATTTTTAAAATCCATAGCTTTATTAATAGTGGGGACAAGCTAAATGTTTTCATTTTCAATTTCAAAGTCATCCCATACAAAATATTCATAAGTCACACTAGGCCTTGATGGAGGGTAGAGGGTCATATTTTTTCTTAGAATTCCCATGGGGGATCGACATATTTCCTGATCTATAGTCAATATAATCATCGGATGTGGCTATTCATGGTCTTCCCAAAATTAGGGGATGACCTTCCAAGCGGGGTTTTGTCTGCAGAACAAGGAAATCAACCTAATATTCCCGAGAGTCTACTGAAATGATGACATCCTCTATTATCCCCTCTAGCATAATAGTATATATGTATTCTAGTTCCAGGATAGTAGAGGTTGATCTCAAGTTCACAAGGTTTAGTGCCTCCCAGGTCTCTTTTGTCATAATGTTGATAACTGCGCCCAGAAGTACTAAAGTGTTGGGGAAAATTTAACACGTCGATTTTGACCCTGTTGCATTAAAAATGTAAATAATGTAATATCATTATAAAATCATGGTGAGGAGCTCAAGTCCAAGGCCCCACCATCGATTTATCGTTTTCATATTGGCAATTAAATATCAATGTGTGGGGATTGCATGCTAGCATGACACAATAGAAATTATAAATGTGATGTAAATATGTATTTTAATAAAACAATTACCCACAACTAGCTATGCAATGCAACAAGACTATGGGGGCATGATTTTTACAAGGAATAGGGTGGGAAATATTAAGACCCTTGAACCAATAGTGTCAAGCCAAGTGTCAATGAAAGAAATCATAAACCATTAATTACCCACATTGACTTTTGCACCCAATTATTTAATTCTTCTAAGAGGTGGTTGAAGTAGTTATTATTTTGGGAAATGGAGAGGTATGGCTATCCAAATTTCATGTATGGTCAAGCCACCATTTTGGAAAATAGTGTTTGTCTCCCTGGGCAAGAAATGACCGATGAATTTTCTCCTCATCCCATTATTTATCCATTAGCTTTTCTCTCTCATGCGTTATGGGCTTGTTGGGTGGTTTTCTCCACGTTTTTCGTTGTGTTTCCTTCATTTTTTAGCTAGAAGAAGGGCGTTTTTGTGTTATAGAAAAGTGGGGAAGAAGAGAAATCGAGTTGGGGGTATGTGAGATCCATTTTTTTCACTCCTTTTCCCATGTATATGATGGAATTTGATTGGTAACCCCCAGTGGTTATTTTTCCAACCCACAATTCTTGTTTGGTGTGCCACGATTTGGGAAAACTCATGGAAATCTCATTTTGTTCATCCCATAGTTAAAATCGTTTTTCCATGCCCAAAATTTATGTTTGTTGTGTATGTGGGGGGATATTGTGGTGGTTGGGATGATGTGCATTCCCTATTTAGATTGAAATTAGATGTAAGCAACCAAGAGTAGAAGAGGATCCAGAATTGGCTTAATAAACCTAGAGAAGAGTGTAACCTCACAAAAGATGATAGAGATTTGGATACCTTTCTATGCACACACTAAAGAGAATTGGAAGGGAAGGTATGGCATGAGGGACTATGGAGTAGTGAAGGGGATACTTCCTTATGCTCGGTGTGTAGGTAATGTGGGGGGAAAGCTAGATAAATCTGGTAGAGGTTCTGATAGCTCTAAGATTGAGCTCACTAGCTTAGTAATTCTTTCCTTTCTACTGCCTTTACAGTGTAATAAAACCAGTTGTGGACTGGCTAGGCTAATTTGTGGTATATGTTTGGCTATGGAAGAGTTGGTAGGTTCCCTTTATTTGTGGAAATCATTCCCATCTCATGGGTGGCAACTGTGATGAAATATCGATGAGCATAGTTGGCTTATGTCTAGGTGGACGTTGCAGTTGCATAGCTAGTTGCTTGGTACTACTTCATTTCAAGATAAGTACTCTCTTGTATTTTAATTATACAATGTTTTTAATTAAAGACTGTTATGATAATGAAAATAAATGTATGATAGATGTGTTTGTAGTATATTTTGTTTTCATCTTATATGTTTATCTATGCATATGCATATGTATTTTGTTTGCATAAATTTGTAAATGATGATGGGATAGAAATTTGAAAGCCCATATTTTTATTCATGTTCCCTTCCTTGAGTGGGATTGATGGAAGGGGACGTGACATAAAAAATTTCCTTGAATTTGAACAATAAAAATAGGGATCTCGGGATCATCATATTTAATAGCTGTAATATTTCCCAAATAAAGGTCAGATAACTTCCCTGATACGTGAATGGTTTGTGGATCCTTGGGTTTCCTACCTATTTTCTTAAGGAACAGTTATCTCATAGTCTTGGTATAAATTGGTACGTCTCGAATTTCCTGTAGCAATGGTATTTTAATGCATTAATTCTGAAGTTCTCCCAAAAGGTTGAACTCGGGCTACGGGGGTACCTTTTCTATTAACATACTCTTGGGATATGGGGGAGTAGTAGTATGGGAATGGATTGGAATAGTAACAACTGTTGTTACTCCTGAGGTTGTGACTTGGTTAGGATTCGTATACTCTTCTTGTTGTTTCTTTGAGTTAGGGGATATTAAAGGTTCTTCCGTTATCATTGTTGGTGGATTTCCATATTGAATTACTCTTCCAGACCTTAAGTGAACATCATTACATCCTAGGGGATTGATGCTATAGGATGGGAAAATACGCATTTCAGCTTCCTAAAGTGCCTTCTTAGTCGGGTTAGGGTTTACTTGTACAGATAATTGGGGACAAATTTCATAGGCATTCATTTGACTATTCATAGGCATGATCATTGGAATTTATGGTTGCATTTGAGCAGGTAAAGGTCTTGATAGTTGTTGAGATAATTGTGATTGCAACACTGGATACTGTTGTGTGGGGAAAGGAGTGATTTGCCAATTCTAAGACCATGTCGAGTTCTATATTGGATGAAATAGCCATGGCATCCAAGGAGAAGGGTATTGAAAATGTTGTAAATGTTTCCAAGGCTAGGTAGGGAATTGTGGTTGCTGAGATGTATATTCATTTTGTGGATGCTAATATATATATTGATTTTTCAAATTATTGAAAATGTAGATTAGTCTTGGCTCATACCTAGAGGTCGATCCTGCCATGGTTTCTTTTGTCCTAGGAAACATATTGGATCGACTTCCTTGTTTCCACTTCGGTATATCTCCTTTAGTCCTGGTAATAACATACATGATTTCATGGAATGGTCTTTGTCACAAACTACACACAACTCCACAGTATTAAGAGGACACTCCTTGGCTAGGTGTTTCTTCCTGCATCATGGACAAAATATGAGTAGCACCTTCTTCTTCAAATTGCATCTGCTTTGTATGAAATAAATCTAGCTGCGAGGATAAAGTCCCAAGAATTTATGTCTTAAAGTCTCCAAACAAAGTCCCGATTTCAGTTGGATTTGCTCCACCATTAGCTTACTTAGGTACCCTGGTAGGAAGATCTCTAGTTCATGTTCTACTCCTAGAATATATTCATGAACATCTCCTACACTAGTCACAAACGGTCTCATATCTCTCTTTAGAAATATCTCCCTTCCCCATCATGTTCAGTATGGGTGAATCCACAAATGTGGTTCACCATTTTTGGTGGATTACAAGGCAAAAATTCTTTTTTTGGAACCTCGATCGAGATAATTTCAAGCCCTCGATCGAGGTTTTATATGCTCAATTGAGGGTTTAAAACTACCTCGATCGAGGGCTTTAACATACCTCGATCGAGGATGTTTTAAACCCTCGATCGAGGGTCTAACCAAACCCTCGATCGAGGGTCTAACTAAACCCTCGATCGAGCAAACCCTCGATCAAGGTTTTGACCCTCGATCGAGGGAATGCGAGAGAGAAAAAAAACAAAACAGGGCCCGACCGGCCCTGTTTTCGTGCTTGACAGAGACAAAGACAGAGAACAGTGAGCCGGGACCTCGACCGAGCACACGCCCGACCCACAGTGACGCCATAGTGACGCGACCTCCCCACAGCAATGCCATGTCATCTCTTCCACCAGGTAGGTGGAAATCCTACCATTCGTTCTGTTATTAATATATATATATATATATATATATATATATATATATATATATATCTATATATATATATATATATATATATATATATTTCTTATTTTATGTATAAATTTGCGTATTTTTATAAAATCTAGGTTTATTTTAGTTTTTTAGAAATGGTTAGGATGTAGGCAATTAAACTAAACCACCATTGAAACCAAAAACCGCCATTGAAACCAAACTTATTGAAAAAAAAAACCATTTGATTTAGCTAAAACAAAAACCTATTTCAAACCAAAACAAAAACCCATTTCAAACCAAGACAAAAACCAAATTTGAAATAGATTAAGGGTTTTAGATATTTGTCACTTATTTGTTTAAATTATTTAATTTAATTTTGTTTTTATATCAATCGGTAGCATTTCACCCCATAAATGCTACTGGTTTTATTTTAAAATGTGATTTTACAAGTCGAAATGCTGCCCATTTTTTTTCAATCCTCCGAGAACGCCAAGAGGATTGAAAAAAAAAACCATCTGAACCTAAAACAGAAAACCATTTCAAAACAAAAACCAAAACTATTTTAAATTTGAAATACTTTTAGGATTTTAAATTTATTTTGCATTTATTTCTTTAAAAATTATTTGGTATGTGAATTTGCAAACAGAAATGCTGCCAATTTTTTTTCAATCCTTCGAGAACGCCAAGAAGATTAAAAAAAAAATCATATTATTATTATTAAAATTATAATATAAAAAATTTAAAAATAAATATTAATAATATATATAATCATATATTGTTTATTAATTTTTACTTAATTTATTTTAAAAAAATAATATTTAATAAATTAATAATATAATATAAAAAATTAAAAAATGAATATTAATAATATATAATCATATATTATTAATCATAACCATAACCATAACCAACTTGTCAAATTGTCCTAAATAGGATCCCCTCTCAGGCCATGAAAAGTATGTCCACAATGTGAGTATCAATGAAGATAAATTGGCCTGGAACCATAATGGATAGCTTGGAAAAATTCCCCAACATCAGGTTGCCTAACATTACATTATTAATATTAAAATATGAGACATTTTATAAATATGATAATATTAATATTGTTTACATTATTAAAAAAAACTATCAATAATTAATTATAAAAATAAAAATAAAATAAAGACATATTGTCGAGAGAAATTCTCTTGTAGACAAGAAAATATCATAAAAAAAGTTAACATATAGTAAATTAAATTATTATTATTAAAATAAAATAAGAAATAATTTAAATTTATAATAAACTATAATGGTTTATATTTCAAATAATTACTTTAATTAAAGTTCATTATATTTAATAATGATTGCTTACGAATAGACTATGGTAAAATATTGTTAAACGTTATTATAATTAATCACAATTAATTATAATTAAATATGGTCTATGTGTTGATTATATGATTTTTATGATTAACTATGATATTATGACTTTTATTTGACGTAAATATTCCATCCATGTCTAGGTTGGATATTTTGTGTCATAATTAAATATTTCTATGTGTTGATTATATGATTTTTATGATTAACTATTATATTATGACTTTTATTTGACGTAAATATTCCATCCATGTCTAGGTTTAATATTTTGTGTCAATCATATATAATATTGAGATCTTTTACCTATTATATATAGATGAAATTAATGAAAAAAATTAATCATAAAAACAATAACATTTCTTTAAATGTAATTAGTAAAAAAACTATTATATATAGATGAAATTAATGGAAAAAAGTTAATCATAAAAACAATAACATTTCTTTAAATGAAATTAGTAAAATAAAAAACTAAACATAAGATAATAACATTTTTTTTTTAATTCCTTACATAATTATATACATGATATCTTATGTTAAAATTTAAAAATTACGTTGAAATTTAAAAATTAGATACATATCACTACGAGTTCATTACAGTTATATTCTATTTTTCATATATTTTTCATGGTTAATTTTTTTTTAACATGTGAAATCTGTCCTCATATCACTTAAAGCTTCAACGGAAACTTTAAGCATGGTATCTCTACACTATCTATGCACTTAGCAAAGATAGCATGGACTAAGCACTTGGGGCTTTTTATTTTAAGATGTAATAAATACCAAAAAATTCACTCAATGTTAAGAGTTTCTTTTATGTGATTTATTCTTATTTTTAAATTTTTTAATAATAGCATTGTAAAAAATTGCATTAAGAGTGCACCTTATCCTAATTTATCTAGATTTTAATAATAATAATAATAATATAATAATTAAAAATTATATTTATAATATTTTTTAATTTTCATTATAAATAAAATTGATATTAATCTAGTTTTGTTTTTTTTAATAAAATATCATATTATTATATCAAAAAGAGTACTTGGCTTCATTACATCGGGCTTTGTTAGTGTTTAGATAGCACAACAATCAGATTTTCAATAGCTTCCCTTCCCCCACCATACATCAACTTGAGAAAAAGGATGAATTTACTATAGACACATAAAAACTGCCATTTGTTCTTCATACATCGATTCCTTAAAATGAAACATATACTACTATTAACCAAGGAACAACCAAGACACAAATAAACCTGACCCAAATTACAAAAAGATTGAGGAACCATAGGAGCTATTCAGATGACCTTTGATGAACTCGCACCGATGGAAGGATGCGACCCTCGCAACTCCTTAATATTGCCTTCTCCCACACATGCCCTATCTCCAGAGGTGTCGTCCGCCACAGCCTGGCCTCCCTTGCCCGTGATCTTCACCAAACCAGTTGCACCCGTAGAGGTAATACCAGATCACCAGATCCCAGAGCAGGGGGTCAATAAAAATGTATCCCCATCTTGCTAGCCATTATGTCTATTTTCTTGTACATTAGTTGACAATCTCTATTATGTTCTTTCCAAGCCCACGCTAGCTCCTTGTCACCAATTTCCTTGTTCACAACTTCACTCGTTCCATGAGGACATGGGAGAGAAGCCCCTTTGTATCCCAGTAGGTTGCCATGAGCCTGTCGTAGGATGCCATCCCGCCAACAATTGTCCTCAGGTCTTGCACCCATTCTGTCACCTCCTCTCTAACTTTCTCAATCTTGAGGGATTTAACTTGTTCCCATAAATTCTTCTCGACCTTCTCGATATCCCCGCAGATAGTTTGTGGGATTCTTTCTCGGAAGAAACAAGCCACTTGACAGACCCGCCTTTGCTCCTGAGTCACCCTCGGGGGATTTTCTTCCTTAACCTTCCTTCCTCTCTTCGTAGCCTTATTCCCACTAGGAGCCATGACGACCTTCCAAGAGGTTTCCCGATATTCCTTACATAGGAATTCCAAAACTAAGCATCGTAAAAGCTTTAGGACGTCGAATAAGCTAGGAAATTTGCATGCCAATCCCGCCTTTCCTTCCTCATGTATAGCCTTGTCACCACCCTGATCCTTAATTTCTTTCATTATAGTTATGTCTTGTCCATCAAGTCGCAGATTATCCCTGGCTTCAATGCACTACTTCTATTAGATTGCGTCCTCTGGACGAGGACGCGGTTGTATTCCTTAGTACTTGTATCATCGACATGAGTGGGGATATTTTATTCCAGGAACCTTCCTTTCACTCGATGGTTGAGGATCAATAGGAGAAAACTCTATTCCAGTGGTGGCCTTGAATTTGAATTGGAATTGAAATTGAATTTGGAATTGCATTTGAAATTTGAAATTGAAATTGAAATTTGAATTTAAATTTGAATTTGAATTGAATTTGAATTTGAAATGTGAAATTTGAAATAGAATTTGAAATTTGAATTGAATTTGAATTTGAAATTGAAATGTGAAATTTGGAATAGAATTTGAATTTGAAATTTGGAATAGAATTTGAAATTTGAATTGAATTTGAATTTGAAATTGAAATGTGAAATTTGGAATAGGATTTGAAATTGAAATGAGAAAATTCAAAATTGAAATGTGAAATTTGGAATAGAATTTGAAAAAAAATTAGAATTAGAAATTAAAATGTGATGCAGATAGTCCTGAAGAGAGAGATTCGGTGCTTCGTTCTCCGCGAAGCACGAGAGGATCTGACGTCGTCCGACAGGGCGGCCATCGGCAACGCTCCCATTCACTGAGGAGTGATGCCAGGCCGGAGTCAGCTGCCACTTGTGGCGGCAGCAGGAGAGATAGTGTGTTTGTTCATCCCGACGACATACATGTTGATCCCCACGAGGAGGATGTGCAACAAGACACAAGTGCATCATGTGCGTATTTTTTGTTAACACATTTTCAGTAAATTTTTAGTATATAATGCAGTGAATTTCAGCTGCAAGTTATAATATATATTCTTAGTAACATTTGTGTTTTGGTTTGGATCGCAGGTGCCCCATTAGGGGGATCGTACGATGATGAGGTTGCACAAATCACTCTCGCTGACATCATTTCCCAACGAGAGTGGGTGAGCTCATGTGTGAGCACTTTGAGGGAGGATTCTCCCACACGGCAATCTTTGTCGATGATGTTATCGGAAATTGATGAGATGTTGACCCTCTATAGGAGGGTAGGACCTCTCAGTGACATTTGGCGACATTCATGCCAGAGGAGGAGAGATGGTGTCATTGGGATCCAGAAATGGGAGGATGTCAAAGTCGCCATAAGAGGGCATGACATCAAGGGTGATTTATTCGACATCCCTCGTGACCGCGCCCTCGGTCACTTGCTTAGACTCAGGGAGTTTAAGTTCGAGGTTGCTGCACCACATATATATGATAAATTCGTGGGAGCGTGGGGCATGTTCCCCCACCATGACCAGGTCCCATTGTACTTTGCAAAACATGTTTATGTAGAGTTTGTTTTGGCCATGCACTCGGATTACACTAGCACAAGGTCCCAGTTCTATGGGGTTGGTAGGGGACGCTCCTACCAACATCCTGGAGCTCGGAGAGACCTTGCCTTCGTGCCACCCGCTCCGAGGTTGATACTGCTTCAAGATAGGGCGGTTATCAGGTCGGGGGATGTGGCACAATCATCCCAGCTTGCTATAGAGGCTAGAGCTGACCTTGCAGACTCGTTTTTCACTGCCTTTGGCAGTGTTGCTGTTGCTGCGCATGGAGAGGCATCTAAACCACCCCCTCCACCTGCAGATCCATAGATAGAGCATGTCTCTAGTGAAATGGTAAGAATTTTCGATCGCGAGACCCTACTGCGGTATGCTGAGTTAGCGCGAGATGCATACTTTCAGTTATATCGTAGATGCGTCGCTACACGACAGGTATACTTTTGTACAATTATGTATATATGTTCTTCATGTTACATCATATCAATGTCGCAAATTGAATGGTCAATAATACTTAAGGGAGTTGTATTCTATTGATCCATATAGGGGACCCCATTCATGGATCAACTCTTTGCTAGAGAGCCATCTATTGGTCCGCCAGTCGGGGTAAGTTATAATTTATGTTCCAATTTAATTTGTGTTTGAATATTATTTCTCAGTTTAAATAATTTTTGTTTTATTTATTAATTTTCGATATTTATGTTGTAGATCTTAACTTCAAATGAATTTCAAATTGTACAGGGCAATGGAAAGGTGGTAGATCCTGATTATGGACATGAGGACCACGAAGGTTCTGACGAGCCGGGTCTAGAGACACATGTGAGTTTTAATTTATGTTCTAATTCATGTTATTTAGTCACATTTAGTAATTGATTTTTGTACTTTATGTTTCAATTTTTTACGGATAGCTTTTAAATTATGTTAAATTTAGTTTTAATTTTTAATAAATCTAACTTATTACATGTAATGCCATATTACATAGGCATCGCAACAGGCGGGTGTCAGTGTTGCATTGGATTTCACATGTAGTTTGGATGTACCTCGAGTACATTATCCTGATGAAGGGCCATCTACCTATATTCCTACCCAGATCCCGGATATCACCATTGACACGGTGGATATGGCACAATTCCTTGAGGGTTTAGAGTCTCAGAGACAACAGTGGGCTGCTGCAAAGGAGGGCAGTCAGAGGGACGATCATAGGCCTCGTGGGGGTAGTGGCCGATGAGTTGATGATCTATACATTTCCATGTTTTGGATATTTTCATATTTGATATATTTTCATGTTTTGGATGATCTATATATATGTTATCATGTTTTGGATATGGATTCATATCATTTATACATGGACTTTTATCATATATGGACTTTGGATATGGAATTTTGGATATTTTGTATATTTTATCATATTGATGTTTTCATGTGTATTTTGTATATGATTTGAAATCGATTGTTTTTTATATTAGATCTGGACATAGTTATTATAGTTACAAATTTAAGTTTTGTCGTTTCAAATGCAAATTTAATGTGTAGTTACAATTTAGTTCAATTTAAAATGCAAATTCGGACTACATTAGAGTTCACATCTTCCAAAATTTAGAATTGAATACATACATTACGTTTTAAAATTGAAATTACAATTCCAATTCAATTACAATGTAAAATTTCCAATTTAATGTGTAATTTCAATTCCAATTCAATTGCAATTTAAAAGCTCGTTTTCAACTACATTACAATTGCAGAAATGAAATCAACATGTAAAATTAGAATACATTTGAAATTAATAATTGAAATTTTGATTACATTATGTTGTCTACACATTACAATTCAATTACAATTTACACATTCCAATTCAATTACAATTTAAAATTAAAATCTCAAATTTAATGTGTAATTTCAATTGAGAATACAATGTGTTGTTCCAATTTACAAGTTCAATTTCAATTACATTACAATTGCATTTGAAATAAAAATTTTAAATTATGATACATTGTACAATCTAAAATTTCAATTTTACAATTTTACCTTGTATATAGATGTATTTTAAATTCTCAATTTTGTATTTGAAATCAAAATTTAAAATTAGAATACATTTCAAATTGAAAATTGAAATTGACATTTTGCATTATGTTGTCTACACATTACAATTCACTTACAGTTTCCAGATTCCAATTCAATTCCAATTTAAAATTAAAATCTCAAATTTAATGTGTAATTTCAATTGAGAATACAATGGGTTGTTCCAATGTACAAGTTCAATTTCAATTACATTACAATTGCATTTGAAATAAAAATTTTAAATTATGATACATTGTACAATCTAAAATTTAAATTTTACAATTTTACATTGTATATAGATGTATTTTAAATTCTCAATTTTGTATTTGAAATCAAAAATTAAAATTAGAATACATTTGAAATTGAAAATTGAAATTGACATTTTGCATTATGTTGTCTACATATTACAATTCACTTACAGTTTCCACATTTCAATTCAATTACATGGAAAATTTAATGTGTAATTTCAATTGAAAATTCAATGTGTTATTGTATATAAGAATGTTTTTGTCCATTGAGAGTGTGAAATATCCCTTGAGTCAAAATTATATAATTACAAGTTATATAGTATGTAGGTAATCTTTGTGTTATTTTCTTTTAAGTGTGTGCTCTAATCTAAAGTCATAAATGTATGGTTTGTTTTCTTGGCAATGGGCACAACCACCTAGTTAATATAAGAAATGGAAATATGTTGATAGCAGATGCTTGTACAACTATGGTAGAAACTATGCTTGTACAACTATTTCATATGATTTATGTTTTGATGACAAATGGAGATAATGACACCATTTGATCCAACTAGGTAAGTTGCATTTATGAAGACATGTACAAGTTATTACCTTTCCATGTACTATGCTTGTATGTTGAATGTTCACATCAACATGTACAAAATAACTTTTTAAATTGAATGCGAGTATGTAAAGTTAATGAATGCTTACATCAACAAACAAAATAATGTTTTGTGAGACTATGTTCCCAACTACTTATGACAAAACCTTACAAATCATTTTCATAATATGGATGAACATTCATTATGTGAATTATAACAAGTGTCAAGCAACGGGATTTTCAACCACCAAATCACCATAACTAAATGTCACCCACGAATGTAAAAATTATACTAGCAAGGTCAATATAATTATTAATCAATCGCTTTGGAAGGAAACCAAATTGAAGGAGTGTTTTGGTGCCCTTCATTTCCCTTAGTAAGAAAAATTAAAAACTATGGATTGATTGCGGTCACGTCACAAAAAATATAGCTAAGGAAGAGTCACATATATACCACACATGGGTATGTATGAGATCTCTGGTTGAAGCTTCAATGATAGACTATGAACAATCAAGGGAAACACAATAGTCCTAAATAAATAAAAAATATAGGTTATCGATACAAGAATGTGTGGTCCAAACAATAATTATAATGCCCAAAATTTTCTAAATTCATATATTAAAGAATGTTGCACAAAATGGTAATCGATCACCAAATTCAAGTTCAAGGTAGGTGACAACATTGAGTATCTATTATATAGAGCATTGTCACATATGAATACAAGGGACATATAAGAGTCTATAGGTTTAAGGATAAAGTCTAGAGCCGAATAAATTTCCCTTAAGGTGTGGGGACTCTCAATTGCATAAACAATGTATGCCTTAATCATCATACTCCAAAATTGAATTAAGTGGGCATGCATTGCATGCTAACCACGGTAGTTATCTCTCAATTCCTTTTTTCTTGTGTTTTGAAGGTACTTATGATAGTTATGTGTTTTCAAGCTACCCAAACTCATTTCACATGATTTCCATTCTTATAAATATGAAAATAGAAATTAAGTTTTGGCCATCGTGAATTTTACTTAGTTGAAGCAATTATTTAGTGACCTAAAACCTAAAATACATAAGTTTATTGATTTTGGTTTAACTTGGAAATTATAATGTATAAAATTTTGCAAGTTTGAAATCAAAATTTAAAATTAGAATACATTATACAATTCAAAATTTAAATTTCGCCATTCCACATTGTATAGATGTATTTTAAATTCTCAATAACATTACAATTGTATTTGATATCAAAATCTAAAATTAGAACTTGTACATGTTCAAGTGTATTCACATTGGAGCACCATGACCCAAATTTCACAAAAGCCTCCCATCTGGTATTTGTATTCTTGATATTAAACATAGATACAAAAATACATTTATAAAACAACCTTCACAAAAATCTCCAAAAAAATATTACACAAGACAACATGAAAACTTCTGACATCTATGCAAGTGGCATACATGTAACTCATTCATTTGGCCAATGGGTTATAGGAATGCAAGTCTCCATAATACGATCATGGTCAGCTTCTGTCATCTTCCATCTCTTTGGATCACCTCTCTTCACCTTGATTTCTGTTAGAGGTATCCGAGCTGCAACCACCAAATGACTGTATTGACATGATATATATCCAGGCATAAAATCTTTATAAATAATGTGAGCACCCTGTTTTTTCACTTTTTCAAAAAAGTGTCCCATTAGAACCATGTCTCCAACCTGGTATGTGAAGTCCCCATCTTAGTAGGGTCGCACCAATCTACTCTTTATTTACATGCACCGCATCAAATAGTATGCAACATTTTCTTGGTTGTGGACAGGTGCAATGACAACGAATACATCACCTGCAAGATACATTACAAATATTATTCAAATGTCCTACGTGCAAATTTGTACAACATTTGTATACGTGTAAAATATAATGAACTAATTAACTTAATGAAGACTCTTATACCTTCCCTAAACATATCAAAAACTCGATCATGATCTAATGAGACCATTGCCTCTTTAGTGTGCATCTCTTGCCATGTTGGAATTGGATGTGGGCGCTTTGGATTAAGAGATACATATTTCCATGGTTTGACATATAAATCATTTTCACAGTGATCAAGCCCGCATCCATTTGCATCAATGCAAAAATCACAAAAGCAGGCATACTTCCTCGTTTCAATGGAAAATATGTCCCCCATATCTTTATTTCGAACAGAATGCAATTCCCTCGTACCATGGATGGTGTCACAATACCATGGAATGGATCTATTAACATCTCCAAGGAAAACATCCCGGAAGAACCTGCATGGAATTCAATTTTTCATATGTAAATTCCTATCGAGTACATGTGTTCTTTTGGAAATGTTGATATTGAATGTTATTAGCTTATTAATTGAGTTTGGAGTTTATTACTTGCACACCGGCCTTGCATATTCGCGACCCTGATGTCCCAAATGACGTGTGCACCAATCAACTACTTCAGTGGAGCATTTGAGTCAAGTTGCACCATGACTCATTTGGTACCTCCGAAGTGCTCGTTTCACACATGCACCTGCGCCATCATGTTCACCCTTCCCATGCCCTATCTCAAAAAAGCTCCAAGTGTGTTGGATTCCTGTCTGTTTGTGCAGGCTACTCAACCAATAAAATGAGCGTGCCGATTTTAATTGCACTGCACACCCATTTGACCAAATCCAGTGTTCAGTAAATGATACGCCTCTCTGCCTGAATGAGTCATAAATCAACCCAAAGTAGTGTTGAACGAACAATGTGTCATGCTCATGATCATCACTAACATAAAAATGGTACTCCTTGATCACTTCACGTGACTCGGGAGTGTTATCCCTACCATCAATGTTTTCCTGAGCATGTCTGTACAACACATGTATGAAGATAGACACCTGGTCAGAGTGATAGTACTCACTCTGTATCTCTCTCTGAGGAGCAAAGGTGTAGTTCTCCACAAAGTCTTCCACTGATAAGATTGTGCCCGGCTCAAATACCTCACGGGAATGTTTTAATTCTGAAGCTTGCCACCTGGACCTATGGGAGTGCTTTATGTATTTATAAATCTGACTTTGAAACTTCTCCATGAAATCTAAAACAGGAATCTCATCATCGAGCAAGTTGATCCTCTTGGATGGCACAGATGAAGAAGGTGTTGGATTCATGGTTACGTACTCATACCTCTTCCACCTAACGGTGATATTTGACAATCCATGGTGTGTTGAATTGATAGGAAAGTTCCTATGGAATAATGTCAAATCACCGCATTCATGGCATTTTCTCCCACCTACACACCTCTTATTGAAAAACACATGTTCAGGATTCCTGTTCCATAGTATCATACAAATAAAATCTTGCACTGTGTGAGGAGCTAGTACACCATTCCAGTGCCTTTTGCAAAAATGCAAAAATGTGTCATAGTATAGTTGAAATTCAATGTGGTACCGACAGCAACAAGTGTCGCGAATCGTATTCGGCCTAATATACCACGGTTTCAATTTGTTGAACATGCTAAATGATATTTGAACACCAGGATTGGTTTCTTGGAATTCCTCGTAAAGTGCAACTCCCGTCATCTCCATCACATGCTTACAGTGCTCCTGATAAATGCCTCTGGATAAACGTTGTCGTAGGACATGCTTTCGATCTGGAATAGCACGAGAATGACTATCCCAAAACTCTATTACCTTCTCTCTAATTCCTACTGCTATCCTATCTCGATATGGTTCCCTACAAATAAGAGCCCAACAAGCAGCTTCATCACTTTCATCTATCCGGACCCTGAATTTAGTATATTTGAGCAATGTTCTTTTTGAAACATTGAGCAATGATGCCATTGTTGATACCATTCAATTTCTTGAGGTGCTTTGTGCCACAACAACCGTTGTAATTGCCTTACGAGCAACTCGGGTATCATTGTTTCTTGATTTTCCAAATGAAGATAATGCAGTTCTTACATTTTCTATTGCATTCTGGCATGTCTTTTTTGTTTTAACATCTTGGAAACTCAACAACTTTCTGGCACTTTTCAATTTTTTGTGTTTTATCAACCCATGTAGGATTTGAGCTTGTGCCATTGTTGAATTTTGTTCAAAATATGACTTGATTATGTTATTGACATGCTCTCTAATTCGCCAACCAGGGATCGAGTTCCCAATCTCTTCTTGTACAGAAACAACTGCACAATCCTCTAGAAAATTTCCACCCCTTCCAACCCCACTGCAACTCCCAATTATATTTTCAATGTGAGAGGGAAAGGTGTCATGTGATGGCTGATTAGGATCATGAGGGGGCACAGGGTCATGTTATTCTTGATCACCATGATGTGATGTCTGACCATAATCTCTCGCTGCGTAACATGTAAATTAAAACAAGCTGAAAATTGGTTACTTCATAGTTGTGCATTGAACATTAAAATAGCCAGTAACTTGAAATTTGATGTGGAAATTGAAAAATTGAAAAATTGAAAATTGCATGTGAATTGAATTTTCCAACTAATACATTTAGCTTGAGAATTGTTCTAAGTAAAAATCAAAATTGCTAGTAACTTGAAATTTGAAATTGCTCAAGTAACCTGAAATTGCTAGTAACTTGAAATTTCAAATTGCTCAAGTGACATGAACCGTTACACCAAAACCACAAGGTGTTAGTGAAGGCCGCCCACTAGGATCTTAACCTCTGCATCGTACGAGCCCCAGATGAACACTGCAATGCCGACGTTGGATCTGAAACGGCTCGGAAGTGATCAATAACAGTTCAGCTGAAAATAGATATGGACCCCAGGTATGTTAGGCTTCCTAATAGTTCAAGTGTTTTACTCGGCCACCAATGTTGTCTGATGGATTGCATATTGGGGCAGTACCCCTCACTCCACGGCTCAGGTAAAACTGATAACCGCTTGGCCACAAACGACAGCTCTTGGTTTACCTCACGGGTGGAAACTAGTCAATCAGGTAGGGGTCGTTTCCCTTTTCGCTGGTAGGTCCTCTCAATGGGCGAGCTACTTTGGGGTTCCTGTGGTACTCCTCACAATGAGTTTTAGGGCTTATACCCAAGTACTTCCCACAGTTAAGCAGACATGGATTATTCCCAGATCTGAACTTGCAACAGATGCAAAATTTGTAGTAACTTGTACATTTAACTTTAAAATTGCTAGTAACTTGAAAATCAACTATATATATTTATGTCAAGATAATTATTAATAACTTGATAAAAATTATTGTGGGCATAAAAATTAATATTATTTACAATCATCACATTATATAATTGTGGGCAAATTTTCTTTATGCAATTTATGTCCATTTTACTTTTACATTACAAGAAAAATGTTATTTTAACTTTATGGTATAATTTATAAATAAATAAATATTTAAAATACAAGTTGCAAATCACCATGCAAAGAATAAATGATTACAACACTTCTACCCTAGAATTTCAAGGACAACATCATGCATCCTATGTTTTATATAAGTGAAATAAAAATTTGAGATTGATTTTCTACCCATCATAACATACCTATTATACTCTAAATGTGGGGAAAAGAACATTGATTTAGAGATGAATACGCTATTTAATTAAAAACATTGTAGTGATATGATAGAGGGGAAATTCATAATTTTTAATGCAAAATAACATTTTCATTAGTTGATGATTTTCAATTTCAACAATAGACATTTAAATGGAAATGATAATTTTATCATAAATTGCAATTTAAGGATTTTTTATCAATAATGCTTCACATATCAATGCAAGGTTGTAAACATTGCAAATTTAATTATTTCCAATTTGTCCTAACAAAATATATGGTTCTAATCATTAATCTTATCATGGTAATATGTCATATTATGCAAATAAAAATATATGTGATAGATGAATTTTTTTTTAAAGTAAACATTATAATTAAATAGCTCTTTGAACATTCATTTGTATTCAAATATTCGTTACTATGAAAATATTGCCAACCACCATAACTATGAAAATATTCATTCATTTGTTTTCAAATTGAATAAATTCTAACTAATACATAACTATCAAACATGTAAATTTCAAAATATTCATTCATTTGTTTTGAAATCGATTTTTCTAACAAAACAAGAATTGAAATTACATTTAACTTGAAATTGTTAGTAACTTAAAAAATTGCAATTAGTTAAATACGTACAATTTAACTTGAAAATATAGTGTCTAAGTGTACATTTAATTTGAAAATTATTCTAATAACATTGAAAATTGTTAATAAAGTTTAGAAATTTCAAAATAGTTAATATGTACATACATTTTAACTTGAAAATAGAATCTAAGTGTACATTTCAATTGAAAATTGTATAAAATTGAAAAATGTTAGCAAACTTTGAAATAATTTAAAAATTGTTTTAAAGCAACTTTGAAGCATAATTTGAAAATTGTTAGCAACTTTGAAATAATTTGAAAATAGTTAAAAATATGTTCATATCTTAACATGAAAATAGAATATAAATTTACATGTTTCATTTGAAAATTGTTCTAATTGAAGTTTGGTTTAAAGCCACTTGAAAATTGTTCATTTAATATAAAAATTGTTGCAAACTTTGAAATTTAAATAACAAATTGATGAAATAAATAAGAATATAATTACAAATAAATATGAAACAAATTAAATTATGAAATTTAGTAAATTATGTAGCATGATATTTAAATTATGATAGCATGTAATTCAATAATTTACCTTGGTTGTCCTCCATTGAAATTTGTTGCACCAAATGTGCATCTTCTTCTTCTCTCAACCTTGCTCTTTGTTGTCTCATTCGTTCTCTATTGTACTCATGTTCTTCATTGGCATTTTGTTGTCTAGCATGTTTTCTTTGTCTCTTTTTTTATTCCCCATCAATCTACAATGAAAATAAACAATTTTTTTTTCAAAATGTTATAAGAAACAACAATATGTTAGTATGAAATTTTGAAATATGCCTACAAAAAAATCTTACATGAATCAATTTACAATGAAAACAAACATTTTTTTTTTCAAATTATTATAACAAACAATAAAATGTTAGTATGAAATATTGAATTATGCCTACAAAGATATCTTACATGTCTAATGAGGTCTAATTCAACAATATGAAAATGACAAATCTCTAATTCAACAAGATCAAATTCACAAATATCTAATTCAACAAGATCAAATTGTTAAATCTCTAATGGAAAAAAAAAACTAGAAAGGAAGTAAATTGTATTTTGTGAACCCTTCTGTGTTAGTTATATACAGGTTCATTGTTGTTTTTCGGAGGGAAGGGTAGTTGGCAACATTAATTGTTGCCAACTCCTTTCGTGGTTTCACCTCGGCTGCTTTATATATTTTTTTACACAGTTAAACCCTCGATCGAGCCTTTTTGTTAGACGCTTGATTGAGCAAATACCTCGATCAAGGGTTTAACAAGACCTCGATCGAGGTTTTATTAAACCCTCGATCGAGGTTCTATTAAGCCCTCGATCGAGGTTTTTGAAAAAGCTTGATCGAACAAATAGCTCGATTAAGGGCTTAAAATACAGGCCGAGAGGCCCTTTCTCAGCAGAATGGAATGCTTGTCTGTCTTCCACAGAGTTGAACTATGGCATTAAATGTTCATTAATGAGCAGACTTGATACCATTGGATTCATTAACGAATCCTCTATCCAGATATATAAAATTTGCAAATTTTTATCTTCATATGTCTGTTGTTTTTAATTTTCTACTAAAACTTGCCCTAAAAAACCATGCTGACAACTTTGATTGAGCTCAAAGATAAATCCACAACATTCAAAATACACATCCAAAAAATTTGAAAAAATACACAAGCCCCAGATAAACATGTCCTATTTAAAATGGTAGTTTTAGTTTTGCAAATTATGTAAAAAATCATAAGATTTTGTGCACGCACACAAATGTGTGAAAAATGCGACTTAAATATACATTGGTAAGTTTTGAAAAATAATAATAAATATAATTTTTCGAGAAAAATTAATAGAAAAATATGTAAGCTCCAGTGCACTCTGTCTAGATCATGTTCACATATTTCATTTTTTAAAATTATTATTTAACATTAATTTATTGTGCACGCACACAGACTACTTGTTAATTGCTCTTCAAAGTTTTAAGTACACACGTTTCATTAAATGAAAATTCGACATGATATATGGCATTGGTATATTTCGAAAAAAATATCATTGGAAATCCAACATAATTCTCTACATTTCGTTTTTCAACCGCATGTCAAAATTCATAAGGCAAGTATGAGTTTCGAGGGCTTCAATTTAATACATGGGTAAAATTTCCGTTCTTCACTGTCATATTTGGCCAAAAAGAGTTACCCATCTTCATGGAATCACCCATATATCTAACCATTAATCCTCCATCCCTTGAATCAAAAATGTTTTCAAGACTTCATTCCCTAGTGTAGAATATTGATATCTCTATAAATTGTATTGAAAATGTTCCACATAATCTTCCAAATTCTCATCTTATTTTTTAGTCATATTAAATATTTTCTCTTGAAGTTCCCGGGATCTGCAATATTCTTGATATTTTGTAAGGAAAGCATTCTTCATTTCTACCCAAGTGGTTATG
This sequence comes from Larix kaempferi, assembly GCA_027924585.1. Lineage (NCBI taxonomy): Eukaryota > Viridiplantae > Streptophyta > Pinopsida > Pinales > Pinaceae > Larix > Larix kaempferi. Next base: position 4,176,435 of record BSBM01000008.1, read on the forward strand.
GAACCACCACCAAGACCCATGAACCATCTCAAAGATGCCCCCTTCAAAGTAGTAGGAAACATCTTAAGCTTTTGTAAATCTGTGGTGTAATCGTAACTCCTGCATAGTACATCAAAATCGAACATGAAGGCATCATAATCGTTAGTATTTATCCCATGAAAATTCAAATTAGCAGCCAGCAAGATGGGCTTCATTGGTGCTACCCCTAGAATGTCAGCGATGGGAAACTCAATTGTGTATGTTTTAGCAGTCATTGTTCTTTGATTAGTTTCTTCCCACAATTGCCAATATCCTTCATGGATTCCAAAATAAGAAAGGACCCGTTCAAATGGGGTAGGCCCCTTCGTCTTTGGTGTAGAATATTTTACAACACTCCCTAAATCTGGGAATATAAGGTCAGGGACTAGATGATGTTATTCGGGTATGACTTCCCCTGTTTCCTTGAGACTTTCTACTAGTGTGTGAGGCTCAAATACCACTAATTTGTAAAGCTCGGACTCTGATGTTCGAAGAGGTGATATTGGATCATTTTGTAAGGTTGATTCCTCAACCTTAATCTCGCCCTTTGAAAACTTATGGAATTCTACTTCTACATTTGCAATAGACTTTCCTTGTGAATAATGTTGATGGCTAGGACCTGCTTGAGATGCAAATTTATGGGCATGGCGTGATGCTGGTTCAGATTCTTCCTTTGCAATAATCTCTTGAATGTACATTGTTCGCCCTTGGTCCTTGCGATCCCCTCTTCCTGCAACTTTACTAGTATACGGTGGTCTAGCTCTACCCTTAGGAATTATTTCTCTATTCATGCATTCTACATGCTACTCTACTAAAAAAAAGAACTTCAGTTCAGGTGAGACGAGAGTCTACCATGGATAGGCCCCTCGCAAGGAGTTGGTGATATATGTGAAGTTTCTTACCTCCCAGCGTTATATCTCGGGCCTCATTAGAACTGAAGGTAGTACATCTAAGAAAAAAACACAGAAGTTGTAAACTTTCACCATTGTAACATCCCCGACAACGGTGCCAAAATGTTGGGGCTAATAATGGCTTATTGATTACCATACTATCACACACATTAATTGTCAATCCAAGAACGTTAACTTTCAAGGATACATGCAAAATTATGGAGATCCAGTCTCTCCCTAATGTTGGTGATTGATTCTAGATGCAGTGTAGTTATTGAGATGGAGTAGCATTCAATCATTCATCTAATTAAAATAGGAATCCAATTACTTTCACTCTACCGAAGAGGAAAGAAATACACACTCTGTTATGAAAACATTCAATTAATCAAAGAATAATGATGTAACAACTTTTACACTTGGAAGAAACCTACACCCATTCATGCGACTCTTGAAATAAACCTTAACTACAATCCACAGCTAAAACTATTCATCTATTAAGAAAACTTCTAATTACAGATATTAAAAGAAAACCACTACTCCTACTTGTTAAACAAAAATTGCTTAGAAGTAATAGCTGAAGCCAATCAACAACCAATTTTCAAAACTAAATATGCAACCTAACAATCATAAAGATCCAAACCAACACTTTCAATAATCAGATTCAATTCAGGAAATAAAAAACGAACAACAATCCACATTCAATCTTTTAAATCAATCAAACCAACCATCTACTTTGAAATCCTGTAAGATTAATTTTTAGAATTAATAATATAGAAAACACACTACATCAACTAACTAAATGAATTAACAAATTATAACAACAACTCCTAGTCAGCGAAGGGGCCCCTTCCTTCTCTAACTAGGGTTGCAACACACACTTAAGGATTCAAGGGATTAAAAGAGCATCGATATTATAAAAAGAAGGGTCCAATTACAAACGCAGTAAGACACTGCTCATGCTCTCCTTCCTTCTTCTAGAATATAGTCTCTGTCTATATCTATCACCCGTGACTCACAAAATTACATCTTTTATATTATACTCGAGTAATAACCATAATCGAACACCTTGAGAATCCAAGATTCTCAAGGTTGTTTGAATATAATTTGTAGCATATTTTGTTACTCATTAATTGTTGTTACAACTAATTCACAACAATATACATGACATTTTGTAATCCATTCTAAGATGGTTGCAGGTACTGATATTTCTAAATCTTAAAATAACCGAATGTTTCCTTATTAGGGCATGAACTTTACACTTGAGCATCGGTCAAAGACCAAATTCTCAAGTGTAGATTCCTAACGTGTTATCCTCTTAGCAATGTGGTAAAATTTGTCTATTCATTATAGCGAGTTCACTCAAAGAACTGGGTATTGGCCTTGTAATTTTGATGATCAGATAACTAATAATGAACTCTACCAATGTCTGAGGATTATAAATATTGAAAAATATATGGTTTCATAAAGTTTTGGCATTTTGAGAATTGAACCTATAATATCATTTAGAATCCTGGTTAAAGAAATAACACTACATCATGTATTCGAAATCTTATGGGAATATATCCTTCATATTATCAATGATATGGGTATATGGAAATTAAATATCTGGGTTACTTTCGCAAAGCAAATTGTTACGGTGTGGTGCATTGGAGGTGGCTGGTGCAGAAGATCGAGCGCCAAATCAACTGTTGGGTGGCGAGGTGGTTATCGATTGGGGGGAGGCTTATTCTAGCACAATCTTTGTTACAAATAATTCCTATTTATTGGTTCAGGTTAAGGAAGGTGCCCTCTTCGATCATCAATTGTATTTGTAGAAAAAAATTTGTTTTATCTAGTCCAGGAAACCCTTGGGGAGGAAGTGGCACTTATCTTCTTGGCAAAGTCTGTGCTGGCCAAATTCTCGTGGGGGATGGGGCTTAAGAAATGTGGAAGGGTTTAATGCAGCGATGATGAAAAAAATCCTTTGGAGTGAATTGACTGATGGAGGCCTCTGAGAAGTGTCATTCGTGCTTAGTATTTGAAAACTTATACAACTATTTAGTGGTTGCGAAAGCGTAAAACCTGTGGTTCTCAGGTCTTTGTTGTTTGGAGCAGTATCATCAAAAAAATTTGTTATATAGGGTCATGGATCAAATTGAAGATTGGGAAAGGTTCAGAGCTCTTTATTGGGGTGGATCCGTTTATCGGTGATGATGGGCATCACATGCTCTTTGATGATCTTTTAAAGGAGCTCCATGACAGAAAATATGTGGTCCTCTCGCAGATTTTCCAGAATCACAGTGACATTCTTCGTGATTGTTGGCTCACGAAAATTGAACTTAACCTTTCGTTACATTGGCATACTGTTTGGGAGGATTATATAACAGGACTATCTTTTGCAAGGATACATTTAAACGTTATGGATGACCAGTTGACATGGGATGGTCCTGGTTCAAAGGGCATGTTGATGGTGGCCAATGTAAATTAGTTAGTGTTTGAAGCAGAGCATGATCCTCTAACCTCTCGTTGGTGGCACAAAAAACTTTGGGGGTGGAAAATTCCCCTTAAGCTCAGGTGCTTTCTTTGGCTTTGTCTTCAGGACAAAATTCTTACATGGAGTAATATTCAGAAACGAGGTTTTCATGGCCCTGGTATATGTATTTTGTGCATATCGGATGAGGAGAATATACAACACCTATTTATTCATGAAGGATGTTTAGCAGGAAGTTCAGAGCTGGTTATATTTACCTAATGAATGGAAGGGTTTAGATATCGAAGGATGCTTGCACAATTGGTTTCTTTTTTGTTGGTACAACAACACTCTACTTATGTTTATGATCGGTGGTATTTGGAAAGCTCGGAATGGCGATATTTTTGAGGATGTAACTCCCTCGGTGCTCGCAACTTTCAAGATAATTTTATACAATTGGCATGGATACCCGGAGACTGTGCACAGGGTAAAGGGAAGACGAGTATCCTTTCCTTCAGTGGATGGAGATGCTATATGTGGTTTTTCGATGGTGCCTCTCAACTGGGCATTTGTGGAGCATGTATTATCCTATATGTTCACAAAAACCACACCATTAGTATCCAGGTTGGCATTGGGGGAGGGGATGGTTTAAAAGCATAGATTTTAGCCTTGGGATGCTTGTTGTGGTTTGCTCGAAGGAGAGGATTCACTTCTTTGTCTATCTTTGGAGATTCGCAGGTGGTGATAAACGAGTTCAATGGAAAACATGCAATCAATGTATTACTTCTTGAACCTTGGATGGATGAGGTGATGCGTATAAAGGATTCTTTCGACATGATATGTTGTAATCATACTTTCCATGAAGCAAATATGGAGGCAGAACACCTTTCAAAATTGGCGATAGGTCCGATGGACGATTTTATACACTTCAAGGAATGTCTGGACAATGTTTTAGTTGATCAGGGATACATTCTTTCTTTCTGAGAGGGAGCTCCTAGTTTTGTCCATGTTTTATATGGCCCATCTATGTCTTTTTGAATTTCCTATCATCAGGGTTGTGGACACTTAGTATTTTTGGGCTTTGTTAATATTCTTCCTAGATGTAACTTAAGGAAGTTATGACTGTTTTCAATTCAAACATATGCTTGAAATTTGCTAAACCACATGGTTTTTGTATAAACTCTGAATGTAACTTTAACTTATATTACTTATAATATCCAGTTACATTTTTTCTCTCTATGGAAAAAAAACACTACATCATGTATTAAATTCTTTTTGATCTTTTAATTCCATAATCTTAAGCTTTAAATGTCGTTTCAAATGGAGGGATTTCCATCCATTTTCAAAATTACTGGAAAAATAAACAAAAGTTAAAGTACTAATAAGTTATAAAACTTAAACTTATGTTTGCACGTTAAACAAGGAAACTATAAAAATATTTGAAATGTACTAAGTTTTCATGCATAACAATTTAAAGCTAAAGATTGAAAGTCGGTTTTCCTTTTGCCCATGTGTAAGAATCTTCACACATATTTGAGATTGCTGCAAAATTTATATCATTCACCAATTTATAAAACAAAACTCTTGTTTATTTGTTTCTTAGGTGTATATTAGTCCAACAACAAAGAAACTCAAATTATAATCTCAATGTACAAAGTTTAAAACTTAATAAATTAAAGTGATACCTATCCATCCTTCACTATTAAACTAATGTTTGTTCCTTTTGCATGTTAACCAATAGCTGAATGAGAATTCTTAATGCACAAGGTTCTAAAAGTTAGTTAATATTTGTTTTAATTGGAAAACACCTTTACATATTAACCATTCCGGTATTATTAATTGAATTTAATGATCAATTAGAACCAAATTATATATGTGTTTCATTAAAAATGGTAATAGCTTAGTTGTTCCTTTTTTATATATATTATTTGGAATGAATTTAGATAGCATTAGAATTTTAGAAGAGAAAAGCACTTATTTTTAGCAAAAGTGAAGGCTTAATTTTAAAGAGTTTATTCAATTGGTAAAGTAACAGTTCATCTATCACTTAAAGTATATGTTTTTAAGAGGTGAACTCAGTTTTTATAAATAAGCTAAAATCAAATTATTTAAATTCATTGGAAAAGAATAAAAATTTATTAAAAAAAACAAAATATTTTTAAACACAGATTAAGCTTTAATAAAATTCAAAGCTTTGTTTAAAAAGAAAAATAGTTCATTCATTTTGATACATTTAATTATTTTCTTTTAAGACACAAATAAATCATTTATCAATAAGCTCTAATTTGATTATTAAAATTTTCCCAAAAATACAAATTGCGTTTAAAAAGAAAATTTTATCAAAAACCTAAGGCTTAAAAAAATGATAACCCAGCCAAAGTTAAAACTAAGAGCTGGATTCTAACCTTTAATGCATATTCTTTCAAAACATGTATCAAAATTATTAACACGGAGCAATTAATGAATTAATTTCCATCCGCCAAAGTACATAATCAATTAATGAATTGAAAGCCTGATTTTATCAAAGCTATCAAAGCATAAAACCAACCAACTTAAGCAAATTGAAGCATGTAAATGACTCAAACAAGTTCAAAATAAAAGCAAGAAATCATTGTTAAGTAGCTAAAGAGATCAAAGAGTCAAAAGAAAAAGATCATCTATGATCACCAAATCTCAAAAAGATAAACCAAAGGACTCAAAGACAAAAGTGTGGAAAACCAAGTACCTAAGAAATGAAACCATCAAATCACCGAAGCAAGAGAAAGTGAAAGCAACATTTTATACAAAATTTACATGGGGGGTCTTTATTTTTGCAAAATCAAGGGAAAGTTTTGGAGGCCCAACACAGACTTGGGATATGAGTCATTCCTCGAATCACATGGTGGGATCCTTGGGTTGGATCCACCATACGATAGGTCCATCAAATCAACATAACTTTCTAAATGTCATCACTTATAAGAAGAGATAGAGCAAACCTAATAAAATCAATTACGTTTCCTAGCACCGGTCCAAAGGTGATGAGACAAGGAAGCAAAATATAATGATGATGAATGAACTCCAAAAAAACAAGAACCTTAGACCACACCGGAGAAAACCAATCTAGAGTAATCACCCTGGAAAAAAATATACCTATAGACTCGAAAAAAGAGGCAAACCATCAGAAAATCATCAGCAAAGCCATTGTCTTGAGTCTCTGGGAAAGCTCTACAAACCACCTCCACTAAAAATTAAAAACAAATAAAAACATATTTTATAATACAGACTTTACAATACACATGAAAGATCATATATACCGAATTTTACATATAATTATTTTATTATTATTTCTATTTTTTTAGAAAAATTTCCATAAATCTCATTATCCCACATAATACATCTTAATAACATATTATCCAATTATAAACCTAATTATAGTCTTATTATTCCAATCTTTTAAAGAAGTTTTCATACACTTCATGAACTCATAATATATCTTAATATCATATTTTAATATTAAATATTTAAATCATTAAACAAAAATTTTAACAGTAAATAAATAAATGCATGTTTCATAATACAGACTTCATAATACACATAAAAGTTATATACCCAATTACACATGTAATTATAATCTTATTATTCACAATTTGTAAAGAATTTTCCGTGAACTTACAATTCATCTTAATATTATGTTACTCAATTTTATATGTAATTGTAATCTTATTATTTCCATTCTTTTAAAAAGTTTCCATATTCTTCATAAAATGAGAATACATCTTAATATCATATTACCTAAATCCATATTTGTTTATAATCTTATTATTCCAATCTTTTAAAAAAGTTTCCATACACTTCATCAGCTCATAATATGTCATCTTAATGTCATATTTTAATATTAAATATTTAAATCATTCATCACAATCTTTAAGAATAAATAAATAATAACATATTTTGTAATAAAAACTTTATAAATAAAAAATAATATATACCCAATTCCATACATAATTATAATCTTACGATTCCCAATCTTTTAAAAGAAGTTTTCATACGCTTCATAAATCTATAATATATCTTAATATCATATAATTCAATTCCAGACTTAATTTTTTATTATTCCATTTAAAAAAAAAAATTGTATATACCTCATGAACTCATAATACATTTTAATATGATATTTTAATATTTAAATAATTAATCACAATAAAAAAACATATCTTAGACCTCATAATACATATAATTATAGTTTTATTATTCTCAACCTTTTAGAGAAGTTTCCATACACCTCATGAACCTATAATACATCCATCCACATATAGTTATGATCTTATTATTCCAATCTTTTAAAGAAGTTTCTATACACCTCATGAATTCATAATTTATCTTAATATCATATTTTAATATTTGAATATTTAAATTATTCTCATAATCTTTAAGAATAAATAAATAAAGCATATTTCATATCATAAACTTCACAAATGAATTTTTAATATATACCCAATTCCCCAGGTAATTATAGTCTTATTATTCTCAATCTTTTAAAGAAGTTTCATACACTTTATAAACACATAATATATTTTAATATCATATTACTTTTGGACTAGGTGAACTGAGCTGGGAATAAGTTGTTGACCAACCAAAGAATACTTGGTATGATCTATACTTGTTCCTATATGATACTGGCATGCTGCTACAAGTATAGTTATTAGCGTCCCATGCCCGCCATAGCCCAGAGTTCAATCCAAGTGCTTGCTTTGGTGAAAGCCAGATCTAACTACCTAGATTTTGCATAGAAACATTTGACCTTGTATATTAATACTTTGTGTAAATGTTAGCCAAACCATATGGACATCTGCTTTATACTAGGGAATGGTATTGCTTGCCACTTTTAGGGCCGATTCAGTGTATAATTATATTTCAATATTTTAAAGAAATTTCCATACACCTCATGAGCTCATAATATATCTTAATATCATATTTTAATATTTTATATTTAAATTATTAATCACAATTAACTTCACGATAGATATAAAAAATATTATATATCTAATCCTATACGTAATTAGAGTTTTGTAATTTCCAAATTTTTCAGAAAAGTTTCCATAAATCTCATGAACCTATAATACAACATATTATTATATTTTATTATTTAAATAATGATAAAAAAATGTATAACAATATATAATAGTGTGATACTCTTTGAACATCACCAATAAAATATCTTTATCCTTCTATATACAATTTATTTCCTTATTATATATATATACCATTTCCACATGTAATTATAGAATCTTATTATTCCTTATCTTTTGGAAAAGTTCAAATACACATCACGTTCCATAATACAACTTAATGTTATATTAGATCTTTTAAATCATTGATCACAATCTTTAGAATTTATAATAATGGCGTCGTATGTTTTTGTGGATACTTTTTACGCATCACTCGTATCGATTCATCAATTCATCAATAAAATGTATTTATTGTTATTCTACATATAACATGCCTATGCGATTCTAGTACCTTTATTCCATACCTTTGTTTAGATTTAAAAACCTATCTTGCAACCCAATTTCCAGATTTTGTTGCAAATCAAGATCCTATTAAGTTAAACGGATTGCATATTGAATATTCTTTACCAAAATAATATTGAAACCAAAGCTATACTTGATTAAGTCCTCCCTCTAGAATCCAAATCACTAATGCTTTATCCTGAACTAAATATAAAATAGCAGCAAATTTGACATTTTTGATAATATATAATTATTAGGTGGTTCTTATTAAATAGAAATAAAAAATATTATGACAAGATATGTCTTATTTTCAACACTTGAATTTATTTTTTCTCTACTAAAATACACTATAATGTGTTAAAGAAAATCTATTTTATTGAAGGATATATCAACATAGATCTATCTTAAATCCAGATCTATCAAGCATCTAGAAGGATCCAATTTTTTGAGATGTAAGTTTTTTGTTTCATAGATTTTTTATACATTAAGAAAAAATTTACACTTCAAGATATTTGATCACGTGCTTTATTTAATTTTTTTGTTTAAGCCAACATCATTTGCAATTTTTTTAATGGGAATGACATGTTACATAATGTTAAACAACCTTAATTACAACATCTCCCCCATATGGGCTATAAATCACCTCACTACTCTTGATAAAAAAGGACAACATAAGTCATCCATTACATAAACCCCTTAAACAAAATAAAGTAAAACATAAATTTAACAAAACAAATATGGGAAAAATAGATAGTGCTTGGAAGGACTGATTTGAGATAAGGTAAACTAAGATTTTTTTTATAGATGTCTAACATAATTGACAACTAACAAAATCGATGTGGATTCCCTTGTGGAACTCATAAAGGTATGCATTCAAATTGGCCTCCCAAAAACAAGTGTGGAAGGATATTCTAAAGGTAAAAGTGTGGAAAGAGATTCTAAAGTTATCATTGATCTACCATAGAATATTAATGAATTCTCATGATACAAAAAGAACCTTAAGATCCGTCACGAAATACATATTAAATATCTCAAGTTTTGGACATTGTAGTGATAAATGATATAAGAAAAAACAATAACAATTTAATATTTAAAAACAATAATAATAAATATTAAGGAAAATCCATGTGAATGACATATCTAAGCAAACATATGTCAAGCAATACTTGAATTCATTTTCTTAATAGTTATGGGTAGTGAGTGAACATGGTGAAATAAAACTTTGATAAGTTATGAAGGAAGAACATGACAAATGAATCCAAAAAACATCATTTATAAGGATTTTTTTTTCAGGAGAATACAATTTTCTTGCTATACATGGAGTGAATCAATGAAATTACAATAGGTCCTATCCTAGGGATAGTCAATGTATTGTTATCAAGTATTTTCAACTACTATAATGATGATAAAAAAGTCATATAAGTAAATACAGTCTTGTATATCAATAATTAACTAAAAGTCTCTATATCCATAAAGATAGCTACTATCCTATTATTATAAATCCTGATATTGAAAACATGGGTCCAATAGTACAAAATGATCCATGTTGTTTCCAAAAAAGTACCATTAATGTCTAAAATAGTTGAAAAAAACAGTCTTCCACCAAAAGTTGGTTCTTGTAACCCTTTAAGTGGAGTTGGCCCTCCAGTAAACTAAGGCCGACTTTGGAGAGGAAATATTCCCTCTGATTGTAGGATCTAGTAATATGTGTAAAGTGCATATCAATGAAATTTTCCAAAACCTCCTTTATCCAAGATTACTTGTGAAAAGGGGAGGAAACATTTAAATGAATTTTTCCTGAGATCCAATCAATAATTTGCAGGAAGAATCCCCGAGGATATTAAGAATATTGATCTTCTTCAGATGAGCCACTTTAATTAACACCCAAAGTGTAATAAGTTATGCCCTGGTATTGTTCCCCTGAACACCATCAAGGTTGATCTCATAGTAGTAATATCTAGAGAGAAGAATATAAATACTTTCCCCACAAGTCCCAGCTTGAGCAGCCCTATCGAAAAATACCAAGGGGGACTGTCCCAATAATAAGGGAGGAAATTTGTGTAGAGACTTCAACTTGGGAATTGTGCTTGTTGTAATAGAAAAAAATATCGAAACATAAAACAACATTACTCAAAGGAAGGATTATAATCCTAAAAAAGAATAGTATTCCAAATCCTCCAAACACCCCAAATAAAAAACAGTGGTAAGGGATTGTTGTGTTTCCTGAACCTAAACCATTGAAACAGACATCGTTCCAAGGAGGAGCTATTCCACTGACCTGAAATTTTAAAGCGAAAGACCACTTCATCCCAGAGTTGTTGAGTATACGTACAAGAAACTAGTAGATAATCGACTATTTCAAAACCCTTGTAGCAAAGTGGGAACCCTGAAGGCCCCATACCCCCCCTATGGATGTAATTCTCCCCTATGACAATACGATTCTTCAATGATAACCAGCAAAAACATAAAAGTTTGACCGGAGCACTCCAATGCCAAAGATCCTTATACCACCAATGAACTTGTTCAGAGAAATTAGAGGGTGCAATAGAATGATATGCCAAATGAGTGGATACTAAACCATCCGTAGAAGACTCGGACCAGTAAAGTTGATCAAGTTCTCCAAGCAGTCGAATTCCATAAATTCAAAGAGCATTAATATAAATATCCCATTCATTTTGTAAGGTTGATTCCTCAACCTTACTCTTGTCCTTTGAAAACTTATGGAATTATCCTTCTACATTTGCAATAGACTTTCCTTGCGAATAATGTTGATGGCTAGGACCTGCTTGAGAGGCAACTTTATGGGCATGGCGTGATGCTGGTTCAGATTCTTCCATTGCAATAATATCTTGACTGTACATTGTTCGCCCTTGGTCCTTGCGATCCCCTCTTCCTACAACTTTACTAGTATACGGTGGTCTAGCTCTACCCTTAGGAATTATTTCTCTATTCATGCATTCTAGATGCTACTCTACTAAAAAAAGAACTTCAATTCAGGTGAGACGAGAGTCTACCACGGATAGGCCCCTCGCAAGGAGTTGGTGATAGATGTGAAGTTTCTTACCTCCCAGCGTTATATCTCGGGCCTCATTAGAACTGAAGGTAGTACATCTAAGAAAAAAAACCAGAAGTTGTAAAATTTCACCTTTGTAACATCCCCGACAACAGTGCCAAAATGTTGGGGCTAATAATGGCTTATTGATTACCATACTATCGCACACATTAATTGTCAATCCAAGAACGTTAAATTTCAAGGATACATGCAAAATTATGGAGATCCAGTCTCTCCCTAGTGTTGGAGATTTATTCTAGATGCAGTGTAGTTATTGAGATGGAGTAGCATTCAATCATTCATCTAATTAAAATAGGAATCCAATTACTTTCACTCTACCGAAGAGGAAAGAAATACACACTCTGTTACGAAAACATTCAATTAATCAAAGAATAATGATGTAACAACTTTTACACTTGGAAGAAACCTACACCCATTCACGTGACTCTTGAAATAAACCTTAACTACAATCCACAGCTAAAACTATTCATCTATTAAGAAAACTTCTAATTACAGATATTAAAAGAAAACCACTACTCCTACTCGTTAAACAAAAATTGCTTATAAGTAACAGCTGAACCCAATCAACAACCAATTTTCAAAACTAAATATGCAACCTAACAAGCATAAAGATCCAAACCAATACTTTCAATAATCATATTCAATTCAGGAAATAAAAAACAAACAACAATCCACATTCAATCTTTTAAATCAATCAAACCAACCATCTACTTTGAAATCCTGTAAGATCAATTTTTAGAATTAATAATATAGAAAACACACTACAACAACTAACTAAATGAATTAACAAATTATAACAGCACCTCCTAGTCAGCGAAGGGGCCCCTTCCTTCTCTAACTAGGGTTGCAACACACACTTAAGGATTCAAGGGATTAAAAGAGCATCGATATTATAAAAAGAAGGGTCCAATTACAAACGCAGTAAGACACTGCTCATGCTCTCGTTCCTTCTTCTAGAATATAGTCTTTGTCTATATCTATCACCCGCAACTCACAAAATTACATCTTATATATTATACTCGAGTAACAACCATAATCGAACACCTTGAGAATCCAAGATTCTCAAGGTTGTTTGAATATAATTTGTAGCATATTTTGTTACTTATTAATTGTTGTTACAACTAATTCACAACAATATACATGACATTTCGTAATCCATTCTAAGATGGTTGTAGGTACTGATACTTCTAAATCTTAAAATAATCGAATGTTTCCCTGTTGGGGCATGAACTTTGCACTTGAGCATCGGTCAAAGACCAAATTCTCAAGTGTAGATTCCTAATGTGTTATCCTCTTAGCAATGTGGTAAAATTTATCTATTCATTATAGCGAGTTCACTCAAAGAACTGGGTATTGACCTTGTAATTTTGATGATCATATAACTAATAATGAACTCTACCAATGTCTGAGGATTATAAATATTAAAAAATATATGGTTTCATAAAGTTTTGGCATTTTGAGAATTGAACCTATAAAATCATTTACAATCCTGGTTAAAGAAATAACACTACATCATGTATTCGAAATCTTATGGGAATATATCCTTCATATTATCAATGATATGGGTATATGGAAATTAAATATCTGGGTTACTTTTGCAAAGCAAATTGTTACGGTGCGGTGGATTGGAGGTGGCTAGTGCAGAAGATCAAGCGCAAAATCAATTGTTGGCTGGCGAGGTGGTTATCAATTGGTGGGAGGCTTATTCTAGCACAATCTTTGTTACAAAGAATTCCTATTTATTAGTTCAGGTTAAGGAAGGTGCCCTCTTCGATCATCAATTGTATTTGTAGCAAAAAAATTTGTTTTACCTGGTCCGGGAAACCCTTGGTGAGGAAGTGGCACTTATCTTCTTGGCAAAGTCTGTGCTGGCCAAATTCTCGTGGGGGCTGGGGCTTAAGAAATTTGGAATGGTTTAATGCGGTGATGATGAAAAAAATCCTTTGGTGTAAATTGACTGATGGAGGCCTCTGGAGAAGTGTCATTCGTGCTTAGTATTTGAAAACTTATACAACTATCTAGTGGTTGTGAAATCCTAAAACCTGTGGTTCTCAGGTCTTTGTTGTTTGGAGCAGTATCATCAAAACGTTCTGTTATATAGGGTCATGGATCAATTGAAGATTGGGAAAGGTTCAGAGCTCTTTATTGGGGTGGATCCGTTTATCGGTGATGATGGGCATCGCATGCTCTCTGATGATCTTTTAAAGGAGCTCCATGACAAAAAATATGTGGTCCTCTCGCAGATTTTCCAGAATCGCAGTGACATTCTTCGTGATTGTTGGCTCATGGAAATTGAACTTAACCTTTCGTTACATTGGCATACTGTTTGGGAGGATTATATAACACGACTATCTTTGCAAGGATACATTTAAACACTACGGATGACCAGTTGGAATGGGATGGTCCTGGTTCAAAGGGCATGTTGATGGTGGCCAATGTAAATTAGTTAGTGTCTGAAGCAGAGCATGATCCTCTGACCTCTCGTTGGTGGCACAAAGGCTTTGGGGGTGGAAAATTCCCCTTAAGCTCAGGTGCTTTCTTTGGCTTTGTCTTTAGGACAAAATTCTTACATGGAGTAATATTCAGAAACGAGGTTTTCATGACCCTGGTATATGTATTTTGTGCATATCGGATGAGGAGAATATACAACACCTATTTATTCGTGAAGGATGTTTGGCAGGAAGTTCATAGCTGGTTATATTTACCTGATGAATGGAAGGGTTCAGATATCAAAGGATGCTTGCGCAATTGGTTTCTTTTTTGTTGGTACAACAACACTCTACCTATGTTTCTGATCAGTGCTATTTGGAAAGCTCAGAATGCTGATATTTTTGAGGATGTAACTCCCTCGGTGCTCGCAACTTTCAAGATAATTTTATACGATTGGCATGGATACCCGGAGACGGTGCACAGGGTAAAGGGGAGATGAGTATCCTTTCCTGCAGTGGATGGAGATGCTATATGTGGTTTTTCGATGGTGCCTCTCAACTAGGCATATTTGGAGCATGTATTATCCTATATGTTCACAAAAACCACACCATTAGTATCCAGGTTGGCATTGGGGGAGGGGATGGTTTAATAGCATAGCTTTTAGCGTTGAGATGTTTGTTGTGGTTTGCTCGAAGGAGAGGATTCACTTCTTTGTCTATCTTTGGAGATTCGTAGGTGGTGATAAACGGGTTCAATGGAAAACATGCAATCAATGTATTACTTCTTGAACCTTGGATGGATGAGGTGATGCGTATAAAGGCTTCTTTCGACATGATATGTTGTAATCATATTTTCCATGAAGCAAATATGGAGGCAGAACACCTTTCAAAATTGGCGATAGGTCCGATGGACGATTTTATACACTTCAAGGAATGTTTGGACAATGTTTTAGTTGATCAGGGATACATTCTTTTTTTCTGAGAGGGAGCTCCTAGTTTTGTCCATGTTTTATATATGGCCCATCTATGTCTTTTTGAATTTCCTATCATCAAGGTTTTGGACACTTAGTCTTTTTAGGCTTTGTTAATATTCTTCCTAGATGTAACTTAAGGAAGTTATGACTGTTTTCAAACATATGCTGTAAATTTGCTAAACCACATGGTTTTTATATAAACTCTAAATGGAACTTTAACTTATATTACTTATAATATCAAATTACATTTTTTCTCTCTCCGAAAAAAACACTACATCATGTATTAAATTCTTTTTGATCTTTTAATTCCATAATCTTAAGCTTTAAATGTCGTTTCAAATGGAGGGATTTCCATCCATTTTCAAAATTACTGGAAAAATAAACAAAAGTTAAAGTACTAATAAGTTATAAAACTTAAACTTATGTTTGCACGTTAAACAAGGAAACTATAAAAATATTTGAAATGTACTAAGTTTTCATGCATAACAATTTAAAGCTAAAGATTGAAAGTCGGTTTGCCTTTTGCCCATGTGTAAGAATTCTCACACATATTTGAGATTGCTGCAAAATTTATATCATTCACCAATTTATAAAACAAAACTCTTGTTTATTTGTTTCTTAGGTGTATATTAGTCCAACAACAAAGAAACTCAAATTATAATCTCAATGTACAAAGTTTAAAACTTAATAAATTAAAGTGATACCTATCCATCCTTCACTATTAAACTAATGTTTGTTCCGTTTGCATGTTAACAATAGCTGAATGAGAATTCTTAATGCATAAGGTTCTAAAAGTTAGTTAATATTTGTTTTAATTGGAAAACACCTTTACATATTAACCATTCCGGTATTATTAATTGAATTTAATGATCAATTAGAACCAAATTATATATGTGTTTCATTAAAAATGGTAATAGCTTAGTTGTTCCTTTTTTATATATATTATTTGAAATGAATTTAGATAACATTAGAATTTTAGAAGAGAAAAGCAGTTATTTTTAGCAAAAGGGAAGGCTTAAATTTTAAGAGTTTATTCAATTGGTAAAGTAACACACTGTTAAAGTATATGCTTTTAAGAGGTGAACTGAGTTTTTATAAATAAGCTAAAATCAAATTATTTAAATTCATTTGAAAAGAATAAAAATTTATTAAGAAAAAGCAAAATATTTTTAAACAAAGATTAAGCTTTAATAAAATTGAAAGCTTTGTTTAAAAAGAAAAATAGTTCATTCATTTTGATACATTTAATTATTTTCTTTTAAGACACAAATGAATCATTTATCAATAAGCTCCAATTTTATTATTAAAATTTGCCCAAAAATACAAAATTGCTTTTAAAAAGAAAATTTTATCAAAAACCTAAGGCCTAAAAAAATAATAACCTAACTAAAGTTAAAACTAAGAGCTGGATTCTAACCTTTAATGCGTATTCTTTCAAAACATGTATCAAAATTATTAACACGGAGCAATTAATGAATTAATTTCCATCCGCCAAAGTACATAATCAATTAATGAATTGAAAGCCTGATTTTATCAAAGCTATCAAAGCATAAAACCAACCAACTTAAGCAAATTGAAGCATGTAAATGACTCAAACAAGTTCAAAATAAAAGCAAGCAATCATTGTTAAGTAGCTAAAGAGATCAAAGAGTCAAAAGAAAAAGATCATCTATGATCACCAAATCTCAAAAAGATAAACCAAAGGACTCAAAGACAAAAGTGTGGAAAACCAAGTACCTAAGAAATGAAACCATCAAATCACCGAAGCAAGAGAAAGTGAAAGCAACATTTTATACAAAATTTACATGGGGGGGTCCTTATTTTTGCAAAATCAAGGGAATGTTTTGGAGGCCCAACATAGATTTGGGATATGAGTCATTCCTCGAATCACATGGTGGGATCCTTGGGTTGGATCCACCATACGATAGGTCCATCAAATCAACATAACTTTCTAAATGTCATCACTTATAAGAAGAGATAGAGCAAACCTAATAAAAGCAATTACGTTTCCTAGCACCAGTCCAAAGGTGATGAGACAAGGAAGCGAAATATAATGATGATAAATGAACTCCAAAAAAATAAGAACCTTATACCACACCGGAGAAAACAAATCTAGAGTTATTGCCATGGAAAAAAATATACCTATAGACTCAAAAAAAGAGGCAAACCATCAAAAAGTCATCATCAAAACCATTGTCTTGAGTCTCTGGGAAAGCTCTACAAACCACCTCCATTAAAAATAAAAAAATAAATAAAAACATATTTTATAATACAAACTTTACAATACATGTGAAAGATCATATATACCGAATTTCACATATAATTATTTTATTATTATTTCTATTTTTTTAGAAAAATTTCCATAAATCTCATTATCCCACATAATACATCTTAATAACATATTATCCAATTATAAACCTAATTAAAGTCTTATTATTCCAATCTTTTAAAGAAGTTTTCATACACTTCATGAACTCATAATATATCTTAATATCATATTTTAATATTAAATATTTAAATCATTAAACAAAACTTTTAACAATAAATAAATAAATGCATGTTTCATAATACAGACTTCATAATACACATGAAAGTTATATACCCGATTACACATGTAATTATAATCTTATTATTCACAATTTTTAAAGAATTTTCCGTGAACTTACAATTCATCTTAATATTATATTACTCAATTTTATATGTAATTATAATCTTATTATTTCCATTCTTTTAAAAAGTTTCCATATTCTTCATAAAATGAGAATACATCTTAATATCATATTACCTAAATCCATATTTGTTTATAATCTTATTATTCCAATCTTTTAAAAAAGTTTCTATACACTTCATCAGCTCATAATATGTCATCTTAATGTCATATTTTAATATTAAATATTTAAATCATTCATCACAATCTTTAAGAATAAATAAATAATAACATATTTTGTAATAAAAAGTTTATAAATAAAAAATAATATATACCCAATTCCATACATAATTATAATCTTACGATTCCCAATCTTTTAAAAGAAGTTTTCATACGCTTCATAAATCTATAATATATCTTAATATCATATAATTCAATTCCACACTTAATTTTTTATTATTCCATTTAAAAAAAAAAATTGTATATACCTCATGAACTCATAATACATTTTAATATCATATTTTAATATTTAAATAATTAATCACAATAAAAAAACATATCTTAGACCTCATAATACATATAATTATAGTTTTATTATTCTCAACCTTTTAGAGAAGTTTCCATACACCTCATGAGCCTATAATACATCCATCCACGTATAATTATGATCTTATTATTCCAATCTTTTAAAAAAATTCTATACACCTCATGAGCTCGTAATTTATCTTAATATCACATTTTAATATTGAATATTTAAATTATTCTCATAATCTTTAAGAATAAATAAATAAAGCATATTTCATATCATAAACTTCACAAATGAATTTTTAATATATACCCAATTCCCCGGGTAATTATAGTCTTATTATTCTCAATCTTTCAAAGAAGTTTCATACACTTTATAAACACATAATATATTTTAATATCATATTACTTTTGGACTAGCTGAAGTGAGCTGGGAATAAGTTGTTGACCAACCAAAGAATACTTGGTATGATCTATACTTGTTCCTATATGATACTGGCATGCTGCTACAAGTATAGTTATTAGCGTCCCATGCCCGCCATAGCCCAGAGTTCAATCCAAGTGCTTGCTTTGGTGAAAGCCAGATCTAACTACCTAGATTTTGCATAGAAACATTTGACCTTGTATATTAATACTTTGTGTAAATCTTAGCCAAACCATCTGGACATCTGCTTTATACAAGGGAATGGTATTGCTTGCCACTTTTAGGGGCGATTCAGTGTGTAATTATATTCCAATATTTTAAAGAAATTTCCATACACCTCATGAGCTCATAATATATCTTAATATCATATTTTAATATTTTATATCTAATTATTAATCACAATTAACTTCACGATAGATATAAAAAATATTATATATCCAATCGTAATTAGAGTCTTGTAATTTCCAAATTTTTCAGAAAAGTTTGCATAAATCTCATGAACCTATAATACAACATATTATTATATTTTATTATTTAAATAATGATAAAAAAATGTATAGCAATATATAATAGTGTGATACTCTTTGAACATCACCAATAAAATATCTTTATCCTTCTATATACAATTTATTTCCTTATTATATATATATACCATTTCCACATGTAATTATAGAATCTTATTATTCCTTATCTTTTGGAAAAGTTCAAATACACGTCACGTTCCATAATACAACTTAACTTAATGTTATATTAGATCTTTTAAATCATTGATCACAATCTTTAGAATTTATAATAATGGCGTCGTATGTTTTTGTGGATACTTTTTACGCATCAGTCGTATCGATTCATCAATTCATCAATAAAATGTATTTATTGTTAATCTACACATAACATGCCTATGCGATTCTAGTACCTTTATTCCATACCTTTGTTTAGATTTAAAAACCTATATTGCAACCCAATTTCCAGATTTTGTTGCAAATCAAGATCCTATTAAGTTGAACGGATTGCATATTGAATATTCTTACCAAAATAATATTGAAACCAAAGCTATTATTGATTAAGTCCTCCCTCTAGAATCCAAATCACTAATGCTTTATCTTGAACTAAATATAAAATAGCAGCAAATTTGACATTTTTGATAATACATAAGTGTTAGGTGGTTATTATTAAATAGAAATAAAAAATATTATGATAAGATATGTTTTATTTTCAATATTTGAATTTATTTTTTCTCTACTAAAATATGTGTTAAAGAAAATCTATTTTATTGAAGGATATATCAACATAAATCTATCTTAAATCCAGATCTGTTAAGCATATAAAAGGATCCAATTTTTTGAGATGTAAGTTTTTTTTTTATAGATTTTTTATACATTAAGAAAAAATTTACACTTCAAGACATTTGATCATGTGCTTTATTTAATTTTTTTGTGTAAGCCAACATCATTTGCAATTTTTTTAATGGGAACGGCATGTTACATAATGTTAAACAACCTTAATTACAACATCTCCCCCATATGGGCTATGAATCACCTCACTACTCTTGATAAAAAAGGACAACATAAGTCATCCATTACATAAACCCCTTAAACAAAATAAAGTAAAACATAAATTTAACAAAACAAGTATGGGAAAAATAGATAGTGCTTGGAAGGACTGATTTGAGATAAGGTAAACTAAGATTTTTTTTATAGATATCTAACATAATTGACAACTAACAAAATCGATGTGGATTCCCTTGTGGAACTCATAAAGGTATGCATTCAAATTGGCCTCCCAAAAACAAGTGTGGAGGGATATTCTAAAGGTAAAAGTGTGGAAGGAGATTCTCAAGTTATCATTGATCTACCATAGAATATTAATGAATTCTCATGATACAAAAAGAACCTTAAGATCCGTCACGAAATACATATTAAATATCTCAAGTTTTGGACATTGTAGTGATAAATGATATAAGAAAAAACAATAACAATTTAATATTTAAAAACAATAATAATAAATATTAAGGAAAATCCATGTGAATGACATATCTAAGCAAACATATGTCAAGCAATACTTGAATTCATTTTCTTAATAGTTATGGGTAGTGAGTGAACATGGTGAAATAAAACTTTGATAAGTTATGAAGGAAAAACATGATAAATGACTCCAATAAACATCATTTATAAGGATTTTTTTTTCAAGAGAATACAATTTTCTTGCTATACATAGAGTGAATCAATGAAATTATAATAGGTCCTATCCTAGGGATAGTCAATGTACTGTTATCAAGTATTTTCAACTACTATAATGATGATAAAAAAGTCATATAAGTAAATACAGTCTTGTATATCAATAATTAACTAAAAGTCTCTATATCCATAAAGATAGCTACTATCCTATTATTATAAATCCTAATATTGAAAACATGGGTCCAATAGTACAAAATGATCCATGTTGTTTCCAAAAAAGTACCATTAATGTCTAAAATAGTTGAAAAAAACAGTGTTCCACCAAAAGTTGGTTCTTGTAACCCTTTAAGTGGAGTTGGCCCTCCAGTAAACTAAGGCCGACTTTGGAGAGGAAATATGCCCTCTGATTGTAGGATCTAGCAATATGTGTAAAGTGCATATCAATGAAATTTTCCAAAACCTTCTTTATCCAAGATTACTTGTGAAAAGGGGAGGAAACATTTAAATGAATTTTTCCTGAGATCCAATCAATAATTTGCAGGAAGAATCCCCAAGGATATTAAGAATATTGATCTTCTTCAGATGAGACACTTTAATTAACACCCAAAGTGTAATAAGTTCTGCCCTGGTATTGTTCCCCTGAACACCATCAAGGCTAATCTCATAGTAGTAATATCTAGAGAGAAGAATATAAATACTTTCCCCACAAGTCCCAGCTTGAGCAGCCCTGTCGAAAAATACCAAGGGGAACTGTCCCAATAATAAGGGAGGAAATTTGTGTAGAGACTTCAACTTGGGAATTGTGCTTGTTGTAATAGAAAAAAATATCGAAACATAAAACAAGATTACTCAAAGGAAGGATTATAATCCTAAAAAAGAATAGTATTCCAAATCCTCCAAACACCCCAAATAAAAAACAGTGGTAAGGGATTGTTGTGTTTCCTGAACCTAAACCATTGAAACAGACATCATTCCAAGGAGGAGCTATTCCACTGACCTGCAATTTTAAAGCTAAAGACCACTTCATCCCAGAGTTGTTGAGTATACGTACAAGAAACTAGTAGATAATCGACTATTTCAAAACCCTTGTAGCAAAGTGGGAACCCTGAGGGCCCCATACCCCCCCTGCGGATGTAATTCTCCCCTATGAAAATACGATTCTTCAATGATAACCAGCAAAAACATAAAAGTTTGACCGGAGCACTACAATGCCAAAGATCCTTATACCACCAAAGAACTTGTTCAGAGAAATTAGAGGGTGCAATAGAATGATATGCCAAATGAGTGGATATTAAACCATCCGTAGAAGACTCAGACCAGTAAAGTTGATCAAGTTCTCCAAGCAATCGAATTCCATAAATTCAAAGAGCATTAATATAAATATCCCATTCATTTTGTAAGGTTGATTCCTCAACCTTACTCTTGTCCTTTGAAAACTTATGGAATTCTCATTCTACATTTGCAATAGACTTTCCTTGTGAATAATGTTGATGGCTAGGACCTGCTTGAGATGCAACTTTATGGGCATGGCGTGATGCTGGTTCAGATTCTTCCTTTGCAATAATCTCTTGACTGTACATTGTTCGCCCTTGGTCCTTGCTATCCCCTCTTCCTGCAACTTTACTAGTATACGGTGCTCTAGCTCTACCCTTGGGAATTATTTCTCTATTCATGCATTCTAGATGCTACTCTACTAAAAAAAGAACTTCAGTTCAGGTGAGACGAGAGTCTACCACGGATAGGCCCCTCGCAAGGAGTTGGTGATAGATGTGAAGTTTCTTACCTCCTAGCGTTATATCTCGGGCCTCATTAGAACTGAAGGTAGTACATCTAAGAAAAAAAACCAGAAGTTGTAAAATTTCACCTTTGTAACATCCCTGACAACGGTGCCAAAATGTTGGGGCTAATAATGGCTTATTGATTACCATACTATCGCACACATTAATTGTCAATCCAGGAACGTTAACTTTCAAGGATACATGCAAAATTATGGAGATCCAGTCTCTCCCTAATGTTGGTGATTTATTCTAGATGCAGTGTAGTTATTGAGATGGAGTAGCATTCAATCATTCATCTAATTAAAATAGGAATCCAATTACTTTCACTCTACCGAAGAGGAAAGAAATACACACTCTGTTACGAAAACATTCAATTAATCAAAGAATAATGATGTAACAACTTTTAGACTTGGAAGAAACCTACACCCATTCACGCGACTCTTGAAATAAACCTTAACTACAATCCACAGCTAAAACTATTCATCTATTAAGAAAACTTCTAATTACAGATATTAAAAGAAAACCACTACTCCTACTCGTTAAACAAAAATTGCTTATAAGTAACTGCTGAAGCCAATCAACAACCAATTTTCAAAACTAAATATGCAACCTAACAAGCATAAAGATCCAAACCAATAATTTCAATAATCATATTCAATTCAGGAAATAAAAAACGAACAACAATCCACATTCAATCTTTTAAATCAATCAAACCAACCATCTACTTTGAAATCCTGTAAGATTAATTTTTATAATTAATAATATAGAAAACACACTACAGCAACTAACTAAATGAATTAACAAATTATAACAGCACCTCCTAGTCAGCGAAGGGGCCCCTTCCTTCTCTAACTAGGGTTGCAACACACACTTAAGGATTCAAGGGATTAAAAGAGCATCGATATTATAAAAAGAAGGGTCCAATTACAAACGCAATAAGACACTACTCATCCTCTCCTTCCTTCTTCTAGAATATAGTCTCTGTCTATATCTATCACCCGCGACTCACAAAATTACATCTTATATATTATACTCGAGTAACAACCATAATCGAACACCTTGAGAATCTAAGATTCTCAAGGTTGTTTGAATATAATTTGTAGCATATTTTGTTACTCATTAATTGTTGTTACAACTAATTCACAACAATATACATGACATTTTGTAATCCGTTCTAAGATGGTTGTAGGTACTGATACTTCTAAATCTTAAAATAACCGAATGTTTCCCTGTTAGGGCATGAACTTTGCACTTGAGCATCGGTCGAAGACCAAATTCTCAAATGTAGATTTCTAACGTGTTATCCTCTTAGCAATGTGGTAAAATTTATCTATTCATTATAGCGAGTTCACTCAAAGAACTGGGTATTGGCCTTGTAATTTTGATGATCATATAACTAATAATGAACTCTACCAATGTCTGAGGATTATAAATATTAAAAAATATATGGTTCATAAAGTTTTGGCATTTTGAGAATTGAACCTATAATATCATTTACAATCCTGGTTAAAGAAATAACACTACATCATGTATTCGAAATCTTATGGGAATATATCCTTCATATTATCAATGATATGGGTATATGGAAATTAAATATCTAGGTTACTTTTGCAAAGCAAATTGTTACGGTGTGGTGGATTGGAGGTGGCTGGTGCAGAAGATCAAGCACAAAATCAACTGTTGGGTGGCGAGGTGGTTATCAATTGGTGGGAGGATTATTCTAGCACAATATTTGTTACAAAGAATTCCTATTTATTAGTTCAGGTTAAGGAAGGTGCCCTCTTCGATCATCAATTGTATTTGTAGCAAAAAATTTTGTTTTATCTGGTCCGGGAAACCCTTGGTGAGGAAGTGGGACTTATCTTCTTGGCAAAGTCTGTGCTGGCCAAATTCTCGTGGGGGCTGGGGCTTAAGAAATTTGGAATGGTTTAATGCGGTGATGATGAAAAAAATCCTTTGGAGTGAATTGACTGATGGAGGCCTCTGGAGAAGTGTCATTCGTGCTTAGTATTTGAAAACTTATACAACTATCTAGTGGTTGCGAAAGCCTAAAACCTGTAGTTCTTAGGTCTTTGTTGTTTGGAGCAGTATCATAAAAACGTTCTGTTATATAGGGTCATGGATCAAATTGAAGATTGGGAAAGGTTCAGAGCTCTTTATTGGGGTGGATCCATTTATCGGTGATGATGGGAATTGCATGCTCTCTGATGATCTTTTAAAGGAGCTCCATGACAAAAAAAATGTGGTCCTCTCACAGATTTTTCAGAATCGCAGTGACATTCTTCATGATTGTTGGCTCACGGAAATTGAACTTAACCTTTCGTTACATTGGCATACTGTTTGGGAGGATTATATAACACAACTATCTTTGCAAGGATACATTTAAACACTACGGATGACCAGTTGGAATGGGATGGTCCTAGTTCAAAGGGCATGTTGATGGTGGCCAATGTAAATTAGTTAGTGTCTGAAGCAGAGCATGATCCTCTAACCTCTCGTTGGTGGCACAAAAAACTTTGGGGGTGGAAAATTCCCCTTAAGCTCAGGTGCTTTCTTTGGCTTTGTCTTCAGGACAAAATTCTTACATGGAGTAATATTCAGAAACGAGGTTTTCATGGCCCTGGTATATGTATTTTGTGCATATCGGATGAGGAGAATATACAACACCTATTTATTCGTGAAGGATGTTTGGCAGGAAGTTCATAGCTGGTTATATTTACCTGATGAATGGAAGGGTTCAGATATCGAAGGATGCTTGCGCAATTGGTTTCTTTTTTGTTGGTACAACAACACTCTACCTATGTTTCTGATCAGTGGTATTTGGAAAGCTCAGAATGCTGATATTTTTGAGGATGTAACTCCCTCGGTGCTGTCACGTCCCCTCCCATTATACTAGTACAAAGGAGAGGGTCGTGATCCCAAACCGGGCATCCATCCCCATAAACTTTCTTCACAAGCAATCACATACTAAATGGAGATATGAAGATGCATAAGGATTTTTTTTTTTTTTTTAAAACACAGCAGAAGTAATTACAATTACTCATTCATTTCAAATTCAAGGTATTCATCCATTAAACAATTGAAAGATAGCACAAGAGGATACTTATCTTAATGAAGTAATCCCAAGCAACCAACTACGCTTCTGCAACGTTCCACCCAACCGTAGGCCAGTGTGCTCCTTAATCTCTCAGCACCACTGCCACCCCTGAGCTGGGCACGATCTCCATAAGGAAAAGAGGAAACAGGCTCTCACATAGCCAAAGATATGCCAGAATCATCCAAGCCAACCAGCAGTTGGGTTTTTCAGGCCACTAGGAGGTGGGCAGAGGTGAATTACTAGGCTAGTGGCTCAACCATGGAGCTATGGATACACCATTGGGCTCATCAAGCCAAATCTGTCCTCTTCCACTCTTGAAACTCTTGCTCACAGGTTCAAATCCAAAACGGGATGCTCTGAACAACAAAACCACAATTATTGGGCATGAGGAAAACGCTTTCCACAGTGGGATGCATGAGATGGGGTTTCAACTCACTCAGAAAAACGTGGGAACACACAAAACGAAATGGGAAGATGGGGAACAACCCTGGGAAGCCAATCCGTTTTTAAAAAAACGTCCTTGGACATTCGGGGGCAAAAACGACCTCCATACAGTCCCCAAATCGTGGCCCTTCTCTCCCAAGCTACTGTATATGCAAAAACGAACTCCCAGGCATGGAAAAATGCAGGATTTGGATGAAAAACGTGCAGGGAAAGGCCCAGCTAACTACAACTGCGTGAGTGAGTGAAGACTGACTGTTCAGAATGGCTTTGGGCACCATTTCGTGGGTGTTTTCTTGCCCAACAAGCAAAAACACGAATTTCCAGGTTGATGGCTTGCCCATGCACGAAATTGGCTGCCATACTTCTTCATTTCCAAGGCATTAACTGCCTTAACCAATTTCTTGGAAGAATTAAATGATTGGGTGCATGAGACAAAATGGGTAGTTGGTGATTTATGGGTTTCCCCATTGACACATGGATTAACACCATTGGCTCAAGGGTTTGAATAATTTCCCTCCCTTTTCCTTGTAAAGATCATGCCCCCATCTCTTTGTTGCATTGCGTAGCTGGTTGTGGGTTTTTATTAAAATCGCATATTTACATGATGTCCGATTTTTACATTGTGCTCCGCTAGCACAAGAACCATATGTATCTATTCTAATTGTCGATACCTAAAACGATAAATCAATGGCGGGGCCTTGGCCTTGAGCTCCTCACCATGACTAAATAACAATATTTACATCATTTACAATATTAATGCAATAGGGTCAAGCTGGGGACATTACAGGTGCTCGCAACTTTCAAGATAATTTTATACGATTGGCATGGATACCCGAAGACAGTGCACAGGGTAAAGGGCAGACGAGTATCCTTTCCTGCAGTGGATGGAGATGCTATATGTGGTTTTTCGATGGTGCCTCTCAACTGGGCATTTGTGGAGCATGTATTATCCTATATGTTCACAAAAACCACACTATTAGTATCCAGGTTGGCATTGGGGGAGGGGATGGTTTAAAAGCGTAGCTTTTAGCCTTGAGATGTTTGTTGTGGTTTGCTCGAAGGAGAGGATTCACTTCTTTGTCTATCTTTGGAGATTCGCAGGTGGTGATAAACGGGTTCAATGGAAAACATGAGATCAATGTATTACTTCTTGAACCTTGGATGGATGAGGTGATGCGTATAAAGGCTTCTTTCGACATGATATGTTGTAATCATATTTTCCATGAAGCAAATATGGAGGCAAAACACCTTTCAAAATTGGCGATAGGTCCGATGGACGATTTTATACACTTCAAGGAATGTTTGGACAATGTTTTAGTTGATCAGGGATACATTCTTTTTTTCTGAGAGGGAGCTCCTAGTTTTGTCCATGTTTTATATGGCCCATCTATGTCTTTTTGAATTTCCTATCATCAAGGTTGTGGACACTTAGTCTTTTTGGGCTTTGTTAATATTCTTCCTAGATGTAACTTAAGGAAGTTATGACTGTTTTCAAACATATGCTTGAAATTTGCTAAACTACATGGTTTTTATATGAACTCTGAATATAACTTTAACTTATATTACTTATAATATCAAGTTACATTTTTTCTCTCTCTGAAAAAACACTACATCATGTATTGAATTGTTATTGATCTTTTAATTCCATATTCTTAAGCTTTAAATGTCGTTTCAAATGGAGGGATTTCCATCCATTTTCAAAATTACTGGAAAAATAAACAACAGTTAAAGTACTAATAAGTTATAAAACTTAAACTTATGTTTGCACGTTAAACAAGGAAACTATAAAAATATTTGAAATGTACTAAGTTTTCATGCATAACAATTTAAAGCTAAAGATTGAAAGTCGGTTTGCCTTTTGCCCATGTGTAAGAATCTTCATCACACATATTTGAGATTGCTGCAAAATTTATATCATTCACCAATTTATAAAACAAAACTCTTGTTTATTTGTTTCTTCGGTGTATATTAGTCCAACAACAAAGAAACTCAAATTATAATCTCAATGTACAAAGTTTAAAACTTAATAAATTAAAGTGATACCTATCCATCCTTCACTATTAAACTAATGTTTGTTCCGTTTGCATGTTAACCAATAGCTGAATGAGAATTCTTAATGCACAAGGTTCTAAAAGTTAGTTAATATTTGTTTTAATTGGAAAACACCGTTACATATTAACCATTCTGGTATTATTAATTGAATTTAATGATCAATTAGAACCAAATTATATATGTGTTTCATTAGTTAATAGCTTAGTTGTTCCTTTTTTATATATATTATTTGGAATGAATTTAGATAGCATTAGAATTTTAGAAGAGAAAAGCAGTTATTTTTAGCAAAAGGGAAGGCTTAAATTTTAAGAGTTTATTTAATTGGTGAAGTAACACACTGTTAAAGTATATGCTTTTAAGAGATGAACTGAGTTTTTATAAATAAGCTAAAATCAAATTATTTAAATTCATTAGAAAAGAATAAAAATTTATTAAGAAAAAGCAAAATATTTTTAAACAAAGATTAAGCTTTAATAAAATTGAAAGCTTTGTTTAAAAAGAAAAATAGTTCATTCATTTTGATACATTTAATTTTTTTTTTTAAGACACAAATGAATCATTTATCAATAAGCTCTAATTTGATTATTAAAATTTGTCCAAAAATACAAAATTGCTTTTAAAAAGAAAATTTTATGAAAAACCCAAGGCTTAAAAAAATGATAACCTAGCTAAAGTTAAAACTAAGAGCTGGATTCTAACCTTTAATGCATATTCTTTCAAAACATGTATCAAAATTATTAACACGGAGCAATTAATGAATTAATTTCCATCCGCCAAAGTACATAATCAATTAATGAATTGAAAGCCTGATTTTATCAAAGCTATCAAAGCATAAAACCAACCAACTTAAGCAAATTGAAGCATGTAAATGACTCAAACAAATTCAAAATAAAAGCAAGCAATCATTGTTAAGTAGCTAAAGAGATCAAAGAGTCAAAAGAAAAAGATCATCTATGATCACCAAATCTCAAAAAGATAAACCAAAGGACTCAAAGACAAAAGTGTGGAAAACCAAGTACCTAAGAAATGAAACCATCAAATCACCCAAGCAAGAGAACGTGAAAGCAACATTTTATACAAAATTTACATGGGGGGACTTTATTTTTGCAAAATCAAGGGAAAGTTTTGGAGGCCCAACACAGACTTGGGATATGAGTCATCCCTCGAATCACATGGTGGAATCCTTAGGTTGGATCCACCATATGATAGGTCCCTCAAATCAACATAACTTTCTAAATGTCATCACTTATAAGAAGAGATAGAGCAAACCTAATAAAAGCAATTACGTTTCCTGGCACCAGTCCAAAGGTGATGAGACAAGGAAGCGAAATATAATGATGATAAATGAACTCCAAAAAAACAAGAACCTTAGACCACACCCGAGAAAACAAATCTAGAGTTATTGCCATGGAAAAAAATATACCTATAGACTCAAAAAAAGAGGCAAACCATCATAAAATCATCATCAAAACCATTGTCAAGAGTCTTTAGGAAAGGTCTACAAACCACCTCCATTAAAAATAAAAAATAAATAAAAACATATTTTATAATACAAACTTTACAATACATGTGAAAGATCATATATACCGAATTTCACATATAATTATTTTTTTATTATTTCTATTTTTGTAGAAAAATTTCCATAAATCTCATTATCCCACATAACACATCTTAATATCATATTATCCAATTATAAACCTAATTATAGTCTTATTATTCCAATCTTTTAGAGAAGTTTTCATACACTTCATGAACTGATAATATATATTAATATCATATTTTAATATTAAATATTTAAATCATTAAACACAACTTTTAACAATAAATAAATAAATGCATGTTTCATAATACAGACTTCATGATATACATGAAAGTTATATACCCAATTACACATGTAATTATAATCTTATTATTCACAATTTTTAAAGAATTCTTATATGTAATTATAATCTTATTATTTCCATTCTTTTAAAAAGTTTCCATATTCTTCATAAAATGAGAATACATCTTAATATCATATTACCTAAATCCATATTTGTTTATAATCTTATTATTCCAGTCTTTTAAAAAAATTTCCATACACTTCATCAGCTCATAATATGTCATCTTAATGTCATATTTTAATATTAAATATTTAAATCATTCATCACAATCTTTAAGAATAAATAAATAATAACATATTTTGTAATATAAACTTTATAAATAAAAAATAATATATACCCAATTCCATACATAATTATAACCTTACTATTCCCAATCTTTTAAAAGAAGTTTTCATACACTTCATAAACCTATAATATATCTTAATATCATATAATTCAATTCCACACTTAATTTTTTATTATTCCAATTTTTTTTTAAATTGTATATACTTCATGAGTTCATAATACATTTTAATATCATATTTTAATATTTAAATAATTAGTCACAATAAAAAAACATATCTTAGACCTCATAATACATGTAATTATAGTTTTATTATTATCAAGCTTTTAGAAAAGTTTCCATACACCTCATGAGCCTATAATACATCCAATATCATATTAGTCAATTCCACGTATAATTATAATCTTATTATTCCAATTTTTTAAAGAAGTTTCTATACACCTAATGAGCTCATAATTTATCTTAATAACATATTTTAATATTGAATATTTAAATCATTCTCATAATCTCTAAGAATAAATAAATGAAGCATATTTCATATCATAAACTCACAAATGAATTTTTAATATATACCCAATTCCCCGGATAATTATAGTCTTATTATTCTCAATCTTTTAAAGAAGTTTCATACACTTTATAAACACATAATATATTTTAATATCATATTACTTTTGACTAACTGAACTGAGCTGGGAATAAGTTGTTGACAAACCAAAGAATACTTGGCATGATCTATACTTGTTCCTATATGATACTATACGTAATTAGAGTCTTGTAATTTCCAATTTTTTCAGAAAAGTTTCCATAAATATAATGATAAAAAATGTATAACAATATATAATAGTGTGATACTCTTTGAACATCACCAATAAAATATCTTTATCCTTCTATATAAAATTTATTTCCTTATTATATATATATATACCATTTCCACATGTAATTATAGAATATTATTATTCCTTATCTTTTGGAAAAGTTCAAATACACGTCACGTCCATAATACAACTTAATGCTATATTAGATTTTTTAAATCATTGATCACAATCTTTAGAATTTATAATAATGACGTCGTATATTTTTGTGGATACTTTTTACGCATCACTCGTATCGATTCATCAATTCATCAATAAAATGTATTTATTGTTAATCTACAAATAACATGCCTATGCGATTCTAGTACCTTTATTCCATACCTTTGTTTAGATTTAAAAACCTATATTGCAACCCAATTTCCAGATTTTGTTGCAAATCAAGATCCTATTAAGTTGAACGGATTGCATATTGAATATTCTTACCAAAATAATATTGAAACCAAAGCTATTATTGATTAAGTCCTCCCTCTAGAATCCAAATCACTAATGCTTTATCTTGAACTAAATATAAAATAGCAGCAAATTTGACATTTTTGATAATATATAATTATTAGGTGGTTCTTATTAAATAGAAATAAAAAATATTATGACAAGATATGTTTTATTTTCAATACTTGAATTTATTTTTTCTCTACTAAAATACACTATAATGTGTTAAAGAAAATCTATTTTATTGAAGGATATATCAACATAGATTTATCTTAAATCCAGATCTATCAAGCATCTAGAAGGATCCAATTTTTTGAGATGTAAGTTTTTTTTTATAGATTTTTTATACATTAAGAAAAAATTTACACTTCAAGATATTTGATCACGTGCTTTATTTAATTTTTTTGTTTAAGCCAACATCATTTGCAATTTTTTTAATGGGAACGGCATGTTACATAATGTTAAACAACCTTAATTACAACATCTCCCCCATATGGGCTATAAATCACCTCACTACTCTTGATAAAAAAGGACAACATAAGTCATCCATTACATAAACCCCTTAAACAAAATAAAGTAAAACATAAATTTAACAAAACAAATATGGGAAAAATAGATAGTGCTTGGAAGGACTCATTTGAGATAAGGTAAACTAAGATTTTTTTTATAGATGTCTAACATAATTGACAACTAACAAAATCGATGTGGATTCCCTTGTGGAACTCGTAAAGTTATGCATTCAAATTGGCCTCCCAAAAACAAGTGTGGAAGTATATTCTAAAGGTAAAAGTGTGGAAAGAGATTCTAAAGTTATCATTGATCTACCATAGAATATTAACGAATTCTCGTGATACAAAAAGAACCTTAAGATCTGTCACGAAATACATATTAAATATCTCAAGTTTTGGACATTGTAGTGATAAATGATATAAGAAAAAACAATAACAATTTAATATTTAAAAACAATAATAATAAATATTAGGGAAAATCCATGTGAATGACATATCCAAGCAAACATATGTCAAGCAATACTTGAATTCATTTTCTTAATAGTTATGGGTAGTGAGTGAACATGGTGAAATAAAACTTTGATAAGTTATGGAGGAAGAACATGATAAATGACTCCAAAAAACATCATTTATAAGGATTTTTTTTTTCAGGAGAATACAATTTTCTTGCTATGCATAGAGTGAATCAAAGAAATTACAATAGGTCCTATCCTAGGGATAGTCAATGTATTGTTATCAAGTATTTTCAACTGCTACAATGATGATCAAAAAGTCATATAAGTAAATACAGTCTTGTATATCAATAATTAACTAAAAGTCTCTATATCCATAAAGATAGCTACTATCCTATTATTATAAATCCTGATATTGAAAACATGGTTCCAATAGTACAAAATGATCCATGTTGTTTCCAAAAAAGTACCATTAATGTCTAAAATAGTTGAAAAAAACAGTCTTCCACCAAAAGTTGGTTCTTGTAACCCTTTAAGTGGAGTTGGCCCTCCAGTAAACTAAGGCCGACTTTGGAGAGGAAGTATGCCCTCTGATTGTAGGATCTAGCAATATGTGTAAAGTGCATATCAATGAAATTTTCCAAAAGCTCCTTTATCCAAGATTACTTGTGAAAAGGGGAGGAAACATTTAAATGAATTTTTCCTGAGATCCAATCAATAATTTGCAGGAAGAATCCTCGAGGATATTAAGAATATTGATCTTCTTTAGATGAGCCACTTTAATTAACACCCAAAGTGTAATAAGTTCTGCCTTGGTATTGTTCCCCTGAACACCATCAAGGTTGATCTCATAGTAGTAATATCTAGAGAGAAGAATATAAATACTTTCCCCACAAGTCCCAGCTTGAGCAGCCCTGTCGAAAAATACCAAGGGGGACTGTCCCAATAATAAGGGAGGAAATTTGTGTAGAGACTTCAACTTGGGAATTGTGCTTGTTGTAATAGAAAAAAATATCGAAACATAAAACAAGATTACTCAAAGGAAGGATTATAATCCTAAAAAAGAATAGTATTCCAAATCCTCCAAACACCCCAAATAAAAAACAATGGTAAGGGATTGTTGTGTTTCCTGAACCTAAACCATTGAAACTGACATCGTTCCAAGGAGGAGCTATTCCACTGACCTGAAATTTTAATGCTAAATACCACTTCATCCCAGAGTTGTTGAGTATAAGTACAAGAAACTAGTAGATAATCGACTATTTCAGAACCCTTGTAGCAAAGTGGGAACCCTGAGGGCCCCATACCCCCCCTGTGGATGTAATTCTCCCCTATGACAATACGATTCTTCAATGATAACCAACAAAAACATAAAAGTTTGACCGGAGCACGCTAATGCCAAAGATCCTTATACCACCAAAGAACTTGTTCAGAGAAATTAGAGGGTGCAATAGAATGATATGCCAAATGAGTGGATACTAAACCATCCGTAGAAGACTCGGACTAGTAAAGTTGATCAAGTTATCCAAACAGTCGAATTCCATAAATTCAAAGAGCATTAATATAAATATCCCATTCATAAACAACCTAAGATGATAAATTTAAATCACTAACTGAGAGCCAGTAATTATCTAATCCTGCAGAAGCATCAAGTTTCATAGCATGATTTAGGTAAAGCATCCCCTTTTGATTAACCAAGTTGAGTGTAGTAACTGAGAGTAAACTAGAGGAGTCTACCCCCAATATTGGATCAATTCCCAACCAAACCTAGTAGCCATTTCCAACCTACCATTTTAATCCAAGATTCATTGCAGAAAAATCCTCCACTAGCCCAGACCAAATGTTAGAGGAGGTACTAGATTTTTTGTTCGACCTCATGAACCATTCCACAACTGAGTGTGATCTAATGTATTTATATCTTATTATCAATTCCCACAGGCTGGATTCCATGAGTCCCCTCTAGAGGCTTTTCATGTGTAGGGAATAGTTGACCCAATAGAGATTCTGAATCCCCAAATCGCTAATCGATTTTGGTAATTCTAAGTTTTCCCAGGCCGCCAAGTGAGACCTAGTATGATCCTTGATAGCAGTCCAAATAAAACTGAAGAAAAACCTCCGCACTAATAACAAAATAGTGGCAGGGACCTTAGCCATAGACAACTAGTAAATCAGGATGTTACAGAGGGAAGAATTAATCAGAGTGAGTCTACCACCAAGAGTTAATTTATGATAATACCAACCAGAGACCCTCTTTTTAGCCTTCTTGATAAGCTAGTGCCAATCCGACACACGGTAGGAATTTGGTTTAAGAAAATAACCTAAATAATTTAAACCATTATCTGGCGCCCACGCTCCGTCGAAAACCACCAACTTTCGCTGAGCACTGCTATAGTTGGCCTTAAGATGGCCATCCTTCCTGTAGAAAAAAGAGCAAGAAGGGGTTCGCCAATAGTCTAACATTTGAGTTATAATGTGTTCCCCCTAGTGGGAAGAAAAAGAGTCTGGCAAGCCAAGTTCCACATCCATCTCCATCAATATCCACTCCATATGCTTGTCCTCGTGGAAGAGTGATTACACATCGAATAGACGAAGTGACCAATGCGGTTAGCCAAAGTCTCAAAATTTTCCTTGGACCAAAGTTCCAGTCGAAAAAATTTAAGTAGAACACATAAGTGGTTCTTGTTTAGTTGTTTCGAAAGAGGGTTAAAACTTAGATGCGAGTGCTTAATAATGAGAGACCCACAACCAATGATCCACGATCGTTCTAGGATTCTAGATGCATGTTCCTCATCAAGGAAATGAAATACAACCCAATTGTTAACCATCATGTGAACCCTAGGGAATTAATTAAGTATAGGCTTCTAGTTCTCCAAAATCCAAGCTAACAGAACCGACCGACTGGGAGTAGTGAAACAAACTTTCCCAACAACCACCCGAGCAGACAAACTCAAAATACTATTGAGCTACACATCATTTCCCAAAGTCATTTCCACTATCCCAGATATAGACTTTAGGGCTTGAAGAGCTCTCATCTATCTAGCAGTCTCACCCTGACTATGCGAATGACCACCTACACTAGAAGAAAGTGTGTCCAGAAAAAAACCCTCATAGCATGGAATAAGTTCTCTTGCAAATTCAAGAACAAATGGAAAGACATAATCATAAAATTGTAGGTCTATCACTGGAATAGAAGAGTCTAGGAAAGTTTCTAAAGTGTCGAGGGAGAAATCAAGACCCTTGGAACTAGAGCCAGGGTTGTTAGGGTCCATTATGATTGTCACCACGAATAAAACCTAGGAATAAACCCCAACCAAGGAAAAATATCACATCTAGTGAGGTCAAGGTAGAGACGGGACCCACAATGCTCCCACAAATTCAATCCCAGAAGTGAATATGCGGGTGAGTAATGACAAACAGTGAAGCTAAAAACCCGGGATATCAGTACAGAACTAAGTAGAAAAAATAAAAACACCAGCTGAGGAGACAAGAAAATAACTAGAAGCACCTTAGGATCTGCAATTCAGAGTTATAAATCCAGTAAAAAGCACAACCCTGAAGCACCAATTCCATGGAAACCCCAGCAGCTCCATGGAAACCATAGACTAGAAACCCTCCATCCCATCCGCGAAGTAAAATCCCACTTGACACCAAAGGCACCACATTCTATAAGGAATTACCATATTAGTAAGTCAATCACACTGATATAACAACAAAACCTATAAGAAAGGCTTTAAAGTGGCATTTGCTTAAAGTAGATATCAGTAAGTCAGTAAGATTGATATAACAACAAAACTTATAAGATAGCCTAGTGCTTTAAAGTGGCATTTGTTTAAAGTAGCTATCTAATATTTAAATTTAAAGAAAACACATGTAGAAAAAATAATATACATTATGGTTGACAGTAAGCACTAATAATATGTACATTCTTTATTTATAGGATACCTTGGGATTGCCATTTTAAAGGAAATGGTATTCTATATACCTAAATACTAGCATGATGTTTTTTCTATTCATCAAATCAATTTTGGATTTACATCACCTTTTCCCAAGCAATAAATTGTGTTATAATATATCTCTACATTTTGTAATTGCTCCCCTTTCTTTGTAATATCATTTAGATGATGTTGTATGGACTCCTTAAAATTGATAAAGTTAGTATCAATGGATAGAGAATATAAATTGATCTCTATTTATCTATTAGGGTGAAAACGCGAAGTTGGGAAACACTTTTATGACAACCGAGTGAAAAACAACTAGTGCGTGCGGATGATCACGCAAAAAAAAGTCAACCTCAAACTCTAGGCCGAGAGTTTAAAAAACTCTAGGTCGAGAATTTGTGAGAGTTCAAATTATCAGCCGAGAATTTAATAAAACTCTAGGTTGAGAGTTTGAACCAAATCACCATGCTGTATTTTAAAAAAAATATGTTCATGGTTGAATGCTGAATATGGAGGTTAAGAAATTTTTCATCCAGATCTTGGATTTTGGTTTGGATGGCTGCAAGTGCTTCCTCCATAGTTTTACTCCTGTGCGGGTGACAACCATAACCAGGAGTTTTTTTTTGGGTGGGGGGGGGGGAATGGATAGAAAAACACAAACAAAAGCTTATTTAGTAAAGGGAAATTTGGATTTGGGAAAAACTTGAATGGGTAATTGGAGTTTGAATAGGTTTTGGACATTTTCTGATGGGCAGGGAAGCAAAATATGGGGATTTTAGAAGCTGGGTGAAAGAATGAGAAAATTTGTCAAAGAGGGATAAAGAAGCAAAAATAGGGATTGAACACGGTGGCAAAATTTGAAGGCGGGTGGGTGAAAATTGAAGAAGTTATGACAAACCCTGAAAATAGAAAAATGTGAGATTTCTGGCTTTGGGAAGTAGAATTTGGGATAGGGTCCTCAGGAATGAAATATGCAGAATGGGATTGCAGGGTTGTCCGAGAAGTTTCAAGGGAAACAGAGTTAAAACAAGGGAGATATGGCGAAAAAATAGTTTTTTCTTTTAGAATGGATCTGCAACAGCACGGAAGGGATCGGAAATAGATAGATTTGCAATGGCGCTAAAGGGATCGACAACAGATGGATCTGAAACAATGCCGAATAGGTAAAAAAGGATGGATCTGAAATGACTAGATCTGGAACGACTGTCAGAATGGATCTGAAACGGCGTGGAAGTGATCGGCAACAGTTCAGCTGAAAAATAGATATGGACCCTAGATATGTGCAGCTTCCTAACAGTTCAGGGGTTTCACTCGGCCACCAATGTTTTCTGAAGGTTTGCGTATTGAGGCAGTACCCCTCATTCCACGGCTCAGGTAAAACTGATAACTACTTTGCCTCAAACGACAGCTCTTGGTTTACCTCATGGGTGGGAACTAGTCAATCAGGTAGGGGTCGTTTCCCTTTTCGCTGGCAGGTCCTCTCAATGGGCCAGCTACTTTGGGGTTCCCGTGGTACTCCTCACAATGAGTTTTAGGGATTATTCCCAAGTACTTCCCACAGTTAAGCGGATAGGGATTATTCCCAGATCTGAACTTGCAATAGATGCGAAAATAAAATTTGGCAGAAATTCCACCCAACGAGCCCAAGAAAGTGCTCTGATACCAAATGTTAAGAACCTGCAATAATTAATTAATGAAAACACACGATATAGCAGAAATAACAGAACTCAGAATCACTTTTATATTGATCACAGGCCACTTTGGGGGGCAACCTCCTTTGAGCAAGCTCAATACATATAACTTCACGGCACCTTCATTGGTCTCAACACAAACTTATATACTAAGTCTAGGTGCCAATACCATGGGTCAATACCATGTGTCAATACAAACCATGGGCCAATACAAAATATGGATCAATAATTACTACGGGGCAACTTACAAAGCATATGCATCCAACAAAAATAATACAAACTATGGATCAACAAATACTACAGGACGACTTACAAAGCATATGCGTCCAACAACACTATACTAACAAAGTAAATAGAAGGGTTGACATGGGTTCTTAACACAACACGATTGATCCATCCACTATGTTTGGTAGTCATTCTAACACTAGTCATGGTGTTGGAACCACTGCACCCACTTGGGGAAACACCCTCGCTTGGGGCACCACATTTTGTACTCACACACATAATACGGGGACCGGTCATATCCCTTCTAACAATCCAAATGTTGGAGGAAGGCTGCCTCCTAGGACTACCCATCCTAATAGGAACACTGTTCGTAATATGACTCACCATCCATAGTGCAATACACATGCCTATACCCATCAACCTAGGACCACGCTTGCTAATGTTAACAAT
The DNA here is from genome assembly GCA_027924585.1 of Larix kaempferi. Classification (NCBI taxonomy): domain Eukaryota; kingdom Viridiplantae; phylum Streptophyta; class Pinopsida; order Pinales; family Pinaceae; genus Larix; species Larix kaempferi. Next base: position 4,215,630 of record BSBM01000008.1, read on the forward strand.
CCTCCTAACACTGGGGGTGGACATATACCGTATACTTTTACGACTGCTCCTACTACTAGTAATGCTAATGTAGGGGGTGGGAATATACCTTATACTCACGGTCACAACACGACTGCTCACGCTACTAGTAATGCTTACGTAGGGGGTGGGAACATACCTTACAATCATGGTCATTACAACACGGTTCCCGCTATGAGTAATACTTATATGCCGCATAATTATGGTGGTAACCCTTACTATAATACAGTTGGTGCAAGCCCTCATTGCAACCCACCTCATTACGACACTCATAATACATATATCCCTGCTTACCCTCACATGGCTCAGGTTGGAGGAGGTTATCATCCTTATGGCCAGGGTCACGGTTATGCTCAATCTTATCCTTCAAGTCCATATAATCAACCTTTTATGGGAGCTTATAATCAAGCTTTCCAGCTACAACTCCCATCCCTTGCTCGATTGAATCTTCTGGATCTTTCGAAGCTCACGAATGATTCAGTGTGTCACAATCCTAATTGGCCTCCAGTCCCTACCAAGATTCCTTCATACATTCCCAAGTTTGAGGGGAAGGGTTGTGAGGATCCGGGTGATCACGTTACGACTTTTCACCTTTAGTGCTCATCAAACTCGTTAAATCACGATTCCGTTTGTTTGAGACTATTTCAATGCACTCTCACGGGGGCAGCCGCGAAGTGGTATGCCGAGTTGCCTGGGGGAACGTATAGGGGTTTCAATGAGATAGCCTTGGTTTTCCTAGATCATTTCCAACTACCAGTTCGCTACGATACTAGCAGTGAACTCTTGTCTACCTTCCGCCAGAATAAGGCCACACACATATCTGACCATGTTCAAGAGTGGCGTCAACGGAATAGGTTAGTGGAATCCAACATTCCTCCAGAGTTTGTGTTGGAATGGTTTCTCAAGTCTTTGCTTCCATACATTTCTAAGGATGTTTCGATGTTCGGCATTACGACTGAGGAACAAGATATACTCAAAGTACAACAACTAGATTTACTCTATGCTCAGTCTGGCATTCTTTATGACATTATTCCTGATGCACTGTGATCACGACATGAGCCCAAGCCAGTTCTTGGACCACATGCCGATGGCATTGTTGGATCCGCAAGTACTCAACCCATAGATTTGGTTGCTAATCAAATGCAAAATTTGTCACTTAACCAATATACTCCCAGATAGGTTCACACCTTGTCCACTTCCACCCCATCATCGGATGTACACGCTATGCAATCGGCGAACCCATCGGGTAACCAACATCTTGGTGGTAAGAAGAAGGGGAGAACTAACCACAAGGGTGGAAATAATGGAAACAATGCTAGTAATCATAATACTCCTCGGAAAGAGAATGCCAACCCTCCTTGGGATGGCAGAAATGCTGGCGAGGACCGTAAACCTAGGCGTAAAGTGAAATTCCCTTGAAAGATTTATGGGGAATATCACCTTACTCACTTGTGTCCTCGGATTGAAGAAGCATTGAAGTATCTGGCACAGAGCCCATTTGTGTTAAAGGATCCCCTTCCACATCATTAGAACATGGCTTCGAATGCTCCCACTACTGGTTATGGGCCTAATGAAACTACAATGTCTTCTTCCCATACCGGTGGCTTTGGATGCATGAATATCGTTAAATTAGAGGTTAGTGTTGCTACCCATCAACGTGATTATGATGCACCACAACCGATTATGGGGAATGAGCCTCCTCCTCTTCCTGATACCTCTTTGCATATCAAGAAGCCCACTACTATGTCGTAGATACCGAAAGGTGTTCTCAAGCGCTCTACGCATAATCCCAATGCTCGAGCCGCCCATAACTACTCTATTGTAGAAGATTTGGGTCAAGCTCTATCTGCCATGTCGGCCCTCGAGGTTTTACAAGCGTGTCCTTCTCAAAGGAATTCCCTTTTGAGTGCTTTATGAGTTCAGGATGGGGGAAGTCCTAACGTTATCAAGTTTGATACTACTAACATTCAACCTCGCTTACCTTACCATGTGAATTTTGAAATCCATGTGGAGTGCCTACAAAATTTCGTCAAAAGAATGGTGGTTGACGAAGGTGCTTCTACTTTAGTAATGACTTTATCTTGTTGGAAATATCTTGGCTCTCCTCCCTTATCCAAGTCTATGACCATGCTTACTAGATTTGACGGTCAGTCATTTAAGCCGCATCGAATTCTCCCTTCCCTTGTTGTCCTCTTGGGTGGGAAACCCTTGCCTATTGAAGTCGAGGTGGTTGATGTGCCCATCGACTACAACCTTCTCCTGGGTAGGAATTGGATTTACACTATGAGAGTAGTCATGTCCTCTGTATTCAGAATTATTTTCTTTCCACACAAAGGAAAGATTGTAATGATTGACTAGCTAGATTTCGTTAGTCCTTATTCCACAGCATCCACGGGACCTGTTGTTCCCCAAGTCAATGATTCTTAGCCAGCAACTGGGAATATGGGTGTCAGATTGTACCCATCATTGTTGGAATCTTTTGATTTCTCTGCACCCATTGCTTTTATTGGAACCATTTCCGATAGTGCGCCTCCTCCATTGAATAATGTTCCATTCCGAACTTCGTATTTTAATGATCCATGGACCTTACTGTCCACGAGTTCCACGTCTAGAGACATTACGCATGTCGACATGCCTATGCCACTGTCTGTTGCTGAGCTTGCATATCAAGATATTCAACAAGCCACGGTAGAGCCAGATCTCTCTTCTTAATGGATAGAAGAGGAGGATCCTGTTATGCTACCGGAATGGACAACCAACTCATCTTGTTTGCATGATTGTATTGAAGGTACTTTACCTTAGGATGAAGCTATTGTTGAGGCCATGTGTGGTAGTGAAAGACCTTGGGAAGACATGCATAATCACTCTCATTTTCTTCCCAACCTTGATCTTATGGAGCAAGATGAGTTTAGGACGAATCTTGCCGAGAAGGTTGGTCACCCTATGGTTCCTTGGGATTCGCATGGGATTTTCGCGGAGGTGAACATAGATAATATTTCCCCTACCATACCGATCAGCATTTCTTGTACACCTGGAAAAGTTGAGAACATTTACATCGGTGCTGATTGCTCTCCTAAGGAGGTTCGCATTTACACCGAATTGTTTAAGGAACTCCGGGAAGCTTTCTTCTGGTCATATGAGGAGATGCTAGGAATAGACCCTAGCATTTTTGAACACGAGATTAGAACATATCCCAATGCTAAACCAATTCGACAATTCCTTCATGTTGTGAACCCTAGAAAGGCAGCCGCGATCAAGGAAGAGGTGGAGAAACTGCTTAAGGATGGTTTTATCTACCCAGTTCCCCTTATCGAATGGGTGTCAAATCCTATTCGTGTGGATAAGAAGTAGGAAACTATCCATGTATGCACTGATTTTAGAGACCTGAACCATGCATGTCCAAAAGACAATTTCCCCATTCCATTCATAGATCATATCTTGGGTGCTTGTGCGGGAAGTGAAGTTTTCTCGTTTATGGACGGCTTTTCAAGATATAACCAAATATACATAAGACCCAAGGACCAACACACGATTGCTTTCATTTTTCCTTGGGGTACCTTTACGTATTGGAAGATGCCCTTTGGCCTTAAAAATGCTAGAGCCACTTTTTAGCGTGCTATGACCTACGCCTTTCATGACCTTAAACATATAGTGGAGGCATACTTGGATGATCTTGCTGGCCATTCTTGCAAGAGAGTGGACCACCCCAAGCACCTCCTCTTAATTCTCGAAAGATGCATACGCTACAAGATTCGGTTAAATTCCAATAAGTGCATCTTTATCATGAAAATGGGTCACCTTCTAGGTTTCATAGTTTCAAAAGAGGGTGTCAGAGTCGATCCTCTTAAAGTTGAGGCAATACTTCGGTTTCCTCCTCTGCACAACTTACTTCAACTTCAGAGCCTCCAAGGGAGAGCCACTTTTCTATGTCACTTTTGAGTGAATTATTCTAATCTTACCAAAGGTTTCACGCATTTGTTGAAGAAAGACACGTCGTTTTATCTGGGATGAGCAGGCACAGCAGTCTTTCGACGCTCTTAAGAAAGATTTGGTATCGGCCCTTTTGCTTAGTCCACCCGACTTTGCCAGAGATTTTATACTTTATGTGGTTGCGTCTCAAGAGATGATTGGCATGGTCTTAGTTCAGGTTGATGATGTGCTCGTGGAGCATGTGATCTATTACCTTAGTAAAAATTTAGTAGACGTAGAGCTAAGATACACTCATGTTGAAAAGTTGGCACTTGCGACTGTTCATGTTGTCCAGTGGTTATGGCATTACATAATGCTTAGTAGAACCATAGTCATAGCGCATATCAATACATTTCAGTTTGTGCTATCACGACGTCTTATAGGGGGGAAAGTACAATAAATGGATTGTGATCCTTCAGGAGTTTGATCTCGATTTTGCTTCGGCGAAGTCGGTGAAATCCTTGGTTTTTGCTGAGCTCATGTCGAACCTTCCGCGAATTGATGAGGATATTTTCAATGAAGATTCCTTTGTGGATGAGCACTTATTTCTTATCTCGTTTAAGGACCCTTGGTATGGGGATATTATTGTATATCTTTAAACTTTGAAGTTTCATTTGCGCAATTCATGAGATGAACGATGGCGTGTGAAACACCACGCTAGAGATTATACCATCGTCGGTGACACTTTGTATCATCGAGGAAAGGATTCTATCCTTTGTCGTTGTTTGACTCATGAAGAAGCGGAGCGTGTGCTTAATGATTGCCATGCTGTAGCATGTGGCGGTCACTTATCTGGGCTTGCAACAATCCAACACATTATGCGAGCCGGTTACTTTTGGCCTTCGATCTTTAAGGATTGTATAAACACCGTAAAGAGATGTCACCCTTGCCAAGTGTTTTCTATGAATATACACTCACATCCAGTGCCCCTTCATTTGGTCGTCACCGTCGGTCCCTTCACCAAGTGGGGGGTGGATTTCATGGATTTCAAACCGCTTCGGCTGGGGGGAATCACCATATCATAGTGGCCGTGGAATACCTTTCCAAATGGGATGAGGCCATGCCTACCGTAAAAGCCGATGGTGCTACAGCAACCCATTTCGTATTCAATCATATTATTACTCGGTTTGGTATTCCGAAAGAGATTGTCACTGACCATGGCAGTCACTTTCAGGACAAGATGATAGAGGATTTGTCACTCAAGCTTGAGTTTCATCAAGAACATTCATCTTCTTACTACCCCCAGGAGAATGGTCAGGTTGAAGCAGTCAATAAGTCTTTAAATACCATTCTCCAACGTACCATCCAACAGAGCAAGAACAACTGGCATATTATGTTATATCCTTCTTTGTGAGCATATCGAACTGCAGTCAAGACTACCACCGGGTTCTCACCATTTCAGCTAGTACACTATGTGGAGTCTATTTTACCGATTGAATGCGAAATCCCTTCGTTAAAACTAGCCATAGAGCTCCTCCCTGATACATCGAATATTGAGCAATGTTTAATCCACCTTGAGCATCTTGACGAGCAGCGTCGAGATGCCACCATGGCTATAGATGTCAATAAACGTCGTGTCAAGGTTCAGTATGATAGGTCTATCTATCCCCACCAATATGCCGAAGGTGACTTGATCCTCTTATATGACCAGGCTAAAGAACCCTTGGGTGCAGGCAACTTTAACCCCATGTGGCATAGTCCTTACATCGTGAGGTGTGTCCTGGAAAAAGGAGCCTACGAATTGGAAGATTATGAAGGGAACACCAAGGAGCCTAGAAATGGGCTCTACCTCAAGCGGTATTATGCTTGAGCTTCTGGCTCGAGCTAATACTTTTGTATACTATTGTATAGTTTCTTCTATACATAGTTTAGATTTCTTTTGGTTTTTCGGGTCTATTGATTCGCTTTCATTTGGTTGACAGATGTCAGCAGAATCTCCTATGTTCTTAGGGTTCGCGGATGGTGCTAGCCATCATACACAGCAGCTCGCTTCTACTACTTGGGTTATTTATTTTCCTGCCCACCTAGTTGTGTCTTTGAGAGGTGCTTGTCTCGGTCCTACATCCAACGATGTGACTTAGTACAGTGTCGTAGTTGAGCTACTTTGGGATGCTATCTCGCATGGTATCCAATTTTTAGAAGTTCGCATGGATTCACAACTAGTTTTGTCTCAATTGAATGGTCAGTACCGTGTGAGAGATCCTAGTTTACTATGGAGATTCTTAAGGGTAAGACTCTTGGAATGACATTTTCTTTCCATTACATACATTCATGTTCCAAGAAGTTTTAATCATGTATCTTATGCATATGCTAACTATGTCCTAGATTGGAATTTTTCACATTCATAATGAAGCACACAAATAAACATACATTCATACATTTGTACATACACATATAGTAGAACTAGAGAACCATAGTTTTTTATAAATAACATGTCCAAAATGGTAGTGTCACAATACAAAACTGGAGCCTGTAGCCCTCAAAAATATACATATCGATACAAAAATATGAGACCTTGAGATGTCTAAGCCCCACAAGGAGGCCTAGATGCCTCAACAGGATGTGTCTGATATTAATAATGTACTGCGTTGGCTATACGTTACAGTAGTCGCACCCAGGGACTCGGTACTCCCACAACATGGCACTACATGTCCTCTAGCAGTTGCGCTACCTCGATCATGGGTACCATGTTGGTCATGCAGGACAGGTTGACCCACACGGTCTCTAATGTGCTCTCTGCTGCAACGCCTACTACTTCCCCACCCTTGCCCCGTCAACGATATCTCAGGAAACCATTCGGTCTTAGCGGACCCATGTCTGCGAGCAAACAGTGAAATGTTAATATGCGATGCTACCCCGAATTTTTTTTTGCATTTTTATATATAATCAAAAATCCCAAAAAAAATAATACACAAAAGCATAAAAAGAGTCACATACCAATCTCTCCAAACGCAGCTCCTGGAGGAAGAAGCATGTCGCGATTACCACGGAAATCTATCCCTGCATAGGGGTAGTCATCAATGGCTATGACCTGTCGGTCCCACCAGTGAAAGAACTCATCTATGTATGGTGATTACTGTCGGCCACCACTCTGTCATGTCAAGACCTCTGCCCACCGGGTCAGGTCTAGTTCACGGAGACTATGAGGAGGGACTTCAACCCTCGGACTAAGCCCCGGAACTCGCTCGAAGAAAAAGATGCATAGTATACTACATTATCCAAAGTTTTTTACCTCCCCACGCTTGCACTCCGTTAACTGGGTATTCATGGACCCCAATAATGTTGTGCACCAGTCATATACCATGGGCCGCATGCACTGTGAGTCGTAGAATATCACCGACCTTGACGCTTGGTGTAGAGCTGCCGAACCTGTAATCTGCACAAGGGTAACCACTATAATCTTCATACTCAGATTGACTATGGCTCCAATGGGTACATGGCTCCCCACCTTCCGAGTGTTGGGAAGACATTACCGCTCTATGTAGTCGGGAATGGTGATACCACCACCCACAGTATGAGATCGAAGACTTGCCACTTCACCTTGACGGGACAATCCAATAAGGAAATAAATATCATCTACCTCCAAGGAGAGTATTTGACTGTCGAGGTTGAAATTTTTTGCATCTACATCCCAGTAGTCTATCAAGCGGCAGAGCAATTGGTTTTGGGCCCTCAAACACCCAATGTTCCAAAATTTGAAAATCCCACATGCTTGTAAAGCTTTCTATGCAGGAAAATCATTGTGGACGACCTCATCCACAAGGTCATGCTCCCTTTCTCTCCATTCTATAACCATACTGGAGGAAGAGAAACAAAGAGTTTAGTCATTTTCATTTAAAAAGCAAACCTCATGACTGTAACCGCGGGCTAATTAGCAAACAGAGGAAGGTACCCACAGTCAACGCATGCGTTGACTGTGGGTACCAGGCCCTACCCGTGACCCGTATGCTTATAGCTCGCGTACAGCGTCGTGACCAAATATGGCTTTCCCATTAAAATTTTTTTACCAATGAAAACTGAAATAAAAACTACTCAATGAAAGAGGAGGATGAGATAGCTAACCTGCTCTAGACGACTCGATGAATGGATGCTCGTTGCTCCCAGAATCAACGACTGAAATTCAAGGTGAAAACTAACCAAAAACTCCAAATTTGGTAAAAAGTGAAAATGAATTGTAAATTGTAATTTTTTATTACTATTTATAGTTTTGGAAACCCACTTGTCTATAGTTTTTGCTGTTTTAAGCTTTTTTGGACTAATGTAATGTCTTGGTGTAGCATTTTGAGCAGATTTCTTCGACGAGAGTTGTTTTTTCAACTATTTCGCACCTACAGCGAGTATATTTCACACTTGGCATATAGGTTAGAGGTAATTTTCACATGAATTATGCATTTGACCTTTTGACCGTTTTCATTAACCCTAGGTACGACCCCACTTCTTAAACGACATGGATCCTTCACACTATTATAGAAGTGTCGTTATTTGGTGGTAGGGCCTTTCCGAACATGGGTGCCCTAGTTAGAACCCTGTTTGCATTCTAGGACCCATGCTGTCGTTTTTCCTTAAGATTGGGATTCCTTCGTAGTTACGCCATGACTTTGTGATAAAAATTCATAATCTACTTTGTCTTATGATGGCCATCTCCCATAAGGACTCCCCCCATTTTGTATCAAGTTGTGATTGCATTGCATCATCCTGCTTGCCGCTTGAGCCTTGTGTCGGTTCCCGCTTACTCGATTGTTAGCCTGATTCCTGAGCACTTTCCTTGTCGAGCCCTACAGAGCTTCCATTTTCCCTTCACAATTTGACGACATTTTGACCCTGATGGAACACCGCCTTGAGTGTCGACATCCTACACATGCTTCTTTGCATTGATCATAGATATGTTCCTCTACTTGGGACTAGTCTGCTCGCTACTTGACACTCGTTCCCTCATTTGTTGTACTATAAAAAATTTATTCTTTTTCAAGCTTTACAAATATGAAAAAGACCAAAAAAAAAACAAATATTCCAAAAATCCAGAAGGGAGAATATTTACTTCGTATTGTTGGCAGCTATTGTGTCGCCTTTGAACAGAGCATTCATTCCATTCCATACATTATGAGTCGGGACTATAGTAGGACCTTAGGAGCTGTACTCCTTTATCAGTCTTACTCCACTGATTGGTTAAGCTTCCAGTCACTATGGAGCCCTTTGTTGATGCCTCCTGCATCGAACATTGTTATGTCGAGTCTATGCTGCCTAAGTCTATCCATCTGCTCATGCTCTTGTTCAAAGGAATTTCTGAAACTAGAGTCGGCCACTCTCTTGACTATTGCATGCCGGCCATCCTTATTGTGTCAATCTGTTTCACCTAAGTTCTTCCAAATATTTCAGCGTAGCTATTACCTCATGTTGGTTGATGGGGGATGCCTTAATGCCATCCTCTAGCGAGTTTCATTCCATCGACTTCAACCCATTTATTCCGTAATTTGAGACTTAGAATTCGGTTGAGTACCTTGAGGCTTGCAGTCATTAGTGGTAGGTTCTCTCGCCATCGACAGTTTTGGGAATACATCAATGTCCCCTGATCGATGGATTCATCTTAGTGTTTGACTTCAACACATCTATTCGCACTTTGGTGATTGTACTATGTGCCTTGATTCCCATTTTCATTATTGGTGGCTTATCTCGCGTCTTTTAACGATATACATCATTGACTGGTAATCAGATGATGCCAGATCAGGTTTGACCCCAACACCTTTATTCACTTGATGGGACTTGCATCGTAGATGATTTTTTTAGAAGACCCCAAGAGACAGTGGCATTCAGTATGTTACTTATGATCGTGACTTTACATTTGAGATATCACCTCTCAGACATCAGCAGTTTGTACCTCTAGTTTACACCAGTTGTTTCCTTTCAGCAGGAGACCGTCTCTTACTATAGATGGTTATGGCTATGATCACCTATGACATGTATTCACTATGTAATGCCTATCATGGCCATTGTATCATATTTTTGTACTATACCGACATGTACTCAGAGATATTATTGTATTATGACGAGTGAGCTGCCCTCTCCATTTGTGTCTCCATCACTCCACTTCTGAGATTTATAATGTATTTCGGCCATCATAGAACCATTCTCTGACCTCACACATTAGGGGGCATCTATTACAATGTCATTTTCCACCTTGTGAGCATCAGCATTCTTTGGCCTTCAGGATCCATTTCACAGAGTTAGATTCACTTTATGTCCTTCAGAAAACACAGTTTTTCCCTATTTTTCTTCTTGTACACTAGATGTTCCACTTTAGCTAGCATACACGCGAATTGTTCCACTATAGCTCGCAGGTACCAAGTAAAATGGTAAAAATCATTATAAATTTACTTTTTACTCCCAAAAACCGGTCTTAGGGTGACCTTTGGCCCTCCATTTGCCCTGAAACGCCTCGATGTGTTCTTTCACTTACCTTTGGAAGGCTATATATTGAGCTCTTATGGCATATGGAAGGAAGGAGAAAGAGAGAGCAAGATAACTCTAGTGGATTTTTGCCATGAATTGAGTCTACCCTCATTGATCCTTATTGTTGTGAACTCCTTATGTTCACCTACCAAACTCCTTTCATAGTTTCAGTTTTCCATTACATGGAGGATTGAAGTGGTGGAGGCACAAGTGGAGAGACCCTGTTCTTGGTTCATATTGGTTTCTGACAAGAGGTCGTATATTGTACTTCTTGTTATTCATTAATGGAAATTCTCATTTTCTCGTCTAATTGATGTTGTGAATATTGTCAAATTACATTGGGTTATATTTTCCTATGATATTATGGATCACGCTATTGATTATGCTAATGTCTTTCACATATTATATGCACTTGCTTGTACTTGTTGTTGAGACTAATCTATAGGTTCAAGTGTAGAAGTTGAAAGCTCAACGGGGATCTACTTCGAACATCCGGTTGAAGGTTGGTATTTTCTCCATTATCTTATCATTTTCAATTATATAGCATTGCATTGGGAATTGAGTCATTTTCTGGTAGTCAGCTATCTATTGTGGTCTGCCCCAAGCCATAGGAAGTTTTCTCCGTAACAAGTGGAGGTATTTTGTTGAAACTCCATGATAATTTCAAGACCAAGGTCATGATGAATTGGAAGCTGGAAGTATGTGAGAAATGTGGTGGCCAATGTTGCAAAGGTGGCATGGATTTCTCTCAGTATATTTACATACCATTTGCATGTCGTTCCGGTGAGGGTACATTGAAAGAGGTGAAGCCTCATAGGATCGTCCACTATGCTATTAGAAGAACACCATAAGTTGAAATACATGATGTGGTTGGTGGGATCATCCCCCTGTTTCCATTCAAATTTAGTAATGTTGGAAGGAAGAATCAAGGAGATTTAGACTAGCCATGAAAGGTAGCGTAGGATGATTTGGTCCTGCCATTGTATGATGGGTGTGGCTTCCACTAGGGGGAGACGAGGATGGTGTTAAGAACAATGAGTGACCTCCTATGAGAGAGGAGGGATCAAAGGGGTCTAAAGGGTCTCTAAGAGGAGAAGCCAAAGGAGAACCTCTTCTGGCGGTGGAGGAGGTGGAAGGATTGTCACTGTCTCTGAGAAGAGAATATGAATGGAACAAGGTGCATCCTCGTCCCGATGATCCTATCAATGTGGCTTGGGAGCAGCCCCAGCTAGAGTATCTTCTGCATGAACCACGAGGAGAAGGTGTAAAAACATCTCTCAATAGAGGGGAAAGGCCTTGTAGTCTTCGGGACTGCCTCGGGTTTTTTTTTGTTCCTCAATGATGAAGGATTTTGTATCAAGTGAGAGTGATGGTGGAATTTAAACACAATTGAACAAATGAAAAAATATTCCAACCACAACAGATGCAATATGGTACAATGAGTGATATGTGCAAAAGCCATTTTTAGTGCAATATTTCCCACATGTAGGTTCTTTTAAGTTACGAGTTAGTGAATTTGTATTTAAAAAGAAAATAAATGTAAATTCCCTAACAAGACCTAACATCCTTCCTCTCAAATGTAATTGGGCCTCCTAAAATTATAATTGATGGTGATAATGGTATCCACACACCAATCAACTAGTGGAGGTAACAAAGAGCTAGTTCTACCGGCAATGGGGCCAATGTTCCAATCAACAAGACTTGGCAACAGCTCCGAATGTAAATAGCTAACTTCAAGTGTCAATTGCACCCACAACTGCTCCTTGGTGATGTCCTAAGTTTGGCCACTACGATACCTTGCATCAAGTGTGGATTAGTGGTTCCGCCTACATGGTATAGTGTCATCTCCCTACAATGAGATGAGTGAGTCATAGGGGGGATCATGGCAGCTATACCTCGGCTTTCACCTCCTTGGTCATAGTGCACTTTTGATTTGTATTTTCTTTGAACACTTGCTTATAGCAGGATTTTGAAAGTACCCCATAAGTCAACAATGTTATGTTTCAAAATATTGCCAATGAAACTAGATTGGTGGGCATTAATGGATTCCTATCCCAACCAATCCTTTCTAACTAAAATGTTATTTTGTGACCTCCTGTGGGGCATTTTAGTTAGTTGGAATTTACAAAGTTGATTTTAAGGGGTTTGAATTTCACTTAGGGAGTATAAGAGAGGTATTTAAGAATTCCTACCTTTTTGATTCACCAAGTTCACAAGAAGTGTGAGGTGAAGAGCATACATGTATTGGAAAAGTATTTAGGTCTCTTAGTGTGTGCTAGTAGTGAAAACAAATGTGATGAAAGCAAATTGGTTTTCAACAAATAAACTAGAAAAGTATAAAGTAAAGGCAAAAGTAGATGTAATTTTAACTCTAAAAGATGCCTAAGGTGATTTGCAAATAAAAAATGCTAACTAATGAAAAGTGTGCAATGGAGGTATTCCACACTTCTCACCCTCTTCTGATTCACCAAGCTCACAACAAGTGTGGGGTGAATAGCATATTTAGGGGGACAAGAGTCTTTAGGTCCTTGCTTGTGTGGAAAAAGTGGATTCTACACTTAATTTGAGTTCATTAGTGAGCAGTAATGGGGTTACAATATTGTTGTATGCAGATAAAAAGAAAATCAAATGATTGTAGTGTGGGAAAACAATACTTTCCCACGTGGTACCCCCGAAAAAATAAAAAACAGACATGTTGTAGCACGGGCAGAACACATACAAGGTGCGCGGGTCAAACAAAGGAATGTCGCATGGGTCATGAACTAGTTACCTGCATGAGTAGCATGACTGTCGAAGGAGTTTCCACGCAAGTAGCGTGGTCAAGAGGCTAGGATCCACGCTAATGTGTATAAATAAGTGTGGCCGAGAGGGGGTCAAATTTTGGAATATGAGGTGGTAAAATTGATCTCCTGCAAATGATAAACACCCAGAATTAACCACTCAGCATAAAACAACCTATTTTTAAATAAATAAACAAAAATAAGTGGAGTTACTATTAGAATTGTTGTGTAAAAATTTGCATAAGTGTGCATCCCTCCACTTGGAAAGGGGATAGGCCTTGTAGGTTGTAGCAAGGCATCGATCCTTGGAGCCCTTGTGTGGTGATTGGTTTTCCTCCAAATGATCCTACAAGAGATTGTTAGTGGAATTCACAAAAAATATATAAAATTGAACAAAATATAACAAAAGGAAATGAGGGGAGAATGCAAACTCCAACAACAACCAAATGTATGCAAAACCACTTTGTATTTCCCAATGGCCAAGTTTTACAACACCTAGGAGGAGTGGGATTCAAGGGAATCCAACAATCTCCCTTAGGGAGGTCCTGCTTGTCCAAACTATATGCTAAGTGGGTGGTAGACAATGGAGAGAAATTCTTGCCCCTTGCAGGAAGGTGGCAAGGGAGCTTGGGAATGCTTACAAAGGCAAGAATAGGTGGGCTATGAGGAACGTCCAACACAAATCCAACAAAATAACCTTGCTCTTATTTCTCTTTACAAAATGCATGTCAATGGCTTCCTTTTATAGGCCAAAAGGTGTCCAAGAAACAACTAGATCCAAATGTGAACTCATACACTCCATGAACTAGTTCCAAGGTACTTCAAGGGGGATATTTAATGCCACCAAGTGCGTGAGGATCCAAATTCGGATTGTTGGAGGTGATGGAGCTTTCAATGCACCATGGGAAGTAGGTGGTCTCGCCATTTTGACAGTAGCACGGCTATCGAAGGAAAATTTGCATTAGTATTGCACAGGCACTGAACTGATAACATGCGCTATAGCATGGGTTAACAATGACTTAGATGCCCAACATCTTCTTTTGACCGGTCTTGGGAACGTTTGGACTCATGCTTCCTTTTGAATTTGTTGAGGATGCCTTTGGTGAAATGCATTCTTTATGTTGGTGATGCCTTACTGCAAGAATCGCTGAAATGTCACATGTGTGCGAGATTTAGACACTAACAATATTAAATTTTGACAAAGGATATTTTGACATTAATTTCATTTGCAAATTAATTTTTCTCATGAACGAATTCAAAAAATACTTAAATTATATCTATATTTGATATAAATTTACTGCACCTTCAAGCACAGATAAACTAAAAATGTACTTTAGTATAAGAAGAGAACAAGTAACTTTATTATATTCTTAAACATAATCATCAAAACATATACAATCATCTTACCCACAAGTGCACACAAATGGTTGAGATTCTTTGTAATGTGGGACAAGATTAAATAGTGCATATTCAAAACCAATGGGAATGGATGACTGGGATGTTTCTTTCAGTTGAAGGGTCAAGCTAAAATGATTCCCTAGGGCACCTATGTTCCACTTAAAATAATATTCTATATTATGAGTATTCTCTTGTAGTTGTAGTTGATAGGAAAGTAGGTGTGAAGTAGGCTAGTAAGAGTTTCATTGGTGGACATGACAGATATGACAATAATGAATGTATTGGTGCATGTGGCATTTAATATCATGTTTAAAATTTTACTAGATTTTTGTTCCAATTGGAGATGGTTGATTATAGTGGTGAGAATATTATGAGGTAAATCAACATAAAGATCAAAATTAGAACAATCTGCATAATCATAATCTTTTTGGACTTAATTCATGACGGCTTGACATATTTTTTTATTTTATTCTAATTTACAAATAGGAAATGTTTGCAAGTATTGTTTGTTACACAAAAGATTTTTTTCAATCTGCAACATATAGAACAAGGGTGTATTAATTAGATAAAAGATGCATAAGATAAAAATAGTGCAAACCATCTTCAAACAAAATCAATAAATCATGAATATAAGTTCTAGAACATAATTATATCTTTCCCTATTTCTATTCAAATTGAATCAATCAACATCTCCTTCCCCACAACTATTGATTTTATTGCACGAACCACAACTTTATTTCCATCATGACCCTAAAAAATGCAATTAGATATTTTGTTCATTCTTCTAGGACATGAACTTTTATAAACCCTACAACATTTCTCAAACATTTTGGGCTTCCATCAAATATATGTGTGTGTGTGTGTGTGTGTGTTGATTGTTTTCATTCAATTTTTATAATTATCACAACCATTGCATATCTCCACATACTTGATAGATATTGGATCATCCATATCTAATGTATATAATCATACATTGGGGAAATATACTCCATCAATTCAACTACATTGGTGTATGGAACATTTACACCATCCATAGAAAAGATCCCCATCTCATGTAAACTATATGGATCAATTCAATATATTCTCTCACCAATACAAAAATAAATGTCCAACTTAGGATGTGGGTTTGGTTCCCAATTTTTTACATAATGCATATATCTCAAGGGAACTCCCTTATCTTTGTTAATCTTATCATCATCAAATCATGCCCCTCCTTTAGCTCGAAACAAATCCATTATTTTTTTAAAAATGTGTTCTAACATTACGACCTATAGTGGTTCTTAGCATCTTATTTGATGTCTCTTAGCATCAAATTAACCATTAGCATCCATTAGTTCTCTTCTAATTGACCTCTTTAGATCAACAATAGGGAACTTGTTAATGATAGAATGGTTTCCACAAATCGACAACAATATCAAATTATTTTCAAAAAGGATAAGAATCATAAGGGTGCAAATTATTGAGATAGTATTTTCTTTTAGATCAAGGAACTAACATATCAAAGGATTATAGGATATAAATGCCAAAAATCATGAAAGATATTTACACCTAGTAACCAACATTACAAAACAATCATGGAGCTTTCTAGTAGTGGTAATTCACGAAATGGTTCATAATGAAATAGCCTTGGTGTTTTTATATATGAATTTTTATTTTGTAAAATCCTATGTATTTGTTTACAGCTAAATACTCTAGCGGGTGGTGGAAATTGGAAACTTTTACTTGGTAAATATTAGTTAGGGTAGTTATCCTATTTTGAATTGATTTTAACGTGGATAACAAATTTAACTTTAGTATATCAATCAACGCGACCACATAATATCTTTATTTTCTAAAAAAAACCTGGGTAGAAAGTATACTAACACAAAAATGAGCTTTTAAGGTTAACCTTTTACGTTGATTAAACCATTTACCAATAACAAAATTTGGGGCATTGGGTAATATTTGTTTTTCATATTAATGGACTCATACAAAGACCAAGAGTATTTAATATTTCATAAAAAGAAATATTATGAAAGTTAAAGGTGGGTTGATAGATATAATCAAGGGTTTGTGATGTTAGTTTAGGATTTTGATAAAGTATTTCAACTAAATCAAATTTTTTATTTGCTAAGATACCATGTTATAGATTATCTTTGGCTAATATGCCATGTTTTGAGGGATATATCTATGTTTTCAAAATCACTCGGGTCTTGTACCTACTTTATGGGTTCAGGGTATCCACATTAATACAAGATTAACCACCTTAATGATTATAGTTAGAACACAAATCCATGGAAAATTCTTAAATTATTTCAAAACCCTTTAATTTATTTAAATAACCTTGTCAAAATCCTATAGTAACATCAAATCCCCCTAATTACATTTATCAACCTATGCTTGTGTTATGATTTCACCTCCTGACATTGTATCTTAAACTCATATACATTTCACCCTATAGAAGAATCTAAATCCTTTGAAACACATTAAAATTTTAGATTTGAAAATACCAAAATCTAATAAGCAATATTACAAATTTATCATTTCATAAATATTTAGTTCAAGCCGTTATAGAGCCACCTATTTCAAGGTAGCAATGTTGTGTGTATGAAATATAATGTCCTATTTTGACAATTTTATGACTCTGGGTGTACATGAAAGTATGCAACTATTAATTGTGATGTGTTTTTAAGAGTTAATATTAGTATTACAAGGTTAGGATTTGGGATCTCTCTTCACTAGAGTAAAACCAATTATATGCATGCATGGATAGGTTTCATAATGGGATTAATTTTTTTCACTCTATTCTCTATTTTTAGTTTTAGGTGTGTACCTTGACTTACAGTAAGCACCCAAGATAGTTTGAAAATACCCAATGAAGATTGATTTAAACAAGCCATGTTTTGATGAATGGCATAATGCCATGTTAGTGACTACTATCAATCCCATCAAAATTCCTAAATATATAATTGACTATTAAGGGAAGTTTCTAAAGTTTATCATGGATGAATAAACCACCTTTGTTTCTTTGTTTGTCCAAGAATGGTGTTTGGTGGTAATATTGACATCTCTTATTTACTATATATTCTCACTAATCATGCTATTGACCAAGAGGTGGTGATATGAATGAGTGTTTAGTGTAATGAGACAAAGACATGGATAGTTTATTTGTTTCTTAAGTCAAATCAAGTTTATAAATCTCTTTAGAATGATGGACCCCATTCTCCCCATCTAAAAAACATTAGCTAGTAAGTAAAGTATGTATGTGCTATGGCCTAAATTCCAAAAATAGCATAAACATAGAAATAAAGAGTATCTCCAAGCTTTGAGAATGAAATAAAGTGATTGAATAAGAATCATATTCAAGGAGGAAACCTTCTTTTGCAATATATAAAATGCACACAAACAAATTATATCTAAAACTAAGTCTTAGTTGACTATATACTTATAATTAATGTCCTAGATGACCAATAAATACAACACTTGTAACGCACCCTTTGTTACACTAGACTTAAGACGCAATAATTATTATTTTTAAATATAAAAAATATATGTATAATAGCCACATGCATAATACTTATATGCATTCTCCTAACAAATGCACAACTATGCATAATAAATACATCATATATAAAAGTATTTTAGCAGAAGCATATATTATTTTGTGGGATACATAATTAAAACACATGCACACAATGATTTTATAATTGTCCAAGCATAAATATTTGCATGTGTCGCACATTTATCCCATATAAATTGGCACCATAAATAATACACAAAATAGATTTCCTATTAATTTGCAATATACCAAACCAAAACAAAACTAAGGCTTGGGAGCTAACATTTCCAAATTTTTATTTATAATTTATTCTCGAGAAGTGCACTATCAACATTTTGTTGAAAACTACGTAGTAAAATTGTACAGTAAGAATTGCCCAGTAAAAACAGTATATTAAAAAATGTGCATTAAGAAGTATTAGGAACTACCCACTATGGTGCCAATATTCCAATATAAGGAAATTGTTATTTCAACATGTTTAACTAAACTTACTGCAATATTCCAACATATTACTACAGAATAAAGTTAATAATCCAACATATTAACTACGCACTAAAGTTACATGCATAAAATAAGTAGGATAGCAAGTACCAATTTAACCAAAGTATAGATTACACTATTCCAACATATAAACTACCCGGTAAAGTTAATAATTCAACATATTAACTGGGCAGTAAGGTTAAATGTATAAATTAAAAAGGATAACAATTACCATTCCTTCCCAAAACATGGAATGTAATATTCCAATATAATAATTGCGCAATAAAGTTAGAAATTCAACATATTAATTGCACAGTAAGGTTAAATGTATAAATTAAAAGGGATAACAATTACCATTCCTTCCAAAACATGAATGTAATATTCCAATACAATAATTGCGCAATAAAGTTAGTAATTCAACATATTAACTACCAAGTAAGGTTAAATGCATGAATTACTTTGGATAGCAATTACTATTTTAGCTAAAGTATTGAATGTAGTAACCAATACCTTACTAATTAAATCCATGGTATTTTGCATACAATTCCGGATACTTGTGAGATAAAAATAAATACCATTCATTATTGGCACATGGTATTCAACATAATCATTTAAACTTATTTGGATAAGCAAAATGAGCTTGTGGTTTCTAATTACAAGATACCATTCAATGCAAAACTTAAATAACAACCTTTAACATATGGAAATTGTTAAAGTAAGACATAGTAAAAAAATTTACAAATGCAAAAACCATTCAAGGTAAGACATAGTAAACCCAAAAATGTAACCCTGAAAGCAAATAAATTGCAAAAATAAACTTGTGTCAATTCCATGTACAGGAACTCAAACAAACAACTCATGAATTTAAGACATGTAATTACCATTCATTAATTAAACTAAATTGAGAAATAAAAATTATCTGAAAATATTTGAAATGGAAAATTGGTTGTGTGTGAGGAACACTCCACCCAACCATAGGTAATTTTTTTCATTCATCTCTCAACAAAACACCACCCCCGAGTTGGGACTTATGGATTCACCAAGAGACTCTCCACTTAACTTAAATTTCATTCCACCACAGGAATTATCACTAGACAATCCTCACAATTCACAAGTATGTAACATAGGTTTATAGGCATCTAGGAAAATAAGTTACAACCAATTCCATTCCAAAACACACAATTCCCACTCTAGTGTCCTTCCAATCGCAACATCGTGAAAACCCATCACTACTTAACAAGTACACAGGAATTCCACCATAATGGTTCATGCACAATACCACATCATTAACCACAACCTATCAGTCAATCACAGGTTCATTCCACAACAAGAATTATCACTTAGCAATCCTCACAATTCACGGGGATTTGGAACAGGTTTACAAGAATCCAGGAAAATAAGTTACAGCCAATTTCATACCAAATCACACAATTCCCACTCTGGCTTCCTTCCAATCGCACCACAATGAAAACCCATCACTACTTAACCAATACATGGGAATTCCACCAAAATGGTTCATGCACAATACCACTTCATTAACCACAACCCAGTAGGGGATCATTCCACAATAGCAATTATCACTCGGAAATCTCTACAATTCACAAATATTTAACATAGGTTTATAGGCATCCATGAATATAAAGTGCAGTCAATTCCATGCCAAACCACACAATTCCCACTCTGTCTTCCTTCTAATCGCACCACAATGAAAACTAGCACTGCTTAAACAGTACACAGGAATTCCGCTAGAATGGTTCATCCACAATTCACCATTTCATTGATCACAACCTGGCAATCAATCTTAGGGTCATTAAAGGTTCAGTGAGAAAATGAATTTCGCACTTTGGCTTCCTTTTGTATTTCCCCAGACCTTCCATTCACCTGCCCATGCCATTCTTTTGCAAGATGAAGGAATAATTATCCCATTTCCATTTTCATGCATTAGTTTTATTCATGGAAATATGGAAACACGTGTGTTCTCCAAGAGACCCACATTTCCCCTTTATATTTTTATTTTTATATAAAAAAATATAATCTCTACCCTTAATCCCACCTAAACCCACTTAAATCATAATCATGATTTAAAGCAAGTTTTAAATTAATTAAAGGGATTAAGAATTAATCAAGACTTAGTATAAACTTCAAGGAATTAAAGGTTTAATGGGGTCATATTATGGTTTCCTACCTAAGACATTCTAACCCGCTTACTGTCTCTGGTGAATACACAATTCCCCGATATTTTCAGTGTACTACCTTAGCACAGCTAATTGTGGATTTTAATATTAATAATTACAAAATATACATTTGTTCTTCCATACAGGCATTTACATATCAATATTTACATCATACATATGATCAGTTCAGGGGTGAAAGCTTCAAGGGAAGCCAAAAATATCCCTTAGGGAGGTCCTTTTTTTCCACAAAATTGCGAGATATCTAGGAGAAAACAATGGAAAAATTATTTCCTATTAGGGGAAGAGGGAAAGGGAGATCTGTGTATGCCAAGATGAGGTAGGAATGAGATTGAAAGAGGATCTCTCAATGTGATTCCAATAGAATAACGTTTCTCTGAATTCCTTCCTCTAGAATGCACTCCCATGGCTTCCTTTTATAGGCCAAAGGGTGGCCAAGAGACATCTAGATCCAAATGTAAACTCCCTCCTCCTTTGAAATGGTTCCAAAGTACATGAGAGGGGATATTCAATGACCCCAATCATGTGAGAGGTACCAATTAGAATTATGGATCCAAGAGAGTCATTCTGAGCCTTTAATGCACCACAAAATTTTGTGGTCCTTTCATTTGATCAATTGTGCAAGTATCAAGGGAAAAAATGTGTAAAGAACCTAAAACAATTAATTAATGAAAATACACGAGATAACATAAATAACATAACTCAGAATCACTTTTATTGATCGCAGGCCACTTCGAGGGGGCAACCTCCTTTGAGCAAGCTCAATACAAATAACTTCATTTTGCCTTCATAGGCCTCAACACACACTTATATACTAAGTCTAGGTGCCAATACTATGGGTCAAAACCATGGGCCAATACAAACTATGGATCAACATTACTACGGGCGACTTATAAAGCATATGCACCAAACAATAATAACACAAACTATGGATCAACAAATACTACGGGACGACTTACAAAGCATATGCATCCAACAACAATAAACTAACAAAGGAAAGACATGGGTTCCTAACATCCCCTCCCGCTTGGAAAAATATTTATCCTCAAAGCTTTAGATGTAGAAATTGTTGTTGAATATGGAGTGGTTCCCATGTAGCATCCTCTGGTTGCATGCCATGCCACTGAATTAAGACCTCTGTGATAGAGTAAGAGCAAAGCTGACGAGTGCGCTTATTGAGGACAGCCTCCGGCTCCAAAAGTATGGATCCTTCATTATCCAGTTCAAGTAAAATAGTTTGTCCTCTGATGTTGGTGCCAATAAATTTCTTTAGACAAGAGACATGAAATACTGGATGAATGCGGAAAGAAGGAGGATGTTCCAATTTATAAGCAATGGACCCAATCTTTTGAACAATCCGATATGGCCCATAGAACTTTGGAGCGAGCTTATGACGTCCTTTGAGTTTCAGGGAGGATTGCTTGTACGGATGGAGACGAAGAAAAACCATATCACCTGCTTGAAAAGTGCGCTCAGAATGGTGTTGATCATCTTGTTGCTTCATGCGATTTCTTTCCATGTGCAGATTATCCCGCAAAATATGAAGAATCTGATCGCGGTTTCGAAGGACTGTGTCAACTGCCTGAACTGGTGAACTGCTAGGGGTGTATGGAAGAAGAACTGGTGGTGCCTGACCATAGACTGGTTCATATGGGGTCATTTTAGAGGCAGTGTGGTAAGAGGTATTGTACCACCATTCAGCGAGAGGGAGCCACTTTTCCCACTAATGTTGTTGTTCAGAGGTGAAGCAATGAAGATAAATTTCCAAACATTTATTGATAATTTCAGTCTGACCATCTGTTTGTGGGTGATACCCTGAACTCATCTTCAGTTTGGTGCCAGTGTGGTGAAATAGTTCTGTCCAAAAATGACTGGTGAAAGTCGCATCACGATCCGAGACAATGGAAGAAGGGATTCCGTGAAGACGAAATATCTAGTCCAAGAAAATTTGAGCGACTAAGGAGGTTGTATAGGGATGGCTGAGAGCACAAAAATGACTATATTTGGAGAGGTGATCAACCACAACCAAAATCATTGTCTTCCCTCTAGATTTAGGGAGCCCTTCAACGAAATCCATAGAAATATCTGTCCAAATCCGTGTAGGTATGGGAAAGGATTCGAGCAATCCCGGAAGGAGTTTCGTTTCACCCTTATTGCGCTGGCAGGTATCACATTCAGACACCATCTGTTGAATTGTCCTTTTCATGCCCTGCGAAAAGAAGTTATGTCATGCCCGCTCATACGTTTTGAGGAACCTAGAGTGCCCTACCGATGGAGAAGCATGGAGTTCATAGATGATTGCCTGTTGAGGATCTGTGCTCTAGGGAAGCACTAGACAACCCTTGTATCTCAGGGAAGCACCATCCCAAGAGTAATTTGGTACAACAAAAGGGTTGTTGGCCAAGCGTTGGATGATTTGAGATAATGAAAAGTCATTAAAATAGCCTTGTTTAACAAATTGCAACCAATTTGGAATAGGCATAGAAATATCTGAAAGAGAACCTTGGTCATCAAATGTGAGAGAAAGAGCATCCGCCACAATATTGTCCTTACCCTTCTTGTAAGTGATCTCATAGTCATAACCCATGAGTTTTCTAACCCATTTATGTTGTGTTGGGGAGGATACACATTGTTCCAGGAAATATTTCAGACTCTGGTGATCAGTCTTGATGCAAAAATGATTCCCTAATAGGTATGGTGGCCACTTCTGTACTACATGCAAAATAGCCATCATTTCCTTCTCATATGTAGAGACAGCTAAATTCTTACCTGAAATGGATTTGCTTGTGAACGTAATGGAGTGTTCATCTTGAAGGAGAACAACAACAAAGACCATTGCTGCAAGCATCACTCTCAATAGTGAAGGGCTTGGAAAAATCAGGCATATCTAGAACAAGTGTAGTACACATAGCTTGTTTCAGTTTGTAAAATGCACACTCAGTAGCATGTGTCCATGTAAAAGCATCATTTTTCAATAGAGCAGTTAATGGAGCTACAATCTTCCCATAATACTTGACAAACTTGTCGTAGTATCCATTCAACCCCAAAAAACCACGAAGGCTCTTGAGTGTCTTAGGATGTAGTCAATTGTTCATGGCAGCGATTTTGGCAGGATTCACGTGAACCCCTTGTGCTGAGATAATGTGCTCGAGATACTTGACTTCCTTCTGTCCAAAAACACATTTAGAATGTTCGGCATGGAGATGATGGTCAAAGAAAAGATTCATTACAAGATCCAGATGCTGGAGATGTTTAGCCCATGTTTTACTGTAGATGAGGATATCATCAAAGAACGCCATAATGAATTTCTGCAAGTAGGGCCAGAATATTTTATTCACCAAGGCCTGGAATGTCGAAGGAGAATCAGTGAGGCCAAAGGGAATGACCAAAAACTCGTAGTGGCCATCATGTGTGCGAAAAGTTTTTTTAGGGATATCATCCTCATGAACCCAAATTTGATGATACCTAGAACGAAGATCCAACTTGGAGAAAAATTGAGCACCATGAAGCTCATCAAGAATCTCATCAACAACAAGAATTGGAAACTTATCCTTTATAGTGAGGTGATTAAGTGCTCGAAATTCAATGCAGAGGAGCCATGACCCATCTTTTTTGCAAACAAGGAGAATTGTTGAAGAAAAGGAACTAGTGCTTGGGCGACTAATACCTTGCTTCAGTAAGTCCGAATGAGCATTTCAATCTCTGTTTTTTGGTGAAAAGGGTAGCAATAGGGCCTGATGTTCGGAGGAATTCTTCTAGGAAGGAGCTGAATACGATGATCCTATGGCCTTGAAGGTGGCAATCCCACTGGTTCAGCAAAGACACCTGTATATTGATCCAGAATTTGTTGTAGATCCAAAGGAGTAGTGGAGACCGCTGATGGTTGCATCTAAATGGAATGGATCTGGGAGATGACACCATGTGAATTATTATTAAGGAGTTTTTCCATGCGATGTGAGCTGATGATGCTGAGAGACCATGGTTGTATGCTTGTCAATGTGTGTTGTTGTCCATTGGGGGAAAACTGCATCCAAAGTTCAGCAAAATCCCATAAGATGGGGCCAAGTGTGTGTAGCCATTAAGCGCCCAAAACCACATCACATCCACCTAAGGTCAAGGAAAACATGTCAGAGCACAAGTTATAATATCCCATAGAGATATGCACATTACGACACTTCCCTTTGTAAGGTAAGGTGCCCCCATTAGCAACCATGACTTCAAAGTTGGAGCAAGGATGGATAAAACAATCAGCCTATTTGGCGATCCGAGGGTCAATGAAATTATGAGTGCTACCAGAATCAATGAGTATTGTAAGAGGAAGCTTCTTGAAGTAACCCCTGAACCGCATGGTTTGGGGGGTGGTGTTTCCAACTAAAGCATGGAGAGACATCTCTGGCTAGTCATCCTAAGACGGAGGGTCAATAGGCGGCTCCGGAATGTCGACCTGAGCATCCATTGTTTTTGGAGCTTCTTCACCAATTTAAGAGGCAAGCGGAGAATCCATATCCAAGAGATAGAGATTTTGTTGAACACATCTATGTCCCCGAGTGAATTTCTCATCACAATTACAACAAAGCCCTTTTTTCTCTGTGTTTCTGCATCTCTGTTTCAGACAAATACTTGATAGGAGTTGGTCGAGGAGCTAGCAGAATGGGAGGTCGTTGAGAACCCATATTTTCGAAGGGAGGAAAAGTGGGTTTGGAGCGCTGTTGGGATGCAATCTTGTTTTCTACCAACTTTGCCAACCCCGGGGCTTCCATCATTGTGTTGAGACAGAATATTTTGACCTCAGAGCGGATTGCATCCTTAAGACCACTGATAAAACAACTCCGGTAGAAGTCATTAGGCAATCCTTCGATGTGGTTGGCTAGTTTCTCAAATTCAATTTGATACTCTCTCACAATGCCAATTTGGCTAAGTTTAGTGAGGGCTCCTGTGAAGTCATCAAAAGCACTAGGACCAAATCGTTGCAAAAGGAGATGGAAAAAATCTTTCCATTTTGGCTCTTCATTAGCCTTGATGTACCAACAGTACCATTGAAGAGCTTCCTATTCCAAATGAAAGGATGCAAGTGCAACTTTGTTGACATCAAAAGTATTATGCAGACTTAAATACTCTTTTGCACTAGAGATCCATCCAGTCGAATCAGTACCATTGAAGCAAGGAAAATCAAGCTTCGGACCACGGAAATTGCTGGAAGAAGAGAACCCATTGTCTGATGAAGACTTGAACTATCGTTTGTTGTTCATGGCTGAATGCTCAAGATGGAGGCTGAGAAATTTTCCATCTAGATATTGGTGTTTGGCTTGGATGGCTGCAAGTGCTTCTTCCATGGTTGTTTCTCCTGCGTGGGTGACAACCATAACTAGGAGTTTTTTTTTTTTTTTTGAGTGGGTAGAAAAACATAAACATAAACTGTTTCAGTAAAGGAAAATCTGGATTTGGGAAAAAATATGAAGGGTAATTTGGGTTTGACTAGGTTTTGGACACTGTCGAATGGACAAGGAAGCAGAAAATGAGGATTTCAGAAGTGGGGTGAAAGAATGAGAAAATTTGGTAGAGAGGGACAAAAAAGCAGAATTAGGAAAGGAAATCTATGGTAAAATTTGAAGGCGATTGGGTGAAATCCGAAGAAGTTATGGCAAAACCTAAAAATAGACAAATGTGGGATTTCGAGCTTTGGGAAGTGGAATTTGGGATAGGGTCCTCAGGAATGATATATGCATAATGAGATTACAGGGGTGTCAGGGAAGCTTTAATGGAAACGGAGTGAAAACAAGGGAGATATGGCCAAAAAAATGGAATTTTATACTTTTTTTTTCAGGATTGGATCTGCAACTGTGCGGAAGGGATTGCAAATAGATAGATCTGCAATGATGCGGAAGTGATCGGAAACAAAGGGATCTAAAATGGCACGAAATGGATCGAAAATGACTAGATCTGAAACGACTTTCATAATAGATCTGAAACGGCTGGATCTAGAACAGCTTTCAGAATGGATCTGAAATGGATGGATCTAAAATGACGAAAGAGTGATTGGCAACAATTCAATTGAAAATAGATATGGACCCCAGGTATGTGCGGCTTTCTAATAGTTCAGGGCGTTCACTCGTCCGCCAATGCTGTCTAACGGCTTGCATATTGGGGTAGTACCCCCCACTCCATGGCTCAGGTAAAACTGATAACCGCTTTGCCACAAATGATAGCTCTTGGTTTACCTCACGGGTGGGAACTAGTCAATCAGGTAGGGGTCGTTGCCCTTTTTGCTGGCAGGTCCTCTCAATGGGATGGCTACTTTGGGGTTCCTATGGTACTCCTCACAATGAGTTTTAGGGCTTATGCCCAAGTACTTCCCACAGTTAAGTAGATAGGGATTATTCCCATATCCGAACTTGCAATAGATGTGAAAAACAAATTGGCGGAAATTCCACCCAACGAGCCCAAGAAAGTGCTCTGATACTAGATGTGAACAACCTGCAACAATTAATTAAGAAAAATACATGAGATAGCATAAATAACATAACTCAGAATCACTTTTATTGATCCCATGCCACTTCTAGGGGAAAACCTCCTTTGAGCAAGATCAATACAAATAATTTCACGGTGCCTTCATAGGCCTCAATACACACCTCTATACTAAGTCTAGACGCCAATACTATGGGTCAAAACCATGGGCCAATACAAACTATGGATCAACAATACTACGGGCGACTTACAAAGCATATGCGCCAAACAACAATAACACAAACTATGGATCAACAAATACTATGAGATGACTTACAAAGCATATGCGTCCAACAACAATATACAAACAAAGGAAATACATGGGTTCCTAACAAAATGTGTAGGGTTTCATGGGTGACTGTACAAATAACTCACACTACATGGTGTGAGGTTCTAGTGCTTGAAGTCATGCTACTACCCCTTTAGGCTACTTTTGGAATTCTAGGGCTCATATTGTTTTATGAATCTAATGAGGATGTCTTTTGTGAAGTACATTATGTATGTTTATGACACCTTTCTACAAGATTATCTTAAATGTCACATGCATACAAGATTTAAGAATTAGCATATACCCCATGATGTATGAGGTTCAAAGGATACTGTAGGGACGATAATGCATCATTGTTTATTTTTTCTCTCCATGTTCTCATAAGATATCAAGCATTTGTGGGTAAAAGAACCTTCCGATGGGGGAAGTTTGTTGGCAGTGACTGTTGAATTTGTAATGAATATTGGTGTTTTATACAAATAAGAAAAGCATACATATGCTCATAAAAATCTATCAAAATAGATTACAACGAAGAGGAGACCAAGGGGTCCACTCTTAATACTTTTGTTGCAGGGATAAAGGGGGGATTCGATCCCTCTATGAGTAAATAGATACTAGAAGTGTTGTGACTGGAGCTAAATAAGTGAAATTGTTGATGCTGATGAATATCCCATAGAGGGTGGGGGTCCTGAATACTAGTGAATTTTCTAGGGGGACTTGACTAGACCCGATGTGTTGATACCACAAATCATAAATGTGAACACTAATACAATTGGAATCTACGACTCCCCCTAATGTGATAGATGTGTTGACATCGAGCATAGGGGACACCACTAATTTAAGGAGCAGTAATGACTCTACTTACTCAGTTCGAGGCGATCCCTTATATTGATTGAAAGGGACCCCAAGATACAACTACAACTACCTCAACTCTCAGAATATGATGTGTTGATGTCAATAAGAGTTGAAGTGTATGATAAAATAGAGGCCTTAAACCTGAGGACCAATATCATTTTGTAACCAACAGGGATGCTACCAAACCTGACACAAGACTGGTTGATAAATGTGAGGCTCATGACATCCCTTGATTGATGTAAATAAGGGTGAGTAATTGACAACATCTTTCTTCAAATGATGGTGTAGAGTGTAAAGGAGGAGACTGTAGATGAAGGGATTTATTGTAGACACAATATTGATGAGGTGTGATGGATGAAAAAATTGATAATGTTGAGGTTAGGTGGACTCAAAATTCATCGATCAAGGGAGACCAAGGTATTCTTCCAAAAGAATAATGTGATGGGGTTTCCACAGTTTTATGTGAATCAGGGAACCATTTGTACCAAAAATAATCATTGGGGAGGTTCTCAGAGTTTTGAGTGGGCCAGGGAGCCAATTTGTATGGGTGGGATTCCCATGGTCTTAAGTGGATTGGTGAATCAATTTTAATGATGAAGTGGCTTTTGCAAACAATAAGATGGGTACCCCATGAATCAATGCCATGCAGAATTTTCTTATGGGAATAACTAAGTTGGGGTAATTTATTCAAAGGGTGGGGGCCCCATTGGTGTCTTCTCAAGGGTTGATGATACGAAGGGAAATACAGATGTAATATTTCTCATGGAGGGGATGAGAGGCTATCTGTGAATCATGTTTGTAACATGCACTGAGGAATATAAGGTTGTTGGAAGTAGAATGAAAGGTGATGTCATGCAGTTTCTTTTTTACCAATTAGGTTGGGTGATCATATTCTTTAGACTTGTGGGGGATTTGACATCATGGGTGCAAAAATGTGATTAGGGTTTTAATGGTTCACACACCCATTGGGGAACGTGTTATTCATGATGGAGACATTGATGGCATGCCATAATCAAGAAATGGGGTCCTATGGTTATCAGCGTGTATACTAGATAAATGCAATGTAAACAGACGGAAAATGTTGCCTATATGACAAGATGAGATGATATACCTCTAATAGGTACCCCTACACCATTGTGGGAGATTAATGATGTGCTTTCCTTATTGAGGATCTTGAATAAATTTCATACATACCCAATCGTAATATAAATTATGACAAGAGTATTAACAATGCATAATTTCAACATGAGAAGAGTGCACCTAGGTAACAATGGTAAAAATAGAGATCTCAAGATGTTGATCACAGTGATGTGAATGGTTCATCAAATGGATCTGCAGTTTGCTTGTATGGGCTATTTGAAAATTAGTCAAATTGCTATAAATAGGGTGGGGCCTACTTTTCGAAATCATTTGCAGCATTTGAAAATCGATTTCTCTAGAGAGTTTTCGTGCATTCTGAGAGATTCGACCATTAGATTTCCAAGTAGTGAGTTCTAGGTAAGCCTAAAACGCATACTTTTTCATTTCATCTAGGCACTTTTTGGGTTAGGGCGGGAATCGACCGTACAAACAACTATTTTCCCATGTTCTGCAGTCATGTGGGAGAATTAGATTCTCCCGCACTATACCATGCAAGAGAATTTCATTCTCCTATGCATGGTATGGGACATGTGCTACTCAACTGCGCACTAAGATTTCACAACTGGTCAGTGACCAGTCGTGCGAGTAACACGGCTGAGCTGCACAAATCGCGCACTACTGGGTAGCATGATGTCATTAAAACAGACGTGCGCTATGTCGTTAATCAATTCTTTGTCCCACACTATTTGGTCACTCGGTTTTCTATTGGAATAGTCATGCTTAGCACAAATTTTGATGGAAAAGTTGTGCTACTATGTTTTTCAATTCAAACTAATTTTTGTGATGTGATTGGGTTTGAATCATATTTTTGTGTTTTTGTACTTTTGTGGCTACAGGTACTAGTGGTCATATCAATGGCTTATATCTAGTGGTGAGAGCTATATTTCGTTGGGGACGTAGCTACCACATAGGCTTTGCAAGAGCTGGGGCTCCTGAAGTTCATTAGGTGCCCCTTCATGAGATCGAGTGATTATCTCCTGTAGGAGATCATTCACATGTGGGGCCTGGAGTGAGGATGTTTCCAAGTCAAGGATGGGGACCTTACCATCATGTCTCAGGAAATATACTTCCTAACTAGGTTTCCCATATGTGGGGTGCATGTGGAGCATAGCCCCAGCATAGTGGGATTGTGCTCTATCGGCCAATTGATAGATCAATATTGTAGTAGGATCTAGGAGGCAAAAATTTTGGGTTAGATTAGTGTGTCCCATATTACCTCGCTTCTTGTCCGAGTGGTAGCTACTGGCGTGGTACGAGTTCTGAGGGTGACGACCCCTACAAGGGTCACTAGAGGATAGCTTCTGTCAGTGGAGCAGGTTCTGGTCAGTCAGAGTGTGGCCTGCGGTTCTATGATTATATGTCATATGCTGCATTTTTTGAGCGAGAGATCCCGAGGCATTTTCGGGACATTCACTTATGGGAGTTTTCTATTTGCATACTTTTTTGAGAGTACCCATTCTTACGAACACTAGTGATGATACCTCTGAGGGGGGGGCAAGAGGATCAGATGGCTTACTGGGGTCAGGTGATTCCCTAGGCTAGAGGAGGGGAGATGGGAAATATTTTTTCTCCTTGGTACCTTGATGTATGAAGGACAAGGGTTCATCCTATGGAGTGCTACCACAAGATTTGGATGAACTTCCAGGGGGACCCAGAGTTGCCAGTCCCAATTAATGGTTGGAATGATTCATGTATTCACTTTGATTCTGTTAGATACACATGTTTTATACATTTGATAGTCTATCCACATGTATGTGTGTGTGTGTGTGTTCGGTATTGATGCCATGTATGTTTGTGATGAAAACATTGGCCCTATTTGACCGCTAATAATAACAATGATTGTAGACATGCCTACCTTGCCTCTAGGGCCTCATTGTCGTAGAAGGAACGATGAGGGGGGGATAGGATCAATAGCAAGGGTAGCAGTTGTAAGGAGAAAAGAGGCCGGAGGAGTAGTCGCGGGAGTGACAACGAATCGGACCACTATAGTCTTAGTTGATTTGGAGGAGAAATCGTTCGCCTTGATGGTGGGAGTGGATGAGGGTACTCTTATAGATATGGAGGATGGGATGCCAGCATGGTTCGTAGGCTTTCCAAGATAGTGTGGCATCGGTTGGTGATTAGCTATGATGAGAGAAACAATGGCACATCACTTGGATCATTCATCATAGGGAAGATAGAGTCCTCCACCAATAGGACTGGCACCAGCACAAGGACCAAGGCCTATGCCAAGACTAGTGTGTCCACCAGCAATGGTGGTGCCCTAAGCTAGTTTGGGACAAGGGGCTCTATTACCTCGAGAGAAACCATGAGTGTTGGGAACTTGCATATGTATTTTTGTATAGGTCCATGACCCCAATTTTTTATATGCCATGAGCATATCCTATGGGAGGTTGTTTTTTGATGTACACCCATAAGGCGAATGATTTTTTGTATATGGCCCATGAGGCCCACCTTTTGTACATGACACATATTTTTTTGACAGGATATATATATATATATATATAGACCATTTGACTAACATTTTGATCTCTTTATGTGTCATGTGATGGATTCATGTGATGTATACATATACTATTAGTATGTTTTGTTGATGTATTTGTAACTTCGGAATATATTCACTTATATATTACATTTGTACTTTATTGTATATCCAATAGAGATGTCTTATTCCTCTGATTGGAAGTGTCATCATTTGTATTTGTAAGTGTCACAAGTTACATTGTAAGTGTCGCCATTTGTATTGATGGGTTATTAGACCACCAGTGTGGGGTCGACCCTAGTTATGTCATGTGGTTGGGTTATTAGACTTGATTAGCAAGTTGGCCCTGTTGTATTATTGGCAGGTCAAGTTAGTGTATAAATAGAGAGGTTGTGTCTCTCATTTGATTCATTCACTCACTTCTCAAGCTCGCATAGCTAATAGAGAAAGTGGCGCACTAGTGGAAGAGGAGGAGCATCTTCTAGAGACATCTTATTGGGTTTGATCATTGTGATCTTGGTTTGTGGCTTATCTTATCTTTGAGGAAGTTGTGGGGTTTTTCACCTTCTTGCTTTTCCCCGGTGAAACTATGTATCTCTTGTGTGATTGCTATTGTGTCTATGATTGATATGTTGTAGATATGATGTACATGTTATTCTCTTAGTGATCCTAAATGATAATAGAATGAAATTATTGAAAAATTAACATGGTATTAGAGTTGACCTAAGAAGAAGGCACTGTGCAGCTGCAGAAGCTAGGGATTCATAATATTTGGGTTTCCCTCCACAGATCATCAAAGGAATGAGGCTAGATTGACTCTCCTAGCAAAGGCGCATCTTTATGTTGAGACAGAATTCAATTCTGAGCATTTTCAGTTTTTGACCTAAAAATTAGGGTTTCTGCAAAAATTGGAATTTCTGAAATCTGAGACCACGGCTGGCAGCTACTCTAAAAAATCAAATTTTAGAGCTTTGAAACAAATTTTTTGGTTCGGTGAAGCTCCAGAAAAATCAAACCCTAATTCAAGGTCCTGTCGAGTGAATCCGGAAGTTTCAAAAGCAATTTTGAGGGGTGAAAATTTGTAGATTTCAAATTTTGAGTATACCATATTGACCAGCTCAACAAGGCGCATCTTTATATCCTTTTAGAAGTTTGAAACTCAAATTTTGAATTTTTAGGGTTTCTCTTACAAACCCTAATCTAGCTCTAGATCCAGTTTTCAGCAAATCAAGTGGTAAGACCTAAATCTTTTATTTCCATTTGAGTTTATCATTAAAATGTCTCACCACACCAAGCTTTAGGATAAGCTTGAAGGGGATGATAACTTCCGAGCCCAGAAGTATAGGATTGGGTTAATCCTGGAAGAAAATGAGTTGGACAACTACATAAAGGAAGAGGTTCCAGTTCCAAAGGGAGATGAAGCTAAGGCCTTACACAAGAAGAAATTGGTTAAAGCCAAGAGAATCATTGCTAATTATATCAAGGACCATCTCATTCCCCATGTGTCTTCCCTAAAGACACCTAAAGAGATGTTTGACTCCTTGATCAATTTGTTTGAAGGAAAGAACATAAATCGGAAGATGACTTCGCGGAACCAATTGAAAGGGGTAAAGATCCAGAATGGAGAGACCATCCAATCCTACTTTACTAAAGTCTCTCAAATCAAGGAAAAACTTGAAGCTGTGGATGAAGTAGTGGAGAATGGAGAAATTGTCATGACCGCATTGAATGGCCTACCTAGGTCATGGGACTCCTTCATCCAAGGAATCTGTGCAAGAAAGAAATTGATCTCTTTCAGCAGACTATGGGAGGAATGTTCACAAGAAGAAGCTAGGCTTGTGGCCTGAGAAGAAAAGATGGGAAGTGAATACCATGCCCTCACA
Source organism: Larix kaempferi (assembly GCA_027924585.1). Classification (NCBI taxonomy): domain Eukaryota; kingdom Viridiplantae; phylum Streptophyta; class Pinopsida; order Pinales; family Pinaceae; genus Larix; species Larix kaempferi. The sequence goes on from BSBM01000008.1 coordinate 4,249,584, forward strand.
ACACACACTAAGGGAAGCAAGTTCAAGAGGGATAAATCTCATAATAAGAAACATTCTCACTTCCATCATAAGAAGAAAGATCTCTCTCATGTTCGATGTTTCACTTGTGATGAGTTAGGACACTTTGCTTCAGAATGTCCCAAAAACAAAAGGAACAATCACTACAACAACAAGAAGAGTAACAAGAAGAGATATCATGCTCATGCTGCTGAGGATGATGAACCTCCCAAGAAGAAGACTAGGGTAGAAAGTGAAGATTCTTCAAGTGAGGAAGAATATTTGTTGATCTCTACTCTCACAGGTACTAGGTCACATGGAGGTGATGATTGAATTATTGATAGTGGAGATTCCAAACACATGATTGGGTTTCAAGAACCCTTTGTAGATCTATTTGAACATGAGTCACCTCATAAAGTGAAACTTGGGGATGACTATCAATATCCTATCAAAGGAAGTGGTCAAGCCTCCTACAAACTAGACTCTGGGAAGTCTTTGAAGATGAAAGATGTTCTATATGTACCTGGGCTCAAGAAGAATCTCCTATCCATATCATATTTGGATGCAAACGGGATTAGATCAGTTGCATTTGTGGATGGCCAAGTACTCATGTGGCCAAAGGGTAAGACCATAGATGATGTAATAGTGATTGGAGAGCAAGAGGGAGGATTGTACAAATTGAAGGGACAACCTGAACATGCCATGGTACATGAATCCATGGAGCCAAGTGAAATTTGGCATAGAAGGCTTCCACATGTGCATTATAGAGCACTATCAATTGCAAGCAAAGTTGTAGAAGGTCTTCCTGAAATTTAGTCAAAGCATGAAGGTGTTTTCAAAGGATGTGCAAAAGGAAAGAACACAAAGAAGGCATTTCCAAGCAGTGAAAGAAAATCAAAAGGAATATTAGAGATTATCCACTCCGATGTATGCGGACCATTGTCATCCAGTTCTCTGAGTGGGTATGTATACTATGTTTCTTTCATTGATGATTTCTCTAAGAAGACTTGGGTTCATTTCTTGAAGAATAAAGATGGCGTGTTTGATAAGTTCAAGGAATTCAAAGCCTTGATAGAAAATCAAACATGTAAGAAGATCAAGACCTTCAAATCCGACAATGGTGGAGAATTCACTTCAGGTGATTTCAAGAAGCTATGCAGTGATTCAGGGATTAAGAGGGAGTTGACTGCTCCCTACAATCCACAACAAAATGGAGTTGCAGAAAGGAAGAATAGAACTATCATGGAAGAAGCAAGGGAAATACTTCATGACCATGATCTTCCTATGCATCTATGGGCAGAAGCAGCTAGGACAATTGTATATGTGCAGAACAGAACACCTCACAAGATACTTGACAACAAGACACCAGAAGAAGTCTTCTCTGGTAAGAAACCTAAAGTTATCCATTTCGGGATATTTGGCTATCTAGTATACACACACATTCCAAAGGAAAACATGAAAAAGCTATATCCTTAGGGAAAGACGGGCATCTTTGTGGATTACAGTGAAAGCTCGAAGGCTTACATAATATACTTTCCAGGGTTCGAGAAAATTGACATCAGTAGGAATGTAACATTTTATGAAGACTCAGCATACATCAAATCAAGGAAGATGCCTGTTGAAGACCATGAAGAACCAAAGGTAACCAGATTTCAAGACACCACGATGAATGAAGCAATTCCAGAAGAAGTTCATTAAATTGAAGATCCACAAGAACCTATACATCCACCCCATGAGAAGAACACTCACAAGAGGAAAACTGCATGGGCTAGAGCTCATTCAAGATGCAGAAAGGTATGGCATTCCAGAAGAAGAACACAGAGAAAGGAAGAGGACTAGATCACATACTAGCTATGTTTCCTTACTCTATGATATTATGAACAAAGAACCTTCCAGTTATGAAGAAGCAGCGGAAAAGAAAGAATGGAAGGATGCCATGGTCGAGGAATACTAATCGATCATGAAGAATGATGTTTGGGATGTGGTACCAAGACCTAGAGGGAAGTCTATTGTGAATTCCAAGTGGATCTATAAGATCAAGCATGCTGTAGATGGGAGCATAGAGAAACACAAGGTGAGGTTTGAGCTCGTGGATTCTACCAGAAAGAAGGAATAGACTATGAAGAGACTTTTGCTCCTATAGCCAGATACACTTCAATTAGAACAGTACTTGCTCTGGCTGTAGTGATGAAGTGGAAGATACACCAGACAGATGTTAAGACAGCCTTCTTGAATGGTGTAGTCGAAGAGGAAGTGTATGTGGAGAAGCCACTTTGTTTTGAGACACATGACAGGGAGTCATACGTGTGCAGGTTGAAGAAATCCTTGTATGGATTAAAGCAAGATTTTAGGACTTGGTATGGTAGGATGGACAGTTTCATATCTAGTTTGGGATTTACTAAGAGTAAAGTAGATTCCAACCTTTATTACAAGGTTGAGGAAGGATATCCAGTGATACTACCATTATATATGGATGACCTGTTTGTTACAGGTGAGGATAGATTGATTTTCGACACGAAGAGGAAGCTTGCTGCTGAGTTTGAGATGAAGGACTTGGGGATGATGCACTACTTTCTAGGCATTGAGGTGTGGCAGAGTGCAGATGGAATCTTCCTTGGACAAGGGAAGTATGCAGTAGATATCCTGAAGTGGTTCGAGATGATGGACTTCAAGGCCATGGCCACACCTATGGCATCGAACCTGAAGCTTCTGTGTGATGCTTCATCTGATCCGGTTGATGTCACGGTGTATCATCAGATGATTGGGTCCTTGATGTACCTGATGAACACGAGACCAAATATTTGCCTTGCGGTGAACACATTGATCCAATTCCTGACGGATCCCAGAGGTGTTCAACTGGTTGTTGTAAAGCATATTCTGAGTTACCTGAAGGGTACAATTGATTATGGGCTCAAGTATGATGTGAATCAAAGGTTTAACCTGGAGGGTTATGTTGATTCAGATTGGGAAGGCAGTGCTGCAAATAGGAAGATCACTTATGGGTGTTACTTCAGTATGGGATCAGGTGTAATATCTTGGTTTAGCAGGAAGCAATCCTCTGTAGCACCGAGTACAGCCGAAGCAGAGTATGTCGCAGCTTGTTCGGCGAGCTGTGAGGAAGTATGGCTTAGGAAGCTACTATCTGATTTATTTCATCTCCCATTGGATGCTACCTGTATTTATTGTGAAAACCAGAGTTGTGTGAAGTTGGAAAAGAACCCGGTGTTCCATGACAGGTCGAAGCACATCGAGATCAAATATCACTATATCAGGGATATGGTGCAGAGAGGAGCAGTGAAGCTCCTGTATGTTGTGACAGCTGAGCAGATTGCCGATGTGTTGACCAAGCCACTATCCAGAGTGAAGTTCAAGTACTTCAAAGAGAGGCTTGGTGTTCTTCAGATAGAAGATACTTCGAGGAAGAAGTGATTGGACACATTTGCTAGAGCGATTCCAAGCATGGTGGTAGGAGGATCCTTCCCATGGCTGTGGATGTAAGCGTTGTGTGATGAGCATCAGGATGATGCTCTAGATGATGTTCTACATGATGTTGATCAGGATGATCACATGTGATGATATGCATCAGGATGATGCAGTGACGATGATCAGGATGATCATGAGATGATGATATGCATCAGGACAATGTAGTGACGATGATCAGGATGATCATGAGATGATAATAGGCATCAAGACGATGCAGTGACGATGATCAGGATGATCATGTGATGATGATGTGCATTAGGACGATGTACGTTATGATGGTGATCAGTATGATCATGAGTATCAGAATGATACTCTGTGGTTGTGGACAGGTTGTGCATGTAGCATAAAAAATATCTTGGGAGATCCTATAGTTTGAGCTAGGATGCTCTTTCGAGGTTTTTCTACTAGAGGCATGTAATAAGCCCTAGAGATCCGATAGGTTGAGCAGTAAGCTCGTAATCAGTCTTGGGATGCTCTTTAGAGTACTTGCAGGTTACAAGATGCTCTTTAAAGGTTTTTCCTAACCACATGTAATCAACCCTAGTGATCCGATAGGTTGAGCATTAAGCTTGTAATTAGTCCTAGGATGCTCTTTAGAGTACTTGCAAGTTGCAAGATGCTCTTTAAAGGTTTTGTGGTGTGGGGGTCACATATAATCAGTCCTAGAGATCCAATAGGTTGAGCAGTAAACTCGTAATCAGTCCTAGAGATCCAATAGGTTGAGCAGTAAACTCGTAATCAGTCCTAGGATGCTCTTTAGAGTTCTTGCAGGATGCAAGACACTCTTTTAAGGTTTTGTGACAGTCAACATGTAAAAGATCCTGGGAGATCTGATAAGTTGAGCAGTAAGCTCGTAATCAATCCTAGGATGCTCTTTCGAGGTTTTGTTGATGCACGTAATTAGTCCTGGGATCCACAGTATGGCCAATGTTGATGAAGACCTTCAGGTGGTGGGCCTACATCCAGCATGAAAAAGGGCTGGCTCTGTAGAACTTTCTATGACGATAAGAATTCAGAGATAGCCCAGTGATCGAGATGTCGAGTTCAGCAGCAGTGATGATTATAATGCTCCGTGATCCAGTGACGATGATCCAGCTCCAGAATTGAAGACTTGGGACAATATGTTTTGATGACCTGTGTCTAGAGAATACCTTCCTAGTTAAGAGGGAGTGTTGATGTATTTGTAACTTTGGAAGATATTCACTTGTATATTACATTTGTACTTTATTGTATATCCAATAGAGATGTCTTATTCCTCTGATTGGAAGTGTCATCATTTGTATTTGCAAGTGTCGCAAGTTACATTGTAAGTGTCGTCATTTGTATTGATGGGTTATTGGAACACCAATGTGGGGTCGGCCCTAGTTAAGTCATGTAGTTGGGTTATTAGACTTGATTAGCAAGTCCGCCTGTTGGATTATTGGCAGGTCAAGTCAGTGTATAAATAGAGAGGTTGTGTCTCTCATTTGATTCATTCACTCACTTCTCAAGCTCGCATAGCTAAGAGAGAAAGTGGTACACTAGTGGAGGAGGAGGAGCATCTTCTAAAGACATCTTATTGGGTTTGATCATTGTGATCTTGGTTTGTGGCTTATCTTATCTCTAAGGAAGTTGTGGGGTTTTTCACCTTCTTGGTTTTCCCTGGTGAAACTCTGTGTCTCTTGTGTGATTGCTATTGTGTCTATGCTTGATATGTTCTAGATATGATGTACATGTTATTCTCTTAGTGATCCTGAATGATAATAGAATGAAATTATCGAAAAATTAACATGTTTATATATGACTTCATACTAATGTGTAGTTGTAGATACTAGAACATGTTGTATCCATATATCATGTTTTTTCTTGCAGGGTCAGATTGATTGTTGATGTATCAAGTGCCAATCGAGGACCTCATTGGAAACGTGATTTGTGAAGTATTTTTGTTCCTAGGGATGTGAGTGAACATGATGGTATCAAGTTGTTGCACCAGGAGACGAACTCGCAAATACTTGTGAAAGAGGAGCGGGTTAAGCACAAAACATATTGTTGAGCTGCGAGACTACAAGTTGGGAATCTAGATGGACATGAAGGTGCCATATCCCAATGATGAGGGAATTGTGCAATAACCCAATGAACACATCATACTCTTCTTGATTATTAGTGATGGCCCCCAAACAGACTCCACCTGTGTGGTATAGATTTTGAGTCAGGGTGTAAATGTCCCAAGTAACGGATGCCAAATTCTTTGACCAACGACTTTCACCATCGAAGAAGGCGATGAAATTATTTGAACATAATTGCATCTACATGACAAATAATGCTTGGTTTAATTTTCAATCCATAAGATCAGAAATGAAAGTAGAAACTGAATACTACATTGTATTAAAATGAAAGGGACAACATAGGATGTGAACGATGGCATCAATTTTGTGACACTAGAAGTCTGGTGTTCATATTCCAGTTGACACTAACTAAGTGGTAGGTTGAGTATGTGATTGAATGGAATCTGAAGCTCATTGGCCTATGGGAGGAGAGTATGGCATCTCACTTGGATCCCACCGGAGATATTTTGGTGTTTGTTGGTTGTTTGGTGGATCATGGTTATGTTCCATGATCGAGGATGATTGGTCTTCCTCTGATGCTGATGACGATGTTCATCACTTGTAAGTAAGCCAACTAACAATGACATGTTGATAACATCACCTTGATCTCCAATCTCGAGAATTTGGAAGAGTAATTCCACAATGGGTATCCCCGGGGGTTATTCCCTTATGGGAGGGGTATTGTCTTTGAGCCTCATCTGTTTGAGGTGGAAATCCCACTCAACACACAAAATGGGGCATTGGAAATGTGTTAATTGTTCACTTGATCTACATGGATGAGTAGTATGTGCATGATTTATCTCATGCACAATACTTAAAGGTTGGTTGGCACAGTCAGTGATGGTGATGCCAGTTGTACTTGGGATCATATGGGATTGGTTCCCACATGATGAAAACCCATGGGGTTGTACTTTCGACGGAGATGTTGTAGTTGCTGGCACATCTAGTGGTGGTGCTAGTAGCGGTGGTGTCTCTAATGGAGAGGATGTGGGTGTTGTGGCCTCTTGCATTGATGGCCCCTGCATTGGTACTAATATGGTAACAACATTGATAGAGGCTACTTCAGGAGGTGCTTTTACAGGTGCGGAATGTGTGAGGTGAATGGTCACCAAGGCGTCTTGAAATCGACGAAGATCGATATAGTGATGGGTATAATGCCCAAACTAAGAACATATTGTACACACATGGTTAGGGTACAATTTCATGGCCTTTGTCTTAGTGTTGGGACTGGATTACGTTCCCCCTATATAAGTGTTAGGGGCATGGTTTATGCTAACCGAGGTGTTGATAAAATTCCTGAGCTCAGGTAAGTTAGGGCACAAGTTAGTCGCATATCCTAGTTTCCCTCATAGATCGCATGGTGGAGTGAATCTAGGAGTAAAATTAGTACATGGGTCTACTGGGGATTTCAAATTGGGTTGTTTTATGGCCCCTATATTAGGCTTCGTGACTTCCCATGGGGGTTGAGTAACAGTTGCTTTTGTTGTGGTCAGAGCTCCTTGTGGTGGTCATGCGGTGGAAATGGGTATAAACTCATAATTGGATAATGGCTTAGAATCCATCTCAGGATATGGTGGTGTAATATACCACACAGGAATTCCCAAAGTGAACCCAGGTAGCGCAATTTTTTCCATTATTAGTGTTCCTTGTACTCCTATGGGGGGATACAAGAAAAGGATCTAAAACATTGATGGCACCAATATGGTTAATGTATGGTCAATGTTGTGGCTATTGGGAGGTACCGATTATGAAGTGGAAGGGGCTTGTGAATTTTCTTCGAGGTGAAGATAGTACACATGAGACCATCTATAGATATAGGGATCTAGAGCAGAGGACCTAATTACACCTCAAGCAAATTAAAATATTTGTAAATGCCTAGACGAAACTCAACATGTTGGGGGGGCATTGTTGATCCTATGGTGGGCAGGACATTATATGGATTGGTATTGGTGTGTGGTTCATAGTAGTTCAGCTGGTCAAGGGTGACAATCTTCCCATTGTGGGGGAACATCATGATGTAGAAAACTGAGGAGGCTACCATCTTCATGGCGTACATATAACTATATATTAGGAGGATGTTGTATTCGATTTGTGCATCGACTAACTCAATATATAAAGGTACCATTTTCCCCCTAGCTCAATGGGGACATTCTAGTATAATCCTAAAGGTTTCAATGGCTCCCATCATAAGAACAAAGGGTGATAGATGAAGGGAATAGATCTGTGAGGCACCTGCAACAATTAATTAACAAGAATATGCGAAATAGCAGAAATGACAGAACTCAGAATCACTTTTGTATTGATCACAGGCCACTTCGAGGGGGCAACCTCCTTTGAGCAAGCTCAATACAAATAACTTCATGGTGCCTTCATAGGTCTCAACACACACTTATATACTAATTCTAGGTGCCAATACTATGGGTTGAAACCATGGGCCGTTACAAACTATGGATCAACAATACTACGGGCGACTTACAAAGCATATGCGCCAACAACAATAACACAAACTATTGATCAAAAAATACTACGGGACGACTTACAAAGCATATGCGTCCAACAACAACATACTAACAAAGTAAAGATATGGGTTCCTAACATCCCCTCCCCCTTAAAAAAAGCTTTGTCCTCAAAGCTTCAGATGTGGAAATTGTTGTTGAATCTGAAGGAGTGGTTCCCATGTAGCATCCTCTGGTTGCATGCCGTGCCACTGAATTAAGACCTCTGTGATAGAGCGAGAGCGAAGCTGACGTGTGTGCCGATTGAGGATGGCCTCTGGCTCCAAAAGGATGGATCCTTCATTATCCAGTTCGGGTAAAATTGTTTGGCCGCTGATGTTGGTGCCAAGAACTTTCTTCAAACAAGAGACATGAAAGACTGGATGAATGCGGGAAGAAGGAGGAAGTTCCAATTTATAAGCAACGGACCCAATCTTCTGAAGAATCCGATATGGCCCATAGAACTTTGGAGCAAGCTTATGACGCCCTTTGAGTTTCAAGGAGGATTGTTTGTACGGCTGGAGACGAAGAAAAACCATATCGCCGACTTGAAAAGTGCGCTCTGAACGGTGCTGATCTGCTTGTTGCTTCATGTGATTTATTGCCATGTGAAGATTGTCCTGCAAAATGCGAAGAATCTGATCGCGGTTGCGAAGGACCGTGTCAACTTCCTGAACTGGTGAACTGGTGGGGGTGTATGGAAGAAGAGCTAGAGGTGCTTGACCATAGACTGCTTCATATGGGGTCATTTTAGAGGCAGTTTGGTAAGAGGTATTGTACCACCATTCAGCAAGAGGGAGCCACTTTGCCCACTGATGTTGTTGTTCTGAGGTGAAGCAACGAAGATAAGTTTCCAAGCATTTATTGACAATTTCAGTCTAACCATCTATTTGTGGGTGATACCCTGAACTCATCTTTAATTTGGTGCCAGTGTGGCGAAATAGTTCTGTCCAAAAATGACTAGTGAAAGTCGCATCACGATCCGAGACAATGGAAGAAGGGATGCCATGGAGACGAAAGATCTGGTCCATAAAAATTTGAGCAACTGAGGAGGCTGTATAGGGATGACTGAGAGCACAAAAATGACTATATTTGGAGAGGCGATCAACCACAATGAGAATCACTGTCTTCCCGCTAGATTTAGGGATCCCTTCAATGAAATCCATAGAAATATCTGTACAAATCCGTGTAGGTATGGGCAAGGGTTCAAGCAATCCTGGAACGAGTGTTGTTTCCCCCTTATTGCGCTGGAAGGTATCACATTCGGCCACCATCTGTTGAATTGTCTTTTTCATGCCCTGCCAAAAGAAGTTACGCCGTGCTCGTTCATATGTTTTGAGGAACCCAGAGTGCCCGGCCGATGGAGAAGCATGGAGTTCATAGAAGACAGCCTGTTGAATATCTGTGCTCTAGGGAAGCACCAGACGACCCTTGTATCGCAGAGAAGCACCATCCCAAGAGTAATGTGGTACAGCAGAAGGGTTGTTGGTCAAGCGTTGGATGATCTGAGATAAGGAGGAGTCATTGACATAACCCTGTTGAACAGATTGCAACCAATTTGGAACAGGCATAGAAATAGCTGAAAGAGAACCTTGGGCACCAAATGTGCGAGAAAGAGCATCTGCCACAATATTGTCTTTACCCTTCTTGTAAGTGATCTCATAGTCATAACCCATGAGTTTGCTAACCCATTTCTGTTGTGCCGGGGAGGAGACACGCTGGTCCAAGAAATATTTCAGACTCTGGTGATCAGTCTTGATGCAGAAATGATTCCCTAATAGGTATGGACGCCACTTCTGTACTACATGCAAAATAGCCATCATTTCCTTCTCATAGGTAGAGGCAGCTAAATTCTTACCTGAAATGGCTTTGCTAGTGAACGCAATGGGGTGTTCATCTTGAAGGAGAACAGCACCAAGTCCATTTCCGCAAGCATCACTCTCAATAGTGAAGGGCTTGGAAAAATCGGGCATAGCTAGCACAGGTGTAGTACACATAGCTTGTTTTAGTTTGTCAAATGCACACTGAGCAGCATGTGTCCATGTAAAAGCATCCTTTTTCAATAGAGCAGTTAATGGAGCTGCAATCTTCCCATAATCCTTGACAAACATGCGGTAGTAGCCAGTCAACCCCAAAAAACCACGAAGGCTCTTCAGTGTCTGAGGACGTGGCCAATTGTTCATTGCGTCGATTTTGGCAGGATCCACGCGAACCCCTTGTGCTGAGATAATGTGCCCGAGATACTCAACTTCCTGTTGTCCAAAAACACATTTAGACTGCTTGGCATGGAGATGATGGTCAGAGAAAAGTTGCATGACAAGATCCAGATGCTGGAGATGTTCATCCCATGTTTTACTATAGATGAGGATATCATCAAAGAATACCAGAATTAATTTCCGCAAGTAGGGTCGAAATATTTTATTCATTAAGGCCTAGAATGTGGAAGGAGCATTAGTGAGGCCAAAGGGCATGACCAAAAACTCATAATGGCCATCATGTGTGCGGAAAGCTGTTTTAGGAATATCATCCTCATGAACCCGAATTTGATGATACCTAGAACGAAGATCCAACTTGGAGAAAAAGTGAGCCCCATGAAGCTCGTCAAGAAGTTCATCAACAACAGGAATTGGAAACTTATCCTTGATGGTGAGGTGATTAAGTGCTCGGAAGTCAATGCAGAGGCGCCATGACCCATCTTTTTTGCGGACTAGAATAACTGGAGAAGAAAAGGAACTAGTGCTTGGGCGAATAATACCTTGCTTCAATAAGTCCCGAACGAGCATTTCAATCTCTGTTTTTTGGTGGAATGGGTAGCGATAGGGCCTGATGTTGGGAGGAGCGCTGCCAGGAAGGAGCTGAATACGATGGTCTTCTGGCCTGGAAGGTGGTAATCCCACTGGTTCAGCAAAGACACCTGTATATCGATCCAGAATTTGTTGTAGATCCAAAGGAGTAGTGGAGACCGCTGATGGTTGCATCTGGATGGAATGGATCTGAGCGATGACACCATGTGAATTCTTTTTGAGGAGTTTTTCCATGCGATGTGAACTGATGATGCTGAGAGAACCTGGTTGTAATCCTGTCAATGTGTGTTTGTGTCCATTGAGGGAAAACTGCATCCAAAGTTCGGCAAAATCCCATAAGATAGGGCCGAGTGTGCGTAGCCATTGAGCGCCCAAAACCACATCACATCCGCCTAAGGGCAAGGCAAACATGTCAGAGCGCAAGGTATAATCTCCCATAGAGATACGCACATTTCGACACTTCTCTTTGCAAGGTAAGGTACCCCCATTGGCAACCATGACTTCAAAGTTGGAGCAAGGATGGATAAAACAATCAGCTTGTTTGGCGATCCGAGGGTCAATGAAATTATGAGTGCTACCAGAATCAATGAGGATTGTAAGGGGAAGCTTCTTGAAGTAACCCCTGACCCGCATTGTTTGGGGGGTGGTGATTCCAACTAAAGCATGGAGAGATATCTCTGGCTGGTCATCCTGAGACGGAGGGTCAATAGGCGGTTCCTGAATGTCGACCGGAGCATCCAGTGTTTCTGGATCTTCGTCACCCATTTCAGAGGCAGGCGGAGACTCCACATCCAGGAGATAGAGCTTTTGCTGAACACATCTATGTCCCCGAGTGAATTTCTCATCACAATTATAGCAAAGACCCTTTTCTCTGCGTGCTTGCATTTCTGTTTCAGACAAACGCTTGATAGGAGTCGATCGAGGAGCCTGCGGTATAGGAGGTCGCTGAGACCCCATATTTCGGAAGGGAACAAAAGTGGGCTTGGAGCGTTGTTGGGCTGCAATCTTGTCTTCTGCCAATTTAGCCAACCTGAGTGCTTCCATCATTGTGTTGGGACAGAACATTTTGACCTTAGAGCGGATGACATCCTTTAGACCACTGATAAAACAACTCCGGTAAAATTAATCAGACAATCCTTCGGTGTGGTTGGCTAGATTCTCAAATTCGGTTTGATACTCTCTCACAGTGCCAGTTTGGCGAAGTTTAGTGAGGGCTCCTGTGAAGTCATCAAAAGCACTAGGACCAAATCGTTGCAAAAGGAGCTGGCAAAAGTCTGGCCAGTTGGGCTCTGGATGAGCCTTGATGTACCAACGGTACCATTGAAGAGCTTCCTGTTCCAAATGAAAGGATTCCAACGAAACTTTGTTGACATCAAAAGTATTATGCAGACTGAAATACTGTTCTGCATGATAGATCCATCCAGTTGGACCGGTACCATTGAAGCGAGGAAAATCAAGCTTCGGACCACGGAAATTGCTGGAAGAAGAGAACCCATTGTCTACTGAAGACTCGGACTGCCGTTTGTTGTTCATAGCTGAATGTTCAAGATGGAGACCAAGAAATTTTTCATCCAGATCCTGGAGTTTGGCAATGATGGCTGCAAGGGCTTCCTCCATGGTTTTTGCTCCTGCACGGGTGACAACCATAACCAGGGATTTTTTTTTTTTGGACTGGGTAGGAAAATAAAAACAGGAACTACTTCAGTAAAGGAAAAGTTGGATTTGGGAAAAAATCAGAAGGGTAATTGGGGTTTGACTCGTTTTTTGGACACTGTTGGATAGATAGGGAAGCAAAAATGAGGATTTTAGCAGCGGGGTGAAAGGATGGGAAAATTTGGCAGAGGGGAACAAAGAAGCAGAATTCAGAAAGGAACTCTGTGGTAAAAATTGAAGGTGATTGGGTGAAATCTGAGGAAGTTATGGCAAACCCTAAAAATAGACAAATGTGGGATTTCGGGCTGTAGGAAAGGGAATTGAGGATAGGGTCCTCAGGGATGAAATATGCAGAATGGAATGATAGGGGTTCCCTGAAATTATTATTATTATTATTATTATTATTATTATTTTTTTTTTTTTTTTTTTTTTTTTTTTTTTTTTTTTTTTTTTTTTTTTTTTTTTTTTTTTTTTTTTTTTTTTTTTTTCAGACTGGAGCGGCTACGGCTCGGGTTTTTTTTTTTTTTTTATACAGACTGGAGCGGCTACGGCTCTGCTTGCAGAATGGGATCTCCGGTTCGAAGGATTCTGCAACAACGCCGACGGCTGGATCTGGAACGGTTTGCAAAATGAATCTGAAACGGCGCAGCAGTGATCGACAATAGTTCAGCTGAAAGTAGATATGGACCCCAGGTATGTGCGGCTTCCTAACAGTTCAGGGTTTTCACTCGGCCACCAATGCTGTCTGATGGCTTGCGTATTGGGGCAGTACCCCTCACTCCACGGCTCAGGTAAAACTGATAACCGCTTTGCCACAAACGACAGCTCTTGGTTTACCTCACGGGTGGGAACTAGTCAATTAGGTAGGGGTCGTTGCCCTTTTCGCCGGCAGGTCCTCTCAATGGGCCAGCTACTTCGGGGTTCCTGTGGTACTCCTCACAATGAGTTTTAGGGCTTATGCCCAAGTACTTCCCACAGTTAAGCGGATAGGGATTATTCCCAAATCCGAACCTGCAACAGATGTGAAAAAAACAATTTGGCAGAAATTTCACCCAGCGAGCCCAAGAAAGTGCTCTGATACCAAATGTGAGGCACCTGCAACAATTAACTAACAAGAATACGCAAAATAGTAGAAATGACAGAACTCAGAATCACTTTTGTATTGATCACAGGCCACTTCGAGGGGGCAACCTCCTTTGAGCAAGCTCAATACAAATAACTTCACGGTGCCTTCATAGGTCTCAACACACACTTATATACTAATTCTAGGCACCAATACTATGGGTCGAAACCATGGGCCGTTACAAACTATGGATCAACAATACTACGGGCGACTTACAAAGCATATGCGCCAACAACAATAACACAAACTATTGATCAACAAATACTACGGGACGACTTACAAAGCATATGCGTCCAACAACAATATACTAACAAAGTAAAGATATGGGTTCCTAACAAGATCTAGTGAGCCCAGACGTTTCCATACATGAATGGACATCACACAAGTTGACGCTCCTTCATCGATGATGCACCAATGAATGATGATGTTCTTTATGATGACGAGAATCTGGAATGCAATTGAGGAAGGTAGTCATGGCTCACCTTTGTCAAGATCAAATATCATGATATGTGAATCAGAGAGGTCAACGACGCCTAATGAATTTAGTAATTCCTTCTTTTGGGAAGGGAAAGACTAGAGAATTTCTAAAGTTGACTTGGTAGTAGGTGATTGAGCCAATTCATCCATGATACTATAGTTGTGGGCAGCTTCCATGTGAGGGTTTTGGGTAGCCCTTCTCAGCAGTGCTTCAGGGACCATTGGGATCTAGTCACTTTTGGATGGGTTTTTTTCAAAGGCCCACCATAGGTGGTAGGAACATAATATCCCTGCGCATATTCAAGCATGCCTTACCCTTTAGCAAGGGTTTAAAGGTTGACTACATTCGTGTTCATGTAAATATTCTAATAGGTTCCATCACTTGCAGGACGTGGATCTGCTTGTTGGGTAACTGCCCCTTAAATGACAAAGGGTTGTTGCAACACAAATATCTAACATTATGGTGCATTTGGTGCTTGAGGAGGGTTAGTTGTGGCCAATTTCTTTGATTCAAGCATTTCTTTTCATTTAGGGATTAATGGGAAATGGTGTGTGTACTTCCCATACTCTAAACACATGGAGCAAGGATAGTTAGTCCTAAGGTTGGAATTATTTCCCTACTTGGGGTGGTTGTTTGTACCCTCATTACGGTTACCCATGTTATGGTTCTGGGGAGGGGGATTTCCCCCCTATCCCTATTATTGGTTTTTCCTATTCTTTCCTTTCTTATTCCCCTAATTATAAGCATTCGAGGAATTATATGTGTTCAACTACTTAAATATCATATTTTGTTGCATGGGAGAAGGTTGTACTAGATTCATCCCCATTTGAGGCATGGGGGTGGGACCATCAAGACCAGAAAATTGAAAAATATGTATTGTATCCAGTTGCAGGAATATATGTGTTGGGTGCTTCATATTATGTGGAAGTAAGAGTAGGGATTTCCATTTTAAATGGAGGTACCTAAGGTGCTTGGGTATAATTTGGGTATGTGGGACTATATGGACCATAAGCTAACTGACCAAATGGAGGGTTCAGTGCAGTGGAAGGTGCCACTGATGCAGATGGTACTAGTGGGTATTGTTGTGACATGTTGAGAGGTACAGATGCTGACAGTTAGGGGGCATTTCCTTGGTGGGAAATAGCCCTAATAATCCCATCAGCTGAGTGTGATGTAGCCAAGGGGGTTGAGTTCAAAGAATGGTGCTGAGGGAAAGTTGGGAGGACAATATACATGTACCCAATTTGTGCTTAGATAAGGTCGAAATGTTGTGCTTTCATGATGGCCTCTTCTTCTGTCTTAGGCAAGGAGGTTTCCAAATATTTTACAATCATGGGTTACAATGATTTTCGGAACCAAATCAATAGGAATTGGGGTTGGATATCTATGTTGCACAAAGTTTGATTCCTACATGATTCATGGATGTGATCCGTGATATGGGTGGAAGTTGACCTCCAACATTTTGTGAGAATTTCAAGACCTAGGTTGTGATGAAAGGGTAGTTGAAAATGTGTTAGGAAAATAGTGGTGATTTACTCAAATGTGGTATAAGTCGCTGATGGTATGTTGACATAACATTTATCCATTGTTATTGTAAGGGTTCTCTAAAAGAGGAGAAGAAAAATAGAGTCATTGATGATGTTATTGGATGAACACCAAAGGTGAAATGACATTATGTGGTTCGTTGGATCATCTCCCTGGTTCCCTTCAAACTTTGGAATATGTGAAGGAAACTTAGGGGGAATAATTGGCCAATTCGGATCATGAAGGATGGGATCATTAATCAATTTATCCAACTCGAGGAGATTCAAGCTTGCCATAAAAGGAAAATTTGTGTTGGGTGTTCGTGATTCCATTTTTTTATGCGTATTTCTCCTTCTAGGAGGTGAAGGTGGTGATAATGGTGGTGATCTCTCTTTTGAAGAAGGAAAATCTAGGGGATTCCTTCCTCCTACTGGAGCAGATGATGGGGGAGTATTCCCACCAGGGGGTGGTGATGGAGTATTTCCTCTTCTACCTAAGAAAGAAGCAAGGTGTATTTGTACGATCTATGAGGGTAGAAAAGGGATATTTAAGGAAGGAACGATCTCGCCTAGATGAGCCTAACAACATTTCCTTGGAATGCCCCTTCCTAGAGTATCTCCCTAGTGAACCATGGGGATTAAATGGGAAACCACCTCTATGAAGAGGAGAAATTCCTTGCAATCTAAGAGACTTCCTTAGATTTTTGTGTTCCACTATCATGATGGTTTATGTGATCAAGTGAGAGTGATGATAAAGAGTAATAAACACAATTTAACAATTGCAAAAATATGCCAAAAACAACATATGCAATATGGTACAAACTAAGTGACAGGTGCTTCAGTCTTTATGTGAGTATTCCAAAAGTTGGTTATTTTTAATTATGGGTTAGATGATCTTATAATAAAAAATTAGATTCCCTATAAGACATTACCTCCTTTCTTCTCTCAAAGTCACTAGGCCTTCCTATTGCCACTTTCCTTTTATGATTAAATCATCCAGCATTTGACTAGTGAAGGTATGATAGAGTTAATTATAAAGTTAGAAGTTGGGGCTATGTTTTGCAAGGGTTAGAAACATATTCCGCTCAACAAACAAGATTCAACATAGGATTCAGTTACACTTACAATTGCTTCCTGGTGATATCCTAAGTTTTGGCCACTAAGATACCCACGTCAAGTGTGGATAAGTGGTTCAGCCTGGATGGTAAAGTGTCATCTCCAGAAAAATCTAAGTGGATCTTTGCGGAAAGAAAATACAACTATACCTTGTATTTCACGTTCTTGGGAACCGCGCCTCCTTATCCATGTTGCCTTTTGACACTTGATGATAACAAGATTTAAAAGTACCCTATAAGTCAACAATGATATGTCTCAACTAATGAAACTAGATTGGTGGGAATTTTTTGGATTCCTAGCCCATTCATTCCTACCTAGCTATAATATTTGTGACCTCCTTTGGAGGATTTTAGTTGGTTGGATATCTACAAGTGCAATGTTTATTTTAAGAGGTCTAAATTTGATTGAGTGTGAGAGAGGTATTTCAAACTTTCATATCATTCTAATCCATCAATATCACTAAGAGCACGAGATGGAGAGCATACTAGATGTGAAAAAGTCTTTAGGTCTCTTAGCATGTGCTTAAGTGGAAATCACACATGTGTTTGGATAGAAAATGAAATTGAATCTTGCCACTGATCCAAATGAGCATTAAGTAAAGATACACGGGAATATACTTTTATTCAACTCTAAGAAAAATAACAATTATCCAAGATGCTTAGATGAAATAAAAGTGTGCAAAGGTGGTATTTCAAACCTATAGCCCTTTTCTGATTTTCCAATATCATCAGGAGCATGAGGAAAATAGAATACTTCAGGTAAAGGATTCTTTAGGTCCTTCACTTGTGTGGGGAAAGTGAAATAAACCGTTTTGCATAAAACAAAGAAATAAGCAAGAAGAAATGATTTATAACTAGCGCTAGTTAAATCTAATTGCCTAGACTAACTATTTCAATGAGATGGAAACCATTATCATTCATTCACTAGTGATGACAAAGAGGCCCATTGAAAGCCTCAAAGTATTGTAGCCTAGAGATTTCAAGAAGTCACTTCTTTACTACCTATATTGGGATAAGTTAGCTAATTACTAAAGAAAAGTGCATTGCATGTGAGTTATATTTTCTAGTTCATTAAGAAGACTTTGAAATTACATATGATTCTAAAAAACTAAGGTAAAAATCAAATAAACAGAGATTCACGTGGTTTTTCTTCTTACACTCGCACTACGCGGGAGTACAGTGAAGAAAAGTTGCACTAAGCGCGATTACATTGAAGAAATTTTTTCCAATCGTACTGCGTTAGTTACAAGGCAGTTAATCCGCATGAGTAGCGTGTCTTTTTCTTTGAAAGTTGCTCTATGTAGCACACTCGGGACATTGGGATTTGCATTACTGATAAAAAATATGATCCTAAGCATAGGGATTTATAATTTTTGGTGTTGATAGGATGGACTTCTTTCTCTTGCACCTGCACAACACTAGAAATTAGTTATTTGGTAGAAAACAACCAATTCAACATAAAATGAACAAAACTAGAGTAGAGTCACCATAAACATTGTTGTGGGAAAAACTGCCACAAGGGTGTACATCCTTCCCACAGGTGGGAGAAATCCTCAAGGGTGGAGCAAGGACCCAGTTTTATGATTGATAACTAAAATAAAGAAACACCAAATGGTTAGGAAATCTCTTTGATTAGTAAGCAAAATAAAATGAAAATAAAAACTAAAATAAAATAAAAATATGGGTGAGAGATAAACCAAACAAGCTTCAAAAAAAGTATGCCAAACCAAATTTGTATTTCCCAATGGTCAATTTAAAAATAAGAGTAACACCTAGGAGGTGCAAGATTCAAGGGAAGCCAACAATATCCCTTAGGGATGTCTTTTGTTTCCACACAATTGCAAGATATCTAGGAGAGAACAATGGAGAAACTATTGCCTCTTAGGGGAAGAGGGAAAGGGATCTTTGTGTATGCCAAGATAAGGTAGAAATTAGATTGAAAGAGGATCTCTCAATGTGATTCCAATAGCATAACTTTGCTATTAATTTCTTCCTCTATAATGCATTTCCATGGCTTCCTTTTATAGGCCAAAGGGTGGCCAACAAACATCTAGATACAGATGTCAACTATCTCCTCCTTTGAACTAGTTCCCAATTACATGAGAGGGGATATTCAATTCCCCCAAATATGTGAGAGGTTCTGATTCTTATTTTGGAGCCAAGAGAGCCATTCTACGCCTTTAATGTGACGCATAATTTTGAGGTCCCATCATTTTATCAGTCGCATGGAAATCGAGGGAAACTCCGCATGGGGTCACGCAAGTAACTGTACAAATAATTTGCACTACATAGTGTGGGGTTCTAGTGCCTGAAGTCACACTATTGTCCCTTTAGACTATTTTTGGAATTCTTTGTCTCATAATTTTTTTATGGATCTGATGAGGATGTCTTCGGTTAACTGCATTTGTATGTTGATGACACCTTTTTGTAAGATTATGCTAAATGTCGCATGCATGCTATATTTAAGATTTAAAAGGATCTTGATGTCAATTACCTTTATTAGGAAAAAAATAGAATATTGGCTGTACATGTGAAGATGGAGGGAAATCCAACTTTTAAGACATACTTCTAATCCTGTGCAACACCTTATAGGGATCATTGTACTTGGTAATGAATTTATTGTCCTTATTTTTTTGCTTGAGGGACATACATTTGTATGGTTGTAGCATAAAAATACCCAATCTATTTCTTCAAATTTACTTTCATTGCAATGATGATCTACATGTTATTTCATCCCATGTTGTGTTAATCCAACTTGTCTTTCAATAGTTGGAGAAAATCTTGTTTGTTCTCTATGTGATTGTCACATACCTGGTGAAATCGCCATGCCTTTTGGGTGACAGGGTACTCAAATAACTTACCATATTCATCGTTTATAACCAATTTCATTTTTCATAATTTTATTATCAAAATTACAATGGAAATTAGATGTATGGTTTCCCAAATTAAACATATGCATATACTAAAACATACATGCAATTATGGCATGAATTTTGTTAGTACTGATATTTTTCTAAGCTTTGCTAAGGGTCCTTAGCCCTAGAGAATCGTCAACGTGAAGAAATAATTTATGCCCTCGGGTGTTAAGATAGAAAGCAATATCAAGAGATCATGGTAGAAGACCATGGATGGATGACCAAAGGATAAAAGGATTGGGCACTAAAGGCACGAGCGGACCACCGTTGGATCTAAAAGTAGATCATTGACTAAGATCAATAACACCTAAAAAAGATACAAAAGGATTAATCTAATCTGTTAGTGGGCTAATAAAAAAGTGAACAATCCAGATTGACAGCTTACATTGACAGTGAATCAACAAAGTGCATGATGATAACTTTTTCTCAAGCATGCATTGTCCTTGAAACCACCTAGACGCATGTTAAGTCCTAATTGGTTGCACCTACTTGGGGCATTTTTCAATACCTCCAAGCGTCGCTAACATTACCACCTTGGGAAACCTTGGTGGTTTTTGCCTAAAATTTATAAAGTAAGAGTGGGCTATCTAGAAGCCACATCAACCTATCATCCAAGTACACCTATGCGTTGGGCCCTATTATCTTTTTTAGGATCCATTTATTAGATTGATTAGTATGTTAATTTTTTATCTTCAATTCAGAAATGTGATAGTACTTGAAATCAAATAACAATCATACACATAAGCAATCACATTTGACGCATGAATTTACCCTGGGGAAACCCTTTATGACTTAAGGTAGAAAACTCCAACAAAACCATCCATTGTATATTGATAGATATCAAGAATGTCTTTTAAATCAAGCACCCTCAGTGCAATTATAGAACAAGAGAAAGACAAAGAAGAGAGACTCATAATAATATCCCGCATAAAGAGAAGCGCATTTCCTTCAAGGGAGAAGAGAATTTGTTTCACACTAAATTTATCCATCCTGTATAACATATTTATATATTCATCACATGCATCGTCTTCTATTTTTATATTCTGAATTCATGATGAACTCTCCCTCCATATGGATGTATCAATATTGCATGAAGTAAACCGCCCCACATCTTATGCATTACATTACCTCACTGAACTAAGTGTTAGGATGAACTCACCCCTTAAATGAAAGCTTTTCCACTTAGTTAGGTAGCTAACTCAAGTGTCTCCATGCAAGTGTCACAACTCAAGTGTCATCTTTTAGTTTAACATAAGTGTCGTCTTTTAGTTGAACATAAGTGTCGTCTTTTAGTTGAACATAAGTGTCATCATGCAATAACACATAGTTAACTAGATCTTCTTTGTTATCACTTAGTTAACTCTCTTGACCAATTCTTTCTTGTTAACATCACTGTAGTAAAGAATTCAAGTTCTCCTTTCATTTACTGAAGTATTCACTAAAGTTTAACAATTCAAATTATCTCTTAATTAATTCTTTTATGTGTAATTTTAATTCTCTCATATCTTATCACATCTTAACTTTATCTCTTGTCTTATCTACATGGTCCACATGTACCAACTTAATTTTCATATCAAATATACTAAGGAGATTTTCCCAATGATGTGATCATATTGTCCTATTATCGTTCCAAGTGGTTATATGCTAAATTAATTCACTCTAGGGGTGGTTAGTCCCTCGGGGATACTTAATAGCTCAACCATGGTTAGTATTACATCACACACCATACATGCTTCAACATGCAAAGCATCACCTCAACACATTGGGATCGGGGAAAATTTTAGGGGCTAATCTTAGTCCATGGGATAAATTTAGGGGTTTTAATTTTTTAGTGGGCTATTTTTTTATTAAACCATCATTTACTATGATTAGCCAAATTTTTATGTATTTATTTTTAATAAATAGCACATTCTCCCAATAAAATATATAAATAGGAATTTAAATCTAACCATTTCACCCATGTTTGATTCGATTTGGAGCTCCCATAGCCCGTCTGGTCCCTCTATTTCGCCCAAAATCTGTAGAAATGGCAGTTGTTGAGGGTAAATTCGCCCTTCAGTGATCATGGAAATGTTGTTTTTTGGTAAAATCACCCAGGTATTATGGATTGAAAATGATTTTTAATTTTAATTTGCCCCATATATATGATGTTTTTGATTTGGTTGTTATCATATCTTAAACAATTTTTTGTTTCTCCAAATTAATGGATGGGATTTACTCTTAAATTTCATGATTCACTTAGGTTTTGGTCGAGGGATAAAAACTTCTCCGGAGATATCATGGGTAGTGGATCTCCTAATAGAGCACCAAGTTGTTTTAGATACCACTTGTCACCTAGTTTTCCCTCTGATTCGTTCCATAAAGAGAGGGAAAGATCACATTTTTTATGGAACATTGAATTGATATAATAATTTAGTATTGGCGGGAAATCGTAGGGAGAGATTATTGCAATGTTGTTTCGGTAATATTTTTCTACTGGACATTTTTTGCCCTTCAAGTGTCTAGAAGACCTCCTCTAAACCTGATGGATCTCCCAGGGTAGACAACCTCATGGTAAATAATATAAATGCAGGGTTGCATTCTATCCAGGGGCATGTTGTTTTCCTACTCATCCTTTTTTTTATTTACGCCAGCAGAGGAGAGAGAGTAGGGAAGAGAGATCACATGCTCATCTCTTTATACGCTTCCCTTTATGCATATGCTGAGTGGGATGGAGCCAAAGCATTTCGGTTGAATAAGTATGTAACCATGCGAAGGGAAGTCAGCTCGCCATTGTGTCATTTGCGTATGCTTGGGATCTCTGTCTGAAGCGTTTGCAATGGAGATATACACTCAATGATACGGGTTGGTAAGATGCCTGGTAGAAAAGGTTGGTAAGTGATCTCTGGATAAAAATAAACTCTACAATTGATACATTTGATTGGATTAACCCCGATAACCCAGGCTCTACGGGGCTCTTCCAATTCTTGGTCAAAACCAGATCTTTAAATATGGTGTTTACTACCACAGTAATTATTGCATTTTTATTTACTGATCCTAACTAGCTCGGTTATTACCATCGATTCTCCACAGTTTCCTTTGACTTGCATTCAATTTCTGTATTATGGTTTCAAATCAGTGCATTTCTTCTCCTTTTTGCGTCATGCCAAAACGAGGGTTTGAGAAGAGTACCGACTAGATATTGAATGTTGGGATTTTTCCTTCCAAGGGTGTCGACTAGATCTTCAGTGTTGGGGCATTCCTTTCTTATTGATAAATGTACATATATATATTTATATGCTCTGCATTTTTATTAAAAAGGCCATTACTATCAATTATAGAAAGTTTTCCGATAGATATATATATATATATATATACTCTGCCTTCATAGTTATATGAGATAGCAGGTCTGTGTTAAAGTTACTCTGCCTTCATTCTTAAATAACGTGATAGCTATATGAAACAGAAGTTTTTTCTGTTGGTTCTATATATATGTATCTTATATACATATATGATCTGCCTTTTAAATAAACTCATAGCATATCTCTAATGTTTTCAGCATAGTTTGTACGTATTTTCAGCCTCATGGTTATAGATCGCTCACTATAGGTGATAGGTGATATCCATATGGTATGGGATCTCTCTAACGGATCCACGAGCTCAAAATTATTTAAGGTGGAATATCATTCACATACTCGATAAACCCTAGATTTGGGGACATCACATCTTCACTAAAATCCTATTTCTGTTAGGATTTTCATTTCGATTATACTTCGATTTTTATTTTGATCATAGTGGCTAAACCCTAGATTTTGATTTCAATTATAATTTTGTGTTTCTTTTCTACTTTTTGAGTTTGAGGCCATTACATTGGGTATCCTCCTAACCGTGACTACAAAAAAAAAGCAGTCACTCTAACTCCATCTATAATGCACAGGTCCAACATGATCTCAAGGCATTCTACTTCACAAAATTACAGCGATGGTTTCTGATACCGAAAGCCATCATACTTCACAAAATTACAAGGTTCATAGAAAACTTATTCATTCTACATACCCATCCCAGATCCGTTTTAGGGACAAAATTATTTAGGGTATGTTTCTCAGTTGATTGTTGTATCTAACCAGAGCTGATACAGATCCATATCCATGCCATTCCAAGAACAAAATTTAGTGATTCCCATGAAAAGTCCTTAACAAAAATTAATTGTAAAATGAAATCAATTAAACCTAACAAAATAATGATGGGCACATTTTGAAAACCTGACGTGACGTGTAGTCGTCCATACTTGTATGTTCAATATTTAAAGTTAATATTTTATCATGTGTTTTATCATTTTCATTTATATACTAGCTTGAAAGGGTGCTTGACTGGTGTATATTCATTTCCTTGTTTACCAATATATATTTCCAACTCCTTGGGTAGATAATTTTCACCACCCAGAAATGTTGGGCCTTCCATTTCATGCTCGTTTTTCCATTGCATGTACTTGTTTTCACCGCAAGTGATTGATCCATATTACCAGTCTTAAACTGTAGTGGTGCACTTAACGGAGTATCTTCTATTTTGAAACTACAAACTCAATCCATATTACTAGTCTTGAATTGTAGCAGTGCACTTAACAGAGTAGCTTCTATTTTGCAACTACAAACTCGATCCATATTACCAGTTTTAAACTGTAGCGGTGCACTTAACAAAGTAGCTTCTATTTACAACTCTTTCCTATATGTACCATATATGTTTATGGTAGGACTCTTACGAATATTATTACTTAGAATATTTTAAAGAGCTTGATAGCCTCCCCTCCAAAACATGGAACTTGGAGCTACAGTCTGTCATCCATTGGTTTAATTTGCAAGGATTTTTTTGTTAATTGCTAGAGTAGGTTATCCACATAGATATCAATTCTGTCAATGTTGAGAAAATCGATGGAGCCCATAGTCATCACTTTTTGGATAACAAAATTTCTACAATGCCAAGAAGGATTCAATAATAAATACGATGAAAATAAGAACAAGATATAGGAATGGCAGAAGAATATGGAGTAAATAAATGAAAAAAAATGAGATTGGAGAAGAGGAACGAGAGTGAAATATAGAGGTAAAAGGTAATGTGGAGATTTTGCCAATGAGGTGATATTGACATTAACGACTATAATATCTATATAATAATTGATAAAGACAACTCAAAGGAGAATTCTTGCATCATTTTGTAATCCCTAAAGTGTGTGTCTTTCATGATTAGTGCCTTGGCAATATAAAATAACCCCTAAAAACGTAAAATGAAATTTTGGCATTCCCTTCATTTATTAATGTTCAAGAAAACTGTAGCATCCATTCTCTTTTTCAATGAAAGATTCGGTTTTTAACTCATAGATGGTTATTTATAGTGGAAAAAGATTTTGGTTTTTAACTTATAGATGGTTATTCATAATATGAATTATTGGATGCCTCCTAGAAGACTAAAAAAAATGATAGCCTAATATTTTTAGTAGACCTCTTTTGTTTAAAGAATATGAATGACGTGGAAAAATAAAATATGTAGATTGGTCACAAAATTCGTCCACAATGAAATGTTGAATATGAAAGAAAAGAAAGAATTTGAAAGAACTCAGAATGCCTTTCATGAATCACTTGAATGGTGATGAATAAGATAACTTGCAAAACTATCAAACGTTTTCCCAATCTAATTTGAAGATTTGGTTCATACATATAAACATGAATTACATATCATCATACTTCATTCCTGAAAGTCTAAAAAATTTCATTGCCTTGAATTTCGAAGACCAAATCTACATAAATGACAAGAATTATTTCACATACTTTGTTAAACCATTTACAAATTAGACTTTCCTTGTGTAAAAAATGTTGAAAATTTGAATGCTACAACTATATGTCTGCGCAAGATAAACACATGCGCCAATAGAACGAGAGTTCAAGAGTATACACTTATATAGTGAATAAAGGCATTATTGTCGAGGTCATTAGCTAAAATGGTATTAACAATTTCTCAGTTTGAATGCCAATGGTACACATTCTCATCAAAGTATCTTATTCATTATCATGTGGGGAAATTATATGATTGAATTTATATTGAATAAATGGATTCATCAAGGAAGATTTGATAAAGTTAATAATTGTATGGGAATATTTATTACGGTGGAAAATCTATTAATATGTTTTCCAAATGTGAAGATATTAGCATGTTGACAAATGTAAAGATAAAAAGGTATATTAGATATCATCGCATAGATTGCTTGTGGCTTAAGGGGTTCTGTTTATTATAAGTGTTGATTAGATGAAGAATCTTTATGATTGATGAACGTTTGTTGATGTTGCTTATATACTTTCCTTAAGAATCAGATTGCAAAATGGATTAAAACTTTTATAGCATATAACAATGGACTTTCCTACCCTTATAATTCTGGTTGGATACTTTCATATGACAAAGAGTAAAGAAAGAAGAAAAGATAGATGTGAATATTTTGTGATGATTTGTGTTACAATGCTAACGCATGCATGGTGGGAGTTAGAGAAAATATTTATACCCAATTTCCTCAAATTAGTACTGAGGTATGTATGTATGTTACAAATTTCTTCTTTGTCATTCTTGTCGAGCAAATCTCCAATCTATTCAGATTCGTTTCAAGGGGGTTCATATAAAACTATTAGTTCCTTCCTGGCTATCATTACTTACCAGAGTTGTTTTATGATTATTTATGTACATGTTTACAACTATGGCATTGTTTTTCATCACATGGTTGGTATTTTATTTCAATTAGACTCTAATTTCTAGCATCAAACAGACTCGAAGAAGGATTTGATGTTTTACTTGCAATTGGAACACAATATATGATGATTTTATTGCAACCAAACAATATTTTCCACAGCCCGTTCCATTACCTATGAGTCTTTTCTACAAATCTTGTCTTTGTTTTTTCATAACAATGAATTTCATTCTTACATGGTAATTTTGATCTTTTTTATAATACCCCAACATTAAAGGTTGACTCTACTCTATACAACTAACTATAAGCTTGGAGTGAGTTGGTATATTCCTCATATGCATAATTGAACTTTACTGGAACACATTGACATTACAGGAGATGGTTAAATTTATTTTGTATGTATGGCATGAAGAAGGGATTTATGAGTAATAGTGATGCCATGAAGAGTGATGGAAGGATCAGGAGTTCTTAGCTGTAAAAGGTTTATCTTTTATAATGATTCATGGAAGAAATAGGTTCTTAGCACCCAAGGGTACATTTCTATTGTGATTCAAGAAATTCATGTGCATTGTATGCATGTTGAGTTTCAAACAATCTTATCAATAGAAATTCTGTTGTATTCAAACTTATAGAGATTTTACATTTTTTGACATTAATGTACGTTTGAAAGTAAATACTTGTCATACTTGTCTTTTTTGTTTTTTTTTCATCTTGACTGAAGCACAAATGCATAGCCACCTTAGATCATGAATCTTCTTAAATTATCTGGTGCACTTTGAGGAATAAGATTTCAATTCCTTTTTCGGCCATGATGCCAGGAATACAGGGTGTCTTTTTGGTAAAAATTTCGCAGGGCCTACACTTGGCCGCAACTGCAAATCCACAATTGTGTCAATCATCTGGCTCAATGTCTAAAGAGGTGTAGAGATGGACAAATCCTACATATTTTGGGGTTTGTCTATATCTAAGCACCATCTGTATGGTTTTCTTACCTAGTCTTTATGCTTTTCTTTTCTTCGTAGATGAAGAAGAATCCTTAGTAATTTATTCTTTGTCATTGTTGTCAAGCAAATATCCTGTCTATTCATATTCGTTTCAAGGGGGTTCATACAAAACTACCAGTTCCTTTCTGGATATGGTCACTTTCCAGAGTTGTCTCATGATTATTTATGTAGATGTTAAGTTAAATCCTGAAATCCTGAAAACTATTAAGTTTTATGCTTGTTAAACAAGTGGCAAATCCTAATGATGGTCAGGGTTTGTGATTTAACTCAACACGTGATAAATGGAGAGGTTAACACTTGTCTCATGATTATTTATGTACACATTAAGTTAAATCCTGAAATCTTGAAAACTGTTAAGTTTTATGCTTGTCAAACAAGTGGCAAATCCTAATGATGGTCAGGGTTTTTGATTTCCTTATGATATATTTGAAGAGCTAACTTTCTTCAATGTAATAAGGTAATCCATTTTAACCAGCTAGATGGAAATCACGGTTTTTAATTTGATTTTTGTGACACCATAGTTTTCTCAATTAAATATCAAGGTCGTTTTTTAGTCCCATATGTGCTAGGTAGGTCTATAAATGCCAACAAAATTGCATTTTACAAGGTCAAAAGAAAAATGTGAAATCAAGAGTATCTTTAAAGTTTAACCATTCCATTTTGGAATAAACAAAATTTGGGTTAAATCTCTTGAATCCTATGGTGCATATCTGGACTTGTTAGATTGCCATAGCTTACTGCACAAACTATACAAAACCATATCTGTCATTGTTAGCCCCAATGATCAGAATATTGTATTTTTTGTTATTGTCTATTTTGTGACTTATACATGTGCTAGATGGAGTTATTATTGCGATGATGGTGCAATCACTTTAACAGCTTATGGGTATTTTGTGAGTGAAATCATGGCAACATCATTTTGATGTAGATGTTTGGAAGTTGTAATTGTTCTTCAATCATTTGTGTATGTGTACCTCTATGTGCGCCATAAATTTCCCCTTAGATTGAACTGAATTATCTTGAGTGGAGGCAACATCATTGCTTCTTATGCATCAAACCTCTATGTCCTTTGTTTACAATGAGTTGATAAGATCTTCATGACATTACCTTTGTTCTTGTGCATAGATATTCTACTTGTTAAGTACATC
Organism: Larix kaempferi; assembly: GCA_027924585.1. Classification (NCBI taxonomy): domain Eukaryota; kingdom Viridiplantae; phylum Streptophyta; class Pinopsida; order Pinales; family Pinaceae; genus Larix; species Larix kaempferi. The sequence continues at coordinate 4,278,112 of BSBM01000008.1, forward strand.
TCTGTCATTATTCTAAATTTGTAACTCAGGTGGATTGACACAATATTTGGTGTTGTTGATTTAGTATTTGACAAGGGGAATTCCAGTATTAGTGGTATAAATATTCGCCAAGTCTTTATAAGGTTTTATGATTTCATGAAAGATTCACCGAGATTTTACAAGGTTTTATAATTTAGAGAAATATTCGCCAAGAATTTACAACATTATATAATTTAATGATAGATTCACGAAAAAATTATATATACCTAATATAACATTTCTAAAATAGCCTTCATATTTTCTGGTATATCATGGGGATTCGCCCAATTTTTATACATAGAAATTTAGGGGGGGGGTCTTTAAATTTTCCTTGAATGAGACCACTAACAAGAAGGCATATTGTCATGTACCCATAAAAGCGTATGCACAACAATCAAGAGAATTACAACATTTACAAACTTTGCACTAATTTGTAAATATATGTTGGGTGAATATAAAGTCAATGTTAAACATCTTATATTGCTCTTTTGGGTAAATCCATGAAGATTGGTCCCAACTTTTAGTGAAATCTGGTGATCAAAGTTAGATATTTTACACACTTTAAATTGAAGCTTTCAAAACTGATATATGCCTAGTGAATTTTGATGTGCAATAAAAAATAAATATGTGGGGAGTTGTATATTTTTTCTAACAACATTTAAAAAAAATATTAGTGTCGTTTAATGCGTAAAATTTTCATTTAATTAAATATTTTCCTATCCAAATTTCCAAAAAGTTAACAAGTGACTTTTCTTCCCAACAACTAATTCAAAGTTAGTTAGTTAGTTATATATAATCCATAGAGCATAATAGATTTTTCTTAATATATTTTTTATTTTGGAAAGTTATATCTTTATTTTTTTTGGAGCAATAAATTAATATTCGAATTACATTTTATATAATTTTTCATTCTCGACAAATTTTTTATCCCATTTATGTAAATTGTAAAACCAAAAATACCTTTTTAAAGACAAAACAACATTGATGTTTCCACATATTTTTTTATAAACTTTTGGTTTCGTAGTTTTTATGCTATTGATTTTTCTTGCCTTTGTAACTACATAAAAAATAAGTATAAGTTTTAGAGAAAATATATTTAAAATATAATATGAAATTGAAAGCCTGAAAACGATAGGCCATTGGATAGTTGATCCAATGATGAATCCACTGGAATAAACTCTACCACCTGAGATTAAATAAATGAAGGGGATTTTCCCCTTGGAAGTTACAACTATAGAAAATCTAGTAGAAAGGGGGAAATATTTGTGGGTTTTAAACCCTCTATCAAGTAGCACAACTCAATGTAGGTTTATTTTACATCTCAATCGAAGGCTCAAACTAGAATTTCAATAATGATGGTTTATCAAAACCTCTATTGATGTCTTCAGAGGTTAACAAAAATGATGGATCAAGGAATGACCTCAATCGAGGTAGTGTTGTAACTTAAGAAGATGAAAATAAAATGAATCTTCATATAAAAAAATAGAAATAAACATATGTGAGCCAAAGTACACATGGTTATTTTGTCATTGTGAAAAAGACAAAACTCAAGAAAGATATGCCAATCTAATATTAATCTACATTAATTAGTAATCAACATGGGGAATATGAAAAAGAACAAAATGAAATATGATCATTGATGGGTTGTTGAAGATGAAGTGCATGATAAGGCTAAATAGGGGATGCAACAAAGACAAGGAAAACTGAAAGAACAATAGGAAGAGATGTGGGTCAACCAATTTCCCAATCTTTGGTGAATCTAATGGGAGAGTCTCCAAGACATTCAATTGAAGGCAATATCGATCATATTTAATCATATTACCCAAATGTTTATTGTACTCATTATTTTGATTTATATTTTGATTTATGATTTATATTATGTTTTATATGTAACTCATGTGCACAAAATTAATTGGATTATGTAGGGATATAATCTAATCAGGCACCATAGCAATGTGTCCCTTTTATGTTTTAAGAATAATTGGTTGTTGTAGTGGTCTTGAAAGAGATGGAAACTTTTTAGAAATTTTGAATGCAAACACAAGAGAAGAATTTGGGGACCTGATCCTTGATCAACCAATTAGAGAACATGTTAATAACAAATTTTTTTTCAAAGGATTCACCTATGCACTATGTTAATATTTCTAGAGAGTGGGTTAAGCTCTCTGACAGTCACCACAAGTCTAGACTCTTAATCAAACTTTCCTTAGATCTACATGCATGTCAATAAACAAAAGAGAAAATTGGGTATGGGAGGAAAGCTTATTTCCAACATTTGTCCAAATATTTTGAGTATGCATGTGCAATCCATCTATCACTCTAATGTCTTTTTTGTTCCTGCACACACATCAAAAGAATACTTTCCTTCAAATCTTTTTCATAGAATTAACAAATCAGTTAATAAAGTCTAATATACTTCTAGGTAAAGTAATCGACATCCCAATATAAAATTCATGCACTCTCACATATACCAATAATAACAAATATTTGTGGGTGGACGGGGGGGGGGGGTTGGAAGAATATTGATCTATATAAAATTGAAAAAGGTAATGTTACATCAATTTAGATGCCTTAGTCCTGATGCAACATTCCTTTCACTAGATTCCATATCCTCCTATCCTTAGCCACACGTATTGATCATCTATTGATGGTGATCTTAGATCTTACTATAGTGGAGAATCCAATTAATAATTCTTCAATCTCCATTTAATATCACTATGTTTATAAATATACCGACTAATAAATTCTCCTTGGAAATGGAAATGTGAGCTAAGAACTAGTTTCACCTTCTTGCTATGAATTTCTCCACAAGTTTGATGCTTTCAATCACTTTCTTTGTCTCTTTTCTCTTAGCTCGGGATCCCCTATTTGTAGGTTAGGAAGGTGAAAAGCTCAAAATTCAGAGTGAAGGCATGTCACACAAGTGCCTTCCATTCTTGAGTTTCACTCATGTATTTTTTTTTTTATCTTTATTTCCTTTTTGTGGCTTTGAGATGTGGCCATTCTTTTACTATTAAGAAAAAGCATCCAACCATGGTTTTCTCAAGGAAAACCTATGAGGCTTATGCTATTCCTAAAGGAAAAAAATGCACCTAGTGATAAGAGTGCATACAAAATCCATATTAACACATGAAGTCTTTATATACTCAACTAATTTTGACTAGGAGTATCACATAGTTGTGTGTCATAGAATAAGGGTGTAAAATATACATATAATAGATATCCATATTGTTTGGACTTTTTTGTGTTGAAAACAAAGCTAGTGTGATAGCCACCTCTCTTTTCAACTTCTGTGAAATCCCATGAACATACTATTAAGCCCTAGATAATGTGACATTACATTTTTATTATTATATTAGTTTTGTATATATTGACCAGCTAGGACCTTAATTGTAATTGTATCAATGGCTAGGATATTAATTGTAATTGTACAATTTTTTCTCTATATATACCAAGAAAACTTGGTTTTAGAGATAATATCATCTTGTCCATTTGATATATTTTAAAATGAGGTTTCCCCCTCAATGATGATTCTTATTAATTCTCTTTATTTCATTCTCATGGCTTGGAATTACTCTTTGTTTCTATTTTTATGTTATTTTTGGAATTTGGTCCATAACATTTGGTATCAGATCTATATTTTATAGATTTTTTGGGGGGATGCTTCAAATAGAAGAATCTATAGGAGCCTTATGAGACATAGCGAAATACATATGGTAAAATTTTCAAGTCCTAGACTACTATAAGTTTAGATTTACAATATGTGGAAGCTAGGTCTTTTGATAAGTCCAAAAACTAGTCCCAAACATATTTCTTGGATAAAATTGTTATATATGAAGCTTACAATATAAAACTTGAGTGTGTTGTGGAAAAAATGTCCAAATTTTGGGAAATCCTTCCTTTCCTTGCAGTTCATAGGTAAGGAAACAATTTAGGTTGATGGTTAGTAAGTCCAATAAACATTGCTAAAGCTACAAAGAAGAAACAACACATATAATGATTACTTGGAAGATAAAACTTGCACAAATAAGATAAAAATACAACAAAGAGATGAGCTTCAACCAAATGTTTTATGTCCAATGGAAAATATTGCGTACAATGGTGTCAACTAGGAGAATGTTTCTTGTAAATGATAATCAAAACTCCCTTTCGGAGGGTAATTTGATATCTCTCAAATTGATTGCTAACTAAATAGGGATGATGAAGGGTAAAGACTTATTTCTTGAGGAAGAAGCTAAGTGAGCTTGGAAGGCCAATCAATGATATGAATGAGGTTGAAAGATAACTCTCTTAAGATGATTCTTGCAACATAACTTTGCTATTGATTTCTCCTTATTAAAATGCATGCTTATGGATTCTTTTTATAGGCCAAATGGAGGTCCATAAACAACTAGTTCTTCATGTGAACACTCCCTCCCATGAAGCGACTTCAAGGTACAAGTATGGGGTTATTTAATGCTCAAGCATGTGAAGGAAAAAAATTCAAATTCCTTGGAATGAAAATTTGGTTGCAAGGATTTGAATGCATCATGGATGTTAAAGTTCTACATATTGATATGGCCACTCAAGTTTTGAGATATTTTCTACATGATTTCACATGGCTTGTCTTTAACAAACCCGCATGCTATGTGGTTTTATTTTGACAAACCCACGAAGTTGTCTTGAATTATGATTCAATCATTGATTGCCTTGTTTAATATGTTGATTTTACTAATGAATAATTCGTATGAGCTGCTAGTTGTATGGCGATGATGTTTCTCTACAATAATGGTTGAAATGTCATATGTATGTGAAATTAAGGTGATAACATATGCCCCATGATGTGTGAGGTTAGGATGGACCCATATAGCTGAAATACATCATCATTTATTTCCCTCATGTTGATATATCATTATGGTAATATCAAGCAAGCAATTGATGAGAGGTCGAAGGAATCTTGTGGGGGAGTGATGGTGATGATTAATGAAGTGTGAAATGGATGGGTGACACATATAAATGATTTTATAAAAATGAGACATGCATTTCTATGTTGGTGATAATTTATTCAAACTAAAATACAATACGAGAGGATTGAGAGGTTTGATATATGAACTACTATAGGAGGGATGAGAGTGGCCTTGGTCCTTTCTAAAGTATATGTACTGATGATGTGTCAATAAGTCCCAAATTTGTTGGGGAGTGTCTATGCATTAACTTGAAGGAAGGGAAAATTTTGATGATGTCAAATGACACACGGGGGTGGGGGACCTAAATAATAATGAAGTTTCCAAGTGGGAAACTTATAGTATTAGAGTTGATAATCTCCGTTCTTAGTTTGGAAGGATGAAACCATTGGAATTTATGACTCCCCCTCATGCAGAAGAAGGAATTGATGTCGAGCATAGGGAAGACTATTGAGACAAGGAGCAATGATGACTCTTCTTGCTCAATCTAATTTTTTTGATGGAGGGGTAACCAAGGTACAATTATTTCTACTATAAATCTCATAATATGTGTTGTTGAAGTTGATGAGAGCGAAAGCATATGGAAATATGTGGATATCACTAATGAGGAACAAGAACATATTGTAGCTGATGGGGGGTAACAACAGAATCAGGTAAAGGGAATATGGTAAGCATGAGGCTCATGAATTCCCTTGATTGGAGTATGAATGGGTAATTGTTTCTAGGTAACAATCTTCAACAGTGGTATAGGGTGACTCAGGGTTGGAAAGGGTTGACGGACTGAACGTATTGTAAACTAGGCATCAAATGGTAATGTTGAATTGGGATGAGTGAAATGTCTCATGTAACAGGGTGCTAGTGATAATAATGAAGGTGATGATAGGTGGACAATAATTGTAACAAGGTGATTACACTGATCAAGGGAGACTAGGGATGTTGCTTCTCAAAGAATAATTAATAATGGTTGAAATTTTTTCCACATTTTGAGTGTGTTGGGGGATGGGTGCCCAATGACTTAATGCCATGCTAAGCATTCCTATGGGAATGGTCAAGTGTTAATGGTGTTATAGTTAGTAGATAGGACCCATGGTGGGTCTTTTCAGGCATTGATGAGATGGAGATGAATACAAATGTTATATCGATCATGGTGGGGATGGGGATCATTTGTGAACCATAACCATAATATGATAGGGAATGCATAGGGGTGTTCAAAAAAATCCATCAAGGGGAAGATATGCGGTTTCCTTGGTGATATGGTGAATGTATTCCCTTATCATAGGGTGAAATAACGTGGGGGCTTGACACAAGTTTTATAATGGTCTACACATGCATGAAAGTGCAATTCTATGACTTGTAAAATGAATCCTATAAAGGAGGATGTGATGTGAATTTTTGGGTTATTAGAACCTTAAGAATATAAAAAATTAACTAGACATGTGCAATGCATACGGAGGTGATACATTTCCTATATGCAAGGTTTAGGAGATATTAATTGGTAAGGTGGCCATGGGTAGGTGATAGGATAATTGAAGTTCTCTAAGCAAAATCATGCACACACAAAAAAATACCATAGTATAATAGTGTACATCATAAAAAATTCATTGGTGCAAACAACATAAAAATGGATAGTCATACCTGAGAAAATGGTCAAAAGATAGGGTCCTCGTGAAGTTTTATGGGGAAGGAAACAAATAGTGCCATGACGAAGAAATCATGATCCTAATCATGATAGTGCTAACGACTTGTTAATCATCGTTATGGATCTCCTAAACGAGCTAGTTGTATTTTGGGACAAATGGTTATATATAGGGGTGGTGCCTGCATTTTGAAAATCATTTTGATAATTCAAGTTGTGCTTCCCTAATCCTTTTTTGCTCATTATGGATGATTAGACCAATGATTTTTTGATTTGCAAGCTCCAAGTAATCCATAGTAACCTCCTCATCATTTCTATGTATTTTATTTTTTCATTTAGGGTCCTTGGGAGGCCATACAGAATCCCACAAGGGATTTATGTGTGACCACATGGGTTTTAAAGGAATTTCCACATGGAAAAGTGTGACAATTTCTTCAACAGTTGTGTGCTATGTGGGATGTGGAGCTATGAATCCGTGCTTCCAAAACATGTGACTGTATCTAGTAATTGTCATGTGTAATGTGGAGGTAGGAATCCAAACAGCTAAACCATGTGACTGTATATGCTAACAATTGTGTGGCCATGTGTCTAGTCACTATATCTCTTGCACAAGGATTCGACATAGCCACCCATTAGGAAGGGTCATTGTAACATCCCTCCTTTTAAACCCTAGTAATTTTTACATATGTAACTTATTTATTGTACTTATTTACTGGTGAGGAGCTCAAGGCCAAGGCCCCACCAATAAACCTTGTTAGCTATGTGTTTAAATTATAATTAGAAAAATATATGACGATAAATGAATCTACTAAGGGAAGTGGTAAGAAGGTCGAGAAAACCCATGAACTTGGTAGTCAGGTCACGTCGGCGTCAAGGTTACTGAAAGGAAGGTGAACAATGGATGTCCATGGATTGACTTAAAAATACCTAGATATCATCTTAAGCTATTTGAATCCTAAGCTAAACAAATAGCCCTAGATAGGACATTCGAGCAACGTTAAATAAATGTTTATAAAATACTATTTACATATAATACGAAATCCTATATGTATAAAAGGGAAAGTAGGCCATTTACATATCCAAGGGACCATAAACATATGAGAAGAAGAATGTATATATATATATATATATATATATATATATATATATATATATATATTAAACCCTAGATTTATACAATGGAAAGTGGACCATTTACATGAAAAGGAGGGTACCATTTTAAATTAATACATTTATATATATATATGAAAAATGGCAAGTTTAGGCCATTCCAAATACACCATATATATATACAGTTTAATAAAAATAGAATAACCAACATCCCAGCTGAGTGGGAAAGAAAACCCACCTCATTCGATTGGTATGAGGAAAAACTCAACCCGTTTCTAAGGGGATTTGGTCAGCCTCCATCCTTGAGAAAGCCGACGGCTAACATTTGGCGTTGGCTATTAAAGGGCAGATTACTGCCAAATGGGAAAGGGGAAGGGAATCGGTTCTACATGTGATAGACTCCCCAAATCAAATTAGCAAGGGCAAATAGAGGAGGGTCGCAAATGAATGGGGGAGTTTCACTTTGTGTTAACTGTAGAGGATACGACTCTAGAAGCTGACTCTAAGTACTGGATTTACTGTTTATTTTCTGTTATGTGTCTTTCTTTTATTAAGGATAGGACGAGTCAGCTCGGAGGAGCGAACTTGATCCCGATCCCATTTTATGTATTTCAATTACAAGACTAGAAAAGGGATCAGTTGGGATAAGCAATGACGATCCCACAAGCTGTGTTTCTATGATTTTCCTTTGGTTATGCGTGGGATTCAATGCTCGTAATACAGTGACTTGAAGGATGAGTTAACCTATGACTGCTTGTTGTACAGATATGAAGGATTTCATATGTTACCATTATTTGTATGTTGCATAATCTATGTTTTGAATGCTGCCATTGATTTGGGGCAAATCTTTGTCTTCTTGCTGCCATTGATTTTGATGGGTTGTTGTGTGTTGACTGCTTCCATCTTAGCATAGTTCAATGTGGCCATTCAATTGGGGATAGATATTTTTTTTTTTTCTTTATTGTTGCTGTTAGGTAAGATCAACTACCCTGCTCTATACCTACCAGGACGTGACATGTGATGTCCTGTATATGTCCAGAAACACGGATATACAATTGCTATACTCTCTTGTTTTCACTTATGGTATTTTTATGTAGGAACCTATGATTAGTAATCTGATTAATGCGGATTACGGACTCGAATTTGTGTATGACCCTTCTTTTGTTGGAAGGCGAGACTTCACCGTCCAAGGCCTGGTTGATGTTTGAAGTTTTGATTTCATTTATGTGTATTTGCTGCAATAGAATTAATCTATAGATCGATGTGTAGTTACCTACTGTTTACTCTATGTAAAGTACTGCACCGTATGGGCACAGTTCGTAGGGAAGGGCTCTTAAGCTCAAAACCATGCTGAGCTCTGTTTACTCCCTCATAACTATGTCAGCATAGATCCCGTATGATCTTAGGTTATAAATGCAAGCGTTGATGAGTTATGTTAGCTTATGGGTGTTATGCCATCCTTGTTGCCAAACATGGATCCAATCTCAGTAATTGTTGTTCCTTGTATCTTTTAATTAATTATGGTGATGTCCGTTTGGTTCGACAATGTTTAAAGGATGGAACTCAGAATGTTGTACGTATGGCTCTGGTTGATAGTGTGAAACTTTGTCATGTCCCCATATTTTGCTATGGTCCATGGGGTAATTTTGGCCTAATTCACCTAGGCAATAATTATTTAATTAATGAGCAAGCATGGAAACTATCTTATGAAAGATGCCTAGAGTGGTATTTGGGTATTAAATGGATAAGGTGGACCCCGAAAACTAATGGAGTTATCATTAATTAATGGCGATAAATGTTGAGGCAAAATACTATATGAATTGATTAATTATTAAATAATTAATTATATTCAAAGTTGGATTGATTTTAATTAATAAATGCATCATTACTAATTTAATTGGTGGCAAGTTGATGTTCATAAGTCTAGGAGGTCGAATTGGTCATGTGGACCACTCTTGCCTTAGTGGCAACACTCAGAAAAGAAAGAAATCCAAAGGAGGAAAGAGCACAAGGCAAACAATTTGGAAAATGACAAAAGCAATCAGAAAAACTAACAAAAGCAGAAAAACTGACAAAAGCAGAAAAGAGGAAAGTCAAGGAAATGGAAATATGAAGAAAAGCAGTCAAGAGATAAATAGAAACACTCAGAAAAAGATCCTAGGGCGCATTTGCTAATTTTTTATCAAGGAGGTGAAGGAAAGAAGGCTTGGGAAAGCAAACAATTTCTAATTTTCACAAGGAGTGCACCCTACCTCACCCACACGTGTGGATCAGCTTTCTAAACAAGTCAACTTCTCTATTTAAGCATGTTCTCAACTCCACTAAAGAATTTTTGTCATTTGGAATTTTGGTCTGAGAGCTCTGAGCCTCTCAAGTTGAGTGTTGTGCCTCAACAAACTTGCTTGGGTGATGTGCCCCAAGACTATGTGAGTTATCCAGGAGTGTTGTGGAGGTCCATCCAGTGCTATTGCAGCCATTTTTGTCCAGTATAACGCAGCCATGAAGATCTAATGCCAGACTGGAGAGGAGGCCAACATTGAAGAGGAACTGTAGCTAGATTTAGAGGAGGATCATCAGTAGAAGGAGATTGTGGTGGAGGAGCTTTCCCATGACCTCCAGTGGGTTCTAGGAGTTGTTATCAGCCTATGTTGTTAGATGCCATGCACAGAGGACAAATCCAGACTTGATCTCCCAATTCTCTCATTGCCCCAGTTCATCTAGCTAACTTTGGAGGTGTTTTCCCTGATGGAGGTGTCTATTTGAAGGAGGACATACCTGTGAAGACTTCCAGCAGTAGGAGCATCCAAATTAGTCCTATTCTCCACATAGGTTCTGATACTTACATCTAGAGCAGATTACTGTAAAAAAATCCTCTCTCTCTTCATATTATTCACCATTGTATTGTAAAATCATAGTCTGTGAGGCACCATTTTGAGAAGGGAGTTATTGAATAAGAAAAGGAGGGTTCTGTCATGTCTATTGCAAGTTATTTCTGTTTTCATTACTGTATCAGAGCTGCATACTCATTTATAACAGAAAAATAAATTAATGGAAGTCAGTTGTCAAGTCAGATTCAGAGACTAGCTCGTTGGGTGGTTTTATTTGACTAGTTTTACTGTTTTCTTCATAAAATACAATATGCAAATCCATTTCACTTCCCTTTTGTTGAAGTAGGCTCACAACTTAATATATTAACCATATCATCCTTTAAAATCGAAATCTAGAAGCTTCTGCCTTGTGTTTGGGAAGCCAGCAAAGTTCCTAGACCGACAATCCCAGTTAAGCATCTGTCACCCCAATCTTTCCAAACCTTGTCCAATCTGCTCCAGAATCTTGCTGAACATATATAGCCATTATTTGACTTATATTTACACTGCTATAAACTCCCTGAACCCATACCTTTCTAGTATGCATATGCCAGCTACCCAGGAAGCCTCGAAGTAGGAAATAGACTAGCTCTATTGCTGAAAAGTGAAAGGTACTGGTACATTGTGCATAGGACACCTCAGATCTGCACTTTGACCTGCTGCTGCACCAAATGCCACATAAATTCCAGAATTGAACTTTCATCCCATCATCTTCAGTTCCTAGCCAGTAAACCTCACTTATATCCTGCACCATTTGAAGAATTAAGCAGAAAATTGACTGGTGGAATTAAAAGGAACTTGAGATTCAGTTAATATTCTTGGTAGACATCCCATAGGATATTACAGTGGTATCAGAGCACTTTCCTTGGCTCATCCTATGTAAATTAACCCTCAGTGGGAAATTAGCAGCACAATCTTCAAGTTACAGTTGTAGTATTAGTTCCATGTCATGGAAGATTCAGACTTTGAATTGTATGAGGAGGAAGATTATTTTTATGAAGAGTATGATAATTATGATGAGCAGTATGAAGAATACTGTAGACAGTTTGAGGAAGAGAATCCCCAAGAAGTCCCTTCCACAAGCATCTCCCATGAGATCATGATTGGAAGAAGAGACTATGGTTATTTTGATAGCTCTATTCAGAAAAAATTTGCATGTTCCACAGTCAAAAGTCAACCTCCTATGGACGAGTTAATAAAATATATCAAAAATTTATTGGATGCATGTGACTACACAAGAATTTTTGGATTCCCTTCAAGAAGATCCTCCAAGAATCTTCATCCTAAGACAACCAAGGAGAAACAAGACCCAAAAACCAATCATGAGATTGTTGACAAAATGGAAGAAGAATCTACTGCAAGATTCTATGATGAGGGTCTCAAGATCACCTCAGATGAGATTGGTACTATTAGGGGTGTTGAGCCAAATTTTAGATCAGATATAAAATTATTGCATAAATCAGATCCAAAGACACCACATGAGCTTCACAAGGAAGTAGAAATTGACCACACATCAGTTAGGTGTGAACTAGTAGAATCGGTGGTAGAACAAGGCATCATAACCCCACCCATTGAAGAGAGAAGCATGATGCAAATGTATGGACCACTTTCAGATTTTTGAACTAATTTGCGTCATGATGATGTTGCAGCCAAATCAGAGAATAGTTATTTCATAAGAGATTCCCTTGAGGATGAATCTCAGATCCTTAGTGATAAGGGTGAATAGAGTGACCAAGCTGAATCACTAGAAGGGTGTTTGCAGGATGCCTACATGGTTGGAAGAGAACATATTGAGGAACGTTTTAAGTGTGAGGAAGCATCTAAAGATGTATACTCTCACATATATGTGGGGGACATGGATATCCCCATTGGTGATGGTGTTGTGGATGCAAGATCCATGGAGAAAGAAGAAGGTCTTGCTACGACAGAAATTTAAAATGAGAGATTGGTGGAAGAGCAAACCACCAACACACTATCACAAGGAGGAGAAAACATAACACATGGGAATTTTTTCAATTCTGACTTTTATATTCCTATGTGTCAACATGATGGGGCAACCACTTCAGAGGAGAATATGAGCTTGGTTGAACCCCCAGGGGTTGAGACTCCTGAATTGGGGAGGGCTGAAAATTGGAGAGAAAGACTTACTGGTGCACCAGAGATGAATGAGCACCCCAGTTGCAGCCAAAGATCTAATATTCATGATCTGAAATATGAATATCTTGCAGCCCCAAAATATGGATCAGCTTTCATCACTTCAACAAAATCAGCTGAAGTTGATCTTAGGAAGATAAAGAAGAGAAGGTTCATATGCCAGAACCTCATTTCCTTGAAGGGACACTGAAGATGAATGAATGCAGAATTCAAGAAGCCCTTCAAACCCTCAATGAAACCCATGCCTTAATGAATAACCTCTATTGGAATTTGGGGGAGCAGTCTTCCATGAGAGACATGGAAGAGTTTCAGAAAGCCATGGCAAGCATAAAAGGTAAATTCTTGAACTTGCTTTCTGATAGAGATAATTTGTTGGAGCTTGTATAATTGTTTCATCGTACATCCTTGAGGGATGATGAATTAATGGCCACCCAAGATTCTTTGAGAAGCACTCAAAGTGCCCTCCAAGAATCCAATATAGAAATATTGCAGCTCCATGAAAAGTTGCAAAGATCCTCCCTACCCTCCTACACACCATTTAGTCAATTTCATTGGGATGAAAGCATTCATGATCATAAGGAGGAACCTCATGAGATGGTGGATGATGAGGATCATTTATATTTACATGTAACACATATTTCATTAAATTTGGAATTAAACAATGGATCTAGAATCACAACATAACTAAAAACTCAATTTTGCTAATTTCCTTGGAATAAAATGTTTCCAATTTTATTGAAATATGTGTTATGTGCTTGAGGAGTGTGCAGAACAGTTTGATGAAAACCAAGCACCTAATCATTTCCTAAGGGAAATTGAGCTATTCCTTGGAAACAGTCATTCTCCCATGGAAAACTAGGATGAGAGCACCCAATTTGGGCCAGCCAATAATGATGAAGTTGCAGCCATAAGTCTGATTACTAGAGGTTGCAGACATCCAAAGAAGGTTCACAGTCCTTCCCCTGATGTCATCAATGCAACAATAACAATGGGGAATGAATAGTGGGTGAAGAAGTTTTTCTTGTTGATGCCACATGTACCACAGGCGGATCATGATCTTCTCCTATGGGAGATAGATCTTATTGCAGCAGATATGGTTGATTTCAACTCATGTGAATCAGCAAGCAGGATCTCTGATTCACCCACCAGATGGATGGATAGAGGTCTCACTAGAAAAGAAAATCTGGAAGGTAAAAAGTTCACTTGTTTCTGCAATAAATTTCTTATTATAACTAACATTGTATTGAATTGTGAGCAGAAACAAAGGCATAATTTGCAGCCATATGATGTCACTCATCCACATATGGATTGGGTGAAAGATTACCTGACAGACATGGAATCTCCTTGCAAAAATGTTTTTGCTTATGGACAAGGGAAGGAAGCTAAATAGGAAAGTAGCCAAGATACATTAATGGAACATTTTACTGACAGAAGTTGGCCTATGTGGAGGGAGTCCACATGCTTGGAGTTGATGCTTTGGGATCCCGGCATTCATTGGAGTGACAGATTGCCAAAGGTGGCAGAAAAATTTTGGTCCTTGCAACAGAAATAGTGGGATCCAGGAATTCCACTCAAGTTGTTTTAACTAAGATGAAAATTTTGTTCATTGCTGGTTAATTGCAGATATAGATTACAGTGCAGTTTCCATTTTCCTTCCATATGTCATTTTTTTTAAGCCCAAATTTAATTTTCAGACTGTTCAGTGGATGGGGACAATTATAATCAGAGTGGTGCAGCAGAAGCTTGGTGGAATCCTGACATTGCTTGAGGACAAGCAATCTTAGGAAGGGAGTACTGTCATGTCCCCATATTTTGCTATGGTCCATGGGGTAATTTTGGCCTAAGTCACCTAGGCAATAATTATTTAATTAATGAGTAAGCATGGAAACTATCTTATGAAAGATGCCTAGGGTGGTATTTGGGTATTAAATGGATAAGGTGGACCCCAAAAACTAATGGAGTTGTCATTAATTAATGGAGATAAATGTTGAGGCAGAATACTATATGAATTGATTAATTATTAAATAATTAATTCTATTCAGAGTTGGTTTGATTTTAATTAATAAATGCATCAGTACTAATTTAATTGGTGGCAAGTTGATGTTCATAAGGCTAGGAGGTCGAATTGGTCATGTGGATCACTCTTGCCTTAGTGGCAACACTCAGAAAAGAAAGAAATCCAAAGGAGGAAAGAGGACAAGGCAAACAATTTGGAAACTGACAAAAGCAATCAGAAAAACTGGCAAAAGCAGAAAAGAGGAAAGTCAAGGAAATGGAAAGATGAAGAAAAGCGGTCAGGAGAGAAATAGAAACACTCAGAAAAAGCTCCTAGGGCGCATTTGCTAATTTTTTATGAAGGAGGTGAAGGAAAGAAGGCTTGGGAAATCAAAAAGTTTCTAATTTTCACGAGTGCGCCCTACCTCACCCACATTTGTGGCTCAACTTGCTAAACAAGTCAACTTCTCTATTTAAGCATGTTCTCAACTCCACTGAAGATTTTTTGTCATTTGGAATTTTGGTCTGAGAGCTCTGAGCCTCTCAAGTTGAGTGTTGTGCCTCAACAAACTTGCTTGGGTGATGTGCCCCAAGACTGTGTGAGTTATCCAGGAGTGTTGTGCAGGTCCAGCCAGTAATATTGCAGCCATTTTTGTCCAATATAGCGCAGCCATGAAGATCTAATGCCAAACTGGAGAGGAGACCACCATTGAAGAGGAACTGTAGCTAGATTTAGAGGAGGATCATCAGTAGAAGGAGATTGTGGTGGAGGAGCTTGCCCATGAACTCCAATGGTTTCTAGGAGTTTTTATCAGCCTATTTTGTTAGCTTCCATGCATAGAGGACGAATCCAGACTTGATCTCCCAATTCTCTCATTGCCCCAGTTCGTCCAGCTAACTTTGGAGGCGTTTTCCCTAATGGAGGTGTCTGTTTGAAGGAGGACGTACCTGTGAAGACTTCCAGCAATAGGAGCAGCCAAATCAGGCCTATTCTCCACATAGTTTCTGATCCCTACATCCAAAGCAGATTGCTGTAAAAAAATCCTCTCTCTCTTCATATTCTTCACCATTGTATTCTAAAATCATAGCTTGTGAGGCACCATTTTGAGAAGGGAGTTATTGAATAAGAAAAGGAGGGTTCTGTCACATATATTGCAAGTTACTTCTTTTTTCATTACTGTATCAAAGCTGCATACTCATTTATAACAGAAAAATAAATTAATGGAAGTCAGTTGTCAAGTCAGATTCGGAGACTAGCTCGTTGGGTGGTTTTATTTGACTAGTTTTATTGTTTTCTTCATAAAATACAATATGGAAATCCATTTCACTTCCCATTTATTGCAGTAGGCTCACAACTTAATATATTAACCATATCAGCCTTTAAAATCAAAATCTGGAAGCTTCTGCCTTGTGTTTGGGAAGCCATCAAAGTTCCTAGCCCGACAATCCCAGTTAAGCATCTGTCACCCCAATCTTTCCAAACCTTGTCCAATCTACACCAGAATCTTCCTGAACATATCCATCCATTATTTGACTGATATTTACACTGCTGCAAAATACCTGAACCCATACCTGTCTAGTATGCATATGCCAGCTACCCAGGAAGCCTCGAAGTAGGAAATAGACTAGCTCTATTGCTGAAAAGTGAAAGGTACTGGTACATTGTGCATAGGACACCTCAGATCTGCACTTTGACCTGCTGCTGCACCAAATCCCATATAAATTCCAGAATTGAACTTTCATCCCATCATCTTTAGTTCCTAGCCAGTAAACCTCACTTACATCCTACACCATTTGAAGAATTAAGCAGAAAATTGACTGGTGGAATTAAAAGGAACTTGAGATTCAGTTAATATTCTTGGTAGACAGTCCATAGGATATTACAAACTTATCTCAACTAAGGTCTAGATTGTTTAGGAAGTTTTAAAGTAATCAACCATTGTGTGAGTTGTCCCTATGATTTCATTGATAGATAGTATGTCTACATACTTCTAAGTATTTTTTTTTATGCTCGCTATGCTCTTTATGGGAGTAGGTTTGGGACAAGGATGGGGATGAAACCCAATCTTAGGTTTTGATTTCTTTCTTTTATAACCTTAACAATAAAGGAATAAAGCTAAGACTTAGAGGAGTATTGTATTATATATTATGTAAAAAGGGAGTGATGGGGTGTAACCCTAGTCTTGACAATTATCGAGGTGTAACCCCAGTCTTGACAATTATCGGGCTGTAACCCTAGTTTTGACAATTATCATTGTTTACTAATCTTGTCCTGTATTCAGTAATAGCCTTGATGAGAATATTGAAGAAGTAGATTATATATGAATATATTTTCTATAATTGTTCGATGTTGAATGCCTTCATAAGAAAGGATTGAAGGCCCGGCATTGAGAAAGAAATGAGACTCTTATGTTGCAAGTTGTATTTCTTTATTTTGAATAAATAAAGATGTGATTCCCTCTTTGTGGGTGTATCCCAAGTTTGGGTGAACCACGGTAATATGGTATCCTTGTATGTGTCCTTATGTGAATTATCTTTTATTGTGTACATGGCATGTTACTCTACTTTGGTGATAAAAGTGGTAAGTGATTACTTGTAGATATGTTGCATTAATGTGATGTTGTTTGAGTAAAGTATTTCAAATTATACCATAACATTATGCTAGATGTAAACTTTTAGATAAACATGGTATGTGGTATAATATTCCATAAGAATCCTAAGTGCAAATCACGAGTCGTGAGGTATTTAAATGTTCTTGATAAATTGTTGAATTCATTGATTAACATATAGGAGGCAAAGCACTATTACTTAAAGTTTCATATTACCTAATGAAACCCATATAAACGAACACATGTAGTAGTTGTAGGACCTTACTCCTCAAGTAATTGGCTTTAAAATATATTTATCTGATAAATTTTTACAAGATACTTACTGGTAAATTTGGGTATGTTAAATATGGTATTAGAGGTACAGGTTACAAACACTCGGGCCTATTTGAGCTCAACTGGAGGAAGTAAATGTATGTTGGTTGAACAACTGCAACTACAAGGACGCAACATGAAAATTGCATTTTCATAGATCAGCAAGAGGTAACGGATAAGTCATCTATAAGTTTGCAAGTAAGTAAGTCCCGCTGTGTTTAATACTAAAATTAATGTTACCTTGACTTGTTTGGCTAACTAGATTCCTTTATGAAAAATTATTGTACTCGCATGCATTAAGGGTATACGATAGTGGACGAAAATGTGTTGTGCGATATGTTGTAACTAATAGTTTTATACAAAAAGAAGAATCATGGCTTTGGTAAAAGCGGTATCTTTGCTTCCGGTTGAATTTAGGATTAATGTGTATAGTTTAAAGTTGAAAGTGTTAAGCTTTAAATTGATTTATCTTGGCATCATAATAGTATTATTTTGTTAAAAAAAAGTGTAAATACAAAGATTGGTTGGTATGTTGGTAACATGGATTGCAAGGTAAATATTTTAGACTATAAGACTAAGAGAGTTGTCAAGTTTCTCCTCGTAAGATCACTCCATTCTATGTAGCTTAATGAGTATTAAATCGCTTCTTAGTAAGGTTTGTCTTAAAAGTAAGTTGTTGATATCTTGTCTTTAAAAGAAAATTCTTCATTAGTGTAGATTGTACATCCTAGACATTGTGATAAGTGTTATGGTTAGGAGAAAATATGATTAAAGAGAATATGAGAAAGTGGAAAATGAGATGTTGGTTATTAAGTATTTTAGAGGTGATATTCATATGGGTGTCCGATCAGGTCAAAGTATCTTATCATGTTATTTAACAGGATGGAAAATCTAAATGTGAAACTATTATCATGTTTTCCAATTTTAAAGATAAGAAGGGTATTTTAGAAATCATCACATACACTGCTTGTGTCATAAAAGGTTTTGGTCTATTATGAATATCGATAGATGAAGAATCTCTATAATTTACGAACAATTGTTAAACATTGCTTATATACTTTCCTTATTGATAGAAAATAACATTGGACCTTCCTAACTTCAAAATTCTGGTTAGATACATTCATATGACATAAGTAAAGTATAAAGATAGATGCGCTCACACATGCATTTGGGGTAACTCAAAAACTTAGTACCAAGTTGACATGGATACAGGATTATTCTAAATTATCTCATATAGGAGTGAAATCATTTTGATAATAACATTATAGTGACGAACGATTTCTTTCATACTTAGTATAAGGAAGAGTTCATATTTATGAATACATTAAGAAGATAACCATGATGACTAAACTGTTTGTGTCAAGATCAATGAGGAATGCTATATTCCATTTTCTTTGTATATAGACAGGAAAAATTTTGGCGAGACATGTTATTACCTTAATGAATCAAGGTTGCAGATTGAAAATTGTAAGCATAGGAATAATGCTTTCATATTCATCTATCTTGTCGACATACTAAATTAAGAGTTGGAATATGAATTACACTCAACAATAGATATTGCCTAGAAATTTTCCGCATATATGTATATATATACATTTAAATTGCCTTACAATAGTCTTGTAAATCTATGAGAAGGTAAATCGTAAACTTTGAAAGACAAATCAGACAACCTTTGGAATTATCGCAAGAGCTAAGAGATTAATGAATGCTATATGCTAACATCGCAAATCTTATGACGTAAGGTATATTAATAAAATTACTGAGAATGTTAATTTTGTATGGATGTTGTAAGTGAATAATGATTTCCTTACTAGTATGTTGGGAGAAGACTCTCTCACAAAATTCGATTTTTGGTTATATAAAGAAGTACTAACAAGTGAATTGGGCAGATGATCAAATTATGCAGAAAGACATGGACGCGATATAGTATACATGGTAAGCATATGGTAAGAATATGAATAAAGATCAAGGACTCATGAAATTATATGTTAAAAGCATGAGTTCGAACTGATGAGTAAAAAGGTGAACCTATTTGATGTCAATATTATGTTGTTGTTATGTTGCATGTTGTGGGTAACCAAAAAACTACAAGAAATAATAAATGATTGTTATTGTTATTTCCTGAACTCAAACAAGAAGGTTTGAGGGGAAAAGAATATTTCCGGGACTCAAGCGAGAGGGCTTGAGGGGAAAGGAACTTTACACTAAGTAATCACCAAGTGGCAAAATTTGACCCAACTCTGCTTTGCTAAAGCAACTTTTCCTGGACTCAAGCAGGAGGCTAGGTAGAAAATAAATTCCTAGACTCGAGCAAGAAGGCTTGAGGGGAATTGCGAAAGAGTTTTGTGGTATCAATGGAAAAGACCTAGGCACAAAGATTGACATCTGGAGACAGGGCGTTGTTTGATGTCTTGAGGAGGAAAACCTTTTGACTAGCAATCAAAAGGGAGAGTAACCTCAAAAGTGTAGTCCACAGAAATTGGTGACAGAACTCGACAAACAGTTCTAGGTTCAATAGAGGAATTACTGAAGTTCCAAACTCATGGGAGAGTTTGATGGTCAACAAAGTGTTGTTGAAAGATTGGTTTTATGATATAACAGTAAAACCATATATTTGTCTTGTAACTAGACTATTAGATGCATTTATGTGTAAATAGTATGAATGCTTGAGTAAGCAAAAAAAATAAAAATAAAAAATCCCTCAAGGATGAGGATGAATGATAAATGTTAAGAGTTACTGTTGGAAATATTGTGAAATATATGATGCTAATCTGTCAATGAAAGAGATGTCTGCCTCAAGTTGAGGACTAGAAAAATGTCCACGTATTGGAGGTAAAAGACGTCCTACAAAAGCATAATTAGATTATGCATTGCTTATGAATTGTATTTGAAATTTAGCGTGTATTGAGTATGCTTATGATGATAGAAGCACCAAACAAGGACTAACATATATCCTAGGAATGGAAAATGTTATGTTGCAACAAAGACTCAATGTTTATTGGATTATAAAATTGATGATGTGTTTTTCTGAATAATTTGGGAGTATCGGTGTTGTTGCATTGAAATGCAGGATATGAACGACAACGACTTGTAGAAAACTTGAAAGTTCAAAGAAGGGAAGCAAGCCAAAGATGATTCTAGAAGAGAAGACGAATTTCTAAGAAGTATGAACACCAAGGACGGTGTTATTCTTAAGTGAAGGAGGATGTAACATCCCTCCTTTTAAGCCCTAGTAATTTTTACAAATGTAACTTACTTATTGTACTTATTTATTGGTGAGGAGCTTAAGGCCAAGACCCCACCAGTAAACCTTGTTAGCTATGTGTTTAAATTATAAGTAAAAAAAATATGACGATAAATGAATCCACTAAGGGAAGTGGTAAGAAGGTCGAGAAAACCCATGAACTTGATAGCCAGGTCATGTCGGCGTCAAGGTTACTGAAAAGAAGGTGAACAATGGATGTCCACAGATTGACTTAAAAATACCTATACATCATCTTAAGCTATTTGAATCCCAAGATAAACAATTAGTCTTACATAGGACATTCAACCAATGTTAAATAAATGTTTATAAAATACTATTTACATATAATATGAAAGCCTATATGTATAAAAGGGAAAGTAGGCCATTTACATATCCAAGGAACCATAAACATATGAGAAGAAGAATGTATATATATATATATATATATATATATATTAAACCCTAGATTTATACAATGGCAAGTGGACCATTTACATGAAAAGAAGGGTACCGTTTTAAATTAATACATTTATATATATATGAAAAATGGCAAGTTTAGGCCATTCCAAATACAACATATATATATATATATATATACAGTTTAATAAAAATAGAATAACCAACGTTCTTGACCCAGTTGAGTGAGCAAGAAAACCCACCTGATTCAGTTGGTATGAGGAAAAACTCAACCCGTTTCTAAGGGGATTTGGTCGGCCTCCATCCTTGAGCAAGCTGAGCGGCTAACATTTGGTGCTGGCTATTAAAGAGTAGTTTACCACCAAATGGAAAAGGGGGAGGGAATCGGTTCTACATGTGATAGACTCCCCCCAAAAAAATAGCAAGGATAAATAGAGGAGGGTCACAAATGAAGGGGGGGGTTCACTTCGCGTTAGTTGTAGAGGATACGACTCTAGAAGCTGACTCTAAGTACTAAATTTATTGTTTATCTTCTGTTATGTTTCTTTCTTTTATTAAGGATAGGACAGATCAGCGCGGAGGAGCGATCCCAATCCCATTTTATGTATTTCAATTACGAGACTGGAAAAGGGATCAGCTAGGATAAGCAATGTCGATCCCACAATCTTTGTTTCTGTGATTTTCCTTTGGTTATGAATGGGATTCGGTGCTCGTAATACACTGAATTGAAGTATCAGTTAACCTGTGACTGCTTGTTGTACTGATATGAAGGATTTCATATATTACCATTATTTGTATGTTGCATAATCTCTGATTTCAATGGTGCCATCAATTGGGGCGAACCTCTGTCTTCTTGTTGCCATCAATTTTGATGGGTTGTTGTGTGTTGACTACTTCCATCTTAGCATAGTTGAATGTGGCCATTCAATTGGGGATAGATCTCTATTTTTCTTCTTTATTGTTGTTGTTAGGTAAGATTGACTGCCCTTCTCTGTACCTAGACATGCCATGCGATGTCCTGTATATGTCTAGAAACACGGATATACAATCTCTATACTCTCTTGTTTCCAGTTATGGTATTTTTATGTAGGAACCTCCGATCAGTAACCTGATTAACTCGGATTACAGACTCGAATTTTGGTACGACCCTGCTTTTGTTGGAAGGCGAGACTTCACCGTCCAAGGCCTGGTTGATGTTTGAAGTTTCGATTTCATTTCTGTGTATTTGCTGCAATAGAAGTAATCTATAGATCGATGTGTAGTTACCTACTGTTTACTCTATGTAAAGTACTGCACTGTATGGGTGTGTTAATATTTAATATGCTAAGACATAACATAGGAGCATTACATTCCATTTCACAATAATATCATATACAGGATCACTGAAGAAACAACAAGCACAGCATAAACACAAGAGACACAGATTTATCCTGGGAAACCCTCATGGGGTAGAAAACCCAACAAAGCTCCCTCAATATAGATGACCATCAAATACAAAAGATGTAACCCTGAGCATAAGCTCCTCCTTCTCCATAGCAGACCTCTCTCTCATAAGTGCGCCACTCTCAAGTGAGTAAGTGTGTGTTAAATGAGGAATACACCTCCTCTATTTATACACTACTCCGACTTTTCTTTTACACAAATCATGTAGGCTCGTATTTAACCATTGGGTTAAATACCCCATTACAATTGACTGGGCCGACCCCACTAGGGTGGTCTAACAACCCTTTGACCCACATAACACATACAGGGCCGACCCCCACTAGGGAAGTCTAATAGCCCAAGTTACCACATTCTGACGGAGGAATAAACATCTTCGGATATACAATGAGATCTCCACGGAGGAATGAAACATCTCCGGAATAATAAAGTACAAATATAATATTCTTTGAAGTTACAATATCTCAACACTCCCCCTTAAAGAGAAGGATATTATAATAGCATCTGCACGAGCAAGGAGTCATCAACATCATACATGATACATCTATAAATCATTGGAAGCTTTCTCAACATCATCAGTAACTCAAGCAGTTACTGGAACATCTTCAATACTGGAACATCAACATCTTCAGTACTGAGTCTTTATCTGCTACAGCACTCGAACAGCTACAGCAACATCAACATCTGGATCCTCATGATCATCAACATTGTCATCTAGACCATCACGATCAGCAGCATCATCATCTAGACCATCACAATCAACAGCATTGTTATCATAAGATCATTAGCATCGTCATCACACGATCATCAGCATCGTCATCTAGACCATGACGATCAACAACATCGTCATCACACGATCATCAGCATCGTCATCTAGACTATCATGATCAACAGCATCGTCATCACACGATCATCAGCATCGTCATCTAGACCATCATGATCAACAGCATAGTCATCACACGATCATCCGCATCGTCATCTAGACCATCATGATCAACAGCATTGTCATCACACGATCATTAGCATCGTTATCTAGACCATCAGTACAAGTATCCACACCAATACAAGTATACGTCATCAATACAAGTATCCACACCAATACAAGTATACATCATCAATACAAGTATCCACACCAATACAAGTATACACATCATCAATACAAGTATCCTCATCAATACAAGTATAAAAATCATCAATACAAGTATCCACACCAATACAGGTATACACAATAGCAGCATACCCTGCAACACACATGATCCAATTACGGGATGATCAATCCCTCTCACTTTAGGACATAGGTCCAAGGATGATACAATCATGATCTGCTGACGAGATGATCAGTCCCTCTCAGTTTAAGACATCTCTTATGTCTATGGATGATGCAATCCAGATCAACTTACAGGATGATCAATCCTTATCACTTTAAGACATCTCACCATGTCTAGGGACGATGCAATCCCGAATCAACTTACAGGATGATTAGTCCTTATCACTTTAAGACACCTCACCATGTCTAGGGATGATGCAATCCCAAATCAACTTACAGGATGATTAGTCCTTATCACTTTAAGACAACTCACCATGTCTAGGGACGATGCAATCCCGAATCAACTTACAGGATGATTAGTCCTTATCAATTTAAGACACCTCACCATGTCTAGGGATGATGCAATCCCGAATCAACTTACAGGATGATTAGTCCTTATCACTTTAGGACATAAGTCCAAGGATGATGCAATCCTATCACGTACATTTTGAACCAAACACTGAGGGACGATGCAGTCCTATCACGTCCACTAGGGACCACTTTCTCGGAGACATATGTCTACGGATCTCTTTTAGGACATGTGTCCATGGATGATACAATCCCCTCGTCCACTAGGGACCACATTCTCGGAGACATCTGTCTGCGGATCACTTTAGAACTGAAGTCCAGGGATGATACAATCCTCTCGTCCACTAGGGACCACATTCTCGAAGACATCTGTCTACGGATCACTTTAGCACTGAAGTCCAGGGATGATACAATCCTCTAGTCCACTAGGGACCACATTCTCGAAGACATCTGTCTATGGATCACTTTAGAACTGAAGTCCAGGGATGATACAATCCTCTCGTCCACTAGGGACCACATTCTTGGAGACATACATCTATGGCTCTCTTTAGGACTAAATTCCAAGGATGATCCAATCCTCACATGTCCACTAAGGACTTCATTCTCGAAGACATACATCTACGGCTCTCTTTAGGACTGAAATCTAGGGATGATCCAATCCCCACATGTCCACTAAGGACTTCATTCTCGAAGACATACGTCTACAGTTCTCTTTAGGACTGAAGTCCATGGATGATCCAATCCCCACATGTCCACTAAGGATTTCATTCTCGAAGACATATGTCTACGGAGCAATTTAGAACATGTGTTCAAGGATGATGCAATCCCTCTTCTTTCTCGGAGACATATGTCTACAGATCCATGTGTTCAAGGATGATGCAATCCCCTCATCAACTTAGACCCTGTCTAAGGACCATCCACCAACCTCTCTATCGGCATCACCAATATAGGTATCCACATCATCGACCTCACTATCGATGCAAGCAATATCGTCATAAGTGACCACATCACTCCCCCTCTCGAGGAGGGTCCTACCAAGTTTGTCTCGAAAAATACTCAAACTTTTCTTGAGGTAGAGGTTTGGTTAGTACATCAGTAACTTGTTACAAATTCAAACTTTATAGTTCCTTTCTGCACCATATCATGGAACACTGGATTCTCTGCCATCTTGATACAACTCTGTTTGTCACATAGGATCACAGTTGGGTCTATCTCTAAGTCAAACAATCCAGAAGCCATACCACTTCACAACTAGCAGAGCAAACAACCATATATTCTGCTTGTGCTGAGAGCCACACTAGATTGCTTCCTACTAAACCACGAGATCATGGCTGATCCCAGACAATAACATCCTCTCGATGTGCTCTTCCTGTCTGATACACTTTCTGCATAATCAACATCTGTGTAGCCATCTGAAGTCATGATCTCTAAGATAACATAGATCAAATTCTATCGTATCCTTTAGGTACCTCATCACATGCTTTGCAACTAACAGGTGAACACATCTAGTTTCCACTAGATACTGACTCAAGGTGTTCACAGCAAAGCATATATCTGACCTAGTATTTGTTAGACACATCAATGACTCAATAATTTGTCTGTACAGAGTTATATCCACTAACTCTGATGAGTCATCTGCTAACAACTTCAAGTTGGAATCCATGAGAGTAGCCATTCCAACACATCAAGTCCTTTTAATATTTCTCGGCATACTTTCCCTGGTTGAGAAAGATTCCTTCTGAGCCTTGCCATACTTCCAGACCTAGGAAGTAATGCATCAATCTGAGATCTTTCATTTTCATTTCTGCAGCCATCTTCTTCTTTCTTTTCATGATCTATTTGTAAAATGGATCATCTTCATACAGTAATAGTATGATAGTTTTATCATTTGTAACGGATCAGCATTACTTTTGGTAAAGCCCAAGCTTATCAAGAAACTGTCAATTCTCCCTTTGTGACTAAACATCATTCACACTCTGCATTGAGTGATCTTCTGCATATCTATCTGTGCCATCTCTCGTCAGATGGGTCTATTGATATGAGCCTCAATACCATTCGAACTCTGTGGTGAGCTTCTTCTTGCATCCATGTCATCTGTGTATCGAAACCATATTCAACCTTGTAGCAAAGGTTGAGATCCACATCACCCATGGTGATCATTAAGCTCATCAATTGATTATCGATCCTGGGCACCCATACAAAACCTGATTCACACTTCTTCTTTAATTACACCATTAAGAGAATGGTCTTATCTAGCCACTTGGAGCAAACATCTCATCATGATTCTCTTCCTCTTTCTAAGAGAATCTTTTAGCCATGAGCCTTCTATATTATGTTTGATTTGTAAATCTTTTGTTGACCATCCATCACTTGTTCGGTATTCGTCATTCTTCATGATCTTTCCTACAAATCAAGATTAAGTATATGATTAGTAATGCTTCATAATCATCAAATCATGTTGACATGATAACCTATTATGCATACAGATATCATTTACATAGTTATGCAACTATCTTGACCAATACTTTGGCAGAACACTTTTCCATATCGTGTATGCATACAGTGGCTATCTAGATTCCTTCCATCTCTACCAGAACATACTATTGAGAGTGTGCACATCTCTCAGCATGTTAGCAAAGAGGTTTCATTCTAGATAAGCAACAATGGAATGTTTGTCCAACTTACCAAGCATATGCATATTAGTAGTATACTGTTCAATGCTATATGAATGTTTACACTCAACATGATATATTCTAGGAATACAAATATGCATACAACTATTACAAGCAATATCATTTACTATTTCAAATAACAACTCAAATACTTATCTTTTGTGTTTGTGTGGTTGCCTCCAGCTTGATCTTCTATATGACTTTTGAACTTCTATTCATTCTGTACCACTGTGCATGCTCAAGTGTGCACTAGTGTCATCCTTATGATCTCATACACAAACATACATTCATTAGTATAATCTCAATATTATCAAAACATTATAATTCTAAATAATCTTGAATATGTATAGATATTAAACATTAGTATTCAAGGTTTCAAGAAAGTCTTATTTTACTCATGCATATTCTTGTTTGATCATGGGACTCTTCTGGTTAGTTAAATCATCAATCAAGATAAGAGACATAATGTGCATAAACCCTTGATTAACTTTATGAATAAGCATAACCAATCATACCAAGTATACTTATATAAGGGATCCTAACACAAGGTAAGATTCTAACATGACATAGGAAAACATACCTGGATTAGTATACCTGCTTAGTTATGTCTAACATACCTAATCAATATCTTCTTTGTTCTCTTCAATGATTTAGAGATCCTATGCTGGAACCTACATATCTCATAGGTTAAGCATAATAGAACAAAGTCATACATACCTCGTAAGTAGAACTTCTATGTGATCAAATATTATTTTGTCATGGCCATGGAACTTGATTTGTCTTTCGTGATGTACCTGTATCTTGTTAGCAGACAACATCAACCTCATACAACACCATAATGCATTAATACAATCATATAGACCTAATCAATGAATGTCTTCAATCATTCACATGCATTCATACTGTTACTAGGGTGATAAGACAATTCTAACATTAATCAAGATTGTACTAATAAATAATATGAAGACAAACACATTATGAACTTAATCAGGAATCAGATTTCAAGACATACCTGAACCTCCTTAAGTCATACCTGTCGAGACTTCTTGTAGTCTTATTATGTAAGACCTTAGCCTCAACTCCCCCTGAAACTTGATCTGGAGCTTAATTAGGGTTTGCTAGAGAAACCCTAAAGATTAAATCTTTGACTTTCACACTTCTGAATGGATGGAAGGATGTGTCTTGCTGAGCTGATCAAACTAGCATACTTCAATTTTGAAATCTCCAAAATTTGACCCCTCAAGATTGCCTTCGAAACTCCTGGATCTTCTGGACAGGATCCCTGAACTAGGGTTTGATGAAGCCCACCCTTCTTCCCAATCAAAAGGTTCAATACAAGGCTCTAAACTCTTATTTTTCGGAGGAGCTTCCAGCCATGGTCACAGACTTCAAAAATTCCAACTTTTGCTGAAGCCCTAATTTTCCATCTTTCCGATCAAAATCCCGAACTGGGGTTTGATCAAGCCCGGTCTTCTACCCAACCAAAAAATTCAATCTTGGTCTCTAAATTTTGATTTTCCTAAGTAGCATTCAGCCGTGGACTCTGATTCCAAAAATTCTAACTTTCTCCGAAACCCAAAATTTCGAAAGCCATGAATGAAGGTGCTCCACAAATAATTTTGTTTTGACATAAATATGTACCTGATTGTTTCTGCTGTAACTCTGAAATTTTCACTCCACACGGTCTAAAAACTTTTTCTATGGTATCCTGACCTATCATCTTTCCATCCTAACAGGTCTTACCTCAATTGGATTTTCTGAGAGAGAGTTATGCCAAGTGTCGCAATGTGACCTGTTTATGGGATAAAATAGGAGAGCGAACTTGTACGGCGTGCCACGTGTCACTGGTTCAGCTTCGGCCTCTGAAAAACTTTCTTGCGATAGTACAGTCTGTGTACTACCTTTCACTTTTTACGAAATTTCATTTGGAGCTTCCTAGCCGAAGTTATGACCTTTTTTCCTAGGTCACCTCATTTTGATTGATATCTGGAAGAGGCAGAAACCCTAACTTGTACTGATCATAACTCACAAAGTACAACGAATCTGAGGGTTCCCTTAGGAAATAAGGTACCTGGGGATGTAATATACTACCTATAAAGGTTTCACATCCTGAAACTTCGCCAAAATGTATTTATAGCAAAAGTTCCACGATGACTGGTTTTTGCTATATAAAACCTTAACCTTCAAATTGTCGCAAGAGAAGCAAGTGTCATAAGTTCCATACACTGCCTTCCTTCGAGTTAGCTCTGATACCATGTTAATATTTAATATGCTAAGACATAACATAGCAGCATTACATTCCATTTCACAATAATAGCATATACAGGATCACTGAAGAAACAACAAGCACAGCATAAACACAAGAGACACAGATTTATCCTCAGAAACCATCATGGGGTAGAAAACCCAGCAAAGCTTCCTCAATATAGATGACCAACAAATACAAAAGATGTAACCTTGAGCATAAGATCCTCCTTCTCCATAGAAGACCTCTCTCTCATAAGTGCGCCACTCTCACGTGAGTGAGTGTGTGTTAAATGAGGAATACACCTCCTCTATTTATACACTACTCCGACTTTTCTTTTACACAAATCATGTAGGCTCGTATTTAACCATTGGGTTAAATACCCCATTACAACTGACTGGGCCGACCCCACTAGGGTGGTCTAACAACCCTTTGACCCACATAACACATACAGGGCCGACCCCCACTAGGGAAGTCTAATAGCCCAAGTTACCACATTCTGACGGAGGAATAAACATCTTCGGATATACAATAAGATCTCCACGGAGGAATGAAACATATCCAGAATAATAAAGTACAAATATAATATTCTTTCAAGTTAAAATAGGGTGCAGTTCATAGGGAAGGGTTCTTAGGCTCGAAACCATGCTGAGCTCTGTTTAGTCCCTCATAACTATGTCAGCATAGATCCCATATGATCTTAGGTCATAAATGCCAACATTGATGAGTTATGTTAGCTTATGGGTGTTATGTTAGCCTTGCTTCCAAATGTGGATCCAATATCAATAATTGTTGGTCCCTGTATCTTTTAATTAATTATGGTGATGTACGGTCGGTTCGACAATGTTTAAAGGATGGAATTCAGATTGTTGTGCTTACGGCTCTTGTTGGTAGCGTGAAACTTATCTTAACTATGATCTAGATTGTTTAGGAATTTTTAAAGTAATCAACCCTTGTGTGAGTTGTCCTTATCATTTCATTAATAGATAGTATGTCTACATACTTCTAAGTAATTTTTTTATGCTCTTTATGCTCTTTACGGGAGTAGGTTTGGGACACAGATGGGGATGAAACCCAATCTTAGGTTTTGATGTCTTTCTTTTATAACTTTAACAGTAAAGGAAGAAAGCTAATACTTAGAGGAGTATTGTATTATATATTATGTAAAAAGGGAGCCATGGGTTGTAACCCTAGTCTTGACAATTATCGGGGTGTAACCCTAGTCTTGAAAATTATCACTGTTTACTAATCTTGCCATGTATTCAGTAACTGCCTTGATGAGAATATTGAAGAAGTAGATTATATATGAATATATTTTCTATAATTGTTCGATGTTGAATGCCTTCATAAGAAAGGATTGAAGGCCCAGCATTGAGAAAGAAATGAGACTCTTATGTTGCAAGTTGTATTTCTTTATTTTGAATAAATAAAGATGTGATTCCCTCTTTGTGGGTGTAGCCCAAGTTTGGGTGAACCACGGTAATATGGTCTCCTTGTATGTGTCCTTATGTGAATTATCTTTTATTGTGTACATGGCATGTTACTCTACTTTGGTGATAAAAGTGGTAAGTGATTACTTGTAGAGATGTTGCATTAATGTGATGTTGTTTGAGTAAAGTATTTCAAATTATACCGAACATTATGTTGGATGTAAACTTTTAGATAAACATGGTATGTGGTGTAATATTCCATAAGCATCCTAAGTGCAAATCAAAATTCGTGAGGTATTTAAATGTTATTGATAAATTGTTGAATTCATTGATTAACATATAGGAGGCAAAGCACTATTACTTAAAGTTTCATATCATCTAATGAAACCCATATAAATGAACACCTGTAGTAGTTGTAGGACCTTACTCCTCAATTAATTGGATTTAAAAGATATTTATCTAATAAATTTTTACAAGATACTTACTGGTAAATTTGGGTATTTTACAGTCATGCTTTATGTATGAGGTGATATGTGAGATGCTAACTTCATGATGTTGTTTATTGGTTTTAGATGTGGTACTTTCCCTTCCTCCAACTGGAGCTATGTCGACTATTGTAGTAGTTGACCCTAGCAGAAATTGGTGTTGATGTCACTGTTAATAGGAGGCCTTCCCCTAGGAGGGGGAGAGAGGTAGAGGTGTTGGTGTGGGAGCCACATTAGGGAGTGACCCCATTGCTAGTTACACTGAGCTTGAGCGATGTTTTGCAATCACTCTTGAGGGTGTGGATAAGAGGCTCTAGGCCGATTTGGATGATTGATTGGTCGAGAATTTCCTCCATATAGTAGAGGGTGTTAGCCTTGGATAGTGTATTCTCTTGTGAGGAGCATGCATTTTCAAGAGATCCATTGTATGAGGGTGGCCTAGGGAGTTGGAGTAGCAGTTAGTCTTATAGGAGCATGAGCAGTACTGGGCCTTGTAGAAGTAGGTCTATTAGACGAGCCACCACTAGTAGTAAGGGTGATGGAACCCCCAGTGTTCATGGTGTCCCCAACCATGATGGATCCTCACCCTCCTAGGGAGGGAGAGGCTTAGATATGTATGGGCATTGGGCACCTTTTTGTACCTCTAGTTTTGGTTGTTTCCTATGGGAGATGATGTTTTGGTGTACACCCATAAGGATATTTTTTAATTTTTCCCTTGAGGCACATGTTGTACATGCCATGCTATATATATTTATATATATGATTCAAATGTATGGTTGTGATGGTTTTTATGTATTTGAGTTCATCCGCATGTGATGTTGTATGCAATAAACTGAGGATAAACACATAATATTTTATTTCCTTTAATGAATAGTGTACTATGTTAAAGTTATAGCATCATGAGTCATTCTTCGGGTCAATATTGTGTGTCAATATTCACCCTCATGTGTTGAGGTAGTCCCTTATAGGAGCCTGAGTTGGACTAAAAACACTTGGAGAAGAGCCTTGAGTTGGACTCAAGAATGGTTAAGATTCATATGTTGAGGCAAGTACTTTGTATGTCAAGACAGATCCTCATGTGTTGAGGTGGTGTCTCATGTGCTGAGGTGATGCTTTGCATGTCGAAGCATGTGTGATGTGTGATGTACTACTAACCATGGTTGAGCTATTAAGTCTCCACTAGGGAGTGACCACCCCTAGAGTGAATTACTTTAGCATATAACCGCTTGGAACGATAGTAGGACAATATGATCACATCATTGGGAAAATATCCTTAGTATATTTGATGTAAAAATTAAGCTTGCACATGTGGACCATGCAGATAAGACAAGAGATAAATATAAGATGTGATAAGATATGATATAATTAGAATAACACATAAAAGAATTAATTAAGAGAGAATTCAAATTGTTAAACTTTAGTGAAGACTTTAGTAAATCAAAGGAGAACTCTAATTGATCACTACACTGATGTTAGCAAGAAATAATAAGTTAAGAGAGTTACATAAGTGATAACAAAGAAGATCTAGTTAACTAAGTGTTATCGCATGATGACACTTATGCTAAAGTAAAAGATGACACTTATGTTAAACTAAAAGACGACACTTGAGTTGCAACACTTGCATCACGACACTTAAGTTAACCACTTAACTAAGTGGCAAAGCTTTCAGTTAAGGGGCAGGTTCATCCTAAGACTCAGTTCAGTGAGTTAATGCTCTACATGAGAAGTGGGGCGCTCTTCTTCATGCAAGATTGATACATCTAGATGGAGGGCGATTTCATCATGAAGTCAGAAGATAAAAATAGATGTCGATGCATTTGAAGAATATATAAATATGTTATACATGATTGATGAATTCAATGTGAAGTGAATTCTCTTCTCCCTTGAAGGCAATGTGCTTCTCTTTATGCAGGATATTATTCTGAGTCTCTCTTCTTTATCTTTCTCTTGCTCTATAATTGCACTAGGGATGCTTGATGTAAAATTCATTCTCTGTTATCTATCAATATACTAAGGAAGGTTTTGTTGGGGTTTCTCACTCAAGTCATAGAGGGTTTCCCTAGGGTAAATTCATGTGTCGAATGTGATTGCTTATGTGTATGATTGTTATTTGATTTCAAGTACTATTGCATTTCCGAATTAAAGATAAAAAATTAACATGGCATCAGAGATCAGGGTGTGAAAGAGATAAGTTCAACAATCAAGATTACACATATATAGATCCTAAGTGTGCAAATTACTTGAATAATTATGGCTTCAATATCAATAAGACCAGAATATTGTCGTGAAGGAACTTCGAACTTTATTACTTAGAAGGCCAAGATCCTGAATATCCTGGAAGAGCATGATTTGGATGGATATGTATCCAATGTTATTGAAGAGTCTACTCGTAATGTAGGGAGCATTACCTTCAATAAGAATCAAACCAAAGAAAAGTGAATCATTTATGATTCTGTGAAAGACAACTTGATGCCCATGATTACTCCATTGAATACCGCAAAGGAATTCTTCAACACTTTGACAAATCTTTATGAGAAGAAGGCACCTAGTCAAAATAGAGCATTGAAGAACAAGATTCAAAATATGAATATAGAAAAGGATGAAGTTGTGGCTTCCTTCTTGACAAAGATCTCTCAAGTAAGATATCAACTCATTAGCATTGGTGTGACAATCGATGATGATGATTTCATTAAGATTACTCTCGATGGTCTTCCATATTCATGGGAGACATTCTTGGCTATAGTAAATGGTTGAGAAGTGCAACCTAAATTTGAGAGACTATGGCAAGATTTCCTACAAGAAGAAGGGATAATCCAAAGCAAGTATATTTCCTCCAAAGAAGAAAACCTCTCTCTTGCGGCATAGATCAAAATAGGTAAGAAATATCACAAGAAATTATCTCATCAAAAGGATAATGATTTCAATAACTTTGATAAGTCTAAAGTTAAATGTTTCAATTGAAATAAGAAGGGCCATTATGCAAGAGAATGTCGTGAAAATCGAAGAGGAAATTTCAAGGGTAGATTTCATGCTTCTACTGCTACAAAAAATGAACCTACAAGAAAGAATTCATCCGATGATCAAGAGACAAAGAAGGAGTACTATCTTGTCTCATCCCTTTCTGGATCCATTACCACTAGTGCTGAGACATGGCTGGTAAACAATGGCAGATCCAAGAACATGACTGGATATAGGAGCACCATCACATATCTAAAGGAAAATAAGTTTTCCTATAATGTGGAGCTTGGAGATAATACCACCTATTCGATCCAAGGCATTGGATCCACTTCTTTTCAGTTGGATTCAAGAGATTTATTGCATGTGGATGAAATTTTGTTTGTCCCTAGATTGAAGAATAACCTCTTGTCTTTTTCAGCTCTATAAGATAAGGATTCAAAGTTATCTTTATGGACAACGAAGTGCTCCCGTGGCCTAAGCATGAAGACTTGAATTCTGCATCAGTGATTGGAATTAGAGAGGGAGGTATCTACAAATTTCTTGTAAAACTCATTCAATCCATGATCCATGACATAGTCAGTCCTTGTGAACTATGGCATAGAAGGCTTGTTCATATCCATTTCAAAGCGCTACCCATATTGCAAAATATGGTGAAAGGTATGCCCATGTTTAAATCTGATTTTGATAGTGTTTGTAGAGGTTGCACTCTTGGAAAGAACATTAAGAAGCATTTTCCAAGTGGTACCAAAATATCCAAGGGGATAATTGAATTGATTCATTCCAATCTATGTGGTCCTATGCTTGCACCCTACTTGAGTGATTATTTGTATTATGTTCTTTTCATCGATGACTTCTCTCGCAATTCATGGGTTTATTTTCTGAAAGCAAAGAGTTAAACTTTCAACAAGTTTCAAGAGTTTAAAGCATTGGTTGAGAATCAAACTGGGAAGCACATTCGTGATTTGATATATGATAATGGAGGATATTTTGAGTCCCGTGATATCAATGAATTCTATCAATATGTAGGAATAAAAATACATATGATTGTACCGTACAACGCCTAGAAAAATTGGGTTGTTGAAAGAAAGAACAGAACAATATGTGAGGCTACAAAATCCATGATGTGTGATCGAGATTTTCCCACATCCTTATGGGAAGAAGCCTCTAATACTATTGCTTATATTTAGAACAGAAGCCCGCATGCTATCTTTGGAGAAACGAATCTTGAAGAGGTTTTCACTGGTGAAAAAACATATATTGGACACTTGAATATTTTCGGTTTTCCTGTTTACATTCACATACCAAAAGAGAAGAGGACAAGTATGGAGCCATCGGGAAAGAAATGAACATTTTTTGGATATAGTGAATCCTCCAAATCCTTCAAAATCTATGTTCCAAGGCAAAGAAACATTGAATTTAGTAGAAATGTAACATTTCATGAAGAGGTATCCTTCAAGCGCTCCAAAGAAATGCAGTATGATTCAAATATGGAGGAGCATGATACTCCTATGATAGAGGATCCAATTTCCAAATCTCCCCTTTCATATGGTGAGAGGGATAATCCATATGAGTCCATAGATATGATTGATCCTAAAGAGGTATAAGATATGATAGAAATATATCTTGATGAACCTCCTACTAAGAGGAGATCTACATGGTGTCAAGACATTCTATAAGAGGAAGAAAAGCATGGAGCACCTCCAAGATCATCTAGAGAGCAAAAGAGACCTGAAATATTTTCAGGATATGTAGCACAAATGAGTCACATCAGTGATTCAAAACCCTCTACCTATGAGGAAGCCTCAAAGCAGAAAGTATGGAAAGATTCCATGGTAGAAGAATACAAATCTATCATGAAGAATGATGTGTGGGAAGTGGTTCCTAAACCTAATGAGAAGTCAATAGTAACTTCCAAGTGGATTTATAAAATTAAGCATGCAGCTGATGGAAGTATTGAATGTTGACCGATAAGTTTGTAAGTGCGGACACAAACTCGCATCCGTAGTTTAGACAGGTTAAACTAGAAAAAAGTAGATAGAAACACAAACTCTTTCCCCAAGTTCTCAAATGTTGGCACGGGATTAGTCTGCATGAAGTGCGGAAGCCGATAGCCGCGAAGAGGACCATCCGTGGAAGAAAGGGTCATTCGCGGTGAATGTGGAAGCACGAAAGTAGTTAATTTGTTAGTTAAGGGTCATGTGGACCATTTTGTAACCACTTAGTGTCATATAAATAGGAGTGTGATTGTAAGCCTAAGGCCATCCAAGATGAATAGAGTAATCAACCTTTTGAGTTTTGATCTAGTTTTTGATCTGTTTTGTATCCGTGATATGATGTATTGACTATTTGTGCGAAGGTCATTTCGCAGGTCTTAATGAATGCATGAAGATGTTCGATTATGGTTCTATGTTTATCTTTGTTTCTGTTAAATGATGAATGCAAATGTTTCTAAGATGTTTAATGCTCTGTGGGTTTGGTAATTATTTTTCATGCTAATGAGTAGTTAGATCATGTTGATGCAAATGTCTATTATGTGTTAACTCTGCGATTGATGAATATGCGAATGATGAACCGTTAGCATAGTGCGAAAGATATAAACTCTGGTTTCTGGGAGTGCAATGTGTGTTTGATGCATGTCCTCAAATCCAATGCAAAAACTTGGTTCCTACAACCCCCTTATTCATCTCGGGTAAGACTTCACTCGCTCTGCGAGTGTTGCTGGAAAGGGTGAAAGCTTTCTGGTCCAATGCATAAGGGAGTTCAGTTGATGGTTTGTTGACGACAGTGCGTCGAAGTGAACCCCTGTCAAAAGTCGTTGTGTCAACATCAAATGTAAATGTACTTGAATAGGAGGCTAACCCATGATATTTGAACATTTTCCTCACTTTAGTATTCTATCTTCCACTTGTTGGTGTCCATTTTGTCACCACTTTTGACTATCAAACACACTCTGATTGGCGTTATTTTCACTATTTTGCTATGATAAGTTATTCTTTCCGCCATTCAGACCGTCAATTAGACTAGGTATGCATATATTCACACATCATATGAATTTTGGGTAAAAATCGTCATATTTTGATTTATTGATGTTTAATTGACATTTCTTGACTTGCTTGGAAACTAGATTTTGTTCTGCAGGCAATGGGCTTCAAACGGACCTCCATTCAGATTCGTGTTCATGTTGTAAATGTTCAGCTGCATCCAGCCCGTCGTTCAAACCTTCATTTGGACTGCAAGATCGTCGGTTGGAATATTCCTGGTCATTAAAGGCATAAATGGAAAGGTGGGTTCTGTTAGCAATGTGGTTGTCGTGGTTGGTGATCCCATGTTCTAGAAGATTCACTTTTCTACTCACCTTTCTAGACAACACACCTGCAGCTCAGGTCAACACTCCAGAAGATCCGTCTTTCCTGTTCGTTCGGCCAGATAGTACGCACCTCTGCCCACGTCGACATTCCAGAAGCCCTCATCCTACCACGCTCAGCTCGACAGCACATTTTTCTGTCCACGTTAAAGGAGGATCAACATCTCAACGACCGCGTGAAGAAAACCAACACCGTGGAACTTGGTAGATGCTCCATGCGTTGTCGTAAACTGTTATGGGGCCATTTCTTGGCCATGTGCTATCATGAGTCATTAAGCAGAGCCGTTTTCTGGCATTAAGACTACCTATTATTAGAGCAGTCGACCATTGAAGGGTCAACTTTCTCTCTCATTGTAATTCAGTATATATAGATGTCTTTGTGACTAAGACGAGTTAGTCCTTTATTTTTTTTAGTCTTTAGTCTTTTTCAGCTGCAAGTAGACACAAAAACGTTGTACTCTGTTTTAATTTATTATACCTTCATTCTAGTTTTATGAAAGCTCAGTAGCGTGCGTGGTGATTGATTAATTAAGGCACAGCCTATGACTGCTGAGAAGGGCCCCTCAACAACCATTGGTATTCCGTCTGTGTATATAATTTGTCTTTGTCTTCTGCAGATAAGTTGTGTTATTTGTTTAATTCATGTATTTATTCTATATATGATATCTTTGTCTTGTAATATATATGTTGTTTTGCTACTTATATAAATGATGTCTCTGTTTTATGAAATGTATATCTTATTTTTTGTTCATATTAATGATATTTCCATAATATAATTGGTGACCGGTCACGCTTAGTTTGCTTAGTTTGCTTAGTTTGCCTAAATTGCTTAGTTTGCTTAGTTTGTTTTTAGTCCTGTTATTTACAAATATTTAGAGTTTAGTTAGCTTAACATTCCAATTTCAATCGTAGTTAGATTCAGTTATGTTAAGTGTGTTGTAGCTGTAGTTTAGTTCATTTTCTTTCAAGTCTCACTTTATTATGCATTAGGAACTAGTTTCCTTTTCCTAAACATAGAATAGTGTAGTTTGCTTTCTATAGATTTCCTTTCTGAATAACCGATTTATTGCTTCCCTTGCACTGTAAGATCATATGCATCAGCTAGCTGGTAGTTAAGATCATCCAAACTGCTTCTTTCCTTAGTTTAAATCATTTTCCTCCATCCAGACTGTCATTTAGACAGCCATCAGGATCGTCATATGGACCTCAATACTTTCTGCATTGTTTTTATGTTTACTTAGAATCCAGTTTCTTAGGTCTTTGAACTGTAATCTTTCTTGCCTTTAATTAGCATTCTTAGATGTAATTAAGATCTTATTTTATCTTGCATAGAGTTTTAATTAAGTTTTATCATCATTCTTAGTTTCCATTCCATCTTCCTTAACTTTGCTTTAACTGTTTTTCAAGTTATGACTTTCATGTTTGATGTATCAATATGTCAATGTTCTAGAATCTATCAGTTTCATTCTTAATATAGTTTATTATATGTTCTTAAGATTTATTCCGGAATAGACTTAGTAATTTCATTCTCCAAGTTATCTCAGTTTTGAATAGTTTCTTTATCAAGCATAGGATCAGTTTTTCCATTCTTACAATTAATGAAGATGTTCATGAAATAGGGTTTGGTTCAGAAATAAATATCTTTATCAAGTTTTCTACTTGCTTCTATAATAAAATATCTTTATCAAGTTTTCTATTTGCTTCCAAATCAAATTCAGTTCAAGTAAATATCTTTATTAAGTTTTCTACTTGCTTCTAGATTTCATTAGTTCTATGTCATTTTGTTTATGGATAGAAGATAGATCAACATGTTTAAAGTTAATTGTAGTTGGACAATCTTTAGTTTGCATTTTTTTGTAGAAGTTAAATTAGATTTGTCTCCATTTTGTTTCCTTGTTACATTTGAAATTCACTTTGATACATTCGCTCCCATCCCTATTACATTTGATACACTTCCTTAGAATCCCCAAGGAGAATGGAATTAGGTAGTTTAGTGTAGTCTTGAAATATTAATTGAATACATGAATGGTTGTTGAATTCACTTAGTCATTTGTAGTTTTGCTTTAAGTTCTTTGTTTAATAATTAGTTGTTAGTTGAATTAACTCATAGTTAGGTTTCTGAATTCATTTACAATTGTTTCTAATTTCTAGTTTAGAGTTTTTAATCAGTAGTTTTCAACTTCATCAAAGTAGTTATGTTTTTTATTTAGTTTTGCTTCCTAAAATAATATTGTTGTTTTTATCTTCTTTTCAGTTTTTGTCCATAGAATAGAGTAATATAGCTTGATACTATTCTAATTTATTGGTTTAGTTAGGTTTAATCAATTCAGTAGTTGTATTTTCAAAGTTTGACTCAGTTTTTCATTTTGAAAGATCTTTTGATATTTTTTTTATTAAACATTTCTAAGGTCTGCCGAGACGGAACTTAGGTCCCAGTCTACCTCAGGATATACTGTGCCATAAATCTAAGATTACCAACCCTAGTCAATAATTAAATATTTTGGTGATTTTTTAAGACAGTAAATACACCTCAACATTTTGGCGTCGTTGTCGGGTAGTTGTAGATAGGTAGAACTTCAGTTGTAGATAAGTAGAACCTTAGTTGTAGAATAGGTTGAATTCTCCTTTTTTAAAACTTAGTGATAGATTTGAATTTTCCGCTTTGAAATTTAGAAATAGGCTGGTGGCGGGTGAGATGTAAGATGAGAGGTAAGAACCTGTGCATCTATTATAACAAGCATCCCCAAAAACCAGCACTAGTTGTGATGCAGTTAGAATTTATTTTAGTTGAAGTTTGTTTTCATGAATAGGTCTAGAGACTCAAAAGGTAGATTTATTAAAACTAGTCCTCCTACTAAAATCCCTACTAACCTATATAGGGGGCGTGCCACCCCAACTACTAACTTAGCAGAAAGGTATCGGAAGACACCTAAAGGGGATAGTCTTACTTGGAAAGCAAAGGAAATCCTTTATGGAAATCAATTAGGGGAAGCCATAGGGACATCAGAAAATCCTGTTCATAAAGAAATTCCACTAGAAGAAACTCAAGCTCATATTGAGACTGAACTTAGACAAGAGGAAACTCCAAAGGATAAAACTTCAGAACCTCCCAACCCTCCATTAGTACAAAAACCCAAAGACACTACTTTTTCAATAGTAGGTGGTCCAAAATTAGTAGATTAATCCTACATAAGTAGATGCTCTTTTTGAGAATTCTATGAACATAGTCATCTCACAGATTGAGACAATAGTGGTAGGACCTTAAAAACTAGATTCCCACGTAGCTGGTAATTCTCCTCCTAAAAAGAAAAGTACTCTTCCTGAAACAAAACGTTGGGACATCCCATATTCACCAAGAAAGGAACCACCTAAGTACACTCTCTTTGGAAATCAAGTCTTCATGGAGGATGAAAATGAAGATCATGTCTGACAAGATGAAGGAGAAGGAGAAGTTAGAACTGAAGGTACCTTCAAGTTCCCCATCTTAGACACTGCACAAGATGTAACTATAAAAAACATCCCTCCTTCCTCACTACCAACCTTTTATGGAAAAATTAGTGAGGATCCGGATACATTCTTATTCGAATTTGACATTTTGTGTAGGAGTTATAACTACCTACAAGATGGCCAAAAGCTAAAACTTTGTCCTGCCACATTAAAACATTCTTCTCTTCGATGGTTCATGGGGTTAGGAGAATCTAGTATTAGAACTTGTGAAGACATTAAGAATGCATTTCTATGGAAGTATCAGGATTATTGTAAACCTAAATACTCTCACAATGATATTTTTAAAATACAATAGCTTGAAGATGAGAGCCTAGAAAAATATCTTGAAAGATTTAACTATGTGTTACATAAATCTCACTATAGTGATCTTCGAGAAGATGCAGTAAGAACACTCTTCGTCAAGGGAATCTCAGAAGAATTCTTAGAAAACCTTAATCTCATGGCAGTAGGAGACATCTCTCATAAGTCTTTTGCAGATATTTGTGAGCTATGTAGGAATTACTCTAGGAGCAGAGGGAAAAGTGGAAGACACTTTTGAGAATCTTATGTAGGAACCTAAAAGGAAACACCTCTAGTCCTAGTGGAGTTACAAGGGTAGAGTTGGGAAACCTATTAGAAAATTTCAAAACAGATCTCTTAGGAGCTATGGGTTCTCAACTAGATGTACTACAAGCTAAAAAGAGGCAAGATGAAGAGCATGTAGCAATGAGTGTTTTCTGTCCTAGGTGTAGAACTAAACATCCCCAATGATAATGTCCATTGAATAATGTTTCAGTTTGTCACCTTTGTACATAAGAACATCCAACTGATAATCCTTCATCGTTGCCTAGGTTGCAAGCTATATATAAGAGTGGAAACCTTGGTGAAACATATAGGAGGCCTTGGAAACCTAGAGATCAACCATCATATCAAGATCCATCACACATTCCACCCCATTACTATCCTTATCAACCCCCTCAACAATGGAACACTTCAGGTTGGTAGAATTAGCCACCACAGTACCCTCCTCAAAATGGTCAACAGCAGCAATGGCCACACGGATGGAGAGGACAAGCGTATGCTCAAAAACCGCCTCCTATGCCTAACTATCCTTACCCACCTAATATCCAGCAACTCTTTCCTGGATTTGTACCTCCTTCACTACCCCCTATCCCAAATCAACCTCACCATTTCTAGAATATGAATCCTCCAAGACCCACAATATTACCTGCACAACCGATACCAAATCCTAACAACAAGCCAACCCAAGCTCTTAATAGCATTGGATTGTTACCTCTTCCATCACATGCCATTTCAACCGCACCAATACATGAGATTCAACTACGGTCTATAAGAGTTTTGCAAGGTCAGTCCAAGTCATCAATTGTTATCCAAGAAGAGAATGAAGAAGAAAACATGCCTAGTAAAGTTTTGAATTATGTCATTCTTGAAGATGTGGTTGTTCCTAAATCTTCAACACACAACCATCCTTATGAAGAATTAATTACAGGAGAAAATTCACCCCCATATCCAGAGCATCTGGTAATAGAAAAACCTGTAACTTATCCAGAGTATGATATCATTAATGAATTGAAAAAAATTTGTATTAAGATCCCTTTGATACAAGACATTAATGATATCCCGATCTATAGTATAGTAATAAAGGAACACTGTATTAAAAGACCAAGTAGAAAACAAAAAGACCCTCCGACGATTCATGTAATAGGAGAAATGTCAAATTACATAGAAAACCAACCTAGAATTCCCAAGTATTCAAATCCAGGAAACCCTGTGGTGACTGTTATCATCAATAACACTGCCATAGGAAATACACTTATTGATCTAGGAGTTTCTATTAACCTGATGACTACCACAGTTTTAGAAACTCTCCATTTAGGGCAGTTCCTCCGCCCTACCCCAACAATGCTAGAATTAGTAGATCGCACTATGGTGCAGCCTATTGGGATCTTAGATGGCCTCACTGTATCAGTAGCTTCATGGGAATATCCTGTGGACTTCATGGTCATAGAATCAAAAGACCCTTCCAAAGGTAATCCCATTATTTTTGGGAAGACCTTGGTTGGCTACTGCTAATGCATTTATAGGATGTAGGGATGGAGAGATGATTATCTTTGATGGGTTATCTACAAGAAAACTAGATTTATACCCACTAGCACAGCTAGTAGCTGAAAACCTATTTTGGCTAGATTGTTCTTTTGGGGATGAGAGCTTGGAAGAAATTTCCCTTGTTAGTGATTTCTCCTGGGCACTTCAAGAACAAAATACCGAGAATGTGTTGAACCAATTTATCTCTTCCACAACATGATAGACTTTCCTCAGACTTTTTCCCAACTTGACCAAATCTTTGAAGATGA
Source organism: Larix kaempferi (assembly GCA_027924585.1). NCBI lineage: Eukaryota > Viridiplantae > Streptophyta > Pinopsida > Pinales > Pinaceae > Larix > Larix kaempferi. The sequence goes on from BSBM01000008.1 coordinate 4,321,487, forward strand.
ATTCCAAGAAAACATGAGCCTCTCAACATTTACAAGTACGCCCTGTGTCTTCTCAATCGAAGAACATCTAGGAACCTATACCATACCTTGCAAGGTTAGTTGCGACAAATTTCTACATATAAATGCAGGTCTAGATGAGAGTCAGCAAAAACAATTACTAAAAGTTCTCAAGAGTCAAACTGGAGCATTCGCGTGGGAATATATTGATATGAAAGGTATACACCCAGATACGTGTATTCACCACATTTACACAGATTCAAACATACCTCATGTCAGGCAGCCCCATAGAAGAATGAATCCAGCCCTAAAGGATATAGTAAAAGATGAATTACAAAAACTCCTTAACGCTGGTTTCATTTACCCAATTTCCAACAGTAAATGGGTGTCTCCTCTGGTGGTAGTTCCAAAGAAAGTCACGGGGAAATGGTGTTTCTGTGTTGAATTTCGAGAATTGAACAAGGCCACACTTAAAGACTACTTTCCTTTGCCTTTCATTGATCAGGTGTTAGATACCTTATCAAGGAAACAATATTTTTCTTTCCTTGATGGGTATAGTGGATACAATCAAATATTAATAGCACCTGAGAATCAAGACAAGAAAACCTTTACTTGTTATTGGGGAACATATGCCTATCAAGTGTTTCCATTTGGCCTATTTAATGCACCTGCTACTGTCCAGTGTGCAGTTTTAGGAATCTTTGCTGACCTTATACATGATTGTGTAGAAGTTTATATAGATGATTTTATAGTTTATGGTAATAGCTTCCAAGAAGCCCTTGACAACCTTGAAACAGTTCTTATTCGGTGCCAAGAAATGAACTTAGCTCTTAGTCATGAAAATTGTAAAATGTTACTAACTGAGGGCGTAGTTCTGGGACATCATGTCTCTCTTCAAGGTATCAAGGTAGATCTTGCCAAGATAGAAATAATTGTTAATCTTCCTCCTCCAAAAACTCCGAAGGAAGTAAGAATTTTTCTTGACCATGCAGGCTATTATAGATGTTTTATTGAAAACTCCACCAAGATAGCCGCACCTATGTTCAAGCTACTCATGAAAGACACAGAATTCCAATGGACTGAACCTTGCCAACATGCCTTCGAAACTTTGAAGGAAAAGTTATCAGTGGCACCAATACTTAGGGGCCCTAATTGGTCCCTTCCCTTCCATATATCCATTGATGCTTCCGACATAGATATAGGGGCAATCTTAGGTCAAAAAGAGGGACAAACATCACATGCCATTTACTTTGCTAGTAAAAAGTTGACTCCTGCATAATCAAAATACACTATTACTGAAAAAGAGTTTCTAGCAGTAGTCTATGCCATCAACAAGCTTTGTCATTATATCACAGGATATGAAATTTTTATACACACTTACCATTCTGCCACCATATTTTTTATGAACAAGCCTATCACCAATGGCAGAGTGACTCGATGGCTTCTTTTGTTACAAGAATTTAACATCACCATTGTTGATCGTCCTGGTCGAGAGAATGTGGTAGCAAATTTTCTCTCTCGAATTCAAATTGATGATAATGCTAGTCCTGTCGATGATAGCTTCCCAGATGAACATTTGTTCGCTATGTCTATTCGAACGCCATGGTTTGCAGACATAGCCAATTTTTTAGAAACTGGAAAGCTACCAAACCATCTCTCCCCACCTGAAAAATGTAGGATCATAGTTCAAAGTTCCAATTATTCTTGGGTGGACAATGATCTCTTTCATACTGGTCCTGATCTCATTATTATACGATGTGTATGAGAGGATGAGATGGCAGATATACTTCATTTATGTCATGGTGGACCTTGTGGGGGGCATTTTTTTTATAAGAGAACAGCATACAAAGTGTTGCACTCTGAGTATTATTGGCCAAGCATTTTCAAAGATGCTTCCAAATATGTCAAGGGGTGTGACAGTTGCCAAAGAATGGGTAGACCTACGCCATCCGATGAGATGCCTTTACAACCCCAAGTTATGATTGAGCCTTTTGAGAAATGGTCTCTAGATTTTGTTGGGACAATTTCCCCTATGTCTCGCAAGAAGAAATACATCCTAGTCTGCATAGACTATGTCACCAAGTGGGTAGAATCCAAAGCCTTATTTCGAGCCATACAGAAATATGTGGTAGAGTTTATGTATGAAGAAATATTTACACGATTCGGTGTACCTAGGGAGATTGTTACCGATCAAGGATCTCAGTTTACCTCCAAGTTGATGAAGGAGCTTACAGACAAATACGGTATTAGACATTGTAAATATTCACCATACCACCCTCAAGCCAATGGTCAAGTAGAGTCCACCAACAAAGTATTAGAAGCCATCTTGACTAAGACTATCCAATTTCACCACAAAGACTGGGCAGACAGGCTCCCAGAAGCCTTGTGGGCTTATAGAATAACTTGGAGGAACACCACTAGCCACACACCTTATCGACTTGTTTATGGTAAACAAGTTCTTCTACCAATGGAATTTCAAGTCAAAACCTTTTGTACGGCTGCACAATTAGGGATGAATCTGGAAGAAGCACAAAGACAACGAATCCGACAAATAAATGAATTAGACAAGATTAGGCAAGATGCTATTCAATGCACAATCTTAATACAAAACCAATGCAAAAAGTGGCATGACAGATACATTAAACAAAAGCAATTCAAAACTGGAGACTGGGCATTAATTTTTTATTCAAGGTACAAAAACTTTAAAGGTAAATTAACTACCCGTTGGATGGGTCCATATGAAATTGTTACAGCTTTTGATAATGGATCTGTTAAAATTAAGACAATTGATGATTCTCAAATTTCCTTTGTTGTAAATGGACATAGACTTAGACTTTATCATCAACCAATATATAAACAAGATTTTGTGTAAAATGCCTTACAACAGAAGGAGAAGGAGCTGGTAGAAGAGGAAGTCATTCCTCCTTCTCCTAGTTCTTGAATTATTTTGGGTTATCTTCATTTGTATATATGTAAATATATTTTTGTTTTTCAATAATAAGAGTCATTTCTATCAGTTGATTGCATCTATACAGGAAATTCACTTTCATGATCAGCTATTAAATTTTGTCAATTGAAACATGAAGACTCTTTCTCCTTTTTCCTAAAAATTCATATGACTTTTTCTTTGTACATATGTTTTTGTTTTTAATAAATTTGAATCATCTAACAAGTGGTTTTGCAGTTTGATTACAAGAACCTTATCTTTATAATCTATCATGTCCCCAATTTTGGCAAATCCAGTACCATGGGTGAAAGGGGACAAGATCAACCCCTAAGGGAATTAAATGGTATTAATTCTATTTGCTTTGAATTAATTTTATTCTAAGTCTCACAAATTGGCAAATTTATTTATTAAAGGTAATTTTGATAAATAAAATTAATGGATAAAGAGCAAGTAGGCCAAGAGGGCACCCATGTGGAATATGTTGCCAAAATGGAGTAGGATATATTTTTGGAGGCAATTATACAACGGGAGTTAATTAATCATTAATTAATTGATTAAATGTTGAAGGGTGAATTAATTCTGAGTTGTAATAATTTTTATTAATAAATATTGCTAATAAATATTGGCAAGTGGTGATGATAAGGTTGGAGGAATTACTTGGAGTAGAAGTCAAGTAAACACTAGAGTCCAAAAATGTTGCCAAAATGGAGAAAAGAGACTTATTTGAGGAAAAGCAGGAAAGTTGGAAAATCGGGAAAGTTTTGAAAGTAAGAAATTTTACAAAAGGAAGGAAAATCAGAAAAAGTGGAAAGAAAGAAAAGCCAAGCCAAGCAAAGCAAGGAAAGTATGTCCACTCATGGGTGACCTATTCTCACAGGTCACCAAGCCGAGTAACTTGCTCAACAGGTCAACATGAATTCTATAAAAGAATGATTCCAACTCCATTTCACGTCTTTTGCTAGTGTGAGGAATTTTATGAATACATTTGTGCATCCAAGACTTGGGAGGTGTGCCCCTAGTCAAGCATGGGAGATGTGCCCCAGCTTTCTGTGAGAGGATGATGGAATCTAGCCATTATCACTGATTTTATTTGTAGGTATTGAAGCTTACCAGGTTGAATCAGAATTTTAGAGCTATCTTCAGCAAAGTCAGAGATCGAATCCTTCATCCTTCTTCTATTCTACAACTAGTTTCTTATGTGCAAGAGGAGAGATACTTCCTTCATCTTATGAGAGGCAAATTGGCCTATTTATGATGTAATAATAGAGTATGTAATGTTATTAAATCATTCACTTCAATACAAATTACAGAACTCTGAATTATTCTCTAATTTATGCACCCCTACTAGATTTAACTAGATTTTGACTAGCTTTAAATGAATGGTTCATAAGTCAATGACAAAAGGTCCAAATGTATTCATTCTAGTTCTTGTAGTTAGCTAATACATCACATGTCATGATCCAACCACTATTTCACAATTTATAGTTCCTTTGAGCATTGTTTGGGAGTCCACAAGTCGAGCTAGTTGAGTTATCCTAAATTGCTATTTTACTAGTTTTGTTATCATACTTGCCCAAATATGCATATAACTTTATTAAATGTTATTTAATGATATAATGACTGTAATTGAATGATTATTATCCTCTCTAATGTATTAAACAACCTTTTTCAACCCTTAGTCAATTTCCCTACCCATACTAGTCCGCATATGCTAAGAACCCCGGGAGAATTGGAGTAGAGTTCATACGGGATATTCTTCAAACATAAATGGTCTTAGTACACTATGCAGAGGTATAAAATCATATCAGAACCTTTCATAAATCCATATCCTTTGTACTTTCCCATCTCCAGCAATTCTAGCTTCCTTAGCCATTATTTTGATCAAATTTGAGAAGCCTAGAGTCTTTGTATCACTTGTATAAGTTGGTACATTAAAGTGGTACATCCATGAACACAAATATTAGTTTATTAATCCTTCCCAACTCCCTGATCTAGTTTGTATATGAGGATGTACCAAGGAAGCCTTGTTGTAGACTTCCGCGATGCCGATGTTCGAAGCATAAATGATCTCCGTGCTTTGTACAAAGGATCCTAAAATTTTTCCTTATGTCTAACTTGTTGATGCACACTCTCCCATGTAAATTCTAGAACCTAAAGTCACCCCTACCATACTTTATTAGTGCCCCTATACACCTCACTTACATCCTGCTCACAGTAAAGAAATTGTATAAAAATTACTAGTGAAAATCCTGATAAATTCGATAGTTGGAGTTAGTATTCTGGCCAATTCTTGGCTGGGATATTACAGTGGTATCAGAGCACTTTCCATGGATCATTCTATGGAAAGTAAATCTCAGTGGAAAAGTAGCTTAGCACTATTTTCAGGAATTGGTTCCATGTCATGGAAGATTCAGACTTTGAGTTGTATGAGGAGGAAGATTACTTTTATGAAGAGTATGATAATTATGATGAGCTGTATGAAGAATACTGCAGACAGTATGAGGAAGAGAATTCCCAAGAAGTACCATCCAAAAGCATCTCCCATGAGATCATGATTGGAAGAAGAGACTATGGTTATTCTGATAGCCATATTCAAGAAAAAGTTGCATGTTCCACAGTCAAAGGTCAACCTTCTATGGTAGAGTTGATAAAAGATATGAAAGATTTATTCGATTCATGTGACTTCACAAGAATTTTTGGATCCTCTTCAAGAAGATCCCCCAAGAATCTTCATCCTAATACAACCAGTGAGAATCAAGACCCAAAAACCAATCATGAGATTGTTGACACAATGGAAGAAGAATCTACTGCAAGATTCTATGTTGAGGATCTCAAGATCACCTTAGAAGAGATTGGTAAGCTTAAGGATGGTGAGACATATTTTGGATCATATCCAAAAGAAGAACCTAAATCATATTCAAAGTCACCACTTGAGCTTCATATTGAAGCAGAATTTGATCACACATTAGTTAGATGTGAACTAGTAAAATTAGTGGCAGAACAAGGCACCATAACCCCACCCATTGAAGAGAGAAGCATGATGCCAAGGTATGGAACACATTCATATTTTTGTACTACTTTGTATAATGATGATTTTGCAGCCACATCAAAGGATAATTATTGCATAAGGGATGCTAAGTCTCGGATCGTTAGTAATAAGGGTGAATGTAGTGACAGGACTGAATCACTAGAAAGGTGTTTACAAGATGCCCACATAGTTGGAAGAGAACCTACTGAGGAATTTCTTAAATGTGAGGAAGCATATAAAGATGTGTACTCTCACATATATGTGGGATACATGGATATCCCCATTGATGACGGTGTTGTGGGTGCAATATCCATGGAGAAAGAAGGAGGTATTGCAACAACAGAAACTGAAAATGAGAAATTGGTGGAAGGCCAAACCACCAACATACCATCACAAGGAGGGGAAAATAAAACACATGGGAGTTTTGTAAATTCTGATATCTATGTTCCTATGTGTCATTCTAATGGGGAATCCACTTTTGAAGAGAAGATGGCCTTGGTTGAATCCCCAGGGGTTGAGACTCCTGAATTGGGGAGAGCTGAAAATTGGAGAGTAAGCCTTACTGGTGCACCAGAGATGAATGAGCACCCCACTTGAAACCAAAGATATGATATTCATGATCTGAAATATGAATATATTGCAGCTCCAAAATATGGATCAGCTTTCATAAATTCAATAGAATCAGCTGAAGTTGACCCTAGGAAGCTAGAAGAAGCGAAGGGTCATCTGCCAGAAGCTCATTTCCTTAAAGGGACACTGAAGATGAATGAATGCAAGATCCAAGAATCCCTTCAAACCCTCAATTACACACATGCCTTAATGAATAACCTTTGTTGGAATATGGGGGAGCAGTCTTCCATGAGAGACATGGAAGAGTTTCAAAAAGCCATGGCAAGCATAAAAGGTAAATTCTTGAACCTGCTTTCTGATAGAGATAGTTTGTTGGATCTTGTAGAATTGTTTCATGGTATATCCTTGAGGGATGATGAAGAAATAAGCAAACTCAATGATGAATTAATGGCCACCCAAGATTCTTTGAGAAGCACTCAAAGTGCCCTCCAAGAATCCATGACAGAAATATTGCAACTTCATGAAAAGTTGCAAAGATCCCCCCTACCCTCCTACTCACCATTCAAATTCATTTGGCTGAAATCATTCTTGATCGTAGGGAGGAACCTCATGAGATGGTGGATCATGAGGATAATTCATTTTTATATGTGCTTGAAGAGTGTGCAAAACAGTGTGATGAGAACCAAGCACTTGACTTTTTTCCAAGGGAACTTGAGCTATTCCTTCAAGACAGACACTCTCCCATGCAAGAGTGCAATGAGAGCACCCAATTTGGGCCAGCTAATCATGGAGAATTTGCAGCCATAAGTCTGATCACCGAAGGTTGCAGACATGCAAAGAAGGTTCACAGTTCTTTCCCACATGTCCTAAATTCAGCAACACCAATGGGGAATGAACAGTGGGTGAATAAATTCTTCTGGTTTGTGTCACATGTACAGCAGGAGGATCATGATCTGTCCCGATGGGAGATAGATCCTATTTCAGAAGAGATGGCTGATTATAGCTCATATAAATCAGCAAGCAAGATCCTTGACTCATCCACTGGATGGATGAATAGAGGCATCACTGAAATGGAAAATCTGGAAGGTAAAAAGTTCACTTGTTTCTACAATAAATTTGTTGTTATAACTGACATTGTCTTGAATTGTGAGCAACAACAAAGATGTATTTTGCAGCCATTTGATGTCACTCATCCACATATGGATTGGATGAAAGATTATCTGACAAGCATGAAATCTCCTTGCAAAAATGTTTCTTCTTATGGTCAAGGCAAGGTGGCTAAGCAGGCAAGTTGCCAAGATAAATTAATGATTACTTGCAGAAGTTGGCCTATGTGGAGGGAATCCACATGCTTGGAGGTATGGTTGCATTTTTTGTCCAATGGTAGAGAGCTGAGCCATTGGATGTCTTTACTTGAAGAAGCATTTTTCTCTCTACTTGGTTTTGTTGGCAGTAATGTCCTTTCAGTTATTCCTCGGATGAAAAGGCACATGTTTGATGATAGATTCTTTAAAGTGATTCTCAAGATTGGAAAAAGGAAGTTGACACTTTGGAATCCTGGCATTCATGGGAGTGACAAATTGCCAAAGGTGACAGAAAATTTTTGGTCATTGCAGGAGAAACAGTGGGATCCAGGAATTCTACTCAAGTTATCCTAACTGGGTTGAAAATTTTACCCATTGCTGGTTAATTGCAGATATAGATTAGATTGCAGTTTTTCTTTTCTTCCATAGTCATTTATTTTTAAGGCTCAAGTTTAATATTCAGACTTTTCAGTGGATGGGGACATTTATAATCAGAGTGGTGCAGCATAAGCTTGGTGGATTCCTGACATTGCTTGAGAACAAGTAATCTTGGGAAGGGAGGACTCTCATGTCCCCAATTTTGGCAAATCTAGTACCATGGGTGAAAGGGGACAAGATCAACCCCTAAGGGAATTAAATGGTATTAATTCTATTTGCTTAGAATTAATTTTATTCTAAGTCTCACAAATTGGCAAATTTATTTATTAAATAAAGGTAATTTTGATAAATAAAATTAACGGATAAAGAGCAAGTGGGCCAAGAGGGCACCCATGTGGAATATGTTGCCAAAATGGAGTAGGGTGTATTTTTGGAGGCAATTATACAACAGGAGTTAATTAATCATTAATTAATTGATTAAATGTTGAAGTGTGAATTGATTTTGAGTTGTAATATTTTTATTAATAAATATTGCTAATAAATATTGGCAAGTGGTGATGATAAGGTTGGAGGAATTACTTGGAGTAGAAGTCAAGTAAACACTAGAGTCCAAAAATGTTGTCAAAATGGAGAAAAGAGGCTTATTTCAGGAAAAGTAGCATAAGTCCAAGAAAAGCAAGAAAGTTGAAAAATCAAGAAAGTTTTGAAAGTAAGAAAGTTTACAAAAGGAAGGAAAATCAGAAAAAGTGGAAAGAAAGAAAAGCCAAGCCAAGCAAAGCAAGGAAAGTATGTCCACTCATGGGTGACCTATTCCCATAGGTCACCAAGCCAAGTAACTTACTCAACTGGTCAACATGAATTCTATAAAATAATGATTCAAACTCCATTTCACATATTTTGCTAGTATGAGGAATTTTATGAATGCATTTGTGCATCCAAGACTTGGGAGGTGTGCCCCTAGTCAAGCATGGGAGATGTGCCTCGGCTTTCTGTGAGAGGATGATGGAATCCAGCCATTATCAATGAGTTTATTTGTAGGTACTGAAGCTTACCAGTTCAAATCAAAAGTTTAGAGCTATCTTCATCAAAGTCATAGATCGAATCCTTCCTCCTTCTATTCTACAACTAGTTTCTTATGTGCAAGAGGAGAGATCCTTCCTTCATATTCCGAGAGGAATATTGGCCTATTTATGATGTAATAAAAAATTATGTGATGTTATGAAATCATTCACTTCAATACAAATTACAGAACTCTGAATTATTCTCCAATTTATGCACCCCTGCTAGATTTAGCTATATTTTGACTAGGTTTCAATGAATGGTTCATAAGTCAATGAATAAAGGTCCAAATGAATTCATTCCAATTCCTATAGTTAGAGAATACATGACATGTCATGTTCCAACCACTTTTTCATAATTTCTAGTTCTTTTGAGCATTGTTTGGGAGTCCATAGGTCGAGCTAGTTGAGTTCTCCTAAATTGCTATTTTACCAGTATTGTTATCATACTTGCCCAGATCTGCATATAAATTTCTGAAATGTTATTTAATGATACAATTACTGTAAATGAATGATTATTAACCTCTCTAATGTCTGAAACAACCTTTTCCAACCCTCAATCAATTTCCCTACCCATACTAGTCTGCATATGCTGAGAACCCCAGGAGCATTGGAGTAGAGTTCATCTGGGCTGTTCTTGAGACATAAATGGTCTTAGTATGTTGTGCAGAGTTATAAAATCATATCAGAACCTTTCTTCCATCCATAGCCTTTGTACTTTCCCATCTCCAACAATTCTAGCTTCCTTAGCCATTGTTTTGATCAAATTTAAGAAGCCTAGAGTCTTTATATCACTTGTATAAGTTGGTACATTAAAGTGGTACATCCATGAACACAAATATTAGTTTATTAATCCTTCCCAACTCCCTAATCTAGTTTGTATATGCGGATGTACCCAGGAAGCCTTGTTGTAGACTTCGGCAATGTCGATGTTCGAAGCATAAATGATCTTCATGCCCTGTACAAAGGATCCTAAAAATTTTCCTTATGTCTAACTTGCTGCTGCACACTCTCCCATGTACATTCCATAACCTTAAGTCACCCCTACCATACTTTATCAGTGCCCTTGTACACCTCACTTACATCTTGCTCACCGTAAAGAAATTGTCTAAAAACTACTAGTGAAAATCCTAATAAATTGGACAGTTGGAGTTAGTATTCTGGCCAATTCTTGGCTGGGATATTACATAATCAGCTCATGCAATATTATCTGAAAAGGGAAGTGCTCTAAAAGAAATACTTATAATTCACCTAAACTCCTTCTCTTCCAATTATTGTTGAAAATTGAAAATTTATAGTGAAAGGTTAAAATGTTCTTTACATCATTTAAAGCCACTTTCTTTTATGATTCTACATATGGTATTTGATTCAGACCTGTACATTTTTTATTTATCATTAGAACAGTTGCTTAAGTCCTACTTTAATCTTTTCAAAAAGTTCTATCTTACACCTATGGATTACTAGCTCATCCTGGACTCATTATCAGAACTTGTCTCATAAAGCACCTTTAAAAGATAGCCCAAAAGTGAGTGATATTTTATATTTTGTGGGGAACATTACTAATATTTTATGAAGGAGATAGATTGGGAGGTCAAAGAACAACTTTAGGTTATTATCTTTTGACATGATCTATAATCTAGACCATTATAAATAAAGTTACTCATAAGGTTTGCTCTAAAAATTTGAATTGTGTGTTTAACAGGCTTAGCAAACTCTAGTGCCACCCGGTTTCCTTACTAAAAATATCATTATATGAAGCAAACCCACCGAGGTACTAAACAGGCTCACTGACAAAGGGTCCATGCTATATAAAATCTTAAACAAGGAAGCTCGGTAAATGTAAGTAAACCCGTTGGGGTACTGAATAGGCTCGCTAGGAGTGGGGCTATGCTTGCATAGTACCAAGATAAACCCACCGGGGTACTAAATAGGCCTGCTGGAAGTGGGGCAATATTGGGGAAAATAGGTTGGTTAATGCATTGCTATGCACATGGCTCATAAAAAAACTGAGTATACAAAAACATGTTTAGGCCAATTATTTATATTGTCATTAGAGAATGGTTGTAAGTTGGACATGGACCCTATCATCTAATTCAAACAATACCTAGGGTATGACTATCCTATAAATGGAACCCATAACCATAGAAATCTCACAAACTCTAGGGTGAACCTTATCTATATTCTTTAGATGACAAGAGATCTTTAAAATGAGTCATGGATGACTAGCTTTCCTATGGCATTTTTCGCATCCATTACACTGTCATTCTTCATATGGTCTTCTTAAGCACTGTTGTTTCTTTTTTATGAATGTACATATCTGAATCATCTACATTTATTAGTTAATATTTCATTTTCTTACGAAAATTATCACAGCATTTTAAAAGTTACTGCCGAAACCATTAATTGAAAATATTTGAATATTAATCAATTTTTCTTTGATGGCTTGAGGACATGCCATATTTTTGGTTTGGGGGAGGATCAGAACTGTTTTAACTTTCTTAATATTTATGAAAAAAGTTTATTATCTCTGATAAAATAATAGGTGTTTTCAGGATAATGCAAAAAGCAGAAGAAAGATTGTTTTGTTCAATGACAAATAAGGAAGAATGTGACTAAAGTTCCAAAAAAAAAGGAGTAGGTTTACAACATCTCTTGTGTGCTGACAAGTCCCAGAAAAATTCTCTGCATAATCAGCAGCAGGCAGATCCATCAAAGCACATTTTTGTACAAAATTCTGTATGAAGGGTTGAATGAAGGGTCGAATGGTGATCTGAATGAGGTGACGAACGAGGCAAATGAATAACGATCTGAATGAAGTGCTGAATGAAACTTTAGCTTGCAATGATATTAATAAGTGTGCTAAGATATTTAAAAAAAAATTGTTTTTTATAATATATCTAATCATGTCATGATCAAATTAAATGTCATCTTTGCATACTCATTTCGTCTCATCAAATGAATTGATTAACCATCATATGGCTATCATACAATTTTAATCCTCTATCAAGTTTTATTGTGTGATCTATCGTTTCATTTATTAAGTCATCATGATTTTTCATGTGTAATTTGTGTCTATAATTTCATAATGAGGATTACGTTCAACCTGTCCAAAGTTTCACTTTGGACATGGTTGAACATATCATAGCTATGCGAATTCACTAACTCACACAGTTCCATGATGGCACACGACTCAAGGTAACTTAATGATAGCGTATCATTCAAACGTGCCAAATCTTCACTTTGGACATGGTTGAACATATCATAGCTATGCGAATTCACTAACTCACACAGTTCCATAATGGCACATGACTCAAGGTAACTTAATGATAGTGTATCATTCAAACGTGCCAAATCTATCTCCATGATCATTCAGCCGTTCAAACGGATCTCAATTTAAACTTACCCTTGCATAAGTTTTGCTTCATCTTGCTCATTTTCCATCTGCCCTGAACCTATAAAGCTCCATCCCATGCAATTTCATGCATCCTCTCTATCCATCCGCATCCTTCGACCTCTGTTCAATATGCCAATCCGTTACGAGCCTGGCAGTAACCAGGACCTCCTCCGCATTCCTGAATTTAAGGCATGTCATGAACTATTTTTGCGAGCCGTATGGGGTCCATTTCTTCACCTTCTTGATATCCATGATGCCAAGGTTTCACTACTATTTTCTAAGGTCTTCGATGGTAAGATAGCTAGGTTCGGCCATCTCACTTTTCTGGTGATGGAAGAATCCATTGCATTGGCCACGAAACTGCCCTGGGAAGGAGCCCGTTGGCACAAACATCATTTTCTTCCACAAACGAAGCTCAAGTTTGCTCTTAAATCTGACTATCAGCATGTTGCTGGAACCAAACGATTCCACAAGGAATGGGTTAAGCCTGAATACCTCGAGCCACTAACTATCATTATCCATTTTATCACTTGCGAGGGTAAGTTCACTGTTTTCAAAGCTTTCCACTTTAAGTTACTAGCACATTTTGTTAAAGGTCGGGCTCTCAATTTCCCTTTCTGTTTTCTCAAAATTTTAGAGAAAATGTCAAGCCAGGTTAGGAAGAATACCATTAACCCCTTTGGAAGCTTATACCACCACTGCTTGATTAAAATCTTGATCACTCACCAGTTGGAAGAAAAAGGGAAAACCTGGGAACGCTTTGTCTTTGAAGTCCTGAACCCTCATCTAGTTAAGAATCCTTCGGTCAAATCCCCTGCCTCTCGTAAACGTCATGGTTTCCTAAACCATGCTAATGAGTCGGCCCAAACCTCTGCCAAGAATAAAAGGTTACCAAGTCCGTAAGATTTAGTGAGGGTGCCTTAGGAGAAATACACCCTGTTCATTCATCATCTCCTGAACATGTCCACGAGGACACAACCACGGAACTTCCATTTTTCTCCTCAATACCCACAAAGTCAAGAAGGGCCAATCGTGACCTGTTCATTGACCAGACCTTCGTTCAGTCCATTAATCAGTCAATCATTCAACCAATGCATTCAGAAAACCCTAACGACCAAGCAAATGACCCTGTCTTTGAATCACCTCTCCTCGCGTTGGCCAATTTATCTGCCAGTTTACTTGAAGACCCTGTCTTGGAGCCTGCCTCTGCACATATTGAAGATAAGGCCCCTGAGGCACACATTACACCTTCTGATCCTAAACCACCTTTAAAGGGATCAAGCCCTCAAAAGGACCCTGTGTCTCTTATAGAAGCATCTGCTCAACTCCCTCAGACTATGGACAGATTAACCAAATACATAGCAGAGTTAAGAAGCCAGAGCAAGAAGTATGTCAAGATCATCTATGGGCTTCGTCAAGAGAACAAGGACTTACATTCTCAGGTGAAGTGTGTGGAAGATTTAAATGAAGCCAAGACAGCCTCCAACCTTTCTCTCCAGTTGAAGCATGATACTTTGAAGGAGCAGTTTCATAAGCTTAGAGGTAAACCCACTTCCTCTTCCAAGTCGAAGGTAGCTGCTACCACAGCTCAACCTTCTTCTAGAATGTCTCTTCTTTTTGCTTAGTGGGACCTGGCATGTCTCCGGTTTGGGGGAATGTTGGTGTCCATTTTGTCACTACTTTTGACTATCAAACACACTCTCATTGTTATCTTCACTATTTTGCTATGATAAGTTATTCTTTCCTCCATTCAGACTATCAATCAGACCAGGTATGGATATATTCACACATCACATGAATTTGGGTAAAAATCGTCATGTTTTGATTTGTGATGTTTAATTGACATTTCTCGACTTGCTTGGAAACTAGATTTTGTTCTGCAGGCAATGGGTTTCAAACAGACCTCCATTCAGATGCGTGCTCACATTGCAAATGTTCAGCCGCATCCAGCCCATCGTTCAGACCTTCATTCAGCCCATGAGATCGTCGATTGGAATATTCCTAGTCATTAAAGGCAGAAACGAAAAAGGTGGGTTCTGTTAGCAACGTGTTTGTCGTGGTTGGTGAGCCCTTGTTCTAGAAGATTCTCCCTTTTACTCACCTCGCTTGACAACACAACTGTAGCTCATGTCAACACTCCAGAAGCTCCATCTTTTATGTTCGTCCAGCATGATAGTATGCACCTCTTCCCATGTCGACATTCCAGAAGCCCTCATCCTCCCACGCTCAGCTGGACAGCACATTTTTCCATCCACGTCAAAGGAGGATCAATGTCTAAACGGCCGCGTGAAGGAAACCAACGCTGTGGAACCTGGTAGATGCTCCGTACGCTGTTGTAAACTGTTATGGAACCATTCCTTGGCCATGTGCTGTCATGAGTCATTAAGCATAGCCGTTTTCTGGCATTAAGACTACCTATTATTAGAGCAGTTGACCACTAAAGGTTCAACTTTCTCTCTCATTTTAATTTAGCATATATAGATGTCTTCGTGACTGAGACGAGTTAGTCCTTTAGTTGTTTTTAGTCTTTAGTCTTTTTCAGCTGCAAGTAGACACAGAAACGATGTACTCTATTTTAATTTAATATACCTCTTTTCTAATTTTATGAAAGCTCAATAGCGTGCATGGTGATTTATTGATTAAGGCACAACCTCTGATTGCTGAGAAGGGCCCCTCAACAACCAGTGGTCTTCTGTCTATGTATATAATTTGTCTTTGTTTTCTGCAGATAAGTTGTGTTATTTGTTTAATTCATGTATTTATTTTTTATATGATATCTTTGTCTTGTAATATATATGTTTTTTTGCTACTTATATAAATGATGTCTCTGTTTTATGAAATGTATATCTTATTTCTTGTTCATATTAATGATATTTCCATCATGTAATTGGTGATCGGTCACACTTAGTTTGCTTGGTTTGCCTAAATTGCTTAGTTTGCTTAGTTTGTTTTTAGTCCTGTTATTTACAAATATTTAGAGTTTAGTTAGGTTAACATTCCAAGTTCAATTGTAGTTAGATTCAGTTCCGTTAAGTGTGTCGTAGTTGTAGTTTAGTTCATTTTCTTTCAAGTCTCACTTTATTATGCATCAGGAACTAGTTTCCCTTTCCTAGACATAGAATAGTGTAGTTTGCTTTCTATAGATTTCCTTTCTAAACAACTAATTTATTGTTTCCCTTGCACTGTAGGATCATATGCATCAGCCAGCTGGTATTTAAGATCATCCAAACTGCTCCTTTCCTTAGTTTAAATCATTTTCCTCCATCCGAACTGTCATTCGGACAGCCATCCGGATCGTCATACGGACCTCAATACTTTCTGTATTGTTTTTATGTTTACTTAGAATCCAGTTTCTTAGGTCTTTGAACTGTAATCTTTCTTTCCTTTAATTAGCATTCTTAGATGTAATTAAGATCTTGTTTTATCTTGCATAAAGTTTTAATTAAGTTTTTAGTTTCCATTCCATCTTCCTTAACTTTGCTTTAACCGTTTTTCAAGTTATGACTTTCATGTTTGATTTACCAATATGTCATTGTTCTATAATCTATCAATTTCATCCTTAGTATAGTTTATTATATGTTCTTAAGATTTATTCTGGATTAGACATAGTAATTTCATTCTCCAAGTTATCTCATTTTTGAATAGTTTCTTTGTTAAGCATAGGATCAGTTTTCCCATTCTTACAATTAATGAAGATGTTCATGAAATAGGGTTTGGTTCATAAATAAATATCTTTATCAAGTTTTATACTTCCTTCTATAATAAAATATCTTTCTCAAATTTTCTACTTGCTTCCAAATGAAATTCAATTCAAATAAATATCTTTATTAAGTTTTCTACTTACTTCTAGCTTTCATTAGTTCTATGTCATTTTGTTTATGGATAGAAGATAGATCAAGATGTTTAAAGTTAATTGTAGTTGGACAATCTTTAGTTTGCTTTTATTTGTAGAAGTTAAATTAGATTTGTCTCCATTTTGTTTCATTTTTACATTTGAAAGTCACTTTGATACATTCCCTCCCATCCCTATTACATTTGATACACTTCGTCAGAATCCCCAAAGAGAATGGAATTAGGTAGTTTAGTGTAGTCTTGGAATATTAATTGAATACATGAATGGTTGTTGAATTCACTTAGTCATTTGTAGTTTTTCTTTAAGTTCTTTGTTTCATAATTAGTTGTCAGTTGAATTAACTCATAGTTAGGTTTCTGAATTCATTTACAGTTGTTTCTAATTCCTAGTTTAGGGTTTTTAATCAGTAGTTTTCAACTTCATCAAAGTAGTTCTATTCTTTATTTAGTTTTGCTTCCTAAAATAATATTGTTGTTTTTATCTTATTTTCAGTTATTGTCCATAGAATAGAGTAATATAGCTTGATACTATTCTGATCTGTTGGTTTAGTTATGTTTAATCAATTCAATAGTTGTATTTTCAAAGTTTGACTCGGTTTTTCATTTTGAAAGATCCTTCGGTCTTTTCTTTATTAAACGTTTCTAAGGTCTGTCGAGCCGAAACTTAGGTCCCATTCTAGCTTAGCATATGTTGTGCCACAACTCTAATATTACCAACCCTGGTCGATAATTAAATATTTTGGTGATTCTTTAAGACAGTAAATACACCTCAACACCACTCTGATGTGATATTGGTAGAACACCTGTTCAAGATAAGAGGATAAAATATACAAGTGCAATTACATAGAACTTATGCATACAATCAAGGAAGAGTACAACAAAAACCATAAACAAGTTATTGTGGGAAAGAATGCATTTACTGTATTAATAAAAAATAAAGAGAGAGAGATACAAACAATTTCCTTGGTGTTGTAGGATTCCTCCCAAAGGTTCATTTTGCCTCAACTTGCTCGCCTTGCTCCAAGAGAATGACTATCAAGGAATGGCCACAACATTATGGAACTATCAGAATTTCTCTAGCATTTGGATATCAAATCAAGGATTCCACCCCTACTCCATGAGATCGGGATTGTATTTATAAGCTCAAATGGATAGTTGGGAGATGAGAGAATGAGGGGAGAAAGATAGGAAAGGATCCAAAGGTTCAATAATTTGGATGAGATCCACCCAAATAGGAAGAGATGACTATCCACTAGGGATTGATTCTAGAAGCTCCTCGAACCTTCTCCTTTTCCCTTCATAAAGAGAGTGCCTCACTTTGTGTTACAGCAACATGAGATAGTGTCACAGTCTATGATGATGCAACCAGTGACATTAGGTATTGTCACAGTTTGTTAGGAAGAAAGATGCAGCAACCTCTCTAATTGAGGTTATTTAAGGGAAATTTCCTCATAGGATTCATCCTCCAAGTAGTATTCTACATATTCTTTAGGGATTATGGAAAAGGAAAAGGCACATTATCCACCATCATGATGATGACGAAAATTGTGTGTAACATATTTCCCCCCAAAGTATAAAGCTAGAGAGGAGTGATAGTTGAACAATTTGTTAGATGAGTGTCAAAGCAAGGCACCCATTGATCGGAAACCTGGAAACAAAAAACAAGGAATTACAGTACAATAATTTATCATCTCCGAGATAGGCATCCCAAATGACTCATAGCATGGATTTCGACCAACATATTGCAGATCCATGTCAAGTGATATAGGTCAGCTACCAAAATACATCATAGATCCATGCCAAAAGACTCAAATATGGACATAGCTACCGGATATACATTGTAGATCTATGTCATAATGACTGAACTTTGAGCATGGCCACTAGACATACATTGTATATCTATGCAATGATACATACATAAAATAATGCATCACAACATGGGGAAGGAAAATAATACAACTGGATGCCCACAAAAAAACCCAGGGTCTTCATCCTGATCTCGAATTGTACGATTCAATCCATGTGAATATATGTTTTGACGTCGAACATGGTATAAACCACTTGATTACTTGTCTTTGAGGTATATTTTTAACAAGTGCGAGGGATATGATCATTGATGTCAATGATTCTCAAGGTACCTTAGTACATTCCCTCGAATGTGAATTGATGAGCTGAATTTGAACATTTCGTGGAATATTTCAATCAAAGGCCAATGATGTAATCCTACTATCGAAAGCGAGGAAACCTGCTATTGAGGCATGCAGGTCCAAGGTACTAACTAGATTCTAATTCTAGCTCTTGGATAATGTGTTGAAGTCAACAAGAATAGACTTGTTGAAGGAGGGCCATGGTGTTTCCGTCATCATCAACATGAAATAGGAACAAAGAGTTTTGGAAGTGATTTTGAGTATGGAGTGACTTTGGGACTGAATCAGGGATGGACGACATGAAAGAAGGCTTATTGACTGCAAAATGGGTTGACACAAAAGATGGCTCATAGGTTCATTCTGCTTATGACACAACAAGGTCTGACACAATAAAGGACTTCTCTTGAACATATTGACATGACAATTGTCTTGGCAGCATTGACTCAATAAGGATCACAAACCTATGAGTAGAATTATGGAGGAATATGACCAACGAGACACAAGTGGATATCCCAACCTTGACCGAAAGAGTAGAAGGATGTCATGTTCAAGAGTGACTTGATTCCATTAATATAGGTTCAAAACATATCCCTTCCCACATTATCCCCATCATGATTGAAGAGTAACTATTGTTTTTTAGCGAGCTTGCAGAGGATAACATATGCTCACTATAGCTCATCCTTCGGATGAGTCCAAACTCATAATGTTTTACAAAACTCATAAAGGAAAGGTTTGATCCCATAAGGGTCCTTCGATGTTCAATTTAACGAGTCCAAAGAAGGTAAACTCGGTGATCACTTCACATTTAGAGAGTCTGAAAGAGATAAAAAGAAGACTCCAAATGGTTCTTTTTCGTAACTGTTAGTCTCCTCACCCGAAAAAGAATAAAACATTGCGAGAGAGCACTCTTCTAGACAATAATAGACTAGAGCATTCCTTTTTCATAATTAGTCCATGCGGTTTGAAAAGAGGTAAACTATCACCAAACAAACATCCTTTCAAATACTTTCACGAGCATGAAAGAAAAAAGTTTGCATGACAATCTTTTCATGTTTAGGGAGTTTGAAAAGAGATTAAAGGAGACTCCAAAGAGCTCATTTTTTTGTATAACTAATCTCATGAGGTTGAAAAAGGGATAAACCATCACTCGAAATATGAATTTGTCATGGTTGATAACCTAGTACGACAAAGCTAAAAAGTAAACTCAGCACAATTCCTTTTCCGTAAATAGTATAGCGAAGTCGGATAAAGAGATAAACCTATACTCAATAGACACACCCTTTTCTGTACTTTTAACGAGCACGACTATGGTATCGAAAGCACTCAGAATATTTTTCATGTTTTAACTAGACCATGGAAAAGTAAAAAGTAAGCTCAAGACCTCTTACTGTTTTTAACGAGCTCGAAGGTGGGTGAAAACAATGCTCAATATCTACTTCATTTTTTAACGAGATTGAAATAGAGAATGAACTATGCTCAATGGGTTTTTCATTCTTTAATGAGCTTGAAATCGAAAATAAACCATGCTCAATATGATACTCATTGGTGGGTTTCTTCCCAACATGATATCCAGAGGTCGGTACATTGGGTAATACCCATTAACAGGTTTTCTCCAAACATAATGTCCAAAGGTTGGAACTTTTCCCCCAGCAGGATCAGTAGAAGTTGGTTGCTTAACTCCATTATGATGTCCAGAGGCTTGAGACATGCCCCCCAAGCTTTGATTCATCCGCTGACTCTTCTTCCTTACCTAATTAGACTCTTGGATACTAATAAGAATAGGTTCTCTAGAGAAGGAGGAAGAAAGAGGATCAAGTGACAAAGGCGGAGGAAATGAAGGTTTAGGTACTAAGTATGATGGAAGACTCGAATCAATTGGAGGGGGATCTATTTAATGTTTTAATGATATTGACACAAATGATGAACTATGCTTATGGTTATCCGTTTCTTTTTTTAACGAGTTTGACGCTAAAATCAAACTATGCTCATGGTCCTTAGTCATTCCTTCCAAGAATTTTTCATCAGATGGGAGAATAATATTATGGAAAGAATGCATTCGAAGAGGCTTAGTAAGGGTAACGAGGGGGAGATAAATATCCAATGCCTCCTTTGAAGGGTTCACCATGTCAACTACCGGGTCTAAGCCTAGAGAATTTGAGAATACAGTGAGAGGATCTTTCTCAGCAGTAGTTGAAGACATGGGACATGGTCAGGGAAAATTTTAAGACCCCCCCCTAAATTTCTATGTATAAAAATTGGGTGAATCCCCATTATATACCGGAAACTATGAAGGCTATTTTAGCAACGTTATATTATGTATATATAATTTTTTTGGCGAATCTATCATTAAATTATATAATCTTGTAAATTCTTGGCGGATATTTCACTAAATTATAAAACCTTGTAAAATCTTGGCGAATCTTTCATGAAATCATAAAACCTTATAAAGACTTGGCGAATATTTATAACACTAGTACTGGAAATCCCCTTGTCAAACACTAAATCAACAACACCAAATATTGTGTCAATCCACCTGAGTTACAACTTTAGAGTAATGACAAAGATGTACTTAACAAGTAGAATATCTATGCACAAGAACAAAGATAACATCATGAAGATCTTATCAACTCATTATAAACAACAGATATAAAGGTTTGATGCATAAGAAGCAATGATGTTTCCTCCACTCATGATAATTCAGTTCAAGCTAAGGGGGCACTTTATGGCGCACATAGAGGTGCACATAAACAAATGATTGAAGAACAATTACAACTTCCAAACATCTACATCAAAATGATGTTTCCATGATTTCACTCACAAAATACCCATCAGTTGTTAAAGTGATTGCACCATCATCACAATAATAACTCCATCTAGCACATGTATAAGTCACAAAATAGACAATAACACAAAATACAATATTCTAATCATTGGGGCTAACAATGACAGATATGGTTTTTTGTATTTTGTGCAGTCAGTTATGGAAATCTAACGAGTCCAAATATTCACCATAGGATTCAAGATATTTAACCCAAATTTTGTTTATTCCATAATGGAATGGTTAAACTTTAAAGATACTCTTGATTTCACATTTTTCTTTTGACCTTGTAGAATGCAATTTTGTTGGCACTTATAGACCTACCTAGCACATATGGGACTAAAAAACGACCTTGATATTTAATTGAGAAACCTATGGTGTCACAAAAATCAAATTAAAAACTGTGATTTCCATCTAGATGGTTAAAATGGATTACCTCAGTACATTGAAGAAAGTTAGCTCTTCAAATAGATCATAAGGAAATCA
The DNA here is from genome assembly GCA_027924585.1 of Larix kaempferi. Taxonomy (NCBI): domain Eukaryota; kingdom Viridiplantae; phylum Streptophyta; class Pinopsida; order Pinales; family Pinaceae; genus Larix; species Larix kaempferi. The sequence goes on from BSBM01000008.1 coordinate 4,343,466, forward strand.
AAAACCCTGACCATCATTAGGATTTTCCAGTTGTTTGACAAGCAAAAAACTTAACAGTTTTCAAGATTTTAGAATTTAACTTAACATGTACATAAATAATCATGAGACAAGTGTTAACCTCTCCATTTATCATGTGTTTAGATAAATCACAAACCCTGACCATCATTAGGATTTGCCACTTGTTTGACAAGCATAAAACTTAACAGTTTTCATGATTTCAGGATTTAACTTAACATCTACATAAATAATCACGAGACAACTCTACAAAGTGACCATATCCAGAAAGAAACTGGTAGTTTTATATGAACCCCCTTGAAACAAATCTGAATAGATAGGATATTTGCTTGACAACAATGACAAAAAATAAATTACTAAGGATTCTTCTTCATCTACGAAGAAAAGAAAAGCGGAAAGACTAGGTAAGAAAACCATACAGATGGTGCTTAGATATAGAAAAACCCCAGAATATGTAGGATTTGTCCATCGATACACCTCTTTAGACATTAAGCCAGATGATTGACACAGTAGTGGATTTGTAGTTGATGCCAGGTGTAGGGCCTGCAAAATTTTTACCAAAAAGACACCCTGCATTCGTGGCATCATGGCTGAAAAAGGAATTGAAATCTTATTCCTCAAAGTGCACCAGATAATTTCAGAAGATTCATGATCTAAGGTGGCTATGCATTTGTGCTTCAGTCAAGATGAAAGAAAAAACAAAAAAGACGAGTATGACAAGTATTTACTTCCAAATGTACATTAATGTCAAAAATTGTAAAACCTCTGTAAGTTTGAATACAACAGAGTTTCTATTGATAAGATTGCTTGAAACTCAACATGCATACAATGCACATGAATTTCTTGAATCACAATAGAAATGTACCCTTGGGTGCTAAGAACCTATTGCTTCCATGAATCATTATAAAAGATAAACCTTTTACAGCTAAGAACTCCTGATCCTTCCATCACTCTTCATGGCATCACGATTACTCATAAATCCCTTCTTCATGCCATACATCCAAAATAAATTTAACCATCTCTTGCAATGTCAATGTGTTCCAGTAAAGTTCAATTATGCATATCAGGAATATACCAACTCACTCCAAGCTTATAGTTGGTTGTATAGAGTAGATTCAACCTTTAATGTTGGGGTATTATACAAAAGATCAAAATTACCATGTAATAATAAAATTCATTGTTATGAAAAAACAAAGACAAGATTTGTAGAGAAGACTCACAGGCAATAGAACGGATTGCGGAAAAGATTGTTTGGTTGCAATAAAATCATCATATATTGTGTTCCAATTGCAAGTAAAACATCAAATCCTTCTTTGAGTCTGTTTGATGCTAGAAATTATAGTCTAATTGAAATAAAATACCAACCATGTGATGAAAACCAATGCCATAGTTGTAAACATGTACATAAATAATCATAAAACAACTCAGGTAAGTAACGATAGCCAGGAAGGAACTAGTAGTTTTATATGAACCCCTTGAAACGAATCTGAATAGACAGGAGATTTGCTCGACAAGAATGACAAAGAAGAAATTTATAACATACCTACATACCTTGGTACTAATTTGAGGAAATGGGGTATAAATATTTTCTCTAACTCCCACCATCCATGCGTTAGCATTGTAACACAAATCATCACAAAATATTCACATCTATCTATTATCCTTTCTTCACTCTTTGTCATATGAAAGTATCCAACCAGAATTATAAGGGTAGGAAAGTCCTTTGTTATATGCTATAAAAGATTTAATCAGTTTTGCAATCCGATTCTTAAGGAAAGTATATAAGCAACATCAACAAACGTTCGTCAATCATAAATATTCTCCATCTAATCAACACTTATAATAAACGGAACTCCTTAAGCCACAAGCTGTCTATGCGATGATATCTAATATACCTTTTTATCTTTACATTTGTAAACATGCTAATATCTTCACATTTGGAAAACATGTTAATAGATTTTCCACCATAATAAATATTCCTATACAATTATTAACTCTATCAACTCTTCCTTCATGAAGCCATTCATTCAATATAAATTCAATCATATAATTTCCCCACATGATAATGAATAAGATACTTTGATGAGAATGTGTACCATTGGCATTCAAACTGAGAAATTGTTAATACCATTTTAGTTAATGACCTCGACAATATATATGCCATTATTCACTATATAAGTGTATACTCTTGAACTCTCATTCTATTGGTGCATGTGTTTATCTTGCGCAGACATATAGTTGTAGCATTCAAATTTTCAACATTTTTAACACAAGGAAAGTATAATTTGTAAATGGTTTAACAAAGTATGTGAAATAATTCTTGTCATTTATGTAGATTTGGTCTTCGAAATTCAAGGCAATGAAAATTTTTAGACTTTCAGGAATGAAGTATGATGATATGTAATTCATGTTTATATGTATGAACCAAATATTCAAATTAGATTGGGAAAACGTTTGATAGTTTTGCAAGTTATCTTATTCATCACCATTCAAATGATTCATGAAAGGCATTCTGAGTTCTTTCAAATTCTTTCTTTTCTTTCATATTCAACATTTCATTGTGGACCAATTTTGTGAACAATCTACATATTTTATTTTTCCAAATCAATCATATTCTTTAAACAAAGGAGGTCTACTAAAAATATTAGGCTATCATTTTTTTAGTCTTCTAGGAGGCATCCAATAATTCATATTATGAATAACCATCTATAAGTTAAAAACCAAAATCTTTTTCCACTATAAATAACCATCTATGAGTTAAAAACCAAATCTTTCATTGAAAAAGAGAATGGATGCTACAGTTTCTTGAACATTAATAAATGAAGGGAATGTCAAAACTTCATTTTACATTTTTAGGGGTTATTTTATATTGCCAAGGAACTAATCATGAAAGACACACACTTTAGGGATTCCAAAATGATGCAACCATTCTCCTTTGAGGTGTCTTTATAAATTATTATATAGATATTATAGTCGTTAATGTCCATATCACCTCATTGGTAAAATATCCACATTACCTTTTACCTCTATATTTCACTCGTGTTCCTCTTCTCCAATCTCATTCTTTTTCATTTATTTACTCCATATTCTTCCGCCATTCCTATATCTTGTTCTTATTTTCATCGTATTTATTATTGAATCCTTCTTGGCATTGTAGAAATTTTGTGATACAAAAAGTGATTACTATGGGCTCCATCAATTTTCCCAACATTGATAGAATTGATATCTATGTGGATAACCTACTCTAGAATTAACTAAAAAATCCTTGCAAATTAAACCAATGAATTAACAAAAAAATCCTTGCAAATTAAACCAATGGATGACAAATTGTAGCTGCAAGTTCAAAGTTTTGGAGGGGAGGCTATCAAGCTCTTTAAAATATTCTAAGTAATAAAATTCTTAATAGTCCTACCATAAACATATATGGTACATACAGGCAAGAGTTGTAAATAGAAGCTACTTTATTAAGTGCATCGCTACAGTTTAAAACTAGTAATATGGATCGAGTTTGTAGTTGCAAAATAGAAGCTACTCCATTAAGTGCACCACTATAGTTTAAGACTAGTAATATGGATCGCATTTGTAGTTTCAAAATAGAAGCTACTCCGTTAAGTACACCACTACAGTTTAAGACTGGTAATATGGATCAATCACTTGCAGTGAAAACAAGTACAGGGAATGGAAAAATGAACGTGGAATGGAAAGCTTAACGTTTCTAGGAGACAAAGACGCAGTGAAAATTATCTACCCAAGGGAGTAGGAAATATATATTGGTAAACAAGGAAATGAATATATGCCAGTCAAGCACCCTTTCAAACCAGTATACAAATGAAAATGATAAAGCATATGATAAAATACTAACTTTAAATATTGAACATACAAGTATGGACGACTACACGTCACGTTTTCAAAATGTGCCCAACATTATTTTGTCAAGTTTAATTGATTTCATTTTACAATCAATTTTTGATAAGGACTTTTCATGGGAATCACTAAATTTTCTTCATGGACTGGCTTGGATATGGATCTGTATCAGCTCTGGGTACATACAACAATCAACTAAGAAACATACCCTAAATAATTTTGTCCCTAAAATGGATCTGGGATGGGTATGTAGAATGAATAAGTTTTCTGTGAACCTCATTATTTTGTGAAGTATGATGCCTTGAGATTGTGTTGGACCTGTGCGTTGCAGATGGAGTTGGAGTGACTGCTATTTTTTTTGCAGTCACAGTTAGGAGGATACCCAATGTAATGGCCTCAAACTCAAAAAGTAGAAACGAAACACAAAATTATAATCAAAATCAAAATCTAAGGTCTAGCAACTATGATCAAAATCAAAATCGAAGTATAATCAAAATCAAAATCCTAACAAAAATAGGATTTTAGTGAAGATGTGATGGCCCCAAATCTAGGGTTTAGCCACTATGTGAATGGTATTCCACCTTAAATAATGTTGAGCCAGTGGAGATGTTAGAGAGATCCCATACCATACGAAGATCACATATCGCCTATAGTGAGCGACCTTTAACTATGAGGCTGAAAATATGTACAAACTATGCTGAAAACATCAGAGATCTGCTATCAGTTTATTTAAAAGGCAGAGCATATATGTATATAAGATACATATATATAGAACCAACAGAAAAACTTATGTTTCATATAGTTATCGCATTATTTAAAAATGAAGGCAGAGTATATATATATATGTATATATGTATATGTATATGTATATGTATATGTATATGTATATCTATGTATACATATACATATATATATATATATATATATATATATATATATATATATATATATATATATATATATATATATAGATGTAGATATACATATACATATACATATATATATATATATATATATATATATATATATATATATATATATATATATCCATTGGAAAAATTTAGTAATGACCTTTTCAATAAAAATGCAGAGCATATAAATATATATACATACATTTATCAATAAGAAAGGAATGGCCCAACACTCAAGATCTAGTCGACACCCGCAGAAGGGAAAAGCCCAACATTCAATATCTAGTCGACACTCTTCTCAAACCCTCGTTTTGGCATGACGCAAAATGGAAAAGAAATGCACTGATTTAAAAGCGTAATATAGAAATCGAATGCAAGTCAAGGGAAACTGTGGAGAACCAATGGTAATAACTGATCCAATTAGGAGTAAATCAAAATGCAATAATTACTGTGGTAGTAAACACCGTATTTAAAGATCTGGTTTTGACCAAAAATTGGAAGAGCCCCGCAGAGCCTGGGTTATCGGGGTTAAGCCAATCAAATGTATAAATTGCAGAGTTTATTTTTATGCAGAGATCACTTACCAACCTTTGCTGTCAAGCATCTTACCAACCCGTATCACTGAGTGTATATCTCCATTGCAAATGCTTCAGACAGAGGTCCCCAGTGTACGCAAATGCCACAATGGCGAGTCGGCTCCCCTTCGCATGGTTACATACTTAGTCAACTGAAACGCTTTGGCTCCATCCCACTCAGCATATGCGGAAAGGGAAGCGTAGAAAGAGATGAGCATGTGCTCTCTCTTCTCTGCTCTCTCTCCTCTGCCTACGTGAATAATAAATTGATTAGGAGCCGAAAGAGATGAGCCTCTCATCTCTCTTCTGCCGACGTAAATAAAAAAAAGGATGAGTAGGAAAACAACGTGCCCCTAGATAGAATGCAACCGTGCATTTATATTAATTACCATGATGTTGTCTACTGTGGGAGATCCATCAAGTGTAGAGGAGGTCTTATAGACACTTGGAGGGTGAAAAATGTCCACCAGAAAAATAAAAAATAAATAAATAAAATAAAATAAAATTATCGGAACAACATTACAATAATCTCTCCCTGAGATTTCCCTCCAATACTAAATTATTATATCAATTCAATGTTCCATAAAAAATGTGATCTTCCCCTCTCTTTATGGAATGAATCAGAGGGAAAACTAGGTGACAAGTGGTACTAAAACAACTTGGCGCTCTATCAACAGAACCACTACCCGTGATATCTTCGGAGAAGGTTTTATCCCTCGACCAAAACTTAAGTGAAGCACGAAATTTAAGTGTAAATCCCATCCGTTAATTTGGAGAAACACAAAATCGTTTAAGATATGATAACAACCAAATCGAAAACATCATATATATGGGAAAAATTATAATTGAAAATCGATTTCAATCCATAATACCTGGGCGATTTTACAAAAAAACAGCATTTCCATGATCACTAAAGGGCTAATTTACCTCAGCAACCGCCATTTCTATAGATTTTGGGCGAAATAGAGGGAGCGGGATTATTTTACAGGCTATGGGAGCTCCAAATCGAATCAAACCTGGGCGAAATGGTTAGATTCAAATTCCTCTTTATATATTTTATTGGGCTAATGTGCCATTTATTAAAAATAAATACATAAAAATTAGGCTAATCATAGTAAATGATGGTTTAACGAAAAAATAGCCCACTAAAAAATTAAAACCCCTAAATTTAGCCCATGGGCTAAGATTAGCCCCTAAAATTTTCCCTGGTCTCATTCTTGTTCAAGAGACTCATTGCTCTTTGAACCTCTCATCTCCATGGCCATACAAGATGAAGGAAATTGCATGTTTTCCTTGATTTCTAGCAAAAGATATAGATAGATAGATAGATAGATAGATAGATAACCACCATAATTTCATCATTTTGAATCTATGAAGAAAAGATAAAAATTAATTGCCCCTTCTACAATAGTGGATATCTAGGTACCTCTTATATGTAAACCATCATTCTCCCATATCATCCTAATATTGAGTCATGCATAATATATCCCCTAATATCTCAAAAAGATTAGTTAAATCTATCAGAAAAATTAATCAATCTTTATCTTTTGTACAAATTCAAATGGGATTGGTATGTTAAAGGGTACATTTAAATATTATCTATACAGATTTAGAATGCAAATAAAAACGTAAAACCTTGAATTTTTAAATCCCTTACATAGGTATAAATATCAACATATTCATCAATCGATCTCTTCTACATAATCTCTTCTTCTTTTCTCCCCTCTTTGGAGTGATGGAATATTGATTTTATTTTACTTTTTGGGGGTTTATAAACCATTTATTTAAGTGAGGTGTAGGGATATTTCTTACAAGAAATACTCTCATTTTGAAATAATTGTATTTTAATTCATAAATAGTTTTTGACCATTTTATCGAACAATGTTTCTCATATAATTGTGACCTAAAATACAACATATTTTTCTACATATATAATAAGCTATGTAAATGGTTACAAAATATGGTTTAAATTGTTTCTTATGATAAAAGGGTAAAAAATATGATAATTTTTTTTATCTAAACATGTGAACAATGTATACCCATCAAAAGTAAGTAAAAAGATCGAGCATGGAGTTGGTTGACCAACAAGCTTATGGATTGAAGAAATACAAGAAAGAGAAGTACTGATAACATGTAATGAAAAAGCAACAACAACTAGAATTTCCCTCTATGGATGAGCAAGCAAACCTTATCAATAGTTCACAAAATCTTACTCTAGTATTTTAAATTAATATGAAGTAGCACTAGAGGAAATCATAATGTTAAAATAGTACTTAACAACTACAGCCTTATAGGATGTGTATGAACAAATTGGGGAGATGAATGTAGAATTACACAGTGAAGCATGGTACTAAATAAGTGACCAGGTCATACTATGCAAATATCTAAAATAAAATGAAAGACAAGCAAGGCCTTGTAAATCTCTTAGAATAATAAATCTATTAGAACAAAGAAGTAATGGCACAAAGGATGAACCGAGTAACAATGCTTTAGTTAAACAATTGGGTGAAAAAAAAAAGCAACATAAGCACACCATAAGCACTAAAGGCATGGGTGTGAGAATGGTTCCAATAAGCAAATAAGACATATATGAATGTAGACAAGATGGCGATACAAGTGTTGAATGCATGTAGACAAGTGACACAAGTGAAAGGAGAGATAGACCCTAGCCTAGTGGAAATATAGAATGTATTCATTACCAATGAGTTCAACCAATTGGTCAAACTAAAAAATGCTAATGCAATTGTTGCATAAACATTAGGATAATAGGAAGGTTTTGAAGATATTATAGATAATTACCAATCATATACTAGATTTGTATAGAATTAGATTGTTGATTTCCATACAATTTGAAGAATCGCAACCCACAATTGACATCCTAATCGATCCAGTCATTAATCCAAAATAATCAATTGACACAACCCTAAGTATACTAGGTCAAACTGAGACAACTGAATTTTCTATTAAAACTTTATATTTTGTAAAAAAATTACAAAATTTTTATTATAATTGTAATTTGAAAACTATTTTGAAATGTACTCTCACTTCTTCGAAACAAAAGAGACTTTGAAGCTGGCGGAGATGCTATAAAAATAATATATAAATATATGCATAAATCAACAATTAACCTATACAGATTAATCAAAGTAAAGAGTCGAGTTGGCGAACAAGTTAGTTATGATGATTATCTTGACCTCATCATGTCTAAATAATGTATTAGTATCACTATGTCATTGTATGAAGGGGGCAGAACCAGGAAAATAAAAATACATAATATATTGCTAAGTGTGAACTAAACTACTTTTGTCTATCACTTACTTTTCCCACAAAAGTTTGTGGGATAGTGTTTTTCTTTTGCACAAACGAAAAAATTCCAATACAAAAATGTTGGAATCCAAGAACTAACACTCTAGACAAGAACTTAAGTCCAGACCGAATCTTAGCAGAGGACGAAATCTGTGATTAAAGGACATGGTGGTGTTAGTGTGTAATAGTATCACTTTTGCACATTGTAAAAGGCATAATAATGGGATTGTTGATAGAACGTGAATATATTGTGGTTACATTTAATAAAACGTGTGCTCTTAAAAGATGAAATCACGTATTGATAAAATTCTAAAAAAAATCTTAATAGTAAAATGTGGATGTGCATTATTCATTAAAGTGTATGAGAATTATATACAAATCTTAATAGTAAAATGTGGGTGTGCATTATTCATTAAAGTGTATTACAATTATATACGTATTTTTTTAAGTTCGTAATAATGAATTATATATTATTTATTTGAAATAGTAAATTAAATTTTTATTTGGATATTTGTATTTGTAATATATTAAATTGTTTAAAATAAGATAAAATTAATATTGATTAAAAAAAATAGGAATTCTAAAGTATGAATCTAGTTGGTTGTTATTTATGTTGTGAGTAAGTATGTGTTAATAGATAGATTCAAACATTTAGATAAAGCATATTAATTTATGTTGAGAAATCTTTATTAATTTTTTGTATGAGGTCACAAGGTGTATGTAGTGCAAAGTTACAACTTTTTACATAGAAAAGAGTTACATTTCATCCATTCATTTAAGAAAAAATTGTATTTTCAATGTTTGAGTGCATGTCCAATGATGAGGATTCCAACATCCTTTGGATTCTAAAATATTTTTATTGTTGTCTACAACCCCCCCTAAGGATGGATATTGTTTCTTTATGGAAGTAAAATACATAAATACATATGTATCAATTGAGACATATCAGTAAATAGGGCCTAAAGGCCTCTCCAAAATAACAAAAATCCACAAGTACAACAACAAAAAATTGAAGACCAACTACAACTCCTTCAACATGGTGGAGGGTTTAATAAAAAGCCTTGAATTTTCTCAAAAGAGCCCCATGAGTCCAAGAACTCAGTGGGGAGAAATCCAAAGAAATAATCGTATTTTTCTCACTTCTCCCAAATGAAATCACCCCAACAATAGGACTGCAAGAAGTATCCAAAATATCCAAATGTCCCCACTTTGCTAAAGAATCATCATCCACAACACAAATTGAGGACAACTACCTCTTCAATGAAAGTGCTTCTACCAATGAGGGAAATTCAATAGAAACCTCAAGATGGAGGACCAAGGAAACCCCATAATCAACATGAACTCAAGTAGGAAGTGAGCTATGACAATAAACTCGTGACATGGAAGAGATAATGAAAAATCCTCAAAAAAATTAATGAGCTCAATACCTCCTCCACTAATGACACAAATTGATCAACTTCCACGAGTAATTTGAGCCCTTCAGACATCACACCAATATCATGAACACTAAAAGATAAACCCTTCATAAGAAAATATAGAGCCACCAATTAGAGATCAATATAAGATGAAAACCCCACAAAAAAAGCTATCCTAGACACCAAATCAATCAATAGAATTTACTCACCTTTGGCATCCATTGTTAGAGGAAGAATAAGTGAAATAATACGAGAGAGATTGTTAAGGCTACCAACCACTAGCACATTCTCTCTAGAAATAGTAAGATCTACACTAGCAAAAGAAATTATTGGAAGAGTCTCCCAAATAGGAAATGACAAATTTTTATCAAAAGACTCCCCTTCATGTAGATTAACACCAAGAGATTTTCATTGTGAAATGTTTTTGACCTCCTCCAAAACAAGAGAAGTGCCTGAAATATGCTCTAAAACCACCATAGGGGACTGAGTATATCTATCTACACTAACAACCCTCTTCCTGTTGTAGGAAATATCTCATTGAGGACAATCTCACAAAAAGTGACCTGCAACATTACCAAAGCAGCAACAAAAATGAAACTTCTTGTAGTCTAGATCGATTTTCCAATGTAAACCTTTCCAAACTAGGGAAACCCTATCAAGGAGGCCACCATTCATTTTCATTAGTGTTGGAAACCTAATCCACACAAATTATGGTTTCATGTACATAATGTAAATAATATTCAATAAGACTAAAAGTCTTCAAGCACTCCAACAGACCTCTTGGAAGATGGAGTCCAAGGGTCATTCTCTATGTATAAATAAATGAGTTCGCTTATTGAAAATATATGAATGAATTTTGGGAGTTATTCCTCTAATTTTGACAATGGTATTAGAGCCTAGTGAGGTTCTTCCATAACTCCTACACTACCAACCTTGTTTGTCTGTTAGTCCTTCCTACTCAGGACATTTTTATGGTGTTATGCAAGCTCAATCTGCTCCCTAGCATATTCTTTGTCACTACCCTATGTCTTCATTAGTTTTTATACATGTGCACTAAGTGAATGCTCTTGGAGAGCAGTAGGTATTAATGTCAATTCCAACACCAAACAACAAATCTGCAACCCACATCACTATATCCAAAACCCTAATTCTTTCCAAAACATTTAGGATACAATGCCATCATTTTTCCTATGCAGTTTTTGTGTCTAATGTTTTATCCCAACGATTTTTTTTTGTCTTTTATTAAATATGTGATGGTGTGTTCACCATTTCCTTGCATTGAACCTGCAATTTATTGACCTAAAAACTTTTCTAGAGGTTCTATTGAAGTAGACTAGTAAACATTGCACAGAGAGTGTATTGAAAATTGTAATTTAGCAGAGAGTTCATTGTCCTCGATAAATTTGTTCATTTTCTCATAGCGACTATTTAACTATCTGATTCTTATTTTGGATTGTAAAAAAAGGGTAGAAAAGACTATAGACATGCACCTATTTCTCTTTGAATTCTCTAGTTGGAGAAGTGCTCACCAATAAAGACACATATTCAGAGTGGTTGAGGAAGATCAAGTCCACATCCATCTACAGTGACTTTATGGAATGGCATTTGTGAAGGAGTGACCCTTGAAATGGAAAATTGCCCCAAGACCTTTGACCCAAACCACCAAAAATGGAGAAATATCTTGATGTTTGGAAGATCAAAGACAAAAAGGAATTGGAATTGATTAGTGCAATAGTAAGTGAAGAGGTGAGTTAGCATATACTACTTGCAACATATTCTTTTGATGCCTTCAAAATATTGAAACACCTATATGACTCACATTCTGAACTGGAGCTAATTCAGTTGGTATTAAAAATTTAGAAGTGAAAGACAATGATCCTATGATTTTTGCATCTAATATCAAAGAAATCATACATAATCTCAATTCCATTAGTGTGGAGTCATACCTTCCTCTCACGACCTTCATCAAGTTCCTCTACCCCACACATTCACACTACCTTGAATCACTTCAAGTTAGCGACAAACTGAAGGAGCTCACATTCAAGTATCTGGTGGATAAGATCGCGGACAGAGAAAAATATTTTGGAAAGAAGACTCTCCAACCACTTGAAATACCTTGTGCCTTGCTTATAAAGTAAAGAACTAGTCAAAAGACTCTTCTAAGGGAGAGAACAACAAAAGAGGGCATGGAAGAAATAATTTCAGAGGAAAGGGGGTAGAAACAATACAAACAAGAGACCGGATTTACATTGTGGATGTTTTGGGAAGAATGGACATGATGCAGATCATTGTTGGGATCCATAGGATACAATCAAAGAGAGGCATAATCAGAATAAACAAGACAAAGGTAAATCCCAAGAGACTTGTAAAGCTCTTGAATTTGCTCATTTTATTATTGCACATGGTAATATTGGAATAAATGAAGTCAATTCATTTACATCTTTGAAAGATACTTGCCTACTAGACACTGGTGCAACATCCCATGTGACATTTAGAAAATATTGTTTTGAATATTTCAATGACAATATAGATGGAACAGTGTATTTTGCAGATAAATCCGGCCTCAAACCAAAGAGAATTGGTTCAATTAGGATCAGACTGCATCAATTCCCTGATTTTTTGTTGCATAATGTTATCTATCTTCCAAAGTTGCATATAAATATGTTGTCCCTACAACAAGGCCATTCCATCCACTTGATCGATGGAATAGTATAGATGAGGAAGTCTTATGATAACCAAGTGTTGGTACGAGGTCGGAGCACACAAGTGCACAACCCCAAGCAGCGAAAGGTTCAAAGGAAAGAACGAAGGACCAGTCGCAAAGCTGAGATATGCGGAAGTAATTAGTTAAGTTAGTTAGCGATGGGTCATGAGGACCATTTGTAATGGCCAAGTGTGCCTATAAGTAGAAGTAAGATTATAATATTTTGATATCATAATCATCAGTCTTGTGGAGATCTGAAGAGGAGAATCCTTTGCGCGATTATAAGCCTAAGGGAATTTTCTTGAGTTGCGCATTATGAGATGATACCTTTGTATTTGTCTGTGTTTCTATTTTTTGGATCGAACTATGGGAGTATTTATCTGGTTTCGGTTCTGTAATATTGGGAATGAGTAATATGCATATATGTCTTATCTTTATCGCAATATCTTATGTTTTCATGAGATCGCAATAGATGCTTTCGAGACTATGTTACGTACCACAGAATCCTTAAACATTCTTTGTTAATTTGTCTAATTTGTCGATTATGAGATGGTAATGCAGTTAGGTGTTAGTAGGATAATAATATGATGTCATGACGTGAATGCAAATCTCTAGTTTATGTTGCGATTGAGGGTGAAATAGTGCATTTCTTATCGCCACTGCAGAAACTTGGTTCCTGCAGCCCCACTTAGACATCTTGAGTGAGACCTCACTCGCTCTACGGGTGTTGATGGAAAGAATAAAACCTTTATGGGCCAATGATTAAGGGTGTATAGTCGATGTTTGTTGACAGTAGTGCGATCTGAACCCCTATCGACAGAACTATGTCAACAAATGGTTTTGTTTTCAAGACCATAGTGTGAAAGGAGTGAGGACATGCTCTGGCATCCGAAAAAGCTAGAGATCTAGGAATGGTTTGAAAAGAAGGCACGATAATTTGCTGAAGAAGAAAATCGGAACCCTGGATGTTCAACAACTGATTGGTTACAGAAGTGTATCTACTCTAACATTCACGAAATAGTATTCTTTGAATTCCCTATACTGCTACACGAGTGGTTGGCACAACTTACCTTCCAAAAAAGGAATTTCCAAGGTGGTGAGATTGAACATTGGATGCCAGAACTGATCCAGCAATTCAAGTGAGTGGACAACAAAGCATCTAGAGTTGTCGAGGTCTGGGTAGATAGTATTCTGGAGGGATACATCACTGAATTCGTTGTTGACACAATTAATTCATATAGCGATGTAGAAAGGAATTTTTTTGAAGGACCTAGAGGAAGGTTTCTACTGTCACTGAAACTCTGGATTAAAATGCTCATTTGTGAAAAAGATATACTGAAGATTAATTTCGACGAGTAAATATCGGGCGTGCGGAGTCTGTGGGTACCGCGTGGATGCGGTTCTGATAGAATGATGTAGGGTAGATGGATATGAGCTACGACAGAATTTTGAGTGAGGATGTGGAAGATTGTGGTACCCTGCGAAGTGGGGTGAGGTTCTGGTCGAAGAAGAAGAGGAGGACTGAGATAGAGAGAGAGTCTCCTAGGGCGATTAGAATAGAGAACTACGAAATGGGACCACAAGGGACTAAGCGACCATACTGTGAGTGAAGAGAAAAAACAGGATACCCCTAAAGCTGAAGAAGGATAGACCCAAAGCGACAATGTACCCACAACCCCATGCACTATGCCAAATTTCAGAGGAAGAAATATAAGCTCTTCGCAGGGCTGTTTGATGTGTTAGAATAGAGGTAGGAGTAGTGGGTCTACAAATATCAGTAAGAGACTAAGGATGGTAGGCGATGATATGAAGATGCCTATCTTTCAGGGTAATTAGGATGACTGCGCAGATTGGTGCATTCGACGTCGACTCTATCATTTTGGACTTGGGATCATATGTAAATATATTGACTAAACAAACATGGGAGACAATATGGAAACCACAGCTAGCATGGTCCCTTGTACAGATTCGACTGGAAAATCAAAGCAAGGTCACACCCATTGATCGATTATGTCATCTCCCAATCAAAATAGAGGGATTGAAGACTTACATAGATTTTGATGTTATAGAGATAGTTGATAACACAAGACCCTATCCGGTGTTGTTAGGAATAGACTGGGAAATGGAGAATCAAGCAGTGATCAACTTTAAGAAAAGGACAATGTCTTTTGAAAATAGCGACATGAGTGTAGTCACCCCACTTGATCTATCAGAAGGACAGAGGTATGTCGAGCCAATGCGGGACGAATGTAAAGAAGGATGGGACAATTTCTACAACATCTCAGAGGATTACATTAATCCCACCATCGATGGGGAATTGGGGTGGATAAGTGTTAGTTCGACATCGTCAGACTCTGATGAAGCGCTTGAAAATTGGCATACTCGATTACATGAAGTATCATTCATAAGGTGAGCCCGAATCACCCGGTCTTTGAGATGGGTAGTGACAGAAATATGCGAACTACCAATGTACAAAGGACTGCGTAATCTGACTGTATTTATCATCGAATTTGAAGAAAAAGTATCAGAACCATAAATACTTTTGGCATTGGAGGAATCACTGAAGGCTACGTCATCACGGTGGTGGGCAGCACACAAGTCGATGATAAAAATATGGCCACTATGTCGACAACTAATGGAAGTCAAATTCGGGGAAACTGAAGGGTACTACGGGATAAAATACAATGGAAGGGGTGACCCGAGGGATCACATGGAAGAGTGTAAAAGCGCATGGGGAATGAGACCAAAAAAGGAATGGGTCCATGCATTCATTCATACATTGGATGAGGTACTGTGAAGCTGGTATATCTCAGCAAAACTATGACGCGAAACAACTACATGGGAAGAGTTAACCATTATTTTTATCCAAACTTTCAGCTTCTCAGATGAGAACCCCTTCATCCATAGTGCACTACAGGAGATTCATAAGAAGGTACTTAAAGCAGTTCCAACGGAAAAACCAATGGGATTACAATGGACCATAACACCAGAAATATTAATGAGGTGCTACAATGTGACGGGAGGAACAGACGAAGAGGATGATACACGAGATACTTATGTTCTAGATTTGGAGGGAAGCCAATATCTCGAAGCACTAGAAATACCATTCGACAAATTCCAACAGCTGCTGCAAATCGAGAAGGTTAATATCAGGTCAGAGGAAAATCCCAAGTTCGCAAGTATTGGAGATTACTGGGACGATTTGAAAATTGCAAAGGTTACTGATCTACTACATGAGTTTCAATATTTGTTCCCAACAAAATTTTCAGAAATGAAAGGAATTTCCAGGGACTTGGGAGAAATGAATATCCCACTGAAACCTGATGCGAAATCAGTAAAGAAGCAACCCTACAGATTGAATCCCAGATATAAGGAGTGAGTGGAAGCTACGATAGAATGAATGTTGGATGCAGGAATAATAGAGCCTGTCGAATAATCCGAATGGATCATCCCAATGGTTTTCCAATATAAGAAGACAAGCGAAATTAGGATTTGTGTCGACCTAAGGAAACTAAGCGATGCATGTCTTCATGATCCATTCCCTACACCATTCGCTGATGAAGTACTAGAAGGTGTCGGAGGTCAGGAGATATATTCATTTACAGATGGATTCTCAGGATACCACCAAATAAAGATCGCGAAGTAGGATCGACATAAGACAACTTCCGTAACAGAATGGGGTTGTTTCCAATACGCAGTAATGTCGTTTGGTCTTTAAAAATCCCTGATGATCTTTTCAAGGTTAGTTGTTGTTGCATTCAAAGACTTCATTCATAAGTTCCTCGTAGTATATATGGATGACTGGACCGTCTATGGATTATTTAAGGACCATGTTGCGAATCTAAGGCTAATGCTGGAGAGGTGTCGAAAACATCAAATTTCGTTGAACTTGAAGAAGTGCATTTTCTACACTCCATTTTGGATTCTGTTAGGACACATTGTATGTAAGGAAGGGATGTTGGTTGATCCAGTGAAGATTGCAATCATTGTCAACTTACCACCACCAACAACAGTGAAAAAACTAAGGGTGACATTGGGACATATTGGGTATTACAAGAAGTTTATCAATGGATATGCACCAATCATGGCGCCTATGGAAAAATTGTTAAAAAAGGATGCAAAGTTCGAGTGGAATGACGAGTGCTAGAAGAACCTCGATATACTAAAAGAAAATATGGTCACAGCACCCATATTAGTCTTTCCCGATTGAACCAAAGAATTCCATGTTCATGTGGACGCGTCATCAATATCACTAGGAGTGATATTGGCCCAGCCATGAGAAGGATTAATTGATCATACGATCGCATTCGCAAGTAGGAAGCTGTCCACTATGGAAAAGAACTATATGATGACAGAGAGGGAAGGCCTAGAAATAGTCTATGCGCTAAAAAAATTCTGGCACTACCTACTTGGAGAACATTTCAAAATGTTTACTGATCACTCCGCATTGAAATACTTGGTCAATAAGCTTGTGTTGGGGGGGGGTATATGTCGATGGTTGCTTCTATTCCAAGAGTTCGACTTTGAAATCATTGTGAAACCAAGGCGATTGAATGCAGGACCTGATCACCTGTCCAGAATTGAGTCAGGTGAATAACCAAGAAGCATTGACGAGGGCTTACCGGATGCACAATTATTTAGAATTGGAATGGTCGATGACCATTACGAGCAAATAATTCATTTCTTGGCTACAGGACGTGCACCAGAAGAATTCACTACCAGCCAGAAAAAGCAACTAGTTGTTAGGGCTACCGAATTTCATCTAATCACAGGTCAACTCTATAAAGTGGGGCCAAATGAAATCCTTCATCAATGCGTCCTTCTGCATGAACAAGAAAGAATATTAGTAGAATCTCATGATGGGATCACAAGAGGACACTATGAAGGGCATTCCACTGCTAGGAAGATACTTAGGGATGGACTATGGTGGCCAACAGTGCATGGAGATGTTGCAGATTACTCAAAGAGCTGCAATGTATGCCAAAGAATAGGGAAACCATCGCGAAGGGATGAAATGCCACTAGTACCTCAACTAACATTACAAGATTTCGACAAATGGGTAGTCGACTTCGTGGGACCCATCAAACCACCAGGAAAAATAACAAGGTCGTGATACATAATTACTACGACTGATTATTTGACGCGATGGGCTAAAGCTACACCAGTAAAAGATTACACAGCTGCGACAACAGCCATATTTCTCTTTGATAACATGGTCACCAGGTTTGGATTCCCAAAGATACTGATGAGCAATCAAGGAACTCACTTCATCAACCAAACTATCAGTGCCATGACGAATAATTTTGAATTCAGCATCGAAGGAATACCCCATATCATCCGCAGGAGAATGGTGTAGTGGAGGCACTGAACAAATTATTGGAACATGCGCTCATCAAGGTCTGTAACACAAACCGTGATGACTGGGTTTGAAGATTCCAGCGATACTATGGGCCTACAGAACGACTTGTAAACGATTGATAGTCCAGACTCCATTCAAGTTGGTCTATGGATAAGAAGCAGTGATGCCAATGGATTATATCGTCCCGAGTTTGCAGATCGCAACAACAATAGGAATGAGTGATGACGGAGCCACCGAAGAACGGTTGGCGCAACTGGTATAGCTTAATGAGGATAGGTTTATCACAGGATTCCACCATTAGGTAGAAAAGGATCAACAAGAGGCTTGGCACGATATCCATGTTAAGGCAAAGCACTTCCAGCGCGGAGATATGGTCCTGCTATATGATAATAAGTTTGCGAAGCACCAAGGTAAGTTACAGATGCATTGGTTGGGTCCCTATATTATAAATTTTATTACTGACAAAGGTGCAGTGCAGTTACAAAAGCTAGATGGGACATTATTGACAAATTTAGTGAAAGGAAGCCGGTTGGAGCCTTGTCGCGATAGCCAAGCGAATAGCGACTGAAACATAGATCGGAGATGAAAAATAAATAAAATAAAAAATAAATTGATTGAAGGTTGGGAATCTGTCGACAACAATGGGTCTGTCGATGAAACAATAGTGGAGTATGGAGTAATCGATGAGGCTTGAATCTCGTTGACGTTTAGCATGCGAATGGGTCAAATCCAGTCATAAATGCAGTAGTTAATCCGTGACAGATGACGGCGCAAGTGGGTAACGGTACATTTAATGACCAATGCATGCAGAGGATTCGGTAAATCAACGCAGCATTTAGCAATAACTATCCAAAATCAGCAAGATGGACTGGATGTGGGAAACCAAAACTATAAATACAGAGAAAGGGGGCAGTTCGACTCACTATGCATTGAGCAGATTAGTGAAGAAGTTGCAGAACAAAGACGAGCAGAGAGTGGCTATAGAAGACTGCAATGGTGCATTTCATTTCTAACACAAGTACCCAAGAACGACCACAGCCAACGCCAATTAGTCATAAGCAACCAGAGATTGCATCAGGACGGTCGTTTAGAAAAAAGAGAAGTGCCAAGCATCCTGCAGATACCGGTTAGATGCTGAAGAGAGAGACCTGCAATTCAGCACGAGTTCCAATAGGAGAAGCAAGCACATCGGGAGCTTCAGAGATAGAAAGGATATCGCAAGGAGGGCACCGTGGATTAACAATAGCAGACATACCGGGGTATGTGCCATCACATAAGGAAGGGACACCAACAATCTGGCTGGGCAAGAATGCAAAATACATAATCAATATGCCAGCGATACCAAAAGCAGTTCATAGCGCTGGGAATATTGTAGAGCACCTGCAAAAGCTACAGTACAACGACCACGACATCATGGCATACCCAAAATGCACAAAAGACACTCATATCCATGTCGTGCATGAAGAAGGAGGCCCGGTCATGAGAGAACCAACAAAGTGGGCATTGGGATTGGAGCAATCAAGAATGTTGGGCATCATCCACATGCTTCACTTTGGGAGATCGGCACAAGTAAATGCGTGTGTAAAAAAGTTACTATCTTGTTTTTATGGCGGGTATTTATGGTTGCATATAAAAATCCCAGTCACAGTTGACTTGATTTCAATCACTGGACTACACAAGGGCAGGGTAGATCCTTCCCAATACTTCAAGGGGAAGGATAACAACAAAACGCTTGCTGTGAAGCTGAAAACGAAGTATGGAGTGGAGAAAAATACAAGAGGGTACCTAATTGACATGATTAACGACCAAGCAATTAGGGTTGCAATGAAGATATTGGAAATCAAGTTAGTGCGGAAGAACAGACCAAACCAATGCACATCTGGCGTCATTGCATCTACGGAACAGTGCGCAGCAGGAGTGCAAATGAACTGGTCGCTCTTCTTGCTAAATGAATTAATAGAGGATGTTGTCACAGCATGGGAAAAAGGGAAGCCATTTACGTATTCATGGCTATTGATACTGATCACACTAGCTAGATGGAGGAAACTGTCACACTACCAAGGAATGGAAACAGAAACTGCCAAGTTTTTCCAAGGAGTGCGATACCAGAACTTTTGGGTAATAAACGACAAAGAATGCCAAACAAATAACAATATTCAGTTCTATTTCTTCCTAGATATGATGCAAATAGATGTACAAGCGATACCACGAATAACCGAGCAAGCAACAAAGAAGCATCGATGGATCGCAAGGATGTCAGTAGAGTCTCAAACAATATACATCCATGCGCGTGCAAATCCGTATAAGCAGTGGTTTCTGACACAATACAAGCTCAACGATGCAGAACTAGATGCAATCATTGAGGGGTGGCCATAGGAGTGGAAAGTCCCAGCAGCAAAAGATCAACTATCGGATCTGGAGAATGGACAATCGATAACTGGACCAAAGGAACCAAACGAGGTGAAGGACTCACAAAGTGAAGAAGAGGATGCATAAGAAGGAGACCCTACGAAAGAATAGTCGTATACATTAATTCCCGATGGGGCATCATCAACAACCCCCACAGATTCAGAATTAGAAGCATAACGAGAGGAAACAAGAACGAAGCACAGGATGGAGCAGGGTGAAGGGAGTACAAATGATGGCCTTCCATATGAGGAAGTTAACAAACTAATGGATAAAATAAAGACAGTGGTGGAAGACAACTGGGGAAAATTCACTCAGCATGTGACTGAGTTTTTCCATCAGGTACAGCAGCTATTACAGACATTGACAAATGTAGTTACCGAGACAAGTATTCTGCAAGTAGAAGTACAACCAAGTGCATCAATACACAGATTAGAGGTAAAAATCGCCGCGAGGCCGAACATAGTGCAGATATTACCCAATTCCATCACTTTCGATGATGAAGACCTAGATGCCACACTGCAAGGGCACGACCTGATTAGTTTTGATTTCATCATGTTCCTAATGGTGATGTTGCATAGAGCTCATCATGCAGCTAGTGATGAAATTACCGAACGAAAAGCCACAACACACGGCCGAATGGTTGATTTCAAACAACAAGTACACAGCACCGAGGCAGATATTCACTGCCTCCAAGAGGAAAAATAAATGAGTATGAAGGACACATCAAAGTCCATTGAAGACAGAAAGAGATTGGAGCATGTTGTATCCATCACATGCGAAGAGGCACCAGAGGTTGACAAGGACATAAAGATAGAGGCTAAAGCACTAAGGTTAGGCGCAGTCATTGCAAACCTTGGAAAAGAGAATAAAGATCTACAAGCTAGGAAAGTGCCAGGCACACCGCCAGAACAAATTGAGGAAAGGAAGAACGCAATTGAAGAAGCTACACCAGAAATCACAGCATTGGAAAAATTGGTGTAGACAATCGCGGAAGATGTCACACAATTTTGGGGAAGCTTGGTACAAGATGAGTAGTTGCATCAGTTAAACATGCAACTCAGAGAAGCAGAAGTGCAACTAGAGACATTAAGGGGATGTCTTCAGGCAATTCCCCTACTTGCATGGCTGTCAAAAGAAACCGATTTGAAATAGCTACAACATCGGGTCAACAAAGCCCGCACAAGACAACAAAGAAGAACCGCGCAATTAGATGAGCTACAGATGAAAGCCGAGCAGTTGGAAGTTAAATCAATGGAAGGAATGCACAAGATCAAAGAAGAGTTGCAGAAAGCGCAGCAAATGAATGGTGAACATCCAACAGACCATGAAATAGCAGATTGTGCGGCTCTCAAGGCGTCGGCAAAGGAAGCTGTCAATCAAGTCATGAAAACTTACAATGAGTTCAAGAAGCAAGTTGATGCACCAACCGTTTCCAATTGAAATGGATCAAGGGAGAGCCACAATTTTGTGTTGGGGTCCTATTGGCACAAGGTCGGAGCGCACAAGTGAGGAACCCCAAGCGGCGAAAGGGTCAAAGGAAAGAATGAAGGACCAATCGCAAAGCCGATATATGCAAAAGTAATTAGATAATTTAATTAGTGATGGGTCATTAGGACCATTTGTAATGGCCAAGTGTGCCTATAAGTAGAAGTAATATTGTAAGCTTTTGATATCATAATCATCAGTCTTGTGAAGATCTGAAGAGGAGAATCCTTTGCACAATTGTAAGCCTAAGGGCATTTTCTTGAGTTGCGCATTATGAGATGATACCTTCACATATATTTGTGTTTCTATTTTTTGGATCGATCTATGGGAGCATTTATCTGGTTTCGGTTCAGTAATATTGGGAATGATTAATATGCATATATGTATTATATTTATCTCAATATATAATGTTTTCCTGAGATCGCAATAGATGCTTTCGCAACTATGTTATGTACCGCGGAATCCTTAAACATGATTTGTTAATTTGTCTAATTCGTTGATTATGAGATGGTAATGCAACTAGGTGTTAGTAGGATAATAATATGATGTCATGATGGGAATGCAAATATCTGGATTATGTTGCGATTGAGGGTGAAATAGTACATGTCTTCTCGCCACTTCGGAAACTTTGTTCCTGCAGGCCCCCCTTAGACATCTCGGGTTAGACCTCACTCTCTCTACGGGTGTTGCTAGAAAGGGTGAAACCTTTCTGGGCCGATGCTTAAGGGTGTCTGGTCGATGTTTGTTGACAGCAGTGCGAAGTGAACCCCTGTTGACAAAAATATGTCAACACCAAGTCATCATGACTAGATATGAAGATGGAAAGTTGTTGAAATTACAAGGATAATCTAGAAGAGTTCAAAATTTTGATTGCCTCTCTCAACATGAATAAGGTACATTGTCTTCTAGTCTTTTATAGCATGCTAGATATGGACACATCAATTATAATAGTCTTTGTTTATTCAAAAATAATGGTGTTTCTAGTTTTCCCACCATTCCAAAGAAGCTAAAATAATGTGATGCGTGTATTCTGGGAAAACATAGTAAGCAGCCATCTCATGAGTCCAAATTCAGAGCATACATAAAGTTAAATTTGATACACTCTTACCTATGTGGCCCCATGCTTGTTACATTTTCCAATGGTAATAAATATCTCATGACCTTTATTGATAACTACACTAGAATGTGTTGGGTGTATTTATTAAAGAAAAAAACTTTAGCATTTCAAAAATTCAAAAATTTGCATGTATGGATTGAAAATGAAGCACAACCTCACATTGGCACACTTTGTACTGATAATGAAAAAGAATGCACTTCTAATGATTTTGAAAAATATCTTTGTCAACTGGGATTAGGCATCAAACTACAGTTCCATACAATCCTCAATAGAATGGTGTGGCATAAAGAATGAACATAAGTATCTTAAATATGGTACACTCCATGTTATTCATCAAGAATGTCAAATTGATGTTTTGGGGTGATGCAAATTTATGTGCACTCTATTTGAGAAATTGAATTCCAACTCATGCTCTTGTAAACAAAACTCCACATGGAATGTGGTATGTCCACATTCCTTTAGTGAGGCATCTCAAGGAATTTGGTTCCACCTTCTATGCCTTATTACCAAAGGAACAAAGAGACAAGCTCGATGCACAGAGTCATAAATAAATTTTCTTGGGGTACTCAAACACCACCAAGGCATATCGTCTTTATGATGAGGTAAACAAAAAGTTTATTCTTTCAAAAGATGTCATTTTTCTTGAAATGAATAAAAATGATGAGTCTACTGAGAGCCAGCTTAATCGTCTAGAAAAAATTAACCCATGTAAAGGCATTTCATGAAGTTGATAATGAAATTCCACATCCTTAAGGAGGGATCCCTTTCTTGGATCAATATCTGGAATTTCCTTTTGCAACACCAACACCCCCTCATGAAGAAGAATCTCATGCCACTTCACTAAAAAAGGAAGTTCGATTGGATGATGTGATTGAGAGGATTGGAAGATTAAATCTTGAATAGGATGAAGCACCATCAGCTGAGAAACTTGGACCTTCATAGAAAGTTCTGAAATGGGTCACAAAGACACTTGAAAGCATCCATCCAAATGAAGTTGGAAAGACATGAACAAGAATTTTGACCTAACAAGAAGATGGAGGATATGCAGATAATTCAAACTCAGATGATGTAGAAGATATGGATGTCTCATATGATTGTGAATTGAATTTATCTACTAACCTTAAACCAACTCCCTTTGAATAAACTGTTGTTTGTGATGAGTGGAAAGAAGCCATGCATAATGAGTATGATGTTCTCATTAAGAATGGAACCTGGAAGTTAGTGGAACCTCCATTAGGAACCAAACCAGTTGGCTGCAAGTGGGTCTATAACAACAAGTACATATAAAATGGCTAACTTGATAAGAATAAGGTTGGGCTTGTGGAGAAAGGTTATGCACAAAAGGAAGGCATTGACTATGAAGAGACTTTATCCCCTACAACAAAATGTGATACCATTTGCACCCTATTGTATTTGGATGCACAGAATGGGTGGAAATTTCATCAAATGGATGTGAAGATTTCTTTCTTGAATGGACACCTAAAAGAGAATGTTTTCATGTCTCATACAGAAGGTTTTGTTGTGAAATGGCATGAAAAAAAGGTATGCAAACTCATCAAGTCATTGTATGACTTAAAACAAGCACCTCACATATGGTACAAAAAGCTAACCGAGCATCTTCTGAAGTTAAGTTTCAAACATTTTAATCTTGATGACACAACATTGTTTGTAAGGAAAGTTGGAAGATATGTTGTATACCTTGTGGTGTATGTAGATGCTATTTTGATGACAAGGAACAATGAAAGTTATATTGCATCCATAAAGAAAGAATTGAAGAAGGTATTTGAGATGAAAAATGTAGGACACCTTCAATACTACTTAGGAATTGAAGTGACTCAAAATCCTAAGTACATATTCATATCCCAGAAGAATTATGTTGTAGAACTGTTGAACATATTTGGCATGACAGAATGCAACCCTCTCTCTACTCTAATGGAACATAACTTGAATATTAGATCAAAGAAGTCGATGAATTTGAGGATGCGACCAAGAATAGACAACTTGTGAGAAGCCTTATCTACCTTACCACTACCATACCAGATACTTCATTTGTTTTTGGGATCCTTTCGAAGTTCATGCAAAAACCTTTTGAAGGACATTGGTCTGCTACCAAAAGAGTTCTAAGATACTTGAAGGGAACTCGAGACTTTGGAGTCAAATATTCAAAGGTGGATGACTTCAAACTTATTGGGTACTTTGATTCAAACTTTGATGGTAACAAATAGATGGGAGTGTCTACTTCAGGCTATCTCATGAGTCTTGGATCAACAACTTTCTCCTGGAGATCATGCAAACAATAAGTTCCAATAGATTCTACAACAGAGGCAGAATATGTGGCTGTTGCAGAAGAAACAAAGGAGATTGTGTAGCTCAAGAAAATACTTGAAGATTTATAAAAGAAACAAGAGAACTCCACTCCCTTACTGATTGATAATACTTATGCAATCAACTTGGCCAAGAATCCTCGATTCCATGATCAAACCAAGCACATCAACACAAAGTACCATCTAATTTGACATCATGTAGAGGCCAATACAGTTCATTTAAGACATTATTCCACGAGTGAGAAAATTGCAACCATTTTCACTAAAGCACTTGGAAGAGAAAAGCTTGAAAAGTTCAGAAAGATGCTTGGACTCACAAACACCCCTTCGGGTTGGGGGGGGATGTTGGAAACCTAATTTGCAAGGATTATGGTTTCATGTACATGATGTAAATAATATTCAAGAAGACAAAAGGTATTCAAGCACTCCAACGAACCTCTTGGAAGATGAATTCCAACGGTCATTCTCTATGTATAAATAAATGAGTTTCCTCAATAAAAATCTATGAATGAATTTCAGGAGTTATTCCTGTTATTTTGACAATTAGAACCAATGAGCAAGGGATCATTTCCCTAGCTGGAAAATATGGAGCAACTTGCTATAATATCCCAATTTTGACCCCATTTCATTAAAATGTAAATGATGTAAATATGCTAGTGTGAATTCCTAGTGCTGAGCTCAAGGCCAAGGCCCGACTAGTGAATGGATAGGCATGTGTGATGTTATATTTTAGTTGGACTGTTTGGTTGACTTATTATGCCTAATTCGAAATGTATGTAAATATTATGCTGAAAATTAATAGAATGGTCCAACAATGGCTGTGTAAAGAGCACCAAAGGGGCTATGATTCCACCAGAGGGGAAGAGGAAGGGGGCCTATGGGAAACCCAATCCTATGCTACCATTTTTCAACCTTAGAAATCACCCTAAATTCTGTCATGTGATGAGAATAAGCCAATTATCTCATTTTTTGTCCATTTTCCAATCATTTATTGCACATGTGAGGTTGGTGGGAAAAGTCAATTCATGTAGTTATTAAGCATGGGGATTGTGACATTTATGTCAGCTGTCAGTTGTCCTATTTCTTCTATGGTCAGAAGCCATGTCAGTTTTCTTTTCACCCTCACCTCATATCCTTGGAGTCAACACTCTTTTGATTATTATTCCATTCTCATTCTCTCATGCAGGCTGCTGCAATATGTAGAGTTACCATGGTTGTTCATGTCCACTACTAGACTATATGCTAAACCCAAGAATTCAAATTAGGATACATAGAGCAGAATGGATTGTGGGCTGGGAGATAGAATCATGTAAGTGTTTCCGTCGCACTGGTGGACTCATAGCCCTAATTGGGGGTGGCCTCCTTGTAGAAAGAGTATATGCTGGACGGAGTGCCTATGGTTGGGTGGAAAAGCGCTCTTACAAAGTCAGTTGCTTGGATCTGCATTTCTTAAAGATAAGTACTCTCATGTATTTGAATCTGAACTATTTTATTCGATGTTTGTAATGTTTATGATTGCATTTGCTTGCTAGAAGTGTGTGGACAGATTTTAAATTCTGTTGTGCATGTTTATTTATGTTCTACACACATTATGTTTGTTAAAAAATCGTTTTATGCATGTTGGGCGAATTATTAGAGCCATGATTTGGCTAACATCCCCTCCCGATGGTCAGATTGGGTGAGAGGGATGTTATAGAGTGGTATCAGAGCGAGGTTTCAATGTCAGAGCTATTTGGGCCAAAAATCATGATCTATAGGAAACAGGATCAGAAATGGTTGTGCAGGGTTAAGCTATGTTGAATGGTTGTTAAATGACAATTAACTGGAAGTTAACCAACTTGGAGTAAGCCTAAAAATCAATTTCAAACTTTCCCCGTTATGGACCAATGAAAACCTTGCATAAAAACCCAAAATTTTGAAATTTGGAAAAATTTGGTTGGGCCCCACCTATGCCAGGTGGCAGGGTGACGTGGAGGAGCCACGTGGGCAGGAGGTCCAATGTGAAGGAGATCTGTGGGCAGAGGGTGTGACGTGGATCAGCCACATCAGCCATGGGTGCATAGGAAACCGTATGGGAGGAAGTGCGAAAGCGGTTTCGTAATGGGCGGAGGTGGTTTCCCTTACTGCTCTTCCAACTTGCGAAATCATGTGGTGCCAACACGTGGAAGGTGGTTTATGATTTCGAAACCACCCTTCCTTTCCTCCTAGCGCGCATGTTGGCGATGTGAAATGGATGTGGGTTGTTGATCTGTCGCCCATCGATCAACGACCGTTGATCTTTTCCACCGTTTAACCATATTCCACTGGTCACATCACGATGTTATATCCCTTGCTTCTTTTCGAGTGAAACTCACCTCCACCGTAGATCTCACGTGTCACTTTAATCTGAACCGTTGAAATTGTCCCATATTTAACCACGTCTTAACGGTTATTTCGGTGATTTGGGATGTGTTATATTCCTTGCTTCTTCTTCCTGCGTAACTTACCTCCGTTGTCGATCTTGATCTCCACTTCAATCTGGATTGTTGATCTAAAACATTTGTAGAACGTGTCAACAGTGAGGTGGGTGGCTTCTGAAGGGTGTGAGTCGGAGTAAATGTGGCATTTTTCACAGGCGATCTCTGGGTGCCCGAAATCAAAAAATGCAGTTGATCTTATGTGCCAGATTGTGCGAAATCGAATGAGAAGCCACAAGGGGGAAATCCCCCTTGACCCTCGTCATCCCCTGGAGATAATCATTGATTGTGAGAGAAATTTTGTGGATGACAGAAATTTTCAATATGGATTGTCTCCATAATGCATGGAAATTATTTGTGTATTTCTGGGAATGTAATGAGGCATTCTATGTGTGAATCAGGTATGTGGTTCAAAATTGTGGAAAATATTTCCATGAGAAAGGAAATGAAGTATCACATTTGAATGAGGTGCAAGGGCATATAAGGGACCTTGAAAAGACTCCTTATGGATTTAGAATGGAATCAATTGCAGTGCTAATAAGTGCAGGGAAGTTAAGAAATGTCAAGTTGAACTTGGCCATATTTTCTGAAAGCAATTGGAGTAGTAAGGAAATGTTGATAAGAGGGAAATTTCTCACCTTGAACTATTTATGTTTATAGCATAAGAATTGTATGCTTAGAAAGTGGAAAGTATAAATGTTTTACATATGTATATGTATTGAATTGCTACTTGGTGAGAAATCACAGCTAATGAATCCTTGTGTGGTTGGTAGGGAAGCCAAGAAAATGATCAACTGTGTAATGGAGGAGGAGCTCCATGTCATGATGGGGAATTGGAAGGGAGAATCCCTCCACCACACTCTTTCTATTGTATTTATAATTCTGAAGTTGTCATGCACATAAATTATGGCATGGGGATGTTGTAAATGCAAGAGAATACTGGATTAAATGCATATGAATCAGTGGACATGGTTAAATAGTCATTCCATAATGCATGTGAATTGCTTATGCATGGGCATGATGTTGCATATGGGTAAAGGTAGTGAAGTTACACATGCAGCAGCCATTAATGGTATTGCCTATGGTTGATGACAATTAATGTTGTTGATAATGGTTGTAGGAATCAGACCTTAGAAGCATGACTGTAAATGCAAAGAAATCACAGCATGTGACCAACAAACCTTGAGAGGGAAGGATGGGGTAATGATTCATGATCAAAGGTTGGAAAAGGGACTATGTAGCCTTGGTAAGAGGCCAACTAATCAACTAACATCAAGCAATGTTAATGATAGCCATGCAAGTAATGGTTATTTGTGTTTAATTGCATGAATGTTGAAAGCGGATTTGGCAAGATCCCTTCAACTATGTTTAAACTATATTGATTTGGTTTGCATGTGGTACTGAGTGCTTGAATGTGAATTTCATCCTACCGAGTATGGTGAGGTGTGGGTAAGTGAAGGTAAGAAGCCTTACACCCTATAGTTGCTTAGAAACCTCAATGCATTCATATAAAATTATATCATGCCATTTGTGTATGTTGGTTATGAGTTTAATAACCAAAGCAAGTAAGGACTTATGGCCCTGTAGGGTAGTGCATGCTATGTGAGATAAACCTGGTTACGGCCATGATGTGGTTGGATGATGTGTTGAGAAAATAGCCATACTCTTCCAAAACATCATGGTGGAATGCAACAATACCAATGAGCCTGCTTATACTTATTGTGTTGTTAGCTTACACAGATGCAATTTGGTGCCGCACATTAAGAGGAAAAGTGAAGAAAGGGTACTTGGGAGAATTGCATGGGAAGTGGTAACCTTTCTACGCTCACACTAAAGAACACTAAAAGGGATGGATAGGCCCGAGGAGATGTGTAGTAGAAAAGGTGTATAATCCATGTGTAGTGTGATTGGGTATTGTGGGGCCATGCTAGCCTGCAGTTAATAAAGTTACCTATAGAGTTCCTAGAGGGAACCACTGGTTTGCATAGTAGGAGGAGTGACATCCTTTTGTGGATGAAGAGTTGATGTGTGTGTGAAGGGTTGTCGTGTGTGAAAGTGTGGCGATATTGATGAAGGTATAAAATATCTATCGGTCAGCAGTAAGGTGGGGGTACCGAGACTGACTAGAAACCCTGAGATTCTTATGGCTTTATAGTAGAGCCTTGACCTAGAAATGGTCATGGTGCAGTTTCCTTCCATTGGCTGATGACCCAGACAGATGCGCTGGCTTGGAAATGGAGAGGGAAAACTAGGTATGGGACTAGTTTGGCACCACCAATGCTTGGTAAATCCAATCAGTACACTGGTTGGGCATTGAATGTTGTGGAGCAGTCGGCGTGCTGGCCAAACTTTCCTTAAATACTTGATAAAACCTGTTTGTGTCAGAAATTGTTACTAAGGCTAAGGTAACAAGCCAACACAATCTCAAAGTAAAAATCGATTCAAACTAGGGTTTGGGGTTTTATTTCATATGTTTTTGGTCATTGACTTCAAAAGCATAAAGGGAATACATTCAATAGATAAGCAACAACTAAATCATACACATAAATCAATAAAGATGTATATATATCACAATATCCCAACAAAAGACTGAAATGACATTCACACATAAAGGACAAGCATCACTGGAAAATTACACATAAACCAGAAATGAATTTATCATTCATGAAACTAAATAAGTTCAAAATGAAGCCAACACAGATCAAATGTAGGGTAATAAGTCATATATTCATAGTTTCATCAAAAAATGCATATGAGAGTTTACAGTACCTATCACTGAACAAGTCTGGAAGTATAAGCAGCTTAGCAGACCTCCTAATGCTCTCCAAAATCAGAACCCTTACAATGTTTTTCTTTCCTCTCTAAATAGTTTTCTTCTCAAACACAGTTAGGGTTTTTCCCTCCTAGCTCTCCATCGAATCACTAGATTAGGTAAAGTAAAATTTATATTTTTACAAAATTACAAGTTTGCTAAAAATAGCAAATTCTTTAACTAAAACAAAAAGTTTGTCTAAAATAACTCCTAACTACTAACTGCCTCATATCTCCTTCGCTGCCTCCACAAGAAGAGATATACCATCTGGGCTTGAGGACCTTCTCTTTACTCTTTTATGCTTCTTCTCCAACTCAGCTATCTTCTTCTGAAGGTGTTCATTTTCCTGTTGTAGATTTTCAACTATTTTTTCCAGCTCTGAACAGTGCCTGTCAGAAGCCCTTTTCCTTCTGAGTGTTTCTTTGGCATCCACCACTAATTCCTGAAAATTGTCATGAACATCCTGAAGATCCTCTCTTAGTATTCTATTTGCCATCATTAAACCATCATTAACTTCCTGCATGTAATTCATTTGATGCTTATACTGTTTGACAGTCTTCTTTAAATTTTCTTTGTCAGAATTAACCAATTTCTCTATTGCAGCATCGTGCTCTTCATTAGGTTTCCAAAACATGTCAAACTTCTTAAATATTTGTGCTTCCTCTATCAACAGTTTCTCAGAAGTATCTTCAATGATGGACTTGGAGTTTCCTTCATCTGCTACCTGTACTGACTTACTCTCCTCTGTCAAAATTTTCTCAGAAATGTCCTCAATGATGGACTTGGAGTTTCCTTCATCTGCTACTTTCCCTGACTTAATATCTTCTTCTTTACCTGGTTGTAGTTTATCTAACTTTGATTTATCATCCCCCATGGATTCTTCATCAGAGATAGTCACCTTATCAGTCTTCAATTTTGGATTTAACAGCTTTTTCATATTTAACCTTAGCTTGTTTTTCGACCTAGTTTTAGGTCTCCAGAGAGTAGCTGCCTCCCCCATCATTTTCAGTTTTCTGCCTTTGTACCTAATAGAAGATAATTCCACCACTTCCAACTTATTTATTTTCTTGTTAGGTTTCATAGTTGTGCCATCTAAAACTTGAGCTTCTTCAAATTCAGTTTTGACCTTAATCTTAGAAACAGGCTGTTCCTCCTCTAACATGTATCCTTCATCATCCGAAAGGATTGTAATGGGGCTTCCTGGCCGAATAGGAATTTCTTCTTTAGCTACAGGAACTATTTTAATATCAACTTTACTTTCATCCTGAGGATCTGCTACAGGTGATGATTTCTTTTCAAGGAATTCCTTTTTGTCTTCAAATAATGTGAACCTGTTTTTAGTGTGATCTGGAATTTCTTGGAGTTGATTGTCATCCTGTCTCTTTTCTGCTACCTGTTTAGTCACCTTCTTAGCTTTAATGTCATGCTTGCTTGCAGGTTTGACTGAATGGCCTAACTTTTGCATCATTACCTTCCCCTTGTCAGTTTGTCTTTTTGGTTGTTGATCTTCTCCTTTAGAATGAACCCCTGACCAAAACAAAAAGAAGTCCCAAGTCTTTCCCTCATGCTGCAACACTGTAGTGATGATTAGTTTAATGAGACCATGGTGAAAAAGTGATTGAGAAGTGTGATCATCATGTTGTTTTATTTTGCTTGACATTTTCTGCAGGCTTTTAAAGAAAAAGAAGGGTAGATTCATTTTAGAAACCCCTGCCATGTGTTGAAGGAACCTGAGATGATATTTGAACACTAATGAATATATTCCTTCACAAGTCACATAACTCTGAAGTATCCTTATGGGCTCAATCCATTCTTTCCTGAAATTATGAATGAGAATACCCTTGTTCCAGTCAGGAGTCACATTAGGCAATAAGTACCTTTGGGGATCAAACTCGAAAGGTGACTTCTTAAACCAGTGCTCACCCTCATTACTAATCTCAGTAGCTTCTGCTATTAATTCTACAGTCAGCTTGAATCTCAAAGTATCCATTATAATCATCTCATTTTTAAGTCCCTTAGCAAAATTGCAGGACACCTGAGCATCAAAACCATCTATCCTTTTGAAAAATTTCAACCAGCCTGCCTGTTGAAACAGATCTGCACAGTCAGGAAGCTTCTGAATCCATGTTAAGTCTGTGGGCTCAGCCCTGTTGACCTTACCACTTTTGCCACTTTTCCCCATATTCTTCTTTTCAGGAAACAGGAACAGTCTGATTTCAGGTTTCAAAATATATTTTATAAACTGTTTTCTAATGCTTTGAGTTCCTTTGAACTATGCTATACACTCCTGCACAGACCTTCAATTCAATGTTCTCTAAGCAAGTGATTTTACAGGTCATAACAATTTTTAGCAATGTTTAAACCACTTGCATAAACTAACAAACGCCTTCTGTGTAAAAACTGAGCATTACAGATAGATCTGTGAGTCTTTTCGATGCTATTTCCTGTATATTCTGATGTTTAAAGACATTAGGTCATGAGAGGAACCAGTCCATGCACATTCCTCATACCGGGCTATAGATAGCTATTTCTGTGGTGAATTTCTTATTTTATGATCTATTCTATCTTCTTCAGCAACCAATTTCTCCAGAAAATCGTGCAGCGAAAAAGACCCAAATTTTCCAGCTATAAGGGTTTATAACGGAATACCTGTCAATTTCTCATCTGTCGTGGCTTACAGCTTCGTTTTGGGGTGTCAACGATCTCCTCTTATGAGCACAAGTGTCCTCATATCGTTTCTTTAACTGCTGGTGAATGAATTCGGAAGCCCTAATTTTCGCTGGTGATTAAACACACCTGTCTCTTTTTCTCAGCAACACAATCCACCGTTTAGTAGTGAGCTCTCCTTCACAAACACTACTCTCCTGCAATGATGCGTGTAACAAGAGGAATTTGACAGCTAAACCGGGATTTGCTTGTTTCTGTGCAACTGATCCCGCATACCATGCAATGATGAGCTTGTTTTACTTCGTGACGAGCAACCAACAAAAATCATGCTCAAACTGCTGCAAACACGTGTTAGAACACTCACACAAGGCGATTAGACACTCCCATTCTGCATCATGATTGAAATCGGTTCGAAAATTAAAAAAAAAACACAGGCCACGATATTCCTGTAGCGCGCTCTTTGTTAAACTTTTGTATAGCACTACAAGAATAACTTTTAGGCCAAAATTTAGCAGTTTTTTAACTTTTTGCCAATTTGTCGGAGGTTTTGGCAGTTTTTTTAGTTTAAGAAATAAGTTTAACTGTTCTCTAAGACATTAATGATTCTACTTTTGAAAATATGACTCTCATTGACCCCCTTTACAATATAAAAAATCACCAAAATCAAATAAAATCTGAAAAGACTGGGTTCCAAACTTATTCAATCACCCATGAAGTTTCTAGGATGACTAAAACTAAAACTTAAAATCAAAAAATTTAACTGAAGTAGATTCAAACACAAACCAAAACTGGAGAAAATAAATCAAAAATGGAGAAAAATTTACTGACTTAACATCTGGCTCCAGCTGCGGGATGAAGTCCTCCCTGTGAGGCTTCAAGAACTTGTAGACTAGTGCCTTCTGTCTTCCATTGGGCTATGGAGTCTTTATTTAATCTCACTCACACCGGTATATACAATGAAAAGTGACAATGACCCTCACTAACTGTAGAAATGTTTGAGGAATCGCCCATTGACAGGGCTGAGCAACTCCTCCCCTTCCAAGGACTGCAAGATGAATGTATTATTTTCCAAAACTTTAGATATCAGAAAAGGACCGAACCATAGATTATCAAATTTGCCATGCTTACCTTTCTGTTCCTTTCTTGCATCCCATCTTAAAACCAACTCACCTTCCGAAAAAATATGTTCTTTAATATTTCTGTCAAACCTGGTTTTCATTTTAGCTATGTACAGTTGTGCTTCTTTATCTACCTTCTCTCTATTTTGCTGTACCTCAATCATTTCGAAGATTCTTCTTTGTAAATCATCCGGTTCCTCTTGAGAATTCTGAAGGAACTTCATTACTGGAATTCCCAATTGCACTGGAAATACTGCTTCTGTTCCATACACTAGCTGAAAGGGAGAAGTACCAATGGCTTGCTTTGTTAAATTTTCAGAATTTACATCAATATGATCTAGGATCTTAACTGAGAGAACAACATGTACAGCATATCTACAGCATATCAATCATGGAGACAATAATGCAAGCACACAAGAGACACAAAGATTTACTTGGGGAAAACCATAAAGGTGAAAAAACCCCAATAACTTCCTCAGAGATAGATAGAGCAATGATACAACCAACCAAGAGAGATATCCATAACCTAGCAGCAATCCTCCTCCTCCATAAGTGCGCCTCTCCTCCTTGAGAGCATGTGTGAGAAGTGAGTGAGCAAATAGAGTGCCTCCCGCACTCTATTTATACTTGACTTGACTTGCCTTTTTACCTAACTCATGTCGGCTCTAACTTAACCACATAACATAATGCTGAGTGGGCCGACCCCCAATAGGGTGGTCTAATAACCCTTTGACCCACATGGCCGACCCCCAATAGGGTGGTCTAATAACCCTTTGACCCACATGACTTATACAGGGCCGACCCCAAACAAGGTGGTCTAATAACCCATCAAGTATAAGTTACGACACTTACAATATAAATGACGACACTTCCTTATAGAGGAATAATACCATCTCTATAGGAATATAATATACATATGTGTGAAATACATTCCGAAGTTACATATACATCAACACTCCCTCTTAACTAGGAAGGTATTTCTCAGCACAGTTCTTCTAGCACAAGTCATCTTCTCTGGATCATCGTCACTGGATAATCGTAATCGAGTCATCATCACCGTCATTGCTACTGCTATCTCAACCAATCTCTGAATCTACTCGTCATAGGAAGTTCTACAGAGCCAGTCATTTTTCATACTGGATGTAGGCCCACCACCTGCAGGTCTTCGTCATCACTGGCCATACTGTGGAATCCTCAGGACTTTTACGTGCGTCACAAAACCTCGAAAGAGCATCCCAGGCTATTACGAGCACACAGCTCTACCTATAGGATCTCCCAGGGCAACGAATTACATGTGACCTCACCACAAAACCTCGCAAGAGCATCCCAGGCTGTTACGAGCACACAGCTCTACCTATAGGATCTCCCAGGGCAACGAATTACATGTGGTCATGGAAAAACCTCGCAAGAGCATCCCAGGACTGATTACGGGCACACAGCCCAACCTATCGGATCTCCCAGGGAAACGAATTACATGCCATAGGACAAAACCTCGCAAGAGCATCTGCCAGATATCCCAGGGCAACGAATTACATGCCATAGGCAAAACCTCGCAAGACTATCTGCAGATCTCCCAGGGCAACGAATTACATGTCCTCCCAGAGCAAAACCTCGAAAGAGCATTTGCCAGATGTCCCAGGGCAACGAATTACATGCCATATGCAAAACCTCGCAAGACCATCTGCAAATCTCCCAGGGCAACGAATTACATGCTCATCTACACAACCTGATCCACGGCCACAGAGTATCATCCTAATACTCACCATACATCATCCTGATGTATCCATGATCATCCTGATCATCATCACTGCAACGTCCTGCTGCATGTCATCTGGAGCAACATCCTGAAGCTCGTCATCTATGATCATCCTGATCATCATCACTGCAACGTCCTGCTGCATGTCATCTGGAGCAACATCCTGAAGCTCGTCATCTATGATCATCCTGATCATCACTGCAACATCCTGCTGCATGTCATCTGGAGCAACATCCTGAAGCTCGTCATCTATGATCATCCTGATCATCACTGCAACATCCTGCTGCATGTCATCTGGAGCAACATCCTGAAGCTCGTCATCTACGATCATCCTGATCATCAATGCAACATCCTGCTGCATACCAAGTATCTACCTGATACATATCATCATACATGATCCTCCTGATCATCAATGCAACATCCTGCTGCATGCCAAGTATCTACCTGATACATATCATCATACATGATCCTCCTGATCATCAATGCAACATCCTGCTGCATGCCAAGTATCTACCTGATACATATCATCATACATGATCCTCCTGATCATCAATGCAACATCCACCATGATGCGTACATACATACATAAAATGATCCAACTGATCATATCCAGCATCCAACATGATGCGTACATACATACATAAAATGATCCAACTGATCATATCCAGTATCCAACATGATGCGTACATACATACATAAAATGATCTAACTGATCATATCAAGCAGAAACTAGAACATCATCCTGATGTTCATCATCCAGCACTTACATCCACAGCCATGTGAAGGATCCTCCTTCCAACATGCTTGGAATGGCTTCAGCAAATGTGTCCATCACTTCTTCCTCGAAGTGTCCTCGATCTGAATAACGCCAAGCCTCTCTCTGAAGTACTCGAACTTCACCCTGGCTAGTGGCTTCGTCAGCACATCTGCAATCTGCTCGTCCGTCGCAACATACAGGAGCTTCACAGCTCCTCTCTGCACCATATCCCTGATATAGTGGTATTTGATCTCTATGTGTTTCGACCTGTCATAAAACACTGGGTTCTCGGACAGCTTCACACAACTCTGGTTATCACAGAAGATACCAGTAGCTTCCAACGGGAGATCAAATAACTCAGACAGTAGCTTCCGTATCCATACTGCCTCACAACTAGCTGAACAGGCTGCAACATACTCTGCCTCAGCTGTACTCAGTGCTACGCAGGACTGCTTCCTGCTAAACCAAGAGATCACACCTGATCCCATATTGAAGCAACACCCAGATGTGCTCTTCCTGTCTGTAGCACTGCCAGCCCAGTCTGAATCAACATAACCCTACAGGTTAAACTTTTGATTCGCCTCATACCTGAGCCCATAATCCACTGTACCCTTTAGGTACCTCAGAACATGCTTTACAGCAACCAGGTGAACACTTCTTGGATCTGTCAGGAACTGGCTCAATGTGTTCACAGCAAAGCAAATATCTGGTCTCGTGTTCATCAGGTACATCAAGGACCCAATCATCTGGCGATCAACCGGCTCAGATGAAGCATCACATAGAAGCTTCAGATTCGATGCCATAGGTGTGGCCATATTCTTGCAGTCCATCATCCCGAACCTCTTCAAGATCTCTACTACATACTTCCCTTGTCCAAGGAAGATTCCATATGCACTCTGCCACACCTCCATGCCAAAAACAAACAGTGCATCATCCCCAAGTTCTTCATCTCGAACTCGGTAGTAAGCTTTCGCTGCGTGTCGGCAATCAATCTATCTTCACCATACCAAGTTCTGCACATATATGATTTCTTATCATGTGTCTCAGAACCAAGTGGCTGCTCTACGTACACTTCTTCTTCAACTACACCATTCAAGGAAGCTGTCTTGAATCCATCTGGTGTATCTTCTATTTCATCACTTTTATATTTCTCAATGATGCCATCTGCAACATGCTTGATCTGATAGTTCCATTTGGAATTCATAGCAAACTTCCCTTCATGTCTTGGGATTTCATCCCAAACATCATTCTTCATGATCGACGGATCATGGCATTTCATTTCTTCATCCCAGATCCTGGGAACTTCAATATCTTCAATATCTTCAATAGATATCTTTGTTGCTGGAACATATGTTGTAGTTCTTCTTTTGTAGGAGATGGCATACGATCTTTCCTACACAACAAGTTAAATTGCATGATTAGAAAACATGTCATAGTTTTCAGAACAAATTCTTACACATAAAGAAATATGCCATACAGTCATGCAATTATCTTAGCCAATGCTTCAATACAACATTTATCCATATTCCGTAACTTTCTAGATGCCTTCCAATCTCTACCAGAACATTGTTAAGAGTGTGCACAACTCCCAACATGTCAGCAAAGAGGTTTCATTCTAGATAAGTAGCAATGGAATGTTGTACAGTGCCATAGGCCACTTACCCATGCATATTAGGAGTAAACTGTTCATCAATGCAATTATTCTAATATGCATAATACACAACCTAATTCTAGGAACATCAGTATATACATTATTGAACAATTTTATTTAAACAAACAAATATGCAAGAA
Source organism: Larix kaempferi (assembly GCA_027924585.1). Taxonomy (NCBI): domain Eukaryota; kingdom Viridiplantae; phylum Streptophyta; class Pinopsida; order Pinales; family Pinaceae; genus Larix; species Larix kaempferi. Next base: position 4,382,307 of record BSBM01000008.1, read on the forward strand.
ATGATGATTAAAATACTTATCTTTCTTTGTTCGTTGGGTGGACTCCCTCTGAGTCTTTGCTTCCTTGCAGGAGCTGCTGGAGTCCTAATCTGAGGTAGCTTCTTCTACACCTTTCTGTTGTGAAATGTAGAGAGATGATCAACTCCTTCTGAATATCTGCATCCTTGCAGAAACTACTGAAGTGTGCTCCTTTGCTTTCTTGCAGGAACAACTAGAGTGTGCTCCCTCTTGATCTTTGCTTCCTGAATTACCTGTTCTTGAACTCATATTCATCCTTGGTCCCTATGCATGCTTATTAGTATCATGAATGTGTTATCCTTGTGATCTCATATAAAATCATACATTCATTAGAATACTATTAAAAAACAATAATCTCAAGCATGTATAGTCATGATCATTTCAAACAGAAATAATAAGCATTAGCATTCAAGGATTCTTATGGTTAGTCAAATCATAAGAAACATAACATGTCTAAACCTGTAATTACTCAAACCTATGACTCTTCAGGTTAGTTGAATCATCAATCAAGATAAGAGATATAATATGCATAAAACCTGTGATTATTCAAAGCTATACCTTCATGATTCTTCTGGTTAGTCATATCATCAATTATGGTAAGAAACATAATATGCATACAACCATGATTATTCAAACCTATGACTCTTCGTGAATAATCATTATCAACAACACAATAGTATAAGATCCTAACACAAGGTAGGATTCTATCTTGATATAGGAAAAACATACCTGGATTAGCATGCTAGCTAGTTATGTCTAACATACCCGTATAATGTCTTTTGGTTCTCTTCAATGACTTGTGCTAGTAACCTGCATGTCTCAATGGTTAGCCATTATAAAACCAAGTTATACATACCTCGTAAATGGATCTTCTATGAGATCCATGACAATGGATGAGTCTTTATCCTCATGTCACCATGATCATATGTTCTTGAACTGGAGCATGATTTGTCTTTCTTGGTGTACCTTTCATGTTAGTAGACAACATAAACCTCATACAACATCACAATGTGTTAGTACAAACATAAGTTTCATACTCCTAATAAATGAATGACTTCTATCATGCATTCATAATTTTATTAAGGTGATATGACAAGTCTAAAATCAAGATTGTACTAACCGTGATAATATGAAGACAAGCATACCATAAACTTAATTATGAACAAATATCAAAACATACCTCGATGAGTCACACCTGTCGAGATCACTTGTAATCTTCTTATGTAAGGCCTTAGCCTCATCTCCCTCTGAAACAGGAACTTCTTCACTTATGCAAGTGACCAATCCATCTTCTTCTAGGATTAACCCAATCCACTTGATTTGCAAGAACTGGACCTTGAGCTGGATATGGGTTTGTCAGAGAAACCCCAAAAATTCAAACTTTGAATTTCAAACTTCTGATAGGATAGAAATATGTGCCTTGATGAGCTGATCAAGTTGGTATATTCAGAATTTGAAAACTGCAAAGTTTCACTCCTCAATTTTGCCTTTGAAACTTCTAGATTCACTGGACGTGACCCTGAACTGGGGTTTGATGAAGCCCACTCTTTTGCCCCATCAAAATGTTTTATCCAAAGCTCTAAGCTTCTATTTTTCTGAGGAGCTTCCAGCCGTGGTCACAGATTTCAAAAATTCCCATTTTTTACAGAAGCCCTAATTTTCCACTTTTCTGATCAAAGTCCCGAACTAGGGTCTAATCAAGCCCGGCCTTCTGCCCAACCAAAAATTCTGATCTTGGTCTCTAAATTTCTATTTTGATGAGTAGCATCCAGCCGTGGTCTCTGATTACAAAAATTCTAACTTTCTCCAAAGCCCTAAATTCCGGAAGCCATGAATGAAGGTACCAAAAAATAATTCTGATTTGACATAAATATGTACCTGATTGTTTCTGGTGTAACCCCGAAATTTTTGATCCACAGGGTCTGAAAAAGTTTCCTGAGATAGCCTGACCTGTTATCTTTCCATCCTGACAGGTCTGACCTCAATTGGATTCTCTGAGAGAGAGTTATGCCAAATGTCGCAACGTGACCTGTTTATGGGATAATACAGGAGAGCGAACTTGTACGGCATGCCACGTGTCACTGGTTCAACTTCGGCCTCTGAAAAAGTTTTCTGAGATAGTAAAGACTGTGTACTACCTGTCACTTTTTACTAAATTTCATTTGGAGCTTCCTAGCCCAAGTTATGACCTTTTTCCCAAGGTCACCTGATTTTGACTCAGATCTGGAAGAGGCAGAAACCCTATATTGTACAGATCATAAATCACAAAGTACAACGAATTAGAGGTTTTCCTTTGGACACAAGGTACCTGGAGATTTTAGCTTCGTCCTGTAACAATTTCAGATCCGAAAAATTTGCCAAAACGGATTTATAGCGAAAGTTCTACGATGACTGGTTTTTTCTATATCAAGCCCTAGCATCGTAAGTGTAACAAGTGTCATACATGCCATATCATGCCTTCTTTCAGGCTAGCTCTGATACCATGTTAAATTTTCAGAATTTACATCAATATGATCTAGGATCTTAACTGAGAGAACAACATGTACAGCATATCTACAGCATATCAATCATGGAGACAATAATGCAAGCACACAAGAGACACAAAGATTTACTTGGGGAAAACCATAAAGGTGAAAAAACCCCAATAACTTCCTCAGAGATAGATAGAGCAATGATACAACCAACCAAGAGAGATATCCATAACCTAGCAGCAATCCTCCTCCTCCATAAGTGCGCCTCTCCTCCTTGAGAGCATGTGTGAGAAGTGAGTGAGCAAATAGAGTGCCTCCCGCACTCTATTTATACTTGACTTGACTTGCCTTTTTACCTAACTCATGTCGGCTCTAACTTAACCACATAACATAATGCTGAGTGGGCCGACCCCCAATAGGGTGGTCTAATAACCCTTTGACCCACATGGCCGACCCCCAATAGGGTGGTCTAATAACCCTTTGACCCACATGACTTATACAGGGCCGACCCCAAACAAGGTGGTCTAATAACCCATCAAGTATAAGTTACGACACTTACAATATAAATGACGACACTTCCTTATAGAGGAATAATACCATCTCTATAGGAATATAATATACATATGTGTGAAATACATTTCGAAGTTACATATACATCAACATGCTTTACAGTAATCCTATCTTCCCACAATGCATATTTCAACATTGAATCCCAAGATTTTTTATTGTGTTTTAGCAACTTCTTGATGCATTGAATGATATTTTTGTTAGATGATTTAGCCTGACCATTTCCCTGAGGGTAATAGGGAGTTGAGTGTTTTAGAATAAGACCATTTTTCTCACAAAAGGCCACCATTGCCTTGGATTTGAATGCTTTGGCATTATCAGTAATCAATCTTTGTGGACAACCAAATCTGCTCAGAATATTATCTTCAATGAAATCCATAATCACCTTATCTGTAGCATTCCTTGTGGGAATAGCTTCCACCCATTTTGTAAAGAAATCTGTGGTAGTCAAGATCCAATGATGCTGACCCGAAGATGCTGGGTTTATTTCTCCAATAAAATCCAGACCCCATTGCTGAAAAGGGGCATTGACTGCAATAGGCTTCAACGGTAAAGATAATAACTTCTGTTTACCTGCAAATTTCTGACAAGGTATGCAAGCTCTTACCTGCTGGTAAACATCATGGAAGAGGGAGGGCCAATAATATCCAGCTCTCAAAATTTTATAGGCTGTTGTTTTCCAGTATTTATGTCCTCCACAAGCTCCTTCATGGGATTCTGAAATTACTTCTTCTATTTCAGCCTGATCTAAACACCTTAACAAGATTCCTCCGGGGTCTTTCCAAAACAATTGATCTTCTATCAAACAGTATTTAGTAGCTTTTAATTTCAGAGATCTGGCAGCCTTCCTATCCAGGTGTTCTGGGCATTGCAAAAATAACAAAAAATGAACAATATCAGCATACCACTCTGAAGATGAATAAGAGTCCATGATTCTTTCTTTTTCCAGGGATGCTTGCTTTTCTTCAGGTGCTGATTCTTCTGTCATAACATGTAATCCTAAGGCTTGACAATTTGAGTCAGCCAGCAGTTTGGCCAATCCTTGTCCTTTAACCAGCTTAGTAGGTCTGATTTCCACTTCATATTCCATAATTTTGGCAATCCACTTTCCCCTTTTTCCTTCACTATTAGGCTGTGTCAAAACATCTTTCACTGCAGCATTTGGAACAAATGAAATAACCTTGGAATGTAAAATATATATTCTAAAAAATTTTAAAGCCTTCACCAGAGCATAGGCTTGTTTTTCCAAGATACTGTATTTCAACTCTGAATCTCTAAGTGTTTTACTGAAAAAGGCAATTGGTTGTTCCAATCCCTCATTATTCTTCTGAAGTAGGACAGCAGCAATAGTATCCTCTGAAGAAAAAGAAAAGGTAAAGAATTCTTTGGCAAAATTAGGGCTTACCAGAACAGGTGCTTCAGTCAGAGACACCTTGATTTTCTCAAAAGCTTCCTTTGCTTCAACAGTCCACCTGACCTCTTGGTCTTTCTTTAACATAGCTGTAATTTGCTTAATAGTTTCAGCAAAATTAGGAATAAACCACCGCAGAAAATTGATTTTTCCAATAAATGATTGCACATCCTTTTTACTCCTGGGCAAACTAATCTTCAATATTGCTTTGACTCTCTCAGGGTCAATCCTAATACCATCAGCTGACACCAAGTGGCCAAGCAATTTACCTTCTTGCACATCAAAATGTGATTTTTTGGGGTTCAAAGATAAGCCAAATTTTCTGCATTTTATGAAGGTTTGCTCCAAATGCTTCAAGTGTTCATCATCAGATTTTGAGAAGACTGTAATATCATCCAGATAGATAACCACAAACTTATCTTTTTCACCCACGAATGCAATATCCATGGCTCTCTGAAAGGTTGCTCCATCATTCATCAAACTGAAAGGCATCTTGTCATACATAAATGTCCCCCAGGGGGTTGTAAAAGCTGTTTTTTCTTTATCATCAGGGTGCATAGCAATCTGATTATACCCTGAGAAACCATCTAGCATAGAAATCCTTTGAGCTCCAACTACCTGTTGCAAAACCTGTTCAATTTTGGGGAGAGGATAGTTGTCTTTTAATAATGATCGATTCAGATTTCTGAAGTCAACACATAAGCGAATCTCCCCGTTCTTCTTTCTGACAAGAACCAAATTAGCCACCCAAGAAGAATACCTAAGAGGCACTATTATCTTTGCATCCAACAATTTCTTTAATTCTTTTTCAATTACAGGAAACAAAGCTGGATTGATTCTTCTTAATTTCTGCCTGAAAGGTTTGACATTAGGTTTCAAAGGAACCTTGTGCTGAATAACTGCTGTATCATAAGTTTTTAGTTCCTTGTAAGACCAGGCAAATGCATCTATATATTTTTTCAACAGCTTAATATATCTACTTCTTTGCTCTGCTGTTAGGTTTTTGGAAAGTTTTACCATTCTGGGATGTTCTGCTGAACCAATATTGTAGTCCTCTACGTTGTCTTCTGAAGATTGAATTACTGGCTTTGAAGGTGTATCATCCTTGCTGAATATTCTTTCCAAAGGTACTAAGCCTTTCGGAATGAAATTACTTTTTAATTCAATGATTTTATGCCCTGCTATATCTTCTGCAGCAAACTCATCTAACTGTTCATCTTTTCCATCTTCTTCTTGATCAATCTGAATATTTGAAAACTCATTTACAAGCTCAAGAAAATTTTTTATTTCAATATCATCTTCAAAAACCCTCCAATGTTTTATATTGTCAGGAACACAAGGTCTATACCTTACTTCTATAGGATACTTTAGCTGAGTAGTTTTAGGGATCCTAAAATATGTGGTAGCCAGGGCTAAAGAATCTGCAGTTTCATTATGATTCCTGGGAATATGAGTGATATTAAATGCTATAAAGTAGTTTTCAATCATATCCCATACCTCATTTCGATATACTTTCAGCAAACCCTGCTTTACTTGATATTTGTTCTTCACCTGTTGAACAACCAGTTCAGAGTCGCCAAATGCAGAAATTTGCTGAATTCCCAAATCTTTAGCAGCTTTCAATCCCAATAGCAAAGCCTCATACTCAGCAGTGTTGTTAGTTGTAACAAACTTTAATTTATACATAAGTTTCACTGTTTCACCACCAGGGGAAATAAGTAAAACTCTAGCTCCAGCACCCTCTCTGCATGAAGATCCATCAAAATATAACTGCCACACTGCATCTTTTTCCTCTATGCTATGTTTTATTGGCTGATCTTTTTCCACATGTAACTGACCAGCAGAATTATCTTCTTCACTAAACTGTAACATGCATGAGCCAAGGTCTTTATCCACAGAGTAAACTGGGTGATTAGTGGGGTTCTTATCATCTGTGACAATATAAGCAAGCTGTAGTTCTCTGTAAAGTCTCCTATTTTCTCCACCAAAAACAGGAATAGTGGCATAAGAGAGGTCCATCTGTAATGTTCCCCCAACCTTCTTAGCCCATGACCTAGACAGAAGCAAGCCAAATTTTGGTGTGATGTCAGCTACCACAACATCCATTATTACACTTTTCATTGGCAACTGAGTAAGGTTAACAACCATGTCTTTTATCACTCCTAGACACTTTACAGCTCGGGAATCAAAGGCATATAGATCATGATAAGGTTTTGTGACATTAAGGCCCAGGGCTTCCATCACAGCTTTTGGCATCAAATTATGGGATGCTCCTGAATCTAGCAGGCAATTATGAATCATCTGCTCATGCACAGTCAAAGTTAGATAGAAGGGAGGAGAAGCACCAGCTTCGTTTTCAGTATTTTCAGCCAAAGTTGATCCAATAAAAATTCTAGGGTTTTCTTCCTGCAGATTCACTGTATCTGAAACTGGCTGATTATTGGGCATATTCATCACTTTCAAAACTGTATTCTTGTATGATGGATTTTTTATAAGCTCAGAAAATGGTACAGGAATTTTTAATTTACCTAACTCATTTTCCAAACTAAAATTTTGACCTGATTTGTTTACCTCTTCAATTTCTGTATTCTTCTTGGACTTTTCTGCAGATTGTTTCTTTTCTGCTATAAGATCAGCAACTGATTTATCAGGAATAACTGGAGCAGGAACAGCAGCTTTCTTCTTAGGAGCTTGGACTACTTGTTTCGGGCCAGATCTGAGATTAAGAGTCTTCTTAATTCCATTCTGATTAGCAACAGCATTTACAGCAGTTTTTTCAAACTCCAATTCATCTTCAACTTCATACAAGTCCGCATCATAATATTCAGCATTTAGAAAATCTTCTTCTGTTACAAAACTTCCAGATAAGCCATCTCCAAAATGATTCACATCCTGATCTGTCTCAGTTTCTTCAAACAGTAACTGTTGATCAATTTCTTCTTCATCCACCAAATTATTTTGAAAAGGTGGGGGTACTTTTTGATCCTCATTCTCCCTTCTTTCTCGTTGAATATCATTATTTCTACGCTCTCTTGGCATGAATCTAGGAGCGAATTGCCTCCTGAACTCATTTTGGTTATTTGGGTTTCGATCAGCTTCTGGGGCAGGTTTAGCAGAATTCTTTTCCAGTTCTAGTTTATTTAACTTGGCAGTGAGAATATTTACAAGTTTAGCCATTTCATCTATTTTAGATTCAGCAGACTGAGGTGCAGCACTTGTAGAAACAGCTTCCTTCTTTCCCTTTCTTTCATACTGCTGCTGAGGTGTTTCTCTCTTGAGCCTATTAGAAGCCAGTAAATTTGACTCTACTTCTGATGCTGCCTCTTGCATGTTCATCAAGGTAATAGGTCTTATTTCTCTAAGTAATAAAGAGAATTCATGATCAAAAGCATTTGCATAGGTCAACTTGGCTGATGTTTCAGTGGGTTTGATTTCTGCAGGAATCCTAGTATACATCTTGTTAAATCTTTTGGAAAAGTCAGAAATAGTCTCATCCTTCTTTCTTCTCAAAGCTCCAAACTCAGTTATGTAATAAGTGTGATCCTTGGTGTCTCCCCACTGTCTCAGAAAAAGATCTTTTAGTTCTTCAATTATGGTGATGGAATTAGCAGGCAGTCCTCTAAACCATTTTCTCACATCCCCATCAAGACTTTGTACAAATACCCTCATCCATACATCTTTAATTTCAATGTTCTGATTATCTGCATAACTCTCAAAAGCTTCCCAATGTTCTTCTGCAGTTGTTTCACCTTGTCCATTGAATCGAGGCATATACTTTTGGTAATCATGTGTAGGCAAGGCATGTAAAGGCTGAGGTAATACTAATGGTGCATACCTAGCTGCTACCATTCTGTCCATCATATCCATAGGTGGATTTTGGGCTGCCATTGTGAACTGAGGTTTAAACTGAGATTTTGAGGAGGAAGAAATTTGACTGGAACTTTTTTGGAAAGGATTCCTTCCTACTTTCAACTGAAAGATGGGTATTTTATCAGGAGAAGAGGTTTTAGCTTTCAAAAAGCTTCGAGGACTAGTGAAAACCTGGAAAGTGCTCTCAGAGATGTTAGGTTTTACACAAGGTGAAGTTTCAGCTGGGTCTAATGATTCACCCAACTGGTGAGAGTCACAAGAGGCTGGTAAAGATTGAGACCTGCTGAGCTTTCTTGCTGTTTTTATAATCTTTTCAGGGTCTATCACACCCAGATGTAATGAAGATGTAGGTCTGCTCCTTGTTCCAATTCTGGTAGAAGCCACTGTGACAATTTTCTGGTGAAAATAGCCTTCAAAAATGCTGGTTCAATTCCACCTCTTAAACCAGAAAAATGATGAGTATCCCAGGGAAGATATGCTTCAGCTTCGTCCCCGGCAACGGCGCCAAACATGTTTGTGTCAGAAATTGTTACTAAGGCTAAGGTAACAAGCCAACACAATCTCAAAGTAAAAATCGATTCAAACTAGGGTTTGGGGTTTTATTTCATATGTTTTTGGTCATTGACTTCAAAAGCATAAAGGGAATACATTCAATAGATAAGCAACAACTAAATCATACACATAAATCAATAAAGATGTATATATATCACAATATCCCAACAAAAGACTGAAATGACATTCACACATAAAGGACAAGCATCAATGGAAAATTACACATAAACCAGAAATGAATTTATCATTCATGAAACTAAATAAGTTCAAAATGAAGCCAACACAGATCAAATGTAGGGTAATAAGTCATATATTCATAGTTTCATCAAAAAATGCATATGAGAGTTTACAGTACCTATCACTGAACAAGTCTGGAAGTATAAGCAGCTTAGCAGACCTCCTAATGCTCTCCAAAATCAGAACCCTTACAATGTTTTTCTTTCCTCTCTAAATAGTTTTTTTCTCAAAAACAGATAGGGTTTTTCCCTCCTGGCTCTCCATCGAATCACTAGATTAGGTAAAGTAAAATTTATATTTTTACAAAATTACAAGTTTGCTAAAAATAGCAAATTCTTTAACTAAAACAAAAAGTTTGTCTAAAATAACTCCTAACTACTAAATGCCTCATATCTCCTTCGCTGCCTCCACAAGAAGAGATATACCATCTGGGCTTGAGGACCTTCTCTTTACTCTTTTATGCTTCTTCTCCAACTCAGCTATCTTCTTCTGAAGGTGTTCATTTTCCTGTTGTAGATTTTCAACTGTTTTTTCCAGCTCTGAACAGTGCCTGTCAGAAGCCCTTTTCCTTCTGAGTGTTTCCTTGGCATCCACCACTAATTCCTGAAAATTGTCATGAACATCCTGAAGATCCTCTCTTAGTCTTCTATTTGCCATCATTAAACCATCATTAACTTCTTGCATGTAATTCATTTGATGTTTATACTGTTTGACAGTTTTCTTTAAATTTTCTTTTTCAGAATTAACCAATTTCTCTATTGCAGCATCGTGCTCTTCATTAGGTTTCCAAAACATGTCAAACTTCTTAAATATTTGTGCTTCCTCTGTCAACAGTTTCTCAGAAGTATCTTCAATGATGGACTTGGAGTTTCCTTCATCTGCTACTTTCCCTGACTTAATATCTTCTTCTTTACCTGGCTGTAGTTTATCTAACTTTGATTTATCATCCTCCATGGATTCTTCATCAGAGATAGTCACCTTATCAGTCTTCAATTTTGGATTTAACAGCTTTTTCATATTTAACCTTAGCTTGTTTTTCGACCTAGTTTTAGGTCTCCAGAGAGTAGTTGCCTCCCCCATCATTTTCAGTTTTCTGCCTTTGTACCTAACAGAAGATAATTCCACCACTTCCAACTTATTTATTTTCTTGTTAGGTTTCATAGTTGTGCCATATAAAACTTGAGCTTCTTCAAATTCAGTTTTGACCTTAATCTTAGAAACAGGCTGTTCCTCCTCTAACATGTATCCTTCATCATCCGAAAGGATTGTAATGGGACTTCTTGGCCGAATAGGAGTTTCTTCTTTAGCTACAGGAACTATTTTAATATCAACTTTACTTTCATCCTGAGGATCTGCTACAGGTGATGATTTCTTTTCAAGGAATTCCTTTTTGTCTTCAAATAATGTGAACCTGTTTTTAGTGTGATCTGGAATTTCTTGGAGCTGATTGTCATCCTGTCTCTTTTCTGCTACCTGTTTAGTCACCTTCTTAGCTTTAATGTCATGCTTGCTTGCAGGTTTGACTGAATGGCCTAACTTTTGCATCATTACCTTCCCCTTGTCAGTTTGTCTTTTTGGTTGTTGATCTTCTCCTTTAGAATGAACCCCTGACCAAAACAAAAAGAAGTCCCAAGTCTTTCCCTCATGCTGCAACACTGTAGTGATGATTAGTTTAATGAGACCATGGTGAAAAAGTGATTGAGAAGTGTGATCATCATGTTGTTTTATTTTGCTTGACATTTTCTGCAGGCTTTTAAAGAAAAAGAAGGGCAGATTCATTTTAGAAACCCCTGCCATGTGTTGAAGGAACCTGAGATGATATTTGAACACTAATGAATATCTTCCTTCACAAGTCACATAACTCTGAAGTATCCTTATGGGCTCAATCCATTCTTTCCTGAAATTATGAATGAGAATACCCTTGTTCCAGTCAGGAGTCACATTAGGCAATAAGTACCTTTGGGGATCAAACTCGAAAGGGGACTTCTTAAACCAGTGCTCACCCTCATTACTAATCTCAGTAGCTTCTGCTATTAATTCTACAGTCAGCTTGAATCTCAAAGTATCCATTATAATCATCTCATTTTTAAGTCCCTTAGCAAAATTGCAGGACACCTGAGCATCAAAACCATCTATCCTTTTGAAAAATTTCAACCAGCCTGCCTGTTGAAACAGCTCTGCACAGTCAGGAAGCTTCTGAATCCATGTTAAGTCTGTGGGCTCAGCCCTGTTGACCTTACCACTTTTGCCACTTTTCCCCATATTCTTCTTTTCAGGAAACAGGAACAGTCTGATTTCAGGTTTCAAAATATATTTTATAAACTGTTTTCTGATGCTTTGAGTTCCTTTGAACTATGCTATACACTCCTGGATAGACCTTCAATTCAATGTTCTCCGAGCAAGTGATTTTACAGGTCATAACAATTTTTAGCAATGTTTAAACCACTTGCATAAACTAACAAACGCCTTCTGTGTAAAAACTGAGCATTACAGATAGATCTGTGAGTCTTTTCGATGCTATTTCCTGTATATTCTGATGTTTAAAGACATTAGGTCATGAGAGGAACCAGTCCATGCACATTCCTCATACCGGGCTTCAGATAGCTATTTCTGTGGTGAATTTCTTATTTTATGATCTATTCTATCTTCTTCAGCAACCAATTTCTCCAGAAAATCATGCAGCGAAAAAGACCCAAATTTTCCAGCTATAAGGGTTTATAACGGAATACCTGTCAATTGCTCATCTGTCGTGGCTTACAGCTTCGTTTTGGGGTGTCAACGATCTCCTCTTATGAGCACAAGTGTCCTCATATCGTTTCTTTAACTGCTGGTGAATGAATTCGGAAGCCCTAATTTTCGCTGGCGATTAAACACACCTGTCTCTTTTTCTCAGCAACACAATCCACCGTTTAGTAGTGAGCTCTCCTTCACAAACACTACTCTCCTGCAATGATGCGTGTAACAAGAGGAATTTGACAGCTAAACCGGTATTTGCTGGTTTCTGTGCAACTGATCCCGCATACCATGCAATGATGAGCTTGTTTTACTTCGTGACGAGCAACCAACAAAAATCATGCTCAAACTGCTGCAAACACGTGTTAGAACACTCACACAAGGCGATTAGACACTCCCATTCTGCATCATGATTGAAATCGGTTCGAAAATTAAAAAAAAAAAACACAGGCCACGATATTCCTGTAGCGCGCTCTTTGTTAAACTTTTGTATAGCGCTACAAGAATAACTTTTAGGCCAAAATTTAGCAGTTTTTTAACTTTTTGCTAATTTGTCGGAGGTTTTGGCAGTTTTTTTAGTTTAAGAAATAAGTTTAACTGTTCTCTAAGACATTAATGATTCTACTTTTGAAAATATGACTCTCATTGACCCCCTTTACAATATAAAAAATCACCAAAATCAAATAAAATCTAAAAAGACTGGGTTCCAAACTTATTCAATCACCCATGAAGTTTCTAGGATGACTAAAACTAAAACTTAAAATCAAAAAATTTAACTGAAGTAGATTCAAACACAAACCAAAACTGGAGAAAATAAATCAAAAATGGAGAAAAATTTACTGACTTAACAAAACCAATCGGCATACTGGTTTGGCATTCCCTATTCAAATGATTGTGGAGTAGCCTGCGTGCTGGCCCAACATTTGTTATTATAACCACAGGAAATCTAAGGCTTGTAAAGCAAAGAAGGAGCCTGTGGAATAAAGTGAAGACATCCAATATAGATAAGTATTTGGTTATCTTGCAGCTTCTTGCTTATTTAATATGAATATACGTGTGTACATGATTTGGTTATGATTTCTTCAAGTCTTGTTTAGAGATAAAGCTTATGAAAATAAACTAAACATGTTAATTGATTCAATGTTTGAGTGTAGGTATTGCTGGAAGCAAGAACCTTGAAGACATCCTAAGGATGCATATGGAAATTTGGCTGTCCTAGAGAGCTCAGTATGAGCAGTAATGAAAGATGGTGCTAGTGGACTTTTGTGGGTCCTAGAACCCAAAGTTTCTGAAGGAAACAATGGGGAAGGGTTCTCTGGTTGAAAATCCTTAAACAGACCTTAGCCACTAAGTGCCATAGCCAAAAAAAGGGCTAGTCAAGCATTCACATTGAAGTGAAAGAGGATAAGGAGCATAAGACCACAATGGTGGTGTGGCTTCGGATTGGAACAAGACTAAGAGGGGGAACTCTTACTCTTCTCTTTCCTTTTTTATTGATGCATTTTAGAAAACAGAAAATTGTGGAATGCATGTTATGGCTGAAAGTTGATGGTGTTTATTTGCTTGAAATAAATTGTGAATGCTGAAATAGTTAATTCTCTGTGAAAGGATGAACATGAATGAGTTCATGTGTATGTTGGGAAAGCATGAAAAATGTTGAAGTATCATGAATAGAGCATGGGATCTCCATTTCAATTGGACAAATAATTGACTGATTTGTAATGTTTATGTTATGCTAGGCCTAACAAGAATTGCAATGATGAATTTCACGGGTGAAAAATTGAAAACAATTGGTTGCAGTTGTTACAAGACCAGTGGTGCTAGCAAGCAAAGTGTAGGAAGTTGTGTGCATTGACCATGGCAATAGCCCAAAAGCTATTGGATTTGGCTGAAAATCTTCTTCAAACAATTACCAAGACCCAAGAAAATCTTGGAGAGATGCTCAAGCTACAAAAGCAGTAAAATGAGATGAACCACAAGGTTTTGCAGGACTCTAGTTGTCTGCAAAGAGAGGTGAAAAACATTTTGGAAGTAATCAACAGTGGGAAGGAAAGTGGATCAATGAAGAAGTATTCATCCAATCATCCCATTAAGAAACGTTTCAGGCTGAAAAACTCAAGAGAAAAGGAGAAAGTAAAGAAAAAGCATCCATTGAATCATTGGGAATGTGGAGGAAATCATTGCCTCTGTAACTGCCCAACAAAGGATAGCAAGAAGAATTGTAGCCATGAAGTTTCTAGACTTGTGGATTAGTTGGAAGGTCAAAAACAACAGGAGCATCCTCTTGAAATTAAGGACTTGGTCCTGGAAGGTCAAAGTAAAATATGCATTGCAGGACAGACTTGCCACATTTTGTGGATTTTGGACATGTGTAAAGTGTGTATGTATTCCTAAGTATTGGAACACCGAGGATGGTGTTATTCCAAGGGGAAGGAGATTGTAATATCTCGATTTTGACCTCATTTCATTAAAATGTAAATAATGTAAATATGCTAGTGTGAATTCTTAGTGTGGAGCTCAAGGCCAAGGCCCGACTAGTGAATGGATAGGCATGTGTGATGTTATATTTTAGTTGGACTGTTTGGTTGGCTTATTATGCCTAATTTGAAATGTATGTAAATATTATGCTGAAAATTAATAGAATGGTCCAACAATGGTTGTGTAAAGAGCACCAAAGGGGCTATGATTCCACCAGAGGGGAAGAGGAAGGGGGCCTATGGGAAACCCAATCCTATGCTGCCATTTGTAAACCTTAGAAATCACCCTAAATTCTGTCATGTGATGAGAATAAGTCAATAATCTCATTTTTTTACCATTTTCCAATCATTTATTGCACATATGAGGTTGGTGGGAAAAGTCACTTCATTTAGTTATTGAGCATGGGGATTGTAACAATCATGTCAGTGTTAGGAACCGATGTCAACCCTTCTCTTTACTTTGTTAGTATATTGTTGTTGGACGCATATGCTTGGTAAGTCGTCCCGTAATATTTGTTGATCCATAGTTTGTATTATTGTTGTTGGACGTTTATGCTTTGTAAGTCGTCCTGTAGTATTTGTCGATTCATAGTTTGTACTGGACCATGATTTTGACCCATAGTATTGGCGTCTAGACTTAGTATATAAGTTTGTATTGAGGCCAATGAAGGCACCATGAAGTTATTTGTATTGAGCTTGCTCAAAAGAGGTTTCCCCCTCGAAGTGGCCTACAATCAATACAAATATTCTGTGATCTCATATATTGTGCATTTTATCAAATAATTGTTGCACGTTCCTCACATCTGGTATCAGAGCACTTTCTTGGGCTCACGGGGTGAAATTTATGCCAAATTTGTTTTCGCATCTGTTGCAGGTTTGGATCTGGGAATGTGGTAGGTAATGTGGGTGCCTTGACTGTTGAATTCATTTGAGATGCCTATAGCTCTGTGGTTGAGCTCACTGGCTTAGCATTGCCCTCCTTTGTCTTTCATATGCTTGACAAACCCAACTGTGTGTTGGCTTAGCATAGTTGTTGAGTGAAACCATGGCTGTGAGTGAGCCTAGCTAGTTCCTCCTTAGTGGATACACAACCCAGCTTGGGGGAGATTTCTCAGCTGAAAGAATACAAGCTGGACAGAGATCTATGGTTGGGTGGAACATTGCTCTTACATAGCCAGTTGTTTGGACAGCTTCCTCTTCAAGATAAGTGTTCTCTGTGTTATAAATTATATGCATTTTGTGTTTTGTAATGTGTTAATTCAGAATGATACTTATTCATGATTAATGGAATTGGTATGAAGTCTATGCATAGCATGAGAATGGGATGGATTATTTACCTGATGATGCATCATTTGCTTGAGATAAATTTGCTGATGTATGTCTGTTGTATGTGTGCAATTATATATTTTAATTTTAATTCCGTTGTGTAATTTAATTGTGCATTTTATTTAAATGGCAAAAATTTACCATTATGGCTTTGGGGAAGAATTAGACACCCCATGTTATAGTCATGTTCCCTCCCTTACATTGGATTGATGGAAGGGGACGTGACAAAGTGGTATCAGAGCCCAGCTTGTAGCACTGGGGCTGCTTGGGCCAAACTCTGAATTACAGGTAAGCAACATAATGGTTTTAACGCAGTATTGGTGAAGTTGGGGTGGCATTTTTTATTGGAAAAATGACAGGGTTAGAGTTCTCAGGTATGGGATAGGATCACACCATTGCATAGAACTCTCCAACAGCTTTCCAACGGTACTAGACTCACCTCATTTGGCCAAGGAATGAGGGAGTTATGAACCCCAGAAGTTACAGGAAACACAGGTGTTTTCACAGTTTTGGGATGTCGGGTTTCGGGTTTCGGGAATGCGAATTTTCAAAATTTGCGTTTGGATTTCCGAAATTCTGAATCCGCAATTTTTTACTTTCGGGATGTCGGGTTTTGGGTTTCGAGAATGCGAATTTTCAAAATTTGCGTTTGGATTTCCGAAATCTCGAACCCGTAATTTTCGGCTTTTGGGATGTCGGGTTTTGGGTTTCGGGAACGCAAATTTTCAAAATTTGCATTTGGATTTCCGAAATCCCGAACCCGCAATTTTCGACTTTCGGGAACACAAATTTTCAAATTTCAGTTTGGATTTCCGAAATCCCGAACCCGCAATTTTCGGCTTTCAGGATGTCGGGTTTTGGGTTGCGGGAACGCAAAGTTGTGAAATTGCGCATTCTGGTTTCCGCAATCCCAAACCCGCAATTTCGGGTTTCGGGTTACGGGATGGTTACATCCCCGTGACCGCAACTTGAACCCCCCCCCCCCGAACCTGCAATGTCAGGTTGTGGGTTGCGGCCTGTGTGTGGCGGGATAAAAAAAGAGTATAGAGCTCGAAAATTGATTTTTGGATTACAGGCGCTTGCAAGGTCAAAATTTGATGAGTTCGGAGACATTCTGAGGCCATTGACAGAAGCCATGAATGAACCAGTGAAGATCCTGAGCTCATTATGCTCCAATTTGGCATAAATTTGGAATTATTGGCTTTTACAAATCGGTGTCCCGACACTTGACAGAAGGTCGGATTGAGCCGAAATTGATATGGGGCAGTTATGGAGTAGGTACGGCGTTAATTTTGGATTTATGGAGCCAAAATCCAAAGGATGTGGAGTCAGGGTGTGCAAGAAGGCCAAAAAACACTATTCCGGGCCATGTTTTAGGAATTTGGAAAAGCTTACAGTGGTTGAAAATGACCCTATAATTTGGAATCAAGAAAATTACTGAACTCATCATTTCATATTATCAGTAAACTAGACATATTCCGTTAAACAAAGATTTCTCAGAAATGCATTGTTTGGGAAATAGCCATTTTTGGCCCAAAATTTGGAATTTTGGAAAAATGTGAAAAAGTGGAAAGTAGTCAAACCTCGAATTTTATAGAAGATGAATGGTGCATCGGAACAGAGATCCGCAAGTTGCTGAACGTTCCTTGTTATATAGAATAACTTATCCTGGTAGAAAAGTTTTCGTGATTCCTCATAGATTTTCTTCCACAGGTAGCTGAAGTTGGCATTCTGGACCAAAATACAACTGTGTAAAAATGTGCAGAATTATTAGTAAAACTTGTCATTTTTGAAGTGATGTAGTTTCCACACCTGGTGTCAGAATGGATCAAGTGAACAGGCATTGGAAAGCTTATCCAATAGGGAATAATGGCGCATAGGCATAATTTGGATGGGGCCATTATACCTCATATATATTTAGAACCAAAAAGTGCCAGTGATTGTTTTTGACATATTGTTGACAGTATGGGCAATTTCCAGAATTGCATGAATGGGCAAGAGAAATGAATGCATAACAACTATGTGAATTATTCAATGAGTTTGATTGTGTTAAATATTGATTGTTGTATATTTCTAAATGCATTCTTATGATGTTTAACAAATATTTTCATAATACACAGTGCTTGCAGCTCATAAAATTAATAATTGTAGCAGAGGTAGCATACAGGAAAAATGGTGACCATAAATGATGCTCAAGATCCTTATGAGCATGAAGAAGACACCCTAGGAGAAAATGTGCATGAAGAGAATGCTGATACTGAATCCAATGGGAGAAGGGAGCAGGTGAATCTTCAGAATTTGGTTGAAACCATGGTGAACTTCAATGAAAAATTGATGAAGGCTCAAGAAGAACAACACCAACTCAATGCTGCTATCTTGCAAAGTCTCACTAACATGCAGCAAAGGATAAACCTTGGGTCCAACCCAAGCAATGCAGGTGAACAAGGGAGAGAGGCAGAGAGTCGCTCTAGAGGTCGTTCAAAGAAGAGGACTCCAAGCCTAAGGAAGAGCTCTATGAGCAAGAAGCATAGAGCACTTTCCTCTAGATCTTCTTCTAGCAAATCGTGTGACTCCATAGGTTCTCAAAGAAGTACAAGGCATATGCCCAGGAGATTTGATGGAAGAAATAAGTTCAAAGGCATCCCACAGGGAGAATTCAGGAAGGTAAGGCCTCCCACATTTGATGGAGAAGGTAAGACTTGTCAAGAGGCAGAGGCATGGCTTCTTGGAATGAAGAAATATTTCAGAATTCAAGACTAATCAGGAAATGAAAAAGCCAGAATTACCATATACAATCTAAATGGCAGAGCTTCAATTTGGTGGGACAATCTCTTGCAAGTGAAAGGAATCAGTGAGAGGAAGACCAGTTGGGAAAGATTCAAGAAGTACTTCAAGGAGAAGTACCTTTCTGCTAGGTATCATGACAATAAGAGAAAAGATTTTAATGAACTCAGGTTGGGACAAAAATCTGTGGAAGAGTATGTCCACAAATTTTTGGAATTACTGAGGTATGTTGACTATATCAGAGATGAGAGAGTAAAAATCCAATGCTTTCTTGGGAGTCTACGTCAGAGTTTCAGAGATAGGATTGAATTTATTAATCCACCAAGTCTTGATGAGGCCATTAGGATGGCAATGCATTGCTATGAGCAGAATGAAGGAAAAACAAAGGTTAACCAAGCATGGAAAGGAAAGCCAAGAGGGAGGTTTGAACAAAAGAGAAGTGGCTTCAAGCCACCATTCAAAGGTCAGCCTAGAACCTTTCCACATGGGCAGCAAGCAAGGAGTGGATTCAAACCAGCAGTAGCAGCAGACAAAGCATCAAAGGGACCGCTTCAGTGTTGGGGATGTGGAGAAAACCACATGTTGAAGGATTGTCCACATCGGAAGGATAATCCCCAAAGGTTGCACAACTTAAAGGGAGCAGCTACAATGGAGGACATGGCAAGGGCCGTGCCTCGAATTTATGCAGCGTTGGACAATCATCAAGCATACCATCAATCATCAGTGGTGGAAGTTGAAGGTAAGATTGCTAAGCAATTTATTTTTGTTTTGATTGATCCAGGATCTACTCATAGTTATGTTTCTCCAGAAGTGGTTGAAGGTTGTTCTCTTAGAAAAGTGAAGCACAATAAATCTTGGCTAGTTCAATTAGCTGCAGGGACCAAGAGAAAGGTTAATGAAGTGGTGGTGGAGTGCCCCATAGAATTGAATGGACTCCACACACATGCAGATTTAAATGTACTACCATTGGGATCGTATGATGCCTTGATTGGTATGGATTGGTTGGAAAAATATAGAGCCAAATTGGGCTGTTATGAGAAAGCACTTGAATGCATTGATGAAGAGGGAAGGCCAAGATTTGTAAGAGGAACTCCCAAACAAGTTTCAGTAAGGCAGATTTCATCCCTACAGTTGAAAAAGTTTTATAAGAAGGGTTGTCAATTATATGCAGTTCATATGTCAGATTCGTCAGAGGACAAAGGATCAAGGATTGAAGACTTTCCAATGTTGCAAGAGTTCCAAGATGTATTCCGGATGAAGTGTTGGGGCTACCACCAAAGAGAGATATTGATTTTACCATCGATCTTGTTCTGGGGGTAGCACTGAATTCCAAAGCTCCTTATAGAATGAGTACACCGGAGTTGGTAGAGTTGAAGATGCAGCTGCAAGAATTAATGGACAAAGGGTATATCAGGCCTAGTGTGTCTCCTTGGGGAGCACTGGTGTTATTTGTCAAGAAGAAAGATGAGACTTTAAGACTGTGTATTGATTACAGGCAGCTAAATAAAGTGACAGTCAAGAACAAGTATCCATTGTCAAGAATTTATGATTTGTTTGACCAAATGAAGGAAGCTAAAGTGTTTTCAAAGATTGACCTGAGGTCCGGTTATCATCAAGTGAGGATTAAAGAAGAAGACATTCACAAGACGGCTTTCAGAACTAGATATGGTCATTATGAGTTCACTGTAGTGCCATTTGGTCTTACCAATGCACCTGCTACATTCATGTGTCTCATGAATAGTGTCTTCAGCAAATATTTGGATAAGTTTGTGATTGTGTTCTTGGATGACATTCTTGTCTATTCAAGGAATGAAGAAGAACATGAAGAACATCTAAGGATGGTGTTGCAAGTCCTTAGAGAACATCAGTTGTATGCCAAGTTAAGCAAGTGTGAGTTTTACCAAAAGAGGATTCAATATTTGGGTCATGTCATTTATGAAGAAGGAATTGCAGTGGATCCGGAGAAGATTAATTCCATCATGGATTGGTCTACTCCAAAGAATGTTTTAGATGTTAGATCTTTCATGGGTTTTGCTGGTTACTACAGAAGGTTCATTGAAGGATTCTCCAAGATAGCTCACCCAATTACTTCATTGCAGAGGAAGAACATCAAGTTTATATGGTCTGAAAAGTGTGAGAAAAGTTTTCAAAAGTTAAAGGAGCTACTTACCAGCACTTCTGTTTTGAAGATAGCAGATCCAAAGAAGGATTTTGTAGTGTGCACATATGCTTGCATTGAAGGGCTAGGTGGAGTGCTCATACAAGAAGGAGTTGTGATTTGCTATGAGTCAAGGAAATTAAAAGAGCATGAAAAGAATTATGCCACACATGATTTAGAATTAGCAACCATAGTGCATGCTCTTAAGATGTGGAGATATTATTTGATGGGAAGAAGATTTGAGCTTAGAACAAACCATATGAGCTTGAAGTATTTATTTGATCAGCCAAACTTGAATGCTAGGCAAGCTAGATGGATGGAGTTCCTTTGTGAATTTTATTTTGAAATTAAGCGTGTAAAAGGGAAGAAGAATAAGGTTGCAGATGCTCTTAGCAGAAAATTTCATGTTGCAGCAGTAAGCATGTGCAAATCAGATTTGAAGACAAGAGTTCTTGAGGCTCATAATACTGATGGAACTTGCCTTCAAATTAAAGAAAAATTGCAGTAGGGTAATGTGGATGAAAAGTGTGTGGGATATCAGCTTGGTGAAGACAATATCCTCATCTACAAAGATAGGTTGTACATTCCAAATAGTGCAGATTTGAAGAAGCTAGTGATGGATGAAATTCATCAAATGCCATACTCTGGACACCCAGGATATCAGAAGACTATAACAGCAGCAAAAAAGCAATACTTTTGGCATGGTATGAAGAAGGACATAGCTGAGTATATTTCTAGGTGTCAGAAGTGCCAACAAGTCAAGGCAGAGCACCAACATCCAGCAGGATTGTTGCAGCCCTTACCCATTCCGGAATGGAAGTGGGAAGTGATCTCTATAGATTTTATAACAAGTCTGCCTATGACAGTGAAGAAGCATGATTCAATCATGGTTGTGGTGGACAAGCTATCAAAGGTAGCTCACTTTATTCCAGCCAAGTCTACTCACAAGGCTAATGACATTGCAAACATCTTCATGAGAGAGATATTCAAGTTGCATGGATTTCCTAAAGCAATAATTTCTGATCGTGATACAAAGTTCACTTCCAATTTTTGGAAGGGATTATTTCAGGAATTGGTAACTAAATTGAATTTCAGTACAACATATCATCCTCAAACAGATGGCCAAACTGAGAGGGTGAATCAGGTTCTTGAAGACATGCTGAGAATGTATGTGATGGATAAACCATCCAAGTGGAAAGATTTCCTACACTTGGTAGAATTTGCATACAATAATGGACATCATGCATTCTTGGGAATGAGTCCATTTGAAGCATTGTATGGCAAGGGATGCAGGACTCCAGTGAAGTGGGACAGCCCGGTGAACAGGGTAGTACTTGGACCAGAGATGATCAAGGAAATGGAACATGAAGTTGCTAAGATCAGACAGAATTTGAAGGCAGCTCGGGATAGGCAAAAGACTTATGCAGATTTGAAAAGAGTGCATAAGGAATTTCAGATTGGGGATCATGTCTATTTGAGAGTGAAACCAACAAAGAGTTCCCTCAAGTTGGGGAGCTATGCCAAGTTGTCTCCAAGATATTGTGGGCCATTTGAAGTCCTAGATAGGATAGGGCCAGTTGCATATAGACTTGCATTGCCTGCTAACATAAGAGCTCATAATGTTTTCCATGTATCTTTGCTTAAGAAGTATGTACATGATCCTAATCATATGATTGATTGGAATGTGATACAGGTGGAACCTGAGGGAGAGTTCCAAGTAGAGCCTATGTGCATCCTCAACAAGAAGGTCAATTTGCTCCGGAACAGAGCCATCGGGCAAGTAAAGGTCCAATGGGAGCACCTTAGGCCCGATGAGGCTACATGGGAGCTGGAGGATGCCATGAGAGAGGCATTCTCATTTTTTTTCAGTTTTGAAAACACCAAGGATGGTGTTGTTCTATGGAGGAGGGGAATGTAATACCCCAATTTTGACCCCTGTGAAATATTGGCTTTTAATGTAAATCTTGTATACATGCGTTGTATGTTTCCTTAGCGTGGAGCTCAAGGCCAAGGCCCCGCTAGTGTATGTTGATATTTAATTTAAAACAAGCAAGCATTTGACATTTTGTTACCCATGTGCTATTAAGCCATGTGATATTATAAATTGATGTAAATATTTAATATTGCAATCAAATACCAAAACCGTCTATGGAAGCAACCAATGAGAAGGGGCCATGTGTATCCACTAAGAAGTGGTGAGGGGGTTGTGGGGATGAACCATACACTGCCAAATGTCATTGTGAGAACCCATTTGACTTTTCTTGATGACATTTATTTCTGTTGTAAGGAAGTAGTTGAATATTTCAGTCCATGGCTTCAATGGACCATGGACAACCCAAAAATTCATATTTGCAGGTATGGGCTCTGTTTTCTTGTACCACAAGCCACTCTACCTCATGAGAGTTGCTTCTCCCTCATCCCCATTCCATTGTGGAAGTTACCAGCATCATTTTCATCCAAAAACAAATTACCAGTAGTGAGAAAAACTAGAAATCGCAACTTTGAAAGAACCTACATTTTGAAGAGCAAAAAAAAACTCAAATTTGGTATTTAACAATAAAATCCAATGGGGGATCCATAGATATGAACCTTGGGGAAAATTTGAGAGTATTAGATACCCCAAAATCCATTGGAAAACCCAGTTTTTATAGCCCAGAAAACCAGTGACGAGATTGAGTTACTGGATGAACAGAATTGTGAGAAATCTAATTGTGAATGACTGAGGAGAGGTTGGGTTTGCTTGATAAACCCAGTGAAGGCTATAATCTCAAGGATTAGCATCTAGGCCTTTCTATGCCCACCCTGAAGAGCACTGGAGGGAAGGGACGCCTGAGGGACTGTGCAGCAGAGAATGGGACCTTCCTTATGTTGGATGTGGTAGGTAATGTGGGTGTCTTGACTGTTGAATTCATTTGAGATGCATGTAGCTCTATGGTTGAGCTCACTGGCTTAGCATTGCCCTCCTTTGTCTTTCATATGCCTGACAAACCCAACTGTGTGTTGGCTTAGCATAGTTGTTGAGTGAAACCATGGCTGTGAGTGAGCCCAGCTAGTTCCTCCTTAGTGGATACACAACCCAGCTCGGGGGAGATCTCTCAGCTGAAAGAATACAAGCTGGACAGAGATCTATGGTTGGGTGGAACGTTGCTCTTACATAGCCAGTTGTTTGGATAGCTTCCTCTTCAAGATAAGTGTTCTCTGTGTTATAAATTATATGCATTTTATGTTCTGTAATGTGTTAATTCAGAATGATACTTATTCATGATTAATGGAATTGGTATGAAGTCTGTGCATAGCATGAGAATGGGATGGATTATTTACCTGATGATGCATCATTTGCTTGAGATAAATTTGCTGATGTATGTCTGTTGTATGTGTGCAATTATATATTTTAATTTTAATTCCGTTGTGTAATTTAATTGTGCATTTTATTTAAATGGCAAAAATTTACCATTATGGCTTTGGGAAAGAATTAGACACCCCATGTTATAGTCATGTTCCCTCCCTTACATTGGATTGATGGAAGGGGACATGACAAGTGTTCTAAAGGATGCCATCCGCTCTGAGGTCAAAACGTTCTATCCCAACACAATGATGGAAGCCCTGGGGTTGGCTAAGTTGGTAGAAGACAAGATTGCAGCCCAACAACACTCCAAACCCACTTTTTTTTCCTTTTTGAAATATGGCTTCTCAACGACCTCCCATCCCGCCAGCTCCTCGACCAACTCTTATCAAGCATTTGTCTGAAACAGAGATGCGGGCACGCAGAGAAAAATGGCTTTGTTATAATTGTGATGAGAAATTCACTCGGGGACATAGATGTGTTGAGCAAAAGCTCTATCTATTGGATGTGGATTCTTCGTCTGCCTCTAAAATTGGTGAAGAATCTCCAGAGACAATGGATGATTAGGTCGAAATTCAGGAGCCACCTATTAACCCTCCGTATCAGGACGATCACTCAGAGATATCTCTCCATACTTTAGTCGGAATCACCACCCACCAAACAATGCGGGTCAGGGGTTACTTCAAGAAGTTTCCTCTTACAATACTCATTGATTCTAGTAGCACTCATAACTTCATTAACTCTCGGATCGCCAAACAGGCTGATTGTTTTGTCCATCCTTGCTCCAACTTTGAAGTCATGGTTGCCAATGGGGGCACCTTACCTTGCAAAGGGAAGTGTCACAATGTGCGTATCTTTATGGGGGATTATAACCTACGCTCTGACATGTTTTCCTTGACCTTAGGCGGATGTGATGTGGTTTTGGGCGCTCAATGGCTATGCACACTCGGCTCCATCTTATGAGATTTTGCTAAACTTTGGATGCAGTTTTCACCCAATGGACAAAAACACACATTGACAGGCTTACAACCAGGGTCTCTCAGCATCATCAGTTCACATCGCATGGAAAAAAATCCTTAAGAATAATTCACATGGTGTCATCACTCAAATCCATTCCATTCAGATGCAACCATCAGCGGTCTCCACTACTCCTTTGGATCTACACCAAATTCTGGATCGATATACAGGTGTCTTTCCTGAACCAGTGGGCTTGCCACCTTCAAGGCTAGAGGACCATCGTATTCAGCTCCTTCCTAGAAGCGTTCCTCCCAACATCAGGCCCTATCGCTACCCATTTCACCAAAAAACAGAGATGGAAATGCTCGTTCGGGACTTGTTGAAGCAAGGTATTATTTGCCCAAGCACTAGTTCCTTTTCTTCACCAGTTTTTCTTGTCCGCAAAAAAGATGGGTCATGGCACCTTTGCATTGAATTCCGAGCACTTAATCACCTCATAATCAAGGATAAGTTTCCAATTCCTGTTGTTGATGAGCTTCATGGTGCTCAATTTTTCTCCAAGTTGGATCTTCGTTCTAGGTATCATCAAATTTGGGTTCATAAGGATGATATCCGTAAAATAGCTTTCCGCACACATGATGGCCACTATGAGTTTTTGGTCATGCCCTTTGGCCTCACTAATGCTCTTTGCACATTCCAGGCCTTGACGAATAAAATATTCCAGCCCTACTTGCGGAAATTCATTTTAGTCTTCTTTGATGATATCCTCATCTACAATAAAACATGGGATGAACATCTCCAGCATCTGGATCTTGTAATGTAATTTTTCTCTGACCATCATCTCCACGCCAAATAGTCTAAATGTGTTTTTGGACAGAAGGAAGTGGAGTATCTCGAGCACATTATTTCAGCACACGGGGTTCGCGTGGATCTTGCCAAAATCGCTACCATGAACAATTGGCCACATCCTCAGACACTCAAGAGCCTTCGTGGTTTTTTGGGGTTGACTGGCTACTACCGCAAGTTTGTCAAGGATTATGGGAAGATTGCAGCTCCATTAACTACTCTATTGAAAAATGATGTTTTTTCATGGACACATCCTACTGAGTGTGCATTTGACAAACTGAAACAAGCTATGTGTACTACACCTGTTCTAGCTATGCCCGATTTTTCTAAGCTCTTCACTATTGAGAGTGATGCTTGCGGCAATGGACTTGGAGTTGTTCTCCTTCAAGATTAACACCCCATTGCGTTCACTAGCAAAGCCCTTTTAGGTAAGAATTTAGCTACCTCTACATATGAGAAGGAAATGATGAATATTTTGCATGTAGTATAGAAGTGGTGACCATACCTATTAGGGAATCATTTCTGCATCAAGACTGATCACTAGAGTCTAAAATATTTCTTGGAATAACGTGGATCCTCCCCAACACAACAGAAATGGGTTAGCAAACTCATGGGTTATGACTATGAGATCACTTACAAGAAGGGAAAGGACAATATTGTGGTAGATTTTTTTTCTCGCACATTTGATGACCAAGGTTCTCTTTCAACTATTTCTATGACTGTTCCAAATTGGTTGCAATCTGTTCAACAGGGCTATGTCAATGACTCTTCATTATCTCAAATCATCCACCGCTTGGACAACAACCCTTCTACTGTACCACATTACTCTTGGGATGGTGCTTCCTTGAGATACAAGGGTTGTCCGGTGCTTCCCCAGAGCACAGATTTTCAACGGGCTGTCTTCTATGAACTCCATGCTTCTCCATCAACAGAGCACTCTGGGTTCCTCAAAACGTATGAGCGGGCACGACGTAACTTCTTCTGGTAGGGAATGAAAAGGACAATTCAACAGATGGTGGTTGAATGTGATACCTGCCACCGTGATAAGGGTGAAACGACACTCCTTTCGGGATTGCTAGAACTCTTTCCCATACCTATATGGATTTGGACAGATATTTATATGGATTTCATTAAAGGGCTCCCTAAATATGGAGGGAAGACAGTGATTTTGGTTGTGGTTGATCGCCTCTCCAAATATAGTCATTTTTGTGCTCTCAGCCATCCCTGTACAGCCTCCTTAGTCGCACAAATTTTCTTGGACTAGATCTTTCGTCTTCATGGAATCCCTTCTTCCATTGTCTCAGATCATGATGCGACTTTCACCAGTCATTTTTGGACAGAACTATTTCACCACACTAGCACCAAACTGAAGATGAGTTTAGGGTATCACCCACAAACAGATGGTCAGACTGAAATTATCAATAAATGCTTGGAAACTTATCTTCGTTGCTTCACCTCTGAACAACAACATCAGTGGGCAAAGTGGTTCCCTCTCAATGAATGGTGGTACAATACCTCTTACCACATTGCCTCTAAAATGAATCCATATGAAGTAGTCTATGGTCAGGCACCGCGAGTTCTTCTTCCATACACCCCCAGCAATTCACCAGTTCAAGCAATTGACACAGTCCTTCGAAACTGCGATCAGATTCTTCGCATTTTGCGGGACAATCTTCACATGGCAAGAAATCGCATGAAGCAACAAGCCAATCAACACCGTTCTGAGCGCACTTTTCAAGCAAGTGATATGGTTTTTCTTCGTCTCCAACCTTACAAGCAATCCTCCCTGAAACTCAAAGGACGCCATAAGCTCGCTCCAAATTTCTATGGGCCATATAGGATTCTTCAGAAGATTGGGTCCATTGCTTATAAATTGAAACTTCCTCCTTCTTCTCACATTCATTTAGTATTTCATGTCTCTTGTCTGAAGAAATTTCTTGGCACCAACATTAGAGGACAACCTATTTTACCAGAACTGGATAATGAAGGATCCATCCTTTTGGAGCTGGACTCCGTCCTCAATAAGCGCACTCGTCAGCTTCGCTCTCGCTCTATCACAGAGGTCTTAATTCAGTGGCACGAAATGCAACCAGAGGATGCTACATGGGAACCACTCCTTCAGATTCAACAACAATTCCACATCTAAAGCTTTGAGGACAAAGCTTTTTCTAAGGGGGAGGGGATGTTAAGAACCCATGTCAACCATTCTCTCTACTTGGTTAGTATATTGTTGTTGGACGCATATGCTTTGTAAGTCGTGCCGTAGTATTTGTTGATCCATAGTTTGTATTATTGTTGTTGGACACATATGCTTTGTAAGTTGTTCTGTAGTATTTGTTGATCCATAGTTTGTATTGGTCCATGGTTTTGACCCATAGTATTGGCGCCTAGACTTAGTATATAAGTTTGTGTTGAGGCCAATGAAGGCACCGTGAAGTTATTTGTATTGAGCTTGCTCAAAGGAGGTTGACCCCTCGAAGTGGCCTGCGATCAATAAAAATATTTTGTGATCTCATATATTGTGCATTTTATCAATTCATTGTTGCGAGTTCCTCACAGTCAGCTGTCAGCTATCCTATTTCTTCTATGGTTAGAAGCCATGTCAAATGTCTTTTCACCCTCACCTCATATCCTTGGTGTCAACACTCTTTTGATCATTATTCCATTCTCATTCTCTCATGCAGGCTGTTGCACTACTTAGAGTTACCGTGATTGTTCATGTCCATTACTAGACTGTATGCTAAACCTAGGAATTCGAATTAGAAGACAAAGAGCAAAATGGATTGTGGGCTCGAAGATAGAAGCTTGTAAGTGTTTTCGTCGCCTTGGTGGACTCATAGCCCAGCTTGGGGGTGGCTTCCCAACAGAAAGAGTATATGCTGGATGGAGTGCCTATGGTTGGGTGGAAAAGCGCTTTTACACAGTCAGTTGCTTGGATCTGCATTTCTTAAAGATAGGTACTCTCATGTATTTGAATCTGAACTGTTTTATTCAATGCCTGTAATGTTTATGCTTGCATTTGCTTGCTAGAAGTGTGTGGACAGATTTTACATTTCGTTGTGCATGTTTATTTATGTTCTTCACACATTCTGTTTGTTGAAAAATCGTATTATGCATGTTGGGCGAATTATTAGAGCCCTGATTTGCCCAACGTCCCCTCCCGATGGTCGGATTGGGTGAGGGGAACGTTACACTTGCTAACATTCACTAATGGAATCCCCAATCACATGCAAAACCTTATTACAAACAAGATTTGAAGAAAAACTCACCAGACACACCCACAACAATTGCGAATCTCAAAAAGTCACAAAGGAATTTAATTGTTCAATCCATGGAAGGAGAACCATATCCACAACCATTTTGAAATATAGCTTCCTAATCCTCCCCAACACTTAAAAGTAAAAATGTAAAATCATCTCTTCAAATGAGAAACTTTAACCTTATGAAGAAATAATTTCCCTCCAACTTCACCCAACTAGAGTCACAACCTATCAAGTGAGGATTTCTACCCACATAAATATCCATAAAGACCATAGCGTGGCATTGGCTCCCCCCAAAATCCATTAAGTAAATAAGTCAATAATCTTCCCACCATCGTAGACTTGAAAAAAAGTCAATCCTCTTCCCACCATCGTAGACTTCTTGAAAACATTGATTTTCAATATTCAAGGAAATGCACACCCAACAAATAACCCCAAAATCCACAACAACACCTCCAACAAACCCCAAGATCATTGCATTGACACCAGTGGACCTAAGAGCGTCATTACGTCATTTTATGAAGGGGCAAAACCAGGGTGAAAAAAATACATAATTAAGATTACCGCCCTTGATTCTTTTCGTAGGTCGGGGGTTCTTTCCTGGGTGGGGACGGCCACAGCCGACCGCCCCATCACCCCGCCAATTAAGGCAACCCTACCGCCAGTGATTCTACGATTTCTGATTCTTTATTCTATGGATGTGTCAAATTGTATGTAATATTGCAGAGATTGTGTGTCATTTGCTTTATATATTGCAACAATAAACTAAATTACTTTTGTCACGACTTACACCTTTTCCCACAAAATTTTGTGCATCGTATCCCGTTTGCACATTGTAAAGGACATAGTAATGGGATTATTCGTAGAACATGAATATATTTTGGTTACATTTAAAAACGAGTGCTCTTAAAAGATGAAATCAAGTAGTTATAACAATTCTAGAAAATCTTAATGGTAAAATGTGGATGTGCATTATTCATTAAAGGGTATAAGAATGATATACACATGTTTTAGGTTCGTAATACCAAACCATATGATATTTATTTTAAATATTAAATTGAATTTTTATTTGGATATTTAAATTATAATGTATTCAATTTTTAAAATAAGATAAAATTTATAATAAATAATAAAATATTCTATCTTTAATACTTTAAAAGATATTAATTTAATTGGTTGTTATTTATATTGTTAGGTATTTGGGTAATTATTTGTCAATAGGTAGATTCGAACACTTGGATAAATGGTAGTAGTCTATGTTGATAACCATCTAGTGAGTTCCTTTACGAAGTCTTGTGGTTTAGGAGTGCAGTAGAAAGTCACAACAACTTTTTTCACTGAAAAGGGTTATGTTTGATCTATTCATTCGAGAAAAAACTGCACTTCCAGTGCTTGCATGCCTATCTAAGCACAGAGATTTCAACACCCTTTGGATTCCAGAACAATTATATTGTTGTCTACAAACCCTAAGGATGAATATTGTTCACATATTGTTTCCATGTGGAAGGAAAATACATATATACATATGTATTAATTGAGACATTATATCAAAAAATAGGGGTAAAGGCCTCTCTAAAATAACAAAAAAAAAATTGACAACTAAAAACTATCTCAAAGACCAATTACAACTCCTCCAACATAGTGGAGGGACAAAGAAAAATCCTTAAATTTTCTGGAAAGAGCTTCATGAGTCTAAGAACTTAGAGGGGAGAAATCCAAGGGAACAAGCTTATTCTACTTACTACTCCAAGAAGAAATCAACTCATGAGCAATAGGATTGCAAGAAGTATCATCCAAAATATGCAAATGCCATTGCTCTGTTGAAGAAACATCATTCGCATCATAAATTGAATACACCTGCCTCTTCAATGAAGGTGCTTCTATTAATGAGGGAAATTCAATAGAATCCCCATGAGGAAGGACAAAAGAAACCCCAATATCGACATGCATCAATGTAGCATAGAGACCCGTAGAAGTAAACTAGTGACATGGATGAGATAATGACAAATCCTCAAAAGAAGTTAATGAGCCCAATACCTCCTCCATTGTTGACACACCCTAATCAACCGCCAAGAGTAATTTGAGCCCTTCAAATGCCACACCCATATAAAAAACACTAAGAGATAGACCCTCCAGAGGAAAATATGGAGCCACCAATGGTAAATCACCAACATATAATGACCCCACAAAAACACTAGGCCTGGACACCATATCAACCAATCAAACTTCCTCACCTTTGACAACCTTAGGGAGAGGAAGAATAAGTGAAATACTTTTAGAGAGATTGCCTAGGCAATCAACCATTGGTGCATTATTTCTCTTCAAGAATAATTAGATCTAACAAGTAGAAGAAAGTGGAAGAGTCTCTTAAACAAGTAAGGACAAAATCTTATCGACTAGGAACCTCTTAATGTGAAATGTTTTTTACCTCTTCCAAAATAGGAGAAGTGACCAAAGTATGCTATGAAATCACCACAAGTGAATGAGTGGATCTATCTACAGTGACTACCTTATGCCTTTTATAGGTGGTATCTTGTCAAGGGGAGTCTCACAGAATATGATATGCAACATGACAAAAACAACAATGAAAAAAAATCTTCTCATAGTCTAGATTGATTGTTAGATGTAAATCTTTACAAACTAGGGAAACCCTATCAAGAAGGCCATTATTCGTTTTCATTAGAACCAACAAGTGAAGGACCCCCTCTCTACCTAAGGAATCGGGTGCAACTCACTCGTATTCACCTAGAATCCCCTAATCACATACAAAACCTTAGAACAAACAAGATGTGGAGGCACCACCAAACACATTCATAGCAACTACAAATCTCAAAAAAGCTACCGAGGAATTAAAATGTTCAAAAACTTACTTGAATGAAACGCAAAGAACCATTTTGTAATACAACATCCCAATCCTTCGATCACTCAAAAATAAAAGAGTATAACCCTCTCTGAAAAGGAAAACTTTAAGGCCTCCCAAACTTCACCCAACTAGATTCACAACATGTAAAGTGAGGGCTTCTCCATAAAACTTATGTGAGGACTTCTCCATAAAACCCATGCACTACTACGAGTAAACATAATGGAAAAACCACACCTAAAATCCTACTCTTCGTTTCCCATCGCTCCCGTCCCTCCATGATGGAAATTCGATGGAATGTGATATATATCCAAAAAGCCACACTAACTTAGAACAACTTATCTACTAGATTCCTCGTGTAAATGTTGGTAGATTTCAAATATTTTTTACCAAGCAATAGACACTGAATAAAAGCATATTTCAAGTTGCCCGTACAAGATCTTTGTCCGTAAAATAGGTTCTAACCGACACGCTCGAGAATATGTCGATTTTTAGTCACACGTGATTTCCCCGAGGTAAAACGACAATGGAAGAAACGTGTTATTGTAGGATTCAACATCAAAATACCACGCGGAGTCAAAGTCAAGCACGATGGAGAAGACCACTCGAAAATCGAAATATTAATATTATTATTATTCTTTTTTTTTTTTCCAGCAAAATTATTATTCTAAATTACAAAAAATCAATTTTGAGGCGCATTTAAAAAAAAAAACAGTCACTAACTTACCATGGATATCTGAGCATAGTTTTGACTCACAAAAATTCAAACTAAATAATAAAAAAAGAAACTTAACCGCCCACAGATAAAAAAACCTAATCTCATGGGTGGAGTTTATCCGGTGTCAAAATCATTCCAATAGTAAATAAGCATGGTGCTGGACATGTGATGATAAATATCAGTTCAGTGGTAGTGCGTTCATCTTTAAGTCTGTGTGCTGGATGTTCGTTGGAGAGCAATAGCACCGTCATGCGCAGTATAAACGCGTGACGACCAGAGCATTTATTATATCCCCGCAGTCAAGATTTTCTATTTGTAGACGACGTGCCGTGGAAGGCTCTAAAGTTCAATCGGCCGGCCTTCATAAATATGGAAGGTAAAATATCAATGAATGAAGAATGAATTTGAATTTGCAGTTTTTTTTTTTTGCAACAATGGCTCCATCGATTTGCTCTTCCTCTGCCCCTCAATCCAATTTCCTTCGCCCATCCCAAATGAAATTTGACGATCATTTGATCACTTCCAATCCGGATTGCTCCTCCTCTATTCCCGTCGTGGATTTGTCTGTTGAGAGAACAAGGCCAGAGATTGCGCAGGCTCTGGTGAAAGCCTGCGAGGAATATGGCTTCTTCAAGGTTGTAAACCATGGAGTCCACCAGGATTTAATAGATGCCATGGAGGCCGAAGCTAAGAAGCTATTTGCTTTGCCATTGTGCGAGAAAGAGCGAGCAGGGCCCGCGGATCCCTACGGTTATGGCAACAGAAGCATTGGCCGCAATGGAGACGTGGGTTGGATTGAATATCTTTTGCTCCGTTGTGATCTTCAACATGTTCAGCAGCGTTATCAAGCAATTTCGCCGCAGAGCTACTTGAATTTCTGGTAAAAAAAATTGATATATGTAATTAGTACCTTCCCTCATTTTCTTTACGTTGATATATATAGAGATGGATTTCCTTTCTTATTTTATTGTGGGCGGCTACTACAGTGATACTGCAAGCAAATACATAAGCGCAACCAGGAAACTTGCATGTCAGATACTGGAATTAATCGCAGAAGGGCTGGGGCTTCCAGAAAAGAAGATATTCTCCAGTTTTTTAACAGACGTACGGAGCGACTCAGCGTTCAGACTCAACCACTATCCGCCATGCTCGGATCCTTCTAACGTAATAGGATTCGGCGAACACACTGACCCCCAGATTTTAACCGTTCTACACTCCAACGATGTTGGAGGATTGCAGGTTTTATCAAGAGATGGAAAGTGGATTACCGTGTCCCCGGATCCGTCCTCGTTTTCTATAAACATTGGAGATTGTATGCAGGTATATAGTTTCTGAGTTTCATTATGTTAAATTTTATGGAGTTTCATTCTTTTGGAGTGGATATTCTCCTCATCTTCATAACTTCATATTCATTGATATTTTTCGAGTGGATACTCTCCTCATCATCTTCAGAGAGAACTTCATATTCAATATATTGATCTTGAAAATGAGTAGAATATTCACTTGAAATGTCTCGATCATTTTTAAACCACCACACAATGAAATTCAGAAGATTTAATATTAGATATTTAGGAGTATTAACCGGCATGCCCAATAATAATGATGGTGGTCATTGGATTTCAACACTTTCAGATCCAATGACAAGCAATAAATCTATAACAGAAATCATTACTCTGCTGCAGGCTAGTTAATTTTTACCAAATATCTAGATTAAGCAAAATAGTATATCTCCAACACCATACACAAATGTGAAAAATAAATCTAAAAGAAAGATTATATGAAAGTCAACGATTAAAATTCTCACAAGTCGCTGAATCTGAATGTTAAAATTCTCAAAATATATTCCATTTGACAAGTCTTTGAAGAATTTTTGCCGTACTAATTGTATTCAGCAGGGATTTTATTAACAAAATGTGCAAAACACTTTACAGTTTTAAAAACAATTCAATAAAATAATGTAGATTTCCATGTTAATTAACTCAGACTTTCATTGATTGTTGGAGCAGGTATTGACGAATGGGCTGTTCAAAAGCGTGAGGCACAGAGCCGTGACAAACAAGTTGAGTTCGCGGATTTCGATGATGTATTTCGGGGCTCCAGCGTTGGAAGCGAACATCGCGACGCCTTCTCAGTTGTTGGGCGAAGATCGTCCGGCGCTTTACAGGCCATTCAGTTGGTCTCAATACAAGAACTCCATCTATAGTTTGAAGTTGGGACAAAGCCGTGGTCTGCTCCATACATTTCAGACTTCAACTATAGGAATTGCTTAATCAGGTAGCCAATTTTGTATTTGGACACAATCCATTATAAAATGGAAAAAAAAAATTATCCAATTTTTCATCAATTTAGAAATGGTCAAGTAGTGTGGACACAATCCATGATAAAATGGAAAAAAAAGTTATCCAATTTTGTATCAATTTAGTATTGGTCAATAGATCAATTTAGAATTGGTCTAATCTTAAATGTATATAATTTGAATTATAATAGGACTCTTTATAGAGTTTAAAATTTCTATTTATTAATAGAAAAAAAGTATTCTCATTTATGTTTGAAATTTTTGTATATTCAATGTTTTTAGTATCAAATTTTTAGATGATTTGAATCAATTTTGCCACAATACTCCTTATTGAATCATCTTATCCTTACTTTAAATTTCCCAAAAATTTATTAATAAATTCAATTTTTATTTTGAATTTAACATCAGGCAATGGACAAAACCCTGATTTAAATTCATTGAATGAATTTAGGATTAGGAAATGAACAAAACCCTAAAGACAAACCATGCATGTAATGTGAACCATAATGAAAGTGTCTGACATTTCTCCCTTGTATGAATGTGAATGAGGGACAAGGACATTTAATGAGTCAAAGCTTCTAGTTGTGCACGCGTTTTCTGTTTCGGTGATGTCGGTGAAAGCTACTACCGTTTTGTCGAAATAGCGGCATGGCATGTGGACACACGCTTGCCTTCCAGGTCGGTCGATCTGGATTTGAACTTGAACTTCTTTCATTCCACAGAATACGTTTGAGTAGATTAGATACGAATAATTATTAACCCTATCTTCCGTCCATTCTCAACACGGTGGGTCCCATTTCTATCCTCACGAGTGGCGAATGAAAATGAACCCCTTTTCAATTTAAAGTGAAAAGCTTTTTAATTTCAGGATATTAATTACGAAAGGATGATATTAAATTGGCCCATCCGCCATTTCTTTTTGACCTCTCAATCAATCATCCGAATTTCGATAAAGATTTTTAATGTGGAATTAACATGTTTTCGATAAACATTAAGGATAGTCAATGACATATAAAACATTATTTAGATTTTAAATATTTTAATAAAAAATATATTTAAATTTAAATTTAAATTTCAAACCATAGATATATATCATGTCAATGTTATTTAGAATAGTTAATAAGAATGGTTTATAAGGTTAACTATATTTAGATTTTAAATATTTTAATAAATGAAATGAAATTAATATTTTAATTTAAATACTTGAAGAATATGCCATGTCATTATTAAATGTTATGATACTTTCTTAATATAGTTTTTTTCTATTTTTTAAACTTATTAAATAACTTTTTCAAAATTTTATAGCATTTCTTAGCCTTTTAGCTTTTTTATTTTCCAATGTCTTACTTACCTTTAGAATGGGTATCATTTTTCATTAATGTGAATGGTTTGTGGCTTAAAGATAATGGTGTATGTATTTTTTGTGTGGGTACCATTTTTCTTTAGAAAAAGTGTGGGTATCATTTTTCATTAATGTGAATGGTTTGTGGTTTAAAGATCATGGTGTATGTATTTTTGTGTGGGTATCATTTTTCATTAAAATAAATAAAAGTGTTGTTTATAGATCAAGTTGTATGTATCTTTAATTCAAAGTTTGAAAGTAGGCCACTTATTGACAAATTTATTATGTATAAATTGTTCTAAGTTTTAGGAAACTCTCCTTGGGATTATATGTTCATATTTCTTTATCTTCCGTATTGTTAAATGTATGCATCTCCATACAATTGCTTATCATCAAAGGTAACAATTGTATGGTTTTATACAATTATTTTTATTTTAGCCATTGTGAGGTCTTATACAATTGTTTATTATCTATTATTTTAAT
The DNA here is from genome assembly GCA_027924585.1 of Larix kaempferi. NCBI lineage: Eukaryota > Viridiplantae > Streptophyta > Pinopsida > Pinales > Pinaceae > Larix > Larix kaempferi. Next base: position 4,419,016 of record BSBM01000008.1, read on the forward strand.
GTTTTTAATAAAAATTTTATTTTGAGTTTTAAATATTTAAAAAAATAAATTAAAATATTATTTTTTTATTATATATTTTACTTTAAAATATTTATATTTGTATTTATAATATATGATTTTTTCCAAATAATTGTGTTTGAGCAATATTTATTATTTGTCATTTTTTTGTATTTTTATAATAAACATTTTTTTCATTTTTAGGTGAGTAAATATAATAGGAAAACATACTATTATCTCACTCACCTTCGCATATAATACTTTTTAAAATGGTGGTTCACCGTTTGTTAGAGGGCTACTCGGAAGAATTAAGGTTGGACAGAATTACAATCATTACATAGTCAACCTTTGTATATAATATATATGGGTGAGAAATAATATAATATAAAAGGAAAGAAGGTGGAGGTGGAGGTGGAGGTGGGGACAAATAAAGGGAATCATGATGGTGGGAGTGGGGAGGATTATGAGGAAAACAATTGAAGTGGGCCTAATAGTTAAGAATATTGCTACACATAGGGAAGGGGACCCTTGGGATGAAAAAATAGTATATGTCCAATCATTTTTAATCAACATTTCTTAGTACTTCTAAAGTCCCTTGAGATGAAAAAATAGTTTATATCCAATCATTTTTAATCAAGATTTCTTATCTTCAACTTTGAACATTTTGAAAGTTTAATGTGAGTTTGAACACAAACTTATACTTCATATTTTATCTCTATCTCAAGATATCAACATTAACTTTCATAACATATACCACTTTTCCAATAATGTTATTTTAACAAATTATAATTTATATACATACTTACAATACATAAATTGTGTTTTATATTTAATTTTTGAAAATTGAAATGAATTTAAAACGAAACTTATACCTCAAACGTGGGTGTCTCAAAATATCATCATTAACATTTATAACAAATATCACTCTTCTAATAATCTTGTTTTTACAACTTCAAATTTATTAACAAACTTAAAATGCTAAATCGTTTTATGTGCCTAAATTTCTACCATAATTTTTCTCAATATAAATTGAAATTTTTTAATCAAAACTTTCAACATATACCACTTTTCCAATATATAATGTTATTTTAGCAAATTATAATTTATATACACATTTACAATACATAAATTATTTTATACACAAACTTATACCTTATATATAAGTTGTTTTATATTAATCTTTGAACATTGAAATGAATTTAAAACACAAACTTATACTTCATATGTCTGTGTCTCAAAATATCAACATTAATATTTACAATAAATACCACTTTTTTCATAATTTTGTTTTAACAATTTTTAATTTATTAACAAACTTAAAATGCATAAATTGTTTTATGTGCGGAAATTTTTTCCTTAACTTCCATAACAATAATGAATGATTTAGATGAGAAATTGTAAATAGAAAATTAGAAGTTCAAATTCACATGAATATTAACTTACAAAAATAAAACTTCATAACAAATTCCATTTTTCCAATAATATTATTTTAACAAATTATAATTTATATACACATTTACATTCCACAAATTGTTTTATGTTTAATCTTTGAACATTAAATAAATTTCAAACACAAACTTATATGTTCATGTATCAAAATATAACATTAATAATTATAACAAATACCTAATAATCTTGTTTAAACAACTTCTAATTTATTAATAAACTTAAAATGCATAAATTATTTTATGTAGAAAAATTTCTCCCTTAACTTTTCTCAATATAAATATTCTAAATTTTTTTAAGCAAAACTTATTGTTTTCAAATATTCGAGTTATCCAACTATACACAATTACTGGCTGTCAATTATTATGGTAACAACAATACTATCTTATACAGATTCTTCAATCCTAAATATTTTAATCTTTAAATATATTTCAAAATTTAAAATTAATATATTCTAATTTTAAAAATAAAATTAACATGATAATTTATCAAGTACTTTTTTCTATAAGAACTTTATATTTTCAGTTAACCACCATTTAATAAAAATATATATATATATATATATATATATATATATATTTTACATTATATCCACCATTATCATAATAAAATATGAATTTATGAAAAAATACAATAAGAACTTTATCAATTAAATTAAATTATGTTATAATCTCACCTTTTCAAATGCACTTTCACTAAAAGTAGAAAATGTGCTCTTTCCCATGCGGAATCCAATCAAGAAGTTATTCGAAGATAACCGAGTGATGTCCACGTGGTAAGATTCCAACGACCCTCAAAAAAAAAAATTGTGACTTCGTTTTGGCGCTTTACACGTCATATGGACAAGCACTAAACACATTTACGAGTCGACTTCAAAAATATTGTAAGTCAACTTTAAAAAAGCTTTTGCGAATTAAAGCGTGACTCTCGTGTCACGTCAGAATAGACAACACGAGGAATTGCTTTATACTTTCAAAACCTCAAAGAATCTTACCGCCCAAAGAAAATTTTGGGACCATAGAGTATATAATTCACGGTTATAATGTAGTTAGATGTTACATTAATATATAATATATTTTTAGTTGTACGTGGAAATGTATGTTCTTAATTGCAATTTTGAAATGTATGCTCTTGTTCCCCGCGTGATAAGGTTACTTAATGTCTATATGGTCCCTTAATATCCGTGGATTGGGTAGAGTTGCTCGAGCCAGGGCTCTATCCAACATTATTGTTACTACTCGACCTGATATTTTGTTGCTTCAAGAGACGATGTGTGAAGATGTTCCTGCCATTTCTAAAGTTGCGGGGGTGCTACCGGGATGGAAAATCACTGCGGTTGGAGCAAATGGTCTTTCAGGGGGATTGGCTGCTGCTTGGGATCCTCGTATCTTTTCTTTTTCTGTTTATCAGACACAATGGGGTATTCTCTTGGAGGGTACATGCAAGGCCACAAATCTCCCTTTGACTATTCTAAACTGTTATGCTCCCTATAGAAATAGGGAGGTCTTTTGGAAGGGTTTACAAAGCTCTAGATCTTAAAACTGCACAATATTGTGGTTGCGGGTGACCTCAATTTCACTCGATTGGCACAAGAAGTTTGGGGCTCTAAGGCACGGTTGGATCATCTGGCTACCTTTTTTCTGATTTCCTTATTGACAACAATCTCATTGATGTGTGTACAGGGGTTATGGTCCCCACTTGGTCTAATGGGCATGATGGATGTGAAGGTATCCATAAGCGCCTTGATAAATTTCTGGTGAACTCCTCTCTGCTTGTGGGGTGCAGTCGATATCGTTCTTGGGTAGGTGAGTCCAAGGTCTCGGACCATTGGCCTATCTTTTTACAGGTGGAGGAGAATTTTCTGGATTGCAATTATCCATTTAAGTTTGATAGCTCATGGCTTACATATTCGGAATTTGACTGTTTGGTCAGAAATGTTTGGTTAAATTTCAGCAATGAAAGGGACTTGAATCCTGTTGATCTTTTCTGTCATAAGTTGAAGTTCCTTAAATATGAAGTGTCAAAATGGATACATCAGAAAAAACATAGTGACAGACGCACTCTGGCTGAAGTAGAAACTAAACTGCAGGAACTGTATCAGCTTAATACATCACAGCCTTTAGAAGGCCTTGAGCTGGTTATGCTGAGGAAATTTGAAGCTGAGCGTGAAAGAATCTATGTTACTGAGGAGAATGAATGGAGGTTGAAGAGTAGAGCCTTATGGGTTAAATCAGGGGACAAAAATACCAGATTCTTTCATTCATATGCTTCTGCACGTAGAAATAATAATACCATTTGGAGATTGAAGGATGAGGATGGATCGGTAGTCTCTGGTGTTCAAGGGCTACAGTCACTGGATACTAAACATTTCAGTCGTGTTTTTTCTGATGACAAGAGTTGTGATTTATCTTCACAACTGAAAGTTGCTAGATTATTTCCATTCTTTTTTAATAGGGAGGATGCTGCTGCCTTATGTTCGGAGGTGACTCTTGATGAAGTTGAAAGAACTTTGAAAATGTTTTCTAAAGAGAAAAGTCCAGGGCCTAATGGCTGGACTGTAGAGTTGTTTTTGCATTTTTTGGATTTAATGGGGGATGATATTGTTAGAATGGTAGAGTTTACAAGATTACAGGGATATTTATCTGGTGCCTTAAATTCTACTTTTATTACTCTTATCTCAAAAGTTAATGATCCTAAGACCTTTGTAGACTTTAGGCCTATTGCGCTTTGCAATTTTGCATATAAAATTGTCTCGAAGATCATTGCTGGTCGTCTCAAGCCGGTGTTCTCTAAGTTTATTTCCCCTGAATAGTTTGGTTTCTTAGAGGATAGACAGATTCATGATGCTGTTGGCATTACTCAAGAAATCCTTCACACTATTAAGAGCAAGAAACAGAGTGCAATTATGCTTAAAATGGATCTTGAGAAAGCATATGACCGGGTTAATTGCGATTTTCTGTGGATCCTCTTGATACAGATAGGTGTGCCAGCATTAGCAATCAACTGGATTATGGCTTGTGTCAATACTATGAATATGGCGGTTCTGGTTAATGGGGCTCCTACCTCTTTTTTAGTTGCTCCAGAGGAATCCGCCAAGGTTGTTCTATGTCACCTATTCTATTCCTATTAGTGATTGATGGTCTCAGTAGACTGATTTCTCTTGCTCATGAGGAAGGAAATTTCAAAGGGATTAAAATTACAAAAGATCTTTTTTCTGACACATATACTCTTTGTCGAGGTTGTACTTATTGTTGGGACTACTAATGTCAAAGACTGGAGAGTGCTCTCAGATATCATTAATCTCTTTTGCAAAGCTTCAGGCATGAAGGTTAGCTTATCCAAATCCTGTCTATATCAGAATCTGGTGGCTGATGATAGGATTGATAATATCTTATCTGTCCTTCCTTATAAGTGCAATTTGATTTTGGATGGCTTTACCTATTTGGGTTTTCACCTAAAACCTAATGGTTATTTGGTGAAATATTGGGTTTGGTTGATCAAGCATTTTGAAGCAAGAGTCACCCATTGGACTTACTGATTGTTATCCATTGGTGGTAAACTTAAATTGGCAAAATCTATCCTGTTGGGGACACCGGTCTATTGGTTCTCTTTGTTGCCTGTCCCATGCTCTGTAATTGGTACATTAAGGAGAATTATTACCAATTTCCTTTGGACAGGAAGCCTGAATCGTGCCAGATTATCTATGGTCGGGTGGGAAAGAATTTTTCGTCCACATTCATCAGGTGGCTGGGGGCTTAAGGATTTGAATGCTTTCAGTGCTGCATTGCGTCTTAAGAGTATGTGGAGAGCAGTATTTGGGAAATCACTCTGGTCTCGGGTTAGACACTCCAAATATATTAAATTGAAGATTTCTATCTGGCTTAGATAGTCCAATAAGAAGTTGCGAGATGTATCTCCGATTTGGCGTGGATTTATGAAAAACTACTGTTGGTTGGCGTATTATCTGTGTTGGAAGGTTGGTAATGGTTCCGAGGTGGCGATAGGTGTTGATCCTCTTCTTGGGCACAAAGGTAATTATCAGTTAACGCCTGCTTTGTCCAATATTTTGGTAAGACTGGGAAAGATTACCTTAAATTCTGTTGTCAAAAATGACGATTCTGGTTACTGGCTTTCTGGTAATGACTTGAGGTTACCTCATGATCTGATTGCTGAATGGGATTCGTATATTCATGGCCTAAATGATGCTGGCATTCATCTTATTGATGAAGAGGATTTAGTGGTTTGGGGCGGTAATAAGATATCGGGTACTGTTACTGCAAAATCGGCATATGATTTCTTTATTAGGAGAAAATGCATTTTCCCTAATAATTGGTGGTTCCATAAGCTCTGGAAATGGAGTATGCCATTGAAACTTAAATGCTTTAGTTGGTTTATGTTACTCGATTGGTTCAAGACTTGGGACAACTTGACTTCCTGTGGGTGGATTGGACCAAACTTTTGTATTCTTTGCATGACAGCTCAGGAGTCGACATCACATATCTTTATTAGTTGTTCATTTGCTGTGGATATTTGGCACAAACTTGCTCAACAGTTTGGTTTTGTTCATATTTGGAATGGATATTCTGTAGACGCCTGTCTTCTGGAGTGGTCGAGGAAGTACAAACATTTACAAACCCTGCCTTTATTTATACGCTGGACTATTTGGTATATCCGTAATAAGGCTATGTTTGAAAATTTGGCTCCTAATGTACAGGGTGTTGTTAACAGTATCCTATCACAGTTTTCTCAGTTTCAGATTGACTTGCTAGCTTCGAATCCTCGGTTGGTGGGGGATTTTTGTTATATTATTAAGGTTCCTATTCTATTCTTCGATGGGGCAGCTAATCTTGGAGAATGTGGTGCTGGTGGTGTCATTTATCTCAACCAAGTCCATCACTTTACACTTCAACTGAAGTGTGGTAGAGGCTCGAATATGAGGGCAGAACTCATGGCATTGTGGTGCGTGATTAGAGTTGCTAATATTTTTGGCTTAGTTTCTGTGCAGATCTTTGGAGATTCACGCGTCACCATCAAATGGGCGCGTGGTGAATATGAGATTAATATTCTAGATTTGGCCCACTGGTGTTGGAGAATTAAGAAGGATCTTAGGTTTTTTGGGTTGGCAACACTGAAGCATATCTATAGGGAACATAATGCTTTGGCTGATACACTATTAAAACTTGCTCTTGAAGGCATGGAGGATATTGTATTTTGGGAGGAATTATGGGAGGGAAAAATGATTGCTAATGGATCATATGACATCCTGATTTGATGCCGTTTTGTCGATGATTAGACATTAGATTTTGTCATATTTATGAGTATTTTGTATATTTTGAGACAATCCTTTATAAGGACTGACATATGATCTATCCGGATTATAATAAGACATTATCATGTACTATTTGATTCAAATTTTGAATAACAGTAGTACGCTTTTTTTCGCGGGAAAAAAAAAATTGTAATTTTGAATACATAACTTTAAATTTTGTAGTTAAGTTTTAATAACCAATCTCAATTATAATCATGTATATCTAATTATGTAAACTAAGTGATTATGCTAGTTTATTTTTTTAATTTCTCTTCACTGGAAGACAACCCACCAAAGTGTTTATTCTCTATGAGTAAATCATCATTAATTATTTTTTTTAAATTAGTGTTTCATCAATATTCTATTTGTTTGTTGAAACATGATGATGATTCCAAAGCACTAATCAATGGGATTGAGTTACCTTCTAAGGTTCAACATTCACATTTGGTAAGAGGTTGTGCATTCACATTGACTTCTCCATGAAGGTACAAGTTAGATCTACCTAGTAATTTGTTACATGCATCTTTCCTTTTAGAGTTGAAGTGATTTGGTCTTTGATAAGGAAGCAATTCTATGCAGTTCTTTCTTTGTAGAGTTAAGACAATTTAACCTTTCGAAAGGAAGTTGTCACATGACCATGGTTAAAGCAAAATTGACATCTTAAGGAGTTGTGTTCGTATTCCAATAATTTAGTCCATCTTGGTTTTCATATGCCAATACAATGTTGTGAAGGAGACTATTACTTAATAATGCAGGATAAGTAGTGAAACTATAAGCATTCATTATAAAAGAAACTACATTAAATTACCCATATAATTGCATACGGTTATTAAGGTTGCTTAGTTCCAATATTCAAAAGGAAAAATGGGAAATGTGACTCAAACCAGGACCACCATTAGAGATTCTATATTAGGGTTGAAATTTGTCTAATACATTGATATTGCATCAAGAGCTCTTTCTACCAATAGTGTATATGGATCATATATGTAGCATTGATAACACATTGATATTGCATCAAGAGGCACTTTCTACCAATAGTGTATATGGATCATATATGTAGCATTGATGTGACACATGTCATCTTTCATAAATACATACATACATATGCTTAAAGGGGTTGGATATGTTTGTGAGGAGCAAGGATTTTTTTCCAAGTCAATAAGGTTTAATTTCCCGAGGGTTGTTCTTGGAGCCATGTGGTCACCTTGAGGTAGTGGTCGAACATGTGGTTGCATATAGAGAGATTATATATAGTAAATGGTCTTGAAATGCATAAGTGGACCAACCCAACCCCATGTCCTTCAAACTTAAGTCAATTGGGTGTAGCTCGAGTGGTTGTGAGGAAAAGTTGTTACAGTCCTTAACCAAGTTCAACTCTCACTTTGTGACATGTATGCTCTTAGTGAGGAGACTGTGGATGAGTTATATATGCATATATTCATGAGAAGAATGTGTGTGTGTGTGTGTGTGAATTGAGTGTAGCAAACTCAAATAAAAAATTACTATTATTTTGTAGTTTAGCAATTTCTCTTCTAATACAATAGGTGATATGAATTTTACGGCTAGTGTTAGTGTTATTAACAGTCGAAGAGAAGTTCATTGCCAGATTGAAAGAGGATGTCAGAGAAAAGAGCTAGAGCAGTAGAAGGCACATATAAAGCAAAATACTTCGTGCCTTAGCAGTCGGAAGGTATGTAGTTGAAGATCAGAAAAGTTTGTCATGAGCCAGCTAAAAGCATGCGTGGTCAGGACTCTCAAACACACTTCATTTTTTCAGCCCAGATGGTCCTTGATAGAAAAACCACCATTGACACATGTCAGCTTTATTGATGTTCAGGGGCCTCAAGACGGTATCAGTAGACCACTTTTCGAGGGCCCTAAAACCACCCAGCCGTCACGATGGTTTTATAAATCATAAAGTACCTGATAGGGAGGACTTGCGTCAAGAGGGACCCATCTTAAAATACTTGCGTCTCCCTGGCTCAAATCTAGAGATCTCCTGGAAGAAAAATCAACGGTCATCAAAGCGTCAGGAGGTTAAAACCACAAGAGGTTTACCACAGTCAGTTCACCCCTCAATCAAAACCGTGGCCTCCACATGGCAATCCCAGAATCGTTCAGGGGTCTTGGAGCGGGTTTCCTAAAGCACTTTTTGAGGGGCCTAAAAACCGTTAATGGGTTTCCTGTCTTGTCATCCTCGCTGTCACTTTGAATTGACTCTTCCTAGTAATCATTTCTGCCCCCGACACCGTACGAGCTACAGTCTACTCCCAGCATGCGAAGCCCGAAAGGATGGTCAAGTAATTATTACGACAATATAGGCTCACCCACTGAGGATAGTTCGAATGGCTCTATAAATATCCCCCGAGTTGAACTATTTTGTATTTCGAAGCTCCTACACTTCACAGGTCCGGAGCGCGAAGCCGAGGACACACAGATTGTTCAAGATTGTTCCAATAACCGAGTGACAAGGTTTTTTTCAATGGTGCATTTCATCTCAAGAGGAGGCTCACCAGGAGCATTGAGGATTCGGATGACCAACATCCATGAACATCCTACAGATGCACACTTGCAGGAAATCAGACAAGAGAAGCCTGAGGTCTCACCCGAGATGTCTAAGGAGAGTTCAACTATTTCATCGATTAAAAGGGAGATGGGCCTTCCATAGGCAGGAGCACAGAAGAGAAGGATGTGCCAGTCCCAACGAAGGATGATCAGATGGTGAACACATGGTGAAGCAGTAGCACCTGAGCAGTTTTAGCGAAGCAATGACAGAATCAGGTCCCGTTCCATAGCTCGGCATCAGAATTGAACTTTTGTCTTGTCGAAAGCAGGGTCCGAGAGCAAAGGGCTTGGATGGGATGGAAGAAATAGGTGGCAGAGGTCCGCAAAGTAGCATCTTTCATCAGTATGGTCGCATCTACGTCTTCATCAGGCCGTAGGAGGTCCAGCAAGTGTTTTAAAGGTTCCTGATAAGATCCGAGTGACATTATGTCGTTAATAACTTATAGTTTAAGGTGATACAAACTTCGTTGAGCCGGACGTACTACTTTGCTAGCAAAGTGGTCCCGGGTCACAGTCATAGGATAACCAATATTTTTCCGTATGACTGATATTGTAACAAACTTTGTTAAGGAGTATAAATAGAAAAAAATTAAAGCTGTTGAGTTGTAAGTGATTGTAACAATTTATGTTTTAGATAGTAGGAAGGCTATATATAGCCAAGTAGGCAGTAGCCAAAGGGTCGGCTCTCTTGTGTAAGAAGTATTACTTCTATAGTGGATAGTTTGATGAATATAGAAAGAAACATATTATTTCCCTATCTTGGAGGTTGATGGATTCAAATTTTTGATGTGCATAGTTAGTATCTTCTATTGTTTTTCATCTCTTCCATCTATGTATGATCTGCAGAGCTGTTCTGAATTTTATATGAGTGCTTATGCTTAAATGTATTTCTTCTAAGAGGATTAGTAATTGAAGTATTCATGTTGATTTGTCTTAAATTGATATTCTCGTATTATTCAGTGGTGTTCTGTGTTCATTTTGTTAAGGCTGTTGAATTCCTCTCCCAGGCTCAACACGCCATTCTGTAAATGTAGGATAAAGCTTTACTTTCACAGTACCTTTATCTTACACCATTTCATTTTCCATTTACCACTCAAAGTCTGATTTCTTGGCACATTGAAATACTGCCCATTCATATTTCAAGATTGGAATTCTACATTGTTTTATGTCACCTATGTTTTGATTCAGTAAAGTTTTCAGAAGTGATTATTGATGCCCAAGCACAGTTCTGAAAGACAACCTTAGAATGTCTCTGGGACTAAATTTTTTTTGCCGCCATTGCAGGGGAACGCAATCAAGAAGATAAATATTCCTTGGGTATAATGACAAAATTATACGTTCTCAGTTTCATGGTGGATGAAATTGAGTTGCAGGCTGTTATCCACCTGGCGACTCCACAGTAGCAAACCTGGCATCTGGACGAAGACACACTCGCCAGAACCCAATCCACGAAGAATTTGTGGTCCTTGTGTTAAATTTTCAGAATTTACTTCAATCTGATCTAGGATCTTAACTGAGAGAACAACATGTACAACAAATCTACAGCATATCAATCATGGACACAATAATGCAAGCACACAAGAGACACAGCGTTTACTTGGGGAAAAACATAAAGGTGAAAAACCCCAATAACTTCCTCAGAGATAGATAGAGAAATGATACAACCAAAATACAAGAGATAGTCTTCTCCTAGCAGCAGAGCCTCCTCCTCCACAATTGCACCACTCTCCCAAGCATGAGTGAGAGAATAGAATGTGTAAACTGAGAGAGACACACTCTCTATTTATACACTAACTTGACTTGACCTTTACTCAACTAGGTTGGCCTCAACTTAACCACTTAACATAATGCTGACTGGGCCGACCCCCACTAGGGTGGTTTAATAACCTTTTGACCCACATGGACGACCCCCAATAGGGTGGTCTAATAACCCTTTGACCCACATGACTTATATAGGGTCGACCCTAACAAGGTGGTCTAATAACCCATCAAGTATAAGTTACGACACTTACAATATAAATGACGACACTTCCGTATAGAGGAATAATAACATCTCTATAGGAGTACAATATACATATATGTGAAATACATTCCGAAGTTACATAGACATCAACACTCCCTCTTAACTAGGAAGGTATTTCTCGACACAGGTCTTCTAGCACAAGTCTTCTTCTCTGGATCATCGTCACTACTGCTGCTATCTCAATCAATCTCTGAATATACTTGTCATAGGAAGTTCTACAGAGCCAGTCCTTTTTCATACTAGATGTAGGCCCACCACATGTAGGTCTTTGTCATCACTGGCCATACTGTGGAATCCTCAGGACTTATTACGTGCGTCACAAAACCTCGAAAGAGCATCCCAAGCTGTTACAAGCAAATGACTCTACCTATAGGATCTCCCAGGGCCATATTATATGTGACTTCACCACAAAACCTCGCAAGAGCATCCCAGGATGTTACGAGCACACAGCTCTACCTATAGGATCTCCCAGGGACAGATTATATGTGGTCACCACAAAACCTCGCAAGAGCATCCCAGGCTGTTACGAGCACACAACTCTACCTATAGGATCTCCCAGGGACAGATTATATGTGGTCATGGCAAAACCTCACAAGAGCATCCCAGGACTTATTACGGGCACACAGCCCAACCTATCGGATCTCCCAGGGACATATTATATGCCATAGGACGAAACCTTGAAAGAGCATCTGCCAGATATCCCAGGGCCAGATTATATGCCATAGGAAAAACCTCGAAAGACTATCTGCAGATCTCCCAGGGCCAAATTATATGTCCTCCCAGAGCAAAATCTCGAAAGAGCATTTTCCAGATATCCCAGGGCCAAATTATATGCCATAGGAAAAACCTCGAAAGACTATCTACAAATCTCCCAGGGCCAAATTATATGCTCATCTGCACAACCTGATCCACGGCCATAGAGTATCAACCTGATACTCACCATACATCATCCTAATGTATACATGATCATCCTGATCATCATCACTGCAACATCCTACTGCAAGTCATCTGGAGCAACATCCTGAAGCTCGTCATCCAAGATCATCCTGATCATATCATGCATCTACTTGATGCATACCAAGTATCTACCTGATACATATCATCATACATGATCCACCTGATCATACAATGTATCCACCTGATACAAATACAAATACATGATCCACCTGATCATACATGATACATATCAACATACATGATCTACCTGATCATACAATGTATCCACCTAATACATATACAGATACATGATCCACCTGATCATACATGATACATATCAACATACATGATCTACCTGATCATACAATGTATCCACTTGATACATATATAGATACATGGTCCAAGCATCCAACATGATGCATATACAAAATACATACAAATGATCCAACCGATCATATCCAGCATCTAACATGATGTGTACATACATAAATGATCCAACTGATCATATCCATCATCCAACATGATGCATACATACATATACATATAAATGATCCAACTGATCATATCCAGCATCATCCTGATGCATATACAGAGCAGTAACTGGAGCATCGTCCTGATGCTCATCATCCAGTGCTTACATCCACATCCATGTGAAGGATCCTCCTTCCAACATGCTTGGAATGGCCTCTGCAAATGTGTCCATCACTTTTTTCTCGAAGTGTCATCAATCTGAAGAACACCAAGCCTCTTTTTGAAGTACTCGAACTTCACTCTGGCTAGTGGTTTCGTCAGCACATTTGCAATCTGCTCGTCTGTCGCAATGTATAGGAGCTTAACAGCTCCTCTCTGCACCATATCCCTAATATAGTGATATTTGATCTCTATGTGTTTTGACCTGTCATGAAACACTGGGTTCTCGGATAGCTTCACACAACTCTGGTTATCACAAAAGATACCAGTAGCATCCAATGGGAGATCAAATAACTCAGACAATAGCTTCCGTAGCCATACTGCCTCACAACTAGCTGAACAGGTTGCAACATACTCTGCCTCAGCTATACTCAGTGCTACGCAGGACTGCTTCCTGCTAAACCAATAGATCACACCTGATCCCATACTGAAGCAACATCTAGATGTGCTCTTCCTATCTGCAGCACTGCCAACCCAATCTAAATCAACAGAACCCTGCAGGTTAAACTTTTGATTCACTTCATACTTGAGCCCATAATCCACTATACCCTTTAGGTACCTCAGAACATGCTTTATAGCAACCAGGTGAACACTCCTTGGATCCATCAGGCATTGGCTCAATGTGTTCACCGCAAAGCAAATATCTGGTCTCGTGTTCATTAGGTACATCAAGGACCCAATCATCTGACGATACATAGAGACATCAACCGGCTCAGATGAAGCATCACAAAAAAGCTTCAGATTCGATGCCATAGGTGTGGCCATGGCCTTGCAATCCATCATCCCGAACCTCTTCAGGATCTCTACTGTATACTTCCCTTGTCCAAGGAAGATTCCATCTGCACTCTGCCACACCTCCATGCCAAAAACAAATAGTGCATCATCCCCAAGTTTTTCATCTCGAACTCAGCAGCAAGCTTCTGCTATGTATCGGCAATCAATCTTTCATCTCCTGTTACAAACAGGTCATCCACATACAAGAGTAGAATCACAGGATTCCCTTCCTCAACCTTGTAGTAAAGGTTGGAATCCGCTTCACTCTTGGTAAATCCCAAACTGGATAGAAAGTTGTCTATCCTACCAAGTTTTGCACACATATATGACTATACCATTCAAGAAGGCTGTCTTGAAATCCATTTGGTGTATCTTCTATTTCATCACTTTTATATTTCTCTATGCTACCATCTGCAACATGCTTGATCTGATAGTTCCATTTGGAAGTCACAACAGACTTCCCTTCAGCTCTTGGGGCTGCATCCCAAACATCGTTCTTCATGATCGACGGATCATGGCATTCTTCCCGTATCCTAGGAACTTCAATATCTTCAATAGATAATTTTTTTGCTTGAACAAATGTTGTAGTCCTTCTTTTGTAGGTGAAGGTATACGGTCTTTTCTACAAAACAAGTTAAATTGCATGATTAGAAACATCTCATAATTTTCAGACAAATTCTTACACATAAACAAATATGTCATACAGTCATGCAATTATCTTAGCCAATGCTTCAATACAACATTTATCCATGTTCCACAACTTTCTAGATGCCTTCCAGTCTCTACCAGAACATTGTTAAGAGTTTGCACTACTCCCAACATGTCAGCAAAGAGGTTTCATTCTAGATAAGTAGCACTGGAATGTTGTACAGTGCCATAGGCCACTTACCCATCACATGCATATTAGTAGTATACTGTTCATTAATGCAATCATTCTAATATGCACAATACATATCCTAAGTCTAGGAACATGAGCATATACATCATTGAACAATTTTATTTAAACAAACAAATATGCAAGAAATGATAATTAAAAATACTTATCTTTGTTTGGTTGCTGGGTGGACTCCCTCTGAGTCTTTGCTTCCTTGCAGGAGCTGCTGAAGTAGCTTCTTCTACACCTTTCTGTTGTGGAATGTAGAAAGATGGTCAACTCCCTCTGAATATCTGCATCCTTGCAGAAACTACTGAAGTGTACTCCTTTGCTTTCTTGTAGGAACAACTAGAGTGTGCTCCCTCTTGATCATTGATTCCTAGATTACCTGTCCTTGAACTTACATCCATCCTTAATCACTATGCATGCTAATTAGTATCATCATTGTGTTATCCTTGAGGTCTCATACATAATCACACATTTATTAGTATAATCTTAATACTATCAAAACACAATAATCTTAAACATCTATAGTCATGATCATTCACAGATAATAAACATTAGTATTCAAGGTTTCAGGGAAGTCTTCTTTTACTCATGCATATTCTTATTTGATCATAGGACTCTTTTGATTAGTTAAATCATCAATGCATAAACCCATGATTACTCAAACCTATACCTTCATGATTCTTCTAGTTAGTCATATCATCAATTATGGTAAGAAACATAATATGCATACAACCATGACTATTCAAACCTATGACTTCATGAATAATCATTATCAACAACACAACAGTATAAGATCCTAACACAAGGTAGGATTCTAGCTTGATATAGGAAAAACATACTTGGATTAGCATGCTAGATAGTTGTGTCTAACATACCTGCATAATGTCTTCTGGTTCTCTTCAGTGACTTGTGCTAGTAACTTGCATGTCTCATAAGTTAACCATTGTAGAACCAAGTTATACATACCTCGAAGGTAGATCTTCTATGTGATCCATGACAATGGATGAATCTTTGTCTTCATGTCACCATGATCATATGTTCTTGAAGTAGAACATGATTTGACTTTCTTGGTGTACCTTTTATGTTAGCGAACAACATAAACCTCATAGAACATCACAATGCATTAGTACAATCATATGTGTCAAAACCTTAATTAATGAATATCTTCTATTAAGGTGATACGACAAGTCTAGTAATTAATGAAGATTGTACTGTAATGATATGAAGACAAACATATCATAAACTTAACCATGAACATAATTCGAAACATACCTGTAAGCCATACCTGTAAGCCATACCTGTCAAGATTGCTTGTAATCTTCTTATGGAACCCCTTAGCCTCATCTCCCTCTGAGATAGGAACTTCTTCACTTATGTAGGTGACCAATCCATCTTCTTCTACGATTAAACCAATCCACTTGATTTGCAAGAACTGGAGCTGGAGCTGGATTAGGG
Organism: Larix kaempferi; assembly: GCA_027924585.1. Lineage (NCBI taxonomy): Eukaryota > Viridiplantae > Streptophyta > Pinopsida > Pinales > Pinaceae > Larix > Larix kaempferi. Next base: position 4,435,093 of record BSBM01000008.1, read on the forward strand.
TTTGTCAAAGAAACCCAAAAATTTAAACTTTGAATTTCAAACTTCCAAAAGGATAGAAATATGCGCCTTGATGAGCTGATCAAGTTGGTATATTCAGAATTTGAAAACTGCAAAGTTTCACCCCTCGAAATTGCCTTTTAGATTTTCGGATTCACTCGGGAGGACCCTGAATTAGGGTTTGAGTTTCCCGGAGCTTCACCCAACCAAAATATTTCATTCAAAGCTCTAAGATTTGATTTTTTTGAGGATCTTCCAGCCGTGGTCACAGATTTCCAAAATTCCAATTTTTGCAGAAGCCCTAATTTTCCATCTTTCCGATCAAAGTCCTGAATTGGGGTTTGATCAAGCTCGACCTTCTGCCCAACCAAAAAATATGATCTTGGTCTCTAAATTTTGATTTTGATGAGTAGCATCCATCCGTGGTCTCCGATTACAAAAATTCCAACTTTCTCCGAAGCCCTAAATTTCGGAAGCAATGAATGAAGGTGCTAAAAAATAATTCTGTTTTGACAGAAATATGTACCTGATTGTTTCTGGTGCAACTCCAAACTTTTCGATCCATAGGGTCTGAAATATTTTCCTGAGATAGCCTGACCTATTATCTTTCCATCCCAACAGGTCTGACTTCAATTGGATTCTCTGAGAGAGAGTTATGCCAAGTGTCGCAACGTGACCTGTTTATGGGATAATACAGGAGAGCGAACTTGTACGGCATGCCACGTGTCACTGGTTCAACTTCGGCCTCTTAAAAATTTTCTTGAGATATCCCTACCTGATATCTTTCCATCTCGATAGGTATGACCTCAATTGGATTCTCTGAGAGAGAGTTATGCCAAGTGTCGCAACATGACTTGTTTATGGGATAATACAAGATAGTGAACTTGCACGGCGTGCCACGTGTCACTGGTTCAACTTTGGCCACTAAAAATTTTTCCTAAGATAGTATAGTCTGTGTAATACCTGTCACTTTTTATGAAATTTCAGTTGGAGATTCCTATCCCAAGTTATGACCGTTTTCCCAAGGTCACCTGATTTTGACTCAGATCTGGAAGAGGCAGAAACCCTATATTGTACAGATCATAAATCACAAATTACAACAAATTAGAGGTTTTCCTTTGGACACAAGGTACATGAGGATCTGAAATTCGACCTGTAAAAGTTTCAGATCCGAAAACTTCACCCAAATGGATTTATAGCGAAATTTCTACGATGACTGTTTTTTGCTATATCAAGCCCTAACATCGTAATTGCAATAAGTGTCATACATGCCATATCATGCCTTCTTTCAGGCTAGCTCTGATACCATGTTAAATTTTCAGAATTTACTTCAATCTGATCTAGGATCTTAACTGAGAGAACAACATGTACAGCAAATGTATAGCATATCAACCATGGACACAATAATGCAAGCACACAAGAGACACAGAGTTTACTTGGGGAAAACCATAAAGATGAAAAACCCAATAACTTCCTCAGAGATAGATAGAGCAATGATACAACTAGAATACAAGAGATAGTCTTCTCCTAGAAGCAGAGCCTCCTCCTCCACAATTGCGCCACTCTCCCAAGCGTGAGTGAGAGAATAGAATGTGTAAACTAGGAGAGACACACTCTCTATTTATACACTAACTTGACTTGAGCTTTACTCAACTAGGTCGGCCTCAACTTAACCACTTAACATAATGCTGACTGGGCCGACCTCCACTAGGGTGGTCTAATAACCCTTTGACCCACATGGCCGACCCCCAATAGGGTGGTCTAATAACCCTTTGACCCACATGACTTATACAGGGCCGACCCTAACAAGGTGGTCTAATAACCCATCAAGTATAAGTTACGACACTTACAATATAAATGACGACACTTCCGTATAGAGGAATAATAACATCTCTATAGGAATACAATATACATATATGTGAAATACATTCCGAAGTTACATATACATCAACACCTTGAAGACTCAGTTTCTTGGAGACATAGACATGGGAGATACCAATCTACTTCACCAAGTTATTAGTGAAGCTTCTCCTTCCCTTTGTTCGTCCCCCAATCCCCCCCATCTGAGTTGATCGTCCAAACCCCTAAGCAACAACCATTTTCCCAAGATCCTCACACTCCTTGTGCTAGTCCTACTTTTCAAAGAATTTTTGCAGTACGTGAAGAGTTTGTTCCTCACACTAATCCAACCAAGTCTTTCGTTGCCTCATAGGCGGAGAATTTGAACGCCAACCACCTCATGTCCAGAGGAGGAGGCGGAGGACCACCTCCACCACCACCCAGAACACCAAGATGGGTGGCAACCCATCACAGACCCCTGCATTTACCCACGTCCCTAAATGATATGCCTACCCATTACCTGAAGCTACTACCAAAGTATGATGGCAATAAAGGGACATCTACCAAGGACCATGTAGATCGATTTCAAGATTTCACGAATGACATCCTGATTGAGCACGATGATGCATTTATGAGAATCTTTGCTCAATCATTAGAAGGAGAGGCCAAAAAATGGTTGAGATCTTTACCTAATGCTTCCATTAGCACTATGGAAATCTTGGAAACTACCTTCGTCAAGAAATGGGGAGTTAAACGAGACAGTTTATATTATCTAATAGAATTCTCTGCCTTGAAGAAAAGCGGTTCTGAAAACGTGGTCGATTTCACAGCAAGATTTAACAAACGGTATTTCAGAATCCATGAGGACATTCGTCCTATTGAAGCCGCAACTTGAGTCACTTATGCAGCCGCTTTCCCTTCATATTTTTCCATAACGTTAAGAGAAAGAAGACCAGTCTCCTTCAATGATATGCAGGATGATGCCATCAACGTTGAAGGAAATCTGAGAGAAGGAGGGAAGATTAACATGACTAATGATACTGAACCCAAAGACAAAGGGAAGTCCAAGGAGGAAGGGGTATCTTCAGAAATAAGAGACTCCCAGGACGCAAAGATTGATGATATGACCCGTATTATCACGAACCTATCAAATAAGGTCACTAGAATGGAATTGGAGGGTAGCAGTCCTAATCAACAGTCCCCTCCCCGTCCTCCAAACTAGTTCTGAAGACCTTTCAATCCACAGATGGCATATAGATAAAAAAGAAACGATGAACAACCACTAAGGACTCCTTTTTGCGAAAAGGAAAAAAATTTGGTCAAGATCGCTACAAAGGAAGGTTATGAAGATTTTGAAGAACAACTAAATTGGGTGGAAGAAGATTCCCACATCATGCACCTTACTAGAGAGGATTATGAGAGTTCACTATTATATGAGGAAGATGGCTCAGATATTCTATATTCCCAAGAAAGTGACGAGTTCCCTGATGATCATCTTATTTCTCATAATGTTCATCTTGAAAAATGCAAAAGAAGTACAACTTAAGACCAAGGTTGGAAATGACAAACAAGCAGAGTGGACACATTCCTAGAAAGTCCCCATGGAAGTCAACTCAAACAAAGTCCCCTCAAGCAGCCTCCTTACCCAAAGAAAATGACCTCCCGAAGGATAAAGAAGTTGAAACCATGATCCCAGATATCCTAATTCAGCTAGGTATAAGCCCCCATAAGAGAGTTGAACCAATCCCTATAGAAGGGAACACCTCTTTCAGTTTGGAATAAGAGATGAACAAATTAAAGATAGCGGTTCCCTTGACTGAGTTAATAAGAAATCCTATGTACCAGGGCCATATTGACAAGATGCTACACCGGGCCAAAAGCATTGATCAATAAGATTCCATAAATCTTAATGATGAAGCTCCCTCTTTTCAGTGTGGCCCACGCATTAATAGTAAAGAAGAGCCCACTGCCCCGTTTTACATCACCCTGAACGTACACAAGAAGCTTCTGCACAATTGTATGCTAGATTCTGGGGCATCTCACAATCTAATGCCCAAAGTTATAATGGAATAGCTAGGACTGGAAATCACCAGGCCTTATCATGACCTTTACAGTTTTGATTCCAGAAAGGTAAAGTGCATAGGGATGATAAAATACATGGTGGTCACTCTTGCCTAGATACCATCCAAAAGAGTAATGATGGACGTGGTGGTAGCAGATGTCCCAGCTAAATATGGTATGCTCCTGTCAAGAAGCTGGGCTAAAAATCTAGGAGGAACCATGCAGATGGACATGAAGTATGCTACGAGACCCATTTTTTCTGAAGAGACTAGGCGGTTATATAGAGAATCCATGTTCGCCTATGTTATAAGCGACCAGGATTGTCCATGAATTATCCTATATATGCTGCTGATGAGAACATGGGATGTTATAGACTATCAGTAGGAGACCTAGTTGAAGAAGAGATCGCACATGTTTAAGCAACATAACCAGTCACTAAAAATATTTGGAACCAAGTTTGGAAACTCTTTTTCGATGGGGCATCTGCCAAAGATGAATCCGGAGCTAGCGCGGTATTGAAATCACCATTGGGCTATGAAATTAGTTTGTCTTACAAGCTATATTTTGACACCACCAACAATGTCCCTAAGTATGAAGCACTCATTCTCGGTCTCCGAGTGGAAAAATACTTGAGAATTGCTAATTTGGCGGTTTTTGGAGACTTTGAGCTCGTTGCAAATCAGATTAGAAATGTTTATCAGACTAAACACCCCAGACTCAGAGCATATCGCAATCTGGCTTGGGATCTTATTGAGAACTTCTTTGATGCCTTTAACATTACTTTCGTTCCTCGGGAAGAAAATCAACAGGATGATGCTTTGGCCATGATGACAAGTTCTTTCAACCCTCCCAAAAAGCCGAAGTTGAACTATGAAGTTGAAATGAGATACCGTCCCTCCATTCTCGACAACGTCAAAAGTTGGCAGGTTTTCGAGGATGACCAACAAATTAAGCGCTTTTTACAATTGGTCGGGGAATTCTCAAATACTAAGGTGGATGGAGACTCTGGAGAAATAAAAGGGAGTGATTCACAGGTAAAAGATACAGAAGGCTCTAAACTCACGTAGCAGATCGTGGGTCACAAGGTCCTGTAGTTAAAAAATAATTTCATTCTGAAATGACTTGTTCCATCAGACCAGTTGTTTGACAAAAATGATGTCCCTGTCAAACCAACAATGCAGCCAACCACGGAGGCCATACAGGAGGTAACTCTTGGTACCATGGAGGACCCCGTGTTTATCAAACTCTCTCAGTCCCTCACGAGCGAGCAGAGACAAAGGTATGAGAAATTGTTTAAATATTATGTAGATGTATTTGCATGGAAGTATTAGGACCTCAGAACCTATGATACTACCATAATACAACATAGGATCCTCTTAAAGCCTGATGCTAAGCTAGTAAAACAAAAATTGAGGCAGGTAAACCCTATCTTGTTGCCGATGATTGAAGGGGAAATAAGGAAGCTCCTTGATGCAAAAATAATTATCTCTCTAAGATATTTGGAATGGGTGGCTAATCTAGTACCGGTCAGAAAGAAGAAGGGTGAGATCCGACTATGCGTCGATTTCAGAAATCTAAATAAATGCTCGTTGAAGGATAAATACCCCTTGCCCAAACGGATCATATTTTGAAAAAAGTGGTAGGTTCAACCCGAGTATCTGTGATGGATGGGTTCTTAGGCTATAACCAGGTTGCAATGCACCTAGATGATAGCGAAAATACGACCTTCACTACACGATGGGGAACTTTTATGTATGACAAAATGCCTTTCGGCCTTATGAATGTTGGGGCGACATTCCAAAGGTCCATGGACATAGCATTCAAAGGAGAAAAGGACCGGTTCATTGTTATATACCTGGATGATATTGATGAGTCCAAGTTATAGGTATTTGATAGCCTTTTTCCCCACAGTAAAGCACAAGAAAGGGTGAAGAAATACACTTGTTTTGTGGGAGAAATGATTTACCGTAATTATTTAATGAAGTTGTTTTAAAGATTATTCTTGTATGTTTGAAAGCGTGTTCAATAAACTAATTATATGAAAATCGAGTATGATTGAGCAGGTCTAGGTACACTAAGGGACAAACACACAGATCAAGTGAAGGACTGAAAGATCATACAAAGCTTAGTGCCTTTTTCCCTGATTTCTAGAGAGAACTCCTATTCAAACAGAATCGACAATTAGACATATAGTTAGGTTAGGCATTAGAGGCATATATATACGGGCCTCTCGGTTAACGAGAGGGCCCTGTTGCCATTTTTGAGAACCATCGTTTTACGTTTTTATACTGTTGAGATAATTTGAGTTACAGACCTTTATCAAACCATGAAGTTACTATTTTGAATATAGATTTGATGTTGCTTTCAATTCAGCATATATAAGTTTTCTTCACTCCTGAGTACGGGTTGGATAGGGCTCCTCCAACATGTAAGTTAGGAGATCTTACTGTTCAAGTATTTTTCATTAATACACCCAGCTGATCAAGAAAAGACAACGTTTACATGCCCCTGGGGTACTTATGCATACAGAGTACTACCCTTTGGGCTATGTAATGCTCCAACAATATTCCAAAGGGCCATACTAAGTATATTCTTTGATTTCATAAATGATCAAATGGAAGTCTTCATGGATGACTTTACACCCTATGGACAAAACTTTGACCAGGCATTAAACCATCTTGAATTAGTATTGGAAAAATGTATTGAGATGAGTTTATGTTTGAGCAATGACAATTGCAGAATGTTAATGGAAGAAGGCATTGTTATAGGAAACCATATATCATAAAGGGGGATAGAGGTGGATCAAGCAAAAGTTTCAGTAATCAGAACGCTGCCACCACCTATCAAACAAAGGGATGTGAGAAGTTTCCTTGGACAAACAGGGTACTACAGGAGATTTATTGAAAATTATAGCAGGATTGTTGCTTCAATGTTTTCCCTTCTCACAAAAGACACTGAGTTCATATGGACAAACCATTGCATGAAATCATTTGATAAACTTAAGGAGAAAACAGTTACAGCTCCAGTACTCCAAGGACTAGACTAAGCACTTCCATTCCACATCCACTCAGATGCATCAGATAAGGAAATCGGTTCTGTCCTTGGACAAGAAAAAGAGAAGAAGCCCTATGCAATATATGATATCAGTAAAAATTTGGCAGGGGCAGAATTAAATTATACTGTCACCGAGAAGGAATTTTTGGCTGTCATACATGCCATTAATAAATTCAGGTACTATATCACTGGCTACCAAGTTTTTGTTCATACAGACCATTCAACCATAAGGTATCTCATGAACAAACCCAACACAAGTGCTCAAGTCATTAGATGGCTGCTACTCCTCCAAGAGTTTGACATCACCATTTCAGACAAGCCAGGAAAACACAATGTGGTCACTGAATTCCTATCTAGGCTCACACATGGACACGACAATTAAGTGATCAATGATAGTTTTCCAGATGAGCACCTTTTTCCATATCCACAAGAAGCCCATGGTTTGCTGACATAGCAAACTATTTAGTGTCTGGGAAGTTTCCATAACATTACAGTTACAAAGAAAAGACTAAAGTAATAAGGCAAAGTTCCACATACACATGGATAGAGGGCATGCTCTTCAAACAAGGACCAGATCAAATACTCAGAAGGTGCATTAGAGAAGATGAAGTGCATAACATAATGCATGCCACTGACAATGAACCATGTGGAGGACACTATGCTGCAAAGAGGACAAACTATAAAATTTTGCAAACATGGTACTATTGGCCAACACTCCACAAAGATGCTTATGAATATGTTTCACACTGTGATGACTGCCAAAGGATGGGAAAACCAACACAAAAAGAAGAAATGCCACTCCATCCACAAATCTCCTTGGAGGCATTCAAAAAATGGGGATTTGATTTCATTGGTCCAATCAACCCACATTCTAATAAGAAAAGGTACATCTTGGTATGCACTGACTACCTTACAAAGTGGACTGAGGTAGCAGTACTTGCTGTAGCCAATGAAACCAACATGGCAAAATTCTTCACTAAGCAGATATTTCACAGGTTTGGAGTACAAAGAGAACTAGTTTCTGATCAAGGCCCACAATTTACATCAAATTTAATAGAAGACTTGCTTAAAAGAAACAATATCAAATGCAGACAGTCCTCCTCCTATCACCCTCAAGCAAATGGTCAAGCTGAGGTAACCAACAAAGAATTAGAGAGGATTTTGACAAAGACTGTCCAACTCCACAAAAGAGATTGGGCTGACAGACTGAGTGAGGCAATTTGGGCATATAATACCACATGGAAGACAACAACAAGATTCACACCTTATGAACTAGTATATGGAAAGAAAGTCATGCTGCCAATTGAATTTGAAATTAAGACATTAAGAATTGCAGCAGAGTTAAATATGGAACTGTCAGAGATACAACAAGAATGCATGATACAATTGAATCAATTGGATGAACAACGCCAGCAAACACTTCCCCATACTGAAATCATCCAACAACAAAGGAAGAAGTGGCATGACAAACACCTAAAGGATAAAAAGTTCAAGGAAGATGACTGGGCACTACTCTATGACTCTAGGTTTCACACATTTAAGGAAAGCTAACAACCATATGGCTGGGACCTTACATAATTCAAAAGATCTATGAAAATGGAGCTGTAAGGATCATTACAATTGATGAAGAGGAGTTCCCCATGATAGTAAATGGACATCGACTCAAACTTTACAAGAAGCCATAGTCAAAGGAGGAGTTTACACAGGTACTCTACCAGCAAGAACTGACGATGATAGAGAGCATGGAAAATCAATGAAATTCAGTTCATAAAAAAATAAAAAAAATAAAAAAAACAAGAGAAAAGAAAAAAAAAGGAAAAAAGAAAAATTGCTGAAAAAAAAAGAAGTAAAATGAAAAAAGGAATGAAAAAAAAGAGAAAAAAAAACAAGAAGAAAAAAGAAAATGATAAGAAAAAAAAACATGAGAAAGGGGGATGAGCAAAATGCCAAATACCAAACTACATAAATGATACAATCAGGTAAACACAGGTAAAATTGCAGGGCATCATATATCCCCAAGACGAACCAGCATGCACAATGCAAACAAATCAAATCAAGAGAGCCATGTATCAATAATCAAGCAAGCCAGTCATATATTCAAGTCATCAGCAAAGATATCACACTACAAAATTCAATCAAGCGAGCCTGCCATCAAATACAAGCGAGCCAACAATCTAATAAAGTGAGCCCAAAAATTATCAGCATTGTAGCAACCAAGCAAGCCATCCACGTAATCAAGAAGAAAGCAAAGGTATCAACTACTATAGAATTTATTTACAACAAACAAGCTATTCAATCACATCTGCAATATCTTCACGTGAGCTTGCCATCTATTCAAGAGAGTCAACCTAGATTACAACAACACAAAGAATAATCAACAACCCAATGCAAAAGCATCATCACAAAATCAAATAAAAAAAATGGCACATAGTTCAAAAGCAGCTAATATAGCAAATTCAAACGAACCAAAGGAAAAAGCAGCAAGCGCACATAACTAATGACATGCCAAAATTCACTACAGACAATGACAAATCTACTACAAAATCTAGCGCACATAAAAATTGAGCAAAATCATGAACTCAGGTATGCTAAAGCATAACGAGGTAATCTCTAAACATCTTTGTTTTATTTTTAAGGTCAAATCATTATCCCGAAAAACGGTTATTTCCAAAGATGAGGACAACTTTTAAATTAAGTCGGTGGCAAGGTTCAGACTACCTCATGAGATCATGATTAGCCACCTTCGTCATGTCAGCAAATGATAAACCCACATCTTGCCACCATACTTCTAAATAATCGGAGCAGAAGTGCAATGTACAATCATGAAACGAAATGCAGGGCTCAATCAAGCAGCAAGTACAACAAACATTGATGAGGATAAGTGCGGAAGGCAGTTAAGTAAGGCTGCATAATCTTCCAAAAAGCCAATTTCGCATATACGAAACTTCTCAGAACTCTCCAGAAGCAAGGAACTAGAAGTTAGTGTGGTCACGCAGCTAGCAATCTAGCCCTTGAACCTGTAATCAACCTCGACCATTTGAGGTAAGATAGCTATGCTCCAAGTGTTGGTTTATTGTTATAGTAAAGGATTTCAGGATGAAAAAAGGTTTCAAGAAAAGTGAACCAGAGGAACACAACGCTATTTATCAGAACCCGTGAATCTTAACAATCATCCGCAACGCGGGATGGATTCCTTTCATCTTAGGATTGAAAGGGTACAATACAGGGGTGGCTCTTGAGTTTGCAAGAAATTTAAAGCATATCAAGGATGAACAGTTTGTCACCTGAGTGAAGGGGTTACGCATAAGGTTGGATGATGAAGTGATTGCCAAATTCACTGGCCTACCAATGGGTCTGCATTGGAGCAGGGATGAACGGGAGGAAAACCATAAAGCAAAGGCAACATTTTTTCGAGCAAGGAAAGGTCTACGACGAAGATAAAAATGGAGTTAAAAGACTCTCCATGCCGACACCATGGGATGAAATGGCTGCAATCGTCTAGAAATACATTACATGCACTGGTAGTTTAAGTTATGTTCCTATTTTTCATTTTCGAATTCTGGAGCTGTTGAGGCACAGGGTCCATCTTCCACCGAACAACAACATTAGCATTCCATACTATCGGCTTCTATCCCTGCCAGAAATGAGCAAGAAAGTGATTAAAGGAAAAGAGGATGCTTTTGCCCACAATGGGCTGATAAAATTGATTGTTTGTGAGGAATTAAAAGTGCAGATCCTAGAGCTTTCTTGGGAAGAATTTGTGTTGGTATCTGCTGAGAATGTTCAAAGAATGAAGGGTACACCCACAGTTGGCATACCCCTACCTCCTGGATCAAAGAGAAAGACCACCTCTACATTAGAGACTAAGAGGAAAATCGACCTGGACAACGTGGCTGATACCGTGGTGAAGATAAAGCATTCACGAGATGACTCCCCCAAAACAAACCCAGGGATTTCTACCAGCAATAAAGGGCTGAAGAGAGAAGTAAAAGATTCACACAAGCATCCAAAATATGAATTACCAAGGAGGAGAAAAGGGAACCTAGTCTCTTAGTTCAAAATGTGTTTGATGAGAATGATGATCTTTGGGTAGATCAGGAAGATCCCACTACACCAGAAGAGCTGGATGAACAAGAAGAGCAGGATGCATAAGAGGAGCAGGATGAACAAGAAGAGTACGATGCAGAAGAAGAGATGGATGAACAAGAAGAATAGGATGCAGAAGAAGAACATAATGCACAAGAAGAGCAAGACAACCTCCAGGGGAACCTTCCTGAGCACAATGAAAACCCCGGGGTCATTAACCAACTCGCTGAGGCACGGGAAGAACTAGAAAAGATCAGAAAGGAGCTGGCAACACTGAGAATTAAATTAGGAAGCCAACCAACATCTCTCCTATTTTCACCTGAAAAGACACTAATTCTGAAAATGCATCAGGTAGGGAAGCTAAAACTGTTTGAGTAGAAAAATTCAGCACTTAAAGAGAAATTGGCTAAGGCACAAGAGGAGTTAGCCAAAAGGACCAGGAGATTGTTCAATTGAGGGACATTTTGGCTACTACCACTAAAATATATGAAAACTACTGGACCTCAAGCCACCATCATTAATTTATACAGTTTATCTACAAGAAAAGTGTTGAAAATTCCATCTCTAAAGGTTAAAATAGGGACTCCCGATAGAGATAAACTCCCCCAAAGAATTTATGGATGCATATCTAAACTCCACAAAGTTGGAGAAGGACCAGCTAAGTGAATTTTTCTTGCACAATTTTGTAGTTCCTAGCTCGCCCAATTGGTCGCAAAACCCTTACATGGGTGATTTCTAGTTGAGGGCACTGTGTTCATGGATGAATCACGAAATTGAATGAGCTCAGGACTACCACATTTATGTTGCAGCAAAATGGAAAACTCCATTAATGGTCAAGGCAGAGGCGACTCACCCTGAAAGAATAATTTACAACCATAGGATCCTCACCCAGGATGAGTAGCTAATCCCCATTCTCCTTGCGAAGCAGCAGGAGACTGTGTTACACTTTGATGTTACTCTGCAGAGCACACACAAGGAGGTTCATGAGTCTATTAATGAAATATGGCGCAGAGTAGCAAATGATCTAAAAAGAAAGGAGCTCCACTCCCCACTTAGACTGGAAGCTGCTCTCGTCAAAGCTAAACTATACTGAGAATCCTTGATAAAGAGTTAGCTCAGATGGATTGGATGAGACTAAATCCCCCATTTTTCCTTCCCCCGATTATTAAGGAATATATTAATGAAGAAGAAGAGAGGAGAGCGTGGGTCAAGGAGGATCAGAGCATGGGATACTACAGGTAGGAAGGGACCCCCAGGGTGGTAGCATGGGACATTAGAGAAGTCGTTGGAGAATTGAATATGTCACCCAAGCATGGGTGAATCCTTCAAGTATGGGGGAGAATGATGAGTCCAAGTTATAGGTATCTGATAGCCGTTTTCCCCATAGTAAAGCACAAGAAAGGGTGAAGAAATACACTTGTTTTGTGGGAGAAATGATTTACCTTGATTATTTAATGAAGTTGTTTTAAAGATTATTCTTGTATGTCTAAAAGCATGTTCAATAAAATAATTATATGAAAATTGAGTATGATTGAGCAGGTCCAGGTACACTAAGGGAAAAACACGCAGATCAAGCAGAGGATTGAAATATCATACAAAGCTCAGCACCTTTTTCCCTGATTTCTAGAGAGAACTCCTGTTCAAACAGAATCAGAAATTAGACATATAGTTAGGTTAGGCATTAGAGGCATATATATATGGGCCTCTCGGTTAGTGAGAGGGCCCTGTTGCCATTTTTGAGAACCATCGTTTTATGTTTTTATATTGTTGAGATAATTTGAGTTATAGACCTTTATCAAACCATGAAGTTACTATTTCGAATAAAGATTTGATGTTGCTTTCAATTCAACGTATATAAGTTTTCTTCACTCCTGAGTATGGGTTGGAGAGGGCCTCTCCAACACATAAGTCAGGAGATCTTACTGTTTAGGTATTTTTCATTATGTGCTTTACATTGACTGAATCTATATTGCATATGAAAGCATTTAAATGGCGTTAAATAGTACGATTTGATTTTTGTAGTAAAACGACCATTTTGATTCCGTAGTTGGTTATAGCGCATTATGTAGTTCGGTAACGCTGTTTCTGTAGTCTTGTAGCAGTATTTTGCCAAGACATATTTCAATATTTATTTTCCCGTGTGCTTGCATTACTTATGAAACAATGATCTAGATCTTGAAGCTCATGCACTTTCCCATTATTATAGTTTCTCATGAAGATTGCTTACTTTCAATACCGTGGTTAATTAATGATATTCACTTCTTAAAGTTTTGATTAATTCATAGCATTAGATAATGGCATTCTGAACTTGGTTTTGGAAATTGAATAGGTTAGACTAGACTTCTAGTTTTATGCATTCGATTTACCATAATTGCTTCTTAGATTAAAGATCCAGCTTTCATTATTTTAGAATAGATCTGCTACATTTTCAGCATTCAATTTTATAAATTCACTATTTTTCAGCAAGTCAATTCTTAGAGACATATTTATTGTTTTCAGCAATTAAATTCCTTAACATAGATTTACTGTTTTCAGCATTTGAATTCCTTAACATAGATTTACTGTTTTCAACATTTGAATCCCTTAACAGAGATTTACTGTTTTCAGGATTTGAACTTCTTAGCATAGGTATTTTTCATCCATAGATTAGGCAATCTTTTCCCAACTTATTCGTTTTCTTTTAGGCAAACCTTTAAACATTGATACCAACACCCAACCACGACAAAGACTATCCTATAAGATCACATATAGTGCCTGCACCTCTGAATTTTGTACGTCCCCTGGGTTGATAATTAAATTAGGCTCCTGGTCTAGCTGCCCTCATTAGGCATCCATTCTAAGAGCTCACTAGATATGACATTTTTTTCTAAATATGATCATGAGCATCTTTAGCACCTGAAGCAAAATTTTGAGAAGTGCATAAAGTATGGCCTGTCTCTCAATCCAAAGAAGTCCTTTTTCACCATGACAGAAGGAAAGTTGCTTGGTCATATTGTCTCCAAAGACGACGTGAGAATAGACCCGGAGAGAGTGGCTGTTATTAAGCTGATCGATCTCCCATGAAATAAAAAGGAGGTGTAGCTAGGGTTTTACCCCTAGCTTGTGCCAATGAGCACCTACTAAGGAGAATGGACTCCTTAGTAGCAGTTCAGTATATTAAACTAATTATGCAAAAAACAAAAATTAAATTATTTCTAAGACAAGCATGAAGCATAAACACCAAAATAAAAGAATGACTTTGTATTGATGTTACCTTGAGTGTCAAGGTTGGTGAAGCCCTTTGCAGTGTCCAAGAGGATGCTCCAAGCTTCTGAATGCTCCTTCTCCTTCTCCAATGTTGGGGGATGGGCCAAAGGTGGCTCTCAAGGTGAAAATAGTCCAAAGGTGAACTAGGGTTTCGAGAGAGATTTTGGCAGAGTAAGGGTGCTTGTGATTGTGGATATGAAATAAGGGATCTCCATCACCTATTTATAGTTTTTTGGTGGTGGAGTGCTGACCCATGGTTGTAGGAAACACATGGTTTTAGGCAGCTGTATAGGGTTTTTTCCTCCTTTTCCTCATTATTTTATATTTTTATTCCCTTTTTAGGGGATTTTTGCTATTTTTGGAGGAAAAAGGGGGTTTTTTAGCCTTTTTTAGGCTATTTTGATGGTTTTTTTGGCCTTTTGGAGGCATTTTAGGCCTTTTGGAGGCTTTTTAATGGGTTTTTTGGGATTTTTAATGGAAATATGGTAGGAAAATGGACAAATGAGTCGTATAATGTGGTAAATGAGCTAGTGAGCACTTTTTGGGTGTTAACAGATTGCCCCCTGATGTGCGAGGTCAGGAGCTCATCGTATGGCCGATGGACATCATAAGTCATAAATGGTTTTCCTGGGATGTGGAGAGAAGAGAAGAAACAAACTGGAGCCCGGAACAACGATCCCGAACAACTGCAAGAACTAAAAGTACATAACCTCAATAAAGGATGAGGAATCATCTGATCATATGGACGAGGCGGGCATTCCCATGCTCGTATCAGGATATAACATAATAACAACAATGGGGTCCAAAAAATGGGGACCTGAAATATACATGACCTCAAATACTGACTGAGGAATAATCTCAATATATAGACGAGGCGGGCATACCCATGCTCGTATCAAGATATATAACTGTAAGGCCCGAAAAAAGGGGGACCTGTAAGATACATGACCACTGTGTACATCATAAGAGTCCAGAGGGGACACAAATCTGGGACATACTGCTGAGCGGATCATGTGTGAACTGCAGAACTGGTGCACCGGAACAATCAACAGTGCTACTGAGTGTGGTACCAAAGGAACTGATGAGCTGCTGGATCATAGTGACTGGGGTCATACTCTCCATGGTACACTGAACTGGAACTGATACTGGGTACTCAAGGAAGCATGAAACTGGATGGCTTCCGAATACAAACGCCAACGCAGCCCGGACATCCACGGGAACATACAACTGGGTGTTCCGAAGTGACTCACCAATGTGCTAGAGTCGGGGGAAATCCGGGGTCTTCGACAAAAAACTGATGGAATATAATCCTACGCGATCCTCAACGATGCGATCAAGGTGCTGAAGTCGAGCATGTGAGGAACAACCACTCAGAGAGGCAATGATGTCTTCTCTCAGAATGATCCGTAGGCACTTACCACAGATGGTGATAAGTCCAAGGCGTAGGGACCTCTGGGCCTATCCTCTGGAATAGAGGAGCTGTCGTCGACAGAGGGAGACCTGCCCCTATCAAGGCAATGATGTTTCCTTGACAGGAGCGCGAGGTACAAGACCGAAATGTGATAGTACTGATGGCAGAACTGATAAACTGTGGGGGGACAACTGGGCAAGTAGAGCGGGTGGACTCAAACTTCCTTTGTTCAGAGTATGATAATGGGAAGGATCTGGCAGCATATGAAACTGACTCAGGGGAAAGGGATCATAGCTGTAATGGCTCAGGGAGAGTGACTGGTCTGAGGGAGACTCAAACTGGTATAAAATGGCAGGAGACTGCAGAATACTCTGAACAAAGGCGACCTGATTGGGGGTGCTGCCGAGATGATAGATCAAAGTGCCAAGAGGCACGGGGGAAAAACTTCTTCATGGGTTAAGGAACTAGAAGAAGTGTGTGTAAAATGGTACTGTCGTGTGGATTTTACGAGCCCAGGACAGTTCATGCTCGTGGTTGCTTTCAATTTTAAGGAGTCTGAAAGCGATAAGAAGACTCTGAAGTAAAGGAATGGTACTGTCGTGTGGATTTAACGAGCCCAGGACAGCGCATGCTCGTGGTTGCTTTCAATTTTAGAGAGTCTGAAAGCAAGTAAGAAGACTCCAGGGGGTTGCTTTTTCGTAGATTTAGTCTCCAAGGCCCAAAGAAGCATAAAAGGATGCAATGAAGAACTCTTCTAGCCGGTGTGACTAGAGTATTCCTTTTTCGTAATTAGTCTACCAGGTCCGGAAAAGGGTTAAACTTATACCAGATAGACGCCCTTTCAGGTACTTTAACGAGCATGAAAGGAAGCAAGATTGCTCGGCGATCTTTTCATTCTTTTAGGAGTCAGAAAAGAGCTTAACGGAAACTCCCTAAGTGCCTTTTTCGTAAAGGACTTGTCCGGCCCGAAAAAGGGAAACAATTATACCGAACAAAAGGAATGGCCAGGCAAGGAGGAAGTGTTCAATCAAGGTTTAGTAATGATGACCAAGAACGAGGGTAGGTGGGAACACTGATGGACCTCCTTGCGGGGTAGATGAAATGGTGGCAAAATAACGAAACATTTGCAGTATGACAGGAGTGAATGGCTCATGTAAAAATGTGGAACAATCCGATGGCGGCCGACGTGGCGCGCAAACCGAGGCAGCAAGGTGTTGGGACACAATGTTGAAATTGTACCAAGTGAGAGCGAGAAATGATCTCAAGCATCATCACGAGCTCGGAAAAATGAATCCGGCGATATAAAGGATGTCAAAAACGGGTGACGGCCGATGTGGCACGCAAACCGAGGTGACGGGGGCATGCTGAAAAATGCCCGGAAAATCTGGAGGTGAGAGCGAGAAATGATCTCTAGCATCATCACGAGCTCGGAAAAATGAATCCGATGATATAAAACATGTGAAAAACAGAGAACGGCCGATGTGGCACGCAAACCGAGGCGACTAGTGGCGTCTGAAAAATGGGTAAAAAATGACAGGACAAAAATAATGCAACGAGGTGACCATCATGTCGGTCACGTCGCGCTGATTCCAGTGGTGGAAACGGTTTGTAAAATGGACGCCGTATGGGGCCAGAATGACCAAAACAAGAAAAAGTCAACTGACTATAAATAGTGGTGGGTCCAACATGACATGTGTCATTTGTACTGTGTTTGACTTTGACTTGTGAGTTGAGTGGACCAGAGCTTAGGTGGCATTTCTGGACGATCCGTCTGGCTGTTTGCAGATCCGCGAGATACAGGTATTTCAGTAAACTCATACCTGCATATTTTTTCGGGAGGGGGGTTGGGTAGTGGGTCCCAGGGTTGACTTGTACGGTCCACGTGGGGTGGACCGCGGGTTAGGGGGTCGAAACCGCGGTTGAAGACCGCAGGTTTCGAGCCGAACCACACGGTTGGAGACCGCGTGTTTCGGGCCGAACCACGCGGTTGGAGACCGCGTGATTCCTGGATGGAACCACGGTCGAGTGCCGTGAGTTCCAAAGAGGAACACGCGGTTCCCAACCGCGGGTTTTGGGATGACAGGCGCGGTTGGGAACCGCGGCTATCTGCCTGACAGCCGCGGTTGGAAACCGCGGCATGAAGCCCGAAAGCCGCGGTTTTGGGCCGAGCTATTAGGGCTTCTTGGAGGGGGAAAAGTATTTTTCTTAAGTTGTCATGAGACTGATGAGTTCACTTTGTGTGATTGGCAGGATGCCCCAGGTTCTTTGGAGAGAGCGGGAGATCCCTGATGAGACCATGGGTTTCATCCGAGAGAATCGCCATGTGCGATCTGTGCTGGGATTGTGCGGACTTTTGAAGTTCGCACAGATACCTATGATACGGACAACAACATTGTTGCTGAACCGTCTGATCAGCTTCTGGGAGCCGGACATACAGGCGTTCCGGGTACAGGGGGAGAGGGTAGACCTTACCCTCACTGATGTATACTTCCTGACGGGGTTGCCCTGCTTGGGCAGGGTGGCAGACACACAGCCGCGGGTTGCCGCGGACGTCGACATGGAGGACATGTTGGAGAGGTACTGCGGTCAGGATGCGAGGGTGCATAGGAATGCACTCCTGGTGAGGGATCTACAGGAGCCGGCAGTGCAGGCCATGGCGGCGTGTGTGGTACGGGTATTGGGCTCCCAGTCACCGGAGAAGGTGTCTGGGGGTCAGATGCAGATGGTAGAGCGCGTCTTAGATGGGACATACTACGCCTGGGGCCAGATGTTCCTGACCTGCGTTCAGCGAAGGAAGATGGCAAGGGCTTTTGCTTTGGGTCCTTCCTATGTGCCTTCTTTATGGAGAGGGTACCCACACTGCGGCCACGGGTGCCGATTAGGGCAGGAGGGATGAGGGAGCCGAGGATGGTCCGTTGGGGTGAGATGATGCGCCGCCGTGGTGGTGGCGACGTGGGCAGGTATTTTACACAGGAGTTGTACCTGCAGTGGCTTCAGATACCACTGACGCTGGATGACTTCCCGTATCGGGATATGGACTTCACAGGAGATCCGGAGGCGCCACGGGCACCAGGACAGGCATGGGGTCCCGACGGTACGTGTGTGTTTTTATTGCATGTTATGTATGTCATATTTTATGTATATGATAGTAGATAGATATACTGTGACTGACATATGGTTGGTTTGTGCAGATGTGGGCCCGAGGCCACCTCCAGGGCATGTGGCCCGGCGGGGTATTGTGGCCGTGCCAGCTCTGCCTGGACGAGGAGAGGTGCGGCGCCGGGAGCCAGAGGTGACTCTAGAGTCTGTACGGGAGCTTTTAGATCGGTTATTGATAGGAGTGACCGACGAGGGTTGGCGAGATGTCGATCCGGATGTGGTACGGGATTGCATGGGGGCACCCCGTGAGTTTAGGTCCATCGCGATTCGGGTGGTGATTTTGGTGGACCGGGCTCGGGCACAGGAGGCCGGAGGCGAGGAGGACTTGCCGGAGGAGGAGCGAGGGGAGGACTCAGAGGCAGCCGATGCTGGCAGTGATGCAGGATACGACTCTCATTAGGGAGTGCAGGGGACTCCCCCCCGAGTTTTGTAGCTACGGCATGTATGTAGATGAGGTTGTAGGCATGTATAGCCATTTTTTGTATAGCTGAGTACAGGGGTACTCAGGACATGTATAGTACTGAACATGTATATTTTTTTGAGAGATGTATAGATGCACGTGGATGCACCTTTTTATATGATGTTGTATTTGTACGCACGTGGATGTGCTTTATGTGTTATGATATGTTTACATTGCACGTGGATGCAAGTAGGTTAGGATGTTAGGCACATGGATGCCCCTTGTGTATTTTATGTGATGTGACATGATATTTGTTTGTTTAGGCACGTGGATGCCTCTATGGATATGTATGTGGTGTATGTACAGGGATGCAAATGCGGATGCGATGCAATCTTTTTGGGTTTTTATATGTATTTTTATGAGATGCTATGGGATGATGATGCATGATGTTACATGGTGTGATTGATATGCCAGTCTAGGATGTTGTTGGCCATTTGGTCTGCGACACGATTTTGAGCTCTGGGGACATGTGTGAATGTGATGGATTCAAATTGTCGACTGAGTTGTTTTGTGCGCAGGAATTTTCTAAAAAGGCAGGGATCACGCACCTGGTAGCAGTTGTTGAGCTGGGAGACAAGTAGCTGGGAGTCAAGGAACACATGAAGGTGACTTATGCCCATTTGGAGGGCGGCAGTCAGGAGACCGGTCACGGCATCATACTCCGCCTGGTTATTGGTAGCAGCGCCTATACATATCCCGTCAAGGTGAATCATCTCGTTGGAAGGGGAGTACAAGACCCATGCTGCAGAAGCCAGGTTGGGAGACCAGCGGCTTGCGCCGTCAGCGAAGCCAGTGTAACTAGGTGGAAGATGGTCCATCTGTAATCATGCAGAAAGGATGAATGTAAGATGATGGTAAAAAAGTGAAAAACAAAAAAGAGAGCAAACTGTACAATGCGGACCAAAATGGGGCCGCGAATTATTCTATGGATAGAGATTCCGTAGGATGCAACCCATCATGGGGGTTGCGTAAAGGGAGGCCTTTAGAGTTGGTTTCAGTAAGAACATGGAGTTCCTCTGGCCATGTGTCTATGTGATGGTTGAGAATGGTGGTGTCGAAACCGGGCATTCCGTTAGAGGGCCAAGCAAAGACATCACAGAACTCTTGGAAGAGTTGTATATAATCCTCAATCTCCCGCTCGCTGCAGGAGGCTCCTAAAGTGATGAGTTCAGGGGCATATCCTGGGAACTTTGAGGGAAGCAGAGGACGTTGTTTTTGACGAACGAGGGTTACATCAGGCCATGTGTCAATGTGGTGCTCTATAATTGCGGGATCAAGACCAGGCATTTCGGTATAAGACCAGGCAAAGACATCACGGAATTTTTGGAAAAGGTGTGTGTAGTCCTCAATCTCTTGTTTACTGCAGAATGCGCCTAAAGTAATGAGTTCAGGAGCACGACCTGGAGCAGCAATATCAACTTGGATGACAGGTGAGATGTTGGCCATGTTGCCCTCCTCAAAGGCATCAGGAGCAGGAATAGGGTCCTTGAACCAGTCAACCTTGGTGGGGAGGAAGTCTTTGGATTCGACCGCGTATTGGGTAGCGGTGCTAGAGGAAGACGCTTCTGGGATGAAATAGGAACGGTGGTGCATATCATCCCACGGGTAACCCGGGGCAGTTAGGGCCTCAAGAATCTCCTCATCAGTACGGAAAGTCTGCGTCGTCAAATCGGTTGACGAGGGGGTAGTAGAAGTGTTGGTTGAAGAGATCATGTAGATGATATTAACCTCTTCAGAAGGGGGAGAGACCGGGGGGTAGATCTCCTCAATGGTAGGTGGTGCCGTCTCAAGGTCCAGATTGTTCATCTCGTAAAGAGCTGCTCTGTAATCCGGGAGATCGGGACAATGATGTGAATAGTGCCCGTAAATACCGCATATGGCACAGGAGTGGTTGGTACGTAGGGACTTATCTTTAGGCTTAGGAGTAGGGTTGAGTTCGACAGTTGGGATGTTGGGGTCATCATCGAGCATTTGCATGTGCTTCTGCAATGCGGGTAACTGTGGGCATTGGTGGGTCGCATGGCCCAACTCGTCACACAGCGAGCATTTGGGAGGAGCACGGAACATTGGAGAGTTCTTGACTGTCTTGGGAGGTGGGACAGCAGTGTAAGGTTGTGGACCTCTGCCCCCAGTGGGTTTGGGAGTAGGAGGAGGTGTCGTGGAGGACGAAGGGGTAGAGACACCGGGAGGTGGCTGAGTGGTAGTAGTCATGGGTTGCACCGGCTGGAGGACGACATCTGGTGTCGGCGGGCGAACGGGAGGCGAAAGATACCATACAGGTAATCCCAATGTTAACCCAGGGAGGCTAAGGGTAGCCATGACCGGGGCGCTTACTACTCCTGCTGGAGGAACTAGGAAGGGGATCGTATGGATCGGTGTAACACCAATGTGACTAGGTACCAATGGTGGTTTAGGAAACAAGGATGGTTGATTGTTAGGTGGTAGGATGTCATGGGACAAGGTACATAAGTCAGACATTTCGGGCGTAGATGACGGCGGAGGAATGGATTGAAAGGTGGAGGTCATCGGCGCGTCTGAGTAGACTCCAGGCCCCGTAGAGGAAACAAACGAGGTGGTGGCACTAGAAACAGGTTGTTCAACCATGGGGAGAACATTTTCCGGTGCCGCCGGAGCATTGGGATCATAGTAGGTGAGCTGGTCAATCTTAACCACGCGTCCTTCATGGGGGAACATCATGGTGCGAAAGACAGAAGAGGCAACCGCCCGCATGGCATACATGTAGCTGCGGCCAAGTAGAAGGTTGTAATCCAATTGGGCATTGATTACCTCTATGTCAATAAGAACTGTTTTACCACCTAACTGGACTGGAACGTTGGGTAGAAGGCCTTGGGGCTGGGCCGAACGACCGTCGTAGGCACGTAACGCAGTGGTGGACTGCTGGAGAGGAGGGGATCCTAGCTTCTGCCATACAAATGTAGACATAACGCATGTGGAAGCACCCTCATCGATGATGCACCGATGGATAACAAGATTCCTAACGGAGACTGTAACTTGGAAGGCTAAGCTGGAAGGTAGGCGTGGTTCAGACTGGTCTAAATCAAATGCCATCAAGTGTGAATCAGTTGGGTCAATCCCCCCGATGGCGGAAAGTAAAGTCTTGCGCTGGGAAGGGCAGTTCTTCAAGACTTCCAACGCAGACATGGCTGCGGGAGATTGGGCTAGGTCGTCTACGATGTTGTAGTTTGACGCAGCACGCGCGTTAGGGTTATTGTTGATTCGGCGAAGTGGGAAATGAGGTGCTTTCGCAGCGCCGTCTATGGGCGGCGGAGGGATACGTAACGCCTGATCGGTGGGATGGGCGTTAGTAGGTTTATCCGTGGGAGGGGCTTCAGAGGTGGAGCCATATTGGTTCCGACGGGTCTGGAGGTTGACGTCAGCGGATGACATCATCAGTAAGTGGTGGGTACCTGAGTCGAACATGGGTTGATCAGGAGCAGCGTAGGTGATCTGTTGTTGTTGGGGTTGCACGTTAGCTTGAGGGGCCAACGGCTGAGTGTTCACCACGCCTTGGGTCGGTAAGGGGTTTTGCAGCACCAAAGGGGGTTGCTGAGGCTGGGGGGGGTTGGGCGGTGCTTGGGGAGCCGCATGCCCTTGGCGATGGGCCTCGTCAACCCAAAGCTGCCGAGCTCGCTCCAAGTGTGGGCAAGCATGTGTATAATGTCCATAGACCCCGCAAATAGAACAAGGGTGATTTGTTCGGAGATTGGGGTTTTTAGCCTGCTTGGGCGGGCGATCAGGGTTTTGATTAGCGGGGGCCGCATTGTTGTTGTCAGGGAGATTAGCCGGTTGACCAGCTTGGTCTGCAGGTTGGTTATTTACCCGATTACGGCCTTTGCCGCGGTTCTGTTGGCCCTGGTTACGTTGGTTATTCTGGTTTTGCTGCGGGTTATGTTGGGCGTAAACTTGCCCTTGGGCAGCAGGTGGATTCTGAGGTTGCGCAGGTGCAGGAGCAGGCTGCGGAGGATGATATGTAGGTTGAGGCTGAGCAGGTGCAGCAACTTGAGGGGGTTGCTGATAGGACTGCGGAGCAGGTTGTGGATGTGCCGCAGGGGCTGCCTGTGGCGGATAATAAGCGGGTGGGGCTTGTGGAGGCGCAGGAGCGGAGGCAGCCTGCTGATGGTAGTAAGGCTGAGGGGCGACTGGAGGAGCATAAGCAGGAGTCGCATACCCGAAGCACTGTGGTGGACATGAGGGCCCATGGGAATGGTGATGTGTCATGGGAGCATATGAGTTGGTTGCTCCAGACTGTGAAGTAGCCCGCGACAGGTCGGGGCCAGGGGTAGGACGTGCTATAGAAAATGGTTGGGGATGCGAAGAAACACGGCCAATGATACCATCTGCAGCGTGGGATGCCCCCGGCGCATCATGATGGGAGGACTCGCCGCGAGGGGCGTCAGGTATAATGGTATAAAGGTAACCCGACTGGGCGTAAATGAGGTCGAACTGCTGTGCCTTAAGGATGGCCTCTTCTTCAGACTGGGGTCTTTCTGAAGCTACATCCTTAGCGATGACAGGAAGCAGGGACTTGAGGAACCAATCGAGGAAGATACGGTCATCTAGTTTAATCTTGCATAAGCTACGGCGTCTACGCCACTCATGGATGTGGTCCGTGATATGGGTAGCCGTGTTTTGTCTACAAGATAGAAGGATCTCAACGCCCGCGTCATAGCGGACTGGCAACTGAAAGAACTGCAGGAAGGTCGAGGCCAGGGAAGAAAAGGTGGCGTGGGTCCCATGAGGCTGCTCAATATACCACTTGGCTACAGAGCCAGTAAAGGTGCGCTGTAAGAGACGGAGGCGAACAGAGTCGTCCACAATGGAGTTAGAGGAACACCATAGGTGGAAAGACATGATGTGGTTCTGTGGGTCCTCACCGGCCTTACCCTCGAATTTAGGGATGTCAGAGGGTAGTTTGGTAGGCATATGAGGCCACATAGGGTCGTGTCGAATAGGATCGTTGGTCAATCTGGCCAGGTCAGGTAGGTTGAGGCTAGCCATGAACGGCAAACTGGAAAAAGGCTGTGACACAGTAGTGCTGTGGACCAAGTTGGGGCCAGTGCCCCCAAGTGGAGGGACAAGATTTAGGGTGGTGCCCCCAAGTGGGGGAACTGAGGTAGTGGAGGATGGTCCAGCACCACCATGGGTAGTGTGAGCCACTGATGTAGTGGGGATAGGTATTCCCGCTGTGGGAATAGGTACCGTGAGGGGAACGGTAGATGGTTGCCCCATGGAGGGCATACCAAAAACAGGTGTAGTAACTGGTGTAGTGGTGGATGTGCCACCAATGGTCCCTATGACAAATGGAGTGGAAGTCGTACTAGCCATGGGGCTAGTAGGGGCAGTATAAATAGGGTTCTCAGACTCTTCGTCAGAATCAGAGGTAAAGTAAGGTGCGTCACTATCTGGTGACGGAGACCTACGTCGCTGACGGGTGGAGTCAAGTGACAAGGCTCTAGATCTGTGATGAGTGGTATCAACGGACAATGATCGGAATCTACGACGAGTGGTGTCGAGAGAACCGTGCTGTGGGGGCTCGCCCCTGAGGCGCCGAGAATGTCTCGGGGACTCAATGGTGACGGATGGTGTCTAGTCTCTGTGGGTTGAGGTGAGTATGAAAACAGCTCAAAAAATCCTAATGCAACCGAGTGTGCAGAAGGAGAGCTAAAAAGCAAGGCACTCAGGCCAACAACCAACTCAAAACACCCACTGCAACAGCTGTGCTACAATAGGTGGAGTAACAACAAAGATGGTCAGAATACCAACAAGCAGCAGGTTTCCTAAAAAAGAAAAATGGTGGACTCACTAGACCAAAGGGAGGTAAAGGAGCATGCAAACACCTAACTAAAAGTATTCTGACTCAACTAAACATATCCTCTGCAAGGTGATGAAATCCAAGTCAGACAATATGAGTAGGAAAGCCAAGTGGCTATGATATCCCCCTACCGGGAGGGACACCGGGTAGTCAATCCTAGAAGAATGGCAACTAAGATACCCCGTTCATGACACGTCCAGAAAGGTGAATCTGCCGTTTAGTTCGTTGACCGCAATACCCCTATACAGGGATATCCCGCGAACCGCGAAAGGTAGCCCTTCGGTTACTGAATGGAGTGCGGTATTCCACTCAGGCCTCCGGAACCAGTCTCCCGACTTCAACCCTCCTAAGGGAGAGGCCCTCTGATAAACTGGTCGTGACCGTGCCAAAAAGTACTAGGGGATTTTGGTTCCCTATTTGGACAACAACTATGTCTCAAGTGAAATAACCAAGGGGTGTTATTGGAAGCCTATCCCCCTGATCCTACCTAACTACAATGATTCTTTTGTGTTCCCCAAGTGGGGTTAGAATGTTCGTTTAGTTAGGTACTTTTTAAGGCTCACTTGATTTAATGTGACAGAGTGTGTGCTCGTGAGGTGTTGAACCCAAAAACAGAAGTGCCACAAGGGAGGGCAACTTCCAATCTATCAATAATGCTGAAATTGATTCTTTTAATTTGCAAAATTTTCTGAAATAAAAATATTGAAATTTTAAAAAGATTCTGTAAAAGGAACAGGAATTATGTTGCAGAAAGGCTGTAAGGAAGTGGGCTGCAGGTGGGACAGAGGGCTGTTCAAATGCAGAAAATATTGCAGCAAGAGGGGCTGGGCTCAAAACAGGAAAAGAGCAGAAATCAGACCGCGGGTCTGTGGCGGATCAGAACAGGCCGACCGCGGGTTTAAGGGAAACAGCGGCGGTCAGGTCGCGGCTATCGGGCCAACAGAGGCAGTCGGGACGCAGGAAACAGGGGAAAAGACACAGTCGGGTCGCGGCTATCGGGCCAACAGTGGCAGTCGGGACGCAGGAAAAATGGAAAAAGACACAGTCGGGTCGCGGCAAAAAGGCTAACAAGCGCAGTCGGGACGCCCGAAAGAGGCAGAAAGCCGCAGTCGGGACGCGTGAAAAAGGCCGACAGGCGCAGTCAGATCGCGGAAAACAGGCTGATTAGCCACGGTCGGAGCGCAGGTAACAGACTTGAATCCGCCGGCAGAGCGTCGGAAGCAGTCTGAGAGCCACGGTCGGATCGCGGGTAAAGGCCTGAAAGGCGCGGTCGGGACGCGACTGTAGAGGGAAAAAGACGCGGTATGCGGCGGCCGAAAGGGACAGCCGAAAGGAAAAAATTTAAAAACGGAAACCAGAAATTCGAAAACTAGTGGAGTCGCCAAAACTGTAGCTAGGGTTTTACCCCTAGCTTGTGCCAATGAGCACCTACTAAGGAGAATGGACTCCTTAGTAGCAGTTCAGTATATTAAACTAATTATGCAAAAAACAAAAATTAAATTATTTCTAAGACAAGCATGAAGCATAAACACCAAAATGAAAGAATGACTTTGTATTGATGTTACCTTGAGTGTCAAGGTTGGTGAAGCCCTTTGCAGTGTCCAAGAGGATGCTCCAAGCTTCTGAATGCTCCTTCTCCTTCTCCAATGTTGGGGGATGGGCCAAAGGTGGCTCTCAAGGTGAAAATAGTCCAAAGGTGAACTAGGGTTTCGAGAGAGATTTTGGCAGAGTAAGGGTGCTTGTGATTGTGGATATGAAATAAGGGATCTCCATCACCTATTTATAGTTTTTTGGTGGTGGAGTGCTGACCCATGGTTTTAGGAAACACATGGTTTTAGGCAGCTGTATAGGGTTTTTTCCTCCTTTTCCTCATTATTTTATATTTTTATTCCCTTTTTAGGGGATTTTTGCTATTTTTGGAGGAAAAAGGGGGTTTTTTAGCCTTTTTTAGGCTATTTTGATGGTTTTTTGGCCTTTTGGAGGCATTTTAGGCCTTTTGGAGGCTTTTTAATGGGTTTTTTGGGATTTTTAATGGAAATATGGTAGGAAAATGGACAAATGAGTCGTATAATGTGGTAAATGAGCTAGTGAGCACTTTTTGGGTGTTAACAGGAGGTACAATCTTTCATTGGTAAAATAATTTTTTTACGAAGATTTATTCCTAATTTTGTTGAAATAATGAAAGAGATTACTGACATGTTGAGAAAAGATGCTGAGATAAAATGGACCATAGCCGCGAGAAATTCTTTTAAACAGATAAAGAATTCCTTGGGAGAGGCACCTGTTTTGACTATCCCGGACTACACCAAAGATTTCTTAATTTTTTCTTTTGCCTCTAAGGTTACCATTGTAGCAGTCCTTTTGTAAAAATAAGGAGGGGAATGAAAAACCCATTGCTTTCTTTAGTCAAGCTTTGAGAGGTGCCGAATTAAAATATAACACAATGGAGAAGCAAGCCTATGCACTGGTTAAAGCACTCAAGTCTTTTAGGAGCTACGTTTTGCATTCCAAGATCATCGCTCATGTCTCGGGGAGTACCATTAAGGATATCCTATGTCAACCTGATAGTGAAGGGAGAAGAGGAAAGTGGATCCCCAAGATCCAGGAGTACGATATGGAGATCAGACCTACCAAGTTGGTGAAAGGATAGGGGTTAGGTAAACTGCTGGCAGAGTCGAATTATCATTCCCTAGAGATTAATTTGATCGATCAACTCCTCGAGTGTGGAAACGAGGAAGGTCAATAGAACCTTCCCGATCAGGTAGCCGAGAATTTTAAAAATTCAGAATGGTACAGAGACATAGTCTACTATTTGAAGCATCTTACTTATCCCCCCGAAATGGAGAAATCTAAGGTAAGATCCTTCAAACTCAAAGCGGTCAAATATTGTGTTTTGGATGGTTATCTTTTCTGGAAAGACCCACTGGGCATCCTGCTAAATTGTATCGTAGAAGAAGAGATCAAGGGCATAATTAATGAATTCCATAAAGGCATGTGTGGAGGACATCATGCGTGGAGAGCGACCGCTCATAAGATATTGCGAGTAGGTTATTTTTGGCCCACTCTATTTTCTGATACTAGCAAGATCATCATGGCATGCAAGGAGTGTCAAATGTTTTCTGGAAAGCAAAAGCTGCAACCGTTACCTCTAAAGCCCATCAGGGTCGAAGCACCTTTCCAACAATGGGGCATTGACATTATCAAAGAGATAAATCCTCATTCTAGCTGCCAGCATCGATGGATTCTTACAGCCACTGATTACTTTACAAAGTGGGTGGAATCTATTCCCACTAGGAATGCAAATGACTCAGTTATCATAAGCTTCCTGGAAGAAAACATCTTGGCAAGATTTGGCTGTCCGAGGAAAATACTTACAGACAACACCCCAACTTTCAAGTCATATAAGATGATGGATTTTTGCCAAAATTATAATCTTGAATTAATCCATTCAACTGCATATTACCACAGGGAAATGGCTTGCCTGAGTCTTCCAATAAGAGTTTGGTTACTGTTATTAAGAAAATGTTCAGCACAAACAAAAAGGCATGGGACTTCCATTTAAAATTCACATTATGGGAAAATAGAATCAGTGCCAAGAGGGCTATAGGCACTTCGTCGTTCCAATTGGTGTACGGAAAGGAGGCTGTTCTCTCGATTCAGTTGGGCCTCCTGGTAATGAAGCTGCTACAACCAAAAAACAAGGAGCTAGATGATATGGAAAGAAGAATCCAATAGTTGATAGAAATTCAACAGGTTAGGGAACAACTGGATGACTCCACTAAAATCTACCAAGACAAGATGAAAGCAACTTTTGACCGAAGGGTTGTTGCCCAAGATTTCTATCATGGAGATATTGTCCTAAAATGGGATGCTAGAAGAGAGCCAAGGTCTAAACATGGGAAGTTCGATAACTTATGGTTGGGTCCTTTCAAAATCGTCATAGTTCAGGACAACAACACATATGTGCCGACTCAACTGAATGGTGAAAGTTTTGGGAACCCTGTGAATGGGAGATTCCTAAAGCGGTTCTTTCATTACTAGTTCCATATCTTACTCTATGAACGAAACCATTGTATCATACTTGTAACATATTTTTATTTCTTTTCTATTCTTTGAAAATTTATGAGAAGTTTTGTAGGCTATTATCTGATTATCTTTCTGTAGTTATGTTTCTATTTTTGAGCAGTCTTGACTCCACAACCCAAATGGTCTAAAAGGAACTGGTCTACTATTCTTAGCCTCTCCCAGAAGAAAGAGGCTGTCCCCGCTGAAGCCAATGTTAGTGTTATTATCATCCGAAGAGAATTTCATCGCCAGATTGAAAGAGGATGTCAGAGAAAAGAGCTAGAGCAGTAGAAGGAACATATAAAGAAAAATACTTCACGCCGCAGCAGCCATAAGGTATGTTGTTGAAGATTAGAAAAGTTTTTCATGAGCTAGCTGAAAGCAGGCGCAATTAGGACTCTCAAACACACTTCATTTTTTCAGCACAGATGGTCCCTTACAGAAAAACCACTGTTGACATGTGTCAGCTTTATACATGTTCAGGGGCCTCAAGGAGGTATCAGTAGACCACTTTTCGAGGGCCCTGAAACCAACCAGCCGTCATGGCAGTTTTATAAATCATAAAGTACCTGACAGGGAGACCTTGCGTCAAGCGAGACCCATCTTAAAAGACTTGCGTCTCCCTAGCTCAGATCTCGAGATCGCTTGGCAGCAAAATCAACGGTCTTCAAAGTGTCAGGAGGTTAAAACCATGAGAGATTTACCATGGTCAGTTCTCCCCTGAATCAAAACCATGGCCTCCACGTGGCAGTCCTAGAATCATTCAAGGGTCTTGGAGCGGGTTTCCTAAACCACTTTTTGAGGGGCCTGGAAACCGTTAATGGGTTTCTTGTCTTCTCATCCTCACTGTGACTTTGAATTGACTCTTCCCAGTAATCATTATTGCCACCGGCATCATATGAGCCATAGTCTACTCCCAGCATACGAAGCCCGAAATGATGGTCAAGTAATTATTATGACAGTATAGGCTTGCTCACCGAGGATAGTTCTGACAACTTTATAAATATCCCCTGAGTTGGCCTATTTTATATTTCGAAGCTCCTGCACTTCATCGGTCCGGAGCGTGAAGCCGATGACACGCAGATTGTTCAGGATTGATTAATTCCAATAACTGAGTGACAAGGTTTTTTTCAATGGTGCATTTCATCTCAAGAGGAGGCTCACCAGGAGCACTGAGGATTTAGATTACTAGCGTCCATGAACAGCCTGCAGAAGCACACTCGCAGGAAATCAGACAAGAGAAGCCCGAGGTCTCACCCGAGATGTCTAAGGAGAGTTCAACTATTTCATCGGTTAAAAGGGAGATGGGCCTTCCAGAGGTAGGAGCACAGAAGAGGGGGACATGCCGGTCCCAATGAAGGATGATCAGATGGTGAAGCAGTAGCACCTGAGCAGTTTTAGTGAAGCAATGACAGAATCAGGTCTTGTTCCACAGCTCAGCATCGGAATTGAACTTTTGTCCCATCGAAGGCAGGGTCTGAGAGCAAAGGGATTGGACGGGATGGAATAAATAGGTGTCAGAGGTACGCAAAGCAGCATCTTTCATTTGTATGGTCGCATCTACGTCTTCATCAGGCCATAGGTGGTCCAAAATGTGTTTTAAAGGTTCCTGATAAGCTCCAAGTGAAGTTATGTTGTTAATACCTTATAGTTTAAGGTGATATAAACTTCTTCAAGCCAGGCGTACTACTTTGCTACCAAAGTGGTCCCGGGTCATGGTCATAGCATAACCAGTATTTTTCTGTATGACTGATATTGTAACAAACTCTGTTAAGGAGTATAAACAGAAAAAACTTAAAGCTGTTGAGTTGTAACTGATTGTAATAATTTCTAATTTAGATAGTAGGAAGGCTATATATAGCCAAGTAGGTAGTAGCCAAAGGGTCGACTCTCTTGTGTAAGAAGTATTACTTCTATATTGGATAGTTTGATCAATACAGAAAGAAACATATTATTGCCCTATCTTGGAGCTTGATGGATTCAAAGTTTTGATGTGCAAAGTTAGTATCTTCTATTGTTTTTCATCTCTTCCATCTATGTATGATCTGCAGAGTTGTTCTGAATTTTATATGAGTGCTTATGCTTAAATGTATTTCTTCTAAGAGGATTAGTAATTGAAGTAATCATGTTGATTTGTCTTAAAGTGATATTCTCGTATTATTCAGTGGCGTTCTGTGTTCATTTTTTTAAGGCTGTTGAATTCCTCTCCCAAGCTCAACACGTCATTATGTAAATGTATGATAAAGCTTTACTTTCACAGTACCTTTATCTTACACCATTTCATTTTCCATATACCACTCAAATTTTGATTTCTTGGTGTTAAGATTTAATATGCTAAGACAGAAAATAGCAGCATTACATTCCATTTCACAATAATAGCATATACAGGATCACTAAAGAAACAACAAGCACATCATAAACACAAGAGACACAGATTTATCCTGGGAAACCCTCATGGGGTAGAAAACCCAGCAAAGCTTCCTCAATATAGATGACTAGTAATATATAAAGATGAAAACCCTGAGCATAAGCTCCTCCTTCTCCATAGCAGACCTCTCCTCCACAAGTGTGCCACTCTCAAGTGAGTGAGTGTGTGTGTTAAACGAGGAATACACCTCCTCTATTTATACACTACTCCGACTTGTCTTTTACACAAGACATGTAGGCTCGTATTTAACCAATGGGTTAAATACCCCACTACAACTGACTGGGACAACCCCTCTAGGGTGGTCTAATAACCCTTTGACCCACATAACACATACAGGGCCGAACCCCACTAGGGAAGTCTAATAACCCAAGTTACCACATTCCGACGGAGGAATAAACATCTCCGGATATACAATAAGATCTTCACGGAGGAATGAAACATCTCCGGAATAATAAAGTACAAATATAATATTCTTTGAAGTTACAATATCTCAACACTCCCCCTTAACGAGAAGGATATTATAACAGCATCTGCACGAGCAAGGAGTCATCAACATCATACATGATACATCTATAAATCATTGGAAGCTTTCTCAACATCATCAGTAACTCAAGCAGTTACTGGAATATCTTCAATACTGGAACATCAACATCTTTAGTACTGAGTCTTTATCTTCTGCAGCACTCGAACAGCTACAACACCATCAACATCTGGATCCTCACGATCATCAGCATCATCGTCATACGATTATCAGCATCGGGATCATCTCGATCTACAACATCTGGATCATCTTGATCTACAGCATCTGGATCATCTCGATCTACAGCACCTGGATCATCACGATCTACAACATCTGGATCATCTCGATCTACAGCATCTGGATCATCTCGATCTACAACATCTGGATCATCTCGATCTATAGCATCTGGATCATCTCGATCTACAACATCTGTATTAGTATCCACACCAATACATCTATCATCAAAACATGTATTCTTACTAATACATATATCATCAAAAGCATGTATTCTCACTAATACATCTATTATCAAAAGCATGTATTCTCACTAATACATCTATCATCAAAAGCATGTATTCTCACTAATACATCTATCATCAAAAGCATGTATTCTCACTAATACATCAAAAGCATGTATTCTCACTAATACATCTATCATCAATAGCATGTATTCTCACTAATACATCTATCTTCAAAAGAATGTATTCTCACTAATACATCTATCATCAAAAGATAGCAGCATACCCTGCAACACACACAATCATATTACAGGATGGTCAATCCCGCTCTCTTTAGGACATAGGTCCATGGATGATACAATCTAGATCAAGTTCTAGGATGATCAATCCTTATCACTTTAAGACAAGTCTCATGTCTAGGGACGATGCAATCCCATCATGCACATTTTGAACCCAGTTCATGGACGATGCAGTCCTCTCACGTACATTTTGAACCGAGGTCCAGGGACGATGCAGTCCTATCTTCAATTCTCAGAGACATCAGTCTATAGATCAATTCTGGGACCTAAGTCCGGGGAAGATACAATACCCTACCTATTCATTCAGGACTTCATTGTCGGAGACCCAGTCTACGGCCTAATTTTGGGACCAGATTCCGGGGACGATGCAATCCCCCACCTGTTCATTCAGGACTTCATTATTGGAGACCCAGTCTACAGCTCAATTCTGGGACCAGAGTCCGGGGAAGATACAATCCCCTACCTGTTCATTTAGGACTTCATTATCGGAGACCCAGTCTACGGCTCAATTCTGGGACCTCAGTCCGGGGAAGATACAATCCCCCACCTGTTCATTCAGGACTTTATTATCGGAGACATCATGTCTACGGCTCAATTCTGGGACCTCAGCCCGAGGAAGATACAATCCCCTACCTGTTCATTCAGGACTTTATTATCGGAGACATCATGTTTATGGCTCAATTCTGGGACCTCAGTCCAGGGAAGATACAATCCCCTACCTGTTCATTCAGGACTTTATTATCGGAGACATCATGTCTACGGCTCAATTCTGGGACCTCAGTCTGGGGAAGATACAATCCCCTACCTGTTCATTTAGGACTTTATTATCGAAGACATCATGTCTACGGCTCACTTTAGAACATGTGTTCAAGGATGATGCAATCCCTCTTCTTTCTCAGAGACACCTGTCTACGGCTCACTTTAGAACATGTTTTCAAGGATGATGCAATCCCTCTTCTTTCTCGGAGACATCTATCTATGGCTCACTTTAGGACTGAAGTCCAAGGATGATCCAATCCCCAAATTTCCACCAAGGACTTCATTCTCGAAGACATACATCTATGGCTCTCTTGAGGATGATGCAATCCTATCATGTCCACCAAGGACTTCATTCTCAAAGACATACGTCTACGGCTCTCTTGAGGATGATGCAATCCTATCATGTCCACCAAGGACTTCATTCTCGAAGACATACATCTACGGCTCTCTTTAGGATGATGCAATCCTATCATGTCCACCAAGGACTTCATTCTCGAAGACATACGTCTACGGCTCTCTTTAGGATGATGCAATCCTATCATGTCCACCAAGGGCTTCATTCTCGAAGACATACGTCTACGGCTCTCTTGAGGATGATGCAATCCTATCATGTCCACCAAGGACTTCATTCTCGAAGACATACGTCTATGGATCTCTTTAGAACATGTGTTCAAGGATGATGCAATCCCCTTGTCACCTTAGACCCTGTTTAAGGACCATCCACCAACCTCTCTGTCCGCATCACCAATATAGGTATCCACATCATTGACCTCATTGTCGATGCGGGAAATCTCATCATAAGTGATCACATCACTCCCCCTTTTGAGGAGGGTCCTTCTTAACTATATTAAGTTTGTCTTGGAAAACTTTACTTGAGGTAGAGGTTTGGTTAGTACATTGGATCGGTAGAGGTTTGGTTAGTGCATTGGTAACTTGTTACGAATTCGAACATTAACCGTATCTTGTATATAGAAATGTCAGATCTCTATGTGCTTTGACTTATCATGGAACATTGGATTCTCTGCCATTTTGGTATAACTCTGTTTGTCACATAGGATCATAGTTGGGTCCATCTCTAAGTCAATTCTGAAGCCATACCACTTCACAATTAGCAGAGCAAGCAGCCATATATTCTGCTTGTGCTAAGAGCCACACTAGATTGTTTCCTGCTCAACCACGAGATCATGGCTGATCCCAGACAATAACATCCTCTCGATGTGCTCTTCCTGTATGATACACTTCCTCCCCAATCAACATCTGTGTAGCCATCTAAAGTCATGATCTCCAAGATAAAATAGATCAATGTCTATTGTATCCTTTAGGTACCGTATCACATGATTTGCATCTTATCTAATTTCCACTAGATACTGACTCAAGGTGTTCACAGCAAAGCATATATCTGACCTAGTATTCGTTAGACACATCAATGACTCAATATTTTGTCTGTACAAAGTTCTATCCACTAACTCTGATGAGTCATCTGCTAACAACTTCAAGAGTGGCCTTACCAACACATCAAGTCCTTTTAATATTTCTCAGCATACTTTCCTTGGTTGAGAAAGATTCCTTCTGAGCCTTGCCATACTTCCAGACCTAGGAAGTAATGCATCAATCTGAGATCTTTCATTTTCATTTCTACATTGAATGATCTTCTGCATATCTATCTGTGTCATCTCTCGTTAGATGGGTCTACTGATATAAGCCTCAATATCATTCAAACTCTGTGGTGAGTTCCTTCTTGCATCCATGTCATCTGTGTATAGAAACCATATTCAACCTTCTAGCAAAGGTTGAGATCCACATCACCCATGGTGATCATTAAGCTCATCAATTGATTATCAATCCTGGGAACCCATACAAAACCTGATTCACACTTCTTCTTTAATTACACTATTAAGGGAATGGTCTTATCTAGCCACTTGGAGCAAACATCTCATCATGATTCTCTTCCTCTTTCTAGGAGAATCTTCTAGCCACAAGCCTTCTATAGTGTGTTTGATTTGTAAATCTTTTGTTGAGCATCCATCGCTTGTTCAGTGTTCATCATTCATCATGATCTTTCCTACAAATCAAAATTAAGTACATGATTAGTAATACTTCATAATCATCAAATCATATTGTCATGATAACCTATTATGCATACAAATATCATTTACATAGTTATGCAACTATTTTGACCAATACTTTGGCACAACACTTTTCCATATTCTGTATGCATACAGTGGCTATCTAGATGCCTTCCATCTCTACCAGAACATACTATTGAGAGTGTGCACAGCTCTCAGCATGTCAGCAAAGAGGTTTCATTCTAGACAAGCAACAATGGAATGTTTGTCCAACTTACCAATCATATTCATATTAGTAGTATACTGTTTCAATGCTTTATGAATGTTTACACTCAGCATGATATATTCTAGGAATACAAATATGCATACAGGCAATATCATTTACTATTTCAAATAACAACTCAAATACTTATCTTTTATGTTTGTGTGGTTGCCTCCCACTTGATCTTCTATATGTCTTTTGAACTTCTATTCATTCGGTACCACTGTGCATGCTCAAGTGTGCACTAGTGTCATCCTCATGATCTCGTACACAAGCATACATTCATTAGTATATTCTCAAAACATTCTAATTCTAAATAATCTTGAATATGTATAGTCATGATCATTAGTATTCAGGGTTTCAAGGAAGTCTTCTTTTACTCGTGCATATTCTTGTTTGATTATAGTACTCTTCTGTTTAATTAAATCATCAAGATAAGAGACATAATATGCATAAACCCTTGATTACTAGCATGACCAATCATACCAAGTATACTTATATAAGGGATCCTAACACAAGGTAAGATTCTAACTTGACAGAGGAAAACATACCTGGGTTAGTATACCTGCTTAGTTATGTACAACATACCTAAACAATCTCTTAAATGATTTAGAGATCGTGAGCTAGAGCCTGCATGTCTCATAGTTTAAGCATAATATAACAAAGTCATACATACCTCGTAAGTAGAACAAAGATTATGGATGAGTCTTTGTCTTCATGTTGTCATGGTCATGGAACTTGATTTGTCTTTTGTGATGTACCTGTATCTTGTTAGCAGACAACATCAACCTCACACAACAGCATAATGCATTAGTACAATCATATAGCCATAATCAATGAACGTCTTCGATCATTCACATGCATTCATACTGTTACTAGGGTGATAAGACAATTCTAACATTAATCAAGATTGTACTAATAAATAATATGAAGACAAACACATCATGAACTTAATCAAGAATCAGTTTTCAAGACATACCTTAACCTCCTTATGTCATACCTGTCGAGACTTCTTGTAGTCTTCTTATGTAAGGCCTTAGCCTAAAATCCCCCTGAAACTTGTTCTGGAGCTTGATTAGGGTTTGCTAGAGAAACCCTAAGAATTCAATCTTTGACTTTCACACTTTTGAATGGATGGAAGGATGTGTCTTGCTGAGCTGATCAAACTAACATACTTCAATTTTGAAATCTCCAAAATTTGACCCCTCAAAATTGCTTTCGAAACTTCTGGATCTTCTAGACAGGAACCCGAACTAGGGTTTGATGAAGCCCACCCTTCTATCCAATCAAAAGGTTCGATCCAAGGCTCTAAATTCTTATTTTTCTGAGGAGCTTCCAGCCGTGGTTACAGACTTCAAAAATTCCAACTTTTGTTGAAGCCCTAATTTTCCATCTTTCCGATCAAAATCCTGAACTGGGGTTTGATCAAGCCTGGTCTTCTACCCAACCAAAAAATTCGATCTTGGTCTCTAAATTTTTATTTTCCTAAGTAGCATTCAGCCGTGGGTTCCGATTCCAAAGATTCT
The DNA here is from genome assembly GCA_027924585.1 of Larix kaempferi. Taxonomy (NCBI): domain Eukaryota; kingdom Viridiplantae; phylum Streptophyta; class Pinopsida; order Pinales; family Pinaceae; genus Larix; species Larix kaempferi. The sequence goes on from BSBM01000008.1 coordinate 4,472,622, forward strand.
AACTTTCTCCGAAACCCTAAATTCCGGAAGCCATGAATGAAGGTGCTCCAAAAATAATTCTGTTTTAACAGAAATATGTACCTGATTGTTTCTGCTATAACTCTGAAATTTTCACTCCAAAGGGTCTGAATACTTTTTTTGTGGTAGCCTGACCTGTCATCTTTCCAACTCAATAGGTCTGACCTCATCTGGATTTTCTGAGAGAGAGTTATGCCAAGTGTCGCAACGTGACTTGTTTATGGGACAAAACATGAGAGCAAACTTGTACGGAGTGACACGTATCAATGGTTCAACTTCGGCCTTTGAAAAAGTTTCTTGAGATAGTAAAGTCTGTGTACTACCTGTCACTTTTTACGAAATTTCATTTGGAGATTCCTAGCCCAAGTTATACCAAGTGTCGCAACGTGACCTGTTTATGGGATAAAAAAGGAGAGCGAACTTGTACGGCATGCCACGTGTCACTGGGTCCACTTCGGCCTCTGAAAACGTTTCCTGAGATAGTACAGTCTGTGTACTACCTGTCATTTTTTACGAAATTTCATTTGGAGCTTCCTAGCCCAAGTTATGACCTTTTTTCCTAGGTCACCTGATTTTGACTGATATCTGGAAGAGGCAGAAACCGTAACTTGTACTGATCATAACTTACAAAGTACAACGAATCTAAGGGTTCCCTTTGGAAACAAGATACCTGGAGATGTTATCTACGACCTGTAAAGGTTTCAGATCCTGAAACTTTGCCAAAATGGATTTATGGCGAAGGTTCCACAATGACTAGTTTTTGCTATATAAAACCCTAACCTTCAAATTGTCATAAGTAAAGCAAGTGTCGTAAGTGCCATACCTTGCCTTCCTTCAGGTTAGCTCTGATACCATGTTAAGATTTAATATGCTAAGACAGAAAATAGCAGCATTACATTCCATTTCACAATAATAGCATATACAGGATCACTGAAGAAACAACAAGCACAGCATAAACACAAGAGACACAGATTTATCCTGGGAAACCCTCATGGGGTAGAAAACCCAGCAAAGCTTCCTCAATATAGATGACCAACAATATACAAAGATGCAAACCCTGAGCATAAGCTCCTCCTTCTCCATAGCAGACCTCTCCTCCACAAGTGTGCCACTCTCAAGTGAGTGAGTGTGTGTGTTAAATGAGGAATACACCTCCTTTATTTATACACTACTCCGACTTGTCTTTTACACAAGACATGTAGGCTCGTATTTAACCAATGGGTTAAATACCCCACTACAACTGACTGGGCCGACCCCTCTAGGGTGGTCTAATAACCCTTTGACCCACATAACACATACAGGGCCGACCCCCACTAGGGAAGTCTAATAATCCAAGTTACCACATTCCGACGGAGGAATAAACATCTCCGGATATACAATAAGATCTTCACGGAGGAATGAAACATCTCCGAAATAATAAAGTACAAATATAATATTCTTTGAAGTTACAATATCTCAACACTTGGCACATTGAAATACTGCCCATTCCTATTTCAAGATTGGATTTCTACATTGTTTTCTGTCAGCTATGTTTTGATTCAGTAAAGTTTTCATAAGTGATTATTGATGCCCAGGAACAGTTCTAAAAGACAGCCTTAGAACGTCTCTGGGACTAACAGCTAGAAAATTCATAGTAGCATTTTAGATTATAGATTTCAAACCTATAGATTCAAATAAGAGTAACTTTATATTAGTGATTTTAGACTGGTGGAATGTTTGAGTTAGTTTTTTTTAATAGAAACAATTATGAGATCATATTAAAAGATGCCACAGATGAGTTAGACAATAGATTCAATACAAAAATGGATTGTATAGAATCCCTTTAGAGTAGCTAGAGCCTAAAATCTTTCTTCAAAAAAACTTCCAAGCACTTTTAAAATTAATATTATAGGATTGTTTCCAACTACTTTCCTAATATATAAGTTGGCCAAGAAGCAAAATCACTCACATACATTCAAAACAAAATTCAAATTTTATTTTCATGCTTGCTAGGGGCTATGGATTGGAATTCAACGTTGGAGTTGTAGAGTAGAGTATTATAATGAGTTTGTTCTTTGGTTTGATACACATTACCCTCCTCTTTGCTTCACAACCAATGTCCATTAAGCCCTTAAGGCCAGAGATGGAAAATATTATTGCCCTTGTAATAGATGCAGGGGATATAATAGGAGGATACTTTTAATAAAAACAACTAAAAAACATTGTACATAACATGGACACTCTGAAGGGGGGAATGAATATCGTCCCATGGTAAGTTATTCATTAAATATCTTTATATTTGGATATTGATTTTGTAAATATTTATATGTTAAATGTAGAAGAAAAATAACATATTCTTTTTTCCTTAGGGATATAATAGGGGAGATACACACATGAAAATAGGAATATTTTTTCAGGATTAGTGAAAAATCCCCTCCCCCTTACCCAAACTTACAAGGATACTACTAGGGCCCCATTCACACTAGTTCATGCACAATATCAATTCATTGTGCCACTTTCCTCATTAATGGACTCCAATTGGTTGAGATTTCAACACGTGACTCCACATATCCTCAAAGGTAGTTCATTGAATTCCATACCCTAATATGGGAAGTCTTAGATCACAATTATTTATTTCTCTGAAACAACAAATAATTCATGATTAAACTCTAGACCAATATTTCTACTTCCTAATTAATGTGATCATCTCTTTCTAGTAATTCATGTAGGGATATCACATGCCCCTATTACGACTACAATATGTGACTAGATATATGGGAACCACTTTAAAATTAAGGAGCATACGAGGCTCCAAAATGAACCCCCCCAGCTTGACCACTTCCTACATTCCCTCAGGTAGATGTACACCATCATCATCAATGTTGATTCCTAATCAAAGACTTTCCCATACAATCATTGCCCCATCATTAATATGTGCAAATTTCTTGACATTAGATGGTGAAAAAGAGAATCCAATATACAAAATCATGTGGGCTATGCACTAGGGAACAATAACTCTATTCTATCTATTAAGACATGTACCTATTTCTTGTTTGCCCTATCCTTGTAGTGGTACTCCATTAATTTGGTTAGTGTCATGATTCCTTGTAGAGTATACTTTGGGTTGATTTCTTGTCCATAAGAAGGTAACCCGCTCAAAAAATACATACCTTACACTGGAAACTATAGATCTTGTGCATGACCTAAAAGTACCCATTCAAATTCCACATTTAGATGATCTTGTCTAGGAGTTGTAGGCTCAATCACATCAATGGAATTTAAAATACCTTTAGTAGACCACATGGGGACATTATTCCATATGAAAAAACATCCCTTTAGGTAAGTTTATTTAGGATATCATGCACTCACTCGCTCTAGTTCCATACTATCTAGCTTGCATATTAGAATCCCCATATTTTTATAACTGTATGGACCCTAGTTTCAACAAATACATATATGCATGACTATTCAAACCTTATCCATGTAGGATTGTGTGGGTATTATTTCAATCATTATGAAGCTTCATTGTGGACCCAAATATAGGGGTCTTTTCCAGTTGAAAATCCCCCCAAAATTGAAAACTTGATGGATAAAAGGAAAGATCAAATAGTGTGGACTAACATAAAGGAGATGAAATATAAAAAGGATAGTTGAAACTATTAGAATAATAAAATGAATGTTTAGACATTATTATTGTACTCCAAACTTGAGTGTGCAAATTAAAAATCCACATTTTAGCCCATACAAGGGCATGTGAGGTGTATTTATCTCACTATTTCTACCATTGGATTCAGTTTTTTGAGCATTGCCATGCCATGGAGTTTATTTTATGTGTGTAGGATAATATATTAGGATCCATTTTTAATTAAATGCAAGTTGGGGGTTCTCCTCAGGTATACTCAATACCCTAGCATATAGGTACATACATTCATTGTGTAAATGATTTGTTTATATGTTTTCCCACCATTTTTTATTTATCATAAGTCCCCCCATCCAGGACAGTTTCCTTACCAATTCAAGTTGCTTTCTTGCACTTACTATATGGAAATAATCCACCTAACATGGCTTTCCTAGGATTAGAACACTTTTTATTTTTCCACCAATGTCATCCATCCCCACTAGGATCTAGGGGTTTAATGGCTTTGGGGGAATGGGGTTTAGGTGTTAAGGATTAGGGGGATAGGGTATAAGCGGTTAGGGGTTAGGGATTAAAGGGTTAGAGGTTAATGGTATATGGGTGAGGGGTGGGTTAAGGGTTAGGGATCAAAGGGTTATATAAGCTCTCAACCCTTAAATTAAATTGTGGTCTCCAATTTGTGGGAAAGTTTCAATCGACTAAAAAGTCATGGTCACCAAGTGAACTCATGAAAGAATATGACATAATGATGAAGGTAAAATAAGAATAGGTGTTTTTTGTTGGTTTTGACTATATATCTCATAAAGTGTTTCTCTTTCTACATTTCAAGAAAACTAACATTTTTTCCGATATGTTTTCAACATTTTCATAAACATCTTGATAAATTGCACAAGCTTCATCATTTATTGGTTGTCTTTGTTTCTTCCTCTCGCCTAAGCTGGCTGGTCCATATACAATGCCAAATCCTAAGTACCCCTAACCCTTGAATGGCCAATAACATGTTAACCCCTAATCCCTTACCCCTTGACCCTTTATAAACCCCTAAACCATTAAGTACCCTTACCCCTTGACCCTTAATTACTGTAACATCCCCTCCCATGGACCCAATTCGAGGAAGGGAATATGATACCAACATCTAGGATTTCACATAAACTCAACCCATTCATTAGATTCATAGAAATAAAATCTAAAGTGTGCAGATGCAAATCAAGCAAATATGCACAACGGAATAAAAAACCATCCACACACATCATGTCATGCATACAACATATAATTACAATCATCAAATTAAAACATTGCAGAATTAAATACACATAAGAATATACTCATCTTCGTTGTGCAATTGTCCCAAGCAACTAGCTATGTCGCTGCAACATTCCACCCAACCATAGGTCTTTGCCCAGCCTGTATTCTTTCAGTACTCAGAGACCACCCCTGAGTTGGGCATGATTTCTACAAGGAAAAGGAAACGACATAACATACACATTGTGCAGGTGGGGAGGGAGGTGGATATGCTTGGTAGTAATTTATTAATTTGATTTATTTATAGCCCACATCTTACGAGAGAACTGTTCCTACTGGATGGACAACAAATAACTCGGTGGGCTTAGCTTCTAACTTTCTCATTATCATTTTACAATTGAATGAAAAGTGAGGGAAAGATACAATCAACACATGAACTATTGATTTTCATATTCCATGTGATGGATATGGTGGGTAGCGGGGATCAAACCCGCATCTTCTCCTTGGCAAGGAGAAATTTTACCATTCAACCATACCCGCATTTTATTCGTTTGAATATATATATATATATATATATTCAGAAAATTATAGACTTATCCGGGATGGGACTGGATCAACCAACCCTTACCCTTACAATACTACAAACTTGAATGCTGATAGAACAACCCTTCCCCTTTTTGGACCATACCCCCATTAGTTCAGGAATATAAATAACTTTTTCATTATAGCAATTCTTTAGAACCTGCATGACTTATTGTCTTCGCATAACCTAAGCCAGCCCAATAATCACTGCATCTAATCCAAGCCAGTCCACCACTGGGTTTAACAGGCTAAATCTGAACCCTCTTCATTTATGGATGCTTGCACTCAAGATCAAACCAAATCACGGATACCCATCTCGACCCCAACATTCTCTTAGACACGACAAACTCAAAAACTAGGCATGGATACACATTTCCAACAATGGGATTTACAAACAGGATAGCCATGGGTTTTCCCCAAATCATGGACACACCAAAACGGACTGTGGAAAGGGGAATTCGACCACAGGGAGCACAAATGATTTCTCCCATATCTTATGAGCATTTCAAATGGCCTAAATGCCCCCCATGAAACTCCAATTTGAGCTCCCTTCTTTCCAACAGTTCCACAACACCAAAAACACAAGAAAAACGTGGAGGTAAAACACCCAGGCAGCTCCAAAAACATGAGAGAGACAAAACTGGTTGATGGGTAAAGGCTTGGAGAGAAATTCCTGGCAATTTTCTTGCCCAAGGAGCAAAAACACATTTTTCCATGAAGGGTGGCTTTCGCATACTCGAATTTTGGATAGCCATACCTCCCATTCCCCAAGGCATTAACTACTTCACCCAACTCTTGGGAGAAATGAATGATTGGGTACAAAAGTCAACATGGGTAGTTGAGGGTTTTATGGGTTCTCTCATTGACACTTGGCTTGACTTGATTGGATCCAAGGGTTTGAATGTTTTCCCTCCCAATTCCTTGTAAAATCATGCCCCCATCTCTTGTTGCATTTCATAGCTAGTTGTGGGTATTTTATTAAAATGCATATTCACATGATATTTGAAATTCCAATGTGCCTGGATAGCACGTAAACCATATGCCTCACTAAATCGATGGCGGGGGCCTTGGCCTTGAGCTCCCCACCATGATTTTATAATAATATTACATCATTTACATTTTAATGTAATGGGGTGAAAATAGGGACATTACATTTCCCTCCCCCTTGGAATAACACCGTCCTCGGTGTTCCAATAGTTAGGAATAAATACACACTTTATACATGTCCAAAATTCACACAATGTGGCAGGTCTGTCTTATGTGTCATCTTTTTACTTTGAACCTTCAGGAACAAGTCCTTTGGCTTCCTCAAGATGCTTCTGCTGGCTTTGATCTTCCATCTCTGCAGGTGGGCATTGGTCCACAACAATCCCTTCCTTTTATTTATCTTCCAGCAGATCTACACATCTGGAATTTCATGGATGCCATCTTTCTTGATGCCCTGACAACTTTCTCACTAGCAACACTTGGCTAGTAACAACTGCAGACAATGGCTTTCAATTTCTCACCTATGAGATTCATCATGACAATTCCTGTTAGGACAAGTATAACACAATATTAAAATTAGTCAATTATTTTCCCAATTTGACATGGAAATTCCATTCCCTTCTCATGAGACTTCCACACTTTTATGCTTTCCAAACATATACATGAACTCATTCATGTTCATCCTTTCACCGGGAGTTAATTATTTCAGCATTCACAATTAATTTCAAGTAATTAAATACAATATATTTTCATCTATGACATGCACTCAACAATCTTTTGTTTCTAAGATGCATCAATCAAAAAGGAAAGAGAAGAGTAAGAGTTTCCCCCTCTTAGTCTTGTTCCAATTTGGAGCCACACTATCACTGTGGTTTCATGCTCCTTAGCCTCTTTCACTTCAATGTGAATGCTTGACTTTCCCTTTCTTGGCTATGACACTTAGTGTCTAAGGTCTGTCTAAGGATTTTCAATTGAGGAACCATTCCCCATTGTTTCCTATAGAACCTTTGGCTGCTAGGACCCACACATGTCCACTAGAACCATCTTTCATTACTACTCGTACTGAGCTCTTTAGGACGGCCACATGTCCACATGCATCCCTATGATGCCTTCATAGTCCTTGCTTCCAGTAATACCTACACTCAAACATTGAATCAATTCACATGTTTAGTTTATTTTCATAGGGTTTATCTCCAAACAAGAGTTTAAGAAATCATAACCAAATCATATACACACGTATATTCATATTAAATAATCAAGAAGATGCAAGATAACCAAATACTTATCTGTATTGGATGTCTTCACTTTATTCCACAGGCTCCTTCTTTCCTTTACAATCCTTGGATTTCCTGTGGATACAATAATGAATGTTGGGCCATCACGCAGGCTAGTCCACAACCATCTGAATAGGCAATGCCAGGCTAGTACACCGACTGGGTTTATCATTTATTTAAGGAATGTTTGGCCAGCACACATGCTGCTCTACATCATCAAGTAGTTAATGTCCAACCAGTTACTTTCTGGATTTACCAAGAATTTATAGTGCACAAACAATTACTCTATGGTTTTACCAATAATTGTAGTTCTTTAAGGGTCTTTGCTTCTTGCAATGACCAAAGTTTCCAACAAAGAAAGAAAAATGTATCAGCTTGGCTATCATAAGACTTGTTCATGGAATTTTCATTATCCAAGAATGAATGAAAATCAAATACGTATCTATATCGGGTAGTTCCTTGCTACTCCATAGGTTTCCTTCTCTTCTTTACAAGCCTTGGATCACCTGTGGGGTGGATGTTTAATGTCCAACAAGTACACCTTCATGCTGACTGGGTTTACCAAGCATTTGTGGTGCCCAACCAGTCCCATACCTGGTTGGCCCTATCCATTTCCAATCCAACACATTCGTCTGGGTCATTGGCCAATGGAAGGAAACTGCGCCACTAACCATTGTAGGTCAAAGCTCTACTACATATCCATATGCATAAAACAACCTTTCACTAATACCTCCACAACAACCAAGTAATTAATGCCAAACCAGTACACCGAATGGGTTCATTAGGCATGCAAAAACCCTTCGTCAATACCTCCACAACACCCAAGTAAATAATGCCAAACCAGTACACCGACTGGATTCATTAGGCATGCAACAACCCTTCGTCAATACCTCCACAACACCCAAGTAAATAATTCCAATCCAGTACACCGACTGGGTTCATTAGGCATGCAACAACCCTTCATCAATACCTCCACAACAACCTTTCATTTTGCTTCATCTGTGTGTAGCACCAAATTGCATCTGTGTAAGCTGCTAGCACAAGAAGGATAAGCAAGCTCATCAGTATTGTTGTCCCAAAATTGTAAACATATTTCATAACATTCACTATCAAGTATTGAAACACCAGGAATGCGTCCATTCCCTTAGGGTGTAGTCAATACTACCAACCCTAACATAACCCAACACCCGAAAGGTATGCATCGCTTTCCGATGTGAGTCATGTAGGCCTTAGTCACACTCAAGCAGTCTAGAATAATAATGAAATGATAAAACATGCTCTGCATATTAAATCTTATAACCAGACATGTATATTCTTAATTAGGGTTATAGAATACTTATCCCTTTTCGGATGTATCTTTTCTTCGTTTGCAAAGAATGGGAGATCCCTTCTCTGAGTCAAAAGTCCTTCAGTTTTCCACCCCAATAGTTTCACGTTCCATAACCCACACATGCCTTCTTGGCATAATTTCACCATCTCACTCACATGGATTCCCAACATGCAGTGCAGCTGGGATATTAACAAAATTTACTATGGCGTTTCACCTGAAACCCATTTCCAAAGCATGGGGTCCTTCCCATGGAGTTTGGCTTCTGCAGGCCATCACACATGGTCTTCCTGCAAGGTGTCTTCCTGGAACACTTATCAAATAGCCAAATACTCAGCAACATTTAACAATAACTTCAAATCCGATTGTTTCATAACCAATGAATGGCATTAACAATTAAATTCAATATGAATTTGCAATTCTGTCTACTACGGAAATTGATTTGTTTAACTATGAGGCCATCCTCATATCGCCTAGCTGTCGTAAGTGGTATCACTCTGTCCATTATTGTTTCACCCTTGCTACCATACATGAACATCCACCTACAACATGTCCCCCTGACACAATTTTATATAAGCCAAACCATCATTAGCAATTATTATAAAAATTTCAAATCTGAAATTTACAAATCTATTTTCCTATAGAGATTAGATTTGCAACCATGAGTTTATTCTCATAAACTTAAATGAGACAATTTTCAGATCTATTTCATGCATAAGTTAAATTTCACAACCATGACAACCTTCTCATAACCTTTGGCTTCTGCACATGGTAGATCCCAGTCTTTACTATGGACTTATCCTCATTGCCATACACAAGCCTTTTCTACCTGAAATCTGAAACTTCCATCAGCCAAACACGTTGTGAGTATCTATGCATATAATCTTTTCATTGCTACAACAGTCACTGAAGTGATCTCAGAATTATAACACTCAATAATTCAACACCTTCAGCTGTTAACATTTGAAATGCAATGAAATATATATACATATATATCTATATATGCATCATTATCATAATATAATTGCAAGACACAGTCACATTATCCATGCAATTTAAATAAAAAATTCAATATTCATTATGACACAACCATATTCCCTTTTATGCAACTCTGTCCTTCCAACAGAGCACTCTGGTATCCCATCAACATGTCTACCTTCTTCATGCAATCATTCTCCTGTATTCACAGCCGCTCATTAACAATAGTTCACAATTTCACCTATCATTTAATTGCATCAAAACATATATATATCACAACCATGCATTCGCACAATGCCTCTCAACATGTGCATCCACACACATGCATGGACATCTACAATGTTTACACAAAATTTTCAAGTGCATTCACTCAATGCATATCCACAAGATTGTACAAAATATTTTAATGCACATCTCCTCAATGCAACCTTGCATTAGTTCATGAATACTATGCATTCAAACATATTATGGCCTAATCATGATTACCACACATAGCATGCACTACCATGGCAGGGCCATAAGTCCTCACTTGCTTTGGTTGTTAAACTCACAACCAACATACACAAATGGCATGACATAATTTCATATGAATGCATTGAGGTTTCTAAGCAACTATAGGGTGTGAGTCTCCCTACCTTCACTTACCCACACCTCACCATACTTGGTAGGTTGACATTCACATTCAGGCACTCAATACCACATGCAAACCAAATCAACATAGTTTAAACATAGTTGAAGGGATCTTACCAAATCCTTTTTCAACATTCATGCAATTAAGCACAAATAACCATTACCTGCATGGCTGTCATTAACATCGTTTGATGTTACTTGATCAGTTGGCCTCTTACCAAGGCTTCACAGTCCTTTTTCCAACCTCATGATCATAGATTTGATGCCCCAACCTTTCTTCATAAGGTTGTTGGTCATATGCAACAATCATCATCCACATCCTTAGCCATGCTTCGATTGTCATGGTCCTACAACCAATGCGAACACAACTAATTATTAGCAACCACAATAATTATCTTAAGAGGCTCATTGCATATGTAAAACCTCACTATTTTACCAATATGCAATATCATATACATGCAAAAACATTTTCACATGCACTGTGCAATGTTTATTAATATGCCATCTAGTGCATATTCATTTCATCTATCTAATCTCTTGCATTTTCAATTATGCTTCTATGGTCTGATTCGTACAACCATTATCTACTACATTAATTGACATCAGCTATAGACAATACCATTAATGGGCTATTGCATTTGTAACTTCACTACCTTTACCCATACGCAACATCATGATTATGCATAAGAAATTCACATGTACTATGCAATGACTTTTTAATCATGCCTGCTAATTCATATGCATTTAATTTGATACTCTCTTGCATTTCCAACATCCCTATGCCATAATTTTCAGTATATAAAACTCAGGAAATATATATACAATAGCAAGAGAGGAGTTAAGGAATTATCCCTTTCCAATTCCCCATTATAGCATGGAATTTCGTCTTCCACATCATAGCTGATCCAATTTCATGGCCTCTCTACCATGCACACAAGCAATTATTAGCTATGATATTCTCACCAATTAGAAATTCAATATATGTATACATGTGTATAACATTCATTCTTGATACTTTCCAAGCATACAATTATTATGTTATAAACATAAATAGTTTAAGGTGAGAGATTTCCCTCTTATCAACATTGCCTTACTACTCACATTGCTCTTCCACAATGCATATTATAGCAAATTACACTTACTGAGGATTCTGTAAACCTTCTATGCAATTCCTGCTTCTCATCCGAAGCATAGAGAATGCATTTAACACTTTCAACGACTGTCTCCGGGGGACGACAGGGGTCAAGGCCATTTTTCACTTTCGGACACCTGAAATTCACCCTGGAAAAATGTTGAAATTCTATGTTTCAGCGGACTTAGCAATTTCTCCTCCGACCATGTCATGACAATTAAGGTTAAAATCGCTGACTACGTCGCATAAATTAAGTCTAAAATCGCTGACCGTGTCGGAGCGATTAAGGCTAAAATTGCCAACTGCGTTGCAGCAATTAAGTCTAAAATTGCCGACCGCGTCGCAGAAATTAAGTCTAAAATCGACGACCATGTCGTAGTGATTAAGGGTAAAATCCTCGACCGCGTCACAACAATTAAGTCTAAAATCGTCGATCGTGTCGCAACGATTAAGGCTAAAATCGCCGACCGCATCGCAACAGTTAAGTCTAAAATCGCCGACTGCATCGCAACAATTAAGTCTAAAACCGCCAACCGTGTCGCAACGATTTTGCCAAATCTTGCGGACCTTTTGCGCAAAAAAATTCATAAAATTTCATTGAAACGCGTTATTGGAATTGAGCTTAACTCGCCGACTATTTGAGCATTTTTGGCTTATCTTTGCTGACACAGTCTTGGCAGAAAACTCAGAAACACTTAGAAAATTTTCAAATTTTTTGAAATTTTCTTAATGATCGGTATTGAGCAGGAGGAATACTTACCTCTGCAAGTTGTTCAAGTTGGCCCATGTAGGCCCAATGTTGCAACTATCGCTCTGATACCATTCTGTAACGTCCCCTCCCGTGGACCCAATTCAAGGAAGGGAATATGATACCAATATCTGGGCTTTCACATAAACTTAGCCCATTCATTAGATTCATACAAATAAAATCTAAAGTGTGCAGATGCAAATCAAGCAAATATGCACAGCGGAATAAAACACCATCCACACACATCATGTCATGCATACAACATATCAATACAATCATCAAATTAAGATATTGTAGATTTAAATACACATAAGAATATACTCATCTTCATTGTGCAATTGTCCCAAGCAACTAGCTATGTCGCTGCAACGTTCCAACCAACCATAGGTCTTTTCCCAACCTATATTCTTTCAGCACTCAGAGACCACCCCCGAGTTGGGTATGATTTCTACAAGGGAAAGGGGACATGGGTGAAATCGCGAACCTGGGAAACACTTTGGTGACAAACGGAGTGAAAAAATGGAGCGCGGGTGGATGATCATGCGAAAAAAAGTCAAACTCAAACTCTAGGCCGAGAGTTTTGAGAGTTCAAACTTTGGGCCGAGAGTTTGAACCAATCACCGCGCTGTATTTTAAGAAAAAGTCTCGGATGAGAGTTTGAGCTAAACTCTAGGCCAAGAGTTTGGAAGACATTTTCTTGCTCGAGAGTTTCTGGTCAACAATTCCAGCACCATTTCTGTAGAATTCAAAAATGTGTCACTTTAACAAGGTCGGACCTCTGCAAAATATGAGAATTACATGTCGGAGTTTATACCAGTAGATTCACCATTCAATCTACTTTCTAGTAATATAAGTTTTTTGCAATTTCATTTAGGATTACTATTTTTTTCTATTTTTTTACTAAACTTTATCATTAAAAAATTAAGTGATTGAAAAATCAGTCATAATGAAAATTCAATATCATCACAATGACGAAGCCAAAAAAATTTAAAAAAATACAAGAATGTTCCTTGAAGTGTTCTCTTCAATGGGTTGGTTTTAGTTTGTTTGATAAGAGTAACATTTGAAAGAAAATGTGAAGACAAAAACATGTGTCGTTAATGCACCATTTTCTGAACATACGCTTTTTCGATAAATAATAAAAAATAGTTCCCAAGTCTTAAAAATATTGAAATATAGTCGAGGATCAAGTTTAGTGTGTGTGGATTTTGAGCATACAATTGTTTTCCCTAAAATAAATAACCATCTATCAAAAAACCGTGGTCAACACAGGTCACTCATTATCCATACCTAAACTTTTCAAGTATATGCCGTCGGTTGACAACAAATTTGTCCCATGATATGTCCATAAAACAAATTAAAAAAAATATGAGTAGAAAGCGAATTCAATTATGTAAAACCTTTGTATTTACTTCAAGTTGAAATTCCTAAGGAAGATATGTGTTTGAAGAGGTCGAAGTTGAAAAACATAAAAAATTAGCAGTTTTTTTTTGTCAAAAACAAGCCAAAATGGTTTCCCAACTTCATGTTTTCACCCACATTCATACTCATACACAACCAAATAATCATTGCATCTAAGCCAAGCCAGTCCATAACTGGGTTTATTAGGCTAAATCTGAACCCTCTTCATTTATGGATGCTTGCACTCAAGCTCAAGCCAAAGCAACGAATACCCATCTCAACCCAAAAATTCTCTTACACACAGCAAACTCAAAAGCTGGGCATGGATACACATTTCCAACAATGGGATTTACAAACAGGATGGCCATGGGTTTTTCCCAAATCGTGGGCACACCAAAACAGACTGTGGAAAGGGGAATTTGACCATAGGGAGAAAAACCGATTTCTCCCACAGGTTATGAGCATTTCAAATGGCCCAAATGGCCCCCATGAAACCCCAATTCGAGCTCCCTTCTTCCCAACAGTTATGGAACACCAAAAATGCCCGCTTCCCAGCTAAAAACAAGGAAACACAGAAAAAACGTGGAGGGAAAACACCCAAGCAGCTCCAAAAATGTGAGAGAGACAAAAACGGTTGATGGGTAATGGCTTGGGGAGCAATTCCTGGCTCTTTTCTTTCCCAAGGAGCAAAAACACGTTTTTCCATGAAGGGTGGCTTGTCCATACTCGAATTTTGGATAGCCATACCTCCCATTCCCCAAGGCATTAACTACTTCACCCAACTCTTGGGAGAAATGAATGATTGAGTACAAAAGTCAACATGGGTAGTTGAGGGTTTTATGGGTTCTCTCATTGACACTTGGCTTGACTTGATTGGCTCCAAGGGTTTGAATGTTTTCCCTCCCAATTCCTTGTAAAATCATGCCCCCTTCTCTTGTTGCATTTCATAGCTAGTTGTGGGTATTTTATTAAAATGCATATTCACATGATATTTGAAATTCCAATGTGCCTGGATAGCACGTAAACCATATGCATCACTAAATCGATGGCGGGGGCCTTGGCCTTGAGCTCCCCACCATGATTTTATAATAATATTACATCATTTACATTTTAATGTAATGGGGTGGAAATAGGGACATTACATTTCCCTCCCCCTTGGAATAACACCGTCCTCGGTGTTCCAATAGTTAGGAATAAATACCCACTTTACACATGTCCAAAATTCACACAATGTGGCAGGTCTGTCCTATGTGTCATCTTTTTACTTTGAACCTTCAGGAACAAGTCCTTTGGCTTCCTCAAGATGCTTCTGCTGGCTTTGATCTTCCATCTCTGCAGGTGGGCATTGGTCCACAACAATCCCTTCCTTTTATTTATCTTCCAGCTGATCTACACATCTGGAATTTCATGGATGCCATCTTTCTTGATGCCCTGACAACTTTCTCACTGGAAACACTTGGCTAGTAACAACTGCAAACAATGGCTTTCAATTTCTCACCTATGAGATTCATCATGACAATTCCTGTTAGGACAAGTATAACACAATATTAAAATTAGTCAATTATTTTCCCAATTTGACATGGAAATTCCATTCCCTTCTCATGAGACTTCCACACTTTTATGCTTTCCAAACATATACATGAACTCATTCATGTTCATCCTTTCACCGGGAGTTAATTATTTCAGCATTCACAATTAATTTCAAGTAATTAAATACAATATATTTTCATCTATGACATGCACTCAACAATCTTTTGTTTCTAAGATGCATCAGTCAAAAAGGAAAGAGAAGAGTAAGAGTTTCCCCCTCTTAGTCTTGTTCCAATTTGGAGCCACACTATCACTAAGGTTTCATGCTCCTTAGCCTCTTTCACTTCAATGTGAATGCTTGACTTTCCCTTTCTTGGCTATGACACTTAGTGTCTAAGGTCTATCTAAGGATTTTCAATTGAGGAACCATTCCCCATTGTTTCCTATAGAACCTTTGGCTGCTAGGACCCACACATGTCCACTAGCACCATCTTTCATTACTACTCGTACTGAGCTCTTTAGGACGGCCACATGTCCACATGCATCCCTATGATGCCTTCATAGTCCTTGCTTCCAGTAATACCTACACTCAAACATTGAATCAATTCACATGTTTAGTTTATTTTCATAGGGTTTATCTCCAAACAAGAGTTTAAGAAATCATAACCAAATCATATACACACGTATATTCATATTAAATAATCAAGAAGATGCAAGATAACCAAATACTTATCTGTATTGGATGTCTTCACTTTATTCCACAGGCTCCTTCTTTTCTTTACAATCCTTGGATTTCCTGTGGATACAATAATGAATGTTGGGCCATCACGCAGGCTAGTCCACAACCATCTGAATATGCAATGCCATGCTAGTACACCGACTGGGTTTATCATTTATTTAAGGAATGTTTGGCCAGCACACATGCTGCTCTACATCATCAAGTAGTTAATGTCCAACCAGTTACTTTCTGGATTTACCAAGAATTTATAGTGCACAAACAATTACTCTATGGTTTTACCAATAATTGTAGTTCTTTAAGGGTCTTTGCTTCTTGCAATGACCAAAGTTTCCAACAAAGAAAGAACAATGTATCAGCTTGGCTGTCATAAGACTTGTTCATGGAATTTTCATTATCCAAGAATGAATGAAAATCAAATACTTATCTATATCGGGTAGTTCCTTGCTACTCCATAGGTTTCCTTCTCTTCTTTACAAGCCTTGGATCACCTGTGGGGTGGATGTTTAATGTCCAACCAGTACACCTTCATGATGACTGGGTTTACCAAGCATTTGTGGTGCCCAACCAGTCCCATACCTGGTTGGCCCTATCCATTTCCAAGCCAACACATTCGTCTGGGTCATTGGCCAATGGAAGGAAACTGCGCCACTAACCATTGTAGGTCAAAGCTCTACTACATATCCATATGCATATAAAAACCTTTCACTAATACCTCCACAACAACCAAGTAATTAATGCCAAACCCGTACACCGACTGGGTTCATTAGGCATGCAAAAACCCTTCGTCAATACCTCCACAACACCCAAGTAAATAATGCCAAACGAGTACACCGACTGGATTCATTAGGCATGCAACAACCCTTCGTCAATACCTCCACAACACCCAAGTAAATAATTCCAATCTAGTACACCGACTGGGTTCATTAGGCATGCAACAACCCTTCATCAATACCTCCACAACAACCTTTCATTTTGCTTCATCTGTGTGTAGCACCAAATTGCATCTGTGTAAGCTGGTAGCACAAGAAGGATAATCAAGCTCATCAGTATTGTTGTCCCAAAATTGTAAACATATTTCATAACATTCACTATCAAGTATTGAAACACCAGGAATGTGTGCATTCCCTTAGGGTGTAGTCAATGCTACCAACCCTAACATAACCCAACACCCGAAAGGTATGCATCACTTTCCGATGTGATTCATGTAGGCCTTAGTCACACTCAAGCAGTCTAGAATAATAATGAAATGATAAAACATGCTCTGCATATTAAATCTTATAACCAGACATGTATATTCTTAATTAGGGTTATAGAATACTTATCCCTTTTCAGATGTATCTTTTCTTCATTTGCAAAGAATGGGAGATCCCTTCTCTGAGTCAAAAGTCCTTCAGTTTTCCACCCCAATATTTTCACGTTCCATAACCCACACATGCCTTCTTGGCATAATTTCACCATCTCACTCACATGGATTCCCAACATGCAGTGCAGCTGGGATATTAACAAAATTTACTATGGCGTTTCACCTGAAACCCATTTCCAAAGCATGGGGTCCTTCCCATGGAGTTTGGCTTCTGCAGGCCATCACACATGGTCTTCCTGCAAGGTGTCTTCCTGGCACACTTATCAAATAGCCAAATACTCAGCAACATTTAACAATAACTTCAAATCTGATTGTTTCATAACCAATCAATGGCATTAACAATTAAATTCAATATGAATTTGCAATTCTGTCTACTACGGAAATTGATTTGTTTAACTATGAGGCCATCCTCATATCGCCTAGCTCTCGTAAGTGGTATCACTCTGTCCATTATTGTTTCACCCTTGCTACCATACATGAACATCCACCTACAACATGTCCCCCTGACACAATTTTATATAAGCCAAACCATCATTAGCAATTATTAGAAAAATTTCAAATCTGAAATTTACAAATCTATTTTGCTATAGAGATTAGATTTGCAACCATGATTTTATTCTCATAAACTTAAATGAGACAATTTTCAGATCTATTTCATGCATAAGTTAAATTTCACAACCATGACAACCTTCTCATAACCTTTGGCTTCTGCACATGGTAGATCCCAGTCTTTACTATGGACTTATCCTCATTTCCATACGCAAGCCTTTTCTACCTGAAATCTGAAACTTCCATCAGCCAAACACGTTGTGAGTATCTATGCATATAATCTTTTCATTGCTACAACAGTCACTGAAGTGATCTCAGAATTATAACACTCAATAATTCAAACACCTTCAGCTGTTAACATTTGAAATGCAATGAAATATATATACATATATATCTATATATGCATCATTATCATAATATAATTGCAAGACACAGTCACATTATCCATGCAATTTAAATAAAAAATTCAATATTCATTATGACACAACCATATTCCCTTTTATGCAACTCTGTCCTTCCAACAGAGCACTCTGGTATCCCATCAACATGTCTACCTTCTTAATGCAATCATTCTCCTGTATTCACAGCCGCTCATTAACAATAGTTCACCATTTCACCTATCATTTAATTGCATCAAAACATATATATATCACAACCATGCATTCACACAATGCCTCTCAACATGTGCATCCACACACATGCATGGACATCTACAATGTTTACACAAAATTTTCAAGTGCATTCACTCAATGCATATCCACAAGATTGTACAAAATATTTTAATGCACATCTCCTCAATGCAACCTTGCATTAGTTCATGAATACTATGCATTCAAACATATTATGGCCTAATCATGATTACCACACATAGCATGCACTACCATGGCAGGGCCATAAGTCCTCACTTGCTTTGGTTGTTAAACTCACAACCAACATACACAAATGGCATGACATAATTTCATATGAATGCATTGAGGTTTCTAAGCAACTATAGGGTGTGAGTCTCCCTACCTTCACTTACCCACACTTCACCATACTTGGTAGGTTGACATTCACATTCAGGCACGCAATAGCACATGCAAACTAAATCAACATAGTTTAAACATAGTTGAAGGGATCTTACCAAATCCTTTTTCAACATTCATGCAATTAAGCACAAATAACCATTACCTGCATGGCTGTCATTAAAATCATTTGATGTTACTTGATCAGTTGGCCTCTTACCAAGGCTTCACAGTCCTTTTTCCAACCTCATGATCATAGATTTGATGCCCCAACCTTTCTTCATAAGGTTGTTGGTCATATGCAACAATCATCATCCACATCCTTAGCCATGCTTCGATTGTCATGGTCCTACAACCAATGCGAACACAACTAATTATTAGCAACCACAATAATTATCTTAAGAGGCTCATTGCATATGTAAAACCTCACTATTTTACCAATATGCAATATCATATACATGCAAAAACATTTTCACATGCACTGTGCAATGTTTATTAATATGCCATCTAGTGCATATTCATTTCATCTATCTAATCTCTTGCATTTTCAATTATGCTTCTATGGTCTGATTCGTACAACCATTATCTACTACATTAATTGACATCAGCTATAGACAATACCATTAATGGGCTATTGCATTTGTAACTTCACTACCTTTACCCATACGCAACATCATGATTATGCATAAGAAATTCACATGTACTATGCAATGACTTTTTAATCATGCCCGCTAATTCATATGCATTTAATTTGATACTCTCTTGCATTTCCAACAACCCTATGCCATAATTTTCAGTATATAAAACTCAGGAAATATATATACAATAGCAAGAGAGGAGTTAAGGAATTATCCCTTTCCAATTCCCCATTATAGCATGGAATTTCGTCTTCCACATCATAGCTGATCCAATTTCATGGCCTCTCTACCATGCACACAAGCAATTATTAGCTATGATATTCTCACCAATTAGAAATTCAATATATGTATACATGTGTATAACATTCATTCTTGATACTTTCCAAGCATACAATTATTATGTTATAAACATAAATAGTTTAAGGAGAGAGATTTCCCTCTTATCAACATTGCCTTACTACTCACATTGCTCTTCCACAATGCATATTATAGCAAATTACACTTACTGAGGATTCCGCAAACCTTCTATGCAATTCCTGCTTCTCATCCGAAGCATAGAGAATGCATTTAACACTTTCAACGACTGTCTCCGGGGGACGACAGGGGTTAAGGCCATTTTGCACTTTCGGACACCTGAAATTCACCCTGGAAAAATGTTGAAATTCTATGTTTCAGCGGACTTAGCAATTTCTCCTCCGACCATGTCATGACAATTAAGGTTAAAATCGCTGACTACGTCGCAGAAATTAAGTCTAAAATCGCTGACCGTGTCGCAGCGATTAAGGCTAAAATTGCCAACTGCGTCGCAGCAATTAAGTCTAAAATTGCCGACCGCGTCGTAGAAATTAAGTCTAAAATCGACGACCATGTCGTAGTGATTAAGGGTAAAATCGCCGACCACGTCGCAACAATTAAGTCTAAAATCGTCGATCGTGTCGCAACGATTAAGGCTAAAATCGCCGACCGCATCGCAGCAGTTAAGTCTAAAATTGCCGACTGCATCGCAACAATTAAGTCTAAAACCGCCAAACGTGTCGCAATGATTTTGCCAAATCTTGCGGACCTTTTGCACAAAAAAATTCATAAAATTTGTTGAAATCCGTTATTGGAATTGAGCTTAACTCGCCGACTATTTGAGCATTTTTGGCTTGTCTTTGCTGACACAGTCTTGGCAGAAAACTCAGAAACACTTAGAAAATTTTCAAATTTTTTGAAATTTTCTTAATGATCGGTATTGAGCAAGAGGAATACTTACCTCTGCAAGTTGTTCAAGTTGGCCCATGTAGGCCCAATGTTGCAACCATCGCTTTGATACCATTCTGTAACGTCCCCTCCCGTGGACCCAATTCAAGGAAGGGAATATGATACCAATATCTGGGCTTTCACATAAACTTAGCCCATTCATTAGATTCATACAAATAAAAATTAAAGTGTGCAGATGCAAATCAAGAAAATATGCACAGCGGAATAAAACACCATCCACACACATCATGTCATGCATACAACATATCAATACAATCATCAAATTAAGACATTGTAGATTTAAATCAACATAAGAATATACTCATGTTCATTGTGCAATTGTCCCAAGCAACTAGCTATGTCGCTGCAACGTTCCACCCAACCATAGGTCTTTGCCCAACCTATATTCTTTCAGCACTCAGAGACCACCCCCGAGTTGGGTATGATTTCTACAAGGGAAAGGGGACATGGGTGAAATCGCGAACCTGGGAAACACTTTGGTGACAAACGGAGTGAAAAAATGGAGCGCGGGTGGATGATCATGCGAAAAAAAGTCAAACTCAAACTCTAGGCCGAGAGTTTTGAGAGTTCAAACTTTGGGCCGAGAGTTTGAACCAATCACCGCGCTATATTTTAAGAAAAAGTCTCGGATGAGAGTTTGAACTAAACTCTGGGCCAAGAGTTTGGAAGACATTTTCTCGCTCGAGAGTTTCTGGTCAACAATTCCAACACCATTTCTGTAGAATTCAAAAATGTGTCACTTTAACAAGGTCGGACCACTGCAAAATATGAGAATTACATGTCGGAGTTTATACCAGTAGATTCACCATTCAATCTACTTTCTAGTAATATAAGTTTTTTGCAATTTCATTTAGGATTACTATTTTTTTCTATTTTTTTACTAAACTTTATCATTAAAAAATTAAGTGATTGAAAAATCAGTCATAATGAAAATTCAATATCATCACAATGACGAAGCGAAAAAAATTTAAAAAAATACAAGAATGTTCCTTGAAGTGTTCTCTTCAATGGGTTGGTTTTAGTTTGTTTGATAAGAGTAACATTTGAAAGAAAATGTGAAGACAAAAACATGTGTCGTTAATGCACCATTTTCTGAACATATGCTTTTTCGATAAATAATAAAAAATAGTTCCCAAGTCTTAAAAATCTTGAAATATAGTCCAGGATCAAGTTTAGTGTGTGTGGATTTTGAGCATACAATTGTTTTCCCTAAAATAAATAACCATCTATCAAAAAACCGTGGTCAACACAGGTCACTCATTATCCATACCTAAAATTTTCAAGTATATGCCGTCGGTTGACAACAAATTTGTCCCATGATATGTCCATAAAACAAATTAAAAAAAATACGAGTAGAAAGCGAATTCAATTATGTAAAACCTTTGTATTTACTTCAAGTTGAAATTCCTAAGGAAGATATGTGTTTGAAGAGGTCGAAGTTGAAAAACATAAAAAATTAGCAGTTTTTTTTTGTCAAAAACAAGCCAAAATGGTTTCCGAACTTCATGTTTTCACCCACATTCATACTCATACACAACCAAATAATCATTGCATCTAAGGCAAGCCAGTCCATAACTGGGTTTATTAGGCTAAATCTGAACCCTCTTCATTTATGGATGCTTGCACTCAAGCTCAAGCCAAAGCAACGAATACCCATCTCAACCCAAACATTCTCTTACACACAGCAAACTCAAAAGCTGGGCATGGATACACATTTCCAACAATGGGATTTACAAACAGGATGGCCATGGGTTTTTCCCAAATCGTGGGCACACCAAAACAGACCGTGGAAAGGGGAATTTGACCATAGGGAGCAAAACCGATTTCTCCCACAGGTTATGAGTATTTCAAATGGCCCAAATGGCCCCCATGAAACCCCAATTCGAGCTCCCTTCTTCCCAACAGTTATGGAACACCAAAAATGCCCTCTTCCCAGCTAAAAACAAGGAAACACAAAAAAAACGTGGAGGGAAAACACCCAAGCAGCTCCAAAAATGTGAGAGAGACAAAAACGGTTGATGGGTAATGGCTTGGGGAGCAATTCCTGGCTCTTTTCTTTCCCAAGGAGCAAAAACACGTTTTTCCATGAAGGGTGGCTTGTCCATACTCGAATTTTGGATAGCCATACCTCCCATTCCCCAAGGCATTAACTACTTCACCCAACTCTTGGGAGAAATGAATGATTGAGTACAAAAGTCAACATGGGTAGTTGAGGGTTTTATGGGTTCTCTCATTGACACTTGGCTTGACTTGATTGGCTCCTAAGGTTTGAATGTTTTCCCTCCCAATTCCTTGTAAAATCATGCCCCCATCTCTTGTTGCATTGCATAGCTAGTTGTGGGTATTTTATTAAAATGCATATTTACATGATATTTGAAATTCCAATGTGCCTGGCCTGCATGTAAACCATATGCATCACTAAATCGATGGAGGGGGCCTTGGCCTTGAGCTCCCCACCATGATTTTATAATAATATTACATCATTTACATTTTAATGTAATGGGGTCAAAATAGGGACATTACAATTACCCCTTAAAATCTAACCCTTTACCCTTGGACAATTAACACGTTAACCCCTAATCCCTTAGCTCTCAACCCATTATAAATTAAACTATCATCTCCAAATCAATGGAAAATTGCCTTTCACTTAAAACTCATGGTCTCCAAGTAAAATCAAGAAAGAATATGACATAATGATGAAGGCGAAATAAGAATAGGTTGTTTTTGCTGGTTGTGACTATATATCTCATAAAGTCTCTCTCTTTCTACATGTCAAGAAAAGTAACAATTTTTCGATATTTTTTCAACTTATTCATAAACATCTTGATAAATTGCACAAGCTTCATCATTGATTTGTTGTCTTTGATTCTCCCTCTCACCTCAGTTAGATGCTCCATATACAATACCAAATCCTCTGTACCCCTAACCCTTGGATGACCAATAACCTGTTAATCCCTAATCCCTTATCCCTTGATCCCTTATAAACCCCTAAACCATTAAGTACCCTTAACCCTTGACCCTTAATTACCCCTTCAACCTTAACCCATTAACCTATAAGCCCTAATCCCTTAGTCATTGACCCCATATAAACCCCTAAAAAATTAAGAACCCGTATCCATGATCCTTAATTACCCCTTAAATATTAACTCCTTAACCTCTAATTAGAACTTATCAATATAAGTAAACACCAACAGCAAGAGAGTACACGACATATATATCTGGAATGTTCAATATTGTATATTGATGCTGCCCAGAATACATAATCTGGGATAATACAACAATCTTCAAGTTTATTCAGCTCCAACTGAATGAGGAGAGATCCAACTCTCAAGTGCAAGACCCAACTTGCAGTTCTTAGCTCCAACTAAGATGTGAGGACACAAATCCTCAAATGAAATTCCCAGCTTGTAGATAGGATCCAAACTATCAATGGAGAAATGTACCAACTCACAATCTTCTTCTTCTCATCTCCTAGCAGAAATGACAAATTATTTCTTGACTTTCTTTCTTCGCGTCACTGAGATCACAATTCAATGGCCCTCAACACAACAATTTTCTGCTTCAATATGTCTACCTCAAACTTCAATAGCTTTTTCCAACCAAGAGTTACAATACTGTTCTCTCAAACTGATTGCTTAATAACACAAAGTTTGTCCTTAGGTATGCAAATTTGTCTTGGTCACTAACAATATTCAAGTCTTTCAAAATACTTCATTACTAGTAGGACACTTCAAACAAGGCTGAACCCCTGTATACTAGGTCTTCCTTCACAATTTGTTCATGCATGAAATATTTCAAACCTTGAAAGACTTCTGGTTTTTCCTCACATTCATCCCCTTTGTCATACAAGCTCAAGTACCTATGCTACATTCATGTCTCCCATATCCCATACCTTCCTGCTCCTCATCTTCATCCATACATACATGTAAGTCCGCTACATCACTAGAACTGATATCTTCAGCATGGAAAACTGTATCAGTAAAATTTTACACACCTTCAACCGGAGTCTATTCAGGTTCTTCCTCAATGGTTTTCTTTCTTGATTTCCTAATGCAATTTTTAAGAGGCCTTGTTTGAACACTGGGTCAATACAAATCAATAATTTTCTGCAATGTTCCTGGGAAACTGAAGTTAACCTTATTAATTTTACTTTCTCGTAGGGCATAATGTAATTTTTTAGCCAACAGATGAGGGACATATATGGCCTTGTCTTCAACCCAATGAATAAATAACCTCATAAAGCCACGAAAAATATCATGCTTGTAATGATTCATAATTGTCCTAAGGACAAGTTGAATCAAGGATTTTTTAGTTCCTCGGGAGCATCTTGCATTCTTAATCCATTCCTCAGAACAAATACTTTTTTCCCATATATTTTATTGGCCATTTCAATCTTTTCTATCTTAGGGGTTTTAATGGAGTTAAATGTTTCTCCCTCTCTGCGTGGAATTTTTCGTTTCTCTTGCAACTATATTAGGATCTAGGTAAATCCTCTGCCCAAATATTTCTAATTCCATGGCTATACCCTCATAATTTTATATGGCCTCATCTATCTCATCATTTTGGTAATCGAACTATCCAAATATAAATTCAAAAACAACTGCTCTTTCCAGGATATTGAGCATACTTGTTGGACAATTGTTTGTATCTTTCCATGCATCGGCACACTCTTTGAATTTTTTGATTGTAAACTTCTCCTTCTGGGAATGCTGTGTCTCAACTTTTTTCGTGGAAGAGGACACTCCTCTTTGGATTGACGCCATGGTTGTCTGGGTTCAAGGTAGGTTGAATGCACACTGAATGCAAGAGGAATACACACTGAATGCATGTTGAATGCATGCTGAATAAATCGTGAGAAATGCATGTCGAATAAACCCTAAGGAATGCACACCGTTTAAACTGTCAAGAATGCACGCTGAAAAAAATGTCAGGAATGCACACTAAGGAATCTGTTCGCAAATTAGTTTTTTTTTAAATTTATTGATATATTTTACTATATATCACTTTTACAACACTTAGTGTTCATTTTTATAAGCACACTCACATAGTTTTTGCACCCTTTTTTTAGCAATGGACTTGGGATTTTTGATAATTAATGAAAACTTTGCATCCATGGTAAAAGTTTTGCAAACACTTGGAATATCAAGGGTTGTAATTTGAATTTGAAAAATAGTAAAAACAATGATTGTGTGCATGTGCTAGAGGGAAATTTTGGAAGAAAAATAATAAAAGTTGCTGACTCTAATAAAACACACACACACACACACACACACACACACTAATAATAAAAGTTGGGGACCTGGTGGGTTGAGGTTAGAGTTGCCATTGCACGGAGAAGAGGAGAATCCCTAGTTCGTTTCTAGAGGTTCTTTTCATAGTTTTTGGGTAAATCGTAATGGGACAAAATAGGAGATTTGATTCTTATTCGCGCTCATGAAGATTTCAAACGTGAGAGTTAACCACACATTGTTATAAGTGCAACATACCTTAACCACACCAATTTACCTCACATTGTTTCACATCAGTCGAAAAATATTTATGATTGAATTAGGAATTTGACCAGTCAAGTGATTAACAACACGAAGTATGTTTTAATTAAGTTATAATCCATTCCTTATTTAGGATACATTTCGGGGCTGGTAATTTCTTATGATGCATAGGAAGGTCGTTCAACATTGACACTATCTTTATTTCCATGAGTGCCTTAGGTCACATTATCACTTTTATGACGCTATTTTTTTAGGGTCTTTATGAGCATAGTTACCCTTTCCAAAATTCGACCTAATAAAATTTTGACCCCCCCAATTCTGAATTGTTTGCCTATAGTATCCTAATATGTCCTCTCGACATTGCAGAAAGTGACTTGTGAATGGGGCCAACGTTGAATTTTTTTTAGTTTGTGTTTGTATGCACTAAAATTTGACATGGTTAGAGTAGATCCATGCGTTGATGGTATGGGAGGGTTTCAAGCCTCAAATATGACTCACACAAATAATTTTACAATCAAACGTCAAAAGTATAACATAAATCTAAAAGGGATCAAATAATCATTTGCTATGTCATCCACAAATTCATATAGTCATAGTTTTTAGATTGACAATACATTTTTTTATAAGTAAGAGATATCATATTAATATACTATACAAAAAACGATTACAACTTCAACATTTTGAGTCCTCATCAATTCTATTTGAAACTGTCATCACCAAACATCCCAAGATACATATAACAAAATTCATACTGCCCCTCTTTGAAGGAGAAAACAAAACTTACAGACATAGCTACTAGGAGAATTCTTATCAATCTTAGAAAAAACAAAAATAGCATAGAACCAACACCCTCTACGCATACCAGTGCCCCAAATCATGTTCATAACAAAAAAATACTGACTAGACATAACAGGATTATCATAGAATCAACAACCTTTGCGATTTCTGAGGCTCCAAATTATGGTTACCCCAAAACAAGACCGATATAGACTTATAATCCTAAAGCATACCCAATTATCCAGACCAAAAACAAGGCTGACCATTGCAGCTATTATAGCTGATTTTTAGAGCGAATCAATGAAAACTTGAAAAAACAAAGACCCATTCTAAGAACCTAGAACTACCCGAATCTAGAAAAAAGGAGCCTTCGAGACGCGCAATTCTATCCTACTGCTTTTTCGTGCTCGGAACACAATCCTCAACAGGTTCGTAGTGCCCCATTTTCAGCAAGAAGGGGAGGCCAAGCTTCTATCCAACTGCATCAATATTCATATGTAACAATCGGGTGTCTACATAGAGTTCTTTCCAGAATGCCATAGGAAATTCCTCCAACCTCTCCTTCTCCTCATGCTCCAACAACAGTTGGATCAACATGCTCTTCATGACCTAGTACAGAGTAACTGTCTGTTTGTACAAGCCCTAGTGGCCCAGCGAGGACCTAGGATCCTGAATCCAGGGTTCCTACACGACTTCATCCAACAACAGGACTGCATCTCCCACCTCATTCCAAACACCCTCCTCCAACATTTAGATGTCCACCTAGATGGATGCAAGAAGGATAGCAGTATAATTCTATGCCAATTGGGTTGTTCTAAGTTGATTGTGGCTCACCTTATGGTTCCCAAAATCTTCCTCCGCTCCTTTCCCCCCTGCGTCCTCCACACTACCTTTTCTTCTTAGACACATCATGCTCTCCTTGTCCACCAGACTCCAAGGGTTCTTTGTACCACCCTGCTCAACACTCACAAAGACCACACCATGAATAATGTAGGAGAAATAAAATGGACTAGAAGCAGACGTAATAACAAGAATAAGGTTGCCCAGGGTTATGAAATCTGACCTCCTGTCATTCCATTTAACGAATTTCCTCCCGCAAGAATCCATGATTACTAATGTACAATCCAGTGTACTGCTCGTATCCCTGTCTGTCTCAAAATCCTCACAGCTTTCCAATCACATGAATGTTCTTCATGCGAAGCTAGTCACCTTAATCCACCCATTTAATATCATTAATTCCTCCACTTGCCCTCAAGAGCTCCCAAATTCCACCTGCGTGGGAGCTGGCTCGCAATCTGTCACAATGATGGCCTCCTAACCATGCGTACAATTACCTGCATTTGGGGTTAACTTGAAAATACATTGCTTGAATGTGCAGCTAGAAATTTGATCACACCCTATATAAAACAATTTCCAATAGGGAAAACAACTCTTTCTACGAACTCCAACAAACCATTGATCGATAAATATTTCATACATCCAATCTAATCTTCATTCTCTTATAGAAATTTTGAAGTCTCTTTTTATTATTGAATGAAGAATTCCAGGTGTGATTTAGCTATCTCTTGTCACGAATGATCATATGGTTACTTCATAGATTATGGTTAGCAAACCCATGTAAATATATAATTCCTTCTACAAAGCATAAGAAGAATAGTAATCTTTTCAGTGCTGTAGCAAGACTACAATATGATATAATTGAATAATCTATGATGGTTTTAGTTGCATATGGCAATTCAAGAAAGCTAATATTTGAGAGACTCGTTGCAAATCTTGTCTGGAGGTTTGATTCCTAGTTTCTACAACAAGGTTCGTAGATGAGGAAGATTTCTCTTCATATGGGGTGGACACATTAAAGGTGAGAAATCAACAATAATTTCCTTCATGTCATTATCAATGTAAATGGAACTTTACCTAAC
The DNA here is from genome assembly GCA_027924585.1 of Larix kaempferi. Lineage (NCBI taxonomy): Eukaryota > Viridiplantae > Streptophyta > Pinopsida > Pinales > Pinaceae > Larix > Larix kaempferi. The sequence goes on from BSBM01000008.1 coordinate 4,501,828, forward strand.
CCCATCAAAAGTGGTTATTGTTTTATCTTTCAACACATTGTGCTTTACATTATGGTTTATTGCAGTTGTGTAGTAAAGAAACAAGTTGTTGTTAGATGGTTTTTGAGTTTTATGCAATTCTATCCAAGGTGATGGTAAATAGTTGGTTGAAATTTCAAATTGGCTCACCATGTCATGAATTAATATGGTGGTAAACTCCCTTAGTAGAGAAGACACATTGTTTACTCCTTGGGAACATTTGTTCAAATTTTCTACCATTGTATTTGTTGATGTATATGTAACTTCAAAATGTATTTCACATATATGTATATTATATTCCTATAGAGATGTTATTATTCCTCTATACGGAAGTGTCGTCATTTATATTGTAAGTGTCATAACTTATACTTGATGGGTTATTAGACCACCTTATTGGGGTCGGCCCTGTATAAGTCATGTGGGTCAAAGGGTTATTAGAACACCCTATTGGGGGTCGGCCATGTGGGTCAAAGGGTTATTAGACCACCCTAGTGGGGGTCGGCCCAGTCAGCATTATGTTAAGTGGTTAAGTTGAGGCCGACCTAGTTGAGTAAAGGTCAAGTCAAGTTAGTGTATAAATAGAGAGTGTGTCTCTCTCATTTTACACATTCTATTTCTCTCACTTACACTTGGGAGAGTGGCGCACTTGTGGAGGAGGAGGCTATGCTGCTAGGAGAAGACTATCTCTTGTATTCTGGTTGTATCATTGCTCTATCTATCTCTGAGGAAGTTATTGGGGTTTTTCACCTTTATGGTTTTCCCCAAGCAAAATCTGTGTCCCTTGTGTGTTTGCATTATTGTGTCCATGATTGATATACTGTAGATATGCTGTACATGTTGTTCTCTCAGTTAAGATCCTAGATAAGATTGAAGTAAATTCTGAAAATTTAACATGGTATCAGAGCAAGCCTGAAAGAAGGCATGATATGGCATGTATGACACTTGTTGCACTTATGATGCTAGGGATTGATATAGAAAAAACTAGTCATCGTAGCACTTTCGCTATAAATCCATTTTGGAGAAGTTGTCGGATCTGAAACTTTTAGAGGTCGAATATCAGATCTCCATGTACCTTGTGTCCAAAGGAAAACCTTTAATTCGTTGTACTTTGTGATTTATGATCTGTACAATATAGGGTTTCTGCCTCTTTCAGATCTGAGTCAAAATCAGGTGACCTTGGGAAAAAGGTCATAACTTGGGCTAGGAAGCTCCAAATGAAATTTCATAAAAAGTGATAGGTAGAAAACAGACTGTACTATCTCAAGAAAAATGTTCAGAGGCCGAAGTTGAACCAGTGACACGTGGCATGCCGTACAAGTTCGTTTTCATGTATTATTCCATAAACAGGTCACGTTGCGACACTTGGTATAACTCTCTCTCGCAGAGAATCCAATTGAGTTCAGACCTATTGGAATGGAAAGATAACAGGTTGTGCTATCTCAGGAAAATTGTTTAGACCCCGTGGATCGAAAAGTTCGGAGTTACACCAGAAACAATCAAGTACATATTTCTGTCAAATAAGAATTATTTTTTAGCACCTTCATTCATGGCTTCCGGAATTTAGGGCTTCGGAGAAAGTTGGAATTTTTGTAATCAGAGTCCATGGCTGAATGCTACTCATCAAAATTGAAATTTAGAGACCAATATCAGAATTTGTGGTTGGGAAGAAGGCCGGTCTTGATCAGACTCTAGTTCAGGACTTTGTTCAGAAAAGTGGAAAATTAGGGCTTCTGCAAAAATGGGAATTTTTGAAATCTGTGACCACGGCTGGAAGCTCCTCATAAAAATAGAAGCTTAGAGCTTTGGATCAAACCTTTTGATTGGGCAGAAGAGTGGGCTTCATCAAACCCTAGTTTGAGGTCACGTCTAGTGAATTCGAAAGTTTCAAAGGCAAAATTGAGGAGTGAAACTTTGCAGTTTTCAAATTCTAAATATACCAGCTTGATCAGCTCATCAGGGCGCATATTTATATCCTTTCAGAAGTTTGAAATTCAAAGTTTGAATTTTTGGGGTTTCTCTGACAAACCCTATTACAGCTCCAGATCCAGTTCCTGCAAATCAAGTGGATTGGGTTAATCCTAGAAGGGGATGAATTGGTCACCTACATAAGTGAAGAAGTTCCATTCTTAGAGGGAGATGAGGCTAAGGCCTTCCATAAGAAGATTACAAGCAATCTTGACAGGTATGGCTTATAGCTATGTTTCATGGTTAATTTTATCATATGTTTGTCTTCATATCATTACAGTACAATCTTGATTAATTACTATAGACTTGTCGTAGCACCTTAATGGAAGATATTCATTGATTAAGGTTTTGACACTTATGAATGTACTAATGCATTGTGATGTTGTATGAGGTTTATGTTGTTCGCTAACATAAAAGGTACACCAAGAAAAACAAATCATGTTCTACTTCAAGAACATATGATCATGGTGACATGAAGACAAAGATTCATCCATTGTCATGGATCACATAGAAGATCTGCTTTCGAGGTATGTATAACTTTGTCCTACAATGGTTAACCTATGAGACATGCAGGTTACTAGCACAAGTCACTGAAGAGAACCAGAAGACATTATGCGGGTATGTTAGACATAACTAGCTAGCATACTAATCCAGGTATGTTTTTCCTATATCAAGCTAGAATCATACCTTGTGTTAGGATCTTATATTGTTGTGTTGTTGATAATGATTATTTATGAAGTCATAGGTTTGAATAGTCATGGTTGTATACATATTATGTTTCTTACCATAATTGATGATATGACTAACTAGAAGAATCATGAAGTTATAGGTTTGAGTAATGACGGGTTTATGCATTGATGATTTAACTAATCATAAAAGTCCTATGATCAAATAAGAATATGCATAAGTAAAAGAAGACTTCCTTGAAACCTTGAATACTAATATTTATTATCTATGAATGATCATGACTATAGATGTTTAAGATTATTGTGTTTTGATAGTATTAAGATTATACTAATAAATGTGTGATTATGTATGAGACCTCAAGGATAACACAATGATGATACTAATAAGCATGCATAGGGACCAAGGATGAATATAAGTTCAAGAACAGGTAATCCAGGAAGCAAAGATCAAGAGAGAGCACACTCCAGCAGTTCCTGCAAGGATTCAGATATTCAGAGGGAGTTGACCATCTTTCTTCATTCTGCAATAGAAAGGTGTAGAAGAAGCTACTTCAGCAGCTCCTACAAGAAAGCAAAGACTCAGAGGGAGTCCACCCAACAAACAAACAAAGAAAAGTGTTTTAATTACCACTTCTTACATATTTGTTTGTTTAAATAAAATTGTTCAATGATACATATGCTTATGTTCCTAGACTTAGGATATGTATTTTGCATATTTGCATTAATGAACAAGATACTACTAATATGCATATGATGGGTAAGTGGCCTATGGCACTGTACAACATTCCATTGCTACTTATCTAGAATGAAACCTCTTTGCTGACATGTTGGGAGTTGTGCACACTCTTAACAATGTTCTGGTAGAGACTGGAAGGCATCTAGAAAGTTATGGAACATGGATAAATGTTGTATTGATGCATTGGCTAAGATAATTGCATGATTGTATGACATATTTCTTTATGTGTAAGAATTTGTCTGAAAATTATGAGATGTTTCTAATCATGCAATTTAACTTGTTTTGTAGGAAAGACCGTATACCTTCACCTACAAAAGAAGGAATACAACATTTGTTCAAGCAACAAAATTATCTATTGAAGATATTGAAGTTCCTAGGATACGGGAAGAATGCCTTGATCCGTCGATCATGAAGAACGATGTTTGGGATTTGGTCCCAAAAGCTGAAGGGAAGTTTGTTGTGACTTCCACATGGAACTATCAGATCAAGCATGCTGCATATGGCAGCATAGAGAAATATAAAAGTGATGAAATAGAAGATACACTAGAAGGATTTCAAGACAGCTTTCTTGAATGGTGTAGTCATATATGTGTGCAGAACTTGGTAGGATAGACAGCTTTCTATCCAGTCTAGGCTTTACCAAGAGTAAAGCGGATTTCAACCCTTACTACAAGGTTGAGGAAGGGAATCCTGTGATTCTACTCCTGTATGTGGATGACATATTTGTAACAGGAGATGACAGATTGATTGCAGATACTAAGAGGAAGCTTGCTGCCAAGTTCGATATGAAAGATTTGGGAATGATGCATTATTTCCTAGGTATGGAGGTGTGGCAGAGTGCAGGTGGGATCTTCCTTGTTCAAGGGAAGTACACAGTAGATATCCTGAAGAGGTTCGGGATGACGGATTGTAAGGCCATGGCCACACCCATGGCATCGAACCTGAAGCTTCTATGTGATGCTTCATCTGAGCTGGTTGATGTCTCTATGTATCGTCAGATGATTGGGTCCTTGATGTACTTGACGAACACGAGACTATATATTTGCTTTGCGGTGAACACATTGAGCCAATTCCTGACAGATCCGAGGAGTGTTCACCTGGTTGCTGTAAAGCATATTCTAAGGTACCTGAAGGGTATAGTTGATTATGGGCTCAGGTATGAAGCGAATCAAAAGTTTAACCTATAGGGTTATGTTGATTCAGATTGGGCTGGCAGTGCTGCAGATAGGAAGAGCTCATATGGATGTTGCTTCAGTATGGGATTAGGTGTGATCTCTTGGTTTAGCAGGAAGCAGTCCTGCGTAGCACTGAGTACAGCTGAGGTAGAGTATGTTGCAACCTATTCAGCTAGTTGTGAGGCAGTATGGCTTCAGAAGCTACTATCTGAGTTATTTGATCTCCCGTTGGATGCTACTGAAGTTGTGTGAAGCTGTCCGAGAACCCAGTGTTTCATGACAGGTCGAAACACATAGAGATCGAATATCACTATATCAGGGATATGGTACAGAAAGGAGCTGTGAAGCTCCTGTACATTGCAACAGACGAGCAAATTGTAGATGTGCTGACGAAGCCACTAGCCAGGGTGAAGTTCGAGTACTTCAAGGAGAGGCTTGGTGTTCTTCAAATTGATGACACTTCGAGGAAAAAGTGATGGACACATTTGCAGAAGCCATTCCAAGTATGTTGGAAGGAGGATCCTTCACATGGCTATGGATGTAAGCGCTGGATGATGAGCATTAGGACGATGCTCCAGTTACTGCTCTGTATATGCGTCAGGAGGATGCTGGATATGATTAGTTGGATCATTTATATGTATATACACATCATGTTGGATGCTGGATATGATCAGTTGGATCATTTATATGCACATGTATGTACGCATCATGTTGGATGCTGGATATGATCAATTGGATCATTTATATGCACATGTATGTACGCATCATGTTGGATGCTGGATATGATTAGTAGGATCATTTGTATATGTTTTGTATATGCATCATGTTGGATGCTTGGACCATCTATCTGTATATGTATCAGGTGGATACTGTGTATGATCAGGTAGATCATGTATGTCGATATGTATCAGAAATGATCAGGTGGATCATGTTTTTGTATTTGTATCAGGTGGATACATTGTATGATTAGGGGGATCATGTATGATGATATGTATCAGGTAGATACTTGGTATGCATCAGGTATATGCATTATATGATCAGGATGATCATGGATGATGAGCTTCAAGATGTTGCTCCAGATGACATGCAGTAGGATGTTGCAGTGATGATGATCAAGACGATCATGTGTACATCAGGATGATGTATGGTGAGTATCAGGTTGATACTCTGTGGCTGTGGAACAGGTTGTGCAGATAAGCATGTAATTTGTGCCCTGGGAGATTTGCAGACAGTCTTTTGAGGTTTTGCCTATGGCATGTAATTTGTACCCTGGGATATCTGGCAAATGCTCTTTCGAGGTTTTGCTTGGGAGGACATATAATTTGTGCCCTGGGAGATCTACAGATAGTCTTTCAAGGTTTTTCCTATGGCATGTAATTTGTGCCCTGGGATATCTGGTAGATGCTCTTTCGAGGTTTTGTCCTATGGCATGTAATTTGTGCCCTGGGAGATCCGATAGCTTGAGCCGTGTGCTCGTAATCAGTCCTAGGATGCTCTTTTGAGGTTTTTCCATGACCACACGTAATTTGTACCCTGGGAGATCTGATAGGTTGAGCCTTGTGCTCGTAATCAGTCCTGGGATGCTCTTTCGAGGTTTTGTGGTGACCACATGTAATTTGTGCCCTGGGAGATCCGATAGGTTGAGCCTTGTGCTCATAATCAGTCCTAGGATTCTCTTTCGAGGTTTTGTGGTGGGGTCACATGTAATAAGTCCTGGAGATCTGGATAGGATGAAAAAGGCCTCAGATGCTCTTTAGGGTTCTTGCTAGTCAAGAGACTCTTTTAAGGTTTTGTGACGCATGTAATAAGTCCTGAGATTTCCACAGTATGGCCAGTGATGACGAAGATTTGCAGGTGGTGGGCCTACATCCAATATGAAAAAGGACTGGCTCTGTAGAACTTCCTATGATGAGTAGATTCAGAGATTGATTAGTGACGATGATCCAAAGAAGATGACTTGTGCTAGAAGACCTGTGTCGAGAAATACCTTCCTAGTTAAGAGGGAGTGTTGATGTATATGTAACTTCGAAATGTATTTCACATATATGTATATTGTATTCCTATAGGGATGTTATTATTCCTCTATACGGAATTGTCGTCATTTATATTGTAAGTGTCATAACTTATACTTGATGGGTTATTAAACCACCTTATTGGGGTCGGCCCTGTATAAGTCATGTGGGTCAAAGGGTTATTAGACCACCCTATTGGGGGTTGGCCATGTGGGTCAAAGGGTTATTAGACCACCCTAGTGGGGGTCGGCCCAGTTAGCATTATGTTTAGTGGTTAAGTTGAGGCCGACCTAGTTGAGTAAAGGTCAAGTCAAGTTAGTGTATAAATAGAGAGTGTGTCTCTCTCATTTTACACATTCTATTTCTCTCACTCACACTTGGGAGAGTGGCACACTTGTGGAGGAGGAGGCTCTGTTGCTAGGAGAAGACTATCTCTTGTATTCTGGTTGTATCATTGCTCTATCTATCTTTGAGGAAGTTATTGGGGTTTTTCACCTTTATGGTTTTCCCCAAGTAAAATCTGTCTCTTGTGTGCTTGCATTATTGTGTCCATGATTGATATGCTGTAGATATGCGGTACATGTTGTTCTCTCAGTTAAGATCCTAGATAAGATTGAAGTAAATTCTGAAAATTTAACAGTATTCAAATCCAAAACACTATTATGAGGTCATAAGTGATATATTCATCTTTTTGCCTCCCTTCAAAAGTTCTCATAAATAGTCTATAATTTCCATGACTGCATCATATAAGTCTTGCATATGTTCCTTAGTGACCACTTCCACTAGTCTGGTGGCCCCATTGGAAACCTATCTAAGAAACATTTGGTGATATAATTCTACCAGTGACAAGGTTCAAGTAGTTTTACATCTAAAATCATTTTCTACTTAGCCACTTATGCAAGGTGAATCCCAAAATCTACTCTAGTCCCTTGTTTTCATGACATGAAAGTTTTGGTAGTCCCATTATTATAATTCATGTGAATCAACTTCATATTTATCTACAAGTGTAAGATTTAATTTTAGAGTCATCAACTATGCCAAATTATTGGAGCTAGGGCCTATACTTACTTCAAACGTACATGAATGAGTATCAGATATGCATAAAATGCCTCTTGATCCTCCCAAAGGTGACTCACCTTCTGAGGCACCATAAAAATAGGCCCAAGGCTTCGTCCTATCAATACTTTCTTCACATATCTAGCATTGAATATTTGGTTATTTTGTTTGTTTGCAATAGGATAATACACTTACAGACTGTACAACACACTAAAATCATCATCATCATCATACTCATCCTCATCCTCATCCTCATCATCATCAATGTCATGATTGTCGTCGTTGTCATTATCAATGTTGTCATCGTCGTCATCATCATCATCATCATCATCATCATCATCATCAATGTCATCGTTTTCATCTTCATCATCATCATAATCAACATTGTCACTATTGTCATCATCATCATCATCAGCAGCATTGTCGTCATCGTCATCATCATCGCAGTCTAGCCTCAATGTTGCTACATCCTCTGATTGAGGAAAGTTTTCTTCAAGATTAATTATATATTAATATTAAATATTAAACATAAATATAGTATAAATTCTATATTACATAATATAATATTTAACATAATATATAATATCATTTAATATTTAATATATAATATAACATAAAAATTAAAAGAAACAAAATAAAAAATAAACAAAAAAATATAATTTTTTTTTAAAGTTAAAACAAAAATAAAACCAATCTCTCTCTCTCTCTCTCTCTCTCTCTCTCTCGATATATATATATATATATATCTAACATTATTGAACCTTGTTTTGACTACATGAGCGTGGTTTTTTTTAAATCTGAAACCGCCTCCAAGCGCAACCATTGATTTCCATTGGATAGCTCTTTGTAGATTATTCCCACTGAGTACAATCAAATACGGTGAGTCCGTGACCCCTTGTGGTGACTACATTGACTGATGCAAAGTCATTCTCAGTGGCAGACAAGGTAGGAGACAAAACTACCTCACAAATATGGTAAGTCTTATTGGAATTTTCATTGGTTTTGTTCAAAACGTGAAAAGATGTTTAGTAATCACTTTTATTTATTTATGATTCTAATTTTTATACTCTTGTAAGTCATTTATAAAAAACCCTTTATTTTTAAAGGAGTATTTGTAGAGTGTTGATCCTCAGGATGATCCCAGGGAGCTCGCTGTCGGTACCAGTGACATTCCTACACCGGCACCAGAGCATACAGGCCACCATGTTCACTCTTCGCATGGGACTAACTCGCTAGTCACTCATACCAGTACACCCCCTACGGATAACTCAGTCTAATAACCCCAGGGCCGACTGTTAATTCTCATTCTACCACCATACTACAACAATCATATCTAACACAGATTGTACATTCATGCATTTTGTGAGGTTAACATATGGAAAGGTGTTAAATATGGTATCATGGTGTGGTTCAACACATCCTGTCCTTAGCCCCATATGTTTAAGTAGTGCACATTGGATTTAAATTTATCGAAATATTTATATCATATTTATTGGGAATTGTTTGAGGAGAGTTTCAAGGAATGATACCTCTCAAAGGAGTTCATTAAGAGATAGTTAAATGAGTTTAACTCATTGAGATAGGATAATATGCCAGTACAAGAGTACGAGGCTATATTCATGAAGGCACTAAGATGTGCAATGTACTTGAGCACCAAGAAGTTGTGGGTTAATATAAACATTTATAAACTGAATTATAATATCATATAAAAGGTTATAATATTAATGACCCACACTTTGCTCAATATAGTACACAAGGCTATTACAGCTAAGGAGGAACCATGACATATTCAAATGTTTCCTTAACTTACAAGATGCATGACAATATAGTACAATAAATGAGGGGTTCAAATTTTTTGAGAGAAATACTTATTGTGCTTGTAAATCGTTTTTCTGATAATTAATAAAATATCAGTGCAGAAGTGCAGAGTTATTCCTACTAGAGATTCATGTGATGATGTTTTCAAGTTTGTGTCTTTCCTTTGTGTATGTTTCTCATATCTCAATATTCCATTGAATGTTTTAGCTTCTAGTATTTAACTGAGAGTAAATGGTTTAGAATTCATCCACAGATTGATGCTCTAAACTCATACAGTTGAATACTCCATTGGTTTCTTCTAAAGTTGCATTTGGAATTCATCCATAGATAGATGATATAAATGTAATGGATTGTTAATTCTCATTCTTCCACCATACTACAATGATCATATTAACTGAAAATAAATTATCTACCTTGCCTCTACTTCCTATGTCACTCTAATACCAGTCACTTGATATATTTTATTGAAACTCAAACTATGACTCCATGCCCAATGGTTTCTTTCTCTTAATCTTACCAACCAAATCAGAGAACCCTTCTCTTACCTATAGATTTGGCCACTGAGATATAATCTCATTGAGGGAGCCCCCTCTGAATTGGAAAGGCCAGTTTTCAATTCTAAAGAAGGTTTGAAAAGGTTACTTTGGATAATTTTCCCCCACATCCAGGAAAATTACCAAGAGATAACACAACTCAATATTGAAAAGGGGTTACAAGTTAGAGGAAAAATTGTTTTTTCTCCTATGGTTCTTTGATCTTTGGATCATGCAGATAGTTCTTTGAATATTGTTGTTCTACAACCCAGGTGTAGACATTCCAAAACAATAGAAGATTTTAAAGCAACAAATATAAAAGTAAAGTTGAATCAAGTGAGTGGGGTGGATAAAATTAATTTGCATAGGCAGACCACAAAAGTAATTTATTCAGACATGTTGTAGTCTACTTCTACAATTTCAAAGCTTCGGGGTGATTTGGAAAAGGTTAAGGGGCAATTAGTGCAAGAAAAATAAAAAAATAAAGCACTGAGAACAAAAATCAAGGATTTAGAGCAAAATATTGTCAAATTGGGAAAGGATTCTTCAAATCAAAAGCCTATTAAGTATTTGATTGCAGAAAAAAGACAATGAGATCCAAAATTTAAAAGAAAAAGATCAATATTCTAGCTACAGAGCATTCAAAGTCACAATAGCTAAAAGAACTGTAGGAAGAAAAGGATAAAATGAGGCGGTACATGGCATTTTTAAAAGAAGAATTCTTGCAGTATAAGGAAAAAATTGTAATGCTTGAGAAAGATAGAACAGGGTTGTTAGTTGAGAAGAATACTTTGATTTCCAAAAGGGATAATTATTCTTGTGAAGATTTAGTTAAAGCATTATATGGGCTTAGTTTAAAGAATGAAAGAATCAGTTTCTTGGAAGAAGATAAGACAAATCAATCAATTCAGATTGAATCCCTGCAAGAGATTATAAAAAAAGGTGTTGAACTTGCAGAAATCAAAGCTACAAAATATCAGTTAGATTCAAAAATTTCCAAAGCTTGGTCCAATTTTAGGAAAAGCATCTCTTAAAGGTGCAAAGCATTTATTATGGGATCAATTATATGTTGAAATTGATATATTCGGGGATTATTTGAGTTTAGTTGAAGATGAGCATGCATTGGCATCTTCTACAAATTAGATCTGTTGGAATATAAACTAGGATCTCATTCACAGACCTATAGATATTGCACATGCTATTAGATTGAGTTAGACAAGTCGACCCTGCTAGTTTAATAGGTAGGTCAGTTCATGTATAAATAGAGTGCGGGAGGCACTTTATTTGATCATCTCATTATTCACTTCTACACTCATCGGAAAGTGGCGCATAAGTGAGGAAGGAGGAGTAGCTGCTAGGAGGACTATCTCTTGTACTTGGGTTGTATCATTGCTCTTTCTATCTCTGAGGAAGTTGTGTGGTTTTTCACCTTTATGGTTTTCCCTAGTGAAACTCTGTGTGTCTATTGTCTCATGTGATTGCTTGTTGTGATTGATATCCTTGATATGCCTAACATGTTATTCTTTCAGTAAAGATCCTATAGTATATTGAATTAATGCTAAAAAATTAACATGGTATCAGAGCTAACCTGAGAAGAAGACACTTTGCAGTTGCAAAAGCTAGGGCTTCTTGTTTATTGGGTTTCTCTCCACATATCTTGAAAGGAAGTAGGGTATTTTGACTCTCCTCATCAAGGTGCATCTTTCTGGTCAATCATAATTCAATTCTAGGCACTTTCATTTTTGGCCCTAAATATTAGGGTTTCCCCACAAATAGGAATTTCTAAATTCTGAGACCATATTTGGAAGCGCCTTGGAAATATAGAAGTTTAGAGATTTGGATTGAACTTTTTGGTTGGGTGAAGCTCCTGGAAACTCAAACCCTAATTCAGGGTCCTCCCTAGTGAATTCAGGAAGACTAAAAGGCATTTCTGAAGGGTCAAACTTTGCAGTTTTCAATTTCTGAGTATACCAGGTTGATCAGCTCATCAAGGCACATCTTTCTATCCTTTCAGAAATTTGAAATTCACATTTTGAATTTTTAGGGTTTCTCTAATAAACCCTAATCTAGCACCAGATCCAGATTTCTACAAATCAAGTGGTAAGACCTAAATCTTTTCTATTTCCATTTGAAGTACTCTTTAGGATGTCTCACCACACCAAGCTTGAGGATAAGCTTGAAGGGGCTGATAACTTCCACGCATGGAAGTATAGGATTGGGTTAATCCTGGAAGAAAATGAATTGGACAACTACATAAGTTCTGAGGTCCCTGTCCCAGAGGAAGAAGAGGCTAAGGCCTTACATAAGAAGAAATTGGTCAAGGAAAAGAGAATCATTGATGATTCTATCAAAGACCATCTCATACCACATGTGTCATCTCTAAAGACAACCAAGGAGATGTTTGACTCCCTGACCAAGCTATTTGAAGGGAAGAACATAAATCAGAAGATAACTCTGCTGAATCAATTGAAAGGGGTAAAAATTCTGAATGGATAGACCATTCAATATTATTTCTCTAAGGTCTCTCATATCAAGGAACACATTGAAGCTGTGGATGAAGTGGTGGAGAATGGTGAAATTGTTATGACCACTTTGAATGGCCTACCTTGGTCATGGTATTCCTTTATCCAAGGAATCTATGCAAGAAGAAAACTGATCTCCTTCAGTAGAATATGGGAGGAATGTTCACAAGAAGAGGCTAGGCTTGTAGCCCGAGAAGAGAAGATGGGTAATGAAGATCAAGCTCTCACAACATACACCAAGAAAGAAAACCCCAAGAGAGAGCCATCTCATAACAAGAGATCTTCACACCACCATTACCATAAAGATAATAAAGATATCAGGTGCTTCACATGCAATGAGAAGGGACACTTTGCTGCAGATTGTCCCAAGAAGAAGAAAGACAACAACTACAACTTCAACAAGAAGAAGAAGAAGAACAAAATAAGATATCATGCTCATGCTGCTCAGGATGATGAACCTCCAAAGAAGAAGGCTAGAGCAGAAAGTGATGAATCATCTAGTGAAGATGAATATGTTCTACTCTCTACTCTCATAGGTACTATCTCTTATGGATGTAATGATTGGCTTATTGACAGCGGGGCTTCCAAACACATGATTGGGTTTAAATAATCCTTTGTAATGTTAAGATTTAATATGCTAAGACAGAAAATAGCAGCATTACATTCCATTTCACAATAATAGCATATACAGGATCACTGAAGAAACAACAAGCATATCATAAACACAAGAGACACAGATTTATCCTGGGAAACCATCATGGGGTAGAAAACCCAGCAAAGCTTCCTCAATATAGATGACCAGCAAATACAAAAGATGTAACCCTGAGCATAAGCTCCTCCTTCTCCATAGCAGACCTCTCTCTCATAAGTGTGCCACTCTCAAGTGAGTGAGTGTGTGTTAAATGAGGAATACACCTCCTCTATTTATACACTACTCTGACTTGTCTTTTACACAGATCATGTAGGCTCGTATTTAACCATTGGGTTAAATACCCCATTACAACTGACTGGGCCGACCCCACTAGGGAATTCTAATAACCCAAGTTACCACATTCTGACGGAGGAATAAACATCTCCGGATATACAATAAGATCTTCACGGAGGAATGAAACATCTCCGGAATAATAAAGTACAAATATAATATTCTTTGAAGTTACAATATCTCAACACTCCCCCTTAACGAGAAGGATATTATAACCACATATGCATGAGCAAGGAGCCATCAACATGACACATGAGACATCTATAAATCATTGGAAGCTTTCTCAACATCATTAGTAACTCAAGCAGTTACTGGAACATCTTCAATACTAGAACATCAACATCTTCAGTACTGAGTCCTTATCTTCTGCAGGACTCAAACAGCTACAGCAACATCAACATCTGAATCCTCACGATCATCAGCATCATCATCACACAATCATCAGCACCGTCATCACACTATCATCAGCATCGTCATCACATGATCATTAGCATCGTCATCTAGATCAACATGATCAACATCGTCACATCATCTCGATCTACAGCATGTGGTTCATCACGATCTAGCATCTGGATCATCTCAATCTACATGATCAGCATCATCGTCATCTAGATCAACACAATCAGCAACATCGTCATCTAGATCAACACGATCAGTAGCATCGTCATCTAGATCAATACGATCAGCAACATCGTCATCTAGATCAACAGTATCAGCAGCATCGTCATCTAGATCAACAGTATTAGTATCCACACCAATACAAGTATACACATCATCAATACAAGTATTCACACAATAGCAGCATACCCTACAACACACACGATCATATTATAGGATGATCAATCCTGCTCTCTTTAGGACATAGGTCCATGGATGATGCAATCCTGTCATGTACATTTTGAACAGAGGTCCAAGGACGATCCAGTCCTACCATGTACCTTTTGAACCGAGGTCCAGGGATGATCCAATCCTATCATGTACCTTTTGAACCGAGGTCCAAGGATGATACAGTCCTATCATTCAATTCTCGGAGACCTCATGTCTACGGCTCAATTCAAAGGACCAAAGTACGAGGACGATCCAATCCCCTACCTATTCATTCAGGACTTTATTTTCAGAGACATCTTGTCTACGGCTCAATTCAAACGACCAAAGTCTGGGGACGATCCAATCCCCATCGTACATTTAGGACCATGTCCAGGGATGACTTAATCCTCAACTGTACATTTAGGACCATGTCCAAGGATGACTTAATTCTCAACCGTACATTTAGGACCATGTCCAAGGATGACTTAATCCTCACCGTAAATTTAGGACTATGTCCAAGGATGACTTAATCCTCAACCGTACATTTAGGACCATGTCCAAGGATGACTTAATCCTCAACCGTACATTTAGGACCATGTCCAAGGATGACTTAATCCTCACCGTACATTTAGGACTATGTCCAAGGATGACTTAATCCTCACCGTACATTTAGGACCATGTCCAAGGATGACTTAATCCTCACCATACATTTAGGACCATGTCCAAGGATGACTTAATCCTCAACCGTACATTTAGGACCATGTCCCAGGATGACTTAATCCTCACCGTACATTTAGGACTATGTCCAATAATGACTTAATCCTCAACAGTACATTTAGGACCATGTCCAAGGATGACTTAATCCTCAACCGTACATTTAGGACCATGTCCAAGGATGACTTAATCCTCACCGTACATCTAGGACCATGTCCAAGGATGACTTAATCCTCACCGTACATCTAGGACCATGTCCAAGGATGACTTAATCCTCACCGTACATCTAGGACCATGTCCAAGGATGACTTAATCCTCACCGTACATCTAGGACCATGTCCAAGGATGACTTAATCCTCACCGTACATCTAGGACCATGTCCAAGGATGACTTAATCCTCACCGTACATTTAGGACTATGTCCAAGGATGATCCAATCCTCACTTGTCTACTAAGGACTTCATTCTCGAAGACAACTGTCTACAGATCCTTTTAGAACTGGGGTTCAAGGATGATGCAATCCCTCTTCTTTCTCGGAGACATATGTCTACGGATCCTTTTAGAACATGTGTTCAAGGATGATGCAATCCTTTTGTCAACTTAGACCCTGTCTAAGGACCATCCACCAAACTCTCTATTGTCATCACTAATATAGGTAACCACATCATCGACCTCTCTGTCGATGCAGGCAATCTCATCATAAGTGATCACATCACTCCCCCTTTCGAGGAGGGTCCTTCTGAACTATATTAAGTTTGTCTCGAAAAAAATTTACTTGAGGTAGAGGTTTGGTTAGTACATAGGAAACTTGTTCACTTGAGGTAGAGGTTTGGTTAGTACATTGGTAACTTGTTACAAATTCAAACTTTTAGTTCCTTTTTGCACCATATATTGGAACACTAGATTCTCTACCATCTTGATACAACTCTGTTTGTCACATAGGATCATAGTTGGGTTTATTTCTAAGTCAAACAATCCTGAAGCCATATTGCTTCATAACTTAGCAAAGCAAGCAACCATATATTCTTCTTGTGCAAAGAGCCACACTAGACTGCTTCCTTCTAAACCACAAGATCATGGTTGATCCTAGACAATATCATCTTCTCGATGTGCTCTTCCTGTCTGATACACTTTCTGCTCAATCAACATCTGTGTAGCCATCTAAAGTCATGATCTCTAAGATAGCATAGATCAAAGTCTATCGTATCCTTTAGGTATCTGATCACATGCTTTGCAACTAATAGGTGAACACATCTAGTTTCCACTAGATACTGACTCAAGGTATTCATAGCAAAGCATATATTTGACCTAGTATTTATTAGATACATCAGTGACCCAATAATTTGTCTGTACAGAGTTATATCCACTAACTTTGAAGAGTCATCCGCTAACAGCTTCAAGTTGGAATCCATGAGAGTGGCCATTCCAACACATCAAGTCCTTTTAATATTTATCGACATATTTTCCCTGGTTGAGAAAGATTCCTTCTGAGCCTTGCCATACTTCCAGACCTAGGAAGTAATGCATCAATCTGAGATCTTTCATTTTCATTTCTGTTTCTCATTCCTTGTCAGAAAGAGATCATCCTCGTACAATAATGATATGATAGGTTCATCATCCACAACCTTAAGGTAAAGGTTAGGATCAGCTTTACTTCTGGTAAAGCCCAAGCTTTGTCAAGAAGCTGTCAATTCTCATTCATTCACACTCTGCATTGAATGATCTTCTACATATCTATCTGTGCCATCTCTCATCAGATGGGTCTACTGATGAGCCTCAATATCATTCGAACTCTGTGGTGAGTTCCTTCTTACATCCATGTCATCTGTGTATAGAATCCATATTCAACCTTGTAGCAAAGGTTGAGATCCACATCACCCATGATGATCATTAAGCTCATCAATTGATTATCGATCTTGGGTACCCATACAGAACCCGATTCACACTTCTTCTTTAGTTACACCATTAAGAGAATGGTCTTATCTATCCACTTGGAGCAAACATCTTGTCATGATTCTCTTCCTCTTTCTAAGAGAATCTTCTAGCCATGAGCCTTCTATATTTTGTTTGATTTGTAAATCTTCTTGTTGAACATCCATCACTTGTTCGGTGTTGATCATTCTTCATGATCTTTTCTACAAAACAAAATTAAGTACATGATTAGTAATACTTCATAATCATGAAATCATGTTGTCATGATAACCTATTATGCATACAGATATCATTTACATAGTTATGCAACTATCTTGACCAATACTTTGGCACAACACTTTTCCATATCTTGTATGCATACGGTGGCTATCTAGATGCCTTCCATCTCTACCAGAACATACTATCGAGAGTGTGCACAGCTCTCAGCATGTCAGCAAAGAGGTTTCATTCTAGACAAGCAACAATGGAATGTTTGTCCAACTTACCAATCATATGCATATTAGTAGTATATTGTTCAACGCTCTATGAATGTTTACACTCCGCATGATATATTCTAGGAATACAAATATGCATACAAGCAATATCATATACTATTTCAAAAAACAACTCAAATACTTATCTTTTATGTTTGTGTGGTTGCCTCCCGCTTGATCTTCTATATGTCTTTTGAACTTTCATTCTGTACCACTGTGCATGCTCAAGTGTGCACTAGTGTCATTCTCATGATCTCATACACAAACATACATTCATTAGTATATTATAAATATTATCAAAACATTATAATTCTAAATAATCTTTGAATATGTATTGTCATGATCATTAGTATTCAGGGTTTCAAGGAAGTCTTCTTTTACTCATGCATATTCTTGTTTGATCATAGTACTCTTCTGGTTAGTTAGATCATCAAGATAAGAGACATAATATGCATAAACCCTTGATTACTAACTTTATGAATAAGCATAACCAATCATACCAAGTATACTTATATAAGGGATCCTAACACAAGGTAAGATTCTAACTTGACATAGGAAAACATACCTGGATTAGTATACCTGCTTAGTTATGTCTAACATACCTAAATAATATCTTCTTTGTTCTCTTCAATGATTTAGAGATCCTGTGCTAGAACCTGCATATCTCATAGGTTAAGCATAATATAACAAAGTAATACATACCTTGTAAGTAGAACAAAGATTATGGATGAGTCTTTTTTCTTCATGTTGTCATGGTCATGGAACTTGATTTGTCTTTCGTGATGTACCTGTATCTTGTTAGCAGACAACATCAACCTCATACAACACCATAATGCATTAGTACAATCATATAGCCCTAATCAATGAATGCATTCATACTGTTACTAGGGTGATAAGACAATTCTAACATTAATCAAGATTGTACTAATAAATAATATGAACACATTATGAACTAAGTCAGGAATCAGATTTCAAGACATATTTGAACCTCCTTAAGTCATACCTGCCGAGACTTCTTGTAGTCTTCTTATGTAAGGCCTTAGCCTCGACTCCCCCTGAAACTTGATCTGGAGCTTGATTAGGGTTTTCTAGAGAAACCCTAAAAATTCAATCTTTGACTTTCACACTTCTGAATGGATGGAAGGATGTGACTTGCCGAGCTGGTCAAAACTAGCATACTTCAATTTTGAAATCTCCAAAATTTGACCCCTCAAAATTGCCTTCGAAACTTCTGGATCTTCTGGACAGGATCCCGAACTAGGTTTTGATGAAGCCCACCTTTCTGCCCAATCAAAAGGTTTGATCCAAGGCTCTAGACTCTTATTTTTCTGAGGAGCTTCCAGCCGTGGTTACAGACTTCAAAAATTCCAACTTTTGCTGAAGCCCTAATTTTCCATCTTTCCGATCAAAATCTCGAATTGGGGTTTGATCAAGCCCGGTCTTTTACCCAACCAAAAAAAATTCGATCTTGGACTCTAAATTTCGATTTTCCTGAGTAGCATTCAGTGGTGGATTCCGATTCCAAAAATTCTAACTTTATCCGAAACCCTAAATTCCGGAAGCCATGAATGAAGGTGCTCCAAAAATAATTCTGTTTTGACATAAATATGTACCTGATTGTTTCTGATGTAACTCTGAACTTTTTGCTCCACAGGGTCTGAAAACGTTTTCTGTGGTATCCTGACCTGTCATCTTTCCATCTCGATAGGTCTGACCTCAATTGGATTTTCTGAGAGAGAGTTATGCCAAGTGTCACAACATGACCTGTTTATGGGATAAAACAGGAGAGTGAACTTGTACGGCATGCCACATGTCACTGGGTCAGCTTCGGCCTCTAAAAATGATTCCTGAGATAGTACAGTCTGTTTACTACCTGTTGCTTTTTACTAAATTTCATTTGGGGCTTCCTAGCCCAAGTTATGACCTTTTTTCCTAGGTCACCTGATTTTGACTGAGATTTGGAAGAGGCAGAAACCCTAACTTGTACTGATAATAACTTACAAAGTACAACGAATTTGAGGGTGCCCTTTGGAAACAAGGTACCTGGGGATGTTATCTACGACCTATAAAGGTTTCAGATCTTGAACCTTCGCCAAAATATATTTATAGCGAAAGTTACACGATGACTAGTTTTTTCTATGTAAAACCCAAACCTTCAAATTGTCGCAATTGAAGCAAGTGTCGTAAGTGCCATACCTTGCCTTCGTTCAACATGGCTCTGATACCATGTTAAGATTTAATATGCTAAGACAGAAAATAGCAGCATTACATTCCATTTCACAATAATAGCATATACAGGATCACTGAAGAAACAACAAGCATAGCATAAACACAAGAGACACAGATTTATCCTGGGAAACCCTCATGGGGTAGAAAACCCAACAAAGCTTCCTCAATATAGATGACCAGCAAATACAAAAGATGTAACCCTAAGCATAATCTCCTCCTTCTCCATAGCAGACCTCTCTCTCATAAGTGCGCCACTCTCAAGTGAGTGAGTGTGTGTTAAATGAGGAATACACCTCTTCTATTTATACACTACTCTGACTTGTCTTTTACACAGATCATGTAGGCTCGTATTTAACCATTGGGTTAAATACCACATTACAACTGACTGGGCTGACCCCACTAGGGTGGTCTAACAACCCTTTGACCCACATAACACATACAGGGCCGACCCCCACTAGGGAAGTCTAAGAACCCAAGTTACCACATTCCGACGGAGGAATAAACATCTCCGGATATACAATAAGATCTTCACGGAGGAATGAAACATCTCCGGAATAATAAAGTACAAATATAATATTCTTTGAAGTTACAATATCTGAACATGTAAATCTCTCTAAACATGAATCAACCCATAAGGTGAAACTTGGGGATGATTATCAATATCCTACCAAAGGAAGTGGTGAAACCTCCTACAATCTAGACTCTGGGAAGTCTTTGAAGATGAAAGATGTTTTATTTGTACTTGGACTCAAGAAGAATCTACTCTCCATATCTGCATTAAATGAAAAAGGCACGAGGGTTGCATTTGTAGATGGCCAAGTCCTAATGTGGCCTAAGGGTAAAACTATAGATGATGCAGTAGTGATTGGAGAGCAAGAGGGAGGATTGTACAAACTGAAGGGACAACCTGAACATGCCATGGTACATGAATCCATGGAGGAAAGTGAACTTTGGCATATAAGGCTTCCTCATGTACACTATAGGGCACTACCAATTGCAAGCAAAGCTGTAGAGGGTCTTCCTGAAATCAAGACAAAGCATGAAGGTGTTTGCAAAGGATGTGCAAAAGGAAAGAACATTAAGAAGGCATTTCCAAACAGTGAAAGAAAAGAAAAAGGAATATTGGAGATTATCCACTCCAATATATGCGATCCGATGTCTTCCAGTTCTCTGAGTGGGTATATATACTATGTCTCCTTCATTGATGATTTCTCTAGGAAGACTTGGGTTTATTTCTTGAAGAATAAGGATGAAGTGTTTGATAAGTTCAAGGAATTCAAAACCTTGATGGAAAATCAAACTAATAAGAAGATCAAGACATTCATATCTGACAATGGTGGAGAATTCACTTCAGGTGATTTCAAGAAGTTATGCAGTGATTCAGGGATTAAGAGGGAGTTGACTACTCCCTACAATCCACAACAAAATGGGGTTGCAGAAAGAAAGAGTAGAACAATCATGGAAGCAGCACGGGAAATGCTGCATGACCAGGATCTACCTATGCATCTATGGGCAGAAGTACCTAGGACAACTATATATGTGCAAAACAAAACACCTCACAAGATATTGGACAACAAGACACCAGAAGAAATATTCTCTGGTAAGAAACCTGAAGTTAGCCATCTCAGAATACTTGGTTGTCTAGTATACACTCATGTTCCAAAGGAAAAGAGGACAAAGCTAGATCCTTCAGGAAAGAAGGGCATCTTTGTGGGGTACAGTGAAAGATCAAAGGCTTACAGAATATACTTTCTAGGGTTCAAGAAGATTGATGTCAGCAGGGATGTAACATTTGATGTGGACTCAACATGCATCAAATCAAAGAAGGCACCTGTTGAAGATCATGAAGAACCAAAGGAAAACAGATTCCAAGACACCATCATGACTGAATCAATTCCAGAAGCAGATCGTGAAGTTGAAGATCCATAAGAACCTGTAGATCCACCTTGTGAGAAGAACTCTCACAAGAGGAAACTTGCTTGGGCTAGAGAGCTCATTCAAGATGCAAAAAGATATGGTATTTCAGAAGAAGAACATAGAGAAAGGAAGAGAACTAGATATCATACCAGCTATGTTTCCTTACTCTGTGATATTATGAACAAAGAACCTTCCAATTATGAAGAAGCAGCAGAAAAGAAAGAATGGAAGGATTCCATGGTCGAGCAATACCAATCTATCATGAAAAATGATGTTTGGGATGTAGTCCCAAGACCTGAAGGGAAGTCTGTTGTGAATTCCAAATGGATCTACAAGATCAAGCACGCTGCAGATGGGAGCATCGAGAAATACAAAGCGATATTTGTAGCTCGTGGCTTCTCCCAGAAAGAGGGGATAAACTATGAAGAAACTTTTGCTCCTGTAGATAGGTACACTTCCATCAGATCAGTACTTGCCCTGGCTGCAGTGATGAAATGGAAGATACACCAGATGGATATCAAGACAACTTTCTTGAATGGTGTAGTCGATGAGGTAGTGTATGTGGAGCAACCACTTGGTTTTAAGACACATGACAGAGAGTCATATGTGTGCAGACTAAAGAAAGCCTTGTATGGCTTGAAGCAAGCTCCTAGGACTTGGTATGGTAGGATAGACAACTCTCTATCGAATTTAGGCTTTACCAAGAATAAAGCAAATTCCAACCTTTACTACAAGGTTGAGAAAGGAAATCCTATGATACTACTCTTGTATGTGGATGACCTGTTTGTTACAGGTGAGGATGGTTTGATTGCTGATACCAAGAGGAAGCTTGCTGCCTAGTTCAAGATGGAGGACTTGGGGATGATGCACTATTTTCTAGGCATGGAGGTGTGGCATAGTGTAGATGGGATCTTCCTTGGACAAGGGAAGTATGCAGTAGAGATCCTGAAGAGGTTCGGGATGATGGACTGCAAGGCCATGGCCACACCTATGGCATCGAACCTGAAGCTTATGTGTGATGCTTCATCTGAGCCGGTTGATGTCGTAGTGTATCGTCAGATGATTGGGTTCTTGATGTACCTAATGAACACGAGACCATATATTTTCTTTGCTATGAACATATTGAGCCAGTTCCCAACGGATCCCAGAGGTGTTCACCTGGTTGCTGTAAAGCATATTCTAAGGTACCTGAAGGGTACAATTGATTATGGGCTCAAGTATGATGCAAATAAAAAGTTTAACCTGCAGGGTTATGTTGATTCAGACTGGGCAGGCAGTGCTGCAGATAGGAAGAGCACTTTGCAGTGCTGCTTCAGTATGGGATCAGGTGTGATCTCTTGGTTTACCAGGAAGCAGTCCTGCGTAGCACTGAGTATAGCTAAAGCAGAGTATGCTGCAACTTGTTCGGCTAGTTGTGAGGTAGTATGGCTCCGGAAGCTACTGTCTGAGCTATTTGATCTCCCACTGGAGGCTACTAGTGTATTTTGTGATAACCAGAGTTGTGTGAAGCTGTTTGAGAATCTAGTGTTCCACAACAGGTCGAAGCACATTGATATCAAATATCACTATATCAGGGATATGGGGCAAAGAGGAGTAGTGAAGGTCCTGTATGTTGCGATGAATGAGCATGTTACATATGTATTGAAGAAACCACTAGACAGAGTGAAGTTCAAATACTTCAGAGAGAGGCTTGGTGTTCTTCAGATTGACGACACTTCGAGGAAGAAGTGATGGACACATTTGTTGGAGCCATTCCAAGCATGGTGAGAGGAGTATCCTTCCCATCGCTGTGGATGTAAGCATTGGATGATGAGCATCAGGACGATGCTCCAATTACTGCTCTGTATATGCATCATGTTGGATGTTGGATATGATCAGTTGGATCATGTATATGTATATGCACCATGTTGGATGCTAGATATGATTAGTTGGATCATGTATATGTATATGCATCATGTTGGATGCTTTTTATGATCAGTTGGATCATGTATATGTATATGCATCATGTTGGCTGCTAGATATGATCAGTTGGATCATGTATATACATATGCATCATGTTGGATTCTTGTTATGATCAAGTGGATCATGTATTTGTATATGTATCAGGTGGATACATTGTATGATCAGGTGGATCATGTATTTGTATATGTATCAGATGGATACATTGTATGATCAGGTAGATCATGTATGATGATATGTATCAGGTAGATACTTGGTATGCATTAAGTGGATGCATTATATGATCAGGATGATCATGGATGATGAGCTTTAGGATGTTGCTCTAGATGATATGCATCAGGATGATGCTATGATGATGATCAAGATGATCATGTGATGATGCACATCAGGATGATGTATGGTGAGTATCAGATGGATACTCTGTGGCCATGGACAGGTTGTGCAGATAAGCATATAATAGCGCCCTGGGAGATTTGTGGATACTCTTTCAAGGTTTTTCCTATGGCATACAATAGCACCCTGGGATATCTGGAAAATGCTCTTTCGAGGTTTTGCTTGGGAGTACATATAATAGCGCCCTGGGAGATTTGCAGATGCTCTTTCAAGGTTTTTCCTATGGCATATAATAGTGCCCTGGGATATCTGGCAAACGCTCTTTCGAGGTTTTGTCCTATGGCATATAATAGCACCCTGGGGGATCTGATAGGTTGATCTGTGTGCTTGTAATCAGTCCTGGGATGCTCTTTCAAGGTTTTTCCATGACCACATATAATAACACCTTGGGAGATCCGATAGGTTGAGCTGTGTGCTCGTAATCAGTCCTGGGATGCTCTTGCGAGGTTTTGTGGTGACCACATATAATAGCGCCAGGGGAGATTGGATAGGTTGAGCAGTGTGCTCGTAATCAGTCCTGGGATTCTCTTTCGAGGTTTTATGGTGGGGTCACATGTAATATCTCCATGGGAGATCCGATAGGTTGGGTTGTGTGCCTGTAATCAATCCTGGGATGCTCTTGCGAGGTTTGTGACGTACATAATAAGTCTTGAGGATTCCACAGTATTGCCAGTGATGATGAAGACCTGTAGGTGGTGGGCCTACATCCACTATGAAAAAGGATTGGCTCTGTAGAACTTCCTATGACGAGTAGATCAGAGATTGATTGAGATAACAGTAGCCGTGACAATGATGATGATTCGATGACGATGATTCAGTGACGATGATCCAGAGAAGAAGACTTGTGCTAGCAGATTTGTGTCGAGAAATACCTTCCTAGTTAAGAGGGAGTGTTGATGTATTTGTAACTTCGAAATGTATTTCACCTATGTATATTGTACTCCTATAGAGATGTTATTATTTCCTCTATATGGAAGTGTCATCATTTGTATTGACAAGTGTCGCAACTTGCATGTGATGGTTTATTAGACCACCAAGTGTGGGGTCGACCCTGATTAACTTATTACCATGGGTTATTAGACTAAGTTAGACAAGTCGGACCTGCTAGTTTAATAGGTAAGTCAAGTTATGTATGAATAGAGTGCGAGAGGCACTCTATTTGATCATCTCATTATTCACTTCTACACTCATTAGAAAGTGGCGCACAAGTGAGGAAGGAGGAGTAGCTTTTAGGAGGACTATCTATTGTACTTGGGTTGTATCATTGCTCTTTCTATCTCCGAGGAAGTTGTGGGGTTTTTCACCTTTATGGTTTTTCCCAGTGAAACTCTGTGTGTCTATTGTATCATGTGATTTCTTGTTGTGATTGATATGCTTGATATGCTGTACATGTTATTCTCTCAGTAAAGATCTTAGAGTATATTGAATTAATGCTCAAAAATTAACATGACATTCATGGAGTCACTGAAGATTTGTAAAGTTCTGCACCCATTCTCAAGAGCAAAGCAGATGATAATTTTTAATGCAAGTAGTTCGACAAAGTTATTTGTGACACTTCCTAAACCATTTTTAGATGAAAGTAATGAGAGTCAGTCTGATGTGGGGTAGCTCCACCCCCACAAAGTTGGTTTTGACAAGCTCCGTCAAAGATTGCGCATGGATATTTTTGTCCATTTATTCCACCATGGTGACTCTAATAGTAGGGGCCTCTTTTAGTTGGGGAAAGAAAGAAAGGATCTCCAAGGCTTGGCAGGCTGTTAGTTTTGGGACCAAGGGCTTTCCCAGGAACATGGATTTATTTCTAGCCAAGCAAATTACGCAAGTAATGAGGAGAGGGAAGGATCTGATGTTGGCTATATATTTCTCAGAAACCCAAGACTTCCATGCATCCTCAACAGATTATCCTTTCCAAACCATGGAGAATTTCAATTTTATTTTTGCTTCATTCCAAGTGTGTAATGCAAAAGGGCAAGAAATGAAAAGGTGGGAGGCGGTTTCAACATTGTTCTTGCATATGATGCACCACTCGAGACCTTCAATAGCCTTGTTTCTTATCTTGTCCTAGGTTGGTATTTTGTTTTCCAGCGTACAACACATCATTTTTTTTCCTTTTGACGGCATTTTGTCTTCCATATGCATTTCCACAACCACACAAGTTCTCCCTGATGAATCTCCACTGCCAATTTTTGATAGCCCAGCTTTGGTGTATACTATCCCTATGTATCTGAGATCGATATTAGATTATTCGGAACCTTTGTTAATCAAACATATGATGTTCTAAGAATATTTAAGAAATCATTCCAGGGATTTACCTGATCATTCGGGATTTCTAGGTTGGCCACGTCCTTCCAACCCTGATGCCAAATCGAGGAGGATTCTGTGTCTGTAATTTGATTCAAATGATGGATACCTTGATTATGCAGGTGTTGAATGAGAGGATGGGAGAGGATGTGTCAATTTTGGCATCCCATCCATGGATCAAATCCAATCCAAAAACTGATGCCATTTCCAATTTTCCATGCAAGGCCATCTGTAATTAAAGGGAGAGAGTTGAGAACCACTTTCCAAATTATTGAGATGGCATGAATACTCCTATTTTATTCCTAATCCAATATAAGGGAGTGTTCGGAGTGATATATTTGTGGGTGATGACCTCTGCCAAAAGGATGTGAGTTGTGAGGAGTATCCATCTAACTTTTGCTACCAAGGCTTTTGAAAAAAGGTGGATGTTTTTGATCCCCTCTCCTCCTAATGATTTTGGATGAGCTAGTCTCTCCCATTTCACCTATGGAGACACATAGTTGTCATGTTTTCCGAATATAGAAACCTAAAACAAATTTTCCTTTCTTTTTCCAAAATACCTTTTGGTATCCATGTTAGAGACATCTAATAGACATGAATAGCTTCGAGCACAGATTTTACTAAGACCAACTGTCCTGCTCTTGAGAGCCATCTATGACACCCGATATTTATATGATTTTCTAGCTTGGGTAGTAGCCAATTCCAATCTAATTTTTTGTATTTTTTTGGCTTGAGCTTAAAATTGAGATATTTTAGCCTTGCATCCAAAGTTCTAAAGCCAAAAGGGAAGAAGAAGGAGTACCTTTGGATCTCATTCTTAGACATATTTATGGTAGTGAGGGTGGATTTTTGAGCGTTGATAATCATTCTTGTAGCCTTCCCAAACAGCTCTATGAGTTCAAAGAGTTTTTCTGCATCCTGAGTCGTTCCATTGAAAAGGATGAGAATATCATCCACAAAGAGAAGGTGTGTGATTTTGAGTGTATTTGTGATGGAAATCCCTGAGAAGGTCCCTCTTATAGAAGCATCTAAAATGGCTCTATTGAGACCCTCTGCAACCAGTAGAAAGAAAAGAGGTGATAGTGGACAACCTTGTCGAAGTTCTCTTTCTGAGGTGAAGAATAGGGATGCTAAACTGTTGATGAGAACTGGAAAAGAAGTTGTTGTTATGCAACTCATTACCCATTTGATCAAAGAGTAATCAACATCCAATTGGGTTAGAAGGAGCCTTAGATACATCCAAATGACTCTGTCAAATGCTTTTGATAGGTCTATTTTGATCACAACTCGTTTTAGCTTCTTGGATTTAATTTTGTGTAGTCCTTCTTGTGCCACTCTGATTGCTTCGTGTATTTTTATTCCCTCCAGGAAACCAAATTGTTCATGAGAGATCATCTTCGAGACAACAATTTTTAGTCTCCTTGCGATGATTTTTACCACAACTTTGTAAGTAAGATTGTAGAGTTAAATCAACTTGGATTTCTCCATCAAGATGGGGTGATCATATTTTGGAATGAGAGCAATGAATGTTGTGTTTAGGCTAGGGTGCATAAAACCCCTAGTTCTAGATTCTTCCACCAGCTGGAGCAGGTTCGGTCCAATGTTATCATAAAGAGCCATAAATAATTCTATGGTCCAACCATCCAGACCAGGAATTTTGTCTTTCTAAAAACTATACAACTTTTCTTTGAGCTCTTATTCAGAAAATTCCTCCATCAGGCCCTGATTATCTTTTTGAGTAATTGAACTAGGGAAAAATTGTGAAAGTTGTATAACTTAAACAATTGTTTCCCTGTTGTTGGCCTTAAAGAGCGTCTAAAAATGAGATTTTCCCAGATTGGAAAGGCCTTCAAAAGAGGACACCACCTGATTGTTTTCATTTTTTAGCCCCTAGATAGTATTTTGCACCTTTCTTCCTTTGGAAAAAGCTTGAAAGAATTTGTTTTTTTCATCGTGACCACTTTACAG
Organism: Larix kaempferi; assembly: GCA_027924585.1. Lineage (NCBI taxonomy): Eukaryota > Viridiplantae > Streptophyta > Pinopsida > Pinales > Pinaceae > Larix > Larix kaempferi. Next base: position 4,530,023 of record BSBM01000008.1, read on the forward strand.
CCATATTTCTCTTCGTTTTAAACTCCAAACTTCCTCTTGATTTTTCAGGATGACCCTTCTCCTGGATTCCAAATTTCCCAACCATTCCTTTGAATATTGTGAAATGAATCCCCATCCTTCAGAGTTCTGGACAGATTCAATTTCCGCTTCCACTTGCTTAAGCTCCTACTCTTCCTTGTTTTTTTTGTTTCTGGCCCATTCTTGTACAAGTTTTTTGATACGGGACCAATTTTGGGAAAAATGTAAGGCAACATGAACTCCTTCCTTGGGGTTGTATGGTAGCTAGTTTGTTTGTATTAGTTGGATTAGCTCCGCCTCCTTTAGCCAAGAAGCACACATTTTAAAAGGACTGGATGGATTGCGACATCCCTGTCATGTTCCTTCCTTAGTGGCTACTTGATCAAGTCTTGGATCTCTTCAGTCCCTAAGGGTCTAATAGAAAATAGAAGATAGGAATTATTAATTGTTTGGGATAATTTTGGAACAAGGCCTATAGTAGTTAATTAATTAATATTTTTAATGTTGAAGTACTTAGTAATTATGTTTATTCTCATGATTAATTAATCTTGGCATAAGTTGTAATGCTCATGTGGCTAGGAGGGAACACGAGGATAAGGTGGACCACACTCACTCACCTGAGAAAAGATAGAAACAAGAAGAAATAAGCTAAAAGCAAGGTGACAACAAAAAGAAGGAAACTGGAAAAAGCAGTGATAATTATGCAAGTGCATAAAGAAGGAAAGTGCACAAAGCAAGCAAGTGCAGAAAAGTAGGAAACATCCAGAAAGCAAGGAGGCATAGTTTCTAAAATCAAGAGAAAATCACAAAGTAAGGGAGGTTAAAAAAGCAGGAAGGTTGCACAAAGAAAATATGTTTCTAATTCTCACTAAGTAAGGCACACACATACAGTCTGTAAACAAGGCTAGTGCACTCCTCTCACATATTTTGACCATTTGTATAGTGATTGAGAGCTCTTCTTCATAATCAATGTCATTGTCGCCGACATCATCATCATCATAATAGGAGTCACCGTTGTCATCATCATCATCATCATCATCATCATCATCATCGGCATTGTTGTCATCGTCATCGCGGTCTAGTCTCAGTGTTGCTACATCCTCTGATTGAGGAAATGTTTCTTCAAGATTAATTATATATTAATATTAAATATTATACATAAATATATTATAAATTCTATATTACATAATATCATATTTAATATAATAAATAATATGATTTAATATTTAATATAGAATATAATATAAAAATTAAAAGAAACAAAATAAAAAATAAACACAAAAATAGAATTACATGTTTTGTAAAATTAAAACAAAATAAAACCAATATATATAACATTATTGAACCCTGTTTTGACTACATGAGTGCATTTTTTTAAAAAAAAATTGAAACCACCGCCAAGCGTAACCATCAATTGCCATTGGATAACTCATTGAAGGTCATTCTTGTCGAGTACAATCAAATCCGGTGACCCTGTGACACCCCGTGGCGAATGCAGTGACTTATGCATAGTGATTCTCAGTGGAAGATCGGGCAAGAGACAGAATGACCGCACAAATATGGTAAGTCTTCTTGGAATTTTCATTGGTTTTGTTTTGCTTTCCCTTAATAAATGGGCCTACACTTTATTTTTTTTTCTTTCCTAGACCAGAAGAGGACAACCCAGCATCGCTTTCCTGTTAATATTCAAACCATTCCTAATGCTTGTCCTTTTCACTTTATTTGCATTCAAAATTTTAATAATAAATAGTTCTTACACCCTAGAATACTCCTGACCATCCCAAAAAGAAGGTAACCCTTTCTTGATGAGCTTGGAAAATATGGCTTTGAAACCAACTACCATTTTTTATCATTGCATCAGATTTATCCTTGACATTTTTTACAAGATGACGTTTCCATATAACCTGTCTTGCAACAATTGTAATGGCAGACATGTCTGATACTCCTAATGCTTGTTGATTAGACTTTGAGTCCATATTCATATTATTTCTAATAGCATGTGCAATATCTATAGGTCTATGAATGAGATCCTGGTTTATATTTTGGTAGATCTGATTTGTAGAAGATGCCAAAGCATGCTCATCTTCAACTAAACTCAAATAATCCATGAATATATCAATTTCAACATATAATTGATCCCATAATAAATGATTTTCACCTTTAAGAGCTTCTTTTCCTGAAACTGGACCGAGCTTTGGAAATTTTTGAATCTAACTGATATTTTGTATCTTTGATTTCTGCAAGTTCAACACCTTTTTTTTATAATCTCTTGCAGGGATTCAATATGAATTGATTTATTTGTCTTATCTTCTTCCAAGGAACTGATTCTTTCATTCATTAAACTAAGCTCAAATAATGCTTTAACTAAATCTTCACAAGAATAATTATCCATTTTGGAAATCAAATTATTCTTCTCAGCTAACAACCATGTTCTATCTTTCTCGAGCATTACAATTTTTTCCTTATACTCCAAGACTTCTTCTTTTAAAAATGCCATTTACTGCTTCATTTTATCATTTTCCTCCTACATTTATTTTAGCTCTTGAGACTGCATGAGATACCTGAGGACATACCATTTGAGGCTACATGTAGTGGTATTTGTTTATCCAAGGATTGGGTAGACAAGTATATCACTGAAATAAATATTCATGGATGCAAAATTCTTGCTTGAATTGGTGAAGCATTGTTTGACAAGCATGCCTTGGAAGAAAGACTTCATGATCTACCCTTATGGGTGGAAGACTTCATTATGAGGAATATGGATGATTATATCCCATATGGATCAACAAGCAAAGGCGTTTATTCATACATGGATGGGATGGGTAGATACATAATAGAGATGGATACTAAAGGGTGTCCAAGCTTGGCACACATTGGTAAGAGTTTTCTTTGCATTTGCAGAAGATTTATAGATGCATATGAAATTGTCATATTATGTGAGAAGTAGCAAATAAATGTATTGAAGCCATTGGATTCCTTGGGTACACAAAAATCCAAGGATTGGGTATTCATACATATGGTAGATTTATCATCTTGCATTCATAGAATGTGGGATGCAACAATGCATGACAAAAATCAACTTGCACATGAAGAGGTCCAAAAATTGTTGGACCTAATGGTGGAAGTTTTTGGATGCATGGAAAGTGATGGGCTTCCAATATGTTTGTGGGATATTGAAATTATTTGGAATGCCATTATACTTCAAATGGAAGATTTTTTAAGAAGATTGCAGCATGATCAATGGGATCCTAGAGGGATAGCTAGCCTTCATTTCCATGAGTCTATCCTTGTGGAATAGTTGGAGAGTTTCCTACAAGGGAAACATTATGATGGATGTACACACTATTCTTATGTTTGGTGGTTTGGGAGTCCTCATGAGGCTATCTATAATGACATGGGGGAGTGTATATGGGGAAGAAGAAGACACTTCCCAATCCTTAGATTCATTCGGGATGCAGGAATCATTCTTAGTCTCAACTATTTCAAGTGGGAGAGGCATGTAGTGGTGTATGGGATAGAAATATCTCTTGAAAGGGATATGGTGCATAAAGCTAATCTCTTCCTTGACCATTATCATCATATTTTCTTGGGAGAAGAGGTGATGCAAGAAAAATATCCTTGTTAGGATGAGGATTCCAAAAGAGTTCTCAATGGGATGAAGAAGGTGGTGCATACTTTTCCAATGTTTTCCCCACCAAGTTGCAGCCCCACCATAGACATTATTAAATCAGAGACATGGAGGTGTTAATCATTGTGCATGCATTGGCTAAGTGCATATTGTGCTTAAGGGGAAACAAGTTTGAGATTGAATGGTCATAATGGTTCAAGACCAATATTGACACATGTAGATCTCAATGTATGGCAGTAGGGAGCTGATCTATGATGAAGGTGAGTTTCAAATGGTTAATGTAGCAACTTGCCGAAGATGATGGAAAAGTGCCCAAGTGTTTCATTGTACAAATTTTAACTTGCTTGAGGACACGCAATTTTGGTATGGGAGGAATGTAATGTCCCCATTTTGATAGCACCATGGAGAAACCCTCTAACCCATTTAGTCCCTTAGGTTCAAGAGGAAAATTAAATAAATTGACTATGAATAAAATTGGACTATAGTTGTTTTGTATTAAATTAAATTAGAAATGATGTAATCTTTATTTTGAATATTTAATTTTATTAATTATGATATGAGTTGGAAACTGCCAAGGGACCCATGAGGGCACATAAGGATATAAGGATGGCTCTATGATTTGTGAACCAATGTTGGAAACTGGAAGAAAGCATCCCAAAGAAAGGTGTTAGTGGAAAGAAGGAAACTGGCAAAAGGAAGGAAAAGCAAAAAGCAAGGAAAAGTAGAAGGTGACATAAAAGCAGGAAAGTCATGAAAAGAAGAAAGTCAGAAGTTTCCTAATTTCTGCACTCAAGAAAGAATAGTAAAAGCATAAGGCAGCTAAATATCTGTAGGAAAGTTAGAAAAATCTAAAATTATCCAGTGAGGGCGAAATTGATGAGGTTAGTGACTCCAACGAAAAAGCAACTTGATAAGGAAACATCCACACAACTTGAATTCTAATTTCCAATACTTGGAGAGAAAATCCAATTGATGATATATAAGAAGAGTCTCCCAAGTCCATTTCACATCTTTTGGACAATTATGTTTTGATGTTGATAGCTCTTGAGCTCTCAATTCAACTTGGGAGATGTGCCCATGCTGATTCAACTAGCTGATTCTCCAGTTACATGTTTGGATGATAGAATCCATCCATGGACATTGATTTTATTGCAGGTCTTGAGGTTGATTCAAGTATGGTTTGAAATTTAGAGAAGGTTTAATGAATTCTATGGTTCGAATTCTCAAGTATTCGAGTGTCTTCTAGTGATAATTGATTGTACTGAAATAATTCAAGTATTAGGACTATTCTGAGAATCCTCTTAAATACCATTTCATGTATTTACTATTATGTTGAAGCTATGATATCAGTCACAAACTTTTATAATGCAAAAGTCTGAATTACTATGAGTTTTCTTCAACCCTCCTAGATTTGTATAGATTTTAACTAGTTTTTCAGTATTGCTTCAGTTTATCATTTTCTACTCAATGGAATTTGATTCTGTCAGTTCCTAATGACAACTAATATCGTAATGAACACAATTCATGTCTGATTTTGTGTTAAAATTTAATATGCTAAGACAGAAAATAGCAGCATTACATTCCATTTCACAATAATAGCATATACAGGATCACTGAAGAAATAACAAGCATAGCATAAACACAAGAGACACAGATTTATCCTGGGAAACCCTCATGGGGTAGAAAACCCAGTAAAGCTTCCTCAATATAGATGACCAGCAATATACAAAGATGCAAACCAAAGACATGATCTCCTTCTCCACCATAGCAGACCTCTCCTCCACAAGTGCGCCTCTCTCAAGTGTGTGTGTGTGTCAAATGAGGAACATACCTCCTCTATTTATACACTACACTGACATGTATTTTACACAAGTACATGTAGGTTCGTATTTAACCATTAGGTTAAATACCCTATTATAATTGACTGGGCCGACCCCCACATGGTGGGTCTAATAACCCTAGTTACCACAACCAATTCGGAGGAATAAACATCTCCGGATTCATAGTATAATCACATCGGAGGTATGGAACATCTCCGAAATAAATAATATACAAATATAATATTCTTAGAAGTTACAATATTCAACATTTTGCAAATTTTTTTCCCCCTTACGTTGTTTGGAATGTCCTGAATATTAACAAGTTGTGTGGTCCCAGAGTTACGAAATCTTATCCATGATCCAAAATTTCACCAAAACAAGTTTGAAATATATTTTTGAAGTTTGATAGAGGGATTGGGACTTAGACACAGGACAGTCACTTCCATCAAGCACCAAAATCCGTTGAGCTCCATAGAAGTCTTCATGGAATGTGCATTGATAGCCTTGGTTCTACGAAGGAAATATTCCCTGGCATGTTGATATTAGAGAAATTGATAATTTCAAATTAGGTAGATTATGTAGGCTTCCACTATTGTCATAAACCTGTAAGTTAACCTTTACCAAGTCTTAAAAGGGTTTTTGGGTCCAATTTCGGTGTCTGTGCAAGTTTTCTTTAAAACTAATTATTGTTTTTCCTTCAATCTTCTTCCTAGTGTTCCTTACATCCAGAAAGGTACATTAAAAATATAACCTAAGATCCTAATTCTTGAATTTACTCCATTGAATATTGTGACATCATTTCAGCAATACGTATTTCTTAACATCTCCTGATGGTATACATATCCACTCTATGAGGCCAATAATACACTTGGTAGATCATGTGCACATCATGTGCAGTATTTCAAGGTAATTTCCTTGGACTTGGATGCCTCAAATATTTATTAAGGTGTTAAGGATTATGGTAAACAATTCAACCATGTGTAAGGCCACATGAAGCATCCATAGTGGTTAAAACTTATGATGGACACAATGATATCCCATCTTTGAAGACAAAGATTCCATAGCAAAGGCATGTTTGGTGGTTCTCTCTCATGGTACTTAAACCTTGGAATCTAGCTTTAATTCCTCAAGCTCAAGTTTATTCCATAAACCATAGTAAGGGTAAGAATACCCATATGTATTACTAACAATCTCCATAAGGTTCCCATATATGAACTGAAAAGAAAATGTCACCATCAAGAGGTGAAGGGAATGGTTATGAGAATTGTTCTTTTTTTTTATTCATAGAAGGTTACTATATATCATAAGGCACACTTTTCCTTCATTGAACATATCCATGTCCCATTGATGCATGAAACTAGTTTGATCACTGCAAAGGAAACACTTTGATCCCAAGGTTTTAGACATCCCTAAGCAAGAGTTATCCTAGTCCTAAGTCGTTTGGTGTAATTGTTCCCGATGGATATAAGGCCTCTATTGGCCACAAGTGGGATTTTTCTCCTTCAAAAGGAGGTTTTAAGGTTAATGAAATCCTAATTATGCTATATCAATTCTAATTTGCTTAAAAGAAACTAAGATAAAGCTTGAAATTAAATTAGGTTAAACATGGAAACCTACCTAACAGTAAAAATATCTCATACTTGATCTCTTAATTAAAATAATATGTATTGAAAATAATCAGAAAAAATTCTTAACACTTTCAAGACAAATTAAATGATCATAACTGAATGAAAATGCCATCAAATTATGGAACCAATTTACAAATAAAGAATCAAATATGAGAAACTTAACGGACTGATTAAAATGTAATAATTTAAACCCTAAAATGCTAAAACATATCAATTATAGATCAATTACAGAGGCAATCATTATAAATAGAGATGTTGAAAATATCCAAGTACCCTGCTCACAATAATCTGAACAAGTTAATTCACACATACAATAATATCAATTTCAACCTCTGCAACAATGATTATTAATAACAATGACTAATATGTTAGAAAAAAAAACAACAATTCAAATATAAGGAAAACTCATGAAAGTCAAGAAAACTCAAACTTGAATTAAGCCGAGAACCATGTGCAGAACCATCTCCATCTTTCATTAATAGGTTTGTAAATCACTACTTGACTTGCTCCAAAATACAGGGAAAGTTCAACAAAATCTAGTACAACAACATTCCACCAGAGGTTCGGTTAGTGTTTCCCCTATGCCTTTGGTTGATCCAATTATAAATACAACAAAAATGAATTACATAGATAAAAAATAGCTAGAATATCTCCTAATCACTCGAAATTGCTAACTATCCTAACTGGGGTTTGTAACATATCCTTCCATTTTGAATAAGCATCCCACAACTCAGAAATATCGGGGTAGATGGCATGTTCTAATTGGAGCTAGGGTTTACATGGGTAGGATGTTACCTCTTTGATCCTAATTTTAGACCCATTACTTATGAAATTTTCCAAAGTAATTTTCAAATGGATAGGAGATGAAATGAACGTCCTCAAAGTGAAAACATCAACTTGAGAAACATTTCAAATAAGTTCAGCTAATTGATCTCTCTATTCTTCCACCTCTACCATTCTTAACTTTGTTAGCACTAAGTTTGCTAGCTCAACAAATCTAGTCATGTCGAGCATATCCATAAAGTTATCAATCATCATCCATTGCCTCACATTGTTTTTTTGTCACTTTTCAATCATGTTTGAAACCTCATCGCATACAAATCCCCGAGACTTGATTGATATGCGAATTATCATGATTTTAAGTGCATCAAGGTGAGGAATAGACCGAGGAGCATTTTTTCAGGAGAGTCTGCCACTCACACAATTGTTCATAGGCTGATTGGGTCTTATTTTGTTTATTAGTGTGCTCTGATAGAAGATTAGATAGATGCTCAAATGCATTGCAATAATCTTGTACTTAATTTAACCCTTGCAAAAACAATGATTGAGCCTATTTGAGATTCTCATTAGCCAAGAGTGTTTCACCCTTGAATTCCTGAACAACGAGCTTAAAGAAATTTGAAGAATAGACTTGGGCATCAAACTTTTCAAGTTGTTGCTTGATTTCTTCAAGATCAGTAGCTTTCTCAGCTATCTTTCTATATCCAACACCTTTATGCTCTGTGACTTGCTAGAGCTAGTCCTGCAAGCTCTCCATTTCTTGTTGATGTTGTATTCTCAACTCTTCCATATGCTTGCAAGTCCTTCTTGCAAATATTCGATCTCCAACTATAAGGCCACAAATTTACTCTTTATTATTCAATTATTTTGTCTAAGGTGGAAATAGAATCATAATTGGCTCATGCAAAGGCCCCCATAGTAGCTGCAACTTAAATAGCTTCCCTCCTGGGGTTAGTAGTGACTTGCTTCCAAATAAAATGATTTTTTGTAGGACCAACAATGATGTTCCTTTCCCTTCCTATTTTAGTGCCTTTCCTGAGTACATCCTTCTGCTTCTTGCTAAATCAATAATCACCCAAAACTACTACAACATCTTCACCAAAATATGCAGAGTCTTCAGCTGTAGAGACTGGAAATCCAGTAGAGCTATCTATTGGTATAGGTTGAGTCATGGAAGTTGATGGTAATTGAGGAGGATCTAGGGGTGTCTCTGATAAAGTTTGAGTAGTAGCAATTGTAGGAAGGACCCTTACTTGAGACTCTACAACATAGGTAGAATAAGATCTCACTTCAAACTGAGGGAGAGAACTATGAGCACTATCTCCAACTATCTGTTGAGAACCCTGGGCTAACTATAAAGGTAAAGGATCTTCTGAAGAGATGAATTAATTATTTGTTAGAAACTAAGTAATAGAAGTGGCATGTAATAAAGAAAAACATGGGATATTGGTATGAGGAGGTGAAGAAGGAGGTGAATTGTGAACTAAATGAGAGATAGGGTTATCCACAAGGGGAAGTTGTGACAAATTGTGATTGAGAGAAGGTTGATGATTGGTGTCAAGGGATGTGTCATTAAAACTAGGTGTATCATTCTAAGGTGGTGATTGAGTAGGCTCTTGGATCACTAGAGTAGGATTGATAACGTACGTTGGTTGCTCCTTTTCCAAGTCAATGAAACTAATATTTGGCTGAGAAGAGATAACATCTGGGATTATTTTTTAATATGGCTTAGCTTTAACTATGACAGTAGAAGGCATGGTAGGAATCGAAATAGAAACAAAATTATGAATATACTGAGAAGACCTACCTTGGAGAAATTATGTTTGTTGGATCAGTTCATTCAAATGTTGGACATTGTTGAGAGGTTGGATAGATGGCATAAGTTGCTTCCCCTATTGCTTGTCTAATTTCTTCTCTACTGTAAACTTAGGATGAGTTGTACTAACTACTAATTCCTTATTTGATGCCTCCATGGCTTCCTGAGCAGCTTGTTATTTCCGTTGAACTATCATGTTCCTTTCTTCCATTACATTTATCTTTTTTTGCTTCTAGGCTTCATGAATGAGAGTTCTATGATCAGGGTCAATAACCCTACTAAGAGATTATTCAAATCTTGAAGGAAAATGAAAAAGGAAATCATGAGGTTCTGTCTCATGGGAATATGAGCTTCTTAACTAGACTTGAGTGAAATGATCAATCACAAAATATTTTGGGTCATGCATTCTTTTGACCCCGACTCCTAGTCCTAGATCATTTATCCTTTTAGCTAACATATGGGAATGGGAATCATTCTAAATCACTAAATTCCATACATACAGAGGAAAATTTGGCCGTGCCCCCCTCTTATGAAAATGACATAGGTTATGTACTCCATCGGTGACTATTTGATAGGCCACTTTTACAATAACCAATCTATCGGGAACAAACCTTGAAGACAAATGCACTAACTTGCTACCCCATATCCTGAAGTAAGTGAAAAATCACCAACATACCAGTCACTGTTATAGTCTAGGGAATCATATAGGTTACTAGTAGTACATCATACAAATAGACATATAGATCACATGAACATATATCATACACACATAAGCAAAGAGAGTCAGTGGGATAGTAGAAACAAGCCTTTGTATTAACATATATAAAATATTGTACAATGATCAATGCCAGATTCTCTCTAGATCATGGCTTAATAGCCTATATATATTGTTTATAGTTAGTTATTCGGTTATAACTGCCAGTTCAATTGGTTACCTAACTGACTGCACCGATTCAACCATCATTAGGTGGAGGACCTAGTTTTCCAGTCGACTGGGCTCCTCCAACATCTCCCCCACCAACAAAATGTTTCTTCATCCTGAAGAGAACAGGGAGTGCAAAACTAAACTGAAAATACAATTTTGTATTAAGGTTTTTCTTATGGCTACTGCTGAGGAGATATGAAAATGGATTGATTGGCTTCGCTGCAGGCTTCGATCATGGCACTGGTAGAGGAGGCAAGTCGACACTGAAAATATTCCCACTCATGGAGAACTATCTAGATGCTTAAGATGAATGAGGTGAGGTCAGATAGTTTGGCTATCTTTTCGGTGACTGATTTTTTTTTGATATTTTGTATTTCCTACTTGCGAATCAAGTGCTAATTACCGGTGATGATGAGTAACTTGTCAATCTAGGTAGATATGAGGCGAACTTATTATTGTGCCGGTTTTGCTTTCTTTTCCCATTGCTAGGCCTTTTTCTGAACTTCTTTCATGGCTCTGGTGATGGCGGTTGCTTTCTCTGGGACCATTCTAGATATTGTAGGTATAAGTAAAGGGTTTGTGAGCTTCAAAACTTCAATTTCTAGCTATTACTGCTCCAACTCTTTGAAAAATTGTTCCCAACTTTGCTCGAGGTCCCTATTTATAGTTTGGTTGTCTTATGCACATTCATGGCAGTTAGGTAATGGAATTAATTGCAATTTTTGTGCATGATAGATTCTTGGCATGTGTGGGGAGTCTTTCGGCTCACTCAATGGTCGACAATATTCATGACTTCTCTGTGGGGGTTGGTCATAGTATCATGCATTATGATCTGGTTGCTTGAATGCTCTCCTGGTCATCCGTGGACGATTTCAACTCGTTGGTCAGCTCTAGTTAAAGTTTTCTGATCCACTCTCTTGCTCCGACTTGCCTCGTTCTCCTTATTCCAGTCAAATGTCATTGCATTATGCTTATTTATACCAACATCCATGTCTTAGGGTCCTCTTATATAGTTTCTTAAGGTGCAAGTTAGTTTTTGTAACTACTTTTCTCTAACTAATGTAGTTAGAAATTTAAAATACTAATTAATTTACAAACCTAGTGCATGGTGGTCGACCAAATGGTGATACATCCATTCAGTCAGCATCATGCCAAATCTATGCTTTATATCTTTTTAACCTTGCACAATTGACAAATTTGGAGAAAAATTTGCCTTGTAAAGTCTTTAGTCAAACTGAGCCATTGCTATTTATTTCCTTGACAATATATGGTCCAATCCATGCCGTGTGCAAGTTTTTGGATTTCCCTTTAATTTGATTGTCGTATAGTAATGCCAGGCCACCAAGTGATATGTATTTCTTTCTCAGATTGTGGTTATGCCAAGCTTTATGTTGCTTTTTTTAACTTCATGATGATAGATTGTGATTTGGCATTGTTCTTCCAACTTTGATAGGTCAAAATTTGTATCTTCTATGGATCTGACAGTATCTAGATGAAGTATGTCTGTAATGATAGGTGCCTACTATTTTAAATGTAATGGGATGAATGCTTCTTGTCCATAGACGAGTTTAAAAGGTGTCTTCCTTGTTGACCATTTATAAGTTGTTTTGTAATCCCATAGAATGGTGGATATCATGTCATCCCAATCATCATTGTCATTATTACACAACTTTGTTAGACCTTTAGTTAAAGTTTTGTTGAATTCTTCGATAGCTCCATTTGATTGTGGATGATATGTCACACTCTTATCATGGGGGCTTCACTCAATAAACATCTATCATAGCACGTTTGATCGTGGCATATGAAACAATACCCCTAATTTCACTAAATATTGGCAAAAACCTTCCAAAATCATTTTTTTTAACCCCCTCCCAATATGCCTTCCCAATTTAAAAAAACCCCTATTTTCACTAGATATTGTATGTATCAATTTTTTCATTAACATTTTTTATACCCCTTTATATTTCTACCTAGGATATTGATATGATACCCCTCTTATGACCCCACATGCATTCTACAATGCACCTTGCTTCTTTCGATGTATATCATAGATGCACATTAATTCACCCACAATGCAATTACTCAACCACATATCATTATGATTTGCAACATCTAATGGTATAATGAAGAGATAGTAGATCACTTCTTGTATGTCACTCGAGACAATGCACATAGTATAACATTTAGATTGCATGTTGCAGTTTCCCAATCGCTGACTAAGACTGTTGTGGGCTAGGTATCCAAGCCACCAGGGCCTGTAACAAGCTCTAGGAGGCTGACTAAAACTCCCAAGGCTTGTAATAGGCATGAATGGTTGAATATTCAAGCCCCCAAGGCCTATCGAGGGCCTATAATAGGACCTGGAGGCTTAGAGCCTCCCAAGGCTATTGGTAACAACTGGCTGAGTGCTATTGGTAACAATTGGTTATCAATGACCACTATCTCTCGACCATGATCGACTGGAATCCCACTTCACCACAAAACCCCTGGCCTCAAGCATGCCTCAAGATGCGATTTCCTTGCACACTGGTAAGCCCGAGCCTTGCCTCAACCCGATTTCTCATCCGGTTGTGATCCCGCCATCTCCATTTCGCAGATATTTGTTAGCCCGCCCATATAAAAAAGACCTTAAAGTATTTTTGTATTGTTACATTAAATAAAAAAAAACCTTTTCCCCTTAATATATAAGCAATATAACTTTTAGGTTTTCATGAATATTTAATACCGCAATATGAATGAACGTGGTATTATATTGCCTTCTAGTGAAGCCCCCGTGACTCTTATGATGGTCGATCGTGAATTCCTTCAATAATATTGAGATAGTCTTATTGATAAAATGTGTCCCTCTATCAATGATGAGAGTAAGGGGGAATCCAAATATCGTGATGATATTTTCAGAAATAAACTTTGTGGCTATTTTGCTAGAACATGCTTCGACAGGTTCAAATTCTTCCCATTTAGTAACATACTCGACTGTTGTGATGATATATTGAGTTTCCGTTCATTGACTAGGAACTGGAAAGGGTCCAACGAAGTTGATATCCCGAACTTCAAATGTCAAGCTCGGATTAAGAGGTATTAGCGGTATCTCATTTATGGGCAGTCGTCATCCTAATATTTGGCACTTGTCACATTTGTTTACTTGATTTTTACAATCTTTATGTAGAGTCAGCCACCATAGACCAGACTATAGAATTTTCTTTGCAGTTGTGTATGCTTGGTAGTGTCTTCCTTCTAGCCCACTATTTGCCTCACCAATAATATCTTTTCATTCATTTTCTAAGATACATCTTCGCAGTACTTCATTTATTCCTAATTTATATAAGAATCTGTTTATCAGGGTATATGGCGCAACTTTGATTGCAGGTATCTTCTTTTGTTTTTATGGAATTCCTTCTAGAGTATGACCTTGCTCGAGCTATTGTGCTATCTCTTCCAATTCTGGAGGTATAAATTTGACTCTAAATAGGTGAGCATCGGGTAACTCATTGTTGATTCCAATGGGATCTTCACCTGTTTCTATGTGTGATAAGTGGTCGGGACCGACATTATTCTTTCCAAATCGGATGATTATTTCAAACTCAAATTCTTGTAATAGGAGTATCTATCTGCATAGTCGGCCATGATGGAGTGGTTTGTTTACTATATATTCGAGTACTTGATGATCCATGTAGAATATAAATGAGTTAGATATAAATTAGTGTCGATACTTCTACAGTGCAAAGATCACGCCCTGGGATTCTCGTTATCGTTTAGAGTAGTTTCTCTCTAATTTATTTAACTTTCTACTAGCATATGCATTCGGGTAATCCATTTTGTCTTCTCCAGGTTGTGTAAGTATTGCTCTGAATGCAATACCGAAAGTGTCGATATGGACGTGAAATTTAATCGACAAATTTCAAAATCTTAGAATTGGGGCTTAGACGAGCTTTCTCTTATGTAGGTCAAATGATTCTGCACATTCTCGAGACCATCTAAACTCTTGGTTTTATTTTAGTAATTACTCTAAAGGATATGTCATATCAGAGTAATATCATATAAATTTTCGATAGTATCCTATATGTCCAAGAAGTATTCTGACTTGATTTGGGTTGAATGGTGGTTTTAAGTCAAGAATAACTTTAATCTTGGCATAGCCGACTTTGATTCCTTCTTTGCAAATGACATGTCCTAGCAGAATTCCAATTGGTGTTGCGAATATACATTTTTGATATTTAGAGATACTTGTATTTGTCTGCAAAGTTCCAACATAAGTCAAAGGTAGTGAATATGATCTTTTCATAGTGAGTATATGGTCCAATCGTCGAAATAAACAACCATGGTTTTGTATATATATTCTTGAAATGGTTTTATTACTATTTTGGAGAATACCGTTGGTGCATTCTTTAGACCAAAATGGCATAACCTTATAAGCGAAAGATCCAAATTCACAAAAAAGTAGTTTTGTGTTGGTCTTCTTTTGCATTAGGAACTTGATTATATCTTGAGAATCTATCGGTGAAAGAATAATTCGTGACCTAGAACTTCATTAAAAATTTCGTCAGCGAAAGGTGTAGGAAATGGGTCAGTCAATGTTACCTTATTAGTCCTCTAAAGTCGATGCAAATTCATAATCTTGTTGGATCATGTTTCTTTGGTTGAAATACCATGGGGCTGGCCCATTCTAATTGAACCACTAGGTATATGATTCCTGTACTGAGCATATTTTCGATTTCCTTATTTACTATATCTTTATATTTGTATGCCATATTATATGGTCATTTCTTGATAGGTTAGGCATCTGGATTTATATCAATTTTCATTTCACCCATTTCTTGAACTAACCCTTTTAAGTCTTTGTAATATCTTGCAAAGACATCATATTCCTTTAACAAATTGGTTATTTCCGTTACCTGATTGTCGGAATCTCCAATCTTTCCCATCTTCGATCATGTTAATAATCAAATTAACACCCTTAACCATGCAAAGGAAGAAGCATATTTTTACTATATGCCCGCAACATGAAGACAAAAGACAAGTACAGAAGAGAATCGTCCTCTCTTATCTAATCACTACATCCATAATTAGAAGGATTGAGTGAAGAAAGAAGGAGCCTAAAGAGACAAGGTTCACTGATTGAACTACTCATTAAAGGCTCAAATCTAAGCTCCACCAGTCAAATAGTGAGAAGAAATGCACAAAAGTGCATTAATTGTGCTTAAATATTCTAAAGTTGTGACAAAAGCCTAAAAATACTATGGAAAGTGGATTTTTGAGATAAAATAATAAAAAATCATGCAAAGGGATTATCCCACATAGAAAAGAGAAACTTGAGATCCCATTTCCCAATGCTATAAAACAAAGGAATTTGGGGCATGGTAAGAGAAGGCAAAGGAAGAGAAAAGGCATGCTGGAGGGATTTGGAGGATTGGAAAGCTTGTTTTCTTCATCAAAGACAAGGGCAGAGAAAGGATAGCTCATGGAAAAGGAGGAGGGATGCATCTCAAGCATTGTAAGTATATATCTTCTTCATTGCTATTAATGAAATGATTCAAGTTTCCTTCCATTTAAGAGTTTGAGTTTTTCTTATCAAGTTTAGTTTGAATTCTAAAATGGTAAGATCTTAGGAAATTTGTGTTAATTGTTTCATATCTGACATTGGAACTCACCATTTCATAGTAAGATAGCTTGTTTAAAGTAGATCTAACAATACCTTTAAAGCTATTATCATATCATCATTTGGAATATCGAATTCTTTCTTTTTAATTTTCTCATCCATCCATTCTAGTGCCCCGTTTTCATTGATTGGTCGATATCCCTCTTTAAATTATTTGAATGACGGGGGGGAATATTTTTTGGTGAATTTTTCTTGATCCATCTTTGTTGCTGTGCTAACTTGCATCAATGTCTTGATAGCTTTTACAACACCACGATGGTTTCTTTTCCATCTGAAAATTTTACCCAAATTTTTGTCATTTTCCATCTCTAGTTGAGTTGATCGACATGTGGGATTAGTCTAAATATGATTACATGTCTGTTGCGACCATTCTATTGATGTCGGTTAAATATTACTTATCGGTTGTATAATTTTTTTTATTTCTTCGACTGATTCTCTTATTTATTATTTTTTCTGGAGTGAACAACAAATCTTTGATGCTGTTGTCTTTCAATTCTTTCCAATTGAATGCTTCTCCTTTGGTTTCTTCCATCTTATACCATTTTCTTGGTAGATATTCTAAGGTATTTGGAAAAATATGGGGATATAATCTTTCATCTCTATATCCTACTCGATTCCATTCATTTTCACAAAAATTGACGTGCTTGATTAGATCTTGTCCTTGTATGAATTTTGGTATCTCTACTTGTGCAATGAGTTTATTACATCCAAAGCAATCAATGAAATTTTTTGAAACAATAGTCCATGTCTGGAGAGGGGACTGACTTGTGTCCCACCATATTGATGCTTGTCCTGTAAATGTTTCTACAAGAGTTTGAATTCATCTGTGTTCACCAACGTTTTTGGAAACGTCCTCAACATGTGCAATCGATGATTCTCATTCCTTGCACTGAAGGGGTGGAATGCTTGTTGGATTATTTTTTCGTCAGGATGATTGTCACATAGTCTCTTACTTTCTTCTCAAATATTTTTGGAATGATAGATATGGTAAAACACTGCTGCACTCTTTTTCTAGGAATAATATCAACTGGAAAACATTCACAAGTTTGTGCTTCATAATTTTCTATTTTCCCGTCATAGAGCTTTGAGTCGGAGTTATATCCGACCGATAGGGGATTTCCAAAGTGTATTTCACCATGATTATTTGGTTCGACGGTATATTAATTATTTTGGACTATCTGATATAGTCATTGAACGTCATCATCATTATCATTTGGTTCATCCCAGGGTTTCCCTGGAGATGGATTAATCGGCACAATGACTTTCTTTCCATCTCCTTTTAATTTAATTCTTTCTTTTTCTTGTGAGATGGATGCTTTCATTTTCCGTCCCCATGGTCGTCTGACTAGGGTGGGAAAAGACTTGGATTCTACTCATGGGTCGATGATTTCAAAGTCTATGTATATGTTGATTCCTATAGTGGAAGCTCTAACATTTTTCCATATTCTAATAGGCTCAATTAATCCTTGGTCGGATAACTTGCGATGGATACCCAGTTCTTCTAGTAGAGGTCAACCGACACTTTCCCATGTTGATCTTGTCATTATATTTACTTGCGACATGAACTCAAGGACGACTTGTGCAATGTGAAATCCTTCGAATTCAAGGTCAACAAGGGGTTCAATATCAATTTTTTTCTTTATCATTCACACTGCAAATATTTTTAGTAATATTTTCATTTTGTGAACTTTTTTCTGAGAAGGTTAATTAGATCAATCAATCTTGCAATGGCTTCCTCTTTTGTTACAAGTTGTAACAGCTCATTAAGTGTTTTATTCTTATTTTCATCGTTACTTTCTTCAACTGCAATTTGTGCAAATATGTCTGATGCATTGTTAAATATTTATTTTCTCTTTAGCGGATTGGGGTACTCTTCTTGCTTTCTTTGTATTCTTGTAACTTGGGGGTTATCTCCACTAATTTTTGTGCCTTGTCTAATAATTATTTGCAAATTTTTAGTATTGCATGATTCATGTTTAGAGACACAAGACAAGAAGTTAACAATTTTTTTATTAAGTGCATCTAGCATTATGGGGCACTCTTATATATTTTTCTCCCCAACGCCACATTTAGTACAAAATTTTAAATGTGTCTTGTATTTCCAAGGATAATCAAGGCTCAAATGAGCTTCACCGTAGCATACTTAGCAGTGAGGATGACTTCGACTGGGTGGTCGACATCCTCGATTATTGTTTCGTTCGCGACCATTGAATCCTCCTCGATGATAGTTGTTGTTGTTGCACCGGTCGTTTCTATGTCTCTCCCAAACGTTTTACTTCAATGTTTGATTCTGATATATTATGTGGTAGTTTGCTTTAGCCTTCAAGTTCTTTATGCATTCTACATTTGAGTTCTGTGTTGTTCAACAAATTCCACACCATTTAGGATTTACATTGTCGGCATTGTACAGAAAATCCGCGGTCGAGTGAGGCTTGAATATTTCATAGATGTCACAAAAGTACATCGTCTACGTCGACTGGAATTTTTTTGACTTCCTTTCTTTTGGAAATACAATTGGAGTTTCTTCCGGTGGTCCTACTTCTTGTTCATACACATTGTAAATGTTGTGATACCTTGCTATTTCATCATAGCGGTAGGCATCCTTGGTATGTCCTTCTTGGGATAATTTGGTACACTATACGCTATTTTGACGCAATGTCAAATGTTGTAGTGATTTTTCTACCATGTTGAGTCATTTGTTGATGGGTCCAATCGAAGAATTTGCATTTGATTCAACTCACAAGGCCTTTTCAATATGTTGTCGTAGGTTGTATATCCGTTCATTAATATTGGAGTCTTGATTTTCTCCTCTAGACCTTCGACAAAGAGTTGAATGACTAGTGCAGGGTCCATCTTAGCTAGCATTTGGTTGAGGATTTCTTTGAATCTTCTATCATATTCACGTATAGATTCTCCTAGTATTTATGTAATATGCTTCAATTTATGTCCTCCCAAATGATTTATGTCATTAGATTTACAAAAATCTAGGAAGCTATATTTTATTTGTTGTTTCATTTTTGGACCTTCTTCAAGCAGGTTCATATACCATGTAAGAGCTCTATTCCTAATTCCTCCTAGAAACTGTGCAATTTTTGTATTCTCATCATCAATAAGGTTATTTTTACAAAGGGCTTCACATACAAACCAATTTTTCTGGGATCACCATCCCCTTCAAAAATAGGAGTGTTAACTGGAATACGATATGCCATGTTGCTAGATTTACAAGTTTTTGGACTTATCACAATGGACTAATTACCTGAAACACTTACTATCTTGCGATTTGTATTGATTCCATGACAAACATACCTCTTCTACAAAATATTCATTACTAGGTCGGTTCATCGACGACTTGTTTTCTTCTATCAGTAGTGTTGATGGCAGGGGGTACTTCCATATGTTATGAATAAAATAAATTAAATGAGTGTATTCTGAATTCAGGTGTGAAGATAATCCAATTGCCATGTTCTGGATGCTGAATCATAAACCTATATGCAATTCGTTCACTTTTATCTAGTTGATTCCATATACTAGTATCGCCTGGTAGTAGTCCCATGCCGCGCTCGACTATTTGTCTAATAGTCGGCCCAGTCATCATTATCATGGGTACATAACTGGCATGAGTCAAGCTATCTGGAATTGTAATGCACAATGTTTGTGGGGTTAACACCATTGCGTGTGACCAAACTTCAGATGTTGGCACCTCACCTTATTTCTCAACCGGTCGACTTTCCCTCAGCTAGGGTAGGCATTTTGGTTGATCGATAATATTTTCCATATTATTTACACTTCTTTTGGCATGCAATAGACTATAAATATCTCTCAATTGATCTCATCACATATATATATTATCTCTTTCTATTTTTTGTATGTCTGTTGTTTGCTTGTGAGTGGCTTTGCACTTATTTCGATGAAGCAGACTCGAATTTTTGCAGGCCTTCAATCTTTTCTTATTTCATCGAATAGCCTCATTCCTTTATTCAGAACATATTTTTAGTGACCCCCCCCAATGCTGACCCGACTCCTATTGATCGACGGAAGTGAATTCGACAATGGTTTTCATTTGTTTAAGAAATATTCCCACTGTCGTTTGTGAACAAAATGCTTCCAATATTTCTGCTGCTTGTTCCAATTCGATGTAACATGTTTTTCTATTGGTGGTCATGGATTAATTATGTGCTTGGCTCTGTTTTCAATCATTAATTTATAAAGTAAACATGGTAAGGCAAAAAAGAAACCTTCATGGAGTTCAATATAGAACTTGTGATAATCCATAGGAATATCTCACAGCTGAAACAAACCTCACACAAAATCACTCAAGAAATGCAGAGAAGAAGAGAAGAATGTAGTCAATAATCACTCATGAACACATAAAATGGAGAATAGTAGTATAATCATACATCAGCTGTCAGCTGGCATTGTGAAACTTAATACAATACAATAACTGTCAAGAGAATTCGAATTAACCAAGAGGTCATTCGAATCATCCTCAAAGTGTGGCTTGGATGGCATTGGAGACCTCATCCAATCAGTAGTAGCAGTCATAAATGGTCAATAGTCAGTCAAATGAGTCAAACTGAGTCAAACAGAGCCATGTGAGCACAAATCAAGCGATGGACACTCAAAGGAGGGTGCATGAGGCTGCCAGAAGGTCAAGTGGCACTCTAGAACTAGCTAACTGGGAGCTACAGGCAGTTAGGATGATCAATCAATGGAAGAAATGGTCAATCAATGCTCTAATTGACTGTTAACCCCTGGTAGGTGAGATAAGGCGCACATGTTGTTGCTTGGGTTTTCACCCAAGCATGTGCTAATGTGCACCTACTAACTTGTAGTAGCAGTTTAGATTAAACAGTAGAAGTAAATAGATGTAAAAAGTAAATCTTGATCTAACATATGCAAGTAAATAATTCTAGATTAAAAACAGTAAACAAAATTGATTCATGAGAGAAATAAATAAAAACTTGAATATTTTCTATTACCTCAAAGGGTGAGGATGGTTGAGCTTGAGCAGCTACAATGGTGAGGTGCTCCAATGCTCCAATGATCTCGTCTTCTCCAAGATGCTAATGGGTATCTTCAAACTCAAAAAGGAGGCAAGGGCTCTCAAGAAAGAATTTGGCAGCATAAGGATAGGATGAATATGGATGAATAATGAGGAGCCCCTATCACCTTTTTATAGTTTTCGGGTGATGGAGAATACCATTGTGGTTTAAGGAAACCAATGGTATTGATAAAAATGGTTTAGGTTTCTTTTTCCTCTTTTTCTCTCTTTTTCCTTTTTTGAATATATTTTATATTTTTATTCCCTTTTAATTGATTTTTGGGAATTTTGGACCATTTTTTAGGGTTTTTTGTATTTTTTGAGGAAAATTACATATTTTGAGGGGAAAAAGATGGATTTGGTGACCTTTTGAAGGTTTTAGAGGCTCAAATTGTGGAAAAAGTGGACAAATGGGTCATGGGAATAGGGAAATGAGCTAGTGAGCACTTTTTGGGTGTTAACAGATTGCCCCTTGATGTGTGAGGGCAAGAGCTCATCGTATGGCCAGTAGACATCATAGTTTCTTTGTCTTTTTCCTTGGGTTTGGAGGAGAGAAGAGACTGGTTGGAGACTGGAACACTGGGCCCATGTAAATTGCACAAACTAAAAATACATCTCCTCAAAATGAATGAGAAATAATCTTTGATAATGGACGAGGGAAGCATACCCATGCTTGTATCAAGACATGTAAATAACAGTGAGGCCGAAAAAAGGGGCACCTGAACAATACACATAAACCTATTGTGTACATCATAATGGTATATAGGGGACATAATGCTGGGATATAGTCATGGTCATACCATGACTAATCTAAAGGATTGATACACTGGACAAGAGAAACAACCGTTTTGAATAAGGAGTCAGAAGGGTTGATGAACTGCTGAATATGAAGGTATCCAACAACTGTAGGGACTCAATAACTATGAGTCAACTTATGAAGAGTATATGGAACTGTATACTCAAGGGAGTATGAAACTGGGGTACTTCTGAATACTGTCGCCAAGCACAACCCATATATACATAGGAACATGCAACTGGTTGTTTCCTCAAGTAGACTCACAAATGTGCTAGAGTCAGGTGACATCTGGGGTCTTCAACTAATGATTGAAATGACCGAGGCCCTATACGAATCTCAACGATGTGATCACGGTGTTGATGTCAAGCATGTGAGAAACAATTATTTAGAGAGGCACTAAGGACTCTCAAAATGATTTGTAGGCACTCACCGCTGGTGGTGATGAGTCCAAGGCACAAGGACCTCTGGGTCTATCCTCTGGAATAGATTGGTTGGCGTCGATAGAGGGAGACCTTGCAACTACCAAGGCAATGATGTTTCCTTGATAGGAGCGCGAGGTGTACAACCGAGAGGGGATAGTATTGATAGTGGGACTGACATACTTGACTGACATACTGTGGGGATGGGGAATAACTGGGGTCGCAGAGTGGGGAGGACTCAAACTTCCTTTGTTCAGAGTATGATGACATGGATGAATTGGAAGCATACGAAACTGACCTTAGGTATGGGGATCATAGCTCTAGGGGTCAGGGGTATGTACTACAATGGGAGAGATTCGGGAGGCCAAATTGATGTCTGGTATCTAGGAACTCTCAAGGTGGTATATCGCATAATACTCTGAATAAACGCGATCGAATTGGGGAAGCTGCCATAATAGTGTGATTATATATGCTTTGTTGTGGCACCAAGAGGCACCATTGGGGCCTTCTTCATTGTTTTAAGGGCTGGAAGAAGGGATAAAAGTGTGCTCAAAATGGTATTGTCGCGTGGATTTGTACGAGCCCAGGACAGTTCATGCTCGTGGTTGCTTTCAGTTTTAGAGAGTCTGAAAGCAATAAGTAGACTCCGAGGGGTTCTTTTTCGTGTGTTAGTATTCAAGGCTCGAAAAAAGTATAAAAGGATGCAATGAAGAAATCTTCTAGCGGATGTGACTAGAGTATTCATTTTTCGTAATTAGTCTATGAAGGTTTGGAAAAGGGGTAAACTTATACCAGGTAGACGCCCTTTCAAATACATTTAACAAGCATGAAAGGAAGCAAGATTGATCAATGATCTTTTCATTGTTTTAGGAGTCAGAAGAGAGCTTAACATAAACTCCCTAAGTTCCTTTTTTGTAAAGGAATTGATCGGCCTGAAAAAGGGATAAAATTATACCAAACAAAAGTAATGGTGAGGCAAGGAGGAAGTGTTCGATCAAGGGATGAGTATGGGGATCAAGCATAGTGATAGGGGGGGAAACTAATGGGGCCTCCTTGCGGGTTGATTAATGATAGAAAAAAAACACCATAATTGTAGTATGGATGGAGAAAAGGGCTCATGTATATGTTGTGATGCACAAATTTTGTAAAATTTGACAGCTACCGATGTGGCACGCAAATCGAGGTGACAAGGTGTGAGGACACAATGTCAAAAAGTATTTATGGTGAGAGCAAGAAATGATCTCAAGCATCATAATGAGCGTGAAAAAATGAAACCAGTGATATAAAATTCATCAAAAACGGACAATAATCGCTGTGGCACGCAAGTCGAGGTGATGAGGGTGTGTGAAAAAATGCCCGAAAATGGGATTGGTGGAATCAGGAAACTAACTAGACCACCATGAAGTTATCGATGCATTGAATCCAATGGTATCAAAGTTTTGGAAAATGAACGTCGTATGGCTCCAGAATGGCTGATTGAAAATTGGTCAAATGTCTATAACTAGTAAGTGGACCCATAGTTACATGTGTCATTTTCATGGTTGAGTTTGACAGGAGATTTGAGTTGGTCAGAGCAATTTCTTCATTTGCGGGAGAATCGACCATCAGATTTTTATTCCGTGAGTTCCAGGTGAGCCTATTAGCCCTAAGCTTTAACTTTATTTGCTTTTGGGGAGGGACTGGGTCTTGGGGGTGGCATATAGGTCACATTGGGTGACCAACGTGGAATATCACGGCTCTTAAGCCTTTTTTCACGATCTGGATCGTGGTTGTGGGCTTCCATAGGTGTGATGTGGATCGCGGTTGTTAGCTTCCACAGGTGCGATGTGCATCGCGGTTATGGGATTCCATAAGTGTGATGTGGATCGCTACTGTGGGTTTCCACAGGCGCGATGTGCATCATGGATATGGGATTCCACAGACGCGATGTGGATCGTGGCTGTGAGTTGCCACAGACGTGATGTGCATTGTGGCTGTGGGATTCCACAGGCGCGATGTGGATCGTGGCTATGGGCTTCAACAGGCCCGATGTGGATTGCAACTATGGGATTCATAGCCGCGACGTAGATCGCAACTATGGCTTCCATAGTCGTGATCTTGATCGCGGCTGTGGGCCCCACAGCCGCGATCTGGGTCGTTTGTTGGGGGGAATTTTTATGGCATTTTTTTATATTTTTATATTTTCTTGTTGACTTGGCAGGATGCTTAGGTAGCCGGGGGTGTCATGGCGGGAGAGAGAGATTCTAGAAACTCTGGTGGAGATCATTAAGGAGAACCATCATGCACAGGTAGCTTTGGATTTCGGTGGACTATTTAAGTTCACTTAGATCCCTCTTATGCGTTCAACAAATTTGTTGCTCAAGAAGTTGATTGATTTCTGGGATCCGGGTACTCAGGATTTTATGGTTCAAGGTGAGAGATTGGATCTCACCTTGACAGATGTATATTTTCTTACTAGTTTTCCTTGCTTGGGTGAGATAGGGGATACGCATCCTAGGATACCGGCGGGTATGGAGATAGAGGATCTACTGGAGAGGTTTTTTTGTCGAGGGTGTTGGGTGGAAATATTGTTGTTTAATTTCATTGTAGTATTTTCCCAACCATTTAATTTATCAATCCGGGGAGTTCGTAGTCTTACGAAGCACATGCAAAGTATATGCGGGACTAAAGTGGAATTAAACTAATCTAACCCCCCTTGCTAATTGATAATCTAATCCCCCCTTAAGCTGAAACACACAACTGAAAGTAAATTGCATGGAAATAAACTAACTACGACTGAAAGTAAATTGCATGAAAATAAACTTAACTAAGAAAGCATAAAATTGGAAAGACAACATGTGAAGAGAAACAAGACAATATGTGTGAGCTCACAATAACAATACATCAATATTGCATTCCAATGATCAAATCAAATCCATGACAAAAATAATGAAAGCATGAAAATTACAACTATGAATCAAGCTAAGAATCCCCTTCTCCAATCTACAAAGTAAAGACTAACTTCTACAATCTAAAAACTACTTCCCATATGAAGAGAGAACACTCTCTTTTATACATGAGAGCTTTGAAAATAAGATGAGCATCTCATAATTACAGATCCATTATTCTCTCAACCAATATCCAATTATTACAAAATATGATCCCTTCAAATCCTCCACACATCTCTCACAAATCTTGGATAAGATATGCCATCCAAATCTCCACTATCTTCTCCTTAGAATAAGCTTTGAATAATTATGTCCTTGAAATAGTGGAGGAGATATTAGAGAAGTCCTTTGAATTAATCCTTCACATATTCCTACACATTACAAAGCTCATCCATACTTGAGATATTAATGAAAAAGCATGTTAATTTCTAATATTTAATCATAAATTCACTTATTAATACTAAAATGAATAAAGTGGAAATAATAAGGTGAAACCTAAATATATGTATGGAAATGGTATAAGAAAGGTTAATGGGATGATGAAATGTGAAGAATAGTGAAAGGTAAAGTGGATTAAAATGGGACATTTTTGAGGCCCAACATACTCCCCAACTGAACCTGTTGCATGTCCTCATGCAACCTTGTGTGGATCTGCTTAAGAAATTTTGGCATCTGAACTTTGGCTTTGCTTGATGAAGTCTTTTAAATGTTTCCAGGATGTGCATCACATGAGTAACAGCTGGAATTTTCTTATGGTTGGTTCTTGTGTAACAACCATAAAGAATGCTGGTTCTTGTGTTAGCAACATTTATTTCATGATGTGAAATGTATGCGTAACAGCTGGCATTTTCTTATGAATGCAAGGAATGGAGTAATAGCTGATATCTTTTGAATGCAAGGAATGTTGGTTCTTGTGTAAACAACATTCATTCTGTTATTTGTTTCCTTGCTGCAATAATTAAACCATACACTCACTGGAAATAATAAATCATCAACTATGTATAAGAAAGTGTCACTGTGCATAAGAAATCCTTTTCTTTATGAATCATGCCAATATGTGTATCAATGTGTATGAAGGAAAGTGCAACAAAGGAGTTGTCGGAAAAGAAATTTTGGTGAATGGTAAAATGAGTGGAATGATGGTAGCGAAATGATGATAATGAACATAGTTCGGAATTGCAGCTGTGAAATGGAAGGTTTGGAAGAGTATAAGCTAAGAAATGGAAGGCTTGGAGGAGTATCAGCTGTGAAATGGAAGGATTGGAGGAGTAACAGCTGCTGGAGTAACAGCTATGGAGTAACAAATGATGGAGTAACAACTGCTGGAGTAACAACTGGTGGAGTAACAGCTGCGGAGTAATAGCTGCTGGAGTAATAGCTGCGGAGTAACAGCTGCGAAAGTGGGAAAATCTAGTGGAGTAACAGCTAGTGTTGTATCAAACTTCCTGAGACAATATCTCACAAACTACGATCTGGGTTTGCTGAAATTTTGCAAACAAGTTTCTATAAGTCCAATGCATCTCTATACCAAAAATCAGAAAAACCCACATCACGGATTTCGAGAAAAATACAAATTGGCTGAAGGTGATGATGGTTGTTTTTTTTTTAAATTCATGCATTGGATTGAGCTGAAACTTGCCAATTTTGTTCATCATAATATTATCCATTCCCCATCCAAAAATCATGAGGATCCAATGTATGGTTTGTGAGATATACTCAATTCAAATTCTGCATTTTATATAAGGAACAATATGCATGAGAAAATGAATAAGCTGCCACAAAAGATTTCCTATCCTCTAAAAATATTGCATTTGAGATCCCATAGAGTGTTCAGCAACCTCTATCTCATCCTCCCCAACTGAACTCATTGCATGTCCTCGTGCAACTCGGCATGGGTTATGAAAGTGAAAAATTAAATGGAGCGTGATGAGGGAGTTTTCCAAATTATTCATTGCTAGCATGTAAGGAATTGCATGATTAAAATTCAGAAAACAACATACCTCCACTTACCCAAGAATGATGATGAACTATGCAATAGGAACATGGTTGGTGATGTTGTTGGTGCAACTGCTGTAACTGCTGGATCATAGAAGATGTCGCTACTGCAGGATCATAAAAATGTAACTGAAATTGTTGCTGCTGAATCATGGAGCATGTGACTGGATCGTGGAAGATGTCACTGCTGCAGGATCATGAAAATGTAATTTTTAATGCTGTTGTAGCAGTGACTAGATCATGGGAAATGTCGAAGGAAGAAAGTGGAACAGTGGTACTCTCATATAGCAGAAGTCATGCTGCTGTAACTGCTGAGGGAGTCATGAAAAAGTGTATAGTCTTCACCCGCTACAAAACCCGATGGTAGAATTCTAGTCATGCGAATAAATGTGTCGATGTCGAGCATGAAAAGAAGTCATTGGATTATCGGCCATTGATGAATGCCGTTAAACAATGCGAGGAAAACTCACCATTGATGTCAATGAGTGCTAAGATACCTGAGTACATCTTGCAAAGTGCAAATAGATGTGCTGATGTCGAGCCACTTGCAAGATATGACGATCAAGGGACATTGATGTATTCCCATGATTGTCATCGAGAGAACTTGCCACTAAGGCATGCAAGCCTCTAGGTACTCAAAAAGGAACTCTAGTCTATATCCCAGATAAGGTGTTGAGGTCGATGGGGCAAGACTTGTTGAAAGGTAGGCCTTAAGGAATCCCACATCAGTCAATGCGAGTTTTTACAAAAATATTGGTAGGACTATAGGAAAGATCTCAGTAGCAATAGTGATTATGGCAAGGGAATGTAATTATGGAGAGGGAACTGGATGTTCTTATTCAGAAGGCAAACTGAAATGGA
This sequence comes from Larix kaempferi, assembly GCA_027924585.1. Taxonomy (NCBI): domain Eukaryota; kingdom Viridiplantae; phylum Streptophyta; class Pinopsida; order Pinales; family Pinaceae; genus Larix; species Larix kaempferi. The sequence goes on from BSBM01000008.1 coordinate 4,558,333, forward strand.
AAAAAAATGAACTGAAAAAGATAAAGGGATGTATGCAACTCAGAAAGATAGGTGTGTGTGAAGTCATGACAGATAAGGCAATGGGAAGTGGACTTCACATGGATGACTAATGTGCTTTGAAGGAGAGATGTGGTAAACATTCATGACGCAATTGGATTTATGAAAGGTCTCTGTGTAGCGGCAAATGTCATGAGATGTATGATGAAGATCATCTCCTTCAAGCTGTCAATCAAAGCATGTGTCTTTGAAAATTTTTGTGATTCTCGAAAATCATTTTCGCATGAAATGTGATCATCTCTGAAACCTGAAAAATGTGAGTACTAATCCTATTGCAAATCTTGTGTGAGAGCATCGAAAAATATAAAATGTAGGAAAAATATGTGTTTAGAAAATCAAATTCAAATAAAATGAAATGCATTTTTACCAGGCGATCGTGGCGAATCTAGTTTCTTCGTCGATTCCTGTTTGAAGTGACTTGAGAAAAACAAATTAGTGTGAAGCGTAAATAAACATGCATTTGTATTATTTTCAGGAATGATAGAATGTCCATTTGCAATTTCTATTTTTTACAATGTTTTTTTATTTTTAATTATTTTCTTATTTTTATATTTTTGATCGTGGTTTTTATAATTTTTATTGTTTTTATTTTTCACACATCAAAGGAAAACGCATAAATAAATTTAAAAAAATGATAGTAAAGGAAAAAGAATGGCAAAAAAAGCACTCAAAATAAAAATTGACAAATCTGCATTCCTTGTTGTTTTTTAATTCCTTCTGAAAAAAGCACTCAAAATTACCAAATTGCAGTGAATCTTAGATTTTTCAAACCTATAAAAACAAGCAAAAAGGTGTGTGTTTATTGATAGACTTCTTTCCTGGGAATTTTTAACATTTTCAACAAAACAAGATAGGCCGTTATTGTCAAATTGCACCATGCAAAGTGAAGCAGTAAAAATAACTATCGAAATTATGCAAATCATAGCAAACCGTGTATTTATTCTTCTTTTCCTCTTTGATAGTTTTATGATTTTTATTGTTTTTGTTCTTCACATAAAAAGAAAATTAAAAATGATGCAAGATGTAAAAAATACTCAAAATCAAAGAACTAATCTGCATATCTGCATGCCCTCATATCCTTAAAGCTTCCAACAACACTGCTTGTCTCAGCTTCATCAAATCTTCCCACGGGCATAAGTAACAGTTTGTTGATTCTCCTAGCAATTGTCTCATCCTTAATCCTGTCAGTTTTGTGCATGTGAGTAATCTCCAGGATCGTGGGAGATTGGATCAGTCAACAAATATTTTGAGATCAGGCGTGCTTCCTTCTTTCAACCTGCGGCCACATACCATTGTAAGAACAACACGATAAATGAAATACTATTTCCGATCATAAAAAACACACAAAACCAAAATGCAGAATGATAAAAATGGTTCATTAATACTCGTCTCCTTCATTCAATGGGTGTTTTGTGTTGATGCAGACTTGGAAGAGTACACCTCTTATCCCAATGGATTCATATATCAACGTGGCGTTGCTTTGGCTGTTGAGTATTCAGAGCTCTTTCCTTGAAAATTTCATCGTGTGATTGTATCGTCGCGGCAAAAAACATTGTGTAATTATCCATGTGCATCGGTCGATGTGTATCAGCATGTATTATTCCCCTGAGTAACTGAGTAGAAGGCACTTGAAAGCTTGACTGAAGCATATCACAAATGAGACAAAAATTTCTATGAATATAATCAACGACCAGCACGAGATTGAGATATATTTATTCATAGTTCTATTAACTTAGTTAACACTGCGTGCTCCGTGCATTCCATTAAAAAAAAATGATTATAACTCAAGGAGGATTTTGCTCTTTCTCTACAACAGGTTCATAGTGTACGTCATCAAGCTTCCATGTGTAAACATGACACTTTATAAAGAAAACGGCCATATAATATTCAAGAAGGCACTTTGCATGTTCAATATTAAAAGATAGCCTGCGTAGAGGTCATTTCAATATTATCATAAAGGTGTCATTGATATGCATTTGAGTTTTCACCATTTCCAAACTAGCCCAGATATATTTTATTATCGTTACAAAGATCATATTCCCCGAGTTGCAAACCATGCTAAAAAGTTCTTATTGAATACCTAAAAGGTGTATTGTCAGAAGCTCTAGGAGCAGTTGGACCATCATCTGGATTTGGAAGAGCCCATTAGATTTCTGTAAATATTTTGCTTCATTCACAACTTATTTGATGCGAGGCATTCATCAATAAGTTGCAAAAGATTAGGATTCTCAAAAGCTGCAGCAACTCGTTCTTTTTCATTCAATTGCTTGTTGACAAAAACCTCAAAGGCATGGAACCCCGAAATCATTTTTGACCGAGAGAGACAAGCTTTTCTTCTGCAACTACACATGGCATGGAGATCGATGAGTTATTTGTGCAATTGATTTTCGTGAAATGGCCCGCAGAGCTAAAGTGTGAAGGATGGATGATCAATTTTTCAGCAAATTGTGGATCTGGAGCCTGGGAATGATTGGCATGTTTGGTCCGCAGCTTAGCTCGAACTCCAATAACGGGCCTCACAGTTATTCTTCTTGCTCCAACACAATAACACAGTTGAAATCCAGTTGTTGATATCATTTGTGCAGATAATGCGAACCACGTGTTGTTCCAATTTCTACCTTATACCAATTTGACCATTCTAGTGCCCGAGTCTTGGTATCATGAAGAAGCCAAGCCAATATATTATGCATATTTAGATGGGAGATGAAATGAAATAGTCTCGTTTTATCCAGTAGACTCACCACGCCCTTCTTTCCTCGTGTGATTGACTTTTAGCAGTTGAATAGATTATGCTGGGTGAGATCCGATTGGTCACTTCATGAATAATAAGTGTTCCGAGAGTATTAACATTTTTGACAGAAAGAGACAGGATTTTCTCCTGCAATTCAGTGGAAGGATCCAAATCTTCCGAGATGGCATAAGGATTACGCTTTGTTGATGCCATCCATATTCAGACTATCTCCTGGGTGTTTGATTTTCAAGTTGCTGAATACAACTTACTCATCCCTTCAAAATGTGATATACATCAACGGAGATCAGAGAATAAGTATGGGACAACGAATCATAGATGGGCGTGAGCAACCACTCAACCAAATTTTCTGTCTTAAATACAACTCATGCGAAAAGGGACTATGAAGTTAAATGAAAAATCACCACTGACCAATCATAATAGGACACCCTACGTTAAAAAAATGCATGAAACCTCTGATAACGGGTGATTTGGAGTGTGTAGATAGCTGCATGGGAATGAGACCTCTCAATGCTGGGTGATCCGAACAACATCCTGAAACACACATTGAGAAAGGCACTCTGTGTTTTTGGGGAAATCGTTGAGGACCAAACCTATGGGGAAGGATAATAAATTGAACCAACAGAGATTAGATCCATTGTAGTCCTAAGCTCAATACGATTCAACTGCAGCAGCAAGGAAAGCTCAAATGGAAACCACGATAGTTAGGTTCTTGGGTGGTACTCTGGCTCTAGAAATTGAAGGTAGGATCTACTTATTGATGGGTAATTCGCAGATGCGGCACACATGTGAATGCCAAGATATCGAGTCTCATCGCCCTCACAAGAATGCTGGCTCCCAAATTTTATGAGATATTCTAATAAAACAAGGATTGAAAAGCGCAGAGCAGTTCATAATGGAATATATTTTGGATAGGGTTTCATTATTCATTTCTGAAAATTGTCATTCAATTTCCTTTTTATAGCAAGAAGAATTAAAAAATGAATAACGTCCCTTATCATTCGTAAAGAACAAGTGGGATTTGGTCAATTATTCGTGAAAATTTGGATGCATATCCTATCCCTTACCTGTCCACGGTGTTGTAGCTGTGATATTGACTAAATTTAAGCTATCATGGATTTGGGAGAAGACCAAAATAAAAACCTCGAAATTTTTTTTCTTATAAACTTATTTTGTTGTTGCAGGTTTTGTTTGCAAGTTTTACTCCAGGTTGAAGGGTTTTTTTTTCAAGGGATTGCAAGTGGATGGAGTGTGCAGATACAACAAATTACAGAAATGGTTTTGGCCTAAGCATTTTGTTCTTGTTTTGGTGGCAGAGTTAAAATTTCCAGGCAGCTATAGGATGAAGGACAAAGGCAAAGAGATGGTATAGCTATGAATCAAATCAACGAGAAGTTTATAGGCGTGACACTGTTTAAGTTGCTATTTCAGCATGGAGTTACAGTTGCAGCATGGAGTGACAGTTTCAGCATGGAATTAGAGACGACATTACACAAACCAGAAATAAACCAAACTGAAAAGACTCGATTCAATTGTGACACTATTGCAACCACTGTTTCAGTCACGCTAAAAATTAGACGGTAAAACAATTTTTTTTTATAGCAAATGGAGATAAATGATTTGTAAATTAAAGATAAGATCAATTAAGCATGTTTGCAAAACATTAAATTATTCATTCCTGAAAATGTTAAAAACATAAAACATACATCCTACTTTCTGATCCTCGTGATCACACGAAGGAGGAGAGCATACTTATTCTTAAAAAAACTTGAAAACAATGCCCTACCTACACTATGCTAATTGGAATTTAAAAATTAATTACATGTAAGCAAACTTCCAGTGTAACCATTCACGCAACAGTAACAGAAATATGTTCAAGGTTAATTTTTGAAATGGAAGATGAAGATAAACAGAAATGTGTGAAATTAGTTGCGGAAACTCTGATTTAACAAAATAAAAACAAAAAGACTGATCTAACCTAATACTTACTTGAAACCATTTTTCGATAAGGCTTTCGTAGGTGCAATTTCTGTCACTCAAATCACGTTGTAACTCCTTGTTGTCCTCCTCAGCCTCCTGCTCGTATAATTGTTCTTCATCAAATGTGCAGGATTCCTCAAATGTTGATTCCTCGTTCGTTGCTGGAGGAGTAATTAAGCTCTCGGCTGCTGTCAGGATCTCATCTTCCCAAGAAGAGGGGATCTCGACTTTTGCAAGGATCTAAGCGAGTTGTTCCAAGCTTACACTCATTGATAAATCATCTTGAAAAAGGGATTCTTAGAGCACCCAAATATAAATGAAAACTTAAAAAAACACTGTTGTTGAAAAAGATGAAAAAACACTCTCGCCGAAACAGAAAACAATTACTCTTCACAGTTGCAGAAATCAAACACACTTGCAGAAATCAAGCACACTTGCAGAAATTGAAATTCACACTCTAGTGTACGCTTTGCAGGAATTGAAATTCATACTTTCAGAAATTGAAACACTCTTGCAGAATTGAAACTCACACTCTAATGTACGCTTCCAGGAATAATCAAACTAAACTTCAATCCATTGTGCCTCCCTGGCAACGACGCCAAAATGTTGGGTGGAAATATTGTCGTTTAATTTCGTTGTAGTATTTTCCCAACCATTTAATTTATCAATCCGAGGAGTTCATATTCTTACGAAGCACATGCAAAGTATATGCAAGACTGAAGTGGAATTAAACTAATCTAACCCTCCTTGCTAATTGATAATCTAATCCCCCCTTAAGTTGAAACACACAACTGAAAGTAAATTGCATGGAAATAAACTAACTACAACTGAAAGTAAATGGCATGAAAATAAACTTAACTAAGAAAGCAGGAAATTGGAAAGACAACATGTGAAGAGCAACAAGACAATACGTGTGAGCTCACAATAACAATACATCAATCTTGCATTCCAATGATCAAATCAAATCCATGACGAAAATAATGAAAGCATGAAAATTACAACTATGAATCAAGCTAAGAATCCCCTTCTCCAATCTACAAATTCAAGACTAACTTCTACAATCTAAAAACTAATTCCCATATGAAGAGAGAACACTCTCTTTTATACATGAGAGCTTTGAAAATAAGATGAGCATCTCATAATTACAGATCCACTATTCTCTCAACCAATATCCCATTATTACAAAATATGATCCCTTCAAATCCTCCACACATCTCTCACAAATCTTGGATAAGATATGCCATCCAAATCTCCACGATCTTCTCCTTAGAATAAGCTTTGAATAATTATCTCCTTGAAATAGTGGAGGAGATATTAGAGAAGTCCTTTGAATTAATCCTTCACATATTCCTACACAATACAAAGCTCATCCATACTTGAGATATTAATGAAAAAGCATGTTAATTTCTAATATTTAATCATAAATTCACTTATTAATACTAAAATGAATAAAGTGGAAATAATAAGGTGAAACCCAAATATATGTATGGAAATGGTATAAGAAAGGTTAATGGGACGATGAAATGTGAAGAATAATGAAAGGTAAATTGGATTAAAATGGGACATTTTTGAGGCCCAATAGGGGGTCTCGGGTACATGCTACTGCAATGCTCGTTCGTGATTTGTGGGACCCTTCGATGCGAGTAGTTGCAGCTTGCATGCTACGGGTACTTGGTGCATAGGTGCCCCATCGTTTGTTGGGGGGGGCAGATGTTGATGGTTCATCATGTTATGACAAGGACCTATTTTTGCTGGGGGCATATGTTCCTTGCTTGTGTTCAGCGAGATCTGAGCAAGGTGAGGTTATAGGGGGGAGAGTTCATCTACGCTTCATTTCTGTGTTGCTTCTTTTTCGAGCGGGTGCCTACATTGCATCCTCGTGTGCCAGTTCGGGATGGTTTGATCAGCGAGCCACGGATGGTGTGATGGGGAGAGATGATGCTCCGGAGTGGTGGCAGGGCAGCTTGACAGTTCTTCACTACAGAGATGTACAAGCAATGGGAGTAGATGCCAGTGCTATTCGATGATGATATGTAACGGGATATGGATTACCAAGGGAACATAGAGATGCCCCGTGCTCTAGGTCAGGCCCGGGGGCCAGATGGTACGTATTTGTTTTTGTTTCTCTTATCATATCACGTTTGTATGTTTTGTTATTATGATAGCTAGAGGTGTTTCCATGATGCTGATGTCGCCTAGTGTTGGTTATTTGCAGATGTGGGTCTACGGCCTCCATAGGATCATCAGGGCCGCAGGGGTTGTGTGGTGGTGGTGGTACTCCACCGGTGGTGGCACCCTGACCTCCTACGCGAGGAGTTGTACGTCATCGAGACGATGATGCAAAGGGTATACATGAGACCATGGACATCTGTTGGATGGTTTTCCAGATGATGGTTGGAGAGAGTTGGACAAGCGTGTGTTAGATAGTTGTTACGATGCTTCACGTGAGTGGAGATCAATTTTATGGTGGATAGTTGTCTTGGATTCAGAGAGGAGGGCTAGGGACTAGTATGACCCGGAGAGTAGCTGGAGGAGGCAGAGGGCCATGATGACGAGGATTAGGCTGTCTTTTACTTGCCCCCAAATGCTGATGAGCACATGGGGACGTTTTTGTGGATATGCATTATGTACAGCTGATGTACTTTTTGTATATTCGAGTCCTGAGGGCACTCTTGACATTATGACTATGCAATGATATATATATATTTATGCACATGGATGCGTTTTTTGATAATACAGTCGTGTATGCACATGGATGCACATTTGTCATTTCTTTTATGTATTGTTGCACCCGGATGCAATTGTTTGTGTTTTGTATGCCTGTTGAGGCACGTTCTATGCACATGGATGCAATATTATGTTTTTCTATGCCCGTGGAGGCACATTCTATGCACGTGGATGCAATACTATGCTGGTTTATTTTGTTGGGTTATTTGGTTTTTTGATGCTTATGTGATGCATATTTTTGATGTCCTACATGGTTTGGTTGACGTGCCAATCTAAAATGTTGTTAGCCATTTGGTCTGCTACACTGTGTAGATTTCTTGGGACATGAGTGAATGAAATGGATTCAAAGTGTCTAATCATTTGTTTAGTGTGCAGGTATTTTCTAAAGAGGCAAGGATCACGTACCTGGTAACAATTATTGAGTTAGGAAATAAGAAGTTGGGAGTCGAGAAAGACGTGAAGGTGACTTATGCCCATCTGGAGGGTAGTGGTTAGGAGACCGGTCACAGCATCATACTCAGCCTAGCTATTGGTGGCAGTGCCTATACACACTCCGTTGAGGTGGATCAACTCGTGTGAGGGGGAATAGAGTACCTAAGCTGCGGAGGCAAGATTTGGAGACCAGTGACTTGCACTGTCGGCGAAGCCAACATAGTAAAGTGGAACAGGATGCATCTGTTGTCATGCAAGAAAAAATTAAAATGTAGGGTTTTGAAAGTTTACGAAAAAAAGTGAATAAAAAATTGTACAATATGGACTATGGTGTCTAGAAGATTTTTATGTATAAAAGCGTTTAAGGTACAATCCATTACGAGGGTTGCGCATGGGGTTACCTTCAGAGTTGATCAAAATGTATGCCCCATGTCTAAGGAAAGTGTGTATGATGTATGGGCCTTGCCACATGGATTCAAATTTTCCTTTTCCCTTTTTTTCATGGGCTTGATCGTAAATGAGGACAAGGTCTCCTTCACTAAATGCTCATGGGTGAACATGTTTATCATACTTTATTTTGGATCGGTTATTTGCGGCTTCAATTGTTTGGAGGGATACATGGTGATCTTTGTCAGCTTTCTCTAAAAGAAGTAAGCATTGTTCTATTGGTGAAGTATCCGAGAGGAGTTAGATCGCGACATGCAATGTCGGGATATGACACTCAATTGGGAGGACAGATTCTACGCCGTGAACCAAATGGAAAGGGGTGAAACCAGTGGCGGTTTTAGTGGACGTGGGGTAAGCCCACAGTGTGGGGAAGAGCATGTGATTCCAATTGGACTTATGTCGGTTGACAGTGCATTGGAGGATGGTCTTCAATAATTTGTTAATAGCTTTGACTTGGTCGTTCCCTTGGGGGTAGTAGGAGGAAGAGAAATGATGTTGAAATTTAAGGAGGGTTGACATTTCTTGCCAAACAGAGTCCTCAAAGTGAGAGCCATGGTCTGAAATGAATTGCTTTGGTACTCCAAAACAAGTAATAACATGGTTGAAAAAGAAGTGGGCCGCATTGTTCGATTTGCAGTTAAAAGTAGGAATGGCTTATGCCCATTTGGTAAAGTAATCGATGGCCACAATAATGTATTTATGGCTGCTAGCGAATGCAAGATTACACTCCATGAAGTCTATGGCCCATTTGCAAAAGGGGCCAAAGGTGACGACTGGGTCCTTGCCTTGGGGGCAAAGAGCTGGCAATTTTGACAATGTTTGACTATTGTGATGCAATCAGTAAATAATGAGGGCCAAAAATACCCTGCGTGGATCACCTTTTGGGAAGTGGCCATTCTAGAGAAATGGTCGCTGCAGGCACTTCTATGACATCATTAAGGACTTGTCCTGCTTCTTGCCGAGAAAGGAAACATCGTAGGATTATGTTGACATTGCGTTGATAGAGGACATCGCCTAAAAGGAGATAACGAGAAGCATGGTGGCGGATGCGACAACGTCCATCACGATCGACATCGGGTCAAAACTTCTGTGTATTGAGGTAAACCAAAATGTCACCGTACCAAGGGTCGTTAGTTAGATCAGTATTGACAGCTGGTGATGACGATGAGGATGGTAGATCTGTAATGAGTTGAGCAAGTGCTAAGGCTTTGGTGCTCTTCAGGGTTTTGAAATTCAGGTCATATTCTTGTAGGATAATAACCCATTTAGCGACATGGCCTTGCAGAAGGCGACGATTCAAGAGATAGACCATTGGGTTGGAATTTGTGACAATTGTGGTATGGCTGATAAGGATGTAATGTCGCAACTTCTGTACTGAAAAGACGATGATTAGGGCTAGTTTCTCTTCGTATGGGTACCGTAGCGGTGGGCCAGATAAGGTTTGGCTCACATAATAAATGACATGCTCTTGATGAGTAGTGTCTTCTTGAATGAGGACTCCTGAAATGACATAGTCAGATGTTGAAATGTAAAGAATGAAATCTTTAGATAAGTCTAGAGGGGAGATCATGGGGGCGTGGGTGAGATATTTCTTCAGGTCATCGAAGGCTCCTTGAACTTGATCATCCCACACAAAATGGATGTGGGTACAAAGCAAATGAAGGAAACCATGGACCGTTGTGGCATAAACAGGTACAAAACGGTGAAGGAAGTTTGATCTTCCCTAAAGGCTCTGTCATTGCTGAAGCATACGAGGTGATGGGAGGTCTAAGATGGCATGGACCTTTAATGGACCAACTGCGATACCTTTCTGTGAAATAATGAAACCTAATAACTGACCTGCTGGAATGCAGAATACACACTTGAGGGGGTTCAAGCGGATTTTGTATTTGCGACAACGTATGAAGACTTTTCGGAGGTCATTAAGATGATTAGATCATTTTTTCGATCGAGCCGTGAGGTCATCACGGTAGACAAGGATTATGTGGACCAAGTCATGGAATCAATATGTCATGGCTCACTGAAAAGTGGCTCCAATGTTTTTAAGACCAAAGGGCATAACTCGGTAAGCAAAAGTGCCCCATGGGGTGGTGAAGGCAGTTTTGTACTGGTCTTCCTTGCGAATGTGAATTTGGTTATACCCGGAGAAACCATCCATGAAAGATAGTATCTCATGCCCGACACATGCATCGATAAGTTGGTTGATAAATGGTGTTGGAGAGTTATCTTTGGGGCAAGTGAGGTTTAGGCCGCGGAATTCAGTACAGAAACGGATGGTGCCCTGCTTCTTGTTAACAGGTACTGGGTTAGAAACCCATGTGGTGTAGGCAATGGGGTAAATGAACCTTGCTGTTCTAAGTTTTTCAATTTCCGTTTTGACAAGAGGAAGCTTGGATGGATGGATGGGTCGCTGCTTTTGGCGGACAGGTGGTACGTTGGGCCAAGTGTCAATATGGTGTTCTACAATGGCAGGATCAAGACCCGGCATCTCGGTGTAGCACAACGCAAATACATCTCGAAACTCTCGGAAGAGTTTCTTGTAATTTTGTACCTCATCCTCCGTACATGATGCGCCCATGGAAATAAGTTCGGGTATTTCGGGCTTGATAGGGATGTCAATTTTAATAACGGGTGGAATGTTTGCCATGTTGCCTTTCTCAAAGGCATCAGGGGCTGGGATTGGATCCTTGAACTAGTTGACTTTAGTAGGAAGGAAATATTTGGATTCAACGGAGAATTGATTTGCCATGGGAGAGGTAGATGTTTCGGGGATGAAGTATGATTGATGGTGCATATCATCCCAGGGGTAGTCTGGTGTAGTAAGTGCTTCAAGGATTTCTTCATCATTACAGAAGCATTGTGTTGTCAAATCGGTTGACTGGGGTGTGTTGGTTGACGAGATCATATAAATGGTATTGATTTCTTCCGATGAGGAAGATTTTGGGTGATATATTCCTTGATAAGGGGAGGGGATATCTCTAGGTCGGCATTATTCAATTTGTATAGAGATGATATATAATATGGGAGATCAAGGCAGTGATGTGAGTAATGAAAGTAAATGCCGCATATCTCACAAGGGTGGTTAGTACGCAGGGATTTATCATGAGGATGAGGGGGCAGTTCTAGTTTGACAACTGGGATATTAGTGTCATCATCCAACATTTGCATGTGTTCTTGAAACGTTGGTAATTGTGGTAATTGATGGGTAGCGTGGCCTGTATCGTCACACAAGGATCACTTGGGGGGAACACAGATTGTTGGGGGATTGTTTGCCAACTTGGGAGTCAGTGGGGCAGTGCGGGTTGTGGGTCCAGTGGTGTAGGTTTGTGGGCCTTTGCCCCCATTGTAGCGCAGTTGAGGGGGAGCATTACTATATGTTGATACAGTGGCCGATGTTGGAGGTGGTCGGTTTTGGATGTTCGCTACACCAAGGGGTGGACGGTTAGAAGAATTGATGGGTTGTACCGGTTGTAAAACGATATTCGGTGTCGGGGGAGGGGTTGGGGCAGGTAGGTGACACATAGGTAGTCCTAACATTAACCTTGGAAGATTGAGTGCAGCCATTGCTGGCATGTTGATGACTCATGAAGTAGGAAATAAGAATGGGATAGTCTAAATCGGTGTTGTTCCGATATGACTAGGCACTGCAGGTGGCTGTGGCAGTAATGGGGGTTGTTGAGTAGGTGGATGTGTGTTGTACGAAGGGTGCACAAATAAGATATTTCAGTTATCCGCAAAGGGGGTGGATAGATTGGAATGTGTAAGTCATGGGAGTATCTAAGTATATCCTGAGTCCAACTAAGGAGACGAGCAATGTGGGTGCGCTCTGAACGGGTTGTTCAATCATAGGTAGAACATTTTTCAGGTGCGACAGGGGTAATAGGATCGTAGTATGTTATTTGATTGATTTTGACTACACGTCCTTCATGGGGAAACATCATGAGGTGGAAGATGGAAGAAGCAACAACTTTCATTTTATACATGTAACTTCTTCCTAATAAGAGGCTGTAATCAAGCTGGGCATTGATGACCTCTATGTCTATGAGAACCATTTTTACCCTTAATTCCATAGGTATGTTAACTAACAGGTCCTACGGTTGAGCTGAACAATCATCATAAGATCGTAATGCGGTAGTGGATGGTTGAAGTGTGGGGGATCCGAGTTTCTGCCAGACAAAGTCAACATTACGTAGGTGGAGGAACCTTCATCGATGATGCATTAATGAACGACAAGGTTTCGAATGGATACAGAAACTTGAAAAAGCTAGTGATGAAGGAAAATGTAGTTCGGCTTGGTCTAAGTCGAATGCCATCATTCATGAGTCGTTAGGGGCTATGGCACCAATGGTGGATAACAATAATTTCCTGTGTGCAGGACATTTTTTTAGGACTTCTAGGGTGGACATAGCAGTGGGAGACTAGGCTAAGCCTTCTACAATATTATAGTTTTAGGTTGCACGAGCATTAGGATTGTTGTTGATCTATATTAAAGGGAAGCGAGGGGCTTTAGGACCCCCGTCCATGGGCATATTAGATATGGGTAATGGCTAATCACTTGGAAGGGTGCTTGTGGATGGATCAGTCGTGGTTTCAGGGGCTGAGCCGTATTGGTTTCGGTGGGTTTGGAGGTTGATATCATTTGATGACATCATTAGTAGATGGTGAGTGCTTGACTCTGTATGCTAGTAATCAGTTACAGCATAGGTGATTTGCTGCTGTGGTGCAACAGATCCTTGTGGGGTATCCATTGGACGGGTGTTTACTACTCCTTGGTTGGGTAAAGGATTCTGTAATATCATGGGTTGCGATTGAGGAGGTGGCACTAGCTGTGTAGCATGCCCTTGTCATTGGGTGTCATCGGCCTAAAGTTGACGTGCTTTCTCCAAATGGGGGCAATTATGTGTGTAGTGGCCATATAACGAAGAAAAGGAACATGGGTGGTTTGTTCTTAAGTTAGGATTTTTACCCTGTTTCGGTGGTCGATCAGGGTTTTGGTTGGGGGGGCATCATTACTATTATTCGGGGGATTAGGTGGCTGGCCACCTTGGTTTTGAGGTTGATTATTTTCGCGGTTCTGTCCTCTTTCGCGATTCTGTTGACCTCCTTGATTACGCTGGTTGTTCTGGTTTTGGGGTTGGTTATGTTGTGCGTATAGTTTCCCTTGGGAAGTAGGGGGTTTTTGCGGTCGTGTAGGTGCTGGAGCAAGCTACGGTAGATAGTAAGAAGGAGGGTTCGGAGGTGGACCCAGTGCTTGTTGTGGTTGTTGGTAACCTTGAGCTATTGGAAGTGTTGGGGTAGAAGGTGCTGCCTGTTGAGGGTAATAAGCCGATCAGGCTTGTGGGTGAACCAAGGTATGACTGGCCTGCTGATTATAGTATGTAGGTGGTGCATAAGCTGAGGGTGCATGCCCATAACACTGTGGTGGACATGAGGGTCCATGAGTGTGGTGGGTGTGTGTCGTTGGAGCATACGAAGTTGTATCTCTAGAATGAGATGTAGCCCTAGAAAGCTCTGGGGCGTTGTTGGTACTCATCATAATGAAGGGTTTGTTTTGTGACATAACCTGGCCAATGATGCTGTCGGCGGCATGAGATGCCCTTGGTGCATCGTTCCGAGATGGATTGACACGTGAGGCGTTAGGTAATATGGTGTATAGATAGCTAGACTGGGCATAGATTAAGTCAAACTGTTGGGATTTTAAAATGGATTCTTCTTCCGACCGAGGTCATTCAGAAGCCGCATCCTTGGTTATGAGTGGAAGGAGATATTTTAGGAACTAATCCAGGAAAATATGATCGTCTAGATAGATCTTGCATAGACTACAGTGCTTATGCCACTCATGGATGTGATCTGTGATATGGGTAGCCATGTTCTGTCTACAAGACAGTAGGATTTCCACTCCCGCATCAGAGCAGACAGGTAGTTGAAAGAGCTGTAGAAAAGTTGAGGCAAGGGATGTGAACGTAGGGTGTGTTCCATGGAGCTGCTCAATGTACCATTTGGCTGCTGAGCCAGTGAAAGTTCTTTGCAACAGTTGTAGGTGAATAGAGTCATCAACTATGGAGTTAGAGGAACACCATAGATGAAAGGACATAATATGGTTTTGTGGGTCTTCACCAGCCTTCCCTTCAAACTTTGGGATGTCTGAAGGGAGTTTTGTGTGCATGGGGGGCCAAGTAGGGTCATGTCTAATGGGGTCATTTGTTAACCTTGCTAGGTCTAGTAGGTTAAGACTAGCCATAAATGGCAGATTGACAAAGGGGTGTGACATGGTTGTTGGGGCATAAGTGCTAGTGGTAGCATTATTGATCAAGCCATTGCCCCCAAAGGGAATATTAGCTGTAAAAGGGATATGCCCTCCACCCAAAGGTCTGTGAGAGGGGCCTGCGGCCACAAGTGTAACATGAGTTGCAGATGGGTTTGGATTGGGGATAGTAGCTATTGGGATCTGGGTAGTGGTGGGGATGGTAGGTATAAGTCCCATTGTGGGCATGCCTTGGGTAGGTGTGGGTCCCATATTGGGCATACCTAGGGTAGTTATTGTGGTTGTGGCTACCATGGTGGCCATTGTGGTGGGGGGGGGGGTTGATGTTCCATAAATCGTCCCTGTGAAAAAAGGGTCAAAAGTCATACCAGCCATGGGGCTAGTGGGTGCGGTGTATATAGGATTTTCGGATTCTGCCTCCGAGTCAGATGTGAAATGAAGTGTGTTAGAATCGAATGACGGGGCTTTGTGCCGATGACGCATGGAGTCAAGTGACAAGGATTTTCATCTATTACGAGTGGTGTCAAGTGAACCGTATTGTGGGGGTTCACTCGAAAGCGTCGACAATGTCTCGGGGACTCAATGGTGACGGTCATCTAGTAAAACTAATGGGTGGTGGTGAGTGGAAAGCTTGAAAACCCTAATTAAACCATGTGTGCAGGAGGGGAGAACCAAACTCAAAACACTTACTATAACAACTATGCTATAGCATGTGGAGTAATAAAAAAATGTGGTCAAAATTCCAACAAGCAAATAGCTAATAAAAATTAAAATGGTGGACTCACTAACCAAAGGGAGGTAATAGAGCATGCAACCACCTAACTAAAAAAGTATTATGATTCAACAAGACGTATCCTCTGCAAGGTGATGAAATCCAAGTTAGACAATATGAATTGTAGAACCAAAGGCTAAATATCCCCCTATCGGGAGGGACACCAGGTAGACAATCCTAGAAGATAGGCCACTAAGATACCCTGTTCATGATACGTCCAGAAAGGTGAATCTACAGCTCTTGTTCTATCGCCGTTGTACTCCCATACATGTAGTACACTGAAAACAATGAGTAGGTATCCTTTAGTGACTGAATGGATTGCAATAGTCCACTCAGGCCTCTAGAACCAGTCTTGCTACTTTGACCCTCCTTAGGGAGAGGCCTTTCCGACAAGTTGATGTATAACCGTGCCAATAAGTACTAGGGGATTTTGGTACCATAAATGTCAACCACTATGTCTCAAAATGAAAGTGAGTGAGGGGTGTTATTTGGATACCTATCCCCTCAATCTTACCTATCTACAATATTCTTTTGATGTTCCCCAAGTGGGGTTAGAATGTTGGTTGAGTTAAATAGATTTTAAGGCTCACTTTGATTTATGGTGATAGATTGTGTGATGGTGTGGTTATGTACTAAAATAAAGATGCCTCGCTTGGGTGAAAATTCACATATTAAAATAATGATTTCAACTTGCAAATATGAAAACAATTTAAATGTAAATATGAAAACAATTTAAATGTAAATGTTTTAACAACTTTTCAAAAAATATGTGAAATTCTTTAAAATGTTAAGGTAAAGCAAATAACATAAAAAATGAGTGAATATCTAATGCTAGGAAAAATAAAACAGTAGGCTGTCCAAAAACTGCACGGGAGATGGCTAGAAAATATGGGCCGAAATGAGCAAAACTCAGAAAAATGAATTGGACGGTATAGGTGAAAGTCGCGTTCTGGATCGCGGCTTTCAGGCTAAAATCAATGATCTGTGTTGTGGCGATTTGGGCAAAAGGCGCAATGTGAATTGCGGCTCGGAGGGAAAAAGGTGCGATGTGAATCGCTGTTATAGGGTTGAAATTTGTGATATGGATCGCGGCAAATAGGCAGAAACCCGCGATGTGAATCGCGACTAACAGGAAGAAACCCGTGATGTGAATCGCGGTTGTGGGTGCTAAAAACGATGATTTTACGGACGTAAAAAAGTCGCCGAGAATGAACCCAAAAATTGAAATTTTGGGCTGTTTGGTCTGTAGAAAAGGCCAATGGCTAGGGTAGGAAGCAATGGGCTTAGTAGTAGGTGAGATCTACAACAATAAAAGTAAATAACAACTAAAAAATAAAGAAATATAAATCTAAATTAAAGATTCAAAGATTTGAAACGAAATGGAGTCGCCAAAAAACTGTTGCTTGGGTTTTCACCCAAGCATGTGCTAATGTGCACCTACTAACTTGTAGAAGTAGTTTAGATTAAACATTAGAAGTAAATAGATGTAAAAAGTAAATCTTGATCTAACATATGCAAGTAAATAATTCTAGATTAAAAGCAGTAAACAAAATTGATTCATGAGAGAAATAAATAAAAACTTGAATATTTTCTATTACCTCAAAGGGTGAGGATGGTTGGGCTTGAGCAGCTACAACGGTGAGGTGCTCCAAAGCTCCAATGATCTCTTCTTCTCCAAGATGCTAATGGGGATCTTCAAACTCAAAAAGGAGGCAAGGGCTCTCAAGAAAGAATTTGGCAGCATAAGGATAGGATGAATATGGACGAATAGTGAGGAGCCCCTATCACCTTTTTATAGTTTTTTGGTGATGGAGAATACCATTGTGGTTTAAGGAAACCAATGGCATTGATAAAAATGGTTTAGGTTTCCTTTTCCTCTTTTTCCCTCTCTTTCTTTTTTTGAATATATTTTATATTTTTATTCCCTTTTAATTGATTTTTGGGAATTTTGGACCCTTTTTGAGGGTTTTTTGTATTTTTTGAGGGAAATTATATATTTTGAGGGGAAAAAGATAGATTTTGGTCTTTTTGGTGACGCTTCGAAGGTTTTACAAGCTCAAATGGTGGAAAAAGTGGACAAATGGGTCATGGGAATAGGGGAATGAGCCAGTGAGCACTTTTTGGATGTTAACACATGTCATCAAAGTGAGGAAAACAAGGTGCATCAGGTAGGTAGGAGGGCTATTGGGGGCTGAAGACAGGCTCTAGGTGCTGTGGAGACCACCAAAATGATGACTGGATGCATGCATTTGCATGCAGATGCATGCATGATGACTGGATGCATGAAAAATGCATGCAAGCATGCATATATAAAAAATTATTGTGAGAATATTCCAACACCCCCCTATAAGCTGTACTATGAGGAAATAACTGAAACTAGTAGGGCCCTGGTAACTGAGACCAAAGGTCAGCCCATACAACAATCTAAGTAAAATAAATGAGGAAAGAGGGAAAAACAAGTGGGAAGAAATCCCTCCCTCAAAATAGACTGAAGGATGCTAATGTAGCATGTCATCACTCACCCCAGAAGGAGGCAAGTGTCCTTCTTTTCTAAAGAAGTATTGATCGATCTGAAATGGATCAGTAATGTGAGAAGGATGAAATCTTCCATTCTGAACATCTGATCGGGTTCTCCTCTAATCAAGTGGATCACCAACGAAATAACCGACATATCTAAGAGTAATGGCTTCCCATCAAGGAAGAGGAGGATCATCAAGTGAAACATCACTCGGTTCTTGTGGAATTGGATCTCCCATTCGCTCATCTTCATCATCAGTTGCTAGACCTTCAGGTTCTTATGGATCTGGGACTAGCATTCGCTCTTCATAATCTCCATCTTTAGATTCCGAATCTGAAATATCATGTGATGATGCTTCACTCTCTTGATCATCGATTAAGGGAGAAGTGGTAGGCAAGTTACCTTGCTCAACTGGATGAGCATCATTAAGAGGACATTCCTCAAACTGTACACTCCTTTCTAGGAATGTGGTCATGGTAGTAGGATCAAGAAGCTTGTAGGCCTTTGCATCCAATGCATATCCCACCATAATTCACTCTCTAATTTGTGGATCTATGGCTCTCCTTTTGTCAGTTGGAATCCTTTCCCATGCTCTGGATCCAAACACTCTATGATGGGATACATTAGGTTTGTAGCCCATACATGCCTTGAAAGGAGTAATGTCTTTGATTCCTTTATGAGGAACTATGTTTTGAAGATAGGAGGCATAGTTAATGGCTTCTTCCCAAAGACTAGGGTGCAACCCTTTCGACTTTAGCATGCATGTGGCCATTTCTTTCGATGTTCTATTCTTCCTTTCAGCAACACCATTTTGTTTTGGTGTATAGGGAGCAGTATGTTGCATCTCAATGCCCTCTTCAGCAAAAAAGGCTTGAAAATCACCCTTAATGTACTCACCTCCATTGTTAGTGCGAATGGCTTTGATCCTTCTATCTGAAAACTTTTCTGCAGAAGACTTGAAAAACTTAAAGAATCCAAATACTTCTGACTTCAATCTAATAAAATATACCCATGTAAATATGGGATAATCATCAATAAAAGTGAGTATATACCTTGCTTTGTTTAGAGATAGATTTGGAAATGGCCCAACAACATCACTATGGATGAGATCTAGAGGATGAGAGGATCTCCTTTCCTTCCCCTTCTCAAATTTCTTCTCAGGATGCTTGCTTATCAAACAATCATGATAGTTTCCCTTGGCAAACTTGATCTTTGGAAGCCCATCAACCATCTCCTTTGTATGCATGTCATGCAAGTATTGATAGTTAAGATGCCCAAATATTTCATGCCACAATCTGCTTTCTTCATTGGCATGAGTGTGGAGAGCAGATTCCCTTGAGAGAGATAAGAAGTGAGAAAACTCATAGAGTTTAGAGTTGTGATTTGAAACTCCTTTTGCAATGATTTCACTTGAAACCATGTTTTGTATTTCGACCTCATTTGGAGAGAAGATCACTCTCTCAGGCTCTCCAATATGAGTCATTTGGTACACTGAAAGTAGATTTGCAGTGAGAGTAGGAACATAAAGCACATCTGAGAAGTAGCCATGATCAAGATTGATCCTTCCAATCCCCTCAGAGGAGACTTCAGAATCATTACCCAACATGATGGAAGGGCCAAATGAGCATTCGAAGTTGGAGATGAGATCTTTGGAGGAAGACATATGTCTTGATGCTCTTGAATCTATGATGAAGGAGGATTATTTTGATGCACTTTCCATGAGAGCATGGCATCTCTCTTTGTACTCAGATCTAGAAGGTTTAGTATCTTTCTTCCTTGCCCATTCAAGTACATGGAGATTGTTCTTCTCAAGTAACTGAGCCATCAAGTCTATAGTCTTCTTCATACAAGAACTCTCAGGATGAAATCCTTGATTACAATAGGTGCACTTGGATCTATCCTTCTGAGATTGCTGGATCTTCTTTGAGTTCGAAGCCCCATCTGACTGATATGGAACCTCCTTTGGATTTGTATCATTAGCTCTCTTTTCAAAGAAAAATTGCTTGCCCTTTACATTTGCTCTTTTGACCTCAGCAGCTGTAAGGGCCGAATCCAACTTTGGTTTTATCATCCCCATGTAGATTAACTTCTCCTCCTCTTGTGTGAGAGATTGGATGAAGTCATCAAGTGTAGGAAACTTCCATTTTGGAATGGACATCTTGGTTGACTGAAATCTGGAGACAAAAACTGAGAAATTTGGCCCCAATTTTGATAGAATGGCAAGTATGAGTTGCTTGTCTTCTTTCACTATCTCATATCTCTTTAACTGTGAAATCAAGTTTTTGAACTTGGTTAAGGAGGCATTGATGGATTCGAATCTTTTAGGACTCAATGAGATGAGCTCATTCTCCAATTTATGACCTTTCAAAGAGGGATTCGAGATTGTCCCAAACCTATTTTGAAGATGTTAGATCAATGATATGGATGTGAAGATCTTCAGAAATTAAGAGAAGTAATCCTACTGCTTCATCAAGCCTATCCAAGTACTTGGATTTATCTACTACACTGAGAGGTTCTACCACAGTTCCATACAATATTATGGAGAGTCTCTTGCACTTAATGAATATGTCCATATTGGCCTTCCATTCAACATAGTTAGAGGAATTGAGTTTTAGATCCATTTGGAGCAGTGGAGAGCGAATTGAAGAGGAATTCAAATGGATGAATAAACCTGCAAAACAATGAAATTTGTTGATGGAGATTTGCTACAATTCGAATGAACATTGACTTAGGACACTGAGCACATATCACTAAGTCCTTCACACCTATCTAGACCTCACTAGATTGCTCCAATGAATTCAAGGTAATAGCACTAGGATTTTCTGTGGAAACTCAGAGGTTTCTAGTACTCAATGAAAGACAGTCGCTCAAGGAAATGTTGCAACTGCTGCAATGGCTGCAATTCGAATAGCTTCTGTTAGCTCTGATACCATGTGATAATTTGTAGGAAGATCTCAAAGCTGAAACAAACCTCACACAAACTCACTCAAGAATTGCAGATAGAAAGAGAAGAATATAGTCAATAATCACTCATGAACACAAAAAATGGAGAATAACAGTATAATCATACATCAGCTGTCAGCTGGCACTGTGAAAAATGAATACAATACAATAACTGTCAAGAGAATTCGAATTAACCAAGAGGTCATTCGAATCATCCTCAAAGTGTGGCCTAGATGGCATTGGAGACATCATCCAATCAGTAGTAGCAGTCATAAATGGTTAATAATTAGTCAAATGAGTCTAATTGAGTCTAACTGAGCCATGTGAGCACAAATCAGGGGATGGAGACTCCAAGGAGGGTGCATGAGGTTGTCAGAAGGTCAAGTGGCACTCCAGAACTAGCTAATTAGGAGCTACAAGCAGTTAGTATGAGAAATCAATGGAAGAACTGGTCAATCAATGCTCTAACTGACTGTTAACTCCTGGTAGATGAGATAAGGCGCACATGTCATCCAAGTGAGGAAAACAAGGCACGTCAGGTAGGTAGGAGGGCTACTGGGGGTTGAACACAAGATCTAGGGAGTTGAAATTAGGCTCTAGGTGTCGGGGAGACCACCAAAATGATAACTAGATGCATGCATGATGATCGGATGCATGCAAAATGCATGCAAGCATGCAAATATAAAAAATGATGGTGAGAATATTCCAATAGAACTTACGTTGGACTTCGTCGATGGATGATCTTTCTTTCGTAGATTGTTCCTTACAGAAGTCGTTGCAATTTTTTTTCAAGCCACTCACACAAATTTGTTCTTCCTCTATTATAGATGTTACACATCAACATTTTATCATTCTTAGCATCCAATTTGGTCATGAACGACATTAAGGAATTTCTTGATCTCATAGGGAATGATCTCTAGAAAATTTTCATGCGGCTCAGTGAAGAATTTCTACCTTTCCTGTGCTATTGTTATATTGTTCCACCTTGCATAATTTTGAATATAATTTGCTACTTTCTTGTACCACCACTCTCAAATCTCTCTCTCGGTTATCATTTGATCATGTTCTTAATTTCCTCATGATTGTGTATTATTGGAAATAGAACCAATGTTGTAGTCTATGGAATCATACAGGTTACCAATAGTACATCATACAAATAGACATATAGATCACATGAACATATATCATACACACATAAGCAAAGAGAGTCAATGGAACATCAACAATAAGCCTTTGTATTAACATATATAAAATACTATACAATGGTAAATGCCACATTCTCTATGGATCATGACTCAACAACCTAATATATTGTTATAGTTAGTAATTTGGTTATAACTGCCAGTTTGATCGGCTACCCGACCTACTGCACCGATTCAACCATAGTCGGGTGGAGGACCTATTCAGCTAGTCGACTAGGGTCCTACAACATTCACCCAACATTGATACCTGTGATATAGATTCTTTAGAAATTCAGGGGGAATCCTTCTTAAAGATGACAAGTAAACAAAACTCAGAAAATTTTCACATATGTCATAAAGATGAGGCTTGGAATTATCTTTCCACAAAATAGAACAGTAAATATGCATGGGAGGGTTCTGTGGAGTCCAGTGCCAGTTAATTGAAGGGAATGCAAATGAAGCACATAGAATATATACCAAGTATGCAAATAGAAATAACTTGGGTTTCCTAGTGGTTAGACATTTTAATGTTTGAGCAATTGCATCTTTGACTGTAATGGAGAATATTTGGGCCCACTTGAAAACTTGCCCTATAGTTGCTACATGAAGAGATAAAGGATTCCATTCTCCCCTGAAATATGAACAACTCTTAGCATCATAAAATCTACAGAGAATAGTGACAAGGAGATTATAGGGTTCCTTGAGCAGGAAAATGGGGTATTCTTTATTAGGTCTAAGTACAATGGTGTTGGGGTCATCCATCCATTTTTTTACAAGTATCTCTGCCTTGTACTCCTGCTCGAAGGACATTATGGATTTTCGTGCCAGAAGATGTTGTGGAGTCTTGAGGGAATATATCCTTGAAAATGTATCCTGTTTGAAGGTGGCATATGGAGTTTGGTTTGAATCCCTGAATGTGCTCATGGGAATGTGCACATGATCCACCATCCACTTCACCAAGTCAGTGAATGGCATGATAACTAGTTGGGAAGCAATGGCATGAAGATCATACTTGATAATGTTTTGGTATAATAGGGCCTCTTCACCAAATTCTAAGAAGTGATCATTGTCAAGAATACTATAAATCCTAGCCCCATCTAGGCATAGGGTTTTGGAAACTTGGGCATCAGTTTATGAATAAATGCCTAGGTTAAGGTGTTTTAACTTTAATTCTTTCAGCACAACTTTGGACTTGGTTTTGTGAGCCATGGTGGTTGGGAGTAGCTCTTAAAACATAATATACAAAATATAAACAAAATTATATTAAAAGTAGACATAAAATCAAAACAAAATGTAGAATGCCTAAAACAAATCTCAACTAATCCCGTAGAAGGAAAATGCGAAATATTACAAGGCATAATTCTATCGGTTATGCAATTCAAACTCCGGCTCTGAGTTGGCGAAGTAATTTAAAAAAATGGGTAAACAAATATTTAATTACCACTTAATTCATTTATTACCAGTCATAAATGATTTGGTTGATGATTGGCAGTTAGACCATAATCAACCATTAATGTAGTTGGACTTATATGAATTTTCGAACCAATTCTTAACTTGTGCGTGAGAATAGGTCAGTCCTGATGTTAGAAGGATTATTTTGAAGTAGGTTAACCAAGGTTGGAGGATAGTCACAATCCAAGAGTTGGGGTGATTTTTGGAATGATAAACATGTGGGATCCCAACTTCTGAAATTGTGAGGTTCATAAAATTTAAAACATCGGCAACGAGATGTCGGGAATGAATTTGGAACGATGAAGGGAGTGCCAACTTCCTAGGTTGTGAAGTTCCTAGGATGAAAATGTATGCATCGAGACGTCGAGATGAAAATCCACATCGCAAATGATTACATATTTCCAAAGTAAATAGGGATCACGATGTCAGGAGTGGGACATTGACAACTAAGTTATGAAATGAAAATAACTTGTCGACTCCCGAAATATGAAGTTTATAGATTTTAAAATATCGGGATTAGAAATTCAGGACTGGGATGTCAGGATCAACATGTCAAAAGCTTATCTATGAAAATATAACATCCTGATTCCCAAGATCGGTGATTTTCCTATAAACAAGATAATCGGGACATCAGAAACATTGGAAATTGACTGAATTTGAAAGGTAATTAATTTAAATGGACGTATGAGTACTTATCATAAGGATTAATTGAATAATTGTCTCAAAATACTAAATACCAATACTTGGTGAAAAAAATTGAAAGAATACAAACTTTGAAAGGGGATCCTATATTTTAAATCAAAAGGTGCGATCTATTGTGGCTACAACATGTCTCTGGAACCAATATTTGATTCTCAAAACCTTCTGCTGCATCAAATATCAAAAATAAAAAAATCATTAATATCCCACAAATAGGTCATCCAAGGTGATTCATGGTATTTCTCTTGGCTCTTGAGCCCTTGAGGAAACCATTTGCATCATAAGCTAATTGAGTTCCATAGGTCGACATTGGTTATAGAATTCAACCATACACCCAATTATTTGTTTCCCTTCCTAGATCTACCTTGAAGGTGGTGTAGCATAATTATATGTTAAGGAGGTACAATAATCCCCTACTCAACAAGGCCTATGGTTTCCTTGGATGGATCTATGGTCATTAAAATCATTAAACTAGAGTCTTGGGGCTTTTGGATACTATGTTTCTTTCCTCGACCACGATCAGGGATTCATGATATTCATTACTACTACATGAAAATACCTAAAGGAACCCATATCCCTTGATCATGTATAAGACCCTGTGACTCACAACTATTACTCAAAACCACTTGAGAGCACCTGACCCAACTCATAAGACATGTGTAAGGCTCTGATGGTCCTAAAAGACAAATTTATTAGAAAAACAATAATTATTAAAAAATTCTATGAGCTAATTCATTTGCATGAGAGACATCTTATCATAATAAAAATCTAAATGAAAAGAGGAGGAAACACACCTATATCTAAAGAATTGTTGAAGATCTTACCTCTATATTTCCTCAAGTAATGATGGAAAACAACGTGAGGAGGATGACTCTCCACCCAACCAACCCCTTAGTGATACATTGAGAGCCCTTGATCCCCAACCAATAAAACGTAGCTATATTTTTTCTCTTCCCTTCCATAACCATTCCTATCTTCCTTCTAATCTAAGAAGAATAACTACCCTTCTCCTACAATCCTCCTCCTTTTTATATTTTTTCTTCTCTTTTCTTTGATAGTTGAACAAATTTTATTTTATTATTTTTAATAACAAATTTTCTTGTATTTATTATTTTAAAATCATTAGCCATAGTTATCATATTATTGGAGGTCCCGCTACGATGGAACATACCCTCTACTATAACTTGTTTGTGGATCATATAGTAGGAATCATAACTTACCGAGAAGTTACCATGGTTTTAGCCACCCTCCTCTTCTTGTTTTGTCAACCTTAAAGGTCTCATCTGGGTTAGGCCAAGCATCTTGTTATCAATACACTACCCCCAATGTACTACCAAGCATCTCAAAAGTTTGTCCCAAAAATCCTCGCTATCATCCCTAAAGACATCCATTCCTGTGCATCGGAA
Source organism: Larix kaempferi (assembly GCA_027924585.1). Taxonomy (NCBI): domain Eukaryota; kingdom Viridiplantae; phylum Streptophyta; class Pinopsida; order Pinales; family Pinaceae; genus Larix; species Larix kaempferi. Next base: position 4,583,961 of record BSBM01000008.1, read on the forward strand.
GTCCCTATCCATATACCTCCCACTAGCAAGTATAATTCTAGCGATGGACTTTTGGAATCCCCAAAAGTTAAAAGAACTACTAGCAGAAGTTCATTGGTTTAGCTATCCCCAACTCATAAGATGTTATTGGTAAACATTCTCATTCATGGTTATGGTTCCCACGAAATCCTTGAATTAGATGTCCTTTTAGGCCCATGGGTGGATTTTCTACCAAGCACCACCTCACAATATGCAACCAAATACATTAGTTATAATCATCATTATGAAATTCAATTAATTGTATTCCTTCATAGGAACATAACTCTATCACACCCATCCTATCCATAACAATATCAGGAATAGTAAAAAACTATAGGTTATCCCCTACCATCATATGGTGGTAATAATAGCATATGCCAACATATATAAATTTGTTAGTTATCATCATGTCATAACATTATAAACATCATAGAATCACATTCTTTTGCATCATATCATCAAGTCTACATTTTTGAATACGTGATAAATAACACCAAATAATCTTATTGTTGATGTATTTGTAGCTTCAGAGATATTCACTTGTATATTACATTTGTACCTTATTGTATCCCCAACGAAGATGTATTATTCCTCCAATTGGAAGTGTCGTCATTTGTATTTGCAACTGTCTTAAGTTATATTGTAAGCGTCGTAACTTATATTTGATGGGTTATTAGACCACCTTAGAGGGGTCATCCAAGTATGGGTTAAAGGGTTATTAGACTACCCTAGTGGGGTCATCCCAGTGACAAGTGGTAATGGGTTATTAGACTCTCCTAAGGGAGGTCGGCACAGTTAGAGTAAAAGGCAAGTCAAGTCATTGTATATATGGAGAGTGTGACTCTCTCATTCTATTCATTCACTCACTCATCCAAATTGAATAGTTGAGAGAGAGGAGTGCGTACAAGTGGAGGTGGAGTAGCTTCTGGAGAAAGCTATCTTTTGGGTTTGATCTTTGTGATCTTTGTATTGGTGCTCATTCTATCTCTGAGGAAGTTGCGGGGTTTTTCAACTTCTTGGTTTTCCCCGGTGAAATGCTTCGTGTCTCTTGTCTCTTGTGTTTGATATGCTGTACATGTTGTTCTATCAGTTAATATCCTAGATCATATTGAATTAAATGATGAAAAACTAACATGGTATCAGAGCTAGCCTGAAAAAAGGGATGGTATGGCATTTATGACAGTTCTTGCACTTGCAACAAATTGGAAGCTAGGGCTCAGTATAGTAAAAGCCAGTCATCGTGGAAATTTTCTATAAATCCATTTTGGAGAAGGTTCAGGATATGAAACCTTTACAGGACAAATATGAAATGTTCATGTACCTTTTTTCCAAAGCGCAGCCTCAAATTCGTTGTACTTTGTGAGATATGATTCGTACAATTTAGGGTTTCTGCCTCTTCCAGAATCCAGTCCTAAACAGGTGACCTAGGCACAAAGGTCATATATCGAAATAGAAAGCTCCAAATGGAATTCCATAAAAGGAAACAATTAGGGAACAGACTGTAGTTTCACAGGTCCGGGTTTCAGAGGCTGAAGTTGAAATAATGACACATGGCACTCTGTACAAGTTTGATATACGGTTTCATCCCATGAACAGGTAACGTTGCAACACTTGGCATATCTCTCTCTCAAAGAATCCATTAAAGCTTAGATCTGTGGGGTTGGAACGAAGATAGGTCATTATACCATAGGACGAAGTTTTACCACCTGAGGATTCAAAATTTTAGAGATACATCAGAAACAACATGGCATATATTTATGTCCAAACATATTTGGATTCCGATCACTTTCATTTTTGGCTCGTCACTGCTACGGGAAATTAGGGTTTTTGACAGAACTTGGAATTTTTGAATATGATACCATGTCTTCATGATCCTCATCAAAATCGAAATTTAGAGACCAAGATCGAAGTTTTTGGTTGGGTAGAACCCCGAGCTCTATCAAACCCTAGTTCAGGATATTGACCAGAAAAGCAGAAAACCACAAAACTAGATTTTGACAGAAGTTGTAGATCCGAAATTCGTAGGTCATTTTTGAAGGGTCAATTTTTTGGATTTTTCAAAATATGAACACACCATCTTGCTCGCCTCAGTAAATTGCATGTCCCTATCTAGATAGAAGGTTGAAATTCCAAGTTTTGATTTTTAGGGTTTCTCTATCAAACCCTAGCCAAGTCCAGATCTAGTTTCAATAAATCAAAATGGATTGGGTTAATCCTAGAAGCGAATGATTTGGACACCTACATAAGTGAAGAAGCTCCAGTTCCAGAGGGAGATGAGGCTAAGGCCTTAAATAAAAGACTACAAGCAATCTCGACACGTATGACTTGAGGAGATACATGTATGGCTTGAAATCTGTGCATGATTAAGTTTATGATATGTTTGTCTTCATATTATTGAGGTTAGTACAGTCTTGATTAATTTTAGACTTGTCTTATCACCTTAGTAAAAGTATGAATGCATGTGAATAATAGAAGACATTCATTGATTAGGTTTATGACACTTATGATTGTACTAATGCACTGTGGTGTTGTATGAGGATGATGTTGTCCGCTAACATGAAAGGTACATCAAGAAAGACAAATCAAGTTCTAGATCGAGAACATATGACCATGGTGACATGAAGACAAAGACTCATCCATAGCCATTGATCACATATAAGCTCTACTTATGAGGTATGTATAATTTGGTTTTACAATGCTTAACTTATGAGATATGCAGGTTACTAGCACAAGGTCTCTAAATCATTGAAGAGAACAAAGAAGACATTGTTTAGGTATGTTAGACATAACTATCAAACATAATAATCTAGGTATGTCTTTTCAGTATCAAGTTAGAATCCTATCTTGTGTTAAGATCTTATATAAGTATACTTTTTGTATGATTGATCATGATTATTCATGAAGTTATAGGTTTGAATAATCGTGGGTTTATGCATATTATGCTTCTTAGTTTGAATAATGATATAACAAACCAGAAGAGTCCTAGGGTCAAATAAGAACATGCATGAGTAAAAGAAGTACTCCATGAAACCTTGAAATACTAACACTTGTGATAAATTACCTGTGTATGAAATGATCATGACCATACATATTTAGAATCATAATGTTTTGATAGTATTGAGATTATACTAATGCATGCATGATTATGTATGATATCGAGGATGACACAATTATTACACTAGTGCACACTTAAGCATGCATAGTGATCTAGGATGGGTATAAGTTCAAAGACATATAATCAAGGAAGCAAAGATCAAGAGGGAGCACACTCCAGTAGTTCCTGCAAGGAAGCAAAGATCGAGAGGGAGTCCACCCAAAAACCAAACAAAGATAAGTATTTGAATTGTCATTTCTTGTATATGCTTACTTAAATGATGTTGTTCAGTCATGTATATACTTATGTTCCTAGATTTAGGATGTATATTATGCATTTTAGAAAAGTTGCATTAATGAACAAGATACTACTAGTATGCAAGTAATGGGTAAGTGGCCTATGGTACTGTACAACATTCCATTGCTACTTATCTAGAATCAAACCTCTTTGCTGACATGTTGAGAGTTGTGCACACTCTTAAAAATGTTCTGGTAGAGATGGAAGACATCTAGAAAGTTACAGGATATGGATAAATGTTGTATTGAAGCATTGGCTAAGATAATTGCATGATTGTATGACATATATCTTTATGTGTAAGAATTTGTTTTGAAATCTATGAGATGTTTCTAATCATGCAATTGAACTTATCTTGTAGGAAAGACCGTGTACCATCACCTACAAGAGAGACTTGTTTCGAAGAACAAGTAATGAAGACTCAACAACAACATTTGTTCCAGCAACGAAGTTCAAGAAAACTACCTATTGAAGCTATTGAAGAATCTAAAGTTCCCAGGATCTGGGATGCAGTAATGGAAGGATGCCATGATTGATGAGTACCAGTCGATCATGAAGAATGATGTTTGGGATGTGGTCCCAAGACCAGAAGGGAAGTTTGTTGTGACTTCCAAGTAGATCTACAAGATCAAGCATGCTGCAGATGGAAGCATAGAGAAATACAAGGCAAGTGGCTCGTGGCTTCTCCCAGAAAGAAGGGATAGATTATGAAGAGACTTTTGCACCTGTAGCCAGATACACTTCCATCATAAAAGTACTTGATCTAGCTGCAGTAATGAAGTGGAAGATACACCAGATGGATGTCAAGATAGCTTTCTTGAATGGTGTAGTCAAAGAGGAAGTGTATGTGGAGCAGCCACTCGGTTTTGAGACACATGACAGGGAGTCATATGTGTGCAGATTGAAGAAAGCCTTGTATGGCTTGAAGCAAGCACCCAGGACATGGTACGGTAGGATAGACAGCTTCCTGTCCAGTTTGGGATTTACCAAGAGTAAAGTGGATTCCAACCTTTACTACAAGGTTGAGGAAGTAAATCCAGTGATACTTCTACTGTATGTAGATGACCTGTTTGTGACAGGTGAGGATGGGTTGATTGTTGGTACGAAGAGGAAGCTTGTTGCCAAGTTCGAGATGAAGGAATTGGGTATGATGCATTACTTTCTAGGTATGGAGGTGTGGCAGAGTGCAGATGAAATGTTCTTTGGACAAGGGAAGTATGAAGTAGATATCCTGAAGCGGTTCGGGATGATGGACTACAAGGCCATGGCCACACCTATGGGATCGAACCTGAAGCTATTGAGTGGTGCTTCATCAGATTCGGTTGATGCCATGATGTATCGTCAGATGATTGGGTCTTTGATGTATTTAATGAATATGGGACTAGATATTTGCTTTGTGGTGAACACTTTGAGTCAGTTCCTAATGGATCCTAGACATGTTCTCCTGATTGTGGTAAAGCATATTTTGAGGTATCTGAAGGGTATAGTTGATTATGGGCTCAAGCATGATGCGAATCAAAAGTTTAACCTGGAGGCTTATGTTGATTCACATTGGGAAGGTAGTGCTGCAAATAGGAAGAGCACTTTGGGGTGTTGGTTGAGTATGGGATCAGGTGTGATCTCTTGGTTTAGCAGTGTACAAATCCTGCGTAGCACTGAGTACAGCCGAAGCAAAGTATGTCGCAGCTTGTTTGCCTAGTTGTGAGGCAGTATGGCTAAGGAATCTACTGTCTGATTTTATTTGATCTCTAGTTGGATGCTACTTGTATATTCTGTGACAACTAGAGTTGTGTGAAGTTGTCTGAGAACCTAGTGTTCCTGTTGGCTGCTCTATTGGGCAGACCCGGGTTTTAATGAAGCGCAGCAACAAAACCCCTTGGCGCACTGGCCCTCTCGGCAACGAGCTGCGCGGCAGCTCGAGGTCTCACCCGAAGTGGCTATGGGGGGGTTAAAGAATCAGGTTTCCTTAACCTGGGTGACGCGGAGATAGCTCTTCCTTGAATGGGTCCTGCGAACTCGGCGGTCGGACCTTCCCGCAGGCCGCTCGGCGCAGCTGCGTGGATTCCTTCCTTGGCAGGTCTACTGCGCAGTTTCTCCTCTCTAACGCAGCAGGCAACTATCCCTTGGGTCGACGCGCTAAACACTTCCTCGTCCTTCACATCCAGCACAGTAACGCAGTCTGCTCTCACCGCAGCGACCGTGCGTTACTACTTCTTTAGTACTTAAGACACTTATAGTTATCAAGGGATCTTTCCAACTCGCTCAAACAGTCACCTAGATAAGACAGAAGTCTTGCATACACAAATAATGAACTCTAAATAGTTATCATTCACGCAAACATTATAACAAGAAGATATAAGTGAAGCTCATCTCCTCGAGGAAAACCACGTCCACTGGAGTGTTATATTAACCAGAAGATGATAGAGTTATACAATATGCTGCGCACACAGCTGCAGCCTTAGATCCTTCCAGGAAACTCCATGCACACAGCTAGGAGCCCTTCTCTCAATCAAGTCTCCTCTCTATGGAGATTACAAAGGCACAGACGTCGACTCAGACTGTCTGGCAACTCAGGGATTAGCTCCTCGGCTATCCGATTTCCTCTCTAGTTCTACGCACTGGGTAGAAAATACAGTGAAGGATAATCAACACATGATCTATCCTTTAGACTGGCTATCTAACAGTCTAACATCTAGCTCTCTCTAACTCTCTAACCCCACCCTCTATCCATTACAATTATTCATATATATAGGTGGCCATGACGGTCGCACCTTTACAAAACTGTGGGCCTTTCCCAACAGTGATTCCCAAAAACCCTAACCACGCACATGGCTAGGTGTACTGTAGGCGCCGCTTGCAGTCACATCGCCGCTTCCTGCAGGCTCCATGAATTCCGGCGCAGATTGTGGGTATGGGCGATCGTCCTTCGCCTTCAATGCTCTGGTCCGTTGCTCCTCCTTGATCCGAGCAACCATAACTTCTGTACTGGGCCTTTAAATGAGGGTAGCTGAGCCCTCTACTCCATCACCTTATTTATTATGGTAGCTGAGCCACCTTCATTCTTCGATGACGTGCGCGCGAGCTCCGCAATTTCCGGTCCGTGATCTGCGCTGAGATCATCCATCTGGCACCGTACTGCGCACCGTCTCCTTCTTACCCAAAACTTAGTGCTTGTCCCAAAATTAGCACCTTCCTTCCATACTCGTGCTTTTTCCCAAAATTCGTAGCTTTTACTATAGCTGCGACCTTGGCCCCAATAGGCCCCCAACACTCACTTGTGGCTCGCCCTCAAGCCACTCGCACTAGCGCGTGGTCGTTGGATTTGCGCATCTGCGTTTGCTTGAATCTCCGCGAATGTTTTCTGCCATTTCGCAATAGCGGAGTCCAATTCCTCAATACACTGATCAGCTGTTTGCACTGTTTCTGCGGTTGCTTCGCCTTTAGTGAGTGTATCAATGATCTCTTGAGACTCGGCAATCTCTTTGATTTTTGTCTCAATCTGGCCAACGATTTCAGCATACTCATCCATGAATGGCTGAATGCTGTTGGTGAGCTTCTCATCTTCATTTCTGAGCTTGTGCAGTTGCTGCTGCATTTTGCGCACTTCGGCCATTTTCTTCATTTTTGGTAGGCCTGTTAGGGCCTTAGCTTCTTCATTGAGAACAGTGAGAGACTGTTCTGCAGCTTGCACCTGTTCTGACAGTCCCACTTTAAAAGGGAGGTTCACAAGCTCTGACCAAGCTTCCATGGCCTGGTCCATCAAGTTCTTGGCTTCCTGTACTCGATCTTTCATCCGTGTGGAAGCTCTGCTCAATGCTTCAAATTGTACCTGTGCATCATCCGTAAGATGCGCAGCAACGCGAGCTTCTAGCTCAGCAATCTGGGTTCTATGGCCTTCTGCCATAGCAACTACTTCTTGCTCCAGGGTTTTCGCCCTTTCGCCAATAATTTGAACTTTTGCAACCAGAGGGAGGTCTGGTTGAATCTCGCAAGCCGGCAGATCCTGGGCAATCTCTTTTATTGCGTTTCTGATGCCGGTGTCTTGCGCCTCATAGAGTGCAAGCTTCGCAGAGATATTCTTATGACTTTCTTTCAGCGCTATCTCCTGCGATTGCAGTCGTTGGTTTGCCTGGAAAGTAGAGAGCTCTCTAGCTCTCAACTCAAGAGAAACTTTTTCCTGTACAAGCTGTAAAGTCTCTATAGGAATTATAGACAAATTAATTTCTACAGGTCCAACTGTGCTTACCTGTAGTTCAGCTAGAGGATATGGAAGTGTCATGCTGGTAGGCGGAATATGCACGACAGTGTGCCTTTCTGTGAGTTCTTCAACTCGCTCATCACTTGGAACTGGTTGTGGCGCCTGCGAAGTAGATGCTGGCGCATGGGTCTGCGCAATCCTTCCTGCGAGACCTTTCAATTCTACAAACTGTAAGTCTAGAGCACTTCGGATGTGGGCATGCGTGTTCCGCATCTCACGAAATTGCTCTTTCAAATATTTGTCGATCTCCGAGGGAATGGCCTCAGTGGGATGCGACACTTTCTGCTTCTTGGTGGCTGGTTCTGTTGAGGCTTCATCGCTTCTTTGCTCAGGGGCTTCCTTGCCCTTATCCTTTTCTTTCGCAGCGGCGGGTGGCATCGCAGATGCGATGTCGGCTGCTGCTCTCCATTCGTCCGACCATGACTTAATGGTTTCTTCGACATCTTCTGTGGTCATTCTGTAAAGACCTAGCGCCCAGTCGCCTGGAATGTCGCAAGGCCGAAGGTAAATTTGATGGATGTCGGCAGTAAAAGCCAACTTGCCTTCGTACAATGTGGCTGTCTCCTCGCTCAGCCTTGGCATATCTTGTATGGTATCTCGGAGGAGATAGTAGTACTCACAAAAGACAGCGCGATTCATCTTGCGCTTCGCGGGATTAGGGGAATCCCAGAGGTTGATGTAGCGCATGCCGGCAACCTCTCCTGCGCGGCGCGGAAGGAACTGAGTATTCGGGGGCTCCTTCCACCCGACGAGAGCGCATAAAATTAGAAGCCACGAAAAATGGAATGATTGGGCTCGATTGTCCTGCACATTCAGGCAATCAGCCAAAAAAGAATTCAGCAGGAAGAGAGACCAGTTGTACTGTTCTCCTTCCGCAGCTGCGATAGCGAGCTCTACGACAGCTCCAGTAACTTCTTTTGGTCGGCACTTGGTGAGAAGTCTGCCTGCAAGCAGACTTCCTGTGAAGCGAAGTGCCTCATCTTCGACTGTCGTGAGGTCATAAGCCCGACCTCCTCTTGTCAAGTTATATTTCTGGACCAGCTTTGCAGCCAATTTTCGGTCCTTTTCCTTTCCCACAAAATGGATATTGGGATCCTTACCAACCTTAGATAGACCGGTGATACGGTGTATCAAATCAACATTTAGATCAATTGGCCTCCCGAGCCAAAGGTAACCTCCATGAACGCAGGATAGCAGTGTTTTAACGACTGCGTTCACTTCATTGCTACGCCCAAAGTGCGGTAGCTTCAACAAATTCAAGAGTCCAGGGCGCTCAAGATTTGCTGCAAATCCCTTCGGGATAAACTCATCAACTTTTCTGGTGGGATTATGGACGATATCCAGATATCGGTCCAACTGGAACTGAGGATATGTCTTATAGTCTCCAAGGTTAAAATCAGAGAATTTAACCAATGGAATGTTTCCCAATAGTTGGCCTTCTACCCGCACACTAGCCGGTAGTGGCGGTAGCGGAATTGGATATTTTGCATTCTTCGGAATCTGTACATCCGGCGCATCATCTGGACGCGGCGGGATGTAGTTCACCATAGACGCGAGCGGCTCTGGAACAGGTTCCTCCGGCTGCTGCTGAGATGCTCTTGTGCCTGGAGATGTTCTGGGATCAATAGCACCAGGGTGTACGTAGGTCGACGGCGTCACCGGAGTGGCCATGCCGAAATCTAAGCCTCGGCGTAGAAATTGACGAACAACTTCTTCAGTCGATAAATTCTCCGTCGTGAACCAATGTAAATAACAAAACTCTGGACAGTAAATGGCGGACCTGCGTAGGGTATGGATGCTGAAAACAAGGGAAAATACTCTGCACACTCGGCTCTGAAAACAATAATGCAGATCTTCAAACACAACTTATGCAACTCGACACAGTAACCCGAAAATGATACAAGTGTGAGGTATTTATAGCCAGCGGGGATAGTAAATGCGACCAAGTGGGGTTACGTAGCTGTAGGCGACTATACGTAAGTTGACAACACGCTATCCTCCTTGCCGTAGCGGTGCATTTAGTGTGATTGACGGGTTCTGACAGCCTTCCGGGAGAAGCTAATGCTTTCGGCGCCTGGGTTAAATGCAAATCTTTCGGAGATTAAGCCGAATCCGTCAGAACGGCTAGAATTAAATAGCGGCCTTATCCTTCATTTATTCAAACGCGGCTACATAACTGCTGTAATTCAAAATTTCCGGCGGGTCATTTCAGCTTAGGAAACTGTGCCTCTATGGGTCCACAACAAAACTCTTTTAAGCGGCAAATTATGAAAGGGGACTTCGCAAGAGCGATAGTCCAATGGTCCACAAAGCAAAACTTCGCCAGAGCGGACCGCTAAGCTTTGTTCAAGCAATTTTTATTCAGGATGCGCGGATATTTCAAGGAACTGCGCAGGAAGCTGGAAACTGAGGGTGTGTCGCAGCTTCCGTGTAGACTGAATGCGATGTCTCTTTCAACTACACCGGACATCTGCACTATAGCAATATATTATGTCGACAGGGCGGAGTGGCCGTCGCAATAAAGCTTAAGCCGACTCCCGTTTATCATTGTAGGTAGGAATTCTCCATCCAGCTTGGCAAGCTGAACTGCACCTCCGTCTGTTATTTTTATTACCTGAAAAGGGCCTAACCAATGCAGGCGAAACTTGCCTGGAAACTTGATGAATTTACTATCATAAAGGAGTACCAAGTCTCCTTCTTCAAAGTGCTTATGCTTAATGTGCCTGTCATGCCAAGCTTTCTGTCTTGCCTTCTGTACCTGTCGATGAAATCCGGCCAAAAGTCTGTCTTCTTCTAAGGAGAGCAGTTGCGAAAGTCTTTCATTCATAGTATCAGGGTCTGCCATTTCTGTAATTTGCGCAATTCGGAGACTGGGGACAATGTATTCCATGGGCATAACTGCTTCTTGTCCATACACCAAGCTGAAAGGTGTGTGACCTGTTAGTTTCTTGCAAGTAGTTCTGTAAGCCCATAATACAGCTGTGACTCTAAGGTCCCAATCATCTCTTTGTTGATTACAGATTTTCGTCAGGGAATTCTCAAGAATCTTATTGAATGCTTCCACCGTACCATTAGCTTGAGGATGGTAGGGTGTACTCTTATGGTGATTAATTTGAAATTCTTGAGTAAGGGCCTCTATAGTCTCATTGAGGAAATGTGTACCTTGATCACTCATGAGGATCACCGGGCATCCAAACCTAGTGATAATGTTCTCGAAAATGAACTGCGCGGCAGTAGCAGCGTCGCAGTTCTTAACTGGCTTCGCCTCAGCCCATCTGGTGAGGTATTCAGTAGCTGTAATGATATATCTTGCGCCAGTTCTTTTTCCTGGTGGGTTAATAGGTCCTACAAAGTCAATGGCCCATTTATCAAAAGCACGCAGTGTGATCTGGGGTCTTAGCGGCATTTCATCTCTCCTTGAGGGTTTTCCTGTGCGCTGGCACACATCGCAACATTTACAGAATTCCTTAGTGTCCTTGTGCAATGTCGGCCACCAAAGACCTGCGGCTAATATCTTTTGCGCAGTCGGTTTTCCTGCGAAATGGCCTCCTGCGGTACCTGAATGCGCTTCTGCGATGATAGAGCTCTTTTCATGTGGTAAGATACATCTGCGCAAAATTTCGTCAGGGCCCAACTTATAAAGCTGGCCTGCTATCAAAGTGAAGTCTGCGGCTCTAACAACAAGTTGCTTCTTTTGCTGGATTGTAAACTCAGCCGGCGCTTGTCCGGTAGTGAGAAACTCAAGAATATCAGAATAATATTCGTCTGCTGCTTGGATAGAAAACAATTGTGCGTCAGGCAGATTGTCCTCCAGACTCGTAGGTTCCTCTCCTGACTCTATTCTGGATAGATGGTCAGGCCCTGCATTCAATCTGCCTGGCTTTACAATAACCTCAAAATCATACTCTTGAAAGAGCAGTAGCCATCTGCAAATTCTTCCTCCTAAAACTGGTTTATTGACCAAATATTTCAGAGCAGAATGGTCAGTATACATTTTAAAGTGAGCTCCTAACAGGTAGTGTCTGAATTTCTGTAGGGCATACACCATAGCTAGTCCTTCCCTTTCTGTAGTGGTGTAATTCTTCTCAGCTGTAGATAGCTTTCTGCTGGAGTAAGCAATTGGGTGGTCAATACTTCCTTCTCCAGACTGTGTAAGCACGATTCCTAGTGCTATGGAAGAAGCATCAACATGAACATGAAAAGGTTTTCTCCAGTCCGGGAAAACTAGAATAGGCGCTGTGATCATCTTTTCTTTAAGTGTGTCCAAGCTCTGTTGGCATTCTTCTGTCCAGTAGAACTTCGAATCCTTCTTCAGCAATCTTTCCATAGGTGCTGTGATCCTTGCATATCCTTTGATGAATTTTCTGTAGTATCCTGTATGTCCCAATGTAGTGCGCAATTGCTTAACTGAGTGGGGCGCCGGTAAATTAGCAATGATGGCAACCTTCGCAGGATCCATCAGAAGTCCTTGTCTGCATACAATATGTCCCAACAAAATACCAAAGGGCGCACAAAATATACATTTTTTCAAGTTAAGGGAAATCTGATGCTGTCTACATTTTTCTAGCATCATGCGCAGATTCGCAATATGGTTCTTTAGTAAACCAAATACAGTCCAGTCATCAAAATAGACTTCTAAAAACTTGTGGATAAATTCTTTAAAAACAGCAACAACAACTCTAGAGAAGATAGCAGGTGCGTTTTTAAGACCAAAGGGCATTACCGTATACTGGAATGAGCCCCATTCAGTTGCAAAAGTAGTCTTGTGGCGGTCGTCCGGATGGATTCTGATCTGATGATATCCCGAGAAACCATCAGTGAAAGAGTAAGCCTCTTGTCCTCCAACATTATCAAGTACTTCATCTGTGAAAGGAGTGGGAAATGGGTCGTGCGCTGATGCATCATTGAGTTTGCGCAAGTCGACACAAATTCTTATTTCACCTTTCGTTTTCTTTTCTTGGACCACCATAGGACTAATCCAATCGCTTTCCTCTACTGGCTCAATAATACCTGCTGCAAGCATCTTATCAATTTCTTCTTTGACTTTTTCTTTGTAGCGCGGGTTCAACCTGTATGGGCGCTGCTTTACTGGCTTGGCATCTGGTTTGAGAGGTATGCGCATCACTCCTAAGTCTCCTAGGATGCCTTTCATTTCTGTGAACTTGGTAGGAAAGATATCCTGGTAGTCACGTAATAAATCTGAAACATGCGCAACAGTTTCATCATCCCAATAATCTCCTATAGAAGCAAACTTTGGGTCAGCTTCTGTGCCAATGTTGACTTTCTTGAGCTTGACGTGTTCTGTGATGGCAGGAATATCAAGCTCAGGACCTTCAATATTGCGCGTCCCTTCTGATTCTGGGATATTGAGGTTGCGAGGATCGTCCTCCTCATCTTCGGCGGTGAAGTTATAACATTCTAGGGCATGTTCCATCTGGACAGCCCAATCTGGTTGGGAATACTCTGGTACTGGATAGTGTTCAAATACCTTCTTTCTAATACACTTCAAAGCCTGATCAATGCTTGGATGTTCTGACTCAAAGCTGAAGGTAAGCTGAAAGCTTTCTATCATAAGAGCCCAAGTAAGAGTGCCTCTGCGCAATTCTGTTTCAGTATACCAATTCCTTGGAATTGTATCCAATGTGTGGATGAATTGGTGAACCCATTCATCTTCCGGAATATCTGACCATTGCTGGATACATGCTTCAATGTGTGACCTGGGGTCACTCTGTCCTTCATATTTGCGTAGCGCTTCGGCTGTGGTGTCCTGAAATCTGCGCAGTATCAATCTGCGACAGTCTGTCCATGTATGAATATTCTCCTTGTGCGCAATCCACCATCTTGCGGGTGTAGCGCGCAATGCTATATCCAGTGCCTGTATGCGCTGCGGTTCTGGAAGCTTTTGTTCATATTCCTGTATGAATTTAGTTACTTCGGTTAGACCATCAAAAGTTGGAGTGTCAGTTAATTCTGTGCCAATCCATCGAATGGATTTAGTAATCATGGCGCAACGTCTTGCAGAAACCTCATGTAGACGATTCTGCCAATTTTCCAATCCTGCATCTGAATCTGATGTGCACGAGCTATCACATCGCCAGCTGATATGGCCGTCTGCTGTGGGGTTGACATAGTCACTGTGGTTAGTGGTCATCTGATACAAGCTTTCCATGTGGCGCGCTTCCTATTCTGCGCGAATGGGTTCTATATATCTTGGTCCTTGAATAGGATCAAGAGGTGCGATGACCCTGATCTGGTCATCCTCAAAGGTCATCTGTCTTTTCTTCAGGTTAATGACAGCCAAATTATCAAGTGCCCAGTCTATTCCTAACAGCGCTGGGTATGGTCTACTATCATCCATAATTTTGATTACTTCAAAATCTGCAGAGCTTCTTACTCCTTCAATATCAATAGGTACATTGGGTAATCTGCCCAATGGAGAGACTCGTTGCTGATTTGCGAGTCTTAGCTGGATAGGGGATCTTGTAAGCTGAGGGCTTCCCATCTGTTCCCATGTCTGCATAGTGAGAACATTGGCTTCTGAGCCCAAATCTAACATAACTTCGTCCATTTCAAATGCTCCAATCTGCGCTGTGAGCCTCATCTCTTTTCCTGTTCTAATGTGACTCCTAATCTGGTGAACAGCACACTGCGGTGTGTTCGTCGAAGCAGAGTGTTGGCACTGATCCAACAGGTGTTGGAGTTCTAGAGTTGCTTGTTCATTGCGCAACAATTTTAAACATTGTCGCAGGAACGCATGAACACTGCCTAGTGCATGCTCCTTATCGTCATCAGGTCTTCCAGCTGTAGTGGCTTGTTCTTGTACCAGGTTGTCTTGTCTTAGCACTTGCGATCTACTAATGGTCTGCGGAATTGCGGCAGAACTTGAAGCTCTCGGATCTGAGAAATACTCTTGAGCTTGCTTAAATGCTTCTTTTTGCTTCTGTAGGTTAAGTGGGGCTGGTTTAATGTTAGCGCGGCGCACCCATTGCGTCGCTTGCTTTCCCGTTCCCATCTCTTGCGCACCAGTGGTAGCTCCACTGCGTGTCACTATATTAACTGTAGGGTCTGGTTCTCTTTTTTCTGCTCCAATCAACTGGATATTCTGATTGACCTGTGGTGTCTTTGCTTGCATCTTAGCCTGTAACTGAGGGCATTCTTCAATGATATGGTCAGAAGATTTACAATACCTGCAGAGGGTTGTAGGATTTTGGCAATCCCTAGCAAAATGACCTTGTGTTCCGCAATTATAACAAGTGATCTGTCCTCTTCCGCGACCAAAATTTGTTGTGCGTCCGCGTCCTCTGTAATTTGCTGCTCGGGCGTCCCGAGTTTGGTCATAAGGTGGTCCTGCTGTGGATCCTTGTGTCTCTGCTTGTACCCTATAAACATCATGCTTTCTTTCTATCATAAGATCATATGCTCTACAATTGTTCTCATCATGACCTACTGATTTACAGAAAGTACAATATAGATTCTTTGGGGTTTGCACATATTTCTGGAGTAAGTGACATTCTTGTGGTCTATGACCTCTAGTTCTACAGATTTCACACCAAGGCCCTTGTGCCTGTGGTAAAGGATTAGGTGCTCCAGTTGCAATATAGTCTATGAAAACAGGACAATGGTCCTTTGAATGACCTTGGGCTTTACATTTTGTACACCAAATTTCTTCCTTGATCTCCTTGCCTTTCTTAATATCATGCACTTGCAAGGTTAAGTTTGCTAATTGGTTCTGTAAATGCGCAACATCATTGCTTGTTCCTGCAATTGGTGAAGCTTCTAGTTTCATAGCCATCTCTAGAGCTTGTTCCTGAGTATTGAGATTTTGTTGCATAAGAGGAAGTCTAATGTGTGGGAGCAGCGCAGCAATGAACCATTCTTTATGTTGCTGTGGTGCAAACTCGAAGCTTACTTGATCTATCAAGGCTTTGAACTTCTGGTCAAAGTCCCATACTGATTCTGTAGGTAACTGTTTGATGTCTTTGAGCTCTGTTATACACTGTGATTCTGACTTAGGTTTCTTAAATTCCCGAATCATAGCATTTCTTACCTCAGCAAGCGTCCTATTCTGTGCTGCTGAGTATTTCATGAACCAAGTCAAGGCTCTTTCTCTTAGTGTGGTTGCTAACTGAACCAGTTTAACAGCATCGTCATTAATTTGCTTAATTGTCCAAATGGCTTCACATAAGAACCAGTGCTGCTCAGGGTCTTCTATCCCTGTTCCTCTAAAAGTTGGTAGCTTCATGTCGTCACCCATCCTTCTTGCACGGGTTTGAGGTGGAGGTACTGTAGCAGTGCCTCCGGGATGGTTAAACAAAGGTGGTACAGAGGTACTAGAAGTACCGTGTGGGCTACTAGAAGGTGTTACTGTAGGATTATACTGAGCTCCGTCTGGTTTTTGCGGTGTAAAGGGGTGATAAGGGATATGAGCACTCCCTTGTCGTTCTATATGGCTTGCTCTAGGGACTTGGCTATTGTCTGGGCTAGACTCAAAAGAATATTGGTCAAGGCCTACTTTATATCGTTTTCCACTACGAGTGCAACCAATAACTTCAGGATCACTATCAGAATCTACGGACATTACTTGACTATGCTATTCATCAGAAGCAATACATAGCTTTCCTTTTTCATACAGAAGCATTTTAATCCATAAGTTCAGAGAATTTAAGAACTTACCTCTGTGTACTTGGAAGAAACTCCTCTCAGCTTCACTGAAACTCTTTCGTGTATCAACTGCAAATTCAGTAATGAAACCTTTCAGTAGACTATTCAACCAAAAGTCTACTGCGCGGGAAACAGAATTGTCGATCCGCTTCACAGTACTGACTAGCTCAGGCGTCCACGTGACGGGTCGATCAACATGCAGCGTAGGTGTAGAATCTGCTAACTTGGCTATCCAAGCGTGTAACTCCAATGCAAACGTAACAAAGAAAATTTCGTAAAGGTCAGCATAAATATACTTCTGTAACCAGTCTTCTGTTTGAAACATAAGGCTTCTATTTTCTTGTTCAGCGAACTCTTTAGCCTTTAAATCAAACCAATCTCCAATTTCCTTAGCTGTAGGATTCCAGTAACACATTTGTTAACTGAGCAAGTCTCAGTGTAACAGAACCTTATGTTGTCTTCAGCAACAATCTCAGATGTCGCGTAACTAGTAAGTCTTACAACAAGAAGTCGCAAGGCAACGGAATCATTTGTTGGCTCCTCGATCTCGCGCGTCACTGGAATAAGAAGTCTCGCTCACGCGGCAACGGAACCATTTGTTGGCTCCTCTATCTCGCGCGTCACTGGAATAAGAAGTCTCGCTCACGCGGCAACGGAACCATTTGTTGGCTCCTCTATCTCGTGCGTCACTGGAATAAGAAGTCTCGCTCACGCGGCAACGGAACCATTTGTTGGCTGCTCTATTGGGCAGACCCGGGTTTTAATGAAGCGCAGCAACAAAACCCCTTGGCGCACTGGCCCTCTCGGCAACGAGCTGCGCGGCAACTCGAGGTCTCACCCGAAGTGGCTATGGGGGGGTTAAGGAATCAGGTTTCCTTAACCTGGGTGACGCGGAGATAGCTCTTCCTTGAATGGGTCCTGCGAACTCGGCGGTCGGACCTTCCCGCAGGCCGCTCGGCGCAGCTGCGTGGATTCCTTCCTTGGCAGGTCTACTGCGCAGTTTCTCCTCTCTAACGCAGCAGGCAACTATCCCTTGGGTCGACGCGCTAAACACTTCCTCGTCCTTCACATCCAGCACAGTAACGCAGTCTGCTCTCGCCGCAGCGACCGTGCGTTACTACTTCTTTAGTACTTAAGACACTTATAGTTATCAAGGGATCTTTCCAACTCGCTCAAACAGTCACCTAGATAAGACAGAAGTCTTGCATACACAAATAATGAACTCTAAATAGTTATCATTCACACAAACATTATAACAAGAAGATATAAGTGAAGCTCATCTCCTCGAGGAAAACCACGTCCACGGGAGTGTTATATTAACCAGAAGATGATAGAGTTATACAATATGCTGCGCACACAGCTGCAGCCTTAGATCCTTCCAGGAAACTCCATGCACACAGCTGGGAGCCCTTCTCTCAATCAAGTCTCCTCTCTATGGAGATTACAAAGGCACAGACGTCGACTCAGACTGTCTGGCAACTCAGGGATTAGCTCCTCGGCTATCCGATTTCCTCTCTAGTTCTACGCACTGGGTAGAAAATACAGTGAAGGATAATCAACACATGATCTATCCTTTAGACTGGCTATCTAACAGTCTAACATCTAGCTCTCTCTAACTCTCTAACCCCACCCTCTATCCATTACAATTATTCATATATATAGGTGGCCATGACGGTCGCACCTTTACAAAACCGTGGGCCTTTCCCAACAGTGATTCCCAAAAACCCTAACCACGCACATGGCTAGGTGTACTGTAGGCGCCGCTTGCAGTCACATCGCCGCTTCCTGTAGGCTCCATGAATTCCGGCGCAGATTGTGGGTATGGGCGATCGTCCTTCGCCTTCAATGCTCTGGTCCGTTGCTCCTCCTTGATCTGAGCAACCATAACTTCTGTACTGGGCCTTTAAATGAGGGTAGCTGAGCCCTCTACTCCATCACCTTATTTATTATGGTAGCTGATCCACCTTCATTCTTCGATGACGTGCGTGCGAGCTCCGCAATTTCCGGTCTGTGATCTGCGCTGAGATCATCCATCTGGCACCGTACTGCGCACCGTCTCCTTCTTACCCAAAACTTAGTGCTTGTCCCAAAATTAGCACTTTCCTTCCATACTCGTGCTTTTTCCCAAAATTCGCAGCTTTTACTATAGCTGCGACCTTGGCCCCAACAGTTCCATGAAAGGTCGAAGCACATCGATATAAAATATCACTATATCAGGGATATGGTGCATATAGGAGTAGTGAAGCTCCATTATGTTGCGATGGATGAGCATATTGCAGATGTGTTGACCAAACTACTAGCCAGAGTGAAGTTTGAGTACTTCAGAGAGAGGCTTGGTGTTCTTCAGATAGAAGATACTTTGAGGAGGAAGTGATGGGACACATTTGTAGGCGCCATTCCAAGCATGGTGGTAGGAGGATCCTTCCCATGGCTGTGGATGTAAGTGCTATGTGATTAGCATTAGGACGATGCTCTAGATGATATGCATCAAGACGATGCTATGACGATGATCAAGATGATCATGTGATGATGATGTGTATCAGGATGATGTACTATATGATGATGATTAGTATGATCATGAGTATCAGGATGATACTCCATGGCCGTGGACAGGTTTTGCAGGTGCATGTAATCAATCCTGGAGATCCGGACAGGTTGTGCTAGGCACGTAAAAGATCCTGGAATGCTCTTTAGAGATCTTGCAGGTTGCAAGACACTCTTTTAAGGTTTTGGAAGAATCACATGTAATCAATCTTGGAGATCCAGATAGGTTGTTCTAGGAATGCAAAATATCCTCGGATGCTCTTTAGAGATCTTGCAGGTTGCAAGACACTCTTTTAAGGTTTTGTGAGTTCACATGTAATCAGTCCTGGAGATCTGGACAGGTTGTGCTAGGCACGTAAAAGATCCTGGGATGCTCTTCAGAGATCTTGCAAGTTGCAAGACACTCTTTTAAGATTTTGTGAAGGTCACATGTAAAAGATCTTGGGAGATCCGATAGGTTGAGCATTAAGCTCGTAAAATTCCTAGGATGCTCTTTAGAGATCTTGTAGGTCGTAAGACACTCTTTTAAGGTTTTGTGAAGGTCACATGTAAACGATCCTGGGAGATCCGATAGGTTGAGCAGTAAGCTCATAAAAGTCCCGGGATGCTCTTTCGAGGTTTTGTTGACGCACGTAATCAGCCCTCAGGATTCGACAGGATGGCCAGATATGATGAATACCTACAGGAGGCTAGGCCTACAACCAACTTGAAAAAGGGATGACTCTGTAGAACTTCCTATGATGAGAAGAATTCAGAGATAGCCCAGTGATCGAGATGACGAGTACAACAGCAGTGACGATGATGCTCCGTGATCCAGTGAGGATGATACAACTCCAGAATTGAAGACTTGTGCATATGTGTATTGATGACCTGTGTCAAGAGAATACCTTCCTAGTTAAGAGGGTGTGTTGATGTATTTATAACTTCGGAAGATATTCACTTGTATATTACATTTGTACCTTATTGTATCCCCAACGGAGATGTATTATTCCTCCAACTGGAAGTGTCGTCATTTGTATTTGCATGTGTCGTAACTTATATTTGATCGGTTATTAGACCACCTTAGAGGGGTAGTCCTAGTATGGGCTAAAGGGTTATTAGACCACCCTAGTGGGTTCGGCCCAGTGACATGTGGTAATGGGTTATTAGACTGTCCCAAGGGAGGTCATCCCAGTTAGAGTAAAAGGCAAGTCAATTCATTGTATAAATAGAGAGTGTGACTCTCTCATTCTATTCATTCACTCACTCATCCAACTCACATAGTTGAGAGAGAGGAGTGCACACAAGTGGAGGAGGAGCAGTTGTTGCAGGCATCTATCTTTTGGGTTTGATCTTTGTGATATTTGTATTGGTGCTCATTCTATCTCTGAGGAAGTTGCGGGGTTTTTCACCTTCTTTGTTTTTCTCGGTGAAATGCTTTGTGTCTGTTGTCTCTTGTGTTTGATATGCTGTACATGTTGTTCTATCCGTTAATATCCTAGATCATATTGAATTAAATGATGAAAAACTAACACTTATCATCTTGACTTGGATTTTCATGACATGGTATGACATTCTGAATGAGTAAAACTTACATCAAAATCAATGAAATCATTTAATATTCATTTATTGGAAAATAAGTCCATATTCAAATATCACATGCTAAATTAAGCAATACCAACAATAACCAAATATCAGAAATCATGTGATGAAAAATTGAATTTCTCAAGTATAATGTTAACCCAAAGAATTAATCTAACTAATGATGCAATTCAATAAGGAAAATATCATCTACCCGGATGCGGGTAAGAGGAGTCAGAAGGGGGACGTGTCAATGTATTAACATGCAGGTTTGATCTGTCATGTGGTGGGTGAATGCATTTAAGAAGATAGTGGATGGGAGAGTGATGTGGTATCTTCTCGCGTGTGGTATAAGCCGATGGTACATCGCAATATGCAAGGACAGTTGAAGACGATAATGGTGGAAGCTGGAAGTACGACGAGCGGGTGGGTTCAGACCACGACCATTATGGAAACTATTGGGATTTGCTCCATTTCGAGGGAACAGATGGGGAAAGTCTTATCACTAATTATGATTATTTCCATTTGCGGTCCGTTCATCTCCGTTCAATGGTTCAAAAATACAATAAGTGAGCGTTGTGGAAACGATTGTGTAACAAATGAGGATTACATGAATTGGGGAGATAACGAGTTTGGAGGTGACAGAGCTTGGGGTGATTGTATTTTCTATGTAGACATGTTTTGCAGCATGGATACTGCGGGGGCTCAGGGGAACCCAGATGTCTCGAGGCAAAGGAGGGTGAACCGTGAGCAAATATGGGCAGCGTAAGCGGTATGGAAATATTTGGCCTCTATTCCTTTGTCTATCAGAGTTGGCCTGGAGATGATGGAAGATGGGGTATGGAGAGAGGTGCTAGAAAACACACCCTTTCTGGATGAGGATTCTCTCGAAAATTGGATTCAAGACCCTGGGTAGATGAGAGCGCGCAAGGGCTTGTTCGAGAAAATAATGACTCTTTAATGGGTTATCAAGGGAATGTTGGGTCAGGTGCTCCTTGAAAGGAAGGAGAAGCTACGTGGTGATGAAATACCCATGGCCTCTTGAAAGAATTATATGTTGATACCCAACTCCTTCTTATCAAAATTGATGCAATTGGTAAGGAAATGTGGTTCCCATTTCTTCGTAAGATGGTCTACATCGACCATGGACCTGTCATAGAGGTGCAAGACAGCAGGATGGGTAGCGAATCAATCATTGGGAGCTGAGGTTCAACAATAAATGAGGGGCATCTCCCCCCCTCAGTCAAGAACCTGTAGCTTCTCCACCGGGATTGGGTAGGTCTCTGTTATGTATTTTTGTTTCAGTTTCTTCCTTTTGGTTGGGGCGAAAATGTGTATGTTGATGGGAATTGACTCTTGTCTCCCCAACGAAGTAGCATGATAGGTCAATTGGCATTGTTTTGATGTTTTTTGGCTACTGGGTTAGTGATGGTAACGTTGAACAGGCTTTGTGTGGTTATGCCAAGGATTTCGAATGGTTATCAATTTTGTTGGACTCAAATGTTTAAATATGATATGTGTTGTTATGTTGGTTGGGGGTGTCTTTAGAAATTGAGTTGTATGTCTCGTTTTCTCCTCCAGGAGAGGAACCCTAGGGCTGATGTTGTGTAGAGAGATTAAAATGATAGCTTGTATCTCATAATTATTGATAGAATGATGGTTGAAGTATGGTTTGTATCTTTCTATATACTCTCTTAATATAAAGTTCACTTATTTTACAAAAAATACGGAAAATATCATCTCATTATCTCTGTATCCTCTTAGATGGATGAGCTCGGACTATAGTGATGCCATTGGACCTTAACCTAATCCATCATACTATTCCTAAGTTGTTTCATATTGTGATCTAGTATGTAGTATGGTTTGACCTGTATGACCCCCTCCTTGGAAACCTATAATCATTCCAATTTGAGCACATGTGAATAATTTGGTATGTAATGTCGAAGAACATAAATATGAAATACATCATGCATTTTTCCTAGATGGGCTGGTAGCTTCAACTTATAAGTGATTAGTCCAATCCTCTTAAGGTCTTCAAATGCCCCCACAAATCTAGGAAAAAATCTAGATTCCTTTCCAAATTTAAAGGGACTCCTCAGAGGTATAACTTGAACAAAAACCATGCTACCTTCTTCATAACTCCTATATGTTTGTTTGGCATTAGCATAGTTTTTCTGACAATCCTTAGATTCCTTAAGCCTTTGTTTTATCATAGTCATTTTTTCTGCCATTTCTTGAAAGAATTCATGACCCAACATGACTCTATCTTCTAATTGATTCCAGGTGAGAGGATTTCTACAAGGCTTCCCATACAACACCTCATAGGGTGTTTCACCAATAGAACTATGGTATCTATTATTGTAAGCAAATTCAACTAGAGGTAGGTACCACTCTGGAATTGATTCTATTGGTCCATGACATACATTCTTAACATGTATTGCATAACTTGATTAACCCTTTTTGTCTAGACATGTGTTTCTGGATGATATGCCATGCTAAAGTTTAGTTAAGTACCTAAGGACTTTTCAAGGGTCTACCAAAACCTAGAGGTAAACCATGGATCACTATTTGAAATGATTTTTTGAAGCACACCATGTTAATAGATTATCTCTCCAAGGAAGATTTGAGCAATGGAAGGTGCATCCAATGTGTTTTTGATGGGAATAAAATGTGCACTTTTGGTGAGATTATCAACTACCACCATTATACAGTCATGTATTTAGGGAGTTATAGGTAGCCCTACTACAAATTCCATGGAAATAGCTTCCTATTTAGTTTTTGGTATGTCATGTCGCTGAAGGAGTCCTTCTAAATGATGCCATTCTACTTTAACTTGTTGACATTCTAGACAATGGGACACATATCAAGCTATATCCTTTTTCATCCCAGCCCCCTAAAATTATTTTTTTAAGGTTTCATGCATTTTTATTACTCCTATATGGGTTGAATAAGGAGCTTGATGTGCTTCTTCCATTACCGACCTTCTGATTTCAATAACTGCTAGAACATAAATCATCCATTTCAATCTTAACAATCCATCCTCTTCCAAAGAGTAACCTTGTAACTGAGTTGTCTTTGTCTTATCCTTTCCCAATGCATCCTTAACTTGAAGGTACCATTTATCTTGGTCTAGATAGCGTAGTTTCCTTTCTTTGAGATCAAATTTTATACATATTACTAAATTTATCTGAGTTCTTCTACTTAGAGTATCATCTTTCTTGTTCTTTTTTCCCTTTATGTATTGTATTCGAAATTCGTACTCACTCAAAAATTCAATCCAACACCATTGTCGAGCATTCAGATCCTTTTGGGTTAAGATATACTCAAGGCTCTTATGATTGCATTTTAATTCAAACTAACATCCTATAAGTAATGTCTCCACATCTTGAGAGCCATTACCATCACCGCTAACTCTAAATCATGAGTGGCATAGTTAATCTCATGGTCCTTGATCTTGCAAGATGTGTATGCAATAACACATCCTTCTTGCATTAAGGCTTCCCCAAAACCTTCTTTGGAATCATCTTTTCACATGTGGAAGTCCTTATCCATGTCTAGCACTTTTAAGACTAGAGCACTTGTCAACTTATATTTTTAATTTAGAAAAGAATTCCTCACACTCACTAGTCCATTGAAATTTGACTCCATATTTTTGCAAGGTTGTTATTGGATTAGTAATCCGAGAAAATAATTCCATGAACCTTTTGTAGTATCCTTCTAATCCCATTAAGGTACACACTTCCTTAGAATATTTAGGAGCTAGCCAAGTCAATATCGATTTGATATTTCTCGGGTCTACAACATTTATGTCACCATTAATAATGTGTCCTAGATATTGCACCTCTTTTTGAAAGAAGGAACATTTTGATAAATTCCCATATGATTTGTGCTCTTGCAGGAATTACAGTATTGTTCTCAAGTGCTCCTGATGCTCTTATTAATTCTTGGAGTAGATAAGAATTTCATCAAGGAAAACCTTTACAAAGTGGTCTAAATATTTTCTAAGCATATTATTCATAATATTCATGAATGTTGTAAGTGCATTTTATCATCTAAAGGGTACCACCACGAACTCGTAGTGATAGAATCTAATTCTAAATGTAGTTTTGGAAATATCTTCCTCTTTCATTGTTAGTTGATGGTATCCTGATCATAGATCTATCTTAGAGAATATTGAGGATCCCTTCAATTGATCAATAGATCATTAATTTATTGCTCTAGGTATTGATTTCTAATGGTTACCTTGTTCAAATATTGATAATCGATGCATATATGGAGGGTATCATCCTTCTTTTTAACAAAAATCACTAGAGATCCTAAAGGAGACAGACTAGGTCTAATCAATCATTGATCAATAAGCTTGTTAAGTTAAATACTTAGCTCCTTAAGTTTTGGCATTGTCATTCGGTAGGGCGTCTTGGATATAGGTTCTGTCTCTGGTTTAAGAGAAATCAAATTCTTGTACCGGGGGTAACCCACATAATTATGGAGGAAATAGGTTTACAAACTCTGAGAGTATTGGGTGCATTTCAGTGGTTGAATTGCCAATATCCTTTATTTCCTCTATCTCATAGATCTTACACCCTTTTATCATGCTTTTATTAACCTTTGCTGTTGAGATAAAGTGCAAAGAACCATTTTGCTTCATTCCTTCAATCACTATTTCCTCTCCCCAGTCATTGTTGCAAAATATCTTCTTTTCAAAGCAATCCACCAATGTTTGATGAGACTCCAACTAATCCATCCCCATTATAAGGTCACAGGAATCAAATTTTCTAGCATATAAGCTCATTTTTGGTATATAGATCCCTTATTTTTACAGTACAATTCCTAATCATACACCCTACTACTTTCTTACAACCTAAGGCCATTTCTACTAAATCAAAGTTGCTTTGTCCTTGGGCTACCAAACCACATTTTTCTAATGTAGAGGGAGAAATATTAAATTTTTCAATAGCAGCTGGATCAATAAAAAAATTCAACTGAGTATCATTGATCATACCTTTAGATTGTACGATCGTGGTTTGGTTCTCTTCCTGGTGATGGTTGACCACTTTGTGGATTCAATGTTGGGTTTGGGGTTGATTCTTTTTGGTATTATTTTCACTGTGTATGGCTCTTGGTCAATGTTGAGGACAATTATGCCTCAAATGAGGGCCTTGGAAATGGTAGCACTTCATGGATATTTGACTTGCCAACAACACTTGAAAAATGCCATCATGACCCCTACCTTGACTACTATTTCCATGATACTATGGTGCAATTACCAGTCCTGATGTGGGTGTTGTTGTTGACATATATGCCATCTAGTTTACTCCATAATTCTTGTCATGAATTCCAAACCTTCTTCCTCCTTTCTGGATGTTCCTAGGAGTCATGAATTTCTTGTGTTTCCTCATGTCAATATTTTTCTGAACCTCCTTGCTAAGCTTGATGTTTTATCCGTGTTAGTAGGTTTCCACATTGCAACCTCAACTCTCACTTATTCAACCAATCCATGAAGACATATTTCATCCTACATTCCATCATCAACCATGTAATCAATATGATGTACTAGGGATAATATTTCTTTTTCATAATCTTCCATGAGTCTTCCCTTTTGATGAACTGCATGGAAGGAAACAACTTGTTGATGTTTATATTCATCTGACAAGTAGCGGGTCCTGAAATTTTCTTCAAATAAATACCATGTAACTTGTTAGGGTGTGACATGTAGTTTTGTATCCTCATTGACCCACCACAACAATGAATATTCTTTAAGAAGGCTCATTGTTATCTCTGCTTTCTCATTAGGGATATAGTTCTTACAGCTAAGAGCTCTTTTCACTCCGGCCAACCACGCTTTTGCGGTTGGGCCATGCTCCTTTCTTATGAATTCTAGTAATCTAAATTTGTGGGCTTATTTTATGATGTCCATAGTGACCCTTATCTCCCCTCTAGCAGTTGGTTGGTCCTTGTCTTGTTTCTATTTTTTTTCTAATTCGTGATCTTGACTTAGACGTAGATTTTGGACCCTAGTCTGGATCTGGTTCTATCTTGCTGTCCAATCTCGGAACATTCTCATCATCTCACCCAAAGAGTGTAGAATAGTCTATTCACCTGGATTACCAGTCTCAAGAGGTGTCTGAGGCTCTCTGCAATGTTATGGAGCCATGATTTTCTTTGTAAACCAATAAAAATTTACTCAATTAAGACTTCTTGAGGCTAGTTTAGTATTTCTATCATATCCTATATATCATACATCTCATTATCATTTTTTACCCTTCTTTTGTTCTTCTAGAGGGCACATTCTCATAAACATACAACCTATATGATAATCATGGATCCATCTACCTCCTTAATGTTGGGTCAAAATCCATGAAATTATATTGAATTTGTCCTTAGTTAAACTTAGAGAATCTATAATGCATATTTGTTGTTAATAGTATACATACTAGTACATTTCATGTGAATCACAACATAGTAAAACAATAAGAACATAAGCTATATTTATAAATTCATTAGGTTAGTAGGCTCAGGCTTCCACCAAAAGGAAAATAACTCAATGTATAACACTTATATATATGGATGTAAAGAGATGGGTAAAGTTATGATTTGCAATCGTCATCATTTGTGCAATGTTTGGGTGCAAAATTCCATTCCCCAAAATGTATACCAAATACCACTTATCAAGGTACACTGAGTCTATGTAACCATTTGAGATGGATAAACTAACATATGATTATGATTAAAATGTTTAAAACAAATTGAACAAAGGTTTTCTAACCAACTTTTGATAACATGAGTAACATGAAAAATATTAAATATTATAATTTTAACAATGAATTTCTATCCAAATCTCAATAACATCAAAACCAAAACAGATAGAAACGATCAATTATTTTTATTTTTTATATTTTTTAAACCAAATCTCAATAAGACGAAAAGAGAAACTAAGGACAAAATTTATTAAAACTTACCATGAGTGTCTTCCCTATAGATAAATAAATATAAATTCTAAAGATGAATATAAATCTAAACACTCAATCATTTCTGACTAGTAATTAGTTATCAATTAAATAACTAGTAGCTTCCAACTCCGACTTTTCCATATAAAAGGCATTGGACTAATCTTGTTTTCTAGGCAAACTTCTTGTATTTCTTGAGGCAAGTGTAGGAGGGCCGTTAGATGAGAACATCTAATGGCTTTCCCACACTTGCTTCTTACATTTGGGTAACGTGAGAAGTTTGTTTAGTGCATATTGTTCACCATCAATGATCAAGGATGTAGGAGAGAAAACTATGAGGACCAATAGGGTGTTAGGAAAAATATTCAGCAAGAGAAAAAGATGAGAACAAATCATGGATTGAGTAAGGTTAACATAGATAACATTTAGTGTGTTATGTGAAGCGTGGGTGAAAAAGGTAAGCATATTCGACATAAAAGAAAGCGTTGACAAATGTTCCATGCAAATGAAATGATTTGTGGTTCACCCGCAACTCTCCAATTGTCACGGCTTGGTCTTGATGCACCTTGGTTCGAACGTTGGTTGGTTGTGAGATGGAGTGGAAAAGAATCATGAGGGTTGGATCAAATCCTTTGTCAGTAGAAATGGGTGCATTTAATTAGTTTCAAATTGGGGAAGAAAGAGTGTAATGGAATTTATGCAGTCTTAATTTTGTTGCGTTTGTTGATTGTAATTTAATTTCAATAGTAATATAATGGACTAATGACCCAACGACCATCTTAAACTAAGCTTGAATATCAACAAAATTTGTGGACTCGACAACATTACATTGAACTCCATTGTGTGCTTGATCTCATCACCGCATTTTGTATACATTTTACATAAGCGGTGAATTGCCAAAATTACCCCATTAGAATCATTTCATCAAATTTCTATATAGACACTAGTTAATGCAAATAAAATCAATAAATTACCCAGATGAAATCATTTCACCCAAAATGTTCAGTATTTATCAACAAATCTTCCATTGTTTTATATCTATTTTTTTCATTTTACCCTTTTTCTTTCAACATTCAATTTAACAAAAAATATTACACAATAAGAAGATACTACACTAATGACTTAATCTTCATTAACAAATGATATGCCTCTTATTCAATAAACATGTAATTTAGAAAAAATATCACATTAAAAACAAAAATGTGATGGACTTATAAAGGAAAAACAACTCCCCTCGTGATTGAGACGTAGGGGATGCCTACTAATCAATGTTACTTTGGCCATGGTCGCGAAGGACATGCCTATTATTCCTCATAGAATTAGCATATACAATGGGCTATTGATAATGCAAAGGGGTAATGGTGGTTCTTATTTTTTATAGTTTCTTTCTCATTTTTTATGAAGTCATACAAACACAACTTTGTTTTCAGAGAAACCGGTGCTTTTGACAATACACTATTTGATGGTCGTATTATTGCTCCATAAATGTTATGACATTGAAGCATTGACACTGTTTTCTCGATTTTTCTAACACTATTGTTATCCTTTTTCTACTGAAAATATCTAGTTTTCTTATGTCATACAAACACAACTTTGTTTTTAGAAAAACCGGTGCTTTTGACAATACACTATTTGATGGTCGTATTATTGCTCCATAAATGTTATGACATTGAAGCATTGACACTGTTTTCTCCATTTTTCTATCACCATTGTTATCCTTTTTCTATTGAAAATATCTAGTTTTCTTATGTTTCTTGCTTTATTTTACTTATGTTCTTTGCTTTATTTTACTTATGTTCTTTTCTAAAGTTCAAATTATCTTAAAGTTATAAAAAGTAAACAAATAACAAAAATAAAAAGCAAACTAACAAAAATATGTATAAAAAATTATAAATATGAAAATTAATAAATGAGACTATTCACGGGAAGTGAACTCTGTATTCAATATTATAATTGACTCATACATCTCTTTTTTATTCAAATTAATCTTTTAATGATAATATTCTAAATAAAATATATCATCGGATTAACTATAGTTAAATATTTCTAATAATACTTTAAATGATATGTTACTATTTTTTTCAACTGAAAAACAAAACACTATTTCATGTTATTCTATGAGAATCAAAGAAATAAGATCCAAATACATAATGCATTGGTTGCTTCAATTCAACCAATCCCAAAAAACAAAGTTTTTTCCAGCCAAAAACAAAACAATGCCATCAACTTCCTAAAATAGGAAACTTCTATACAACAAAAACAAAATTGTCTTAATACTCCACCCTGAAACTGAGAATAACCTTTTCCATACATAAAAAAAAACTTACAAAATTGAGAGCCCATTAAATGAAGAAATTGACAAATTCCTTATGCATAAGGGAATCATCCAAAAATTCTTCAAAAGATAATAGTCCTTTAGGAGAGCCCATAGTAACCTTAGATAAGTAATCAACTTCACGGTTGTAACACCTGTAGATGTGTGCAGAGGATATATTGTACAAAACTGATATTAAATTTTTAATTCTTTGACTCCAATAATCGAGGGAGAGGATCTGCAACCTATAATTTCCTTTGGCCCATTGAATAATGAATTGAGAGTCCCCAAACACCTACAAAGAAATAATCCCAATCTTTCTATAGAATTCAAATAGAGCCTAACAACCCAGCAACTCAGCTTTTGTGTTTGAGCCTAAACAACTTCCCATCCATATCCTAAAAAAAATGAGATTCATTTATTTTCAAAATCATACCACATCCACACTTTCCTTCACTGGAAGCACCATAAAAAAAAACAATGGAGGAATTGAATACAAAAGAAGGAGCTGAAGGTTATTTAGGCATCTTCGAAGCAACTCTGGAAGATAAATCCTTATAAAGGAACAAAGGTTTTATGCTACAAGATTGTTAGACTGGATTGGAATTTTCAAAGAGGGCCCAATTTCTAGAAATCCACATAGACCAGCATACAAAAATAGGAAAGTGCTGATGAAATGGAACTCTCTTTCTCCAATTGAAAAAAGGTGCTTCAAGATTGATAGATTCCTATTTATATATTAATCCTAACGATTCATAGACTTCCAACCAAACAATTTTGCAGAAAAGCTAATTAGCAAACAAGAGAACTACAAATTCCTCCTCTTTTTTGCATAAGATGCATTGACTAGCGCCATTCCATCAACTTTTCCTAAGATTTTCCCAGGTAAGTAATATGTTCTCAAGACACAACCAAAAGAAAAATTTCAACTTAAGAGGGATATGCCATCTCTACAGCTTACCATACCACCATTTGAATACTGCATTAGAATGTTGAAGTGTGAGTGCCTTATTGGCTTCTTTTGCAAATATTTTTCCAGAAGACTTGTCCCAACTACATACTAACGTGTCTTCTTCATCACTGAGTCCAATCCTCGAACTGTTAAGAGCATGAACAAATGTTGACCATTTCACTGGCCATTAACCATGAAGTCCCAAGTCCTCAGCTATGAACCAATAAGAGGGATCAAGCCTTAATCAACTAGGCCTTTTGAAATGATTTAAGCTAACAAAACCAAACTCTGCAAAGTATTCAAGAATCCCAAGAGATAATATATATCGATCCTCACCTCCAATGAAGGGGTCAATACCAACAAGAATGTTTCGTCCTTTACCAACTTTTCCTACCTATCCATATGTTTATTTTAGAGAAAACATATAGAAAACCATTCCATATATTTGAAACCCCTATAAAATATTTCTTTGAAATATGAAATCATTGCAGAAGAGATAGACTTTTCAAATATTTTTCTTTTAAAACTCTACACCACTGTTCATTATCAAAAAGGCCCCTCAAGAAACTTTTCATGCACAACCCCATAATATATATATATATATATATGTTAACTCCATTAAATTTTAAATCTTAAAATTATAACAAACCCATTTATCAAATACGACTTTTAAATAAATATTAATTTTAAGATAATTAAATATCATAAGAACTTATATTAATTATATAGAATTTTGAAGAATATATATTGAATTAAATATAATAATTATTTACAATATTATTTAATGTATAATAAAATTTATCCAATAATAATAATAATAATAACTACTAAATTATAATAAAATTTATCTAACAATAATAATAACAATAACAATAATAACAATAACAACAACAATAATAACAATAACGATGATAATAATAATAACAACAAGAACAAGAACAAGAACAAGAACAAGAACAACAATAATAATAATACCACTTCAATTTTAAAAACATATATTTAATGTTTCTATACCATTTCTATAATACAAAATTTTAAACATACATTCAATTCTAAATAATCATAATCATTTTAGAGATATATCACACACATAAAAATAAGAATTATTTCACCAAATAAATATAACATTTAAGTATATAACATAATTCACTTAAAGAATTGAGACACAACCATGGTACAATCTCAATCACATTGCAATTTGCAAGATATCGATTGATAAGTGTATAAATACCAAAATATTTGGGACAACTAATACTATGAACTATGCATTTTGTCAACATCCAATGTAATCAAATATACCTCAAATGTTGCCACATCTCTCAAATTGGTTGGGATTTCAATCTTACATTTTTCGATGGTTTGGTAAGGATGCATGTTACTACATGACAACAATTGAATTTAATATATATCTTTCTTTGTTATATGTTTTCCATTGTAGATAATATTTATCTTCCTTTGTTGTTCATTTTTAAATATATTTAGTATTATTGATTATATTTTTATCAATATCTTTATTCATTGTTTTGTATTTAAAGTTTTGTGTAAAAATTTTGATTTATATTTTTTTATAAATAATATTATATTAATTTTTTTTTTCATATATTAAATTGATGTTTTGTTTGATTGTGATTATAAAAAATTATTATTAATAAATAAATAAAATTATATAAAATATGTATTTAAATTTTTATATACATGATAAAATAGATAAACTAAAAAATTGTTTAACTCATCATTTTTTTTAAAACATTTTAAAATTATATAATTTATATATTTATCACTTAATATTTTTTTTTCTCAGCGGAAAAATCATCTTCTTGCTATTTCGAAGGAATCAAGGAAAGCTTTAAATACAATCATTACAATAGGACTCAACAAGAGCATCATGTGACTTACAAGAACTGAACCTGGGTGAGAAGAGCAACAATTTCCTCCCAACCATCAAACGTATAAAAATAATAATTATCTCACCAAATAAATATAACATATAAATATATAATCACACATATACTTAATTCATGTAAAGAAGTTTGAGAATTACCATGGGAAAATAACACAGGCTACCCAAAACCATGGGCCTGTAATCTGTTGGCCAACAAAACAACCCATAAGATTTCTTTCAAGGGCTTCACCCCCGAACCCCCTTTCTCAGGGGCACTACCCCCAGACCCCCCAGCTGAGGGGGTTGGCTATTGAAATTTGGTTGAGATTTGATCTTTAATTCTTTTAGATGCAGAGACGTGAAGCAATGAGACAATTCAATCCATGAAATTCATACAACCATAACACAAGATATACTCTGGAACACATATTTAATTAAATTTGGTATTAAATAGTGGATCTAGAATTCCTAAATAACCCAAAAAACTTAATTATGGGTTGTTCTAGTAATAAAATCTTTCCAATTTTAATAAAATTTGTGTTCTGAGGAAAATCCTCAAAATTATGAGAACAAAAACCCCAAAAATTCTTCTCAGTATAATATAATGGATTGCAGAGAATGCTTTCTTTTACAACATAGCAGATTGCTTTCGGAAGATAAGAGATCACCAAACTTCTTGGTGAAGATACTGAAGCAATAGAGAAGAGAGATCAATCGGATGTGTGCCCAACAAAACAATAAAAAGCACATACAATACCTTGCACAAAGAGAAGCGCCTTGCCTTCAATGGAGAAGAGAATTTGCTTCACACTGGATTCAACAAAGTCTATTTTAAATTCTAATGTGAGGATAAACTCGCCCTCAAACTGGATGTATTAATCTTGCATGGAGTGGTGCGCCCCACTTCTCATGCAGTGCTTCATATCACTGAGCTGTCACTTTGGATGAACTGGCCTCTTAACTGAAAGCTTGCCCACTTAGTTAGGTGGCTAACTTAAGTTTCGACATGCAAGTGTCACAACTCACGTGTCATCTTTTATTTCAACATAAGTGTCGTCATGCAATAACACTGAGTTAACTAGATCTTCTCTTTAAATGAAGTGTCATCTTTTAGTTTAACTAAAGTGTAAATATTTTAGTTAACTGAAAATCATGCTGATTGATTTACTTGAAGTGACCACTGTGAGTTCTTTAGTTAACTGAGACATATCTTTAACTGATGCTTTAATTGAAGCATTTATACTTAACTGAAGCTTTATAACTAAAGATTTATTAATTCGGGTTCTCTTTAATTAGCTGAAGTGCTTGCATGGGAAATTTCGAATTCTCTTGATCTCTATGCTTTATCTTTTATTTATTTATCTCTCACTGCATGGTCATTATGTGCTAACTTTAATTATCCATCACACTACATTATACTATGAAGAATTATCAGATGTTGTGATCATATTATATTATTCCGGACCAAATGATCATATGCTAAAGTAATTCAGTTTAAAGGTGATCAATCTCTAAAGGATCTACTTAATAGAAATATGGTGATCATGGTTAATAATATATCACACAACATTAAATTCTTTTAACAAGTAAAGCATGACCTTTATATGGAAGGTCCATCTCATGGATACCTTTATATGAAAGGTTCACATGATAATCATGACTTGATACACACAAGTTCGGAACCTTGTCGAAAAAGACTTTACAACATTATTACTTTGATCCATTACCTATATACGAGAGGAATAACCTTTACACATAAGACAATCGAAGTTCTCACCTCTATATGGGAGGATCAATCTTGACTACACAATATTGGTTTGGAGAATGTATCCTGATGCTGTATATTTAACAATGGTCCCCCCTGGTCCCTCGTGGGGGGGGTGATTCCCCCCCACCCCCCCCGTTGGGGTGAGTGTACAGTCCACCTGCATATCACATAAAATTTGGGTACAAACACAACTGAAACAACAACATCTATGAATAAGGAAGATCATGCTCCACAACCAACACATATATCATCAGATCATAATGTTGTAATAAGTGTCTATCCTTATTGATTCGATTTAATATTAATTCTGCATCTTTTTGTGCCACAGGTCTCACTCCATCGAGAAACTGATTCCCAACTGAGTGTAAGTATCTGAGATGTACATGTACAATATATACATTTCTACTCATATAGATAAGTCGACTATCATAAATTTATCTAGTGATTTTACAATTGTTACCATATACCATACACGATCATACATGAAAAGAATTTATATCATTTCAATTTTTTTGTTTGCTCAATATTATAAATAATCTTTTGACTAGTCACATATCTATCTATTCTTTACTTCTATTAAATTCTTATGTTATTTTCATACTTTTTTTTTCATAAATTCCTTAAACTTATTAATTATTTCTTCGTCTTTTCTACACATAACCTAAATTCCAGAAACTTATCTACTTCTTCTTTACACTACCTTCCAAGTCAAACTTTACTTTTGATATCTTACCACATAAATATACAATATCATCTTTTTTCCTTGGTATACAATATCATCTTTTAATCACACCTTTAATTTCCATCATACATTCCACCATTAACCTCATGTTTATGTATCATATGAAAACAATAATTTTAACCCAACTTTGTATATACAGTAGTAAAGTGATATCGACCTCAACTTATTAACAATTCTAACTCAACTCATCGTTTTTATTGAATAAGGTGAACAAAGTGGTAATAAAAATTCCCCCACTCCTTGAGACATCTTCCATCATCATGTCATTTGCTTCCCTTGTCACAAACAGTCTCAAAGTAAGTAACACCCATGACTACTATGACTTTGACTTAGAACATAAAGGCTTTGCTTATACCATGCTTTCCAATTTTGGAAATAGTATTAACCATTTTCCTATTATCTACATAATTATGAAAAAAATTGTACTATCATCCAGGAAAGTAGGTATATAGGATTTTGTTAAAGTTTTTATTAATTTATATGATATTAATGAATGGACAATATCTAAACCCATTAAATTAAATAAGAATGGCTAGAATTTTAATATATATTTTTTAAATATTTCTTATATCTACAAAATTAAATGTAGAATCATATCCACTCATATATTTGAATTCGAGTTCGAGTTTGTCTCCACATTAATACAAGTCCGATAATCTTGCTACATTCCTGTTTGTGGACAACTTTTCTTGATGTGGATATAACACATTGCCTTCCCTTTTAGTCCATGTCGTGGGGCTGCACTAGGTTTTCTTGATAATATGTTCTAGGATATTCGATGTCACGTCCCCTCCCATCATACCAGTTAGATGGAGAGGATCGTGGTGTTAAATCGGGCATCTAGCCCCAGGAAGCTTATCAAGTAAGCATTCATAATATATAAGAGACATATGAATAATGCATAAATATTTTAAAAACACAACAGAAGTAATTTCAATTACACATCCATCATACATTCCATATTCTCATGTCATTCATCAATTAAGCAATATCAAACTATCAAATGAGTATACTTATCTTAAACCAAGTAGTCCCTGAGCAACCAGCTACGCTTCTGCAATGTTCCACCCAACCTAGGCTAGTGTGCTCCTCAATCTCTCAGCACCACTGCCACCCCCGAGCTGGGCACGATCTCCACAAGGAAAAGGGGAAAGCAGGAGCTCACATAGCCAAAGATACACCAGAATCAGCCAAGCCAATCAGCAGTTGGGTTTCTCAGTCTGCTAGGAGATGGACAGAGGTGAATTACTAAGCTAGTGGCTCAACCATTGATCTATGGATACTTCATTGGGCTCATCAAGCCAAATATGTCATCTTCCACTCCTGAATCTCTTGCTCACAGGTTCAAACAAAAGATGGGGTTTCTACCAGCTCATAAAAACGTGGGAAGACTAAAAAACGAAATGGAAAAATGGGAAACAACCCCAGGAGCATAATCGTTTACAGAAAAACGTCCATGGGCATTTTGGGGCAAAAACGACCTCTACAAACCCCTAGAAAATCGTGGTTCTCTTCTCCCAGCCACTATGCTAACCAAAAACGAGTTCCCAGGCATAGAAGAATGCAGACAATGGTGAAAACGTGAAGGAAAAACCCCCGTTCGCCCCTGGCTACGTGAGAGAGGAAAAGACTATGGTCCAGAATGGCTTGGGAAGGCAAAAACGTGGGTGATTTCTTACCTTTCAAGCAAAAATTCGAATTCCCAGATTGATGGCTTGCCCATACCCGAAATTGGCTGCCATACCTCATCATTCCCAAGGCATTAACTGCCTCAACCAACTCTGGGAAGAATTTAATGATTGGGGCATAAGCCAAAATGGGTAGTTGGGATCTCATGGGTTCTCTCATTGACACATGGATTGACTCCATTGGCTCAAAGGTTTGGGTTATTTTTCCTTCCTATTCCTTGTAAGATCATGCCCCATCTCTTTGTTGCATTGCATAGCTGGTTGTGGGTTTTTAATTAAAATTGCATATCTACATGATGTCCGAATTTACATTGTGCATGGCTAGCACAACGACCATATGCATCTATTCTAATTGCCGATACGTAGAGATATAAATCAATGGTGGGGCCTTGGCCTTGAGCTCCTCACCATGACTAAGTAACAATATTTACATGATTACAATATTAATGCAACAGGGTCAAGATGGGGACATTACATTCGATCCCAGTTCTACAAAATATTTATTTAACATTGTACATTCAAATGTTTTCTGTTGATATCTTTTTCATTTTTTTGATGATGTTGAAGTTCTAAGTTTATATACAATGTAACCATTATGTATTCAATACTTTTATCTTGTATGTTCAAATCTTTTTCATTCACATCTTTTCTAATTTTTCATGATGTTGAAGTTATACGTTTCTATTCAATGTATGTTTATCTTCTTTTATGTGTGAGAAAACTCTTCTTAACATTATATGTTCAAATATTTTTCATTCATATATTTTTTCAATTATTGATGATATTGAAATTATGAATTTGTATACAATGTAAGAATTATGTATTCAATACTTTGACATTTAAATTTTCAAAAACACTGTCTTAGTCCTCTTTTCCAAAATACCGAATATTCCTTTAAATTTAAAGACTTTTTTAATCCTCTTTTCCAAAATACCAAATATCCTTTGTGTAAGCAAAAATTTCTGATTCTGAAAATGCGGAATAAAACTCTGATACATAATCGAAATATGAATACCAAATAGATCATACCTCCAACCATTGACTTGTTGTAGAAGATTTCCCTGTTCTACTTTTGATTCCTGTACGACACTTCCAAGCTCTGCTTTCTCTTACTTGATGGTGTAAAACTGAAGGGGATTGAGTTAGTGAGTTTGGGGACCAAACATAAGTCTTTATAGCCCAGCTTCCATCAAGCTTCTATTGGCTATGTGTCAATTGTTTCACAGATCAAGATAGAGAACCGTTGAAGGAGTTATGGACCATTCCCGAAGCTCTCAACGAGAAATGAGTTATTTCCTTAAATAGTTGAAGAGTTGTCAATATTAGTTAAGAGAGCTTACATTCTCCCACTTGGTCCATACTTGGAAACTTAATGTCTCATCTTAAAACCTATTGACAATTTGTATTAAGTAATAGATACAAGAATCATGCCGATAAGTCCTCTTATGACAAGTATTACCTTCCATGTATTACTATGTATTTATTGCTATTTTAATTTATGTGGCAACAATTTATTAATGAATAATCCTTATGTTTATTCTTGGTCCTCATAGATGAATTTTCTCAAATTAAATTAAGGTGCACATATGTATGAGAAAAAATAGCACAGTAATTAAGAATTTCATTAAAAATAACATTGTCCATACAATGAGAAACTACATAATGGAACCAAGTCCCATATTCATTACATGATCCTTGAATTTAAATGGTGGCATGCCCTTAGTCAAAGGATCAACGATCATAAACTCAGTGTTGACGTGCTCAACGACCACTTTCTTTTCTTTAACACGTTCCCTTATGGCTAAATACTTAATGTCGATGTGTTTATTTTGACTCCCACTTTTGTTGTTTTTAGCCATAAAAACAACAGCTGAATTGTCGCAATACATTCTCAATGGCTTAGAGATAGAATCCATAATTCTAAGCCCAGAAATGAAACTCTTAAGCCATACACCATGTAAAGTAGCCTCAAAACAGGAGACGAACTCGGCTTCCATAGTGGAATTGGCAATCAAGGTCTGCTTGGCACTCCTCCATGATACAGCTCCACCGACCATCATAAAAATGTATCCTGATGTTGATTTGCGTGAATCAACACATCCAACAAAGTTAGAATTTGAGTAGCCAATTACTTCCAAATTGTCCGTCCATCTATACATAAGCATGTAGTCTTTAGTTCCTTGAAGATACCTCATTACTTTCTTTGCAGCTCTTCAGTGGTCTATTCCTGGATTACTCTGATATCGTCCCAACATTCCCAGAACAAATGCAATGTCGGCTCTTGTGCAGACCTGAGCATACATTAGGCTTCCGACAGCAGAAGCATATGGAATGTTCTTCATTTGTTCCCTTTCAAGGCCGTTCTTCGGGCATTGATTCAAATTAAACCTATCACCCTTCACAATGGGAGCTATACTTGGTGAACAATCCTTCATCCGAAATCTCTCTAAATTTTTTTTAATATAGGTTTCCTGAGATAGACCCAAGATGCCTCGAAATCTGCATCTATGGATCTTAATGCCAATGACATGAGATATTCACTAATGCAAGCTCTTCGAACTGTTATGGCATTCATGCATGTAAATATAGCCGTGAGTCCTGGAAGCTTTAATCTATCTCAGCCGAGGGTTTATTATGCCCAGATCTACTGTTATGAAATATTTTAGCTTGTTGGAGATAAATACGTAATAGTTTCCTGCGACATGTTCTGGGAAAAGCAAGTTTCCAGATCAGAAAAAGGATTAGTGAATATCTCACTGCAGAAGGTGTTTGTGTATTCATGTTTTAATGACAGAATTTAGTTTTCTATAGCAAAGCAATTAATACAGCATTTGATTTGCTGAGGAAATGCTGTGAGTTCGGTTTCATTCACGTAGACGTTGGAGTTGTTTGCAAAGATTTTGCCTCCGCGGAAATCCCAGTTTATTAGTCCCCAAAGAAAACTAATCCTTGGAAAGGAACAAAACTATCTAGCTTCAGTTCAAAAAAGAAACTCGTAAACATATAAACCTGGACGAAAGATGGACCGAGGTTACCACAAAGATAAGAACCAGGTTGGAACGGGTAGTGCACGGGTTATGAACTCGTGGCTTTAGGAATCGTGTACATTCACGCGATTGTTGGGCTCGGTTGTCATACAATATGAGTGCTTTGAAACTTGGTAAGTTCATTGAGGCTTTATTATATACTAAACAATAAAATGCATGAGCAATCCAAACATCAAGGCAGAGATAAAATTTTGCTCTGATACCAACTGTAAGCAAAAATTTCTGATTCTGAAAATGCGGAATAAAACTCTGATACAGAATTGAAATATGAATACCAAATAGATCATACCTCCAGCCATTGACTTGCTGTAGAATATTTCCCTGTTCTACTTTTTATTCCTGTACGGCACTTCCAAGCTCTGCTTTCTCTTACTTGATGGTGTAAAACTGAAGGGGATTGAGTTAGCGAGTTTGGGGACCAAACAGAAGTCTTTGTAGCCCAGCTTCCATCAAGCTTCTATTGGCTATGTGTCAATTGTTTCACAGATCAAGATAGAGACCGTTGAAGGAGTTATGGACCATTCCCGAAGCTCGCAATGAGAAATCAATTATTTCCTTAATTAGTTGAAGAGTTGTCAATATTAGTTAAGAGAGCTTACACTTTGTTCTTCATTATCTAGTTTTTTTAATATTATACATGATTGTTATAATATTATAACAATCATTGTACTCTCAACATTTTTTAATCTCAAAATTAAATATTTTAATCTTTTAAAAATTCCATAAAATTAGGATATTCCATTTTATGACATTAACAACAAAGTTATTTACTAATTTAGTTTTAACATCTTTTAATTAGAATATTATATACTTTATCAATTTATGTATTTATTTAATATATATTTTATTTTAAACATATTTAAATATCAATTTAGAACCAAATATAATCAAACAACGTCAACAACAAAGTTATTTACTAATCTAGTTTTAACATTTTTTAATTAAAATATTATATATTTTATCAATTTATTTATTTATTTTATATATATTTTATTTTAAACATATCTAAATATCAATTTAGAACCAAATATAATCAAACAACATTAGCAATTAAATTTAATTATTTCAACATTAGCAATGAAATCTAATTATTTTAGCTTGAGTTTTTTAATGCATCTTCACTTAAAGTTAAAACTAACAATTTCCCCAAAGATGCAAACATATATCAATAGAAATGTTGTAGAAAAGTATAATATCACTCTCTCTCACACACATGGAATGCTAAGATAACGAGTATAAGATAAAATGTCATTTAAATTATTGGAAAACTATATATAGAATTCATGCCAAAAATTATTTTAGCAAAAAGGAATAAAGAGGATTTAGCATGCAATTTTAAAATCAAGTGGACATGCTTATTGTACACAATTTGTGTTCCATTTGAACTAACTTCCTAGAGGTAGGTGGAAGAGGACAGATACAAGAAGTTATCCAGGTTATATAAAAAGTAGCAAAGATCATGGGCTCACAAAAATTAACAGTAGTAGGGCTAACCCCACCGACTTGTTTGGAATTCATAAACTCGAGAGCATATTGGTCTATACAAGACATAAAGGGATGCATTAAATTCACACTCTCCAAGAAAGTATCTAGAAACCTCAATTCATGTACACCCTTAACATTACAATATTTACACATGTTTTCCAAATCAAATAGTGATATATAAGTTCTAAATTTATTGGTGCTACTGCTAAATCAATCTCCACAAAAGTTGTCATCATTCATTTTAACCTTGTATCTATTCCAAAATAAATATATCAAACAAAGAAAAATACAAACCTTGACATAATAAATAATTTATTCTAGTTCAATTCAGATGGGTAACCCTGCACGCACGTGTGCGGGCGTGCGTGTGTGTGTGTGTGGAAATTAACTCATTGCTAAAGTGCTTGTTCAAGAGTAGTGGTTAGGGGCTTAGTGTGTGTGAAAATTACTTCATGGCTGAAGTGCTTGTTCAAGAGTAGTGGTTAGGGGCTTAGTGTTTACTAGTTTTATAATTTATGGGCTAGTGTGCATTGGAATTAGTAATTAGTGAGTACTAGTGAGTTAGGAGATTAGTGGAGTTGATTTTTTATTGTGTTCAATATGATATGGTTAGCCATGATCTATGTTGGTAAATCATGATCAATACATAAAATATGGTCAACCACTATGCATAACTATTACACAATAAATATTATTAATAATAAACATAAATAAATAATAAGGAATACATTATAATGATTTACCATGGCAAAACTAAAGGTTGATGATAATGACCATGGTCAATAAATAGTGAACATGGTTTATATTATTTATTCATTTTTTTAATGATTGGCTTTATATAATGTGTAAATTATGTGTATAATGTGGCTGTTTATGTAAATGCATTTGAGAATTGGAAAGCATGTTACTGGAGACTTTGAAATTTAGAACAAGAATAATACTTCCACTTTCCCAACCAACCAACTAAAATGCAACTAAAATTTATCATCATAATTTTTATATTTAAGATGTTTAATATCTAATTATAATTATAATAATTTTTTAAAACTATTCAATTTATATTAAACATTTAAGTTTTTATGTTATTATGCATATATCTTTTTTTTATATAGGATATTTTAGTTTTTTTTATAATGCATAGTGCAACTTGTTTTAATATTCGATTATCTCTTACATTTATTTGAATATATATTCTTTAATTCAATGTTCGAAGAGTCATTTTCTATATACTTATATTGTTATATATTGTTTTATGTGTGAGAAAACACTTTTTGATATTATATATTCAGATTTTTTCATCTATATATCTTATTTTTTTATTTTTTGTGATATTAAAGTTATAAGTTTCTATATATGTTGTTTTGTGAAAAAAATGCTTCTATATATTTAAAACTTTTTCATTCACATCTTTCTTAATTTTTCATGATGTTGAAATTATAAGTTTTTATAGAATGTAACTATTATGTATTCAATACTACTTTGACCTTTAATCTTGTATGTTCAAATCTTTTTCATTCATACATTTTTTAATTTTTCATGGTGTTGAAGTTACAAGTATCTATATAATATTGATCTTGTTTTATGTAGGAGAAAACGATCCTTTAACATTATATGTTCAATTTTTTTTCATTCATATATTTTCTTAATTTTTGATGATATTGAAGTCAATCCTTATGTATTCACTACTTATACCTTTAAAATTTTGAAAAGATAATGTTAACTCCCCTCTCCAAGATACCGAATATCCCTTGTTATCAATTTTACCCACTTTTATTATTAACATACATTATTAGTATAATAACAATCATGCTACTTTATACCATTCCTTGAATCTCAAAATTCAATGTTTTATTTAAAAAGGTTCTCTAAAATGAGGATATTCTATTTTATGATATCAACCATAAATTTTTTTACTAATTTAGTTTTAATCACTTTTAATTAAAATATTATATACTTTAACAACTTTTTTACCATATATATTTTATTTGACATATTTAAATGCCAATTTATAACCAAATATCGTTAACAAGTTTAGTAATTAAATCTACTTAGTGTAGCTTAGGCTTTTTTTAATGCATCTTTTCTTAAAGTTAAAACTAGCAATTGTTTTTTAAAGATGCAAAAATACATCCATAGAATTGATGAACAAAAGTATAATATCTCTCTCTCACACATATATAAAATGATAATATAATGACTATAGGAAAAAAAATGTGAAGTAAATTATTGGAAAATTGTGTAGAATTCATCCCAAAAATAATATTCTAGGAAAAAGGAAAAAGACAAGATTATATAAAATGATAATATAATGACTATAGGAAAAAAATGTGAAGTAAATTATTGGAAAATTGTGTAGAATTCATCCCAAAAATAATATACTAGGAAAAAGGAAAAAAAGAAGATTTATCATGCAATTTTAAAATCAAGTTGGTATGCGTATTGTACACCATTTTTGTTCCATTTGAAACTAACTCCGCATAGTTAGGTGGAAGAGGACATATACAATAAGTTATCCAAGTTATATAAAAAGAAGCAAAGATCTCGGACTCATAAAAATTAACACTAGTAAGGCTAACCCCACCGACTTATTTGGAATTCATATACTTGAGAACATATTGTTCTCTACAAGTCATAAAGGGCTGCATCAAATTCACTCTCTGAAGAAAGTAGATAGAAACCTTAATGCCTACACACTTAGACTTACAATATGTATTTACATATGTTTCCCAATCAAATAGGGATATAAGTTCTAAAATCTATTGGTAATTTTGCTACATCAATCACCACAAAAGTTTTCATCATTCATTTTAACCTTGGATCTATTCCAAAATGAGAGGATCAAACAAAGAAAAATACAAACCTCGACATGATAAAGCATTTATTCTTTACTTCATGGCTGAAGTGCTTATTCTAGAGTAGTGATTAGGGCTTAGTGTTTAATAATTTGGTAATTTACAGACTAGTGTGTCTTTGAGTTAGTAATTACTGAATATTGGTGAGTTAAGAGTTTACTATTATGTTAAGGAATTAAGAGTTGATTGTTCAATTTGATCAATATAATTAGCTATAATTAACTATAATGTATGTTAATTAATCATAATCAATATAGAAAACACTATCAACCACCAAGCATAACTATTGCACAATAAATCTTATCAATAATAATAAATAAATAAATAAAAATTATAAGCATTTACCAGGTTCAATGATTGATACTAACCCGGCATAATAAATGGTCAATGGGATTTATATTTTTTTTTAATAATTAGCTTTATATCGTAAGGTATAAATTATGTGGATAACGTTGTTGTTTATATAAATGCATTAGATACTCCACAAACATGTTTTTGAGAGGTTTGAAGAATAATAACAAATCCACTTTCACAACTAATGAATCAAAATTTAACTAAAATTTATTATTATTATTATTATATTTTAGATGTTTAATATCTAATTTTTTTTTTTTTTTAATTTTTATTTATTTGTATTAAACATTTAAGTTTTTATGTTATTTTATATATATATATATATATATATATATATATATATATTATTTTACCTTTTTATTTATATGGAATATTTAAAGTCTTTATA
The DNA here is from genome assembly GCA_027924585.1 of Larix kaempferi. Lineage (NCBI taxonomy): Eukaryota > Viridiplantae > Streptophyta > Pinopsida > Pinales > Pinaceae > Larix > Larix kaempferi. Next base: position 4,628,809 of record BSBM01000008.1, read on the forward strand.
GTTATTCATAATGGAACTTGTCTTAATATTTGATTTATTTCTTTTATTTATTTGAATATATACTCTTTAATTCAATGTTTGAATGGTCAATTGCTATTTATATTTGTTGTTTTATGTGTGAGATTTTTTTTTCAATTTTTTTTCATTCATATCTTTTAAACTTTTTATGGTGTTAAAGATTTCATAAGTTTCTATACAATGTAATTGTTATGTATTCAATACTTTGGTCTTGTATGTTCAAATCTTTTTCATTCATATTTTTTTAAATTTTTCATTATATTCAAGTTACATGTTTCTATATAATGTTTCTCTTATATTTACATTATATTGAAGTTACAAGTTTTTATATATTGTTTATCTTGTTTTATGTGTGAGAAAAGGTTCCTTTAACATTGTATATTCAAAACATTTTCATTCATATATTTTTTAATTTATGATGATGTTTGTTGGCTATTTGCTTTATCCTCTTGTTCTTTGACTGACCCGGGTTTGGTGATCTTACTTCGCAGCAACAACAACAAAACCCCTTTAGTTACCGGCCCTTTCGACATCAACCTGCAAATAGGTTGAAGTCTCACGCGAGGTGAAGATGGGTGGCTACATAATCATGTTTCTGCAACCTGGCGATGCGCAGATGTGGGATACTGACCTTCCCGAACTTGTCCTACTTCGCTTCTACTGTGCATAATAACATGAATATAGGATTTCGCATGATGCAATTACCAATAGTTATAGACTTCGCTGAATCATTGTTCTTTCTATCTTTGTAACTACACATTCATTAACAATTCTCATATTCATACATGGGTGTTTCACTACTTAACATATCATTCCCATTAACGTTCATATGGAAACACATATATAAGCATAAAAATTCATGAACATATAAGATAACAGAGATTCAAACACATAACACAAGTATTTACATGGTTCACCCCCCATATGTGAGCTACGTCTACAGGAACTGTTCTTTATATTACAAGGGAGGTTTTAACAATTTCAGTCTGCGCACTCAGCTGTAGACTCTTCTCTACAATATATCTATGCACACACAGCTGCAGAGTCTTTTTCATCTATTAGATCTCTCTTAGGATAGATCTAACAATATATAATAACATCTAACAAAGTCTCTCCCAAAGTATAACCTTCCCTTATACAAAATTACCCTTTATATAGATTGTGCCCAAAGGTCACATATTTACAATAACTATGGGCCAACACCCATAGTACCCTTAAACCGAAAATGACACGGTTCTCCTATTGACCATGCTTTTCCTTTACTTCGTTGGAGTTCTGCTTTTTCTTTTGCGCCGCTTCTCTAGCTCTGATGCTTCTTCTGATAGTCATAGTTCTGACCGCGCGGCTCTAATATTGTCATGGTGCATCCTTTGCACCATTCCGCTTATTTACTCTTCGCTAATGTGGTTGACAGTCTACCACTTCATTCATAACTTCTCCAACTACCTTGACCGTCCTTAGTACTTCGCTTTTACTAAGGGGAATTGTCCTTTGCTGCCACTTCGCTTCGCTCCATACCCTTCTCCTAGGAATTGCGGAGTTGCTTCTCCCAAAACTGACTTATGTAGGCCTCACCTAACTTGTACTTTCTCCATCAAAACTTCTTCCACATGGCATGCGCCCAATAGGCTCCTAACACTCACTTGTGGCTCTCCCTCACGCCACTTTCACTGGGCTATTTCAACTGTGCATCCCCTGGGATGTTTGACTTCATAGAAAATTGATGAATAGTTATGCTGAGAATCGCAACTGTTTCCTTAGTCTCTTGCTCAAACTCCTTAATTGTTTTGAGCATTTCCTCTGAGATGAATTCCTGAAGTTGCTCCTTCACTATAGTCTCCGTTACATAGAGTTCCTGCAAGTTTTCCTCAATATCCCCGGAAAGAGCCAATGCTTCTTCTTGGATGAGCTATAACTTTGACGAAGCGTCATCCTCCTTCATTCTTAATGCTTTCAATTCCTTCTGTAGCACTTTCGTTTCTGCAAATTTCTGGATCCTTTTCCATGGAGGCAAATACTTCATAGTCAGGTTCAATGAGTCGAGACCATTCTGCCTTTCTTGAACTTTGTCTTGAATCTTCTGATGTTTTGGATCCTCCTGCAGCTCTTCCCAGAGTCTGGTGACCTATTCAAGTAGGTCAAGACATCTCGCCACATCTGTGGAGATGTTTTATGTGGATTCCAACTCTTTGGCTGGTGCTTCTTTCTCATCTTGCGGAGTGCGTGGTTTCTGTCGAGATTCTAAGTTAGCAATATCCTCTTTATAGGAGATCTCCATGCCCACCATTTCTACCTTTAGATTGTCCATGGATTCACCAATATTTATGATGGTTTCTTTAACTTACGGCTCTTCTACACATTCTAGGATCTTCGCGCAGACCTCAACAACGAAATTTTTAAACTTTTTGTGCTTCTCCTGCGCGTATGCAAGCTCATAGGTCTTCAATGCGCATTCATTTTGTAGCTCCTTATAGCTCTCTTCTAGCTTCTAATTTTAGTTAAACAAAATAATGTCTCTATCTCCGATCTCTTCCATAACCTGTAAACGTATATTGTCTAGGTCGTCAATGGGTAGCATTCCTACATTGAGATCTAGGTGTGCAAACTTCTTCTCACTTTCAGCAAGTTCATCAGTTGGGAATATTACATTTATCGGCTCTATACGGACTAGCTGGGGTCTCATTGTTAAAGCAGGCGCTTTCCTCTTCCTTTGGCTTGAATCACTTGATCTGCCTTCCAAGTCAGACTCCTTCACCATGTCTTTCTAGACTTGCTCTACCCGTGATACCAAAATCTTAAGTTCTTTAAGGCTCTGCATCACGCTTGCTTGGACTTCATCTTGCTTGCTATCCTTTAATGCAAGTGTCTCTTCGAGATTCACAATGACTCGGGTTGCGATGCACTCATAGTCATCATCATGTAACTGTGCGTGAAGCAAAGGATTATTTGCTTTCTGATTTTTCTTCTATGGTCCTGCTAGCATGGTTGTGTCAAGATTCTTTCTTTTCTCTCTCACTGATAAGTCAACAACTTGTTTCTATTCTTCTTCTTGATTTGCTTCGTTTCCTTGCATACTTGTTGTCTCCCCTCCCCGGTTCTGTGTGTTTCTAGCTGCACTTTCCTTGGACATAGTAATGAGCATCTCTGGCGCCTCAAGCTTCCATTCTGGAAGACAATATTCCATGATTAGCTTAATTTTCTGTGCATCCAACTGGTATATCCCTTCAAACCATTGAGGGTTCTGCAACTTTTCTCTTGGATGAACATAGATGAAATGAAGGCCATCTTTAAATATCATCTCGCGAATGTATAGAGTTGTTATTTATTTGGTAATACACAGATTGTTGTGGATCACTTCGCATAACTACTCATAGTATGTGAAAAAATGTACTTTATTGAGTGATTTCCTATCCGTGTTTATCTTTTTCCACATGTTCGAAAACCTAGGTCCTCGGAAATATCCTACTATTACTGGAACATTCTGTTGAAACCTTGGTTCTTTCCATGATACGAACGCCATCATCACCAATAACCGGCTATAGTGGAAATGATTCCCACTATCTTGTGTCTCCCTGACATCATCTAAAAACTCATTTAGGAGATATCTTGACCAGTTATATGTAGTTCCTTCCTTAGCCTTCGCAACTAAGGAGACTATAATGGCCGACACTCTGTCGGTCTGCACTTCCTAAAACATTTCCCTGCAAGAAGCTGGACTATAAAATGCGTAGCTTTATATTTGATTCCAACTGTGACATATCCTAGACTACCCTTGAGAAAATGATATTTGTCCTTCATCCTCTTGGCTAGCTCCTTGTCCTTGTTTTTTCCTATGAACTCAACTTCGGGGTCAGCACCTCTCTTACTAAAGTGCGTAATCCAGTAGATGAGATCGATGTCAATGTCGATCTTGTGGCCTATGCACAAGTACCCTTGATGCATGCATGATAGTAATGTGCACACAACCACAAAGATCTCAGGGCTTCTTTCGAAGTGTGGAATGCGCAACCGATTCAACAATCTGGATGGTCGTAACAATGTAAGCCAGTCTTCTGCATGAAGTGTCGACTGCTTCATGACTTCAATATATCTCCGACACATATATTGATCTCGGTGAAATTTAGGATACTTACCCTCCTGCAACACGTCGTGATCCAAGAACTTGCAATCTGTAATCCGACCGAGCAAGTTCTCCTTCATGCGCACATGGATCGACATTAGCGGAAACAGAATGCCATACTGCAGATTATTCATAAGTGTCATAGGTGGCGCACCCTCTCTTCACGATTAGATATATTCTAGAACCAGTAGGATGGGTCTCTCGCAGGGTGGTTCTTGCGGGCATGGCTTCGAAATTCTCGAGGTCTTCGGCCTCTCTTTTTCATTGGCATTCTACATATTCTTCGGCTCTGATGTGTGGCATGGTGAACTTCTAGATGAGTCACCTTTTTCTGGGATGACTTTCTTCACAGGTGTGTTCATGATTCCTCCGAGACCACAGTGTCAGAAGTCTCTTAAAATTTTGTCTAAGGTCAACTGCTCAAACATCCACTATCGGATAACAATTGCTTTCAACTAGTAAAAACTTGGAAATTATAGGCAGTAAAAATTATAATTTGTGGTAAAACAGTGAGCATGCAGTCCTTGCCTATTTATAGGCATAGTAGCATTGAGGCACGCCCAAAACCGGAAAACCTAGAATTAAATTCCATGTCCATTGGCCAAATCTTGCTTAGATATTGGTCCTTTTCCTTCAATGAATGTGTTTTCAACAGACGAATATGCCTTAAATGCGAAAATATCCAGTTCCCGAAAGTACTGTATAATGGCTACTTTCTGATAAAAAATTGTAATGACTAGTTTCCTTTGACTTCACTAGCGGTTAGTTGAATCACAAATTCCACTATGCATTTCCCTTCTTTCATATTTAACTTTGCATCATGACTCCCTTCTTTTACTTAGCAACTCAACTTGCTATGTGTGCTTCGCAACACATCCTTCATTTTTGTGACAACTTCGCATTTTACCAAGACCATGTGCAAACTCTTATTATTCATTTTTAGTGTCCAATTTCAACTGCACTTAACAGTTATAATTTTCTTGGAGTGCTTAACTAATATCTTGAGGAGTAGGACTATCCTTATAAGGCTTTAGTCTGCTCGCATTAACAAGGCCTTTCAACTTTTCTCCAAGTAGTGTGCCTAACTAAAATTTGACACCACTAGTGACATGCTTAACAATGTATGGTCCTAACCAATGCATTTTGAATTTTCTAGGAATTTTCAGAAATTTTCTATCGCAGAGGAGAACAAGATATCCTACCTAGAAAAAATTGTATTTGATGTGCTTATCATGCCATACTTTTCTCCGTTTTTCTGCACTTGTTGGTGAAAACCTGTGATGAAGTGATTTTCCTCCAGTCCAACTAAGTGTAATAGTATTTATTGCATTGTCTAGTCATCACCTATATCTGTAAATGCTGCAATCCTCAAACATGGTACTATGTATTCCATAGGCATGATAAATTCCTGTCCATATGCTAATTTGAAAGGTGTATGACCTGTCAACTCTTACAAGTTGTTATATATTCCCATAATACTGCTAATATTCTCAGATCCCAATCATCTCTGTTTGTATTTCATAGCTTCGTCAGCTCTTTTTCCAGTACTTTATTAAATGCTTCTACAATTCCACTAGCCCATGGATGATATGGTGTTCTCTTTTGATGGTAGATCTGAAATTATTCTGTCAAGGATTCAATATTCTTGTTCAGGAAATGGGTTCCCTAGTAGCTCATCAGAATATTTGGACATCGAAATGTTGTCAAGATGTTCTAAAAAATGAAATGTGTGGCAGAAACTATGCTACAGTCCTTCACTAGTTTTTCCTCTACCCATCCGGTTAGGTAATCTGTAGCTGTGATGATATACCTCAAACCATTTTTCTTTCTTGGTGGGTTAGAGGGTCCCACAAAGTCAATAGTCCATTTGTTAAAGGATTTCAAAGTTAAGTGTGGCATCAATGGCATCTCATCTAGACGAGATGGCTTCCCTATTCTTTGGCATACACCACACTTCTGGCAATGTTCTTTTGAATACTTGTGTATTGTAGGCCACCATAGTCCCGATATCAATATTTTCAGTGCAGTAGCTCTTCCTGCATAATGTCCTCCAGAGATTCCTGAGTGTGCCTCTACCAATATAATAGACCTTTGATGTTCTAGTACACATCTACGCAATCCTTCATCTGGACCCAACTTATACAAGTGTCCAGAAATTAGAGTAAAGTCAATTGCTCTTACCACTAATTATTTTTTCAACTACATAGTAAAATTTGTAGGCGCTAATCCTGTGGTCATAAATTGTATGATATCTTGAAGCAGTCATCTACTAGTTGGATAGAAAATAACTGCACATCTGGTAGGCTATCCTCTAAATTACTAGGTTCTTCTCCTAACTCAATTCTGGAGAGATGGTCAGGTCTTGAATTCAATCTTTCTGGTTTGACAATTATTTCAAAATCATACTCCTGAAAGAGTAAGATCCATCTACATATTGTTGTCCCCCCTAACATTGGTTTATTGACCAAGTATTTCAAAGATGAATGGTCAGTAAACATACGAAAATGCGAACCTAGTAGATAGTGTCTAAAATTCTGCAATGCAGACACCATAGATAAGCCTTCCCTTTCTATCGTGGTATAGTTCATTTCCACTGAAGATAGCTTTCTGCTTGAAAATGCAATGGGATGATCGATGCCTCCCTCACCTGGTTGAGCTACTACAATGCCAAGTGATATAGATGAAGCATCTACGTGTATGTGGAATGGCTTATTTCAGTCAGGAAAGATGAGAATGGGTGCTATAACAATTTTCTCTTTCAATCTGTCTAATCCTCTTTGACATTCTTCCGTCCAACTGTACATCGATTCCTTCTTCAATAATTTATCCATAGGTGCAGTGATCTGTGCATATCCTTTAATGAATTTCCTATAGTATCCTGTGTGCCCCAATGTAGTGCATAACTGCTTCACGGAGTTAGGCGCTAGAGGATTTACAATGATTGCGATGTTTGCTAGGTCGACCATCAATCCTTGCTTACATACAATTTGTCCCAATATAATTCCATAAGGAACGTAGAAGATTCTTTTCTTCAGGTTCAAGGAAATATGATGCTATGTACACTTCGTTAAAATCATTCTTAAGTTCACATAATTGTTCTTCAAAAGACTGAATACTATCCAGTCATCAAAGTAGATTTGTAAGAACTTATGAATATAATCCTTAAATGCAGCAACAACTACTCTTGAAAAAATAGCAGGTGCATTTTTCAATCCAAAGGGCATAGCTATATACTGAAATGATCCCCATTCAGTGGCAAAGGTTGTCTTGTGTCTGTCTTCTAGAGAAATTATGATCTAAGGATTGTTAAGTTTAGCCTAAATTTACAAGGAAGATCACTGAAAGAAACACAATCAGAAGATAGATAAAGATTTACCTTGGGAAAATGTCGTTGGGTAGAAAACCCAGCAAAGCTTTCCTCAATATAGATAATCAACCAATACAAGATGTAGTACCCAAACAAGAGCTCCTTCTCCTCCTATGCAGACCTCTCTCTCTCCTATGCGCTAATCACAAGTGAGTGAATGAATGGTATAAATGAGGAACACACGTCCTCTATTTATACTCATGTTCTAACTGACTTTTCACCCTAATGGGGCTGACCTCTTCTAAGAGAGTCTAATAACCCCTAAACAGCTAACTCAGGGCCGACCTCACATGGGATATCTAATAACCCTAGTTACCACAATCTCTCGGAGGAATAAACATCTCCGAATATACAATAGGGTCTCCTCGGAGGAATGGAACATCTACGGAATAATTAAGTACAAATATAATATTCTTAGAAGTTACAATATTTCAACACTCCCCCTTAACGAGAAGGATATTATAACAACATCTGCAGGAGCAAGGAGTCATCAACTACATGATACATGATACATCTATAAATCATTGGAAGCTTTCTTCATACATCATCAATAACTCAAATAGTTACTGGAGCATCTTCAAGATCTTCAATACCTGAATATCAACATCTTCTGTAGCACTCGATCAGCTACATCATCATCATCATCTAGATCACTCGATCAACAGCCTCATCGTCATATGGATCCTCACGATCAACAGCATTGTCATCTGGATCCTCACGATCAACAACATCGTCATCTGGATCCTCACAATCAACAACATCGACATCTGGATCCTCACGATCAACAACATCGTCATCTGGATCCTCACAATCAACAACATCGTCATCTGGATCCTCACAATCAACATCATCAACTGGATCATCAAAGCAGCATCCTCTGCAATACACATGATCCAATTACGGGATGGTCAATCCCTCTCAATTTAGGACATAAGTCCAAGGACGATGCAATCCTACCACGTACATTCTGAACCAACGGTTCCGGGATGATGCAATTCCCTCACGTACATTTTGAACCAAGGGTTCTGGGATGATGCAATCCCATTCACGTACATTTTGAACTAGTGGTTTAGGGATGATGCAATCCCTATCACGTACATTTTGAACTAGTGGTTCCGGGGTGATGCAATCCCAATCACATACATTTTGAACTAGTGGTTCCGGGATGATGCAATAACCATCACTTACATTTTGAACAAAGGGTTCCGGGATGATGCAATCCCTATCATGTAAATTATGAACTAGTGGTTCCGGGATGATGTAGTCCCCATCACGTACATTTTGAACCGAGGGTTCCGAGATGATGCAATCCCTATTAGGTACATTTTGAACTAGTGGTTCCGGGATGATGCAATCCCTATCACGTACATTTTGAACTAGTGGTTCTAGGATGATGCAATCCCCATCACATACATTTTGATCCAAGGGTTCCAGGATGATGTAATCCCTATCACGTACATTTTGAGCCAAGGGTTCTGGGATGATGCAATCCCTATCACATACATTTTGAACTAGTGGTTGCAGGATGATGCAATCCCTATCATGTACATTTTGAACTAGTGGTTCCAGGATGATGCAATCTCCATCATGTACATTTTGAACCAAGGGTTCCGAGATGATGCAATCCCTATCACGTACATTTTGAACTAGTGGTTCCGGGATGATGCAATCCCTATCACGTACAGTTTGAACTAAATGTTCAGGGACGATGCAGTCCTATCACGTCCACTAGGGACCACTTTCTTGGAGACATATGTCTATGGATCTCTTTTAGGACATGTGTCTAGGGATGATACAATCCACTTATCAACTTAGACCAAGTCTAAGGACCACTCATCGATCTCATCGTCAGTATCACCAATACAGGTATCCACATCATCGACCTCACTATCGATGCAGGCAATCTCATCTTTAGTGACCACATCGCTCCCCCTTTCGAGGAGGGCCCTTCTAAACTACGGCAAGCTTGTCTCAGAAATATTCAAACTTTACTCGAGACAGAGGTTTGGTCAATATATCGGCAACTTGTTCGTTAGTGCTCACATACTCGAGCTTGATAGCTCCTTTCTGCACCATATCCCATATATAAAAATATCGGATCTCTATGTGCTTTGACTTATCATGGAACACTGGATTCTCTATCATCTTGATACAACTCTAGTTGTCACATAAGATCACAGTGGGGTCCATGGCTCTAACAATTCTGACTCTTCTAACTCAACTCATCCTTTTTATTGAATAAGGTGAACAAAGTGGTAATAAAAATTCCCTCCCTCCTTGAGACATCTTCCATCATCATGTCATTTGCTTCCCGTGTCACAAATATTCTCAAAGTAAGTAACACCCATATCTACTATGACTTTGACTTAGAACATAAAGGTTTTGTTTATACCATGCTTTCCAATTTTTGAAATAGTATTAACCATTTTCCTATTATGTACATGATTTTGAAAAAAATTGTACTTTCATCTATAAAGGTAGGTATATAGGATTTTGTTAAAGTTTTTATTAATTTTTATGATATTAATAAATGGACACAAAATCTAAACCCATTAAATTAAATAAGAATGACTAGAATTTTAATAACTTTTTCTTAACAAATATTTCTTATTTCTACAAAATTAAATGTAAATGTAGAATCATATCCACTCATATATTTGAAATCGAGTTTTTCTCCACATTAATACAAGCCCGATAATCTCCCATTATGTATTCAATACTTTTATCTTGTATGTTCAAATCTTTTTCATTCACATCTTTTCTAATTTTTCATGATGTTGAAGTTATACGTTTTTATTCAATGTATGTTTATCTTGTTTTATGTGTGAGAAAACTCTTCTTAACATTATATGTTCAAATCTTTTTCATTCATATATTTTTTCAATTATTGATGATATTGAAATTATAAATTTGTATACAATGTAAGAATTATGTATTCAATACTTTGACATTTAAATTTTCAAAAATACCGTTTTAGTCCTCTTTTCCAAAATACCAAATATCCATTTAAATTTAAAGACTTTTTTAATCCTCTTTTCCAAAATACCAAATATCCCTTGTTCTTCATTATCTAGTTTTTTTAATATTATAACAATCATTGTATTCTCAACAATTTTTAATCTAAAAATTAAATATTTTAATCTTTTAAAAATTCCGTAAAATTAGGATATTCTATTTTATAACATCAACAACAAAGTTATTTACTAATTTAGTTTTAACGTCTTTTAATTAAAATATTATATATTTTATCAATTTATTTATTTATTTAATATATATTTTATTTTAAACATATTTAAATATCAATTTAGAACCAAATATAATCAAACAACATCAACAACAAAGCTATTTAGTAATTTAGTTTTAACATTTTTTAATTAAAATATTATATATTTTATGAATTTAGTTATTTATTTAATATATATTTTATTTTAAACATATTTAAATATCAATTTAGAACCAAATATAATCAAACAACATTAGTAATTAAATCTAATTATTTTAGCTTGAGTTTTTTTAATACATCTTCACTTAAAGTTAAAACTAACAATTTCCCCCAAAGATGCAAACATATATCAATAGAAATGTTGTAGAAAAGTATAATATCACTCTCTCTCACACACATGGAATGCTAAGATAACAAGTATAGGATAAAAATGTCATTTAAATGATTGGAAAACTATATATAGAATTCATGCCAAAAATTATCTTAGCGAAAAGGAAAAAACAGTATTTAGCATGCAATTTTAAAATCAAGTGGACATGCTTATTGTACACAACTTGTGTTCCATTTGAACTAACTTCCTAGAGGTAGGTGGAAGAGGACAGATACAAGAAGTTATCCAGGTTATATAAAAAGTAGCAGAGATCATGGGCTCACAAAAATTAACAGTAGTAGGGCTAACCCCACCGACTTGTTTGGAACTCATAAACTTGAGAGCATATTGGTCTATACAAGACATAAAAGGATGCATCAAATTCACACTCTTCAAGAAAGTATCTAGAAACCTCAATGCATGTACACCCTTAACATTACAATATTTAGACATGTTTTCCAAATCAAATAGTGATATATAAGTTCTAAATTTATTGGTGCTACTGCTAAATCAATCTCCACAAAAGTTTTCATCATTCATTTTAACCTTGTATCTATTCCAAAATAAATATATCAAACAAAGAAAAATACAAACCTTGACATAATAAAAAAATTATTCTTGTTCAATTCAGATGCGTCGGTGCGCGCATGTGTGTGGAAATTAATTCATTGCTAAAGTGCTTGTTCAAGAGTAGTGGTTAGGGGATTAGTATGTGTGAAAATTACTTCATGGCTGAAGTGCTTGTTCAAGATTAGTGGTTAGGGGCTTAGTGTTTACTAGTTTTATAGTTTATGGGCTAGTGTGCGTTTGAGTTAGTAATTAGTGAGTACTAGTGAGTTAGGAGATTAGTGGAACTTTGATTTTTCATTGTGTTCAATATGATATGGTTAGCCATGATCTATATTGGTAAATCATGATGAATACATAAAATATGGTCAACCACTATGCATAACTACTACACAATAAATATTATTAATAATAAACATAAATAAATAATAAGGAATACATTATAATGATTTACCATGGCCAAACTAAAGGTTGATGATAATGACCATGGTCAATAAATAGTGAATATGGTTTATATTATTTATTCATTTTTTGTAATGATTGGCTTTATATAATGTGTAAATTATGTGCAGAATGTGTTTGTTTATGTTTGTTTATGTAAATGCATTTGAGAATTGGCAAGCATGTCACTGAAGAGTTTGAAATTTAAAACAAGAATAATATTTCCACTTTCCCAATCAACCAACCAACTAAAATGCAACTAAAATTTATCATCATAATTTTTATATTTAAGATGTTTAATCTCTAATTATAATTATAATAATTTTTTTAAAACGATTCAATTTATATTAAACATTTAAGTTTTTATGTTATTATGTATATATCTTTTTTTTCTTTTTTTTATGTAGGATATTTTAGTTTTTTCTATAATGCATAGTGTAACTTGTTTTAATATTCAATTATCTTTTACATTTATTTGAATATATATTCTTTAATTTAATGTTCGAAGAGTCATTTGCTATATACATATATTGTTTTATGTGTGAGAAAACACTTTTTGATATTATATATTCAAATTTTTTCATCCATATATTTTATTTTTTATTTTTTATGATATTAAAGTTATAAGTTTCTATATATGTTGTTTTGTGAAAAAAATGATGTTTAAATCTTTTTCATTCACATCTTTTTTAATTTTTTTATGATGGTGAAGTTATAAGTTTTTATAGAATGTAACTATTATGTATTCAATACTACTTTGACCTTTGATTTTTTATGTTCAAATCTTTTTTCATTCATACATTTTTTAATTTTTCATGGTGTTGAAGTTACACGTATCTATATAATATTGATCTTGTTTTATGTATGAGAAAACAATCCTTTAACATTATATGTTCAAATTTTTTTCAGTCATATATTTTCTTAATTTTTAATGATATTGAAGTCAATCCTTATATATTCACTACTTATACCTTTAAAATTTTGAAAAGATAATGTTAACTCCCCTCTCCAAGATACTGAATATCCCTTGTTATCAATTTTACCCACTTTTATTATTAATATACATTATTAGTATAATAACAATCATGCTACTTTATACCATTCCTTGAATCTCAAAATTCAATGTTTTATTTAAAAAGGTTCTCTAAAATGAGGATATTCTATTTTATGATATCAACCATAAAGTTTTTTACTAATTTAGTTTTAATCACTTTTAATTAAAATATTATATAATTTAACAACTTTTTTACCATATATATTTTATTTGAAATATTTAAATGTCAATTTATAACCGAATATAGTTAACAACTATAGTACTTAAATCTACTTAGTGTAGCTGAGGCTTTTTTTAATGCATCTTTGCTTAAAGTTAAAACTAGAAATTGTTTTTGAAAGATGCAAAAATACATCCATAGAATTGATGAACAAAAGTATAATATCTCTCTCTCACACATATATAAAATCATAATATAATGACTATAGGAAAAAAATGTGAAGTAAATTATTGGAAAATTGTGTAGAATTCATCCCAAAAATAATATTCTAGGAAAAAGGAAAAAGACAAGATTATATAAAATGATAATATAATGACTATAGGAAAAAAATGTGAAGTAAATTATTGGAAAATTGTGTAGACTTCATCCCCAAAATAATATTCTAGGAAAAACATAAGATTTAGCATGCAATTTTAAAATCAAGTTGGTATGCGTATTGTACACCATTTTTGTTCCATTTGAAACTAACTCCCCATAGTTAGGTGGAAGAGGACATATACAATAAGTTATCCAAGTTATATAAAAAGAAGCAAAGATCTTTGACTCATAAAAATTAACACTAGTAAGGCTAACCCCACCGACTTATTTGGAATTCATATACTTGAGAACATATTGTTCTCTGCAAGTCATAAAGAGCTGCATCAAATTCACTCTCTAAAGAAAGTAGATAGAAACCTTAATGCCTACACCCTTATAATTACAATATTCACATATGTTTTCCCAATCAAATAGGGATATAAGTTCTAAAATCTATTGGTAATTTTGCTACATCAATTTCCACAAAAGTTGTCATCATTCATTTTAACCTTGGATCTATTCCAAAATGAGAGGATCAAACAAAGAAAAATACAAACCTCGACATGATAAAGCATTTATTCTTTACTTCATGGCTAAAGTGCTTATTCTAGAGTAGTGGTTAGGGCTTGGTGTTTAATAATTTGGTAATTTACATATTAGTTTGTGTTTGAGTTAGTAATTACTGAATATTGGTGAGTTAAGAGTTTACTATTATGTTAAGGAATTAACAGTTGATTGTTCAATTTGATCAATATAATTAGCTATAATTAACCATAATATATGTTAATTAATCATAATTAATATAGAAAATACTATCAACCACCAAGCATAATTATTGCTCAATAAATCTTATCAATAATAATAAATAAATAAAAGTTATAATCATTTACTTGGTTCAAACTAAAGGTTAATGATTGATACTAACCCTACATAATAAATGGTCAATGGGACTTATATTTTTTTCCAATAATTAGCTTTATATTGTAATGTATAAATTATGTGGATAACGTTGTTGTTTATATAAATGGATTAGATAATCCATAAACATGTTTTTGAGAGGTTTGAAGAATAATAACACATTTACTTTCACAACTAATTAATATAATTTAACTAAAATTTATTATTATTATTATTATTATATTTTGGATGTTTAATATCTAATTCTAATTTTAATTATTTTTTAATTTTAATTTATTTGTATTAAACATTTAAGTTTTTATGTTATTATATATATATATATATTATTTTTTATTTTACTTTTTTATTTATATGAAATATTTAAAGTCTTTATAGTTATTCAACTTGTTTTAAAATTTGATTTATTTCTTTTATTTATTTGAATATATACTCTTTAATTCAATGTTTGAACAGTCAATTGCTATTTATATTTGTTGTTTTATGTGTGAGATTTTGTTTTCAATTTTTTTTCATTCATATCTTTTAAACTTTTTATGGTGTTAAAGAATTCATAAGTTTCTATACAATGTAATCGTTATGTATTCAATACTTTGGTCTTGTATGTTCAAATCCTTTTCATTCATATTTTTTTAAATTTTTCATTATATTCAAGTTACATGTTTCTATATAATGTTTCTCTTATATTTACATTATATTGAAGTTACAAGTTTTTATATATTGTTTATCTTGTTTTATGTGAGAAAAGGTTCCTTTAACATTGTATATTCAAAACATTTTCATTCATATATTGTTTAATTTATGATGATGTTTGTTGGCTATTTGCTTTATCCTCTTGTTCTTTGACTGACTTGGGTTTGGTGATCTTACTTCGCAGCAACAACAACAAAACCCCTTTAGTTACCGGCCCTTTCGGCATCAACCTGAGAACAGGTTGAAGTCTCACCTGAGGTGAAGATGGGTGGCTACAGAATCATGTTTCTGCAACCTGGTAATGAGCAGATGTGGGACACTGACCTTCCCGAACTTGTCCTACTTCGCTTCTACTACGCATAATAACATGAATACAGGATTTCGCATGATGCAGTTACCAATAGTTACAGACTTTGCTGAATCGTTGTTCTTTCTATCTTTGTAACTACACATTCATTAACAATTCTCATATTCATACATGGGTGTTTCACTACTTAACATATCATTCCCATTAACGTTCATATGGAAACACATATATAAGCATAAAAATTCATGAACATATAAGATAATAGAGATTCAAACACATAACACAAGTATTTACATGGTTCACCCCCCAGATGGGAGCTACGTCCACAGGAATTGTTGTTTATATTACAGGGGAGGTTTTAACAATTCTAGTGTGCACACTCAGCTGCAGACTCTTCTCTACAATATATCTCTACACACACAGCTGCAGAGGTTTTTTCCTCTGTTAGATCTCCCTTAGCATAGATCTAACAATATCTAATAACATCTAACAAAGTCTCTCCCAAAGTATAACCTTCCCTTATACAAAATTGCCCTTTATATAGATTGTGCCTTAAGGTCACATATTTACAATAATTATGGGCGAACCCCCATAGTACCCTTAAACCCAAAATGGAATGGTTCTCCTGTTGACCATGCTTTTCCTTTACTTCGCCGGAGCTCTGCTTTTTCTTTTGCGCCACTTCTATGGTTCTAATGCTTCTTCTGATAGTTGCAGTTCTGACCCCGCAGCTCTAACACTGTCATGGTGAATCCTTTGCACCATTCCACTTCTTTACTCTTCACTAATGTGGCTGACAGTCCGCCATTTCATTCATAACTACTCCAACTACCTTGACCATCCTTAGTACTTCGCTTTTACTAGGGAAAAGGTCCTTTCCTACTACTTCGCTACGCTCCATACCCTTCTCCTAGGAATTGCGGAGTTGCTTCTCCCAAAAATTACTTATGTAGGCCTCGCCTAACTTGTACTTTCACCATCAAAAATTCTTTGACTTGGGATGCGCCCAACAAGCTCCTAACACTCACTTGTGGCTCTCCCTCATGCCACTTTTACTAGGCTTTTTTGACTGCCCATCCCCTGGGATGTTTGAATTCATAGAAAATTGATGGATAGCTGCGCTGAGAATCACAACTATTTCCTTGGTCTCTTGCTCAAACTTCTTAATTGTTTCGAGCATTTCCTATTAGATGACTTCCTGAAGTTGCTCCTTCACAGTAGTCTCTGTTACACGGAGTTCCTGGAACGGTTCCTCAATATCTCCGGAAAGAGCCAACGCTTCTTCTTGGATGAGCTATAACTTTGACGAAGCATCATCCTCCTTCATTCTTAATGCTTTAAATTCCTTCTGTAGCTCTTTCGTTTATGCAAATTTCTAGATCCTTTACCATGGCGGCAAATGCTTCATAGCTAGGTTTAATGAGTCGAGACCATTCTGGATTTCTTGAACTTTGTCTTGAATCTTCTGAAGTTCTGGATCCTCCTGTAGCTCTACTCAAATTCTGGTGACTTCTTCAAGTAGGTCATGACATCTCACCACATCTGCGGAGATGTTTTATGTGGACTCCTTCAACTCTTTGGCTTGTGCTTCTTTCTCATCCCGCGGAGTGCATGGTTTCTGCCAAGATTCTAAGTTAGAAATATTCTCTTTATAGGAGATCTCCATGTCCACCATTTCTACCTTCAGATTGTCCATGGATTCACCAATCTTTATGATGGTTTCTTTAACTTACAGCTCTTCTACGCATTCTAGGATCTTCGCGCAGACCTCAGTGACGACATTTTTTAACTTTTTGTGCTTCTCCTACGCGTATGCAAGCTCATATGTCTTCAACATGCATTCATTTTGTAGCTCATTATAGCTCTCTTCTAGCTTCTGATTTTAGTTAAACAAAATAATGTCTCTATCTCTGATCTCTTCCACAACCTGTAAATGTATACTATGCAGTTCATCGATGGCTAGCATTCCTACATTAAGATCCAGGTGTGCAAACGTCTTCACAATTTCAGCAAGTTCATCAGTTGGGATATTGCATTTATCGGCTCTATACGGACTAGCTGGGGCCTCATTGTTAAATCAGGTGCTTTCCTCTTCCTTTGGCTTGACTCACCCGATTTTCCTTCTGAGTCAGACTCCTTCACCAAGTCTTGCTAGACTTGCTCTACCCGTGCTACAAAAATCTTAAGTTCTTTAAGGCTCTGCATCATGCTTGCTTGGAATTCATCTTGCTTGCTATCCTTTAATGCAACTGTCTCTTTGAGATTCAAAGTGACTCGGGTTGCGATGCACTCGTAGTCATTATCATGTAGCTGCGCATGAAGCAAATGATTATTTGCTTTTGGCTTTTTCCTCTATGGTCCTACCGGCATGGTTGTGTCAAGATTCTTTCTTTTATCTCCTACTAATAAGTCAACAACTTGTTGCTATTCTTCTTCTTTATTTGCTTCATTTAGTTGTGTACTTGTTGTCTCACCTTCCTGGTTCTGTGTGTTTCCAACTGCGCTTTCCTTGGACGTAGTAATGAGCGTCTCTGGCGCCTCAACCTTCCATTCTAGAAGACAGTCTTCCATGATTAGCTCAATTTTTTGCGCATCCAACTGGTATATCCCTTCAAACCATTGAGGGTTTTGTAACTTTGTTCTTGGTTGAACATAGATGAAATCAAGGCCATCTTTAAATATCATGTTGCGAATGTACAGAGTTGTTATTTATTTGGTAATACATAGAGTGTTCTGGATCACTTCGCATAACTGCTCATAGTATGTGAAAAAATGTACTTTATTGAGTCTTTTCCTATCTGTCTTTCTGTTCTCCCACATGTTCGCAAACCCGAGTCCTCGGCAATCTCCTACTATTACTGGAACATTCTATTGAAACCTTGGTTCTTTCCATGCTACAAAGGCTATCATCACCAATAACCGGCTATAGTGAAATGATTCCCACTATCTTGTGTCTCCCTGACATCATCTAAAAACTCATTTAGGAGATAGCTTGACCAGTTATATGTAGTTCCATCCTTATCCTTCGCAGCTAAGGAGACTATAGTGGCTGACACCTTTGTCGGTCTGCATTTCCTCAAAAATTTCCCTACAAGAAGATGGACTATAAAACATGTAGCTCGATATTTGATTCCAACTGTGACCAGGGAAATCTTTAGGGGTGAATTTTAGCCAATTGGCTATTTTTGGGGTTTTTTTTCAAAAAATAAATTCGTTATTTGGTCATTTTTAGACTCTAATATCGCCTATATTTACATAAAATATGTTTTTTATCATAATATGCGCCAAAATTTACAAGTTTCAGTAGTAAATTGTATATTTCATATTTAATATTCGCCTACCAATCTACATATGTATGTTTTTTCAATCTAAAATAATCGCCTAGAATACTATACTTAAGTATATTTTTATAATCCTTAAAAAATACCCTGACTGTGACATATCCTTGACTACCCTTGAGAAAACAAAATTCATCCTTCATCCTCTTGGCTAGCTCCTTGTACTTGTTTTTTCCTATGAACTCAGCTGCGGTGTCAGCACCTCTCTTACTTAAGTGCGTAATCCAGTAGATGAGATCGATATTAATGTCGATCTTGTGGTATATCCACAAGTATCCTTGATGCGTGCATGATAGTAGTGTGCGCACAAATGCAAAGAGCTCAGGGCTTATTTCGAAGTGTAGAATGCGCAACCGATTCAACAATCCGGATGGTCGTAACAATGTAAGCCAGTCTTCTGCATGAAGTGTTGATTGCTTCATTAATTCGATATATCTCCGACACATATATTGATCTTGCTGAAATTGAGGATACTTACCCTCCTGCAACACGTCGTGATCCAAGAACTTGCAATCTGTAATCCGGCCGAGCAAGTTCTCCTTCATGCACACATGGTTCGACATTGGCGGAAACAGAATGCCATACTGCGGATTCTTCATAAGTGTCATAGGTGGCACACTCTCTCTTCATGATTAGATATATTCTAGAACCAGTAGGATGGGTCTCTAGCGGGGTGGTTCTTGCGGGCATGGCTTCGGAATTCCTGAGGTATTTAGCCTTTCTTGTTCATTGGCATTCTACTTATTCTTCGGCTCTGATGTGTGGGGCAGTGAACTTCTAGATGAGTCACCTTTTTCTAGGACGACTTTCTTCACAGGTGTTTTCATGATTCCTCCGAGACCAGAGTGTCAGAAGTCTCTTACAATTTCATCTAAGGTCAACTACTCAGACATCCAAATCAGATAATGATTGCTTTCAACTGGTAAAAACTTGGAAATTATAGGCAATAAAAATTATAAGTTGTGGTAAAACTAGTTAGCATGCAGTCCATGCCTATTTATAGGCATAGTAGCACTAAGGCACGCCCAAAAACGAAAAACCTAGAATTAAATGCCATGTCCGTTGGCCAAATCTTGCTTAGATATTGGTCCTTTTCCTTCATTGAAAGTGTTTTCAACGGACAAATATGCCTTAAATGCAGAAATATCCAGTTCCCGAAAGTACTGTATAATGGTTACTTTCCAATAAAAAATTGTAATGACTAGTTTTCTTTGACTTCGCTAGCGGTTAGTTGAATCACAAATTCCACTGCACGTTTCCCTTCTTTCATATTTAACTTTGCAGCGCAACTCCCTTCTTTTACTTCGCAACTCAACTTGCTATGTGTGCTTCGCAACACATCCTTCATTTTTGTGAAAACTTCACATTTTACCAAAACCATGTGCAAACTCTTATTATTCATTTTTAGTGTCCAATTTCAACTACACTTAACAGTTAAAACTAGTGACATGCTTAACAAGGACTTTAAAATTTTCTTCAAGTAGTTTGCCTAATTAAACTTTGACACCACTAGTGACATGCTTAACAATGTATGGTCCTAACCAATGCATTTTGAATTTTCCAAGAATTTTCATAAATTTTCTATCGTAGAGGAGAACAAGGTCTCCTACATAGAAAAACTTGTATTTGATGTGCCTATCATGCCATACTTTTTCTCTGTTTTTCTGCACTTGTTGGTGAAAACCTGCGATGAAGCGATTTTCCTTCAGTCCAACTAAGTGTAGTAGTATTTATTGCATTGTCTGGTCATCACCTATATCTGTAAATGCTACAATTCTCAAACATGGTACTATGTATTCCATAGGCATGATAAATTCCTGTCCATATGATAATCTGAAAGGTGTATGACCCGTCAACTCTTACAAGTTGTTCTATATTCCCATAATACTGCTAATATTCTCAGATCCCAATCATCCCTATTTGTATTTCATAGCTTGGTTAGCACTTTTTCCAGTACTTTATTAAATGCTTCTACAGTTCCATTAGCTCGTGGATGATATGGTGAGCTCTTTTGATGGTAGATCTGAAATTCTTCTGTCAAGGATTCAATAGTTCTGTTTAGGAAATGGTTTCCCTAGTAGCTCATTAGAATATTTGGACATCCAAATCTTGTCAAGATGTTCTCAAAAATGAAATGTGTGGCCTAAACTGTGCTACATTCCTTCACTGGTTTTTCCTCTGCCCATCCGGTTAGGTAATCTGTAGCTGTGATGATATATCTGAAACCATTTTGCTTTATTGGTGGGTTAATAGGTCCCACAAAGTCAATAGTCCATTTGTCAAAGGATTTCAAAGTTAATTGTGGCATCAATGGCATCTCATCTCGACAAGATGACTTCCCTATTCTTTGGCATACATCTCACTTCCGACAATGTTCTTTTGAATCCCTGTGTATTGTAGGCCACCATAGTCCTGATATCAATATTTTCTGTGCAGTAGCTCTTCCTGAGTAGTGTCCTCCAGAGACTCATGAGTGTCCCTCTGCCAGTATAATAGGCCTTTTAAGTTCTAGTACACATCTACACAATACTTCATCTGGTCCCATCTTATACAAGTGTCCAGAAATTGGAGTAAAGTCAATTGCTCTTACCACTAATTATTTTTTCTACTGCATAGTAAACTCTGTAGGCGCTAATCCTATAGTCATAAATTGTATGATATCTCTGAAGTAGTCATCTACTACCTGGATAGAAAATAACTGTGCATTTGGTAGGCTATCCTCTAAATTAATAGGTTCTTCTCCTAACTCAATTTTGGAGAGATGGTTAGGTCTTGAATTCAATCTTCCTGGTTTGATAATAATTTCATAATCATACTCTTGAAAGAGTAAGATCCATCTACATATTATCCCACCTAACACTGGTTTATTGACCAAGTATTTCAAAGCTGAATGGTCAGTAAACATACGAAAATGCAAACCTAGCAGATAGTGTCTAAAATTATGCAATGCGTACACCATAGATAAGCCTTCCCTTTCTATCGTGGTATAGTTTGTTTCCACTGAAGATAGCTTTCTGCTTGAAAATACAATGGGATGATCGATGCCTCCCTCACTTGGTTGAGCTACTACAATACCAAGTGATATAGATGAAGCATCTACGTGTACGTGGAATGGCTTATTCCAGTCAGGAAAGACAAGAATGGGTGCTCTAACAATTTTCTCTTTCAATGTGTCTAATCCTCTTTGACATTCTTCAGTCCAAATGTACTTCGATTCCTTCTTCAATAATTTCTCCATAGGCACAGTGATCTGTGCATATCTTTTAATGAATTTCCTATAGTATACCGTGTGCCCCAATGTAGTGCATAACTGCTTCATGGAGTTAGGCGCTGGAGGATTTACAATGATTGCGATCTTTTCTAGGTTGACCATCAATCCTTGCTTATATACAATATGTCCCAATATAATTCCATAAAGAACATAGAAGATTCTTTTCTTTAGGTTCAAGGAAATATGATGTTGTGTACACTTCACTAAGAACTGAATACTATCCAGTCATCAAAGTAGACTTCTAAGAACTTATGAATATAATCCTTAAATGCAGCAACAACTACTATTGAAAAAATAGTAGGTGCATTTTTCAATCCAAAGGGCAGAACTGTATACTGAAATGATCCCCATTCAGTGGCAAAGGTTGTCTTGTGTCTGTCTTCTAGAGAAATTATGATCTGATGATTGTTAAGTTTAGTCTAAATTTACAAGCAAGATCACTGAAAGAAACACAATCACAAGAAAGAAAAAGATTTACTTTGGGAAACCCTCATTGGGTAGAAAACCCAACAAAGCTTTCCTCAATATAGATAATCAACAAATAAAAGATGTAGTACCCAAACAAGAGCTCCTTCTCCTCCTATCCAGACCTCTCTCTCTCTCCTATTTGCCAATCACAAGTGAGTGAATGAATGGTATAAATGAGGAACACACCTCCTTTGTTTATACTCATGTTCTAACTGACTTTTCACCTTAATGGGGCCGACCTCTCCTAAGAGACTCTAATAACCCCTAAACAGCTAACTCAGGGCCAACCTCGCATGGGAGATCTAATAATGCTAGTTACCACAATCTCTCAGAGGAATAAACATCTTTGGATACACAATAGGGTCTCCTCGGAGGAATGGAACATCTCCAGAATAATAAAGTACAAATATAATATTCTTAGAAGTTAGAATATTTCAACATTTCCCCTTAACGAGAAGGATATTATAACAACATCTGCAAGAGCAAGGAGTCATCAACTACATGATACATGATACATCTATAAATCATTGGAAGCTTTCATCATACATCATCAATAACTCAAACAGTTACAGGAACATCTTCAAGATCTTCAATACTGGAATATCAACATCTTCAGTACTGAGTCTTCATATTCTGTAGCACTTGATCAGCTACATCATCATCATCATCTAGATCACTCGATCAACATCCTCATCGTCATCTGGATCCTCACGATCAACAGCATCATCATCTGGATCCTCACGATCAACAACATCATCATCTGGATCCTTACGATCAACAACATCGACATCTAAATCCTCACGATCAACAACATCATCATCTGGATCCTCACGATCAACAACATCGTCATCTGGATCTCGATGATCAACATCATCAACTGGATCATCAAAGCAGCATCCTGTGCAATACACATGATCCAATTACGGGATGGTCATCCCCTCTCAATTTAGGACATAAGTCCAAGGACGATGCAATCCTACCACATACATTTTGAACCAAGGGTTCCGGGATGATGCAATCCCCTCAAGTACATTTTCAACCAAGGGTTCCGGGATGATGGAATCCCATTCACGTACATTTTGAACTAGTGGTTCTGGGATGATGCAATCCCTATCACGTACATTTTGAACTAGTTGTTCCAGGATGATGCAATCCCCATCATGTACATTTTGAACTAGTGGTTATGGGATGATGCAATCCCCATCACGTACATTTTTAACAAAGGGTTTCGGGATGATGCAATCCCTATCACGTACATTTTAAACTAGTGGTTCTGGAATGATGCAATCCCCATAACATACATTTTGAACCAAGGGTTCTGGGATGATGCAATCCCTATCACGTACATTTTGAACTAGTGGTTTCGAGATGATGCAATCCCTATCATATACATTTTGAACTAGTTGTTCTGGGATGATGCAATCCCCATGACATACATTTTGAACCAAGGGTTCTGAGATGATGTAATCCCTATCATGTACATTTTTAGCCAAGGGTTCCGGGATGATGCAATCCCTATCACATACATTTTGAACTAGTGGTTCCGGGATGATGCAATCCCTACCATGTACATTTTGATCTAGTGGTTCCAGGATGATACAATCCCCATCACGTACATTTTGAACCAAGGGTTCCGGGATGATGCAATCCCTATCACATTCATTTTGAACTAGTGGTTCCAGGATGATGCAATCCCTTTCACGTACATTTTGAACTAAATGTTCAGGGATGATGCAGTCCTATCACGTCCACTAGGGACCACTTTCTCGGTGACATATGTCTATGGATCTCTTTTAGGACATGTGTCTAGGGATGATACAATCCACTTATCAACTTACACCAAGTCTAAGGACCACTCATCGACCTCACTATCGATGCAGGCAATCTCATCATCAGTTGACAACATCACTCCCCCTTTCCTGGGGGTTCCTTTTGAACTACACCAAGCTTGTCTAAAAAATACTCAAACTTTACTCGAGACAGAGGTTTGGTCAATATATCAGCAACTTGTTCTTCAGTGCTCACATACTCGAGCTTGATAGCTCCTTTCTGCACCATATCCCGTATATAAAAATATCAGATCTCTATGTGCTTTGACTTATCATGGAACATTGGATTCTCTATCATCTTGATACAACTCTAGTTGTCACACAGGATCACATTGGGGTCCATCTCTAAGTCAAATAATCCAGATAACAAATTTTGAAGCCATATTGCTTCATAACTAGCAGAGCAAGCAGCAACATATTCTACTTCAACTGTGCTGAGGGCCACACTAGACTGCTTCCTGCTAAACCATGAGATCATGGCAAATCCCAGACAATAACATTGTCCCGATGTGCTCTTCCTATCTAATACACTTCCTGCCCAATCAGCATTTGTGTAGCCATACAATCTGAATTCATGATCTCTAAGATAACATAGACCAAATTCTATCGTACCCTTTAGGTACCTCATCACATGCTTTGCAGCTATCAGGTGAACTCGTCTAGGTTCCACTAGATACTGACTCAAGGTGTTCACAACAAAGCATTTAGTTTTTTTGGTATTTGTCCAATACATCAATGACTCAATAATCTGTCTACACAGAGTCATGTCCACTAACTTTGATGAATCATCAACTAATAGCTTTAAGTTAGAATCCATGGGAGTGGCCATGGATTTGCATTCCAACATATCAAATCTTTTCAAGATTTCCATAGCATACTTTCCCTAGTTGAGAAAGATTCCTTCTGAGCCTTGCCATACTTCCAGTCCTAGGAATTAATGCATCAAACCGAGATATTTCATCTCAAACTCTGCAGATAGTTTCTTCTTGCATTCGAAAATCTATTTCTCATTCCTAGTCAGAAATAGATCATCCACATATAGCAATAGTATGATAGGTTCATCATCCATAACCTTGAGAGAAAGATTAGGATCAACTTTACTTTTGGTAAAGCCAAGGCTTGTGAAGAAACTGTCAATTCTTCCATACCAAGCTTTGGGAGCTTGTTTTAACCCATACAAAGCCTTCTTTAGTTTGCATACGTGGGTTCTTCTATCTTCAACCTCAAATCCTTGTGGTTGTTCTATGTATACTTCCTCCTCAATCACACCATTCAGGAAAGATGTCTTTACATCCATCTGGTATAATTTCCACTTCATCATGGATTCAAGTGCCATGATAGTTCTAATGGAAGTGTACCTTGCAACTGGTGCAAATGTTTCTTCATAGTAAATTCCCTCTTTCAGAGAGAATCCTTTGGCCACAAACCTTGCCTTATACTTTTCAATGCTGCCATTCATAGCATGCTTTATCTTGTATATCCAATTGGAGTATAACACACTCTTGTCCTTTGGTTTGGGAACTATATCCCAAACATCATTCTTCATTATTGACTGGTACTCCTTTGTCATTGCCTCAACCCAATCTTTCTTATGGGATGCTTCTTCATAACTAGTGGGTTCTTGATCTACAAGATCACACATCAAAGCCATATAGCTAGTGAATGACTTTTCTTTCTTGCTCACTCTGGTGGAACCTTCAGGAGATCCATACTTTTCTGCTCCTTGTATAATGTCTCTTGCCCATGCTGGATTTCTCTTCCTTGATATGTCTATGGCAGGGGGTTCTTGTGGTTCTATCATGTCATGATCTTCAGGTGTTATATTTTCAGGGGTAGGTGTAGCCTCTGTAATTCTAGAAGGTGCATCTTCTTCATATACTTATTCATACTGGCACTTCCTAGATCTCTTGAGAGTTGCTTCTTCATCAAATGTCACATCCCTACTTATTTCCAATCTCTTGTACTTCTACGAAGTTCTGCTTCGACATACCAATTCTTTGGTATTTGATCCAATGTGTGCACAAACCTATGAACCCATTCTGTCTTAGGTATATGTATCCATGCTTTCAAGCAAAACTCTATATGATCTCTAGGATCAGTCTGTCCATTGTCTTTTGCTTGTACAATCACAGTTTGCTCTGCAAATTTGATCTCCATCATGTGCTTACATTCTTTCCATGTGTTTAGGTTCTGATGATGCATAGCCCACCATCTAGCAGGTGTAGCTTGCAATGTTGTATTCAAACATTCTACCTTATAATAATTTGAAATTGATACTTGATATTCTTGAAGAAATGCGTGGATACTACCCAACCCTTCATAAGTAGGAATTAGATTTACCTCTGATCCAATCCAGCGTAGTGAATTTGTTATCTTCGCACATTGTCTTGCTGATACTTCATGCATTCAGCTCTGCTAGGTCTCCATTCCCGCATCTGATTCTGACATGTAAGAATTGTTGCATCTCTAGCTCAATGTTCCATCATGTATAGGATTAATGTAACTTTCTTGATTCATGGTCATCTTGTAGATATTATCAAGTTCTTGAGCTCTGCATTCTTCTTGAACTGGTTCAATATACCTACATCCTTGTGAAAGATCCAAGGGTGCGATGACCTTGATATCTGGTCCTTCAAATATCATTGGTTTTTTCTTGAGATTGTTAATTACGAGGTTATCAATTTCCTAGTCAATCCAAAATAGTGCAGGACAAGGATTGCTATCATCTATGATCTGAATAACCTCAAAGTCTACTTTACTTTGCACTCCATGAATGTCAACAAGGACACTTGATAATCTCCCAAAAGGTATAACCTTTTGTTGATTATCTAGTCTCAACTGTATAGGTGACCATGATAACTTTGGATTTCCCATCTGTTCCCATGTTTGTTTTGTCAGGACATTCACTTCTGAGCCTAGGTTGAGAATGACCTGGTTCATTTCAAAATCTCCGATCTGCACATTTAGACTAATTTCTCTTCCTGTCCTTCTATGGTTCTTGATATGATGAATTGATCTATGTGCATCATTTACTATATTACGCTTTTTGTAATTTCCGAATAGGTTCTATAGTTCCCCTAAGGCATTTCCATGTCTTAGAAAATATATGCAGCTCTGTAGGAATTGTGTAAGAGGACTTATCTGATCTGGTGAAGTTCACGATCCATCATAGGAGATCGACATATCCAGTATCGGTGTATAATCACTTCATAGTTGGGTCCTTGTGGTTGAAGGTTATGAATTCTGAAATATTTTTCTTTCTTCCATGAATACCTTTTTCTCTTGGTCAGGGTTAAATGCGGTAATTTTTCCAGTTGCTTTTCTTACCTAAGGTCCATTAGTAGGCTTGGGTATGTTTATATGATCTTCATAATTTGAAGCTTCATTTGTCTTGTCATTTCCTGTCATGAATCCACTTCACATCACAACATGAATGTTGTGATCTTCATTTCTTTTCTTAGCTGTGATCATCTAAATATTCTGGTTCCATCCTTCTGGTATTTTCTCTTTCATTTTTCCTTGCAAAATGGGACATGCTTCAATGACATGGCCAAATGATTTACAGTACTTACAAGTAGTGCATGGTTTCTAACAGTCTCTTTCTAATTGTCTTGGCTGAGTGCAGTTATAGCATACAGCCTGGCCTCATCCTTGACCAGTGTTTTGTCCTCTTCCTCTATATCCACCACGTCCTCTATATGTGCCTTGATCATACTGTGCATTTTCATTATTATGCTGTGTTTCTCCTTGGACGCTATAGACATCATGTTTTTGTCCTATCATGAGATCATAAGCTCTGCAGTTGGTATCATCATGACCAATTGATTTACAGAATGTGCAGTGCAGGTTCTTTGGTGTCTCTACATACTTTTGAAGCATGTAACATTCTTTTGGGCGATGTCCTCTACATCGACAAATATCACACTATTGTCATTGTTGTTGGTTCAATGGGTTTGATGCTCCACTAGAAATGTAATCTCTAAACACAGGGTAATGTTCCTTGGAATGTCCCTCTCCCTTACATTTGGTACACCAAAACTCTTCTCTGATCTCTTTCCCTTTCTTTATGTCTTGTAGTTGTAAGGTCAAGTTTGCTAACTGTGTCTGTATCTATACCATTCATGTGCTAGTTTCTCCTATGGGTGAAGCTTCTAGTTTCATCTCAATTTCTAATGCTTCCATTTGTGATGTAACCTTATGTTGCATTAACGGTAATCTAATGTGTGGCAACAATGTAGCTATGAACCATTCTTTATGTTGTTGCGGTGCTATTTCAAAGCTAACTTGATCTAACAATGCTTTGAATTTCTGATCAAACTCCCACACAGTGTCAT
This sequence comes from Larix kaempferi, assembly GCA_027924585.1. Classification (NCBI taxonomy): domain Eukaryota; kingdom Viridiplantae; phylum Streptophyta; class Pinopsida; order Pinales; family Pinaceae; genus Larix; species Larix kaempferi. Next base: position 4,657,641 of record BSBM01000008.1, read on the forward strand.
TAGGTTTCTGTTTGATTTCTTTTCGCTCTGTGATGCATTGAGATTCTGACTTAGATTTCTTAAATTCTCTAATCAGCGCACTTTTGATATCCACCAGCATTCTGTTTTGTCCAATAGAATATTTCATAAACCATGTGTTGTATTCAATAAGATAGTAGAAGCATACACAGAGATAATCAAGATGGAGAGAGATGAGTCGAATGCATCCAAGTGTTTATTATTGATATTGATTTTGTTATTTATACATGGAGAGAGAAGTTGGAGCAGTTACACTTGCTCCAACTTCTCATGCTTTACATATTTAATTAATACATTCATTAATATAATGATAACATACGAAAGCCTATCAGCCCCCTCAACATGTCCCCCACAAACAAAGCCTTTCTTCATCCCAAAGAAAGATGTATTAGCATCATGGATTTCTACTACTGCTGAAGTAGTCCTCAGTATGCATCAACCATGCATACCGGTCTGCATAGGTGCTCAGCCGTAACAGCCGCCAACTTGATATGAGAACGCATATGTACAAGGCTCTACTATGACTGGATACTCTTCAGCCTCCATCTTCAATATGGTAGTAGTCTATCGAAGTCTCACCCTCTCAAAACGGAGGTTGACTATCCTCTTCTCCAACGAGGTCTTTTGGTTTAAAGTCTTACCCTGGTTCATCTAACCGACATCTCCATTGACCCAGGCATATCCATCTAGTCAGCATCTCCATCGGTTTAGGCATGTGAGGCCTTTTGTCTCTTCGACTTTCTATGCCATTTCTTTGTCTTCTTGATTTCCGAGGTCACAATCCAAGAACATCTTTGCAATACAACACTAGGGGGTTATTCAATTCGAATGTTCTACTGTCATCATCTAGCGTTAAGCTCTTCTTCTTTGTGTTGTAAGACAATTCTTCTTGAATATGCTCTACGTCAACTTCATCTGTCGTGACGCTTCCTGCAAGTTTGTAAATGTGTCACTTCTTGTGGTCGATACTGACTGTGAGATATTGGTCGTGGACTGACTTGAATCGACTCGACCCGATGCGATGCTTTAGTCAACTAGAGATTGACTGATTTATAAATATTGATTATAATACAAAAAGGTCGATCATATTTAACATTGACCAACTCTCGACCATAAATGAGGCAAATGGCCTTGAGCATAATTACATATTGACCATAAATACTATCGACTTATAGCAATATTGACCACCAATATGATCGACGATATAACAATACATTCTTTACTCGACATACCTCTAACTTGAATAAAATGACTTGTCAACCCCTTTATACTCCCATAAGGGTCCATAAATATCAACTCAATGTTCTTTTAACCATTGGTAACTTCCTAAGCCAAGTCGGTTCTTACATTTATAGCACTAAATAAATAAATAAAAATTCAACACTTCATTACACAAATATTGTCTTTTCTATGAATCCTCGACAAGTATATTAGAATCCCTGACCAACTGCATAATTACATGAAATTCGAAGCTACTGGTCATTTATTTGACTTCAATCCATCTTTATCTATCATATATCGTTGCTTTCCATTTCAACAATCAACCACACTAACACTGTGCAGACTTTATTCTTTTAATGAAGCAATCGGTTAATCTAGCGACGCGTGCATGCTCCCAATCTATCAATCTTTGACTGCTGAGGTCAATGGGCTACTCCAGGCATCAACTGCATTCTTTGGTTGTGTGGAAAGGTTGGTTGACGAACTCGACCATACTTTTCAAGCAATTAAAGCTGACCAAAATGCGACCATAATAAGGCATCGACCACTACTGTCGACATCGACTAGATTTGACATGACCATAATTTAGAATAATATTTTTACAAAGTTTGTAGAGACTATAGAAGAAGAAACTTAGTAACATAACTTTGAATGTTAGTATCCATTGCAGCCAATGGATTTCAAACCCATTTTTGGTTGATGGCAACTTATTCATGCTTGACAAAAGAACGTAGAGGAAGGAACATGATTCCTTATATTCCATGAAAGGAGTGTTCGAGTCAATTCATGATAATAAGTTGCACACTGTGAGAAATAGGTTGACAAATAGAATGACTCAGAGCCCAAATAACTTGTTGATGTATATGTAACTTCGGAATGTATTTCATCTGTGTATTATATATATATTTATTGTACCCTTATAAGAGATGTGTTATTCCTCTATAAGGAAGTGTTGTCATGTGGATTGACAAGTGTCGCAAGTGTGTGTACTTGCCGATGGGTTATTAGACCACCATATGGGGTCGGCCCTGATTAATATATATTATAATGTGGATGTATTTAAGTAGACAAGTTGGCCCCAGTAAGTCACTGGGCAAAAAGGTGACTATAAATAGAGATAGGAGATCTTTATTTTACTCACTCGGAAAAGTAACTCACTCTCTCTTTGAAAAGTGGTGCACTAGTGAGGAGGAGGAGGATCATCTACTAGGAGACTATCTCAGTGTTATTTGGTTGTATTTTGGTTGAGCCATTGCTCTCTCTATCTCTGAGGAAGTTGTGGGGTTTTTCACCTTAGGGTTTTCACCACGGAAACTCTGTGTCTCTTGTCTCTATGCTTTTGATTCTTGTGATGCTTGTGATGCTTGTCATATTATGATTGTCATGCATTGATATACTGTAGATGTTATTCTCTCAACAAAGATCCTATAGTATTGTGATTTAATACTCAAATTTAACATGGTATCAGAGCTAAACTGAGAAGAAGACATTTTGCAGTGACGGAAGCTTATGTTCCTTGTTTATTGGGTTTCTCTCCACATATTTTTGAAATTCAGTATAGTAGACTGGATCTACTCATCAGGGTGCATCTATCTGTCCAATCAGAATTCAGTTCCGAGCATTTTCAGATTTGGCCCTAAAAATTAGGGTTTCCTCAAAAATAGGAATTTCTGGAAACTGAAGGCACAGCTGGAATCTCCTTGCAAAAATCGAATGTTAGAGATTTGGATCGAGATTTTTGGCTGAGTAGATCTACGAGAAACTCAAACCCTAATTTAGGGCTCTCCCTAGTGAACCGGGAGGACAAAAAGGCAATTTTGAAGGGCAAGACTTTGCTGATCTCAATTTCTGAATGTACTAGGCTGATCAGCTCTCCAAGGCGCATCTTTCTATCCTTTCGGAATTTTGAAATTCACATTCCAAATTTTTAGGGTTTCTCTAACAAACCCTAATCCGGGACCAGATCTAGTTTTCAACACTTCAAGTGGTAAGTCCTAAATATTTTCTATTTCCATTTGAAGTACTCTTAAAGATGTCTCTCCACACCAAGCTTGAGGATAAGCTTGAAGGGGCTGATAACTTCCGAGCCTAGAAGTATAGGATTGGGTTAATCCTGGAAGAGAATGAGTTGGACTCATATGTGAAAGAAGACATACCTATCCCAGAGGATGAAGAAGCCAAGGCATTACACAAGAAGAACTTGGTCAAGGCAAAGAGAATCATTGCTGATTCTATCAAAGACCATCTCATACCTCATGTGTCTTCTCTTAAGACACCCAAAGAGATGTTTGAATCTTTGACCAAGCTATTTGAAGGAAAGAACATAAATCAGAAGATGACCATGCGGAACCAATTGAAAGCAGTGAAGTTTCAGAATGGAGAAACCATTCAATCTCACTTTTCAAGGGTCTCCCAGATCAAGGAACAATTAGAAGCAGTAGATGAAATGGTGGAGAATGGTGAAGTGGTGATGACCACTCTAAATGGCCTACCCAGGTCATGGGATTCCTTTATTCAAGGAATTTGTGCAAGGAAGAAGTTGATCTCCTTCAACAGATTGAGGGAAGAATGCTCTCAAGAAGAAGCTAGGCTTATAGCTCGTGAGGAAAAGATTGGAGGAGAAGATCAAGCTCTTGCAGCTCACACCAAAAGAAGCAAAACCAAGAAGGATCACTCTCACCACAGAAGAACCCATCAAAAGAGTAAGAAGGACCTAAGATGCTTCACATGCAATGAGAAGGGTCACTTTGCTTCAGATTGTCCCAAGAACAAAAGGGATAATAACAACTCCAGTAAGAAGAAGAAGGGCAGCAAAAGAAGGTTTCATGCTCATGCTGCCGAAGATGATGAACCTCAAAAGAAGATGGCTAGGGCAGAAAGTAGTAGTGATGATGACTCATCAAGTGAAGAAGAATATGTTCTAATTTCTGCTCTTACAGGTACCATCTCCCATGGATGTAATGATTGGTTGATTGATAGTCGGGCTTCCAAACACATGACTGGGTTTAAGGAATCCTTTGTGAACCTATCTGAACATGAATCACCTCATAAGGTGAAACTTGGGGATGATTATCAATATCCAATCAAAGGAAGTGGTGAAGCCTCCTACAATCTAGACTCTGGAAAATCATTGAAGATGAAAGAAGTACTTTATGTACCTATACTCAAGAAGAACTTACTCTCCATCTTTGCATTGGATGCAAAAGGTATGAGGGTTTCATTTGTGGATGGACAAGTCCTAATGTGGCCAAAGGGAAAGACCATAGATGATGCAGTAGTGATTGGAGAGCAAGAGGGAGGCTTGTATAAATTGAAGGGACAACCTGAACATGCCAAGGTGGATAAATCCATGGAGCCAAGTGAACTTTGGCATAGAAGACTTGCTCATATGCACTATAGAGCACTTCCAATTGCAAGCAAGGCAGTAGAGGGTCTTCCTGAAATCAAGACCAAACATGAAGGTGTTTGCAAAGGATGTGCAAAAGGTAAGAACATTAAGAAGGCTTTCCCAAGCAGTGAAAGCAAGGCAAAAGACATCCTAGAAATCATCCACTCAGATGTATGTGGCCCTATGTCTTCCAGTTCCCTGAGTGGGTATGTTTACTATGTATCATTTATTGATGACTTCTCCAGGAAGACTTGGGTGTACTTCTTGAAGGGCAAAGATGAGGTGCTTGATAAATTCAAGGAATTCAAAACCTTGATGGAGAATCAAATTGACAAGAAAATCAAGACATTCAGATCTGACAATGGTGGAGAATTCACCTCAAGTGACTTCAAGAATCTTTGCAGTGATTCAAGGATTAAGAGGGAGTTGACTGCTCCTTATAATCCTCAACAGAATGGAGTTGCAGAAAGAAAGAACAGAACTATCATGGAAGCAGCAAGGGCAATATTGCATGACCAGGATCTTCCTATGCATCTATGGGAAGAAGCAGCTAGAACAGCTGTATATGTGCAGAACAGAACACCCCACAGGATATTGGACAACAAGACACCAGAAGAGGTCTTTTCTGGTAAGAAACCTGAAGTCATCCATCTCAAAATATTTGGTTGTCCAGTATATACTCATGTCCCAAAAGAGAAGAGGACTAAACTAGATCCTTCAGGAAAGAAGGGCATCTTTGTGGGTTATAGTGAAAGCTCGAAGGATTATAGAATATACTTTCCAGGGTTCAAGAAAATTGATGTCAGCAGGGATGTAACATTTGATGAAAACTCAGCATTCATCAAATCAAGGAAGGCACCTACCGAAGTTTATGAAGAACCTAAGGAAACAAGATTTCAGGACACTACCATGACTGAAGTAGTTCCAGAAGTTGTTCATGAGTTTGAAGATCCACAAGAACTTGTAGATCCACCCCGTGAGGATAACTCTCACAAAAGGAAACCTGTATGGGCTAGAGAGCTCATTCAAGATGTAGAAAGATTTGGCATTCCAGAAGAAGAACACAGAGCAAAGAAGAGAACCAGATCACATACCAGCTATGTTGCTTTACTCTGTGACATCATGAACAAAGAGCCTTCTAGTTTTGAAGAAGCAGTGGAAAAGAAAGAATGGAAGGATGCTATGATCGAGGAATACCAATCAATAATGAAGAATGATGTTTGGGATGTTGTCCCAAGACCTAAAGAGAAGTCTGTTGTGACTTCAAAATGGATCTACAAAATCAAGCATGCTGCAGATGGCAGCATGGAGAAGTACAAAGCAAGATTTGTAGCTCGAGGATTCTCTCAGAAAGAGGGAATAGATTATGAAGAAACCTTTGCACCTGTAGCTAGGTACACTTCCATCAGAACAGTACTTTCCCTGGCTGTAACAATGAAATGGAAAATACACCAGATGGATGTCAAGATTGCTTTCCTGAATGGTGTAGTAGAAGAGGAAGTATATGTGGAACAGCCACTTGATTTTGAAATACATGATAGGGAATCATATGTATGCAGATTGAAGAAAGCCTTGTATGGCTTGAAGCAAGCTCCCAGAAACTAGTATGGTAGGATGGACAGTTTCCTATCTAGTTTGGGATTTACCAAGAGTAAAGCAGATTCCAACCTTTACTACAAGGTTAAGGAAGGGAATCCAGTGATTCTACTCCTGTATGTGGATGACCTATTTGTGACAGGAGATGACAGACTAATTCCAGATACTAAGAGGAAGCTTGCAGCTGAATTCGATATGAAAGATTTGGGAATGATGCACTATTTCCTAGGTATGGAGGTGTGGCAGAGTGCAGGTGGGATCTTCCTTGGTCAAGGGAAGTACACAGTAGATATCCTGAAGAGATTTGGGATGATGGATTGCAAGGCCATGGCCACACCGATGGCATCGAATCTGAAGCTTCTATGTGATGCTTCATCTAAGCCAGTTGATGTCTCTATGTATCGTCAGATGATTGGGTCCTTGATGTACCTGACGAACACAAGACTAGACATTTGCTTTGCTGTGAACACATTGAGCCAGTTCCTGATGGATCCGAGGAGTGTTCACCTAGTTGCTGTAAAGCATGTTCTGAGGTACCTGAAGGGTACAGTGGATTATGGGCTCAAGTATGAAGCGAATCAAAAGTTTAACCTATAGGGTTATGTTGATTCAGATTGGGCTGGCAGTGCTGCAGATAGGAAGAGCACATCTGGGTGTTGCTTTAGTATGGGATCAGGTGTGATCTCTTGCTTCAACAGGAAGCAGTCCTGTGTAGCACTGAGTATAGCTGAGGCAGAGTATGTTGCAGCCTGTTCAACTAGTTGTGAGGAAGTATGGCTACGGAAGCTACTATTTGAGTTATTTGATCTCCCATTGGAAGCTACTGGTATCTTCTGTGATAACCAGAGTTGTGTAAAGCTATCCGAGAACCCAGTGTTTCATGACAGGTCGAAACACATAGAGATCAAATATCACAATATCAGGGATATGGTGCAGAGAGGAGCTGTGAAGCTCCTGTATGTTGCGATGGACAAGCAGATTGCAAATGTGCTGACGAAGCCACTAGCCAGGGTGAAGTTCGAATACTTCAGAGAGAGGCTTGGCGTTCTTCAGATCGAGGACACTTCGAGGAAGAAGTGATGGACACTTTTGCTGAAGCCATTCCAAGCATGTTGGAAGGAGGATCCTTCACATGGCCGTGGATGTAAGCGCTAGATAATGAGCATCAGGATGATGTTCTGGTTTCTGCTTGATATGATCAGTTGGATCATTTTTATGTATGTATGTACGCATCATGTTGGATGATGGATATGATCAGTTGGATCATTTTTATGTATGTATGTACGCATCATGTTGGATGCTGGATATGATCAGTTGGATCATTTTTTTATGTATGTATGTATGCATCATGTTGGATGTTGGATATGATCAGTTGGATCATGTGTATGTATTTTGTATATGCATCATGTTGGATGCTTGGACCATGTATCTGTATATGTATCAGGTGGATACATTGTATGATCAGGTGGATCATGTATGGTGATATGTATCATGCATCAGGTAGATGCATTTATGATCAGGAGGATCATGTATGATGATATGTATCAGGTAGATACTTGGTATGCATCAGGTAGATGCATTGATATTCAGGTGGATCATGCAGCAGGATGTTGCAGTGATGATCAGGATGATCATGGATGATGAGCTTCAGGATGTTGCTCCAGATGACATGCAGTAGGACGTTGCAGTGATGATGATCAGGATGATCATGAGTACATCAGGATGATGTATGGTGAGTATCAGGTTGATACTCTGTGGCCGTGGATCAGGTTGTGCAGATGAGCATGTCTGGGAGATCCTATAGGTCAGAGTTGTGTACCCATAACAGCCTGGGATGCTCTTTCGAGACATTGCTCTAGGAGGACATGTAATTTGTGCCCTGGGAGATTTCAGGTCGGAGTTGTGTATTCATAACATCCTGAGATGCTCTTGCGAGGTTTTGTCCTATGGCATGTAATTTGTGCCCTGGGAGATTTCAGGTCGGAGTTGTGTACCCATAACATCCTGAGATGCTCTTTCGAGGTTTTGCCATGACCACATGTAATTTGTGCCCTGGGAGATTTCAGGTCGGAGTTGTGTACCCGTAACATCCTGAGATGCTCTTGCTAGGTTTTGTGGTGACCACATGTAATTTGTGCCCTGGGAGATCCTTCAGGTTGGAGTTGTGTACCCGTAACATCCTGGGATGCTCTTTCGAGGTTTTTGTGGTGGGGTCACATGTAATAGTGCCCTGGGAGATCCTACAGGTCGGAGTTGTGTACCTGTAATATCCTGGGATGCTCTTTCGAGGTTTTGTGACACACGTAATAAGTCCCGATGATTCCATAGTATGGCCAGTGATGATGAAGACCTACAGGTGGTGGGCCTACATCCAGTATGAAAAAGGACTGGCTCTGTAGAACTTCCTATGACGAGTAGAGTCAGAGATTGGTTGAGATAGTAGCAGCAGTTATGATGCATCGATGATTATGATCCAGAGAAGAAGACTTGTCTAGCAGATCTGTGTCGAGAAATACCTTCCTAGTTAAGAGGGAGTGTTGATGTATATGTAACTTCGGAATGTATTTCATCTGTGTATTATATATATATTTATTGTACCCTTATAAGAGATGTGTTATTCCTCTATAAGGAAGTGTCGTCATGTGGATTGACAAGTGTCGCAAGTGTGTGTACTTGCTGATGGGTTATTAGACCACCATATGGGGTCGGCCCTGATTAATATATATTATAATGTGGATGTATTTAAGTAGACAAGTCGGCCCCAGTAAGTCACTAGGAAAAAAGGTGAGTATAAATAGAGATAGGAGATCTCTATTTTACTCACTCGGAAAAGTAACTCACTCTCTCTCTGAAAAGTGGCGCACTAGTGAGGAGGAGGGGGATCATCTGCTAGGAGACTATCTCAGTGTTATTTGGTTGTATTTTGGTTGAGCCATTGCTCTATCTATCTCTGAGGAAGTTGTGGGGTTTTTCACCTTAGGGTTTTCCCCATGGAAACTCTGTGTCTCTTGTCTCTATGCTTATGATTCTTGTGATGCTTGTGATGCTTGTCATATTATGATTGTCATGCATTGATATACTGTAGATGTTATTCTCTCAGCAAAGATCCTATAGTATTGTGATTTAACATAACGTTTACTCCGTTCAGGAAGTAACTCAGTTGCTGCTTGGCTTTGAATATTGTAGTGTGGCAACCCTATGGACAAGGTATTTAAAATCTGTGGGTCTACGCCTGTAGAGGTGGGTGGAATCTTGATTGAGTGTGCAGGTGTCTTCATTGTGACGGGGTTTTTCAACGACTGGGGACAAAGCGGGAGGAATGGGACTACTAGATGGACCTAGACTGACTAAGGGTAACACGATTTCAAGGATTATTGACTTGATTTCATCAAGGACTTCAAGTTCTGTCGGACTCTTTGGTGGTTCGACGACATGTCGAGCAGGTGGGGGGTCTTCCACCGACTGGTTAACTAGGAAAGGAATAAAAGATGATGTATGTTGGGAAATAATAGGACAATTCGGGTTGGGGTTTCTTTGGAGTTGAGTGATGTGCATACCGACCACTTGTGGTGTTATGCCTTTTGGAGGGGATGATACATCAATTAGGATAACACCGGAAGGGGCAGAGTCAGTCGACGGACTAGTGTCGGTGAGGACTGGTTTCTTGGTGACCAACTCTTTCCATTATGGAAAAAAGTAGGGAGTTAGGATATAAACTGATTAAGGTCATTGTCAGATTGGATCTTTTTTCGAAGGGGGAGGGGAAGGGTCTGCACAATATTTGGAATCTCAATTGAAGATGATGGTGTAGGTGGAGTAGATTCTAGGCGGGTGGGGAGATTCGTATCTTCCATCACAATGGTTGGAGATGGTGGAGGGGTGCTTTATGTCAGGTCAACATCAGCTTCGACCGTTGGCTTGATTTTCTTTTGAGTTGGTTGTTCTTCCTCCACAAATCTCTTGAATTGTTTCTCAAGAGATACTTTATTCTTTGCTGCATCATCCAGGATTTGTGTAGCATTGTCGAACAGTTCAACTTCGTCCTCCTCAGTCGACTCTCGGATAATCATGTTTCTTTCCCCTTTCCTTATATGTTAGTGTCCATGATTTGTCATTCTTGTGAAAATAAGTCTTCTATCAGTCAAACATTTTCTTTGGTTAGGGCATACTCAAGGTTGTCGGATTGAGTAATCTCATTGGAATGCTCAACTACATCGGGGCGATCTTGATGTGCTGAAAGAGTAATTGCTAACCGATTAGTTTCGACGGATGGTTCAACTTGGAAAGTGAAATTGCTCATATACAGTCGGATTTAATATTCTTCTTCTTTATCTACATTTGTCAGAGGTTCGACTATGGGTACGTTGACTTTGTGTGGCTTGGGCGGAAATCTCAATTTTATATTTGAATGCGTGCTTAACTTTGTGAATATTTTGTCGACAGAGGGGTAATAGTCGAGAGGTTCTGTTGCACCAGTTGCACCCTGTAAATGAAAAATCAATGTATAGTCGAGCGCCAATTGGATATACGTTGTTGAGGGAGGACTTATTCAAACATTCTGGTACACCCTCCATCTGGTCGATAGAATTTTGAGATTTTGGAACGACAGTTCCAGCCATATCTTAACTGTCGATGGTCCCAGCCGATTGCCTCTGTGCATAAAGCAACATAATTTTTCCATCAAGGCATGCCTTTCTACTGTGAAGTCCTTATTCCTAGTCGGTCTAAGGTGTGTCATGGAAATCCAAATGATTAATGAAGGGTATCGAATACCCACACCCTCTTCTTTGCACTTGAAATAGATATTCTTGACTATGTCGAACAAATAATCAACCCATTTATACACTTTGCCTCGCACTGCCATGTTCATAACTGCCTCTAACATGTTGATTTTGAGATCTGATCCTTGATTGGAACTTGAAAGGGTATTCAAAATGATTCTAATAGCTATCTTGTAATTGGCATACTTAATATTGTTTACCACTAGACCTCTAGAGTTCTTAGTAGCAGGGTGATCTGAGAACTCTTTAACTAGCTCCGGTCTTTGCCATGTAGGTATATCCTTTCCTTTGTTTGATAAGCCCATGATCTTGTAAATGATCTCACTATTTATTTCGAGAGGGACATCGAAATAAAACTTCCCATTGTGATACCTGCTAACTATAAATTGTGCTATGATGTCCTTTAATCCACCAAAATGTTCAATGAGGTGTGCATGCATATACTGTAAGATTGTGGCAGTCCATAGCTTGTTAGCTTCATCCCTCCAGTGGCCATCCGACTCCTTTCCCCAAGTAAGAATGTTGCTCCAGGTTCTTCTCCAATGTGGCTTTGAAACCTTAGCGTTCCGGATCAATTGCAAATGGGTTTCTAGAGGAGACAGGGCTTTCTCAAGTTCTCGCACTTTGGATGCAGCGGACTGATTTGTCGTCCTCGCCTTTCTTGGGTGCCATGATGGACACAAAGTTCTCTGGTTCAAGATCGGGTTCTGGTGGCTCCGAGTTCTGGTTCTCAAGCTCTTGACAAAAGAGTATCCAGGAATCCTCGAGCTTTAGATTTATAGCGAAAGATTTTGGCATGGGGGGATGAGAAGTAGATGGTCACATTAAAGACTGATTTGACGAGGAAATTAAATGGGAATGAAAGGCTGTCGGTGCCTTGATGGTTGTGTTCCAAATTTGTTGTCCTACTAGTCATCCATCTCGACTACTTTTATTTGCCACTTCTATGTCGGAGGGATGCCGGTGTGTTTCTTTTGTGTTGTCATGTCGACCAGAATTGGGCTGGAAATATCGATGAGCACGTTCCTCCCGTTGACCAATTCTTTCCTGTCAGCGGCTCTCATGTTGGCGTTCATGCATAGATCACTTTTCACTTCAATCCTTTCTTTCGCTAGTATTGCTTGTCCAGTCCTTAGTCATCACGTGTTTGATATAACTTTCTTTTGGATGAATTGCTTATAACTCCTTTCACTCTAGGGTTGGTTACAACCATTTTTTTTTATGCATCATGTCTTGTAGTGCTTAAGTCGGGTGCCATTAACAAGTTTCTTGAAAACACTACCTTGTAGTGTCTTCAGTCAGACTGAACCATTGGAGTTGATAGTTTCAACTTGGTAAGGGCCCATCCACTCTATGTGCAATTTCTTGGGCTTGTCCTTAACGCGGCTATTATATAGAAAAGCTAAGTCACCAGCTAACAAATTTTTCCGTTTGATGTTTTGATCATGCCATGCTTTTTGTTGGTGTTTCTAAATCACTTGGTGCTCAATTTCTATCTATTGGGACTCGTCGAGCCTCAACAGTTGATAAAGCGCTCTTTTTGTGCATATTCGACATCAATATGTAAAACTTTAGTGATTCTCAGAGCTTGTCATCGAAAATGCAAGGGGACGACTGCTTCTTGCCCGTAAACAAGCGTGAAAGGTGTTTGGGCCATCATTCTCTTATACGTTGTTCTGTATGCCCATAGAACAACATGTATTTTGTCATCCCAGTCGCTTTTATCCATGTTGCGCATTTTCGTCAGTCCTTTGGTGAGTGTTTTATTGAATTCTTCGGCGGTGCCATTTGATTGTGGAGGATACGTTGTGCTTATTTTATGCTCAATTGCAAATTATTTTGTTAGTGCATCATTAGTCTTACAGACAAAATGAGTACCTTGGTCACTGATTAAAGTCAGTCGGCATCCGAATCGTTTGATAATGTTCTGATAGATGAATTTAGCGGCAACTTCGCTGGAACATGTTTCGACCTATTCTTCTTCTGCCCATTTAGTGACGTATTCTACTACAGTGATAATGTAACGTGCGCTTGTATGTATACCAATTACTAGAAAAGGTCCAATAAAATCAATTTCCCATATCTCAAATGTTCATCCTAGATTGACTGGAATGAGGGGCATTTCTGTGCTTGGCATAGGTTGACCCATGCATTGACATTTATCACACTTTACAAACTCTCTACAGTCTTTGTGAACTGTTGGCCACAAAGTCCAGCCTGCAGAATATTTATGATTGTTATATTAGCATGGTATTTTCCTCTTGCCGATCCGAAATGTGATTTTGAAAGTATGCCATGTTGCTCATGCTCAGGTGCACAATGACACAATACATCATCTAGGCCAAGTTTGTATAGGAATCCATTGATGTGAGTATAAGGTGCATCTTTCATTGCAAGAATATTCTTCTTTTTCTCTTTTATTCCTTCCGGAGCTTTTCCATCCTCAAGAAATTGTGCAATCTTTGTAAGGTCCGAGGGGATAGCTTCGATTTTAAACAGATGTGCGTCAGGCAGATCATCTTCTATACCTGTTGGTTCCTCTCCGGTATCAATTCTTGACAAATGGTCTAGTCCTACATTCACCTTCCCTGGTCGAGTGATTACTTCAAATTCAAACTCCTGGAATAGTAATAGCCAGTGACATAATCTCCCATCATGCAATGGTTTATTGACTAAATGCTTCAAGACTTGATGTTCTATATAGAATACAAAAGGATTAGCCAATAAATAATGTCGGTATTTCTGTAGTGCAAATACCATTCCTAATGCTTCTCTTTCTATGGTAGAGTAGTTCTTCTCTGCTTTGTTAAGCTTCCTGTTGCTGAACGCATTAGGGTAGTCCATTCCATCATCTCTAGGCTATGTTAATATAGTGTCGATCGCTATTCTAGATGCATCAATATGGACATGGAACTTAATCGACCAGTTTATAAAACGTAGGATGGGTGCTTCAACAAGTTTTCTCTTCAATATGTCGAATGAGGTATTGCACTCATCAGCACACCTGTACTCCTAATTTTCTTTCAACAATTCTTCTAGAGGGTATGTCATGTTGGAATAGTGTCTAATAAACTTTCTGTAATATCCCATATGAGCCAACAGGATTCGCACTAATTTAGGATCAACTGGGGGATTGAAGTTAAGAATGATTTTTATTTTAGCATAGTTGACCTTGATGCCTTCTTTACAAACTACGTGGCCTTGTAGTATTCTGATAGGGGTTGCAAAGATGCACTTCTTTATGTTCAGCAACAACTGAATCTCTTGTCAACATTCGAGCATTAACCCAAGCCATTTACAATGGTCTCTCAACATAGAGTAAATTGTCCAATCATCAAAATAAATAGCCATCATTTTGTAGATGTACTCCTAGAAGGATTTGACGACAATATGAGAAAAGACCGCCGATGCATTTTTTAGACTGAATGGCATGACTTTGTAGGTGAATGAACCAAATTCACACACGAATGTGGTCTTATTTTGATATTCTTTGGCTATATGTACTTGGTTGTACCTAGAAAATCCATATGTGAATGAATAACACTCGTGTCCTGTGACTTCATTTATGATTTCGTCAGCAAACGATCTAGGGAATGGCTCAGTGAGTGTAACTTTATTGAGTTCGCAAAAATTGACACAAATCCTCAGTCGTGTAGGGTCATGCTTCTTCGGCTAAACCACCATTGGACTCTCCCACTCTAATTGATCAATGGGGTATATGATTTCGGCTTCAAGCATACTGTCAATCTCCTTCTTCACAATGCCTTTGTATTTACGCGCGAGTTTATATAGTCTTTTCTTCATCAGTTTGGTGTCTGGTCGGATGTCAATTTTCATTTCACCCATCCCCTGCACAAGGCCTTTCAAGTATTTATAGTCACGTGCAAATACATCTTGAAATTTTTTAAGGAGGATGGTGATTTCTGCAGTCTGTGCCTCATTCTAGTAGTCACCAATTTTTGCCATATTAGGTCTGGCGTCATTTCAAATATCAACTTCTTTGATTTTAACCTTTGCGTCCATCCACTCCGGGGTGCGACTGTCATTGATTGGTATCTCACCTTCCTTCATTTGCATGAATTGTGGCAGAAAATGTTTTTCTGATAGTCTTTCTGGCTCCTGTTTTTCTGTAGTCTCTCGTTGAAATGTATTTTGATAGGATTCGATGTAGCAGGGTGATATTATATCCACTGAAATATTTTTCCAACTAAATTATTCATCTCCAAGCGCAGTTGTTTCGAATTATGGGTATCCTTTGACTAAATAATATGGCAGGAAACTGTTTGTCGAACAATTTGCTTCTCTTCTATAGGTGCATTTCTATCGGCTGCAGGAACTCTTTAATTTGGTTGCTCGCTTCTACCAGTTTCTCCTCTTTTGGGGAAAAATGGAAATATTTGATGAAGTTTTCTTTAATTTCTTTCCATACAAACGTATCTCCTCTTACATCCTCCATTTTTTACCATTTATTTGGAAATTCGATGAGTGTGCTTGGGAAGAGGTGTGGCCAATCCCTTTCATCCTTGTATCCTAGTTTTTGCCATTCTTTTTCGCATCTGTTGACGTGGACTTTAGGATCTTGTCCTTGAATGAAAGTTGGGATATATGCCTGAGCTATTAACTTATTTCCTCCAAACCGTTCAACAAAATATGTCGACACGTTGGTTCATGTTTGGAGTCGTGATTGATGAGTATCCACCATCTCGCAGCCTGTCCTATGAAAGTCTCGACCAAACTCTGCAGTCTTCCTTGTTCACTGACATGTTTCGAAACTTCCTTGACATGTATTGTTGGTGATTGGTGTTTTTTATATTGCAGCACATGATGATGTGCAGGTTCAATCTTTGCTGGTGCAAGAGTCGGATATTCACTATTTTTTCGTTCAAATATTTTTCGGATGGTCGAGACTGAGAAACACTTCTTGAATTGTTTTTTGGAGATGGCTTCCACTGTCCAACATTCTTTTGCATGAACATCATAATTTCCCATGTGCTGGTCATAAAACTCAACATCGAAATTAAATCTGATTGAAGAAGGGTCTCCCAGATGGAGTTCCCCCTGAGAATTTGGTTCAATATAATTTGCATTGTTGTCTATTTGGTAAAGCTGTCTGATATCATTATCGTGTTTAATAGGTTCAGACCAAGGTTCTCCCTGAGATAGGGAAATTGGTACTATTACCTTCTGACCGTTTCCTTTTATTTTGATGCGAGCCTTATTAAGTGAGATCGAAGCCTTCATATTTCAGCCCTATGGTCGGCCAACCAAGGTTGGAAAGGAACTTGCGCCATCCTTTGGATTTATGATTTCAAAATCATTTTTTTTCTTTATGCCTTTAATGGATGTTTCCACTTCTCTCAAGACTCCAATTAGCTCAATGAGTCCTTGATCTTTGAACTTTAGATAAATGCTTGATTCTTGTAGTGTTGGTCGACCTAATTGGTCCCAAGTATCATGAGTCATGATATTAACTTGGCAGCCAAAGTCGAGTACGACTTGCCGGATGCGATATCCATGTATCTCAAGGTCGACAAGTGGGTTGACATCATTGTGTTGGTTGTGGAGCCTGATCTTCCAATCTCATAGATGATGTTGTTTCAGTCGTATTGTACCCCAGGTTTGGTTATGATCTTGGCATGCACAATAGGGGGGCCGAGGGAGCAATGGAAGAAGAAGAAAAGTTTAAGGTCGAGAAGTTTAATGGCCAAAACTGCCAGTTATGGAAGATGCAAATGGAGGACTATCTGTACTAAAAGGATCTATTCCTGATGTTGGGAGGAAAAGAAAAACATCCAATGACGATGAAGGATGAAGAATGGGAGGTCCTTGACAGAAAGGCACTGGGAACAATACGAATGTCCCTGGCTTCATTGGTGGCTTGCAATATCTCAAAAGAAAAGACAACAAAGGATTTGATGAGCGCATTGAGTAATTTGTATGAAAAACCCTCGGCCTCCAACAAGGTATTTCTAATGAAGCATTTATTTAATATGAATATGACAAAAGGTGGATCTGTTGTTGATCATTTAAATGAATTTAATACGGTTACAAATCAACTGATTTGTGTAAGTGTGAACTTTGATGATGAATTTAGGGCTCTTCTAATATTGTGTTCATTGCCATAAAGCTATAATAGATTGTTCATGGTTGTAAGTAACTATGTCTCTGGTTCAAACACCTTGAAATTTGATGATGTTATTGGTGTTATTCTTAGTGAGGAAATGCGAAGAAAAAGCATAGGTGAGACATCACATACTGCGTTGACCATGGAGAGCAGGGGAAGATAAAGGGAGAAAGGAAAGAGCCAAGGTAATCACATCAAGTATAAAATGGGCAGATCCAAGTCCAGACTGGGAAAGATAGAGTGTTAGAACTGTGGAAAGAAACACTGCAGATCTCTAAAGAAGAAAAGAAATGGACATCAGGAGACTACTTAGGAAGCAAATGTAACAGGTGATGTGTTACAAGATGCTTTGATTCTTGTATTAGATAATACTAGTGATTACTTGGTAGTAGATTCAGGAGATTCATGTCATGCTACACCCCATAGGAAATACTTCCATGATTATGTTGTAGGCGATTTTGGACATGTTTTATTGGGTGATGATGAGCCATGTAAAATTGTTGGAATGCGTAAGGTATGGATAAAATTTAAGAATGGAAGTGAATGGCTGCTAAAAGATGTAAGGCATATTCCTACTATGAAAATAAATCTGATCTCAATAGAGAAGTTGGGAGATGGCGACTGTTTATCTACGTTTGGATAAATGTGGTGGAAAATCACTAAAAGGATCAATGGTGATAGCAAAAGGAGACAGGATAGGTACATTGTATTTATGTCCTCATAATACTGACCATTCTATCTAGTCTTTAGCTTCCACAGGAACAAATACAACATTGTGGCATCATAGGGTTGACCACATGAGTGAGAAGGGGATGCAGATTCTCCACTCAAGGATGTTGCCACCAGATCTCAAATAGGTAAGTTTGGAATTCTATGAGAACTATGTTTATGGAAAACAGAAGAGTCATATTTATCAGGGTTGGGAAACAGAAGAAGAATGAAAGGTTAGAGCTTGTGCATACGGATGTATGGGGACCAGATTAGGTACAACCTCTTGGTGGCTCTCATTATTATGTTACATTTATTGATGATGCAACTAGGAAAACTTGGGTTTATTGCATTAGACAAAAATATGATGTGTTTTCTATTTTTAAGAAGTGGAAAGCTTTGGTTGATAATGAGACAGAAAAAATGTTGAAGTGTCTCAGATCTGATAATGGAGGTGAGTACTGTGGCAAGGAGTTTGATAGTTACTATTCAAATCATGAGATTCATAGAGAGAAGACAGTCCCAGTAACACCACAAGAAAATGGTGTGTCATAAAGGATGAATAGAATGATCATGGAGCATGCAAGGTGTATGAGATTGCATGCAGGGTTGCCGTTACAGTTTTGGGCAGATGCTATAAATACTGTTGTTTATTTAATAAACAAAGGGCTTTCAAGTGCTTTGGATAGTGGTATTACATAGGAGGCATGGAGAAGTAAAAAGGTAAACTACTCATTTATGAGAACTTTTGGTTGTGAAGCATTTGTCCATATTGATAAAGAAAATAGAACAAAGCTTGAAGCCAAATCCAAAAAATATACCTTTATTGGATATGGGGTTGATGATTTTGGTTATCTCTTATGGGATTATGAAAATCACAAAATCATTAGGAGTAAAGATGTGATATTCAATGAAAAGGTCATGTATAAAGATTAGTTGCAGGGAAAGAAATGGGAAAAAGAAAACATAGAGTACAGGATGCTTGATGAAAGTAAAGAAAATGAAGTTCCAAAGGTGCCAAAGAATTAAGAACAACAACAAGTACCTGGAACTCTTGCAAGTGTAAGCATATCTACCAGGTTAAGTATAATCCTTGAAAGATACTCTCCTTCAATGTATTATTTATTGATGACTAATGCTGGTGCACCACAATGTTATGAATAAGCAGTGCAGGTGGAAACTAGAAAGAAGTGGCCGGAGCAAGGCTTGAATGAGGAGATGGACTCATTGGTAGGAAACCAGACTTGGGATTTGGTTTAGTTTCCTGCTGGTAAAAGAGCATTGCAGAACAAATAGATTAACAGGTTGAAGGAAGAAGAAGGAGGTAAGAAGCGATACAAGGCCATACTTGTTGTAAAGAGGTTTGCACAGAAGAAAGGTATAGATTTTGATGAAATGTTTTCTCTTGTTGTTATGATGACTTCAATTAGGACTATTTTAAGTCTAGTGACAGTAGAAGATTTGCATCTTCAATAGTTAGATGTAAAAACATCCTTTCTCCATGGGGATTTGGAGGAAGAGATGTATATGCAGTAGCCACAAGGGTATGAGGTCAAAGGAAAGAAAAATTTGGTATGCAGGTTGAAGAAGAGCTTGTATGGCTTGAAGTAAACTCCAAGGCAGTGGTATTTAAAATTTGACAGGTTTATGACAGAACAAGGTTATAGTAGATGTCATTCTGATCACAGTGTTTATTTCAAGAGGCTAGATAATGGAACATATATTATCTTGTTATTGTATGTGGATGACATGCTTGTTGTAGGGTCTAACATGCAGGAAATAAATGTGCTCAAAAGGAAGTTAGCTAATTCATTTGCGATGAAGGATTTGGGTGCTGCAAAGCAAATCCTTGGTATGAGAATAACAAGAGACAAAAAAAATCACAAATTGACATTGACTAAGAGTGAGTACATACAAAAGGTGTTGGAGAGGTTCAGATTGCAGAATGAAAAACCAATTAGTACACATTTGGCCAGCCATTTCAAACTATGTAAGGAAATGTGTCCCAAGACACAGGAAGAGATAGATTACATGTCCAAGATTCCCTATTCATCAACAATTGGCAGCTTGATGTATGCCATGGTGTGCACAAGACCAGATATTGCACATGCAGTGGGAGTTGTGAGTAGATATATGAACAATCCAAGTAAAGAACATTGGAAGGCAGTACAGTGGATTCTCATGTATATGAGAGGTACTATCACTGATGCATTATGTTTTGGAAGTTTAGACACTGTTCTACAGGGATATGTTGATGCAGATATGGCAGGTGATAAGGATAGAAGGAGGAGCACCACAGGGTATGTGTTTACTGTAGATGAAACAACAGTAAGTTTGATTTCAAAACTGGAAAATATTGTTGCACTTTCAAAAATGAAGCAAAGTATGTTGCTGTTACAGAGGCTAGTAAAGAGATGATTTGGTTATTGAGGTTTAAAGAGGAATTGGGTAATAAGCAGAAGGATAGTAGGGTGTATAGTGACAAGTAGAGTGCCATTCATCTTGCAAAGAACTCAACCTTCCATTCCAGGACTAAACATTTACAACTCAAGTACCATTTCATACGTTCTGTTCTAGAAGATGAACTGTTGAAGCTGGAGAAGATACATACTAGCCAGAATCCTGCGGACATGCTTATAAAAGTAGTGACCAGAGAGAAACTGAGTTCTTGTTCGGTTTCAGTTGGCCTTCTAGCATGAAGGTGAAGATGAGAAATTTTCCAAGTCCAAGTCCAACAAGTACATCAACGGTGGAGTTGCTATGATCAGTCTCCAAGTGGGAGATTGTTGGTTGTGGAGCCTGATCTTCCACAACCCCGACCTGGGTAATATCCATGACGGTTACAATTGTTGTTCCTCCGATCATATCTTCAACCATCATATCATGGGTACCTATCATTTCTGTCATTGCGTTCATAACGGTCGTTCCTTCCATTTCTATCGTTGCAGTCATTTCTGCCATGTCTATCATTTCTATCATGTTGTTGCTCGAAAAAATTTATTTGGTACACTGCACAATAGTTCTGTTTGTTCTTCAAGTTTAGATGACATTCTGTGACAAAATGTGTGTCGACTTCACATGTTTGACACCACTTTGCTTGTTTATTTTTCATATTATATGGGTAGTTGTCTATCTTGTGTAGATCATAGTCTTGACATATGTCACAAAAGCATCTTAATTGAACAAATTTGACATCTTCTCGTCGCTCCTCCATACGACAAGTGCCCTTGTGATGTCCTGTAGTGGAGCATTTCGTACACCACACTTTTGAGACTTTTAAACTAATATCTCGGATACACTATTGCATGCTATCCAACCGCTCCTTGATGTGTCTATCGACGGGAACCAAGGGATACTCGTCATCCATTTCAATTTCCAAATCCTTTGTCAAGGAATCTTCATATGAATTGACACTTTGTTAGCGTATGTGCACTTTAATTTTTCTAATCAGTTCATCCATGAACCATTTTATTAGAAGCTTTTCTTCAATTTCATAGTCAATCTGGCTCAAGAAATCCTTGAATCTCTTATTGTATTCCTTCACATTCTTCGTTGGCCTCTGGATTGTTGTCTTCAATTTTTCAGCAGCCAAGTATTTTTCCACTAAAGTCTTAAAGAAAGACAGAAAGTGCGTTTTAATTTGCGCTTTCATTGCATTCAGTGTTTTGTTCATGTACCTCATGTACCATGTAAGTGCTCTCTTTCTTAGGGAGCCAGCAAACTGAGCCAACTGACATTCTTCACTAGTAAGTTGATTGGCTATCCAAATTGATTCGCAAACGAACAAATGTCTTTTTGGATCTTCATCTCCTTCATAGAAAGGCAGGTGAGATGTTGTGTGCGACATGTTTGCTGTTATTTCGACTACAAAATTATCTAGTGGTGTCGACGGATTACCATCGGTGACAGAATTAGGTGCTTTCTCGACCATGATGGGTACTATAGTCAACTGAGTCTAAAGAGCGGGTTCCTTGCTTTCAACTCCAGTGTCTATAACTTTTACTTCTTGGCTAGTTCTTGGAAATCTATTTTCTTTGACTTCTCCAAGTGAAATCCAGGAAAAATTATGTACTATCTGGGTTTCGCTATTCCTCAGACTTTCTAAAGTACTCAACGACTCACTTAATGCTGGTAGTGGCGGGGGGGGGTGGCTGCTTATGCGTGATCTGAATAGAGTAAGTGAAAAATTCTGTTGGAAAGCTTGGGTTGAAAGGTCACCCAATTTCTTTGTTCAGGTCGATGAATCAACAATCTGTCAACTTCATCACCTTCATTACTATGTCGACTCCAGATGTGTGACTGGCCAACGTGGCATCCTAGGTCTTCTTTGACAATGTCTTTCAGTCAGACACTCTGAGTTAACTGTGACGAGGAAGGGGGTGTTCGTATCTCGAGTATCCGAACTTGGAGAGCACTACATCGCTCTATCCACAAGTCCACTTCCATTCGTGACAGATTGTCATCGACGCCCCTTTCTTCGTGGGATCGACTCTGCTTCGACAGATTCCCTTCTGCATCTGTCACGAGACCTAGTCCCCGCTTCTTCCAAGGAGCATTGGATTTCTCCCTCAACTCATCACGCCGCTTCTTCCTTTTTTATCTTTCAGTTTTCTAGATATCCAGAGTGCTCTTATGACTCATCGTTCTATCTTTGTCGAATTTATCAGACCTCTCACTACTGGTCATATCATCTTTTTCTATGTCGACCTTCATCAATTCTTTACTCTATCAGAACATGCTTCATTACCCCGCCAATGCTAGCCCGAAGCTCTGTAGGAAACTGGGGACGTGTAGGACGTCATTTGTTCAGAAAATACTCCCATTTGCACTCACATACAAATGTTTCCCACAGGCGCTCTTTTTCCTGCCAATTTGAATTTGGCAGGGGCGGGAGAAATAATGATCGTGTCTCGACAATGTGTGCAATGCCTTTTTCGATAAAAAATTTGAACAAAAGAGTCGGAAAGGAACACAAGAAATGGTCGGTAAGGTCTGTGAAGAAATTTTTCCTTACTTCGTCAATAAAAACTCGCTCTTTAATCGCCCGTTCTTCATAGAACTCGTCAACAATCTTCTTGCACCATTCAGACAAAATTGTGGGACCTCCGTTGAT
The DNA here is from genome assembly GCA_027924585.1 of Larix kaempferi. NCBI lineage: Eukaryota > Viridiplantae > Streptophyta > Pinopsida > Pinales > Pinaceae > Larix > Larix kaempferi. Next base: position 4,680,590 of record BSBM01000008.1, read on the forward strand.
GAGCTTCGAAATCAACTTTCTCTCTTCTTCATCTACTTGTCTTCTCATCCAACAACTCCTTTAGTGTTTATGACACAGATTCTACAAATTTTTCATGAGTCTTAGTAAAGAACTTCTCCCTTGCTTGAGCAATCGTCAGCTTGTTTCTCCTTGCATAGTTTTGTAGATAGTTAGATTTATTCTTATCCCACCATTCTTTGATCTCTTGCTCTGGTATCATTGAACATGCTCGCTATTCTTATGACAAATGCATCACCGGAAATGGAACCAATGTTGTAGTTCAGGGTGTTTCATTGTTACCAGTGATACATAATATATTATATAATCATGCACAATACAAAGATACAAGTAGACGAGATATGGAGAGAAGAGAAAGCCTTTATTACTCATGAATATGCAGAACAATACACAGAAGAAATCTAATTTAACCCAATACATCGACTCAACAACATATATATATGCATTTACATTCAGTTATGTAACTGTCTTGTTGGTTCAACCGAACGACATAACCTGACTGGTCGACACAATTATCGACATACATTACAATAGGCCAAGCGGGGAGCCTAGCAGACAGGATGACTTAGGATCCTCCAACACCATGTTAAAGCTATGTATTTGAATGTAGTAACTAGTTGGGCTTGTTTTATGGCATCATCATGTACTTTGTTAACATTCTAGACGGCTTCACAAAGAAAGCAATGTTTCTCTAGGTATTCTAGATCAGTTCCTTTAAAGATAGGTAGTTTAATGTCGTATGTCATTATTCTTCTAGGAGGTGTATCATTCTGCGATGATGAGGGCATACAACTACTTGACTGATATCAATAGCTCCTCCTGCAGTGTTACTACTTCTAGTGTTCTGTGAGCTAGTAGTATTTCTTTCTTCAACTATAAGTTTTTGTGGAGTAATAGGCTGATAGCCAATCTATCTAGGTTCTGTTTTACTACCAGACTCAACCTGATATGATTTTTTTTCACTTCCTAACTTAGTTTATAGGAATGTGTGAGGTTCGGTTCCACGAGACCTCTTTCTAGTGCTAACTTTATATCGCTTTACACTTCACAAAATACTAATATCTTCGTCCGTGTCACTATCTATGTTACTGAACATTACAGACTCAAACCCTAGGAATCTGATTGCATTCTTAAGACTGCTTTTTCAGCTAGTAGCATTTTAATGTATAAAAACTGAGGTTTTTCAAGTACTTACCTCTAAATCCTTTGAAGAAATATCCTTTTGCTGTAATATATGACTTCAACATGTCCACAACAAACTCTGTAACATAGCCTTCTAGTATGCTATCCAACCAAAGTTCTACTGCTATTGAAATTTGGTTGTTAATCCCTCTAAGGCTTTGAATTAAATCTGGAGTCCAAACTGTAGGTTCTCTCCCTTGATTTTTTTTCTTCATTCTAATAGTCTTGATATCCACTCATGTAGCTCGTTACAAAAGAATGTGAAGAAAACTTCGTGTTCATCAGTGCATATATACCTTTGTAACCATTGTTCTGTGTTTAGCCATGAGTGTTTGTTTTCTTTGTTGGCGAACTCTCTTTATGTATGGATAACCCAGTTATATATTTCTTTTCTCTCTCGATTCCAATTAACAGAGTTCATCACCATTTCTAGCACGGAAACAGAACCATTTGTTGCTCATTTCTAGCGATTCCACATCAACATAGCACATCACGAGTTCTAGCACGACAACATAACCATTTGTTGGTTATCTTCTTTCTCCTCTTGTTCTTTAACTGACATGGGTTTGGTGATCTTACTTCACAACAACAACAACAAAAAAACCCCTTTATTCACAAACCCTTTCAGAATCAACCTGGGAACAGGCTGAACTCTCACCCGAGGTGAATATGGGTGGTTACAAAATCAAGTTTCTACAACCTGGCGATGCATGGATGTGGTATACTGACCTTTGCGAACTTGTACTACTTCGCTTATACTACACATAACAACATGAATACAGAACTTCTCATGAAGCAGTTACCAACAGTTACAAACTCCGTTGAATCGTTGTTCTTTCTATCTTTGTAACTACGCATTCATCACATTCGTTAACACTTTGCATATTCATACATGGGTGTTTCACTACTTAACATATCATTCCCATTCACATTCATATGGAGACACATATATAAGCATAAACATTCATGAACATATAAGATAACAAAGATTCACACACATAACACAAGTATTTACGTGGTTCACCCCCTAGATGGGAGTTATGTCCATGGGAACTGTTCTTTATATTACAAGGAAGGTTTTAACAGATCCAGTCCGCACACTCAGCTGCAGAATCTTCTCTACAATAGATCTGTGCGCACACAATTGCAGATTCTTTTTCCTCTCTTAGATCTCTCTTAGCATAGATATAACAATATCTAATAACATTTAACAAATTCTCTCCCAAATTCTAACCTTCCCTTATACAAAATTGCCTTTTATATAGATTGTTCCCTAAGGTCACATGTTTACAATAACTATGGGCCAACCCCCATAGTACCCTTAAACCCAAAATGGCATGGTTCTTCTATTGACCATGCTTTGCCTTTACTTCGTTGGAGCTCTGCTGTCCTTTTGCGCTGCTTCTATGGCTCTAACGCTTCTTCTAATAGTCACAGTTCTGACTGCGCGGCCCTGAGACTATCATGGTGTGTCCTTTACACCATTATGATTCTTTACTCTTCGCTACTTTAGCTGACAGTCCATTGCTTCATTCATAACTGCTCCAACTACCTTGACTGTCCTTATTACTTCTCTTTTACTAAGGGGATAGGTCCTTTCCTTCCACTTCGCTTCGCTCCATACCTTGCTCCCGGGAATTGCGAAGTTTCTTCTCCCAAAACTAACTGATGTTAGGCCTCACCTAACTTGTACTTTCACCATCAAAACTTCTTCCACTTGGGCTGCACCCAACAATGTTGAAGTTATTAGTTTCTAGGAAATACAATCATTATGTATTTAATATTTTCACCTTTAAACATTTGAATAACCCCCTTCTCCAAGATATCGAATATCCTTGTTCTTCATTACCCATTTTTTTCCATCATTATTATTATAAAAATCATGCTACTTTATACAATTTCTCCAAACATTTTTTTGAATCTAAAAATTTAATGTTTTAATATTTAAAAAATTTACTAAAATGAGGACATTACATTTTATGATATTGACAATAAAGTTTTTTATTAGTTTTAAATATATATATATATATATATATATATATGGGAATCGACCAATAGGAATAGGGATTTATTTGAGTCTACAATCACTATATCTTATGATTATCAACATTTTCCCATGTACATCACATAGGGTTAGTCGAAGTTTGAATCCACAACGTCACAAGAAATCCCTTAACATTGCACCCTATAGTCAACTAGTATACACTCCACAAATGTGAATATGATTTATATTAATTTTATTCATTAATTACCATTTTTATCATTAATTGTTTTATTTAAATGTAAGAAGATATTCATTTAGGGCTAATAAAAATTATGACATGAAATATACATTCCTATCATATAATATCTTCACAAAACTATATGCACATATGCACATGAATATTATTGAAGTAAAAATAATTTAGGTTAAATTCATATTCTACCTTTTAACTTGAATTATATCATGAAGTCAATGGCAAAGTAAAACGAAGGAAATGAGAAATCAACAAAAATACTTAATGAGAAATGAAACATATAATTGATTTAAACCTCATTTTAATAACATAATTGTAATTTACATCTTCATTATTTAAAAAATTATTAAATATGTTAATGCTACATTCACCTACTCGAGATTTTTCTTTGTATGATCAAGGAACATGCACTTATTTATCTACTACTTACAATCCCTCAATCATTTCCCCCTTTTTATTGAACCTCATTGGGAGGAATTTATATCCCTATAATCATAGGTCTACCTTCTTTCAAATTTCCGTAGGGGAAGACAAAGGGATTTCCATATTTCATTTTAGTATATGCAGGAAGTAAAGCATTTCCGCTAGTTAATTATAGTTCTATCCATTGCCATGGTTAACCATTGTGAAGGATCCACCTAAAGGATTTCATGAATATCATGTTAATGGGATAACGATTCATCTGTGTTAAAGTATCAGTTTATTAAACATCGTTACATGTTGAACCTCTTACCTATGAGGGGTCCTTTAGTCCCTAGCTCTCATGAACTCATAAACATTGTTACATTAAACAATTTCATCCATTAAACATTGTTACATGTTGAACCTCTTACATATGAGGTCCCTTTAGTCCATAACTCTCATGAACTCACTCACATTGACTTTGACTCATTTACTTATAAGAGTTCATTTATAGGTTTATCATACCTTGGTCCCCATTCCCATCATTAATGTCCATCCTTGGACTTAGAAAAGATATCCTTGGACACATAACTCCTCTGATACATGCACAACTTATATAAACATGGGATCATCTACTTCCATAGCACATTGATGGACAAGGAATAATTTTTGGAGATCTACAGTGTTGTATGAAGCTAGTTCAAGCTCCCATCTCATGTATGTATAGTCCTTGGCCTACCAATGATCTCATGAATCACATGGGATCCCACTAGTGCATTGGTATCATTCACAATGAATTGAGTTCACCATTGGTATAAGTTCTAAAATCTATTGGTAATTTTTCTACATCAATCACCACAAAAGTTTTCATCATTCATTTTAACCTTGGATCTATTCCAAAATGAGAGGATCAAACAAAGAAAAATACAAACCTCGACATGATAAAGCATTTATTCTTTACTTCATGGCTGAAGTGCTTATTCTAGAGTAGTAATTAGGGCTTAGTGTTCAAAAATTTGGTAATTTACAGACTAGTGTGTCTTTGAGTTAGTAATTACTGAATATTGGTGAGTTACGAGTTTACTATTATATTAAGGAATTAAGAGTTGATTGTTCAATTTGATCAATATAATTAGCTATAATTAACTATAATGTATGTTAATTAATCATAATCAATATAGAAAATACTATCAACCACCAAGCATAACTACTGCACAATAAATCTTATCAATAATAATAAATAAATAAATAAAAGTTATAAGCATTTACCAGGTTCAATGATTGATACTAACCTTGCATAATAAATGGTCAATGGGATTTATATTTTTTTTTAATAATTAGCTTTATAATGTAATTAATAAATTATGTGGATAACGTTGTTGTTTATATAAATGCATTAGATAATCCACAAACATGTTTTTGAGAGGTTTGAAGAATAATAACAAATCCACTTTCACAACTAATGAATCAAAATTTAACTAAAATTTATTATTATTATTATTACATTTTAGATGTTTAATATCTAATTTTAATTTTTATTTATTTGTATTAAACATTTAAGTTTTTAAGTTATTTTATATATATATATATATATATTATTTTACTTTTTTATTTATATGGAATATTTAAAGTCTTTATAGTTATTCATAATGGAACTTGTCTTAATATTTGATTTATTTCTTTTATTTATTTGAATATATACTCTTTAATTCAATGTTTGAACAATTAATTGCTATTTATATTTGTTGTTTTATGTGTGAGATTTTTTTTTCAATTTTTTTTCATTCATATCTTTTAAATTTTTTATGGTGTTAAAGATTTCATAAGTTTCTATACAATGTAATCGTTATGTATTCAATACTTTGGTCTTGTATGTTCAAATTTTTTTCATTCATATTTTTTTAAATTTTTCATTATATTCAAGTTACATGTTTCTATATAATGTTTCTCTTATATTTACATTATATTGAAGTTACAAGTTTTTATATATTGTTTATCTTGTTTTATGTGTGAGAAAAGGTTCCTTTAACACTGTATATTCAAAACATTTTCATTCATAAATTTTTTAATTTATGATGATGTTTGTTGGCTATTTGCTTTATCCTCTTGTTCTTTGACTGACCCAGGTTTGGTGATCTTACTTCGCAGCAACAACAACAAAACGCCTTTAGTTACCGGCCCTTTCGACATCAACCTGCGAATAGGTTGAAGTCTCACTCGAGGTGAAGATGGGTGGCTACAGAATCATGTTTCTGCAACCTGGCGATGCGCAGATGTGGGATACTAACCTTCCCGAACTTGTCCTACTTCGCTTCTACTGTGCATAATAAAATGAATACAGGATTTCGCATGATGCAGTTACCAATAGTTATAGACTTCGCTGAATCATTGTTCTTTCTATCTTTGTAACTACACATTCATTAACAATTCTCATATTCATACATGGGTGTTTCACTACTTAACATATCATTCCCATTCACGTTCATATGGAAACACATATATAAGCATAAAAATTCATGAATATATAAGATAACAGAGATTCAAACACATAACACAAGTATTTACATGGTTCACCCCCCAGATGTGAGCTACGTCCACAGGAACTGTTCTTTATATTACAAGGGAGGTTTTAACAATTTCAGTCTGTGCAGTCAGCTGCAGACTCTTCTCTACAATATATCTATGCACACACAGCTGCAGATTCTTTTTCCTCTATTAGATCTCTCTTAGGATAGATCTAACAATATCTAATAACATCTAACAAAGTCTCTCCCAAAGTATAACCTTCCCTTATACAAAATTGCCCTTTATATAGATTGTGCCCGAAGGTCACATATTTACAATAACTATGGGCCAACACCCATAGTACCCTTAAACCCAAAATGACATGGTTCTCCTATTGACCATGCTTTTCCTTTACTTCGCTGGAGTTCTGCTTTTTCTTTTGCGCCGCTTCTCTAGCTCTGATGCTTCTTCTGATAGTCGCAGTTCTGACCGTGCGGCTCTAATACTGTCATGGAGCATCCTTTGCACGATTCCGCTTATTTACTCTTCGCTAATGTGGCTGACAGTCTACCAATTCATTCATAACTTCTCCAACTACCTTGACCATCCTTAGTACTTCGCTTTTACTAAGGGGAACGGTCCTTTCCTGCCACTTCTCTTCGCTCCATACCCTTCTCCTAGGAATTGCGGAGTTGCTTCTCCCAAAACTGACTTATGTAGGCATCACCTAACTTGTACTTTCGCCATCAAAACTTCTTCCACATGGCATGTGCCCAATAGGCTCCTAACACTCACTTGTGGCTCTCCCTCACACCACTTTCACTAGGCTATTTCAACTGTGCATACCCTCGGATGTTTGACTTCATAGAAAATTGATGAACAGTTGCGCTGAGAATCGCAACTGTTTCCTTGGTCTCTTGCTCAAACTCCTTAATTGTTTTGAGCATTTCCTCTGAGATAAATTCCTAACGTTGCTCCTTCACGATAGTCTCCGTTACACAGAGTTCCTGCAAGTTTTCCTCAATATCCCCGGAAAGAGCCAACGCTTCTTCTTGGATGAGCTATAACTTTGACGAAGCGTCATCCTCCTTCATTCTTAACGCTTTCAATTCCTTCTGTAGCTCTTTCATTTCTGCAAATTTCTGGATCCTTTGCCATGGAGGCAAATACTTCATAGTCAGGTTCAATGAGTCGAGACCATTCTGCCTTTCTTGAACTTTGTCTTGAATCTCCTGAAATTTTGAATCCTTCTGCAGCTCTTCCCAGAGTCTGGTGACCTCTTCAAGTAGGTCATGACATCTCACCACATCTATGAAGATGTTTTATGTGGACTCCAACTCTTTGGCTGGTGCTTCTTTCTCATCTTGTGAAGTGCGTGGTTTCTGCCGAGATTCTAAGTTAGCAATATCCTTTTTATACGAGATCTCCATGCCCACCATTTCTAGCTTCAGATTGTCCATGGATTCACCAATATTTATGATGGTTTCTTTAACTTACGGCTCTTCTACACATTCTAGGATCTTCGCGCAGACCTCAACGACGAAATTTTTAAACTTTTTGTGCTTCTCCTGTGCGTATGAAAGCTCATATGTCTTTAATGCACATTCATTTTGCAGCTCCTTATAGCTCTCTTCTAGCTTCTAATTTTAGTTAAACAAAATAATGTCTCTATCTCTGATCTCTTCCATAACCTGTAAATGTATATTGTCCAGTTCATCGATGGGTAGCATTCCTACATTGAGATCTAGGTGTGCAAACTTCTTCTCACTTTCAGCAAGTTCATCAGTTGGGAATATTACATTTATCAGCTCTATACGGACTAGCTGGGGTCTCATTGTTAAAGCAGGCGCTTTCCTCTTCCTTTGGCTTGACTCAATCGATCTGCCTTCCAAGTCAGACTCCTTCACCATGTCTTTCTAGACTTTCTCTACCCATGATACCAAAATCTTAAGTTCTTTAAGGCTCTGCATCACGCTTGCTTGCACTTCATCTTGCTTGCTATCCTTTGACTCGGGTTGCAACGCACTCGTAGTCATCATCATGTAACTGTGCGTGAAGCAAAGGATTATTTGCTTTCTGATTTTTCTTCTATGGTCCTGCTGGCATGGTTGTGTCAAGATTCTTTCTTTTCTCTCTTACTGATAAGTCAACAGCTTGTTTCTATTCTTCTTCTTGATTTGTTTCATTTCCTTACATACTTGTTGTCTCCCCTCCCTGGTTCTGTGTGTTTCTAGCTGCGCTTTCCTTGGACATAGTAATGAGCGTCTCTGGCGCCTCAACCTTCCATTCTGGAAGACAGTCTTCCATGATTAGCTTAATTTTCTGTGCATCCAACTGGTATATCCCTTCAAACCATTGAGGGTTCTACAACTTTTCTCTTGGCTGAACATAGATGAAATGAAGGCCATCTTTAAATATCATCTCGTGAATGTACAGAGTTGTTATTTATTTGGTAATACACAGATTGTTCTGGATCACTTCGCATAACTACTCATAGTATGTGAAAAAATGTACTTTATTGAGTGATTTCCTATCCGTCTTTATCTTTTCCCACATGTTCGAAAACCTGGGTCCTCGGAAATATCCTACTATAACTGGAACATTTTGTTGAAACCTTGATTCTTTCCATGATACGAATGCTATCATCACCAATAACCAGCTATAGTGGAAATGATTCCCCCTATCTTGTGTCTCCCTGACATCATCTAAAAACTCATTTGGGAGATATCTTGACCAGTTATACGTAGTTCTGTCCTTAGCCTTCAGAACTAAGGAGACTATAGTGGCCGACACTCTGTCGGTCTGCATTTCCTAAAAAATTTCCCTGCCAGAAGCTGGACTATAAAATGCGTAGCTTTATATTTGATTCCAACTGTGACATATCCTAGACTACCCTTGAGAAAATGATATTTGTCCTTCATCCTCTTGGCTAGCTCCTTGTCCTTGTTTTTTCCTATGAACTCAACTTCGGGGTCAGCACCTCTTTTACTAAAGTGCGTAATCCAATAGATGAGATCGATGTTAATGTCGATCTTGTGGCCTATCCACAAGTACCCTTGATGCGTGCATGGTAGTAGTGTGCACACAACCGCAAAGAGCTCAGGGCTTCTTTCGAAGTGCGGAATGCGCAACCGATTCAACAATCTGGATGGTCGTAACAATGTAAGCCAGTCTTCTGCATGAAGTGTCGACTGCTCCATGACTTCAATATATCTCCGACACATATATTGATCTCGCTGAAATTGAGGATACTTACCCTCTTGCAACACGTTGTGATCCAAGAACTTGCAATCTGTAATCCGACCGAGCAAGTTCTCCTTCATGCGCACATGGATCGACATTAGCGGAAACATAATGCCATACTGCAGATTATTCATAAGTGTCATAGGTGGCACACCCTCTCTTCACGATTAGATATATTCTAGAACCAGTAGGATGGGTCTCTCGCAGGGTGGTTCTTGTGGGTATGGCTTCGGAATTCCCGAGGTCTTCGGCCTCTCTTGTTCATTGGAATTCTAGATATTCTTCGGCTCTGATGTGTGGCACAGTGAACTTCTAGATGAGTCACCTTTTTCTGGGACGACTTTCTTCACAGGTGTTTTCATGATTTCTCCGAGACCAGAGTGTCAGAAGTCTCTTAAAATTTTGTCTAAGGTCAACTGCCCAAACATCCACTATCGAATAACGATTGCTTTCAACTAGTAAAAACTTGAAAATTATAGGCAGTAAAAATTATAATTTGTGGTAAAACAGTGAGCATGCAGTCCTTGCCTATTTATAGGCGTAGTAGCATTGAGGCACGCCCAAAACCGAAAAACCTAGAATTAAATGCCATGTCCGTTGGCCAAATCTTGCTTAGATATTGGTCCTTTTCCTTCAATGAATGTGTTTTCAACAGACGAATATGCCTTAAATGCAGAAATATCTAGTTCCCGAAAGTAGTATATAATGGCTACTTTCCGATAAAAAATTGTAATGACTAGTTTCCTTTGACTTCACTAGCGGTTAGTTGAATCACAAATTCCACTATGTGTTTCCCTTCTTTCATATTTAACTTTGCAGCACGACTCCCTTCTTTTACTTAGCAACTCAACTTGCTATGTGTGCTTCACAACACATCCTTCATTTTCGTGAAAACTTCGCATTTTACCAAAACCATGTGCAAACTCTTATTATTCATTTTTAGTGTCCAATTTCAACTGCACTTAACAGTTATAATTTTCTTGGAGTGCTTAACTAATATCTTGAGGAGTAGGCCTATCCCTATAAGGATTTAGTCTGCTCGCATTAACAAGGCCTTTCAACTTTTCTCCATGTAGTGTGCCTAACTAAAATTTGACACCACTAGTGACATGCTTAACAATGTATGGTCCTAACCAATGCATTTTGAATTTTCTAGGAATTTTCATAAATTTTATATCGTAGAGGAGAATAAGATCTCCTACCTAGAAAAAATTGTATTTGATGTGCTTATCATGCCATACTTTTCTCCGTTTTTTTGCACTTGTTGGTGAAAACCTGCGATGAAGCGATTTTCCTCCAGTCCAACTAAGTGTAATAGTATTTATTGCATTGTCAAGTCATCACCTATATCTGTAAATGCTGCAATCCTCAAACATCGTACTATGTATTCCATAGGCATGATAAATTCCTGTCCATATGCTAATCTGAAAGGTGTATGACCTGTTGACTCGTACAAGTTGTTATATATGCCCATAATACTGCTAATATTCTCAGATCCCAATCATCTCTGTTTGTATTGCATAGCTTGGTCAGCTCTTTTTCCAGTACTTTATTAAATGCTTCTACAATTCCATTAGCCCGTGGATGATATGGTGTTCTCTTTTGATGATAGATCTAAAATTCTTCTGTCAAGGATTCAATAGTCCTGTTCAGGAAATGGGTTCCCTAGTAGCTCATCAAAATATTTGGACATCGAAATGTTGTCAAGATGTTCTCAAAAATGAAATGTGTGGCAGAAACTATGCTACAGTCCTTCACTAGTTTTTTCTATACCCATCCGGTTAGGTAATTTGTAGCTGTGATGATATACCTCAAACCATTTTTCTTTCTTGGTGGGTTAGAGGGTCCCACAAAGTCAATAGTCCATTTGTTAGAGGATTTCAAAGTTAATTGTGGCATCAATGGCATCTCATCTCGACGAGATGGCTTCCCTATTCTTTGGCATACATCACACTTCTGGCAATGTTCTTTTGAATACCTGTGTATTGTAGGCCACCATAGTCCCGATATCAATATTTTCAGTCCAGTAGCTCTTCCTGCATAATGTCCTCCAGAGATTCCTGAGTGTGCCTCTGCCAGTATAATAGGCCTTTGATGTTCTAGTACACATCTACGCATCCTTCATCTGGACCCAACTTATACAAGTGTCCAGAAATTAGAGTAAAGTGAATTGCTCTTACCACTAATTATTTTTTCTACTACATAGTAAACTTTCTAGGCGCTAATCCTGTGGTCATAAATTGTATGATATCTTAAAGCAGTCATCTACTACCTGGATAGAAAATAACTGCACATATGGTAGGCTATCCTCTAAATTACTAGGTTCTTCTCCTAACTCAATTATGGAGAGATGGTCAGGTCTTGAATTCAATCTTCCTGGTTTGACAATAATTTCAAAATCATACTCCTGAAAGAGTAAGATCCATCTACATATTGTCCCCCCTAACACTAGTTTATTGACCAAGTATTTCAAAGCTGAATGATCAGTAAACATACGAAAATGCGAACCTAGTAGATAGTGTCTAAAATTCTGCAATGCATACACCATAGAAAAGCCTTCCCTTTCTATCGTGGTATAGTTCGTTTCCATTGAAGATAGCTTTCTGCTTGAAAATGCAATGGGATGATCGATGCCTCCCTCACCTGGTTGAGCTACTACAATGCCAAGTGATATAGATGAAGCATCTACGTGTACGTGGAATGGCTTATTTCAGTCAGGAAAGATGAGAATGGGTGCTGTAACAATTTTCTCTTTCAATATGTCTAATCCTCTTTGACATTCTTCAGTCCAACTGTACTTCGATTCCTTCTTCAATAATTTATCCATAGGTGCAGTGATCTGTGCATATCCTTTAACGAATTTCCTATAGTATCCTGTGTGCCCCAATGTAGTGCATAACTGCTTCACGGAGTTAGGTGCTAGAGGATTTACAATGATTGCGATCTTTGCTAAGTCAACCATCAATCCTTGCTTACATACAATCTGTCCCAATATAATTCCATAAGGAACGTAGAAGATTCTTTTCTTCAGGTTCAAGGAAATATGATGCTATGTACACTTCGCTAAAATCATTCTTAAGTTCGCATAATTGTTCTTCAAAAGACTGGATACTATCCAATCATCAAAGTAGATTTGTAAGAACTTATGAATATAATCCTTAAATGCAGCAACAACTACTCTTGAAAAAATAGCAGGTGCATTTTTCAATCCAAAGGGCATAGCTATATACTGAAATGATCCCCATTCAGTGGCAAAGGTTGTCTTGTGTCTGTCTTCTAGAGAAATTATGATCTAAGGATTGTTAAGTTTAGCCTAAATTTACAAGCAATATCACTGAAGAAACACAATCACAAGATAGATAAAGATTTACCTTGCAAAACTGTCGTTGGGTAGAAAACCTAGCAAAGCTTTCCTCAATATAGATAATCAACCAATACAAGATGTAGTCCCCAAACAAGAGCTCCTTCTCCTCCTATTCAGAGCTCTCTCTCTCCTATGCGCTAATCACAAGTGAGTGAATGAATGGTATAAATGGGGAACACATGTCCTCTATTTATACTCATGTTCTAACTGACTTTTCACCCTAATGGGGCTGACCTCTCCTAAGAGAGTCTAATAACCCCTAAACAGCTAACTCAAGGCCGAACTCACATGGGATATCTAATAACCCTAGTTACCACAATCTCTCGGAGGAATAAACATCTCCGAATATACAATAGGGTCTCCTCGGAGGAATGGAACATCTATGGAATAATTAAGTACAAATATAATATTCTTAGAAGTTACAATATTTCAACACTCCCCCTTAACGAGAAGGATATTATAACAACATCTGTAGGAGCAAGGAGTCATCAACTACATGATACATAATACATCTATAAATCATTGGAAGCTTTCTTCATACATCATCAATAACTCAAATAGTTACTGGAGCATCTTCAAAATCTTCAATACCTGAATATCAACATCTTTAGTACTGAGTCTTCATCTTCTACAGCACTCGATCAGCTACATCATCATCATCATCTGGATCACTCGATCAACAGCCTCATCATCATCTGGATCCTCATGATCAACAGCATTGTCATTTGGATCCTCACGATCAACAACATCGTCATTTGGATCCTCACGATCAACAACATCGACATCTGGATTCTCACGATCAACAACATCGTCATTTGGATCCTCACGATCAACAACATCGTCATTTGGATCCTCACGATCAACATCATCAACTGGATCATCAAAGCAGCATCCTCTGCAATACACATGATCCAATTACGGGATGGTCAATCCCTCTCAATTTAGGACATAAGTCCAAGGATGATGCAATCCTACCACATACGTTTTGAACCAAGGGTTTCGGGATGGTGCAATCCCCTCACGTACATTTTGAACCAAGGGTTTTGGGATGATGCAATCCCATTCACATACATTTTGAACTAGTGGTTCAGGGATGATGCAATCCCTATCATGTACATTTTGAACTAGTGGTTCCGGGGTGATGCAATCCCCATCACATACATTTTGAACTAGTGGTTTTGGGATGATGCAATCCCCATCACGTACATTTTGAACAAAGGGTTCCGAGATGATGCAATCCCTATCACGTACAGTATGAACTAGTGGTTCCGGGATGATGCAGTCCCCATCACGTACATTTTGAACCAAGGGTTCCGAGATGATGCAATCCCTATTAGGTACATTTTGAACTAGTGGTTCCGGGATGATGCAATCCCTATCACGTACATTTTGAACTAGTGGTTCTGGGATGATGCAATCCCCATCACATACATTTTGATCCAAGGGTTCCGGGATGATGTAATCCCTATCACGTACATTTTGAGCCAAGGGTTCCGGGATGATGCATTTCCTATCACATACATTTTGAACTAGTGGTTGCAGGATGATGCAATCCCTATCATGTACATTTTGAACTAGTGGTTCCAGGACGATGCAATCCCCATCATGTACATTTTGAACCAAGGGTTCCGAGATGATGCAATCCCTATCACGTACATTTTGAACTAGTGGTTCCGGGATGATGCAATCCCTATCACGTATAGTTTGAACTAAATGTTCAGGGACGATGTAGTCCTATCACGTCCACTAGGGACCACTTTCTCTGAGACATATGTCTATGGATCTCTTTTAGGACATGTGTCTAGTGATGATACAATCCACTTATCAACTTAGACCAAGTCTAAGGACCACTCATCGACCTCATCGTCGGTATCACCAATACAGGTATCCACATCATCGACCTCACTATCGATGCAGGCAATCTCATCATTAGCGAGCACATCACTCCCCCTTTCGAGGAGGGTCCTTCTAAACTACGACAAGCTTGTCTCAGAAATATTCAAACTTTACTCGAGACAGAGGTTTGGTCAATATATCGGCAACTTGTTCGTTAGTGCTCACATACTCGAGCTTGATAGCTCCTTTCTGCACCATATCCCATATATAAAAATATTGGATCTCTATGTGCTTTGACTTATCATGGAACACTGGATTCTCTATCATCTTGATACAACTCTAGTTGTCACATAAGATCACAATGGGGTCCATGGCTCTAACAATTCTGACTCTTCTAACTCAACTCATCCTTTTTATTGAATAAAGTGAACAAAGTGGTAATAAAAATTCCCCCCTCCTTGAGACATCTTCCATCATCATGTCATTTGCTTCCCATGTCACAAATATTCTCAAAGTAAGTAACACCCATATCTACTATGACTTTGACTTAGAACATAAAGGTTTTGTTTATACCATGCTTTCCAATTTTTGAAATAGTATTAACCATTTTCCTATTATGTACATGATTTTGAAAAAAATTGTACTTTCATCCATATAGGTAGGTATATAGGATTTTGTTAAAGTTTTTATTAATTTTTATGATATTAATAAATGGACACAAAATCTAAACCCATTAAGAATGACTAGAATTTTAATCATTTTTTTTTTTAAAATATTTCTTATTTCTACAAAATTAAATGTAAATGTAGAATCATATCCACTCATATATTTGAAATCGAGTTTTTCTCCACATTAATACAAGCCCGATAATCTCGCTGCGTTCGTGTTTGTGGAGAGCTTTTCTTGATGTGGATATAACACATTGCCTTCCCTTTTAGTCCACGTCGTGGGGCTGCACTAGGTTTTCTTGATAATAAGTTCTAGGATATTCGATCCCACTGATTTCTATTTCACATTAACATATTAAAATTAAAATTTACCATGTTTTAAAATTTTGAATGCATACAGGTCTTTTAATTCACGATATTATAATAAGATGTGAGAATAATAAATTAGTTCCATCTTTAATTTGTCTAACGAGCAATTTTTTTTTTTCATTTTAGGATATTAATTTCATGATTTCAATGAATAATTGTTTACATATGGCCATAATCATTTATATTAAATATAATTATTTATTCAAATTGAATAGGTTAATAATATCCAATTAAAATTTTAATGTTATTTTTCATATTAGTATCTAATTATAATTATAATATTTTTTTAAATTTTTTTTGTTTAACTAAACATTAAAGTGATTTAAGTGTTTATATTATTATGTATATATCTATATTTTTTTACTTTAAAGTGATTTAAGTGTTTATATTATTATGTATATATCTATATTTTTTTACTATTTTAATTATATAGGATATTTAAGGATATTTTGTTATGCATAATGTAACTTGTTAAATAATATTTTATTATCTTTTATATTTATTTGAAAATAATTTTTTTAATTTAATAATGTTAGAAGAGTTAATTATGTGTGTATATGTTTTTTTTATGTGTGAAAAAACACTCCTTCCATGACATTATATGTTCAAATCTTTTTCATTTATATATAAATTTTATTTTTTATGATATTGTAGTTATAAGTTTTTATCCAATGTTTATGTTGTTTTATGTGTAACAAAATATTTATTTAACATTGTATGGTCAAATCTTTTTTGTTTATATCTTTTTCTTTTTTTTTTGATGATGTTGAAGTTCTAAGTTTATATACAATGTAACCATTATGTATTCAATACTTTTATTTTGTATGTTCAAATCTTTTTCATTCACATCTTTTCTAATTTTTCATGATGTTGAAGTTATACGTTTTTATTCAATGTATGTTTATCTTGTTTTATGTGTGAGAAAACTCTTCTTAACATTATATGTTCAAATCTTTTTCATTCATATATTTTTTCAATTATTGATGATATTGAAATTATAAATTTGTATACAATGTAAGAATTATGTATTCAATACTTTGACCTTTAAATTTTCAAAAATATTGTTTTAGTCCTCTTTTCCAAAATACCAAATATCCATTTAAATTTAAAGACTTTTTTAATCCTCTTTTCCAAAATATCAAATATCCCTTGTTCTTCATTATCTAATTTTTTCAATATTATACATGATTGTTATAATATTATAACAATCATTGTATTCTCAACATTTTTTAATCTAAAAATTAAATATTTTAATCTTTTAAAAATTCCGTAAAATTAGGATATTCTATTTTATGACATCAACAACAAAGTTATTTACTAATTTAGTTTTAACGTGTTTTAATTAAAATATTATATATTTTATCAATTTATTTATTTATTTAGTATATATTTTATTTTAAACATATTTAAATATCAATTTAGAACCAAATATAATCAAACAACATCAGCAACAAAGCTATTTACTAATTTAGTTTTAACATTTTTTAATTAAAATATTATATATTTGATGAATTTAGTTATTTATTTAATATATATTTTATTTTAAACATATTTAAATATCAATTTAGAACCAAATATAATCAAACAACATTAGCAATTAAATCTAATTATTTTAGCTTGAGTTTTTTTAATACATCTTCACTTAAAGTTAAAACTAACAATTTCCCCCAAAGATGCAAACATATATCAATAGAAATGTTGTAGAAAAGTATAATATCACTCTCTCACACACACATGGAATGCTAAGATAACGAGTATAGGATAAAAATGTCATTTAAATTATTGGAAAACTATATATAGAATTCATGCCAAAAATTATTTTAGCAAAAAGGAAAAAACATGATTTAGCATGCAATTTTAAAATCAAGTGGACATGCTTATTGTACACAACTTGTGTTCCATTTGAACTAACTTCCTAGAGGTAGGTGGAAGAGGACAGATACAAGAAGTTATCCAGGTTATATAAAAAGTAGCAGAGATCATGGGCTCACAAAAATTAACAGTAGTAGGGCTAACCCCATCGACTTGTTTGGAATTCATAAACTTGAGAGCATATTGGTCTATACAAGACATAAAAGGATGCATCAAATTCACACTCTTCAAGAAAGTATCTAGAAACCTCAATGCATGTACACCCTTAACATTACATATTGTAGACATGTTTTCCAAATCAAATAGTGATATATAAGTTCTAAATTTATTAGTGCTACTGCTAGATCAATCTCCACAAAAGTTTTCATCATTCATTTTAACCTTGTATCTATTCCAAAATAAATATATCAAACAAAGAAAAATACAAACCTTGACATAATAAAAAAATTATTCTAGTTCAATTCAGATGCGTAACCCTGCATGGTGCGCGCATGTGTGTGGAAATTAATTCATTGCTAAAGTGCTTGTTCAAGAGTAGTGGTTAGGGGATTAGTGTGTGTGAAAATTACTTCATGGCTGAAGTGCTTGTTCAAGAGTAGTGGTTAGGGGCTTACTGTTTACTAGTTTTATAGTTTATGGGCTAGTGTGCGTTTGAGTTAGTAATTAGTGAGTACTAGTGAGTTAGGAGATTAGTGGAACTTTGATTTTTCATTGTGTTCAATATGATATGGTTAGCCATGATCTATATTGGTAAATCATGGTCAATATGTAAAATATGGTCAACCACTAGGCATAACTACTACACAATAAATATTATTAATAATAAACATAAATAAATAATAAGGAATACATTATAATGATTTACCATGGCCAAACTAAAGGTTGATGATAATGACCATGGTCAATAAATAGTGAATATGGTTTATATTATTTATTCATTTTTTTTAATGATTGGATTTATATAATGTGTAAATTATGTGCAGAATGTGCTTGTTTATGTTTGTTTATGTAAATGCATTTGAGAATTGGCAAGCATGTCACTGGAGAGTTTGAAATTTAAAAGAAGAATAATATTTCCACTTTCCCAATCAACTAACCAACTAAAATGCAACTAAAATTTATCATCATAATTTTTATATTTAAGATGTTTAATCTCTAATTATAATTATAATAATTTTTTAAAACGATTCAATTTATATTAAACATTTAAGTTTTTACGTTACTATGCATATATCTTTTCTTTTCTTTTTTATGTAGGATATTTTAGTTTTTTCTATAATGCATAGTGTAACTTGTTTTAATATTCAATTATCTTTTACATTTATTTGAATATATATTCTTTAATTCAATGTTGGAAGAGTCATTTGCTATATACATATATTGTTTTATGTGTGAGAAAACACTTTTTGATATTATATATTCAAATTTTTTAATCCATATATTTTATTTTTTATTTTTTTATGATATTAAAGTTATAAGTTTCTATATATGTTGTTTTGTGAAAAAATGATGTTTAAATCTTTTTCATTCACATATTTTTTAATTTTTTATGACGGTGAAGTTATAAGTTTTTATAGATTGTAACTATTATGTATTCAATACTACTTTGACCTTTGATTTTTTATGTTCAAATCTTTTTTCATTCATACATTTTTTAATTTTTCATGGTGTTGAAGTTACACGTATCTATATAATATTGATCTTGTTTTATGTATGAGAAAATGATCCTTTAACATTATATGTTCAAATCTTTTTCATTCATATATTTTCTTAATTTTTAATGATATTTGAAGTCAATCCTTATATATTCACTACTTATACCTTTAAAATTTTGAAAAGATAATGTTAACTCCCCTCTCCAAGATACCGAATATCCCTTGTTATCAATTTTACCCACTTTTATTATTAATATACATTATTAGTATACTAACAATCATGCTACTTTATACCATTCCTTGAATCTCAAAATTCAATGTTTTATTTAAAAAGGTTCTCTAAAATGAGGATATTCTATTTTATGATATCAACCATAAAGTTTTTTACTAACTTAGTTTTAATCACTTTTAATTAAAATATTATATAATTTAACAACTTTTTTACCATATATATTTTATTTGAAATATTTAAATGTCAATTTATAACCGAATATAGTTAACAACTTTAGTACTTAAATCTACTTAGTGTAGCTTAGGCTTTTTTTAATGCATCTTTGCTTAAAGTTAAAATTAGCAATTGTTTTTGAAAGATGCAAAAATACATCCATAGAATTGATGAACAAAAGTATAATATCTCTCTCTCACACATATATAAAATGATAATATAATGACTATAGGAAAAAAATGTGTAGTAAATTATTGGAAAATTGTGTAGAATTCATCCCAAAAATAATATTCTAGGAAAAAGGAAAAAGACAAGATTATATAAAATGATAATATAATGACTATAGGAAAAAAATGTGAAGTAAATTATTGGAAAATTGTGTAGACTTCATTCCAAAAATAATATTCTAGGAAAAACATAAGATTTAGCATGCAATTTTAAAATCAAGTTGATATGCGTATTGTACACCATTTTTGTTCCATTTGAAACTAACTCCCCATAGTTAGGTGGAAGGGGACATATACAATAAGTTATCCAAGTTATATAAAAAGAAGCAAAGATCTTTGACTCATAAAAATTAACACTAGTAAGGCTAACCCCACCGACTTATTTGGAATTCATATACTTGAGAACATATTGTTCTCTGCAAGTCATAAAGAGCTGCATCAAATTCACTCTCTAAAGAAAGTAGATAGAAACCTTAATGCCTACACCCTTAGAATTACAATATTCACATATGTTTTCCCAATCAAATAGGGATATAAGTTCTAAAATCTATTGGTAATTTTGCTACATCAATTTCCACAAAAGTTGTCATCATTCATTTTAACCTTGGATCTATTCCAAAATGAGAGGATCAAACAAAGAAAAATACAAACCTCGACATGATAAAGCATTTATTCTTTACTTCATGGCTAAAGTGCTTATTCTAGAGTAGTGGTTAGGGCTTGGTGTTTAATAATTTGGTAATTTACACATTAGTGTGTGTTTGAGTTAGTAATTACTGAATATTGGTGAGTTAAGAGTTTACTATTATGTTAAGGAATTAAGAGTTGATTGTTCAATTTGATCAATATAATTAGCTATAATTAACCTTAATATATGTTAATTAATCATAATTAATATAGAAAATACTATCAACCACCAAGCATAATTACTGCTCAATAAATCTTATCAATAATAATAAATAAATAAATAAATAAAAGTTATAATCATTTACTTGATTCAAACTAAAGGTTAATGATTGATACTAACCCTACATAATAAATGGTCAATGGGACTTATATTTTTTTTTAATAATTAGTTTTATATTGTAATGTATAAATTATGTGGATAACGTTGTTGTTTATATAAATGGATTAGATAATTCATAAACATGTTTTTGAGAGGTTTGAAGAATAATAACACATCCACTTTCACAACTAATTAATATAATTTAACTAAAATTTATTATTATTATTATTATATTTTGGATGTTTAATATCTAATTCTAATTTAAATTATTTTTTAATTTTCATTTATTTGTATTAAACATTTAAGTTCTTATGTTATTATATATATATATATATATATATATAATTTTTTTATTTTACCTTTGTATTTATATGAAATATTTAAAGTCTTTATAGTTATTCATAATGGAACTTGTTTTAAAATTTGATTTATTTCTTTTATTTATTTGAATATATACTCTTTGATTCAATGTTTGAATAGTCAATCGCTATTTATATTTGTTGTTTTATGTGTGAGATTTTTTTTTCAATTTTTTTTCATTCATATCTTTTAAACTTTTATGGTGTTAAAGAATTCATAAGTTTCTATACAATGTAATCGTTACGTATTCAATACTTTGGTCTTGTATGTTCAAATCCTTTTCATTCATATATTTTTTTAATTTTTCATTATATTCAAGTTACATGTTTCTATATAATGTTTCTCTTATATTTACATTATATTGAAGTTACAACTTTTTCTATATTGTTTATATTGTTTTATGTGTGAGAAAAGGTTCCTTTAACATTGTATATTCAAAACATTTTCATTCATATATTTTTTAATTTATGATGATGTTTGTTGGATATTTGCTTTATCCTCTCGTTCTTTGACTGACTTGGGTTTGGTGATCTTACTTCGCAGCAACAACAACAAAACCCCTTTAGTTACCGGCCCTTTCGGCATCAACCTGCGAACAGGTTGAAGTCTCACCTGAGGTGAAGATGGGTGGCTACAGAATCATGTTTCTGCAACCTGGCGATGAGCAGATGTGGGATACTGACCTTCCCGAACTTGTCCTACTTCGCTTCTACTGCGCATAATAACATGAATACAGGATTTTGCATGATGCAGTTACCAATAGTTACAGACTTTGCTGAATCGTTGTTCTTTCTATCTTTGTAACTACACATTCATTAACAATTCTCATATTCATACATGGGTGTTTCACTACTTAACATATCATTCCCATTCACGTTCATATGGAAACACATATATAAGCATAAAAATTCATGAACATATAAGATAATAGACATTCAAACACATAACACAAGTATTTACATGGTTCACCCCCCAGATGGGAGCTACGTCCACAGTAATTGTTGTTTATATTACAAGGGAGGTTTTAACAATTCTAGTGTGCGCACTCAGCTGCAGACTCTTCTCAACAATATATCTCTACACACACAACTGCAGAGGTTTTTTCCTCTGTTAGATCTCTCTTAGCATAGATCTAACAATATCTAATAACATCTAACAAAGTCTCTCCCAAAGTATAACCTTCCCTTATACAAAATTGCCCTTATACAATAATTATGGGCCAACCCCCATAGTACCCTTAAACCCAAAATGGAATGGTTCTCCTGTTGACCATGCTTTTCCTTTACTTCGCCAAAGCTCTTCTTTTTCTTTTGCGCCGCTTCTCTGGCTCTAATGCTTCTTCTGATAGTTGCAGTTCTGACTGCGCAGCTCTAACACTGTCATGGTGCATCCTTTGGACCATTCCACTTCTTTGCTCTTCACTAATGTAGCTGATAGTCCGCCATTTCATTCATAACTACTCCAACTACCTTGATCGTCCTTAGTACTTCGCTTTTACTAGGGGAAAGGTCCTTTCCTGCTACTTCGCTTCGCTCCATACCCTTCTCCTAGGAATTGCGGAGTTGCTTCTCCCAAAACTTACTTATGTAGGCCTTGCCTAACTTGTACTTTCACCATCAAAAATTCTTCCACTTGGGATGCGCCCAACAGGCTCCTAACACTCACTTGTGGCTCTCCCTCATGCCACTTTTACTGGGCTTTTTCGACTGTGCATCCCCTAGGATGTTTGAATTCATAGAAAATTGATGGACAGCTGCACTGAGCATCACAACTATTTCCTTGGTCTCTTGCTCAAACTTCTTAATTGTTTCGAGCATTTCCTATGAGATGACTTCCTGAAGTTGCTCCTTCACAGTAGTCTCTGTTACACGGAGTTCCTGGAACGGTTCCTCAATATCTCCGGAAAGAGCCAACGCTTCTTCTTGGATGAGCTATAACTTTGACGAAGCAACATCCTCCTTCATTCTTAATGCTTTAAATTCCTTCTGTAGCTCTTTCATTTATGCAAATTTCTGGATCCTTTTCCATGGCGGCAAATACTTCATAGCTAGGTTTAATGAGTCGAGACCATTCTGGCTTTCTTGAACTTTGTCTTGAATCTTCTGAAGTTCTGGATCCTCCTGCAGCTCTACTCAAATTCTGGTGAATTCTTCAAGTAGGTCATGACATCTCACCACATCTGCGGAGATGTTTTATGTGGACTCCTTCAACTCTTTGGCTTGTGCTTCTTTCTCATCCTGCGGAGTGCGTGGTTTCTGCCAAGATTCTAAGTTAGCAATATTCTCTTTATAGGAGATCTCCATGTCCACCATTTCTACCTTCAGATTGTCCATGGATTCACCAATCTTTATGATGGTTTCTTTAAATTACAACTCTTCTATGCATTCTAGGATCTTTGGGCAGACCTCAGTGACGACATTTTTTAACTTTTTGTGCTTCTCCTATGCGTATGCAAGCTCATATGTCTTCAACATGCATTCATTTTGCAGCTCCTTATAGCTCTCTTCTAGCTTCTGATTTTAGTTAAACAAAATAATGTCTCTATCTCTGATCTCTTCCACAACCTGTAAATGTATACTATGCAGTTCGTCGATGGCTAGCATTCCTACATTGAGATCCAGGTGTGCAAATGTCTTCGCACTTTTAGCAAGTTCATCAGTTGGGATATTACATTTATCGGCTCTATATGGACTAGCTGGGGCCTCATTGTTAAATCAGGTGCTCTCCTCTTCCTTTGGCTTGACTCACCCGATTTTCCTTCCAAGTCAGACGCCTTCACCAAGTCTTGCTAGACTTGCTCTACCCGTGCTACCAAAATCTTAATTTCTTTAAGGCTCTGCATCATGCTTGCTTGGACTTCATCTTGCTTGCTATCCTTTAATGCAACTGTCTCTTTGAGATTCACAGTGACTCGAGTTGTGATGCACTCGTAGTCATTATCATATAACTGTGCATGAAGCAAATGATTATTTGCTTTCAGATTTTTCTTCTATGGTCCTACCGGCATGGTTGTGTCAAGATTCTTTCTTTTCTCTCCTACTAATAAGTCAACAACTTGTTGCTATTCTTCTTCTTGATTTGCTTCGTTTCCTTGCGTACTTGTTGTCTCACCTTCCTGGTTCTGTGTGTTTCCAACTGCGCTTTCCTTGGACGTAGTAATGAGCGTCTCTAGCGCCTCAACCTTCCATTCTGGAAGACAGTCTTCCATGATTAGCTCAATTTTCTGCGCATCCACCTGGTATATCCCTTCAAACGATTGAGGGTTTTGTAACTTTGTTCTTGGTTGAACATAGATGAAATCAAGGCCATCTTTAAATATCATGTTGCAAATGTACAGAGTTGTTATTTATTTGGTAATACATAGAGTGTTCTGGATCACTTCGCATAACTGCTCATAGTATGTGAAAAAATGTACTTTATTTAGTCGTTTCCTGTCTGTCTTTCTATTCTCCCACATGTTCGCAAACCTGGGTCCTTGGCAATCTCCTACTATTACTGGAACATTCTATTGAAACCTTGGTTCTTTCCATGCTACAAATGCTATCATCACCAATAACCGGCTATAGTGAAATGATTCCCACTATCTTGTGTCTGCCTGACATCGTCTAAATACTCATTTAGGAGATAGCTTGACCAGTTATATGTAGTTCCATCCTTAGCCTTCGCAGCTAAGGAGACTATAGTGGCTGACACCTTTGTCAGTCTGCATTTCCTCAAAACTTTCCCTGCAAGAAGATGGACTGTAAAACGCGTAGCTCGATATTTGATTCCAACTGTGACATATCCTTGACTACCCTTGAGAAAACAAAATTCATCCTTCATCCTCTTGGCTAGCTCCTTGTACTTGTTTTTTCCTATGAACTCAGCTGCGGTGTCAGCACCTCTCTTACTTAAGTGCATAATCCAGTAGATGAGATCGATATTAATGTCGATCTTGTGGTATATCCACAAGTATCCTTGATGCGTGCATGATAGTAGTGTGCGCACAAACGCAAAGAGCTCAGGGCTTATTTCGAAGTGTAGAATGCGCAACCGATTCAACAATCCGGATGGTCGTAACAATGTAAGCCAGTGTTCTGCATGAAGTGTTGATTGCTTCATTACTTCGATATATCTCCGACACATATATTGATCTTGCTGAAATTGAGGATATTTACCCTCCTGCAACACGTCGTGATCCAAGAACTTGCAATCTGTAATCTGGCCGAGCAAGTTCTCCTTCATGCACACATGGTTCGACATTGCTGGAAACAGAATGCCATACTGCGGATTCTTCATAAGTGTCATAGGTGGCACACCCTCTCTTCATGATTAGATATATTCTAGAACCAGTAGGATGGGTCTCTAGCGGGGTGTTTCTTGCGAGCATGGCTTCGGAATTCCTGAGGTCTTTAGCCTTTCTTGTTCATTGGCATTCTACTTATTCTTCGGCTCTGATGTGTGGGGCAGTGAACTTCTAGATGAGTCACCTTTTTCTAGGACGACTTTATTCACAGGTGTTTTCATGATTCCTCCGAGACCAGAGTGTCAGAAGTCTCTTAAAATTTCATCTAAGGTCAACTACTCAGACATCCAATATCAGATAACGATTGCTTTCAACTGGTAAAAACTTGGAAATTATAGGCAATAAAAATTATAATTTGTGGTAAAACTAGTTAGCATGCAGTCCATGCCTATTTATAGGCATAGTAGCACTAAGGCACGCCCAAAAACGGAAAACCTAGAATTAAATGCCATGTCCGTTGGCCAAATCTTGCTTAGATATTGGTCCTTTTCTTTCACTGAAAGTGTTTTCAATGGACAAATATGCCTTAAATGCAGAAATATCTAGTTCCCGAAAGTACTGTATAATGGTTACTTTCTAATAAAAAATTGTAATGACTAGTTTTCTTTGACTTTGCTAGCGGTTAGTTGAATCACAAATTCCACTGCACGTTTCCCTTCTTTCATATTTAACTTTGCAGCGCGACTCCCTTCTTTTACTTCGCAACTCAACTTGCTATGTGTGCTTCGCAACACATCCTTCATTTTTGTGAAAACTTCGCATTTTACCAAAACCATGTGCAAACTCTTATTATTCATTTTTAGTGTTCAATTTCAACTGCACTTAACAGTTAAAACTAGTGACATGCTTAACAAGGACTTTAAACTTTTCTCCAACTAGTTTTCCTAACTAAACTTTGACACTACTAGTGACATGCTTAACAATGTATGGTCCTAACCAATGCATTTTGAATTTTCCAGGAATTTTCATAAATTTTCTAGTCTCCTACCTAGAAAAACTTGTATTTGATGTGCCTATCATGCCATACTTTTTCTCCGTTTTTCTGCACTTGTTGGTGAAAACCTGCGACGAAGTGATTTTCCTTCAGTCCAACTAAGTGTAGTAGTATTTATTGCATTGTCTAGTCACCACCTATATCTGTAAATACTGCAATTCTCAAACATGGTACTATGTATTCCATAGGCATGATAAATTCCTGTCCATATGATAATCTGAAAGGTGTATGACCCATCAACTCTTACAAGTTGTTCTATATGCCCATAATACTGCTAATATTCTCAGATCCCAATCATCCTTATTTGTATTTCATAGCTTGGTTAGCGCTTTTTCCAGTACTTTATTAAATGCTTCTACAGTTCGATTAGCTCGTGGATGATATGGTGAGCTCTTTTGATGGTAGATTTGAAATTCTTCTGTCAAGGATTCAATAGTCATGTTCAGGAAATGGGTTCCCTAGTAGCTCATTAGAATATTTGGACATCCAAATCTTGTCAAGATGTTCTCAAAAATGAAATGTGTGGCTAAACTGCGCTACATTCCTTCACTGGTTTTTCCTCTGCCCATCCGATTAGGTAATTTGTAGCTGTGATGATATACCTCAAACCATTTTGCTTTATTGGTGGGTTAATAGGTCCCACAAAGTCAATAGTCCATTTTTCAAAGGATTTCAAAGTTAATTGTGGCATCAATGGCATCTCATCTTGATGAGATGGCTTCCCTATTCTTTGGCATACATCTCACTTTCGACAATGTTCTTTTGAATCCCTGTGTATTGTAGGCCACCATAGTCCTAATATCAATATTTTCTGTGCAGTAGCTCTTCCTGTGTAGTGTCCTCTAGAGACTCATGAGTGTCCCTCTGCCAGTATAATAGGTCTTTCAAGTTCTAGTACACATCTACGCAATACTTCATCCGGTCCCATCTTATACAAGTGTCCAGAAATTGGAGTAAAGTCAATTGCTCTTACCACTAATTATTTTTTCTACTGCATAGTAAACTCTGTAGGCGCTAATCCTATAGTCATAAATTGTATGATATCTCTGAAGTAGTCATCTACTACCTGGATAGAAAATAACTGCGCATCTGGTAGGCTATCCTCTAAATTACTAGGTTCTTCTCCTAACTCAATTTTGGAGAGATGGTTAGGTCTTGAATTCAATCTTCCTGGTTTGACAATAATTTCATAATCATACTCTTGAAAGAGTAAGATCCATCTACATATTGTCCCCCCTAACACTAGTTTATTGACCAAGTATTTCAAAGCTGAATGGTTAGTAAACATACGAAAATGCAAACCTAGCAGATAGTGTCTAAAATTCTGCAATGCGTACACCATAGATAAGCCTTCCCTTTCTATCGTGGTATAGTTTGTTTCCACTGAAGATAGCTTTCTGCTTGAAAATAGAATGGGATGATCGATGCCTCCATCACTTGGTTGAGCGACTACAATACCAAGTGATATAGATGAAGCATCTACGTGTACGTGGAATGGCTTATTCCAGTCAGGAAAGACAAGAATGGGTTCTCTAACAATTTTCTCTTTCAATGTGTCTAATCCTCTTTGACATTCTTCAGTCCAAACATACTTTGATTCCTTCTTCAATAATTTCTCCATAGGCATAGTGATCTGCGCATATATTTTAATGAATTTCCTATAGTATACCGTGTGCCCCAATGTAGTGCATAACTGCTTCACGGAGTTAGGCACTAGAGGATTTACAATGATTGCGATCTTTGCTAGGTTGACCATCAATCCTTGCTTATATACAATATGTCCCAATATAATTCCATAAAGAACATAGAAGATTCTTTTCTTTAGGTTCAAGGAAATATGATGCTGTGTACACTTTGCTAAAATCATTCTTAAGTTCGTGTAATGGCTCTTCAAAAGACCGAATACTATCCAGTCATCAAAGTAGACTTCTAAGAACTTATGAGTATAATCCTTAAATGCAGCAACAACTACTCTTGAAGAAATAGCAGGTGCATTTTTCAATCCAAAGGGTAGAACTGTATACTGAAATGATCCCCATTCAGTGGCAAAGGTTGTCTTGTGTCTGTCTTCTAGAGAAATTATGATCTGATGATTGTTAAGTTTAGTCTAAATTTACAAGCAAGATCACTGAAAGAAACACAATCACAAGAAAGAAAAAGATTTACCTTGGGAAACCCTCATTGGGTAGAAAACCCAACAAAGCTTTCCTCAATATAGATAATCAACCAATAAAAGATGTAATACCCAAACAAGAGCTCCTTCTCCTCCTATCCAAACCTCTCTCTCTCCTATTTTCCAATCATAAGTGAGTGAATGAATGCTATAAATGAGGAACACACCTCCTCTATTTATACTCATGTTCTAACTGACTTTTCACCTTAATGGGGCCGACCTCTCCTAAGAGACTCTAATAACCCCTAAACAGCTAACTCAGGGCCGACCTCACATGGGAGATCTAATAATGCTAGTTACCACAATCTCTCGGAGGAATAAACATCTTTGGATGCACAATAGGGTTTCCTCGGAGGAATGGAACGTCTCCGAAATAATAAAGTACAAATATAATATTCTTAGAAGTTACAATATTTCAACATTCCCCCTTAACGAGAAGGATATTATAACAACATCTGCAGGAGCAAGGAGTCATCAACTACATGATACATGATACATCTATAAATCATTGGAAGCTTTCTTCATACATCATCAATAACTCAAACAGTTACTGGAACATCTTCAAGATCTTCAATACTGGAATATCAACATCTTCAGTACTGAGTCTTCATATTCTGTAGCACTTGATCAGCCTTATCATCCTCACCATCTGGATCACTCGACCAACATCCTCATCATGATATGGATCCTCGCGATCAATAGCATCATCATCTGGATCCTCACGATCAACAACATCATCATCTAGATCCTTACGATCAACAACATCGACATCTAAATCCTCATGATCAACAACATCGTCATCTGGATCCTCATGATCAACAACATCGTCATCTAGATCTCGACGATCAACATCATCAACTGGATCATCAAAGCAGCATCCTCTGCAATACACATGATCCAATTACGGGATGGTCATCCCCTCTCAATTTAGGACATAAGTCCAAGGATGATGCAATCCTACCACATACATTTTGAACCAAGGGTTCCGGGATGATGCAATCCCCTCACGTACATTTTCAACCAAGGGTTCCGAGATGATGGAATCCCATTCACGTACATTTTGAACTAGTGGTTCTGGGATGATGCAATCCCTATCACGTACATTTTGAACTAGTTGTTCCGGGATGATGCAATCCCCATCATGTACATTTTGAAGTAGTGGTTATGGGATGATGCAATCCCCATCACGTACATTTTGAACAAAGGGTTTCGGGATGATGCAATCCCTATCATGTACATTTTAAACTACTGGTTCTGGGATGATGCAATCCCCATAACATACATTTTGAACCAAGGGTTCCGGGATGATGCAATCCCTATCACATACATTTTGAACTAGTGGTTCCGGGATGATGCAATCCCTATCACATACATTTTGAACTAGTGGTTCTGGGATGATGCAATCCCCATCACATACATTTTGAACCAAGGGTTCTGAGATGATGTAATCCCTATCATGTACATTTTTAGCCAAGGGTTCCGGGATGATGCAATCCCTATCACATACATTTTGAACTAGTGGTTCCGGGATGATGCAATCCCTATCACGTACATTTTGAACTAGTGGTTCCAGGATGATGCAATCCCCATCACGTACATTTTGAAGGAAGGGTTCTGGGATGATGCAATCCCTATCACGTTCATTTTGAACTAGTGGTTCCGTGATGATGCAATCCCTGCCACATACATTTTGAACTAAATGTTCAGGGATGATGCAGTCCTATCACGTCCACTAGGGACCACTTTCTCGGAGACATATATCTATGGATCTCTTTTAGGACATGTGTCCAGGGATGATACAATCCACTTATCAAATTACACCAAGTCTAAGGACCACTCATCGACCTCATCATCGGTATCACTAATAGAGGTATCCACATCATCGACCTCACTATCGATGCAGGCAATCTCATCATCAGTGACAACATCACTCCCCCTTTCCTGGAGGTTCCTTTTGAACTACACCAAGCTTGTCTCAAAAATACTCAAACTTTACTCGAGACAGAGGTTTGGTCAATATATCAGCAACTTGTTCGTTAGTGCTCACATACTTGAGCTTGATAGCTCCTTTCTACACCATATCCCATATATAAAAATATCAGATCTCTTTGTGCTTTGACTTATCATGGAACATTGGATTCTCTATCATCTTGATACAACTCTAGTTGTCAAACAGGATCACAGTGGGGTCCATCTCTAAGTCAAATAATCCTAATAACAAATTTTGAAGCCATATTGCTTCACAACTAGCAGAGCAAGCAGCAATATATTCTACTTCAACTGTGCTGAGGGCCACACTAGACTGCTTCCTTCTAAACCATGAGATCATGGCAGATCCCAGACAATAACATTCTCCCGATGTGATCTTCCTATCTAATACACTTCCTACCCTATCAGCATTTGTGTAGCCATACAATCTGAATTCATGATCTCCAAGATAACATAGACCAAATTCTATCGTACCCTTTAGGTACCTCATCACATGCTTTGCAGCTATCAGGTGAACTCGTCTAGGTTCCACTAGATACTGACTCAAGGTGTTCACAACAAAGCATTTAGTTGGTCTAGTATTTGTCCAATACATCAATGACCCAATAATCTGTCTGCACAGAGTCATGTCCACTAACTTTGATGAGTCATCAGCTAATAGCTTTAAGTTAGAATCCATGGGAGTGGCCATGGCTTTGCATTCCAACATATCAAAAATTTTCAAGATTTCCATAGCATACTTTCCCTAGTTGAGAAAGATTCCTTCAGAGCCTTGCCATACTTCCAGTCCTAGGAATTAATGCATCAAACCAAGATCTTTCATCTCAAACTCTGCAGATAGTTTCTTCTTGCATTCAAAAATCTGTTTCTCATTCCCAGTCAGAAATAGATCATCCACATATAACAATAGTATGATAGGTTCATCATCCATAACCTTGAGAGAAAGATTAGGATCAACTTTACTTTTGGTAAAGCCAAGGCTTGTGAAGAAACTGTCAATTCTTCCATACCAAGCTCTGGGAGCTTGTTTTAACCCATACAAAGCCTTCTTTAGTTTGCATACGTGGGTTCTTCTATCTTCAACCTCAAATCCTTGTTGTTGTTCTATGTATACTTCCTCCTCAATCACACCATTCAGGAAATATGTCTTTACATCCATCTGGTATAATTTCCACTTCATCATGGATTCAAGTGCCATGATAGTTCTAATGGAAGTGTACCTTGCAACTGGTGCAAATGTTTCTTCATAGTAAATTCCCTCTTTCGGAGAGAATCCTCTGGCCACAAACATTGCCTTATACTTTTCAATGCTGCCATTCGTAGCATGCTTTATCTTGTATATCCATTTGGAGCATAACACACTCTTGTCCTTTGGTTTGGGAACTATATCCCAAACATCATTCTTCATTATTGACTGGTACTCCTTTGTCATTGCCTCAACCCAATCTTCCTTATGGGATGCTTCTTCACAACTAGTGGGTTCTTGATCTACAAGATCACACATCAAAGCCATATAGCTAGTGAATGACTTTGGTTTCTTGCTCACTCTGGTGGAGCCTTCAGGAGATCCATACTTTTATGTTCCTTGTATAATGTCTCTTGCCCATGCTGGATTTCTCTTCCTTGATATATCTATGGCACGGGGTTCTTGTGGTTCTATCATGTCATGATCTTCAGGTGTTATATTTTCAGGGGTAGGTGCAACCTCTGTAATTCTAGAAGGTGCATCTTCTTCATATACGTATTCATACTGGCACTTCCTAGATCTCTTGAGAGTTGCTTCTTCATCAAATGTCACATCCCTACTTATTTCCATATGATGGAATCCTGGGATGTATATTGTGAATGCTTTGGATGCATCACAATATCCAACAAATATTCCCTTCTTCCCCAAAGGATCTAGCTTAGTTCTCTTTTCTTTTGGAATGTGAATGTGTATTAGGCATCCAAATATCTTGAGGTGACTTACCTCAGGCTTCTTACCTGTGAACACTTCTTCTGGGGTCTTGAAATCAAGAGCACTATGAGATAGTCTATTTTGCACATAGACTGCTGTCCTGGCTGCTTTAGCCCACAGATACATAGGTAGGTCTTGATCATCTATCATTGTTTTCTCTTCTTCCATAATGGTTCTATTCTTTCTCTCCGCAACACCATTTTGTTGTTGATTGTAGGGAGTGGTTTGTTCCCTCTTAATTCCAGCTTCTTTACAAAAGTCTTCAAAATCCTTTGAAGTGTATTCTCCACCATTATCTGTCCTAAGTATCTTGATCTTCTTTTTTGAATGATTTCCTATCAAGGCTTTGAACTCCTTGAATTTTCCAAAGACTTCATTATTTCCCTTTAGGAATTATATCCAAGTCTTTCTTGAGTAGTCATCAATGAATGTAAGGTAATATTCACATCCACTCAAGGATGTGGAGGGCATAGGTCCACATACATCTAAATGAATCAATTCCAAGGTACTTTTGGTCTTTGTTTCACTCTTTGAAATGGGTTCTTGATATTCTTCCCTTTTGCACATCCGTTTCATGTGCCATCATGATCAATCTTTATATCTGGTAGTCCTATGACTACCTTGCTCACATGGGGAAGTGCTCTGTATTTAATGTGAGCAAGTCTCATATGCCATAGCTCACTTGGGCTAGTGGCTTCATGAACAAGGGAAGCCTCTGGACGACCCTTGAGTTTGTATAGGCCTCCTTCCTCTTCACCAATAACAATTGCATCCTTAATTGATTTTCCTTTGGACCACATGAGTACTTGTCCATCTATGAATGCATCCCTATAGCCTTTCTTATCTAAAGCTGAGATAGAAAGTAAGTTCTTCTTCAAACCTGGTACATATAGAATTTCCTTCATCTTTAATGGAGTTCCAGACTCAAGCTTGTAGCTTGCTTCACCAATTCCCTTGATGGGATATTGATAATCATCTCCCAAGGATACCTTTTGAGGAGAGGTATTTTCTTCTAGTTTTGAGAGAGTTTTCTGTTGACCTCTCATGTGCTTTGAAGCACCACTATCAATAAGCCATGTATCTTCTCCAAGTGTTACTAACCCAGAGAGTGCAAAGAATAGAACATATTCTTCTGCATCTTCTTCTTCTACTTTGGTTCTCTTCCTTTTAGGCCTTACCTCTTCTTCTTCTTCACTATCATCTTTTGCTAGATGTGCATGATGTCTTTTGTGAAAATTCTTCTTCTTGTTTGAAGGGCAATTTCTAGCAAAGTGTCCTGGTTTGTGACAACTGTAACACTTAGCTGAGGAGGGGTATCTTTCTGAGCTTACTCCTTCTTTCTTTTGAAATCTATGTGGAGGATGAGACTTCTTATGGCTCTTTTTCATGGTGTTGAAATGGCTCCTTCTTCTTGTAGTGTGAGTGGCCAAAGCTTGGTCATCTTCTTTGAGCAGGGCTTCTCTATTGGCTACCCTAGACTCTTCTTGAATGCAATCCTCCCATACCACATCAAACTTCATACTTTATTTTCCTGCACACATAGTTTGGATGAATGACTCCCAAGGTCTAGTGAGACCATTGAGTGCAATCATGACTAGTTCACCTTCATCAATGGTGTCACCAATGGCTTCTAGTTGTTCCTTGAACTAGGAAACCCTTGTGAAATAATCTTGAATAGATTCTCCTTTATCCATTTTGGTATTCTTCAATTGAGTTCTTAAATTCATCTTTCTGTTGATATTCCTCCCTTCATACATTCTGCCTAGGGCATCATACATTTCCTTTGGGGTCTTCTTGGATGCCACTTGGGGAATCAAGTGGTCCTTAATAGAATCATCAATGATTCTCTTTTCCCTAATCAAGTCCTTCTTATACTTCTCTTTGGATTCATCTTCTTCAGGTTCTGCAATTTCATCTTTGATATATTGGACAAGATCATTCTCTTCAAGAATGAGACCAATCCTGTATTTCCATGCTTGGAAATTCTCTATACCCTCTAGCTTGTCATCAAGCTTAGTGCTTGGAACCATCTTATCCAGGGGGTTACAGAAATTGAAGTTTCTCAGTAGATAGAATAACACTTACTAGGAGATATGCTTGATTGGATTGAGATAACTGGTGAACTATGCTTCTGGAAACTTCAACTTTTCACCCTTCAATTCTGATAAGCAACTTTCAGACCTGCAATAGAATTTCTTGGCTTTCTGGTTTGCACCTTTTCTGGTTTTCAGTTACACGGGTGCGCACTTTTTATGGTTTACTTGTTTTCTGGTTCAGAAGTCAAACTAGGGTTTGACAGAGCCCGGGGTTCCACCCACTCAAAAAGTTCGATCAAGGGATCAAAACTTTGATTTTGAGGAGGGCTATCCAGCCATGCAATCAGAATCCAAAAATTCCAACTTTTGTAGAAACCCTAATTTTCACCGGAGGAGGAGAGAGAGGTATTTTCACCTTGTGAAAGATGTACTGTTTAGGCTAGCTCTGATACCATGTTAAGTTTACCCTAAATTCACATGCAAGATCACTGAAAGAAACAAAATCACAAGATAGACAAAGATTTACCCTGGGAAACCCTCATGGGGTAGGAAACCCAGCAAAGCTTTCCTCAATATAGATAATCAACCAATACAAGATGTAGTACCCAAACAAGAGCTCCTTCTCCTCCTATGCATACCTCTCTCTCTCCTATGCACCAATCACAAGTGAGTGAATGAATGGAATAAATGAGGAACACACCTCCTCTATTCATACTCATGTTCTAACTGACTTTTCACCCTAATGGGGCCGACCTCTCCTAAGAGAGTCTAATAACTCCTAAACAACTAACTCAGGGCTGACCTCACATGGGAGATCTAATAACCCTAGTTACCACAATCTCTCAGAGGAATAAACATCTGCAGATATACAATAGGGTCTCCTCGAAGGAATGGAACATCTCTAGAATAATAAAGTACAAATATAATAGTCTTAGAAGTTACAATATTTCAACAATGATATCCAGAAAATCCTTTAGTGAAGGAGTATGCTTTGTTTCCTCCAACATTATCTAGCACTTCATCTGTAAATGGTGTAGGAAATGGATCATGCATAGGTGCATCATTTAACCTTCTAAGGTCCACACAAATTATAATCTCACCTTTATCTTTCTTCTCTTGAATAACCATGGGACTTATCCATTCTGATTCTTCTACTGGTTCAATAATTCCCATGTCAAGCAATTTATCAATTTCTTCCTTCACTCTTTCTTTATATCTTGGATTCAGTCTGTAAGGCCTTTTCTTAATGGGATTCACATCATGCTTGAGAGGAATTTTCATAACTCTCAAGTCTCCTAAAATGCCTTTCATCTTGAAAAACTTGGTAGGAAATAAATCTTGATATTCGTGCAGTAGGTCTGCAATCTGTCCTACTGTTTCTTCATCCTAATAATCCCCAATAGAAGCAAATTTGAGTTCATTACCAATACCAATATTGATATTTCTACTCAGTTCTGGAATTTCTAAATCAGGTCCTTCTACATCGCACTTTGCTTCAGACTCAGGTATTTTTACATCGCAAGGGTCTTCATCTTCATCTTCATCTTCATCTAACACAAAGTTGTAGCATTCAAGGGCATGTTCCATTTGTATTTCCCAATCTAGTTGCTTATACACAGGTAACGAGACATCATTAAATATCTTCATTTTAATGATCTATAAAGCCTCATTGACACTTGGACAATCATCCTGAAAACTCAAAGTGGATTGAAATTCATTGATCATAATGTTCCAATTTGTTGTACTTCTGCGAAGTTCTGCTTCGATATACCAATTCTTTGGTATTTGATCCAATGTGTGCACAAACCTATGAACCCATTCTATCTTAG
Organism: Larix kaempferi; assembly: GCA_027924585.1. Lineage (NCBI taxonomy): Eukaryota > Viridiplantae > Streptophyta > Pinopsida > Pinales > Pinaceae > Larix > Larix kaempferi. Next base: position 4,717,242 of record BSBM01000008.1, read on the forward strand.
GTATATGTGTCCATGCTTTCAAGCAAAACTCTATATGATCTCTAGGATCAGTCTTTCCATTGTATTTTGCTTGTACAATCTCAGTTTGCTCTGCAAATTTGATCTCCATCATGTGCTTACATTCTTTCCATGTGTTCAGGTTCTGATGATGCACAGCCCACCATCTAGCAGGTGTAGCTTGCAATGTTGTATTCAAACATTCTACCTTATAATAATTTGAAATTGATACTTGATATTCTTGAAGAAATGCGTGGATACTACCCAACCCTTCATAAGTAGGAATTAGATTTACCTCTAATCCAATCCAGCGTAGTGAATTTGTTATCTTTGCACATTGTCTTGCTGATACTTCGTGCATTCAGCTCTGCTAGGTCTCCATTCCCGCATCTGATTCTGATATGCAAGAATTGTTGCATCTCTAGCTCAATGTTCCATCATGTATAGGATTAATGTAATTTTCTTGATTCATGGTCATCTTGTAGATATTATCAAGTTCTTGAGCTCTACATTCTTCTTGAACTGGTTCAATATACCTACGTCCTTGTGAAAGATCCAAGGGTGCGATGACCTTGATATCTGGTCCTTCAAATATCATTTGTTTTTTCTTGAGATTGTTAATTACGAGGTTATCAATTTCCTAGTCAATCCAAAATAGTGCAGGACAAGGATTGCTATCATCTATGATCTCAATAACCTCAAGGTCTACTTTACTTTGCACTCCATGAATGTCAACAAGGACACTTGATAATCTCCCAAAAGGTATAACCTTTTGTTGATTATCTAGTCTCAACTGTATAAGTGACCATGATAACTTTGGATTTCCCATCCGTTCCCATGTTTGTTTTGTCAGGACATTCACTTCTGAGCCTAGGTTGAGAATGACCTGGTTCATTTCAAAATCTCTGATCTCCACATTTAGCCTAATTTCTCTTCCCGTCCTTCTATGGTTCTTGATATGATGAATTGATCTATGTGCATCATTTACTATATTACGCTTTTAGTAATTTCCCAATAGGTTATGTAGTTCCCCTAAGGCGTTTCCATGTCTTAGAAAATAAATGCAGCTCTGTAGGAACTGTGTAATAGGACTTATCTGATCTGGCGAAGTTCACGATCCATCATAGGAGATCGAAATATCTAGTATCGGTGTCTGATCACTTCAAAGTTGGGTCCTTGTGGTTGAAGGTTATGAATTTTGAAATCCTTTTCTTGCTTCCATGAATATCTTTTTCTCTTGGTCAGGGTTAAATGCGGGAATTTTTCCAGTTGCTTTTCTTACCTAAGGCCCATTAGTAGGCTTAGGTATGTTTATATGATCTTCATAATTTGAAGCTTCATTTGTCTTGTCATTTCCTGTCACGAATCCACTTCACGTCACAACATGAATGTTGCGATCTTCATTTCTTTTCTTAGCTGTGATCATCTAAATATTCTGGTTCCGTCCTTCTGGTATTTTCTCTTTCATTTTTCCTTGCAAAATGGGACATGCTTCAATGACATGGCCAAATGATTTACAGTACTTACAAGTAGTGCATGGGTTCTAACAGTCTCTTTCTAAATGTCTTGGCTGAGTACAGTTATAGCATACAACCTGGCCTCATCCTTGACCAGTGTTTCATCCTCTTCCTCTATATCCACCACGTCCTCTATATGTGCCTTGATCATACTGTGCATTTTCATTATTATGTTGTGTTTCTCCTTGGACTCTGTAGACATCATGTTTTTGTTCTATCATGAGATCATAAGCTCTGCAGTTGGTATCATCATGACGAATTGATTTATAGAATGTGCAGTGCAGGTTCTTTGGTGTCTCTACATACTTTTGAAGCATGTAACAGTCTTTTGGGCGATGTCCTCTACATCGACAAATATCACACCATTGTCATTGCTGTTGGTTCAATGGGTTTGATGCTCCACTAGAAATGTAATCTCTAAACACAGGGTAATGTTCCTTGGAATGTCCCTCTCCCTTACATTTGGTACACCAAAACTCTTCCCTGATCTCTTTCCCTTTCTTTATGTCTTGTAGTTGTAAGGTCAAGTTTGCTAACTGTGTCTGTATCTGTACCATTCATGTGCTAGTTTCTCCTATGGGTGAAGCTTCTAGTTTCATCTCAATTTCTAATGCTTCAATTTGTGATGTAACCTTATGTTTCATTAACGGTAATCTAATGTGTGGAAACAATGTAGCTATGAACCATTATTTATGTTGTTGCAGTGCTATTTCAAAGCTAACTTGATCTAACAATGCTTTGAATTTCTGATCAAACTCCCAGACAGTCTCATTAGGTTTCTGTTTGATTTCTTTTCGCTTTGTGATGCATTGAGATTCTGACTTAGATTTCTTAAATTCTCTAATCAGCGCACTTTTGATATCCACCAGCATTATGTTCTGTCCAATAGAATATTTTATAAACCATGTGTTGTATTCAATAAGACAGTAGAAGCATACACAGAGATAATCAAGATGGAGAGAGATGAGTCGAATGCATCCAAGTGTTTATTATTGATATTGATTTTGTTATTTATACATGGAGAGAGAAGTTGGAGTAGTTACACTTGCTCCAACTTCTCATGCTTTACATCTTTAATTAATACATTCATTAATATAATGATAACATACGAAAGCCTATCAGCCCCCTCAACATCTCCCCCACAAACAAAGCCTTTCTTCATCCCAAAGAAAGATGTATTAGCATCATGGATTTCTGCTACTGCTAAAGTAGTCCTCACTGTGCATCAACCATGCATACCGGTCTGCATAGGTGCTCAGCCACAACAGCCGCCAACTTGATATGAGAATGCATCTATACAATGCTCTACTATGACTGGATACTCTTCAGCCTCCATCTTCAATATGGTAGTAGTCTATCGAAGTCTCACCCTCTCACAACGGCGGTTGACTATCCTCTTCTGCAATGAGGTCTTTTGGTTTAAAGTCTTACCCTGGTTCATCTAACCGACATCTCCATTGACCTAGGCATATCCATCTAGTCAGCATCTCCATCGGTTCAGGCATGCGAGGCCTTTTGTCTCTTCGACTTTCTATGCCATTTCTTTGTCTTCTTGATTTTCGAGGTCACAATCCAAGAACATCTTTGCAATACAACACTAGGGGGTTATTCAATTCGAATGTTCTGCTGTCATCATCTAGCGTTAAGATCTTCTTCTTTGTGTTGTAAGACAATTCTTCTTGAATATGCTCTACGTCGACTTCATCTGTTGTGAGGCTTCCTGCAAGTTTGTAAATGTGTCGCTTCTTGTGGTCGATACTGACTATGAGATATTGGTCGTGGACTGACTTGAATTGACTCGACCCGATGCGATGCTTTAGTCAACTAGAGATTGAATGATTTATAAATATTGATTATAATACAAAAAGGTCGACCATATTTAACATTGACCAACTCTCGACCATATATGAGGCAAATGGCCTTGAGCATAATTACATATTGACCATAAAGACTATCGACTTATAGCAATATCGACCACCAATATGATCGACGATATAACAATACATTCTTTACTCGACATACCTCTAACTTGAATAAAATGACTTGTCAACCCCTTTATGCTCCCATAAGGGTCCATAAATATCAACTCAATGTTCTTTTAACCATTGGTAACTTCCTAAGCAATGTCGGTTCTTACATTTATAGCACTAAATAAATAAATAAAAATTCAACACTTCATTACACAATTATTGTCTTTTCTATGAATCCTCGACAAGTATATTGGAATCCATGACTGACTGCATAATTACATGAAAGTCGAAGCTACTGGTCATTTATTCGACTTCAATCCATCTTTGTCTATCATATATCGCTGCTTTCCATTTCAACAATCGACCACACTAACACTATGCAGACTTTATTCTTTTAATGAAGCAATTGGTTAATCTAGTGACGCATGCATGCTCCCAATCTATCAATCTTTGACTGCTGAGGTCAATGGGATACTCCAGGCATCAACTGCGTTCTTTGGCTATGTGGAAAGGTTGTTTGACGAACTCGACCATACTTCTCAAGCAATTAAAGTTGACCAAAATGCGACCATAATAAGGCATCGACCACTACTGTCAACATCGACTAGATTTTACGTGACCATAATTTAGAATAATATTTTTACAAAGTTTGCAGAGACTATAGAAGAAGAAACTTAGTAACATAACTTTGAATGTTAGTATCCATGGAAGCCAATGGATTTCAAACCCATTTTTGGTTGATGGAAACTTATTCACGCTTGACATAAGAACGTAGAGGAAGGAACATGATTCCTTATATTCCATGAAAGGAGCGTTCGAGTCAATTCATGATAATAAGTTGCACACTGTGAGAAATAGGTTGACAAATAGAATGACTTAGAGCCCGAATAACGTTTACTCTGTTCAGGCATTAACTTAGTTGTTGCTTGGCTTTGAATATTGTAGTGTGGCAACCCTACGGACAAGGTATTTAAAATCTGTGGGTCTGCGCCTGTAGAGGTGGGTGGAATCTTGATTGAGTACGCAGGTGTCTTCGCTGTGACGGGGGTTTTCAACGACTAGGGACAAAGTGGGAGGAATGGGGCTGCTAGACGGACCTAGACTGACTAAGGGTAACACGATTTCAGGGATTATTGACTTGATTTCATCAAGGACTTCAAGTTCTGTTGGACTCTTTGGTGGTTCGACAACATGTCAAGCAGGTGGGGGGTCTTCCACTGACTGGTTAACTAGGAAAGGAATAAAAGATGATGTATGTTGGGAAATAATAGGACAATTCTAGTTGGGGTTTCTTTGGAGTTGAGTGATGTGCATACCGACCACTTGTGGTGTTATGCCTTTTGGAGGGGATGATACATCGGTTAGGATAACACCGGAAGGGGCAGAGTCAGTCGATGGACTAGTGTTGGTGAGGACTGGTTTCTTGGTGACCAACTCTTTCCATTGTGGAAAAAAGTAGGGAGTTAGGATATAAACTGATTAAGGTCATTGTCGGCTTGGATCTTTTTTCGAAGGGGGAGGGGAAGGGTCTACACAATATTTGGAATCTCAATTGAAGATGATGGTGCAGGTGGAGTAGATTCTAGGCGGGTGGGGAGATTCGTATCTTCCATCACAATGGTCGGAGATGGTGGAGGGGTGCTTTCTATCAGGTCGACATCAGCTTCAACTGTTGGCTTGATTTTCTTTTGAGTTGGTTGTTCTTCCTCCACAAATCTCTTGAATTGTTGCTCAAGAGATACTTTATTCTTTGCTGCATCATCCAGGATTGGTGTAGCATTGTCGAACAGTTCAACCTCTTCCTCCTCAGTCGGCTCTCAGATAATCATGTTTCTTTCCCCTTTCCTTATATGTTAGTGTCCATGATTTGTCATTCTTGTGACAATAAGTCTTCTATCGGTCAAACATTTTCTTTGGTTAGGGCATACTCAAGGTTGTCGGATTGAGTAATCTCATTGGAATCCTCAACTGCATCGGTGCGATCTTGATGTGCTGAAAGAGTAATTGCTAGCCGATTAGTTTCGACGGATGGTTCAACTTGGAAAGTGAAATTGCTCATATACAGTCGGATTTAATATTCTTCTTCTTTATCTACATCTGTCAGAGGTTCAACTATGGGTACGTTGACTTTGTGTGGCTTGGGCGGAATTCTCAATTTTATATTTGAATGCCTTCTTAACTTTGTGAATATTTTGTTGACAGATGGGTAAGAGTCGAGAGGTTTTGCCGCACCAGTTGCACCCTGTAAATGACAAATCAATGTATAGTCAAGCACCAATTGGATATACGTTGTTGAGGGAGGACTTATTCAGACATTCTGGTGCACCCTCCATCTGGTCGATAGAATTTTGAGATTTTGGAACCACAGTTCCAGCCAGATCTTAACTAGTCGATGGTCCCAGCCGATTGCCTGTGTGCATAAAGCAACATAATTTTTCCATCAAGGCATGCCTTTCTACTATGAAGTCCTTATTCCTAGTCGGTCTAAGGTGTGTCATGGAAATCCAAATGATTAATGAAGGGTATCGAATACCCACACCCTCTTCTTGGCACTTGAAATAGATATTCTTGACTATGTCGACCAAATAATCAACCCATTTATACACTTTGCCTTGCACTGCCATGTTCATAACTGCCTCTAACATGTTGTTTTTGAGATCTGATCCTTGATTGGAACTTGAAAGGGCATTCAAAATGATTCTAATAGCTATCTTGTAATTGGCATACTTAATATTGTTTACCACTAGACCTCTAGAGTTCTTAGTAGCAGGGTGATCTGAGAACTCTTTAACTAGCTCCGGTCTTTGCCATGTAGGTATATCCTTTCCTTTGTTTGATAAGTCCGTGATCTTGTAAATGATCTCAATATTTATTTCGACAGGGACATCGAAATAAAACTTCCCATTGTGATACCTGCTAATTATAAATTGTGCTATGATGTCCTTTAATCCGCCAAAATGTTCAATGAGGTGTGCATGCATATACTGTAAGATTGTGGTAGTCCGTAGCTTGTTAGCTTCATCCCTCCAGTGGCCATCTGACTCCTTTCCTGAAGTAAGAATGTTGCTCCAGGTTCTTCTCCAATGTGGCTTTGAAAACTTAGTGTTCCGGATCAATTACAAATGGGTTTCTAGAGGAGACAGGGATTTCTCAAGTTCTCGCACTTTGGATGCAGCGGACTGAGTTGTCGTCTGGCCTTTCTTGGGTGCCATGATGGACACAAAGTTCTCTGGTTCAAGATCGGGTTCTGGTGGCTCCGAGTTCTGGTTCTCAAGCTCTTGACAAAAGAGTATCCAGGAATCCTCAAGCTTTAGATTTATAGCGAAAGATTTTGGCATGGGGGGATGAGAAGTAGATGGTCACATTAAAGACTGATTTGATGAGGAAATTAAATGGGAATGAAAGGTTGTCGGTGCCTTGATGGTTTTGTTCCAACTTTGTTGTCCTACTAGTCATCCATCCCGACTACTTTTATTTGCCACTTCTATGTCGGAGGGATGCCGGTGTGTTTCTTTTGTGTTGTCATGTCGGCCAGAATTGGGCTAGCAATATCGATGACCACGTTCCTCCTGTTGACCAATTATTTCCTGTCAGCGGCTCTCATGTTGGCGTTCATGCGTCGATCTCTTTTCACTTCAATCCTTTCTTTCGCTAGTATTGCTTGTCTAGTCCTTAGTCATCATGTGTTTGATATAAATTTCTTTTGGATGAATTGCTTATAACTCCTTTCACTCTAGGGTTGGTTACAACCATTTTTTTTTATGCATCATGTCTTGTAGTGCTTAAGTCGGGTGCCATTAACAAGTTTCTTGAAAACGCTACCTTGTAGTGTCTTCAGTCACACTGAACCATTGGAGTTGATAGTTTCAACTTGGTAAGGGCCCATCCACTCTGTGTGCAATTTCTTGGGCTTGTCCTTAATGCGGCTATTATATAGAAAAGCTAAGTCACCAGCTAACAGATTTTTCCGTTTGATGTTTCGATCATGCCATGCTTTTCATTGGTGTTTCTAAATCACTTGGTGCTCGATTTCTATCTATTGGGACTCGTCGAGCCTCAACAGTTGATAAAGCGCTCTTTTTGTGCATATTCGACATCAATATGTAAAACTTCTGTGATTCTCGGAGCTTGTCATCGAAAATGCAAGGGGACGACTGCTTCTTGCCCGTAAACAAGCGTGAAAGGTGTTTGGGCCATCATTCTCTTATACGCTGTTCTGTATGCCCATAGAACAACATGTATTTTGTCATCCCAGTCGCTTTTATCCATGTTGCGCATTTTTGTCAGTCCTTTGGTGAGTGTTTTATTGAATTCTTCGGCGGTGCCATTTGATTGTGGAGGATACGTTGTGCTTATTTTATGCTCAATTGCAAATTATTTTGTTAGTGCATCATTAGTCTTACAGACAAAATGAGTACCTTGGTCACTGATTAAAGTCAGTCGACATGCGAATCGTGTGATAATGTTCTGATAGATGAATTTAGCAGCAACTTCGTTGGAACATGTTTCGACCTGTTCTTCTTTTGCCCATTTAGTGACGTATTCTACTGCAGTGATAATGTAACGTGTGCTTGTACGTATACCAATTACTGGAAAAGGTCCAATAAAATCAATTTCCCATATCTCAAATGTTCATCCTAGATTAACTGGAATCAGGGGCATTTCTGTGCTTGGCATAGGTCGACCCATGCGTTGACATTTATCACACTTTACAAACTCTCGATAGTCTTTGTGAACTGTTGGCCACAAAGTCCAGCCTACAGAATATTTATCATTGTTATATTAGCATGGTATTTTCCTCTTGCCGATCCGAAATGTGATTTTGAAAGTATGCTCTGTTGCTCATGCTCAGGTGCACAACGACACAATACATCATCTAGGCCAGGTTTGTATAGGAATCCATTGACGTGAGTATAAGGTGCATCTTTCATTGCAAGAATATTCTTCTTTTTCTCTGTTATTCCTTCCGGAGCTTTTCCATCCTCAAGAAATTGTGCAATCTTTGTAAGGTCCGAGGGGATAGCTTCGATTTTAAACAGACGTGCGTCAGGCAGATCATCTTCTATACCTGTCGGTTCCTCTCCGGTATCAATTCTTGACAAATGGTCTAGTCCTACATTCACCTTCCCTGGTCGAGTGATTACTTCAAATTCAAACTCTTGGAATACTAATAGCCAGTGACATAATCTCCCATGATGCAATGGTTTATTGACTAAATACTTCAAGGCTTGATGTTCTATGTAGAATACAAAAGGATTAGCCAATAAATAATGTCGGTATTTCTGTAGTGCAAATACCATTCCTAATGCTTCTCTTTTTGTGGTAGAATAGTTCTTCTCTGCTTTGTTAAGCTTCCTGTTGCTGAACACATTAGGGTAGTCCATTCCATCATCTCTAGGCTATGTTAAGATAGCATCGACTGCTATTCTAGATGCATCAATATGGACATGGAACTTAATCGACCAGTTTATAAAATGTAGGATGGGTGCTTCAATAAGTTTTCTCTTCAATATGTCGAATGAGGTATTGCACTCATCAGCACACCTGTACTCCTAATTTTCTTTCAACAATTCTTCTAGAGGGTATGTCATGTTGGAAAAGTGTCTAATAAACTTTCTGTAATATCCCATATGACCGAACAGGATTCGCACTTGTTTAGGATTAACTAGGGGATTGAAGTCAAGGATGATTTTTATTTTAGCATAGTTGACCTTGATGCCTTCTTTACAAACTACGTGGCCTTGTAGTATTCTGATAGGGGTTGCAAAGATGCACTTCTTTATGTTCAGCAACAACTGAATCTCTTGTCAACATTCAAGCATTAACCCAAGCCATTTACAATGGTCTCTCAACATAGAGTAAATTGTCCAATCATCAAAATAAACAGCCATCGTTTTGTAGATGTACTTCTAGAAGGATTTGATGACAATATGAGAAAAGACCGCCGATGCATTATTTAGACTGAATGGCGCGACTTTGTAGGTGAATGAACCAAATTCACACATGAATGTGGTCTTGTTTTGATATTCTTTGTCTATATGTACTTGGTTGTACCCAGAAAATCCATATGTGAATGAATAACACTCGTGTCCTGTGACTTCGTTTATGATTTCGTCAGCAAACGGTCTAGGGAATGGCTTAGTGAGTGTAACTTTATTGAGTTCACAAAAATTGACACAAATCCTCAGTCATGTAGGGTCATGCTTCTTCGGCTAAACCACCATTGGACTCTCCCACTCTGATTGATCAATGGGGTATATGATTTCGGCTTCAAGCATATTGTCAATCTCGTTCTTCACAATGCCTTTGTATTTATGCGTGAGTTTATATAGTCTTTTCTTCATCGGTTTGGTGTCTAGTCGGATGTCAATTTTCATTTCGCCCATCTCCTGCAAGGCCTTTCAAGTATTTATAGTTATGTGCAAATACATCCTGAAATTTTTTAAGGAGGATGGTGATTTTTGCAGTCTGTGCCTCATTCTAGCAGTCACCAATTTTCGCCGTATTAGGTCTGGCGTCATTTCAAATATCAACTTCTTTGATTTTAACCTTTGCGTCCATCCACTCTGGGGTGTGACTTTCATTGATTGGTATCTCGCCTTCCTTCATCTGTATGAATTGTGGCAGAAAATATTTTTCTGATAGTCTTTCTGGCTCTTGTTTTTCTGTAGTCTCTCGTTGAAATGTATTTTGACAGGCTTCGATGTAGCAGGGTGATATTATATCCATTGAAATATTTTTCCAACTAAATTATTCATCTCCAAGCGCAGTTGTGTCGAATGATGGGTATCCTTTGATTGAATAATATGGCAGGAAACTGTTTGTCGAACAATTTGCTTCTCTTCTGTAGGTGCATTTCTATCGGCTGCAGGAACTCTTTAATTTAGTTGCTCGCTTCTACCAGTTTCTCCTCTTTTGGGGAAAAATTGAAACATTTGATGAAGTTTTCTTTAATTTCTTTCCATACGAATGTATCTCCTCTTACATCCTCCATTTTTTACCATTTATTTGGAAATTCGACGAGTGTGCTTGGGAAGAGGTGTGGCCAATCCCTTTCATCCTTGTATCCAAGTTTTCGCCATTCTTTTTCGCATCTGTTGACGTGGACTTTAGGATCTTGTCCTTGAATGAAAGTTGGGATATATGCCTGAGCTGTTAACTTATTTCCTCCAAACCGTTCAACAAAATATGTTGACATGTTGGTTCATGTTTGGAATCGTGATTGATGAGTATCCACCATCTCGCAGCCTGTCCTATGAAAGTCTCGACCAAACTCTGCAGTCTTCCTTGTTCACCGACATGTTTCGAAACTTCCTTGACATGTATTGTTGGTGATTGGTGTTTTTTATATTGCAGAACATGATGATGTGTAGGTTCAATCTTTGCAGGTGCAAGAGTCGGATATTCACTAATTTTTCGTTCAAATATTTTTCGGATGGTCGAGATTGAGAAACACTTCTTGAATTTTTTTTTCGAGATGGCTTCCACTGTCCAACATTCTTTTGCATGAACATCATAATTTCCCATGAGCTGGTCATAAAGCTCAACATCGAAATTAAATCTGATTGAAGAAGGGTCTCCCAGATGGAGTTCCCCCTGAGAATTTGGTTCAATATAATCGACATTGTTGTCTATTTGGTAAAGCTGTCTGATATCATTATCGTGTTTAATAGGTTCAGACCAAGGTTCTCCCTGAGATAGGGAAATTGGTACCATTACCTTCTGATCGTTTCCTTTTATTTTGATGCGAGCCTTATTAAGTGAGATCGAAGCCTTCATATTTCAGCCCTATGGTCGGCCAACCAGGGTTGGAAAGGAACTTGCGCCATCCTTTGGATTAATGATTTCAAAATCATTTTTTTTCTTTATGCCTTTAATGGATGTTTCCACTTCTCTCAAGACTCTAATTAGCTCAATGAGTCCTTGATCTTTGAGCTTTAGATAAATGCTTGATTCTTGCAGTGTTGGTCGACCTAATTGGTCCCAAGTATCACGAGTCATGATATTAACTTGGGAGACAAAGTCGAGTACGACTTGTCGGATGCGATATCCATGTATCTCAAGGTCGACAAGCGGGTTGACATCATTGTGTTGGTTGTGGAGCCTGATCTTCCAATCTCATAGATGATGTTGTTTTAGTTGTATTGTACCCCAGGTTTGGTTATGATCTTGGCATGCACAACAGGGGGGCCAAGGGAGCAATGGAAGAAGAAGGAAAGTTTAAGGTTGAGAAGTTTAATGGCCAAAACTGCCAGTTATGGAAGATGTAAATGGAGGATTATCTGTACTAGAAGGATCTATTCCTGCCGTTGGGAGGAAAATAAAAACATCCAACGACTATGAAGGATGAAGAATGGGAGGTCCTTGACAGAAAGGCACTGGGAACAATACGAATGTCCCTGGCTTCATTGGTGGCTTGCAATATCTCAAAAGAAAAGACAACAAAGGATTTGATGAGCGCATTGATTAATTTGTATGAAAAACCCTCGGCCTCCAACAAGGTATTTCTAATGAAGCATTTATTTAATATGAATATGTCAAAAGGTGGATCTGTTGTTGATCATTTAAATGAATTTAATACGGTTACAAATCAACTGATTTGTGTAAGTGTGAACTTTGATGATGACTTTAGGGCTCTTCTAATATTGTGTTCATTGCCAGAAAGCTATAATAGATTGGTCATGGTTACAAGTAACTATGTCTCTGGTTCAAACACCTTGAAATTTGATGATGTTATTGGTGTTATTCTTAGTGAGGAAATGCGAAGAAAAAGCATAGGTGAGACATCACATACTGCATTGATCATGGAGAGCAGGGGAAGACAAAGGGAGAAAGGAAAGAGCCAAGGTAATCACATCAAGTATAAAATGGGCAAATCCAAGTCCAGACTGGGAAAGATAGAGTGCTAGAACTATGGAAAGAAAGACTGCATATCTATAAAGAAGAAATGAAATGGACAGCAGGAGACTACTCAGGAAGCAAATGTAACAGGTGATGTGTTACAAGATGCTTTGATTCTTGTATTAGATAATACTAGTGATTACTGGGTAGTAGATTCAGGAGATTCATGTCATGCTACACCCCATAGGAAATACTTCCATGATTATGTTGTAGGCGATTTTGGACATGTTTTATTGGGTGATGATGAGCCATGTAAAATTGTTGGAATGGGTAAGGTATGGATAAAATTTAAGAATGGAAGTGAATGGCTGCTAAAAGATGTAAAGCATATTCCTACTATGAAAATAAATCTGATCTCAATAGAGAAGTTGGGAGATGGCGACTGTTTATCTACGTTTGGATAAATGTGGTGGAAAATCACTAAAGGATCAATGGTGATAGCAAAAGGAGACAGGATAGGTACATTGTATTTATGGCCTCATAATACTGACCATTCTATCTAGTCTTTAGCTTCCACAAGAACATATACAACATTGTGGCATCATAGGGTTGACCACATGAGTGAGAAGGGGATGCAGATTCTCCACTGAAGGATGTTGCCGCCAGATCTCAAATAGGTAAGTTTGGAATTCTGTGAGAACTATGTTTATGGAAAACAGAAGAGTCATATTTATCAGGGTTGGGAAACAGAAGAAGAATGAAAGGTTAGAGCTTGTGCATACGGATGTATGGGGACCAGATTAGGTACAATCTCTTGGTGGCTCTCATTATTATGTTACATTTATTGATGATGCAACTAGGAAAACATGGGTTTATTGCATTAGAAAAAAATATGATGTGTTTGCTATTTTTAAGAAGTGGAAAGCTTTGGTTGATAATGAGACAGAAAAAATGTTGAAGTGTCTCAGATCTGATAATGGAGGTGAGTACTGTGGCAAGGAGTTTGATAGTTACTGTTCAAATCATGAGATTCATAGAGAGAAGACAGTCCCAGTAACACCACAAGAAAATGGTGTGTCATAAAGGATGAATAGAACGATCATGGAGCATGCAAGGTGTATGAGATTGCATGCAAGGTTTCCCTTACAATTTTGGGCAGATGCTATAAATATTGTTGTTTATTTAATAAACAGAGGGCCTTCAAGTGCTTTGGATAGTGGTATTCCATAGGAGGCATGGAGAAGTAAAAAGGTAAACTACTCATTTATGAGAACTTTTGGTTGTGAAGCATTTGTCCATATTGATAAAGAAAATAGAACAAAGCTTGAAGCTAAATCCAAAAAATGTACCTTTATTGGATATGGGGTTGATGATTTTGGTTATCTCTTATGGGATTATGAAAATCACAAAATCATTAGGAGTAAAGATGTGATATTCAATGAAAAGGTCATGTATAAAGATCAGTTGCAGGGAAAGAAATGGGAAAAAGAAAACATAGAGTACATAATGCTTGATGAAAGTAAAGAAAATGAAGTTCCAAAGGTGCCAAAGAATTAAGAACAACAACAAGTACCTGGAACTCTTGCAAGTGTAAGAATATCTACCAGGTTAAGTATAATCCTTGAAAGATACTCTCCTTCAATGTATTATTTATTGATGACTAATGCTGGTGAACCACAATGTTATGAATAAGCAGTGCAGGTGGAAACTAGAAAGAAGTGGCCGGAGCAAGGCTTGAATGAGGAGATGGACTCATTGGTAGGAAACCAGACTTGGGATTTGGTTCAGTTTCCTGCTGGTAAAAGTGCATTACAGAACAAATAGATTAACAGGTTGAAGAAAGAAGAAGGAGCTAAGAAGTAATACAAGGCCATACTTGTTGTAAAGGGGTTTGCACAGAACAAAGGTATAGATTCTAATGAAATGTTTTCTCTTGTTGTTATGATGACTTCAATTAGGACTATTTTAAGTCTAGTGGCAGTAGAAGATTTGCATCTTCAATAGTTAGATGTAAAAACATCCTTTCTCCATGGGGATTTGGAGGAAGAGATGTATATGCAGTAGCCACAAGGGTATGAGGTCAAAGGAAAGGAAAATTTGGTATGCAGGTTGAAGAAGAGCTTGTATGGCTTGAAGTATGCTCCAAGGCAGTGGTATTTAAAATTTGACAGGTTTATGACAGAACAAGTTTATAGTAGATGTCATTCTGACCATAGTGTTTATTTCAAGAGGCTAGATAATGGAACATATATTATCTTGTTATTGTATGTGGATGACATGCTTGTTGTAGGGTCTAACATGCAGGAAATAAATGTGCTCAAAAGGAAGTTAGCTAATTCATTTGCGATGAAGGATTTGGGTGCTGCAAAGCAAATCCTTGGTATGAGAATAACAAGAGACAAGAAAAATCACAAATTGACATTTCCTAAGAGTGAGTACATACAAAAGGTGTTGGAGAGGTTTAGATTGCAGAATGAAAAACCAATTAGTACACATTTGGCCAACCATTTCAAACTATGTAAGGAAATGTGTCCCAAGACACAGGAAGAGATAGATTACATGTCCAAGATTCCCTATTCATCAACAATTGGCAGCTTGATGTATGCCATGGTGTGCACAAGACCAGATATTGCACATGCAGTGGGAGTTGTGAGCACATATATGAACAATCCAAGTAAAGAACATTGGAA
The DNA here is from genome assembly GCA_027924585.1 of Larix kaempferi. Lineage (NCBI taxonomy): Eukaryota > Viridiplantae > Streptophyta > Pinopsida > Pinales > Pinaceae > Larix > Larix kaempferi. Next base: position 4,732,257 of record BSBM01000008.1, read on the forward strand.
GGAAGTACAGTGGATTCTCAGGTATATGAGAGGTACTACCACTGATGCATTATGTTTTGGAAGTTTAGACACTGTTCTACAGGGATATGTTGATGCAGATATGGTAGGTGATAAGGATAGAAGGAGGAGCACCACAGGGTATGTGTTTATTGTAGACGAAACAACAGTAAGTTTGATTTCAAAACCGAAAAATATTGTTGCACTTTCAAAAATGAAGCAAAGTATGTTGTTGTTATAGAGGCTAGTAAAGAGATGATTTGGTTGCATAGGTTTAAAGAGGAATTGGGTAAGAAGCAGAAGGATAGTAGGTTGTATAGTGACAACTAGAGTGCCATTCATCTTGCAAAGAACTCAACCTTCCATTCCAGGACTAAACATATACAACTCAAGTACCATTTCATACGTTCTGTTCTAGAAGATGAACTGTTGAAGCTGGAGAAGATACATACTAGCCAAAATCCTGCGGACATGTTTATAAAAGTAGTGACCAGAGAGAAACTGAGTTCTTGATCGATTTCAGTTGGCCTTCTAGCATGAAGGTGAAGATGAGAAATTTTCCAAGTCCAAGTCCAACAAGTACATCAATGGTGGAGTTGCTATGATCAGTCTCCAAGTGGGAGATTGTTGGTTGTGGAGCCTGATCTTCCAGTCTCATTGATGATGTTGTTTCAGTCGTATTATACCCCAAGTTTGGTTATGATCCCAACACGTGCAATAGGTGGTCTGGGAGAGTGCAGGCCCATGGTTTTGGGTAACCCGTGGTATTTTCCCATTGTATTTCCCCTTTAAAAGAAAGACATTGTAATACAGCTAGGGTTGATGCATTAGGTATTGTGTATTGTAAATATCTCTAAGATCATGTAAGAGAGACTGAGAGAGTGTGAAAAGGAAGTTGCAGCGTCTGTGCTACAGGTTGTATCCCTTCACTTTGTTGGATGTTATAATAATAAGGACTGGCAATTTCTGTGTGGATGTAGCCCATCTTAGGTGAACCACAGTATATTGGTGTCTCTCTTGTAATGTGTCTATGTGATTATATTTGCATCTTGTTTATTGTTATTGCTCTACGATCCTATTTTTCTAACACGTTTTTGTCTTTTTGATTAAGTCAGCAAATGTTTTTAGCTTGTCTTTGCACAACAAGTTTATTTTTTATTTAATGCAATGAGTCAATTAGTTTTCCGACAGCTTCATCCTTAGAAATTAAATTAACCAATTCATTAATTGCTTCGTGTCGACTTTCTTCCTTATCTTCCCGTGCTGCTAATCATAGAATATGTCAGATGCATTTTTATACAAATATTTATGCTTATTAGGATTTGGATAATCCTCTTTACTTACTACTTTGCTTATTTGAGGCTAATCTAGACCAATATGAGTGCCCTGTTTAGTTACAATTTGCAAATTTTTAGTTCAAATCACATCACATTTCGGTACATAAGACAAGACATTAACATTTTTTTTATTCGTGATTTTTTCAATCATAACAGGACAATCCTCTAAAAAGTGATCACCTACTCCATGTTTAGTACAAAATTTTAGATTAGTTCTATCTTTATACGGACATTCCTCATGATGGTGATCTTTGCTGAGATAGGTGTAACATTGGCCAGGTTAGTTAGGTTGGCCATCATGTCCTCCATTTCCATAACCCCGACCTGGGTAGTCTCCATGATGGTTATAATTGTTGTTCCTTTGATCATATCTTCAACCATCATATCACGGGTACCTATCATTTCTGTCATTGCGGTCATAACGGTCGTTCCTTCCATTTCTATCGTTGCAATCATTTATGCCGTGTCCATCCTTTCTATCATGTTGTTGCTCGACAAAATTTATTTGGTACACTGCACGATAGTTCTGTTTGTTCAAGTTTAGATGACATTCTGTGACAAAATGTGTTTCAACTTCACATGTTTGACACCACTTTGCTTGTTTATTTTTCATATTATATGGGTAGTTGTCTATCTTGTGTAGATCATAGTCTTGACATATGTCACAAAAGCATCTTAATTGAACAAATTTGACATCTTGTCGTCGCTCCTCCATACGACAAGCGCCCTTGTGATGTCCTGTAGTGGAGCATTTCGTACACCACACTTTTGAGCCTTTTAAACTGATATCTCGGATACACTATTGCATGCTATCCAACTGCTCCTCGATGTGTCTATCGACGGGAACCAAGGGATACTTGTCATCCATTTCAATTTCCAAATCCTTTGCAAGGAATCTTCATATGAATTGACACTTTGTTAGCGTATGTGCACTTTAATTTTTCTAATCAGTTCATCCATGAACCATTTTATTAGAATCTTTTCTTCAATTTCATAGTCAATCTGGCTCAAGAAATCCTTGAATCTCTTATTGTATTCCTTCACATTCTCCGTCGGCCTCTGGATTGTTGTCTTCAATTTTTCAGCAGCCAAGTATTTTTCTACTGAAGTCTTAAAGAAAGACAGAAAGTGCGTTTTAATTTGCGCTTTCATTGCATTCGATGTTTTGTTCATGTACCTCATGTACCATGTAAGTGCTCTCTTTCTCAGGGAGCCAACAAACTGAGCCATCTGACGTTCTTCACTAGTAAGCTGATTGGCTGTCCAAATTGATTCGCAAACAAACAAATGTCTTTTTGGATCTTCATCTCCTTCATAGAAAGGCAGGTGAGATGTCATGTGCGACATGTTTGCTATTATTTCGACTACAAAATTATCTAGTGGTGTCGACGGATTACCACCGGTGACAGAATTAGGTGCTTTCTCGACCTCGATGGGTACTATAGTCAACTGAGTCTGAAGAGTGGGTTCCTTGCTTTCAACTCCAGTGTCTATAACTTCTACTTCTTGGCTGGTTCTTGGAAATCTATTTTCTTCGACTTCTCCAAGTGAAATCCAAGAAAAATTATGTACTATCTGGGTTTCGCTATTCCTCGGACTTTCTGAAGTACTCAACGACTCACTTAATGCTGGTAGTGGCGGGGGGGGGTGGCTGCTTATGCGTGATTTGAATAGAGTAAGTGAAAAATTATGTTGGAAAGCTCGGGTTGAAAGGTCACCCAGTTTCTTTGTTCAGGTTGATGAATCAACAATCTGTCAACTTAATCACCTTCATTACTATGTCGACTCCAGATGCGTGACTGGCCAACATGGCATCCTAGGTCTTCTTCGACAATGTATTTCACTCAGACACTCTGAGTTAACTGCAACGAGGAAGGGGGTGTTCGTACCTCGAGTATCTGAACTTGGAGAGCACTACATCGCTCTATCCACAAGTCCTCTTCCATTGGTGACAGATTGTGATCGATGCCCCTTTCTTCATGGGATCGACTCGGCTTCGACAGATTCCCTTCTGCATCTGTCACGAGACCTAGTCCCCGCTTCTTCCAAGGAGCATTGGATTTCTCCCTCAACTCATCATGCCGCTTCTTCCTTTTTTATCTTTCAATTTTATGGATATCCAGAGTGCTCTTATGACTCATCATTCTATCTTTGTCGAATTTATCAGACCTCTCAATACTGGTCATATCGTCTTTTTCTATGTCGACCTTCATCAATTCTTTACTCTATCAGAACATGCTTCATTACCCCGCCAATGCTAGCCCGAAGCTCTGTAGGAAACTGGGGACGTGCAGGACGTCATTTGTTCAGAAAATACTCCCATTTGCACTCACATACAAATGTTTCCCACAGGCGTTCTTTTTCCTCCCAATTTGAATTTGGCAGGGGCAGGAGCAATAATGGTCGTGTCTCGACAATGTGTGCAATGCCTTTTTCGATAAAAAATTTGAACAAAAGAGTCGGCAAGGAACACAAGAAATGGTTAGTAAGGTTTGTGAAGAAATTTTTCCTTACTTCGTCAATAAAAACTCGCTCTTCAATCGCCCGTTCTTCATAGAACCCATCAACAATCTTCTTGCACCATTCAGACAGAATTGTGGGACCTCCATTGATCAGCTTCGAAATCAACTTTCTCTCTTCTTCATCTCCTTGTCTTCTCATCCAACAACTCCTTTAGTGTGTATGACATAGATTCTACAAATTTTTCATGAGTCTCAGTAAAGAACTTCTCCATTGCTTGAGCAATCATCAGCTTGTTTCTCCTTGCATAGTTTTGTAGATGGTTAGATTTATTCTTATCCCCCCATTCTTTGATCTCTTGCTCTTGTATCATTGAACATGATCGCTATTCTTATGATAAATGCATCACCGGCAATGGAACCAATGTTGTAGTTCAGGGTGTTTCATTGTTACCAGTGATACATAATATATTATATAATCATGCACAATACAAAGATACAAGTAGACAAGATATGGAGAGAAGAGAAAGCCTTTATTACACAGGAATATGCAGAACAATACATAGAACAAATATTATTTAACCCAATACATCGACTCAACAACACATATATATGCATTTACATTCAGTTATGTAATTGTCTTGTCGGTTCAACCGAACGACATAACCTGACTGGTCGACACAATTATCGACATACATTACAATAGGCCGAGCGGGGAGCCTAGCAGACAGGATGACTTAGGATCCTCCAACACCATGTTAAAGCTATGTATCTGAATGTAGTAACTAGTTGGGATTGTTTTATGGCATCATCATGTACTTTGTTAACATTCTAGACGGCTTCACAAAGAAAGCAATGTTTCTCTAGGTCTTCTAGACCAGTTCCTTTAAAGATAGGTAGTTTAATGTCGTATGTCATTATTCTTCTAGAAGGTGTATCATTCTGCGATGATGAGGGTATACAACTACTTGAATGATATCAATACCTCCTCCTGCAGTGTTACTACTTCTAGTGTTCTGTGAGCTAGTAGTATTTCTTTCTTCAACTATAAGTTTTTGTGGAGTAATAGGCTGATAGCCAATCTATCTAGGTTCTGTTTCACTACCAAACTCAACCCGATATGATTTTTTTTCACTTCCTAACTTAGTTTATAGGAATGTGTGAGGTTCGGTTCCATGAGACCTGTTTCTAGTGCTAACTTTATATCATTTTACACTTCACAAAATACTAATATCTTCGTCCGTGTCACTATCTATTTTACTGAACATTACAGACTCAAACCCTAGGAATCTGATTGCATTCTTAAGACTCCTTTTTCAGCTAGTAGCATTTTAATGTATAAAAACTGAGGTTTTTCAAGTACTTACCTCTAAATCCTTTGAAGAAATATCCTTTTGCTGCAATATATGACTTCAACGTGTCCACAACAAACTCTGTAACATAGCCTTCTAGTATGCTATCCAACCAAAGTTCTACTGCTATTGAAATTTGGTTGTTAATCCCTCTAAGGCTTTGAATTAAATCTGGAGTCCAAACTGTAGGTTGTCTCCCTTGATTTTTTTTTCTTCATTCTAATAGTCTTGATATCCACTCATGTAGGTCGTTACAAAAGAATGTGAAGAAAACTTCGTGTTCATCAGTGCATATATACCTTTGTAACCATTGTTCTGTGTTTAGCCATGAGTGTTTGTTTTCTTTGTTCGCGAACTCTCTTTATGTATGGATAACCCAGTTAGATATTTCTTTTCTCTCTCGATTCCAATTAACAGAGTTCATCACCATTTCTAGCACGGAAACAGAACCATTTGTTGCTCATTTCTAGTGATTCCACATCAACATAGCACAACACGAGTTCTAGCACGACAACATAACCATTTGTTGGTTATCTTATTTCTCCTCTTGTTCTTTGACTGACATGGGTTTGGTGATCTTACTTCACAATAACAACAAAATAACCCCTTTATTCACCAACCCTTTCAGAATCAACCTGGGAATAGGCTGAACTCTCACCCGAGGTGAATATGGGTGGTTACAGAATCAAGTTTCTACAACTTGGCGATGCATGGATGTGGTATACTGACCTTTGCAAACTTGTACTACTTCGCTTATACTACACATAATAGCATGAATACAGAACTTCTCATGAAGCAGTTACCAACAGTTACAAACTCCATTGAATCGTTGTTCTTTCTATCTTTGTAACTACGCATTCATCACATTCATTAACACTTCGCATATTCATACATGGGTGTTTCACTACTTAACATATCATTCCCATTCACATTCATATGGAGACACATATATAAGCATAAACATTCATGAACATATAAGATAACAAAGATTCACACACATAACACAAGTATTTACGTTTTAACAGATATTACAAGGAACTGTTCTTTATATTACAAGGAAGGTTTTAACAGATCCAGTCCACACACTCAGCTGCAGAATCTTCTCTACAATATATCTGTGCGCACACAATTGCAGATTCTTTTTCATCTTTTAGATCTCTCTTAGCATAGATATAACAATATCTAATAACATTTAACAAATTCTCTCCCAAATTCTAACCTTCCCTTATACAAAATTGCCCTTTATATAGATTGTTCCCTAAGGTCACATGTTTACAATAACTATGGGCCAACCCCCATAGTACCCTTAAACCCAAAATGACATGGTTCTTCTATTGACCATGCTTTTCCTTTACTTCGTTGGAGCTCTGCTGTCCTTTTGCGCTGCTTCTATGGCTCTAACGCTTCTTCTGACAGTCACAGTTCTGACTGCGCGGCCCTGAGACTATCATGGTGTGTCCTTTACACCATTTTGATTCTTTACTCTTCGCTACTTTAGCTAACAGTCCATTGCTTCATTCATAACTGCTCCAACTACCTTGACTGTCCTTATTACTTCTCTTGTACTAAGGGGATAGGTCCTTTCCTTCCACTTCGCTTCGCTCCATACCATGCTCCCGGGAATTGTGGAGTTTCTTCTCCCAAAACTGACTAATGTTAGGCCTCACCTAACTTGTACTTTCACCATCAAAACTTCTTCCACTTGGGCTGCACCCAACAATGTTGAAGTTATTAGTTTCTAGACAATACAATAGTTATGTATTTAATATTTTCACCTTTAAACATTTGAATAACCCCCTTCTCCAAGATATCGAATATCCTTGTTCTTCATTACCCATTTTTTTCCATTATTATTATTATAAAAATCTTGCTACTTTATACAATTTCTCCAAACATTTTTTTGAATCTCAAAATTTAATGTTTTAATATTTAAAAAATTTACTAAAATGAGGACATTACATTTTATGATATTGACAATAAAGTTTTTTATTAGTTTTAAATATATATATATATATATATGGGAATCGACCAATAGGAATAGGGATTTATTTGAGTCTACAATCACTATATCTTATGATTATCAACATTTTCCCATGTGCATCACATAGAGTTAGTCGAAGTTTGAATCCACAACGTCACAAGAAATCCCTTAACATTGCACCCTATAGTCAACTACTATACACTCCACAAGTATGAATATGATTTATATTAATTTTATTCATTAATTACCATTTTTATCATTAAATATTTTATTTAAATGTAAGAAGATATTCATTTAGGGCTAATAAAAATTATGACATAAAATACACATTCCTATCATATAATATCTTCACAAAACTATATGCACATATGCACATGAATATTATTGAAGTAAAAATAATTTAGGTTAAATTCATATTCTACCTTTTAACTTGACTTATATCATGAAATCAATGGCAATGTAAAACCAAGGAAATGAGAAATCAACAAAAATTCTTAATGAGAAATGAAACATATAATTGATTTAAACCTCATTTTAATAACATAATTGTAATTTACATCTTCATTATTTAAAAAATTATTAAATATGTTAATGCTAGATTCACCTACTCGAGATTTTTCTTTGTATGATCAAGGAACATGCACTTATTTATCTACTACTTACAATCCCTCAATCATTTCCCCCTTTTTATTGAACGTCATTGGGAGGAATTTATATCCCTATAATCATAGGTCTACCTTCCTTCAAATTTCCGTAGGGGAAGACAAAGGGATTTTCATATTTCATTTTAGTATATGCAGGAAGTAAAGCATTTCCGCTAGTTAATTCTAGTTCTACCCATTTCCATGGTTAACCATTGTGAAGGATCCACCTAAAGGATTTCATGAATATCATGTTAATGGGATAACGATTCATCTGTGTTAAAGTATCAGTTTATTAAACATCGTTACATGTTGAACCTCTTACCTATGAGGGGTCCTTTAGTCCCTAGCTCTCATGAACTCATAAACATTGTTACATTAAAGAATTTCATCCATTAAACATTGTTACATGTTGAACCTCTTACATATGAGGTCCCTTTAGTCCATAACTCTCATGAACTCACTCACATTGACTTTGACTCATTTACTTATAAGAGTTCATTTATAGGTTTATCATACCTTGGTCCCCATTCCCATCATTAATGTCCATCCTTGGACTTAGAAAAGATATCCTTGGACACATAACTCCTTTGATACATGCACAACTTATATAAACATGGGATCATCTATCTCCATAGCACATTGATGGACAAGGAATAATTTTTGGAGATCTACAGTGTTGTATGAAGCTAGTTCAAGCTCCCATCTCATGTATGTATAGTCCTTGGCCTACCAACGATCTCATGAATCACATGGGATCCCACTAGTGCATTGGTAGCATTCACAATGAGTTGAGTTCACCATTGGTATAAGTTCTAAAATCTATTGGTAATTTTGCTACATCAATCATCACAAAAGTTTTCATCATTCATTTTAACCTTGGATCTATTCCAAAATGAGAGGATCAAACAAAGAAAAATACAAACCTCGACATGATAAAGCATTTATTCTTTACTTCATGGCTGAAGTGCTTATTCTAGAGTAGTGATTAGGGCTTAGTGTTTAATAATTTGGTAATTTACAGACTAGTGTGTCTTTGAGTTAGTAATTACTGAATATTGGTGAGTTCAGAGTTTACTATTATGTTAAGGAATTAAGAGTTGATTATTCAGTTTGATCAATATAATTAGCCATAATTAACTATAATGTATGTTAATTAATCATAATCAATATAGAAAATACTATCAACCACCAAGCATAACCACTGCACAATAAATCTTATCAATAATAATAAATAAATAAAAGTTATAAGCATTTACCAGGTTCAATGATTGATACTAACCCTGCATAATAAATGGTCAATGGGATTTACATTTTTTTTTAATAATTAGCTTTATATTGTAATGTAAAAATTATGTGGATAACGTTGTTGTTTATATAAATGCATTAGATAATCCACAAACATGTTTTTGAGAGGTTTGAAGAATAATAACAAATCCACTTTCACAACTAATGAATCAAAATTTAACTAAAATTTATTATTATTATTATTATATTTTAGATGTTTAATATCTAATTTTAATTTTTATTTATTTGTATTAAACATTTAAGTTTTTAAGTTATTATATATATATATATATATATATATATATATATATATATTATTTTACCTTTTTATTTATATGGAATATTTAAAGTCTTTATAGTTATTCATAATGGAACTTGTCTTAATATTTGATTTATTTCTTTTATTTATTTGAATATATACTCTTTAATTCAATGTTTGAACAGTCAATTGCTATTTATATTTGTTGTTTTATGTGTGAGATTTTTTTTTCAATTTTTTTCATTCGTATCTTTTAAACTTTTTATGGTTTTAAAGATTTCATAAGTTTCTATACAATGTAATCGTTATGTAATCAATACTTTGGTCTTGTATGTTCAAATCTTTTTCATTCATATTTTTTAAAATTTTTCATTATATTCAAGTTACATGTTTCTATATAATGTTTCTCTTATATTTACATTATATTGAAGTTACAAGTTTTTATATATTGTTTATCTTGTTTTATTTGTGAGAAAAGGTTCCTTTAACATTGTATATTCAAAACATTTTCATTCATATATTTTTTAATTTCTGATGATGTTTGTTGGTTATTTGCTTTATCCTCTTCTTCTTTGACTGACCCGGGTTTGGTGATCTTACTTCGCAGCAACAACAACAAAATCCCTTTAGTTACCGGCCCTTTCGGCATCAACCTGCGAATAGGTTGAAGTCTCACTCGAGGAGAAGATGGGTGGCTACAGAATCATGTTTCTGCAACCTGGCGATGCGCAGATGTGGGATACTGACCTTCCTGAACTTGTCCTACTTCGCTTCTAGTGTACATAATAACATGAATATAGGATTTCACATGATGTAATTACCAATAGTTACAGACTTCGTTGAATCATTGTTCTTTCTATCTTTGTAACTACACATTCATTAACAATTCTCATATTCATACATGGGTGTTTCACTACTTAACATATCATTCCCATTCACGTTCATATGGAAACACATATATAAGCATAAAAATTCATGAAAATATAAGATAACAGAGATTCAAACACATAACACAAGTATTTACATGGTTCACCCCCCAGATGTGAGCTACGTCCACAGGAACTATTCTTTATATTACAAGGGAGGTTTTAACAATTTCAGTCTGCGCACTCAGCTGCAGACTCTTCTCTACAATATATCTATGCACACACAGCTGCAGAGTCTTTTTCCTCTATTAGATCTCTCTTAGGATAGATATAACAATATCTAATAACATCTAACAAAGTCTCTCCCAAAGTATAACCTTCCCTTATACAAAGTTGCCCTTTATATAGATTCTGCCCGAAGGTCACATATTTACAATAACTATGGGCCAACACCCATAGTACCCTTAAACCCAAAATGACATGGTTCTCCTATTGACCATGCTTTTCCTTTACTTCGCTGGAGTTCTGCTTTTTCTTTTGCGCCGCTTCTCTAGCTCTGATGCTTCTTCTGATAGTCGCAGTTCTGACCGTGCGGCTCTAATACTGTCATGGTGCATCCTTTGCACCATTCCGCTTATTTACTCTTCGCTAATGTGGCTGACAGTCTACCAATTCATTCATAACTTCTCCAACTACCTTGACCATCCTTAGTACTTCACTTTTACTAAGGGGAACAGTCCTTTTCTGCCACTTTGCTTCGCTCCATACCCTTCTCCTAGGAATTGCGGAGTTGCTTCTCCCAAAACTGACTTATGTAGGCCTCACCTAACTTGTACTTTCGCCATCAAAACTTCTTCCACATGGCATGCGCTCAATAGGCTCCTAACACTCACTTGTGGCTCTCCCTCATGCCACTTTCACTAGGCTATTTCAACTGTGCATCCCCTAGGATGTTTGACTTCGTAGAAAATTGATGAACAGTTGCGCTGAGAATCGCAACTGTTTCCTTAGTCTCTTGCTCAAACTCCTTAATTGTTTTGAGCATTTCCTCTGAGATGAATTCCTGAAGTTGCTCCTTCACTATAGTCTCCGTTACATAGAGTTCTTGCAAGTTTTCCTCAATATCCCCGGAAAGAGCCAACGCTTCTTCTTGGATGAGCTATAACTTTGACGAAGCGTCATCCTCCTTCATTCTTAACGCGTTCAATTCCTTCTGTAGCTCTTTCATTTCTACAAATTTCTGGATCCTTTGCCATGGAGGCAAATACTTCATAGTCAGGTTCAATCAGTTGAGACCATTCTACCTTTCTTGAACTTTGTCTTGAATCTTCTGAAGTTTGGGATCCTCCTGCAACTCTTCCCAGAGTCTGGTGACCTCTTCAAGTAGGTCATGACATCTCGCCACATCTGTGGAGATGTTTTATGTGGAATCCAACTCTTTGGCTGGTGCTTCTTTCTCATCTTGCGGAGTGCGTGGTTTCTGCCGAGATTCTAAGTTAGCAATATCCTCTTTATAGGAGATCTCCATGCCCACCATTTCTACCTTCAGATTGTCCATGGATTCACCAATATTTATGATGGTTTCTTTAACTTACGTCTCTTGTACACATTCTAGGATCTTCGCGCAGACCTCAACGACGAAATTTTTAAACTTTTTGTGCTTCTCCTGCGCGTATGCAAGCTCATATGTCTTCAATGCGCATTCATTTTGCAGCTCCTTATAGCTCTCTTCTAGATTCTAATTTTAGTTAAACAAAATAATGTCTCTATCTTCGATCTCTTCCATAACCTGTAAATGTATACTGCCCAGTTCGTCGATGGGTAGCATTCCTACATTGAGATCTAGGTGTGCAAACTTCTTCTCACTTTCAGCAAGTTCATCAGTTGGGAATATTACATTTATCGGCTCTATACGGACTAGCTGGGGTCTCATTGTTAAAGTAGGCGCTTTCCTCTTCCTTTGGCTTGACTCACTCGATCTGCCTTCCAAGTCAGACTCCTTCACCATGTCTTTATACACTTGCTCTACCCATGATACCAAAATCTTAAGTTCTTTAAGGCTCTGCATCACGCTTGCTTGCACTTCATCTTGCTTGCTATCCTTTGACTCGGGTTGCAATGCACTCGTCGTCATCATCATGTAACTGCGCGTGAAGCAAAGGATTATTTGCTTTCTGATTTTTCTTCTATGGTCCTGCTGGCATGGTTGTGTCAAGATTCTTTATTTTCTCTCTTACTGATAAGTCAACAACTTGTTTCTATTCTTCTTCTTGATTTGCTTCATTTCCTTGCATACTTGTTGTCTCCCCTCCCTGGTTCTGTGTGTTTCCAGCTGCGCTTTCCTTGGACATAGTAATGAGCATCTCTGGCGCCTCAACCTTCCATTCTGGAAGACAGTCTTCCATGATTAGCTTAATTTTCTGCGCATCCAACTGGTATATCCCTTCAAACCATTGAGGGTTCTGCAACTTTTCTCTTGGCTGAACATAGATGAAATGAAGGCCATCTTTAAATATCATCTTGCGAATGTACATAGTTGTTATTTATTTGGTAATACATAGATTGTTCTGGATCACTTCGCATAACTACTCATAGTATGTGAAAAAATGTACTTTATTGAGTGATTTCCTATCCGTCTTTATCTTTTCCCACATGTTCGAAAACCTGGGTCCTCGGAAATATCCTACTATTACTGGAACATTCTGTTGAAACCTTGGTTCTTTCCTTGATACGAATGCTATCATCACCAATAACCGGCTATAGTGGAAATGATTTCCACTATCTTGTGTCTCCCTGACATCGTCGAAAAACTCATTTAGGAGATATCTTGACCAGTTATATGTAGTTCCATCCTTAGCCTTCGCAACTAAGGAGACTATAGTGGCCGACACTCTGTCGGTCTGCATTTCCTAAAAAATTTCCCTGCCAAAAGCTGGACTATAAAATGCATAGCTTTATATTTGATTCCAACTGTGACATATCCTAGACTACCCTTGAGAAAATGATATTTGTCCTTCATCCTCTTGGCTAGCTCCTTGTCCTTGTTTTTTCCTATGAACTCAACTTCGGGGTCAGCACCTCTCTTACTAAAGTGTGTAATCCAATAGATGAGATCGATGTTAATGTCGATCTTGTGGCCTATCCACAAGTACCCTTGATGCGTGCATGATAGTAGTGTGCACACAACTGCAAAGAGCTCGGGGCTTCTTTCGAAGTGCAGAATGCGCAACCGATTGAACAATCTGGATGGTCGTAACAGTGCAAGCCAGTCTTCTGCATGAAGTGTCGACTACTTCATGACTTCAATATATCTCCGACACATATATTGATCTCGTTGAAATTGAGGATACTTACCCTCTTGCAACACGTCGTGATCCAAGAACTAGCAATCTGTAATCCGACCAAGCAAGTTCTCCTTCATGCGCACATGGATTGACATTAGCGGAAACAGAATGCCATACTGCAGATTATTCATAAGTGTCATAGGTGGCACACCCTCTCTTCACGATTAGATATATTCTAGAACCAGTAGGATGGGTCTCTCGCAGGGTGGTTCTTGCGGGCATGGCTTCGGAATTCGCGAGGTCTTTGGCCTCTCTTGTTCATTGGCATTCTACATATTCTTCGGCTCTGATGTGTGGCACGGTGAACTTCTAGATGAGTCACCTTTTTCTGGGATGACTTTCTTCACAGGTGTTTTCATGATTCCTCCGAGACTAGAGTGTCAGAAGTCTCTTAAATTTTTGTCTAAGTTCAACTGCCGTGACATCCACTATCGGATAACGATTGATTTCAACTAGTAAAAACTTGGAAATTATAGGCAGTAAAAATTATAATTTGTGGTAAAACAGTGAGCATGCAGTCCTTGCCTATTTATAGGCGTAGTAGCATTGAGGCACGCCCAAAACCGAAAAACCTAGAATTAAATGCCATGTTCGTTGGCCAAATCTTGCTTAGATATTGGTCCTTTTCCTTCAATGAATGTGTTTTCAACAGACGAATATGCCTTAAATGCGGAAATATCTAGTTCCCGAAAGTACTGTATAATGGCTAGTTTCCGATAAAAAATTGTAATGACTAGTTTCCTTTGAGTTCAATAGCGGTTAGTTCAATCACAAATTCCACTATGTGTTTCCCTTCTTTCATATTTAACTTTGCAGCACGACTCCCTTCTTTTACTTAGCAACTCAACTTGCTATGTGTGCTTCGCAACACATCCTTCATATTTGTGAAAACTTCGCATTTTACCAAAACCATGTGCAAACTCTTATTATTCATTTTTAGTGTCCAATTTCAACTGCACTTAACAGTTATAATTTTCTTGGAGTGCTTAACTAATATCTTGAGGAGTAGGACTATCCCTATAAGGCTTTAGTCTGCTTGCATTAACAAGGCCTTTCAAATTTTCTCCATGTAGTGTGCCTAACTAAAATTTGACACCACTAGTGACATGCTTAACAATGTATGGTCCTAACCAATGCATTTTGAATTTTCTAGGAATTTTCATAAATTTTCTATCGTAGAGGAGAACAAGATCGCCTACCTAGAAAAAATTGTATTTGATGTGCCTATCATGCCATACCTTTCTCCGTTTTTCTGCACTTGTTGGTGAAAACCTGCGATGAAGCGATTTTCCTCCAGTCCAACTAAGTGTAATAGTATTTATTGCATTGTCTAGTCATCACCTATATCTGTAAATGCTGCAATCCTCAAACATGGTACTATGTATTCCATAGGCATGATAAATTCCTGTCCATATGCTAATCTAAAAGGTGTATGACTTGTCGACTCTTACAAGTTGTTATATATGCCCATAATACTACTAATATTCTCAGATCCCAATCATCTCTGTTTGTATTGCATAGCTTGGTCAGCTCTTTTTCCAGTACTTTAGTAAATGCTTCTACAATTCCATTAGCCCGTGGATGATATGATGTTCTCTTTTGATGGTAGATCTGAAATTCTTCTGTCAAGGATTCAATAGTCTTGTTCAGGAAATGGGTTCCCTAGTAGCTCATCAGAATATTTGGACATCGAAATGTTGTCAAGATGTTCTCAAAAATGAAATGTGTGGTAGAAACTATGCTACAGTCCTTCACTAGTTTTTCCTCTACCCATCCGGTTAGGTAATCTGTAGCTGTGATGATATACCTCAAACCATTTTTCTTTCTTGGTGGGTTAGAGGGTCACACAAAGTCAATAGTCCATTTGTTAGAGGATTTCAAAGTTAATTGTGGCATCAATGGCATCTCATCTCAACGAGATGGCTTCCCTATTCTTTGGCATACATCACACTTCTGGCAATGTTCTTTTGAATACCTGTGTATTGTAGGCCACCATAGTCCCGATATCAATATTTTTAGTGTAGTAGCTCTTCCTGCATAATGTCCTCCAGAGATTCCTGAGTGTGCCTCTGCTAGTATAATAGGCCTTTGATGTTCTAGTACACATCTACACAATCCTTCATCTGGACCCAACTTATACAAGTGTCCAGAAATTAGAGTAAAGTCAATTGCTCTTACCACTAATTATTTTTTCTACTACATAGTAAACTTTGTAGGTGCTAATCCTGTGGTCATAAATTGTATGATATCTTGAAGCAGTCATCTACTACCTGGATAGAAAATAACTGCACATCTGGTAGGCTATCCTCTAAATTACTAGGTTCTTCTCCTAACTCAATTCTGGAGAGATGGTTAGGTCTTGAATTCAATCTTCCTGGTTTGACAATAATTTCAAAATCATACTCCTGAAAGAGTAAGATCCATCTACATATTGTCCCCCCTAACACTGGTTTATTGACCAAGTATTTCAAAGCTGAATGGTCAGTAAACATATGAAAATGCGAACCTAGTAGATAGTGTCTAAAATTCTGCAATGCATACACCATAGATAAGCCTTCCCTTTCTATCGTGGTATAGTTCGTTTCCACTGAAGATAGCTTTCTGCTTGAAAATGCAATGGGATGATCGATGCCTCCCTCACCTGGTTGAGATACTACAATGCCAAGTGATATAGATGAAGCATCTACGTGTACGTGGAATGGCTTATTTTAGTCAGGAAAGATGAGAATGGGTGCTGTAACAATTTTATCTTTCAATCTGTCTAATCCTCCTTGATATTCTTCAGTCCAACTGTACTTCGATTCCTTCTTCAATAATTTATCCATAGGTGCAATGATATGTGCATATCCTTTAATGAATTTCCTATAGTATCCTGTGTGCCCCAATGTAGTGCATAACTGCTTCATGGAGTTAGGCACTAGAGGATTTACAATGATTGCGATCTTTGCTAGGTCGACCATCAATCCTTGCTTAGATACAATCTGTCCCAATATAATTCCATAAGGAACATAGAAGATTCTTTTCTTCAGGTTCAAGTAAATATGATGCTATGTACACTTCGCTAAAATCATTCTTAAGTTCGCATAATTGTTCTTCAAAAGACTGAATACTATCCAGTCATCAAAGTAGATTTGTAAGAACTTATGAATATAATCCTTAAATGCAGCAACAACTACTCTTGAAAAAATAGTAGGTGCATTTTTCAATCCAAAGGGCATATCTATATACTGAAATGATACCCATTCAGTGGCAAAGGTTGTCTTGTGTCTGTCTTCTAGAGAAATTATGATCTAAAGATTGTTAAGTTTAGCCTAAAGTTACAAGCAAGATCACTGGAAGAAACACAATCACAAGATAGATAAATATTTACCTTGGGAAACTATCGTTGGGTAGAATACCCAGCAAAGCTTTCCTCAATATAGATAATCAACCAATACAAGATGTAGTACCCAAACAAGAGCACCTTCTCCTCCTATGCAGACCTCTCTCTCTCCTATGCGCTAATCACAAGTGAGTGAATGAATGGTATAAATGAGGAACACACGTCCTCTATTTATACTCATGTTCTAACTGACTTTTCACCCTAATGGGGCCGACCTCTCCTAAGAGAGTCTAATAACCCCTAAACAGCTAACTCAAGGCCGACCTCACATGGGATATCTAATAACCCTAGTTACCACAATCTCTAAGAGGAATAAACATCTCTGAATATACAATAGGGTCTCCTCGGAGGAATGGAACATCTATGGAATAACTAAGTACAAATATAATATTCTTAGAAGTTACAATATTTCAACACTCCCCCTTAACGAGAAGGATATTATAACAACATCTGCAGGAGCAAGGAGTCATCAACTACATGATACATGATACGTCTATAAATCATTGGAAGCTTTCTTCATACATCATCAATAACTCAAATAGTTACTGGAGCATCTTCAAGATGTTCAATACCTGAATATCAACATCTTCAGTACTGAGTCTTCATCTTCTGCAGCACTCGATCAGCTACATCATCATCATCATCTGGATCACTCGATCAATAGCCTCATCGTCATCTGGATCCTCACGATCAACAGCATTGTCATCTAGATCCTCACAATCAACAACATCGTCATCTGGATCCTTACGATCAACAACATCGACATCTAGATCCTCACGATCAACAACATCGTCATCTGGATCCTCACGATCAACAACATTGTCATCTGGATCCTCACGATCAACATCATCAACTGGATCATCAAAGTAGCATCCTTTGCAATACACATGATCCAATTACGGGATGGTCAATCCCTCTCAATTTAGGACATAAGTCCAAGGATGATGCAATCCTACCACGTACATTTTGAACCAAGGGTTCCGGGATGATGCAATCCCCTCACGTACATTTTGAACCAAGGGTTTTGGGATGATGCAATCCCATTCACGTACATTTTGAACTAGTGGTTCAGGGATGATGCAATCCCTATCACGTACATTTTGAACTAGTGGTTCCGGGGTGATGCAATCCCCATCACATACATTTTGAACTAGTGGTTTCGGGATGATGCAATCCCCATCACGTACATTTTGAACAAAGGGTTCCGGGATGATGCAATCCCTATCACGTACATTATGAACTAGTGGTTCCGCGATGATGTAGTCCCCATCACGTACATTTTGAACCAAGGGTTCCGAGATGATGCAATCCCTATTAGGTACATTTTGAACTAGTGGTTCAGGGATGATGCAATCCCTATCACGTACATTTTGAACTAGTGGTTCTGGGATGATGCAATCCCCATCACATACATTTTGATCCAAGGGTTCTAGGATGATGTAATCCCTATCACGTACATTTTGAGCCAAGGGTTCCGGGATGATGCAATCCCTATCACATACATTTTGAACTAGTGGTTGCAAGATGATGCAATCCCTATCATGTACATTTTGAACTAGTGGTTCTAGGATGATGCAATCCCCATCATGTACATTTTGAACCAAGGGTTCCGAGATGATGCAATCCCTATCACGTACATTTTGAACTAATGGTTCCGGGATGATGCAATCCCTATCACGTACAGTTTGAACTAAATGTTCAGGGACGATGCAGTCCTATCACGTCCACTAGGGACCACTTTCTCGGAGACATATGTCTATGGATCTCTTTTAGGACATGTGTCCAAGGATGATGCAATCCACTTATCAACTTAGACCAAGTCTAAGGACCACTCATCGACCTCACTATCGATGCAGGCAATCTCATCATTAGCGACCACATCACTCCCCCTTTTGAGGAGGGTCCTTCTAAACTACGGCAAGCTTGTCTCAGAAATATTCAAACTTTACTCAAGACAGAGGTTTGGTCAATATATCGGCAACTTGTTCATTAGTGCTCACATACTCGAGCTTTATAGCTCCTTTCTGCACCATATCCCATATATAAAAATATCGGATCTCTATGTGCTTTGACTTATCATGGAACACTGGATTCTCTATCATCTTGATACAACTCTAGTTGTCACATAAGATCACAATGGGGTCCATGGCTCTAACAATTCTGACTCTTCTAACTCAACTCATCCTTTTTATTGAATAAGGTGAACAAAGTGGTAATAAAAATTCCCCCCCTCCTTGAGACATCTTCCATCATCATGTCATTTGCTTCCCGTGTCACAAATATTCTCAAAATAAGTAACACCCATATCTACTATGACTTTGACTTAGAACATAAAGGTTTTGTTTATACCATG
Source organism: Larix kaempferi (assembly GCA_027924585.1). NCBI lineage: Eukaryota > Viridiplantae > Streptophyta > Pinopsida > Pinales > Pinaceae > Larix > Larix kaempferi. The sequence goes on from BSBM01000008.1 coordinate 4,751,515, forward strand.
CTTTCCAATTTTTGAAATAGTATTAACCATTTTCCTATTATGTACATGATTTTGAAAAAAATTGTACTTTCATCCATAAAGGTAGGTATATAGGATTTTGTTAAAGTTTTTATTAATTTTTATGATATTAATAAATAGACACAAAATCTAAACCCATTAAATTAAATAAGAATGACTAGAATTTTAATCATTTTTTTTTTTTAAATATTTCTTATTTCTACAAAATTAAATGTAAATGTAGAATCATATCCACTCATATATTTGAAATCGAGTTTTTCTCCACATTAATACAAGCCCGATAATCTCGCTGCGTTCGTGTTTGTGGAGAGCTTTTCTTGATGTGGATATGACACGTTGCCTTCCCTTTTAGTCCACGTCGTGGGGCTGCACTAGGTTTTCTTGATAATAAGTTCTAGGATATTCGATCCCACTGATTTCTATTTCACATTAACATATTAAAATTAAAATTTACCATGTTTTAAAATTTTGAATGCATACAGGTCTTTTAATTCACGATATTATAATAAGATGAGAGGATAATAAATTAGTTCCATCTTTAATTTGTCTAACGAGCAATTTTTTTTTTTCATTTTAGGATATTAATTTCATGATTTCAATGAATAATTGTTTACGTATGGCCATAATCATTTATATTAAATATAATTATTTATTCAAATTGAATAGGTTAATAATATCCAATTAAAATTTTAGTGTTATTTTTCATATTAGTATCTAATTATAATTATAATATTTTTTTTAATTTTTTTTTTTTAACTAAACATTAAAGTGATTTAAGTGTTTATATTATTATGTATATATCTATATTTTCTTACTATTTTAATTATATAGGATATTTAAGGATATTTTGTTATGCATAATGCAACTTGTTCAATAATATTTTATTATCTTTTATATTTATTTGAAAATAATTTTTTTAATTTAATAATGTTAGAAGAGTCAATTATGTGTGTATATGTTTTTTTTTATGTATGAAAAAACACTCCTTTCATGACATTATATGTTCAAATCTTTTTCATTTATATATAAATTTTATTTTTTATGATATTGTAGTTATAAGTTTTTATCCAATGTTTATGTTGTTTTATGTGTGACAAAATATTTATTTAACATTGTACGGTCAAATCTTTTCTGTTTATATTTTTTTCATTTTTTTTTTATGATGTTGAAGTTCTAAGTTTATATACAATGTAACCATTATGTATTCAATACTTTTATCTTGTATGTTCAAATCTTTTTCATTCACATCTTTTCTAATTTTTCATGATGTTGAAGTTATACGTTTTTATTCAATGTATGTTTATTTTGTTTTATGTGTGAGAAAACTCTTCTTAACATTATATGTTCAAATCTTTTTCAGTCATATATTTTTTCAATTATTGATGATATTGAAATTATAAATTTGTATACAATGTAAGAATTATGTATTCAATACTTTGACCTTTAAATTTTCAAAAACATTGTTTTAGTCCTCTTTTCCAAAATACCAAATATCCCTTGTTCTTCATTATCTAGTTTTTTTAATATTATACATGATTGTTATAATATTATAACAATCATTGTATTCTCAACATTTTTTAATCTAAAAATTAAATTTTTTAATCTTTTAAAAATTCCGTAAAATTAGGATATTCTATTTTATGACATCAACAACAAAGTTATTTACTAATTTAGTTTTAATGTCTTTTAATTAAAATATTATATATTTTATCAATTTATTTATTTATTTAATATATATTTTATTTTAAACATATTTAAATATCAATTTAGAATCAAATATAATCAAACAACATCAGCAACAAAGCTATTTACTAATTTAGTTTTAACATTTTTTAATTAAAATATTATATATTTTATGAATTTAGTTATTTATTTAATATATATTTTATTTTAAACATATTTAAATATCAATTTAGAACCAAATATAATCAAACAATATTAGCAATTAAATCTAATTATTTTAGCTTGAGTTTTTTTAATACATCTTCACTTAAAGTTAAAACTAACAATTTCCCCCAAAGATGCAAACATATATCAATAGAAATGTTATAGAAAAGTATAATATCACTCTCTCTCACACACATGGAATGCTAAGATAACGAGTATAGGATAAAAATGTCATTTAAATTATTGGAAAACTATATATAGAATTCATGCCAAAAATTATTTTAGCAACAAGGAAAAAACAGGATTTAGCATGCAATTTTAAAATCAAGTGGACATGCTTATTGTACACAACTTCTGTTCCATTTGAACTAACTTCCTAGAGGTAGGTGGAAGAGGACAGATACAAGAAGTTATCCAGGTTATATAAAAAGTAGCAGAGATCATGGGCTCACAAAAATTAACAGTAGTAAGGCTAACCCCATCGACTTGTTTGGAATTCATAAACTTGAGAGCATATTGGTCTATACAAGACATAAAAGGATGCATGAAATTCACACTCTTCAAGAAAGTATCTAGAAACCTCAATGCATGTACACCCTTAACATTACAATATTTAGACATGTTTTCCAAATCAAATAGTGATATATAAGTTCTAAATTTATTGGTGCTACTGCTAAATCAATCTCCACAAAAGTTTTCATCATTCATTTTAACCTTGTATCTATTCCAAAATAAATATATCAAACAAAGAAAAATACAAACCTTGACATAATAAAAAAATTATTCTAGTTCAATTCAGATGCGTAACCCTGCACGGTGCGCGCATGTGTGTGGAAATTAATTCATTGCTAAAGTTCTTGTTCAAGAGTAGTGGTTAGGTGATTAGTGTGTGTGAAAATTACTTCATGGCTGAAGTGCTTGTTCAAGAGTAGTGGTTAGGGGCTTAGTGTTTACTAGTTTTATAGTTTATGGGCTAGTGTGCATTTGAGTTAGTAATTAGTGAGTACTAGTGAGTTAGGAGATTAGTGGAACTTTGATTTTTCATTGTGTTCAATATGATATGGTTAGCCATGATCTATATTGGTAAACCATGATCAATACATAAAATATGGTCAACCACTATGCATAACTACTACACAATAAATATTATTAATAATAAACATAAATAAATAATAAGGAATACATTAGAATGATTTACCATGGCCAAACTAAAGGTTGATGATAATGACCATGGTCAATAAATAGTGAATATGGTTTATATTATTTATTCATTTTTTTTAATGATTGGCTTTATATAATGTGTAAATTATGTGCAGAATGTGCTTGTTTATGTTTGTTTATGTAAATGCATTTGAGAATTGGCAAGCATGTCACTAGAGTTTGAAATTTAAAACAAGAATAATACTTCCACTTTCCCAATCAACCAACCGACTAAAATCCAACTAAAATTTATCATCATAATTTTTATATTTAAGATGTTTAATCTCTAATTATAATTATAATAATTTTTTAAAACGATTCAATTTATATTAAACATTTAAGTTTTTATGTTATTATGCATATATCTTTTTTTTCTTTTTTTATGTAGGATATTTTAGTTTTTTCTATAATGCATAGTGTAACTTGTTTTAATATTCAATTATCTTTTACATTTATTTGAATATATATTCTTTAATTTAATGTTCGAAGAGTCATTTGCTATATACATATATTGTTTTATGTGTGAGAAAACACTTTTTGATATTATATATTCAAATTTTTTCATCCATATATTTTATTTTTTATGTTTTATGATATTAAAGTTATAAGTTTCTATATATGTTGTTTTGTGAAAAAAATGATGTTTAAATCTTTTTCATTCACATCTTTTTTAATTTTTTTATGATGGTGAAGTTATAAGTTTTTATAGAATGTAACTATTATGTATTCAATACTACTTTGACCTTTGATTTTTTATGTTCAAATCTTTTTTCATTCATACATTTTTTAATTTTTCATGGTGTTGAAGTTACACGTATCTATATAATATTGATCTTGTTTTATGTATGAGAAAATGATCCTTTAACATTATATGTTCAAATCTTTTTCATTCATATATTTTCTTAATTTTTAATGATATTGAAGTCAATCCTTATATATTCACTACTTATACCTTTAAAATTTTGAAAAGATAATGTTAACTCCCCTCTCCAAGATACCGAATATCCCTTGTTATCAATTTTACCCACTTTTATTATTAATATACATTATTAGTATACTAACAATCATGCTACTTTATACCATTCCTTGAATCTCAAAATTCAATGTTTTATTTAAAAAGGTTCTCTAAAATGAGGATATTCTATTTTATGATATCAACCATAAAGTTTTTTACTAATTTAGTTTTAATCACTTTTAATTAAAATATTATATAATTTAACAACTTTTTTACCATATATATTTTATTTGAAATATTTAAATGTCAATTTATAACCGAATATAGTTAACAACTTTAGTACTTAAATCTACTTAGTGTAGCTTAGGCTTTTTTTAATGCATCTTTGCTTAAAGTTAAAACTAGCAATTGTTTTTGAAAGATGCAAAAATACATCCATAGAATTGATGAACAAAAGTATAATATCTCTCTCTCACACATATATAAAATGATAATATAATGACTATGGGAAAAAAATGTGAAGTAAATTATTGGAAAATTGTGTAGAATTCATCCCAAAAATTATATTCTAGGAAAAAGGAAAAAGACAAGATTATATAAAATGATAATATAATGACTATAGGGAAAAAATGTGAAGTAAATTATTGGAAAATTGTGTAGACTTCATCCCAAAAATAATATTCTAGGAAAAACATAAGATTTAGTATGCAATTTTAAAATCAAGTTGGTATGCCTATTGTACACCATTTTTGTTCCATTTGAAACTAACTCCCCATAGTTAGGTGGAAGAGGACATATACAATAAGTTATCCAAGTTATATAAAAAGAAGCAAAGATCTTTGACTCATAAAAATTAACACTAGTAAGACTAACCCCACCGACTTATTTGGAATTCATATACTTGAGAACATATTGTTCTCTGCAAGTCATAAAGAGCTGCATCAAATTCACTCTCTAAAGAAAGTAGATAGAAACCTTAATGCCTACACCCTTAGAATTACAATATTCACATATGTTTTCCCAATCAAATAGGGATATAAGTTCTAAAATCTATTGGTAATTTTGCTACATCAATTTGCACAAAAATTGTCATCATTCATTTTAACCTTGGATCTATTCCAAAATGAGAGGATCAAACAAAGAAAAATACAAACCTCGACATGATAAAGCATTTATTCTTTACTTCATGGCTAAAGTGCTTATTCTAGAGTAGTGGTTAGGGCTTGGTGTTTAATAATTTGGTAATTTACACATTAGTGTGTGTTTGAGTTAGTAATTACTGAATATTGGTGAGTTAAGAGTTTACTATTATGTTAAGGAATTAAGAGTTGATTGTTCAATTTGATCAATATAATTAACTATAATTAACCATAATATATGTTAATTAATCATAATTAATATAGAAAATACTATCAACCACCAAGCATAATTACTGCTCAATAAATCTTATCAATAATAATAAATAAATAAATAAAAGTTATAATCATTTACTTGGTTCAAACTAAAGGTTAAGGATTGATACTAACCTTACATAATAAATGGTCAATGGGACTTATATTTTTTTTAATAATTAGCTTTATATTGTAATGTATAAATTATGTGGATAACGTTGTTGTTTATATAAATGGATTAGATAATCCATAAACATGTTTTTGAGAGGTTTGAAGAATAATAACACATCCACTTTCACAACTAATTAATATAATTTAACTAAAATTTATTATTATTATTATATTTCGGATGTTTAATATCTAATTCTAATTTTAATTATTTTTTAATTTTAATTTATTTGTATTAAACATTTAAGTTTTTATGTTATTATATATATATATATATATATATATATATATATATATATTATTTTTTTATTTTACCTTTGTATTTATATGAAATATTTAAAGTCTTTATAGTTATTCATAATGGAACTTGTTTTAAAATTTGATTTATTTCTTTTATTTATTTGAATATATACTCTTTAATTCAATGTTTGAATAGTCAATCGCTATTTATATTTGTTGTTTTATGTGTGAGATTTTTTTTTCAATTTTTTTTCGTTCATATCTTTTAAACTTTTTATGGTGTTAAAGAATTCATAAGTTTCTATATAATGTAATCGTTATGTATTCAATACTTTGGTCTTGTATGTTCAAATCTTTTTCATTCATATTTTTAATAATTTTTCATTATATTCAAGTTACATGTTTCTATATAATGTTTCTCTTATATTTACATTATATTGAAGTTACAAGTTTTTATATATTGTTTATCTTGTTTTATGTGTGAGAAAAGGTTCCTTTAACATTGTATATTCAAAACATTTTCATTCATATATTTTTTAATTTATGATGATGTTTGTTGGCTATTTGCTTTATCCTCTTGTTCTTTGATTGACTTGGGTTAGGTGATCTTACTTTGCATCAACAACAACAAAACCACTTTAGTTACCGGCCCTTTCGGCATCAACCTGCGAACAGGTTGAAGTCTCACCTGAGGTGAAGATGGGTGGCTACAGAATCATGTTTCTGCAACCTGGCAATGAGCAGATGTGGGATACTGACCTTCCCGAACTTGTCCTACTTCGCTTCTACTGCGCATAATAACATGAATACAGGATTTCGCATGATGCAGTTACCAATAGTTGCAGACTCTGCTAAATTGTTGTTCTTTCTATCTTTGTAACTACACATTCATTAACAATTCTCATATTCATACATGGGTGTTTCACTACTTAACATATCATTCCCATTCACGTTCATATGGAAACACATATATAAGCATAAAAATTCATGAACATATAAGATAATAGAGATTCAAACACATAACACAAGTATTTACATGGTTCACCCCCAAGATGGGAGCTACGTCCACAGGAATTGTTGTTTATATTACAAGGGAGGTTTTAACAATTCTAGTGTGCGCACTCAGCTGCAGACTCTTCTCTACAATATATCTCTACACACACAATTGCAGAGGTTTTTTCCTCTGTTAGATCTCTTTTAGCATAGATCTAACAATATCTAATAACATCTAACAAAGTCTCTCCCAAAGTATAACCTTCCCTTATACAAAATTGCCCTTTATATAGATTGTGCCTGAAGGTCACATATTTACAATAATTATGGGACAACCCCCATAGTACCATTAAACCCAAAATGAAATGGTTTTCCTGTTGACCATGCTTTTCCTTTACTTCGTCGAAGCTCTGCTTTTTCTTTTGCGCTGCTTCTTTGGCTCTAATGCTTCTTCTGATAGTTGCAGTTCTGACCGCGCATCTCTAACACTATCATGGTGCATCCTTTGCACCATTCCACTTCTTTACTCTTCACTAATGTAGCTGACAGTCTGCCATTTCATTCATAACTACTCCAACTACCTTGACCATCCTTAGTACTTCGCTTTTACTAGGGGAAAGGTCCTTTCCTGCTACTTCGCTTCGCTCCATACCCTTCTCCTAGGAATTGCGGAGTTGCTTCTCCCAAAACTTACTTATGTAGGCCTCGCCTAACTTGTACTTTCACCATCAAAAATTCTTCCACTTGGGATGCGCCCAACAGGCTCCTAACACTCACTTGTGGCTCTCCCTCATGCCACTTTTACTGGGCTTTTTCAACTGTGCATCCCCTGGGATGTTTGAATTCATAGAAAATTGATGGACAGCTGCACTAAGCATCACAACTATTTCCTTGGTCTCTTGCTCAAACTTCTTAATTGTTTCGAGCATTTCCTATGAGATGACTTCCTGAAGTTGCTCCTTCAAAGTAGTCTCTGTTACACGGAGTTCCTGGAACGGTTCCTCAATATCTCCGGAAAGAGCCAATGCTTCTTCTTGGATGAGCTATAACTTTGACGAAGCATCATCCTCCTTCATTCTTAATGCTTTAAATTCCTTCTGTAGCTCTTTCGTTTATGCAAATTTTTGGATCCTTTTCCATGGTGGCAAATACTTCATAGCTAGGTTTAATGAGTCGAGACCATTCTGGCTTTCTTGAACTTTGTCTTGAATCTTCTGAAGTTCTGGATCCTCCTGCAGCTCTACTCAAATTCTGGTGACTTCTTCAAGTAGGTCATGACATCTCACCACATTTGTGGAGATGTTTTATGTGGACTCCTTCAACTCTTTGGCTTGTGCTTCTTTCTCATCCTACGGAGTGCGTGGTTTCTGCCAAGATTCTAAGTTAGCAATATTCTCTTTATAGGAGATCTCCATGTCCACCATTTCTACCTTCAGATTGTCCATGGATTCACCAATTTTTATGATGGTTTCTTTAACTTACAGCTCTTCTACACATTCTAGGATCTTTGTGCAGACCTCAGTGATGACATTTTTTAACGTTTTGTGCTTCTCCTACACGTATGCAAGCTCATATGTCTTCAACATGCATTCATTTTGCAGCTCCTTATAGCTCTCTTCTAGCTTCTGATTTTAGTTAAACAAAATAATGTCTCTATCTCTGATCTCTTCCACAACCTGTAAATGTATACTATGCAGTTCGTCGATGGCTAGCATTCCTACATTGAGATCCAGGTGTGCAAACGTCTTCGCACTTTTAGCAAGTTCATCAGTTGGGATATTACATTTATCGGCTCTATACGGACTAGCTGGGGCCTCATTGTTAAATCAGGTGCTTTCCTCTTCCTTTGGCTTAACTGCGCATGAAGCAAATGATTATTTGCTTTTGGATTTTTCTTCTATGGTCCTATTGGCATGGTTGTGTCAAGATTCTTTATTTTCTCTCCTACTAATAAGTCAACAACTTGTTGCTATTATTCTTCTTGATTTGCTTCGTTTCCTTGCGTACTTGTTGTCTCACCTTACTAGTTCTGTGTGTTTCTAACTGCACTTTCCTTGGACGTAGTAATGAGCGTCTCTGGCGCCTCAACCTTCCATTCTAGAAGACAGTCTTCCATGATTAGCTCAATTTTCTGCACATCCAACTGGTATATCCCTTCAAACCATTGAGGGTTTTGTAACTTTGTTCTTGGTTGAACATAGATGAAATCAAGGCCATCTTTAAATATCATGTTGCGAATGTACAGAGTTGTTATTTATTTGGTAATACATAGAGTGTTCTGGATCACTTCGCATAACTCCTCATAGTATGTGAAAAAATGTACTTTATTGAGTCGTTTCCTGTCTGTCTTTCTCTTCTCCCACATGTTCGCAAACCTGGGTCCTCGGCAATCTCCTACTATTACTGGAACATTCTATTGAAACCTTGGTTCTTTCCATGCTACAAATGCTATCATCACCAATAACCGTCTATAGTGAAATGATTCCCACTATCTTGTGTCTCCCTGACATCGTCTAAAAACTCATTTAGGAGATAGCTTGACCAGTTATATGTAGTTCCATCCTTAGCATTCGCAGCTAAGGAGACTATAGTGGCTGACACCTTTGTCGGTCTGCATTTCCTCAAAAATTTCCCAGCAAGAAGATGGACTGTAAAACGCATAGCTCGATATTTGATTCCAACTGTGACATATCCTCGACTACCTTTGAGAAAACAAAATTCGTCCTTCATCCTCTTGGCTAGCTCCTTGTACTTGTTTTTTCCTATGAACTCAGCTGCGGTGTCAACACCTCTCTTACTTAAGTGCGTAATCCAGTAGATGAGATCAATATTAATGTCGATCTTGTGGTATATCCACAAGTATCCTTGATGCGTGCATGATAGTAGTGTGCGCACAAACGCAAAGAGCTCAGGGCTTCTTTCGAAGTGTAGAATGCGCAACCGATTCAACAATCCGGATGGTCGTAAAAATGTAAGCCAGTCTTCTGCATGAAGTGTTGATTGCTTCATGACTTCGATATATCTCCGACACATATATTGATCTTGATGAAATTGAGGATACTTACCCTCCTGCAACACATCGTGATCCAAGAACTTGCAATCTGTAATCCGGCCGAGCAAGTTCTCCTTCATGCGCACATGGTTCGACATTGGCGAAAACAGAATGCCATACTGCAGATTCTTCATAAGTGTCATAGGTGGCACACCCTCTCTTCATGATTAGATATATTCTAGAACCAGTAGGATGGGTCTCTCGTGGGGTGGTTCTTGCGGGATGGCTTCGGAATTCCTGAGGTCTTTAGCCTTTCTTGTTCATTAGCATTCTACTTATTCTTCGGCTCTGATGTGTGGGGCAGTGAACTTCTAGATGAGTCACCTTTTTTTGGGACGACTTTCTTCACAGGTGTTTTCATGATTCCTCCGAGACTAGAGTGTCAGAAGTCTCTTAAAATTTCATCTAAGGTCAACTACTTAGACATCCAATATCAGATAACGATTGCTTTCAACTGGTAAAAACTTGGAAATTAAAGGCAATAAAAATTATAATTTGTGGTAAAACTAGTTAGCATGCAGTCCATGCCTATTTATAGGCATAGTAGCACTAAGGCACGCCCAAAAACGGAAAACCTAGAATTAAATGCCATGTCTGTTGGCTAAATCTTGCTTAGATATTGGTCCTTTTCCTTCATTGAAAGTGTTTTCAACGGACAAATATGCCTTAAATGCAGAAATATCCAGTTCCCGAAAGTACTGTATAATGGTTACTTTCCAATAAAAAATTGTAATGACTAGTTTTCTTTCACTTCGCTAGCGGTTAGCTGAATCACAAATTCCACTGCACATTTCCCTTCTTTCATATTTAACTTTGTAGCGCGACTCCCTTCTTTTACTTCGCAACTCAACTTGCTATGTGTGCTTTGCAACACATCCTTCATTTTTGTGAAAACTTTGCATTTTACCAAAACCATGTGCAAACTCTTATTATTCATTTTTAGTGTCCAATTTCAACTGCACTTAACAGTTAAAACTAGTGACATGCTTAACAAGGACTTTAAACTTTTCTCCAAGTAGTTTGCCTAACTAAACTTTGACACCACTAGTGACATGCTTAACAATGTATGGTCCTGACCAATGCATTTTGAATTTTCCAGGAATTTTCATAAATTTTCTATCGTAGAGGAGAACAAGGTCGCCTACCTAGAAAAACTTGTATTTGATGTGCCTGTCATGCCATACTTTTTCTCCGTTTTTCTGCACTTGTTGGTGAAAACCTGCGATAAGTGATTTTCCTTCAGTCCAACTAAGTGTAGTAGTATTTATTGCATTGTCTGGTCATCACCTATATTTGTAAATGTTGCAATTCTCAAACATGGTACTATGTATTCCATAGGCATGATAAATTCCTGTCCATATGATAATCTGAAAGGTGTATGACCCGTCAACTCTTACAAGTTGTTCTATATGCCCATAATACTGCTAATATTCTCAGATCCCAATCATCGCTATTTGTATTTCATAGCTTGGTTAGCGCTTTTTCCAGTACTTTATTAAATGCTTCTACACTTCCATTAGCTCGTGGATGATATGGTGAGCTCTTTTGATGGTAGATCTGAAATTCTTCTGCCAAGGATTCAATAGTCCTCTTCAGGAAATGGGTTCCCTAGTAGCTCATTAGAATATTTGGACATCCAAATCTTGTCAAGATGTTCTCAAAAATGAAATGTGTGGCCTAAACTGTGCTACATTCTTTCACTGGTTTTTCCTCTGCCCATCCGGTTAGGTAATCTGTAGCTGTGATGATATACCTCAAACCATTTTGCTTTATTGGTGGGTTAATAGGTCCCACACAGTCAATAGTCCATTTGTCAAAGGATTTCAAAGTTAATTGTGGCATCAATGGCATCTCATCTCGACGAGAAGGCTTCCCTATTCTTTGGCATACATCTCACTTCCAACAATGTTCTTTTGAATCCTTGTGTATTGTAGGCCACCATAGTCCTGATATCAATATTTTCTGTGCAATAGCTCTTCCTATGTAGTGTCCTCCAGAGACTCATGAGTGTCCCTCTGCCAGTATAATAGGTCTTTCAAGTTCTAGTACACATCTATGCAATACTTCATCCGGTCCCATCTTATACAAGTGTCCAGAAATTGGAGTAAAGTCAATTGCTCTTACCACTAATTATTTTTTCTACTGCATAGTAAGCTCTGTAGGCGCTAATCCTATAGTCATAAATTGTATGATATCTCTGAAGTAGTCATCTACTACCTGGATAGAAAATAACTGCACATCTGGTAGGCTATCCTCTAAATTACTAGGTTCTTCTCCTAACTCAATTTTGGAGAGATGGTTAGGTCTTGAATTCAATCTTCCTGGTTTGAAAATAATTTCATAATCATACTCTTGAAAGAGTAAGATCCATCTACATATTGTCCTCCCTAACACTGGTTTATTGACCAAGTATTTCAAAGCTGAATGGTCAGTAAACATACGAAAATGCGAACCTAGTAGATAGTGTCTAAAATTTTGCAATGCGTACACCATAGATAAGCCTTCCCTTTCTATTGTGGTATAGTTTGTTTCCACTGAAGATAGCTTTCTGCTTGAAAATATAATGGGATGATCGATGCCTCCATCACTTGGTTGAGCTACTACAATACCAAGTGATATAGATGAAGCATCGACGTGTACGTGGAATGGCTTATTCCAGTCAGGAAAGACAAGAATGGGTGCTCTAATAATTTTCTCTTTCAATGTGTCTAATCCTCTATGACATTCTTCAGTCCAAATGTACTTCGATTCCTTCTTCAATAATTTCTCCATAAGCACAGTGATCTGCGCATATCTTTTAATGAATTTCCTATAGTATACCGTGTGCCCCAATGTAGTGCATAACTGCTTCACGGAGTTAGGCGCTGGAGGATTTACAATGATTGCGATCTTTGCTAGGTTGACCATCAATCCTTGCTTATATACAATATGTCCCAATATAATTCCATAAAGAACATAGAAGATTATTTTCTTTAGGTTCAAGGAAATATGATGCTGTGTACACTTCGCTAAAATCATTCTTAAGTTCATGTAATGGCTCTTCAAAAGACCGAATACTATCCAGTCATCAAAGGAGACTTCTAAGAACTTATGAATATAATCCTTAAATGCAGCAACAACTACTCTTAAAAAAATAGCAGGTGCATTTTTCAATCCAAAGGGCAGAACTGTATACTGAAATGATCCCCATTCAGTGGCAAAGGTTGTCTTGTGTCTGTCTTCTAGAGAAATTATGATCTGATGATTGTTAAGTTTAGTCTAAATTTACAAGCAAGATCACTGAAAGAAACACAATCACAAGAAAGAAAAATATTTACCTTGGGAAACCCTCATTGGGTAGAAAACCCAACAAAGCTTTCCTCAATATAGATAATCAACCAATAAAAGATGTAGTACCCAAACAAGAGCTCCTTCTCCTCCTATCCAGACCTCTCTCTCTCCTATTTGCCAATCACAAGTGAGTGAATGAATGCTATAAATGAGGAACACACCTCCTCTGTTTATACTCATGTTCTAACTGACTTTTCACCTTAATGGGGCCGACCTCTCCTAAGAGACTCTAATAACCCCTAAACAGATAACTCAGGGCCGACCTCACATGGGAGATCTAACAATGCTAGTTACCACAATCTCTTGGAGGAATAAACATCTTTGGATACACAATAGGGTCTCCTCGAAGGAATGGAATGTCTCCGGGATAATAAAGTACAAATATAATGTTCTTAGAAGTTACAATATTTCAACATTCCCCCTTAACGAGAAGGATATTATAACAACATCTGTAGGAGCAAGTAGTCATGAACTACATGATACATGATACATCTATAAATCATTGAAAGCTTTCTTCATACATCATCAATAACTCAAACAGTTACTGGAACATCTTCAAGATATTCAATACTGGAATATCAACATCTTCAGTACTGAGTCTTCATATTTTGTAGCACTTGATCAGCTACATCATCATCATCATCTGGATCACTCGATCAACATCCTCATCATCATCTGGATCCTCGCGATCAACAGTATCATCATCTGGATCCTCACGATCAACAACATCATCATCTGGATCCTTACGATCAACAACATCGACATCTAAATCCTCACGATCAACAACATCGTCATCTGGATCCTCACGATCAACAACATCATCATCTGGATCTCGACGATCAACATCATCAACTGGATCATCAAAGCAGCATCCTCTGCAATACACATGATCCAATTATGGGATGGTCATCCCCTCTCAATTTAGGACATAAGTCCAAGGACGATGCAATCCTACCACATACATTTTGAACCAAGGGTTCCGGGATGATGCAATCCCCTCACGTACATTTTCAACGAAGGGTTCTGGGATGATGGAATCCCATTCACGTACATTTTGAACCAGTGGTTCTGGGATGATGCAATCCCTATCACGTACATTTTGAACTAGTTTTTCCGGGATGATGCAATCCCCATCATGTACATTTTGAACTAGTGGTTATGGGATGATGCAATCCCCATCACGTACATTTTGAACAAAGGGTTTTGGGATGATGCAATCCCTATCACGTACATTTTAAACTAGTGGTTCTGGGATGATGCAATCCCCATAACATACATTTTGAACCAAGGGTTCTGGGATGATGCAATCCCTATCACATACATTTTGAACTAGTGGTTCCAGGATGATGCAATCCCTATCACATACATTTTGAACTAGTGGTTCTGGGATGATGCAATCCCCATCACATACATTTTGAACCAAGGGTTCTGAGATGATGTAATCCCTATCATGTACATTTTTAGCCAAGGGTTCCGGGATGATGCAATCCCTATCACATACATTTTGAACTAGTGGTTCCAGGATGATGCAATCCCCATCACGTACATTTTGAATGAAGGGTTCCGGGATGATGCAATCCCTATCACGTTCATTTTGAACTAGTGGTTCCGCAATGATGTAATCCCTGTCACGTACATTTTGAACTAAATGTTCAGGGATGATGCAGTCCTATCACATCCACTAGGGACCACTTTCTTGGAGACATATGTCTATGGATCTCTTTTAGGACATGTGTCCAGGGATGATACAATCCACTTATCAACTTACACCAAGTCTAAGGACCACTCATCGACCTCATCGTCGGTATCACCAATAAAGGTATCCACATCATCGACCTCACTATCGATGCAGGAAATCTCATTATCAGTGACAGCATCACTCCCCCTTTCCTGGAGGTTCCTTTTGAACTACACCAAGCTTGTCTCAAAAATACTCAAACTTTACTCGAGACAGAGGTTTGGTCAATATATCAGCAACTTGTTCGTCAGTGCTCACATACTCGAGCTTGATAGCTCCTTTCTGCACCATATCCCATATATAAAAATATCAGATCTCTTTGTGCTTTGACTTATCATGGAACATTGGATTCTCTATCATCTTGATACAACTCTAGTTGTCAAACAGGATCACAGTTGGGTCCATCTCTAAGTCAAATAATCCTGATAACAAATTTTGAAGCCATATTGCTTCCCAACTAGCAGAGAAAGCAGCAATATATTCTACTTCAACTGTGTTGAGGGCCACACTAGACTGCTTCCTGCTAAACCATGAGATCATGGCAGATCCCAAACAATAACATTCTCCCGATGTGCTCTTCCTATCTAATACACTTCCTGCCCAATCAACATTTGTGTAGCCATACAATCTGAATTCATGATCTCCAAGATAACATAGACCAAATTCTATCGTACCCTTTAGGTACCTCATCACATGATTTGCAGCTATTAGGTGAACTCGTCTAGGTTCCACTAGATACTGACTCAAGGTGTTCACAACAAAGCATTTAGTTGGTCTGGTATTTGTCCAATACATCAATGACCCAATAATCTGTCTGCACGGAGTCATGTCCACTAACTTTGATGAGTCATCAGCTAATAGCTTTAAGTTAGAATCCATGGGAGTGGCCATGGCTTTGCATTCCAACATATCAAATCTTTTCAAGATTTCCATAGCATACTTTCCCTAGTTGAGAAAGATTCCTTCTGAGCCTTGCCATACTTCCAGTCCTAGGAATTAATGCATCAAACCGAGATCTTTCATCTCAAACTCTGCAGATAGTTTCTTCTTGCATTCGAAAATCTGTTTCTCATTCCCAGTCAGAAATAGATCATCCACATATAGCAATAGTATGATAGGTTTATCATCCATAACCTTGAGAGAATGATTAGGATCAACTTTACTTTTGGTAAAGCCAAGGCTTGTGAAGAAACTGTCAATTCTTCCATACCAAGCTCTGGGAGCTTGTTTTAACCCATACAAAGCCTTCTTTAGTTTGCATACATGGGTTCTTCTATCTTCAACCTCAAATCCTTGTGGTTGTTCTATGTATACTTCCTCCTCAATCACACCATTCAGGAAAGATGTCTTTACATCCATCTGGTATAATTTCCACTTCATCATGGATTCAAGTGCCATGATAATTCTAATGGAAGTGTACCTTGCAACTGGTGCAAATGTTTCTTCATAGTAAATTCCCTCTTTTAGAGAGAATCCTCTGGCCACAAACTTTGCCTTATACTTTTCAATGCTGCCATTCGCAGCATGCTTTATCTTGTATATCCATTTGGAGTATAACACACTCTTGTCCTTTGGTTTGGGAACTATATCCCAAACATCATTCTTCATTATTGACTGGTACTCCTCTGTCATTGCCTCAAACCAATCTTTATTATGGGATGCTTCTTCATAACTAGTGGGTTCTTGATCTACAAGATCACACATCAAAGCCATATAGCTAGTGAATGACTTTGGTTTCTTGCTCACTCTGGTGGAGCCTTCAGGATATCCATACTTTTCTGCTCCTTGCATAATGTCTCTTGCCCATGCTAGATTTCTCTTCCTTGATATGTCTATGGCAGGGGGTTCTTGTGGTTCTATCATGTCATGATCTTCAGGTGTTATATTTTCAGGGGTAGGTGTAGCCTCTGTAATTCTAGAAGGTGCATCTTCTTCATATACTTATTCATACTGGCACTTCCTAGATCTCTTGAGAGTTGCTTCTTCATCAAATGTCACATCCCTACTTATTTCCATATGATGGAATCCTGGGATGTATATTCTGAATGCTTTCGATGCATCACAATATCCAACAAATATTCCCTTCTTCCCCAAAGGATCTAGCTTAGTTCTCTTTTCTTTTGGAATGTGAATGTGTATTGGGCATCCAAATATCTTGAGGTGACTTACCTCAGGCTTATTACCTGTGAACACTTCTTCTGGGGTCTTGAAATCAAGAGCACTATGAGATAGTCTATTTTGCACATAGACTGATGTCCTGGATGCTTCAGCCCACAGATACATAGGTACGTCTTGATCATCTATCATTGTTTTCACTTCTTCCGTAATGGTTCTATTCTTTCTCTCCGCGACACCATTTTGTTGTTGATTGTAGGGAGTGGTTAGTTCCCTCTTAATTCCAGCTTCTTTACAAAAGTCTTCAAAATCCTTTGAAGTGTATTCTCCACCATTATCTGTCCTGAGTATCTTGATCTTCTTTTTTGAATGATTTCCTATTAATGCTTTGAACTCCTTGAATTTTCCAAAGACTTCATTCTTTCCCTTTAGGAAGTATATCCAAGTCTTTCTTGAGTAGTCATCAATGAATGTACGGTAATATTCATATCCACACAAGGATGTGGAGGGCATAGGTCCACATACATCTAAATGAATCAATTCCAAGGTAGTTTTGGTCTTTGTTTCACTCTTTGAAATGGGTTCTTGATATTCTTCCCTTTTGCACATCCCTTGCATGTGCCATCATGATCAATATTTAGATCTCGTAGTCCTATGACTACCTTGCTCACATGGGGAAGTGCTCTGTAGTTAATGTGAGCAAGTCTCATATGCCATAGCTTACTTGGGCTAGTGGCTTCATGAACAAGGGAAGCCTCTGGACGACCCTTGAGTTTGTATAGACCTCCTTCCTCTCAACCAATAACAATTGCATCCTTAATTGATTTTCCTTTGGACCACATGAGTACTTGTCCATCTATGAATGCAACCCTATAGCCTTTCTTATCTAAAGCTGAGATAGAAAGTAAGTTCTTCTTCAAACCTGGTACATATAGAATTTCCTTCATCTGTAATGGAGTTCCAGAATCAATCTTGTAGCTTGCTTCACCAATTCCCTTGATGGGATATTGATAATCATCTCCCAAGGATACCTTTTGAGGAGAGGTCTTTTCTTCCAGGTTTGAGAGAGTTTTCTTTTGACCTCTCATGTGCTTTGAAGCACCACTATCAATAAGCCATGTATCTTCTCCAAGTGTTACTAACCCAGAGAGTGCAAAGAATAGAACATATTCTTCTGCATCTTCTTCTTCTACTTTGGTTCTCTTCCTTTTAGGCCTTACCTCTTCTTCTTCTTCACTATAATATTCTGCTAGATGTGCATGATGTCTTTTGTGAAAATTCTTCTTCTTCTTTGAAGGACAATTTCTAGCAAAGTGTCCTGGTTTGTGACAACTGTAACACTTAGCTGAGGAGGGGTATCTTTCTGAGCTTACTCCTTTCTTTCGAAATCTATGTGGATGATGAGACCTCGTATGGCTATTTTTCATGGATTTGAAATGGCTCCTTCTTCTTGTAGTGTGAGTGGCCAAACATTGGTCATCTTCTTTGAGCAGGGCTTCTCTATTGGCTACCCTAGCCTCTTCTTGAATGTAATCCTCCCATACCACATCAAACTTCATACTTTATTTTCTTGCACACATAGTTTGGATGAATGACTCCCAAGGTCTAGTGAGACCATTGAGTGCAGTCATGACTAGTTCACCTTCATCAATGGTGTCACCAATGGCTTCTAGTTGTTCCTTGAACTAGGAAACCCTTGTGAAATAATCTTGAATAGATTCTCCTTTATCCATTTTGGTATTCTTCAATTGAGTTCTTAAATTCATCTTTCTGTTGATATTCCTCCCTTCATACATTCTGCCTAGGGCATCATACATTTCCTTTGGGGTCTTCTTGGATGCCACTTGGGAATCAAGTGGTCCTTAATAGAATCATCAATGATTCTCTTTGCCCTAATCAAGTCCTTCTTATACTTCTCTTTGGCTTCATCTTCTTCAGGTTCTGCAATTTCATCTTTGATATATTGGACAAGATCATTCTCTTCAAGAATGAGACCAATCCTGTATTTCCATGCTTGGAAATTCTCTATACCCTCTAGCTTGTCTTCAAGCTTAGTGCTTGGAACCATCTTATCCAGGGGGTTACAGAAATTGAAGTTTCTCAATAGATAGAATAACACTTACTAGGAGATATGCTTGATTGGATTGAGATAACTAGTGAACTCTGCTTCTGGAAACTTCAACTTTTCACCCTTCAATTTTGATAAGCAACTTTTAGATCTGCAACAGAATTTCTTGGCTTTCTGGTTTGCACCTTTTCTGGTTTTATGTTACACAGGTGCGCACTTTTTATGGTTTACTTCTTTTCTGGTTCAGAAGTCAAACTAGGGTTTGACAGAGCCCGGGGTTCCACCCACTCAAAAAGTTCGATCGAGGGCTCAACACTTTGATTTTGAGGAGGGCTATCTGGCCATGCAATCAGAATCCAAAAATTCCAACTTTTGTAGAAACCTTAAATTTCACCGGAGGAGGAGAGAGAGGTATTTTCACCTTGTGAAAGATGTACTGTTCAGGCTATCTCTAATACCATGTTAAGTTTACCCTAAATTCACATGCAAGATCACTGAAAGAAACAAAATCACAAGATAGACAAAGATTTACCATGGGAAACCCTCATGGGGTATAAAACCCAGCAAAGCTTTCCTCAATATAGATAATCAACCAATACAAGATGTAGTACCCAAAGAAGAGCTCCTTCTCCTCCTATGCAGACCTCTCTCTCTCCTGTGCGCCAATCACAAGCGAGTGAATGAATGGTATAAATGAGGAACACACCTCCTCTATTCATACTCATGTTCTAACTGACTTTTCACCCTAATGGGGCCGACCTCTCCTAAGAGAGTCTAATAACTCCTAAACAACTAACTCAGGGCTGACCTCACATGGGAGATCTAATAACCCTAGTTACCACAATCTCTCAGAGTTATAAACATCTCCACATATACAATATGGTCTCCTCGAAGGAATGGAACATCTCTGGAATAATAAAGTACAAATATAATAGTCTTAGAAGTTACAATATTTCAACAATGATATCCAGAAAATCCTTTAGTGAAGGAGTATGCTTTGTTTCCTCCAACATTATCTAGCACTTCATCTATAAATGGTGTAGGAAATGGATCATGCAGAGGTGTATCATTTAACCTTCTAAGGTCCACACAAATTATAATCTCACCTTTAGCTTTCTTCTCTTGAATAACCATGGGACTTATCCATTCTGATTCTTCTACTGGTTCAATAATTCCCATGTCAAGCAATTTATCAATTTCTTCCTTCACTCTTTCTTTATATCTTGGATTCAGTCTGTAAAGCCTTTTCTTAATGGGATTCACATCATGCTTGAGAGGAATTTTCATAACTCTCAAGTCTCCTAAAATGCCTTTCATCTCGAAAAACTTGGTAGGAAATAAATCTTGATATTCGTGCAGTAGGTCTGCAATCTGTCCTACTATTTCTTCATCCTAGTAATCCCTAATAGAAGCAAATTTGAGTTCATTACCAATACCAATATTGATATTTCTACTCAGTTCTAGAATTTCTAAATCAGGTCCTTCTACATCGCACTTTCCTTCAAACTCAGGTATATTTACATCGCAAGGGTCTTCATCTTCATCTTCGTCTAACACGAAGTTGTAGCATTCAAGGGCATGTTCCATTTGTATTTCCCAATCTAGTTGCTTATACACAGGTAACGAGACATCATTAAATATCTTCATTTTAATGATCTATAAAGCCTCATTGACACTTGGACAATCATCCTAAAAACTGAAAGTGGATTGAAATTCATTGATCATAATGTTCCAATCTGTTGTACTTCTGCAAAGTTCTGCTTCGACATACCAATTCTTTGGTATTTGATCCAATGTGTGCACAAACCTATGAACCCATTCTGTCTTAGGTATATGTATCCATGCTCTCAAGCAAAACTCTATATGATCTCTAGGATCAGTCTGTCCATTGTATTTTGCTTGTACAATCTCAGTTTGCTCTGCAAATTTGATCTCCATCATGTGCTTACATTCTTTCCATGTGTTCAGGTTCTGATGATGCACATCCCACCATCTAGCAGGTGTAGCTTGCAATGTTGTATTCAAACATTCTACCTTATAATAATTGGAAATTGATACTTGATATTCTTGAAGAAATGCGTGGATACTACCCAACCCTTCATAAGTAGGAATTATATTTACCTCTGATCCAATCCAGCGTAGTGAATTTGTTATCTTCGCACATTGTCTTGCTGATACTTCGTGCATTCAGCTCTGCTAGGTCTCCATTCCCACATCTAATTCTGATATGCAAGAATTGTTGCATCTCTAGCTCAATGTTCCATCATGTATAGGATTAATGTAATTTTCTTGATTCATGGTCATCTTGTAGATATTATCAAGTTCTTGAGCTCTGCATTCTTCTTGAACTGGTTCAATATACCTACGTCCTTGTGAAAGATCCAAGGGTGCGATGACTTTGATATCTGGTCCTTCAAATATCATTTGTTTTTTCTTGAGATTGTTAATTACGAGGTTATAAATTTCCTAGTCAATCCAAAATAGTGCAGGACAAGGATTGCTATCATCTATGATCTGAATAACCTCAAAGTCTAGTTTACTTTGCACTCCATGAATGTCAACAAGGACACTTGATAATATCCCAAAAGGTATAACCTTTTGTTGATTATCTAGTCTCAACTGTATAGGTGACCATGATAACTTTGGATTTCCCATCTGTTCCCATGTTTGTTTTGT
The DNA here is from genome assembly GCA_027924585.1 of Larix kaempferi. Classification (NCBI taxonomy): domain Eukaryota; kingdom Viridiplantae; phylum Streptophyta; class Pinopsida; order Pinales; family Pinaceae; genus Larix; species Larix kaempferi. The sequence goes on from BSBM01000008.1 coordinate 4,773,346, forward strand.
CAGGACATTCACTTCTGAGCCTAGGTTGAGAATGACCTGGTTCATTTAAAAATCTCTGATCTGCACATTTAGCCTAATTTTTCTTCCTGTCCTTCTATGGTTCTTGATATGATGAATTGATCTATGTGCATCATTTACTATATTACGCTTTTCGTATTTTCCCAATAGGTTCTGTAGTTCCCCTAAGGCGTTTCCATGTCTTAGAAAATATATGCGGCTCTGTAGGAACTGTGTAATAGGACTTATCTGGTCTGGCGAAGTTCACGATCCATCATAGGAGATCGACATATCCAGTATCGGTGTCTGATCACTTCACAGTTGGGTCCTTGTGGTTGAAGGTTATGAATTCTGAAATCCTTTTCTTGCTTCCATGAATACCTTTTTCTCTTGGTCAGGGTTAAATGCGGGAATTTTTCTAGTTGCTTTTCTTACCTAAGGCCCATTAGTAGGCTTGGGTATGTTTATATGATATTCATAATTTGAAGCTTCATTTGTCTTGTCATTTCCTATCACGAATCCACTTCACGTCACAACATGAATGTTGTGATCTTCATTTCTTTTCTTAGCTTTGATCATCTAAATATTCTGGTTCCATCCTTTTGGTATTTTCTCTTTCATTTTTCCTTGCAAAATGGGACATGCTTCAATGACATGGCCAAATGATTTACAGTACTTACAAGTAGTGCATGGGTTCTAACAGTATCTTTCTAAATGTCTTGGCTGAGTGCAGTTATAGCATACAACCTAGCCTCATCCTTGACCATTGTTTCATCCTCTTCCTCTATATCCACCACGTCCTCTAATTGTGCCTTGATCATACTGTGCATTTTCATTATTATGCTGTGTTTCTCCTTGGACTTTGTAGACATCATGTTTTTGTTCTATCATGAGATCATAAGCTTTGCAGTTGGTATCAGCATGACCAATTGATATATAGAATGTGTAGTGTAGGTTCTTTGGTGTCTACATACTTTTGAAGCATGTAACAGTCTTTTGGGCGATGTCCTCTACATCGACAAATATCACACCATTGTCATTGTTGTTGGTTCAATGGGTTTGATGCTCCACTAGAAATGTAATCTCTAAACACAGGGTAATGTTCCTTGGAATGTCCCTCTCCCTTACATTTGGTACACCAAAACTCTTCTCTGATCTCTTTCCCTTTCTTTATGTCTTGTAGTTGTAAGGTCAAGTTTGCTAACTGTGTCTGTATCTGTACCATTCATGTGCTAGTTTCTCCTATGGGTGAAGCTTCTAGTTTCATCTCAATTTCTAATGCTTCCATTTGTGATGTAACCTTATGTTGCATTAACGGTAATCTAATGTGTGGCAACTATGTAGCTATGAACCATTCTTTATGTTGTTGCGGTGCTATTTCAAAGCTAACTTGATCTAACAATGCTTTGAATTTATGATCAAACTCCCACACAGTCTCATTAGGTTTCTATTTGATTTCTTTTCGCTTTGTGATGCATTGAGATTCTGACTTAGATTTCTTAAATTCTCTAATCAGCGCACTTTTGATATCCACCATCATTCTGTTCTGTCCAATAGAATATTTCATAAACCATGTGTTGTATTCAATAAGACAGTAGAAGCATACACAGAGATAATCAAGATGGGGAGAGATGAGTCGAATGCATCCAAGTATTTATTATTGATATTGATTTTGTTATTTATACATGGAGAGAGAAGTTGGAGCAGTTACACTTGCTCCAGCTTCTCATGCTCTACATCTTTAATTAATACATTCATTAATATAATGATAACATACGAAAGCCTATCAGCCCCCTCAACATCTCCCCCACAAACAAAGCCTTTCTTCATCCCAAAGAAAGATGTATTAGCATCATGGATTTTTGCTACTGCTAAAGTAGTCCTCACTGTGCATCAACCATGCATACCGGTCTGCATAGGTGCTCAGCCGCAACAGCCGCCAACTTGATATGAGAATGCATCTGTACAAGGCTCTACTATGACTGGATACTCTTCAGCCTCCATCTTCAATATGGTAGTAGTCTATCGAAGTCTCACCCTCTCACAACGGCGGTTGACGATCCTCTTCTGCAACGAGGTCTTTTGGTTTAAAGTCTTACCCTGGTTCATCTGATCGACATCTCCATTGACCCAGGCATATCCTTCTAGTCAGCATCTCCGTCGGTTCAGGCATGCGAGGCCTTTTGTCTCTTCGACTTTCTATGCCATTTCTTTGTCTTCTCGATTTCCGAGGTAACAATCCAAGAACATCTTAGAAATACAACACTAGGGGGTTATTCAATTCGAATGCTCTACTGTCATCATCTAGCGTTAAGCTCTTCTTCTTTGTGTTGTAAGACAATTCTTCTTGAATATGCTCTACGTCGACTTCATTTGTCGTGAGGCTTCCTGCAAGTTTGTAAATGTGTCGCTTCTTGTGTTCGATGCTGATTGCGAGATATTGGTCGTGGACTGACTTGAATCGACTCGACCCAATGCGATGCTTTAGTCAACTAGAGATTGACTGATTTATAAATATTGATTATAATACAAAAAGGTCGACCATATTTAACATTGACTAACTCTCAACCATATATGAGGCAAATGGCCTTGAGCATAATCACATATCGACCATAAAGACTATCGACTTATAGCAATATCGACCACCAATATGATCGACGATATAACAATAAATTCTTTACTCGACATACCTCTAACTTGAATAAAATGACTTGTCAACACCTTTATACTCCCATAAGGGTCCATAAATATCAACTCAATGTTCTTTTAACCATTGGTAACTTCCTAAGCCAAGTCAGTTCTTACATTTATAGCACTAAATAAATAAATAAAAATTCAACACTTCATTACACAATTATTGTCTTTTCTATGAATCCTCAACAAGTATATTGGAATCCCTAACCGACTGCATAATTACATGAAAGTCGAAGCTACTGGTCATTTATTCGAATTCAATCCATCTTTGTCTATCATATATCTTTGCTTTCCATTTCAACAATCGACCACACTAACACTGTGCAGACTTTATTCTTTTAATGAAGCAATCGGTTAATCTAGCGATGCGTGCATGCTCCCAATCTATTAATCTTTGACTGCTGAGGTCAACGGGCTACTCCAGGCATCAACTGCATTCTTTGGCTGTGTGGAAAGGTTGGTTGACGAACTCGACCATACTTTTCAAGCAATTAAAGTTGACCAAAATGCGACCATAATAAGGCATCGACCACTACTGTCGACATCGACTAGATTTGACATGACCATAATTTAGAATAATATTTTTACAAAGTTTGTAGAGACTATAGAAGAAGAAACTTAGCAACATAACTTTGAATGTTAGTATCCATGGAAGCCAATGGATTTCAAACCCATTTTTGGTTGATGGCAACTTATTCACGCTTGACATAAGAATGTAGAGGAAGGAACATGATTCCTTATATTCCATGAAAGGAGCGTTCATGTCAATTCATGATAATAAGTTGCACACTGTGAGAAATAGGTTGAAAAATAGAATGACTCAGAGCCCGAATAACGTTTACTCCGTTCAGGTAGTAACTCAGTTGCTACTTGGCTTTGAATATTGTAGCATGGAAACCCTATGGACAAGGTATTTAAAATCTGTGGGTCTACGCCTGTAGAGGTGGGTGGAATTTTGATTGAGTACGCAGGTGTCTTCGTTGTGACGGGGGTTTTCAACAACTGGGGACAAAGCGGGAGGAATGGGGCTGCTAGACGGACCTAGACTGACTAAGGGTAACACGATTTCAGGGATTATTGACTTGATTTCATCAAGGACTTCAAGTTCTGTCGGACTCTTTGGTGGTTCGATGACATGTCGAGCAGGTGGGGGGTCTTACATCGACTGGTTAACTGGGAAAGGAATAAAAGATGATGTATGTTGGGAAATAATAGAAAAATTTGGGTTGGGGTTTCTTTGGAGTTGAGTGATGTGCATACCGACCACTTGTGGTGTTATGCCTTTTGGAGGGGATGATACATCGGTTAGGATAACACCGGAAGGGGTAGAGTCAGTCGACAGACTAGTGTCGGTGAGGACTGGTTTCTTGGTGACCAAGACTTTCCATCGTGGAAAAATAGTAGGGAGTTAGGATATAAACTGATTAAGGTCATTGTCAGCTTGGATCTTTTTTCGAAGGGGGAGGGGAAGGGTCTGCACAATATTTGGAATCTCAATTGAAGATGATGGTGTAGGTGGAGTAGATTCCAGGTGGGTGGGGAGATTCGTATCTTCCATCACTATGGTCAGAGATGGTGGAGGGGTGCTTTCTGTCAGGTCGACATCAGCTTCGACCGTTGGCTTGATTTTTTTTTGAGTTGGTTGTTCTTCCTCCACAAATCTCTTGAATTGTTGCTCAAGAGATACTTTATTCTTTGCTGCATCATCCAGGATTTGTGTAGCATTGTCGAACAGTTCAACTTCGTCCTCCTCAGTCGGCTCTCGGATAATCATGTTTCTTTTCCCCTTTCCTTATATGTTAGTGTCCATGATTTGTCATTCTTGTGACAATAAGTCTTCTATCGGTCGAACATTTTCTTTGGTTAGGGCATACTCAAGTTTGTCGGATTGAATAATCTCATTGGAATGCTCAACTACATCGGGGCGATCTTGATGTGCTGAAAGAGTAATTGCTAGCTGATTAGTTTTGATGGATGGTTCAACTTGGAAAGTGAAATTGCTCATATACATTCGGATTTAATATTCTTCTTCTTTATCTACATCTGTTAGAGGTTCGACTATGGGTACGTTGACTTTGTGTGGCTTGGGCGGAATTATCAATTTTATATTTGAATGCCTGCTTAACTTTGTGAATATTTCGTCGACAGAGGGGTAATAGTCGAGAGGTTCTGCCACACCAGTTGCACCCTGTAAATGCCAAATCAATGTATAGTCGAGCGCCAATTGGATATACGTTGTTGAGGGAGGACTTATTCAGACATTCTAGTGCACCCTCCATCTGGTCGATAGAATTTTGAGATTTTGGAACCACAGTTCCAGCCAGATCTTAAGTGTCGATGGTCCCAGCCGATTGCCTCTGTGCATAAAGCAACATAATTTTTCCATCAAGGCATGCATTTCTATTGTGAAGTCCTTATTCCTATTCGGTCTAAGGTGTGTCATGGAAATCCAAATGATTAATGAAGGGTATCGAATACCCACACCCTCTTCTTGGCACTTGAAATAGATATTCTTGACTATGTCGACCAAATAATCAACCCATTTATACACTTTGCCTCGCACTGCCATGTTCATAACTGCCTCTAACATGTTGATTTTGAGATCTGATCCTTGATTGGAACTTGAAAGGGCATTCAAAATGATTCTAATAGCTATCTTGTAATTGGCATACTTAATATTGTTTACCACTAGACCTCTAGAGTTCTTAGTAGCAAGGTGATCTGAGAACTCTTTAACTAGCTCTGGTCTTTGCCATGTAGGTATATGCTTTCCTTTGTTTGATAAGCCCATGATCTTGTAAATGATTTCACTATTTATTTCAACAGGGACATCGAAATAAAACTTCCCATTGTGATACCTGCTAACTATACATTGTGCTATGATGTCCTTTAATCTGCCAAAATGTTCAATGAGGTGTGCATGCATATACTGTAAGATTGTGGCAGTCCATAGTTTGTTAGCTTCATCCCTCCAGTGGCCATCCGACTCCTTTCCCCAAGTAAGAATGTTGCTCCAGGTTCTTCTCCAATGTGGCTTTGAAACCTTAGCGTTCCGGATCAATTGCAAATGGGTTTCTAGAGGAGACAGGGCTTTCTCAAGTTCTCGCACTTTGGATGCAGCGGACTGAGTTGTCGTCTGGCCTTTCTTGGGTGCCATGATTGATACAAAGTTCTCTGGTTCAAGATCGGGTTCTGGTGGCTCCGAGTTCTGGTTCTCAAGATCTTGACAAAAGAGTATCCAGGAATCCTCAAGCTTTAGATTTATAGCAGAATATTTTGGCATGGGGGGATGAGAAGTAGATGGTCACATTAAAGACTGATTTGACGAGGAAATTAAATGAGAATGAAAGGCTGTCGGTGCCTTGATGGTTGTGTTCCAACTTTTTTGTCCTACTAGTCATCCATCCCGACTACTTTTATTTGCCACTTCTATGTCGGAGGGATGCCGGTGTCTTTCTTTTGTGTTGTCATGTCGGCCAGAATTGGGCTGGCAATATCAATGAGCACGTTCCTCCTGTTGACCAATTCTTTCCTGTCAGCGGCTCTCATGTTGGCGTTCATGCGTCGATCTCTTTTCACTTCAATCCTTTCTTTCGCTAGTATTGCTTGTCCAGTCCTTAGTCATCATGTGTTTGATATAACTTTCTTTTGGATGAATTGCTTATAACTCCCTTCACTCTAGGGTTGGTTACAACCATTTTTTTTTATGCATCATGTCTTGTAGCACTTAAGTCGGGTGCCATTAACAAGTTTCTTGAAAACACTACCTTATAGCGTCTTCAGTCAGACTGAACCATTGGAGTTGATAGTTTCAACTTGGTAAGGGCCCATCCACTCTGTGTGCAATTTCTTGGGCTTGTCCTTAACGCGGCTATTACATAGAAAAGCTAAGTCACCAGTTGATAGATTTTTCCATTTGATGTTTCGATCATGCCATGCTTTTTGTTGGTGTTTCTAAATCACTTGGTGCTTGATTTCTATCTATTGGGACTCGTCGAGCCTCAACAGTTGATAAAGCGCTCTTTTTGTGCATATTCGACATCAATATGTAAAACTTCTGTGATTCTCAAGGCTTGTCATCGAAAATGCAAGGGGACGACTGCTTCTTGCCCGTAAACAAACGTGAAAGGTGTTTGGGCCATCATTCTCTTATACGCTGTTCTGTATGCCAATAGAACAACATGTATTTTGTCATCCCAGTCGCTTTTATCCATGTTGCGCATTTTCGTCAGTCCTTTGGTGAGTGTTTTATTGAATTCTTCGGCGGTGCCATTTGATTGTGGAGGATACATTGTGCTTATTTTATGCTCAATTGCAAATTATTTTGTTAGTGCATCATTAGTCTTATAGACAAAATGAGTACCTTGGTCACTGATTAAAGTCAGTCAGCATCCGAATCGTGTGATAATGTTCTGATAGATGAATTTAGCGGCAACTTCGCTGAAACATGTTTCAACCTGTTCTTCTTCTGCCCATTTAGTGACGTATTCTACTGTAGTGATAATGTAACGTGCGCTTGTACGTATACCAATTACTGGAAAAGGTCCAATAAAATCAATTTCCCATATCTCAAATGTTCATCCTAGATTAACTGGAATCAGGGGCATTTCTGTGCTTGGCATAGGTTGACCCATGCGTTGACATTTATCACACTTTACAAACTCTCGATAGTCTTTGTGAACTGTTGGCCACAAAGTCCAGCCTGCAGAATATTTATCATTGTTATATTAGCATGGTATTTTCCTCTTGCCGATCTGAAATGTGATTTTGAAAGTATGCTCTATTGCTGATGCTCAGGTGCACAATGACACAATACATCATCTAGGCCAAGTTTGTATATGAATCCATTGATGTGAGTATAAGGTGCATCTTTCATTGCAAGAATATTCTTCTTTTTCTCTGTTATTCCTTCCGGAGCTTTTCCATCCTCAAGAAATTGTGCAATCTTTGTAAGGTCCGAGGGGATAGCTTCGATTTTAAACAGATGTGCGTCAGGCAGATCATCTTCTATACCTGTCGGTTCCTCTCCAGTATCAATTCTTGACAAATGGTCTAGTCCTACATTCACCTTCCCTGGTCGAGTGATTACTTCAAATTCAAACTCCTGGAATAGTAATAGCCAGTGACATAATCTCCCATGATGCAATGGTTTATTGACTAAATACTTCAAGGCTTGATGTTCTATGTAGAATACAAAAGGATTAGCCAATAAATAATGTCGGTATTTCTGTAGTGCAAATACCATTCCTAATGCTTCTCTTTCTGTGGTAGAATAGTTTTTCTGCTTTGTTAAGCTTCCTGTTGCTGAATGCATTAGGGTAGTCCATTCCATCATCTCTAGGCTATGTTAAGATAGTGTCGACCGCTATTCTAGATGCATCAATATGGACATGGAACTTAATCGACCAATTTATAAAATGTAGGATGGGTGCTTCAACAAGTTTTCTCTTCAATATGTCGAATGAGGTATTGCACTCATCAGCACACCTGTACTCCTAATTTTCTTTCAACAATTCTTCCAGAGGGTATGTCATGTTGGAATAGTGTCTAATAAACTTTCTGTAATATCCCATATGACCCAACAGGATTCGCACTTGTTTAGGATTAACTGGGGGCTTGAAGTCAAGAATGATTTTTATTTTAGCATAGTTGACCTTGATGCCTTCTTTACAAACTACGTGGCCTTGTAGTATTCTGATAGGGGTTGCAAAGATGCACTTCTTTATGTTCAGCAACAACTGAATCTCTTGTCAACATTCGAGCATTAACCCAAGCCATTTACAATGGTCTCTCAACATAGAGTAAACTGTCCAATCATCAAAATAAACAGCCATCATTTTGTAGATGTACTCCTAGAAGGATTTGATGACAATACGAGAAAAGACCGCCGATGCATTTTTTAGACTGAATGGCACGACTTTGTAGGTGAATGAACCAAATTCACACACGAATGTGGTCTTATTTTGATATTCTTTGGCTATATGTACTTGGTTGTACCCAGAAAATCCATATGTGAATGAATAACACTCGTGTCCTGTGACTTCGTTTATGTGATTTCGTCAGCAAACGGTCTAGGGAATGGCTCAGTGAGTGTAACTTTATTGAGTTCGCAAAAATTGACACAAATCCTGAGTCATGTAGGGTCATGCTTCTTCGGCTAAACCACCATTGGACTCTCCCACTCTGATTGATCAAGGGGGTATATGATTTCAGCTTCAAGCATACTGTCAATCTCCTTCTTCACAATGCCTTTGTATTTATGCGCGAGTTTATATAGTCTTTTCCTCATCGGTTTGGTGTCTGTTCGGATGTCAATTTTCATTTCACCCATCTCCTGCACAAGGCCTTTCAAGTATTTATAGTCACATGCAAATACATCCTGAAATTTTTTAAGGAGGATGGTGATTTCTGCAGTCTGTGCCTCATTCTAGTAGTCACCAATTTTTGCCATATTAGGTCTGGTGTCATTTCAAATATCAACTTCTTTGATTTTAACCTTTGCGTCCATCCACTCAGAGGTGCGACTGTCATTGATTGGTATCTCGGCTTCCTTCATCTGCATGAATTGTGGCAGAAAATATTTTTCTGATAGTCTTTTTGGCTCCTGTTTTTCTATAGTCTCTCCTTGAAATGTATTTTGACAGGCATCGATGTAGCTGGGTGATATTATATCCACTGAAATATTTTTCCAACTAAATTATTCATTTCCAAGCACAATTGTGTCGAATGATGGATATCCTTTGACTGAATAATATGGCAGGAAACTGTTTGTCGAACAATTTGCTTCTCTTCTGTAGGTGCATTTCTATCGGCTGCAGAAACTCTTTAATTTGGTTGCTCGCTTCTACCAGTTTCTCCTCTTTTGGGGAAAAATGGAAATATTTGATGAAGTTTTCTTTAATTTCTTTCCATACGAACGCATCTCCTCTTACATCCTCCATTTTTTACCATTTATTTGGAAATTCGACGAGTGTGCTTGGGAAGAGGTGTGGACAATCCCTTTCATCCTTGTATCCTAGTTTTTGCCATTCTTTTTCGCATCTGTTGACGTGGACTTTAGGATCTTGTCCTTGAATGAAAGTTGGGATATATGCCTGAGCTGCTAACTTATTTCCTCCAAACCGTTCAACAAAATATGTCGACATGTTGGTTCATGTTTGGAGTCATGATTGATGAGTATCCACCATCTCGCAGCCTGTCCTATGAAAGTCTCGACCAAACTCTGCAGTCTTCCTTGTTCACCGACATGTTTCAAAACTTCCTCGACATGTATTGTTGGTGATTGGCGTTTTTTATATTGCAGCACATGATGATGTGCAGGTTCAATCTTTGCTGCTGCAAGAGTCGGATATTCACTAATTTTTCGTTCAAATATTTTTCGGATGGTCGAGACTGAGAAACACTTCTTGAATTGTTTTTTCGAGATGGCTTCCACTGTCCAACATTCTTTTGCATGAACATCATAATTTTCCATGTGCTGGTCATAAAGCTCAACATCGAAATTAAATCTGATTGAAGAAGGGTCTCCCAGATGGAGTTCCCCCTGAGAATTTGGTTCAATATAATCTGCATTGTTGTCTATTTGGTAAAGTTGTCTGATATCATTATCGTGTTTAATAGGTTCAGACCAAGGTTCTCCCTGAGATAGGGAAATTGGTACTATTACCTTCTGACCGTTTCCTTAAATTTTGATGCAAGCCTTATTAAGTGAGATCGAAGCCTTCATATTTCGGCCCTATGGTCGGCCAACCAGGGTTGGAAAGGAACTTGCGCCATCCTTTGAATTTATGATTTCAAAATCATTTTTTTTCTTTATGCCTTTAATGGATGTTTTCACTTCTCTCAAGACTCCAATTAGCTCAATGAGTCCTTGATCTTTGAGCTTTAGATAAATGCTTGATTCTTGCAGTGTTGGTCGACCTAATTGGTCCCAAGTATCACAAGTGATGATATTAACTTGGGAGCCAAAGTTGAGTACGACTTGTCAGATGCGATATCCATGTATCTCAAGGTCGACAAGTGGGTTGACATCATTGTGTTGGTTGTGGATCCTGATCTTCCAATCTCATAGATGATGTTGTTTCAGTCGTATTGTACCCCAGGTTTGGTTATGATCTCGGCATGCACAACAGGGGGGCCGAGGGAGCAATGGAAGAAGAAGAAGGAAATTTTAAGGTCAAGAAGTTTAATGGCCAAAACTGCCAGTTATAGAATATGCAAATGGAGGACTATCTATACTAGAAGGATCTATTCCTGCCATTGGGAGGAAAAGAAAAACATCCAACGACAATGAAGGATGAATAATGGGAGGTCCTTGACAGAAAGGCAGTGGGAACAATACGAATGTCCCTGGCTTCATTGGTGGCTTGCAATATCTCAAAAGAAAAGACAACAAAGGATTTGATGAGCGCATTAAGTGATTTGTATGAAAAACCCTCAGCCTCCAACAAGGTATTTCTAATGAAGCATTTATTTAATATGAATATGTCATAAGATGGATATGTTGTTGATCATTTAAATGAATTTAATACAGTTACAAATCAACTGATTTGTGTAAGTGTGAACTTTGATGATGACTTTAGGGCTCTTCTAATATTGTGTTCATTGCCAGAAAGCTATAATAGATTGGTCATGGTTGTAAGTAACTATGTCTCTGGTTCAAACACCTTGAAATTTGATGATGTTATTGGTGTTATTCTTAGTGAGGAAATGCGAAGAAAAAGCATAGGTGAGACATCACATACTGTGTTGACCATGGAGAGCAGGGGAAGACAAAGGGAGAAAGGAAAGAGCCAAGGTAATCACATCAAGTATAAAATGGGTAGATCCAAGTCCAAACTGGGAAAAATAGAGTGCTGGAACTGTGGAAAGAAAGACTGCAGATCTCTAAAGAAGAAATGAAATGGACAGCAGGAGACTACTCAGGAAGCAAATGTAACAGGTGATGTGTTACAAGATGCTTTGATTCTTGTATTAGATAATACTAGTGATTACTGGGTAGTAGATTCAGGAGATTTATGTCATGCTACACCCCATAGGAAATACTTCCATGATTATGTTGTAGGCGATTTTGGACATGCTTTATTGGGTGATGATGAGCCATGTAAAATTGTTGGAATGGGTAAGGTATGGATAAAATTTAAGAATGGAAGTGAATGGCTGCTAAAATATGTAAGGCATATTCCGGCTATGAAAATAAATATGATCTCAATAGAGAAGTTGGGTGATGGCGACTGTTTATCTATGTTTGGATAAATGTGGTGGAAAATCACTAAAGGATCAATGGTGATAGAAAAAAGAGACAGGATAGGTACATTGTATTTATGTCCTCATAATACTGACCATTCTATCTAGTCTTTAGCTTCCACAGGAACAAATACAACATTGTGGCATCATAGGGTTGACCACATGGGTGAGAAGGGGATGCAGATTCTGCACTCAAGGATGTTGCTTCCAGATCTCAAATAGGTAAGTTTGGAATTCTGTGAGAACTATGTTTATGGAAAACAGAAGAGTCATATTTATCAGGGTTGGGAAACAGAAGAAGAATGAAAGGTTAGAGCTTGTGCATACGGATGTATGGGGACCAGATTAGGTACAATCTCTTGGTGGCTCTCATTATTATGTTACATTTATTGATGATGCAACTAGGAAAACTTGGGTTTATTGCATTAGACAAAAATATGATGTGTTTGCTATTTTTAAGAAGTGGAAAGCTTTGGTCGATAATGAGACAGAAAAAATGTTGAAGTGTCTTAGATATGATAATGGAGGTGAGTACTGTGGCAAGGAGTTTGATAGTTATTGTTCATATCATGAGATTCATAGAGAGAAGACAGTCCCAGTAACACCACAAGAAAATGGTGTGTCATAAATGATGAATAGAACGATCATGGAGCATGCAAGGTGTATGAGATTGCATGCAAGGTTGCCCTTACAGTTTTGGGCAGATGCTATAAATCCTGTTGTTTATTTAATAAACAGAGGGCCTTCAAGTGCTTTGGATAGTGGTATTCCATAGGAGGCATGGAGAAGTAAAAAGGTAAACTACTCATTTATGAGAACTTTTGGTTGTGAAGCATTTGTCCATATTGATAAAGAAAATAAAACAAAGCTTGAAGCTAAATCCAAAAAATCTACCTTTATTGGATATGGGGTTGATGATTTTGGTTATCTCTTATGGGATTATGAAAATCACAAAATCATTAGGAGTAAAGATGTGATATTCAATGAAAAGGTCATGTATAAAGATCAGTTGCAGGGAAAGAAATGGGAAAAAGAAAACATAGAGTACACAATGCTTGATGAAAGTAAAGAAAATGAAGTTCCAAAGGTGCCAAAGAATTAAGAACAACAACAAGTACCTGGAACTCTTGCAAGTGTAAGAATATCTACCAGGTTAAGTATAATCCTTGAAAGATACTCTCCTTCAATGTATTATTTATTGATGACTAATGCTGGTGAACCACAATGTTATGAATAAGCAGTGCAGGTGGAAACTAGAAAGAAGTGGCCGGAGCAAGGCTTGAATGAGGAGATGGACTCATTGGTAGGAAACCAGACTTGGGATTTGGTTCAGTTTCCTGCTGGTAAAAGAGCATTGCAGAACAAATAGATTAACAGGTTGAAGGAAGAAGAAGGAGGTAAGAAGCGATACAAGGCCATACTTGTTGTAAAGGGGTTTGCAAAGAAGAAAGGTATAGATTTTGATGAAATGTTTTCTCTTGTTGTTATGATGACTTCAATTAGGACTATTTTAAGTCTAGTGGCAGTAGAAGATTTGCATCTTCAATAGTTAGATGTAAAAACATCCTTTCTCCATGGGGATTTGGAGGAAGAGATGTATATGCAGTAGCCACAAGGGTGTGAGGTCAAAGGGAAGGAAAATTTGGTATGCAGGTTGAAGAAGAGCTTGTATGGCTTGAAGTAAGCTCCAAGGCAGTGGTATTTAAAATTTTACAGGTTTATGACAGAACAAGGTTATAGTAGATGTCATTCTGACCACAGTGTTTATTTCAAGAGGCTAGATAATGGAACATATATTATCTTGTTATTGTATGTGGATGACATGCTTGTTGTAGGATCTAACATGCAGGAAATAAATGTGCTCAAAAGGAAGTTAGCTAATTCATTTGCGATGAAGGATTTGGGTGCTGCAAAGCAAATCCTTGGTATGAGAATAACAAGAGACAAGAAAAATCACAAATTGACATTGCCTAAGAGTGAGTACATACAAAAGGTGTTGGAGAGGTTCAGATTGCAGAATGAAAAACCAATTAGTACACATTTGGCCAACCATTTCAAACTATGTAAGGAAATGTGTCCCAAGACACAGGAAGAGATAGATTACATGTCCAAGATTCCCTATTCATCAACAATTGGCAGCTTGATGTATGCCATGGTGTGCACAAGACCAGATATTCCACATGCAGTGGGAGTTGTGAGCAGATATATGAACAATCCAAGTAAAGAACATTGGAAGGCAGTACAATGGATTCTCAGGTATATGAGAGGTACTACCACTGATGCATTATGTTTTGGAAGTTTATACATTGTTCTACAGGGATATGTTGATGCAGATATGGCAGGTGATAAGGATAGAAGGAGGAGCACCACAGGGTATGTGTTTACTGTAGGTGAAACAACTGTATGTGTTTTCCTTACATTTGTCTTTTTGATTAAGTCAGCAAATGTTTTTAGCTTGTCTTTGCACAACAAGTTTATTTTTTATTTAATGCAATGAGTCAATTAGTTTTCCGACAGCTTCATCCTTAGAAATTAAATTAACCAATTCATTAATTGCTTCGTGTCGACTTTCTTCCTTATCTTCCCGTGTTGCTAATCATAGAATATGTCAGATGCATTTTTATACAAATATTTATGCTTATCAGGATTTGGATAATCCTCTTTACTTACTACTTTGCTTATTTGAGGCTAATCTAGACCAATATGAGTGCCCTGTTTAGTTACAATTTGCAAATTTTTAGTTCAAATCACATCACATTTCGGTACATAAGACAAGACGTTAACATTTTTTTTATTCGTGATTTTTTCAATCATAACAGGACAATCCTCTAAAAAGTGATCACCTACTCCATGTTTAGTACAAAATTTTAGATTAGTTCTATCTTTATACGGACATTCCTCATGATGGTGATCTTTGCTGAGATAGGTGTAACATTGGCCAGGTTATTTAGGTTGGCCATCATGTCCTCCATTTCCATAAGCCCGACCTGGGTAATATCCATGATGGTTATAATTGTTGTTCCTCTGATCATATCTTCAACCATCATATCACGGGTACCTATCATTTCTGTCATTGTGGTCATAACGGTCGTTCCTTCCATTTCTATCGTTGCAATCATTTATGCCGTGTCTATCCTTTCTATCATGTTGTTGCTCGACAAAATTTATTTGGTACACTACACGATAGTTCTGTTTGTTCTTCAAGTTTAGATGACATTCTGTGACAAAATGTGTTTCAACTTCACATGTTTGACACCACTTTGCTTGTTTATTTTTCATATTATATGGGTATTTGTCTATCTTGTGTAGATCATAGTCTTGACATATGTCACAAAAGCATCTTAATTGAACAAATTTGACATCTTGTCGTCGCTCCTCCATACGACAAGCGCCCTTGTGATGTCTTGTAGTGGAGCATTTCGTACACCACACTTTTGAGCCTTTTAAACTGATATCTCGGATACACTATTGCATGCTATCCAACCGCTCCTCGATGTGTCTATCGACGGGAACCAAGGGATACTCGTCATCCATTTCAATTTCCAAATCCTTTGTCAAGGAATCTTCATATGAATTGACACTTTGTTAGCATATGTGCACTTTAATTTTTATAATCAGTTCATCCATCAACCATTTTATTAGAAGCTTTTCTTCAATTTCATAGTCAATCTGGCTCAAGAAATCCTTGAATCTCTTATTGTATTCCTTCACATTCTCCGTCGGCCTCTGGATTGTTGTCTTCAATTTTTCAGCAGCCAAGTATTTTTCCACTGAAGTCTTAAAGAAAGACAGAAAGTGCGTTTTAATTTGCGCTTTCATTGCATTCGGTGTTTTTTTCATGTACCTCATGTACCACGTAAGTGGTCTCTTTCTCAGGGAGCCAGCAAACTGAGCCAACTGACGTTCTTCACTAGTAAGTTGATTAGCTGTCCAAATTGATTCGCAAACGAACAAATGTCTTTTTGGATCTTCATCTCCTTCATAGAAAGGTAGGTGAGATGTCATGTGCGACATGTTTGCTGTTATTTCGACTACAAAATTATCTAATGGTGTCGACGGATTACCACCGGTGACAGAATTAGGTGCTTTCTCGACCTCGATGGGTACTATAGTCAACTGAGTCTGAAGAGCGGGTTCCTTGCTTTCAACTCCAGTGTCTATAACTTCTACTTCTTGGCTGGTTCTTGGAAATCTATTTTTTCGACTTCTCCAAGTGAAATCCAGGAAAATTTATGTACTATTTGGGTTTCGCTATTCCTCGGACTTTTTGAAGTACTCAACGACTCACTTAATGCTGGTAGTGGCGGGGGGGGGTGGCTGCTTATGCGTGATCTGAATAGAGTAAGTGAAAAATTCTGTTGGAAAGCTCGGGTTGAAAGGTCACCCAATTTCTTTGTTCAGGTCGATGAATCAACAATCTGTCAACTTCATCACCTGCATTACTATGTCGACTCCAGATGTGTGACTGGCCAACGTGGCATCCTAGGTCTTCTTCGACAATGTCTTTCACTCAGACACTCTGAGTTAACTGCGACGAGGAAGGGGGTGTTCGTACCTCGAGTATCCGAACTTGGAGAGCACTACATCGCTCTATCCACAAGTCCTCTTCCATTGGTGATAGATTGTCATTGATGCCCCTTTTTTCGTGGGATCAACTCGGCTTCGACAGATTCCCTTCTACATTTGTCACGGGACCTGGTCCCCGCTTCTTCCAAGGAGCATTGGATTTCTCCCTCAACTCATCACGCCACTTCTTCCTTTTTTATCTTTCAATTTTCTGGATATCCAGAGTGCTCTTATGACTCATCGTTCTATCTTTGTCGAATTTATCAGACCTCTCACTACTAGTCATATCGTCTTTTTCTATGTCGACCTTCATTAATTCTTTACTCTATCGGAACATGCTTCATTACCCTGCCAGTGCTAACCCGAAGCTCTATAGGAAACTGGGGATGTGAACGACGTCATTTGTTCAGAAAATACTACCATTTGTGCTCACATATAAATGTTTCCCACAGGCGTTCTTTTTCCTCCCAATTTGAATTTGGCAGGGGCGGGAGCAATAATGGTCGTGTCTCGACAATGTGTGCAATGCCTTTTTCGATAAAAAATTTGAACAAAAGAGTCGGCAAGGAACACAAGAAATGGTCGGTAAGGTCTGTGAAGAAATTTTTTCTTACTTCATCAACAAAAACTCGCTTTTCAATCGCCCGTTCTTCATAGAACTTGTCAACAATCTTCTTGCACCATTCAGACAGAATTGTGGGACCTCTGTTGATCAGCTTCGTAATCAACTTTCTCTCTTCTTCATCTCCTTGTCTTCTCATCCAACAACTCCTTTAGTGTGTATGACACAGATTCTACAAATTTTTCATGAGTCTCAGTAAAGAACTTCTCCCTTGCTTGAGCAATTGTCAGCTTGTTTCTCCTTGCATAGTTTTGTAGATAGTTAGATTTATTCTTATCCCACCATTCTTTGATCTCTTGCTCTGGTATCATTGAACATGCTTGCTATTCTTATGATAAATGCATCACCGGCAATGGAACCAATGTTGTAGTTCAAGGTGTTTCATTGTTACCAGTGATACATAATATATTATATAATCATGCACAATACAAAGATACAAGTAGACAAGATATGGAGAGAAGAGAGAGCCTTTATTACTCAGGAATATGCAGAACAATACACATAACAAATCTAATTTAACCCAATACATCGACTCAACAACATATATATATGCGTTTACATTCAGTTATGTAACTGTCTTGTCGGTTCAACCGAACGACATAACCTGACTGGTCAACACAATTATCGACATACATTACAATAGGCCGAGCAGGGAGCCTAGCAGACAGGATGACTTAGGATCCTCCAACACCATGTTAAAGCTATGTATCTGAATGTAGTAACTAGTTGGGCTTGTTTTATGGCATCATCATGTACTTTGTTAACATTCTAGACGGCTTCACAAAGAAAGCAATGTTTCTCTAGGTCTTCTAGATCAGTTCCTTTAAAGATAGGTAGTTTAATGTCGTATGTCATTATTCTTCTAGGAGGTGTATCATTCTGCGATGATGAGGGTATACAACTACTTGAATGATATCAATACCTCCTCCTGCAGTGTTACTACTTCTAGTGTTCTATGAGCTAGTAGTATTTCTTTCTTCAACTATAAGTTTTTGTGGAGTAATAGGCTGATAGCCAATCTATCTAGGTTCTGTTTCACTACCAGACTCAACCCGATATGATTTTTTTTCACTTCCTAACTTAGTTTATAGGAATGTGTGAGGTTCGGTTCCACGAGACCTCTTTCTAATGCTAACTTTATATCGTTTTACACTTTGCAAAATACTAATATCTTCATCCGTGTCACTATCTATGTTACTGAACATTACAGACTCAAACCCTAGGAATTTGATTGCATTCTTAAGACTCCTTTTTCAACTAGTAGCATTTTAATGTATAAAAACTGAGGTTTTTCAAGTACTTAACTCTAAATCCTTTGAAGAAATATCCTTTTGCTGCAATATATGACTTCAACGTGTCCACAACAAACTCTGTAACATAGCCTTCTAGTATGCTATCCAACCAAAGTTCTACTGCTATTGAAATTTGGTTGTTAATCCCTCTAAGGATTTGAATTAAATCTGGAGTCCAAACTGTAGGTTCTCTCCCTTGATTTTTTTTCTTCATTCTAATAGTCTTGATATCCACTCATGTAGCTCGTTAGAAAAGAATGTGAAGAAAACTTCGTGTTCATCAGTGCATATATACCTTTGTAACCATTGTTCTTTGTTTAGCCATGAGTGTTTGTTTTCTTTGTTCGTGAACTCTCTTTATGTATGGATAACCCAGTTATATATTTCTTTTCTCTCTCGATTCCAATTAACAGAGTTCATCACCATTTCTAGCACGGAAACAGAACCATTCGTTGCTCATTTTTAGCGATTCCACATCAACATAGCACATCACGAGTTCTAGCACGACAACATAACCATTTGTTGGTTATCTTCTTTCTCCTCTTGTTATTTGATTGACATGGGTTTGGTGATCTTACTTCACAACAACAACAACAAAACCCATTTATTCACCAACCCTTTCAGAATCAACCTGGGAACAGGATGAACTCTCACCCGAGGTGAATATGGGTGGTTACAGAATCAAGTTTCTACAACCTGGCGATGCATGGATGTGGTATACTGACCTTTGCGAACTTGTACTACTTCGCTTATACTACGCATAATAACATGAATACAGAACTTCTCATGAAGCAGTTACCAACAGTTACAAACTCCGTTGAATCGTTGTTCTTTCTATCTTTGTAACTATGCATTCATCACATTCGTTAACACTTCGCATATTCATACATGGGTGTTTCACTACTTAACATATCATTCCCATTCACATTCATATGGAGACACATATATAAGCATAAACATTCATGAACATATAAGATAACAAAGATTCACACACATAACACAAGTATTTATGTGGTTCACCCCCTAGATGGGAGTTATGTCCACGGGAACTGTTCTTTATATTACAAGGAAGGTTTTAACAGATCCAGTCTGCACACTCAGCTGCAGAATCTTCTCTACAATAGATCTGTGTGCACACAATTGCAGATTCTTTTTCCTCTCTTAGATCTCTCTTAGCATAGATATAACAATATCTAATAACATTTAACAAATTCTCTCCCAAATTCTAACCTTCCCTTATACAAAATTGCCCTTTATATAGATTGTTCCCTAAGGTCACATGTTTACAATAACTATGGGCCAACCCCTATAGTACCCTTAAACCCAAAATGGCATGGTTCTTCTATTGACCATGCTTTGCCTTTACTTCGTTGGAGCTCTGTTATCCTTTTGCGCTACTTCT
This sequence comes from Larix kaempferi, assembly GCA_027924585.1. Classification (NCBI taxonomy): domain Eukaryota; kingdom Viridiplantae; phylum Streptophyta; class Pinopsida; order Pinales; family Pinaceae; genus Larix; species Larix kaempferi. The sequence continues at coordinate 4,793,165 of BSBM01000008.1, forward strand.
ATGGCTCTAACGCTTCTTCTGACAGTCACAGTTCTGACCGCGTGGCCCTGAGACTATCATGGTGTGTCCTTTACACCATTCTGATTCTTTACTCTTTGCTACTTTAGCCGACAGTCCATTGCTTCATTCATAACTGCTCCAACTACCTTGACTGTCCTTATTACTTCTCTTTTACTAAGGGGATAGGTCCTTTCCTTCCACTTCGCTTTGCTCCATACCCTGCTCCCGGGAATTGCGGAGTTTCTTCTCCCAAAACTGACTGATGTTAGGCCTCACCTAACTTTTACTTTCACCATCAAAACTTCTTCCACTTGGGCTGCACCCAACAATGTTGAAGTTATTAGTTTCTAGACAATACAATCGTTATGTATTTAATATTTTCACCTTTAAACATTTGAATAACCCCCTTCTCCAAGATATCGAATATCCTTGTTCTTCATTACCCATTTTTTTCCATCATTATTATTATAAAAATCATGCTACTTTACACAATTTCTCCAAACATTTTTTTGAATCTCAAAATTTAATGTTTTAATATTTAAAATATTTACTAAAATGAGGAAATTACATTTTATGATATTGACAATAAAGTTTTTTATTAGTTTTAAATATATATATATATATATATGGATGGGAATCAACCAATAGGAATAGGGATTTATTTGAGTCTACAATCACTATATCTTATGATTATCAACATTTTCCCATGTGCATCACATAGGGTTAGTCGAAGTTTGAATCCACAGCGTCACAAGAAATCCCTTAACATTGCACCCTATAGTCAACTAGTATACACTCCACAAGTGTGAATATGATTCATATTAATTTTATTCATTAATTACCATTTTTATCATTAATTGTTTTATTTAAATGTAAGAAGATATTCATTTAGAGCTAATAAAAATTATGACATAAAATATACATTCCTATCATATAATATCTTCACAAAACTATATGCACATATGCACATGAATATTATTGAAGTAAAAATAATTTAGGTTAAATTCATATTCTACCTTTTAACTTGACTTATATCATGAAATCAATGGCAAAGTAAAACCAAGGAAATGAGAAATCAACAAAAATACGTAATGAGAAATGAAACATATAATTGATTTAAACCTCATTTTAATAACATAATTGTAATTTACATCTTCATTATTTAAAAAATTATTAAATATGTTAATGCTAGATTCACCTACTCGAGATTTTTCTTTGTATGATCGAGGAACATGCACTTATTTATCTACTACTTACAATCCCTCAATCATTTCCCCCTTTTTATTGAACCTCATTGGGAGGAATTTATATCCCTATAATCATAGGTCTACCTTCCTTCAAATTTCCGTAGGGGAAGACAAACGGATTTTCATATTTCATTTTAGTATATGCAGGAAGTAAAGCATTTCCGCTAGTTAATTCTAGTTCTACCCATTGCCATGGTAAACCATTGTGAAGGATCCACCTAAAGGATTTCATGAATATCATGTTAATGGGATAACGATTCATCTGTGTTAAAGTATCAGTTTATTAAACATCGTTACATGTTGAACCTCTTACCTATGAGGGGTCCTTTAGTCCCTAGCTCTCATGAACTCATAAACATTGTTACATTAAACAATTTCATCCATTAAACATTGTTACATGTTGAACCTCTTACATATGAGGTCCCTTTAGTCCATAACTCTCATGAACTCACTCACATTGACTTTGACTCATTTACTTATAAGAGTTCATTTATAGGTTTATCATACCTTGGTCCCCATTCCCATCATTAATGTCCATCCTTGGACTTAGAAAAGATATCCTTGGACACATAACTCCTTTGATACATGCACAACTTATATAAACATGGGATCATCTACCTCCATGGCACATTGATGGACAAGGAATAATTTTTGGAGATCTACAATGTTGTATGAAGCTAGTTCAAGCTCCCATCTCATGTATGTATAGTCCTTGGCCTACCAATGATCTCATGAATCACATGGGATCCCACTATTGCATTGGTAGCATTCACAATGAATTGAGTTCACCATTCAAGTTTCATATTTTCCATCTATGGGGTTTCATTTAAAAAAAGAAATTCTAATTTATTTGTACCAGGAATGGAATTGGAGGTTATACATTTCTACCATCCATTGTTCTCATATTTTCTTGTGTCTTTCCACTAAAGATCAATAGTTTCTTTATATACCATAATAAGAGAGAGAATTCAAGGAGGAAAAGGACCCATCCCATTGAATGATTTGGGCCCACATGCATGCATTCACTCTTGTTAAGGTGATATTACATGGTTTTGATTTTCCATTGGACTTTCATATGAGTATTGTTGTTTCCTACCATTGCCTCCCATATTAAATGTGGTTCATTGCTTTTTACATTAAATGTGATGCTTATGGTTTAATTTTTAGTTTGATCATTAATGTTTTTTTCTTAATGCTTACTTAAGTTCGTACTAAGAAAGTTATTGATGAAATATTCCATTTCTATAAAAAAAAATCCTAATTCTTGATATTTAAAATGTTGAATTCATTTCTTAAAAATCCAAATTCTTAATATTTAAAGTGTTAATTCAACATTGTAAAATAGCAATAAATGTTTTAAGGTACTCTGTCTTTACCAACATTAATTAAGAAATATGATTTTCAAACTATACTTACTCTTGAATGTTTTCAAAATAAAACATATATTCATAATCCATATTCAACAAAAATAAATGAGTGCCATAATATTTAAAATGACTTGATCATAACATTTTATATTTACTATTAAATGTTTTAAAAATAAAACATATTATTATAATCCATCTTCAACCAAAAATGAGTGTTATAATATTTTTGGATACTAAATATTTGGGATAAATAGAAGTGCACACAATTTTCCAATGAAACCATTTGAAGTTAAGAGTGTTGTGAGCTTATATAGTTCCAATTGGTTATGGGTGTTGTGAGCACACATAGTTCCTGTTGTCAAATTATGGGGATCACAAAACTTTGAGAAATCCATAAATATTTGGAAAATTTTAGCTATCCCTTTCATTATTATCTTTGTAAAGTAAAGAGGTCAAAATGGTTTTCTTTCTTAATTTTTTTTCAAGAAGTAAAGGCAGTAACTTGTTATTTCATTTAGAAATCAAAGTTACACAAATATATGCAGTCTAATCACATAATTTTGTCTTTCATCAACCCTCCTCAAGACTTCACCACTATATATCCAATCTACATACTATAGAAAAACCAAATACCATTAGTCTAGGAGTACACAATACATAGATACACCATCCATAACAAAAAACAAAAAAATGAAATCTAAATGGCAGTTACATTGCCATATTCAACTAGGACTCCATCAACCTAGTCTTCAAATGAGATAGTTCCATTGAAGTAACCCCATTGCTTCCTTTGATAGACAATCTACTTCAGTATTGAAGACCCTCTAGATGTTCTGAAAAGTGATCACCTCAAAAGTTTTCATGAGCTTTGCGGTATGTTTCAGCTAAGGTAGCAGATGAATAACATAAATATCATGTTTCCACAAGGCCCACTCAAATAAAACTTTGGAGTAAACAAAGATGTTAATACAAAAAATTCCTCTCATAGAGGCAAACCACAGTAACCCCGAAAGAGAAAAGAGCTCTGCTTTCATATTTGTACCCACTCCTACCCCCATTTTCAGTTTAATTTTATGGTTCTTTTTTACCCAAAGAATCATTCCATCATCACAGTTATTTCTTTTGGCCTCACGATCAAACAAGCCACAATATGTACCATAATCTATCTTAGGGGCTCTGTAAATACTCTTCAAATTCAATTTCACAAGTGAAGGAAACTCATTTAGGAAAGTTAGGTTTATTTTTACAAATGAAGAAAGTGGATGGCTCAGTGTCCTAAATTTTTTTCTTGTTTCTGCTAATTGATATAACCCAAATTGTGAAGATAGGAACCATCTTATACTTAGTATTTCTTTGGAGCCAACTGAGAAGAAAGTCATATGGGTTCATCCCAGACCACTCATCAGAAATACCCATAATATATTTAAGTTCATTCTAAATGATCCTAAGAAAAGGACAGAAAATAAACAAATGAGGAATGTCCTCCTCATCATCCATACATAGGATGCAAATGTTTGTCCCATGAAACCCTCTTTTCAATAGATTGGATGAGGTTATAATTTTATTGTGTAGACATAACCATATGAAGCACTTAATCTTCATTGGTATCCTCCAACACCATATCTTACGATGCCACCACTTTGAGACCGGATGCACATGGTTATCAAGAATTGATTCATAGATATTTTTAATAGTGACAATACCATTCACATCCGAATGATCCCAATGATCTACATCGCAATTGGCATTATTGTCGGATGCTAACTTTGACACATAAGCGACAAGTCATCGACGTCAACACAACTTCGACAAGTTCGAACTTCGACATGGATTTGACAACCCTGTGACTTCGAAAAGTTCCACGACCTCACAGTTTCACAACATCGACAAGTTCTGTGACCTCACAGTTTCACAACATTGACATGTAGCTTCGATTTGTGACTTGCGACTCTCGAACTTCGACAAAATGTCTCTTTGTCTTCCAGTTGACTATAACAGTTGAACTACAAAACCGTTCTAACTTCTCTTGTAAATGAATGTAATGGGAAAGCACCCAAGCATCTCAGCACTCTCTATATAAGCATGTATAATATTGTAACATACATCAATGAATGGATCAATGATCTCATACCCAGTAATAGAAGATCAGTTCGCATTCCTGCATATTATCTGTGCATATTTGTGTTTTGTCTGTGTAGTGTATTCCTGCTTTTCGCATTTTGTTTCTTAAGATTACGCCATAACAGAGCCAACTCATTCATTCGAACTATTGTCCCCCTCATGATTGTTGTCCATGTGCATATCATTGGTATCAGAGCACTTAGCTTTGTTCATGCTTAAGTTTGTGTAGACACTTCCAACAAAGTTATCGACTTATTCATGTTGAAACACGCTCTCAATCTCAACAATCTAAGCAGACGCTACCTCCAGAAATGGCAGAAGAAACATACGATAGACATGAAGTCGAAGAGAAAATAAAATTATTGAGCAAGCGCTGAATCGAAAATGAACTGAAATGTTCTCCCAATTCAATGAAATTCTCATGCAATTTTCTTCAACATCCGGAGGATTTTCGACAAGAACTCATTCCGATAAAATCAACCCCTTCAAAGTGCAAATGAATTTGGACATACTGAATCTTGAAGGAAATATTGATGCGGAATCCATTGATAATTGGGTACAACAATTGGAATCCTATTACTCTGTGAATCAAATCTCAGAAGCTAACAAGATCACCATTGCATCCTTAAAGATGTCAACATTTGTGCACTGCTAGTGGGAGAACCACTCGACAAAGATGGAAAAAAGCGGAGACCCCATCGACATATGGGATAAATTTTTCGAACACATCCGAAAGGCATTTTACCCTCCCAAGTACCTCGAGCAACAGTATAAGAAGTGGCAGCAACTAAGGCAATGGAAAGACAAATCAGTACAGAGTTACATCGACGAGTTTTATCGACTCATGGCTAGACTTGGCATCCAATAAGAAGAGAAATTGCTTGTTTTGAAGTACATCAGTGGATTGTCCTAGTATATTCAGCAAGAGATGGAATTTCTGATTTTCATCATGCTTGCGGATGCATTCCACTATGCCAGCAAACTTGAAACCAAGCAGAAAGGGAAAGCACTCTTTGCAACATATCCGACATCAAGATGACCACCCAAAAAGAAGACATCAGTCGACTTCAACAAGTCAAAAACTTCTCAGCCGGCTCCTTCAAAGCCATATCACGAAAAAAACCTTTTCAGAAAAGCGAACGTAGCAAACAACCACCGACCGAAAAATGGTGCGATTACCACCACTCATCTTTCCATGATACGTCTGAATGCAAAGTTTGAAAGACACTTTTGGAAAAAGAGTCGACATCCGACGCATTCAACAAGACGGTGGAAGAATCTGATCCAGACGCAATGACCCTTCTGACATCGACATCAAACACTCCAATATCCTCGACTATCATGGATGAGGAGAAATGAGAGCGCCTGTTCCATACATGGATATGGGTTTCTCCCAAACCATTACATCTTATTATGGATAACGGTATCCAGAAGAACTTCATTTCTAAAGATCTTGTAAAGAAACTAGGTCTTGTCACCACTCTGCTTACTCAGCCTTACAACATTGGTTGGATGAAGGATGGACAGGAACTATGGATCACCCAAAAATGCAAACTTGCCTACTTCATTAATCCTTTTGAAGATGAAGTAATCTGCGACATAGCACCACTCTTCGTAGCCAACGCCTTGTTTGGGAAACCTTACCTATGGGATTTCCATGGAAGTTATCAGTCACAAACACAGAAGGTTATTGTCAGAATCCAGAATCGATGGTACATAATTCCAGAGTGACGACCTACACCAATGGTTTCATTGATATCTACTAAACAGACAAAGAATCTCATCAATCATGCTCAGAATTTCACATTAATCATGATAAAACTACAACATTCTAGGAAGACTGCAATAGCAAGTCGACTCACCGACCAAAGAATATCTCGACAGAAGCAGTTGATCAACAATGTTCTCGATGAGTATCAGATTTTATTCCAAGAGTTGGACAGAGTACCTTGATAGTGCCAGGTAAAACACTCGATTGAACTTGCTCCTGGTTCTTCTTTTCCTAACGCATCTGTTTACAGAAGATCCATTCTCCAAAATGAAGAGATCCACAGAAAAATCCAAGATTTGATCGACAAAGGTCATATCTGACCCAGCTCCTCTCCTTGTTGAAGTCCATTCGTCCTTGTTCCAAAGAAAGACAAGACTTGGCACATGTGCATCGACTATAGGGCACTCAAAAAAATATGAAGAATCGGTACCCTCTACCTCAAATAAACGAGCTCATCGACTATCTGAAAGGTGCTAAATTATTTTCTAAGCTCGACCTCAAGTCAGGATATCATTAGATTCCAATTGAGCCCTCAAATGTGTGAAAAACTTCTTTCAAGACCAAGTAAGGATTGTTTGAATGGTTAGTCATGCCTTTCGGCTCAATCAATGCACCTACGATCTTCATGCGATACATGGATAACATTCTGCGACCTTTCATGGGAAAATGTGTGATTGTCTATCTCGACGACATATTGATTTTCAGTCGATCATGGGAAGAACATGTCAGACAACTTCGAAAAGTCCTCGACACTCTCTAGCAACATAAAATTTACTTGAACATGGAGAAGTGTACCTTTGCGATGAACAACATCAAATATTTGGGGTATGTAATTGACTTTGCAGGAATTCACATTGATCCAGATAAAGTAGAGATCCTCAAATATCGGTCCATTCCTCAGAGCATTCAAGAACTAAGAATTTTTCTTGGTTTGGCAAATTTCTGTCAATGATTCATACTTAGCTTCGGTCACATAGCCTGGCCCTTGAATCAGTTGATGAAGGGAAATGCAAAAACTGTCTTCAAATGCACATCGACACAACAAAAATATTTTGAACAGCTCAAACACAAGCTCTACACTACACCAATACTTGTGTTACCTGATTTGCATCAGCCCTTTGATATTGAGACAGACACATTAGACTATGCCTTGGGCACAGTGATCAGTCAGTCTGGTCACCTAATCGCTTTTCATTCTGAAACTTTTAACGACACAGTTAGAAGATATTCTACGTACGAAAAAAAACTATACGCTATTGTGCAAGCTCTCAAGCAATGCAGGCATTACATCCTTGGAAAGGAAACGGTCATCCTCACTGACCATAAGACTCTACAGTTCACTCTGACCCAGTCAAAACTATAAACAACTCGACAACTTAAGTGGATTAATTACCTACAACAATTCCAGTTGGTGATTAAGTATCAGAAAGGTAAAGCTAATGCCACCACCGATTGTCTAAGCAGACCGCCCATCACTCTCCTTTTTACAGTGATGAGTATGCAGGGTTATGATACCACTACTTGGACTCGGTTGTATCAGGAAGACATCAAATTTTCACCAATATACTGACAGCTTCAGATTGACAAGTCATTGACCACTGACTATTTCCTGAAAGACACCTTGCTATACAAGCTTGGACAGTTTTGTGTACTAACAGGTGAGCATCGACAACAACTCATTTGGGATGCACACTACAACAAGACTACATGACACTTTAAAGTAGAAAAGACACTTTCTATTTTGCAGAAGTATTTCTTTTGGACTACACTTAAAATTGACGTCAACAAGAACATTCAATCATGCATGGTTTGTGCCATTGCTAAACCGCCTAATCAGCAATAGGGATTGTACACACCTCTGCCAGTTCCTAGTAGACCATGGGAATCTATTTCTATGGACTACTTGACGAGATATCATAATACCAAACATCAGCATGATGCAATATTAGTAGCAGTTGACAGATTTTCCAAGATGGCCATTCTCATACCATGTAAGAAGACCACGACAGTGCAGTAGACTGATCAGCTCTTCTTCACACATGTTTGGAAACACTTTGGTTTACCCACAACCATTGCTTTTGATCAAGATTCCAGATTTATCAACATCTTTTGGAAGACTCTTTGGAAACAGCTGGACACACGACTCTCATAGTCGATAGCTTTCCTTATTTAGACTGACGGATAGATGTAAGTTGTGAATCGTTTGGTCATACAACTGCTTCGCATGCACAAACATAAGCATCGACGCACATGGGATGAAAGTATTCCATACATATAGCACAGTTACAATCGTGCTCTGCAAAGCTCTACAAGAAAGAGTCCATTTGAGATCTGTTATAGATTTCAACCCTGAGCACCTATCGACTTGATCAGCTCCTCGACACAGCCAAAATCCAACACTGGCCATAGCCAGTGAGAAGTTGACAAAGCCTTGAAGTTTCAAGGTCAAATATGTGACATCTAGAAGCAAGCAAAGGAAATGTTACAACAAGCAAATGAGAAAGCTAAGGCCTGACATGAAAAGCATCGTATTCCTCATTCATTTCAAATTGGGGATAAGTTCTGGTTACATATAAAGATTGAGCGCTTCACTGTCCCATTCAAGAAGCTCAAACCTTTGCGATATGGTTCGTACAATATTCTTCGACAGATTCGTGAAAAAGATTTCCAGCTTGACATTCCTGGCATGCCTGGGTCGACATCAAGTATTAAAAGTGGATCTACTTTGACCATACCATGCACCATTGTTGGAACAGAACAAATTGCAAACAACAGAACCCGAAGACATCCATCCAGATGTTTAGGAGCCTCTTCCTTGCGACACCATTGTGGGACGATGAGTATGCCATAGAAGGATGAACACAATTCCCTTGTTTTAGGTTGCTAAAGCTAGACAGATCCAAGCACAAGGAAAGTGGTACTCTGCTACTGAACTGACTGACAAGTTTCCTCACCTTCATGAGCAAACAATGGGGACCATTATTTCTTAAGGAAGGAGGTCTGATCTACATCGCAGTTTGCAGTATTTTCGGATGCTAACATCGACACATCTGCGACAATTCATCGATGTCGACACAACTTTGACAAGTTCCGACTTCAACATGGCTTCGACAACTCCGCGACATCGACAAGTTTCGTGACCTCACAATTTTGCGACATCAACATGTAGTGTGGATCTGTGACTTGTGACTGTCGAACTTCGACAGACTGTCTCTCTGTCTTCCAGTTGACTGTAATGGTTGAAATTTCGAACCGTTCTAACTTCTCTTGTAACTAAACATAACAAGAAAGCACCCAAGCATCTCAGTAGTCTCTATATAAGCATGTATAATATTGTAACATACATCAATCAATGGATCGAAGATATCATACCCAGTAATAGAAGATTAGTTTGCATTCCTGCATATTGTCTTTGCGCATTTGTGTTCTATCTGTTCAGTGTATTCTTGCTTTCTACATTATGTTTCTTAAGCTTCCGCCATAACAAAGCTGACTCATTTAGTCCAACTGTTGTCCCCCTCGTGCTTCCTGGCCACGTGCGGATCACCCAAACTATAAAATCTTGTTCCTCTGATGAGGATATACCTGATAATTAAAAATTCTTGATGAAACTGTTCCATTAAGATTCCTCAACATCCACAAGACCCAATTCATCACATTGAAAACTAAACTTAAATATAACTAACGAACATTTGATATCCAACTGAATTCCAATGTACATGGATACAAAATAATTATAAATTATATTTAGCAAATCCATTGAAAATTCTAATTATAAAATGATTTCATATCACTGAGGTAAAGAGATTGTTGGCAAGACATTTAAAAGTAAATCTAAAAGAGAGTTTTTGTTAATCTTTTTCCAAAAATATAAATACTTTTTAATCAAACGGGTAGTAATAACTCAGCAATTGAGATCCTTTGAGGCACCATCTTTGTCTTATTATTTGTAAAAGTCAAAAGGGAATTAAATAAAATATAAATTCAAATGATAAGATAAATAGGCATAAATACCTAGGAGATAATAATAAGTTTCCCATCACTTGTGAAATTCAGAGGGTTAGCAAGATCTGCAAGATCAAACCCTTCTACCCGAGAGAAAACTAAATGATCTATTGATCTGCATGATGAATAATACATGATTTGTCTCCTTATATAACCATGCATAAGGCCCAATAATAGAACACCTATGTGATCTTACAAGTCACTAAGGCTGGCTTACAACATGACTTCCTTGGAAACACAAGGCCAGCCAAATTTCCTTGGAAACATATTCCTCGGAAAATACAAACACTAACACCCCCCATAAGTGAAACATATGGAGTAAAAACCAAACAAAAAAATATGAGTCCTAACAACTAGGCTTGATTAAATACCCATGTAAAACTCTCATAATTGGAGAAAAGGAGAAAAACCCATAGGAAAAAAAATCCTCCACAAAAGAGAGAACACCACATAAACAAAAATGAAGGTAGGAGGACTCAGGATGACCCCCCAAGGACAATTTCATTCAACCCAAGTATCGATCAGAGCTGATGAAACTGAGGTGATTCCAAAGGTGTAGTGAATATTTCTTCCACTTTCAATTCAATAGGAAATTACTCCAAGATGAGAACAATATCTTGGATGAGTTGGCAAATTAAGTGCATGTGGATCTCTATGTGCTTGGTCCTCTGATGCTCGAATGGATTTATGGATATGTGGATGGAAATTTGGTTGTCACACCAAAGAGTATTTGGATGCTCCTACTAAATTTCAAACTCCATCAATAACTTTGAAGCCAAAGGACTTCTTGACTATCAAAGACTACAACACGGTACTCAGCCTACATAGAAGACAATGTAATTGCCGATTGTTTCTTTTAGAACCATGAAATAGGAGCAGAACCAAGGCAGTAAATAAATATTAATGTGGAATTCCAATCATAAAATGAACCAACCCAATAAGAATCAATGAAACCCTCAAGTTGAGAAGAACCTAAGGTGTACAGAATGCCAAACTTGGTACTGCCCTGAAGATACCTGAGAATTCACTTTTCTACTTTCCAGTGGCTCTCATGTAGATCCTGGGAAAATCAAGAGAGAATTCCAACTTTTAAAAATATGTCTAGTTGAGTATGGGCCAAGTACAAAAAAATCCCAACCAATTGTCAGTACAAGGTCAGATCAACATGGGGTGACGAGTAGCTAGCGGTAAGTGAAACGCCTGACTGAAATGGAGTGGTTGTTGACTTACAATCAGACATGCCAAATATCTAAAGTAGATCAAGGGCATATTTTTGCTGAAATATGAATATCCCTTGTAAAGACTGAAGAACCCATAGACCAAGGAAGTAATGCAGAAGGCCAAGATTCATCATGTCAAACTACTCCATCAATTCTCATTGTATACTCTGAATCATGGATGAAGAACTGCCAGTAAGAAACAAATCATCCACATATAGAACTGATATCAAAATATTAGTTCCTTCCCTTCTAGTTTAAACAGTAGTATCAGAATAACAATGTTGGAACCCTAACGAGATTAAAAACTATCCATCTTCTCATACCAAGCTCGAGGAGCTTGTTTGATACCATACAATGAACGATGAAGCCTACAAACAAGGGAAGAGTCCCACACAAATCCAGGAGGTTGCTCCATGTAGATTTCTTCCTGTAAATATCCATGCAAAAAAAACTCTTCACATCCATCTGGTAAACTTACCAGCATTGTGAGGCAACAAGAGACAACACAATATGTATGGATTTCATCTTGGTAATAGGGGAAAAAGTCTCAGACTAATCAATACCTTCAACCTATGGAAAAAACTTGGCCACTAATCATGCCTTATACTTGTCAACATAACCATCTGAAACATACTTAGTCCTATAGACCCATTTTCAACGAACTAGTTTTCGTCCCTTGGGAATAGGAATGAGATCCAACATTTGATTGTTCATAAAAGAAGATACTCCTCAGTCATGGTAACTTCTCATTCAGGTATCCCAACAACATGAGGAAATTGTTGAGGATCCTATGAAATGGCATGACTAATCGGGCATATACCAACTATCTTTTGTTGAATATTGCTAAGAGCAGGAGCTAAATAATTGAAATTAGATGCACCATAGCCAAACCTTTTAGGAGGCTTCCTTTTATGAAGGAATCTCCAGGTTTCCTATTCCTGATCAAGTTTTTCCCACGCAGGATAATCAACTGCAGGAGGCAAATTTTCTTCTCGACAATTTCCATCTTCAGGAGGGGGATTCTAAACACCCTCTTGGTCTTCACAAAACAAATTGTCAACATGATTAGCACCAACATGGCATTCTATGGAGAGAGAAGGTTCAGATGAGTGTTTGAAGTTCTCATCAAGATGAACAGCTCTGCAAAGCAAGACATCCTTAATGAGAAGATCAAATAACAAATATGATTTCATGTCTTCATAGTAGCCAACACAAATTAGTGGTTGGCTCTTCTTCTCCATAGCTTTCTGCTTTTCATTAGGAATTTATTAACATGCTGCACAACCAAATACTATGAAAGTAGAGACATCGGGATTTACATGAATCCAAGCTTCCTATGGAGTGATATGCAACACTACTATGTGAGGCATGCGATTCTGAATGTAATTGGAATAGTTCACTACTTCATCCAAAAAGTAGGATTGCTTAATCATGCAATTCACCATTTCTTTCAATGCCCTATTCTTTATTTCAACAACACCATTTTGCTGATGGGTGTAGGGAACACAATGCCAATGCAAAATTCCATGATCTTTACAAAATTATTTGAATGTCTGACTGGCCTACTCCTCCACATTATCTATGTGCAAATTCTTTATAGAAAGAGAGTATTGCTTCCCAAGAAAATTCTTTAAAGTATTGAAAGTGGCCAATACTTCACTCTTGTACTTAAGAAAGTACACCCAATATCGACATAAAAAATCATCAATGAAGGTGAGTGCATACTTAGCTCCTGAAAAATAATGAGTTGGAAAGATCATGAGATCACTAAGTACCAACTCAATAGGTACAGTACTACGCAATGCACTTTTGAAAATTGGACTTATCTCTCGGTTCTCCAAGGATCCGCACGAGAGTCACTGGAAAGTAGCAAAGTGAATTCTCAGGTACCTTGAGGGCACTACCAAGTTTTGAATTCAGTACACCTCAGGTGCTTCTAAGCTTGAGGGTTTCTATGATTCTAATTGGGATGATTCATTTGATGATCATAAGTCTACATTAGGATTCATTTACTACCTTGGTTCTGCTCCTATTTCCTGATCTTGCAAGAAATAATCAGCAATGTCATTGTCTTCTTTCGAGGTTGAGTAACGTGCTACAATTCTTTCCAGTAAATAAGTCCTTTAGCTTCGACAGTTATTGATGGAGTTTGGAATTCACTAGAAGAATCCAAATACTCTTTGGTGTGACAACCAGAGTGCCATCCACATCTCTAGAAATACATTCAAGCATCAGAGGACGAAGCACATAGATATCCACATGCACTTCATTTGCCAACTCATCTAGGATGGTGTTCTCAGCGTGGAGTACTTTCATACTGAAGCATAAGTGGAAGACATCTTGTTAGGAACCCATGTCAACCCTTCTATTTACTTTGTTAGTATATTGTTGTTGGACGCATATGCTTTGTAAGTCGTCCCGTAGTATTTGTTGAGCCATAGTTTGCATTATTGTGGTTGGACGCATATGCTTTGTAAATCGTCTCGTAGTAATTGTTGAGACATATTTTGTATTGGCCCATGGTTTGTATTGACAAATGGTATTGACCCATGGTATCGATGCCTAGACTTAGTATATAAGTTTGTGTTGAGACCAATGAAGGCACCGTGAAGTTATTTGTATTGAGCTTGCTCCCTTGAAGTGGCCTGCAATCAATAAAAGTGATTCTGAGTTATGTTATTACTGCTATCTCGTGTGTTTTCATTAATTAATTATTGCAGGTTCTTCACATCTGGTATCAGAGCACTTTCTTGGGCTCGCTAGGTGAAATTTTTGCCAATTTTTTTTTTTTTCGCATCTGTTGCAGCTTCAGATCTGGGAATAATCCCTATCCCCTTAATTTTGGGAAGTACTTGGGCATAAGCCCTAAAAATCATTGTGAGGAGTACCACTAGAACCCCAAAGTAGCTGGCACATTAAGAGGACCTGCCAGTGAAAAGGGCAATGACCCCTACCTAATTGACTAATTCCCACCCGTGAGGTAAACCAAGAGTTGTCATTTCTGGAAAAGCAGTTATTAGTTTTACTTGAGCCGTGGAGTGATGGGTATTGCCCTAATACGCAAGCCATCAGACAACATTGGTGGTCGAGTGAATTCCCTGAACATATAGGAAGCCAAACATACCTGGGGTCCATATCTATTTTTAGCTGAACTATTGCCAATCACTTCTGTGCCATTGCAGATCCATCTATTGCCGATCACTTTTGTGCCGTTGTAGATCCATTCCAAAAGTCTGTTCTGATCCAACCATTTCAGATCCATTCTAAAAGTTGTTTCAGATCCAACCATTTTCGATCCATTCTGAGCCGTTCCAGATCCCGCCACTTTTGATCCATTCTGAAAGTCATTTCAAATCCATTCTAAAAAAAAAATCTATTTTTTTGCGATATCTCCCTTGTTTTAACTTTGTTTTCCCTGAAACTTCACTGACACCCCTGCAATCTCATTCTACATATTTCATTCCTGAGAACCCTATCCCAAATTCCACTTTCCAAAGCCAGAAATCTCACATTTGTATATTTTTAGGGTTTGCCATAACTCCTTCGATTTTCACCCAATCGCTCTCAAATTTTGTCACCGTGTCTATTCCCTATTTCTGCTTCTTTGTCCCTCTTTGACAAATTTTCCCATTCTTTCACTCCACTTCTGAAATCCTCATTTTTTGCTTCCCTATCCATTCCAAAGTGTCTAAAACCTAGTCAAACCCCAATTACCCATATGATTTTTTCCCAAATCCAAATTTCCCTTTACTAAATAAGCTTTTGTTTGTGTTTTTCTATCCATTCCCCCCCCCCCCCCAAAAAAAAAAAAGAAACTCCTGGTTATGGTTGTCACCCAGGCTTGAGCAAAAACCATGGAGGAAGCACTTGCAGCCATGTCCAAACCAAACTCCAGGATTTGGATGAAAAATTTGTCAGCTTCCATCTTGAGCATTCAGCCATGAACAACAGATGACAGTTCGAGTCTTCATCACAGAATGGGTTCTCTTCTTCTAGCAATTTCCGTGGTCCAAAGCTTGATTTTCCTTGCTTCAATGGTATTGATCTGATTCGATGGATCTATCATGTAGAACAATATTTCTGTATGCATAATACTTTTGATGTCCAAAAAGTTCCACTTACATCCTTTCATTTGGAACAGGAATCCCTTCAATGGTACCGTTGGTACATCAAGGCTCATATGATGAGCCAAAATGGACAGATTTTTGCCAACTCCTTTTGCAACGATTTGGTCATAGTGCTTTTGATGACTTCACTGAAGCACTCACTAAACTTCATCAAATTAGCACTATGAGAGAGTATCAGATAGAATTTGAGAAACTAGCCAATCACACAGAAGGATTGTCTAATGACTTCTATAGGAGTTGTTTTATTAGTGGTCTTAAGGATGAAATCCACTCAGAGGTCAAAATGTTCTATCCCAACATAATCATGGAAGCTCTGAGGTTGGCTAAGTTGGTAGAAGACATGATTGCAGCCCAGCAATGCTCCAAACCCACTTTTGTTCCCTTCCAAAATATGGGTTCTCAACGACCTCCCATCCCACCAGCTCCTCAACCAACTCCTATCAAGAATTTCTCTGAAACAGAGATGCAGGCCCGCAGAGAAAAAGGGCTTTGCTATAATTGCGATGAGAAATTCACTCGGGGACATAGATGTGTTCAGCAAAAGCTCTATCTCTTGGATGTGGATTCTCCGCCCGCCTCTGAGGTTGGTGAAGAAGCTCCAGATACACCGGATGATCAGGTCGACATTCATGAGCCTCCTATTGACCCCCCATCTCAGGAAGACCAACCAAAGATACATCTCCATGCTTTATCTAGCGTCACCACCCCACAAACAATTTGGGTTAGGGGTTACTTCATGAAGCTTCCCCTTACAATACTCATCGATTCTGGTAGCATTCATAACTTCATTGACCCTCGGATCACCAAATAGGATGATTGTTTTGTCCATCCTTGCTCCAACTTTGAAGTCATGGTTGCCAATGGGGGCACCTTACCTTGCAAGGGAAAGTGTCACAATGTGTTTATCTCTCTGGAATAT
The DNA here is from genome assembly GCA_027924585.1 of Larix kaempferi. Classification (NCBI taxonomy): domain Eukaryota; kingdom Viridiplantae; phylum Streptophyta; class Pinopsida; order Pinales; family Pinaceae; genus Larix; species Larix kaempferi. Next base: position 4,809,942 of record BSBM01000008.1, read on the forward strand.
TATAACCTATGCTCTGACATGTTTTCCTTGTCCTTAGGCAGATGTGATGTGGTTTTGGGAATTGAATGGTTATGCACACTTGGCCCCATCTTATGTGATTTTACTGAACTTTGGATGTAGTTTTCAGTCAATGGGACACAACACAAATTTACAGGCTTACAACCAGGGTCTCTCCGTATCATCAGTTCACATTGCCTGGAAAATATCCTTCAGAAGAATTCACATGGTGTCATCGCCCAACTCCATTCCATTCAGATGCACCCACCAACAGTCTCCACTACTTCCTTGGATAGATATATAGGTGTCTTTGTTGCACCAGTGGGAGTGCCGCCTTCAAGAGACCTTCCCGATAAGCATTTAGCTGCATCTACATCTCAGTAGGAAATGATGGCTATTTTGCATGCAGTATAGAAGTGGCAGCCATCCCTATTAGGGAATTATTTCTGCATCAAGACTGATCTCCAGAGTCTGGAACATTTCCTGGAACAACGGGTCTCCTCCCCTGCACACTTGAAATGGGTTATCGAACTCATGGGTTATGACTATGAGATCATTTACAAGAAGGGTAAGGACAATATGGTGGCAGATGCTCCTTCTCGCAAATTTGATGAATCCATTTCTCTTATAGCTATTTCTCTGCTTGTTCCAAATTGGTTGCAATCTGTTCAACATGGATATCTCTTCTATGAACTCCGTGCTTCTTCATCGACAGGGCACTCTGGGTTCCTCAAAACCTATGACAAGGAACATTGTAACTTCTTTTGGCAGGGATTGAAAAAGAAAATTCAATAGATGGTGGTTGAGTGTGATACTTTCCAGGTCAACAAGGGTTAAATGACACTCTTTTCGAGAATGCTCGAACCCTTGCCCATCCCTACACAGATTTGGACAACTATTTCTATGGATTTCTTAGAAGCGCTCCAGTGGTACAATACCACATCAAAAAGGACACCATATGAATTATTCTATGGACATGCACCGCCAATTCTTCTTCCATACATGCTCAACATCTCCCCAGTTCAGGAAATTGACTCGGTTCTTCGAAACCACGATCAGATTCTTCTCATTCTGCAGGACAATCTTCACATGGCAAGAATTCTACTGAAACAACAAGCCGATCAGCACTGTTCTGAGTGGACTTTTCATGCACTTGATATGGTCCTTCTTTGTCTACACCCTTCCAAGCAATCCTCCCTGAAACTCAAAAGGCATCAGTGGGACGGAATGCAACCCGAGGATGCTACAGGGGAACCACTCCTTCAGATTCTGCATCAATTTCCACATCTAAAGCTTTGAGGACAAAGTTTTTTCTAAGGGAGAGGGTATGTTAGGAACCCATGTCAACCCTTCTATTTACTTTGTTAGTATATTGTTGTTGGACACATATGCTTTGTAAGTCGTCCTGTAGTATTTGTTGAGCCATAGTTTGTATTATTGTTGTTGGACACATATGCTTTGTAAGTCGTCCCGTAGTAATTGTTGATCCATATTTTGTATTGGCCCATTGTTTGTATTGACACATGGTATTGACGCCTAGACTTAGTATATAAGTTTGTGTTGAGACCAATGAAGGTACCATGAACTTATTTGTATTGAGCTTGCTCAAAGGAGGTTTCTCCCTTGAAGTGGCTCGCGATCAATAAAAGTGATTCTGAGTTATGTTATTACTACCATCTCGTGTGTTTTCATTAATTAATTGTTGCAGGTTCTTCACACGTCTTCACTAAAAATTTGGAATCACCTCATTTTCTTCATCTTCAATCGATCCTTGGGGTGAAGCAATTTTTTCTTGGGGAGTCATCTTGAGTCCTCATACCTTCACTTTTTTCTATGTTGTGTTCTCTCTTTTGGGGAAAAGTTTTTTTTCCTACGGGTTTTCCTCCTTTTCTTTGGTTATGAGAGGTTGAACATGGGTACCTCATCAAGCCTAGTTGTCGAGACCCATATTTGTTTGTTTTTTGTTTACTCCTTATGTTTCTTTTATTGGGGTGTGTTAGCGTTTGTATTTTCCGGGGAATATGTTTCCAAGGAAATTTGTCTATCCTTGTGTTTCCAAGGAATCCATGTTGTAAGCTAGCCTTAGCGAGTTGTAAGCTCATGCATGAATTCTATTATTGGGCCTTCTACATGGTTATATAAGGAGAGGCCTTATGTATTATTCATCATGCAGATTAATAGATAATTTAGTTTTCTCTCATGTAGAAGGGTTTGATCTTGCATATCTTGGTAAACTTGTGAATTTCACAACTAACAACACCTAGAGATGAATGAGACTATCAAACTTGGGGTGATGGCATTGCACTGCTTGATAAGATTACAGAGACATGGTTTCATTATCAAATAATGAAACCCCTAACACTAACATAAAGTTTCCACACTTTTAAATGTGATTCCATGTTGTATCATACAAACATTACATAGCTCATTTTAGCAAAATCCAATCTCTTAATATTGCAATAAAATATCATTTGGTAATGCATTACACATACATGACATATTGTCCATTTAAAATTTGAAACGACACCTAAATTAAATAAATCTTGACAATACATTTATCTCATCTTCCTGCAATCTAGGAAGAGTATCCTTCATCCTTCACCTCAAATTGTAAAACATAAATTCCTATCAACATCAATATGGCTTAATGAACCTCACATAATGAAGCTCACAAGTCTTGGAGACTAGGGAAAAGTATGGAGTAGATCCACATTGCGAGTCCAAGGTAGAAGGGATTGCATGCAAGCTATAAAATGAAAGATGGATGTTCATATACATTGACATATGTATAGATCCAATATCTTGGAGCGTCATTTGTTCAAGTTATTCATGAAAGAAGAATGTCTATCGATGTATATATGCCCTTTGATACATGGAATCAATTTTTTACTTTATATAAATAAGTTATTTGAAGATGATTGAGTGAATTCCACATGGTGATACTCTTATTTGCTTTTTATTTTTGCGTTTTACACATCCTATGGCCAAGCGCTAAATATTTTACACATACATAAGATATATTACAACATAATGGTGTATATGATTTTGGATTTGAACTATGTAGATGTTTAATAAAGGTCCAACATTTCGAGTGGATGCTCTAGTCATCTTCAAGGAACCATGACAAGTATGTGATTAGGAGATGAGAGATAGCCTAGATTAGATTAATAAAGAAATTTTAAATAAAAATAACCATTTATTTCTATAAATATAATAAAAATGAAAAGAGGGAAAAACATTACAAAAAGTTGGAAACATAAATTCGAATGGGGGCTCTAGGGAGTATAATGATATTATTAATAGTAGTAAGTGAAGCAAGGGGTAAAAAAGGAATGATGTTAATAATAAGGGATACCAAAAATAGGGAAATAGGTTTGATAGAGGGATATCAATCAAAAATATTTAGAGAGAAAAAAATAACCAATAATAAAAATATAAAAATGGGGTTTATAATAATGAAGAGCATAAAAAATTAGTTATATAGAAAAAGTAGGTAGAGCCCAGGGAATAAAAAAAATAAAATATTAATATTAATATGTGAAAAGGTATAAAATTTGGAATAAATTTAGTCAATAATAAAGGGGAGGGAAGGATTACCTTAATAGAAAAAAAGATCATTACAAAAGATGGTTTAGAGAAAGAAATATTTTATAATAAATTAGGGGATTATAATAATAACAATGGGATTAGAGAAACAATTAGGGTTTGAAATTAATAATATTATAATGAATTATCCCATGAAATAGATAATGATAAAATTCCAAGGCACAATAATGGTTTTATCCTTATCCTTATCCCTATTGGTAGCCAGCATTTTTATGGAATATTTTGAGGCCTTAGCTTTAAGCAAATTTCATTTTAAACCTAAATGTTGGTTTGATTTTCAATTCAATACTTTTGTGGTCTGGACCCATGGGAAATATTCCTTAAACTCTTTCCTAAACACTTAAATATCATTCCCCCCACGTTCAATTTACCATGGAAATCCAGTGGGAAAACTCTATTCCCATTCTACATGCTCTCGTTTCTCAACAATTGAAGAATACCCTGAATCATCAAGTTTATCACAAGAAATCTCACACAAGATGGTACCCTCATTCCCTATCCCATCACCACCCAACCCAAAAATTAACTATCCTAAAGACCCTGATCACTCAAACCATTTGAATATTTTCTCCCAACCTTTTTAAAAATGAAAGAACCCATCTCACCAAATCCCTCCTTGCCAATGATTATACCATTTCCCAAATTAATAAATACTTTTTCTAATCCCTCTAATCAAAATTCAAAACCTCTCCCTCAACAACCCCTCCCTAGGCCCTTATTTAATTCCCTTACATTCACGGCCTTACTGATCTCATCTCTAAAATTTTATCCAAAAATAACATTAGAACTCTATTAAAACCCATAAAACCTTAAATAAATTTTTCAAAAGAATTAAAGATAAATCCAATCCTCTTCTCTACCAAGGTGTTTACCAAATTCCCTACTTGTGGCAAATCCTACATTGGTCAGATGGGAAGATCCATTAAAACCCATCATAAGGGGCATATAGTTGATAATAACCACAACCATATAACTAAATCAACTATCACTGAACATTCCCAAAATTCAAATCACCTCATATTCTTTTGATCAAACCAAAATCCTTTCTACAACTCCTTATTACTCCTCCTGAATGATCAAAAAGGCTTTATGAATTGAAAAACATCCTAACAATTGTAACCGATAATATCGATATAAATTAAGCCATTCATGAAACCCATTATCCATCACTTAAACTAATTGTCCATGTCCCCTCCCCTTCTTCTCTTTTAGCTGTTGTCGAGTTTCTCTCATCCCCCCTGGCCCTCCCTTTTCTCATTTTTGTTAAGTTTAGCCTAATTTCACAAGCAAGATCACTGAAAGAAACACAATCACAAGATAGACAAAGAATTACCCTAGGAAACCCTCATGGGGTAGAAAACCCAACAAAGCTTTCCTCAATATAGATAATCAACCAATACAAAGATGTAGTCCAAGACTCTAGAGCTCCTTCTCCTCCTATATAGACCTCTCTCTCTCCTATGCGCAAATCACAAGTGAGTGAATGAATGAGATAAGTGAGGAACATACCTCCTCTACTTATACTTGTTTCCCAACTGACTTTTTACCCTAATGGGGTCGACCTATCCTAAGAGAGTCTAATAACCCCTAAATAACTAACTCAAGGCCGACCTCAATGGGAGATCTAATAACCCTAGTTATCACAATCTCTCGAAGGAATAAACATCTCTGGGTACATAACAAAGTCCCATCAGAGGAATGAACCATCGCTGGAATAGTAAATATAATATTCTTAGAAGTTACAATATTTCAACAATTTTTTCCTTCATTATTACTTCTATTTTTTCTCCATCACCAATTCATCAATATCAATCATCATATCTTCCATTATTTCTCTCATTATCTATTTCATGGACTAATTCATTATAATATTTTTATTTTTATCAATTTCAACCCCAAATGTTTTCTCTAATCCCATTTCTATAATTATAAACCCCTGGTTTATTATAAAAGTATTATTTCTCTAAACCATCTTTTGTAATGATCATTTTCTATATTAAGATAAATCTTTCCCTGCGCTTATTTACTGACTATATTCTGACTCTTTTACCCTTTTTTTCACTCATTAATATTAATAATTTATCCATTATTCCCTTGAGCCCCTTCCTAGTTTTTCTATCTAGCTATTTTTTATGCTTTTCATTATTGATTATGATGAGAGTTATCATTCACTAATACCAAATTTGTTCTACCAGACCTTAAGAGAAAATAAAGGAATTACTTGGTTTGTTGTAAAATTTTATTCGTATGCTCAAAAATCTTAGAAAGAAGCATTCTGAGGTCACCATAGCTTTGACATGTTTGAAGGTTAGGGTTGTATGTATTGTAGCAAAGATCATGAAACTACAATCTAATGTGGGTGTACGCATAGAAATCTAAGAAAAAGATACTTTCATCCTCAATACTCATAGTCTCACAGATCCACAATGCTCATAGTGTCATAAAGATGGAAATTCCTTTCCACCCATGGTGTTTTAGGAATTTTCCAGTGCCTAGTTTCATTACGAAGGTCATGAGGGTTCATTCTTATCTTGACTATATCAATTTTGTTCTTCTAACAAGTTAAAAAAAAGAGATACTTTTGATATTCTAGAATATGGTTACTGACCTCCTTATAGTATCTTCATTTTCTTTTAACCATACAAGATAATGGGAGTGAAAATATTTTCAAAGAGGAATTTCTTTTTTTCCACATCATAAGGTTTTCTGATTTACAATTATTCCAAGACAAAAATATGCTTTTCCACCCTCTAGTAAACATTTTCTCAATGCTATAGTTCTAGTTGAGCTTGTGATGAGAATCAATTCCGAGATATTTGCAAGAAGACACTTCTTCCAAGTTGTCATTGTCATATATAAAATTAACGTAAGTGATATTCTTGGACTTGATAATCTAAAATCCCGTGTGTGTGTGTGTAGTGATATTCTTCCATTAATCCCAATTCACCCATTTTTGTTATCACTTATTATTAGAATTATTAAGATTATTCCATTTTTACCCCTTGCTTCACTTTGGATCCACCTTTCTAATTTATTTTTCGAACTTCTTTTTTATGCTTTCTCCTCTCTTTTAATTTTCTTTATATTTCTCGAAATATTCAGAATGCTTATTTTCTTCAAAATCCTTTTATTAACATAATCTAGACTATCTCTCACATCACAATCACATGCTTTTCACGATTCCGTGAATATGGGTGGAGTGTCTAGTTGAAACATTGGGCATTTCTTAAACTTATACATAGTTCATATCAAGAAGCATTTACACCATTATGGCTAACTGTGAAAACAATCATTCTCAGATATTCCAACTTAGTCCAACTTTATAAAATCAAATAATATATCTCCATAAATATACGTGTTCTATTATTTTTTGAGAATCTAATGCAATATTTAATTTAATTTAAGGATACCAAGAGTTAATCAAATGCTAAATGAAGTTTGAGACTTAATCATTTTTATATTTAAATTTGATTTTTTGAAGGAGAAAATACATATTCTTGATAAACACATTTAAGATATACATAATGAATACACAATTTTTAACTTTATATGTAAGTTTCAACTACTAATTTTAATGATAATCATGTATATCTAATTTTGTAAACTAGGTGATTATGCTCTTCTAATATTTTCCTTTATTTTTTAATTTCCCTTAATTATGGTCCAACCAACCATGACATGACAGTGGTCACTCTTCTAAGTCATGTATTATTAATTACTTTTTTGAATTAGTGACTTTCATCGATTCTAATTTGTTAAACCCTATTATTAGTGATTGGATTCATGTCTCCACTTCCCTATTTCCAAACTAGTGATCAATCAGAGTGGTCTTCACTAAGTGAAATTATGCCATAGCAAGTTCGTTCACGGGATATTAAAGAATACCCTTAATTTAAATAGGTATTGATAAGTACCTACCCAAATCCTCTTGTTTACCCCCCATACCAATACATCTTTCCAATTAAACAAAACCTATTTTTACTAGATACCCCCTTTTTATACCCACCAATACCTTAAACCCACATACCCTACATCCCCACCAATACCTACAATATATTGGCCTTATTTTTCACAATTTTAAAGGCCCCCTTTATGAATGAATGTTATAAGATATTGGTCAACAAGGTGAAGTCCATTGTAATCAATGGGATGAAGTTACCCTTAGAGGGCTACGCATCCATGTTTGGTGAGAGGATATGAATTCACATTGGATTCCCCATGAAGGTACAAGTGATGGAACTCAAGAACTCCTAATTAGATATACCTAGTGATATTCCACTTACGAATCTTTTCGTTTGAAGTTAGGGATGATTTAGCTTTCAATAAGGAACCCACCATATGAACCATGTGAAAAAATATTAACATCCCAAGGCAACCTGTTCATATTCTAATAATTATGTCCATATTGGTTTCCGAATGCCAATACAATGTGGTCAAGGAGAGCATTTGCCAATATTATGTCATATCTTAGTGTAAGTAGTGAAATAATAATATTTATTGTCAAAGCCACAAGATGAAAGTATCCAAATAATGATTTGGTCTAAACATGCTACAAATTTTCTCTCTTTTTAGCTACTTATAATAATAAGAAGGGAAATTGACATATTTGGATTAAATGTGATAAGAATCACTTTGAATTAATGGATTTGCAAATTCTAGATGATAATATTGCACAATCTAGTTGAAATAGGGGCATTAGAAGGTACCAAATCCATCTATGGATTAATATATATATATATATATATATATTAATAAACAAATTGTAAATTTGGCAAATCTTGTCTAGCTAGATTCTAGTGATAGCAAACTAAAAACTAGCCTTCTCACCATAGCAAATTGATATTTTGCCTTCTCATAGAAGAATTTCCTATGGTGATTAAGATCACTAAGTTTCAATATTATGAATGAAAACTAGGAAACCTAACCTAGAAAATCCATCATTAGAGCTTATATATTGGCAATGAAATTTGTATAATATACTATCATAAATAACACAATGCCATTTAGAAGTCAAGGTCCATTACTTGGAACTTGTGATACGCCCAATATAGATTCAAACCTATGTCTAACTATAATTCTCATAGTAGCCATGTTTCATATATTTTATGTTTCCAACATGACAGAAGAGTGGTATTCTCTTCCGATTCCTCCCCCTCACACATAAAAAATGAATAAAGAATATATATATATATATATTAAATGCTAAGTGACTATCATACAAATAAAGCAATCCATCGTGACTCATGGCAAGAAAACATATTATTCTTTTATATCAAAGTTGTAACCATTGATTTTGGTCAACATCCATGGTTCATACAACCATAATAATTAATTTTAGTTGACATCCATAATCCATGTTATCATAGCATGCTCTAAGAGATGTTTTGTAGTTATACACCACACAACTGTAGAATAGTGTCAAAACGAAAATATTTTATATTTTGAAAATAGAGGAGTGGGGCGTAAATATTTTCCATAGAAAATTATTTTATGGTTCTGGTGGTGGATAGAAGAGTTAGGTGTAAATATTTTGCCTAGAAAATTGTAGCGACATGAAGAGGAGTGGTTGTAGTGGTATTGATCCTACATAATCCAGAGACAACATCGATTTCTTAAAATTGTTGTAACAAACCCAAGAGTTTGGAATTGATTAATAAAATATGTCTCTTTCTTTGTCTTTATTGTGTATTTCTATATGTTTAATTAAATTTATGTTTATCACTGCCATTACATATAAATTCTTATAAATTCTTGAGTTGTTTTTTGATATAATCATCAGAGAATTTATTCTAAGTGTTTGACTAGTAGGGGGGAGTAGACCTTATACATCAAGTGGTATCATAGTAAGTTGAGCTTGTGGTGGTGAGGAACAAAGATATTTTGGGTCTCATAATGAGTAATCTATGGATGTGGTGAAGTGAGGAGCATGTAAGAAGATATTCGAGAACATAATCATAGTGATGGAAAATAGAGGAAGAGGTCATGGAAGATTGATATGACCAGAGGGTGTAGAAGATGTGAATGATAATGTTTTATCTCATCATGTTTGTTGGCTCACTACGTACTAGGGTTTGGGATATAACCTAGGGTTTCTATCATTTAGAATATAACCTAGGTTTTATGCTACAAACTAGGGTTAGACCACAAACTAATCCCTAGCCTACAAACTTATGTTTACATTGCAAACTAGGGTTTAGACTACAAACTAGAGTTTTAGACATTGGTCAATGGTTACAATGCATTTGATTGTAGTCATTGGTCAATGATGACATTGCATGAGTAATTTTTTTAGGGTTTAGAATAGAAACTAGGGTTTGGCCTACATACTAGGGTTTCTAGGGATAGATTAGGTTTTGAGGGTTTCCAAGGCTAGATTAGGTTTCTAGGTTTGTAAATTAGGTTTCTAGGGATAGATTACTTTTCTAGGTTTCTAGGACTAGATTAAGTTTATAGGGCTAGATTTAGTTGTAAAGGTATGAATGTTTGATATTATATATTGGTCAATGGTGACATTGAATTTGATATTAGAGACTACAAAATAGGGTTTCTAAGGTTTAGAATACATACCAGGGTTTGGGTACAAACTAGGGTTTCTAGTGTTTAGAATACAACCTAGGGATTAGGCTACAAACTAGGGGTTAGATCACAAACCAAGGATTCTACAAACTAGGCCTTAGCCTACAAGCTCAAGTTAACATAGGAAGGTATGAAAACCCTAGGTGGAGTGCATTTGAGTAGTGATGCATGAGGAATATATAGTTGCCACTTATCTCCTTGGACCCCTATAAGATGTGCTTCTCTTTTTCTTCTCCCATCTTCTTTGTTTCCATATTCATGGTAGGGAGTAATGCATATGCACATGAATAGTTATTTATTTTTACAGGATGTGTCTTCCCTTCTTCTTCTCCCCTCTTTTTTTTTTCATAATTGTGGCAGGAAATGAATTAGATTAAGCATATGCATATGTATATGACATATGCTTAATCTAATTCATTTTTCATATGTATGGTTGACTATTATTATGAATGGATGATTATTAATATGCGTGGTGGTTTTTAGTAGGTATAGTTGATCCCTAAAACCTATACTGCAAGATTTATTATCTTGACTATAAAGTCCCAAAAATCATAGAATTAATGATTATACAACTTGCACAATAGTAAGTGCATACAAAACATGTCACATAAATGCATACACAATTCAAGAGTAAGAACAAACTTTTATTATCACTTAACCTTGAAAAATAATGATAGAGAAATCGTTATTCATTAAAAGTAAGAAATGAAAACTAAGAATTGGACATTTAATCATTCAGGAGTGTATATGGACCCTATAAATTGAAGACAACCACAAGACACCATTGAGAATGAAACCTTAAATAAGCAAGCCATACTATGTTCTCTAGTAGAAATTATCAACATCCTTAAAGACTCGGTTTCCAGCCAAGGTCAAACTCCAAATAGAATTATACCATTCTTCTCCACCAAAACTTGTCTTCACATGGGAAAATACCCTTGGTTATATACCAAATGGTTCATAACCCAACTCCAAATATCATGGGATTTGATCCAATTTAAATGGAAATAAAATATAGGGTCAATATACCATATCATGTATTTTTAAAAATTAAATATATGGTTAACCAAAAATACTCGGTAATCAAAACCTATAACATATATATCAAGAATTGTATTCAAACCTCATGGATAGGGCATGCCAATGTTTGGGATTATATATGAATCGAATTCTTTTTTTTATCGAATTTTATAACAAGGTCCACCAATAGCATGGTTGGTAAGGGCATTGATCATTGATGCGGAGGTCACAAGTTTAAACCATCCCAACCTCCTTTTCTGCCAATATTCTGGACAAATAAAGCTTAAATAAAAATTTGTTATATCATATCACAATGGATACTTGTGGCGCATTGGTGAATACTGTTGGTTTCTTGGTGAGAGGTCTAGAGTTCAAATCGCTTGGTCAATCGTTCTGGAGTGGATAAGACCCTTTTGAGAAAATACGGCCTACCATGTGGCAAAATCTAATTGGTCCACATAGAGGTCACTTCACTATCCACTCATTATTATGTCGTTTCCATGTCACTTCCCATTCATTGCCACATCACTACCATGTAACTATTACATACAGTGTGTACTACCATGTGGCAGTCTATGGGTGTGCCATGTGGCACCCCTATCCAACATTTTTGCTTGTTTTCCAAAAACCTCAAACTGCGATATCTCGATCATACGATGTCTGTCTGGGGAAAAACATGCATCATCATAAAGCTCTTAATGAGATCTATGCATTGTTGTACTTCTATTTAGCATTTAAATAATTCATTTTGGAACAATTAGTAAGATCCTCCTAGATCAAACCTCCCCATTAGAAATATTTTCGACCACCAAAAGAAGGATTTACTCAAAAAAATAACAAGGACATTGTGGCCCCACTTGTCCTATGTCCACCATCCAACTTGCTCAGTTTAGGATCACCTAGATCATCATAACAAAGATGAAAAAAACCATCATACTCTTGACAAAATTAATCATTCTATCACTTTTACATAAATATGCATTCAATGTCACAACCACCATCCAAAAACAACTAAATCGTATAAAAATAAGACACAAAACTGAACATGCACATGCCAAATAGAATGAAAGCTTATCTTTCTTTACAAAAGTAGTAAGAACCAATGGATCTGTTTCCCTAGAATCCAAGATGTTTTCTTGCAGTAACCCCTCATGTTGTACCAGTAGTGTATCTTGTGACATTTGATTAGTATCAACCTTAACCAATGCATTTTCAAAACCACAAACTTTTATTAACATGAGAGATAAAACCTTTCTTGCATTTACCAACATCTTCATCTTCGATGTAGCAGCAATAGAATGATCACTTTCCATTTTATGAGCTCTTACAATGTATTCAATCCCATCCTTGAAAAAATGGCACTATTGTGCTCCTTGGAAAAGCTGGATTTTCTATCATACAAGTATGGAATCCCCAACACAATCCCACAAATTCCTAAAGGGACTACACTCAATTCTACCTCATCTACAAAACTGGATGTGATGGAAAACTTCAATTTACATTGATGAGACACATTCAATTTTGAATCTTCACAAGCCTAGCCCAAAAGGTATGGTTTAGGATGAGGTTTCATCTCCAATCCCAAATTTCTAACCACCTACTCAGAAATGAGATTCACCTAAGACCCACTATCAATAAGTATGTCTATTTTGGTATGCTTGGAGAACACTCATATGTGGAATAATTCATTCTTCTTTCTTTCATCAGGGCTCATAACAAACTTTTAAGAAGAAGCAAATGAACAACAAATAGCAGAAAAAATGTTACCTTTAAGACCCATGGTGTTGGCTTGGTTTTGCAACCAAGATTTGTGCAATGGGCACCTATCAACAAGTGATAGCAGTTTCAAATATTGAAAGCAAAACCAACAATTATAAATCTGAATCTAAACTAAACTAGCATGTGCATATAACAAATAAAATTTTATGAAAAAGATTCAAGAACAAGAAATAAAAAGAATGAGTATTTTGTATTAAGATACCTCAAATGGTGAGGATTTGTGTTGAGCAAATTCCAAGGTGAGTAGCTCCAAGCTCCAAAGGTCTCTTCTCCAAGATAGCTACAATGGTCAAAAACTCATGAGAGATTTTGACAGCATGAGGATAGGATGATGGATGGATGGAAAGTGAGGAGCCCCTACAACCTTTTTATAGTTTTTGGTGGTGGGGAATACCATTATGGTTTTGAGGAAACCAATGGTATTGACCAACATGGTTTAGGTACCTTTTCCCTCTTTTTTCCTTTTTTGAATATTTTGAATATTTTTATTCCCTTTTTAATATTTTTGGGAATTATGGATCCTTTTTGAGGGTTTTTTTATGCTTTTTGAGGAAAAATATTCATTTGGAAGGGAAAAAGGGGTGTATTATGGTCTTTTGGTGACCTTTTGATGGATTTAGAGGCTCAAATGGTGGAAAAGTGGACAAATGGGTCATGTGAATAAGGAAATGAGCTAGTGAGCACTTTTTGGGTGTTAACAGATTACCCCCTGATGTGTGAGGGCAGGAGCTCATCGTATGGCCGATAGACATCATAGTTCTTTTGTCTTTTTTCTGGGGTTTGGGGAAGAGAAGAGACCGGTTGGAGACTGGATACATGGCCCTTGGAAGCTGCAAAATAAACAATATTACATGGCCTCAATATGAATGAGGAATAATCTCTGATAATGGACAAGGCAGGCATACCCATGCTCGTATCAAGACATATACATAACAATTAGTCCCAAGAAGGGGGACCTGAATAAGACTTAAAAAATCTGCTGGTACATCATAATGGTCCAAAGGGGACACTATTTTGGGATGTACTCATGATCATAACATGACTGATCTCAATAACTGATACACTGGAATAAAGCAACAACCGTTCTGAATAAGGTCTCAGAAGGGTTGATGAATTGTTGAAACTAAGGGTGTCCAACATCTGTAGGGACTCAATGACTGTGAGTCATCTCTGAGGAGTACATGTAACTGTATACTCGAGGGAGTATAAAACTGGGGTACATCGGAATACTGTCGCCATGCGCAACCCAGGTATCTATAGAAAAATGTAACTGGTTGTTTCCATAGATAGACTCTCAAATGTGGAAGAGTCTGGTGGTATCCGAGGTCTTGAATAAATAACTAAACGGACCAAAACCCTGTGTGAGTCTCAACGATGCGATCAAGGTGTTGAAGTCGAGCATGTGAGAAACAACCATTTGGAGAGGCACTGAGGACTCTTCTCGAAATGGTTTGTAGGCACTCATCATAAATGGTGATGAGTCCAAGACACAAGGACCTCTAGGTCTATCCTCTGGAATAAATTTGGTTGTTGTCGACAGAGGGAGACCAGTGACTAACAAGGCAATGATGTTTCCTTGATAGGAGCAAAAGGTGTAGAACTGAAGTGTGGTAGTACTGATGGTAGGACTGACATACTTGTGGGGATGGGAAGTAACTGGGGTCATAGAGTGGGTAGACTCAAACTTCCTTTGTTCAGAGCATGATGACGTGGTTGACCTAGTAGCATAGGGAACTGACTTGTAGGTGCGGGGATCATAGCTTTTAGGGACTGAAGGGTATGTATTGACTCTGGGGGGTCAAGCTGATGGGTGCTGTCGAGGGATTCTCAGGGTGACATACTGCAGAATACTTTGAACAAAGGCGACCGAAATGGGGAAGCTTCCATATGAGTAGACGTGATCTATTCTGGTGCCAAGAAGCACCATGGGGTCCTTTTTCATAGTTTTAATGAGCTCCAAGAAGGGATAAAAGCGTGCTCTAAAATGGTACCGTCCTGTGGATTTTGTGAGCCCAGGACTGTTCGTGCTCATGGGTGCTTTCATTTTTAGGGAGTCTGAAAACGATAAGAAGACTCTGCAGTGGTTGTGAGTACCATCTTGTGGGTTTTTACGATCCTAGGATGGTGATTGCTTGTGGTCGCTTTCATGTTTAGAGAGTCTGAAAGCGGTAAGGGGACTCCATTGGTGTTCTTTTTTGTAAGTTAGTCTCCAAGGCCCGAAAACGCATAAAATGATGCAAATGGAGAACTCTTCTAGCCGATGTGACTAGAGTATTCCTTTTTCGTAATTAGTCTACAAGGTCCGGAAAAGGGGTAAACTTATACCATGTAGACGCCCTTTCAGATACATTTAGCCAGCATGAAAGGAAGCAAGGTTGCTCGGTGATCTTTTCATTGTTTTAGGAGTCAGAAAAGAGCTTAACAGAAACTCCCTAAGTGCCTTTTTCATAAAAGGGATTGCTCGGCCTGAAAAAGGGGTAAAACTATACCGAACAGAAAGGGATTGATGAGAGTGAGAAAAGGTCTCAAGCATCGTCATGAGTGCGGAATACGAAATCCGGTGACATAAAGATTGTCAAAAAGGGGCAACGGCCAATGTGGCACGTGAACCGATGTGATGAGTGGCATTTTGAAAAAATGCCTAAAAATTATGGGGTGAGAGCGAGAAATGATCTCAAGCGTCATCACGAGCGCGAAAACTGAATCTAACGATATCAAACTTGTTAAAAAATGGAGAATGGCCAATGTGGCATGCAAACCGGGGCAATGAGGGGGCATGGGAAAAATGCCCAAAAAATCTAGAGGTGAGAGTGAGAAATGATCTCAAGTGTCATCAAGAGCGTGGAAAACTGAATGCGGCGATATGAGACTCGTAAAAAATGGAGGACAGTTGATGTGGAACGCAAACTGAGGCGATAAGTGGCATTTTGAAAAAATGCCTGAAAATTATGGGTGTGAGAGCGAGAAATGGTCTCAAGCATCATTACGAGCATGGAAATATGAATCCTGCGGTGCAAATGGTGCGAAAAACGGAGATCATAAGGACTCTGGAATGGTCAAAGGAAATAACTAGGTTAAAAAATGGCTACAAATGAAGGTGACCCCACCAAGCCAAGGATGTAGTGGTGGGGAGAAATGATAACCCGCGGGGGAAAAATACTATGTGTATCAAATCAACTCAAATATACAAGTGACATGTGACCTCAAAAATGGTTGAGATCACGAATGTGAAAAAGTGAGCAGGGTTAATGACCTTCCCCGAAATGATGTGCATGGGGTTTGTGATTGTGGATCACATATGTGTTGGTTTGAATGATGGACTCATTGAGGTGTTGAAATAGAGGTGATGGGTTAGGGTCAAAATGATTGATCATGGCCCCTATCCCAGGTTCGAGGTAATCTATTATGTCCCTTAACTCAGAGGTTTCAATGCAGTGCAGATGTTGTCTTAGAGAGGGATCAAGAGGGAATTGACCAATTACTGGAGGGGGGGGTGTACCATGAGACTGTGGGCCATGGTGGCATACTAAAGTGATGATATGATGATGGGGGATTCCCCCAGTATCTCTGATGAGAATCACGATGATGATGAGTAGGCAAGGTTTTGGGCCTGCCCCCATGTTGTGGACATGTGGTTTCCTCATTGATTTGAAAGGGTTGAACATGTGTGTGAAAGGGATCAATGGAAGGGGCTGACCGGATAGAGGGGTATCCAGTGGAAATCGTGTAAATGGTGTTAATTTCTTCCGAGGAGGAAGATGGTGGGGGATGAATTTCCTCAATGAGAAGAGGGGATATCTCTAGGTCGACGTTATTCAACTCATACAGTGCTGCTCTATAATCTGGGATATCAGGGCAGTGATGTGAATAATGGCCATAGATTCCGCATATTGGACAAGGATGGTTTGTGCGCAGTGATTTATCACGAGGTTGAGGGGGGAGTTCTAGTTTGACTACTAGAACGTTGGTGTCGTCATCCAACATATTCATGTTTTCTTGAAGTGCTAGTAATTGTGGACATTGATGGGTGGCATGGCCTATGTTGTCCCACAAAGAGCACTTGGGGGGTATGCGGTTTGTTGGGGGATTCTTCGCTAACTTGGGGGTCACTGGGGGGTTGTGAGTTGTGGGTGCAGTGTTGTAGGTTGGTGGACCTCTGCCCCCAGTGTTGCGGGACTAAGGGGGGACATAAGTAGATGTCGATGTAGTGTCCCCTGTTGGAGTTGATCAATTTTGTTGTATCGAAACAGGAGGTGGGGGGCGGTTTTGGTGGTTTGGTATGCCAGGTGGTGGATGGTTTGACATATTCATAGGTTGTACCGGTTGTAAAATGACTTTCGGTGTCGGGGGAGGGGTTGGGGCAGGTAGGTATCACACAGGTAGTCCTAATGTTAATCTTGGGAGATTAAGTGTAGCCATGACTGGTGTGTTGATGGCGCCTAAAGGGGGAAATAAAAATGGGATAGTATGAGTTGGTGTGGCTCCTACGTGAGTTGGCACTGAGGGTGGTTGCGGGAGTAAAGGGGGTTGTTGGTTTGGTACCTGTGTGTTATGCGAGAGGGTGCACAAATTAGATATCTCGGTTATCTTCAAAGGGGGTTGGATGGATTGGAATGTGGAAGTCATAGGTGATTCCGAGTATAATCCGGCTCTGACTGTGGAGACGAATGATGTAGGTGCATTCTGAAATGGTTGTTCAATCATAGGGAGAACATTTTTAGGTGCAATGGGAGTGTATGGGTTTCGACGCGTTTGGATATTCATGTCAGACGATGACATCATAAGGAGATTATGAGTATTTGAATCCATCGGTTGGTTTGTGTGTGCAGCATATGTGATTTGTTGTTGTGGTGCTATGGTTCCTTGAGGAGGATCCAACGCACGAGTGTTCACCACTCCTTGTGTGGGAAAAGGATTCTACAACACCATGGGTTGTGGTTGAGGAGGTGGTGCTGGTTGTGCCGCATGCCCTTGGCGTTGGGCGTCATCAGACCACAGTTGACATGCTCGCCCCAAATGGGGGCAAGTCTGTGTATAATGGCCGTATACCCCGCATATGGAACCGGGAGGGACAACGGGTAGACAATCCTAAAGAGTGGCAACTAGGATACCCCGTTCATGACACGTTCGGTTGGGTGAATCTGCAGTTTGGTTCTATCGCCGCTGTACACCAGAGGGGTGTACTCCGAGAACTTCGAAAGGTATCCTTCGGTTACTGAATGGATTGCAGTATTCCACTCAGACTTCCAGAACCAGTCTGGATACTTCAACCCTCCTAAGTGAGAGGCCTTCTCAATAAATTGGTTGATAACCATGTCAAAATTATAAGGGATTTTGGTACCATAGAGGACAACCACTATGTCTCAAATGTAATAATTGAGGGGTGTTATTGGAACACCTATCCCCTCAATTCTACCTAACTAAAAGATTCTTTTAAGTGCTCCCCAAGTGGGGTTAAAATTTTGTTGAGTTTAAGGTAAATTTTAAGGCTCAGTTTAAATTATGTGGCAAAGTGGGTGCAAGTGTGGTATTTAAACTAAAATTGATTTTCCTCGCTTGGGCGATTTTACAAATGAAAGAAAAGACGCTTCCAGTTTTGCAAAAAATAAAGGCGTTTTTGAAATGTAAATGCTTGAAAAAACTATTCAAAAATAATGGATCTTTGAAATAATTTGAAGGAAAGCAAATAACATGAATATTTCAAGAAAGAAATGGATCTCTTAAAAATTTATTGGGCAAAGTATCGAGCAAAGAAACAGTAAAACCTTGATCTAGATAAAATGCAGAAAAATCTCTCTTTCAATTTCTGAAAATTTTGTAAAAAGACTTTTAATGGAGCATTCTAAATAGTAAAAGATTTAAGATGGCTGTAAAAATGCAGAAAATTTAATACTGTAAAATATGCTAAATGGGCAGAAAATACAGCAAAAAATAATTTTCAAAAAATTGGATGAATTGAAAAAACTTGCATCTTGGGTTTCAGAAAAATAGACGCGATGGGTCGCGCGGGTTTCGGCCGCGAAGCCGCGATGTGCAGTGCAGGTTTTTGTCACACAGTCGCGAGTTACGGCGCGGCAAATGGCCGCGAAGCCGCGATGTGCAGCACGTAAAATGGTCGCGAAGCCGCGGTGCACCATGCGGAAAAAGGCCGCAAGGTCGCGATGAGCCACGCGACTATCGGGCAAAAAACCGTGAGGCGAAAGCCGAAAATGGATGCCGAAAAACGAACCCGAAAATGGAAATTTCAGGCTGTTAATGGCAATAGAAGGGGCCAAGATCTAGAGCAGCAATGGATCTGCTGTCTAGGATGGCAAATCTATGAATTAAAATGATTAAAACTAACAAAAACTAAGATCTAAAGCAAAAAACTGAGATCTAAGAATTCGAAGCCAGTGGAGTCGCCAAAAAACTGTTGGCTTGGTTTTGTAACCAAGCTTTGTGCAATGGAAACCTATCAACAAGTGATAGCAGTTTCAAATATTGAAAGCAAAAATGACAATTATAAATCTGAATCTAAACTAAACTAGCATGTGCATATAACAAATAAATTTTTCTGAAAAAGATTCAAGAACAAGAAATAAAAAGAATGAGTATTTTGTATTAAGATACCTCAAATGGTGAGGATTTGTGTTGAGCAACTTCCAAGGTGAGTATCTCCAAGCTCCAAAGGTCTCTTCTCCGAGATAGCTACAATGGTCAAAAACTCATGAGAGATTTTGACAACATGAGAATAGGATGATGGATGGATGGAAAGTGAGGAGCCCCTACTACCTTTTTATAGTTTTTGGTGGTGGGGAATACCATTATGGTTTTGAGGAAACCAATGGTATTGACCAACATGGTTTAGGTACCTTTTCCCTCCTTTTTCCTTTTTTGAATATTTTTATTCCCTTTTTAATATTTTTGGGAATTATGGACCCTTTTTTAGGGTTTTTTTATGCTTTTTGAGGAAAAATATTCATTTTGAGGGGAAAAGGGGGTGTATTATGGTCTTTTGGTGACCTTTTGGTGGCTTTAGAGGCTCAAATGGTGGAAAAGTGGACAAATGGGTCATGTGAATAAGGAAATGAGCTAGTGAGCACTTTTTGGGTGTTAACACATGGATATCACCTTTGCTTCATCTCTAGATTCAAATCCTACATCTTAAACTATGGTCACGGTCTTTCTCTTACCTCTCTATTGCTTAGTCCATTTCGAGTTCAATTCTGGATGTAGATTCCAACAATACTCTTCATCATATTTTTATCTTTGAAAATAAGAACATGAAAGCTTCACATCCTTTTTCTTCATTGCAACAACTTGGTTCAAACTCTCTTTCTCTTTGTCCTTTCCTTCCTTCTTGGCTTTCTTCCATTCCTCATACATTTATTCAACCATAGACTTCATTTCCATGAAAGCTTTAAGAAATTATTCATATGATGCAAATGGAGTATTCCCTTCACCTTTTGGTGTAGCCATTATTTGTTTTGGTAAAACATGTCAGGATCATTTTTTTATGGATTATATGCTTCAATCACTCCTTCACCTCTCTTGAACTTAAGCTTGGTTAACATTCACACTTCCAATTATCTGATTATACCTGCTCTAATACCAATCATGATCTAGAAATGATGGATCTTAACTAAAGCTTGAATTGCATGTGCATTCACTTCATCAATTACATTTTAAAAAGGATTTAATAACAAGCATAATTGTGAGAGTTGAAATAACTAAAGCATAATAAACACAAGAGTATAAAAACCATGAAATTGAGATAGCCAATTGATAACGGGGTTCATATGATGTGGACTATGTCTCCAGGTCCCTTTCCAATGGAAGAACCAATCTTATTAATTTGATGTCAAATGTTGCAACACCATAATGTGGGGTTTAGAAAGTACAAAATGCATTCATGCTGCTAAAAAAGAGACTTAGGATTCCCACAAAGAATCCTCACTCTCCAAAAACTCATAAGAGTGGCTCAAATCCTCTTCCACCAATTACAACATGAACACAATTACAAGCCTTTAAAAAGGCATAACGCCATTATACCATTATTCTTCACCAAAACTTGTCTTCACATGGGAAGTACCCTTGGTTATATACCAAAGGGTTCATAACGCAACTCCAAATACAATGAGATTTGATCCAATTTAAATGGAAATAAAATTTATGGTTAATATACCATATCGTGCATTTTTAGAAATTAAATATATGGTTAACCCAAAATATATGGTAATCAAAACCATATAACATATATATAAAGAATTGTATTCAAACCCCATGGATAGGGCATGCCAACATTGGCGATTATATATGGATCAAATTAAAAAAAAAAGTTATCTTAACAAGATCCACCAATATCCCAGTTCATAAGGGCATTGATCATGGACGTGGAGGTCACGAGTTTAGACCCGCTTGATCTCCTTTTTCGTTGATATTCTCGGCAAATAAAGTTTAAATAACAAATTGTTATATCATATCACAATGGATACCTGTGGAGCATTAGTAAATACTGCTGGGATCTTGGTGAGAGGTACAGAGTTCGAATCCCTTGGTCGACCATTCCAGGGTCGATAAGACCCTTTTTGGGAAAATTGGTCCTACCATGTGGCAGACTCTTATTAGCCCACATGGAGGCCACATCACTGTCTACTGATTACCCCATCATTGCCACATCAATACCCAATCATCATCACATCACTGCCACATCACTAATAGTTATAGTCTTTACTGCCACATGGCATTCTCTGGGGTGCCATGTGGCACCCTTGTCCAACTTTTTTCTTGTTTTTCGAAAAATTTAGACCGCAATATCTTGGTCATACAGTGTCTGTTTGAGGCGAAACATGCATCATCGTAAATTCCTCGATGAGATATGTGCAATGGAATACTTATGTTCATCATTTAAAGACTTCATTTTGGATTTATTAGTAAGATACTCCTAGAGCAGTAGACTAGGTTACATTAAGTTAGTTTAGTTTAAAAAGGTTTAGTAGCTGAGGTTAATGTAGTAACTAAGGTTGGGGTACTTTAGGCTAGATCAGGGCTGTGTAGTAGGGTAGGAAAGTCTAGGTTTAGTTAATCTAGGTTAGGTTAGAATATGATATAATAGATGTAAAGAATTTATGTTAAATTAAATGTTTTTTTCAAGGCTAATATATTAAAATTAAAAACAATTTCAAGTTTTCCAAAAATATAATAGTTCTTGACTTGCATTTATATCAAGATTGCAACACATATAATTTCCCCCTCTTGTAATAATTTAGAATGGAGGATAATAGTGATCACTCCACAAGTGGGACATCCCTAAATTAATATTACCATGAAAACTAAGAAACCATATAAGATTGCAAATGAAAAAAACATTCCTCATGGTTCTCTTTTCACATAAATCATTTTAGGGCCCATAAACTTTGTTATTGTTCCCAAGTGACTATAATATCCTCTAGAGATCAATGACTATAGGAGGACACTAGATATCACAATTTATCTATTTCATCATGACCAAAGTGAATGCCAATTGCTAAAATAAATAACAAAATATTATCGTTGCAAGATGTTGTATGGGCCATGACCAAGTTTGATTTTGACAATTATATGGATCCATTGGTTCTTTACGTTGAGTGATATATAGATATTGAAGGGGACCATAGGGTTTCAATCAATGAAGAGAACCTTTCAAAGAAGAATGGAAGTGCTCACACTTTCTCTATTAAATTTTAGATGAATCATCACTTGGAAAATATAGTAAAACTAATCTCTATTGCATGCCTCATGGGATTTCTATTCATGCCATTCAAACTCAAGCATGTGTATTAAAAGAATAAAATATTAAATAAAATATATTTGTGTATTAGAAAATGACAAATTGTTCCCATTGTACATAATGGAAACTTGTTCCCAAGTTAGCAAAATGAGTGTACATTTGAACCCCATACTACAAAAATAACACAAATGTCCTGAACCCACTACAAATATACATCCATTTCAAATTCATGTATCCATCCTTTCCTTGGGACTACCATATTCCTTTGGAAAATCAATTTTCCTCTTCCCTAAGAACATGAAAGATATTCAAATTCTTTGCTCGGGTTTAGTGCTTATTTCAAGACTATGCACACAAAACACCATTTGAAAGTTATTTAATTTTTATAAACAATACAAGTCTGTCTACACTTATTAAAATTGCAATCAAATAAAACATTTATGATTACCAAATTTGAATATGTGTGTGTCAAAGTTGGTGTCATGTGAGGTGAACCTATCGACCTAACACACTACTCAGAGACAAGATGTTGCAAGTCATGCCATTGCGATGCATTTGGATGTGAGGAAATAACAATAGACTCCCTAATATTTTGTGATGCATGAGTCACTTGAAGCATCCGTTTAATCACGATCTACAAATGCATGGGAATTTAAAAAACATAACACTCATATGTACATAGATATTTAATAATTAAATTCATGTACCTATGCAAAGCTCTTGTTTGAGAGAGGGAGATACATTTACCTAATGCATGGATGTGGATGGCATGACTACTTCTGCAGTCACAGTCTGCTCCGAGGCTACATCAACAAATTCCTCAATAACTAAAGATGACTCTATGCATGTAATATGAGCATGTCCATAATGTATCGGAAACACATTCCAACTAACAAGAGTCAATCAAACAAATTAGATACTGAATAATGAAAAATAAATAATGATGCACTAAAAGTTTACCTACTCATCCTGCTGAGATTCTCTATAAACGACGATTGTGGATTGCACAACATAATCTCTAGCACCCTGCATAAAATATATTACATCAACAAATAAATATATTTTTCCTTCCATTAAAATATAAATATGGTAAAAGATGGTAAATTAAAAATATTTACATTACCTGCAATGGTGATATACCAAAATCGTATCTAGCACTGTCTGATGCATTTACTTCAATCTATTGATCAATACCTAGATATAGTGGATTCCCTTTCGATACCAGCTAAACATGTGATTATAATATGTCAACAAATTAATTAAAAAAATAACTTTTTAAACAAATCAATGTGGTAATTTAAAATATAATAGTGGATGCATTTACCTAATGTATGGATGTGGATGGCATGCCTACCTCTGTAGTCATAGGTTACTCTGATGCCACATCAGTAGATGCCTTAGTAACTGAACATGGCTATATGCATGTAATATGAGGTTGTCCATAGTATATTGGAAACAAATTCCAACAAACAAGAGTGAATCAATCAACTTAGATACTGAATAATGAAAAATAAATAATGATGCACTGAAAGGTAAAATTTTACCCGCTTATCCTACTGAGTGTAATGTTCCCATTTTTTATAGAACCATGGTCCACCACTACCCACTCAACCTCCATGGGTCCTAGTGGAAAATAATTAAATAAATTGCTAAGGGGTTAATCTTGACTAAAATTTACCTTATGTAAATAAATAAATTATTGTGGGTTTAAATTTTGTTTATTTAATATTACTAATCATTATTTATGAGTTTTCCATTTCTTAGGTGGCCCAATAAGGGTGCATAGGATGAGGATGAGGGATATGAGTTATGTCCTCAGAAAACAATGGACAAAAAGCATCCAAAAGCCGGAAAAGCAGCAAAAAATCAGTGAAGATAGGAGTTTCCTAATTTTGAGAGATAAGGCTCAAGGAAGATTCACAAAAGTAGGAAAGCAAGCTAAAATCCTTACGAAATATCTAGAGGATAAATTTTTCCAAGGAGGGAGAATTCATGAAGGAAAGTAGGTTCAAGGAGAAAACAACTTTCCAAAGAAACATCCATTGCTCCTATGGTTCAAATTTCCTCAATGGAAAATCCAAAAAGGGTTGCATAAAAGCTAACAGAGGTTAATAAAAGGAGGTTGAAAACACCCGTTCACATATTTTTCCATTTTGATTATTCATCTTGAAGAGCTCTGAGCTTTTCTTTGCTTGGGTGATGTGCCCCTTGCAACAGTAGGGAGATGTGCCTCTCTGTGACCAAAACTAGTTGGAGTGTTTGCTAGCATTCCAATTGGTGATTAAAGAGAAGGAAATCCAGTCCATTTCACAAATATGAAATGCAAAAAATATTATTTATGCAGGTGTATTTTATAGTTTTAAGTTGGTGTGACACTATTCCAGTAGTTTCAGTTGCAGCTAGGTTCAATTTGCAAAGTTTTCCTTTCCTAGTTTCAATTTCTAAGTATATTGGAAGAAGATGGCACACTCAGTAGTACATATGAGCAAATTTGCCACAGTTTTTCGTTGTTATTTCCACGTTTTTTCATCTCAATTGAGACGATCATTGTTTCCATTTTTTGTGGAACCTGTTTCATGGATCTAACAACGCACTTGGAAAGCCGTCATAGTAGAGACGAAAACAGTTCGCCATGTGTCTTCTATAGGGTGGTCTTGCATATGATTTTTTTCCTAGAAAGTCCCTATATCAACGAAATTGAGTCCCTATATCGATGGTTTTTTGTCGAACAAAGAGAGGGTTTTGTTATACTTGCGACGATATTCCGTTTCAAGTAGCGATGCACGTTCGTCGAACAGAACAAATGGAGGTAGAACGTCCGATGGTTTTAATAATTTGTTTCCACGCAAAACTGTCTCTTGCGACAATTTCCCGTCGCAAGTATCGACACACGTTCGGTGAACAGACCAAAAGAAGGCAGACCCTTCGACGGTTTTCTATACTTTCCATCATGTTCCTTCATACGTAGCAACGAACGTTCATCGATTAGAACAAACAGAGTTAGAACGTTCAACGGTTTTAATAATTTTCTTCCACGCAAAACTGTCTCTTTGGTGACGGATTTGTGTGGAACATAGAGAGAGTTTTTCTATACTTGCGACGATTTTTCATCGCAAGTATCGATGCATGTTCAATGAACAACTGAAAAGAAGGCGGACTGTACGATGGTTTTCCTATACCTACAATGATGTTCCTTCGCAAGAATCGATGATTGTTCGTCGAAGAGACCAAACAAAGGTAGAACGTCCAACGATTTTGCTATACCTGCGGTGAAGGTTCATCGCTATAGAGACGGTACATGGAAGTTTAGAAAAAAATGACCATCAATGCTTATTACTAGCAATATGGAACCTTTGTGGATCCATATCCTACCCTCCATTTCCACCCTCCTCCTCTTCAAAGCTAAAATCCTAACTTGAAACTCTAGTTTGATGTGCCCTATTTTGGTCTATCCCTTCACCAAACCCTAATTCCTCTCAAGTAATCTCATCCATTATGGTGTGTGATTCCTAGCCAAGCCACCATTTCAATTAGTTTTGCCTAAAACCCTAATCTAGAAAGCTACATGACTCCATTTGCCCAACCAAGCTCAACAAATAAATTAGATCTAGAGATAGCAAAGAAGTAGTGAAGCGAATCTCTAACAATGAATGTATTATTTAGGATGGTCAATCTTGAAAGCTCGACTGGAACCGAAATCGAGGGCTTCCATGCACTGCAGGTTCTAGAGGAAGATCACCCAGATAGTGGATGACTCAGCCTGTTTATAATGTTTATTCTAGATTAGCTTTCACATGTCACACTAAATTATACTGAGTCATATTATGATTCAATGGTGAATCATATTGTTTTTGTGATGAGTTGGGGTTTTATTTCAATATTTTTTTCTACTTCTTGTGTTTTAGTATTATTAATGAGATAAGTTAAATGTTAATGGTATATTGTTCTTGAATAGACATGATAACTACCAATCATGATCTATGTTTATATGATAAATAGTTGGGATTTCTATGCTTAATATCTTATGAAAGTGAATGTACTAGGGTTATTTGAGTGATAAATGCCATTAGCTAACATAGTAGCCAACATTCTCTATTTGGATTCTTCATTTTTATTATTTTTGTTCTTGCTTTATAGTTTTTCTTCTAGTTTCTATCATCATTTCATAGCCAAACAACCTTGTTAGATGCTATGCAAAGACATGAAATTTGTCATTGTAGAAATCTCTAGAGCTGAGTGCCAGTTTCTATGCTTGTTGGGCTAATGTATTCAAAATATTCTCATGGGAATCTTTTGAGTAAGAAGAAAGGAAATCCACGTATTTGTGACTTTCTGGGTCCCTTACATGTAGATCCTTCGCATGAGAAAAGACCATGGGAAATAAGTGATAATCGTGGGCATTGTATTCATATTCATACTTGATCATCGCAACTTTGAAATAGACGTATGAGTTTACACTAAGACTAAAAGACACGAGGAGGATTCCCTTCCCGTTAGGCCTCCCCCTACTACTTAGTACTTGAATGTCCTTCTGCAACATTGTTATGGGAAACAACCTTGGGTTTCCAAGGGATTCCAGCTCATCTTATTCTCCGAGGGAGGGTTCCACGATTCGGAGTATGGAGTCCTTGGCTGTGCTAGGCCATGAAATTGCTAAGCCATTCTTGTTAATATAACATCTTATTGAGTTGATTACTCCTTTCACTAGCAAAATATTGGTTCCTAGAGAACCCTTTCTTCATAGTGGTACAACTAATTTTCACCATGTCAGATTTCACTAAGACTTTTGTCTTAGTGTGTGATGACTATGGTCTTGACCTAAGAGTGGTATTTCAACACAATGGATGCCTACTATCCTTCACTAGTAAGCATCAATTAAAAAATAGAAACCAAAATTCAAAATGTTGATTATGATCCCCAAACATAAAATAATTATTAATTGGATGCATTTCAAGATGGATCTTCTAAACACTAAAATAACCAGAGAACTTGGAAAGCAGAAGGAGAAAACCATGTCAAAACCCACTCTAAAAAGCACATCAAAACCCTTACCTTATCATTGTCCTTTCGCCAGATCCATTCTCCCATACAAATTGATAAGAGTTGTCCACGAGATGCATGTCCATCACCAAGATGGACGCATAAATCATTAAAGACAGAATTTTTATATGAGTAAATAATATATAAGCAAATAAATAGTCATTTAGATCCTACTACAAAGTCCTGTAGAAATCAATGAACCATGAAATGTTAAATTTATTAACAATATTTCTATACAACATGAAAATTTAAAATTAAGAAACTGGATAATACTATAACTTTTGAAAAAAAACATATTAACAATATTTCTATACAACATGAAAATTTAAAATTAAGAAATTGGATAATACTATAAGTTTTGAAAAAAAAACATATTTGATTAATTTTGAGAATGAAGAATTCCATACAACTTGATAAGATTTGTCCACCAAATGCATGTCCATCACCAAGATGGACACATAAATAATCAAAGACAGAGTTTTTATATGAGTAAATAATATATAAGCAAATAAATAGTAATTTAAATCCTACTAATTCCTAAAGAAATCAATGAACCATGAAATGTTTAATTTATTAACAATATTTCTATACAACAAATGGGATAATACTATAAAAAAAAAAAACATATTTGATTAATTTTGAGATTGAAGAATTGTAGACTACTCTCTCATTAAATTTATTTTACTTATTTTCAAAATACAAGTTTAAAATATGTAGATACAAAAAAACTCATTTAAATAATTAATTATACAAATTACAATTATATATCAATACAAAATCATTTAAATCACTGATTATACAAATAACAATTATATCCAAATAAACACAAACATAACAAGTGCCATGATACAAATAACAATTATATCCAAATAAACACAAACATAGCAATGTCCCTATAAAGTCCTGTAGAAATAAATGAACCATGAAATGTTAAATTTATTAACAATATTTGTAGAGATCAATGAACCATGAAATGTTAAATTTATTAACAATATTTTAAGAAATAGACATGCATTTAAAAATTTACAACCATGCATTGACCCCACTATTATGCCCGCAAGGGTCATTACAAAATGCCTGCATTCTCCTCTCAAAATGCCCGCACTCTCCTCTACAAATGCCCGCACTGCTCTTCATGGTCACTCTTTTTTTTTGTAATTTTGCATAGTATTTAATTAAGGAAAAAGGATACAATTACATAGTGGTTGGGGCAATCCCAGGGATATGTTGAAATATTGTAACTTCCAAGAATATTATATTGTATTTTATTATTCTGGACATGTTTCATTCCTCCGAGGAGACCCTATTGTATATCTGGAGATGTTTATTCCTCCGAGAGAGTGTGGTAACTAGGGTTATTAGATCTCCCATGTGAGGTCGGCCCTGATTTATCATTTTAGGGGTTATTAGACTCTCCTGGGAGAGTTCAACCCCATTAGGGTGAAAAGTCAGTTAGAAAAAAAGTATAAGTAGAGGAGGTATGTTCCTCACTTATCTCATTCATTCACTCACTTGTGATTGGCACATAGGAGAGAGAGAGAGGTCTGCTTAGGAGGAGAAGGAGCTCTTGTTTGGGTACTACATCTTGTATTGGTTGATTATCTATATTGAGGAAAGCTTTGCTGGGTTTTCTACCCAATGAGGGTTTCCCAAGGTAAATCTGCGTCTATATTGTGATTGTGTTTCTTTCAGTGATATTGATTGTGAAATTAGGCTAAACTTAACACAAATATAATATTCTTGGAAGTTACAATATTTCAACACTCCCCCTTAACGAGAAGGATATTATAACAACATCTATAGGAGCAAGGAGTCATCAACTACATGATACATGATCAAGACCTACCTATGCATTTATGGGTTGAAGTAACCAAGACAACAGTCTATGTGCAAAATAGACTATCTCATAGTGCTCTTGATTTCAGGACCCCATAAGAAGTGTTCACAGGGAAGAAGCCTGAGGTAAGTCACCTGAAGATATTTGGATGCCCAGTATACATTCACATTCCAAAAGAAAAGAGGACCAAGATAGATCCTTCTGGGAAGAAAGGAATATTTGTTGGATATTGTGAAGCATCCAAAGCATTCAGAATTTACATCCCAGGATTCCATCATATGGAAATAAGTAGGGATGTGACATTTGATGAAGAGGCAGCTCTCAAGAGATCTAGGAAGTGCCATCATGAAGAAGTATATGAGGAAGATGCACCTTCCAGAATTACAAAAGCTGCACCTACCCATGAAGAAACAACACCTGAAGATCATGACATGATGGAACCACAAGAACCCCTTGTCATGGAAATATCAAGGAAGAGAAAACCAGCATGGGCAAGGGACATTATACTAGGAGCAGAAAAGTATGGAGCTCATGAAGGATCCACCAAAGTAAGCAAGAAACCAAAGTCATTCTCCAACTATATGGCTTTGATGTGTGATCTTGTAGATTAAGAACCCACTAGTTATGAAGAGGCTTCTCATAAGAAAGAATGGGTAGAGGCAATGACTGAGGAGTACCAATCAATAATGAAGAATGATGTTTGGGATATAGTTCCCAAAGCAAAGGACAAGAGTGTGGTATCATCCAAATGCATATACAAAATAGAGCATGCTACGGTTGGCAGCATTAAAAAATATAAGGCAATATTTGTGGCCAGAGGATTCTCGTAGAAAGAGGGAATTGACTATGAAGAAACATTTGCACCAATTGCAAGGTACACTTCCATTAGAACCATCATGGCACTTGCATCTATGTTGAAGTGAGAATTACACCAGATGGATGTGAAGACAACCTTCCTGAATGGTGTAATTGAGGAGGAAGTGTACATAGAACAACCACAAGGTTTTGAGGTTAAAGATAGAAGAACCCACGTATGCAAACTAAAGAAGGCTTTGTATGGGTTGAAGCAAGCTCCCAGAGCATGGTATGGAAGAATTGGCAGTTTCTTGACAAGCTTGGGATTTACCAAGAGTAAAGATGATCCTAACCTTTATCTCAAAGTTATGGATGATTAATGTATCATATTATTGCTGTATGTGGATGATCTATTTCTGACTAGGAATGAGAAACAGATTATCGAGTGCAAGAAGAAGCTCTCTTCAGAATTTGAGATGAAAGATATCAGATTGATGAACTACTTCCTAGGTCCGAAAGTATAAAAAGGCCCAAAAGGAATCTTTCTCAACCAGGGAAAGTATGCAGTAGAAATCCTGAAGAGATTTGACATGTTGGAATGCAAAGCCATGGCCACTCCCATGGATTCCAACTTGAAGCTGTTAGTTAATGACTCATCAGAGTTGGTGGATATGAATCTATACAGATAGATTATTGGGTCATTCATGTATTTGACAAATACTAGACCAAATATATGCTTTGCTATGAATACCTTGAGTCAATATCTAGTGGAACCTATATGAGTTCACCTGATAGCTGCAAAGCATGTGATGAGGTACCTAAAGGGTACGATAGATTTTGGTCTATGTTATCTTAGAGATCATGGCTTTAGATTGCATGGCTACACAGATGTTGATTGGGAAGGAAGTGTATCAGACAAGAAGAGCACATTGGGAGGATGTTAATGTCTAGGATCTTCCATGATCTCGTGGTTTAGAAGGAAGCAGTCTAGTGTGGTTCTCAGCACAACTGAAGCAGAATATATAGTTTCTTGCTCTGCTAGTTGTGAAGCAGTATGGCTTTGGAAACTATTATCAGGACTATTTGACTTAGAGATGGACCCCACTGTGATCATGTGTGACAAGCAGAGTTGTATTAAGATGACAAAGAATCCAGTGTTCCACAATAAGTCAAAGCACACAGAGATCCGATATTTCTATATAAGAGATATGGTGCAGAAAAGAGCTATCAAGCTCGAGTATGTGAGCACAGACGAACAAGTTGCTGATATATTGACGAAACCTCTGTCTCGAGTAAAGTTTGAGTATTTCTGAGACAAGCTTGGTGTAGTTCAGAAGGAACCTCCTCGAAAGGGGGAGTGATATGGTCATTGATGATGAGATTTCCTACATCGACAGTGAGCTCGATGATGTGGATACCTATATTGTTAATTCCGATAGTGAGGCCGATGAGTGGTCCCTAATGGATGAGAGGGGATTGTATCATCCCCAAAATTTGGTCCCATAATTGATCCGTAGAGAGATGTCTCCGAGAATGTGGTCCCTAGTGGACGAGAGGGGATTGTATCATCCCTGGACTTCGGTCCCAGAATTGATTCGTAGATAGATGTCTACGAGAATGTGGTCCCTAGTGGATGAGAGGGGATTGGATCATCCCCAAACTTCGGTCCCAGAATTGGTCCCTAGACAGATGTCTCCGAGAATGTGGTCCCTAGTGGACGAGAGGGGATTGTATCATCCCTGGAATTCGATCCCAGAATTGATCCGTAGACAAATGTCTTCGAGAATGTGGTCCCTGGTGGACGAGAGGAGATTGTATCATCCCCGAACTTCAGTCCCAGAATTGATCCATAGATAGATGTCTCTGAGAATGTGGTCCCTAGTGGACGAGAGGGGATTATATCATCCACGGCCTTCTGTCCTAGAATTGATCCATAGATAGAAGTCTTCAAAAAAGTGGTCCCTAGTGGAGGAGAGGGGATTGTATTGTCCCCAGACTTCGGTCCCATAATTGATCCGTAGACATATGTCTTCGAGAATTGATGATAGGACTGCATCGTCCCTGAACATTTAGTTCAAAATGTATGTGCCTGGATTGCATCTTGCATAGACATGAGACTTGTCTTAAATTGATAAGGATTGATCATCCTAGAAGTAGATCTGGATTGCATCATCCATAGACATGAGACTTGTCTTAAATTGATAAGGATTCATCATCCTGGAAGTAGATCTGGATTGCATCGTCCATAGACATGAGACTTGTCTTAAATTGATAAGGATTGATATTTCTGGAAGTAGATCTGGATTTCATCGTCCATTGATATGAGACTTGTCTTAAATTGATAAGGATTGATCATCCTGTAAGTAGATCTGGATTGCATTGTCCGTAGACATGAGACTTGTCTAAAATTGATAAAGATTGATCATCCTAGAAGTAGATCTGGATTGCATCATCCATAGACATGAGACTTGTCTTAAATTGATAAGGATTGATCATCCTGGAAGTAGATATGGATTGCATCATTCATAGACATGAGACTTGTCTAAAATTGATAAGGATTGATCATCCTGGAAGTAGATATGGATTGCATCGTCCATAGACATGAGACTTGTCTAAAATTGATAAGGATTGATCATCCTGGAATTGGATCATGTCTATTGCAGATTGTGTTACTAAGATAGAGATGATTCAGATGCTGTAGATCGAGATGATCGAGATGTTGTAGATCGAGATGATCCAGATGCTGTAGATTAGGATGATCTAGATGCTATAGATCAAGCTGATCTAGATGCTATAGATCGAGAATGATCCAGATGATGTAGATCGAGAATGATCCAGATACTATAGTTCAAGATGATCCAGATACTGTAGATGGAGATGATCCAGATGCTGTAGATTGGGATCGAGGTGATACAGATGGTGATGATGCTATAGCTGATCGAGTGCTGTAGAAGATGAAGATTCAATACTGATGATGCTGATGTTCCAGTAACTATTTGAGTTACTGATGATGATGTATTAAGAAAGCTTCCAATGATTTATAGATGTATCATGTATCATGTAGTTGATGACTCCTAGCTCCTATAGATTTTGTTATAATATCCTTCTCATTAAGGGGGAGTGTTGAAATATTGTAACTTCCAAGAATATTATATTTGTATTTTATTATTCTGGAGATGTTCCATTCCTCCGAGGAGACCCTATTGTATATCCGAAGATGTTTATTCCTCCAAAAGAGTGTGGTAACTAGGGTTATGAGATCTCCCATGTGAGGTCGGCCCTGTGTTAGCATTTTAGGGGTTATTAGACTCTCCTGGGAGAGGTCGGCCCCATTAGGGTGAAAAGTCAGTTAGAAAACAAGTATAAGTAGAGGAGGTATGTTACTCACTTATCTCATTCATTCACTCACTTCTGGTTGGCGCATAGGAGAGAGAGAGGTCTGCTTAGGAGGAGAAGGAGCTCTTTTTTGGGTACTACATCTTGTATTGGTTGATTATCTATATTGAGGAAAGCTTTGCTGGGTTTTCTAGCCCATGAGGGTTTCCCAGGGTAAATCTGTGTCTATCTTCTAATTGTGTTTCTTTCAGTGATCTTACTTGTGAAATTAGGATAAAATTAACAGGATAGTGGGGCAATCCCGACGTAGCAAAAAAAACAATATTTAATTAAGAAAAAATATAAAATTACATAGCGGCCAGGGATAGTGGGGCAATCTCATCATAGCAAAAAAATCAGAAGTAGCAAGAGTATTACAGACTAGCTTGTATAGAAAGTTGCCTCCAACGGAAAGGCCAAAACTATTAATTGTGGAATGTTCGATCAATTATATGGGTTTCTCACTTTTTAATGTTCCATTGTGGAATTTCCCTTAATCAGTAAGATCGGGATTTAACTAGTCTATCTTGTAGATTTTGTTATTCCTCCTCCATTCGCCCAATTGACTAAGGCACCGGTCACTTTTTACCTAAGTTTAATTATAAGCTTTTATGGGGACACACTCTCCCCCCTTCTCCAAAGGTATTAGGCACTAACCCGAAGTGAGAGAAAGCTAGCTGAGGTGACATTGGACTAGTTTTATGTTTTTACACCTGATATTTCCTTGGGGGTTTTATCGCAGATCACCACAAACAATTTTGAGTGCCAACAGGGCCTTAACAACCAATGTGACCATTGCAACATTGATGGTCACAACTAAAGAAAAAATGTTGAAAACTGCATCCATCCATAGCTGAATCTCAATAACCGCAAGCAAAAGCAGTATACAAAAAATGAATCTTCTAGTGGGAATTCCCGTGTTCTGGAAACTTGTGCAAGCAATCTAAATCCAAAAATAAAACAAGGAATCATAAACCCAGTTATACAAAATTTCCATGGTATGCCAAAAATATCAAAATATTCATATCATACCTCTAATTGAAAGAGTGTAACATACATAAAATATATAATTATAATTTAATAACCCAATCTCAGCGTAGCAAAAAAGGCTAAAGTAGCAAGAGTATTACAAACCAACTTATACAGAAAGTTGCCTCCAATGGTAAGGCCAAAAAACAAAAGATTGTCTGAGTGAAATCTTTCAGAAACGACATTAAACATCTCTTACAAAAACCAGAGTGGAGAGGAGAGACACGGTATTCTCGACGAGCTCCTGAAAAGACATGTAAAAAGTTAAGCATGAGGGAAATCCTCCACAATGGGGCAAATCCCTGGAAAGTCCTCCTCCGGCAGCTTCACAGGAAGTGGCTCAGTTTTCGAGCAGTGAGGAGATCAGGTTTTGCATGGCTGCACATCCTTTTGCAGGGTGGGGAACCAATCATGGAAGGGACCGAAAAGTGCACAGAAGGAGCCGCCAGCAAAGAAGGGGTAGGAACGAATAGGAAGGAGTCCGTGGTATCAGTTGTAGCAGCAGTTGTTGGCCCTTTAGAGGGAAAACCGCTGGTAATTGGGATGACAGAGAAACTACCAACATCACCTCTGCCACTAGATTCGACCATCACCGGGTTGCGGCTCACGAGAGCATGCTGGATCCACGAGAAGGTGGCGTCAAGGTTAGCCAGAAATTCATCCAGCTCTATGATTTTGGTCCTAGTGGCCAACATCTGATTCCTAGCAAAACCTCAATTTCCCATCATGTCATCCAAAAGCTTTCTAAGCATGTTTTTTATGATCCAATAGTGATTGAAATTACCTCCATTCGTGCCAGAGGCCAAGTGATCCACAACCATCTTCCCTTCCCACTTGCCGATCAAGTTACAGTTGGAAAAGGAGATTCTAGTGTCAAAGCCATCACTAGAGACATGAGTACTCTAGGCTTTGCAGTGGCTCCCACTACCTCAATGAGAAATATCATGTGGCTTGGTCATCACGGATAGCGCTGTGAGATTCCACAACCAGAAATACAACTGAGCACGAGGGTGCACAGAGCTGAACCAGCATTAAGGAGAAGCAAACAGGATGTCGTCCAGCGTGTCCACTGGCCCATTTAAAGAACATTGATACAGGTTCAAATGAGCCATAGTTAATTGCAAGGATCCAAATTGATGGATCCGAGAGCCGAGGTGAGGGTCGTCTTGAATGCGCAGAGGCCTGAGGTGAGGTCGAGCAGTACTAGAGTGACAGCCAGGTAAGCTTTGAAGGGACTTTCATGTAGAGGATCAGGAGGGATTCATAAAGCCGCAGGTGTGAGGGCAGCCAAATGTGAGGGCAGACAGGTGGGAGGGAAGATAGGTGGGAGGGCAGACAGATGGGCAGGTAGACAAATGGGCGTGCAGATAGGTGTGATGGCATGCAGGAGCTTGGGTAGGTAGGTCTGAGGGTAGGGGTACACATGCCGAAGTTATGGGCACCTGGGACAAGGATCCTTCTCCACCTGACCTCCTTGTGCCCTGCACATGGCCCCATGAGTCATGTTGACACCCGCATCTGGGGCTCTTCATGGTCACTCTGAAAATTCCCACAATGGGCTATTTTAAAATGCCAGCAGGCCTTCAATAAAATGCTTGCAATGGGGACATCCAAGATGCCCACATGGCTCTTCAAAAATGCCCATAGCTACCTTTTTAAATATGCCCGCAAGGCTATTATTTATGCCCGCAGCTCCTTATAACCATGCCCACAGGTGCTTCAATAATCCTTACAACAAGGTCTTTCAAATTCCCGCAAAGGCATTTGCTTAGATGCCCACAAGAGAACTAAGATGCCCATAGTTCTCCAAAATGCCTTGTCATAAAATGCCCCATGTCATCTATCATGTCATCAATGTCCTTGTCATCATCTCATGGTTTCCATGTCAATTGATTGTTATCTCTTTTTCATTTTTACATTTCCATGTCATGTCCTTTGTTGTTGTCCTCCATACTTGCTTTCCATGCTTACCACATGTTTTTGTCCTTCATGTTTAGCCTTATGCCATGTCATTGTCCTTTGTCACAGTACCAAGTATGCCCAAAAGAAAAAAAAAAGGAATGTTTATCTATTCACACTCTCAGTCTGCCCTAATCATTCTTGAGGTGAAAGTTATGTATCTACCAAAATGGGGTTCTAGAATAGATTTTGGAGAAAATCCTGAAAATAACGAAGCGTTGGAACATAGTTTCAGGATGCCTTGGGAAAATGCCCGCGACAAATTGTGTGTTGAAGAAAATGCCCGCACCACATGGGGGTCCTGTAGTTTGGTGTTTTGTCTACCTAACCATGTCTTCAGATTATCTTGAAAGTGCATGAGGGGGAAGTTATGGACCTTCCAAATCAGTGTTCTAGTAAAATTGGACTATGTCTTGGAGTGAGCAAAAATTGTCTAAGTGTAAATTTTCCTATGTGAGATTAAGGAAATTCCCACCATGCCTCATAAGATGATGTGAAACATATTTTGAGTGTGGACCTCTAGAGTTTTTGTTGGAGCATCCATCCATCATCCCCGTTTGTCCAAAAGGTCTTTAAGGAGAAAGATATCAACCTGCCAAAAGTGCCTCCTAACCATATTTGCACTACTTCAGTAAAATGCCTACCTAGGGAAAAAGAAGAAAAGTATGAAGGTGAAATGAGTTGTGTTGTGCTTAGTGAGATATTATACATCATCTGGTAACACCAAACTTGATGAGAACTAGAAACACCAGACTCGATGGTACTCTCCCAATATTCCCTTTTTTATAATTTTTTACGTATGTTGATTTGATGGCTTCTTGTGGTGTTGAACTTAAGCTAAATATAATACTTTTGTAGTTTAAATCAAAGTTCAAGGAAGAAGAGAAACCACATAATGCAAGCAATTTCCTTTGGCTAAGATGTTACTGGGATTTGTAACCTTGGTAGGTGGCCTAAGATACCCCGGATTTCCCATTAGCAAACACATTCTTACGTTACTAAGAAGCATTTTTGTTTTATGTAGAAGGTTGTCTCCTAGTTTGGATGATAGTCTAAAAGTAGTTATTTGCTATTGGTTGGATCTCTTGTATCTCAATAGAATGAAATAGAATTTAAGGATAAAGAACACATCAAAAACCTTACTTTATCATTGTCCTTTCGCCAGATCCATTCGCCCATACATCTTGATAAGAGTTGTCCACAAGATGCATTTCCATCACCAAGACCCGCATAAATCATCAAAGACGGAATTTTTATATGAGTAAATAATATATGAGCAAATAAACAGTCATTTAAATCCTACTACAAAGTCCTGTAGAAATCAATGAACCGTGAAATGTTAAATTTATTAACAATATTTTAAGAAATAGACATGCATTTAAAAATTTACAACCATCTTTAATACTACATAGGAATAAAAGAGTATTTATACCTTATTGAGCTCCTCTCTATTTCGAGAATAGCTTTATATTCTCTACTGAACATGGCCAACCACATGAAGGTGGAAGCTCAATTGGCCCCTCCCCCCCCTCACATCGCTCTCAATTCCCCTTACCCAATAAATGATCTTGTTTAAATAGAAAACATATAAACATTCATGCATAACTAGGCTATTCATCAAAACATATAAACATATAAAGATTGAAGCATATTGAGGTAATTCATATAAACAATGTTACAGACTAACAACATCGATATACATCCAAATACAAGTCATGAATTTATACATCTACATTTTCTTTTATTTCTGTGTTTTTGCATTGTAAAATTTTTCGATTGGGGTATTATCATCATCATTTGGTGGAATATCTATAGAGCCATGTCCTTCTAGTGTTTGTGTTTCCATGCCCTCATGTATCATACTTCTTGTACGTCGTTGAGTAGGGCATGGAGGCAGTTTTGAAGGGGCATGAACTGCAACAACAAAAATGGGCATATCGATATGTTGAAATATTATTGAAACTAATAATTCATTATTTTGATTAAAATTACATTAGTTCTCTTTACATGTCTATGTAGTTGTGACAACTAGTGTGTTAATTGTTTCTCTACTTGCTAATTCCTCTTGCGGTTCACCCTCCTGAGCTACATGGTCTTCCATTGAAAGAAGGAAATTTAGAACTATACATAAGGAAATAAATATCTATAATCACAGTAGATATTTCT
The DNA here is from genome assembly GCA_027924585.1 of Larix kaempferi. Taxonomy (NCBI): domain Eukaryota; kingdom Viridiplantae; phylum Streptophyta; class Pinopsida; order Pinales; family Pinaceae; genus Larix; species Larix kaempferi. Next base: position 4,848,869 of record BSBM01000008.1, read on the forward strand.
ATCTCCAAAGCAAACATACCAGAATGGCTACTGTGCTCGCCACTATCATGGGACATGCGCACCCCAACATTAGCTGGCACGTGTTGAGTAGCGCTAGATTCACTGCTGCAGTTGGACTATTGCTTAAAAGCAAACATAAATATTTAGTTATGGGTGATATAATCAAAATTGAATATACTTTAATAGTATACTGCAATGATGTCCTTATTCATTTTATTTACCTGCATCTGCGTCATTGGAAAGATTGGAGTCTTCCCCAAGCTTATTCGATATTCAATCACAATTTTAAAACCATACTTGAAACTAAGATTTAGGTCTTCCTTGGTGGCAGCATCTTGGAACGTATTTCCCTACAATGTATACCACATTTAAAATTTTACATATCAAAAAGAGATATTTGTTCGCTACTATCAAATCAATATTCCCCACAATTAATCATTTAATTCTTACGATTTGGGATCTTAGTTTTCTATAGCCACCCTGGCCCAGTCTATGCTGCCTGTGCTTTTCCACTCTAGACTTCATTTCTTTGGAGGTGTCAGATAGCCTATATTTGAAAATTTTGAAAAATGTTACATATAAGAATTCTTAAAACAAAAAAGAAAAAAATAAATGAGCATATTTCACTAAAATGTTGATATGTGTTGTACCTTGCTTTTCCAGGCTGTGGTTGTTTTCCTTGTCCTTTTAGCAAGTTCTCCTTTGCACCCTCTATGAGTGACTTCCACTCTTTTTCCAGAACCATGGGAGGGCGCTCATGCTTGAGGTCAAGTTGTAATTTATCCCTATATTGGGCCCTGGTATATTTTAAATTCTCGCTGGCTAACTTTGTAACCACTTTCTTGTTGAATGTATTGTCGAACAAGTTTACCATGTGGTCTATCAATTCATCTATATTTGCGCTATCTTGGCTATTCCACCATGTGCGAATGGTGGGGCCAAACAACTCCAATGGTTTTTCATTCAAATTCCTATAGAAAACATTGTTTCCTATAGAAACGTGTAATCCATTAATTTTTAATAATTTCAACATATGTTCATTTAAATTTCATGATTAAAATGAATAAATTAATTAATAAATACCTGCAATCTTTTGAATCTTGATCGGAACACAAGCATCATCCACCAGAAAGGAGAGATCTAGTGATCCAGTGCTTTTAACTCGTGCTGCTCCAGGAAAAGTTTCTTGATCATCTATAGTACGTTCATCTCCGGAATCATGTAGAGTCCTAGGCTCCATCTCATCATGCTCCGGAATGTCATTCCAATCAAAATCAATGCCCTCATCAATGGAATCGAGGCCAACCACGGGAGTGTCAAAAAGCCTCATTTGTACATTTCCTTGTCGATGTTGTTGCATTGGAGCATCACTGCTACCTATACCTGTCTCGGCAGTTTCTCTAGTCACAGGTTGTAAAAACTCCTACAAACGAAAAACTTTACTTTATCAGATCATTTGGAAAAATAGAAAACATAATATCAGATATAAAATCATGTCATGGCTTAAAATATTAAGTGAAGATGCCACTTACCCCATAAGATTTTATTTGTTCTTTCAGCTCTTCAATCCTTGCCCTGATCTCCTGTGTCATGGGCCTTGTGCGAGCGAAGGAAATCATTTCTATGTTTTCCTTTTTTAGGGACTTCTTTATAATTTCCATTGGGTCTATGGAATAGAAAATTTCATCCTCAAGCTCCTCATCACCCAGATCAAGTGCATTGGACTAAATTCATCAAACAATAAAATTAAGCAAAATAATTTTAACATCATTCAAACATTGTTATTGTAATGAAATTTACTTACTATTAAGAACTAACACTTACTAGATGCGGTGTTGTGGCCGGTGACTTCCCACGGTCACCCCATACTGATCTACTTCTAGTAGGTGACTGTCCACAATCAGCCTGGACCGTGGAGGCAGCAGGTGCCTTTCCACGGTCCTCACCCTAACATGATAAATCAGTTAATAATTCATCGTAAGCACATAAAAATGTGAATGTCAACAGTGGAAATCGAATGTTAACAAAAAAAATTGAAACATTTAGTTATTATATTTAACACTCACATGACAGGGCACAAAGTGTGACCTTCCACAGTCACCCTGGACCATGGAAGTAGGAGGTTCCTTTCCACTGGCACCACCCTGACACAATAAACCAATTAATAAATGTTATGAAAATAATTGTAACACAATAAAAAATGAGATATTACAATAATATTTATTTTTACCTCAGAAGTAGAGGATACGTGTTCTATTCCATGACGATCATGGGAAGACCCCTACCATAGTGTAATAAGCATGTTTTCACATGGAAATATTCTAGAGTTGGAGTTTCTAGTTATTGTAGTCATATTTAGTTACTATATTTAGTTGAGTCAATAATTGTAACATAAACAAAAATGAGACATTGCAATAATATTTACTTTTACCTCTGAAGGATAAGATACATGTTCTGCTCCATGGCGATGAGCAGACCCCTACCACAGTGTAATAAGCATGTTATCATATGGAAATATTCACAATAAGCACGAAAAAAATGAATTGTAATAGTGAAAATCAAATGTTAACAGAAAAAATCGAAACATTTTGTTATTGTAGTCATATTTATTTACTATATTTAACATTTACCTGACGAGGCACAACTTGTGAAATTCCACGATCACCCTTCACCGTGGAAGAAGCATGTGGCTTTCCACTGCCGCCACCCTGACAAAATAAATCAATCAATAAAATTTGAGTTAATAATTGTAACATAAAAAAAATGAGATAAGCATAACAGTGTAATAAGCATGTTATCCCATGGAAATATTCATAATAAGCACGAAAAACATGAATGTCAATGGTGGAAATTGAATGTTAACAGAAAAAATCAAGACATTTAGTTATTATATTTAACACTTACCTAAAGGGACACAGAGTGTGACCTTCCACGGTCACCCTGGACCATGGAAGCAGGAGGTGCGTTTCCACTAGTGCCACCCTGACACAATAAATGAATAAATAAACATTATGAAAATAATTGTAACATAATAAAAAAAGAGATATTGCAATAATATTTATTTTTACCTCAGAAGTGGAGGACACGCGTTCTATTCCATGATGATCATGGGAAGACCCTTGCCACAGTGTAATAACCACGTTGTCACATGGAAATATTCGGTGGTCGGAGTTTCTAGTTCTTGTAGTCATATTTAGTTACTATATTTAGTTGAGTCAATAATTGTAACATAAACAAAAATGAGACATTGCAGTAATATTTACTTTTACCTCTGAAGGATAAGATACATGTTCTACTCCATGGCGATGAGTAGACCCCTACCACAGTGTAATAAGCATGTTATCATATGGAAATATTCATAATAAGCACGAAAAAAGTGAATTGTAACAGTGAAAATCGAATGTTAACAGAAAAAATCAAAACATTTGGTTATTGTAGTCATATTTATTTACTATATTTGACATTTACCTGACGAGGCATAGATTGTGCCCTTCCACGGTCACTCTAGACTGTGGAAGCAGCATGTGTCTTTCCACTAGCACGCCAAAGTATTCCTCAATCAGTCAAAGACAATAAACGTAGCAAAATCGTAGAACAAACATGACAAAATCACATCTAATGAATTACATGATGGGAATAACCTTCCTTAATGTACTCAAATTTTAACTTTCAGTCCATATCTTACCTCTCAGAGGCAAGTCAACAAATGGAACAAAATGGCCCTTACTCAAGGGCATAAACATACCTGTGAGAGAGAGAGAGAGACAAGTGGGGTAACCATAAACATAGCATAACAAGTGGGGTAACCATAAACATAACATAAGTAGTGGGCTAACCACAAAGTCAACATAACATAACTAGTGGGCTAACCACAAATTCAACATAACATAACAAGACTCTCTCTCAAAGATATGTGGTCCACATATGTGCCATGCAACAACTGAAAGTTTATCATCACTATATAGGAAGGGTTCAACTTGGAAGATGTGATCCTCCCATTCTCATTTAGGTTCTGTCGGAATCTGAATTTCAAAATACCCAACCAAGGGAAAACAAATCATGGAAGCACACTTGCACCAACAAAATTAGTGAACCAAGATAGCATAGTTGTAACATTAAAATGTAATTTTCATCTCTTTCAACTACTCCATTAAAACATAATGTTCATCTCTTTCAACTACTCCATCAAAATAAATTTTCATCTCTTTCAACCTTAATATTCCCAAGGGCCAAGAGGTCCTTGTGTTAAAGTTGTAAGAGATGAAAACTATGTGTTGAAATGGAGCACCCACGAATGAAGTGTTGTACATTGATGAAGAGTGTGGGAAACTTAGTGTTTATATATACAAATTCCTTAGCACCTGAAAAATTAGAAACCAATAACAAGGAATCATACTACCACCTACCAAGAAATACCATGTTGCAAGACTACCATTAAATATTGTATGCACCATTAAACAACAAACAATGCAACATCTGTTTCTGAGAATCGATCCGTGATTGAATTTCAAAGCTTTGTAAGATATTTTATGAAGAAACAGAGTGATTCTGGTGTATATATATATATGTTGTGTTTGACTAGATGAATTGTTGTAACGAACTTTTGATTTCTTTACTGGGTATGTGAATTTCTAATTAAATGCCTGAAATTTATGGAAGTATTGTTTAACAATACAAATACACAAAGAATATGTATCTAAATCATTTATAGACTTCACGGGTATAGTCTGATTGGGGGTGAATTCCTGTTTAAATCCTAATAGATGCTTGAATAAGCTAATTTCAATAAGAAATGGGTAGAGGATTCATGTGCAGAGCGCAGAGGTCCATTGGATTTCCCCAGGGCCTGCATCACTATGCTGCCAGGGTTAATGGGCTTACTAAATTCATTGGGCCCTTTGTTATCCTCTGGACTGCCGCTGGATTGCCTCCCCTGGGAATGTTGGTATCCTTTGGACAGGTATCCCCTGCTCCTCGATTTACCACTACTATGCTCATCAAATTACCAGTGCTCTAGACTCTACTAATGAACTAGTGCATGAGAGTGACCTTGTTCTTTGTTTTTTTTCTCTGGATGCTGCTAATGAACTAGTGTGTGGGACTCTTTTCCTTCTATGTTTTTTTGTATTTTTATTTGCATATTTTATATTTTGTGTTTTGTTTTGTTTTTTTATTTGCATTTTTTTATTTTTTATTTTTTTTTATTTGCATATTTTATATTTTGTTGCATTTTAAATTAATTTGAGTTAATCATCTTCATCATCATCATCATATTCGTCATCGTCATCATCATCATCATCATCATCATCTTTTACAGGGAGCCCAGTAAATGAATACATCTACATGATAGGGGAGCAACTAGTTGAGTCAAAGATTAAGGATTGCTCCTAACACCCATTCCAAGGACTAATCTGACAATTCAATATGATCCAAGGAAGTAGTAAAAAAAATACAACTTTTTGGGCCTTGTGAAGCCTCCTGTTCTTAGATTTGTGCACATGAAGAATCAAGACTTATGGTCCTAGTCCGGTGTCTTGAAAGAGGAATATCCTAACTGAGCAATTTGGTAGTTCTATAAAGGGCATTATTTATAGGATTGAATAATCACTCATAACCATTCTATTATAATGTTGGGAAAGCTCATAAGACTTTAGGGAAGACCAAGGTAAATATCTTGTCATCACATCTTCATCATCATCATCATCTTCATCAACATCATCATCATTGACATCACCATAACCATCATCTTCATCTTCATCATCATCATCATCCCAATCATCATCATGATAATCATGATCATCATCTTCATCATCCTCATCCTATTCATCGTCATCATCAACATCATCATCCTCTTCATCATCATCCTCCTCCTCATCCTCATCATCCTCATCCTCATCCTCATCCTCATCCTCATAATCATCATCGTCATTGTCTTCATCCCCACCACCATCATTGATCATCACCAGCATCATCATCTTCATCTTCATCATCATCACCATCATCATCATCATCATCATCATCATCTCCCTCTTTGACCTAATATTCAACATCTTGATCATTGTCATAATCATCATCTTCGACATCATCGCCATCATCATCATCTTCATCATGATCATCATGTTTATCACCACCACCATCATCAATCACCATCTTCATCATTATCATCATCACCGTCATCATCATCATCATCAACATCTTCATCATCATCATCATCCTCATCATCCTCATCATCCTCATCCTCATCCTCATCCTCATCATCAACATCCATATGTGGCTCTTACAATCCAATCCAATGCCAAGATTTTCCTCCCAAATGTATACCAATGAAACATAGGTCTCCTTTGTCTTCATAAAGAGTACATACTTCCCAAGCAATGTTGTCTCTAAGGAAGCATGAATTTTCCATACAATTGAACATAGATATTTTTTCCCGATTTTCATCTCCATAAGAACCTTCTTAAATCCATTTCCATTTTTTAATTATGATGATAAAGGTAAAAGGAAAAATTGGTTAGTTGATAGGTCCTATCCAAGATGCTAAGTTTACTTTCTAGAGATATATCTCCACATGATTCCTTTTGTAATTTACTTTAAATCTTACTTAATAATATTTGTTGAACTAATGAGACAATGACACCCACAAGGATACTTAGGTATCTAATAGCGTTCCCTTGCTGGGTGATTTTTCATTTTTTCGTCTCCCTCTTCCTAATCAACATCTTCATCATTGTCATAATCGTCATATTCCTCATCGCCATCATCATCATCTTCATCCTGATCATCATCTTCATGATTTCCTCCACCATCATCATCATCATCTTCATCATCATCATCATCATCATCATCATCATCATCATCATCATTACCATGCCCTCTTCCTAATCAACATCTTCTTCATCTTCATCATCATCATCTTCATCATCGCCATCATCAACATCTTCATCATGATCATCATCTTCATGATCACCACCACCATCATCATCATCATCATCTTCATCATCATCATCATCATCATCATCATCATCATCATCATCATCATCATCATCATCATAGATCTAGATGAAGGTCGAGCTGGGTTGATTGATTCTTTGATAAATCAACAAAAATAATAGAGTTGCAGTCGACTCAATTAGTAGAGTTTGAACGGCTCAGATCAAAGCGAATGGGGATATCGACGATGAGGAAAGGATCCACAAAGTGAACATATTCATGAGTTAACATTTCCGCAAGTCGACATTAGGTGTTTCGCATCGATCATAGATCAACGGGCGAGATCAAAGCCGAACTTAGTTAGCTTTTAGCTAAGTTTAGTGGTTCGATGTCAGAGAATCACAATACTTCATGGGGGAAGTGGGTTGGATTAGATTCTGTCATTCCCACCTACATCACTCATCCTCATCATCATCATCATCATCATTGTCATTTTCATCACCACCAGCATTATCATCATAAACATCTTCATCATCATCGTCATTATCAGAATCATCATCATCACCATCATCATCATCATAATCATCATATTTTTCATCATCATCATCTTCTTCTTTGTCATCATCATCATCATCATCACCATCATCTTCTTCATCTCAGTGTCATCATCACCTTCATCATCTTCATCATAATCGTCATCATCATCGTCCTCATGATTCTCATCATCTTCTTCTTTGTCATCATCATCATCATCATCATCAATATCATCATCATCGTCCACTCCCGAACTCCCAGTGACTGCTACTATGTGCCTGCACACCGGTCTTCTACCATGCTGGTGATCTACTGTGCATCCCGAGGTCTACTCCAACCCCCAAGACACTCTTCCTATGTCCGTCGAATCCTCCAGATCCTGCATACCTGCAATTGTCAGTGACCTTTGTCATGCTGCACAATCTATGCCTATGGTGACATCTGTCATGATCCCAATCACCATCAATAACTGCTCATAACTTCCTTAGCAACCCCGAACAACTACCAATTACTCACCTTGACTTCTGCACTTCTCTGACACTGCTATAGTAGTCGGCCCTACGTCTCGACCATACTGTCTTTCATCAGCCTTCAACTTATCCTTCAGCTTCACTTTGATTCTAAGGCTTCTCCAGTCTACCCCTTCCTCCTCGCTTGGCTTTCACCTCAAAACCTATCAATGTTGTGGTCCGACAGCATGTCTACCTATGAGGCCTTCCACTACAACCTGTTCTCTGTCGACCTTGACATTTCGACTCTCGACCTTTCGCTTATTCTGTCGATCGCATATCGACTACTCCTACTTGACTTATTGACTTCGACAACCAATCTTCTTGAGCACCAGTGCTCATCCGCACTCCCCCTGGTCAACTCCTCCTGTTGATCAATTTCGAATGATCTGCTATGCCCTAATGTTCCTGCATCAAACTTCGAAATGAGGATGAGAGGATCACATCTTCCAAGTTGAACCCTTCCTATACAGTGATGATAAACTTTTAGTTGTTGCATGGCACATATGTGGACCACATATCTTTGAGAGAGAGTGTTGTTATGTTATGTTGAATTTGTGGTTATCCCACTTGTTATGTTATGCTGACTTTGTGGTTAGCCAACTAGTTATGTTATGTTTATGGTTACCCCACTTGTTATGTTATGTTTAATTTGTTACATTAACTTTGTTGTTATCCCACTTGTTTTGTTATGTTTGTGGTTAGCCATGTTTGTGTGTTGACTTACGGTTTTCCCTCTTGTGGTTAGATTTTTTCGTTGTCCCTTCATTTAGCTTGATAGACACAATGGCACACTGACCCAAAGGAACCATATGCAAGAGTTTCTAGGACTCTTTCAAGGTTATCATATGACTTTCAATCAAGATGAATCTAGATGTTTTCCATGGACTTCAAGCCCATCGTCAATTGGTAGCATGGACCATCACCAAGGGTTCCATGGCCCCATCAAACCACAAATGACACAGAATGGGTCATTTGACCCATTTGGTGTTCCAATGCCTATATCAATCCATGTCATTGATATTTGTCACTTCTTGTCATATCATCATCCTTTATCTTACCTTCGTCATTAATGATTAGTCATCAATGACAAATTTTCTCATCAATCTCCCCCTTTGCCAATGATTATGCGACACGATAGAGGTCATTGACAATTGCAGGTCTACAGGATCTGGAGGATTCGACGGACATAGCAAGAGTGTCTCCGGAGTTGGAGTAGACCTCGAGATGTGCAGCAGAGAACCAGTAGGGCAGAAGTCCGATGTGCAGGCACATAGCAATTGCCACTGACAGTTCGGGAGTGGACAATGATGATGATGCTTTCGAAAATGTTAACTCTCGCGTAGATTCACTTTGCGTATCCTTTCCTCGTTGTTGATCTCCCCATTCACTTTGATATGAGCCATTCAAAGTCTACTGATTGAGTCGACTGCAACTCTACAATTTTTGTTGATTGATCAGAGAATCAATAAACCCAGCTCGACCTTCGTCCGTATCTAATGTGAAACTAAACACAACGAGAAATTACCTCTGTTACTTCTATCATCATCATCATCATCTTCGTCATCATCATCATCATCCTCTTCATGCCATCATCGTCATCATCTTCATCTTCTTCATCATCGTCATCATCATCATCATCCTCATCATTATCATCCTCATCATTATCATCATCTTCTTCTTCGTCATCATGATCATCTTCGTCATCATCATCATCATCCTCTTCATGCCATCATCCTCATCATCTTCATCTTCTTCATCATCGTCGTCATCATCATCATCCTCATCATTATCATCATCTTCTTCTTCGTCATCATGATCATCTTCGTCATCATCATCATCATCATCATCTTCTTCATATCCATCATCATCATCGTCTTCATCATATTCATTGTCGTCGTTGTCGTCATCAACGTCATCATCATCTTCATGATGATGATGATGATGATGATGATGATGATGATGATGATGATGATGATGATGATGACGATGACGATGATGTTGATGAGGATGATGATGATGAAGATGATGATGATGAGGATGATGACATTGATGATGACGTAGTTGATGATGCGCATGATAATAAGGAAGATGATGATGATGATGGACATGACGATGATTGTTGTCATCATCATCACCATCATCCTCATCATCATCATCATCATCATCATCATCATCATCATATTCTTCATCATCATCATCATTATCATCATCTTCTTCTTCATCGTCATCATCATCCTTATCATTATCATCATCTTCTTCTTCGTCGTCATCATCATCATCATCATCTTTGTCATCATCATCTCCATCTTCTTCATCTCCATCATCATCATCATCTTCATCATCTTCATCATCGCCGTTGTCATCATCATCATCATCATCATCTTCATGATGATGATGATGACGATGATGATGATGATAAGGAAGAATCATCGTCATTGTCGTCATCATCATCATCATCATCTTCATGATGATGATGATGATGATGATGATGATAAGAAAGATGATAATGATGATGATGATGATGAAGACGATCATGTTGATGATGATGATAATGAAGATGTTGATGATGAGGATGATGAAGTTGATGATGATGTAGTTGATGATGATCATGACGATAAGGAAGATGATGATGATGATGATGATGATGAAGATGACGATGATTGTTGTCGTCATCATCACCATCATCATCATCATCATCATCATCATATAGCAAATATACAAGTTGGCATTGATTGCAAATAGTATAATGACAAAGCAGAGGCTGTTAATTGTTTGATCTGCTGACGTTGATGATATGATGCCACGATAGTATGCAGTTAAGCATTCTTTACATAGAGACTCTCTGGCTAGGAAAATTTCAGCCCAAAGATAATGTAGAAGTGGACATGAAGTAATAATAGGTTTGAGAGGTGTCGAGCGATAGCAGAAGAAAATCACAACCTTCGTTACTACTGCCAATTAGAATGCCACTCAGAAGAGGAGGGACTTCAAACAAAAAGAGATGGAGCTTTTGATCAAGGTTCTGGAATACAGTCTCGAGCGCTTGAAGAAATTGCCCATAAGAACATGCCAAGAGGCTCAATCCATTCTGGAGAAAGGGAGGACCTTTGCTAAGAAATACAAGGCTACCAAGAAAGATGTGATTGACAAATTGGGAGAGCTTAATCTGTCTACATTAGACTAAGACCCATGCGTTGAGTACATCAAGTCCAGATTATGTGTTGTCGCTGATAATTTCAATGGTTCCGATCGACAGAGTAAAAATGGAGGTGATTCAAGGCAAGAAAAGATTAACCTGAGTGTAGGTGATCAAAGAAACCAGGATCTAAGTCGATGTTTGTAACAAAAGGAATGGAAAGAGATCTAATTAAATCCCAGCAAAAGAATTCAATGCATGATTCAAATCTCAGTGGACAAAGATGAAGAATTGCAACCAGAGATTCAACAACTGTCTAATCAAGTGATCAACGGTGGCGATTAATTCGTCTTTGGGATTTATCCCACATTAACAACATATTTGAGGTAATATGAGTTTATATACACCATCCTCACTATGCTTATTCGACGCGTAGTGCAACGGTATGGTGGGGGCTCTAGGTGCTTGGACTTCATGAGAAGTTACCATCTTGGAGCCCGAGATGACAAATTAGGACCCCTACCTTTTGGAAGAAGTGACAACATCCATCGATTTTCCAAGGAGATGATCTTAGCCATTGGATTCTGTTGACATGATGGTCATATGGAGTGATCGATGGCTTCAACGGTCATTGGATAAATATTTTTTTATATTAGTTGACTCGATGGTCATATGAGTGATCGAGGACTTAGGTGTTAGTTGTTTTAGTTGGTGATGATATTGTGTTAGTTTTATCAAAATGTTTGGGCATACTGCCAATTCTGGTGATGGAGTGCCACAAGTTAGTCCATTAAACAAGGCAGAACTGCTATATTTGGCTTGGCGCAATATTGAATCTTAATTGTTAATTATATGGTTGAAATGCTTCATCATAGGGTTGTTGTTCTTATCGAAGTTTTTGGCATAATACCAATTTGGAGGATCACACGAAGTATATAAGAAGAGGCCATTAAAACTCCACCATAACTACCGAAAGGGTTACATGTGTCATGTCCACATGATCACCAAATTCAGTAAAACCCTGCAAAAACACAACAATAGTAACCTACATGAAGACACAGTTAGATTGAATCTTAAATAGGAAGAACCAGGCTGAAGCTTGTTGATGTGTCTACCTGAACATGGGCTTTGTTTGTCTTGAGAGTGTTCGAGAAGGAATTTATAAATATGCCAAAATAGGGTTTTAGGCTATTTTGTGCCGGCTGGAATAAAACTGCCTAAGTGGCCTCAGTAAAATGCCCTCCATAATTCACGGGTCAAGGAAAATTCCCACCCCTTCTTGCTATGTTGTAGCTTGTTGAAAGGGATATCTGACCATGGTCTCATTTCTTCAAAATAGTGCTTTATGAAAAATTTACAAGTATGCCAAAACAGGGGTTGAAAATAAACTTTGGAGAAATTCTGAAAAAATGGCAAAGTGTTGGAAAATTGGTGCATGTTGCCTTGGGGAAATGCCCACCGTACATCAAAGGAGAATGATAAAAAATATCTGGAAGCACCACTCTAAAGCTTGTTTATGTGTATACCTTAACATGGTCTCCCTTTGTCTTGAGAGTGTCCAAGGAGGAAGTTATAAGTCTGCCAAAATAGGGTTTCAGGGCGTTTTGCGCCGGATGGATTAAATCTGCGTAAGTGGCCTCAGTAAAATGCCCTCCATAATTCATGGGTAAAGGAAAATTCCCACCCCTTCCTACTATGATGTAGCTTGTTGAAAGGGATATCTAACCATGGTCTCATTTCTTCAAAAGAGTGCTTTATGAAAAAGTTACAGGTATGCCAAAACAGGGTCTCAAAATAAACTTTGAAGAAATTCTGAAAAATGGCTAAGTGTTGGAAAATTGGTGCAAGTTTCGTTGGGGAAATGCCCGCCATACATCACAATAGAATGATAAGAAATATCTGGAAGCACCATTTAGAAGCTTGTTGATGTGTCTACCTGAAAATGGTCTCCGTTTGTCTTCAGAGTGTCCGAGGAGGAAGTTATAAGTCTGCCAAAACATGGTTTCAGGCTGTTTTACATCGGATGGAGTAAAACTGTCTAAGTGGCCTCAGTAAAATTCCCTCCATAATTCATAGGTTAAGGAAAATGCTTGCTCCTTCCTGCTAGGTTGTATCTTGTTGAAAGGGCTATCTAAGCGTGGTCTCATTTCTTCCAAAGAGGGCTTTGTGACAAAGTTACAAGTATGCCCAAAAAGGTTTCAGAATAAACTTTGGAGAAATTCTGAAAAATGGCCAAGTGCTGGAAAATTGGTGCAAGTTGCCTTGTGGAAATGCCCGTTGTACATCACAGGAGAATGATAAAAAACATCTAGAAGCACCATTATGAAGCGTGTTGATGTGTCTACATGAATATGGTGTTCGTTTGTCTTTAGAGTGTCCGAGGAGGAAATTATAAGTCTGCCAAAACAGGGTTTCAGTCTGTTTTGCACCGAATGGAGTAAAACTGCCTAAGTGGCCTCAGTAAAATGCCCTCCATAATTCATGGGTTAAGGAAAATTCCCGCTCCTTCCTGCCAGGCTGTATCTTGTTTGAAAGGGCTGTCTAACTATTGTCTCATTTCTTCAAAATAGTACTTTATGACAAAGTTACAGGTATGCCAAAACAGGGGTTCAGAATAAACTTTGGAGAAATTCTGAAAAATGGCTTAAGTGTTGGAAAATTGATGCATGTTTCCTTCAGGAAATTCCCACCGTACATCAAAGGAGAATGATAAAAAAAAATCTGGAAGCACCACTCTGAAGCTATTGATGTGTCTGCCTTAACATGGTCTCCGTTTGTCTTGAGAGTGTCCGAGGAGGAAGTTGTAAGTCTGCCAAAATAGGGTATCAGGGCGTTTTGCGCCAGATGGATTAAATCTACGTAAGTGGCCTCAGTAAAATGCCCTCCATAAATCATGGGTAAAGGAAAATGCCCACCCCTTCCTACTATGTTGTAGCTTGTTGAAAGGGATATCTAAACATGGTCTCATTTCTTCAAAAGAGTGCTTTATGAAAACGTTACAGGTATGCCAAAACAGGGGCTCAAAATAAACTTTGAAGAAATTCTGAAAAATGGCTAAGTGTTGGAAAATTGGTGCACGTTTCCTTGGGGAAATGCCTTCCATACATCACAATAGAATGATAAAAAATATTTGGAAGCACCATTTAGAAGCTTGTTGATGTGTCTACCTGAACATGGTCTTCGTTGTCTTGAGAGTGTCCGAGGAGGAAGTTATAAGTCTTCCAAAACATGGTTTCAGGCTGTTTTACACCGGATCGAGTAAAACTGCCTAAGTGGCCTCAGTAAAATTCCCTCCATAATTCATAGGTTAAGGAAAATGCTTGCTCCTTCCTGCCAGGTTGTATCTTGTTGAAAGGGCTATCTAACCATGGTCTCATTTTTTCAAAAGAGTGCTTTATGACAAAGTTACAAGTATGCCAAAAAAGGGTTCAGAATAAACTTTGGAGAAATTTTGAAAAATGGCTAAGTGTTGGAAAATTGGTGCAAGTTGCCTTGTGGAAATGCCCGTCATACATCACAGGAGAATGATAAAAAATATCTAGAGGCACCATTATGAAGCGTGTTGATGTGTCTACATGAAGATGGTCTTCGTTTGTCTTTAGAGTGTCCGAGGAGGAAGTTATAAGTTTGCCAAAACATGGTTTTAGGCTGTTTTGCACTGGATGGAGTAAAACTGCCTAAGTGGCCTCAGTAAAATGCCCTCCATAATTCATGGGTGAAGGAAAATTCCCACTCCTTCCTTCTAGGTTGTAGCTTGTTGAAAGGGCTATCTAACTATTGTCTCATTTCTTCAAAATAGTGCTTTATGACAAAGTTACAGGTATGCCAAAACAGGGGTTCAGAATAAACTTTGGACAAATTCTGAAAAATGGCTTAAGTGTTGGAAAATTTGTGCAAGTTGCCTTGGGGAAATGGCCGTCATACATCACAGGACAATGATAAAAAATATATGGAAGCACCATTCTGAAGCTTGTTGATGTGTCTACCTGAACATGGTCTTCGTTTGTCTTGAGAGTGTCCGAGGAGGAAGTTATAAGTCTGCCAAAACAGGGTTTCAGGCTGTTTTGCACCAGATGGAGTAAAACTACCTAAGGGGCCTCAGTAAAATGCCCTCCCTAATTCATGGGTTAACGAAAATGCCCGCTTCTTCCTGCAAGGTTGTAGCTTGTTGAAAGGGCTATCTAACCATGGTCTCATTTCCTCAAAAGAGTGCTTTATGATGAAGTTACAGGTATGCCAAAATAGGGGCTCAGAATAAACTTTGGAGAAATTCTGAAAAAATGGCTGCTAAGTGTTGGAAAATTGGTGAAAGTTGCCTTGGGAAAATTCTCGCCGTACATCATAGGAGAATGATAAAAAATATTTGGAAGCACCATTCTAAGGCTTGTTGATGTCTCTCCCTGAACATGGTCTCCGTTTGTCTTGAGAGTGTCCGAGGAGGAAGTTATAAGTCTGCCAAAATAGGGTTTCAGGTTGTTTTACACTGGATGGACTAAAACTGCCTAAGTGGCCTGATCAATAAAATGCCCTCCATAATTCATGGGTTAAGGAAAATGCCCGCTCCTTCCTGCCAGGTTTTAGCTTGTTGAAAGGGTTGTCTAACCATGGTCTCATTTCTTCAAAAGAGGTCTTTATGACAAAGTTATAGGTATGCCAAAACAGGGGTTTAGAATAAACTTTGGAGAAATTTTGAAAAATGGCTAAGTGTTGGAAAATTGGTCGAAGTTGCCTTGGGTAAATGCCCGCCGTACATCATAGGAGAATGATAAAAAATATCTGGAAGCACCATTCTGAAGCTTGTTGATGTGTCTACCTGAACATGGTCTCAGTTTGTCTTGAGAGTGTCCAAGGAGGAAGTTATAAGTCTGCCAAAACAGGGTTTCAAGCTGTTTTGCATCGAATGGAGTAAAACTTCCTAAGTGGCCTCAGTAAATTTCCCTCCATAATTCATGGGTTAAGGAAAATTCCCACCCCATATGGCTAGGTTGTAGCTTATTGATTTGTCTACCTGACCATGGTCTCATTTTGTCTTGAGAGTGTCTAAGGAGGAAGTTATATGTCTGCCAAAATAGGGTTTTAGGCAGTTTTGTACCAAGTTCAGTAAAATGCCCACCTAGGGCAAATGAAGATGAGTCTAAGAGTGAAATCAACTTAGGTGTGCTCAGTGAAATGTACTACATCATCTAGTGGAATTGGTCTAGGATTTTGGTGAAATAAAAATCCACCTTATAAATTGCACAAATTGTCTAAGTATAAAATTACTGCTAAAAGTGCCTAAGTGACCTTTGTAAAATGCCCGCCATTTTCCTAGTCTAGTATTGAATGTGCACTACTTCCAATAGGTGTCCAAGTTTCTAATACAATTACATATAAATTATAATCAAGACATTAAGACAAAACCATGTGAGTATCTCTCTTTAAGAATTTGAACCTTATAAAGTTGATATAACATTTTTTGAATAATTTTCATAGAGTATGTCATTAAGGCATGACCAATATCGCATCAATATTATTCAAGATGACAAATTTTTATGATATTGAGTAGTCCACTTAGCACTCATTGCATCGAGTGAGCTGCAAAAGCTTTATCTCAACAATAAATTTACAAATAACTTCTCTAAATCATTGTAATATTGATCAAACTTTCATACTCCAAAGTTTGGTGTGTGGCCAACATTTTCATTTTGAAAATTCCATGCTCACTACTTTCAAAGCATCCCCTCTTCGATGTTTAGTATTCCTCCTTTACATGTGTTTCTCAAAAATCATCTTAACCTAGAGAAACATGATCTCCACATTTTTTTACTAAGCAACTTATCTCAATCGATATAAAATTTATCTTCTTCCTTGGAGCTCTGCCCTTTCAATGTGTCTTATCTACATGGAGATTCTAAGAAATGGCTCATATTGAATATTGATTGTTCTAATGAACTCAATTTTTTTTAACATGCATCTCATATAACATTATTGCAGTCCAATATCCATGCTAACAAAAAGGAGTACAAGTCTATAATCTAGGTAGTGAATATATAATCCCCTATCTATAAGCGTTAATTTGTTGTTGAAACTATCCGCGGGCATAATTTGTGAGTTGGAAATTCAATTTGTAGGCATAATTTGTGAGCTGGAAATTCAGTCCACGGGCATAATTTGTGAGTTGGAAATTCAGTCCGTAGGCATAATTTGTAAGCAGGAAATTCAGTCCACGGGCATAATTTGTGAGTTGGAAATTCAATCCGTAGGCATAATTTGTGAGCTAGAAATTTAGTCCGCGGGCATAATTCGTGAGCTTGAAATACAACACCTCACCTCACCTCCGCTTCGGACCTAGATAACCATGGTTGAACTTCAAACAGGGGAGTCCTATACCACGAGAGCAGTTGAAACGTGGGCATCCTCCTCTGCAACCCCAGTTGAAACACAGTCATCCACAGATGATAGGGTAACAGTAAACAAATTCCAGGAGCGTTCTGATGCATGGAGAGATGCAAAGATGTGGCCACCAGGTATGGAAACTATCCTAAGGAAAGTAGAGGTTTTCGAATTTTTGTTTGGCATGTTCATTTATGTTGATGAGGAGATAAATGAGGTAATAATGCAATATGGTGCTTTTAATATGGAACTCATCATTTTTTGGAAGCGGGTATACCTCGACCCTGATTTGGTTTCCCAAGCTACAAATATTCCATGCAGAGGGGGGGTGATTTTAAGCTCAAGGAAAACCACTAAATGGGAGAGGAACTAGATGGCCGGTAAAATTTGTGGGTGAGAAGTAGATGTTCCGAGGAATGGTTTAAAAATGCAAGATGTCCTTGCCAGAATATACAAAACATTGATTCAGATTGTCCTTAGGAAAATTCTGAATCATCATAGGGCTAAGATTTATGGTGAATGTATGTGGGTAGTGATAAATTGGTTGGAAGATATCCCTATATATATTCCTTATCTATTGGATAAGAAATTCCACTCTGCCCTGCAAGAGATCCAATTAAAGAAGGTTAAATTTAGTTTATCGGCCACACTTCAAAAAATTATTGATTTGTGTCGACCCCATGCTATTGAAACAAAGATTGTTGATATCAATCAGCATGAAAATATACCTTTGCCGAAACCACTTGTTCATAAAACATACGTTAGGAAACGTAATCACAGGGAAAATAATGAGGAAGTGCTAGTACAGCCTCCTCAGCAGAATGGGGAATTAGTACAATCTCTTGAGCACCATGGGGAATTACTATTACACCCTCCTAAACAGAATGAGGAATCGCTAGTACAAGGTTTTGAGCACCATGGCGAATTACGAGTACAGTATCCTGATTCTGTCAAAAATGATGTAGTTCGTGCTGCCACAACTCTGAAAGAGTTACAGGGACATGTAGATAGAGGTCATTGGGACTCAGAGATAGGAAATGAAATGGAACAAACTACTACTCACTTTTCCATTCCTCAAGATATTCTTGATAGAATTCCTCCTCAACTGTTGGCAATTGAGTATGATGGTTCTTCCAAATCTGAATCAAGGGATTCCTCTATGCATTCCGACATTGCATCATATAAGTTTGATAGTAGGTACGTGTTCTTCCTATATGATAAAATGGAGCACTTAAAGGAACACACTTTCTATATATGCAATTCGGCGTCGGAAGAGTGCTTGAGAAAAGATGAAAATATTTTAGAATGCCTCAAACAGATAGCATTGTTGTAGAAGACAGTTGTAGATAACCGATTCAAAGTGGACAACATTATAAAAGTGAAAGAAGAAATGGTTAAATTATTATCCAAAGAAGTAGAAAAATGTTTGATGATGCTGAAAATGAAATTGAGTCACTGAGGGTTGGGTATGAAGAGGCTTTGGAAAAAGCTAAAGTTGAAGCAAATGAACTCAAAGAAGAGTTGAAGAAAAGACCACATGTTCTCATTATACCACCACTGAGGATAGAAATGGGTCCTTTACATGTGATGGAGAAGAAAATTAAAGAATATGAATAGGTATTACAAGAATATGAGCTGAAGTTGAAAGAGTCGGAGGAAAGCAATGGAAAAAAAGTTGGAGATTTAGAATCAATAATTTCCAAATTGAGAAAAACCATTTCTAAGCAAGCTGATAAGTTGATAGCCACAAGGTTTGGAAGGATCTCTAAATCTGTAAAGCTTAAAAACCAAATTAAAGGAGAAAACATTTCCAGTCAAGAAGGTGGTGAGGGTGAAGGTAAGGGTACCCAAGGAGACGAGGGTAAGGGTAGAAGGAAAAAACACCAACAGGTACAATTTCCTTGGAAAATCGAGAGAAGTCCATAGAAAATCGAGAGAAGATGCTACAATAAATCTTCTCAGCAAGCACTGCACTAGGTGATTTGTATGGCCAATCACCATTACATACAGAAATGAAAGAGAAGATGGCTGGGAAAGATGCAAAAATAAGGGAGCTGGAATCAAAACTCTTAGAAGATAGAAAATTTCAGCATTTCGGATGTGATATGGAAATTCAAAAATTTAAATCCACAATTGTTGATTTGGAGAAGGGTTCAAAAGGGCCAACTATTGTGATGGTTGCAATTCCTATCCTTCCCAACATGACAGAGTCGAGGGAAAAAGAGTAGGAGAAAGAAATAGAGATTATGAAATGTGATTTGACAGAAGTTAAAGGTTAGTTGAAAAATACTAGGCAAAAATTGGAGGAAAATGAAAAAGTGGGAAAAACAAAGTATAATAAAAATATGGCAATAATGAACAAACTGATGGATGAAAAGAAAGTTTTTCTTGAAAATTTAAAAAAGGATACACAGAGAGTTAAAGAGCTTGAGAACAAACCGCAAAATGTGCCAGCTTATACAGTTCCAGGACAATTACAGTCTTCTACGAAAGGTAAGAGAGACCATTTAGATTTGTCTATTGCTCAAGAGGAGGGAGTGCAACCATCTTAGAAACATGATAGACATGTATAAATCAATGTATATATGTATTTATCAACAGTTAATGAAAACAAAAATTTTGTATGATGGAGTTTTGTATTTATCGGCATATAATGGAAACTGCTTTAATTAGTTGTCTTACTTCTTATGTCCAGGAGTTAGTGGTTCTACAGTCAAGGCTAATTATGAAGTATGGTATTCGTGTTTATTCAGTGCTCATCCGTATGGTATTCATGTTTATGAAGTCCTCATTTTTGTATTGATATCTTCTTAATGTCCAAGAGTTAGTGGTTCTACAGTCAATGCTTTTGTTTATACTTTATTGTGATGTGAGGCATGATTCTCAACAATTTCATAGTTACATTTTTGCACCTATGACCACTTTTTTTCGTCGAGCTAAGTGCTTCCTCACCTTCTTTGATGGAGTTTATATGCACATGAGGTACATAGAATTTTCACACCTTCATTATGAATGTTTTGTTCTTCACCACTTTGCATATAATGTTGCGTTATGATCATTTTGGACTTTTCAACAAAATAGGTCTCTTAAGACATTAAGGCCATAAATATCACCAAGATATCAACAAAATAGGTCTCTTAATATATCAAGACCATATGAATGTTACGTTCTTCACCACTTTGCATACAATGACGGTGGATAAAATAGTTTGTCATGAATGAAATTATACCACCATTCAAACTAATGTGATGAAATAACAACATTATTGGCCATAAATGACCCGTCTTTTCAAATCTATGTTCTTTTTAACATTTAATTTAGAATTCTGTTTATTATTTAATTGTTAATTAATTTAATTAATTAACCTTCTTTGGTCATCTACGAGCTTCTTCCATCTCATGCCTGCATGCTTCTTCATCTGCGGGATAGTCTGTATCTTTAGCCAGTGCGATTCTCCTCTTTCACTTGTGGGTATACTCCAAACATTTAAGGGCTTATCTCCCTTGGCTTGTGGGCATAACCCATGCTCTCATAGGTTTTTGCCTTAATGTAAGCCTTTGCAAGCATTTTTCAAACCCCTATTGACATATTACAATCCATTGCGGGAATCTCTTTAGCTCTCATACATTAAGCCCATTGTGGGAATACATAAGCCCTTGCAGGCATACATAAGATATTATGAGTTTATTCGTTAAGCCCCTGTGGGTGTAACCTTTATCCCCTGCGGGCATTTTACAAGCCCTTGCAGGCATTTCTACAAGTCCTTGTAGGCATATCATAAGGTGTCATTTAACCTTATTTTTCACAATTTTGGCAGGCCAAAATATTACACATGTGAGCCTCAAAGAGAGAAATAACACCACAACTAGATGGCCAGATAACTAGGGAACATGTCCATGCCATCTAGACAATTTATTAGGACAAGGACACTCTTTGGTGAGCATTTCCAAATGCCTCTTCAAACCTTATTGGACATCAAAATAAACTTCTTCTCATTTTGGCAGGCTTGTCTACCACACGTATGAATTCCAGAGGAAATTCTGATCATATGGATAGATAGCCAGTTCATTAAGGAACAAGCCTATGCCACCTGATTAATTTTATCATCACAAGGACACCTCCTTGCAGGCATTTCCAATTGGCCTCTTAGCCTTCCAAACTGTTGATTTGACACTTGGAAAAATGATCAAACCCTAGGTTTATAGTATGAAGAGATTTTTCTTTTCACCAAATTAGAAGTGTGAGACAACCAATGGATAGAGGCCAACAAGGTGATTCCATCTAGACCAATTTCACCTCTTGAAGCCTCTTTCTCTCTCCTCGGCGGGCCTATTACTGGAGTAGTGCAAATCAAGCTAGGAGGCACCTTTGGCAGATTGATATCTTCCTCCTCAGAGACTCTTAGGACAATGTGAGACCATGGTTGGATGCACCAAACAACATTATAGAGATCCATACTATCAAAATGATTTAAGACATCAACCACAAGAGATGGTGGGCATTTTACTAAGGTCACTTAGGTAGTTTGAGTGATTTTATACTTAGACAATTTTTGCACTTTCCTAGACTGGTCCAATCTACCTGTAACCCTATTTTGGCATATCCATAACTTCTTCCTCAGACACATTTTGGACATAATCCCCTAGTTGGACCCTATCCAGTGGATGTATCACACTTCAAAATTGATGAAAAGAAAAATATCATTATATTAACCTAGGGTTTGATAATTTTTCCTAAGTGGCAAATCAACAGTTTGGAAGGCCACTTTCAAATGTCTGCTAGATGATGGGTATGTGTTACTTAGTTCAGATTTTGACATGGTCTTGTTCATCGTTGAAGTAGCTATCCAGTCATGCTTGTAGCTTTCTCTATGGTGATCACATGAGGAAGAAATCAATCTGCCAAAGTGAAAGAAAAAGTGATTTGCATATTAAAGACAAAGATTTGTCTAAGTGTCAAACTCACATGGCTTAGAGGCCATTTGGAAATGCTCGCAAGGAATTGTTCATGAGATGATAAAACTAGTCATATGGCATAGTCCTATTCTCTAATGAATTGGCC
This sequence comes from Larix kaempferi, assembly GCA_027924585.1. Taxonomy (NCBI): domain Eukaryota; kingdom Viridiplantae; phylum Streptophyta; class Pinopsida; order Pinales; family Pinaceae; genus Larix; species Larix kaempferi. The sequence continues at coordinate 4,871,414 of BSBM01000008.1, forward strand.
ATCCAACCATGGAGTCATATTTCTATTTTGTGCTCTCGCATGCAAGATTTTGACCTGCCAAAATTAGTGAAAAATAAGGTTGAAAGACACTTTATATTATTCCTGCAAAGGCTTAGGAAGATGCCCACAAGGGCTATGTTATGCCCGCAAGGGAGCTCTAGGATGCTCGCATGGGGCCTCCAATATGCCCACATGAGGCTTATAAACATGCCCACATAAGAGGGCTAAAGATGCCCACAAGGGGCTCATTTATACCCACAGAAGGCTTATGAAATACCCACAAAAGGGGTTAATAGCTCAAGGAGCTGAGGTTAATCCCTCAAGGGCTTACAGGATGCCTAGATGCTCGTAGGGGCTTAATTAAGCCCACAGGGGCCAAGAGTGCCTCACAACTCGATTTGCACTACTCTGTTGGAAGCTGGTCAATACTGAGAGGGGGGGGTGAATCAGTATTGATAACTTTTTACCATTTAAACCACTTATTTAAACTTTAATCAAAACATGAAATCAACAAGATACACAAATTAAACACAGATCTTCCCATTTTGGAAGACTCTTATTCCACATGTGTAAACACCTAGAAGGAAACTAACTCCATGGATGGATAGCCAGTTCATCAAAGAAAAAGAACCCCTCCTTGCGGGCATATCCAAATGGTCTCTCAAACTCCTTTTCTAACACTTCACCAGTTTTCTTCAAACCCTAGGTCACCAAGGTGATTTCATTTTTTCTTAAAACTTGGAAAGTGAGATACCCAATCGGTAGAGGACAACGAGATGAATCCAATAAGGCCAGTTTCAACCTCTGAGGCTACTTTATCTCTCCTCGATGGGCATTTTACTGAAGTAGTGCAAATCAAGCTAAGTAGCAATTTTGGCACATCCATATCTTCTTCCTCAAAGTCTCTTTGGACAATATAATCATATGGTAAGATGCACCATACAACACTCTAGAGATCCACACTCTCAAAATATTTTTCTCATCATCCTATGATATGTGGCGGGAATTTACCTAAAGCCACTTAGACAGATTTAACATTAATTCCATACTTATGCAAATTTCTTAAGCTAGTCCAATCTGCCTGAAACATTGTTTTGGCAGGTCCATAACTTCTTCCTCAGCCGCTTCCAAGACAATTTGAAGACATGGTCATGTAGGCCAAATACTAAGCTGCAATATTCCCATATGGTGTGGGCATTTTCTTTAACCCATAATTTATGGTGGGCATTCTATTAGAACCTCTTAGACTAGTTTTGACTATTTCTTCCATACTTAGTCAAATTCTTGATTTTCACCAATTTTCCATATTTCTCCAGAATGATGTCATAGTGCAACAATAATTTAAACTTCATGCCATATCATCATCTATGCCATGCCAAGTCATCATATCTACCATATCATCACCCAGGCCATGTCATCACTTCCTTTATCTTTCACTGAGTTCACTCAGCCATCATGACCTTAGTTATTCCTTTATCATTATTGAGATCCTTTGACATCAACGACAACCATATTCCATATTGCCAACATACTCTAGTAACATGCCTGCTGAGGAGAGAGAAAGAAGATTCAAGAGCTTAAATTGGTTTAGATGAAGTCACCTTGTTGGCCTCTATCCATTGGGTGTCTCACACTTCAAAGTTGGTAAAAAAAAATCTCATGTTACCCTAGGGTTTGACAATTTTTGTCTAAGTGTTGAATTAGCATTATTAAAAGGCCATTTGGAAATGCCTGCAATGAGGTGTCCCTGTGCTAATAAAATTCATAGAGTGACATAGATCTATTCCTTGTTGAATTGGTTATCCACCCATGCTTTCAGTTTTCCTTATGATGGTCACATGTGCAAGAAATCAATACTGTCCATTCCATTATTTTATTAATGTTTTTAAACAATATTTTTTTTTTTTTTTTCTAATGCAATACAACATTCCTCTTAGGGTTTTTTTCTTCCTTTTATCTTTGTCTAAGAGAATAAAAGTATATGACAATACCTATGTTAGTAGTTAGAATACCTTGATGAGTATAGCACTAACGTGGATGTAATTTTGTATATATAAAAGGCTGAAGGGTAATGAGAAGTATTCTTGCTTCTCTATTGATGTAATGTTTTGTTGACACATCTTTTTCATTTAATAAAAGAATGTTTTTTAGTTATGAAAAAAAAAGTATACATTCAAATCTTTATATTTTCATTTTTGTTTTTTTTTACAATATTTTAAAGTCAAAATTTAATACTGCAAACATAACATATGATTGTAATATTTGAAATTCCAAAACACTTTAATGAGAAATATTATTATTTTTAAATGAAGAACATAAAAGTGGAGGTACAATGGTTGAGTGGTATCTCACTCCAATGTTTTGTTGACACATCTTTTTCATTTAATAAAAGGATGTTTTTTAGAACATAAAAGTGGAGGTACAATGATTGAGTGGTATCTCACTCTAATGTTTTGTTGACACATATTTTTCATTTAATAAAAGGATGTTTTTTAGTTATGAAAAAACAGTATACATTTAAATCTTTATTTTTTCCTTTTTGTTTTTTTTACAATATTTTAAACTCAAAATTTAATATTGCAAACATAACAGATGACTATAATACTTGAAAGTCCAAAACAATTTAATGACAAATATTATTATTTTTAAATGAAGAACATAAAAGTGGAGGTACAATGATTGAGTGGTATCTCATTCTAGTGAAAAGTTCTTTTGGTTTCTTCTTTCTTTCTTCAGTTCATATCATTACATAACATATTATTTTTTCATTTTTGTTTTTTTTACAATATTTTAAAATCAAAATTTAATACTACAAAAATAACATATGATTGTAATACTTGAAAGTCCAAAACACTTTAATGACAAATATTATTATTTTTAAATGAAGAACATAAAAGTGGAGGTACAATAATTGAGTGGTATTTCACTCCAGTGAAAAGTTCTTTTGGTTTCTTCTTTCTTTTTTTAGTTCTTCTTTCTTTATTTAGTTCATATCATTTACATCCATTTTGTTTGCACTAGAAATTGTACCTAGACTACAAAGAGGGACAAGCTAGAACATCCAAAGAAAAATTGAAGGAGAATGGTTTAATGTTTATAAATTTTGAAGGTATCATTCATGGAAAAGGTAAGGAAATATAAGTCACATATAATCACTAAATCAGCAAGATATTACAAAGATCTGAAATGAAGGAATCTGAAACATAGATGTAAACCATAAATATAAATATAAAGAATCCAGTCATGTCCACAAACTTAAAAGCATTTTTAGGATAAAAACTTTTATCAAGAAATGAAATAGTAAGAGAGGTGATCAAAACGATCATAAACATTAACCAGAAAATAAGATCAACACATGGCTTATATAGTATATTTCAGTCCAAACATTCAGTCTTCAAAAACTTACATGAGATTGTATCATATGTGTTTTGGTACAATAGCTTCAGCACTTCTAACCCTTTGCCAGAACAAAAAACCAACCCTGATCCCTCCTATCACTGTTATTTTTATGATTACATGAAGGATGTTTAAGATCCATCTTTTGAGGATTCGAATCCATTCTAGAATTTATATACAAAAAGGAATATCCAAAAATAGTATAACTAATTCTCAAAAGTAGGCATTCGTATCTATCTCCAAAGTTGTGTCATTTGGAGTTTGTTAGACAGTTGTAAGATGGATCATTTGGATCTTAGATTTCTCTAGCTACCTCTGCCAAAATGGTCAATCCATCCAACACTTGTGACCTCCTGAGGAGACGAGCTTGCTCTACTTCCATGACCTGAACCTTGTTTGACAACTCTTCATTTTGCATGGTTAAGTCTCCATTTTGTTTGGTTAGCTCTTCGATTTGTCCCTCTGCATTCCTTTTCCTTTTTAAGACCTATTTAGCTACTGAAATGAGCTCTTGATAATGGTCATTCACCTCTTCCAGATCCTCCCTTAACCTTCTATTAGATTGCATAAGCATATCATTCACATCATTGAAGTATTCATTTTGTGCTTTATACTGTTGCAATGATTTTTGGAGAATTTCAATCTCAGAATCTGTCAAAATTGTTTCTTGATGCACTGGATCTTTAACTGAGCTTGATGGAGTTTCTAGCTTTTTAATAATAAGTTCTTCTTGTGCTTCGTAGCCCTTCTTTGACTCTTTTTCATTTATTTCTTCTGTTGAAACCTCCAAATGGAAATATTTTGAGCTCCATCCAGGTTCAAAGCTTTGAATTGGTTCTTCCTCAAAAACTTCACAACACTTTTTCAATGGATCTGTCAAACCCTACTAATTCTGCTCTGTATCTTCAAAGAATTTATGTGGATTTAACTACCATTTTAGCCTTCGATTATTCATCATTTAAAAGTGGCTTAGCAAGAAGTTATGGATCTACCAAAACAAGGTTTCAAGAAGATCAAACCAAGTCTAGGAAAGTGTAAATTCACTAAAACTGTCTAAGTGACCTCAGTAAAATGCCCGCCATGTCTTGAGTGTGATGTCTTAAATCATTTTCAGATTATGGATCTCTATAATGTTGTTTGGTGCATGCAACCATGGTCTCAGATTGTCCTAAGAGTCTCTGAGGAGGAGCATATCAATCTGCCAAAAGCACCTCCCAGCTTGATTTGCACTACTCTAGTAACATGCCCACCGAGGAGAGAGAAAGAGGATTATGGAGGTGAAATTGGTTTAGATGAAGTTACCTTGTTGGCCTCTATCCATTGGGTGTCTCACACTTCAAAATTGGTGAAAAACAAAATCTCATGCTACCCTGGCGTTTGACAATTTTTGTCGTACTAAAAGGCCATTTGGAAATCAACTCAAGGAGGTGTCCTTGTGCTAATAAAATTCATAGGGTGACATAGATCTATTCCTTGTTGAAGTGGTTATCCACCCATGCTTTCAGTTTTCCTTATGATGGCAACATGTGCAAGAAATCAATCTCCCAAAATAGAAAAAATATTGTTTTGCATATTCAAAAATTTGGCTAAGTGTTGAATTCCCAAGGCTAAGGGGCTAGTTGGAAATTTTTGATGGATATGTAACTTTGGAATGTATTTTACCCATGTGTATTGTATTCCTATAGAGATGTTATTATTCCTCTATACAAAAGTGTTTGTATTCCTATAGAGATGTTATTATTCCTCTATACGGAAGTGTCGTCATTTATATTGTAAGTGTCGTACCTTATACTTGATGGGTTATTAGACCACCAAGTGTGGGGTCATCCTGGATTAAATTAACCATGGGTTATTAGGCTAAGCTAGACAAGTTGGCCCCATTAGTTTATTGGGCAGGACAGGACAAGTATAAATAGAGATCGGGAGATCTCTATTTGATCACTCATTATTCACACTTCTCTCATTCGGAAAGTGGCACACTTGTGAGGAGGAGGATCTACTGCTAGGAGAAGACTATCTCTTGTAGTTTGGTTGCATCATTGCTCTTTCTATCTCTGAGGAAGTTGCAGGGTTTTTCACCTTCTTGGTTTTCCCCGGTGAAACTCTGTGTCTCTTGTGTGCTTACATTATTGTGTTCATGATTGATATGTTGTATATATGATATACATGTTATTCTCTCAATTAAGATCTTAGATCAAATTGAAAATTCTAAAAAACTAACATGGTATCAGAGCTAGCCTGAAAGAAGGCATGGTATGGCATGTATGACACTTGTTGCACTTGCGATGCTAGGGCTTGATATAGAAAAAACCAGTCATGGTAGAACTTTCGCTATAAATCCATTTTGGTGAAGTTTTCGGATCTAAAACTTTTACAGGTCAAATATCAGATCCCCGTGTACCTTTTGTCCAAAGCACAACTTCTAATTCATTCAACTTTGTGATTTATGATCTGTACAATCTAGGGTTTCTACCTCTTCCAGATCTGAGTCATAAACAGGTGACCTAGGAAAAAAGGTCATAACTTGGGATAGGAAGCTCCAAATGAAATATCGTAAAAATTGATAGGTAGGGAATAGACTTTACTTTCACAAGATGAAGGTTCAGAGGCCGAAAGTGAACCAATGACATGTAGCACTCCATACAAGTTCGCTCTCCTGGTTTATCCCATAAACAGGTCACGTTGAGACACTTGGAATAACTCTGTCTCAGTGAATCCAATTGAGGTCATACCTATGGGGTTGGAAAGACGATAGGTTGGGATACCACAAGTATAAGTTTCAAACCCCATGGATTTGTAATTTCAGAGTTACACCAAAAACAATCAGGTGCATATTTATGTCAAAACAGAATTGCATTTTGAGCACCTTCATTCATGGCTCCGGGAATTAGGGTTTCAGAGAAAGTTGGTATTTTTGTAATCAGAGACCACGGCTGAATGATACTCATCAAAATCGAAATTTAGAGACCAAGATCAAATTTTTTGGTTTGGTAGAAGGTTGGGCTTGATCAAACCCTAGTTCGGGACTTTGATCGAAAAAATGGAAAATTAGGGCTTCTGCAAAAGTTGGAATTTTTTAAGTCTATGACCACGACTGGAAGCTCCTCGGAAAAATCAAAGTTTAGAGCTTTGGATCGAACCTTTTGGTTGGGCGGAAGGGTGGGATTTATCAAACCCTAGTTCGGGATCCTCTCTAGAAGATCCAGAAGTTTCAAAGGTAATTTTGAGGGGTGAAACTTTGCAGTTTTCAAATTATGAGTATACCAGCTTGATCAGCTCATCAAGGCGCATCTTTCTATCCATTCAAAAGTTTGAAATTCAAAGTTTGATTTTTTAGGGTTTCTCTAACAAACCCTAATCCAGCTCCAAATCCAGTTCCTGCAAATCAAGTGGATTGGGTTAATCCTAGAAGAGAATGGATTGGTCACCTACATAAGTGAAGAAGTTTCTATTTCAGAGGGAGATGAGGCTAAGGCCTTACATAAGAAGATTACAAGCAATCTCGACAGGTATGACTTATCCAGGTATGTTTCGAGATTTGTTCATGATTAAGTTTATGGTATGTTTGTCTTCATATTATTACGGTTATTACAATCTTGATTAAATTTAGACTTGTCGTATCACCTTAATAAAATTATCAATGCATGATAGAAGATGTTCATTGATTAGGGTGTTGACACTTATGATTGTACTAATGCATTATGGTGTTGTATGAGGTTTATGTTATCCGCTAACATGAAAGGTACACCAAGAAAGACAAATCATGTTCTAGTTCAAGAACATATGATCATGGTGAAATGAAGACAAAGATTCATTCATTGTCATGGATCACATAGAAGATCTATTTACGAGGTATGTATAACTTGGTTCTATAATTGTTAACTTATGAGATATGCAGGTTACTAGCACAAGTCATTGAAGAGAACAAGAAGACATCATGTGGGTATGTTAGACATAACTAGCTAACATACTAATCCAGGTATGTTTTTCCTATATCAAGTTAGAATCCTACCTTAAGATAAGATCTCTTATATAAGTATACATGGCATGATTGATAATGATTATTCATAGGTTTGAGTAATCACGGGTTTAGGCATATTATGTTTCTTACTTTAATTTATGATATGACTAACCATAAGAGTCCTTGAATACTAATGCTTATTATTTCTGTTTGAAATGAACATGACTATACATGCTTAAGATTATTGTGTTTTGATAGTATTGAGAATATACTAATAAATGTATGATTATGTATGAGATCTCGAGGATATCACAATAATGATACTTGTAAGCATGCATAGTGATCGATGATGGATATAAGTTCAAGGATAGGTAATCCAGGAAGCAAAGATCAAGAGGGAGCACACTCTAATAGTTTCTGCAAGGATGCTGATATTCAGAGGGAGTCGACCACTTCTCACAATCCACATCAGAATGGAGTTGCAAGGATTTAGAGGGAGTCCACCCAACAACCAAACAAATATAAGTATTTGAATTGTCATTTCTTACATATTTGTTTGTTTAAATAATGTTGTTCAATAATGAATATGCTTATGTTCCTAGACTTAGATTGTGTATTATGCATATTAGAATAATTGCATTAATGAACAGTATACTACTAATATGCATGTGATGGGTAAGTGACCTATGGCACTGTACAACATTCCATTGCTACCTATCTAGAATGAAACGTCTTTGCTGACATGTTGGGAGTAGTGCAAACTCTTAACAATGTTCTGGTAGAGATTGGAAGGAATCTACAAAGTTACAAGATATGGATGAATGTTGTATTGAAACATTGGCTAAAATAATTGCATGACCGTATGACATATTTCTTTATGTGTAAGAATTTGTTCTGAAAACTATGAGATGTTTCTAATCATGCAATTTAACTTGTTTTGTAGGAAAGATTGTATACCTTCACCTAAAAAAGAAGGACTACAACATTTGTTCCAACAACAAAGATATCTATTGAAAATATTGAAGATATTGAAGTTCCCAGGATCTGGGATGAAGTAATGGAAGAATGCCATGATCAGTCGATCATGAAGAATGATGTTTGGGATGCAGTCCCAAGACCTGAAGGGAAGTCTACTGTGACTTCCAAATGGATCTATAAGATCATGCATGCTGTAAATGGTAGCATGGAGAAATACAAAACGAAGTTTGTAGCTCGTGGCTTCTCCCAGAAAAAGGGATTGAGTATGAAGAGACTTCTACACCTATAGATAGGCACACTTCCATCAGATCAGTACTTGCCCTGGTTGCAGTGATGAAATTGAATATACACAAGATGGATGTCAAGACAGCTTTCTTGAATGGTGTAGTCGAAGAGGAAGTGTATGTGGAGCAGCCACTTGGTTTTGAGACACATGACGGGAACTCATATATGTGCAGAACTTGGTATGGTAGGATAGATAGCTTTCTATGCAATTTGGGATTTACCAAGAGTAAAGCGGATTTTAACCTTTACTACAAGGTTGAGGAAGGAAATACAGTGATACTACTTTTGTATGCGGATAACCTGTTTGTTACATGTGAGGATAGATTGATTGCCGACACGCAGCGGAAGCTTACTGCCGAGTTCAAGATGAAGAACTTGTGGATGATGCAATACTTTCTAGGCATGGAGGTGTGGCAGAGTGCAGGTGGAATCTTCCTTGAACAAGGGAAGTTTGTAGTAGAGATCCTGAAGAGGTTCGGGATGATGGATTGGAAGGACATGGCCACACCTATGGCATCGAACCTGAAGCTTTTGTGTGATGCTTCATCTGATCCAATTGATGTCACTATGTATCGTCAGATGATTGGGTCCTTGATGTACTTGATGAACATGAGACCAGATATTTGCTTTGTGGTGAACACATTGAACCAGTTCCTGACGAATCCCATAGGTGTTCACCTGGTTGCCGTAAAGCATATTCTGAGGTACCTGAAGGGTACAATTGAATATGGGCTCAAGTATGATGCGAATCAAAAGTTTAACCTGCAAGGTTATGTTGATTCAGATTGGTCAGGAAGTGCTGCAGATAGGAAGAGCACATCTAGGTGCTACTTCAATATGGGATTAGGTGTGATCTCTTGGTTTAGCAGGAACCAGTCCTGCATAGCACTGAGTACAGCCGAAGCAGAGTATGTTGCAGCTTGTTCGGTTAGTTGCGAGGCAGTATGACTCTGGAAGCTACTATCTGAGTTATTTGATCTCCCGCTGGAGGCTACTGGTATCTTTTGTGATAGCCAGAGTTGTGTGAAGCTGTCTGAGAACCCGGTGTTCCATGACAGGTCGAAGCACATTGAGATCAAATATCACTATATCAGGTATGTGGTGTAGATAGGAGTAGTGAAGCTCCTGTATGTTGTGACGGACGAGCAGATTGTAGATGTACTGATGAAACCACTAGCTAGAGTGAAGTTCGAATACTTCAGAGGGAGGCTTGGTGTTCTTCAGATTGACGACACTTCAAGAAAGAAGTGATGGAGACATTTATTGAAGCCATTCCAAGCATGGTGGAAGGAGGATCCTTCACATGGCTATGGATGTAAGCGCTGGATGATGAGCATCAGGACGATGCTCCAGTTATTGCTTTGTATGTATGCATCATGTTGGATGTTGGATATGATCAGTTGGATCATTTATATGTATGTATGCATCATGTTGGATGCTGGATATAATCAGTTGGATCATTTATATGTATGTATGCATCACGTTGCATGCTGGATATGATCAGTTGGATTATTTATATGTATGTATGCATCATGTTGGATGCTGGATATGATCAGTTGGATCATGTGTATGTATCTGTAGATGTATCAGGTGGATACATTGTACGATCAGGTAGATCATGTATGTTGATATGTATCAGGTATGATCAAGTGGATCATGTATTTGTATATGTATCAGGTGGATACATTGTATGATCAGGTAGATCATGTATGATGATATGTATCAGGAAAATACTGTGTATGCATCAGGTGGATGCATTGTATGATCAGGATGATCATGGATGATGAGCTTCAGGATGTTGCTCCAGATGACATGCATCAGGACAATGCAGTGATGATGATCATGTGTACATCGGGATGATGTATGGTGAGTATCAGGTGGATACTCTGTGGCCGTGGACAAGTTGTGCAGATAATCATATAATAGCGTGCTGGGAGGTTTGCAGATTCTCTTGCTAGGTTTTGTCGCTGGCATATAATAGCTCCCTAGGAGATCTGGAAAATGCTCTTTTGAGTTTTTGCTTTGGGAGGACATATAATAGTGCCCTGGGAGGTTTGCAAATTCTCTTGCTAGGTTTTGCCGCTAGCATATAATAGCTCCCTAGGAGATCTGGCAAACGCTCTTTCAAGGTTTTGTCCTTCGGCATATAATAGTACCTTGGGAGATCCGATAGGTTGGGATGTGTTCCCGTAATAAGTCTTGGGATGCTCTTTTGAGGTTTTACCATGACCACATGTAATATCGCCCTCGGAGATCCCATAGGTTGGGATGTGTTCCCGTAATAAGTCCTGGGATGCTCTTGCGAGGTTTTGTGGTGACCACATATAATAGTGCCCTAGGAGATCTGATAGGTTGAGCTGTGTGTTTGTAATTAGTCTTGGGATTCTCTTTCGGGGTTTTGTGGTGGGGTCACATGTAATAGCTCCCTGGGAGATATGATAGGTTGGGTTGTGTGCTCGTAATAAGTCATGGGATGCTCTTGTGAGGTTTTATGAAACACATAATAAGTCCTAAGGATTCCACAGTATGGCTACTGATAATGAAGACCTGCAGGTGGTGGGCCTACATCCAGTATGAAAAAAGACTGTCTCTGTAGAACTTCCTATGATGAGTAGATTCAGAGATTGATTAAGATAGCAGTAGCAGTGATGATGACGATGATTCGCTGATGATGATCCAGGGAAGAATAATTGTGCTAGTAGACCTGTGTCGAGAAATACCTTCCTAGTTAAGAGGGAGTGTTGATGTATATGTAACTTCGAAATGTATTTTACCCATGTGTATTGTATTCCTATAGAGATGTTATTATTCCTCTATAAGGAAGTGTTGTCATTTATATTGTAAGTGTCGTAACTTATACTTGATGGGTTATTAGACCACCTTGATGGGGTCGGCCCTATATGAGTCATGTGGGTAAATGGGTTATTAGACCACCTTGATGGGGTCGGCCCTATATGAGTCATGTGGGTAAATGGGTTATTAGACCACCAAGTGTGGGGTCGGCCCGGATTAAGTTAACCATGGTTTATTAGGCTAATCTAGACAACTCGACCCCATTAGTTTATTGGGCAGGACAAGACAAGTATAAATAGAGATCGGGAGATCTCTATTTGATCACTCATTACTAACACTTCTCTCATTCGGAAAGTGGTGCACTTGTGAGGAGGAGGATTCGCTGCTAGGAGAATACTATCTCTTGTAATTTGGTTGTATCATTGCTCTTTCTATCTCTAGGGAAGTTGTGGGTTTTTTCACCTTCTTGGTTTTCCTCGGTGAAACTCTGTATCTCTTGTGTGCTTGCATTATTGTGTTCATGATTGATATGCTGTAGAAATGTTGTAGATATGTTGTACATGTTATTCTCTCAGTTAAGATCTTAGACCAGATTGAAAATTCTGAAAAACTAATAGAAATGCCCGCAAGGAAGTGTCCTTGTGCTGAGAAAATTCATCAGTTGGCATGGTATTGTCCTTTGATGAATGGGTCATCTAGTCATGGGTTCAGATTCTCCTCTAGAGTTCAAACATGCAAAATAAAAGCCTTCCAAAATGAGAAAAAGGTTGTTTTCTTGTTCAAATGTAGGTTGGTAATGCATTTGGAAATGCCCACAAGGAGGTGTCTTTTTGCTGATAAAATTCATCAATTAGAATGGTCTTATTCCTTGATGAACTAGCTATCTAGCCATGGAGTAAGATTCCTATTTGGTGCTCTGACATGCGATATTTTGGCCTGCCAAAATAGGTGAAAAATAAGGTTTAATAACACCTTATGATATGCCCGCAAGGGCTTATGGGATGCCCACAAGGGGTTAAGGAATAAAAATCTCCCAAGAGATTTATTATGCCCACAGGGGCTTAATTATGCCTGCAGGGGCTAAATAAATGATCGAAAAGGATTAAGGATTCTCACAGGGGCTAATATTAGAGCTCGCAGAGTCTTAGAAATGCCCGTAGTGGCTTAGGAATGTACGCAGGAAGAAGCATATGCTCGCAAGGGCTAAAGCTTCTTCCCACAAGGAAGGCATTAAACACTTATGCCCGCAAGTAAGCAATGGAGGGATTCTATGCCCGCAAGGAAGGGCTTGAAGACCTATACCCAGAGGAAGAGGTGTATGCCCGCAAAGGAAGGTCTTATGCTTGCGAGGCTTAAAGATATTCCCACAACCACTTGGAAATGCGTGCAGGCCATGCCCGTAGACTCACATGCCCGCAGGACTTATATGAGCCTGATGAGATTGAATTTATCTTGTTGATTCTGTGTGTTAATCATTTTCAAAAAGTGGTTTAAATTATTAAAAAGATAACAATATTGATTCACCCCCCCCTCTTAGTATTAACCAATATTCCAACATGCCATTCAAAACCATGTCAAATTTCAGCTATATATGGTATACACCCTAATTTTTAGATTCTCTTGGTTTCGAGAATTAAGTTCATTCTCTACTAAACAGGGGAAACCATGTGAAGGTGGAAGCTCTAACTATGCCCCCCCCTCACATCACTCTCAATTTCCCCATACCTAATTTGAAATATTAAAGAACATGCAACATACTCTATTATACAAAATAAAAACATATAAAGATCATCATGATATATAAGATATAAACACGTGCCTCTACTTTTCAACAATTAAATATCATTCATATTCGTCTTCATCCAACTCAACACTTGAATCAGGTTCTAGTTCAGAATAGATATTGATGAAAGGCTCATTCACATCAACATCATCATCAACGTCATCTTCGCTAATATAGTTATCGACATCGTCAATGAGATCATCATCTGCTACATTTGGGTGATCAAACTCTTCAACTTCTTCATCTAACACATCGACTGCAGCCACCTGCTCCTGATCTAAACCATCATCATCATCTTCTTCTTCGTGATTATACTTTATTGGTCTTCCTCTTGGATTGTATCTAACAACGTATGACCAACGTGCTTTACCTGGTACGTCTGAGTAAAAGACTTGCTCGCATTGACTTGGAAGAACATAAGGTTCTGTACCCAGTTCAAATTCCCTTGTATTAACCATGGTAAATCCATTAGCATGCTCAATAAAAAATCTTTCAGGATCACGTTCATGCATCCGTAGCTTGTACCGCTTCACATCAAACAAAACCATTTCAAAGGAATTAAAATCACACTCAATTATGTCATCCAAAATCCCATAATACCTATTCTCAGTTTCTTTGAGATGTATGTCACTTCTGGAGGAAACATTAGTGACCTTAAACACTCCAGTTATCCCACAATCTGAAGTTTTCATCTTCTCATCCAACATTTTGATACGAAATTTACGACCATTACACCACATAGCCTAGTGATGTTTCAACTGCAACATTGACAACAACTAAAAAATACATTGTGAATTAATAAACGTCATATAGGACTCACAAAATATATTTGAAAACTTAAACAAACCAAATACATTGAAAAAATGGGAAGTAGCCAGAAAAATGTGGGTAAACAATTTAGTTGCATTTTATCTTTTAAACCATAAGCTAAATCAACTTCCTTTTGCGATGTAAGATTAGGAAATTGATGTCAATGATGATGAGCTATTTTAATCATCTTAGTGACCCCTTCCCATGATAACCTGCTGAAGTGTTCTTCACAATCTTCTATCCAATGCACCATCCAATAAAGGTTGTTTTAAATGTATAGATGTAAAGCATCCCACACTCGAGCAACTATATGAAAAAATAACAATTCAATATCATTAATTAAATATCATTAAAGGCATAGTTTAATATAGTTGAATATGCAAGATTAATAAAAAATAAAAAATCAGTATGATAAAATAAAAAAGGAAAAATACATGTGTAATATATTAATTCCACAAAATCTAATAATTACCTTTCATGGTCATCATTGTACCTTTCCCCAATAGGACCTCCCCTTTGAATTTGTTGATGGAGTCAAGATGCCAAATGCGAGGCACATTCATATTTTCTGCTAATTTAGGTAGATATTCACTAATATACACCATGCATTGATATACCATATATCCCTCAACCATAGAACCACCGGGACGTGCTCTTTGTCTAACAAAATCCTTCAATGACTTCAACTGCCTCTCCACCATCCACATCGACCTTGTGTGTACTGGTCCACATAATTCAATCTCCTCAACTTGGTGTATGAGGTAGTGTTCTTGTGCATTGAAAAGTGTTGGAGGTAGATGCTGTTGCATTTCACACATTAGTCGGGGAATTTTTCTCTTCCAATATCTTATATCTTCTTCATGTATTTCCTTTGAGGAAATCCACCTACAAATGATGCAATCAAATAATATCAAGCCATATATAAAATTTACAGGCAAAACATAATATGTCAATAAGTTCCGCCACAAATCACAGACCAAGTACATTTTCCATATAAAACATTACTTACCTCATGTATTTTCGAAGAACATAAATAATTTGTTTTATGTTGTTGTCAAAGTCGTCTTGGAGAGACAAAGGTAGAACACACTGTATCAAAAAACACATAATTATTATTTATTTCCAAATAAGAAAATAAAATTAATAAAATAGTGCATACAAATAAGGAAATGTATTATAAACTCATAATTACCTTAATGAATGTATGCCAGTCGTGTTTTAACCCCAGCAAAATGACCTATTTTCGTTAAGATATTATTTATGTTAGACAAAAACCCCGTCGAAAACCTGATTTTTTTTATGACCTCATTTACAATATCTCTCTGTTGCTCCATCAAGCACCAAGGAAGACTAATATTCCATTTACGACCATCACCATTAGAATTAATGATCACACTTTGCAATGTGTGATTAGCTTCTTGGATGTCACTACAAATCTTTCCAATTCTTTCTTTATCAGTCCTTCCATCTAATATTTTCCATAACATTTCTTTGATGTTCTTCCTGATATGCATTGTATCAAACAAATGAACTATTTGTAGGTGCTCGTAGTATGGAAACCTACTGAATTGCATCAGGTAACTTTTCATTCCTCATGGAAGCCCATCTATGACTTAACAGCATTCATGAAACATCAACAAAATCAAATTAACACTAATTAATCAATATAGGTACATACGCTGAACATAACTGACTAAAAAAATAAATATTTATATAATATATGATACATGTTGAATGTGATTGTCATTGATGTCAAAGGAGTTCAATGAATGACAAAAGGATAACCAAAGACATGATGGCAGGGTAAACTCAGTGAAATACAAATGAATGACAAAGGAAGTAATGGCATGGCAAGTATGATGATGTGGCATGTATCATGAGGCTAGAGAGACACATGATGGTGTTCTGGTGCTATCAGGAAGTCAGTGTGGTAATCCGACATCGTTTTGGAAAAATATGGCAAGTTTGTGAAATTTTGAAAATTGACTAAGTATGAAAAAGTAGTCAAAACTACTCTAAGAGAATGCCCGCCATAATTCATGGTTTGAATAAAATGCCCACACGAGCATAGCAGGCTATAGCTTGTTGAAGTGGCTATCTAGCCATGGTCTTGGTTTTCCTTAATCATTTCCGAGGAGAAAGTTATAAGTCTGCCAAAATAGGGTTTTAGGATAAACCTTGGAGAAATTTTTGGAAATGGCAAGTGTTGGAAAACTGGTCCAGGTGGCCTTGGGAAAATGCTTGCCATACCTCATGGGAGAATGATCAAAATTATCTGGAACTATCATGCTCTAGCTTATCAAACAGGATATCCAACCATGGACTTAGTTTTCACAGAAGGTGTTTGATGACAAAAATAACAGCCTACCAAAATAGGGTTTCAGGTTTCTTTTACACCAAAGTAGCAAAACTGCCTAAGTGGCCTAAGGGAAATGCTTGCCATAGTTTGTGGGTTGAATAAAATTCCCACACCATGTGGTAAAATTGTAGGTTGTTGTTTTGTCTACCTGACCATGTTCTCGTATTGACTTAAACGTGTCCAAGCAAGAAGTTATGGATTTGCCAAAACAGGGTTTCAGACAGATTAGACGAAGTCTAGGAAAGTGCAAAATTGTCTAAGTGTAAAATCACTAAAACTGTCTAAGTGACCTCAGTAAAATTCCCACCATGTCTTTAGTGTGATGTATTAAATCATTTTGAGAGTATGGATCTCTAGAATGTTGTTTGGTGCATCCAACCATGGTCCAAGATTGTCCAAAGAGTCTCTGAGGAGGAAGATAGCAATCTACCAAAAGTGCCTCCCAGCTCGATTTGGACTAATCCAGTAACATTCCCGCCGAGGAGAAATAAAGAGGCTTCAAGAGGTGAAATTGGTTTAGATGAAGTCACCATGATGGCCTCTATCCATTGGGTGTCTCACACTTCGAAATTGGTAAAAAAAAAATCTCATGCAACCCTAGTGTTCGACAATTTTTGTGTAAGTGTTGAATTAGTAGTATTAAAAGGCCATTTGGAAATCACCGCAAGGAGGTGTCCTTGTGCTAATAAAATTCATAGGGTGACATAGATCTATTCCTTGTTGAAGTGGTTATCCACCCATGCTTTTAGTTTTCCTTATGATGGTCACATGTGCAAGAAATCAATCTCCCAAAGTAGGAAAAATATTGTTTTGCATATTCAGAAATTTGGCCAAGTATTGACCAATAATCCAACAATACATAAATAATTTGGCATACCTTGACGATTTCTATTATATTCCAACTTCCATAGGTGAGGTGTCATTCTTTGTGGTTTTTTCCCATTCTCTTCTTTACCATTGAATTTTGCTTTGTCTGTAGTTCGATAACTATGGTTCTTAGGCATAAAGTGCCTATACTCATCAAACACTTCCTTTACTAAACTCCTTGAACGACGAGATTTTATCCTAGGACCGCAAAATGGACATGCAAATTTACCCTTTGTTTGAATACCTACAAGATATATGAATTAGTGTAGCGAATTAGAATTACCATTTAAAATAATGAATGATATTGTCAATAGATATATATAATATTAAAGAACAAAAGAAAGTAACAATATACCACAAAAATGTGTTAACCCGGGAGCATCATGAATTGTAAATGCAAGTATTCCTTGGAATTGAAATTGTATTTTCCCTATTGGTCTAGAGATGTCATACATAGTGACGCCAACCCATAACTTCAACAACTCATTGATAAGAGGCTCAATATATACATTCATATCTTTAACTTGGTACTTATCTAATTGGTCCAACATACATGATTAATTATATTTAGCTATATGTCATTATATATAAAAGACATATTTATCATGCACAAAACAAAGAAATGAAATATTTAGTGATCAAACTTTCAAGTAAAAAAATACAAATTAATTAAATACCCGGAACAATCATTGCCAACATTGTGTTCTCTCTTGATCAACATCCAAGGAGGAAGGTTATTGTTTATAACAAAAACAGGCCACACTAAGTAGGTAGAATGAAGATCTTCAAATGGATTGACACCATCAACTGCCAACAAAAGTTTAACATTACGAGGTTCTTCTTTGAAAATTGGCCACTTTTCTTCGAATGCCATCTGCAGGCATTCGAAGAACATCATCTCGACTTCTGTTCTTTGCATGGAAATCCATACATTGTGCTATACTTTGACACCTGAACAACTGCTGTAAACATGGAATTATTGGAATATAATGAAGAAATTTGTGAGGCACCTTTTTGGTCACTTTATCAGTTCGATACCTACTTGTTTGACATTGTGGGCATTCATTTTATAATGCATATTGTCCATAGTATATGATATGATCATTAGGACATGCATCAATAGCTTGGTACTCCATTCCAAATTCTTTCCTAATCACATATATCTCTTGATATGTGCGTGGTAAAATATTTGATGTTGGTAATAGAAATTCACCTAACAATCTACAAAATTCAAAAGAATAAGGCAATGTAAACAATATTAATCATCAATATCGCATCCATACTTTACAAATTAGATAAAAGTAGCAATATAGGAAAAAATACAACCCTTTACGTACATGTGAACATGCAGACATAAATAATTAACAAATTACATACCTTAGTATCTGTGTGAGACAGGTGTTTGATAAACCATTCAAAACCTTCAAGTTCACTAACAACAATATAGCAGATAGAAGATTTGTTTTTGAGCCTTCATAAAGAGGTTGACATGACTTCTCGAAGGATCAACAGGATGACTATCATCTTGGTTGTTCTCATCCATTGGAGCAAATGTGTCTTGGATCAATCTATGTATCTCATCTTCCTGAATTGTATCACTAACGTTATCTCCATCCATATCATCATTAAGAACTTGATCAGCTTCAATATTATGATCTACATGTTCGTCACCCTATAAATGAGTATTTCTTCTAGTACTTGGCAAATAAGTCTGCAGGGAGACATTTTAGGGGCATTGTCTATATATTTACTAACAATGTAGTAAAATTAGTGTGTATGGAACATATAATAAAATGATAAGACATTTTACTGAAATTCATGAGAGGATGACTATTACAGAGAATACATTAAAAATTGAATAACCTCTTACCAAGGGATGATATTCATAACCCCCTTCGGTGTGGACCTTCTCCCTACAATGTCTTTTAGCTGTTTTTATTAAAAGTCTTCTTCTTTGCAAGCCCCTGCAATCAAAGCAAGGGAAATAACATTTTCCATCTCCCCTCGCCTCTAATGCCAGTCTAAACTAAGCAAGCTTCCTTGCATTTTCATTCATAGTCACAAATCCTTGTAGTGACAAGTAATTATCTTACCTACACCATACAAAACAATAACTTGTAAAATACATTAGATATAAGTATATTTCTAAATACAATATATTATATACCAATTTCTATAAAGAAAAACATGAAGACTGAAGTTTTCATTGATGCCAACAAGTGTTGTGCAATGGAATTTGATTTACTCACAAGGAGACCTTGATAGTTTGGGCATTGGACACTAGGTGGCCCAAATGGTCCAAATTAAAGTTGTCCTTGATGCATGCTTACCTTTTATGAATTTACCAGATGATTGTTGAGTATTAGTACTATCTCTAGTTTTGGATATGGTTGATAAAGAATGTATTTAGGAAACACTTGTTGTTGGTATTTGATTGTATGGATTATATTATTGGACAAACATACAAGAGAAAACAAAGAACAAGGGAAACATAAGCATGTGACACAGTTGAAGCTCACAGTTCAAGTGTTGAAGAATATTCCAAGGCAATCACAAGCATAATTGGAAGTTCTTGGATACTACTAAGGTGGTTTTCAATTATGATTCGGGTTTCATAGAACTATAGAAAAAATAAGAGGTTTAATCAGTAATTCATGTATAATAATCATATGCAAATCCTATAAAAACATGTAAGTATAACTAATTAATCACAACAAAATACATGTAGCAATGCTAAATATAAAAAACAAAAAACAAAAAAATTAAATTTCGTTCAAACATGCAAAAAATCCTCAATTTTTTTTTTCTTAACATATAGACAAAAAAATATAAAAATACTAACCTTGCAAGTTCAAAATCGGAGCAATGTAGAATATCCGAGCTCAAACAATCACCCCGAAATTTGTCGCAAGTTGAAAATCCGGGCTCAATCAATCACCAGGAGCCTTGCCGCAACTATACTAGCAAATGTGTCGAAACGTTCCTTAAAGTATGTATATAATGATCGATGATTGTCTCTATATCGATGAAAATGCATGAGTTGACCCGCACGTAAAAATCCAAGAGCCGTACTTGGAAACTGGCATTGGTTTGGTAGGTGTGCAAATATGGCAATAGGTCATCGATATAGAGACGTAAGTTCATCAAAACGTAAAAAACATTGATATTGCCACGGTTTTTTCGCCATGATAAAAAAAAAAAAAAAATCTTAAATTTCATTGTATTTTCCCACGAATGTTCGAAACGTGGAAATATTTCATGGAAAAATCCGCCCAAATGTACTAGTGACCTATGAAGTGATTGAGAGTTTATTGGCCATACACATTGGATGAATATTCATTTTATTAGGTGGTGGGTGCATCCATAGTTTCATATCGGTGGTTTGGGTCGAAATGCATCAGGAAACTCAAGTTTGGCAATGCAGAGATCATTCATTTCATGTGTTCCCTAGTGTTTTTGGTGATTTTTGTGTAAGGAGGGCACACCTCTTGGTGTTAGTTTATCAGTGGGTTCACCATTCAAGTTGTACAATTACATTTTCAGGTCAAGGATGCATCCATATGAGAAGAACCCATATCTTGGTTCGAAACTGTACAAGAAGACTCCAGTAGCTAGTATATTTTTGCAGTATTTGTATTGTCTATGTTATGAATGGTGGATGGTGATTTCATGGATGTTTATTGTTGTACTAACATAAATAATATGAAAAATACTTCCTATGCAAATTAGTATAATTAGTTTCCTTCCATTCTGCAAATACTATCTCTTATTTTTAATTAATACTTCACCTATGCTCGTTTGATGCTAGATTTAGCTAGTCTCTAGTATTTTTGCAATAAATTGTCTTTTGCATATCCAAATTACATTCAATGAGTTGTAGCAAGTTCTTAATCCTATGATAAATCCATCCCAATCCTTGGTTCTGAAATTCATGACCCTCTAGCATCATTTGGAATTGGATGGAAGTTGACTAGCTGAGCAGTCCTAGGTAGAGTACTTATCTTCTTGGCCTCCAAAACCTTGTCAATTCAATTATAAACCTTAGAATCATTTTTGTACTAGGGTGGGGACAATCAATTTATCCTAGTGCAAGTTTGATTACTTCCAGTGAACACTATAAGCCTTGGGTTTCGACAGAAGTCCTTGCGGAACGTGCATTGATAGCCTTGGTCCATCCAAGGAAATATTCCCAAGCATGAAGCACCCATAAATTTCCACTATCAAATTATTGTCTTGTTTTCATATTATTGCAGCCTTAGAAGGTCCTAAAATTCAGCTTGGGATAATTTGGGAGAGTTTAGTGATGTTGGGGTTTTTCCTTCTTAATTCTAGTCAAACTAGTTAGTTAATTTTTTCCAAGTTATCCACTGTTTTTTATTTTAATTTGAAAATATTGATTTAATGTTCCTGTGATAAGATTGGGTGCATTACAGTAGTTTCAGAGCATGTTCCTTTGCACCGATGAGAAGAAACAACAAGCTCCATTTCTTAGTTGAAGAAGAAGAGTTGCAAAATGAGGCTTGTACCAATAGTTGAATATTATTGTGAGTAGTATGAAGAAGAGGAAGTCATCTATATAGATGGAGGCTTGCACATTTTACATGAGGAATATGATTCCTTATGTCACATCAAATACACAGAAGAGATAAAACAATATCTTCCAATGGATATACTTGAATAGGAATTGGAAAGAATATTAGTAGCAAGTGCCAACATGCCTCACTATTATTGAGTGTATCTAACATTGGGTGAGGAGGCCTGCTCAATCCTATCTTTCAAATATTATTTCACTTACAAGTATGGATTTTGGCCAAATTATGTGGATGAGTCTTCTTTTAAAATCAATATTCCATCGAAAGAAGAGACACGTAAGGAGGAATGCAAGTCACTACAAGGTGATTGGAGAGAAGAAGAAAACATAAAGCTAAGGGATGAAGGTAAATCTGATTTTTGTAGTAGCAATGTTTTCTTACATCCATTTGAGGAATATTCCAATTCATGTAATGTAAATGGACCTCCTAATATTTAATTAGATGTTGGATATGAGTATGGTGTTGTGGATTCATGCCACAAGGAGTTGAAATTAACTTTGCAGCCAACAGAGAACATGCAGAAATATTTTATAGCTGAAGGTTGTGCAATGGGTGAGCATGTTGAACTTATAAATGCGCAAGCTTACCATGAGGTAGAGGAACAATGTGAATCTAAATAACCAATAGCCAATCAAGAGGTTATTTCAGTGTGGAAGTGAATCCACTTCTAGTTTCTTTGTTGGTGATTTCAAGATCATTGCAAAGAAGATTGATGATGAGATGAGCTCAATGGAATTCAATGACAGTAAGCCATATTGTGGAGCAAAGAGAAGTTCAACCTCTCAGTCATCACCGTTGCTTCATAGTGAAAAAAAAGGAATTTCCTCAACAGTTGGTTCTATATCAGTTGAGTTGGTGCCAGAGAATGCTACCCTAGCTCCGCAACATGAAGGAGACGACATGATACAAAGGTATGATCACATTTCATATTATAGTATTCCTTTGTGTCATCATGAGGTTGCATCCACTTCAGGGGAGAAGTTTGGCATCGGCATGGTTGAGTCCCTTGGAATTGAGACTCATGTTTCTAGTATGGAGGATGATTGTAGTGAGAGGGATGGATTGTTGGATGGAAGTCTAAATGATTCTCATATGGTGGATGAGTTCACATGTGACAACACATATGGTGTTGTCAAGCAGTTGTGGAGTGACTTGGAGAGCTTACTCCTAGTCAACAAAGAGAGGATGTTTCAAGTGATGTGTAGAAC
Source organism: Larix kaempferi (assembly GCA_027924585.1). NCBI lineage: Eukaryota > Viridiplantae > Streptophyta > Pinopsida > Pinales > Pinaceae > Larix > Larix kaempferi. The sequence goes on from BSBM01000008.1 coordinate 4,894,446, forward strand.
TAATGGTGCACATAGATTCATGTAGGATCTTATTGGGAGAGTTCAGTTGGAGGAGAGACAAGGTGGATTTGTTGGGAGAGTCTCTAGCTTTGAACTATGCATCATTAAAAAAGGGCTAGAAAATATGAAGGGAGACTACTTGCAGATGTTCATGGATAGAGACTTGGATCTCAAATTTGCTGAAGAAAAAGAAACAACAGAAGGAGAACAACTTCATATGGATTTGGTATATTCTCTTTCCTATCCCAGAACCATTAGTGATGTGATGTGTGTGGATGGTTTTACACATGTTGAATTGGAGGAGCCTCATGTGCAAGGTGAGCATGAGGAGTGTTCAATGGTGCAAGTTCCTAGTGGTAGTAGTGATATGGAGATGGATTGTAGAGCACTTATTTCACACTTGGAGGATCATGAGATTTATATATGTAAGTAGGGCTCATCTATGGAGAATGTACCTAACCTCATTCCATTGGGATGAAGCAACAACAGAGAGATCTATTCATCCATGGATTGGGTGAATATATGCATCACAGAGTTGAAGACTCCAGTAGGTAAAAATTATTTTTGTGGATTTATTGATGCCTCAAACATCAACTTGTTTTGTGAGCAACAACATAGGAACATATTGCTGCAATTTGATGCCATCCACCCTCATATGGACTAGGTGGAATACTACATAGAAAATATGGAGTCCCATTGCCATAAGAATTATGCTCTTATTATGTGGATTGCAATTGCACAAGCAAGCTGCCAGAGGAAATTGTTGGTACATTTGTCTTGTGTCAGATTTCCTCTATGGGGGAAACTCTCATCTTTGGATAACTCATACCAGTACATTCTTGTTGGACTAGCCAACAAAGGAGGTCATGCATTCATTGATTTGGTGGATGATCTTTTTTGGGAGTTGTATTTGGTATTCTTTCCTTCACTCATAACACTTACAGATGTGAAAGGAAATGATGATTGGATAGAGGGCCCCTATATCATGATGCTTCATGAGGATCAAGAGATACATATGTCTGGTTCTTGTATTTATCTTGATGTTTTAGACACACCCTTGGTCCTCCTTCAGTATGGTGAGATGAAGTGGCATCTACTTGGGACACATGATACTTGTCTCATGCACAACAGTGTAGGGGAGTTTCACTTGAGCACTTTGAGTGGGACAAGTGATTGCAGTGTGAGCCATGGGATTGGAGTGTTGTTTTCACATGTAGAGTTTAACAACTTATTCGAGAGGCTCACATAGTTGAAAATTTTCATTGAGAGTGGGAAAATTCCCATTTGGTGGATGGATCCTTGCATACTATGGAGTGATAGGTTGTCACAAGAAGCAGTGATGATGGATGTTATGCAGTAGAGATCATGTGATCCAAGCATTGATGGTTTGTTTTAGACACCATTGATTATTGGGAGGATGGATCTGAGATAGTAGGATCTAGGAATTCCTTGGCATGATGGATTATCTTGGATGTCATTGATGTTTGTTGGAGTGCAGTACAAGCAATGGGACCCTGTAAATGCTTAACGACAAGCAATTTTGGGTGAGTAAAATTGTAATGCACCCATTTTTTATAGCACCGTGGTCGAACACTACCCATTCAACCTCCATGGTTCCTAGTGGAAAATAATTAAATAAATTGCTAAGCGGGTTAATTTTGACTAAAATTTACCTTATGTAAATAAGTAAATTATTGTGGGTTTAATTTTTATTTATTTAATATTACTAATCATTATTTATGAGTTGTCCATGGCTTAGGTGGACCAAGAAGGGTGCATTGGATGAGGATAAGGGAGATGAGTTGTATCATGAGAAAAGGTTGGACAAAAAGAATCCAAATGCAGGAAAAGAAGTAGAAAAGCAATGAAGATAGGAGTTTCTTGATTTTGAGAGATAAGGCTCAAGGAAGATTAGAAAAAGTAGGAAATCAAGCTAGAATCCTTAGGAAATATCTAGAGGCTAATTATATTCAAGGAGGGAGAATTCATGAAGGAAAGTAGGTCCAAGGAAAAAAAAAAATTCCAAAGAAACATCCATTGCACCTATGGTTCGAATTTCCTCAAAGGCAAGTCCAAAAAGGGTGGAAGAAAAGTTAACATAGGTTAATAAAAGAAGGTTGAACACACCCATTCACATATTTTTCCAATTTTATTATTCATCTTGAATAGCTCTAAGCTTTTCCTTACTTGGGTGATGTTCCCCTTGCAACAATAGGGAGATGTGCCCCTCTGGGACCAAAGCTAGTTAGAGTGTTTGATAGCATTCCAATTGGTGATTGAAAAGAAGGACATCCAATCCTTTTCACAGAGCTTAAACGAATCAAAATATTATTTATTTAGGTGTATTTAAGAGTTTCAAGTTGGTGTGACAATGTTCCTCTGGTTCCAGTTATAGCTAGGTTCAATTTGCAGAGTTTTCCTTTCCTAGTTTATATTTCTAAGTGTATTGGAAGAAGACAATGCACCTATGAAGTGATTGAGAGTTTATTGGCCATCCATATTGGATGAATATTCATTTTATCAGGTCATGGGAATAGCCATAGTTGCAGATCAATGGTTTGGGTCAAAATCCATCAGGAAAATCAAGTTTGGTAATGTAGAGATCATGGGCTGGTGCAAGGTAATGATACCCAATTATGACACGTTAGTTGCAATGACATGCTGGAAAACATAAATATTATCATTAAAATGAATTATTAGAGGTACCTACAAAATGTTTTCAAATTAGGGGTAAGAAGATGAAATATAGAATGATGGATGACCTTCTGGAATATATAACTTTTATTTATGGAAACGTGGTATAACCACCCCAAAATGTCATTGTTTTAAGATTGGTATGTTATTTTTCTCTAAACCATAATGCACGTGTTTTAGTTGAGCCACCTGTTTGTTATGTATATTGTCAATTTATGAGGAAAAAAATATGTAGAGGCATAGGCAACGGACAAATCTTGTGAGGGGCTATTTTTCCAAAATTTTAAAACTCAATTTATATTTTTTTAAAATTATGAAAGTCATTGAAGCCCTAAAACGACATGGTCAAGTGTTGGGCCACCATATCATGGTTTGAACACAATCAATAATTTTTTTTTAGATTGCAGGTATTCTTGTACTCTTGTGAGGGTTCTTTTTCATTCTCGAAATAGGTAAGCCAATCAAAAGTTATAGGCCAAATAAACGACCTATGTTTTTTACAGATTTGACATAAGTGCAGTTAAAAATGAATTAAAAATAGAAAAAAAAAACAGATCTATTCAAAAAATATATAATTGGAATCTGCACACAAAGCTCGACAAGTGTGTGCAATTTCATTAGTAGTGCACAAGTGGAGCATATGCAGAACTAGGCGTGAAAAACATGAAGTTATAGAAATTGTTGTGTTATGCCACAAATCAAACCAAATCAGATCGAGCCTCAAGGTTTGGCAATCCGAAGCTAATACCAAACCTGCAACCTGCAAGGGCGCCAAATTCTTTTTAATCCAGTCACGCATGCACAAAAATACGCGCATGCATAGATGTGCGCACACGTGTCTAGGAGTGCACATGTGTAGATGCACGCACGCGTGTCGGAGGGCATGCATTTGTTGTTTAATTTCATGTGTCAAGGGGATACATAAAGTTGGCAAAGTAAATTGAAGAAAACATACAAAGGGATACGTAAAGTTGAAAAATGAAATTAAAGAAAACATATAATTTGCAGGGAAAAAATAATAGGGTGGTAATAAACTACACTTGTGTCGTCCATTGTCAGATGCACTTCAAGCTTGAAGCTGGTAGTCTTGGGACTAGACATAGGTCACAGGTTCGAATCTCCTCAGTTCAGTTCAATGATGAACAAGATGATGATGATGGAGATGTTGATGAGGAAGGGGGAGATGAAAATGATGATGAAGAGGAGGACAATGATGATGATGATGATGAGGATGAGGATGATGGTGATGAGGATGAGGATAATGATGGTGATGATGATGATGATGGTGATGATGATGATGGTGATGAGGATGATGATGATGATGGTGATGATGATGAAGATGAGAACGATGATGATGATGATGAGGATGATGATGATGATGGTGAGGATGATGATGAGGATGATGAGGATGATGGTGATGAGGATGATGGTGATGAGGATGATGATGATGATGATGATTATGATGATGATAATGGTGATGAATATGTTGATGATGATTACAATGGTGACAAAGATATTGATGATGATCATGATGAATATGATGATCATGATGATGATGATGATGATCATCATCATCACAATCATCACCATCCTCCTCATCACCATCATCATCATCATCATCATCATCATCATCATCATCATCATCATCCTCGTCGTCGTCGTCGTCATCATCCTCATCATCATCCTCCTCTTCATCATCATTGTCATCTTCCCCTTCCTCATCAACATATCCATCATCATCATATTCCTCATCATCACCAACATCATCGTGATGAAGATGAGGATGATGGAAACGATGATGATGATGAGGATGAGGATGATGATGATGATGATGAGGACTAGGATGAGGATGATGGTGATGAGGATGATGGTTGTGAGGATGATGATGATGATGGTGAGGGTGATGATGATGATGATGGTGATGAGGATGATGGTGACGAGGATGATGATGGTGATGATGATGATGGTGATGAGGATGATGATGATGATGGTTATGAGGATGATGATGATGATGATAATGGATATGTTGATGGCAAAGGGGGGGATGACAATGATGATGAAGAGGAGGACAATGATGATGAGGATGAGGATGATGGTGATGAGGATGATAATGATGATGAGGATCAAGATGATGGTGATGAGGATCATGATGATGATGGTGATGATAATGACATGATGATGGTGGTGATGATGATGATGATGATGATGATGATGGTGATGAAGATGATGATGATGATTATGATGATGATGATGAAGATGATGATCATGATGATCACGATCATGATCATCATCACCATCATCACCATCACCACCATCGTTATCATCATCATCATCATCATCATCATGTCATCATCATCACCATCATCATCATCATCCTCATCACTATCATCTTCATCCTCATCATCATCATCTTCCTCTTCATCATCACCATCATCACCATAATCCTCACCATCACCATCATCATCCTCATCATCATCATCATCATTCTCCTCTTCATCATCTTTTCCATCTCCCCCTCCTCATCAACATCTCCATCATCATCATCATCATCATCTGCATCACCATCGTGATGGTGATTGTGATGGTGATGATGATGGTGATGATAATGATGATGAGGATGATGGTGATGAGGATGAGTATGATGATGGTGATGAAGAAGATGATGATGATGATGATGATGATGGTGAAGATGATGATGATGATGATGAAGATGATGACCACGATGATAATGATGATATTCATCATCATCACCATCATCATTGTCCTCCTCTTCATCATCATTGTCATCTCCCCCTTCCTCATCAACATCTCCACCATCATCATCATCATCATATTCATCACAATAATCATCATCCTCAACATCTTCATCATTGTCAGCATAATCATCATCATCATCTCATCATCATCATCATCACCACCATCGTCATCATAAACATCTTCATCATCATTGGCATCTCCCCCTTCCTCATCAACATCTCCATCATCATCATCATCATCATCATCATCATCCTCCACCTCTTCATCATCATTGTCATCTCCCCCTTCCTCATCAACACATCCATCATCATCATATTCTTACTCATCATAAACATCATCCTCACCACCACCACCATCATCATCAACATCTTCATCATCATCACCATCATCATCATCTCCATCATCATCCTCATCACCATATCCATCATCATCATCTTCTTCATCATCATCAACATCATCCTCATCACCATCGTCATCATCATCAACATCTTCATCCATGATGACATCATCAACTCATCATGGATGAAGATGTTGATGATGATGACGATGGTGATGAGGATGATGTTGATGATGATGATGATGGATATGTTCATGAGGAAGGGGGAGATCACAATGATGATGAAGAGGAGGACAATGATGATGATGAGGATGAGGATGATGGTGATGAGGATGATGATGGTGAGGATGATGATGATGATGGTGATGGTGATGATGATGATGATGATGATGATGATGATGATGATGATGGAGATGTTGATGGAGAAGGGGGGGATGAAAATGATGATGAAGAGGAGGAGGATGATGATGGTGATGAAGATGATGGTGATGAGCATGATGGTGATGAGGATGATGATGGTGAGGATGATGATGATGATGGTGATGATGATGATGATGATGACGGTATTGATGATGATGGTGATGAGGATGATGATGATGATGATGATGATGATGATGAGATGATGAAGAGGAGGATGATGAGGAGGATGATGATGATGATGATGATGATGATGATAATGAAGATGATGATTATGATGATGATGGAGATGTTGATGATGAAGAGGATGATGTCGGAGATGTTGATGATGAAGGGGGAGATGAGGATGATGATCATGGAGATGAGGATGATGGTGACGAGGATTATGTTATTTTTCCTTAAACCATAATGCACATGTTTTAGTTGAGCAACTTGTTTGTTATGTATATTGTCAATTTATGAGGAAAAAAATATGTAAAGGCATAGGCAATAGACAAATCTTGTGTAGCGCTATTTTTCCAAAATTTTAAAAGTTAATTTTTTATTTCTTTAAATTATGAAAGTCAGTGAAGCCCTAAAACGACATGGTCAAGTGTTGGGCGACCATATCATGGTTTGAACACAATCAATAAACTTTTTTTTAGCTTGTAGGTATTCTTGTACTCTTGTGCAGGTTCTTTTCCATTCTCGAAATAGGTAAGCCAATCAAAGTTATAGGACGAATAAAGGACCTATGTTTTTTACATATTTGACATGAGTGCAGTTAAAAATGAATTAAAAATAGAAAAAAAAATAGTTCTATTCAAAAAATATATAATTATAATATGCACACAGAGCTCGACAAGTGAGTGCAATTTCATTAGTAGTGCACAAGTGGAGCATATGCAGAACTAGGCGTGAAAAACATGAAGTTATAGAAATTGTTGTGTTATGCCACAAATCAAACCAAATCAGATCGAGCCTCAAGGTTTGGAAATCCGAAGCTAATACCAAACCTGCAACCTACAAGGGCGCCAAATTCTTTTTAATTCAGTCACGCATGGGCAAAAATACGCACATGCATAGATGTGCGCACACGTGTCTAGGAGTGCACATGCGTAGTTGCACGCACGCGTGTCGGAAGGTGTGCATGCGTTGTTTAATTTCATGTGTCAAGGGGAAACATAAAGTTGACAAAGTAAATTAAACAAAACATACAAAGGGATATGTAAAGTTGAAAAATGAAATTAAAGAAAACATATAATTTGCAGCGAAAAAAGAATAGGGTGGTAATAAACTACACTTGTGTCGTCCATTGTCAGATGCACTTCAAGCTTGAAGCTGGTAGCCTTGGGACTAGACATAGGTCACAGGTTCGAATATCCTCAGTTCAGTTCAAGGATGAACAAGATGATGATGATGGAGAGGTTGATGAGGAAGGGGGAGATGAAAATGATGATGAAGAGGAGGACAATGATGATGATGATGAGGATGAGGATGATGGTGATGAGGATGAGGATCATGATGTTGATAATGATGATGATGGTGATGATGATGATGGTGATGAGGATGATGATGATGATGGTGATGATGATGAAGATGAGAACGATGATGATGATGATGAGGATGATGATGATGATGGTGAGGATGATGATTATGATGGAGATGATGAAGAGGAGGACGATGATGAGGATGATGAGGATGATGGTGATGAGGATGATGGTGATGAGGATGATGATGATGATGATGATGATGGTGATGAAGATGTTGATGATTATTACGATGGTGATGAAGATAATGACGATGATGATGATGAAGATGATGATCATGATGATGATCATCATCATCTTCATCATCATCACCATCATCAC